>OZ004648.1:8264321-10926821 GCA_963924495.1 Nemapogon koenigi
AGAGCAATGTCCTTTTGTGTATTTTCGCAAGACGGATTTTTTTGTGAAATCGTTCTTTCTCATGTTTCTAGTACGTGAATCTTGGCCTATCTTATCTTATCCTTGGTTATTTTATCGATTATTTTTGCAGTGCTTCTCTCTTACAATTACAACTTTTTCAAGAGATATCGACAGAATAAGCCGCGCCGGTTTATTGGTTCATTGCGCTAACAAAAAAAAATCCATAGGCTCAGTGGGGTTAGCCTACCTACTTAGGACGGCGACATCTTTCGTTCTTGTTTTGACTCGAACGAAGGTCAATAACGATGGGTCCCCACCAATGGCCAGGCAAGGAATGCCCGACCCGAGAATTTGTTTTTACTTATTATTTAAGTATTTTTCTTCCACATTAGCTCGTTATTTAGAATGGAGTATAGGTAACAGAAATAGCTTGATTGCTCGCCTATCAGTAGTAAAATCGATAGTTGTAACGACAGCCCCCTCCCCCCCCCCATTACGTATCTTCATCCACAGATTAGTAATGTACGATAGACTGAGAAGAATGTGTCATATTTACTAGTCTATGGACGGTTACCAACACGTTTTGTTAGCACATCATTTTCATCCAACAAATTCTCAAATTTTAAATACCAAAGATATCAATTATACTTTTGAAACTGGAATAATGGGTAATAAACCGAAGTGTTTTTAATATAAAGTGAAAGGACTAAATAGTGTAAACATGGATATGATCAAGATAGCATTGGTGCCTCTGATCCTCACCATCGGATTGACCTGTCTCAACGTGAAGAAGTGAGTTGGGGTACCTTTTTCCTACCACTACGATAAAATGGTTTCCTCTACAAAAATTTAATTGTATGTGTTGCACCTGCGTTAACAGTTAGTTTAGTTAGTTTTTTTTTTACGTGGGGAAATGCATCATGCAAATTTTTTTTTTAATGTCGTGATTGTCGTGACCCTCCAAACTAACCAAAACCTAACCTTCTTTAACTAATTTACAAGCAATATCAATTATATAATATTTTTCTTTGGACAACCGCGACACGTATAGGTACTTTCGAGAAATAATGATGATCTATAAAATCAGAGGTAACTTGACTGTAATGATTTTCCAAGTCGATCAGCGTCGGTTTGGCCTCGGGCAATATTGGGATATTTTCACTTTTCTACGTGGCTTGTCCCCTCGATGGGCCAGAGGGTTCCGCCAAAAACTTTTTTGGTCCCAGGAGCATTTATATATTACCCTGCCACATGGCCGACCTGCGCCCCTATATGCGATGTGTGCACATGTCAGCACGATAAACCAGAGTATACAATATACAAATGCTGTCATGGAGACATTGCCACAATTAATACTATAAACTATTTGCTGGCTGTGCAGGCGTTGGCTATTTGCCTAATAAGTTTCACTCAGCACAACTCTCTTTCTCCACAGGAACGCTTACAGTAGAAGAGGTGTACAAGGATCGAGACCAGTTCGCAGCGCTAGTCCGAGAGGTGGCCGCCCCGGACGTCGGCCGGATGGGCATCGAGATACTGTCGTTCACGATCAAGGACGTCTACGATGACGTGCAATACCTCGCCAGTCTTGGGAAGGCGCAGACGGCCAACGTGAAGAGGGATGCCGACATCGGAGTGGCGAACGCTAATCGAGACGCCGGGATTAGGGTGGGTTTCGATTTTACAGCAATTAAATACAACTGTCCTAAGGGCCGTTCGATCTCAAAATATATCAACTGAGTTTAGACAAGTTCTCGTCAAAAAGTCTCAAAAATTTTAACATGAGTACATCGAAGTGGCAAACGCTATTCAATTAGGGTGGGTTTCGATCGTAATTTAATTCCAACAAATCCTTCGAGCGCTGATAGGTCAGCTCGGTACCTACTTGCCAGAATATAGAAATATGACCTTAGTAAAACTTACTTTAGTTTCAGTACCACAATTAGAACTTTCAATCACATACGATTATAGTTTTTGCTACACAATTCTGAATAACCTTGCCGTTGATCACAGACCAAAATGAAACCATGAAGGGAAGGGGCATCAAGGCTCTTGGCTAAGGTACTATGAACAAGACCTAACGAGGAGTTTTATCAGTATAATACTGATCTACCCAAATCCGGAAGGAATAGGATTAGACTTCCTTAGAAAAATAACTCAGGACGCTATTAGTGTCATATTTATCTCATTTTAGGGTTATTAAACCTATAACTTCAACTATCTTGGCCGAGTGGTTAAGACGTCAGGTATTAAATAGGCAGACCACGGGTTCGATCCCGGATCCCGGCCATGTACCAATGTATGTACATAATCCGACAAACCACGCTTAGAGGCTTTTCCATCTAAATATACCTCAACAGAACTGGCCACTCGTTAGGTGTAACCTCACAAATACCATCGGCTAAAGAAGGGAGACTTGCGTCTTTCGCTGGGTACCCTGGAACCGTAACACGTAATCCGTGAAGAAAGAAAAAAAGTAAAATAAACTTCGACTAGCTGTTATTAGCCACGGCACAAATCAATGAGAATATAAAGAAGGTCAGAAACAATAAAAATTTAAATACGTTAGGCAATATTAGTGTGATTCAGAACAAAATGTTTAATTATTTTGTATGTTGACAGGAAGCAGAATGCGAGAAAAGCGCTATGGATGTGAAGTACGCTACGGACACGAAGATTGAAGACAACGCTCGAATGTATAAACTGCAGAAGGCTCAGTTTGATCAGGAGATCAATACTGCTGTAAGTTCTTTTGTTAAACAGGAAAGTTCAAAATTAGTTCCATCACCTATGGAATAAGAAGCATGAAAGTAAAATAAATGCAGTGGAAATGCGGACTTTACGTAAAATGAGTGATATAAAGCGTATTGACCGCATCCAGAACGATGTCATTAGAGAAGAATACGAAGTGAAAGATGATGTTGTGACTAAAATGAAGAAAAGTAGTTTACGCTGGTTTGGACATGTTGAAAGAATGAAGGATGAAAGATTGACTAAAAAGGTTTATATGGCTGAAGTGAAAGGAAATGCTGGCAGAGGACGACCTAGGTGTACCTATTTTTATTAACAAATATAAAAATGTATTGATCGATGGAAATATTAAAAGTACACAATCGCCGAGCATGTATGCAAGGTATGATGAATATAAAAGAAGTGAAAGAGGTATGTCAGGATCGTAACAAATGACATTCGATTGTGTATCTGCCTACCCCTCTTGGGATGAAAGGCGTGATGAGATAGATAGATAGGTCAAAAAGGTTAATTTACCCTATCATAATACACTCACTTTAAACGGAATTTTAAAAATTAAAAAAACTAACAGCACTGGTTATAACTTTTTTAATGCTTTATTTAAAAGCTTCAAGCTCTTTTCAAGAAACTGAAAGAGTGAAATATGATAGTCAAGAAACGTGGTGGAAAGATGCGAACGTATGAAGTGTTGAACAGTATGCGACGAAACATTAATATAAAATATTTAGAACGCAAACCAGACTGGGATCTAAAGTATTTTTTTTAGTTAAGAGCCCTGTAATTTAGCATATAATTACTTATTCAATCTAAGTGAAATACCTAGTCGTTATTTTTGCAATTGGTTTTATTGAATAGGAAATATGGGTGGTAAAATAAAGGATTGTTAGCTAATTCACTTAGATATATTGAATAAGTAACTATATGCTAAATTACAGTGACACAGGTGGATTATTTACAGAGAAATTGGGAAAAGGTTATCCCCTACGGCTATCCCAGAAAAATTATAGATAAGTAACGTTTATGATGAAATAATAAAAATAATTTCAGAAAGCCGAGGCAGCGCTGGCATACGAACTGCAAGCCGCAAAGATCAAACAGAAGATACGAAACGAAGAAATACAGATCGAAGTTGTGGAGAGACGCAAGCAAATTGAGGTATTATTTTTTTAATCAAAACAACGTAGAACGAGGTTAGCTAATTTTACTAATCACACAAACATACTTATAACTAAATAATTAAAAAATAACTGATATTTTTTCAAAAAAAGTAAGAATACTCATCTATAGGTATAGTCGCGATCAAGGAAGCAGACCTACCTACATCCTAATTTTCAATAAACTACAAAAAAGTGATGTATAATGGACTTAATGGTATAACAATGCTTTAAAAAATTTTAAGAGCTTTGTGACAGATTATGAAAGAGAAAACGGGGGCTATATTTCCTATTTAATAAAACCATTGAAAAAATAACAGCGATTTCACTTAGATATATTGAATAAGTAACTATATGCTAAATTACAGTGACACAGGTGGATTATTTCTGTATAACAAACTTTAGGATTCTAATTTGGCTTCCAAACCACTAGAGGCAATACTTAAAAAACAAACTTTTGTTTTTTTTTTGATATTCAATTTCATTCAATGTGGAACAAAACTCAAAGCTAATTGAATCTACTGAAGACTTGGCTTGGGCCTATTATTTTGAAAATATAATCGCAGACTTGGCTACGGCCTTATATAACAAAACTCGACTGAAGACTTGGCTACGGCCTAAATAAAACAATGAAGACTTGGCTGTATGGTTAATTATCAACCTTTGCCTTTTCATGGATTGCCTTTTCCTCTGAAAGAATACTACCAAAAAAAATGGTACAAAAAAAAATCAAAGCTAATTGTAGATGGCGCTCTAGGTGACGGTTCCCAGTTAACTGTCAATTTTGTAGTTATTTTCATCGTGTGGAGGTTACTTTTGGTATTCCATGGTGATAATATTACCTACAACTAAAAGAAACTAAAGAAACGGAAGTCCCTGTAAATTGTAAAAAGGCTGTGTTATTAGAAAAAATATTTTATTATTTATGTATGGCGTATGACAGTTTTGACAAAAAGTTAAGGGATCAAGGGAGCCTCGCCTAAAGCGACCCCTGGCGGTTTAAAATTGCAGTTTTCTACCCCATTGTTATCCAACATACTTTATACAACATTTATGAAACGAATCATGATGCTTATTTGACAGTTTAGTTGCAGTTTTTTTTTGGAAGTTTCTTTTCCCTTAAGTGAGTAAGTAAGTTATCACTCATCACTATGTTCTTTAATAAGAGTCGGGACTGCCATACATTGAAATGAATCAAACTTAGGGCCGGAAGGTGCTGCCAACCTAACAACATTAAGGATTACTTGACTGTGGATTGGTACAGAAATATTTGCTATCTCTGTTATGGAGTGAAAGAGATGGCGATACGACGCCATTAGTATTGGCTCAATTTTCCCTAGCCCTAATTTTTTGTTCGAAGTTGCGCCAGCCTGGTCATTAGGTTATGTATGTAACCACTCTTCATGCCGGTTTGGTGTTTTACCAGGTGGAGCAGCAAGAGATCATGCGTCGTGAAGAAGAGTTGATGGCGACCGTTCGTCTCCCGGCTGAGGCGGAGGCTTATCGCATGCAGACTATTGCTGAAGGAAAACGGTAATACATATTATATGTTTATAATAAGCTGGATTTCTGAATATCCTAATACAGAATATAAAAATCACTTCTCAACTTCTTCCGTAAAATTTTAATTCGTCTAGCTAGTAGACCCAGAGGATTGTCCTTAGGTGTATCTTAGGAGAGTTTCCCTATATAAACCAATCTTTTAATATTTCTCTATGAATTTCCAGCACACAGACAGTAAAAGTGGCTATGGCCGACGCCGAACGTATCAAGGTGATCGGTTTGGCTGAAGCAGCGGCCATCGGTGATGTGGGGAAGGCTGATGCTGAACGGATGTTGGCCAGAGCTAAGGTCTACCACCAATATGGTGATGCTGCGATGATGGCGCTGGTCCTTGAAGCTCTGCCGAAGGTAATTAGAAAACCAGGATACCTACTTTACCGGAATTGTGTTACTGGCCCTAGGGTACCCAGCTGAAGGCAAGTCTTCCTCATCTACAAATATGTGTCGTTGGTGTAGAACAGGGGTTCCCAATTAGATTTTCCTGAGTACCCCTTCGAGAAAGAGCCTAAACTCGCGTACCCTTGTAGTTTGTAGTTATCGGATAACTAATTAATTAAATTAGTTTTTCATCATTTAATAAATTTAAAATCTTGATTTGATTGATTCACTCAAAATATATCGCGGCGATTGCTGTTTGCGATAATGTGTTTCTTCCTGATAATGAATTACCTGAGAATCCTGAGTTATATTTGAGGACCGACGCCTCCAGATTGGGTACACGTGGCTTGTGTTGGCCCTCGCTTTATGGTGTTCAAATTCCGCCATTAATAGTTTGCCTGCATTAAAAAATGGCGTTCATCTACTAAAATATGTCCCGAGCAAATCTGGGTTGGCAAGTAGTCCATCATAATGGGCTCGACTGCATAGACAAAGGATCGAAGAGTGTTGGTTCACTTGTCAAGCAGCTTTTATTGGCATTTGTATTAATTTATTACTATTTATTTTACAGATCGCCGCCGAAGTATCAGCTCCACTTGCGAAAACGGACGAAATAGTTATGGTAGGCGACTCGGGCGCCACTGGCGAGATCGCGCGTCTAGCTAGCGGGGTGCCCAGAACGTTGCAGACTCTGACCGGGCTGGATCTTTCGCAAGTACTGAAACGCTTGCATCCGGCTTCAGGTATATTATACTTGTTTTTTCACACATTCCGCCCCGGCTTTGCCCGTGGAAGTTTTTGAAATGTGACAAGAATTATCCCGAAAGATTTTCGGGATAAAAAGTAAGCCTATATCACTCTCTGGCCCAGCAGCTATCTCTGTGCAAAAAATCACGTCGATCCGTTGCTCTGTTGTGGCGTCAAAGAAAGACAATCAAAGAAACACACTTTCGCCTTTATAATATTCGTTTGCGTGGGTCACCATTTGAGTGACTTTCTGTCTTCATCTTTAGTAGGCAGTTTTTGCATGTTGCGTGCACACAGATTTTATTTATATAGAAAATTATTTGTGTGGAAAAAGACATCTTAGACAAATACCATCGACTATAAGAGGGAGACTTGGTATTCCGTTGGGTACCCTGGGACCGTAACACGGTTTCGGGAGCTGCAAGGCAACCCATGAAGAAAAAGAAAGTACTACAGGAGACATACCACAAACTCTTAGACCAGGCCTTTTTGCTAAGCGTTCAATAATCCTTCAACTTGGAAAATAGTGCATGGAATTCTTCTTCTTTGTAATGGCGTCAATCAAATATAATAAACTGGCTTTCCGCCCCGGTTTCGCTTGTGTACATTTTTGAAATGTGACATAAGCATATTTCACCCTTCGGCCCTCCAAAAAAAAAAACAAGTTGACTATACTTTAATGAACTTTTATCTACTCTCATATCGTAAAAGTCGAATTATAAACTTCAAAACGAATTTACCAACTATATCTTTGGAAAAAAGTTGCTCCGATTTGGCGTGAAAGAAAGACAAACAAACAAACAAACACATGTATAATACTAACTTTCATCCCCTATATCCCTTAGGGGGGTGGATTTAAATAAAAGTAGCCTAGGCCTATATCATTCCCTAAGGTTCAAGCTTACTCCGTATCAAATTCATCAAGATTGGTTCAGTGGTTTAGCCGTGAAAGCGTAACAGACAGACAGAGTTACTTTCGCATTATATATTAGTATGGATTAGTTAGGAGGTTAAATTTTTTTTTATTTTCGCAGCCGAGCCCGCAGTATCGGTTGCATCAACAGCTAAGAAAGTGGCGGCCTGCTAGAAGACCGCGTGCCCCGACCGACGTCTCCGCTTCAAAAACGTGTGCCATAAATAACTTGGGATTCTCATTTTTGTTGAGAGTTCCGATCAATTTTCTTCTGAAATGACCTAAGACATGCACTCCTTCTCACAATTTGGATTAATTACTACAAAAAATAAGAAATTTTAACCAGAAATACAACAACCGCGTACTTTATTTTTAGAGTATATACTTACTACTCACTTTAAGAAATTATGCGGTTTCTAGTTTATGCTGTATCCTAAGACCGCTAGATGGCGACACTTTACATTCCTAAAGACTAAAATTAATTAAAAATAATAATATACGCAAACCCAAATTTGAAAATACTATATTACTTATATTATAATAATTAATCCAAACTATACAAAATTAAATACATATCTGCTTGAATATTCATTTAATATCCGTAATACGTTGTTTATGAAAATACATATGACATTTATTTTTTAAACTTAGCAGGCTTGTAAATAAGCTAAATTTTGCAATGTTTAATCATTTTTGCCAAAGTTTAAAGTATATTATAATAAATATAGGTACATTATGATTAATTTTAAAACTTATTACCTATTTGATATTTTTTAACTACCTCGAATTTCTTTTCTGCTAGACTATTTTTTAAATTGAATATAAAGCTAATGTGTGTCATTCTTTGTAAACTTGTTACTATGTCGGTGTAGGGTAGACGCGTGATTGTAAGATATAAATATTTTGACGATTTTCGAAATGTGAATTTTTCCATTTCCATTATTTTGGAATACAAGTTTGCTTAACAACTTGTTTTTTTCTGTTTAATAGAGAATATTGTTTTGTTAAATTTATAAGGCCTGACTACGAATATATCTAAGGGGACGGGCCATGAATTTCTTGCGTCACCGTATTGGCTATGGGCACGTAAACAAAGGCAGCCGTGCCCTATCGCTGTCGAGCGAATTTCAACGGTACGAAATGCAAGAAATCTTGGCAAGCAGTAGTTTGACAGACGCGTCAATATAGGCGTAAGATACATACGTATTCATTATTAATTATAGCATAGTTCCTCATTCATTTGAGTTTTATTTTTTATTTTTTACTTATTTTTGACAGAAATATGGTAATTTTGCTAAATTCGGTATGTTAAGTAAACACGAAGTATATATGCTTTTTCTATCTAGTACTTTTGTTATAATAACTTTTGCCGACAGACGACAAAATTGCGTCATCATTTAGGTAAAGTGGTTATTCTGCCCTATTTCTTATCTCATTTGTAGCACTGGTAGTGCCACAGGGCACATTAAGGACCGTGGTACTACTTTTGTCACAACCGAGTACCTATTATAACAACAGTACTGAATAGAAAACAAAAATATTGAAATTAGTTGTTTAAAATAACTTGATCTTTGATATAAAAAGCATACCTTACTTACATACCGAATTTTCTTAAATCTTCGATATATAGGTACATACCAAAATTTATGTAGTTTTTTAAATATAACAGGTTAACTATGTTTGCTCTATGTCTTAACTCAAATAAGTACCTACTTGACTTTTTACTTCGGCTAATGATCGTGGATATATATATACATACAGTGGTCCTATATAGTAGTTTTTTTCTCCTCGAGTTATGAATTCAGCCGTCAACAAGCTGAGGGGCTAGCGAGTTTTTGCGTCGATAATTTTTGTAACTGCCCTTGCAATTTAAGGGCAGTCGGCCATCTTACATCTTTCAAAAAATATGGCTAATCTCAATTAATCCTAGAAAAATGAGTTTATATATATTTTCAACTCAAATTGTTGATAGTTATTCTTTAAAATTGGATGAAGCCATATTTTTAAAAATTTGCATTGAAAACTGGCTATTTAGAACTCTTAATAATGAAAATATGGCTTAATCCAATTGTAAATAATAACTATCAACAATTTGAGTTGAAAATTTGTACAAATAAACTCATTTCTGTAAGATTAATTGATATTTGCCATATTTTTGACAGATATAAGATGGCCGACGTCGGTTTCCATGGCAACTGTTAGAATAAAATAAATAAATGAAACATGTAAAATATTTATAATCCCAAATTGTTTATGAGGGTATTTTCCTGGCTCCCAAACTATGATTCCCTGTATTATGAATAGCCATATAAAAACTAGATATTAAAAAAAATCCAATACCTTTCAAAAATATAAAACATGAATTCGTACACAGTATACGCATGAAAAGCATATA
This sequence comes from Nemapogon koenigi, assembly GCA_963924495.1. Lineage (NCBI taxonomy): Eukaryota > Metazoa > Arthropoda > Insecta > Lepidoptera > Tineidae > Nemapogon > Nemapogon koenigi. The sequence goes on from OZ004648.1 coordinate 8,274,223, forward strand.
ATTAATTAAAACATTTTACACATTTGTTAACCTATTCTATTTTATAGAATTACCGCTCCATACGATGGCGAAACGACAAAGCAAAACTAGCAACCCTAAGCCTAGCCGTGGGCGATATATTATGTACGTTAACTTTGAGCTCAACATTTGACCAAAATTACGGTAGAGCAAGTATATTTTTTTTTATTGTGTAAGTAAAAAAAATATGATAAACTAGTGTGTTCCGTACTCATAGTGTTTTAAAAGTTTAAATGTCGTGTGTAGTCTGTGTAGTGTAATTTGATGTTTGTGTTCGTGTATTTGATTTAGATTAGTAGGTTGTTGGCTGGCAAAAAAACTTGTTCTGTCATTATAATATGATAAGGAGATATAAAGATTGTAAAGCCTTATGCAACGTTTATTAAGGGGGAGCGTCTCACATACAGCTACTTATTGTTTTTTTACTCGTAATTTAATGAATCAAATAAAACTAAATTTGCCATAGCGTAGACAATTTTTAGTACAATGTAATATACAATATTGTTTTATTCGTAAATTAGTTAGTAAAAAAATAAGCAAAATAATAAAAAAATTGACAACATACAATAACTATTAACTAATTTACTAATAAAAAAGCGAGCAAGTAGTAACATATTATGTGTAACATCTGACATCTCACCTTGGTAATAATAGGCAACATTAACATTATATCTTGAAAACATTAACACTTTATACACAACACTGTAGGTTAAGCGCACAGCTGATGCGTTCTCCTTCTCTATTTGCCTTTCTCTTTCTCGTCACACACACGCACACACTGTTGGGTTGGTACCATGTGACGGCCAACTTTAACACCGCGCGCGCTCATTGGTCAAAACAAATAGCGCGCACTTCCCCGGCTTCCTGTTACACACTTCCGTCCCTTTTCACGAAATCACTCCCACAGATTGCAAGAAAGCGAGAGGAAACATGTTACACATTACAAATTGTCTGCGCTATGGTAAATTTAATTCGATTTTATTCATAACATTGTGCGGCAGAAATAAAACCTAAATATAGGACATTACTGCCAACTATTAATAACTAGGTGTGAGACGTTCCCCCTTCATGGGTTAAATTTCAAATCGTATAGTTTCAGAACTTTAAGATTAAATTACCTTCTAATAATACTAAGGTTCGTTTTTCTAGACTTGTCTTATTTAGTAATTACATGTCTTCTTAAAATAAGTTGTCATTTAAAATCTCTTAAAAGAAGTTATGTTAACAATTTATATATATAAAACACAAAAAATGTTTCGACTTATATCCGTTATAGACTTTGAAACCATCCAATCCAACCGATGTGCCCCAAACCGTTCATTTTAAACTAAACAAACTAAAATAAAAACACTTTTCACATACAACAGTTTTCAACCTCATTCGCAAATAAATTAAAAACATTAGTGAGAAGTTTGTATATAATTGTTACCCCGGGCGAAGTCGGGGCAAGCCACTAGTTTTACAAATTAATTTGCAGAACTAATCATATTTTTTTAAATTTTTCAATAAACGACATGCAAAGTTTAAGATAAGACAAGTACATAATTCTAATTATTTATAGGTATGTAATTATTACTTGCCAACAACAATGTGTGTATGTGTGAACACTGCCTTCTTGTAGAATGTCCCTGAGGTCAAAATTATTCTGTATTTTTGTAAAAATTTTAATGTTTTACTAAATCTAAATACTTTTGAGGTAATGTAGAGATAAATATTTATGATGTGAAAATAAAAAAATTGACTAGCTTTTCCGTGGAAATTTTCGAAATAAAATTATTTTACTCAGGTGATAGTGTAGTTTTCTATAAGAACGTTTAGAATCGGTTCAGTATTTCCAGAGGTTCCCTATGTTGTGACTTGTCAGGCAGACAAACACATAGGCTGCGACCCCGAGCTGCGACCTATCATTATGCTGCTATGATAAGATACTCTGTGGCAGAGAACAACAAACGTGACTTGACATCCCGCTTTTGTTCTCTGCCACAGAGTATCTTATCATAGCAGCATAGGTCGCAGTCTATGTGTTTGTCTGCCTGACAAGTCACAACACCTTACATACAAACAAACAAACAAATGGTACCTCTATATAATATTAAATTTATTTGTTTATTCAGCACAATTTTTCCATTTTGATTTGTTACTTGGCTGCTTTTATGTCGGGGCATTTTGTTGTATTACAACTTTGTGTTATTTTTAGACTTAAGTTTCATTTATGTAATGGATTATTTTGGAAGATGTATTCAAATTGTCTATGTTTTCTAATAAAAAATAATATATCGGATAAAATTATAACTTTTGTTTCATTCAACACACACTTTATCTTTATACCACGGTGCGGCCAGAAACACTGGTAACAGTGTCCACTTGACGCCAGTTGTCCATATTAAATAGAACAGGTGGCAAGCCTTGTGTCACTTCTGTTATTTTTAGAAGAAGTGCGGTCGCTTTCATTCATTCAACTCAAAATTCAATAATATCTAACATTCTTCAGGTTGATACGGTTTTGATAGAGATTCTTTGTCAACTGATCACCTGCTCTGAGTGTTGTCCTCGAGATCACAGACATTGGCAGAAACATATGTGATCTGGAAACTAACAAGAGCCCATACATGTATAGAGAAGGGAACAATAATCTTTCTCACAGAGCACTCCTTTTCACAAGTAAAAAATTATTGAAACTTGACGTTAGCAAATCATCGTTTACGCTGATGGAGCCATAGTAAAAAAAGAAGAAGAAAAACATTCTTAAAATACTTTAATTTTTTATTCTAAACTAGTTGTATTAACTAACTTAACCTATTTTGGGCCTTGAGTTCATACAAAAATCACATAGAAAAAGCACTAAGTATTAGTTTTTCCCAAATATTCCAATTTTGAGAGCAACTTTTCCAATGTTTACCCTAAAAACATTATTTTGACTATTATGTACAAACATTTAAAAAATAACCTAATAGGTCCAGCCGTTCTAAAGTTTACTTGCTCTGTGCAATAAACAATATTTTTTTATTTGATCGTCTCTGAATGAAATGAACGAACGAATGAACACTATCGATCTTATAGTTTCTAGTTCATAATTAAATGACTCGCGGGTAGTTTCAAATTGTGTTAATGTCATTAAATTTTATTTATTTAACATCTACATTTTATTATGATTTGTGCATAATTTTTAATATTTAATTAGCATTATTCGTATAATGAAGTACTATTATATATTCTGTGATAGTTGTTTAAATAATAAACTAAAGTGCTAAAGTGATAGACTGACTGAAAAAAATGAAAAATCTTTGAAGAGGAAAGAGGTAAGTAAAACACATTATTATGTCTGTTTATAATATATTTCTAGTAGGTACCTACTTATGAAGTAAAGTGTATTTTTTCGACTTATCTTATATGGTAAACAAACTGCATGTTTTTATTTAAAATAACAGTGTAAAATAGGTTAATTCTATTCTATGTCATGTCATGGCTACCAACGCACACGTCCCTACGTGACATGACGGGGAATCCATTTTAGTCCCGTCCGCGCTGTGATAGTTGTGATTAGAGTCGGCGGGATCATCTCAGATACCGATTAATCGGCATATACACTATAAAGAACAATAAAGCACTGGACATTGGCAGAATTGCGACGATAAGTCAGCACTGTTGCCATCTAATATAGAACTGTAAGACCTGAGTATAAGACAGGCCATTGATTAGACAAAGTTGCGGTTTTTGTCCGCCAGGTGGCGGGGTGGGAGAGTGCGTTTTGGACAGCAAGAAAAATATAATATTTTCTTTTAATTGTTTAATTGTGCCAAAAGTAAAGATGTTAATTTTATTCATTCTATCATCGTCTCTTTACAGAACTTATTTATAAAAAACATGGGAAGTTTATTTAATTTAATTTAATTAAATTTAATGCTATAGCCAAAGTAGTGGAATGGTTCAGGGCCAACAACCTACTCCTCAATGCAAAAAAAACAAAGTGTTTAAAATTTTCATTACCTAACGTCAGACAGGTATCTAGTAATATATTCGTGGGAGATGAAAAATTAGAACCTGTGGATTCCACTGTATTCCTAGGCATGACTTTGGATGCCAGGCTTCAGTGGGGTCCACATATTGACAAGTTGGCGAAGAGGCTTAGTTCCGCAGCGTACGCAGTAAAAAAAATTAGAAACTTTACAGATGTAGACACCGCGAGATTAGTTTGCTTCAGCTACTTCCATAGCCTGATGACATATGGCATCCTGCTATGGGGGAACGCTGCTGACATAAATAAAATATTTGTTCTGCAGAAGCGTGCAATTCGCGCAATATATGGACTGGGACCTAGGGTGTCCCTTAAAGATAGGTTTAAGGAAATTGGTATATTGACACTGGCGTCTCAGTATATATATGAAAACCTTGTGTATGTAAAAAAGAATATTCATTTGTTTAAGTTGAATAGGGACAACCACAGTGTCAATACAAGAAACAAAAACAAACTTGCCATACATATCAGTCGTCTCCACAAAGTTACTAACTCATTTGTGGGGCAATGTATACGTTTTTATAATAAGGTCCCTGTCGACATTCAAATGTTGCCTCTTGACAAGTTTAAAGCAACTATAAAACAAAAACTATGTACAAAGGGTTATTATAGAATATTAGATTATATAGAAGAAAAAAATCCATGGATGTAGAATTAATATATTATGTGACATTGGCTCAATTTTATCTACTTTGTGACATTTTGTTTGTATTTTTTATTTTTTATTTACATGTATATGAGTCTGCTTTTTATTTTTTTCAGACAAAGATTATATAATATTATATAATATTGTATTTTTTGTATTCAGACACAAATTGCACATTTTATATTATTTCAGACATAATTGTACCTAATATTTTATTTTTTTATTATTTCAGACATAATTGTAATATTTTATTTTATTTTTTATTATTTCAGACATGAATTGTCTATTTGATGTTTTATTATTGACTATTCAAAAGCGTATAAAAATGAAATGTAGGAAATATATTAATTAATTGTATTTTTTATTGACTATTTCACGTGTACTACTAATATTGTACCTACGAAATAAAATGTCTTTTGAATTTGAATTTGAATTTGAATAAGTCAAAATAAAATACACTTTATGTATTCATAATTATGTATCACGATTTGTAAGTTCGCCTCTTATACTGGTCTTCATCATCTGAAAATTTGGTAAAGATTAATAAAATTATTAAGCTCGTGGCAGACGTACTATGTTTTAAAATTAGGGCTGATGCGTTTATTGTTGAAGTTTACAATTCAACGCTACTATTAATAATATATTAGTTGAAAAAATTACTTTTAATTCACTTCAAAACTTTTTAATAAATTAATGAGTAAATATAAACAACAAGCAAACTGTCTAGGGGCGGAAAACAGGTAAGTTATAAGTAACTTATTTTATTTTATTTTCTCAGTAAACTTTTTAGCTATAATTTAAAATAGAAAGTAAAACTAATATACATAATGCTGTTTTTGTTCCATCACTTATGAAAGCGAGACTTGGGTATGGAATAAGAAGCATGAAAGTAAGATAATGCAGTGGAAATGCGGTCTTTACGTAGAATGTGTGTGTGATATATATATATATATTGTTCTTACAACCGACAATGCTGTTCACTCATATTCTGCCAGCTGGTAGGGGAGGATTTTTTTAAAGCGCCTCAGCGGCGTACCGACAAGCGCTGGACCCCTACTCGACAATAAGAATTTGTAGAGGGGGGTTCAGACTACACGAAAAAGAGGTTTTCTGCCGGCAAGTGCTTACAACCACTTTAGGTCGCCATCTCTCTATCTATAAAAATTTACAAAAACTTACTGTAACTTTTTCCTCATAAGTAAGTTCAGTTTTACTTAGAACATAAGACAACTTAGCTAGAGCCGCTTCTTGTGTCATATCATAAGCTGGGACTACCCCGCACTCAACTAGTAACTGAAAAATACAACATTAAATATTTTTCCCGAGGGAACGAGATATAAAGGGAATCCACAACAGAATTCGGGCGCTGTGCGATTAGCCTATAATGAAAGTAGGTATGTAAAAAATTAAGGTACCCGTATTATTTGCTTTTCTAAAATTTTAAAGTTAAAATTTCTAAACTCTTAAAATTAATTTTTAAATATTGGATTTTTAGAAAAAAATCACGTTCATTGCCCGTGGTACACCCGCGTAGTCCACCTGGGTATACCACGGGTAGAAAATATTTCCCGTAGTCCACCCAGGTGTGTTCTGTATAAAAAAAAAAGTAATGACATGAGCTGCGTGCGTTCGTTCATGGTTCTTTTGTTTCATTCGTTATTGTTTATTTTTGAGTTTGAGTTTATTGATTTAAAATTAAATTTTACTTTTTATTGCCAGGTACCTTTTGAGGCAGAGAGTATAGTAGCTTTGAGCCGTACTCCTTACACTGTGTAGTTTATTCAAAATATCTCATAAACTACTGAATAAAAAATAATTAAATATGTGTAGATCTACAAACAGATTTTTAATTTTGAAATGAAATATTGTGAATTGGGTAAAACAAACAAAGACTTTCGTATTTATAATTTAGTATAGATTCCTTCATGCTTGATTATTAATATCACATCGATACATACCCTTCCAGTTTCATACATTGGTTTAGACAGCACAGTCCCATTTATACACTGTGTAACATTAACAATGAGCACACCAGCCTTCACCGCAGCAGCTATCTCATGGTAGATCTCTTTACGTTTTATTGGTATGTTACCATTACCAAAAGTCTCCAGAACTATACCTGGAAAAGGCAAAATATATTATTTTTTATGACGTGAGATATTTATTGTAGGTATTATCCTTACGTATCTATCTATCATCACACCTTTCATCCCAAGAGGGATAGGCAGAAACAATCGAATGCCACTTTTTACAATCCTGACATACCTCTTTCGCTTCTTTTATATTTATCATACCTTTTAATTTTAATATTTCCATCGATCAATACATTTTTTATATATCAATAAAAGTACACATAGGTCGTCCTCTGCCCGCATATCCTTACGTAATGTCTAACTAATTTTGTAACTAGCCGTCCGCGGAAAATTTTGAAATGTCACAATTAAATTTATCCTGAAAGATTTACCGGATAAAATTATATCATATGTCACTCTTTGGCCCTCCAAATTTCTCTGTGCAAAGAAACCGCAAATTAGGTATATACAATAAAAATCAATTGATAGTATATGTATGTAGGTATAACGGAGCATATAACTTGAGAACGACTACACCTATTTTGCTGAAAAATTGGAAAATTCAGGGAAAACTGAACGTCGAAAAAACGTATAGAAAAACTATTTTTTTTCTATGAGATTTTTGCATGAACTCAAGATGTACATAATCCGACAACCTTAGTGGCTTTTCCATCTAAATATACCTCAACAGACTGACCACATGTTATGTATAGCCTCGCAAATACCATCGGCTAAACGAGGGAGACTTGATCTTCCCCTGCATGGGTACCCTGGAACCGTAACACGGCTTCGGGAGCTGTAAGGCAACCCGTAAAGAATTTCCACACAGTCTCAGAAGCAATGTGAGGTAGTATTGACCCTTAATGGATCTAGATGTGTCACTTCTAATAATAATTACCTTCCATATTCTTGCAGATAGCTTTGATAATATCTCCCGTAATCATTGGGGCAACTTTTAACACATACACCCGGGAACATAATTTATCGTGTAGTTGGCATATGTCGGGAATAGAACCTGGGGCGTGGAGCAAAGCCTTTGGGTCAATTTCTAGAGTCGCTTTAGCTTCTAATATTGGTAATGCATTCGGACTGTCGAAGGCATATATGCGAGTGTTTGAGACCTTCTTGATTCTGAAATTATACAATATTCTTTACAATTTACAAATTTTAATCTAGAAAAAATAACTAATTTAGGTAAAAAATTAATCTATCTTTCTATCTATTCTATTTATCATCACGCCTTTCATCCCAAGAGGGGTAGGCAGAGACAATCGAATGCCATTTGCTACGATCCTGACATATCTCTTTTGCTTCTTTTATATTCATCATACCTTTCATACATCCTCGGCGATTGTGTGTACAAAAAAAAATTATAAAAATTAAGACTAAATAAATAAAAAAAAAATAGGTATCAATATTAGGTCCGCGTGGATAGTGGCAAGAATGCATCTGTTCTGGGCTTGCTTAATGAGTACCTACATAGTTACCAATCTTTGCCCAACTAGCAAAAATTTGTTTCGTGAACACCAATTTTTGTTAGTCATTGGTTCTATAAGACGCCAAAGAACCTTTATAATACTTTACTTAGACCGTAATTGGTGCTTTATATCGCTATTCAGTGATATAATGTTTCCATAGCGGCTTCAGGTATGACATTTTAGCCCTATTCAATAGATGTAAGTGACCGGAAACGCAACATGCTGATGTATCATATAGCACGTTTTAACACTATAGTAGAGTTCGTGGTTCCTTTTCGTCACCATTTTTAATGTTAAGGCTCCTATATCCATAATTTTTCTGGGATAAACTATTCCTTATTTCTCTGTAAATAATCCACCTGTGTCACTGTAATTAAGCATATAGTGAAATAGCTGTTATTTTTTCAATTGGTTTCATTGAATAGGTGATAAAATAAAGCATTGTTAGCTATTTCAATTAGATATATTGAATAAGTAATATATGCTAAATTTGCAGTGACACAGGTGCCTGAATTATTTACAGAGAAATTGGGAATAGTTTATCCCCATACAAAATATGGATATTGGGCTTTTAATTTAATTATTCAGTGATTTGTTTTCTTTTAAAATATAGAATAAAATAAATAAGTCTAAAAATGGCCACACCGTAAAGTACTTATAAATAAATATTTGTATACAAACCGAGTGCCTCTGAACAGTTTGGCTCCAAAGAAAGCAGTAACTTCAGGTATATTCTGAGTAGCAGCTATCAGTACGGCACATAGAAGATTGTTTAGTCCATCACTACGAGGTTGGAATATAGGCACCTACAAATAATACATCACTATCTCTATTATACTAATATTATAAAGAGGAAAGATTTGTATTTTTGTGTGTGTGTATGTTTGTAATGAATAAACTCAAAAACTACTATGCCGATTTCAAAAATTCTTTCACCATTAGAAAGCTACATTCACCCTTAGTGACATAGGCTATATTCTATTTTCAAAAAAATTAGGGATCCTTACTAAAACTCCAATAATGCAACCCAAGGTGTAAAAAAATGACCTAAGATTTTTTTTACATCGCGTGCGCTGCGAAAACTATTGATGATATAGAGGTAGTGGTAGTGGTAGAGGGTAGGGGTAGGGGTACGGGTAGAGGCGGGGGTAGGGGTAGGGCAAAGCCGGGGGTGGAATGCTAGTATATTATAAAACAAAGTCAGTCGCCGGCCGCCGCGTTTGTCTGTCTGTGCCCATTTCACGCAATGCGGTCTTCATTATTAGATAGCTTGATTCACAAGGTAGGTTTACGAGTATTAAACATGGACGTATCATGTTTAGGAGCTGAGCATTAACAGTATTAGTGAAGGTAGGAGAGATTTTCCAGTATAAAAAGCTTTGGTCCCCCAGCTATCTCTGCACAAATCCGTTGCTATGTTTTGACGTGAAAAATGGTGTAGGTATTAGAATATACAATGTATAGCTCTCTTTCTCCTTCTCTCTACATTATATCTTTCTTCTCTCTCATGTAACTAAATGTGCTTAAACGTGACGCATCCTTGAAATTTCACTCTCAATTCTCGTCCAATAAATTATCGAAACGCCGCCTAAAGTTGCCCACACACTGGTCCAGTATCGCACAGAAAATTTTCCTTTCCGGCTGCCGGATGATATAGATTGACACAGGCCACACATTTAGAGATGTAAATCATACGATCTACATCGCATGCAATTCACTTACTCACACAATCACACACAAGATTCGATTAAAAAGTGTGAAACTATCAGTCCGTCAGTCAAATAAGGCATAATATACTTAGGAATTCAAATTTACACCCCATTTCACCCAGATAGGTAAGGGAACGTAGCCATACTACGTGACCCATTTTTTTTTTTACATATTTTTACCCCAACGGTGACCACCCGTAGTATAGAAAACTCCCGCCCCTGTGTACAGGCGTGGTATTTTGAAGACCCCCTCCCCCCCTGAACGGGTCACGTAGTAGTAGGTCACGTTCCCTAACCTTTGCATGGTTATAATCAGTCAGAAGATATTTTGTGGATGTGTGAGTGTGACAGATCGTTCCGGCCATCGAAATCAAAACACAACGATTTGGACGAGTCTGTGGTCGATTTCGGTGAACCGTACGTGCCGGCGATTGGACGATTGTGTGGGCACCTTAATCACTTCAAAAATATTAGTTAGGATTATTTTAAAAATAATGACCTGCGCTCCAGTTAAAATAACACATTTCCCAACAAGTTCCAACATAAAAGACAGTATAGAAGCTCCATAGGCGGTCGTGTCTGTCCCGTGTAGAATTACGAAGCCGTCGTAATCTTTATAATATTTCTGAAACAAATATCTATATATATAAAACTCTCGTGTCACAGTGTAACCAAACTCCTCCGAAACGGCTTGACCTATTTGTATGAATTTTTTGTATATATTCGGTAGGGCCGACAATCGGTCGTAAACTATTTTTCACCCTCCTAACCCCACCCCCCATTTTTTAATCGCGATTTTAGTATTTTTGTATGAAAAATATTCAAAGTTAGTGGTAGTGGTAGTGGTAGTGGTAGTGGTAGGACAACGTCTGCCGGGTCCGCTAGTCCAACTATATAAAATGGTGCGTGATAACCTGACAAACCACACTTAGGCTTTTCCATCTAAATATACCTCAACAGAACTGGCCACTCGTATAGCCTCACAATACCATCGGCTAAAAGAGGAAGACTTGGTGATAATGATTTGCTCCGAGATCTTATAGACACTAGAATTTTATATTACCTTGATATCGCGCGCCATTTTGATCCAGTCTTCAATATTGAAATCTGATGAATCCTTCAGTTCTTCATATTCCAGAATCTTGTATAACACTTTCAATTCTGTGTCTTTGCCAGCTTCAAATAAATATGAACTTAATTAGATTAAAAAAGATTAGGTTTTTATTATTTCTTGTTTTATATAAGGCAAAAAACGCCGAAAAAAAAGTTACTATTAATACACACTCTGTGCAAATTTCAAGTGTCTAACTATTATGGTTCAAAAGATACATCCCTGTGACAGACGGACGGACAGACAGCGGAGCCTTAGTAATAGGGTTTCCGTTGCCTTTCTTTAGGTACGGAACCCTGAATTTTTTTTATCCATTCCATACACTTTTCTCGTATTATCTTAATCTCTAGTTTTATAGGTACTATCTGTTCGCCCCGGCTTCGCCCGTGTATATTTAAAAAAATCCGGGATAATCAGTGTCACTGTCATTGGCCCTCCAACTATCTTTGTGCAAAAAATCACATCAATCCGTTGCTCTCTTTTAAAATGAAAGACTGTCAAACAAACACACTTTCGCATTTATAGTATTAATTAGGAATTTTTTTTTCTTTCTTTTTTCACGGGTTGCCTTATAGCTCCCGAAACCATGTTACGGTTCCAGGGTACCCAGTGAAAGACCAAGTCTCCCTCGTTTAGCCGATGGTATTTGTAAGGCGAGTGGCCAGTTCTCTTGAGGTATATTTAGATGTTGTCGGATTATGTACATAAGTTTTTAACTAAAAAACCCATTGGATCCGGAATCGAACCCGGGGTCTGTCTAGTTAATACCAGACGTCTTAACCACTCGGCCACCGACGCACCTAATTAGGAAGTATGTAGCCATATCTGATGATATCTCCTTACCAGGTAATACCAGATATTCCTTAGTAGTTTCTGAAGTCGCCAAGTGTCTCTCCCAGTATATAGCATCATGTAACTGACTGAGACCGCGGATGACTCGCTCTATGTCTTTTTGTGGAGCCAATACTGAAATACATTGAAAAGTGAGTTAATGTTTTCATAATGTTTTCATGTGAAATTATCTATAGGATAAATATGAGAAAATTGTACATTAGTAAATACTTATATTAAGAGAATTCGAGTCGCAATGTTTCAGGGCTTCATAAAACTTAGGTGTAACTGATTTTCATATTTTTTTAAATCGTGTAATTTAAGATGTCGTGTCGTGTATCATGTAATTTGTATGGGACAAAGTTACGAAGCGTTTCCATAATAAAATTAATCATAAACTTTACGGACGAAAATTTCGTGTTTCAGAGTTTTTTAAAGGTAAATATCTTGACAATGGCAGCAGATAATTTGCAGCAAATAACTGTCCTAAAAAGATTAACTCTTTATCAAGTACAAAATAGAGAAAAAATAATTATCTTAATTGAGCATTTTTGATAACTAAGGCAATCTGTCAATGGCGTTTTTGAATAATATGCGTCAGAGTTGTCTTTCAAGTCCAAAACAACCGTTATATTTTACTATTTCTTTTTATTTAATAAATATTTCTAATAGAATAGATAGTCCAGAAAACCACTGACAGGGCCAAAAAAAAATTCTATAAACTGTTAAAATTGGTCACTTTTACTATTTTTTTAAAGCAATATTTCCAAGAGATTGATATTTAAATTACTTATTTTATCAAATAACAGGTATTGCTAAATAATTTAAAATTTTTTTTTGGTCGTAAAATCGACTCAGTTATTTCAAGCGATTTTTTTTAAATTATGCTATATAAGCTCGCGCGGAAACTATTTCCGATCATTACGCACCGGGCACTCCCAAGGAGAGGACGTATTGCTGTCTCCCGTGCTGTCGCGGCTTCCCGATAATTGCGTTACACGTGTATGCATGCGGCGAAGGTCAAGCTCCGTATATATAGCGTGACTTGCACGGTTAGATACTTTGGTAAGTAATATCGTACTTTTGTAAAAACGTAATTATTATATCATTATATTTAATTTATTAAAATGGTAAAGCTTTTTTTTTCAGACATGGGCAATAAACAACGTAAGCTTTTCGAAAGCCCCAATAATAAAAAATCTTTGGCTTACGCCAGGCAAGTGAAGAGGTTTGTATGGGCGACTGATTGATTGATTTGATTTGCACGCAACTGTATTACCAGCAAATTCGCATGCAGGTGTCTCTTGCCAGCGGTTTCGTACGGTAGTTACATTTGCTAGCGGCTTCGTGCGCACTATCACTAACCCGCTACCCGAATCATGTAAGGTCTCACTCACTAGTACTGAGCTCTCACATGCATAGCACACATATCTAAGTGTCGCCCCGTGGTATTGGTGATCTATGTGATCAATAGACCAAATTTTCAAAGCTAAATATTATTCACGGACCCATCGTGTTGGTACTTAAAATTCATATTTTGGCGAGATCTATGTGATTAAAAGACTAAATGTTAAAGCTAATATCAGTAATCTCTGAAACTATTATTCACGGACCTCGTGTTGGTGCCCAAACTTCATGATTTATTGTGATCATGAAGTTACACTATATTATTGTCCTCTTTCTATTTTATTTCAGAGCATATATATACATTGTATATATACTATACTTACTACTTATTTTCACATTTTTTTATGTATGTATTTTTATGTCAAAGATAAAGCTATTTAAAGAAATTAATTTGAATATATTTGTTTTCTATGCAGTAGTTTTTTAATAATAAATTTTATCAAAGTTTTAGCAGTGTTGACGTCATTATGTCGGCTGAATAGTTCAATACCTTTGAGATGATGATGTTCTTTGACTTTGACATCAATAGTGTTGCCGTTCTAAATTGTAACCAGAATTTTGCCTCAAGACAGAAATTATTAGAAGAGACGTTAGATGTTAGATTTTTATGAAAAATGTTTTTTGCTAGAGTTGATTGATCCTAGAAAAAGTCGATCAATGACAATAAGGAATACATTTTTCTAAATAAAGACATTTTACGACTTCTGACAGAATAAGATAATCAAAGTGTAAACGAGACAGGTAGATCCTGCGCCCGCTCTCGGTGTTCGTAATTTTAGTCTCAATTTTAAACTTTATCACCATGTAATATTGTAAATGTGGTCTAAGATAATTGTTTGCAATACTTATTAAATAGTGTAATTACCTGTTTTTACGCCCAGACAATAGTCACGTGTAAATAATGTAAATAAAATAATACCTAGTGTTAATTGTGTATTTTTGTGTAGGTTAGTAAACTTTATTTTTCAATTGTTGTTTTGTTGTATAATTTTCCCTGCTCTGGGAATCCTGAGTACCTATATGGAGATAGATAATATCTATAAGGTTAGATAATAATATAGTAGTTATTATAACTCATAATTTTCTCAAAAAGCGACACTTAAAATAATTGAGCCATTCGCGTGTCGATTCATATCTATTTTAGTTTAGAAACTAGAGGCTCGTGACAGACAGACAGACATCGTTAGATGTCTATGAAATTATCTTTTCGGCCTACGGTGTGAAAGAAAACCTATAGATATACCTACTAGCGGACCCGGCAGACGTTGTCCTGCCCAAACGTTGGCTTGCCTGCACTACTCCTACCCCTACCCTTATCACTTAGGGGTATGAAAAATAGATTACGACCGATCGTGGGCCCTACCGGATATACACAAAAAATTTCATAAAAATCGGTCAAGCCGTTTCGGAGGAGTATGGCAACTAACTTGTGACACGGGAATTTTATATAGGTATTAGATATTAGATAAGTATAGTATTAATTTATTTATTGTAAATTATAATAATGATGTATTTATTGCTCCGCATACTAAAGACAAATCAAAAGTATCAAAATCATACGAGTTACTATACGAGCTAATAGTTCAGCGCTTACGCACACAGAGACGCTTTATAGTGTGCGTCAATACTACAATTTTCTAGCGATCTCTCGATCGCGGTAGATTTTGACTTGCGCCGAAACGAATGCGCGTTCTTAAGAGTGTAGTGTACCGCGTCCATGTCCATACAAACGGAGAAAACGTTTTACTACCCCTAAATATTAATTAATTTTAACGATTTTGTAATATGTTACTGACATAATGAAAAACTACGTACGTATTTTTTCCTATTTTCAAAATTCGTAATAGGTCAAAAGTTATAAGCCCCTCAAATCTCGGTTTTTTTTGTTCATAACTTGCTCGTAATAAACCGTCTGTATTTGAGAAACAAAGCAAAATTTCAAAAAAAGCAAAACGTACGTACGTAGATTATAATCTGCTAAAACGTTTGACACCAAAATTATAAGGTTTCGTTATAGTTTAGTAGGTGTAAATCGTTTTCCCCCAAAACGCAATTTTCAACGAAGAACATACCTACGAACACTCACGAGCTGCAGTGTTCTCTGTCGCACTGATGCCCGTGGGAAGAGCGCGCTTGAGACAGAATATGATTTTCTAAATACCTATTTCGCTGCGTACGCTGAGCTACACGATCCTCTTAAAGATAAATCTAAACATTAAAAATAGGTAAACTATGTCCATGTGGAATACTGGCTTCATTACCCCGCTGAATCGCGATGCTGATTGTCACCAGAAGAGATGATCAGATGATGATGATTTAATAAACTTTTTAGCATTTGAACCCCACAGACCTAGAGTTTCTAACTTTCTACACCAAGCGGCAGTTTTCTATAATTGAACTAGGTATATTTGCGCCGTTTGTTACACTCTGCTATTTCTGCCGCAGCCCCGCTTTAATTGCTGTTTCCCTGAGATGAGACGGGGCTATGTGTCCAGGCACGTGGCATCCCATACAAGCTCTTTGTGACTTTGGTTTGTTTTCATACTAACTCATACATTCATTCGCTCTCAAAATGTTAGATTGTATAGTACCCAGCATTATGCACTAAGTCAATGTCTCTACTTAGGCAAGTGTTCTGGGAATGTTTGGTTTGTGAAATGAGTTACTAAACTAAAATAAAAATAAAACAATTTACAAAGACATATAGGCAGTCGTAGTCTAGTCTAGTCACTGCCGACAGAAGTGAAAACTGTATATAACGCCATCTAGCGAGCATTTCACATATAAATGTATCTGTCATTGATAGTAGGGTCCAGCCAAGTCCAATTCAGCAGATAGATAGATAGATGTTCCACGGGCTTTGTTCTAAGATACCTATACTATAGCAGAAGAGACCATATAGCATGTCGGTGACGCGAACCCATAAGATTTTCCCCTACATTAATTGATTAAATATTTACCTCCTTTTTCATTTTTCAGCATACCAAAGGTACCTCCAGTGTATATAACTAGCACTCGCTTTACTGCATTAGCTTTTTCCATTTTATATTAAAATTTCTGCAAAAATATTTGTACACGGTGAAAAATTTGAACCGGTGCGGTCACATGTTATACGTCCGTGATTGGGTCATCAATCACTAATAATGTACCAAATTTTAACCTGTTTCGTCTAGTAGATTCAGATAAAATAAGCTGTGACCACACTGATCACCACAGGCTGTGACAGACGGACAAACAGGCACAAGAGTGATCCGTTTTTTCATCGGATGTACGAAACGATATTTTTGTGCAGAGATATTAGGAGAGCCGGTCTTTTTAAAACTTTTTATCCCCGAAATCCTTCAGAATAATCGAAATTTTTTCACGGGCGGAAAACTAATTGCAGATGAAATATAAATAACGTACTTACTTATTACCAAATAATAATTAAAAATTCACTTATTCAACAATTTCTAAATATATTCTAAATAATTTTAGGCAATATCGTCTTTATATTTAAATTTGCGCTCAGCACATTTCAAACGTGTGCAAGTTCCAGCCAACCTACAATAAAAAATAAAGCAAATACAATTATGACAAGATAATTTAATTATTTGCTAAATAAAAATCAACCTTAGACATATTAATATAAATTATATTTTCTAAAGATGAAGTAATGTTTAAACATGTTTATGTAATAGTTGTTGTTATTACAAGTAGTTTTATCTTAATGTTATGTACTTATCAGTAAGTGAGAATATGATTCTGTAATTTATATTATTGTTGACCTAAATTATTTTGACATATTACACTGAATTCACATAAGTTTCAAAAAAGAAAGAAAAAGAAATGTCAAGTGATTAATAGAGATTAGAGACCTTATGCAACATAAGTTTGGTTGTGTAATAGTCTGCACAACGTTTTGGTTTCAACTTTAGGTTTTTAAAAATTGGTCGTATTAATGTCACGAAAACGTTTATTTATACGACGCGAAATAGGCGGAAATTATTGGACTTCAATTTGTAAAGCATTTGTATTAAAGTCATATTATTGTCTATAGCCGTCGTTTAAACGTCAGGATTGCGACTTATAAATTCTATACTAATCATGATACTGCGGTTTATATGACCATTTGGTTATATTGTGATCAGAAAGATGTCATAAAACATACCAAAATTTGTTATAAAACATACCAAAACATACCTTAAAGTGATCATTTTAAGGATCAATAAACAAGCAACTGCCGTGTTGAAGTGCGTTATTGAACCAGCGACTACGTTGCATTTTGGCGTGAAGTAAAATACGAATGTAATCTGCCACTGTTATTATGGTGGTGTTTAGTACATGTTTCCTTGGATAAATCTCTATAGAGAACTTTGTTTCTTGACAATCTATCATATTATTTATGTCAAAGGGTATAATTCGTATAAAAACCTTAAATCAAATCTAAAGATTAAAAATAACTAAATAAACCAGGTCCGCGTGGAATAGTGGCAAGAATACTGGCTGCATTTCCCCGCTGAATCGCGATGCTTCTTCGTTGAGCGAGGAAGGAGCCAGCCCTCTTGTCACCAGAAGAGATGATCAGTCGAGGGGATATATCTTTAATAAAATTTTTGGCATTTGAACCTATTTATGTCATATTTTTAATTCGCCCTTCAAAATATATAGTTTAACAAAAATAAAATATTTTTTAAAAAAGGTTAGACTTAATTTTGACGGCTATATGACTTAGTGTAGTGGTGACGACTGTAACATAACGACTTTACGACTGGTCATATATTGACCAACCCACCAACTGCACCACGCCACAATGGCCGTTAATAATTTTTAGGGTACCTTAGGGACAAGAGCATGATTACAAAACCTTGCTTATTTTTATGGAGATTTATATACACCTATATCTTTTCAGTATTCTACTTGCTGTCTAAGCACTTCAATGAAATGAGAAATAAACGTTAAATTTGAAGCCATATAAGCCCAAATACGTGTTAGTACTATTGAATATAATATTATTTTTTATATTTGTACTGCTATATTTTTACTACTATTTTTATATTATCCTACATGACACGTTTCTAAAAATTGTTCCAGGATAAAATTGTGGTCGTTGTAGACGTCAATAAGTTTTTAACAAAAAAATATTTTATATTAAAAAATTCCAAATGGCCATGGTCAATTACAGATTTTGTTCTTGCTAAAAAATGTCGTGGATGTAACTCACGGCGCGGATGTGGTTATTCGACTTATTCTGATAAATATAAAGCAGATCATTTTGTAATATATAACAAAAAGGAAATAAAAATATTATTGAGCTATAATTTTTTCTGGTGTCAATATTGTTCGTTATTTGCCATATAATATGACCACTACATAGATGACGAATGTAAATATTGTTAAAATCATAGTTTTTAAATTAAATTAGAATCTTAAATCAAATCTAAAGATTAAAAATAACTAAACCCGGTCTCAAAGTCAAAACTCAAAACCAACATTCCGAGAACAACAAAGTCTTGCAGTTTTCTTCAAAGAAAGAAAAAGGTTTTGTTTTTAACATCTTTATCCTTGTTTTGTCTCACTTTCTCCTATAGGTTAGTCTCGCTTCATCGAGCGCGTGATCGTTCGATTCGCCCAGTTACCAGTTACTCATGCTCAGAGCCCCTACCATAAGTTTGACCAGGCGATACACGTTACAGTTTGTAGTAAATTACCTATTTGTATGGGAAACCGTACTACGCTGTCGACGTATAGTTAACTATATAAAAGTCGCAACATTGACTCGCGAATTTGAATCATTATTATTTATAAATAAATGAAATTTTGGGAAGGGTCGTTCTCACGCTGCAAATGCCCTTTGCAGGTGCCGCCAATACATAGGACAATGAGGTAGTCATTAAACAATGAAAAAAACGTACTTAGGAATTTCGGCAGACAGATGATGAGTCATACGAAACAAACAAATATTTCCTCTTTATAATATTAGTATAGATAAATAAATAAATCCAAACTACTATTTTTTTCAGGGACATAATGTATGTGATGTACCTCGTATCGTACAAGAAGAAAATACTCCAGATACTGATATAGGCATTCTAAATGTATACTTTGTAAATACTGGGGCAGAAGCACAAGATACCCAAAGTAATATTATACAAAAACAAGATAATTTAACTAGAATTGCTGCGGAACTGAAAAGTAATCAGCAAAATATTTTATTAAAATTAGCTAGTATTAGGACTACATTTGAAGAGTTTATAAAAAGAAGTTCGCGAGATGAAGTAGCTAAGTCACATGTACAAATTTTAAAGCTGTAAATGATGACCAAACATTACAACAGTTAGAAAACAATTTGGAAAATCCAGCATTTGAACAGGAGTTAAGGAAAAAGCTTTCTATTATATGCAGTAAGGGAAAAGGCAGAGCGATAAACAATGCGCATGCATTAGTGGCTGTTCTATTCACTAGAGAATTAATGACTCAATGTTCCTGGGCCGGAGGAACCCGGAAGGAGCACGCCAATAATTTAGTTTTTTAATATAATATACGAGTCTGACAACAGCTTTACAAAGCCAGACTGTGATTCTTTTCTTAAAGATATATTGCGTCATTCAGTCGCTAAAAAAGAAATTGCGCACTTCAGCTGGAAAAAGTAGGTCGAAGAAAACTACACCTACACAACTCAACATCCAATTCACACCTAATATGGGGGAAAAATCTACTTCTCAATCATCTAGTAGTCAAGTGGCACAACCTCTTAACTAGGGTTCCCAGATCAAAATTCCGGAGAAAATTCCTGACATTCAATGAAAATTCCGGACTTTTTTGTAAATATAATATTAATGTCGTTATGCATCGTGCATGTGTATAAACGATGCAAATTTTCGAAATTTTTATTTCGCTCTTTACTTAATTGTAGAAATTCCGGACGGTTTAAGATTCCCCCCGCATTCCGGACACATACCTATATTTCCGGACATATGGCAACCCTACTCTTAACTCTCAATATGCAGCCGAAGAAGTTAATAAGGAAAATATTGAACCCGCAGCTTCCAATCAACAAGTCTCGTAACAAGTTTATTTTAGAGCCATAAAGTACCATGTACAATAATTGTATATTTACATGATCTACCTATAACAGGATTGATGTTATATTGTTAAATGTTATATTTCTGACTATTACTTTCTTAAAGATTGGAAAATAGTCATCGAGAAAATGTTTATACTAATAATTCTACTGTAAAAGATAAAACTGAGACCTTTATAAATCAGCGTTCTATAAAATAGTCTAATAAGTGACGCAGTAATTACTGTTATACAACTTGTCATGTAGTTGTTGTCCCAGATACCAATACAGGATTATCGTATAGCTTACGTTTATGCGGTTATAAGTTGTATAAAGTGGTCCTATAGATGTCGCTACTGAGACCGTTACAAGATTGTCGTGTAATAGTCATGTACATTGTACACGACTACAGAAAGCGCTAGATGTATCGTTATAAAAATCTTATATATTTTGTCATTTAGTGGGTTTATAAAATTGTTACATAAAAGTCGGTTAATGGACTTAACGTCCTATAAAATAGTCTAAAAAGTGAGACAGTAATAACTGTTATACAACTTGTTGTTGTCATGTAGTTGTAGTCCCAGATACCACTACAGGATCATCGTATTACGCTTACGTTTATGCGGCTATAAGTTGTATAAAGTGGTCCTATAGATGTCATATCTGAGACTGTTTTACAATTGGTTTTATAATTTGGTTGTGTAAACATTAAGGGCCTGTTATCCGACCGCGGTAGGCATTTAGCGCTCTCTCAACCCTTGCGTAAATAACATCGCGCTTGCGCAGCGCGTTTTTACTCACATTACCCCGAGCCGCTAGATTCGTGGCGTCACGCGTCACAGTAAAAAATATGCAGTAGGAAAACTTGATATATATGTACTTATATTCATTTAAAGATAAAGTTTTGTAAATAAACTATGCCGTTATGTAACTTTTTCCTATTAAATTTTTAAAAGGCAAAGTTTACTTTAAAATGGTGGGGTTTTGGGATCTAAACAGGTATAAAATAAAAGTAATGGATAGCGATAAACAATAAGTTTTTATTGATTTCTTATAGAAACACTAAATAAAAAAAGTAATTGATATTACCAAATACAAGGGCAAGAAAACGTAAATGTTGAGTCTTGTGGATTGTTCATAGACAAAACTTATCCATATATTGGAGCAACTCCTGACGGATTAGTAGGCGATGATACGCTTGTAGAAAACAAAATACAAATAATTAAATATAATAGAAACACGAACACCAGTATGTACAGTAAATAAAAAGAGTAAAAACAAGAGCAACTTCACGTTACTGAGAGGCAAGTGTGTCTTCTTGAAATCTGGGCAGGAGCAAAAGAACCTCTATCAACAAAACAGATTGAAAGAGATGATAATTTCTGGAAAACCCTAAGTTGGTTAAATTTTATATTAAATGTTTACTTCCTGAAAACCCACCACATTCAGGGTTAAAGACTACAGTTTGTGAGTTTTTTTTATGTCCACCTGCATGGACTGCATGTGTTTGTGTGCGTAAATAATGTATTTTCTATCATTATAGTCGGACTGGCCTAATCAATTTTGGTCCTCAGTATGATAAAGGTTCAATTTCAAAATAAAACACATCACGCGCTGATTTTAATAGCACTTTTTAAAAATATTTAAAAAATATTACAAAATTACAATGTTGTTCTATTACAATAAATAATTATCATTTAAAATGAAGTGTGATTTATAGAGAAAATAACAATTTTTATATTAATAAAATTAATTTTTACTTTTTTTATTAATATCATTGTGTTTTTTAATTTCTGAAGAAAAGAAGCAAAATATTAATATATTTATTGATAACTATTTTCCTGAGAATATTTATAGTCTAATATTTTATTATTGTGAGATCGGCAAGTGATTTCAGATATTATAAGTTTGAAACTTGATGATGAAAGCGAAATTGAGAAAAGCCGTCTCAATTATCTTGTTATAATTCAAAAATTCTTTATTAATTTAAAACTTTTCTTAATTTTTTTAGATAACAATATTATCTATAAAGTGGCTAAATAACAGGGAATTTCTTCAAGTGCTTCACGGAAATTATACTGTTCAAATAGTACAGTTTTTGATCCAAAAGTACGATTTACTCTTAAAGGCCCTTAAGAAAAAAAAACTGTGATCATGTAGTTTCATTATTTCTTAGTTTGTTTTAAAAATTTTTAGACTAATTTTGATTACATGTAGCATTACACTTACTCTTCATCGATACATTGAACAAGTTCATAGGTTCCATTGTTTGATCGATGCTTTGATGCACTAAAATAATTACATTCAAAAGTTATAAATAGTTATTAACATAATCTAGGTATATGAATAGTTTCTCTACTGTAATGTGATAATGTCTATACTGTGACGTTATAGATAAGAGAACATTATAAATTATGAAAAAAATACATGATTGTTTACTTGGTCTTACGACAATTCAAATTATGTAATATATTTTTCTTATTTATTTAATTTCCCATGTTTTTGTCAAAAAATAATAAACCGGTTGCAATACAGTAGCCAAGTGCAGGGAGCGGCAAAAGCGACACAGGTCCGACCTCGACAACGCCCGGCAGGCTTCTGGCAAGACGCGCGCGGAGCGTTTTCTATATATATTACGCTTTTAGTCATTGTTTAAAAAAACCTATTTATTTACAAAAATATAACTGTACAATACGATCTTAATCAGTAAAACGATAATATATATATATAAAAATTTTGACATAATCTTTGTTAGATTTGGAATAAAACTGGAAAAACAAACGAAGTTTAGACCTGTTTTCCATTTTTTTTATGATCGAGCGATATTAAAAGTTTCATGTTTTTAACTGTACAAATATATAGAGCATATGTTGAACTATATCACATATTTTTTTTATTTCAAAACAATCGACATTTGCCTATTAAAAATTGGTTCAAAAAACGGTGAATTTGGGGTAACCCAGCCTTAACTGGATATAATTAAACAACTAAAGTATTATACAACTTTTATGTCTTATAAATCACTTTTAAATACCTTTTTGAAATTAAAAATACCATTACACAACTCCTATAAAACAAATAGTTGAATAATCTATATACTATAGGACTACTTTGTTACTTGGGATAGTGATTAAGAATCTCTTAGAAACCTCTATTTATAGTGTATTTTGAGATCTATCAAGGATAAAAATATTTTTTCTTTATAAAATATATTTCTCCAGTTCTAAATAGGTATGGAGAGCATAATTTCTAGTGTGTATTAGATATCTGCAAAAGTAACTCTGTGTGGGGTCTGTCTATTACGCTGTCACAACTAAACCACTGAACCGATTTTGATGAAATTTGATTTGATGCTTGAACCATAGGAAAGGACATAAAAAAAAAATAACAATTTATAATGCATTCATTTATTTATAACAATTTAACACATAAAAATATCAACAATTTGTACTTAATGGTTGTCAATGAACACATTTTTTTTTTATTGTTTTAGTGCTAATTCTGAACAAAGAGAGAGAAGTGTAGAACAGAAGAAATAATAGGGAATAATTAAATAGCGCGTAACCAGCACTGGTAAATACAGCGTATCTACTAAAAGTATCCAAAAAAACCATTTTGCAATTAGCACGGTTTAAAAACAACCAATGGGAAAGCAATCATTTAGATTTTGTTAAAATTGCTCATTACACTTACGCGGTTTTGATAACATTTCCTTCTCGAAAAGACTTGGTTTTCATCAATGAATTAGATTCGATTTTATTCTTTCTTCCACTTCAATATATGGATTTAAGTAAAAAACTATTGTAGGAAGAAATCAAAATTATCCTTTAGCACAATAATTTCGTCGTGTCTTTTTGTAATGTCAATGAAAATAATTGTCTGACGATCACTATAATATAAATATTAAACTATCCATTCGGTAGGTTCTTCACCGTCCCTATCAAAAATTCGACCCCAAACAGCGAAATTTATTAATTCAACATCAAAATCGACTAAAGAAAATTTATATTCATTGTTCCCATCTTGAATATTATTTGAAAAACTGTATTGTTCAGGTTTAAGTGGTAAAGTTAAGGTTGTCACCGATGTAGGGAAGTATATAGAGTCGTCACTTGATAAGTTTTCATCAAAAATAGGTGAAGGTATTGTTGCCGTTATTGCTAACTCTTCAAATATTCCAACGCTGTTCGGCTCGTAGTTTATAAATCTGTGAAAAAAACAAATCACATGGTTACTCAATGATTTAATATGAAATTTGGGGGTATAATTATGTACATAATCCGAGAAACCACACTTAGAGGCTTTCCATCTAAATATACCTCAACAGAATAGGTTAGGTACCTCGTTAGGTATAGCCTCACAAATACCATCGGCTAAAAGAGGGAGACTTGGTCCTCCGCTGGGTACCCTGGGGGCTGGGACCGATATCATGGTTTCGGGAGCTGTAAGGCAACCCGTTTTAACAAGTTGAAATAAATTTTAAAAAAGGTTATATTTTTCTAATGTAGAATCCAAAAAACCGGCCAAGTGCGAGTCCGTACCGTTATCTATAAAAAAGGCAAAAAAAAAAAACATGTTGTTATAGCGGCAACAGAAATACATCATCTGCGAAAATTTCAACTGTCTAACTATCACAGTTCATGAGATACAGCCTGGTGACAGACAGACAGACGGACGGACGGACAGCGGAGCCTTAGTAATAGGGTTTCCGTTTTTACCCTTTGGGTATACGGAACCCTAAAAAATAGACCAATCTAGGAACGTACAAGAAATAAAACAAGTTAAACTAGCGATAAATCCAATCGATTCATGTGAATGATTGAATCGCTTCAAGTGAAGAAACTATATGAAAGATCAGTAACAGATGCATAACAATGATTTACACACGTATTCGACATCTCAAATTACGTTTTAACTGGTGAAGTGGCGCGAGGGAAAGCAATCCCTTATCTCAGTTCCCAGATTGCCAAATTACTCTGAATTTTCAGTAATTACGTAATATTTTACAAATACACTACATTCATTTTATTACATGTTGTTTTCACCTGGACTCAAGAATGTATGGAAGGGTATCGGTCTCCATAAAATACGGATTTGCAATCCAGATCAAGTATATGCCGCCGAACTTTTGGGCACCATACTACTCAGAAAAAAGTGGTAACGCTAAACGTAGTATCTTGTAAATCATGCCACATGAGAGTTTTTAGAACTTATTGACCACGTATAAATTACCTTGATCCGCATGTATCCATGGTAAGTCCAGTACAAGCTATTATGGAACATACTCTGTTTCCTCCGGTAGCTAAACCGTCGTACGTACGAACTCCGTCGAAGGCAGTCGCTCTATAATGGTAAACCTAGAACAATGTATATTATTATTCCGCTAAGATGGCACATATATTTTCTTGATTTTTTTATGGTCTTGCGTTCAAACAATTTTCCAATTTTACGAGCAGCTTTTTCACTTTTTATTTCCTTAAAAACCTTAATCTATTATTCTTAAACTAAGTATACGAACATTTAAAAAATAATTATTTGCCAAATCGGTCCAGCCGTTCTTAAGTGATGCGCTTATCAACGAACAGAAGGCAATTATTATATAAGTATAATATACCTGAGATTAGCATGTACTCAGGGCCGGATTAACCTCGAGGCAATAAGGCATATCCTCGGGGCTCCCACCACATTGTCTTGAATTTTTTTTTTGAGAATTATTAAATGAAAGTCAGAGATCAAAATGCGATTAACAGAAAATCATAAACATAAAACTGTTGATAAATAAAAATGTGTTATAATAAAAGATCTTGATTATTTGCACCCCAGATTAAAAAATGTATAAACGTTCAACGTTGATTTTTTCGAAAATCACCGGCAGGCCCCCACCACAATTTATGCCTACAGGCTACAGGCCGCCATTCATGTTCATCCGGCCCTGCATGTAGGTACTTACCGGTGTAAGTAAGTATAAGTAATGAATGATTCTTCAACTATAATGAAATAAAATATAAATAAATAAAATAATAAAGATTAAAATTTTCTTATAATTAGGTTCCAAATAATATCACAGAATATTGTATTTTAGTCGGTAAATGTTTTTATTTTTTTCTGTACTTTCAATGTTATTTATGTTACCGTAAATAAAGATTTTTTAAGTTCACTATCAGTCTGTACTGTCTCCAGCACTAAAAATAATATTTTCAATTTCTTTGTATTCATTAACATCATCGACAGTTGCCTGTGTTTCATTATAAGAATCGCGGTTGTAGACACGACCCCAAATGCCAAAAGTAACTAAATCAGTCTGAAGTCGATTTAATTTCAATGATAGTAACACTCGTTTATTATTAGAAGATTTCCCATTTTCCGGAGAATATCCACCACTTTGTGTTCCCTTTACTTCTGTTAATGATGAATAAGTATAATTGGATACATCAAGAGGGAATTTATTTGTTCTGACTGTTGTTGCATAATATAGCCTATTTTCACATTCCAGTGTATCATTGTATTGTGGGCGCATTGTATGCATTGTAATATCTAAAACTTCAATTTTGTTGCTTCTTTCATTTGAATTGTATCTGCAATTTATTAAAAACAATATTAGAAAAGAGGTCGTCATTAGAGCAAAAAATATTATCTTCTAATCAAACAAGTTTTTGTATGTTGCTACATCAATAAATAAATATTTAAGGGTAATAACTAATGCTAGAAGACTGTCTATAGACTTACTATTATTCAACTTAGTATTATTCAATGGCTGGTTAAAATAAATATCAAAAGTAACCTAACGTTGTCAATTCTATTTAATTTTTTTAGTATAATTTATTACGTTAAGTTGTTGGTCGTTGAGTAGAGCTAAGTAAGGTTCGATATTTACTTCATGGTAACACCTACATACTTAACCCAAAACCTTTACCCTAAACCCAGGTACACATATACACTATACTATACATAATATATTACTATTATCTTGCCTTACCCTCCTCCTAGGTTACACAGCATAAGACCAAGTCTCCCTCTTTTAGCCGATGGTATTTGTGAGGATATGCCTAACGAGTGGCCAGTACTGTTGAGGTATATTTAGATGGAAAAGAGATTATTACTAGCGCATAATATAATCGACACATTCTGTCTTTCATTAATTTTGATAATATAAAACTAAAATAAACTTATATCTACCAATTATATAGAAAACAATGAGTTTTGTGATATTACTCGTACCTATCTGCAATAACATTGATAGGTAATTGTATTTAATTATAATTATATACAAAAAATTAACTCTTACTCAAAAGGACATGATTTTAGAGTTTCATCTCTGCAACTAACAACAGAACAACCAACCACGCCAATCGACCTTCTTGCGTACACGTTGAAACCATCGTGAACGAAAGCACGAAAATAAGGTCTCTGAAAATTAAATAAAAACCCATAAATATGTCAAATTAAGTTTTCTTAACTTAATTTGGCTCTATTTTTGACAGTTGTTAATTAACACGTTTCAAAGTTTTCAAGTAAGAGAGAGTTCAGACTTTACCTCCACCGTCAAAATCCCAAGCATAAATGTTAATATTAGCATCTACTTACTGTGTGTGCCATTGTTAGTAAAACAGGAACAGTAAACAAATTATTTATTCAAGCCGTGCAATAGCATGCGCATTTTTTTTAGTAATTCATAAAATAACATAATAGTCGTAACTAGATATATATATAGTATATGATGATCACAGAACTTCTTTTTTCTTTCTTCACGGGTTGCATTACAGCTCCCGAAACCGTGTTAGTATCCTAAATCTATGTAAAAAAAACTTACCGCTTCGCCTTCATTATAATTGAATTTGACTCTAAAATTACAACTGACATCTTTATCAGTCAAAGTAAAGTCATTATTTCCCTCTTCAATCAATCTGCTGACATGTGCCTTTAAAGAGGGGTCGATTTTTAGGTAAAGTTTGTCTTGAATTGTAGGACTATCATATATAGGGCCGACATATGATCCTGGGGTCACGTTTCCTGGTATTTTAGGCACTTTTGACACTAGTAGTCGTGTGGTTGGCGAACCTGGCATGATGCTAATAAGTGCACCGGCTTTTCCGGAATATATTCCAGATCCTAAAAAGAGAGGATTCAAGTTTTAGGGTTAATAACAAAAAATACAAAATACTGAAATTTTACATATTATCAAGGGTAGTTCAATAGTGCGTAAGTACGTTTAGTAAATATCGCGAATATTTTTTTAATCATTTTACTGGTTGTTTTCAAACCACATGACATGTATTGAGCCAATTACCACCAGAAGTGCACTTGTGATAATTTTTTATTCGGCTATTGATGCTAGATAGCAGTATTAACCAGTGTCAGTTAATATACACTGACTAAGTATATTTCTCTATAATATTAATTTAAAAAATTTATGGAGTGCTAAGATAAGATACAAACTCAATTTTAGATTCATACTATTGACCTGAACTTAGGGGTATTCACTAAACATCGATATATCGAATTTACTCGATGTTTGTCATACGATATATCGGAATGATTCGATATTTTGACAAATAATTTTTCTATTCGATATATCGATATATTTATAGAAACATCGAATCGATTAAAAAACTAACTCTGACTAATAATTATAATAAAAACATAACATTACTTAGTGATTTTAATTTTAAATAAATGTCAGTAGCAGGTCGTGACATATATGAGTGAGCAGCTAGATCAACGGTGGAAATTATCTATTTTTTTGCGGCCGGCTACAATGATATACCTACTATAGAAACTCATTGGTTGGCTATCCCAACCCTAGTATACATATTTAAACCAATGAATATTAATTTCTTAGGACCTAACCTAATATAAGATGTAATCACTAATCTGTGGATTCTGAGGGTTCATTTTATTCACTCACTCACTCTCCCTGCTCCCTCTCTCTTCTGCTCTGCTGCTTTGATTGTTTTGATTGTTTATTAGAGTGATAAGTGTAATTACTCTAAAATAACTGATTTGACACGACATCTGAATGCATTTTCGAAGTTGAAAATGTATGTAATGTTATAATAATATATTATGTGTTTTATATTGGGGATATATCATAATGATGGACACATTTTATAATCAATATAATTCACACATACGAAATCAAGGACAGCAAACTTTCTGCGTTTGATTAGAAAAAGGTAATATTAAACTTTTGTGAATAGTATTCGATATTGAAAAAATATCGATGCAGGGATCCGATGTTTTATATCGAATATAAACATCGATGTATATTTTAAGTGGACACCCCTCTGAACTAGGTAGTCAAGCAAGTGTCTTACATTCACGAAATTGTTCGTAATTACGCTGTATTGGCGAAAAGGATTTCGATGTTTAGTGCAGATATATAATTCTGGTTTATAATACTGTTCGGCGCTATTTCAGTTTAGTCCATTGAAATTAATACATCAAACATGTTATGTTATACATACCAGCGCTTCCAATATTGACATTGTTAGCTCCTGACGCTAAGAAGTTTACGTTATTCGTGTAAGCATAAGCCTCCTGTATCTCAACCGCTGAAACAAAAATTCAAAGGAAAACTGTCTGAAAAAATATTTATAAGTAGGCACCTACTTGAGTTAATTTTTGAAGGTAAGTAATGTTTGTTTGTTTTATTTGAGATAGAGAAGTTGTGCAAGTGCATCCTAGGTCATAAATTCTCTTTCTGTCCTCGGCTTGGCTCATGGAAAGTTTATACATGTAAAAATAACACAATATTTTAACCCCCTGAAACAATGAATAGTTTTTTCATACATATTATGAAATATGTGTAAGACTATAGTTTAGCTAAAAAATTTCATACAAAATGCGTTAACGTTTCTATCCCACTAAACATAATCCGTTCTTGCTGTTTTTTATATGTTATAGAGACAAGTAAAAACTAGGTCGACTCGTTTTTGTTTTTTTCATATTGCTTATAAATTGAGAAATAATTAATCCTCAAAAACAGTTTTTTTTAACTAAAACTTATCTCGTTATAATTATAAAACTAAACAAAATTTTTAAGAAATCAAAACAAGCTTACTTAGTTTATGATGTAACAAAACGATAGAGACTAAAATCATATAATTTCGTTAACGTTTAGGTATAGAAAAACCTATTTTGCGCGTAATTCAAGACAACTTTCTCTATCGCACACGTGTAAGTGAACGCGGGGTGACTGAGGAGATAGCAAATATTCGAAAAACGCACAGCGCCCGAACCACAGGAGTAAACTCTGTGACTAAACGATACTGTTTCGAAAACTCGGTTCTTAGAACATAGGTATATATAATATCCATACCGATCCATCAGTATATATTGGTAGCGAAGATTCCATACTTCGTCCTCACGTCGTTGGCAAATCTCAATTTACGCTAAATGAAAAAATAAAAATACCTACCTGTTAAATAAGGCAATTCTGAAAACCACATAGTTGTGAATATGACATCAGTTAGATTATGTTTCTGCACAATCTGGACAGAAGGCACTTGGAACATGAGGTCAAAACAGATATAGTGGCCGAATGTGACTCCAAAATCTGTTGTAAAAATCCCCAAATCCGGTTTCAAAGCGGGCGTGCGCGTGAATTCACCAAACAAGTTTATTTTTCTGAATCTGAAAATTTAGAAAAACGCTAACTTTATTCCCAGTCACTTAGCTGAAAATCTCAGCTGCAGTCTAATGAAAGTGAGTGACAAAATATTCTGCAACTAAATTTAAGAGTCGATTAGTTGTCAGCAAATGAGTTTAATCTAAGTTAATACAGACGTAACTTTCATATTACCTAGTTCTTTCGCCTCAGACGGTCAAATTGTTCGCGGATTGGCTTAAAATCGTAAAAAGTAGGTCTTATTTTTATTGTGTAAACATAAGTTTAGTTACTATTCAACGTTTTGTAATCTTGCCTGGCGTATCTAATGCCAGAGGTTATTTGTAATTTAAGAGGTAACTTTAGATTTTTTTCTATCGAGAAAATTTCAAAGAATTCCATTTTTGATCCATATGATGCTTAGTATATCCTCTATTTCCCGGCCATGTACCAATGGGTTTTCTATAATTAAAAACATAATATGTACATACATAATTCGACAAACCACACTTAAAGGCTTTTCCATCTAAATATACCTTAACAGAACTGGCAACTCGTTAGGTATAGCCTCATAAATACCATTGGGCTAAAAGAGGAAGACTTGGTACCCTGGGGCCGAAAACACGTATTCGGGAGTAATTGCCTTCATATGAAGAAAATTGTTGATATAGCAAACATATATAGCGAACAAGTATCGACCCTTAAGTATATGGAGTAGTAGATATCACATGATTTGTAAATGAAACGCTGAGTTGGGTCCACTCCACACATTTATTCTAATCTTATTTATGTGTCTTGCGGTTGCCTATATAGCCTATAACCTTCCTCAATCTCTTCTAACTTATTAGTAGATGTATATTACCTGTCAATAACAGTACCATTCCTGTCAAACACTACGTTAGTATTGAATTTATATTTTCCCAAATCGGGGCAGTACTCTCCAGGAGCGTTAGAACAATCCATTTCTTCCTCAAAATTTACTACTACATATACTTCTGTTTGACGGGCAGCTTCTGATAACTCGACTAACACCTAGAAATTAAAAAAAACCTTAATGATATAGCCTCGGGCGTTTTGTCGTGATAGATCCAATGATATACTATAAACTAGATCAATTCAAATAGTTGAGTTGAGTTTCGTTGCGATGACGGCTGCAGTAGCGTCAATATTATGCTACTCGATTTAAATTTAATTATTTATTTTTTATTATTATTTATTTTAAAACTTAAGGTGGCCACACATTCGTCCAATCCCAGGCGCGTCGTCGTACGGTCCACCGAAACCGACTACAGACTCGTCCACGTCCAATTCTTGTAACTAGCCTTCAATAAAATACTAATCTAGTTAAAGAAAACTCGTGTTTAAAAGTTTCGGATGGCGGACGTCGGACGCTCGCTCGTTTCTTTTTTTATGTCATTTGTGTACGGAAATGAAATTATATTTGTATTATTTAGATAGATTTATAAAAGCAATGTCGTATCAATATCAAAACTAAATCGTAAAATTTATTGCCATATTGCTGAGTGTAAGTGTTGCAGTCGCAGGCCTATGTGTAAAGCCAGTGTAATTTCAGGTATACTTAGGTATATTGAGTTTTTTTTTTTTTTTTTTTTTTTAACTAGATCATACGGCGGCCGGTATGGGAAATTTTCGTCGAAATGTGTGGCCTACTTTAGCCGCCGCAAAGTGTACAAACGCCATTTAGTGCAGCAATAAATACCATGATTTATTAATTAATGTTATTGTTTGTTTCCTTTATCTAAACATTGTGAAAAAGAACTTCAGAATAATATTTCGTAACATTCTTCATATTGTATGAATAATTACCTCGTGGTATAAATTTGGATAGAGTGCAGGTACTGGGTAATCCTTAAGGCTGCCATGTATGGGCACTTCTATAGAAATTCCACTTGTCAATGTCATTTCAGGAAAAACTACAACATCAGCATTCTAGAACAAGAAAATAAATAATTATAGGACAATATCACTATAAATCATAGAGTACTAAGCCTAAGGAGGGGCCATAGACGGCCTTTCTGATTAGAGAAAGACTTTCTCTAATTTTTGCTCTTTGACCAGTTAACCTGACCAGTTTTTTTTTCTTCCGCTGGGTACCCTGGAACCGTAACACGGTTTCAGGAGCTGTAAAGGCAACCCGTAAAGAAAGAGAAACTGACCAGGTGTGCAGTAATAAGTTACCTTATTTTAGGTTTCGTTATATTATATGATGGCTGT
Organism: Nemapogon koenigi; assembly: GCA_963924495.1. NCBI lineage: Eukaryota > Metazoa > Arthropoda > Insecta > Lepidoptera > Tineidae > Nemapogon > Nemapogon koenigi. The sequence continues at coordinate 8,307,393 of OZ004648.1, forward strand.
ACTGCCGTTGTTAGAGTGGGTGGACAGTGCTCAGCCCCGTTTAACATACATTGTGGTGTTAAACAGGGCTGTGTAATGTCACCTTGTCTGTTCAATCTGTATCTCGATAGTTGTTTGACCAAATTACAACAATGTTCCTTAGGGATAGAAATAGGTCCTACTAGACTTTGCTGTCTTTTATATGCCGATGATGCGGTATTAATTGCATCTTCGGAGCAAGAGCTGCAAAACCTGGTTGCACTTTTGAATGAGGAATGCGAGATAAAATTCATGAAAATTTATATTTCGAAATCAAAAGTATTATTAGTATTTGAAAAGTATGATGAAAGGACGGATTGTAACATTTGTGTGAAAGGAAGTAAATTAGAACAAGTGAATGAATATGTTTATTTAGGTAGTGTTTACAAGAAGTGGAAAGATAGACAAGGAAATTGAAAGGAGAGTGAAAGCTGGAAGCAAGGTATTTGGTGGACTAAACAATGTATGCAGAAATAAACAACTTACAACTAAAAGTAAAATGAACATACATAATGCAGTTTTAGTTCCATCACGTACTTATTACGTGTGATATAAAACGTATCCGGAACGATGACATTAGAGAAGAATGCGGTGTAAAAGATGATGTTGTGACTAAAATGAAGAAAAGTAGTTTACGCTGGTTTGGACACGTTGAAAGATTGAAGGATGAAAGATTGACTAAAAAGGTTTATATGGCTGAAGTGAAAGGAAATGCTGGCAGAGGACGACCTCGATGTACTTTTATTGAACATTTAAAAAATATGTTGATCGATGGAAATATTAAAAGTACACACAATCGCCGAGCATCTATGAAAGGTATGATGAATATAAAAGAAGCAAAAGAGATATGTCAGGATCGTAGCAAATGGCATTCGATTGTCTCTGCCTACCCCTCTTGGGATGAAAGGCGTGATGATAGATAGAAATAGATAGATAGGTTTCGTTAGTATCGACAGAGCTCTAGAAAAATAGTTAATTGTGATGTTTTAAATGGGAAAGGCGGTCTAGGACGTCAAACTTGCGGGAACATAGTGTTTCCAATCATTGTTTAAAATTATTATGTTTGTATTTTAGCATAATCAACATGTCTGTCTGTCTGTGCCCTTTTCACACAAAAACTACTGAACTGAACTAGATAGGTTGATTCACCAGGCATACGAGTATTAAACATGGACCTATCATGTTTAGGAGCTGAGCATTAATAGGGTAAGTGAATCAAGTCGGAAAAAAGTTAACCCCAGCGAGTTTTCATGGCTTATGCTGTGTAATCCGTTAGAGATATAACAAAATGATGTAGGAAAGAATTGTGTATAATAAAATTATCTACAAAAAAGTCCGCGGTAGCATTTATTATCTGCGTGCGGGGTCGCTGATTAATTAAATTCCCAATTGGCAAAAAATCAATTCTGCTTTGACTTTCACTCTGACATTGTAACACATTGAGGATTTATTCTTTCTTGGTTTTTCACGTCACATCGACCTCACCACTTTTCCATCTGCTTGGTTTCCTGCCTGCTGGGTTGGCCATCTTTGAAGATAATCACAAAGCGACGGAATAAAAGAAGCGAATGCTTGACTTGGTCGTGACTGACATGACGCTGCCTTGTGGCTTGTATATTGTGTCAATATGCTTTTATGCTATTTTTTGATTCAGTCTGATACAGTATCAAAATATGAGTTTATTTTTCTTCACAACGGGTACGGGGTACCCAGCTGAAGATAAAGACTTCCTCTTTTAGCCGATGGTATTTGGTGTCCACTGTCCAGTTATGTTGAGATATATGGAATATTTCGATAGTTAATGTTTAGTTTATCACGTAGTAGATATAATTATTCAGATGTATCATTGTTGCTTTGTGTGTACATATATATATTAAGGACCGTTGCTCTCAGTTAATCCTGGAAAGTTGAGTTTATTTATACAACATTTCCATTCCACACCGTTGATAGTTATTATTTTAAGTTGGATTAACTTCCCAGGATTAACTGGGATTTGCCATATTTTTGACAGTTAGAAGATGACCTTGACCAACGGTCCTTAATAAAAACTTTATTGTCAGTTTTCCTTTTTTATAACTAAGTTTTTAATTTTATAAAACTTTTAAACAAGTTCCTTTTTTTTTAGTTTTTAAATTTAATTTTATATTCTCACCTGACTAGCCGCATCTCTAATTAATTCAATATAATTTCTTAAATTCGTTTCGGTATTTCTTTGAACAATGTATTCCACGACCGCAGCCACATAATGATCGTCGTCAGGTGTTGATTTCTAAAAAAAATTAGAAAAATACAATGTCACTTCACTCCATTTTTACCTGGAAATGAAATCGGTCCATCCGTTTGGGAGCTACAAAATATTAAATTGGGAGGTGAATAAGATTACAAATATTGGTGAGATAAGAGATAATATTAGACAAATAGACACCGGAAAACCACCTGTCATATAAAGGGTAGGTAAATTCCTGATGAAACGCAGAAGAAGGAACAACCTCAGTAAAAATACGATTTGGGCGGAGGCTTATGTAGGACGATATAAGGTTGAATATTGCTTGGCATATTTTACTACAATATGCAACTACAAGTTTCTTTATTTTGTCGATTCTTCTTAAATTTTGTAAAAAAAATCCAAAGTAATCGGTTAAAGTTTTATTAGAATATTCAACCTATTTTATTCTATAAAAAAAAGGATATAGTTGTGGCGCAAAATATTGTAAACTTACATAGAAAACTTTTATTATAACTCCTGAATTATTGGTCAAAAATCATAAAATAATTATCGTTTTGAATTTTCAATAATCTACCAAAAATCGCGAGGCATATAAGTAATGGAAGGGTAATGGTATAACAGCGTATATAAAAAAAATCAGAGCGACGTGATATATTTTGAAAGAAAGAATGGGGGCAAAGTAATTCTTCCACCCATATTTCCTATTCAATAAAGACATTGAAAAAATAACGGCTATTTCATATAGATATATTGAATAAGTAACTTAGTAACCATATGCTAAGTTACAGTGACACAGGTGGAATATTTAAACAAAGAAATTTGGAATAGTTTATCCCATACAAGTTAAAGCCATAGGACCCTTAACTTCGTCATCCTTTCTCAAATACGTCATTATTAGCAGCAAAGAATATAATGGCAGGAGCACAAAAGAACAGTAAACAACAAAATGCTCTGTGTGTGAGTCTGTGACGCCAGAGGTTAAAGACGGGCAATTAAATTAACAATAAATTATTGAAATGGTTGACTTACCTGCTCGGAAAACACAACTAAAAGCGTTATTATTAAATATATTAGCCGCTTCATTTTGTAATTGACTAGTTGATTACAATTCAAGAACAAAAATAGTCTATATTTAGGTGTCTACTTGAGCGTTTATATACAAATGTCATACCAACATGGCAGACTAAAGTGCGCGTTTCCATTAAACTTTTTTTATTATCGTATTTATATATATATTTTTTAACAAAAGTTGACACAAGAGAAATGATTTTTCTTCGTCCAAGCCTTGAGGTTGTACCTACTTATGAATTATTTTTCATCTAAACTAAAAATACTTATATATTTTTTATCGCCATTTTTTTTTATTTTCCCTAAGTTATGAAATATATTTAAAAATAATCTAGCGAGACCACATTGAAATTGAACACATAAATATATTTCCAATTATTTTAGGTACCTATCAGTTTCGCTTGGTGAGTGCTCAAAAATTACAATCTAAATTAAATTATCGCCATTTTTTTTATTTTACCTAAGTTATGAAATAAATTTAAAAATAATGTAGCGATACCACATTGAAATTGAACATATAAAGATATTTCCAATTATTTTAGGTATCAGTTTCGCTTGGTGAGTGCTCAAAAATTACAGTCTATGCACTAAATATTAAATCAGATGTATGTCTTGGGCAGGTTTTAGACAAGATAATTAGTAAAATATAAGTGATACAATTAACCAAACATTTATTTTTGTAACATTTGTCTATGAAACAAATAAAAAATGTAATCTATCACAAAAACTACGCCCGTATCTTGCACAGCCAGACTGGGGCCTTACCGTATACCTATATGTAATGGATACTTTCAGTGTAATATTCCGGGAACTCCCTTTTAAAGACCCAATCTTGTATACCAGACCACTGACCAGTGAGTCAGTTTGTTCATAAAGCATGAAGAGTTTCTTTGTTTGTTTGAAAGCGCTGATCTCTGGAAGTACCAGTCCAATTTGTTAAATTTGTTTTATAAGTCTAAGCTATCTCTATTTTAATTTATTTTTAAATAAAGCTTTATGTTTATTTATTATCATTCTTATTAAATATTATGTTAATTTCGGTTATGTAGGTATTAATTTCATTGTTCCTATCTTAAGTTGTATTTAGTCATGAATTATTTAATTTAATTATTATTTTAATGTTGAATATTTTATTTTATCAATGTGTATGTAAATAGTTTTAATTAATTTAATTGTAAATAGAAGTAGTATTGTATATTTATTTCAGATTCCTGAAAGTATCAATTCTAAATTTCGACAGTTGTATGTAACTGAATAACGACAAATGCCATTCAATAAAAAAAATTGCTAGCCCAAAGATCCAAAATAGAGGAGCAGTAACGCCAGTAACCATTAAAGCGGGGTGCAAGCACAGCTGGTATTTTATAACGGAGTCGTTTTTTTAAACTTCAATTTATTTCATTTCTATAATAATCAACTGAACACGCGCCTGTCCTCTAGTCCCACCTGCAACCCCGCCACATTCCTAGCGCCGTTTTCTCAATGACAGCTCGCCTTTTTGGTGATAGATTGCTCAGAAATCACTTGCAATTTTGTTTAGAGCTAACCAGTCCCTCAATACTTACAATATTAATAGAACTTTTTAAGTTTAATTTTTTATTAAATTAAATTAGAATCTTAAATCAAATCTAAAAATTAAAAATAACTAAATAACAGGTCCGCGTGGATAGTGGCAAGAATACTGGCTGCATTTCCCCGCTGAATTGCGATGCTGATTTGTTGAGCGAGGAAGGAGCCAGCCCTCTTGTCACCAGAAGAGATGATCAGTCGAGGGGATACATCTTTAATAATTTTTTTGGCATTTGAACCCCACGGACCTAGAGTTTCTACACCAAACAGCACAAATTGTTTTAATTACTTAGGTACACTAGCTTTCCGCTAAATGTGACATATGAGTTTATCCCGAATGATTTCCAGGATAAAAAGTAGCGTAAGGATGTCTCTCTCCGGCTCCAACTAATTCTGTGCAAAATCATGTCGATCCTTTCCTCTGTTTAGACAAACAAACAAACTTTTCATAATGGAAACAGTCACAATCATGATTTTTTTTCAATATTTCTACTACTACATCATCCTACATTAATTGATAAGATGATTTTTTTAGATATGGCGTATAATTCCCTTTGTTCCGGGGAAATATTTCAGTTTTCTCTGAAAGTATATAAAAGGATTCACTATTAACATGGGCGATAAGGTTTTTTTGTAATTTAGCACCATTTAGCAACTTTAAATGTTGATGATTAATTCTGATTCCTTGAAAACTCAAGTTAGATTATTATCATGAACCTTTGTCACACCTTTTTATCTCTTCGTACACTTATAAACGTGTTAACGTATCGATAACTCTTATCATTTAATCCTAAGTTTTGTTCCCAAAGGTTCTCTTCAATATCTCTATAATTAAAAAAGTTTCATATATACAACCTTCATGGATAAACTTTTTAAAAAACTTTCCACAAAATGGCGTAATTTTTTTTTTATTTGTATTTTTCACATAATATTATTGTTATGATAAGATAATTTAAAAACGAAAATTTATCTACTGTAGTTCACACAATCATTATCATCAATCAATCAATGGATCATCAAATTTAATCGCTTTGACAAATGTAGAATAATGTATTATTCACATTTTACATAACAATGTAACGATAATACCTATGGCCTGACTAATAATACTGTATAAGCTAGCCACTGGCCTATTCATTGGCGTAGAGTTTGTTCGAAGTTCTATTTAGGCTTTTACGAATGTCCGCTGACTTATACTGGCGCGCCGGTTCGCGAAGTTTTAACGCATGCCCAACCAAACCAAATGCCAAATCACGGCAATCAACAGAACTGGCCACTTAGATTATAGCCTCACAAATACCATCGACTAAACGAGGGAGACTTGGTGTTCCGCTGGGTACCCTGGATGGAACCCTGGATTTCGGGAGCTGTAAGGCAACCCGTGAAGAAAGAAAAAAAAGAAAAAAAATTTTCGCTCTAATGCTCTAAAGTGTATTTTTTTTACTTGTCTTATATTTAGTAAACAAACTTTGAATTGTTGTCATTTAAAATTCTTAAAAGATGCTATATTATAAATTTTACATACCTAATATTTAACATTATATGCAGAACTAGGTATCAATAACATTTTTAAAATACTTGTTTAAATATTTTACAAAAAAAATTCACTTTAAGTCATCTTTAAGTAGGTACTTTGATGTTATAGTAGACCCCATAATTTATTGTGAACAGTTTCTGCATTTAAAATTGTGTAATCATCATCAGGACTTAGTCTCCAGATCTTCCATTTTCTGGTAATTACCAGTGTTGAACAGTTTTTGCTTCTCTATTTCTAATAGTTTAGTTAAACAACTTAAACCTGATAGAGTCCATCATCAGAGATTTAGAATACGAGTACTACGATGTCTGTCACAAACACAGATCTTTTATACCACAAAGCACCTTTAACTTCATCATTGACGCTAGGAAAAAATATTACGAATTAACTTCTAATTTTATATATTATATATATAAATATTATAAAATCTGAGGATCCCGATGTGCTACTGAAAGTTGATGTAAGGAATGCTTTCAATTCATTAGATAGAGTAGCCCTGTTGAAAGAAGTAAATAAAAACACCCCAAAAATTTATCCCTATGTTTGGCAATCTTATAATACACCTTCTAAATTATTATATGGAAATAATGTTATAAGTTCAGAAGTCGGCGTTCAACAGGGTGATCCTTTAGGGCCAGCTCTTTTTAGTATAGGAATTCACCCCATTATATCATCTCTAAATTCTAAATTAAATGTTTGGTACTTAGATGACGGAACCCTAGGAGGTGAAGCCAATAAAGTCCTCAAAGATCTGATATTACTAATAGAAAAATTTTATAAATTAGGCCTAAAATTGAACTTTTCTAAATGCGAAATTTTCCTTTCTGATAAATTATCAAATTTAGAAAAACAAACCACTTTAAAAAAAATTAACGATCTTGCACCCGGTAATAAACTTGTTAACAAAGAATCACTTTACCTTCTTGGAGCTCCGTTATTAGAAAAAAGTATCGAACCTCTTTTGGAAGCAAAATTTCGAAAATTTTCGGATCATTCAAATAGATTGGCATTACTAAATTCTCACATTGCATATACGATACTAAAATACTGTCTTTTCGTCCCCAAATTTACATATATTTTACGCACAAGCCCAATCTGGAAATTCCCAAACCTATTAGATCGATTCGATACAACTTTAAAAGATACTCTACAGAAAATTCTAAATTTACACTGCAACTTTACCAATTAAGTTAGGCGGTATCGGAGTTCGCAAAATTTCAAGTGTTGCTCTACCTGCTTTCCTGTCCTCTGTAAATAGTGCCTATTCTACATCCGTAAAAATTTTAAAATCTTCATCTATAAAATTGGCCTATGCATCAGAGGCAGTTGAAGCATGGAAATCAATTTGCCCTAACGAAGACATCCCAAAGGAATCAAATGTACAAAAACTTTGGGATGCCCCGTTAGTGCAAAAAATCCATCAAGAGTTGGCCCAAAAGTTCACAAATAATATTGATAAAGCTCGCCTATTAGCTGTCTCTGAAAAGGAATCTGGCTACTGGCTTCATACAATACCAGCAACCAACCTTGGGACCTTACTAGACAATAATACGTTTAGAATCGCAACTGGCATTCGTCTCGGGGCATCGATATGCATGCCACATAAATGTCCGTGTGGTAGCGACGTCAATGCTCTCGGCCTCCATGGACTCTGCTGCCAAAAAAGTGGAGGTCGTTTTTCGCGCCACGGCTCTTTAAATGAAGTTATTAAACGGGCTCTTGCCACCATCAATGTACCAGCTATGCTGGAACCCTGTGGTCTTGTACGTGATGATGGCAAGAGACCGGATGGCATGACGCTGGTGCCTTGGGAGAGGGGTAGGGCCCTAGTATGGGACGCAACTTGTGTTGATACCTTGGCGCCCTCACATCTCTCGAGTACAGCGATAAGAGCCGGGGCAGCTGCAGAAACAGCAGAGACTTGCAAACGGCGCAAGTATATACAAATTGAAAATAATATATTTGTGCCGTTTGCAGTAGAGACTCTAGGTTCATGGGGGCCGAGTGCCAAAAAATTTTATAAAGATAACACCAAAAATTGTCGTCGCTACGGGTGACAAGAGGGCTGGCTGTTTCTTCGCCCAGAGAATTAGCATAGCTATACAGCGAGGAAATGCAGCCAGCGTTCTTGCCACCATGCCACGCGGACCAAATATTTTTGATTATTAATATTATTTTAGGTTTATATTGTTATGTGTAAAAAATTTTAATGTAATAAAAATTATAATTTTAAAATAAAAAAAAAACTTCTAATACACCTATGGTTAAGTTTTTTTTAAGTTTAAGTCACATAGTACGGAACCCTACTCTGCGTGGCTCGACACATACATTTACTTTTTCCTAAATATTTTATCAATTTTGTAATCCTGGTAAACACCAACAGATGGCGCATGTGTTACTATTACGCTAGACTATTATTTGTATTCATTAATAATTTTAATTTAACCACATTATTATAAATTGTATTTACAATAAGATAAAGAAAGACTATGATAATATTAACAAATATATAATAAAAATATATTATTAGATTAATAGTTTCAAAAAAATAGTAATAGATGGCGCCACGCATGTTGGTATATCTCGCAAACGTTTGTATTTCACGATAACGTAAAGGAAAAAATATAGCACTATGGAGTACCGATTTTGATGAAACTTTCACTTATTTTTTTCACTGTTTATCGTTGCTAAAGCAATGTTTTAAGCAGTCCTAGATTTTTTCAACAATCTGTCTATCTATAGGTAGTATATTCCTTGATCTATAGCTTAATAAAGGCGTCTTAAAAAAATTGGTATAGTATATCTGTCTGTCTGTCTGTCTGTCTGTCTGTCTGTCTGTCTGTCTGTCTGTCTGTCTGTCTGTCTGTCTGTCTGTCTGTCTGTCTGGAATCTGGATTATTCTGGATCCATTTTGATACCGTTTTCACTAATAAATAGATACCTAGACTGATTCACGGAGAAGGAATATCAAGTTTCTTGGAAGCCGACCAGTAACCAATAAATATGTGAAGCAAAGGGCCGGGACTTTCGAGGAAAAAAAATTCTATTCCTATTTCTCTATTATGCAATCTATATAGCTCTCTATGAAATGAGGAACTTCCTAAACGCTCTACCCTGTCTCTTCTCGATGTCATCACTCCATCTCGCTGGTCTGCCGACACTTTTATGGCCCATTCCAGGTCTCCACTCAACTCTTGACATCCATCTCCCATCGTGTCTTCGAACTACGGTCACGCAGGTCATGCTACGTTCCCGCCCATCTCAATGTGGATGGGTAAAGTTTTCATATAAAATGTCATATTGATTCGCAACTGGGTGTAACATGTCTATAGAAGAGAGACTTTCAGGTTTTACAGGTTTCCCGCTAAAGTAAAAGCTACTGTTGGTAGGTATATTATCTTTGATATTTTTACTTTCATTTATTTATTATTTACTTTTAATTAAGTATATAGTATGTAATGATTTTATTGCTATAATCTTAATAACTTTATTTATTAAAACAATATTAATTAATATATAAACCTACTAACAAAGTTTAAATATTATAAAAAAATCACGAGGAACCCCATGAGTGGCTCTCTAATCATGAATACATATCTACTCATAAGTAGAAAACCTTCTCGAAATCACAGCATAGATTAGTATATGTCCTGCGGTAAAGCGCCAAAAAGGCTAGCAGCGTTTCCTCGCTTATTAGCATACTAATACGTTGCCCAGCCCTCTTGTCACCTGAAATGTCGATTAGACGAGATGATAGTTCCTTATATAAATTATTTTTCCGAAGCACGGCGCAAATAAGTAATCTTGTGCAGGGGATGCGAACTGACGCCGTTTGAGGTTTTCAGCTGTTGTTTCTGCTGCACCAAACTGCCTTTGCTTTTTTTATATTAAAATTAGACGACATGTTCTTTACAACTTATTCCTCTATCTCTTTGGGAGTTCCCAATGAGATAGATCTAAATATCCGTCCCTGCAACCCGTGTTTTTAGATTGGTTGAAGTTCTATGGGCCGCAGCGTCATGATGGGCTGATATTCCTAATTTTTATTTTTTATTGCCACTTTTGGGGTAGTTGTCTATAGTACTGAATTATTCTGTCGTTTATTGTCGCAACGGCTTTTACGTTCTATGAAAATTACGCTAAAATACAAACATAATAATTATAAATAATGATTGAAACACTATGTTCCCGCAAGTTAGACGTCCTAGATCGCTTTTCCCATTTAAAACATCACAACTATTTTTCTAGAGCTCTGTCTCGCGACACAAAACGATACCAACGAAACCTAAGGTAACTTATTACTGCTCTCGTCAGTTTTATTGGTCAAAGAACAAAAACAAAAAATTGGCGAAATTAGGAGCCCGTCTATGGCCCCTCCTTAGGCTTAGTACTCTATTAATCCATACCTTTAATCTGAGATCCATATTAATATTATAAATTCGGAAGTAACTCTGTCTATCTGTCACTTACACTGTTAAACCAACCCCTGGGGAAGGACATTTTTTATATTAAATTTGAAAATTCCAATAAATCATAAACCCGTTGCTTTTTATATTTGTCTCTGGACTTACAATTTTCTTCAATAGTTGCAGTTACATGTGCGAGTATTGCGCGCTTCATTAATTGATCGGTAATATGAGAAATATCTGTCAAAAAATCTGTCAATAAATAATAATAATATTTTACAATTTATTGACATCGGACCGGGCTAGACCGATCCGAAAGAAATAGTTCCACAACTTGTGTATTATTTTTTTTAAAACAAAGCCTATTTTTTTTTAAACGAAATAAAGTGTTTTTCACCAACTTTGGCCGCCATTTTCCATAAGACCCCCTTAATGTCAGTTGTTTTAAAAATATTGCATTGAATTCTACGGAAAATTTCCGATTTTTTACATATCTTCGTTTGCTGTATAGTGATTTTGGTTCAAAAAAATTACCCAGACTGGCCTATATACCGGGGACAGGTAGCTCTTGTTAAATATAATTTCAGGATGCTACCAATAGATGGCGCCACGCATGTTGAAATATCTCACAAACGTTTACATTTCACGACAAGATAAAGGATAGTTTGAGGTTTTAGCTCCTTGTCACTCTTCAGACTATCTCTAAAGAAATCTCATTTTTTGAACTACTTGTTAATGTGAAAGCATTTAGGCAAGTAGGCTCAATTAGCGAAAGCGACCACGCACCAACACCATTAATGCCTGCATTTCCAATTTTCCACGCTAAATCACGATGCTGATGTCCATCTCTTCTGGTGACAAGAAGACGGATCTGTCCTCTGGTCACCAAAAGAGATGATCAAACGAAACGAGGGGATATATCTTTAAATAAACTTTTTGGCATTTGAACCCCACGGACCTAGAGTTTTTCCGCCGTTTGTTGGACTCTGCAATTTTCGCCGCAGCACTCGCTTTGATTACTATTTTCCTGAAATGAGACAGGGCTAATGTGTCCACGCACGTAGCATCCCATTAGAGATAGATATATTTGCTACCGCGGACTTTTTTGTAATCATTTTATTCTACACAATTTCTTTCACATAATTTTGCTATATTATCTCTGACGGACGGATTACACAGCATACATCATGAAATAACCCAGGAGCGATTTTTTTCCCGACTTCATACACTTTTACTGTTAATGCTAAGCTCCTAAACATTATAGGTCCATGTTTAATACCCGTAAACTTTCCTCGTAAATCAAACTATTTATTAGTTAAAACCGCAACAAAATCGGTTCAGTAGTTTTTGCTTGAAAGACCCGGCGGGGACTTCGTTTTATAATATGTATTGATCTACCTACCTACGGGCTTCAAATTCGACATGTTAAAATGCCAGAGTCTACTTTTTGTCAGTTGAGCAAGTTTGCGGTATGGCCAGCTGAGACACCGTCCACCTTCCCCGAATTAAATACCGGCCTTGGACCTAGGTGTGTCAATTCGTAGAGTATCTGTTATTTTTATGCCCTCCGAAGCACAAGAAGTCGAAGTCCAACGCTCTGCCAAAAGCCAAGGAATTTTGAGGATACTACACGAACAAGACAATTAAATATTTTTGAGGTCGAATATGTGACCGGCCTACATCAGCCTACATTACGGACGAGTGTTATTGAAACATGTTTCGTCATAATCTGACACAACTCCGACTATGAGTTTTGTTAAACAAACCTAGCAATCTCTCCCGACTTTACATGACTGAATTTCCATCGTTCAATGGCTAAAGGTGCCCAACACTCCTTCGCGCACCATTTTAGTGGTGCTCATTGAGAGGAATTGCCATAGTTTATGTGCCCTCCGAAGCACGAGGACTCGATGTGTGCACATATTCTTAAAGAAAATTGGTGCTTAGCATTTTGGCAGCTTTGGGGCTTCTGGTTTCAAGTCCACCGTCCTACCAATTACATCTGTAGGTATATACTAAAATAATTTTGTGGTAAAGTTTGTGAGGTTGTAGGGGGTAATATATGGATCTAATCTACTGAACCGATTTTGAAAATTCTTTCACTAATAGGAAGCTACGATATCCCTGAGTGACATAGGTTATATTTTGATCGAAAGTAGCCACGGTCGAAGCCGGAGCCGGAAAGCTACTCTATTATAATTTCCATGAGTACTGCCTCAGCCTGTTGAGCTTAATTACTTCGTAGCCTATAATATATAATAATAAAATAATAATAAATGCGTTTTGAATTCCTGGCGTTTGCGGTGGAGACTCTCGCTATAGTTTTTGCTAATAAAATCGGGAAAATACTTCTAACGGAGACCGGCGATCCACGCTCCAAAGCCTTTTTCATACAACGCATAGCGCTAGAAATTCAAAAGGGTAACGCGCTATGTGTTCTAGGCACTATGGCAACGGATTCGGACTCTCTGGAAGAAATTTTTAATTTGTAGTTGTAGATTTTTAAATTATTAAGTTATATTATTATTGTTAAATTATATTTTTATGGCATAAATGCCGTTATTTCCGAATTTAAAGGTAGTTAATACATTTGATTGATTATATATAATGTTAACATACAATATTTGCATTAGCAGACATTGATTAACCTTCATTGGGTTTGACTTTCGGCATAGGTCTCCTCCAAAGCGTTCCAAGATCTCTCCATTGCTGTCCTTCTCCACGTGGTCCCAGCAATATTCTCCATATGGTCTTCCCTCTTTTCCTCCTTCCATCTCTTGGGTACCAATCCGCTATGTCTTTGGTGGCCTATAACCGGATATTAGCGCGTTTAAGAATACAACAAACTCTTCCAGTTTCACATGAAAACTCATAATAGCACCTCAATCATAAAATTCTTCTGAATTCTTCTTCTTATAACACAATTGTATCACATCCATTGTCTATAGGTACCTAACAGAAAATCTGAAATTCAGTCATGCAAAAAATATTATAGGGATAATACAAAATGACAAACATGTGCTTATGGCTATTTAGTGTTGTGATTTTGGGTATATTTGATAAGGTAGGATATATAATATCTCTTATATCTATCTATATATATATATATAAAGTTCTCGTGTCACAGTGTATATTCGGTAGGTCTGAGAATTATTTTTCACCGTCCTACTTCCACCCTCCATTTTTTAATCGCAATTTTAGTATTTTTGTATGAACAATATCCAAAGTTAGTGGTAGTGGTAGGGGTACGGGCAGGGGTAGGGGTAGGGGTAGGCGTAGGGGTAGGGGCAAAGGTAGGGGTAGTGCAGGGTGTAGGCAAGCCAACGTTTGGGCAGGACAACGTCTGACTGACTGACAATAAAATTAACGCACAACCTAAACCATTGAAGATAAATATGAAAATTGGAAGGAATATTCTTTAGAGGGTGTGGAGGTGCACTAATAAAGGATTTTTCTAAAACCAACCCCTAAGGGGATGAAATGGGTTGTAAACGTTGTATTCCTAATACAACACGTACGAATTCGCGGGCAACTTCTAGTTTTTCGATCCGGTTTTGTCCGTGAAAAAATCTTCTATAAAATTGATATAACTTACAGAATCCTAACTTTTTTAAATAAATACGCATGCGCACTGAATTCTATCCTTTCATACTTACTTATTACTATCGATGACTTCGCCCGTGTTCTCCCGTGAGGACCATACTAAATTTTATCCCCTAGGAGGGTGGATTAAAAAAAAGTAGCCTATGTCCTTGCCTAGGGTTCAAGCATAGTCCCTATCAAATTTCATCAAAATCAGTTCAGTGGTTTAGCCGTGAAAGCGGAACAGACAGAAAGTGACACATCTAGGTCCATTAAAGTACCTACAGCAACAGGCTTGCCACTTGTTTCGTTCAATATGGAGAACTGGCAAAAAGTGGACACTGTTAGTGGAGTGTCTGGCCCCAGTGCAAGGTTTAATCGCCGTGAAGATGTGTTTGTATTCTGAACAAAAAATCAGACAAAAAAATCAAAAGTATTTGTTTAATTTAATTTATTTGTGTAATATGTATATCCAAGGTTGATTAAATAATTTTGAAATGGATAGAGATTTTGGAGACGTGATAGAAAACTTACTTAAATTTTTTTTTTTACAATTTACTAACACCAATTTCTTAAAATCTTTTTATTATGATAAATTTAAAACCGTTTACTTTATGTGCCTACAAAATAAGACAAACAGAAATAAAAATGTGAGTTAGAAAATCGGTTCGGGGCCCGATTAGGGCCTATTCCGTATTTCTGTTACTAACAAAAGCGTGTTGGTAACCGTTCACGGTTTAGTAATGTACGATAATTCGAGAAGAGCGAGCGTGCATGGTACTCGTTTTTGTTAGCAACAAGAGTTATAGCTGCATCTCACGTCATCACGTCTCCTAAGTCATTATGTTTAAAACTATTATTATTTAAATGGAAACCATGCCACAGGGAGGGGTTCTAGAATTATTTTTATTATTTATTATTGTACATTTTAGTTAAGTTGTAAAGGTGTAATTTTTTTTAAATTATTTAAAAAGGTATTTAAATTTTTTAAATTATATATTCCTTAGACATTCACAAGTTCGTGTTCAATAGAAACATTGCAAATTAACTACGAAATGCCATATGCAAAATCGTTCGGTCTTAGCTTAAAAAGAAAGCCTGACGAAGATTGGGTTCTATCCCGTGATAAGAAATCTACTTTAAATGAGTATTTGAGTAAAATAACGTTAGATGAAGCGGACAATGGGGACTATGTTGGCGAAGATTCATCCAAACCAGGTAAGTACGAATATTTAAAATCTGTCTGTCTAATTTTGTTGCGGTTTTCACGACTAGGTCTAGGTTAATTCACGAGGAAGGTTTACAAGTATTAAACATAAAGCTATCATGTTTAGGAGCTGAGTATTGACAGTATTAGTAAATCAAGGCGAGATAAGTTATCTCCAGCGCTTTTTCATGGCGTATACTGTCTTATCCGTGAGAGTTGAGAGATATAACAAAATGATGTAGGAAATAAATGTGTAGAATAAAATGATATCTATTCTATAGGTACTGTAAAGAGGTTGCTGGCCTTAGGTTAGAAAATATGTAAACTCCTTTATAAATTAAAATATATGAATATGATATTAAGGATAAGACAAAGGCAAAATAAAAATCGCGTTTGGGTGTGGCTACGTAAAATGGGCAGTTACTTTTCTAAGATCACAGAACCAATGCTATTTAGTCACTCGTCAGCTTAGAAAGCATAGAGCTTCGAAAAATCTTAGAGGCGGTAACATTTATCGTAATATAATTTTTATTTCGAAAATTTTAGTGACAACAAAGACAGTAATTTTTATGAGATACGCAAAAATAGACAAAAATTCTAAAACCTGTTGTTTTGACTTCTAAATGATAGAAATAAGACTATGAAAGAGACGGCCCCTAGATAATTTTATTAGATATATATTGATAAAAAAATCTGATACGAGTCTGTTTCGTGGAATACTTATATCCTTACTAATATAAATGCGAAAGTAACTCTGTATGTCTGTTACGTTCAACTGAACCGATTTCGATACAATTTGATATGGAAAAAGCTTAAACCCTAAGAAAGGACATATGCTACTTTTTCTTTAAATACATCTAATAATAGGGGTTGAAAGTTAGTATGCGGATCCCACGGGTGAATCTGGGGCGAAACGCTACTTCAACTTAAATATACCAAAACCACAGAAAACTCTGTGACCAAAACCAACAGAATATAAAGTATCACGGGGTTCAGGAAAATAGATAAAAACACAAAAAAAGTTTATGAAGTCGATTTATTGCTTTTATTGGTACAATTTCTTTATAAAGGCTAACAAAAAGATGTGCACAAGAGTAACCTAAGGGAGTGTTAGAAAGGCAAAGGGCACGCCGTATCAAATATGAATCTATTAAAAATCTATATTTATACAGAGTTTAGTGCAAGAGATGTAGATAAGAAAAATAATTAAAATCACTTAAACAATGTATTCGTGCCCTTGTTTCACTTGTGTATATCTAATATATAAAATTTCCGTGTCACAAGTTAGTTGCCATACTCCTCGGAAACGGCTTGAACCATTTTTATGAGATTTTATATTTATATTCGGTAGGGCCGACAATCCGTCGTAAACTATTTTCACCCTCCTATCACCACCCCCCATTTTTTATCGTTATTTTAGTATGAACAATATCCAAAGTTAGTGGTAGTGGTAGGGGTAGGGGTAGGGGTAGGGGTAGAGGTAGAGGTAGAGGTAGAGGTAGAGGTAGAGGTAGAGGTAGAGGTAGAGGTAGAGGTAGAGGTAGAGGTAGAGGTAGAGGTAGGGGTAGGGGTAGGTGTAGGGGTAGGGGTAGGGGTAGAGGTAGGGGTAGTGCAGGCAAGCCATTATCTATGAGTGCTATATTTTATTTTGTTCGAAAATATCCACGAGCGAAGCCGGGGGCGGAATGCTATTATTTATATATAAACTGAACATTTTTAGTGTATGACTGGTAAAAATATTTTATTAAAATTACAATTTGAAGATTTGTTCGACTGAGTGAGTTAAGTTCATTCGAAGGTGTACGCATGTGTATAACAAACTTTGCATTCTGCTGCACTAGTGCTTGTGCCAGTGTTGTACTGATTCCATATTGATTGGCTTTTAGAAATTCCACAAAACGGTTCAGGTCCATCCTGTGTATCCTTAGCCCCTGCACGTGCCAGGAAGTCAGCAATTTATTTACCTTCTATCCCTGAGTACCCTGGTACCGATTTAAGGATAACTTAGTTTTTGCTGCCCAGTCTATTCAGTACATCAACGCAGTTCATGACCAGCTGAGAGGATAGAAGTTGATGGCCAAGAGAGCCGCCTTGCTGTCTGAGTGTATATACATTTTCTTGTTTATGTAGTGCTTTTGTATATTAGCTTCAGCACATATAATTAGTGCGTATAGCTATGCTTGGAATATACTGGCATGTTTGCTAAGATTGATTGCCTCCTTGAAGAGTAGTTCAACACTATATATTCTACACTACAGCCTACATTATGTCCCATTTTAAGCCATCAGTAATTTCACAGTATATAGTTTAATAAAATTGTTATGAGGGGCATGGTGTCTGTTGTCATTTGCATAACAGGATCATCTTGAGTCGACTTTTGCAACGAAATCAGTATCTGCGAATGCCATGATGTCACTCTCAGGTCTGCTACTCTTTTCCAGTTTTCTTCTTTTCTTTTTATGGATTTTTTTCTGTACCTCGGTATTGTCTTTTATTTCCCCTTTTAATTCACCAACTAAGACACAATGAAGATTATTATAAATTTATATAAAGTAGATATATCAAAATATTATAAGAAACGAAACGATGCTAATAACGGATCGCTCGTCTAGGCTAGGCGGCTAGCCGGCCGGCCGAGTGGCGTGTCTGAATATTTTCATTACTATGGAAGTAGATTTTTATTTGTTAAATTATTTAAATACGTAAAAAAATATCACCAACTGACGTCCAAGAAAAAAGCACAGACTCCACGTCCGAAAGGCCCCAGCGCTGCGGGCGGACTGAATTCGGTGCCGGTTAGGTGCGTTAGATGTTACTTTTCCTTATCATAAGTTTATTTTTTACTGTAACAACTTTTTACTAGGAAATTCACTAGATATTGTTAATATCTATCGTTGAAAAAAAAACCGTTTTAATCACGTTTCAATAGCTTAAGATAATAGCATTTAAACATTCAAAAAGGGGTTTACAATATATTTAATTATTAAATAATTTATTAGATTAGATAAAAACGAATTAGGAAATTCACTAGATAAAGAATGAAAGAACATGATTAATTTTTTTTGGAATTTTCATGCAAATACATTCAGAGGAAACAGGATTCAAAGTCAGCGATTTTGCCTTGGGCTTCCCCTTAAGAAAAAAACTCAGAGAGATACAGTTCGTGTTTGGTCGATATAGACAGACATGCGATCTCTATTAGAAAATTTAATATGTAATATAATATATAAATAAAAATGAAAAAAAAACACAATAAATAACGATTATGAAACTAATATATAAAACTGAAGAATGTGTATGTTAGTTTGTTCGTATGGTTGAATGCGCTAATCTCAGAAACTACCAATCCGATTTGAAAGTCTTATTGACGAAAGGTTATAGGCTACGAAGTAAGACCCAAAGGATCGGGGCAGTAACTATATAAGAAAGCTATTGCAATATATACTTAGTGTACATACTCGAGAAATAAATCCCAAGGTAACATATGCGTTAAGGGCCCTTGCTCAAGGTCATCTTATAACTGTCAAAAATATGACAAAACTCAGTTAGTCCTGGAAAGGTGAGTTTATTTATACAACATTTCCTTGATAGTTGATAGTTATTATTTTAAATTGGATTGAGCCATATTATTTAGGGTTCTAAATAGCCATAATTTCCAAAACGAGCGTTACATTTGCGTTTTGGAAATTATGGCTATTTAGAACTCTTAATAATGAAAACTTACCTTTCCAGGATTAACTGAGATTTGCCATATTTTTGACAGTTATAAGATGACCTTGACCAACGGTCCTTAAATAGCCCGTTTATTGAGAAAGGTATATAACATCACGCTATGACCCAAAAGAGAGGAGCAGTAAGCAGTAGTAAAAATAAACGTCAACAAATCGAAAATATATTTAAGCGAAGCCGGGGCGGACAGCTAGTGTTTAGTTTAAATGTTGTTTTGCCTTTTGCAGGTCTCCAGCGCCATCGAAGAGTACCTTTTGAAAGAGATTCAATACAACAACGAAGACACAGATCTCAAGCCAGCAGACGAGAAAAACTTAACACACAAGGGCTGCAAAGTCATATTGCGTTTATAAAAGAAAAGTCACTTGGTAATGTCGAATATTCTTCAGAATATAGTTATAAATATTATTTTATTATTTACTTTGATATCACATTTACCCGGTCCCATACAATACACAGCCAGCAAAAACGGAGCCAGATTCGTTCGTCATGTCCGACCACCCGTACGTCCGTCACAGGCTTTCGTCTCAGCCGTCTATCGATCGATTCTTATCATAATTTACAGAGTCTTATGTGAACCGCCATAAAATGTTGGTGTCATATTGTGAAAAAGAATGTAATGTACGATCTTTGAGTATACACTAAAGGAGACGTGTAGCGTGTAAATCACCGAACATTTTTTTCTGCCACTTTTGGCGGGGGGAGGTAAACGCCTAGTACTAACCCCTGTACCACTGTATTTTTCTGTCGTTTTATTGTCGCAACGGCTTTTACGTTATATGATGATTATGCTAAAATACAAACATAATAATTATAATTAATGATTGGAAACACTAAGTTCCCGCAAGTTTAACGTTCTAGATCGCCTTTGCCATTTAAAACATCACAATTAACTATTTTACTAGAGCTCTGTCTAACGACACAAAACGATACCAACGAAACCTAAGGGAACTTATTACTGGTCAGTTTAAAAGTTGGAGCCCGTCTATGGCCCCTCCGAGCGTTTGTCCACCGCCACCCGGCCACCGTCACCGGGACGTCAACGAGAACGAGATTATTTCTGGGCGAGATCAATATGACGTGACGGCGATCGTTTGTCCACCGCGCGCCGATCTCGGTGGTTCTGTCAGTTTATTGTTATTAGTTGATTTTGTGGTCCATCTCCTCAAAGTTCGGCTCAAAAAAGACGCAAATATCGCGCCATGCATTTCTTCGCAATTTTTTTTCTTTGGACGCATCCTTAGTTTTATCCCACAAACATTCTTTACTTTCTACAAGTTCTATTAATGAATAAATGTCGTATTTAAATTTCTTGGCCACTTTTATTAAAATAAGTATATTTCAATAATCAAAGCAAATACGGTAGAAAACAAAAACCGGCGCATGCGACGTCACGGCGCCGGCGTTGGTGGACAAGTTCATACGTATTTTGTATTGCCGGTACATCGGGCCGTCACAATCTCGGCCCGAGTTCTAGCGGTCACGCCGATCTACTCCAAAACTCGGCGGCGGCGATAACGGCGCTCGGGCGACGGGCGTGCGGTGGACAGTCGGCCTGAGTCGGCCATAGTAAATGTATGTGTCGCTACCTCGGCGCCGTCATCTCGTTCTCGTTGACGTCCCGGTGACGGCGGCGGTGGACAAACGCTCTTAGGCTTAGTACGATTATTAATCTGTGGACGATTAGGTTACCATCGCTTTTTGTTAGTAACCGAGATACGTAATACGGAATCAGCGTAGAGACAGACCACAGACAGTCATTGACCTTTCTGAAATGGCGATCAATCAACCCATTTGTTTTAGGTTTTTTAATTTGTAGAAACTTCGGTAACAAATCTGTCAAACAATATAATAGAGGGAGACAAAACATTGTATAAATAAGTTTATTTAATTATACATATTTTTTTGGGTTTACAACAATTTGAATGCCTACATTTTTTGATCGTTTAACAAAAAATAAAGTAAAATTTAAACTAAAACTAAAATCTCCTAAGTAAAAAAGTCTATAAGTGGGACACCACTTGGCAGTACCTAATACACTTGCAGCATTTCCTCATTGAATGGCAATGCTAATTTTTTGTTGGCATCTGGAGTCACCACATTCTAGGAACAATAAGTTTATTACGCATGACGCGGCAAGTTTCTTTATTTTCTAAAAAAACATTCTTAGCTTACAAGAACTAACATCAGTAACACCATGTGTTAAATTGGGGGAAATAATAAAATAAATAAAGCCGCACTTCAATTCTAATTTATGGATGAATAATCGCTACTTTATTGTTTCTGTCATCAATCCGTTCTGAAATAAAAAAAGTCGTTCCATAGAAAATGTATGAGAAAATGTTTATCTTTATGTTTTTTTTTTCGTGCATTTTTCCAATATTTTAATAGTTATTCTGCTATTTGGGACAGAGCCAAATACAACAAATCAAAGACTATGAAAATCGGTCCAGTCGTTCTCGAGTTATAAGTGTTCGAACAAACCCGACTTTGTTTTAAAAGTTCTTATAGTTCGTCAACAGATGTCGCTACTAGTGTTTCAGTTACAACGATGTGATAATATTATGATGATGAAATTACTATTTCTGAATTTATGGTTAAATTCACATGAATTTTTTTCTTACTTGAATTTGCATGATGATCAAGTAGTTTATTAATAACTAGCATTCCGTCCCCGGCTTCGCCCGTGGATATTTACGAACAAAATAAAATATACCCTACCCCTACCCAAACCTCTACTTCTACTCCTACCCCCTCTATCATCAATAGGTTTCGCAGCGTACGCGATGTAAGGAATTTAATAGGTCATTTTTTTACACCTTGGGTTACATTATTGGAGTTTTAGTAAGGATCCCAAAATTTTTTTGAAAATAGAATATAGCCTATGTCACTCAGGGTGAATGTAGCTTTCCATTGGCTAACGAATTTTTGTAATCGGCACAGTAGTTTTTAAGTTTATTCATTACAAACATACACACACAAAAAAATACAAAAATACAAATCTTTCCTCTTTATAATAATATAATATTCTCAATGTAAGAGAGCTTTGGAGATAAGAGCGACTCGTATGATGAGACTGAAAACTGCGTTACGCCCTTTCTCCATTGTCGCTCTCTATGCCACCTCTCCGCGACCGTCATCCCTTGTGTGTGCGTGGCGCGTATACTAAATACTTCGTTGCTTCTCCGTGTGAGTGTATACTATATAGTGTTTTCGATGTATTACATCTGCCGGGTGTCCCGTGACGGCTACCTTTTGTTTATCTGTAGTAAGGTAGAAAGTTATAAACATTTTTTTTTGACAAAACATTCTTATTCTAGCTCTTAATTATAATTATGTTAAATAAGGTGAAATAATTAAAAGTAATATAAATTCTCTTTGAAATATGTGATTTAGTACTTTGACATAGGGGATAATTCTCAAACTACTGAGATTCTAAAAATTCCTTCACGATTAGAAAGTTACGATATTCCTGAGTAATATAGGCTATATTTTATTTTGTTTGAAAATATCCACGGGCGAAGCCGGGGGCGGAAAGCTAGTATAACCATGAAAAAATATAAAATAAATAAACTTCCTTGCTTCCATAGTTCGTCAACAGATGTCGCTACTAGTGTTTATATATCGCACTTATATTTAGTTACAACGATATGATAAGTACATTTCTGAATATTCTATTCTCGGATTTGGATGAAATTTTACAGTATTTTTCTGCTGCTTGATATCATTTTCATGACGGTCAAGTAGATATTATTTAATTTAAACTTCAATTCTTTATAAATAATTCCATACAAGTCATAATGGATTATGTATAATGAAATGTTTAATTATACAGGGGTGGCCAAACCGCGGCCCGCCGGGTATCTTCTTGTAGCCCTGCCGAGCTAGCATGACCACACGAAAAAAGAAAGATAAAGTTTAGTCGTTTGTCTATTTATGACATTTGTCACGTGATCACACACGAATAAAGAATCACAGTTAGATAAATAGGTAATATAAAGTTCCGTAGAGATAAAAGTAGTCATCGGTCCTTTTATGTTTTGGACTCTTGGTTTATCTCAATGGAACTTTATCGCAGAGATTCCTTCTTCGTGTGGGATCACGTGACAAATGTCATTAATAGACAAACGACTTTATCTTTCTTTCTTCGTGTGGTCATGCTAGCTAAACTAGCTAATCTAAACTAATAATAAAGCTGAAGAGATTCTAATCTGGAACTACTAGTCGGATTAAAAAAAAAATTTGATTTTGATAGCCCAATTATTGAAGAAGGAAGACCCAAAGACGCTGAGTAGTATGGGGACATCCATTAATTAAGTGCGCTCAAAATGGGGGGGGGGGCAGGGGTCCAGTAAAATCTCATCATATCTCACTTAAACTGAGGGGGGTATAATTGAAAATCTCACGTCAACATTGCTATATTTTTTTTTCTTCACTTGAAATGACCCATTTGAGTAAGAAAAAAAGGTATAGATAGACAATACCGATTTTATAAAAGTAAAAGAAATCTTATGTATGGGGGAGGGGGGGGTCCCACTAAATGTCACTCAATCTCGCCAAGGGGGAGGGGGGAGTCTAAATTAGAAGAAAAATTGCTCACGTAATTAATGGATGTCCCCTAACCATAAACGCGGGTTAGTATTTAGTTACAGAAATTCCTTTTTAATTATTAGGTACTTTACTTTTTTTTCAATTTATTAATATAAAAACCTTAAATCAAATCTAAAGATTAAAAATAACTAAATAAACCAGGTCCGCGTAGAATAGTGGCAAGAATACTGGCTGCATTTCCCCGCTGAATCGCGATGCTGATTCGTTGAGCGAGGAAGGAGCCAGCCCTCTTGTCACCAGAAGAGATGATTTGCAGTCGAGGGGATACATCTTTAATAAAATTTTTGGCATTTGAACCCCACGGACCTAGAGTTTCTACACCAAACGGCACAAATTTGTAGTTTTCAATAATTGAACTATATTTGCGCCGTTTGTTAGACTCTGCTATTTCCGCCGCAGCTCCCGCTTTGATTGCTGTTTCCCTGAGATGAGACGGGGCTAATGTGTCCACGCACGTAGCATCCCATACAAAAGCCCGACCTCGCTCCCAGGCAATCAGAGTCATTCCATCGGGTCTTTGCCGTCTTCCCGGATTATTCCCGTTGGCTCTAGACGCAAGAGCCCTTTTGATGGTATCATTGAGGGAGCTGTGGCGAGAAAGCCTGCCTGCACTTTTTCTGCAGGAAAGTCCGTGAGTTCCAAATTGATCTACATCTTTTCCACACGGACATTTATGTTCGCAACATACTGGCTCCTAACCTTAGGCCTACACTAATTCTAAAAATTTCGTTATCCAAAAATTACTTTATTTATTTTCTTCCATGGGATGTTTCTAAATAAATTATGTGACTATGAGGTTTTCATCCCATCCCACCCACTATAATAGGTATTATAAACGCGATAGGCACAAAGATAGATTAAGTCTGGAATAGCACATAGGCTACTTTTTATCCCGGAAAAAATTATGGATAGATTTGTTTTTGTTTTTTTACGGAATCGGCATGATATTTTGCATAGTGGTAGTTTAGGGGTCAGAAAATGACAAATACTACTTTTTCTAAAAAAAGCGGGCAGGGGAGGGGCAAATTACCGCCACGGGATTATTTCTTTTTTGATCTATTTCCACGCGGGTGAAACCGCGGACAAAAGCTTGTCATAAATAAAAATATTGTTACAATAATATGTAGATATCTATTTACTTTAGTAAATAATACCTAATTACTATAGTAGGTAGTACATTGCTTACTTATGTACAAGGAATATAAGTACTCTTATGTAGATTGCAGGCATAACTACGTAACACATTTGCACAGAGCAAGTAAAGCACATTTGGGTTGGGTTACTTAAATTAGTGATGCGACTACTGAAAAATAAATATCGTAAGTTAAAAATCGAATCGATAAAATGAATCGGACCTTGTTTACGTAAATAGCTCGTTTATTATGACTCAAAGATAATTTGCCGCTATTTTGTTTCTAGCATCCGTCGGTCGGCTTCAGGTGATGTGTAACATCTGAAATCTCACCTCGGTACACGCACACACTGTTGGCTGACGGCCAACTCTACCACCGCACGCTTCCCTTTTCACGAAATCACTCCCACAGATTGCAGGAGAGCGAGAGAAAAGATGTTACACATCAATAAGTATTTAAAACATATAATATATTCCGATATCTATACTATATAGGTGTATAGGCACGGCCGGATTTACCAGGGCACCGTGAAAATCCTACATAAAAAAAATCAAATAAATAAATCATTTATTATTTTTATTATAAATGGGATAAATAATCGTTAAAAGTTTTCAATTTTTAAAGCATTTTCGATAACGCGAAAAAATTTTTTTTCCTCTCCGAAATTTTCCGCCCTGGGCACTGGCCCCTAGTGTAAATCCAGGCCTGACTATAATAGGTACTCATAATACAATTTAACAAAAATTAAACATATTGCATCATATCGTAAAGTTACACAAAAAGAATGACTTGAATTTTATTTTGATATTATGTCAACACAAGCTTAGGTATAATAAATCTGAGGTCAAATGAAAATATTTTTATTAAATAGGTATAATCGAAATCATAATATTGCACGTATTTATTTATAGATTGATTATAGACGTAAATATTTGTTATATTTAGAAGAAGTGCGGACGCCGGCTTTTCGTGCTCCGAAGCACGAGGAGTCGATTAAAGCACATATTCTTGAAGTAAATTGGTGCTTAGCATTTTTGGCACGATTTGACTTTGAACCAGGGATCACCAGGTTTTAAAAGTCAACGCTCTATCTACCTATTAGGCTATCGACTCTATATGATTTTTAGACAAAAAATGGGACAATCTGAGCAGCATGTAGGCAAAGATTAGGTATAATCACTAAGTTTCCGGTAGGTATTGTACTTCGCAAAGCTTCGACAATAATGTTAATAAAAATTAATAAAACCCCCGAGATATATATTATTATTATTATTATATACTAATAAATCACATGACGACAACCGTTTTAAAGAAAACATGGCTGATAACTGGATAAAACTAGAAATTGTCTTCGTAAAGTGTAGGTATGTTGATAACCCGGGGGTCATTTCTACATCGGAACACAGAATGACGATAGATAAGAAATTGTTATAAAAATACAACTTATGATTGTCACGTAATTTAAATTAAACAAAATCAAGTTAAATAATAAACATTGTCAGAAAAGGAAAATATTTTTGTATTTGGAGATCTCCTGCACGTGCACGACTGCACGCACAGGTGGGATTCAGGCACAGATGCCACAGATACAAAAATTAAAGAAAAATATATAACATAATATTCACACTTCACAGAAATACAATCTGTCGGATTGTTCTTAGATTTACAATCACCCAACACCCAAATCATACTTCGCGCGTTTTAAGTTAACCGGAAGTCACCTTTACTAGCACAGCGTATTAGTTCATAATGACAAATTAGTTATAAGACAATGTTCTATAATATATTGAATCTTTTTGGTTCTAAACTTACTAGGTACGTAGGTAATTAGTACCTAAAGAGATCATTGACTTCTCTTTTATAATTCCGAATGTAAGCTTTTCCATTTCTCAAAATCGAAAACACTTTACAGATTTATTCACTGCACAAACACACCTAAGCCATAAAGCAATAAGAAAACAAAATTAAGGTCTATTTAGATCGAAATATTATCTTAATCACTACAATATCGATTACCGTTCTAAACTTAAAGTGAAAAAAATACATTTCCTTAAGAGATATCTATCTTTTGACCTACGACAGCTATTTAACTTAATATTATTGTAAAATTTTTAACAAAAACTTATTTTGGACGTTCTATGTGCATGTGTGGAATATTACTGAAGAGTTTTAGTTGTTCGTAGTAAATTAAACTACAATAAAATTGTTTGCAATAAACCAATTTGAACCAGTAAACTTGTCGTTCTGTTGACCTCAAGTGTATCCTATCTGAACAAAATAAGGTTGGATAAAACTGGTTATGAGCCTGTGTTCGTTGTTTACTCCAATAACCAAAGTAAAACCCCTGATAAGAGAATATCGCTTAAAATTTTGTATTGGTTTCAGTACGTTCTAATTTATATATTATCAATATAGTTAGTTGTTGCCAGGTTAATGAATAAATACTTATACTTAGTCGTTTATATACCGTAAATGTATATGATTCCCTGAAATGTGAATATAAACAACAACACTTATTAAAGTAAACTCACGGTAACACTAATAATAAAATGAAGTCGATAAAATTAGAGAAAAGTTACACCCCATCCCTATACCTGTTACTATACCTTTGCTCACAAATAATTAATGAAAAAAAAAAAACATATCAAATGTTTTTGTTTTGGCGGGAAAAATGACACTGACAGATTCAAAAATGTAAACAAAACATTTTAATAATTTTATTTAGATTTTATTTCAGGGGCTATGGAAAATTACACCACATTAATTAATTTTGCCATAAAATATGATGGTTGTTGAAAAACATGCGTTTTACGTAAAGATAAAGAACACAAGGTCTTTGTTGGCGTGCGAGAACTGCTAATAAATACGGACCGATGATAGCTTTTTTAATCAGTTATTTGTTAGAATTTACTCGGACACCGAGCGCTCTTATTGATATTTTAAATACATTTTTTTAACATGCCGCCTGTCGCATTGCCTGACGAGGTAAGATATATTAATTTTATTATTCAATACCTAAGGTAAATATGGAAGTTTTGAACACATTTATATGCATTTCCAATTTCAATATAGTTAATTATAGATTAAATATCACACATTTAAAATCCATCCATATAGTATCATTGAACTTTCAATTATTGCTATATTACATTTCCTTTACATTTTCATAAACATTGGTATTTACAGTTTGCATTGCAGATACTATTTTCATAGATGATTAATGGGTTTCCACTCACACAAATTAGTAATCTATATAATTTATGTGTTTCAAATTAATATTTTTATTCTAAAACAGGCACCTAAACGGAAACTTCGTGTTGCAATTATTGGACAGAGCACATTTGCTGCAGAGGTTTTTAAGTTACTGCATAAGGATGGACACGAGGTTGTAGGAGTGTTCACAGTCCTGGATAAGGGAAACCGGGAAGATCCACTAGGTAACATATACTTTATACTAATATTCTCTATTATATTAACTTTAAAACTACTGAACTTATTAAGATATATAACAATATTTGTAACTAAAACTAGACAATATTCTACAGAGATATTATAGAATTATGAATGCATATATGTACATGAAGGGGTATTTAACTGCAAATCAAAAAATCCACTTTGTGTATAATAAAAAATGCCCATTTCCCTTCAAAAATACTGATTGCACAGCAAAATACCTCAAAATATTGTTAGGATGGGTTTATGTGTGGTTATAAAAAAAAACCTAACTTACCTCTATGTGCCAACAGGGTCAAAAAAGTGATTTAATTGATGAATTATAAATGTGCAATAAGTTTATTATAAATTTGCAATTAAAAATTACTCATTAGTTAAAGGTGGCCTAAATATTTCTACAAGAGGAATGTATAAGCAACACCTAAAATCAGCCTATTTTAACCCATTCCATTAAAAATCATTGTTACACCCCTGAAAATCTGGGATCCTAATATTGTAGAGGTGCTACAATAAACATTCAGGAATCAGGATTATTATTAAAAAAATTCAAAATTTAAAATGTTTTCTTTATTTCACAGCTTCTATAGCGGGACAATCTAACATACCAGTATTCAAGTACAAGACATGGCGTGTAAAAGGAAAGGTTATACCGGAAGTATTGGAACAATATATCTCTGTAAGTAATCCTTTTACAATTTTTCTCTAAAATCAGTTTCAAATCTATACCTACTATAAATATCAATGTTGAGCAAAGGATGTTTTTTGCACAGATATAGTCTAGTATAGTAGAGTGACATGGGCTAGTTTTTACCACAATAAAATACCTCATTTCTCATTGAGATTTTTCATAAACGTTTTTTAAAAAGCCCTAACCCTACAAATATTTCAAGTTATAAAAAAAACCTGGAACTTACAAATTACGCCTTCTGAGGCCTGGTAATGATATAGCAAATAATACTACTGATATGCTATGTGACGCCACACCTTTTGACTTACCGACTCCCGACGGATTGGTTGGGGCCAGCAACAGTTGGGGCTGTTGACCTGGATAGGCGCGGCCTGGTCAAAAAAGCCCAGCTTACTTTCCTCCAAAATCAGTATTAATAAATATTTTAAGAAATATACAAACACATTTTACATTGTCATATTAATATTATACATTTGAGATCGTATATATCAATATATGTTATCATATCAATGTAGGACACAAATGTAGGAAGTTTAGTTGTATAAACAAACAATATTTATATAATATATTATTTTTAGAAAAATATAAAATTAAAAATAAAATAATAGTATCTAAATGGTATTAGAAAATTACAGAAATCATTAGGAGGAAGACATTATAGAAAAGTGACACATCTAGGTCCATTAAGTGCAGCAACAGGCTTGCCACCTGTTCTGTTCAATATGGATGACTTGACTGGAAAAAATATACACTGTTACTGGTGTCTATAGCTACAAGACTGTGAAGATGGGGTCCTTGGCAGTCGGCCATCTTACTTCTGTCAAAAATATGGCAAATCTCAATTAATCCTAGAAAAATGAGTATATTTATACAACATTTTCAACTCAAATTGCTGATAGTTATTATTTTAAATGCGATTAAGACTAGCTAAACATTTTCATACAAAATGCGTTAGCGTTTCTACCCCACTAAACATATTGCTGTTTATTTTATATGTTATAGTGACAAGACTCGTTTTTGTTTTTTTCATATTGCTTATAAATTGAGAAATAATTGTTCCTCAAAAACAGTTTTTTTTAAAACTTATCTCGTTATAATTATGACACTAAACAAAATTTTGAAAAAATCAAAACGAGCGACTTAGTTTATGATGTAACAAAACGATAGAGACTAAAATGAAATAATTGCGTTAACGTTTAGGTATAGAAAAATGTTAACACCTAAACACATAGTATATCATTGTTAAACACCTCTATTTTGCGCTTAATTGCCTGCAACTCTCTCTATCGGACACGTGAAAGTGAATGCAGGGTGACTGAGGAGATAGCAAATATTCGAAAAACGCACAGCGCCCAAACTCTGTGGCTAAACGATACTCTTAAGCCATATTTTTTTATTTAGGGTTCTAAATGTAGTTTTTAAAACAAACATTGCTGTATGAGTACATCACCTATCCTGTTTAAATTTTTTTACGGGTTACCTTACAGTTCCCAAAACTGTGTTTTATAAAAGTCCTGTTAATATGAGCAACTAGCTAAATGTGAACCTTGTTAATATCTAACCTACTGGTAATCTCTAGCTGATCTTCTATGTAATTTAACGTTTATGGAATATTTCACAATGTTTTTAAATGTTATTTGATTATGTACTGTCATGATGGGGTGATAAAGATGTTACCATGGGTTATGGGTTATCAATCACATGTTTGCGTAAGTGTGTGCCATTCTGTTCTAGATATTGTTGGATGCTTTACATGTACAATCATTTAAATTTAGGGATCTACTTTTATTGTCAGCAAATTGTAGAAATATTTTGGTTAATCTTCTTCTTCCTTTATAGCCTTTACAGTGTTTATAGCCGATTAATCGGTATTTAAGATAATCCCGCCGACCATGATATGTCTTATTAGTCGTCGACTAATTACAACCATCACAGCGCGGACGGGATTAAACTGGATTCCCCATTACGTCTCGGCGGGCGCTTGCGTTATTCACCAAGGCTTTGGTTGATGGTACATGGAACGGGAAATAAATGAAACGCCAGTACTTACTATATACTTAAACAATCTCAAATTTTCAATTAATGTGCACTTGTTAATGGGATCTATCGACGCATAGTTCGGCCACTTTTATAGTCGGCGACTAGTCAACGAATAGTCGGTTATTTTGGGGCCTATTAGTCGTTAGTCGGCTGGTTGACCAAACCCATAGTCGTGAATCAGCTATCACGTCAAAACAGAGCAACGGATCGACGTGATTTTTTGCACAGGGATAGCTGGAGGGTTTGACAGTGATATAAGCTACTTTTTATCTCAGAAATCCTTTGAGATAAAATTTTAATGTCTCATTTAAAAAATTTCCACCAAAAGCTAGTAAAATTTAAAATCAAGATCTCAGTTTCAAATTCAAAACTCTAGCAATAGGTACGCTATTGACAAAAAAAGTATAATTATACACAGTTTGCTAGTTGTCCATATTGAACATAACAGGTGACAAGCCTGTTGCTGCACTTAATGTGTCACTTCTTTAAGGGGAAGTCAGTCATCAACATCCAATTTTTAATCAAATTTTTCAGAAAACCTGTTCTATTTACGAAACTGAAAAATATATATATTGATTTTAAGGATATGACAAATATTGTTATTGTTTTGAAAATATGATTAGAAACATTTTACTTGAGAGAAAAAAATCCTAAATATCAAATTTTATGGCTATAATATAGATGTACCATTACAAAAATTAACATGAATATTTTTTTGGTAAATCTATCGTTTCATTGTAAAATTATTTCTATGTTGTATAAGATTTTATTTAAATTGCGTTTTAAACAAAAATTATCGCTTACGTTGAATCGCTTATTGTTTCTATCCTGTTCGCGTGCGCGCGATTCTAGATAAATCCGTTCTGCTCTTTCGTCACTCATTTTCCCATCGACCACTTCCTCTTAACAGATGTAAATATCTGTTATTTTTAATATTAGTGCGACCGTGCCCTCAATATAATTACCTATATAATTGTGTTTTTTTTTTCAGGTGAAAGCGGATTTAAATGTGCTGCCATTCTGCACGCAGTTCATACCAATGGAAGTTATTAACTATCCAGAGTATAAAAGTATCTGCTATCACCCATCTATATTACCGAGGCATAGGGGAGCTTCATCGATCAATTGGTAATTTTTTTTACTAATAGCAGGTTCCTGGCTTCGTACGGGTATAGGTCGCGCCAAGTAAGTTTAGACTTGGAGTGCGTTACCAGTGGGGAGTATAGTAACTTAGTAAATTCGGATGTTTTAAATGAAAATGACTGTAAGTATCCTTAAATTAAGAAGATGGACCCAATAGCAACGTTTTTTTCTTCTTTCGCGTCAACACGAGCAAATATGCAATAAGGAACAGTACTTCGTCGTCCATGTTTTCTGTCTGCTCGGTATACGATAGCCGATAGCTCTGGGACGACTGAGTTCACAAAAAGTCGGACATAAGAATCTGACGTGTATCGAGTGAATACAATCCGTTAGGAGGATCAGACAACCGGATGCAAAACCTGACGTGTATTCCCAGCCTTAGAAATTACCGGATGCAAAACCTGACGTGTATTCCCAGCCTTAGAAATTACCTACTTTTTTTGTAAATTTAAATTGTTTTGTTTCTATTTTTTTATTTGACAGAGGATCTATTTTTTATTTGTCAAAGTTCCTTTTAATTTATTCCTTTTTATCTAAGTTCCTCGCGAGTCATAGAAGGAAGACTGATTATATTAATTAGCATTAGCAATTTAGCCCCATGATGATGGCATTTTATTTTAATTTCAATTGGCAAAAAACCAAAAATTACATTTGATTTGATACTAACATGTGTTATTTTACTTAAATTCATTAATATAAGTAGAAACATCAAATTATTAATGGTTATATGGCTTAAGTTCTCATTTTCATAAAAAATCCGAAAAATCCGGATTATATGGATTGGTATGAAAATCCGGATTATAGAAAAGTTTCGGATTTGCATTCCCTTGTAACAATATGTGTAATTCTGTGGATTTTTTATCTTAGATGACTTACATCAGGCACTGCAATGTAGTGGTTAATACCATAATTAATCACGTCTATTAAACACTAAATTATACTTATTATTTTATATTTTACAAAAATAAGCGGAATTACTACTGACGCTAAGCTGTTACAGTATTAAAAAACGGCCTCGTCTATCCGTCTCGCTTTAACATACGCGTATCTATGCACTTTCTCTTTTGTATTGCCAATCTAGTAGAGCGCCCGAGCGACTATACTAAATCTATGAGCTAAACAAAAATACAGGCCGACAAACTTTTCTGTGCGTGTGGTGGAGGCGCTGGCGTCGTGTTTAGTGTTGCCATAATAAGAAGGTTGTCCTAAAATGGGCAAATTCGTCATACATCAGGGTACGACAGTTACGGTCTCAAAACAAACTTGCATACAAGTTTTAAACTAACGTCTCGCTTTAGTAGCATATTTATTGGAAAAAATAAATGCAAGGAGATTTTTACAATTTAAGTACATATGTAGAAAATACTAAACGCAGCAAAAAAAACTAAAATAAAAATAAGCAAACTCATGAAGAGGAAAATTAAACCAAAAATAGATATATCTCAGAAACGTCTCTAATTTATGTTTTTACAATATTCGTGGCCAAAACGATGTCATAAAGCTAGAAACACTAGCACAGAGCAAGTAAATTCATTTAGTTACATTGTTCGCCGCACGCACAGATAAGTTTGTCAGGCTGTAACTCAAAAATTAATGGATGGAAAAAAGTTGAGGAGCAAATTTTGGAATAGTGGAATCGCTTATAAATAAACAAAAATAATTTTATTTATTTTATTTTACAGGACGTTAATAGAAGGAGACAAAACATGTGGCCTGTCCATTTTTTGGGCAGACGACGGCTTGGACACTGGACCGATTTTGCTGCAGAAAACATTCCCTGTAACCCTGGATGATACTGTGGATACCATTTATAACAAATACTTGTACCCTGAAGGTTAGATACCATTGTTTTATATTCCCCTTTGACCAGTTAAACTGACCAGGTACGCAGTAATAAGTTACCTTAGATTTCGTTGGTATCGTTTTGTGTCGCGAGACAGAGCTCTAGGAAAATAGTTAATTGTGATGTTTTAAATGGGAAAGGCGATCTAGGGCACTTAGTGTTTCCAATCGTTAATTATAATCATAATAATATTAATTATAATAATGTCTTATTAGTCGTCGATTCCCCATCACGTTTCGGCGGGCGTGTGCGTTGTTCACCAAGGTTGTTTTTTTTCTTTTATAGGTATAAAGTCATTGTCACAAGCTGTCAACATGGTGGCCAACGAAACAGCTCCAAAAATAGCACAAACTGAAGATGGCGCCACTTATGACCCTGCACTCTTCAAACCGGAAACGCATCAGGTAATTTTTTTTGTCCAGCTCTTAAATATTGAAGAATAGCGATTTTCACTCAATAGAGTCATTTTTTATTAAAAAAACATTAAGATAAGAATTGCGTCGGTGGTCGAGTGGTTAAGACGTCTGATATTAACTATACGGACCACGGTTCGATCCCATCCATGTACCATAGGTTTTTTTACAATTAAAACCTATGTACATAATCCGACAAACCACACTTATAGGCTTTTCCATCTAAATAGTCCTCAACAGAACTGACCACTCGTTAGGTATAGCCTCACAAATACCACCGGCTAAAAGAGGAAGACTTGGTACTCTGGGACCGATGACACGGTTTCGGGTAGCCTTAAGGTAACCCATGAAGAAAGACAAAGAGTTTTTTTTTAAACATTTAGAATCAAATCAAAATCTACATTTTCCAGTACAAGATAAATCTCTAGTACCTACCAAACGAGATTTTTGTATTAGAAATTGACATCAAAAGTTACTATGTAGTTTAAAAATCTTTAAACGCAATACTATTTCTTTAAAAATAAATAATTTTGAATAAATAAAATGAAGAAAAGTAGTTTACGCTGGTTTGGACATGTTGAAAGAATGAAGGATGAAAGATTGACTAAAAAGGTTTATATGGCTGAAATGAAAAGAAATGCTGGCTGAGAACGACCTAGGGGTATATACTTTTATTGAACATATAAAAAAATATTATTCGAAGGCAATAGTAAAAGTACACACAATCGCCGAGCATATATGAAAGGTATGATGAATATAAAAGAAGCGAAAGAGGTATGTCAGGATCGTAGCAAATGACGTTTGATTGTCTCTGCCTACGCCTCTTGGTATAAAAGGCGTGATGATAGATAGATAGATTGAATAAAATTCAATATTTAGCTGTTTGTAATGTCCCACTCGTATTTTATAGGAACTAACTTTCCGCTCCCGACTTTGCCCGTGGATTTTTTCTAACAAAATAAAATATAGCCTACAGCACTCAGGGATAATCCTGGGATAATTCCTATTAGTGAAAGAATTGGATCAGTAGTTTGAGAGATTACCCCCTACATACAAATTTAAAACAGGTCAAGTGCGAGTCGGACTTGCGCACGCAGAGTTCCGTATCATTATCTATAAACACGCCAAAAAAAAAACACGTTTCTTGTATGGGAGCCACCCTTAAATATTTGTTTTATTTTAATTTAATTATTTATTTTTAAAGTGAATATATAACTAAGTAAATATTCTGTGAATATTTCAAGCGTCTACCTGTTGCCGTTATTAATATCGAGCAAAAAAATCACGTTTGTTGTATGGGAGCCCCCTTAAATATTTATTTTATTCTGTTTTTTAGTATTTATTGTTATAGCGGCAACAGAAATACATCATCTGTGAAAATTTCAACTGTCTAACTATCACGGTTCATGAGATACAGCCGGACAGCGGAGTCTAAGTAATAGGGTTTCCGTTTTTACCCTTTGGGTACGGAACCCTAAAAACTAATTCCTTATAATATTAGTATAGATATTCGCATGATGGCGCTAAAACATTTCTTCGATCAAATATAAGAGAAACATCATTTGGTTTAATTTTACAGATTGATTGGAGTAAAGGTGGCATTGATTTGCACAATTTTATTCGCGGTCTGGACTCCTCTCCGGGCGCTACAGCTTTTATCCAACCGCAAACCAAGAATGGTGTCGAGGAAAATTCTGAAGGTAATGAATTGCTCTTCTAATCTTCTGCAATCTAGAACTCAACTAGCACGCAGGCACTGTAGATTAATGGGCCCTCATACATACAATAAAATAAACAAAATCTTTCCAATTAGCCATATGACAGCCACTGAACTCAAGAGAGAACTTCGTGCTTGGTTGATTTCTTTGTCCATTGATGCATGCAAATCTTCTGACACTGATTTCGTTGGGTACACATTTGTTCAACATTGTTTAATAAGTAAATTACCTTATATATTTATGTTCATGTATACGTAAATCTATATTGCTGCTGCTAATTATATGTATGTATATACGTGTGTGTATTAAAATATGCGTGTTATTATTATGTACAATATTTTAAAAGGGACAACACGACAATACTTCGAAAATATAAACCAATTATTGTCAGGCAACTCACCGATCATTGCGACACAGGCATTTAGCCTAATGCAGTGTCCGGGGCGTCACCGTGCTTAGCCTGTTATTCATAGATACCTACATCTCAATTCAAAACAATAATAAATATTTTTTCATTTTTCTGCCCGTGGAAAATCATAGCCGACTCCATGCCATGTTCGGAATCCTTTAAAATATATAAGAATATAAAGATAACTTTTCTGCCTCGGCTTCGCCCGTGACGCAAATATTAACTTTCATCCCCTATTATGATATTGAATTCAAACAAAAATACCATAGATAGATTTTATAAAAATAGAGCACTTTCAGATTTTCCCGAAAATTTCCAATTTTTTTTTCTTTCTTCACGGGTTGCGTTACAGCTCCCGAAACCGTGTTACGGTTCCGAGGTACCCAGCAGAAGATCAAGTCTCCCTGGTTTAGCCGATGGTATTTAGATGTAAAAGCCTCTAAGTGTGGTTTGTCTGGCCGGGATCCGGGATGGAACCCGTGATCTGCCTAGTTAATACCGGACGTCTTAACCACTCGGCCACCGACGCACCTCTTTCCCTAAAAACCTTATTCAGACTATTGCTAACATAAATCGGTCCAGCCGCTCTCAAGTGTTTTATATAGATTGGGCAAAAAAAATTGTGCTAACTTCACCGACATTTTCGCGCCGACTCGTCGAATGCAAACAACCGGCTGCCTTTATGTACGTGCCCTAAACTATGATCTCTGAAAATTTCATCAAAGTCCATTGACCCGAATTCGGAGTCTATTCTGTACAAACATTGGGACAAGCAGACTGACATAACACACAAAAAATTGCGCGTGCGAAGTGAAACTTCTTAAAAAAGGGAGACGTGGATAGCCTAAACTGGGTAACTGTGTATTAGATATACAATGTATAGCTCTCTTTCTTCTTCTCTCTATATTATATCTTTCTTCTCTCTCGTATAACGAAATGTGCCTAAACGTGACGTGTCCTTGAAATTTCACTCTCAATTCTCTCCCAAATATCGAATCGCCGCCTAGAAGTTTCACTTCAAAAACTATTATATATGCTTCTTCTTTTTCTTAGTCGTAGGGCTCTTGACAGAGTAGTCCTGGTCCACAGCACGACGCACTTTATGTTGACTCGCCATGATTAACTTTCTTGGGATGAATAGTGCAGTGGTTTCCCCTTGCCTTCTGCACCAGACATTTTGATATTATTTAGGTAGCTGTAGCCTCTTCCAGCTACTAACTAGGTGTATGATTCCATATCCGGTCATGGCGCCGACCGCACGCGTTTTCGTCATGGTGTGATGTGGAATCCGGTTTAATCCCGGCCGCGCTGTGATGGTTGTGATTAGTCAGTGATTAATAAGACATATCACAGTCGGCGGGATAATCTTAGCTACCGATTTATCGGCTTACTATTGCACAAGATTAAACACTGGAGACTGGCAGAATTGCGACGAAAGTCATCACTGTTGCCATATATCAAAAGAAGAAGAACTAGGTGTATGGTTATACCGCTATTGCTCGGTCGCCAGAGCCTTGTTAGTTGTCTAGCAGAGGGTACCAAGCGTGCAGGTGAGGATGACATTTGGGGTCGGATATATGTTATTCCGTTTACCCCCTTGCCCCCCCTAAGATATGCTTCAGTATCGCGTAAATAATACACACTTTGATTTTAGTTTTTATTTCGAAATCACAGACAAATACTTGGTTAATAGATCAAGGGCGCCCTCTACCAGTATTAATATTATATATTTTTTCCATTTTAGCGTCGTTGGAAATTAAACTATTCGGATCGGCCTTATGGGAAGGGGAGTATGAGACGCAAGGTGATCATATCGTCATTCCTGGGTTAAAGAAGGCAGCTGTTATTCATGACGCCGGTCTCCTTATAACGGCTAACGACGGAGTTAAGGTATCGTATTACAAGCACTTTGGAAAGCACGTAAAACCGGCGTTAGAGATAGATAACTTATATCTGTCTAAATCCGTTATGCAGCAACAGGCTTGCCACCTGTTCTGTTTAATGTGGACAACTGGTAAAAAGTGGACACTTACTGGTGTGTATAAGGCTTTGAACAAGATATATAAGTCATCCTCCTCAATTCCACGTCACAATACGGTGCTTGGCGGACGTCTCAGGGCTACCTATTCAACTTTTTTCAGACGGAATAGAGGTCTGTTTTAAATTAAAAGTAACCAATATACGACAGCTACCGCTCTTTTTACTTATAAA
The DNA here is from genome assembly GCA_963924495.1 of Nemapogon koenigi. NCBI lineage: Eukaryota > Metazoa > Arthropoda > Insecta > Lepidoptera > Tineidae > Nemapogon > Nemapogon koenigi. The sequence continues at coordinate 8,346,398 of OZ004648.1, forward strand.
ATGTATTGTTATTTTTTTTAAATAACCGTTTAAAAAATGTGATTGTTCGTTTTTTTTTCTTCGCGGGTTGCTTTATAGCTCCCGAAACCGTGTTACTGTCCCAGGGTAGAAGACCAAGCCTCCCTCTTTTAGCCGATGGTATTTGTGAGGCTATACCTACCTAACGAGTAGCCAGTTCTGTTGAAGTATAATACATATAATTATTAGTTCTACAAATGTAAATGATGAAAAGAAAAATTATTAATGTGTAAAAAATAAAATGTATATAATCTAGTTGTTGATTAAAGTAGCAAGTCTTAAACATTCTCAAATTGACAATAAATCAGTACTTGTTAAGAGGATCTATCAACAGAATAGTCGCCGACTAGTCCGTAAAACTGTCTATTTTGTCGGATTCTAACTTGTCATGACGGATAACGCACGCACCCCGTCATGACATAATGGGGAATCCAGTTTAATCCCGTCCGCGCTGTGATGGTTGTGATTAGTCAATGATTAATAGGACATATGACAGTCGGCGGCAACATCTTCTTTTATTATGGCTCTAGCAATGTTCATCGGTGATTTGCCAATGTCAAGTATTATAGCCTTTATAGTGTTTATAGCCGATTAATCGGTATTTAAGATAATCCCGTCGACCGCGATATGTTTTATTAGTCGTCAACTAATCACAACCATCACAGCACGAACAGGATTAAACTGGATTCCACATCACGTCATGACGAAAACGCAAGCGTTCGCCGCCATGACCGGATGTGGAATCCGGGAACATCTTAGCTACCGATTAATCTGCTATTGTTACTGTAACGTCTATAATAGTTGACATTGGCAAATCATCGATTAACATTGATGGTGCCATTTTAAAATAAGAAGAAGAAGGTAGTCGGTAATTTTGCGGCCGATTAGTCGTTAGTCGGCTAGTCGGCCACATCTATAGTCGGTAGTCGCTAATACCTAACTTATGCTTTTCTTCGCAGCTCAACATTCAAAGATTAAAAATAAACGGCAAAATGATCAACGCTCAGAACTTCTACAGCACAAACGATAACACAGTGCAACTAGAACTGACACCAGACGAGAAGCAATTCGTGGAGAACGCCCGCGAAATATGGAAAGCCATTTTGAGGATAGATATTGAGGACGATACAGATTTCTTTCTATCGGGCGCTGGGTCTATGGATGTGGTGAGATTGGTTGAGGAGATTAAGGATTTGGTTGAATTGGAAATGCAGAATGAGGATATTTATATGAATACCACCTTTTTGGAGTTTTATAATGTGGCTGTTTTGAAGAGTAGAGGAGGTTAGTTTACTATTTTTTTATTCGAATAAGTTGGCCACGTCGAGTGCTACTAAAGTGCGGTCGCGCAGCAGAAAATTTCGTATATTGACCCTTTATTACTTATCTCTGTCGCTCGCGCACAAATTATATTGCTGTCTCACTCGCAGATTCCGTGAACAAGCGAGACAGCAATATAAATTATTTCTGCTACGCGACCGCACTTTAGTGGGAAGACTATATAAAGTGTATTTTTTTACTTGTCTTATTTGTCTTTTAAAATAATAGGTAAAAAAAACATTATTATTAGTTCTGAAAATGTAAAATTGTTAATATAATGTCTTTTAAGAATTTTAAATGACAACTTATTTTAAAAAGACCTGCAAAGTTTATTTAGCAAATAAGACAAGTCAAGGAAAACACTTTAATCGGCTCACTTATATGGCACGAGTCAATAAAATACTTATGCACATAATCTGACACACTGAGGCTTTTCGTACTCAAAATACCTCAAGAGACATGTTAGGCCGGTTACAGTGCTCCACCGACCGTCAGTGCGTACGTTCCGTCCTAACGATCCGCATTAGGGGTCATCTATAAATTACGTCACACGAATTTCATGACTTTGGACACCCCCCCCCCCCCCCCCTTATGTATATGTCTTAAATTGTTCCGAACATATGTGCCATCGGTAATTTCTAGTCTTGAATAATTCTAAAATGACTCGTTCTAGAAGTCCATCTAATACATTTTTTTTATTACAGGATCAGCATCCACAGAAATAATCTATGACGGCCTAGAATTAGACATAAACAAAATGAAAATAAAATTCCCGACCCAATTATTTATTAATGGCCAATTCGTGAACTCTTCCACCGGCGACACTATAGCTACGGTCAACCCATCGGATGAAAAAGTTATATGTAAAGTACAGAGCGCTTCTAAAAAAGACGTGGATACCGCTGTTAAGGCGGCCAAGAAAGCGTTTGATGATGGTGAATGGAGCAAGATTAGTCCTAGGGAGAGGGGGCAGTTGATGTTTAGGTAATATATCTTTATACTAGCTGTTCGCCCATACAAATTTTTGTCCCCTATTATACTCCCTTAGGGGGGTGGGTTAAAAAATAATAGCATATGTCCTTCCCTAGGGTTCAAGCTTTCTCCTTATCAAATTTCATCAAAATCGGTTCAGTGGTTTAGCCGTGAAAGCCAGAAATATTAGTATGGATTGTTTAGTGCGTTCCAAAAGTAAGATGGCGACTACGACTACGTAGTTGTCAAGGAAGGAAGTATAATTGTAGATGCCCATAAAATTCACTTCATATCACTTAAATAAATCACGTTCCCCTGAGAATTTAAATTTTTATTAAACAACTTTTATACCCGTAGTTAAAAATATAGTAAAAAAAAAATATCTGTCTAAATATCTACATGTTTGTTACGCTTAACAAGTTTACACCTAGAATATGACTGTACGTTTCCTTAGGTACTTTTTTTTAACAATAACCACAATTTCCAGATTGGCCGACCTAATGGAGCAACACAAGGAAGAATTAGCCACCATCGAATCGATCGACTCAGGCGCAGTTTACACACTAGCACTAAAGACACACATCGGCATGTCCATAGAGACCTGGCGTTATTTCGCTGGCTGGTGCGACAAGATCCACGGTTCCACGATACCGATTAGTAACGCAAGACCGAATCGTAACTTAAGTTTTACCAAGAAAGAGCCTATTGGCGTATGTGGCCTAATAACGCCGTGGAACTATCCGCTGATGATGCTATCGTGGAAAATGGCTGCGTGTTTGGCTGCTGGCAACACTGTTGTAATGAAACCCGCTGCTGTGAGTAATTTAATACTTGCCTCCGCCCTGACTTCGCCTGTAAAATGTTTGAAATGAAGATACATTCTAAGTCGTGGTCAATCATGGCGGTCCACAGCACGACGCACCTCACGCACCTTGTATTGACTCGCCATGGTTAACTTTCTTGGGAAGAATAGTACAGTGGTTTCCCCTTGCCTTCTGCACCAGACATTTTGAGACTATTTAGGTCTTCAGGCTTGCTGTAGCCTCTTCCAGCCCGTTGCCTAGCTAAGTGTGTGGTTATAATATACCGCCATTGCTCGGTCGCCAGAGCCTCGTTTGTTGTAGCTTCATAACAGTGAAATATTTTTTTCGAATATAGTGGGCATTACGTCTATATACTAACTCAAAAAAAAAACAGTGCTGACATATATCGCATAGAGTCAGACGACTGTCATGGCAAATACAAGGTTTAAGTTTAAATATTTGTTAATTGTTACTGATCCGCTCCTTTAAATCGCAGCGCGATGTTATATAGCCTATAACCTTCCTCAAGAATATTATAATATTATTATTATATTATATTATAAGAATGCAATATTTTTTCAAAAAACAAAATAGGACTTCAATGTCCTTGTAAAGATATTGAATGATTCCAATGCCTTCACGTCATTATGGAAGAGCATTATAAATCTGCGCTCCCTCAAAAAAAAATTCTTTTACTATAATTTGTTCTTGGGGTAGGCAGATGAATGTTTCGTGCATTTCTTGTATAATATCACTTCAAAATTAATCTTACCTAATAAATGCGAAAGTGTGTTTGATTGTTTGTCCTGAACAGAGCAACAGTTTGATGTTGTGAAAACTTTTGGTAGGGGAAAATCTTATGGGTTCGCAACATGCTCTCCGCACAAACTCGGATTTGTCCGGATATTTTAGGGCGCCATTTGTACAGAGTGTACAGACCCGTAGTTTTGGCCTTGGCCCTTGATAATGTGCCCAATATTCTTCATATTAATTTTAACTGGGAGGTTATTAATTCTTACAGAAAACCAGGAAAATTGTGTGTTATTTTAGGATTTTCACGAAAGATGTCACGTCAAATATATGCTCACCCCCCTGTTTCGGCAAGTTAAGACAGAATTTATCTTAGTATGCCGACCATGGATTATGTGTAGGCAGGATATTGTGTACTGGTTTCCAATTGCTGGGTCGGGCATTGTTGGCTGCGCATTTCTGGCCGGCAATTCTCGGTCCGGGCTGAGATTTTTTTAAATTGAAAAATATGCACCCTACAGTTCTAAGGTCCCTTCTTTTCCATAAATATAGTTGGTTGGCCTTTTTATCTGGTAAAATTTTCACATTTCAAAATTTTGGTAATTTTAAAGTAAACAATTTTAGCTTGTCTTAAATAATCAACAGTGCATTAATTCTTAAAAAAATAATTAATATATTTTCTTTGCAGGTATGTCCGCTAACGGCTCTCAAGTTCGCAGAACTGTCAGTGCGCGCTGGTTTTCCTCCGGGTGTTATAAACATACTACCAGGCAGCGGCACTGTGACAGGACAAGCTTTAGCCGACCATCCGTTGGTCAGGAAACTGGGCTTCACTGGCAGCACACCCATAGGTAAACTTATAACACCATTAATAGCATGTATGAAACTATGTATGGATGTGGATGAAGCAAGAGAAGTATACAAAGATCGAGAGAAGTGACGCACCATACTCTCTGCCTACCCCTTTGGGAAACAGGCGTGGAGGTATCTATGTATGTAAAACACCATTAACAAAAATACCTGCCACAAAGGCTAATTTAGTTAAGGCCACCTATTATGCATTTCGTCGCGATTGATACGCGCTTAGAATAAAACGACGTAAGCTCCGATTCAAATAATTGACATTTACAAGAAAACTAAAAATAAAATATAGTTGATGACATGGTGGGCCACGCAGACGAAGTTATGGGCATCAGTTAGTTTTTTAGAAAATCCTCTTAAGTGTGGTTTGTCGGATTATGTAGGTACATAAGTTTTTCTATCTATCTATCATCACGCCTGTTACGATCTTGACATACCTCTTTCGCTTCTTTTATATTCATCACACCTTTCATACATGCTCGGCGACTGTGTGTACTTTTAATATTTCCATCGATCAATTTTTTTTTTATATGTTGAATAAAAGTACACCTAGGTCGTCCTGCCAGCATTTCTTTTCACTTCAGCCATATAAACCTTTTCAGTCAATGTTTCATTCTTCATTCTTTCAACGTGTCTTTTTCTTTTTAATTATAAAAAAACCTATTGGTACATGGCCGGGATCTAGGATTGAACCCATGGTCTCGGAACCACTCGGCTACCGACCCACGACGGAGATATAGGCTCTTCAGTTCTTTTTGTCTTTCCCCCAGGTCAAACAATAATGAAATCGTGTGCCGAGTCCAATATGAAGAAGGTATCTTTGGAGCTTGGTGGGAAGTCTCCGTTAGTTGTATTCGAAGATGCTGACCTCGAGAAGGCTGTTAGAAATGTAAGTGAAATCTTCTAATATATTTTTGTACCGTAGACTCCAATGGGCTAAATAAAAAGCATGAATTGATTTGATTGATGCGAAAGAGGTGTGCCAGGATCTTTGGATTTTTAATAGTATTAAAAAAGTATTTTCTTCAAGTCAACAATTTTAGTTCCGCCAATGTCAAAGTGATCTCTTTTAGGTTTTTTTACACCCTCTTAGTAATTCAAACTTTATTAATAATTTTTAAGACCTTTTACCACCCGCTCCTAAAACACCTTAGAAAAGGTATATAGTGACACATCTAGGTCCATTAGGTGCAGCAACGGGTTTGCCACCTGTTCTGTTCAATATCGGCAACTAGCAAAAAGTGGACACTGTTACACCGGTCTCTGGCCACACCGCAAGGTATAAATGCCGTGTTTGTTTGTTTGTTGAGTTTTACTTTTATTTCGAATATTGTTTTATGTAGTGAAATGATGAATTGAATAATTTCACTCGATAAAAATAGATTTACAAAGTGACGCTTTTTTCACTATTTTTTGTGTGAATGGTTGTATGGAGATGCAGAGTCCAGATACGACTTAGATCGCGTCCGATTCAAAACGACATAAGTCGCACGACCTGTTTGTACCTTTCTATTCTATTCTTATTTTTTTATTATGGCTCCATCAGGGTTGTGATGATTCCTCCAATGTCAAGTCTTATAGACAGTAAGAATATGCCGATTAATCGGTAGATAAGATGTTCCCGCCGACAGTTATATGCCCTATTAATTACTGACTAATCATAACTATTACAGCACGTACGGGATTAAACTGAATTCCCCATCACGTCACATCTTTATCGTAATTAATTTTCTCTTAAAACATTTCAGGGAATGGCGTCCGTGTTCTTCAATAAAGGTGAAAATTGCATAGCTGCCGGCAGACTGTTCATAGAAGAGAAAATACACGACGAATTCGTTAGGAGGGTAGTCGAAGAAACTAAGAAAATTTCCATAGGTGACCCGTTAAATAGGGGCACATCGCATGGACCTCAAAACCATAAGGCACATATGGATAAATTAATACAGGTAAACTAAATCTTACTAAAAAAATTCGCAAGTGTTTAGGGCAAATAGATTTTAACTTGTGGGTCAAAAATGCTGCCTACTGGTTCGTGTAAATTACTCACGTCTGGGGATTTACCTTGAGCTGTTAGAGGAGAGCTAATTTAGCGCTAACTTGTTATTTAGTATATGTCATCAACAATGGCTAATCATTTTGTCTATGGAACTAAACTAGTTTTGGATCGAATGTTACGTTCGGTCCCTTTTTTGTCCCCCTCTATTATTTTTACCTAGATACTGCCCACGGATTTCGAATTTTGTAGTCAAGAAATTAAATTAAATGGAGACTGCAAAAAAATTGTTAAATATCTGCGCAATCTTGGCAATAGTTGTATACATTCATCGTACAAATCTTTATCATTTTGCCGGTGGATTATGTAAGTTTTTATTCAGACGAGGAACGACTCAGAAATTTCTAATAAGTCACGCCCTAAACTCGTGATTCGGGCGCAACGATCACGTCATGCAAGACAACGACGGCGCTTTGTCCGTTCTTGCTGCAGAAGTGAGAAGAGCATAATGTATCGCCTCTCGGAATAAATGACGTAAGCGGCACATTACAAATAAATAATTTATTAAAAAACGATCACATGCAGGGAAACATCTTCTTAATCAATACTAGGTACTGAAATTACCTACAGATTCGTATAAAATTTAAACGTAAATCCCTTCAGAGTATGGTCATATGACTAAAAAGGTGTTTTTGAAGAGGTGATTTCAAAAAATTAAGTTATCGAGAAAATTTTCACCAATCATGTTTTCATCCTACACAATACTAGATAAAATCCTCTAGTTCTCGATGCCCAAATTGTATGTTCATAGCATTCGTAAAATTCGAAAATTTCAGTTCAGAAATCAACCGAAATTATTCGTTCCTCCCCTTAATGAAAATTGGTTCAGTTGTTTTATAAACTTTTTCTCTTGCAGTACTGTGAGCAAGGTGTGAAAGAGGGCGCCACTCTCGTTTACGGAGGGAAACGAGTGAACCGTGAGGGGTACTTCTTTGAGCCAACAATATTTACTGATGTCTCTGACGATATGTATATAGCGGAAGAAGAATCCTTTGGACCTATTATGATTATTAGCAAATTTAGTAGCAAGTAAGTACCGCCAAGAATACTATGTTTTGCCCGGTTCCTCCTGCACATTCGGTGCGATCGTGACTCCGACTCATCAGCTTCTCCTCCATAATCTTCCTCCATCGGCTGCGGTCCTCTGCCTGATGAATAGGTGTCCAGGTTTTCGGAAACTTGTTCGGATCATTTGGGTCTTCGTTCTAGAGGTCTCCTTTCCTCCACCCTACCCATCTACACAAGCTTTTCCAAGTTGCTGCCCTCTAAATCCGACAAACCACACATAGAGGCTTTTCCATCTAAATATACCATCAGCTAAACGAGGGAGACTTGGTCTTCCGCTAGGTACCCTGGAACCGTTACGGTTTCGGGAGCTGTAAGACAACCCGAGAAGAAAGAAAAAAAGAAAGAAGAAAGCGATTAGCCCATACCATTTGTAGAATGTCAAAATATTACCTAAACGCGTTTTTTTTGCTTATACATCAAGAAAAAGACATATATTGGTCGCATATTAATTTTGTGCCTTCAAATCATTGTAAAGCAACTACCCAGTGGAGACTATATAATGTAGCATGGCCAAACATACCAGTAACAGCGTCCACAGTTTGCCTATTGTTCATATTAAACAGAATAGGTGGGAAGAAAATTGTTTTTTTATGTTGTTATAATTTTACAGAAACATGGACGATGTTATAAGCCGCGCAAACAACACTGAATACGGTTTGGCATCAGGTGTATTCACCAAAGACATAAGTAAGGCGCTGTATTTTGCTGAAAAAATTGAGGCTGGCACTGTTTTCATAAATACATACAATAAAACTGATGTCGCGGCACCCTTTGGCGGTTTCAAACAATCAGGATTTGGGAAAGATTTGGGTAAGTTTTGGGTGCGTCGGAAGCCGAGTGGTGCACAATGGATTTTTTATAATTAAAAACTTATGTAGGTACACTGTACATAATCCGACAAACCTCCATCTAAAAATACCTCAAGAGAACTGGCCACTCGTTGGTCACTTGGACCTGGTCTTCCGCTATGTACCCTGGGACTGTTAACACGGTTTCGGGAGCTGTAAGGCAACCCGTGAAGAAAAAAAGCTCGTGGAATTAGTTACTTTAACTTTACACTTATACATTATTAATTACTAGCTGTGCCTTGCGGTTGCACCCGCGTTAATAGTTACTGCTCTGCCCCTTTGGGTCGTAGCGTGATGTTATTATAGCCTATAAACCTTCCTCAAGAATTGGGCTATCAAATGCAAAAAAAAAAAATTTCAAATCTGACTGGTAGTTCCAGAGATTAGCGCGTTCAAACAAAAGTATTATTAAAAGGACTTTTTGTCGGTACTGTATCAAAGTTAATACTTGATACGCCATTTTGAAGATAATATTTCCCTCTAATGACGAAAAATAAACAAACAAATCAAAATTAAATGTTTCTTTTTAATTTATTTTTTAAAAGACGCCATCTGTTGGACATCAGTTGAACTAACGGTGCGAAGTATTAACTATAATTTATGTTCCAGGTCAAGAAGCACTCAATGAATACCTTAAGACGAAATGCGTGACTATGGAATATTGAAGAATGTAATTTTATAGGTAGATATGTATAAAATAATGTGCCATTCTTTATATTTGTTATTTTTTAAATAAAATATTTTATAACGATAAATACTTAGTGTAAATTAATTAAAATATATTACTGGCGTTTATAAATTTATAAGAAAAATAAACTAATTAATTAAATTATTTTGACTAAACTTTTTTCTAAATAATATAAAAAGGGATTTTATATTGCTCCAGAGTATATATTTTAATGTAATTGTAATTAATGGACGTAACTTCTGTATATAATATTATTTTGATTACTTAGTTATATTTGTTAATAAATTATTTTATTATTTATGACTATTTTTTTATTTCCTTAGCATTTAACAAAATATACTCATACTTCCCCAAAAGAAACTTATGATAAGATATAAAAGGATGGAAGGATTAGTCGAGACTACGGATCTTTTACGGATCTTTTACCGTATTAATTTTCAATTCATAGATGAAATATAATATATATAGGTTATTAGGTAACAATGAAAAACTGTTAAATTCCATTCAGATTATTTTTTATTTCTTAAAATCGTATCTGTTATAAGAGTTAACTCTTAAAGAGGTCAATAACTTTTGTCCATAACAGATTATCTCTTTCCAAAGGTCGATGTGCAATATTTACCGCCGCGTACTCTAAGAAAGTTAAGATCCGTATCCGTATTCGCGGATCTTGAGACCAAATATCCGTATTCAGATCCGTATCCGCGGATATACATTTTTAACGACTACTAGTCTCGACTTAACTTCAAATGTTAACTTTCTTATGCTGGCTTCCCACGGTGCGTGATAGCACGCACCAGGCTGCACGACAGACCAAAGAGTATAGTAATATCAGACGACCGCATACGGCCACGCACGAGCACGGACGAGCACGCACCGCACCTTTGAAGTTACCGACTCGCCGCGGATCGGGCGCACCGCGACGCACAAGAGTATAAAAGAGTACTCTTTGCAAGCACGGACGAACACCCTTCCCACGGTGCGTGTCGGTGCGGGCTGGTGCGCGTCCGTCCGCAATATCACGCACCGTAGGAAGCCAGCTTTAGAGTACGCGGCGGTAAATATTGCACATGGATAAAAGTTATTGACCTCTTTAAGAGTTAACTCTCATAACAGATTGTCTCTTTCCAAAAATCGATGTGCAATATTTACTGCCGCGTACTGTACTAAATCGTTGTCGGTGCGCGAGACCTTAAAACGATAATCTGAATGGAATTTAACAGATTTTCATTGTTACCTAATCACCTCTTTTTTAATTTTAATCTTTACTTACATAAAAAAGAATATAATATAAAAACTTTAAAATAGTTTTAATACAATTATAAAATCTAAAACTAAATTTATAAATAAAAAATTTGTACCAGGTCCCCAGACATTGGAAGTGTACCCAGAATCTTAATCTATACTAATATTATAAAGAGGAAGAATTTGTAAACTACTGGGCCGATTTTAAAAATTCTCACCATTAGAAAGCTACATTCTTCGTGAGTGACATAGGCTATATACCATCACGGCATGACGACGGGAACGGGGTATGTACGAAGTGTATGTTTGCCAACATTCTGAAATAGACACGTACGAAGTCGTGGGAAATAGGGTAGGGGCAGGGTCAGGGGTAGGGGTAGTGCAGGCAAGCCATTATCTATGAGTGCTGTACTGTAGGGTACCTATATTTTATTTTGTTCGCAAATATCCACGGGCGAAGCTGGGGGCGGAATGCTAGTCACCTATATATATAAAATTTGACCGCCAAAAACTAACGGATACGGATCTTTCTTCTCCCTCGGATACGGATATCCGGCACATCACTAGTCGAGAGTGCCCCCTAAAGGTCAAATCAATAATATTCGATCGACTAAAAACGGGTCACGTGAAATGAAAGTTAAGTGTTGTCTCTTTAAAATAGTATAGTCTTATCTTGATAATATAGTTGTACTTAAATGTTGTTATGATTTCAACAATGACGCTATGAGATGAGCGTGCTATCATTTTCCGGGACACTTTTCGTACTTTGATCCAATATCTAGTGTATAAAATTGAGATCCAAGCCATATCCCTGATAATAATCACTGGAACCGTAACACGCGCTGGAACCGTGGAGCGCTCAATGGTCAAATCAAATAGCGCCCGCTTACCCGGCTTTCTGTTACAAACTTCCGTCCTATTTCACGAAGGAAAGCGAGAGGAAAGATGTTATAGATCAAAAAACTTCTCGTCTTTATCTAAAGTCGTTGCGTTTTCCCTCAACTGGCGAAAGAGTTATTTTGATGACATTCGCTATAAGTACAACTTGATCTAAAACAAACGGATGCTTCTATAATAACAAGCGGAAGCCTGCCTATTGTACCACGTTTCCTAGTACGGGGAGTGATTGAGTATCATTTTATTTCGAAACAGACTAGACCATATCGATAAAGTCTATTATGTCTTGACGCCGCGCTGTGGCCTGTGAGCCGTAAGAAGCAACACCTGAAGATAAAAAGCAATACCTTAGTGTTGAGGAAATGAGATCTGGATCATAATTTGAAGAAAATTAATCTCTGCTGTCTACCCAACATATTCTTTAATTTTTTTTTGGTATTTTAGTTATGTTTGTAATAAAATAAATAGACTAGCGCGTCAATTGAGCTAGATTGACCGCTAGAGAGGCAAGGACGAGAGTCTATAGATATTAGTATATTTAGGGCGAGAGTCTTAGCCACAGAACAAGTAGATTATTATCTCGTTTTATTCGACAGTTTAATATGCTAGGGCGCGCGCGGTGACTATCACTTTTCGTTAATAACTTCTACTTGCCTGGAGTTAAACCGTCCTAAGAAAAAAAAACAAAAGTCAGTTTGACTGACAATTTATTTGACATTGACTGACAATAATAATAACCTAAAAAACAAAACAAAAATTGTGACAAAAATATTATAATTTTCTGGATACGAAGTATTATTTTAAAACATATTTTGGTAAAGAAAATAAATTAAAAATGGGCTCCAAAGTGCCTCTGCGTGATGTGTCGCCAATTATTTCGGGTTTGCGTAACTTTTTACTCGGGGTACGTATGAAATGTTATTTAAATTATATTATGTAAGACCATTTTAAGGAAGACAGTTATAATTGTACAATTATTATAGATTTAGAATGAGAAAAGCTGAATTTTCTATCGTCTTTTATCCCTATCCTGACACCTCTTTGGCATCTTTTATATTAATAATACCTACATTAAATACTCTATTTTGGGGTAAAGTTTACCATGTTAGAAACATGCTACATTGACAGGGGGGGTAGGGGTGGGGAGGAGGCTAGGGGGTTGATCTGAGCCATCCATATGCAGAAGGAAATAAGGAAACTTATAACTTCTATTTTTGTTGCAAAGTATGGGCTTTTCCACATCATATGGCTACCCATGATCGCCTCAGTCGCTATGGGTCCCAAAATGCCTGTGGTTTGTTAGAGCGGGCGAGGGCTGCCCTCCCTCCGCGCCTCCAGCTATATAAAAACACTAGGGGTAAGCCATACGAGTACACGTGGAATTAAGACAAGTAACATTTTGAATTACAGTAGAACCTCACTAATCCGAACCTTGATTATCCAAACCCTCAATTATTCGAACAAAGATTTAGTAACATTGTAGCGAAAGATACATTGTTGCTCGCTGCCACGGCGAGGATTTTATAAAAAAAATTAAAAAAGCATTTGACTTTTTTCAGGTGTTAAAAAAACATATATGTATATATATTTCAACGTTAATATGTATTATTTTAATATTTATGTATGTAAAAAAGTGTCGTTTATGATCTCGTCCAAAAAAAAAACCCGCGTTTCTTTCAAACTTTTGATTATACTAGTCTCAGTCCCAATTGGTGCGGATAATCGAGGTTCTACTGTATTATTTTAATTTTCATTAATGTATATAAAAAAACTACCTACGTGTCTGCTGCAAGGAAAAAAGTAGAAATCCATCCCATACAACCCTCAGTTACCCACTATCAAGGTAGCATGTTTGTAAACCCGACCCCAATTTTGTATTGTTTTACATAATACAATTTATAATTGTAGTACAAAATCTAATAAGATTATAAGAAAATGGTACTTTTATTTTAGCGTAAGCACAACAATGCATTAAGGTTTGAGCCCTTAATGGCAAACAGAACCCAACCTTTCCCTGACATACCTGATGGACCTAGTCACAAGTAAGTACACTATTATATTACATCGTAGATCCTTACTTACTGTATGTAAACTGCACTTCTTCTAGAAACAGATATTTAACTGGCAAAAAGTGGACACTGTTTTTGGGGTCTCTGGCCGCACCACAAGGTATAAAGGCCGGGAAGATGTATTTATATAGATCCTTACTTATTTTCAAAATTAAAGTGAGTTGGAATAAGATCAGAAGTTTTTTTATAAGATAGAATATAATAATTATTTGAGATTTGGTTAAAAAACACTTGGACTCTTTTTTCACTGAAACTGTGTTATTGGCCCTTGGGTACCCAGCGGAACACCAAGTTTTCCTCTTTTAGCTAATTGTATTTGTGAGGCTATACGTAATTTTTTATTAAGTTTACTTATTAAGGGTCCTATACTGGGAATTTGTATGGAGATATTACTATTCCCAATTTCTCTGTAAATACTCCACCTGTGTCACTGTAATTTAGCATATAGTTACTTATTCAATATATCTAACTGAAATAGTTGTTATTTTTTCAATTGGTTTTATTTAATAGGAAATATGGGTGGTAGAATAAAGGATTATTCTGCCCCTTCTGTCTCTTTCATAATCTATCACAAAACTCTAAATTTTTTTTAAAGCGCTCTTATACCATTATTCTTCAATTATATATATCGCTTTTTTTGTAGCTTATTTAAAATCCAAAAAAAAAAAAAAATTATGATTTTTTAATTTGGCAAAAATAATAAAATAATTATTATTTTAAATTTTCAATAAGCTACCAAAAAATTCGACTTATATAATTGAAGGGTAATGGTATAACAGCGCTTTTAAAAAAAATTAGAGTTTTGTGATAGATTATGAAAGAGACAGCAGGGGCAAAGTTAAACTACCCATATTTCCTATTCAATAAACCCCATTGAAAAAATAAGAGCTATTTCACTTATAGTAGTTCTTCTTCTTCTTCTTCTTTTTTATTATGGCTCCACCAATGTTCATCGGTGATTTGCCAATGTCAAGTATTATAGCCTTTATAGTGTATATAGCCGGTAAATCGGTATTTAAGATAATCCCGCCGACCGTGATATGTCTTATTAATCACTGATTAATCACAACCATCATAGCGCGAACAGGATTAAACTGGATTCCACATCACGCCACGACGAAAACGCGTGCGTATGTCGCCATGACCGGATGTGGAACTCCTTATAGTAGTTGCGCTGTAGCATGGTGCGGGTGACAGCTCATGACGGCTGTCAGTCTGACTTTACTAGTGTGGTGATATTGTACAAACCAATTATTAAAAAGTCGATAAAAATATCGATGATCATGAATTTAAAATTATGTTTTATTCCAAATAATTGTTCATGTAACTAAGTACACTATTATTGCCGTACAATAATATTTAAAATCCCTACAGTTATAGGTTAATGCAAAATATGACTTCTAAAACATATACAAATAAAAATATATAAATTAACAAGTCACGCAAGCGGTTTTAAATAAAAATTAAATGACGTGATTTACGTTATTTTACCCTATTATAAAATAAATATCGACATATCCATCATCCTATGACATCCCATCACTAATCGAGACTGTTACGTTTCGTTACACGCATAAAACCTATAATTTTTTTTTTTAAATAATAACATAAATTTCATTGTGGTAGGTTAAGTTTATTTGATTTAATACAGTTAATAATTATATATATTTTATACTGATAAAATTTATTGTGTAGTTGAATTATATTATAATATCTTAGATAGCAGTAACTTTCACACGTGAAACGGAACGGTTAGTCAAACGTCACCCGCACCATGCTTCAGCGAAACTACTATAGATATATTCAATAAGTAACTATATGCTAAATTACAGTGACACAGGTGGATTATTTACAGAGAAATTGGGAATAGTTTATCCCAGAAAAATTCCCAATATAGGAATGTAGTCGCCGAAGCACGAGGAGTCGATTAGCACATACATTCTTAAAGAAAATAGGTGCTTATAATTTTTGGCACAACTGGCTATTGACTCCTACATAATAATATTTTCAGACACGCAGCCAATTACTACTACACGAGAGATGCTCGCAGGGAGGTCAAACCTCCTCTAGATGTAAGCAAACCACTAATTGCTGCAGGAGATAAGGGGTGAGAGATTATGTCTAATTTAAATATATTTTTTTATAGAGAAGACGACATGTGACCTTGCCACAGTCCGATTATTAAGCATAGGTGGCTGGACCATGAATGCGCGCGACTGGCAGAACATAATACAGTCCGCCAGTGGCGCCCGTAGAGATGCTTCGCTTGAAGGACCCCAGGTTGTAGAAAGGAGGAAAGACAGATGACTGAAGACATTTGTTTGTATGTAGGGGTAATCTCTGGAACTACTGAACCAAATCCCAAACAAATTTTCTAAACAAATCAAGTTCTAATCAAACAGACAGTATTTTATAAATATGAGAGTATCTGGCCACAGTCACAATACTATCATTGTCTTACCCCCTTAGAGCGAGGCCACTCGATCGATGCGTTGCGGTGCCGCACCGCAATGATGTCGTCGCATTGAGTTGCACATGGGCAGTGCGGCGCGGCTTTATCCACTTTCGATAAAAAAAAACACCGCGCTGAGCTGCCGCACCGGCGCGGCGGCGTCGTACCGTATCACCCCTCCCCGCTTCGTATCTGTTCTAAAGTTCGGCGCGGTGCCTTACGACGTCTCGCATTCATTTTTTTACACACACAATCTCCCTATGTATTATATCAAAGATAATGTTTGATACACCTCTAATGGCGAAAAATAAAGAAATAAAACAAAATTGTTGTTTCTTTTAAAACTTAGACTAATTAATTAATTTATCTTGTAAAAGTCGCCATCTATTGGAGATCAGTTGAACTATGACAACAACACTACTAACGGTGCGAAGTATTCGCATGGGTCATCTAGTGACATTATATTGATTTTCCTATTTTTCAGTGAGGAAACTCAAGCTCGCCAGTCTGTCCCGACTCCCGGATGTGTGTTCATGTGGGATCTCCATCATTGTAAGAAGTGTGAATAAAACTAATAATTGGACAAAATGAAGATGAAAAATCTAGAGTTACTTTTTGTTAGCTAAAACTAGTTGAAATACCACGGCAATATCAATTTATTTTGGAATAAAATAAATTGATAATTATATGGTTATTGAAGTGTTTTATTGAATTTCTAATTAAATAGTATTGATACATTGAGGCCGAAAATAATACACATCATACTTGTAATGGCGCTTAGTGCCGCGCATTTATTGTTTTTTACGCGAAATTTAATTACGTTAGTGCAAACGATTTATAATAGAAATGATGTTCGCCCGTGGGGCCCACACTGACTTCCCCTCCTTAGGGTGGTGGTGTATTGAAAAAACATGTCCCTTCTCTCAAGCTTCAAATTTATTCAAAATCGGTTCAGTGGTTTAGCCGTGAAATACATAGTCTGGCCATAAATACTGTTACAATTAAAAATAAACAAAATATTACATTTGAATTTGGAATCTGTCAATTTGCTATGATTATTCCGAGTAATTATTCATTGTGTTTTGTCTTCTTCTTTTTTTATTATGGCTCCACCAATGTTTATCGGTGATTTGACAATGTCAAGTATTATAGCCTTTATAGTGTTTATAGCCGATAAATCGGTATTTAAGATAATCCCGCCGACCGTGATATGTCTTGTAAATCACTGATTAATCACAACCATCACAGCACGAACAGGATTAACCTGGATTCCACATCACGCCACGACGAAAACGCGTGCGTTCGCCGCCATGACCGGATGTGGAATCTTGTGTTTTCTCATTTTCGCGCCAATACATTAAATGGCCACTCCATAAAGAGAACCGAATCGCTGTGATTGCAATACACAAAGTAGGTATGGAGTCAAATACAATTTTTAAAACTCTCCATATGCTTGGTATTAGTCAAATGTTTGTGTACCGGGCTATTGATAGGTACAATGAGACCTCTATTTGTGACAGAAAAAGATCACGTAGTGTTCGTACGATAAAGGCGATTAAAGCAGTAAGGAATCCTGTCCGAAAGCAAAAGATTTAATTTTTATCTCGGGAGATGATAGCACCTAGAACCATGTCCTATAAGAGACGCACTGGTTATTTCTTAACTGATAATTTAAAAAAGAATAGGGTGGTAAAATCAAAACAAGCCCCAAGCTTATGTACCTAACATAAGCTTGGGGCTAGACTAGGTAGTTACTTTCGCATTTATAATCATGGAGCTCATGGATTGTTTTATTCGTACATTAGTTAACATTATAAATAGGCAAAAAAATATGTGGACAACTATGTATAAGAAATATTATGTTACTAATTACGAATAAAACTGGTAGATTTTGGTCTTCTTCTTTTGATATATGGCAACAGTGCTGACTTTCGTCGCAATTCTGCCAGTCTCCAGTGTTTAATCTTGTGCAATAGTAAGCCGATAAATCGGTAGCTAAGATTATCCCGCCCACTGTGATATGTCTTATTTAATCACTGACTAATCACAACCATCACAGCGCGGCCGTGATTAAACCGGATTCCACATCACGCCATGACGAAAACGCGTGCGTTCGGCGCCATGACCGGATGTGGAATCTTCAATTTTGGTTTTATGCATTTTGTCTTTGAATGTTACAAGCCCTTTGAGTATTTAAGACTAGTACAAGCCACGTCACAAGTGGACAAATCTCTGAAGACCCCGAGGGGTATTAACTCTTCAGTTCAACAAGAATATACTTATGGTTTCCTGGTAGGTACGATTTCGTGGCTCTATTGACAGACAAATTCAAAGCGGTCAATGATATTCATAGTTCTTCTTCAATAAATTTTGGACCACTCCCCCGCACCGTTAAAAAGTACTAGGAAAGCATGAATACATGGCGGTCAGTAATGTTCATAGGAAAATGTTACAAGACATAAAAACTACAATGGCTGCCAAAATTGCGCTGAGAGTGAGATAGCGGCATGTATTCAGCCATCCTCTTTTTACCAGACCAATAAAATTAGAAAGTACCAGGGAAGCATAAATACATGGCGGTCAGTAATGTTCATAGGAAAATGTTGCCAGACATAAAAACTAAAATGGCTGCCAAAATTGCGCTGAGATTGAGATAGCGACATGTATTTTACCAGACCAATAAATTAGAAAGTACCAGGGAAGCATAAATACATGGCGGTCAGTAATGTTCATAAGAAAATGTTGCCAGACATAAAAACTAAAATGGCTGCCAAAATTGCGCCGAGAGCGAGATAGCAACATGTACCCAGCCATCCTCTTTTTACAAGACCAAGTAAAAATCAAATGTATATTTCAAACAATTTATTGTAATATAAAACTTACACAAGTAGTTTACAACATTTATAATACTGGAGAATTAAAAAAACTAGTACATACTTATCAATCTTATCATAGAGATTACTTATTAGTATTATGGAATAAATATTAGTAATTTAGTACAGTACTTACATAATTATAAAAAAGATTTTATATATTATTATAATGACAAAAAAATTGATTATTATTACATTTATATTATTTGTATATATTTAGTAAACCCACTACCAATTGCTAATAACATTATTACATTTTATATAGATGTATCAATTTTTTTTCGGAACAGAAAAATGTGCAAAAATTTACGTTTTACAAACACCATTTTATAATATTAGTATACATTAAAAGCTGCGAATAACGACCTGTATGGAACAGTACCATTGCTATTACATAAATAAAAAAAGACCGGATAACGGTAGACTGATTTTATTCATCTTAGCGCCAAAAATATCTACTAAATTCGGTAGGTAAAGTAAAAGTTAAGATATGCTGAATCCAAAACCGTTTCGATATATTGGTTTAATAATCGGTATTTTTCAATTTATAACTCTTAAAATCGTGAGATTGTCTTTATTTTCTCAAAAACAAATAATTTACTTAACCTACATTTCACCTATGAATGACGTCATTATATCGGCTAAATAAAAGCAAAATATTTACTTGTCAACCAATGTTACCCTGTTACTAGATATTCTACTATATCAGTAGTTTTTATAACTAATCTAGTTTATTATTTAGAAAAAATGTTTAAACATTTTTTATGGTAGGATTTTCTTTGACCTTTGTATCACAACAACTATGCAGACTACGGTATAAAAGCCGTAAAGATATGTTTCTTTGTTGTTGTTTTAATATGTTTTATGTAAAAGTGGTAGGTTTTGGTAGATTTTGTAGGATTTAGAGACGGCAACACTATTGTTTGTTAAATGTCAAAGTCAAAGAACACAGATGTTCTTTTTTCTGTACCAACATATCAAAGGTATTGAAGTATTCAGCCGACAAAATGACGTCATCAGTGCCAAAACTTTGATAATTTATTATAAAAAAACTACTGTATAGAAATCAAAAATATTCAAATTAGTTTCTTAAAATAGCTTAATCTTTAATATAAAAATCGTACCTTAGCTTTTACTTTACATACCGAATTAAATCCACCATTTTGCTTATATATGTTGTCGATTCGAAATTAATAATAAAGGATATTTCCTAATTAGTACGCACATCATTATTTGGCGTAAAAAGGCATTCAAAATACATTATATGTATTTAAATGTCTTGTAATATTCTTAAATACTAATGGCAATATTCATAAACACATTTTAGAAGCGTTTTAGTTAAAATATGTTTTGTCACTTTCTAACAAACCTGTCTTTACTAATAATAGAAAGAAACAAAACACATTTTAACAAAAACGTTGCTAAAATAAGTTTATGAATAATGGCCTTAGTTAACATTAAAAACACATTATATATAATAAGCACGTCCTTATAATGCGAAATATTTACAAATAACGATTTTTTTCAAATAAAAACAACACACCAAGTAACACATAGTACAAAAAATATTAAGGATAGATTAATGAGATAACAGAGTTAGCAACTATAATGACAAATGACTCTCTTATTTTATTTATCTGTAGAAAAAGCAGATTATTATTTTTTTAAACTAGATTAGAATCCATTACTAGACATTTTTTATTATTAAAATATAGTTATGGCCTAATGGTTATGGAAAGTAGACGGTCCTGGTTCAAAAGCCAAAAAATTGTTTGCCATAGCACAAGATATTCCTGGTTTAATCGCTCGAATCCGTCGTATCGCCACCCCTCAAAAGCGGCAAGCTCCCAAAACTAAAACCGCCCCTTCTATCCGGCGGTCGTTTCCCTCTATAATAAAGTAAATGTCATTTATCCCCATCAACCTGCCTCTGAAAGAGCATAGCATCGGAAAAGGCCTTCCTAACCGCTTTTTTGTCAGTAGGTTTGCGCGATTCGACCATTTTCGCTTGATCCACGCTCTTATCCAGCCCTAATGGCTCAAGCTTGGCCGGCGGCAGCCATTGCCAGGTTCTTTTTACATCGAAGAATAGTACTAGATAGAGAACTGGCTCGTGCGAGTGGTTTTTCTTGAGATTTAGGACGTCTTGGGGAGGCACGGGCAGCGGCACGCCGTTGTACACGAAGCCGCGGGGCATTTTCGGGTCTATTATCAACGCTGGGTACCACGGATATCCTCTGTAAACCAAAATATACATTTCAATTAGTTTATTCGTAAATTGCATATTATAAATTGATTTTTACCACACGTCTTACACACAATTTTAGATTTCCATTGCTATATAAGTGAGCTTAAATGAAGACAATCATTCGACATAAGCAAATCTCGTCACTTTGGTATAATTCCTGCCAAATAATATGAGATTATGTAACCCAGTGTGCAGTAAAAAAAAATGGCCTAATTTTAAAATTTAGTACAGCGCACCGAAAGAGCCCAAGTTATTTGGCGGCACCTAGAAATATATATCTGACCGAACCCGGGGATCAAAATTATCAAACAAGTTAATCAAATAATAAAATCCACCTCCAAATACCAAAGTTCATTAAATTTCGTCCCCAAAATAATTGTAAAAAGTGGCGAGTCCATATAAGTTTACACTATAACGAGCATATTCGTACCTGCACTTAGCCCAGACCAGTTGCAGCGGTTCGTACTGTATATCTACGTGATTGGACTTGACCGGAGTCTTCGAAGAGGACCGTGTGCCGCGTCCCTGCGAATATTTATATATTTTACCAAGTGTTTGTTTGACAACTTTAGAAACATCGTTGAAAGGCAACAAATATACTTTTTTTAAATTTTAAAATGCATAGTTTAAATTATATTAAAGAATATTGACCGTACTCCCCCCCCCATCACCGTTCTTATAGTACCGTTCAGTCGTACTCGGAACTTGGCCAATTTTTTTCAGTATACTTTGTACACAAAGCCACTTTTTTAACTAGTTTCCGCCCCGGCTTCGCCCGTGGAAATGTCTAATTCTTTGACGTTTATCGTTACTGCTCCGCTACTTTGGGTCGTAGCGTGATGTCATATAGCCTTAGCCGTCTCCAAGAATTTTTCAAATCTGACTGGTAGTTCCTGAGGTAAGCGCATACAAACAAACTGTTCAGCTTTATATATTAGTATATATACCAGAGAGATGAAATGACAACATCGTAAGAGAGAGGGTAAAGCGTGGAGGGGAACTGCGAAGGATATGGGACCTTATTAGCTGAAAATTTGCAGCTAAGTCGAGAATTATTCACCGGCCAATGACCACCCGAGTAATTATTAACGCAAGCCCCACCCATTGACCTCCATTTGCAATAAGGCCCCGTAGAAAAGTGGCGCAACGCTGAGAAAATCTACGTCCAGCAGTTGACAGACACAGGCTGAAGAATGATGCGTTACCTTGACAGGAGTGGTAGGTTGGTCCAGGTCGGAATGTTCTGGAGTTCTGTGCCGACGTCTCCGCCTGTCAGCGTCGCTAGCGTTCTGGCTGTCCACGGTGTCGTTGTAGCTTGACCTTAACAAGAATAAGTTAACGATTAAAAAGGTTTAAAGTAAACATCACGAATTTGTAGAAATTCCGGAACGATGTCATTAGAGAAGAATGTAATGAAAATGAGTTTACGCTGGTTTAGACACGTTAAAAGGATGAAGGATGAAAGATTGAATAAAAAGGTTTATATGGCTGCAGTGAAAGGAAATACTTGTTTGAACATATAAAAAAAATATTGATCAAAGGATATGTTAAAAGTACACACAATCCCCGAGCATGTATGAAACTCGAGCACTCGATTGTCCCTGCCTACCCCTCTTGGGATAAAAGGAGTGATGATAGATAGATTGGTAAACATGTCACTACGTTCGAAATAGGTTTAAATATGTTACTAAAAATACAAATACGGCTAAATAACTTAGTAGGCAAATTAAAGTAAGTTATTCAGAACTTGTGAACTATTCAATTTTGCCAGTTTATACTATAGGTAATTAATAATTATGGACATGAATAGAAAAATGTTGCTATCTTCTGGCGAGCACTTATGTATTAATTTTTCATGGAAAAACAATCTGAATACCAAGTCACAGCACCGTTCATTCTAGACCACATTTCGTTCATATTTGCCGCCATCTTGAATACGGGTGGTATTCAAGATGGCGACATGTCGACTTGTTTTCAAATGTAGTTTACCCAATAACCCAACGTGAATGTAATAAAAAAAGCTAACAATTCCAGAATGAGCAAAATATTCATAAAATATCAGGATATAGTCCAATCTAACTTAACCCATACAGCCGTCACAAGCAACAGCCATATAAAAATATATATATACATCCCCATACCAATGTGCAAAAAATATGTAAACAATAAAATTTACACTCACCCGTCACTGCTCGTGAAGTCACCGGACATGTCGTCGTCGTAGTGAGTACACGACGAACAACTCCAGATGGAACTGCTTCGGGACGATCTACAGATCATTAGAATATTAATAGACATTAATATTAATGTTTGTAATGCTTTCGCGTCTGAATATAATATGGTATGGTAAATATAAAAAAATCAGGAGTTCAAGTGGAAAAGTGAGTATCAATAGACCCGCAGGACCTTACGATTCTTTACGTATAGATGTCGCATCGTTACTATCTCACAAGTACTGTCTTACTGTCTCGCATGAAGGACCCTAGGTTTAGAAAATACCTTCGATCGTATATCGACTACATTTTCGATGTCATACCTAAAAGACAGAGAGTCGTGATTAACATGACATGAAAGCAAGACGAACTTTCATTGATCAAATACCTATCCGATGTTCTTAAAAAAGGCCAAATACGTAGTACTAAACATAGACGTGCATGTATGAGACGATGTATACATGTGGATGAAGCAAGAGAAGTGGCAATCCATACTCACTGCCTACCCTTTTGGGAAACAGGCGTGAAGGTATATATGTATGTATGTATGAAAACAAGATTTATTTTACTTTATTTTAAAGCACAGTAAATTCACATGGTGTTTTATAAGTAATTCGTACGAAAACACAATGCCTGGTGTAGTACGGACACTCTGTCTTGTTATATTATTTCATCATTTACAGCACCCGAAACAGTGTTATCGGTCCCAACTACCAGGGTACCCAGCGGAAGACCAAGTCTCTAACTTTTAGCCGATGGTATTTGTGAGACCTAACGAGTGGCCAGTCCTGTTGAGGTATATTTAAAAATAAAGATACACTGGAAAAATAATCAATAAAATAACCAAGGATAAGATAAAATAGGCCAAGATTCACGTACCAGAAACATGAGAAAAACGATTTCACAAAAAATCGGTCTTGCGAAAATACACAAAACGGACATTATGCTCTTCCAGTATTATACAAAAACTATTAGAAATAGCAAGTCGTTATAAGTATGTGAAATTATCTATATATTAAGAGAAATCGAGTCCCAAAATCGGTTGAAAATACAGGGCTTCATAAAACTATTTTTTTTATTCGTACTGTTAAATATATCTTTTAAACGCTATTAAAATTTCGAACCTAAGACATATAGTTATCGTGTAATTTAAGAAGGCGTGAAACATGTAATTTGTATGGGACAACAGTTATGAGGCGTCTCCTTAAGGTTTTTTATATCAGTTGTGTGTAAAAGATTCTGAAAAAAATAATTAATTAAATAAACAATAAACAGAGTACAATACCTGGACATATCGCTGTCAGTGCCCACCTCCCGCGTAGTACCGCGGTACTGAAGGAACGACGCCGACACGGGCGTGGACGGACTTTTGTCTCCACTACCCATCATGCTGAAACGTAAACATCACCATCATGTCAAATACTAGCTTTTCCGTGTTACGGTTCCAGGGTACCCAGGGGAAGACCAAGTCTCCCAGCCGATGGCATTTGTGAGGCTATACCTAATGAGTGGCCAGTTCTGTTGAGGTATATTTAGATGGAAAAGCCTCTAAGTGTGGTCTTTAATTAAAAAACCCATTGGTACATGGCCGGGATCCGGGTTTTTTATAGGGTTATTTTGAATTGCACATCAGAAAACACTGGTTGGCACGTAGAGGTAGGTTAGGGTTTTTTATAACTACACATAAACCCACCCTGGGCAGAGCTCGTACGACCTTTCATGTAGGGGCAATACGATAATATTTTGAGGTAAGTATTTTGCTGTGCAATCAGTATTTTTGATAAGAAATGGGCATTTTTTTTATAATTTGCTGTTATATACTACCCTTTTTAAATGTTTTCGATTTATTTTATTAAAACATAGCATGTGTCCATCAGAGATCATATCTTAAATCCTTAGTACAGTACCGTAGTCTCAATCAATAAACTTGATAAACCAATCCATTTAACACCTCAAAACAATAGCCCAATTTTAAATTAATTTTATCTAAGCAATAGACCAGGCACCTGACGGGGACCGCATTGTCTCTGGTGCATTCAGAGATAGGTCCCGACGGGTGCTAGTCACAACACTCTAAAGGGCCTCTACGTGTTGGACCTATGTCCCCATGCACGCCTTACAAAGGACCGGGCATTTTGCCCATGAATTTAGAGTTATAAATGCAAAAGTGTGTTTATTTGTTTCTCCTTCTTTTACAACAAAACAGAACAATCGACGTGATTTAATTCTTATTTCTAAAAATTTCTACGGACGAAGCTATTTTATAATATAATAGGGGTGTAGACATTTCTTTTTAAATTCTTTTAAATTATAGCTGTAAGGTTTACTATACGTAATATCTAGAATTTTGTTTATTTGAATATTCATTAAAAAAATCATGTTTTTAATTTTATATTTCAAATTCCCGCGAAAACGTTGATGACGTCACGTTATGGTAAACCAACAAAATATTGGTCACAGATTAGATAAAATAACAAGGAAATAACTTAGTCACTGACAGATTGACTAGTTACTAGTCTGTGGTTATTTATTTGACATTTAGGTTATAGTGACGTCACTTTCCGTTTGCGATCACGTGACCGGAAGTATTAATTTATGATTTTTCTTTTTGATATAAAAAAAGTACATTAATTAAACAAATAAATAAACATTATTTTCAGTGATTATACGTTATAA
This sequence comes from Nemapogon koenigi, assembly GCA_963924495.1. NCBI lineage: Eukaryota > Metazoa > Arthropoda > Insecta > Lepidoptera > Tineidae > Nemapogon > Nemapogon koenigi. The sequence continues at coordinate 8,372,452 of OZ004648.1, forward strand.
ACTATATAAAAAATATTATTGTGTATTTATTTTCTTTTACTGCCTATTATAGATAGTGTTACGTACCCAAACAGATCCGTTTTCTTCGACTTGTCTTTCTTCGGGCGTCCTCTGCCTTTCTTTTTCGGAGTGACCTCGAGTGAAGGTCCGGTGCTCGCCGACAATGTAGGTAAGCTTGCTAGAACAATACAAGACATAAGAAAATACCCGTGTAAACTTTCCGCAACCGCATCCGGTATACAATTACGGATCTATACTAATATTATAAGAGTTGTTTGTTTAAATAACTTAACGTGAAATACTATCAATATCAAAAGAAAGGCATAGGCAGCCATGGGGACTGCCGAAGTGCCGACAGAAGTTAAAATTAAAACTATGAATAAAAGTACCTATATTCTGTAGTTGGATATTAACACTAATTACGTCACCACGTTCACCAAGGAAAGTCGGAGCACAAGCGTGCTCATTGGTGGAGGATTAATCTCAACTCAACACTGTACTTTACCAAAGAAAACAGAATAGTTGGTTTATAAGTATATATGTATAATATTTCACATATAAATGTATGTCATTGATAGTAACGTGCAGTACGGTCCAATTTTGCGGATAGATTACTATAGCTGTGATATTTCCCTCATATTTTTTTGTTTGCACCAATTATTTATGAAGAAAAGTATAGATATGTAGGTAGACTTTTTATCAGGTACCTAGTTCTTGGCAATGGACAACATTTCATTTTTCGTATGGTACCAAAATTCGAAAACCGTTTGGAGATTACATGCTAGAAAGATTATTTTTCATTTTATTTGTTTTTTATATCCTTTAATTTTCGAGTTATTTTAAAAATACTGAAATATTGAAAAATAAGGTAATAGGTGCCCTAATCTGTGCTAACCCTCTAATTTAAAAATACTAATGTCTGTTGGCAGAGTTGTTAGTTATTGAACTCAGGTGTTGCCTTCTATTAATTTTACCCATTTTTATTCCATTTGAAGCTAAATTAATAATTATTCTTTAAATATAATTATAAAAATACTTCTTTTATATAATATTTTTTGGAAGTTTTGCTAGTTTCGAATGGGCTATCACAGGAAATATATTTACGAGTGAAACCGCGGACAAAAGCTAGTATTATTATATACATTAGGAATAATGTTGTAGGCGATTTGAGTTCCGGCTACGGCAACACCTATTTGGAACACGGTATATTATACTCTTTGTATTTCTATAACGTATACTCTGTGGCTTGACTGACACTATCTGTCACTTTCTTTGGGTGACAGTTTATATTTCTTAATTTTAGTCCTAGCTAAGGTTTTTAGTTTATAAGTCCTCAGAATTTATAAAAATTCATAAAAAATTAAAAGTATATAAAAACTCAACCAAAAATAAAATAGAAAAATACGTGTAACTTATTTTTTAATATGTTTTTAATTAAAGTAATAAAAATGGGTGGTTAAAAAAATTAAATGTTGTCCATTGTATATTTATATTGGATACACATAATAGAAAAAAACTTAAAACATGAATAACAGTGGTTTTTTATTTATAACGTATAATAACGCCATCTACATATAAATTTATCTCTGTCCGGATATGCGCAGCCAAAAATTGCCCGATCCAGGCATAGTGGAAGCCAGTACACGAATTCCTGCCCGGACATTTTCGGGTCGGGCAATCGATGGTCTTGTGCCGCAAACATGTCGTAGCTCACACTTGCGCAAACTAAATGAGGCCAAACTCGGTGGGGTTATGTCTTCGTGAGAGCACCGATATTAAAATCGGATCGGGCCGCTAGTATAATTTACTTTTGCTTGTCTCCTATCAAATTCTTTTCAGAAGTGCGGACACGGTCATTACATGCCCTCCGAAGCACGCTTGTTTTCACTTCAATTTTTTTCCTCCAGAACATTTAATTTTATGGACTCCGATATCATTTGGTACAATTGTCTTTATTTCTATACAACACTTCTACATTATTTACTAATTACTAATTAAATATTGAATTTACACTAATTTTAGATACATGATACCAAATTACATAACTAAAATATTGTTTAATACACACAGATCGCAACTTTGCATCATTTTCTTCGACGAAATCTTTTTACACCTGTTCGAAAAGAAATATTATTTAAAACTAGCATTCTGCCTATGTCACTATCAGGACCTCTATTTGTCTCTGTGTCACGTCGATCCGTTTCAGTGAAAGAAGGACAATCAAATCAAACCCTTTTTTGCATTTATTATATTAGTTAGAATAGTTGGGAATTATATTTTCAGGTTAAAACTAAGTTTTCATTACTGTTTTGTTAATAAAAAAAAATCTAAATAAATATATTTTCTGAACGTTCCTGAGGCGAATGCTGAATATCTATCTATCTATCATCACGCCTTTTATCCCAAGAGGGGTAGGCAGAGACAATCGAATGTCATTTGTTACGATTCTGACATACCTCTTTCGCTTCTTTTATATTCATCATACCTTTCATACATGCTTGGCGATTGTGTGTATTTTTAATATTTCCATCGATCAATACATTTTTTATATGTACACATAGGTCGTTCTCTGCCAGCATTTCCTTTCACTTCAGCCATATAAACCTTTTTAGTCAATCTTTCATCATTCATTCTTTCAACGTGTCCAAACCAGCGTAAACTACTTTGCTTAATTTTAGTGACAACATCATCTTTCACGCCGAATATAGACAGAGACATAATTAAGACGATACATTCAAATAAAATCATAGTTTGAGGGGCGTGGCCTAGCTGCATACGATACTGTAGCGCTACGTGATCGATTGGTCTCTCAGCTGAATCTCTCTCTGTCGCATTGAATAGAAACAAAAGAGAAAAGGCGCACGGAAGGTCCTTGGAACAAACGTCCTAAGTGACAAATCAAAAATAATTTATTTAAATTAAAGGAGTAGCTTTATTGAAAATCTAAATTAACATCTTACTTTAGTAATAGATGATACAAATTTGTACTTAATTTAATAAACACTACTTCATGTACTACTGAGAAATTTGGAAAGGAGACTATTTTCAGAGGCTACTTTGCAATTTTTTTCTATCGTGCAAAGTTTCTTAAAACATGTTATATGATTAACAGATTAATATGAAATATGATTAATTATAACATGTAATTTTTTTCTGTATTTGTAAGAGCTTTAGGTTTCACTCCAAACGATTTGAAAAATATGATTTAATATGAAGGTAGCCTCTTAAACGCGAGTGGATTTATTGGCGCAAATATAATCTCTACGTAGAACGCAGTTTCAACGCTTTAAAAACTAATAATGAAGAAATCACCTACCATCAGATCCGAAACTCTTCTGCGAACTGCTGGCGGTAGAGGGCACTAGTAGAGTTGGCTTCTTTAGCGTCAATGTAGAAAGGCCTGAAAAATTGAGCAAAGAAATATGAAGCATAAAGTATAGTTTCGAAATAAGATACACCATTATGTATCCCCCCATCTCTGCCCAGTCAGTGGGGAAAATATATGGCCAAAACCAAAACACTGTCGTTTAAGTGATTAAATTGTCAAAGGAAAATAAACCTTATCTGAATGCAATTAGACTCGTATTGTGACCGTTCCCTTGTTTTATTTTCATTCGAATTTCAAATAAATGTAGATACTTCTGTACATTATTAGTACTATTGTGTATTCTGGGCCTGTACTACTAAACGCGGTCATTGTCCGTTTTTCCGGTTGCCCTAGAAACAGATTATACCTCATTATACAATACTAGCTTGGACATTTATGAATTGTGAAAACATGTATGAGCGAGATGCAAGTGAGACGCTCAAACAAAGGCACCATTTTCAACACCACCTATTCTATACTGAATCAGCCCCTTATTCTGTATCTCAGTTGCTAATGAAAACGTGTTGGTAACCATCCACAGATTAGTAATGTACGATAGACCGAGAACAGCAAGTTGACTGACACGGTACACCCACACATTTACTAATCTGTGGACGATTACCAACACGAGAGATACGGAATAGGGGGCATGTTATATATAGAAATGCTGACATACGACTTCAAACTTATTGCAATTTATCAAACTTTTTATGTCCTTTGTAAAAATACAGATTTATAGTTTAAAAAATTACCCGTAGAAGGTCTTTCAGCGGACTTTGCAGGCGAGTTAACTCGCTCAGAGCTGTGGTTCTGCGCGGGCGCCGACTCTGAGTCTGAAGTGCGGGACTGAGACTCGTCTGTAACCATTCCAGTCAAATCATTATAAAAACAATATATGTAGTTAATTATAGCATCGTTTCATGTTATATACAGAAAAATAAATCTACTTTAAAGAACAATAAATAATCAATTAAAATATTTTAATTTGTAATCAGTGAAATGTGTAATGCAGTACAGTTCCGCCTGTAGCAAGTGCGTACCTTTAAAGTGCGCAGTACAAAATCGATTAAATTTTTGTACTGTTTTGTATTTAAAAAAAATGTGGGAAAAATTCTAATCGAAAATGGAACAAGTACACAGACGGCATTACGTCACAACGTGGCAACAAATCGAGTTACTTAGTTTTCTTTCTTCTATTGTTACGGAAAAACGCAAGGAAAAGCTAGTCTCACCGTTCTCCACAGTAGGTCTCGCGGTGGACCGTCCCCGCCCCCTGCCCCGTCTCCCGCGCCGCCCGCGTCCCCTCCCGCGCGGACCTCGCCACCAGCTCATGTTCACCTTGCCCGACGTTGCTGGCTTGACGGGCGATACTGAACTCTGTAATAATTTGATAATAATAGTGTTTGATATGTTGATCGAAGGAAATATTAAAAGTACACACAATCGCCGAGCATGTATGAAAGGTAAGATGAATATAAAAGAAGCAAAAGAGATATGTCAGGATCGTAACAAATGGCATTCGATTGTCTCTGCCTATCCCTCTTGGGATGAAAGGCGTGATGATAGATAGATAGTGTTTGACCATAGAGGCATGGAGTAACAAATAATATATTATTGAGCGCTTGAATTGGTGATTTTTTTTAGAATTGTCTTATTGAGTAAACAAACTGTGCATGTCCTTTTATTGTAAAAAATGTGATTGTTAGTTCTGCAAATGTGAAATAGGTCAAAAATGTTAATTAATATGTAAAACTGTTAATATAACGTCTTTTAATAATTTGAAATGAGAACTTATTTAAAATAGACATGCAAAGTTTGTTTACCAAATAAGACAAGGCTAGAAAACCGTACCTCAGTCCAAAGTATGCCTTGACCAAACAAGAAATTATGCCAATTTATTTTTCTCTTCACGGGTTGCCATACGGCTCCAGAAACCGTGTTACGGTCCTAGGGTACCCAGCGGAAGATCAAGTCTCCTTCGTTTAGCCGATGGTATTTGTGAGGCTGTACCCAACGAGATTTATATTTTGTATACGCCATATGCCATATGCAAGTCAGCCATTCCCGTACGGCACGCAACCACGATCCGACCACAACCAATCCGTCGTTGCCCACACACTCGACGTTCTGCACGTGTTACATGTTCCTACTTTAACATGCCTCTAACACTAAAGAAGTTGTTATTATAGCCAGGCTTAGTGCACCCCACACTTTAGGTACCAAACCACAAGTACAACTTCGGGGCGGTATGGACGGGCCCATACAGTAGTTACAGAGCGTCGCCCGGAATGCACGTATGCCTACTATTCGCGTTCGCCTAGAAATTATAAACACCTAATAATGAGAAAGAGGTAGAGGTATTAAAAAACACTTCTATTCAGTTTCGTAGACAGGATACATACTAAGTGTACATAGTGTATGCCTATTTACTTAGTTTAAAATATGCAGACATTGTAAGTGGGTAGGTTAAGTATATTTTAAATGTCAATGTTCACAAAAGGAGAATATCAGTAGTATTTTTAAGGTACTAGGTACATAACTGATAAGTAAAATTATCAGATTAATTTATTCGTCACAATAAGACAACCCTTAACTCGTGTCAGCCTAGAAGAGATAGAGTTACGAGATAGAAAGAGAGGCGCCTCGTAGGTGAATATAATTTTAGGCAAACAGCACTGTGCGAGCTGAACTGCACTTTATTGCGTCGTGTCAAGAGTTGCTATTTATTTCAATGTCTTTTCGGAGATACATTTCTGTGCCTTTCGGACTTCTGTGTTATAGCTAAAATAATGATTATATCTGAAACTGGACCTGGTACAGAGTAATATAATGTCACACTTTAGGTAGTTTTAGCAAGTACACGTAGAAAATGCTGAGTCTGCCGACCAATCTCGCGAGCACACACACAATCGAACCACGAACTCGACCCCAACCCATTTTTGAGTCTCGCTGACGGCTCAGCTCATCCATCATGAATGGCTGGCTTTAGTTTCAGACTAAAAGGGGTGAATGTTCACAAAAAAAGTTGGTTCCTCTCTAATAGAAAAGCAGGCTGCAGAGTCCCCAGTTAAAAGTAAGAGTTTACTGTATAGTATACTATAACGACTTACCGCTGTCTGCTGCGGCGAAGACTTCCTACTGGCGCTAGGTTCGCGAGTGCGGGCACGTGAGCGTCTCTCGCGCGTTGACGACTGACCGCGCGTACTGCGAGGTAACTCTGTAAGTAAAATATAAAATATTGTACAAGACAACACATCTTCAAGGCAATGTCCAATGTCGATTTTCGGCCAGGATATCATTGTGACTACTCTTAATGGAATTAAATGTATAGATTGAATATTAATATTAGTTCTTTCTACTTGCCGTAAATTCTTTGCGTAGTAATAAATAAATGTGGATTTCAAGTTCATTTAAATCTAAATATTTTTTTCTTTCTCTCTTACTGACATTCTATAAACCCTTAAGATTCCTTAAACCGTCCTCAAAAAAGTTATCGGTCGAATCAGCAAGACTTGTCTTTCGCTAGGTACCCTGAGAACGCGTGAATACATCCTATATAGTAAATGAGAAAGTCTGTTTGTTTGTATGTCTTTCTACAAAACAGAGCAACGTATTTTAGAGGAACGGAGACTGATGACTACTATTTATCCCGGAACTCTTTCAAAATACATTCTTGTGTTACATTTAAAAAATTCCACGGACAAAGCCGTTAAAAATATTTACCAGTAGCGTCATTGCTCTCCTCGCTAAGCGGCACAGAACGCGCGACACTTCTATCGCGCGTTCGGGACCGCGCGACTGGCTCACGCGTTACGGTCGGTCCACACCCGGCCAACACGGGCAAGCCGGCGTCTTGAACGTCGCGACGCGCCTGCCTGAATATGGGCACGCATTGCTCGCGCATTTTCGCACCGGCCCTGCAAACAGTTACATATCCTTGAAGAAAACCAAATCCTACTAATATTATTGCAAAAGATGTTTCATGGTCAATGGCTTACCTGATTTGGATGAAACTTCGAGAATTAATATTATAAATGTAAAAGTTTGCTTGTTTGATCGACGTGTATTTTAGCACAGAGATTGCTCAAGGAGGCTTCTTATCTTAGAAAAATATAGCTTTTTATCGGGAAAATTTATTTTTTATAAAAAAAAATCTACCCGTGCAAATCCGGGGTAGGTCGCAAGTGGGCTATATATATTATTCCCGTAAAACTTGTGTACTTTGTAGTTCTACGTAAACTATTAGAGACAGAGAATTGCTGCTCAAACAAAACTGGCAATTACAAAAAAATGGAATTTCCATCTACAGCCGCGAACAAAGCTTCTAACTAATATTATAAACGCGAAAGTGAGTTTGTTTGAAGAAGAAGGAAGAAGTCCGGAGAGTGAATATTCTACTTTTTCTCTACTTTTTATTCCTCCATTAATTCTCTAGTAAGGCAATATAACTCACTTATAGAACACAGTATCCTTATTATTGTAAGCGAGACAGTTGTCGATCATCAGCTGGAAGTCAGCTTCCATATCGTCAATGTCTCGGTAGGCGCTCCTCTCCAACTTCTTGGTCATGGTGCTCAAGTCCATCGGTCGAGTCACCACCAAACTGTAGTCTGGTACCTGCGGATAATGATATCATATCATATACAAAAATCCTATAGAAAAAAGCACTTTCTGTTTGTCCCGAATTTTCCGGGCAACTTTTCAAAGTTTTGTTTCCCTATAAAAATAATGAGAGGTTTTCAATCTGACAGTTTAAATAAAAACAAAAATAGTTTCATTATGTTGTTGATAGATGGCGATGCAGTGCAGTCTTCTGTCAAAAACACCTGAGGGTGGAGAAACTAACATCTAGTCTGTGAGTGTCGTCGTACATTTTTTTTTTTAAACTTAACAATTTCAATTCAGCTGACATCGTGCTCAATCCATACATTTATAGGCGTTAAAACAATGTCTTTTTTTATTAAATATCATCTTGAAAACCTTTAATACAGGATTTTCGTTTAGGTTTTTCTGTAAAGTATAAGAAAGGCCCTATAGTCCCTATTTTTTTCAAAATTTTAGACTCTGTAGTTTCGAAGGGGAACGCTCAATTTTCCCATATTTTCTTTAATATAATTTAAACTATGCAATATATATTTGTATTTCTTATAACGAGCCCTTTCATTTGATACCAAACCTCGGCCACCGATTATATTACAATAGTTCTTTTATAGATTTTGAATATATAAAATCTTGTTTATAGTTAGCAACGTCACATTTGTCAATGAAATACACATCTTCATCAAAGGGCAATAAATATTTGTATTGAAAACGTAAAATCTTTTATCTCTCTGTAGGAGTATACTGGTATACAAATAAAAGTAGCTGTGTGTACGATGTAAATGTTCAACTTTATATTTGTTTACTTCGTGTTTTTGTTTGGTATTTTGATTTATTTTGTGCCTGATTAAAAACAACACACCAAACAGAACAGATTTTTCATATTGCTCGCCAACTTACTGGACTCCGAAGCGGCTCAATGAATTTTGATGAAGCTTTGCGGGTACTTAAGACTTAGAATTGGCATTTTGTTTATATTTTTTAGTGTCCGTATATTTACCTCAGTAGGATCGACCGGCTCGCTGAATATATCGCACGTGTCCTTAGCGTATATAAGACGCAGCAGTTTCTGCATCGCGGCCCGCTCCGGTCGCAGCGTGTGCATCAAGCAGCGTTCCCAAACGCGCGTGTACTCCGCCTTTAGCCGCTCTCGCTTCCTCACAAGCTCGCAGAGCAATCTGAAAGTGACAAATTAATGTTGTAATCAATCAAATAATGTCAATTTAAGCTGTTACATATTCTGAGATTTTCCGTGTTTTAAATTATATTCTTAAGAGTTCTAGAGATAAACTTTAAAATATTCGCAGTGGGAACTCTAGCTAGTGTCGTATTTATTCTCCTTTTTAAGTTTTTTTTCCGAATTAATCAAATCAAAGTAAGTTTACTAAACGCAGACGATTTATAATGGTAATTCGTGACTTAAGTTATAGTAACATTAAGGCAGGGTGCAAACACGAAAGTGGCATTTTTGAACGCTTACTTTGAAGTGTCAGGAATCAATTTCAATCTCAAAAAAATATAGTGGATAGCAAATAATACTACATAAAACTTTAACCGCATAGATTTTTCATAAGTGTTTTGGTCTATTGAAAAAAAATTATGCAAAATACCTCTATAAAAAAACTTTTGAGCGTAAATTCACAATATTTTGCGCGACAACTATATAACTTTTTTTTAGGAATCAAATAGCTTGAATAATCTATTAAAACTTTAACCGAATACTTTCACTGTTTAATTGTTTTTCTTTAACAAATTTTAAGAAAAGGCTACAAAATAAGTGAAATTTCAAGTGTAGCTGCATGACCACGTAAAATATGCCAAGCAATATTCAACCTTATATCGTCCTACATAAGCATCCGCCCTCCGGAGTGCAAATAGTATTTTTTATTGAGGTTGATCCCTGCCTTAAAAATAGGCAAAATAATAAAAATACGGACAACTACAATACAAGAAATAATTTAATATACAATATTGTTTTAGGTAGTCGATAGCCTAATTGGTAGGACGGTGGACTTGAAACCGGAGGTCCCGGGTTCGAATCCTACCCCCTGCCAAAATGCTAAGCACCAATTTTCTTTAAGAATATGTGCTTAAATCGACTCCTCGTGCTCCGGAGGGCACGTAAAGCCCGGCGTCCGATCACCAACCCGCCTGCCAAGCGTGGTGAATATGGCAATTCCTTTCAATGAGCACCACTAAAAATGGTGCACCTAGAGGGAGACCATGATCCAGCAGTGGATCTTAAAAGGTTGATGATGATTATGATTGTTTTATTTGTAATTAGTTGTAGTGTACACAGTGATAATATAAATGTTTGTGTATTACCTCGCCCTCTCCAAGTCTTGTCTAATCCGCTGCCAATACTTGAGTTGGTTGCACAGCTCTCTAACGTTCACGGTGCCATCTTGGATGCCACGAGTGCCTACAAACCAGACAAACGATAAAATAATTATAAAAGGCTTTCCTTTAATAAAAGAAAATCCATTGCCAAATGTGGAAGACTCGCCTTCCGATCCCTTGGATTGAATTGGTAGTATGGTTTGGACACATTCTTCCGGGAGCCGTAATGTATCAGACTAGTAAACGCGTAAAAGATTGCATGTTTGTTTTTTAAGCACTACTTAAGGCCCTCACTGCTTGTGCAAAAAAATCAGTAGAGGGGGTGAGGCGGAGTGATGCAAGCTTCGATTTGCGGGGAGATGCGGCGCGCCTACTATGAACATACCGAGACCGCGACATCACAATCTAGGAACATAGGAATAATCGGACTGAAATAATTAATTTTCGTTTTGCCAGCGACTTAGCATGTATGAGTTTTAACTGTGCCTAATAATAGTAATGTTTTACATCCAATGCGTAAGTGTAATATAAGTTAATCATTCTCTAAAATTAAATTAAAATAAAAAAAAAAAAAAAAAATATTATACCGCTACCGCTGCCTTTTTGTAGACCAATTCTTATCAATAACTCTGAAACTCGAAAGTCGCGTCCTTGGAGACTTTTGCTCAGAATTACGAAACGAATCTATTCTCAAAATTGCGTGAAATTTGACCGAAAGTCATTTCCATATAAAAATTTATTTAATTTGTACTTTTATTTATACCCACCTAATTATTATAGGTGCCTAACTATAAAAGAAACTAGAAATTGCGTAATCGACACTTTGCTTTGCCACACGGCATCAAAGGACTTAGCGACTATCTTTTTACATTCACAGGATGTTTCTTGTGTTTATTATTGTTACAGTAAAAATATTTCAAACATCTGTGTTGAATTATAGATAGTTATAAGGTTTTTATCAAGTATTTACTCAATAAAAAGGTTCAGTTTGTGTCTGAAGTTGTTTGTTCGAAAGGAATAGGTATAAAAACTTATTCCATTGTAATGATGTTACATCTAGAACAATTATTATAACCCATGTGTGAATTTAAAATCACTATTTCATTTTGTTTATTTATACTTTAGAAGCTTTATTTTTATTTGTTAGAAAAAATCTTTTAAAATTTACTGAGTGAAATTTTAAGTATTAAATTAATTTAAATTAAAAGTTGCATGATGTATTTTTCTTCTTTATCACAATCACAAGCCAATAAACACTGCCTCTTCTTCAAACGTCCTATTTTGTTTAGAGTAGTAAGTAAACTGTGGATTTCGAGTGCGTGGCCAATAGTAGGTACCAAATCTATATTTTATTCAGAGATAATTTAAGAAGAAATAAAATATCAAATAAAGTAATATAATTTAAAATAAACATTGTATTTCAGTGTGTTATTTTATTAGAATCAGAAAATATTATAAAAACTAGTACGTAATAATTATCGGTATTATGGAAGATATATACCGGAATATTGATAATCAGAATATTGAGATTATTACATGCCCTTACTAGTGTAGGTAGATACATCCTACTAAAAATATTTTTTCATTGGTCTATAAAACTTTGTGAGGGAGAGAAATATCAAACACGCTGTATTCATAAAATGATGCACGCGCGAACATATCCCGCGCGACTATTTCGCGTCACAGCCGTTGACTTGAGACGTCTAGAAAGTGCACGTTCCTCTCATATCGTGTAAATTTGTTGATAAAATCTCGTTACACAATTTATTTTTATTTTGTATTTTTTTGTGATTATATTATAGTTTATTTTATTAAGTATTAACTAATAAGTAGTAATTTATAGTTTAGTGTAAATAATGGGTAATAAAAGGAATAAAGAACTACGTAAGATTTGTATTAGAAAACGACGTAAGAAGAATATAAAAAAACATACTTTTGACTCTGAGTAAGTATAATATTTGAAATTATAATACAAAATCCTTATTATTCAATATCTTCAATCAATGTAAAAAGAAAAGATGGAGTAATACAACCGCTCAGCGTGCCTGCCACGTAGCATACGCTCTGCCTATACACTACTCCTCGTCCCGGTGTTCCTCTTTTCTTATTTTGTATTAGCACTACGGCCGAATACTACAAAACAGTGAGAGTACAGAAATTAAGCTTACGTATGTACATAACCTTTTATACTTACACTCGGCCACAGTAAATATATCTAAACAGTACCGAAACATATGGTAGTCTATCAAAAACTAAGTAGATATAAAGTTACCTATTTACACAGGCAAAGGCGGGTAAAAGCTTAGTCCATTGAGACCTAAGTATGTATAAAACACCACATTTACACAGGCAAAACCGAGACATATGGTAGTCTATCAAAAACTTAGTAGGTATAAAGTTACCTATTTACATAGGCAAAACCGGGTAAAAGCCTAGTCCATTAAGACCTAAGTAGGTATAAAGGCAGACATTTACACAGGCAAAACAGAGACATATGGTAGTCTATCAAAAACTAAGTAGGTATAAAGTTACCTATTTACACAGGCAAAGCCGGATAAAAGCCTAGTCCATTAAGACCTAAGTAGGTATAAAGTCAGACATTTACACAGGCAAAACCGAGACATATGGTAGTCTATCAAAAACTAAGTAGGTATAAAGTTACCTATTTACATAGGCATAACCGGGTAAAAGCCTAGTCCATCAAGACCTAAGTAGGTATAAAGTCAGATATTTACACAGGCAAAGCCGAGACATAGGGTAGTCTATGAAAAACTAAGTAGGTATAAGTTACCTATTTACATAGACAAAGCCGGGTAAAACCCTAGTCCATCAATACCTAAGTAGGTATAAAGTCAGATATTTACACAGGCAAAGCCGGGAAAAACCTAGTCCATCAAGACCTAAGTAGGTATAAAGTAAAATATTTACACAGGCAAAGCCGAGACATTAGGGTAGTCTATGAAAAACTTAGTAGGTATAAGTTACCTATTTACATAGGTAAAGCCGGGAAAAGCCTAGTCCATCAAGACCTAAGTAGGTATAAATTCAGATATTTACACAGGCAAAACCGATACATATGGTAGTTTATTAAAAACTAAGTAGTATTAGTATGTATAGAAAGCCCGCTGTTTCTAATAAGATAGCTAGAGCGGGATAGTGGTAGACGTTTAAGTTCGGGTGTGAAAGGGACAGACAATAGGATTACGAGAAAAACATCGCTAATTTATAATCAGGCGAGTTCACCAGAGCGTCCGCGACACGTCCGCTGCCGGCGGTATCTGTCCGCCATCTGCCGATATTTACGGAATTTCGGGCTTTTCAATTAATTAAAAAATAAACACGCTATTAATTTGCCATTTTTTAAGCAATGTCTTTAGTACATTGATTTTCCTACAATATAGTTTTTTTTTAACGTTAGTTGTCGCTCAAAATATTGAGAATTTTGAGAGCAAAAATTATTTTCGTGCTGTAACTTGCGATTTTTTTTTTAAAGATACTACAAAGATTTAATAATATTTTATTATTTATATATTTTCTTTATATATTTCACTATTCACAAATTTTTTTTCGGACTTGTAAAATGGCTTGATATGTCCACATTTAGCGACAAAAAAATAGACGTTTCAGAGAAAATGTACGGAGACGTCGCCTTAACGGTTGAACGGATGAGACTTGGAAAACAAATAGTGAAAAAATTAATTAGAACATAGCCTATTTCTACTTGCCTTGGGATTATTTTTTTCATTGTTCTATTTCCACGCGAGTGAACATTTTCATTTTTGAAGTTTTTCTCTATTAGTGAATAAATTACGAAACATACCCTGATGCGTAGTAAGACTCTGCAATCGTCTCAGCAGAGGCACCCCATTTCTGGACCTCCGTTTCAGGGTCCAGTAGGCCAAGAGCCGTTTCACAAGATGCGCCCGCGCGTTTGCCGGCCCACCGCCCGCTAATCGCGCGATCTCCGCTACTCGCTCAGGTGGTAACGTGGGCACCAAAACCACGGGAGCCCAGGTACGTTTCAAGGCTAGCACACGACGGGCCTGTGTGGAAAAAACAAGATATCAATAGAGCCATGCGTACTAATTTCACTTACTATCGACCAAATCTGTGGGGCCTTACCACAAACTTTAATTCAAAATTAATTCAAGATTTGTTCAGTCTAATATACAAAACGATTTGGCGATTTTGCACACAAAAAATAATAAGTTAGCTCTAAATTAGACTGTGCAATCTGTGGGAGTGATTTCGTGAAAAGGGACGGAAGTGTGTAACAGGAAGCCGGGGAAGCGCGCGCTATTTGACTTGACCAATGAGCGCGCGTGGTGGTAGAGTTGGTCGTCAGATGGTACCAACCCATTTTCCGAGAGGTTGGTACTGTCAGCCAACAGTGTGTGCGTGTGTGTAACGATAAAGAGAAAGGAAAATAGAGAAGGAGAACGCATCAGCTGTGCGCTTAACCTGCAGTGTTATTGTTTTCAGGATATGTTATGATTTTTTTTTTAGCAATGTAGGTAAGGTTACTGTTCAAATTACCTGTTTAATCTTCTCCCTGCCCTTCTGTCTGATAACTGAAAGATCGGTCTTGGTATCGCCCTCCGAATCCTGAGCTCTTCTTTCCTGTTGAGAGCCAACAAATAATGATTAACACAGTACTAAGAAATTTTCGTGGCGGTTAAGTGAAGTTAGGCACGATTCGTTCACGCATCGCCGACGTACAGCGTGGTCCGAATTGAGTCAATATCAATATTATCGAAAACGAAGCCGGTGATCGTTCATGAGCGCTCTCTAACTCTCTCGACCCTGTAGCGGTGTAAACGTCGTGACGTCATACCAGGGGAGGGGAGTTTTGGGGGGCTCCAAAAATAATTAAATTGATGTGACGTAAGTTATGGATGGGCCCTAATCTATAACCAAACCAAAGTACCTGTAAGACGTGCGCCGGAGTATGAGTGTCACAGTAGGCCATCTTAGCGACCTGCACCGCCTGGCTGGGGTCCCGCCCCGCGCCCGCCGCTTCCATCTTCATGTAGAGCCTGCCACAAACACATCTTTATATCTTGCAGTGTGTCACTTCTTTAACAGACGTATCTGTTGTTTTTAGAAGTGCGTTCGTGCCCTCCGTAGCCCGAGAAGTCAATTAAAGCGCATGGTCTTAAAGAAATTTGGTGCCTATTATTTTAGGCATGTGTGAGTGAGCCAATAACATATTATTTGAGTAACAAGACTGGACGGAACACCTTTATTCAAACGGTGGCGATATACCTGCATTTCTAGTATCCAGGTGCATTATAATATTTAAAAAGACCATCTATATACCTATCATCACGCCTTTTATCCCAAAAGGGGTAGGCAGAGACAAACGAATGCCATTTGTTACGATCCTGACATACTTCTTTCGTTTCCTTTATATTCATCATACCTTTCTTTCATACATGCATTTTTTATTTGTTCAATAAAAGTACACATAGGTCGTCCTCTGCCAGCATTTCCCTTCACTTCAGCCATATAAACCTTTTTAGTCAATCTTTCATCCTTCATTCTTTCAACGTATCCAAACCAGCGTAAACTACTTTTCTTCATTTTAGTCACAACATCATCTTTCACTTCATTTTTTTTTATTATTTAAAAAGACCGTTCTAAAAATAAGTATATAAAAGTCCGTCATATAACCCTCCGAAAAATTGCTTTTAAAAAAATTTAACAGCGTGAAATCTCTTTGCATTGACTTTAGTATAATTTTCGCTTGAAATTGCCCCACCCTGCCTATGCTCATGAAAGTATGTGATGTGAATCCATTTACCCGGCCTGTTGAGCGCATGTAACATGGAACGCCGAGTAACAGTTATTCTTGTGACACTGTATACATGCGCCGGCGCCGCGCTGCTTGCACACCATACACTGCAACTTCCAGCGAGCTGCCGGGATCATCTCGATGGAGTCTGTAATGTGTTGAAAAAAAAAACTTTAAGTATTCAGAGTTTTTAGGAGAAATTAGACTGAAAGTTGGGACAAACATGACAGACGGAAGGATCAGATCAATCGACTGTAAATGGCACGAGTTTTTAAACGTGTATGAGATTCGTGAAAATTATAGATATATATTTATTTATTTTTTGGGATTCTACGTCATATCATTGCGACCAATGCACGCGTCCCACCGTGATATGATGGGGAATACAGTTTAATCCTGTCCGCGCTGTGATTAGTCAGTGATTAATAGGGTATATCACAGTCGGCGGGATCATCTTAGCTACCGATTAATCAATATACACTATAAATGCTATTGACCTTGACATTGGCAAATCATCAATTAACATGGGTGGAGTCACAATAAAAGAAGAGTTTTAATTACCAATGGGCTCCAAAAAGACAGTGTTGGCGAATCTAACTTCGGGTATCCACAGAGCACAAACCACGTGCGCCCACGTACCCTGGTCAGTTTGCTTGAATGCGCCTGCGACAATTAAAAATAACTAAATTAACTTATGTTAGGAATAATTTAAATTCAAGGCAAATACCTTTTAAGGAGACGCCTCATAACTTTTGTCCCATACAAAAACGGACTTCAGCAAATCAAGTGTTGTACAAAACTTATTAAAAATAGCAAGTTGTTGTTAATGGATCCTTAAAGTATGTGAAATTATCTATAGTCTAAGGCCTTTATTCATAAACGTTTATTAGCAACGTTTTTGTTAAAATATGTTTTGTCACTCTCTAACAAACCTGTCTTTACTAATAATAGAAAGAAACAAAACACATTTTAACAAAAACGTTGCTAATAAACGTTTATGAATAAGGGGGTAAATGTAAAAAATATGTTAATATCTACGACACCTAGGTTTTATGAAGCCCTGAAAGTTATCAATTTCATGCATATTTTCAACAGACTTTGCGACTCAAGTTCTTTTAATATATTTACTAATGTATATTTTTTTAACATTTAGAATAAAGATAGTTTCACATACTTTAAGGATTCAATAACAAGAACTTGCTATTTCAAATATTTATTGTACAATACTTAATTTGCTGAAGTACGTTTTATTGTACCGATTTTGTTTGGAATTTTTCTTTCTCTAATTACGCGTAGCCTAGGTGCGAATGGTGAAAGAGATGCAAAATTTTCGAACACGTGCGTTTTTAAGTTGGTTACGCAACCAAGAGAGCTTTTAATACACTAATATAGAAACAAAATGGCGGGACTCATATGAGACCCGTGATGCTATCGCCACCTGTCATAGCGTCCGTGCCATTCGGTATAATACTTGCAAACAGTGGCGAAGGGTGAATAGTTTCAGACGGAAAGCCCTAAAATAGCTCGCTCAACTTCAAATAATAAAATATAATGCTGCAAGATCCAAAATTTTCTTTTATAATCCAAAATGCACCAATGACCATTGATAATAGTAATTTCTCGTAAAGGGATTTAAATTACCTAAACTATTCTAGTCTCTTGTATTCAAAACTATAATTGCAAAATAAAACAAACACGTCGGTGGTCGAGTGGGAAGTCGCGGGTTCGATCCCCCACATTCGATCATGTACCAATGGGTTTTTATAATAAAATCTATGTACATTATCCGACAAACCGTACAGAGGCTTTTCCACCTACATACCTCAACAGAGGTGGCCACTCGTTAGGTATATAGCCTCAAAAAAATAATCATCGTTAAATAAGGAAGACTTCGTCTTCCATTGGGTACCCTGGGGCCGGCAACGTAACCCGTGAAGAAAGAGAAAAAAAACAAACAAACACGCCAGTAAACACGCAAGTACGCAACTAAACTAGCTGTTTAGCAGTCACCAGATTCCTACCGGATATAATCCACTCCCATAACCCGCAATTCTTCGGTTTATTTATGGGCCTGTTTACGCGTGCTAAAACGAGGGGGAACATGCGCAGATTTAAACAGTTGCAGTAAGGTAGTATGGCCGGTATTGTATCGGCTTATATCCTTAATGGATATCGGTAGGCGTTTAGAAAAGTTTACGTATAAAATACGTTTGTACTGTTATTATTTTATAAAATGTCGTTAGTCTATATAGATTGATCTATCTATTTATGCCTTTTGTTACGATCCTGACATACCTATTTCGCTTCTTTTACACTCATCATACCTTTCACACATGCTCGGCGATTGTGTGTACGTACTTTTAATATTTCCTACGACCAATACATTTTTTTTGTTCAATAAAAGTACACTTAGGTCGTCCTCTGCCAGCATTTCCTTTCACTTGAGCCAGGAGCTTTTTAGTCAATCTTTTATCCTTCATTCTTTCATAGATTGACCAATTCCTAAAGGGAAGCCAAAAGGAATCGGGTTGTATAGATAGACTCCTCGCCGCTGGTAGCCAGTGGCTGTGCGACATGTATTTATTAAAAACTAGCTTACCGCCCCCGGCTTCGCCCGTGAAAATTTTTGAAATGTAACATAAAAATTTAATCTCTCCGGCCCACAAACTATATCTGTGCAAAAAAATCCGCGAACCATAGCCTGTTAGTGTTTTTTTCAGCGCCGAGTACTCAAAAGGTGGTGTTCGAAAGTTGAATCACTTTGTCTCACGCTCGCGATTCTCAGCAAAGCGATTTTGCTGCGAGTTTTTACGCACCAAAAGCGCCCTTTTCGTGCTGGAGTAAAATATTTTTTTAAAACCGATTGGTAGCTCCAGAGAGCAATGCCTTCAAACAAACAAAATCTTCCGCTTTATTATTAGTATAGATTAGCAAATTGTATCAGTGTTATTACATTTCAGTAAAGTACTTTTTGGAATGTGGTGTAACATGTTTTCACTTAGCAGACACAATTTTTTTGGCAGCTCCATTTTATCCATTTAATATTCTAATCCTTATTTTACCTCCAATATTAGGGCAGAGCACACAATTAACCAATCTCGATGGTGACTGCAAGCATCTCCTGCATAACCACTGTCCTTCAGGGATATATGGCACCTGAAATATAATTAAAAAAATGTTGGAGAAATGAGAAAAAAAAATTGTTAATAATAAAGCATTTGTATGGGGATTTTTCTTGTTTCTGGGTCGTAATTTCATTTAGCTATGCTGCCTACTTTTTCACATTTTGCTTGAAAGAACCAAGCAAGGTTGTATGAGACTGGCAACATGAATATAAAGTACATGTATATGCATATATGCTCTCGCTATGCGGCCTGAATAATTTAGTGAAATGGGACGGAAGTGTGTAACCATGTGTAAGTAAAAACTTCAAATACAAATATATTTAAATTTGAATTTAGAATTCAAATTTTTTTTTTATTCTTCACATACTGCCTTACAGCTCCCAGGAACCATTGCCGGCCCCAGGGTACCCAGTGGAAGGACAAAGTATTCCTCATTTAGCCAATGTTTTTTGAGGCTATACCTAACGAGTGGCCAGCTCTGTTGAGGTATATAGATGGAAAAGCCTCTTTGTATGGTTTGTCGGATAATGTACATAGATTTTTCATTATAAAAAACCCATTGGTACATGGTCGGATGTAGGAATCGAACCCGCGACTTTTCAGTTGCGAGCCATCGTCTTACCCACTCGACCACCGATACCGATAATCGATTTTTTTTAAGGTTCATTGGTCTTGGCGACTACTGGCGCTATTTTTAAAGTTTCATTTGATATAGAAATCTAACCTAGAACTGCTTACTTCAACTTCTTTTAACTTACCCCATAGCAATCCTGATGGACAGCCAAATTGCACATGTCACAGAACAGAATCACATTAGTATTCTGACATTCCCCATCCATGCATATACAGCACACTGCATCCTCGTCCACTATGGCTGCCGGCTGTTGTCCATTTTGGGTGGCCTGGAAAATAACCCAAAAACATTTAAGGCAACAATCACTATATATCAACTTTTGCACTTTTTTTTCATGATGACTTCATCAGGGTTTAGATGATTCCGCCAATGTCAAGTTTTATATACATTATACTATCAATATGACGATTAATCGGTAGCTAAGATTATCTCGCCGACTGTGATAGGTCATGACATAGAATATATATAGGTAACTTTTAATAAATTTGATATTCTACAAAAAGTTCTGATTACTGTGTTTCTGTTTACTTATTTTTTAGTAAAAACCATAAATACAAACTTGAAAGTAAGACTCCTTCTCAAATCGGTCCATTAACAATTCCAGAGTATCAACAGACACGGGAGGAAGATTCTGTTTAGTCCGAGCCTTGTTTATTAATGTCAACCATGCTGTATCTTCTTCGTCTACATCATATTCCACTTCTCCGTCAAGCTCTTCGGCAGATTTCTCTATGTAGCGAATGTAGGCATTTGGTCGTGGTGGTGCATCGCTCACACGTTCATTGTAGTCAGGTATTAACTGTAAAAGAGATGATTCATGTGAGAAGAGATTCCTATACAAATAAGTGGGTATACCATTCATACAATTCTGATGCATTTTTTAAATTATTGTATCTCTCCCATTATACAGGGTGTCCAGTAAGTAATGGATAACCTTGCAACCAGAGATAGACCTGTGCTTCTTTTTACTCCATCTTTTTACTCCCTCCTTTTACTCATTGTATTCCCTTTTATTCCTCTGTAACCTTTTCATTATTTAATTCCTTGTTACTGATTACTTTATATCTTTACTTCATTTGAAAACTTGAAAATAAAACAATATGGAGTAAAACATTTATCTATTATTGTCGCCTAAGCGACAATTGGCGCCCGTCAGGAGCATTACGTGATGAAAATTTGACCTTAATAAAAGTCGCATGGTTTCCAAGATTTTTGCAATTTAAAAAATTCTAGGAAAATCACAGCCTTTGACCAGTATTTTGCTTGCCCTGACTACAAATAAACCTTAATTTCCAATCTGTTTTTTGCAGTGTACTCTTGAATAATGGTATTATTAACTTACTTCAGAATTTCTGCAGTAACATTGAGGGTTCCGTCGGAAAAATATTTTTTTTCCTCAAGTTTAAACTACCAAGTTCATATCACACGATTTCAACCTCGCATTATGAAAAAAAAATGTACCTTGCAATGAGTGGCCACTCATCCTGATAAGTTGCTTAATTTATCCAGATTCTAAGCCGGTATTACATACCGCGTTTGCATTTACAAAAATAAAGATATTGCTAATCTAACGTGAAAGGAGCTAATTTTCAATAAACTGACTTACTTCAAAAATGTTTTAATTTTAATTTTAATTTAATAAATCGATATAAATTCTATTGTAACAAGCATTTGGATACATACCTAATAAAAGAGAATTGAGAATTTAAGAAAAAACAACAATAAACTGACAACTGACAAATTGGTGGGTAAATCATTAATTTATTTTAGTGTTACTGATTGCTTTGCATTTTTTTTTTTGCATTTATCTGATTAAGGACGGCTGCTCATGTGGTGAGGACTTTGTGTTGCTTAACGATTTGGACATTATTGTATGGTTATCTACGACGACTTGGCGCTTCTCTGGACTTATTGTTTCGTGCTGTGACTCTACGATGTTGCTTTGGGCTGCAAAATTGCAATTACTTGTTGTGAAAATAAAAATATTAACAAAATGTTGATTTTTTTTAAATTCTCAATTCTCTTTTATTAGGTATGTATCCAAGTGCTTGTTACAATAGATTTTGTATCGATTTATTAAATTAAAATTCAAATTAAAACAATTTTGAAGTAAGTCAGTTTGGCTTAGAATCTGGACAAATTAAGCAACTTTTCAGGATGAGTGGCCACTCATTGCTAGGTACATTTTTTTTTCATAATGTGAGGTTGAAATCGTGTGATATGAACTTGGTAGTTTAAACTTGAGGGAAAAAAATGTTTTTCCGACGGAACCCTCAATGTTATTGCAGAAATTCTGAAGTAAGTTAATAATACCATTATTCAAGAGTACACTGCAAAAAACAGATTGGAAATTAAGGTTCATTTGTAGTCAGGGCAAGCAAAATACTGGTCAAAGGCTGTGATTTTCCTAGAATTTTTAAAATTGCAAAAATCTTGAAAACCATGCGACTTTTATTAAGGTCAAATTTTCATCACGTGATGCTCCTGACCTGGTCTATCTCTGGTTGCAAGGTTATCCATTACTTACTGGACACCCTGTATATCTATCGAAGATATCTATCATCATGTCTTTTATCCCAAGTGGGGTAGGCAGAGACAATGGAATGCCATTTGCTACGGTCCTGACATACCTCTTTCGCTTCTTCTATATTCTATGATGAATAGCTTTCAGACATGCTCAGCAATTGTTATTAATACACAAACCTAACATAATCAATTACTTTGAAAAATAAAACAATATATTTTTGTATGTCTCAAGAAACTACACTCACACTTTGCCCAAATGCATTAATATCAGTGTCATACAAGCAACACCTAAATTGGAATGTCAAGCCTCTTAAAGGGTTCCAAAGATATGACTGTGTGAAATGAGAGGTATTATGACATCCTGTCGCCTATATTAATTTGCTGCACTGTTTTATTACATATGTACTTTAACTATTTTGAAGTCTCAGTAAGGTACTACTTTTCGCCAGTGTTCACAAGTTTATAAGAAAATTGATATTGAAAAATTAACCTCAAAATCTGAAATTGAGATTTTCATGTTTAAACTTTAGTTAGACGACATAGAGGAGTAGGTAGCTATTCAGGTCAAAGTATTTCTATGACAGCTACAGCACTGCGGGTACGCTGCGCTTTAGTCCCTCGCTCCCTCGTCCCAATCCCAAAAACCCCTCCGTGACCCAGGTCAGTGTAAAGAAATCTTAGAACTAATAAAATATTAAGGTTTCCAGCGCCTCGCCTCGCGCCTCGTTTTAAAATTACCCAGGAGTGATTTAAAAACCACGGGCGAATCTGGGGCGTCCGCCTAGCGACTAATAAACATGATTTACCTTGTAACTAGCTTCAGGCAACTTCACCATTGGTTCTGGTGCTGGTTCAGTAAACTGTATTGGCTTCTCCAATTTATTATTTTTGCTCTCCCACTCCTCCAAAGACATTATTGCAAGTGGTTGGTCCACTGGTATTCTACTAATTTTGCCATCTATCTCAAATTGAACCACTTTCTGGGCTTCAGCGAAAGTTAGGGCTTCTTTAGGTGGACTTTGAAGTGCTATATCCGCAGTAGGCACAGGAGCCCTACTACGGCTAAACTTCTTTCTATGACTGCCTACAGCGGGCGTTGTCGGTGTAGGATTATCATGGTCATAGTTAACAAGGTGATATTGAAGACCGCATAGAGATTTATAGACTTTATCACATTTTTCCATAGGACATTGGTAAGGAGGGGGCCGGTCTTGCCGCAGTTTTTTGCAGAATTCTAACACGTCGAAATCGAGTCCCATTGTCGGTTTTATTAACAACACAACATATGAAAGGTATACTAAAGGATGTACATAGCTTTATTACAGATTTATGAATTGAAACTTATATTATAAAATATACACCAAGACAAAAATTGGATAGAAGAGAAATGCAATGCAAATCCAGCACATATAGCATATAGTCTGTGCACAGAGCAAGTAAAATTAACGCGGCCAAAAAAATTCACACCACAGACCATAGAGTAACTTATTAAAAACCACAGACAGAGCAAGTATGTGTCTGACTTGACAGCAGCTTGAAATGAATGATTTACAGATTCACTGACAACTGACAATGACAGAAATTAGAAATTTCAAGAATGTTCCATAGAGTTCTACTCTCTTCAATAGCTCATTGAATGAACCTCATTCTTTCATTCACTCACTTTGTTATTTATTTCCAAAGAAGAGTATCTAATATCTTTTTTATTTCTATTGTTTCCTGCTCGCAAAGTATAGGATATTTTGTTATTGACGAAGTTACTCTATGTTGACGACTGTTTGTATAGTATTGTGAATTTGGTTTCTAATTAATTGCACAGTGATTGGACATAAAAATGAACGTATACGGTTATCCACCGTGGCAATATGGGCAGCCGGTTGAAGAAACGCAACAACAGCAGACTCCATTATTGCCCGCACCTTCTGGATCGCCATGGAACATGAGCAGCATGCCATGGGGTACGCCGGTTCCTCAACCATCGCTTGTTCAATTTACTGGATTAATCTCGTCATCTGAGGTTCCAAAGCCAGCTATGAAAATTAAAAGGAAACCCCTGGATTTGGAAGTTCCAGTGTAAGTTCTCTATTCTAGACTGAATGTATGTCATATAAATTGTATTGTACCTATTTCTCATTTTTTATAATATTTTAACTGCAGCAGAGACCAATTGGAAAAAATAGCTAGTAATAGATTATAAACTACTGGACCAATTTTAATATGGTTTTCACTAATAGATAGACTGATTCACAAGAAAGGTTTGTATAAAATATTAGACTAGGTACATCTTTTGGGAGCCAATCAGTATGCATTTATTTTACAGGCCAGCAAAGCAGTTCATTTCTGAAGAAAAAATGGCAGCACATCTCAATGGTTTACACATATCATCGGATTTTACATCGCATTCATTTGCCTCGGATGATCTGATGGATGTGCTACCCAGTGTATCTGCACCAAGCACATCAACATTGGTTAGTGACAAATTAAAGGGCCACACTATTGTACTTTCTGAAGAAATTAAGAGGCTACAAGAGGAACCATTGATACCACACTCACTTATGGAAAGGTATGGAAGATTTATTAAAATCACATTAACAGTATAAATGAATAAAGTCTGGAAAGAAGTTGGCTCCAGCATGTTTTCATGGTGTATGCTGCCTAACCCCTAAGAGATATAACAAAATAATGTAGGAAAGAATTTGTAGAATAAAATTATCTACAAAAAAGTCAGCAGTAGCATAGGTACAGGTACTGGGACAGTTCTTGAGCGCTCGACGAAAAAGTGGGGGAATGTTTTGCGCAATTCGAGTGCAATGTAACTTGTATATTTATTATAATTGATTTATTGGTGTTAGTTTTTACGATTGCTTTTTACTGCTGGTAAAATTAAAATTAATACCTCATACCATCAAGCAGACCCAAAAATTGTGTTCGCGCATCTAACGACCACTGCTCAAGAACCCTCCCAGTACCAATACATATATCTCTAATAGATGTTACTAGTGTATTATAATTAGAATACTAGTTTTTTTACACATCACACACACCTTCTCGGTCTTTGTACCTTGTAGTGTGGCCAGGGACATCAGTAACAGTGTCCACTTTCTGCCAGTTGTCCATATTGAACAGAATTGGTGGCAAGCCTGTTGCTACACTTAATGGACCTAAAATGTATCACTTCTTTTATACACGTAAAATATCTATTAGTTGTTTATTGTTTTCAAAATATACAGATTTTGTCACATTATTTTTCAGACTAGAAAGTCCTTGCATGTCGCTGGTGGTGTGGACACCCAAGGATGGTCTACTAGAGAAAATCCAGGAAGACAAAGATAAGGAGAACGGAAAAGTCTCAGAGTTAAAGAATATAATGGATGTTGACACATGAAAAGTGTCATTGACTGCTTAGATTTAGTTTTAACTTAAGGCTGTAAGTTTGGTAAGTAAGTCCCATTTTTCTAGATTAAGTATTATTTAAGTACTTATAGTAATCCAACAATTTATTTTACTTTGGACAGCTCAAGTACTAATCATTTAGTGATGTCCTGATGCAACATTTTATTTTTGCTCAAAATTTTGTATGTTTTTATAAACATACCCAGGCGTTTCAATTACTATATTTTATGTATTAAAATAAACCATTTATGTAAAGAACTACTGTAAACGTAGACAGAGTAATAGTATAGACTGCGGCTGAGCGTGTCACCGAAAGGGACAAAAAATATAAGTCAGTGAACTCTATGAGTACATCAGGGTTGCCCTCGTTAAGGTATTTTTAAAAAGATTGGAAATAAGAAAATTTCTTTTTTAGAATCAAGAATCAAAAATTTCTTTAAAATAGAAACTTAACTGAATTCTTTTTAATAATATTTTCTACTAGCGGACTCGGCAGACGTTGTCCTGCCCAAACGTTGGCTTGCCTGCACTACCACTACCACTACCACTACCCCTACCCCTACTCCAACCACTACTATCATATGTCCGTCTCCTGGCTCTAAGCTACCTCCCACCAATTTTCAGCCAAATCGGTACAGCCGTTCTTGAGTTATAAATAACCTAACTAACCTACCTGGCCTACCGACTCTGGAATTAACAAATTTCCGTGGTAGAAAGTATAATACAGCGCCATCTATTGACGTTTGCAAATACATTTTAGTACACATGTAAAACTCAAGATGACGCCATATATTCACAATTAAAATTTATAATTTTAACTACCCCTACTCCAACCCCTACCACTATCCTATGTCCTTCTCCTGGCTCTAAACTACCTCCCTGCCAATTTTCAGCTAAATCGGTTCAGCCGTTTTCATGTTATGTCGTGACAACGGAAAACGGGTTTCATTTTTATATATATAGATTAGAAGTAAAATACTAGGAGCTGTTTAAACTACTAATTTAACTCTAGAACACTCATTAAAATAAGTAATAAAAAAGTACTGACAGATTTGGCTTTATTTTCACCTCCGCCCGATGAGCGACGGCGATGTGGATTTGGACGAACTTCACTTGGGTTTTAATTTAGTAGTTTTTGTCTTTCACTCAGACCAGCCTTATAATATAAAATATGGACCTATGTCCCCATGCAAGCCTTACAAAGGACGGTGACGATTAATGGTCTTTTTGCCAAGAGTTTGACCGTCACTTTAGGAGCCTTGAGATTGCTGGTTGGGTCAAGGGTCAGATCCAGAAGGCAGTACTCATCAGCACGGCCCGTATTGTGAGGAAGTTCCTCTCTCTGCAGCCCTAACCACCGGTAGTTTGGGTGTTTACCTCGCTTCCGGGGGATCAATGAGGCGTGGGTCGGGATATATAATAAAATTATTTTTATAATTACACATTTTAATTAAAGTATGACAAACACATACAATGACAAACTTGTCAACTGATTTCACAGCAGTTTTATAAACCGGCACGACCTTGACAAACGCTAGAAAGCATTAGAAAAATCGCAAAATATTTTGTAGAAAGCTCCAGAGCTTTGGTACAGTAGGTACTTAAAAAAAAACAACAGCATATTTTTATTGACCTTTAAACAAAACTAATTTATTATGACGTCACAATATATTGTAGAAAGCTCTAGAGCTTTGATACAGTTAATCTATGACAGTAGGTACTTAAAAAACAATAGCATATTTTTATTGACCTTGGAACAAAACTAATTTATTATGTACATTTCGTACTCTTTGTTGTGGTTCAAATTTTTCTTTAGTGGCGTGGTGTAAACGTGTTTCAAAGTAATGCATTGCTATTGCTTTAATGAGTAAACTTCTGTGATTGCCTATTAAAGGCTGTGAATCAAAATGACTATTTTGGAAAATTTTAAAAGTTGTATTTGAGCTTGCTTTGAAACACGACAACACCAATTTATGTAATAAATTCTTTTCATTAAAAACGATGAGCCCTGGTACGAACGACGCCGAAATATTTTTTCGGCATATTCGCAAACTTGAGTTACATCTTTTGAAGGATAGATGAGACCTCCTTTGTCTCTTTTTTCAATGATTCCATTGAAATTTTCAGTAACTAACGCAAAAGACAATCTGCACATTTAACTACTTTTCTTAGCTTTCTCACGATGAAGTCAGCGATATAACTAATTATTTCTTTAGTGTAAAAAGTTAATCTTGCGGGATCAGCTAAGTAATCGTGGTCATTATCGATAACTTGTTCAGATGTCGGAAAGTCTTCTTCATCAGATTCATATTTTGTATATAAATTTAGTTTTGTATCCTGGCGAATGTCGCTGAATGTTAAGATCTTTATGTCCTCAAGGGGTACACAATTTCCTGAGCAAAGTTGTTTAATTTCACCATGAACAATTAGCCGTTTATGAACAATTAGCTTGGAATTGAGGGATTTTTTATAGAGGTTGTCTCCTCGCAACCCAGGCGGTTAAGCCAGGGCGCCCGTTCCCCTTCATCACCAGACTCCAGGGTTTACGGGTTTGCCAACGGCGGCAGTTTAAAACTGCCCGTCCGGCTGTACACTAAAGCACCCACCGGACCCGTCGCCAACCGCATCCGGCTGGACTCTGATCTAGAGTCGGTCCGGAGCGGTTTTGTGGGGTGTGTGGCCCAAAAAGACCGCACCCACCCACCTCGGGTGTTCTTGGCCTTACCCCGGGACAAAACCCGGGGCTACTGAGCCCCCCTGCCACGACAAGGCGACACCCCCAGGGGGGTCCTATGTCTATACCTCCGGTAACATATCTTTATACTTACTAAGTCAATGTTAAAAAACATCATTTTTACCTTTAGCGGAACAGCCTCGGGGTGAAGATATGTTTTATTTCCTTTTTTTATGAAAACTAGGACAGCACAACACATTCTTGAACTTTTTTTAGGTACCCAGTTATTTGTTCCAGTAGCTGCAATCCATAAGTCTCGTAACTCTGGATTGTCGGGGAATCTGTAAGTTAGATTCAAGAATTCAAATTAAGCTTTCTCTACACAAACAGCAACTTAATTCGAACAGTAAAATTTTATCAGCGAATTATTTACGCTTTACATTGGGGTATTTAGTATTCACCGACGTGGCAACACCAAGTTTTGAGGTTAGATTATTAGATAAAAACAACACCTAAAATATATAAATAAGCACATTTAGAGCACTTATTTTATCTTGAAACACGTTCGGATGTTTTATATGAACCGGTAAGAAACTAAAGCAAGTGAAACAGCGGTTCATAAACTCAAATAAACTAAATGTTCAATGTACTTACATATGAAAAGACAATTTTCGTTTCGCTATCGCTTTTGCAGCCTAAAACACTGCACCGAACCATTTTACAGGGATAGTTACGTCAATCTATAAAGTTGTGCACAAATAGTTCGTGTATATCGGGTTAAAGTAATAAAATGTTGTTACTTTGTTTAGATCATGATGTGCTAAACAATGAAAAAACCGGCACGCGCTAAGGGACAAAAAATGTCTAGCCCCGTCTCTTTTTATCACAAGCAACTAGCTATTTTTTCTCTCTTTTGTGCGAGTGAATAGAAATATATCCAGCATTCTATAGTGTCCTCTTTCTACGACTGTAAATGTGTTTATTATTGTCATAGACTATAGAATCTAGTAAACAATCTTTGCATGACTTTTTAAGATCAACCTCGATAAAAAATACTATTTGCACTCCGGTGGGCGGATGCTTATGTAGGACGATATAAGGTTGAAATTATTGTCGTTTAAAATTTACATTTTTAAGTTTTTAACATATTTTCATAAGTTTGTTTATCAAATAAGACGCAGATGTATAAGGATCTATTAATTAAGAAAGGATTATTAGTCAGGGAAGCAAAATCTTTAATGAGTCTAATGGTTCTATCAAAATTTTTGATTTTAAAACATAGTCGTTTGGGCGCTCTACTAGATTGCCAATACAAAAGAGAAAGCGCATAGATACGCGTATTGTGAAGCGAGACAGATAGACAAGTTTTTTGAATAGAGGAGACTGTAGTTTAGATTTAAATTAGATTTAATTGATTATCATACCTTAGTTACTTAAATTTAGTTCCGCTAATGGCCGCAAGACTTCTTTGGTGGCGCGGACAATGCCATGGAAGTATAATTCTCACCAAAAAGCATCACGTGGTTAGACTATTCTCAATTTGGTTCAACTTATTTGACTCGCACACCAACTTGTAACTATCCGCATTCAAATTGCTTTATGTATGTGAATATTTCTGACTCAACTCCCTTCTTAATTAACTGATTGACAACTGTATGCACGTATTTGTTCTTATATCTTATGAGTATCTGAGCATCATTAAGCAAGCCACCTTCACGCCTGTTTCCCAAAGGGGTAGGCAAATTAGTATGGAGCGTCACTTCTCTCGATGCAAACATAGTTTTCTTGCTTTTTAGTACTATATGTTTGACCTTTTTTAAGGACATCATACAGACAACTATGTATTTATTTTTATATTAAGATCTATTACGAAACATATATACTTAGTCAGGTCATAAGTTCTGTCACATGTTTAATATGAAATAATTGAGACATATTTATTACTGATGTAAACATTTATATACCAAAATGAACTTAATAAAACACAGATTCTTATGCTAATAAAGTTTATTCAAAATGACCCCCGCGATTTTGAATACAGGCCTTCAACCTGCGCGGCCAGTCGTCTATCGCAGCACGAACGAGGTCCATGTCAATTTCGGCGGCTGCCTTAATCAAGGATGCCTTGAGTGACTCCAAATCAGGATGACGCGTTGAGCAGGCCTTTTCCTCTAAGTGTTACCATATCTTGTAATCTAACGGACTCAAATCTGGACTGGAGGAGGGCCAGTCTTCGTGCCGGATGAAGTCAATTTTACGCGCCGCCAGCCAGTCTTGAGTGCTCTTAGCTCTATGAGCTGGCGCAGAATCTTGTTGGAATACCCAGCGCCTGTTATTGAACATGGTATGAGAAACAGGTTCCACAAGGTTCGTGCAGACTGTATTTTGATACACAACTGCATTTGTTTTTACGCCTTTCTCACAAAAATGTACCTCAGTTAATCCCCAATAAGAGACTCCCAACCAAACCATGAGTGAGGATGGAAAATGGCCTCGTTGGACACGCGGAACACGGTTGCTCGCTTCTTCACTGCTGTGTGCGTTACACCTTATCATTTTGTTTGTTGTAGCTCTCTTCCACATTAAATTTTTTTCATCCGAAAAAAGAATTTCCCGATGCTTGTTTCCCGCGTACCGCTTCAACAAAGCGTGACATCTCTTCAACCTCATGTCCATTAAACGAGCGTCCAAACGATTTTCTGTTTTTCTTCGATATGCTCGAAGCCCTAAGTCTTCATTTAACACCTTTTTCACCGTGGTTTTGCTTAAACCCATCTGAAGGGCCAAAAGTTTTTGCTTACGTATGGGATTTCTTTGAATTCGCGCCTTCACAGCTTTTATCACTGCTGGAGTCCTAACAGAGCGAGGGCGACCACTTCTTGACCTGTCATCTACACGTCGTATACACTAGTATCGTTTGATGGTACGATAAACGAATCTTTTGGTTATATTCAAATTTTTCAATATGTCAAAAATCTGAATTGGCGCGTAACCGCAACGATGCTTCGCAATAACCGCAACACGTCTTCTTTAAGTATCCACTCCATATTTAAAAATGAGTAAAATTCTAAAAAGTACACATTTTTATATTCATGAAAAATTCGAAATTCGTATTCAATAAACTTTTTTGTGGCCAGCATTTTAAATTCAAAAGTTTTTATTGTGTGACGGAACTTATGACCAGACTATGTATATACAGTTATAATATAGCTAGAATAAAAAAATTAAGGATGGCAACATTTATTTCTGGCAATAGTGGCGAACAAATTACATATACTAAAATATATCTCTATATATTATTTTACAATTTTTTTGTCGGTATCAAATACCTCCCTTAATAGGTACTGTATCAAAGTTAATGTTTTCCTCTATGGCGAAAAATAAACAAACAAATCAAAATTAAGTAAATGTTTAATGCTACGTCGCTACATTCGAGTCACTAATAGTCTGTATTCATCTTCGTATTCAAAGTCCGTGTATATTATAACGTTAACTTTTGTCTTTTCTTCGTACTTTATTACCCCTATTCACTATAAGTTTGGCAGTGCCATGTTATAATCCT
The DNA here is from genome assembly GCA_963924495.1 of Nemapogon koenigi. Classification (NCBI taxonomy): domain Eukaryota; kingdom Metazoa; phylum Arthropoda; class Insecta; order Lepidoptera; family Tineidae; genus Nemapogon; species Nemapogon koenigi. Next base: position 8,404,466 of record OZ004648.1, read on the forward strand.
AAAAAACGTTTTGATATTTTGCCCTTAACTGTATTTTGAGGGTACCACTGACACTCTTTAAATTAGTTACATCTTTCTGAATATCGTCAGTCATTTTATGAATAACTTCGTCATCAATCGTAAACACAATGATTCCAGGACATCTTTGTTGTAAGGTGTCTACAAAAGATGCCAAACTAGCAATGTCACCTCCTGCAGCAACAGCATCTGCGGTTCTTTTGCAGGAGCGCCCTTACCGTGACGACTCTCTGAATAGTTCCTTTCTCCCTTAATAGAATACCCTTTTGACAGCAAGGAAAGCTAGAGTATAATTAGCTTCAGATAAGGCCTCGTTTCTGTCTCAATTTTCTCCATTTCTCATATAAATGTTGTACTTGGCGATCCGTTGGATTGCATTGGGCATTAGCTAAAGATATTGCTGGCTGCTGACTCCTTATCAATTGAAACGTTTATGATATGCATCTCGTGATAGTGCTTTGCTGCTGAAGATGTCATACCAAGTTTAAAATATTGATAAAATTGTACCTTTGTCTCCTCATTGCATCGTAACAAACCATACGCCTCTGCCACTTCTAATCTATGAGAATGATAAAAGATAATAAATATCAAGACAAGCATTTAAACCTTTTTTCAGTAATTCATCATTTCTAATAGTATCATTATTAACTTTCAATCTAAAATCAATACTTGCTGTGCAGAATATGTTTCATTTATTAGGTTTTTGTTCATTATTTACTTTATTCTTACTGGAATGTTGACAAAAATACTTTTGGAAATGTATTTTTTACTATCCAGTTTGCCGAAGTAAATTCTGAAAAACTGTAGAAGAAGAAAACATTTGTCTGCCCAAAACCTTCATTAGCAAAACGCTATGCAAGTGTTGGGGTGAAGAAGCATTTGGGAACACGCTACCAGCCCATCAATGACAAAATGTAAGCAGGTTATTTGAGGTGGAAAAGATTTAAAAATTGGCTGCAAGTGAACCCATATGGGCGTTATGGGTGAGTGAGTGGTGTTTTGGGAAGTAGTACAAAAGGACTCTGTAGAGCCTTTGATATAAACTACAACAGTATGAAGGCTTAGCTGAAGTCGAGACCTTCCAAAATTATATGATTGTATTTGGCACAGTAACTTTCGGAAAAGTCTATGGCCTTTATTCATAAACGTTTATTAGCAACGTTTTTGTTAAAATATGTTTTGTCACTCTCTAACAAACCTGTCTTTACTAATAATAGAAAGAAACAAAACACATTTTAACAAAAACGTTGCTAATAAACGTTTATGAATAAGGCCGTTAGTGTATTATAGCTTCATCGTCACTGAGATTTTGTTATAAGACTGAAAATAATTATCTAAAACGTCGTGCAGATCTGCATCAGTTCACGCGGGTGAACCGTAAAAGTTATTTAGATATTTTGTTACAATCCTTGTTTCTTTTAAATTAGGATCGTTGTAATATAAGTTCTGGCCATCTTGTCCTAGGCAATTTAGCAATATGGCGGCCTCTTCTCGCTTTAGAAAATCTTTCAAAGGCAGCTGTGGTCATATAAATATGGAGTTCTTGTTTAAATGTCCTCTATTTTGGCAACAGATCCATAAAATCAACTTGAACCTGTGTTGGCATTCTGAATTTGTTACTGGCCGCCATGTCAAATACCTGTTCAGTTTTACTTTTAATTTTTGTTTTGGCTGTTGTACCTATTTCTAGGTAAATACGTTTATAAATACTTGTCTAAATATTCTACACAATTCCTTTCTACATCATTTTGTTATATCTGACGGATTAGACAGCATACGCCATGAAAACACAGAGGAGCAAATTTTTTTCCTGACTTGATTCACTTGTATTGTTAATGCTAAAACTATAATTTAATTTCTTTGAATACCTTAGTAATTCTTGCTGGACTTCTACCGTGTCGATATCTTTTTCGCCTCTGACTTTCTCTCTTTCTTTCATATTCTGTTCTTTGATAAACTCTAGTTCAAGACTCTTGAACTCTATGCTTGAGTTTGATTATGCTCCCGTTCCATCTCAATTTTCTTAAATTCAATTGCTGCCAGAGTCTGATTTCGCTCCTCTTATATCTTCTGCCTCTTCTCCTCAATGGCTGCTAAAGCAATTTCATAGCGAGATATCTTCCTTGCTTTATTTTACGCGACTGGAGCAAAATTTGTGAAGCAAATCATAATGAAATCAATTAAAAATCACGCACATTATTACTTCAAAAGCATTAGGACGGCCATATGGCTACTGCTCGGTGATTGGTCGAGACGGGACAATGGCGGTTTTGCATCTTCGATGTTATATAGTGTAGATTTTGCAACTCACCCGTAAGTTTCAACCGTGTCTGTGTATACAACTAGTGATTTCGTCAATCGATTTTTATTTTCTTTTCTTAGCTTGAGTGTATTATGCAATTTTCACAATTCGAATTGGCAGCTATTGCAATTGCCGTTCATAATTGGAAACGCAGCCTGGAGAAAACGAAATTCAGAAAGAGAATTCGCCACGGTCTACAATTAATTAATAGATGATGAGAGCACATTTTACGGTTATTTTAGTATGTCTAAAGGATGTTTTAGTTAGTACAAGATATTTGAATAAAGAAATTATATGTATGACACAACAAACTATAATTTATTTATTAACATATCTTTAATTTCCTTGAATACTTTTAGTAATTCTTGCTGGAATTCTACCTTGTCCAATTCTATTTCGCCTCTCGACTTTCTCTTTTTCTTTCATATTTTGTTCTTTGATAAATTCTAGTTCAATCCTCTTGAACTCTATTTCTGCTTGAGTTTGATCACGTAGCGTTCCATCTCAATTCTCTTGAATTCAATTGCTGCTAAAGTCTGATTTCGCTTCTCTTGCATCTCCAGTCTCTTCTCCTCAATGGCTGCAAAAGCAATTGCAGCTTTGTAATAGATCATGAGAGAAAATTTTACGGTTATTTTAGAACTAGCGACCGCCCGCGGCTTCGCCCGCGTAGAATCTATTGTGCACAGCTTTGGATAAGTTCATATATTGTGTAACCAACCAAAGAAATGTCATCATTTTTTCAAACGACAACACTGGCATAGACAATGGACTCGCTCTCTTTTGGATCAAAATTCGAACTTGTGATTTTATTTTGCTTACTATACAAAAATTACACATCCAATATCATATTTTCTTAAGATTTTCTCGATTCCCGAGATCAAGGAATCGAATTACATACAAATTCCTAAGAAAGGGTACGCCGTTTGGGGGAAACGTATCAAGAAAGTTTTGTAGAGCGCCATCCCGCTCTCTCGTTTTATTATCTCAACGATGCTTTAGTTATTACATGATATTTTAATAAAGAAATTATAAGTATGACATAACAACTATCATTAATTTATTAAGATGTCTTTAATTTCTTTTAAATACTTTTAGTAATTCTTGCTGGACTTCTACCGTGTCCATTTCTATTACGTTCCCGTTCCATCTCAATTCTCTTGAATTAAATTGCTGCCAGAGTCTGATTTCGCTCTTGTATCTTCAGTCTCTTCTCCTCAATAGCTGCAAAAGCAATTGCAGGTTTGTAATACATCATGAGAGAAAATTTCTAGATTCCTTCTCTTCAGCTGTACTGTTATTTTTCAACACCAAGTTTTTTCAATCAAATTATTAGCTTCGCAAATATCACATAAGTCTTTTTTAGGCACAAAGAATGATATGTTAAAATCCTGTGTAAATATGCGATAGAACATCAAGTAAGTTGCGAAAGGGACGTTTTGAGATTTACATTGTTCAACATAGTCTCTATGAAGATCTGTTATAGCTTTGCTTCCATCGATGTAATGTCTTTTGGAGTTAGCTCGGATGTAGTGAGATTCAATTTTCGGTATAGACTCTATAAATATTTTAACGCCGTTTTTAATACTTTCATCCACTCTGCTGTGGTTTTGATGACATCCACGGTTATCTTTCATTAAAGAAATGTTAGTATCTTTATATATTTTTCTTTAAAGCCGTCTCTATAGGCCGATTGTTTATTCCTAAAGTATTTAAAAAAAAAGTTTACATACTCTAATTTTAGCACTAGAGACAGTCAAAAAGAAAGCGCTGTTATTATCACGATTTGGTGCAATGTTTCCGTCCGTATTAACCTTAACACAACGATGTTTTGGAACGACTGCTTCGACATTGTTTGCAATAAACGTCCATTGCTTTTCAATTTCCCCCAAACCCCAATATTCATTTAAAATTAGTTGTCGTTGTTCCTCTGTAATATTTGAACGACATTTAAAAGAACAATTTTTTCGGCAAGGCGGTTTCAGTTGACGTTCTAAATTAGTTTTATTAGTTTTTGTCGATTGATATGATTTTCCGCTATTTCTTAGTCGCTTTGCAACATTTTTCTTCCAGTTTTTTTCTTGTCTTTGTCTTTTTTCCCCATTTTTAGTTGGAGTAGAATAATTTTCTACTGCAGGCGGTTCATTTTCGGCTGTAATAAGATCTGCTTGATGTGTGGTGTTTAACATCACTTCGTGGTCATCTGTGGGTGTCACATTAAAGTTGACTGTAGCTACACTAGAATTAAAAAAATCTTGATGCTCTAGGAAGTTTTTGCCGGTATAGATATCTTCACTTTCAGAATTTGAAGAACATTTAACAAATGTTGGTTCTCTATGTTGATAGTCTGGGTCCTTTGCGGAAACATCGCTATCTAGAAAAAATACATAAGATTAGATAGGTATTGACTAAATTAATTAAGATTGTGTTATTAAAGTCTTACCTTTGTAGAAAGACGGACCACTGATTACACCCGTATTTATAAACAAGTAATTACTTATTACTTAGCAATTGCTTCACTAAGTATTTGCTTGTTCTTAGAATCATTACTTAGAAAAATATATTCTATAATCAAGTTATACTCTTTTTTATCTAAGCAAAGCAACAAGTATTACTTATTACTTGGTGTTGAAAAAAAACGTAACGTTCCATTCTTCAAAGAAAGTAATAAAATAATGGTATGATAAATTTAAACCAATTTTAATGAAAAATATAAAATTACTGTAATATTATCTAATTAACTTATATGTACAGTATAATGATAAACATTACAAAATTTATTCCTGCAAAATTGTGATTTATTTGTATATTTTGAAATACATATTTGGTAACATTTGTGGGAAACGGAACGTTATGTAATCTGATTATAATGCTACTAAATTAAATTGTTCATCTTACTTTCATAAGCAAGTTTGGGCAACCAATTTTTAATTTTGTTTCTTAGCCAGGTATACTCGACGAGATTTTGATATTTTTGATATTGTATTTTATTTCGTGGCAAATTGTAGATAAATATGAGTAACGAAAGAAACATTTTTTCATCTTTGGAAAAGGATATGTTTTTAAATATAATCCAAAACTACGATACGATTAATTAATTCCTGCATATGAAGTGCTAATGCCCGGCTAACTTTTTTAACTACCTATATGGCATACTGTTGACTGTGATATGTGCATAATATCTCCACACACCATTTGAAAACTTCCAGTGGCATAAAAGCGTAAAGCAGTCAAAAGTTGGTTCTCTGGACTGATAGGAAGGCCTCATTGAGTACCAGAACGTAGATTATCAGTAATTAGTGGCAATATGTAATTTATAACTTTATAACTTTGTTTCGGAATATTCTCGAAAGGGATCTTTATCCCGAAAATACACTTTGGTCACTCTCACTTCGGGAACATAAATACTGGCTTCAATTTGTTGCAGTGGATCACTAGTAATGTTATACAAGTTATGAAATAAATTATCTAAATCATCCATAATTAAATGCCTAATATAATAACCTCAAATCCCCATACAAATTCATTGCTCAAGTAAAGAAATTGGTGACTAATGCTTGGCCAAGTAATCTAACTTTTGACGTTTCTTACTTTACTTGTTTTCTTAACTATAAAATGAAATCTGTTACTTAAGTAATTACTTTTACTTAAGAAAAGGTGTTTACTTGTTTATAAATACGAGTGTTAGTGCTCGTAAGTGCTCTAATAACTCCTACTACGACGACGACGTGAGGGTAATGCGTCTTCTTTGTCTAAAAAAATAGTTATGTTAAATTAACAAAATTTATATAGAACTGTATAATTAATACAGTGTAATAAACAAAATTAAATAAAAAATCCTTACCTAGTGTAACCACGTTAACGCTGGAACCATCAGCTTACACACCTTGGATGCTGGAACTATCAGTAATCTCCATTTGAGTACTGGAATTACCTTGATTAGTGTAGTTTTCTAAAGTTAATTGAATCATTTTTCTAGCCCGTGATCCCATCTGAAAAAATAAGTCTAGATAGTTAATTTGTTTTATAGTTTATAACGTGATATAAAGATATGTTTTACGTTCAATTAAAAATATATCCGGAAAAACGGAACAACAACAAATAATCGGAACTCATTTTTTGTATTAGAAAATCATTCATCATCAACAAAGTTTCATCCTAAAATATCACAGTGCAAGAACTTTATTTTTTCAAGAACAAAGTGATATCACTTTATATAACACTTAACACTCACATACATTTTTTTCTAGAAAACTGAGTTATATACACATACCACAATAAATAATAAAAAGTATCATTGGATTGAAACATACCTTTACAACCAAACCGTGGTAACGTCGTGATGTCACGTTTTTTAAGAAATGCAAGAGCACCTTACCCTTTGCGTGTCAAGGAACTACTAACTTGTATGTGTCACGTCACATTGTTGAAACAAGTTGCCCGTCCGAAAGAGACAATGCGACAACACAATATACCACTGATGTGTGGTCTCTTTCACTCATATATTCCCTGTTTGTCACTTAAAAAATACCACGTTTTTGAAGAAAATAAAGTTGAACACGGCGGTTCCGATTATCAAATAAAAAAATTTTTTTTTCCGAAATGTCACGTTGTTTTCGCAAAGAGGCCATATCTTTAATTTCTTTGAATACTTTTAGTAATTCTTGCTGGACTTTTACCGTGTCCATTTCTATTTCGCTTTTGACTTTTCTCTATCTTTCATATTTTGTTCTTTGATAAACTCTTGAACTCAATTTCTGCTTGAGTTTGATTATGTTTCCGTTCCATCTCAATTCACTTGAATTCTATTGCTGCCAGAGTTTATTATTTTACGAAAATTAATTGTAGCTTAGAAGAAAAATAAGTAATTGCTTACTTTATGATAAGCTCTGTACGAGTGCAGACGCGCTGTGTAATATCAAATTTTCGTGATAAAGCTTGCTGGCCAACTCCCTGGCAGTAATAAAAGTATCTCATCTCGTTCAGTTCCTCAAAATTGACTTTTTGCGTATTTTTCTTGTATAACTCAATTACAAAGTTTTCTCCTTTAGAGCTTATTTCTTCGTGAGTAGAGTTGTGTGCAGCAAATACGCTAACTGCTGACATCAGATTAGGATCTTTCTCATGGATATCGAATGCTGTATTTTTGCCTTTTGTAATTGTAAATATGGCACTGGTTGTGACATCCTGTGATCGCGTCGCAAAACAATAGCGCTTCTGTCATTGCCTTTCCTAAAGTTTTCTGAAGTTTTGCAATATTATGAACACGGACATGTGTAGTAGGTCCGGTCCACCTGGAATATACATGTACACAGTGTTCTGTGCTTGCTCTTGTAGCTACAACGGCAACAGGGTGTTCACTTGTAGAAAGGCTTAAAGCTGTTGTTACTATGAGGACATCAGCATCATCTTCTGCTTGCAAAACAGCCATGCCGGCTGCTTCCAATCGATTAATTAACAGATCAAAGCATCAGCATCATAGATCGTAAACATCCCATCTATTTGTGGTTCTATATTTTTTTATTTTATCCAATGCATCGTCAGTATCTGATGGGGGCGGAAATAAAAATTAACATAGTTTGTATATTCACTTGACTAACATTACATTCAATAGATAGAATAATATTGTCATTATAAAATAAATATGGTTATTGTTAGTTTAAGTACTCAAGTATATCAAACCAACCTGTGCCCATAACATTTTTTTTATGTAGATTTTCTTTCTTTTTCATTTTTTTATTAAGGTCTAAGAATATCTTTTCGCAGACATCGGGTGGTTTATTTATCATTTTTCCAACCTCTTTCCAGGCTTTGCCTTGGGACTCAATAGCAATTATTATTTCTTGCTTCTGACTTAAAGAATAATACTTGTAAACATTATAGATTAGGATCTGAAAATGGTCATAACGACAAAATGTAATTAAACCTATATCCTAATCAATTTCTTAATCACCTTCTAAAACCATCTTTGCATCAGAATGTTGTTTCTTGAGTTTAGACTTACTGTTACGGTAACAACTTAATAAATTTACTACAGTTCTTGGAACATATTTTGTATTTCCATTATATGTTTCCGCTACTTTCGTCCAAGCTTCTTGTTTTTGAGCATGTTTCACGCCGTCAGTTTTTTTACTTTCTATTATTTTTGTATATGGCTCTAACACCTTACAAAATAATAGTTGCTCTTCCTTCGTGAAATTAGGTGCAATTATTGCAAAACAAGTAAAGAGAATATAAATTACAAGGTCACACAAGCTGAGAAGAATGAGCAACACAACAAAGCTACAAACAAGGAAATAAAATGTGGGTTATGTTTTTTCTTATAATTATTTTATGGCTTGGATACGAGTCCTTTTAGCCAACACAAGCCGCCCTTTTTTTTACAAACAGGGTAAAAAACAATGCTTGGATGCAAAATTAGAAAATATAATGCTACAAAATGAAAAATTAAAATTAGACAGAAAAATTAAAAAATCAATGACAATTTTCATTTTACTATCATAGAATATTTTAGATCATTGTTACTAACCTAATGTATTGAATTAAATAAAAGGCTTGTAAATTTTCAATTTAATTTTATTTAAATCATCTAGGTCATACTCTATTTATTGTAAAAAATCTATTTATTAGATCGACCCTCTCATTTATATCTTGTACATCTATATTCTGAGGGATGTCTTCAACGTTTATCTCTGCAGTAGGCAGCTCAACTTTTGGAGTAACTTCCTCGAGATTGTGACTCCTACAAATGTTGTGTAAAACTGCAGTAGCTATTATTATTGCCTGGACATTTGGCAATGATAAACGCAATGTGAGTGCCATAACAGGAAATCGTCGTTTCCAAACTCCAAATGTAGAACAATATTAAGATAATATTAGTTATTCCACCAAAAATAAATATGTGAAAAGGGGAAAAGTTTGGTAGGTACTAGCTAGTATGTCAGCTTCCCTAGTAAAATTAGATGGTGGGTTCCAAATATAAATGTAGGTTAATTAAATTATAGCCTATATACCTTTCAATAGTATTTCTTGTTGAAATGTGAGCTTCGTTGTACCGCTGTTCAGCTTCAGTTACAGGATTCAAAAGAGGTGTTAGTAAATAAGGTCTGTTTGGATAGGCACTATCTCCAAGCAACCAGCGTGTACCAAATTGACCTGCATCACGTCGGAGTCACCAATATAGAAATAGCTACATACAACGATCATGAGTAAAAGGAATACTCTCCAACGCACATCGTTGGAAAGTTGCATAGGTATATGCCAATCTATTAAATATTTTCAATGGCGCGATACAGGTTTCAATGAGATAGTAACGGTGCGACATCTATCGACGCGATGTGCCGCCACAATAAGAATATTATTATGGGAAGTAGAAATGTAAAATAACAAAACTGGGCAAGTACCAAGGGTATTGTAAAAACTTTACTGAAAAAAATCATACCTCTTAGAATAGAATTGTTGAAAATGGTTGCATCATGGGTGGAGCCTGGCCACCGTGCTACCACATTCATTAGCCTCAAATCAGCATCACATGCAGCTTGGACGTTCAGTGAAAAATAATTACTTACATGGAGACTATGCGAACATGTGTACAATCAATTGCTGCAAGAACCCGGGGAAATCCAGCAATTTGGAAAAATTTCTCTGCACCCCTTTGATGCATAAAAATATATTTATCATACAAGGTGGCAATAGCTGATGAAATATCTTTTACTATTCTGCCCGCTGTTGACTTTGACCACAGGATATGCTTTGACACTCCAATAAAGTCGGCCACAGAAATCACCATAGTGCCTAATGCATAAAACCGCAATGTCAACAAAAGCTGACACAGTGGAGGCACCCCATAATTTCTGCAAAGAATAGAGAAGTACCTACTTATTAATAGTACTAATAGACTCCGCTTCACTTCATGGATAAAATAAGAAACAAAGTATGTGCTAATGTGGCGTTTCATTCAATTGATGTGAGATTCGTTGAACTTACCTTGTTGAGGTTACCCGTATAAAGGGCATAATTTCAGTCAATAGTGAATTGACCGCATGTTTGGGTAACCTAAACCTGAAGGCAAATTCAGCATCCTCAAGACCCTGCATGTAATTCACTCTTCTTAATCTCCTCGAAAAAGCCCGTCGTGCTACTTCTGCATCATTATCGGAAACCCAATCAAATAACTGAGCGAGAACCTCCAAATCACTGTCACTATCACTCAGTGATGACATAATTACCAAATTTTTGCAATAAAATTTATAAACAGGTCGAAATCCGAGAATTTTGGATTGTTTACAGCGATCGAAACAACTGTCAAATTGACAGATAGGTTATTGGCATGTCTAAACTGTCATTTTCGAACAGAGGCCAATGGGTACTTCCTGAGAAATATGCAGTTTTGATAACATTGTCAAAAAAAAAAAAATATGTTTTTAAACTTTTTTATTACTGTATTGATAGAATGTAACGTCTACATGGTGTTTCTACTGGAGGCCTCCTTGTATCCTCATGATAGAAGGAATTATAGCCCTTCGAAATTTTAGAAGACATGGTAATGATTATTTGCAGCACGATAATTACAATTTGTTACACGGTAATGACTATTTACACCATGGTGGTGGCAAATCTCAACATGGTAATGTTTTTAAGCCATGGTAGTTGCTTTTTAAATTTAATAATAAAAAAATAAAACATAAAGTAAGTATCTCTTTCTATTAAAATTTTTAGACTTAAACCTAATCAACAAGACAGTCTCAATTTCTTTAAATAGGTAACCTAGTACCTAGTTAACATATTTTGCAATATTTTAGTTGCATAAAAATCTTGCAGTACGTACCTAATTATATTTAAAGTTGAATAATAATATCGAAAAACAAACAATTTAAAGCTCAAGCTTACATTTGAGGTAGTAAAGATTTCTAAAATAAAGATAAAACAAAACAGTTTTCAAAATAAACTTAATCTTAATGATATGAAAAACATACAAATGTCTCTATATAAAACATTTCTAGAATAATAGACATTAGATAAAAAAGACATTGTCCTCATTGTAGCCCAGAAAAAAATCTTTCTGTTTTTCTGAATCAACTCTCAACTCAAGTTTCTTTACAATTGAAGTGTGTGTAACTTCATCGCGGTCTACTCTTTTTGTTTTCACAAACTTGAGCATTGGTTTTTTAATAGTTTTGAAAAATATTATACAAAAAATAGTTTCATTGTTTTCTATATTCATTGTATTTTTTCCTTTGATAATATCGAACAAGTACATGATCGTCAATGGAATACAGGTTTTCCTCAGGAGCTAGATTTTCTGAATTTTCTATCTTATCAAAACTGGAGTTCTTACTAATAATGTTTAATGCCTTATAATTCTGGTTATCAGGTTTTGCGTCTCCGGTATTTTTAAGTACGACATCCTGCGTAAATGATTCAGCACAGATTTTAGTGTCCTTGGAATCAAGTGTCGGCTTCGAAGAATTATGTACTACGTCCATGTACTTGTTGTAGGCATCTAAAGTCAGAACGGACAATGATTTTGGAACTTTGTCAACATCATTGTATGATCCCGTAGTAGTTGGTGCGACATCATGTATAAATGATTCAGCACAAACTTCAATGTACTCCAAATCAGGTTTCGAGTGTAACATGTTAAAATCAGATTCAGCGTTAAAATAATGTTGTTCACTGCATGACACAATGTTATCAACATCATCGCACGCCTCAGGAATAGTTGGTACATCATATGCAAATAATTCATCACAATCTTCAGTGAGCCTCAAATCAGGTAACAAGGGTGAGGTGACAAAATTAAACTGATTTGATGGATTTGCGTATGTAGCATTCGGCATAAATGGCGTCGATTCAGCGTTCATGTAATTCATTGTTAGTGGTTTCTTAGGAGGATTAATCAATATATTGGATAGTATGATAGGTGTTTGTTTTGCAGGAGGTTTGCTCGGTATGGCTAAATCGTAGTATCCTAAGTGTTTTCCATGAATACATTTTACAGTTCTGTTTTTGCAAAGCTCAGAAATACAGCTTTGTCTTCGCAAAACGATATATTGTTCAGAATTTTTATTCCATACTATTTGGTGGACTTGCATCATACCTTTAAAGGGCTTGAGTTGTTGGGATGGCATAAAAAAATCTTTTTCATAAATATCATATTCAGATACTTGTTCAAGAACAACATTTTTTAACGCTGTCTTCATTTCGGTCGCAAACGTGTCTATATCTGGTATATCTAAAGCCGGGGGCTATAACTTACCAACATCGCCTAATTCTATCAAACTAATGGTTATGAATTACGGCACGACTCTAAAAATGACCGTTATTCAAGATCTTCTGAAGCTGAAAGCGAGCAACCACAGCTTTACCCTCACATTCGACGAATGGACGTCCATGAGAAATAGGCGCTATATTAACGTGAATGTTCACGCCTTTGCTAAGCAAAAACCTATTTTCTGGACTTTACTTTGGTTACTTGGGTTTGGTGCGGATTTATGGCAGTTTGCCTGCAGAAGCCTGTATCAGAATTCTAAAAGAAAAACTATCAGAATACGAGCTATCTTTGGATAAGGATGTAATCTGTATCACCACAGACGGTGCCAAAGTCATGGTAAAAGTTAGAAATCTCATCAAACCCGATCAACAACTTTGTTATGCCTATGGGATCCAATTGGCTGTTGTAGAAGTTATTTATAAACAACAAACTTCTTCACCTAACGGCCCTGAAGCCCCTGAACCTTCAAATGAAGAAATGTCAGTGCGAAATGAGGCAGTCAATGAAAGAACATATGAGAAATTGTGACAATGTCTTGGAAAATGACGAAAATTACATTTTTGATTTGACGTTTCCTACAAACGAAAGAAACCTGGCTGTGGAGTACGCAGAAGTTATTAAGAAAGTAAGAAAGGTGGTAAAACTATTTAAAAATTCACCTACGAAGAACGATCTGCTGCAGATATATATGACAAAAGACATGGGAAAAAATATTGCTTTATCGTTGACTGCAAAACAAGGTGGTCAAGCCTGACCGAAATGATAACAATATTCAACAAAGTAAAATTATGTGTATCGAAAACTCTGGTTGACTTAGGCCTTGGTGCAAATCTTGACTACTTTTTCAATGAACAGGAATATGATGTGCTGATGGATCTAGAACAAATATTACAGCCGGTGAAATTAGCAGTCGAAGTTTTATGTAGACGAGAGTCTAATTTGATTACTGCGGAAACTACTTTGAGATTCGTTATTAGCAAACTGAAAAATATTGATAAGCCATTAGCCCAAAAACTTGTTGATTCGTTGAGCAAACGGATCTCTGAGCGGCGAACTAACTTGACAGCGGTTTTATTATACTTACATGATCCACATAAGTACGAAGAAGACAGAAGTCAGTTTATTCATGATGAAATATTTAGTCTACCTTCAAAGTGTGTAATACGCAAGGCAATCAAAGTTATAGTCGAAAGGCTAGAGTACACGGGAAACAACGCACTAACCATTGCTCCTGCTGATGATCCTTATGACAACATCCCTCTCGCCAATCTGGAGACACACACGGCAGCAGCAGCACCAATGTCACTTTAAGACGAACTCGAACTGACTTTGACTCGTACGAAAAGTTCTGGATCAACAGCCCAACAACCTAGGTCTGGCAATTTGAGTAACTTTGAGGTTTTTTTGATAAAGAAGGAAATGAACTATTTCGAGTTGGGTGGATTAAAACGCACATACCTTCAATTCACCTACAATTCGTTAATGACAATTGAGGCGTATAGTTTCCAACTCTGCCAAGTCCTTGAGCGGTTGACGCTTCTAGGCAACACCAGTTGGCGTTGCTTTGGGCGATTGGCTCTTTGTGTAGTTGGTAGCCCATGACGTAAGAGGCACCAAATACTGTGATCGCATTTGCGTTTGCTGAATTTGGTCTAATGACTAGACTCGTCCAGCGCGCGTTTGGATCAACATTCTCATTAGTCGGTAAAGACTTAATGAGTTGGACTCCGTCTCCTTCAACTGTGAGGGCATCCAGCTTTACTTTTTCGTTGCGGAATGTTGGGCATCCCACGAAGTAATCGCTGACCTTCTGCAGTAAGTTGATGTTTAGACGAGTTCGTCCTACGACTTCGTCAAATTGGTTGTCAGTTATTCCCACTGAATTCAGTAAGATTCTGACTTCCTCTTTGCGAGCGCCTATTTGGCCAAAGTTTCCGCACATCGCGCGCGTAGCTCTGGTGTGTTGAGGTGTTACACGAAAGTTTGGTACGGGATGTACCCCTTCCGATGACTCTGCCATTAGAACATCTCCGCTGATTCCCAGTGATGGGACTTCCTCGAAGAGGTTGTGGTTCTGTTCGTTCACTATTGCTGCATGATAACCTCCCTGACCTTGCACTACCGTTACTGGCAAGGTGTGATCTGCAAGAAAGACAGTTTTACCTGTCGGATCCTTGACCTCACCTATACCTTTTAGAAACAGGTAGATGGGTTGGGGAATGTTAAATTCATGCTGCATTATAGCTTTGCAGAATTCTATTTCCTCATAGCTCAAGTTTGCGTTTGAGCGGTTGACGCTTCTAGGCAACACCAGTTGGCGTTGCTTTGGGCGATTGGCTCTTTGTGTAGTTGGTAGCCCATGACGTAAGAGGCACCAAATACTGTGATCGCATTTGCGTTTGCTGAATTTGGTCTAATGACTAGACTCGTCCAGCGCGCGTTTGGATCAACATTCTCATTAGTCGGTAAAGACTTAATGAGTTGGACTCCGTCTCCTTCAACTGTGAGGGCATCCAGCTTTACTTTTTCGTTGCGGAATGTTGGGCATCCCACGAAGTAATCGCTGACCTTCTGCAGTAAGTTGATGTTTAGACGAGTTCGTCCTACGACTTCGTCAAATTGGTTGTCAGTTATTCCCACTGAATTCAGTAAGATTCTGACTTCCTCTTTGCGAGCGCCTATTTGGCCAAAGTTTCCGCACATCGCGCGCGTAGCTCTGGTGTGTTGAGGTGTTACACGAAAGTTTGGTACGGGATGTACCCCTTCCGATGACTCTGCCATTAGAACATCTCCGCTGATTCCCAGTGATGGGACTTCCTTGAAGAGGTTGTGGTTCTGTTCGTTCACTATTGCTGCATGATAACCTCCCTGACCTTGCACTACCGTTACTGGCAAGGTGTGATCTGCAAGAAAGACAGTTTTACCTGTCGGATCCTTGACCTCACCTATACCTTTTAGAAACAGGTAGATGGGTTGGGGAATGTTAAATTCATGCTGCATTATAGCTTTGCAGAATTCTATTTCCTCATAGCTCAAGTTTGCGTTGCCGCGCTTGGCTTTTATGTCAAGTAAACGTGCCTTGAAATATGAAAAGAAAAAAAAATTAAATTTTTTATACAATTACTATACCAATTTCATTTTTGTCTTATTTTAAGGATAAGTCTCTCTATATTCATTTATATAACGATTTACAGCTTGATAGTGCTCCCCGTAATTGTAAAAGACGAAAAAGTCGTGGACTTAGCAGAATTTGAAACTGAAGCTCGGATATTGCTGGTTTTGAATCTGACAAACTTGGACATTGCTGTTTTTGTTATGACAATTTTTGAGGTGTACTCTATTCAACCTAATTTGATCCTTTGAAGTGTTCAATGAAAATAATGTTTATTTTGAGCCGAAATGTAAATGGATATAATGGGTATACTTAGACAGATTAAAAAAGGAAATTTACAGTTACAGTTTATTGGAAAAATATTAAATCATTAGGTCATTTAAAATTATTTGTTCTTTGCATGTGGTTTCTAGATCAACATCATTATTTTCATCTTCTTCGTTTTCCACGTTATCGACTTGTACCGTATTTGGTATCAATTTGTCGTAAAAAGACAACACCTCGGTAACTCCTCCAGTTAGCGTCAAAGTGTGTACTTAACAATTTGTTGACGTCTTTAATTTTTGTAGCTTTAAGGGTTCCCGATCCCAATAGCATGTCTTGTGGATTGATCATATTTGTGAATTTGCCATTTTTACAGACACTTCTGTAAGCTCCTGTGTCGGCAACATAATGGACTTCACCTTTTACCAATACATTTCCAGCTCTTAGTTTCGAACGCTTCAATATAAAACGCTTGCACTTCATAAAAGGTGCATGACAAGTGCTAACAGTTTTTAAAACCTTTTTGGCAGCGTCTTTCCAATCTTTGACTGGACACTCTTGTCCGACTGAGATGATACTGGAGTATACTTTTATAATGTCCGAGTAACCAATCGGCTCCAGTATTGTGTCTCGTTTGCAAAACTCCGTTTCAATTCTTCCAAAAACACGATCCGCTGGAAGAAACGAATGACCCACAACAGGGAATATTATTTCCACCTTCTTAATATGTTGAGGAGCTTCTGATAACCACTTTAGGCACATTCCTACAACAGTTGTATTTTTATTTTGGCCGGCGCACCCATCAGCCATTAATCTAAGTGTATTAATTTGAAGAGGGAATGCTGTTGCATTTAATCAATGATAGATCGCAGATGCAATTAAGTTGGAGTCTTTCGGAAATTGGTCTTCAGTCCAAACATACGCAAACGTATTATCTTTATTTAACTGTGACTTTGACGAGCCTGCTACAATTGTGAAATTGTAAAGATAAAACTGTCTAGAATAATAGGTGCTTTGATCGGGAATTTTGGGTAGCGGCATGTTCTTTTGACAGTCATATGATAATGTAAAACATTTGGAGAATCATTCTTCAAGTAATTGAAAAAGCTTGCGCGCGTTTTTTGTGAACTCTTAAATGGATCATCAAATCATTTTTCGTTCTGTCATCTTTAGCTACCTTAATTTTCTCTGTATATTGCAAACAGACAGAGCACACGTCAGTACGCGGCGAACCGAATCCCAAGTTAAAATTGGTGTTAAACACATTCCTAAATAACTTCTTTTAACTTTTAAATGTTCTGACGCTTGATTATCATATATGTTATAGCGGACCCGGCAGACGTTGTCCTGCCCAAACGTTGGCTTGCCTGCACTACCCCTACCCTACCCCTACCCTACCCCTACCCCTACCCTACCCTACCCTACACCTACCCCTACCCCTACCCCTACCCTACCCCTACCTTTACCACTACCACTACCCCTACCTCTACTCCTACAATTCTACTCCTGCGATTCCCATACAAAACTACTTTTTGATTTTTCAGCTGAACTTTAGGGTTTTTCCAACTTTTTCCACCCCTGTGTTGTAACGAACAAAACAAAAAAGAATTAGCCAAATCGGTTCAGCCGTTCTCGAGTTTTAGCGAGACAAAGAAATGTTAATTGATTTTTATATATATAAGATATAATTTATTTATACTTAGTTCGGCAGGTAGATAGTCTTGCGCTGCTACTTCCCCGGCAGTAATGCGGCTCAGAACACTTCAGTTTTTTTATAAATTCCATAACTGCTGTTTTTCTGTCAAAATATTTACAAGATTTACGGTCTCCTCCTCGCCTCTCTTCTGGAATAAGTCCTTCTTTCAGAAATTTCTTTGCTATACCTTCAACACGATACTTATTGATTCCAAGTACGTTTAGGAACGTTTTCTGACAAACTCTTATCAATTTCATTATCGAGCGACTGTAAATGTAATACCCAGTACTTATTTCTTTTTCTTTACGAGTTGCGTTACGTGGTCGACGTCGGTAAGTAGGACTCCCTTTAATATGTTTCAGTACAAAAGCATCCTGTGACCGTTTATCCTTGTTTTTATAAAAATGTTTTTTGTTTAACATTTGTATTTTTGCGCGGTATAACACGTGAGGTTACACTCACGGAATAATTTACGTTTTCAGCATCATTAACTAACGATTCATCTTGACTTTTATTGCTATCAATTGCAGGAGAAGCGTAATTCCCAGAATTGATCAAAATATGTTTTTTTGTGCTTGTAATTCTTTCCGAACTCTTAAGTGTTTCCATTTGAACTGGATATCTTTGCCTGAAACAAGTAATACAATAGTGTCTGGTTCACTTCACAACTTGAAAAGCGTGTTTATTCTTGCTACTGCGAGTAAAAATACGTGTGATAGCTCATTGGATTCGTAATCACCTCTAGAAAAATGTGCAGAAGTTTCAAACCCGCGCTAAACAATTGCAAAAGGTATTAACAATTAAAGAATCCCAAAAAAGTTAGAGAAATTACAAAAATATGTTCTTAAAGAGGAGGAAATTTCCTAAGAAAAATGTTAACTCCCGGAACTTCATCTCTATTATTAATACTTTTAATTAATGTCGAAAATAAGGTTCCGCGCGGTCAGCGCTGTGCTGTTACGCTGTCTCAAAACCTGCCGCGACAACTAACAATTATATGTTACCCTATAAAATATTAATTTAAAAATCTGAAAAAAAATGGTTTTATCTACACACTTGAAATAAATTATCAACTGATTTTTCATAAAATGAGCCTATTGTTAATTAACTAATTCTTTTGGAGTTCTCGTTTACATTCTAAGGCCCGATTTCACCAAAGTAGAGTAAATCTTACACGAGAGTATTTGGTCACTTACCAAGTCGGCGTCTGTGTTTTGACAATTTAACAACTGCTATTTCGATAGGTGTATTTTATTTTATATGAATATTTTATATATTAAGATTCATATTGCCTGAAGGCTTCTTGCTTAAATTCTATTGTAAACAAATTAGCAAGTCAGAAAATGGCACGACGTGTTGTTTGTGGTCCTTGATCGAGGAGTCTTCGGACAGCGATGACGAGTGCTACTTGTCTCCTAGAACAAGGCGCCCAAGATGGATCAAAGAAAGAAAAAAATACTTTGAGGAATATGATGACAAAAAAAGTTTACGCTGGTTTGGACACGTTGAAAGAATGAAGGATGAAAGATTGTCTAAAAAGGTTAATATGGCTGAAGTGAAAGGAAATGCTAGCAGAGGACGACCTAGATGTACTTTTATTGAACATATAAAAAATATGTTGATCGAAGGAAATATTAAAAGTACACACAATCGCCGAGCATGTATGAAAGGTAAGATGAATATAAAAGAAGCAAAAGAGATATGTCAGGATCGTAACAAATGGCATTCGATTGTCTCTGCCTACCCCTCTTGGGATGAAAGGCGTGATGATAGATAGATAGATAGATAGATGACAAATATTTTGTTACAAGATTTCGTTTGTCCAAGGAAGCTGCATTATCTTTACTGATAAAAATTTAACATTAGTTAGAGTATATATCAGACAGGTAAGTAACCCAACTCTTTTTGCGTAATAATAGCAGCTATCTTCTCTTTGTGTAAAAGCTCTATTGAAGCAGTGGTATGAAGCTCTGGCCGCCTTTTTGAGCTCCGTTTGTAGGTGCACACTTTCTGTTCCACTTTTAACCGTTTTGCCACAGGGGTTTGGAGCAAAAGATGTGTGTAGTTGCCCCAGTCAGGTTCCTTGGATACTCCAATTGTAGTTGAAGGTAACAATGAAGAGCTGTCTATGCTGTTATTGATCATTTCAATCTGCACATCTTCAACTTCTATATTATTATTCAGCCTTATTCCGTATCAGCACACTTTAAGAATAACTTCCCATGTTGTATCATACCTTAACCTTTATTTTGACAACTGCGTTACTTTAGTTAAAGGAGACTATAAAGCTTTTTCGTATTTGTTACAGAAACCGAAACAAAATCCAGTCACTAATGTAAAAATTTAAACCTCCTCCGAAGTGTCAATGGACAACATTTCATTTTTGGTAAGGTACCAAAATTCGAAAACCGTTTGGTGATTACATGCTAGAAAGCTTATTTTTCATTTTTTTATTTTTTTATATCCTTTAATTTTCGAGTTATTTTAAAAATACTGAAATATTGAAAAATGAGGATTAATAGGTGCCCTAATCTGTGCTAACCCTCTAATTTAAAAATACTAATGTCTGTTGTCAGAGTTGTTAGTTATTGAACTCAGGTGTTGCCTTCTATTAATTTTACCCATTTGTATTCCATTTGAAGCTAAATTAATAATTATTCTTTAAATATAATTATAAAAATACTTCTTTTATATAATATTTTTTGGAAGTTTTGCTATTTTCGAATGGGCTATTACAGGAAATATATTTACGAGTGAAACCGCGGAAAAAAGCTAGTATTATTATATACATTATGAATAATGTTGTAGGCGATTTGAGTTCCGGCTACGGCAACACCTATTTGGAACACGGTTTATTATACTCTTTGCATTTCTATAACGTATACTCTGTGGCTTGACTGACACTATCAGTCACTTTCTTTGGGTGACAGTTTATATTTCTTAATTTTAGTCCTAGCTAAGGTTTTTAGTTTATAAGTCCTCAGAATCTATAAAAATTCATAATTAAATTAAAAATATAAAAACTCAACCAAAAATAAAATATAAAAATACGTGTAACTTATTTTTTAATATATTTTTAATTAAAGTAACAAAAATGGGTGATTAAAAAAATGAAATGTTGTCCATTGATCTCCTGAATAGATAGGTAATTTAACTATCACATATAGATCAGTTTAATTCAGACAAATACATACATTAAATCCGAAGGGCCAGCTATGACACTAAAGGTGTCCGGAACTTGTGCATCACCCAAGTGAATTTTTGATATTAAAGACGACAGCAACCTCCAGTTTTGGTGACAGACACAAGCATGTCCCGGCTTTTCCTCCGGATGTTCACTTTCCACTCATTGAATATCTGAAATAACAATCGGAAGAAAATTACTAATCTTCCTAGGTAACTAGGTTACAACACAAAGTCTACGAACATTTTGTCTAGGACTTAAAGTAAGGCACCTTACTTACATTTCTTTATTTATCCGCTGTTCTTGGTGGCCCCAGAGCTAGTTGTACGGTTGTACCATTTCATTGGCAAAATCTTGCCATAATTTTTGTAGTGTTAGGCATTCTGAAGGTTTACTTTTACCACTTAGAACAGCGCGATTTTGTTCTACAAACTGCAGTAGGTGTTCATATTCCCGTCTAGTTGTCTTGGATATTCGTTTAGCCATTTTTATTACTATTTTTTAAATAAATTTTAAATTGAAATTTGTAAACAAACAGCAAAGTAAACACGGTCAGACACATGTACATGTACTCAAAGCATGTACGTTTCAATGTGTATGTCCTTGTCTAACTTTGCATGACGATTAGGGACCACTCAATATGTGAGTGTGGTCTAGATGAAGGCAATGTAGAACACATCTTTTTCAGTTGTCCAAAGTTTCAACAATCCCTTTATGACATTATCCATCCCTCAGTTCCTCGTCCTATCAACTTTAAAATACTTTAAATATATATTATCCTTTGTTTATCCCTCTATGTTTTTAAACTAATCTACTTTATACATCAAAATGAAGTAATACTCTAATTTAATTTGCTGTTCTTCCATTTTGTTTTTATTATTATTTTTATAACTATGGTGGTGGGTATTTGTGTAAGTGTGTGTAGTGCTATATTATGTTTGTTTTTTAAACTAGCACTAGTTCAAGGTGTATATGGTTTTAACACTGTGTACTCCAAGACCTCTGACTCTGATTGAGAGCCAAGAACCCTCCACATCTACTGGCACTTCAACCATAGAAAAGGGAAAATTAATATAATTTACCGATTATTCCCCAATACATTGATCAGATACTGCCAGTGGAAGAACCCTTGTTACCGATAATACTTTACATTGATGGAATAAATATAGAAGGAAGCGAAAAATATCATTGCTTACCCACTGATCAGTGACAACTTGACATTGGCAAATCATCGGAAGCACTGATGGAGCCATGATAAAATAAGAAGAACTTTACATGAAACGCCATATATGCAAATTTTAAACGTTAAACCATAGAGTTCCATTACACTTTATTTAATTTTTAACAGTTGACATAACGTGCCTATGATACAAATTTATAAAGTATATGTTATGGCAACCTTTATCTCTAAATGCTATTTAACGTATGCTCCATTTAAAGTGTACGATACGGAATAGTGCTGATTATCTTGAATTTGAACAACCTGAACCGATTCCTCAGAAGGTACGCTATCAAATTTTGGGGGAATACTATCATACTTATTTTTCAAACAATAAGCTACTGGTTCGAGAAGCTTCATAATCTGATTGTGGAATGGGTCACTTTTAATAGCTTCTTTTAATTGGATGCATTTAGAACAAGAATCGGCATTTCTATTGTTGTTAAATTGAGTTGTTTGCAAGTTGAAAATAACTTAGCTAGTTTGAAAGTGGAAAGTCAATCGACATAGAGACTTTTGCAAGAGTATTTAGTATTCTGTCCCATTTTATTCCTAACATAACGAGTTTTGACAAAGTATGTTAACTGCAGACGTTTATATTTTAAATTCTTAACCGATTGCCGCCATTAAAAAAAATAATCATATTTTTAAACATAGCGTGGTTTGCAAGTGGACTACTCAGATCTTCTACGTCAACATCGAAATAGGGGTCATTTTCCACGTACGCCAAAGTCAATTGCTTTTTGTTAGCAATATTTATAAGAAGTTCGTCGTCTGACAATGTTTCACTTTCGATATTATTATTATTTTTTGTAGATGATTCCTGCTCTGTTGACATCCATTTTTACATTTATGTCTCTCTTTTCTTGCTATAATCTAAAGCAAACAGAAATACTTGGTTAATGAAATTTATCTATATAAATAAAATGATAGCAGGTCCGCCGTTGTGCGCGCACCACGCAAAAACTACTGGATGAATGTCGATATTAATTTTTAGTTTTATTCCTTAGACATTAAAAAATATCACGATATCTACATTTAAGTTATTAAAAAACCACGCAGACGAAGTCGCTACTATCGCTAGTATGTAATATAAACGCAATTGCTGCCAGAGTCTGATTTCGTTCCTCTTCCATCTTTAGCCTCTTCTCAATGGCTACAAAAGCAATTGCAGCACAGAGCCAGTTTATGAATAAAATTATTATTTCTTTCAAATTAAACTTACAAAAAATTTCGTCTTCGCTATCCTCGTCGAATATCCACTATATTCGACGAAAAATAAACACCTTCCACAGTATTTAGGTATCCAGATATAGGATCCAGTATGTTACGTATGTATTATTGTGTGACTCCTGGGAATCAACAGTAATAATATTTCAGGGCTTACTGTTTCTACCTCAGTGGTTTGTATAAGCCGATTTTTTTTCCTTTTATGTGAAATCTCTACACATCACTGTAAGTTATTGATATTGTTACGAGCTGGGGTTCGAAGAGATTTAAAATACCGATTAAATAGACAAACTTTACTTTAACACCACAAAAACACAGTTAAATAAATGAAAACACTAGAATAACACTTAGTCGCACTTAATTCCACTTCACTGTTTCGCTTTGATCGCTCTGATTCGCACTGTGTTCCTTGCGGCAATGATCCTCTGTTTATATTGCCCACCGAACATTCGAGAAACGCCGAGATTGTTGTACAAAGTTGTAGACGCGGCTCGATGCGACTCGGCGCCAAATACCTACACACAGACCGCGCCCGATTTTGGTACCTATGGCTAGGCACATACGGTCCATTTTCGTTTGTACTTGATTCTCTCTGGATGTTTCTAGAGACGTCTATCGACCTTGATGTGTTTAGGTATTTATTTGTGCGATTTAAGTACCTATTCGTTACACTGCCCCCCGCTTAGACTTGCTCGTCCCGAGCAATATTCGAGCCTTTGTAAGGAGCCAGTCGATCAATATGGACAACCTTTAACTGTCCACGCGGGCATCGTTGGATCCGATAGGTCACGTCATTGATCCTCGTGATGACCTTATACGGGCCTTCCCAGCGGTTCTGCAGCTTGGGAGATTTGCCTTTTCGGCGTTTCGGGTTGTGCAGCCACACCAACGATCCCTCGTCAAAACCGTTACTATTGAAGTTCCTATCGTACCTGGTCTTCATCTTTGTACTGGCCACAAGACTGCTCTGACGAATCTGGTCATGTATGTCGCACATCTTGTTTTTCAGGTTCGATACGTAGTCACTTACAGGTTGCGGCGCATCCGGAGGTCCGCCGGTCAGGAGATCAACTGGTAGTCGGAGCTCTCTCCCAAAGTTGGCATAAGCAGGAGTCACCTTTATGCTTTCATGCTCTGCGGATCGATATGAGAGCAAGAACAAGGGAATATATCGGTCCCAGTCCCTCTGGTGATCCTCAACCAGTTTCGCTAAATGAGTCTCCAAAGTGCGGTTAAACCTTTCAACCATTCCGTCGGACTGTGGGTGATACGCCGTAGTCCTCGTTTTATTTATTCCCAGGAGACGGCATACTTCCTGGAACAACTGCGACTCAAAGTTACGCCCTTGATCAGAATGTATCTCCAATGGTAGCCCGAACCTGCAGAATACTTCGTTGACCAACTTAGTCGCCACTGTTGTCGCTTCCTGGTTGGGAATTGCGAAGACCTCCGGCCACTTCGTGAAGTAGTCCATCACGACCATGAAGTACTTGTTCCCGTCTTCAGTGCCCGGGAACGGTCCAGCAACGTCCACCGCAATTCGTTCCCATGGGGCGCCAACATTGTACAGCTGCATACGTCCCCTCGTACGTGTCGTAGGTCCTTTCACGGCCGTACATACTGTGCACTTACGACACCAATCCTCGACATCTTGCCGGCAATGAACCCAATAAAATCGTTTCCTGATTTTCGCCAGGGTTCGATTCATGCCCAGATGTCCTCCCGAGGATCCATCGTGCACGGACTCAAGCACTGCGCGCACCTTTGACCTAGGCACGACCAGCTGCATCAGTGTCTCCTGTCCACTTGGCGACTCCCACTTGCGGTACAGCAACCTGTTGTGCAGCACTAGACTTTCCCACTGAGCCCAGTAGCTTTTCGTGGTGGAACTCATGGCGGATACAACATTCCAGCCGGGCCTTGGAACATTCTGCGTCTTCCATTCCATTATCGGCGCCAAGTTGTTATCCTTGAGTTGCTCGTCTCTCGTCCTCTCGTTCGCCCATTCGTCACTAAGGTTGTTAGTCGTAATCACTTTGATGACAGAATCACCGATTTCACGCCTCGAGCAGTGTTTACAATCTTCAGGGCACGGCCTGCGTGACAGTGCGTCAGCGTTGCCATGCATCCGTCCTCGTCGATGTTCGATCGTGAAATCGAATTCTTGTAACTGCTCGATCCATCGAGCGACTTGTCCTTCGGGATCCTTGAATTGAAGTAACCATTTCAACGCCGCCTGGTCTGTCCGTAGCTTGAACTTCCTTCCGATGAGATACTTGTTGAAGTGTCGTACTGTCTTCACTACGGCCAGAAGTTCGCGTCTGGTTACGCAGTAGTTCCTTTCTGGTTTTGACAGAGCCTTGCTGAAATACGCTATCACAACTTCCTTGTCCCCCTTCCGTTGTGACAGCACACCTCCAATGGCGATGTTGCTTGCGTCTGTGTCCACCACAAACTCGCCGACTTGGTCCGGGTAGCCCAATACAGGTGTTTCACACAGTCGTTGTTTCAGTTCCTGGAACGACATCTCACAGTCCTCAGTCCACTGAAACGAACGCTTGTCCTCCGTCAGTCGATGTAGGGGCTTGGCTACTCCCGCGAAGTCGTATACGAAGCGGCGGTAGTATGAGCACAGACCAAGAAACGCCCGAACATCTGTTTTGTTCCGTGGGGTGGGCCATTCTCGTACAGCTACTGTTTTTACAGGGTCGGTTTCTACGCCATCCTTTGTAATTACATGCCCGAGGTAATTCACACGTTTCTTGAAGAAGCTACACTTCTTGGCATGCAATTTCAGGTTCGCGAGCTTCAACTTGGCAAACACTCTTTCTAAATTCCCCAGGTGCTCGTTGAAGTCGCGTCCCATGATGATGACGTCATCCAGGTAGACTAGGCAAGCTTTTCCAACGAGATCCTCAAGCACAACTTCCATCAGCCTTTCGAACGTAGCGGGAGCATTGCATAACCCGAAAGGCATGACGTTGAACTGCCACAGTCCATTTCCGGTCGAGAAAGCAGTCTTTTCCTTGTCCTTGGAATCGATCTCCACTTGCCAGTATCCACTCTTCAAATCCAGTGTTGAGAACCACTGGTTCCCACTCAACTTGTCCAAGGTGTCGTCAATCCGGGGTAGAGGGTAGCTGTCCTTTCTGGTTACGTCGTTCAGTTGACGATAATCCACACGATAATGTCGATCGTCATCTCACATGGCGTCCCGTTGACCTCGCCGGCGATCACCAGACTGTTCCCGTCGAAAACTTGTCGGATGGTAAGTTTTGGGGCTGTGTCACGATCAGCCAGTACCCGCCCCGCGGCTCTGGCTGTTACTCGTTTCCCGGAAGCTCCGTAGTTA
The DNA here is from genome assembly GCA_963924495.1 of Nemapogon koenigi. Taxonomy (NCBI): domain Eukaryota; kingdom Metazoa; phylum Arthropoda; class Insecta; order Lepidoptera; family Tineidae; genus Nemapogon; species Nemapogon koenigi. The sequence goes on from OZ004648.1 coordinate 8,431,116, forward strand.
CTGCACGGACATCAGCTCCGACGTCCCGTTTCGGCACTCGTTGATCCGTGCCTTGTCGCTTAAGCGCCGGGCAGCTAGCTTTAAGGTGCCCCGGCTTGTGGCAGTAGAAGCAGCGGGGTAAGTAGCTACGTCTCTCTGCTACAGGTGTCGTTGTTGGAGTAGCCTCCTCCGCCACTTGTCGCAATCGCTGAGAACGAGGCTCCTGTCTCACGGCTTCCACCTCTAGAGCATGGGCCAGTGCATCTTTCATTGCGCTGTGGTGGCCCAGACGAACTGCAGCTCTGACCTCCATGCTGCGGATGCCGTCGATAAATGCTTGAACGAGGTTTGCAGCAATGAACTCTTGTCCGGCAGATGGGTACGCCTTCCTCACGATCTTCTCGATCTCCAGAGCCCATTGTTGCAGGCTCTCACCAGCATGTTGCGTCCTGTCCCTCAGCTGCGCTCGGTAGACGTGCTCCAGGTGTTTGTCGCCGTACCTGGAGTCCATTGCCTCGATCAGGTTCCCGTACGTGGTGCAGCTGTCTGGAGAGGCCTCCAGAACCGATAGTGCACGGCCCCTTAAAGCCACTGTCAAGGCGGTCAGAGATTGCTCGTCTGTCCAGCCGTTGGCAGAGGCGACCGTTTGGAACTGCAATTTGTACGCTGTCCAGGACGTAGTCCCGTCGTACGGCGGCACCTTGACTCGGGGGCCGGAGACGACGACGCCTCCAGAAACAGGAGCGGTCAGCTTCAGTTTTCTCACTTCATTCTGAAGCCTCTCGCATTGGCTGTCAAGTCGTGCCTCCAACTCTCCGTAGCGGTCGTTAAGTCTTGTATCCTGTTCTCCGCTCATCCTTGTCTGTATTTCCTTATGGAGATCCTTATAGTGCTGTTTGAGGTCTTCGTACCGGGTGTCGAGGTCTTCGATTCTCTCCTCGTGCATGTCTGTAACCCTCTGTAGCTGCTTCACCTCCATAGTCACCTTTCCCAGTGATTCTGAAAGCAGCTCCTTTAGGCTAGCAGACTGCTCCTCTTGACGTCGGGCCTGCTCCTCCTGACGCCTTGCCTGCTCCTCCTGACGCCTTGCCTGCTCCTCCAATAGGTGCCGAGTCTGCTCCTCCTGACGCCTGGCCTGCTCCTCCAATAGCTGCCGAGTCTGCTCCTCCTGACGCCTGACCTCCTCCTCCTGTCGTCGGGCCTGCTGCTCCTGACGTCGGGCCTGCTCCTCCTGACGTCGGGTCTGCTCTTCCATCAGCCAAATCAGCATTCCCATGTCGGTTGCCTGGGGAGCACCCGCAGAACCCGCAGCACCCGAATCGACTCCAGCAGCAGCTCCAGCACCACCAGCAGCAGTCCCAGCAGCACCAGCAGCGGCTCCAGCAGCAGCTCCGGCACCACCAGCAGCTGTCCCAGCAGTCCCAGCAGCACCAGCAGCCGTCTCGTCCACCTCCTCTTCGTGATGTCCAGCAGTAGTTTGTCGTGTTTTGGGTCGCCGTGATGACGACGAGTCACGTGGTGTAATCGGCATTTTTGAATCCCACACTCCTGACACCAATTTGTTACGAGCTGGGGTTCGAAGAGATTTAAAATACCGATTAAATAGACAAACTTTACTTTAACACCACAAAAACACAGTTAAATAAATGAAAACACTAGAATAACACTTAGTCGCACTTAATTCCACTTCACTGTTTCGCTTTGATCGCTCTGATTCGCACTGTGTTCCTTGCGGCAATGATCCTCTGTTTATATTGCCCACCGAACATTCGAGAAACGCCGAGATTGTTGTACAAAGTTGTAGACGCGGCTCGATGCGACTCGGCGCCAAATACCTACACACAGACCGCGCCCGATTTTGGTACCTATGGCTAGGCACATACGGTCCATTTTCGTTTGTACTTGATTCTCTCTGGATGTTTCTAGAGACGTCTATCGACCTTGATGTGTTTAGGTATTTATTTGTGCGATTTAAGTACCTATTCGTTACAATATCCATCTATTCAAGTCAAAAAGTTTATAAGGATCACACAAGACTCTTGTGACAAGAGCATTTATATAGTTATGACTGACCATGCTAAAGACCCCCTTCTCTTTTGCCCCCCGTCCTCCTATTCAGATCCTAGGACTTTTCTTGAGATTAATAGAGGTTTAATAGCAGCGCTCGTTGCTTGATTAAATATTTCGGTCGCTGCTGCCGATCCTCTTATGAGAGATGCCACACGGGCGTTGGCGGTGCGTTGCGTCGTTGCAACGCTATAATTTCAACGCACTGAACAAGATACAGTTTTTGTTTTCAGTTAATGTATACTTTTTCTGCTGCGGAGTGTTATTAATTAGTGAAGATCTTAAGGGCTAGTTATGTGTCACTTCCATATTCTCAACTGTATCTATGGACACATTTTCCTGCAAGCCGAATGTTATAAGTTGCTCCTGCGAGGTGGATGGTATGGCTTTGTTCTTCGAGCTAGATAGTGTGGCTTGCAGCCCATGCAGTTCAAGAGTTGTAGCTACACGTTTTAAAGTTCTGGCTTTTAAAATCATACATTTTAATATAAAATAGACTTAATATTTTAGGTATTATACAAGATCCACCATTTCGTTGCAATGTCTATCGGACCATCATCAAACTTTGTAGCATTTCTATACATAACCGATTCCGCAACTTATTTTTGCAAATTGCTTGACACCACAGAGCAAGTATTTCCGATAAAGGCTTAGCACCTTCGCCTGTCCCATTAGGGACGAACGAACAAAAGATCAGTTGCATTGTGATTCTTCGCAACGTGGGTAATGGGCGATTATCATCATGTGGGACACGGGGATAGAACATTGTGCCACCGTAATCAAAATTTCCCACAGCATTGATGACGTTGGAGATAGGGCCAAAGTTAATCGCATTTCCGCTTATGACTTCACGCTGCTCAAGAGTCAATCCTGGTCTATGATAAAGAACATTATTATTGGGATATGGGGCGAGTTGTTTCTTTTGCACTGCTGCGCATCTCATCTCATGTTGCGCTAACGAAACCCGGTAGTGCTCATAAGGGCTTCAGTTGGGTGTATTCCTATCGCTCGAGTTGTTACTGGCAAAACGACCCTCTGGTCAACGACATTCTCTGCTTGTACTAAAGCCGCTTTAAATTCGTCAAATAAACCAAAATATAAATTCTTATCTAAACGCTTTTATAAGTTGCCCATAGCAGCATTCCCTTCCTTAACTCTTAGGGACTTCATTCGCGTAGAGTCTCGGGAACGTTGTTTGTCCGAACGTCCTCCACGGTTTGAAGATGGTCTGGCGACGGGCGGGACAGGCCCGTCGACATTCTGATCAATGTTATTCATTGACAGGGTAAATAGTTGTTACAAAGTCCGACGGAAATCCAGTCAGAAAAAAATGATGCGTCGGTGGCCGAGTGGTTAAGACGTCTGGTATTAACTAGGCAGACCCCGGGTTCGATTCCGGATCTCGGCCATGTACCAATGGGTTTTTAATTAAAAACTTATGTACATAATCCGACAAACCACACTTAGAGGCTTTTCCATCTAAATATATTTCAATAGAACTAGCCACTCGTTAGGTATTATAGCCTCACAAATACCATCGGCTAAACGAGGGAGACTTGGTCTTCCGCTGGGTCCCCTGGAACCGTAACACGGTTTCGGGAGCTGTAAGGCAACCCGTGAACAAAGAAAAAAAACTGGTGACATTTATTTTTATTTAACTCCGCATAATGAGGAGTTGTACTTGATGTCGCTAAGTCGCTAGGTTAAATTGGTTAAAAAGTTAATTGGCTAGATTGGGTTATCCCAGGGCCTGTACTCATAACTCAAAAAGTCCCTAAAAATATAAAGCCCCTAAAAATCCCCTCCTATTTATTTACTCCTAAAGGGTTCACAAAGGGTCTACAAACAGCTAATATGAAGGCAGCAAATATTTGGTATTACTGATGCTGTTTTGTGAAAACGGAAGCAATGCGATTTTTACCCGCATCTTGAACGCATTAATAACTGCCAAGGTGCACACAAACTATACTTGGTGGGTAGGTGGCCCATCGCATTACATTAACAAATTGTCGATACGTTAGGTACGTTTACCCATAATTTATTGCACACAAACTTGAAAATAAATGAAATTACTAAACAAACCACGTTGTTGGAAGTTAAAATCAGATTGTATACTAAAGTGTATGGACATAATTATAATTTATGGCACTTCTTCAGTCTTCGTTAATATTAATAACCTAAAACTATTTGAAGAACTTTTCTGGTTTTTTGAAAGGAACCGAATCTAATATGTCCACATCATCAGAGTCCAACTTTTTTGTATGTTCAGATTCAAATAATCCTACAATGCGTTCCTGGTGAAGAGACGATAATGCAGCTCATTTGTTCTATTCAAATTGTCTCCAGTCTGAATCTTTTTAGCCGATGTTTTGCTACGTTTGATCAGAGATGTATCGGCGGGGGCTTTGGCGGCCAAGGCCTGCTTTGTAGAACTTGATTTCTTGTTTACCATTGTTAATTGTTAATTACAAGTATTGGAAATTATGTCTCCTATGTAATACAAGCCGACGTGTCGACCGTGTTGAATATGCTCATTTTCATAACCTAGCAAGTAACACTTTTAAAAAGAACGACAATGTGTATGATTCCAATGTATTTTAGCCAGAGTCATTCTAAACACACTGCAATGATGACGTTAATACAACAGGTAATGGTTACCTTAGCCTAAACCTAAAATTTGAAACCTTAATATTTTATGCTCATGCACAAGAGTGCTATAGTTGTTAGTTAATTAATGAAACAGCGTAAATTTATGTAATTCTTTAGACGGTTATGACCGTTGCGAATGTTTTTGGGCCATTATCTTTGCTATATAAAACCCCTGTGTGAATGGTTGTTTAGATTTGATATGGACCAAAATACTTGATGGCTTGCACTTCGGTAGCCAATTTACATAACCAATTAAAAAAATCTATTTGTATAGCAACTTTTTCATCTGATAATTTTCTTGTACATGTCGAATATTGCTTATGTTATATAACGTTGGTGTTTTATGTTATATAAATCTTTTTTAAATACTTTTAATTCTTTATTAAATTAATCTATCAATTATTTTATTGTTCCACTCTTTCGATTCTTTAACATCCTCTTTGTTACTGTGAGTTTCTTGCTATCTCTTTTCTCATTATATTCGTGTTTTCCAAGTTCCACGTAAATTCCAAGTAAATTTTAATTTATTAATTTTATTAATAATACAATTTCTGTACTGTATTTTCCTTCCTAATTAAAATTTACATGTTTATTATTGCATGCAATACAGTCTCCATGTGCACAATCTTTTTCATTTTCATCACAAACAATTTCTAAAGTAATTTCTTCGATACTTTTTATTGTATGATTCCTAATGCTTTTAATACATTGCATTTCATTATTATATTTTCATGTTTCAAACACTGTGGGTTTCTCTGTTTCTCTGTTTGTAATTTTTGGGGATAAAACGAAATGTCGATAAATGGTCGTCATTTCTTGAACATAGAGTACTTAGTCTGCCTCCTTGAGATCGGTATTTTTTGTAGAGTTTTTAGCAAGTATCGAATTTGTTGTTTATTTTTCTTTATCGTCCTATACACTCCTTTTTGCCAGCGGTTGCTCTGCTGACATCATCCCTTTCATAAAAAAGTCTTTTAAGTTCATGCAAAGTCTTATCATAATGTACCCTGCTTTCAGGTCTCGAGTTCTACGGATTTTTCCTTTTAGACCTAAATAAGTAGTCATTAGGAATGCTGATTTATAATTGCGGACAGTGTCATTATCTACGATGTTTTTAAGAACATTTCGTTCTGTATTCGTTTTTGCATTATCGTATGTATTTTGCAATGAATTCAATAAAACATTATGAATTAATAGTTGTTTCATTACTGTTTTTTATGTTCTACAGGTATATCAGGTAAATTATTTTTAATGAAGCTTTTAGATTTTGTTAGTGGGGCACTCTTCTATGGTTTGTGTTATATTTTTATTTTTTGTTTGACATCTGCTAACTTTTTTTGTAATGATTTAATTCTCTTCCGCAATTTTTCTATTTTATCTTCAAACTGTTTTCTTTCAAAAGCCCACTGTCGTTGTATTTTACGCCTCTCTGCTAGTTTTGCTTTTTGTATAACTTCAACATTTTCAATTTCATGAGAATGTTCATTTCTTTCGTTCATCAAGGTGCTTGCTTCATTTTCCCTTGCGGGGCAGTGCTCCAACTGCTCTGTCCAACCAGTTGGACTACTAACGGGCCTCAACTATTTTTATAGTTGGACCACAGAACCATGTCAAAATCCCGTGGTCCTATTAACGAAAAAAAAACTTAGTTGAGAAACCTCAATTCCATACATAGGTAGTTTGCTGTCATATTGAATCTCTTTAATAACTTTTAAGAGCCCTATATTCATAATTTGTATGGGGATATTACTATATGCTAAATTACAGTGACACAGGTGGGTTATTTACAGAGAAATTGGGAATAGTTTATCCCAGAAAAAATATGAATATAGGAGCCTTATACGTGTTATAATAATAATACTTTAAAAAAAGTCGGTTCAAAAAGGAACACGACCACTGCGCCTCTTTACAACTTTTTCAACGCATTAATTCTAAGTATGAACCACAGTAATGTGACCTGTGATCAATTGTAGCTGAATTATATATGTATCTCGTATATAATCACCATTTCCAATTTGGACTTTACGTCTTGTGTGCGGTTTTGCTTGTTGATGAAATTGTAAAATATACTAAAACATTTATAATAGACGTAACATTGTAGAATTTATTGCGTTAATGATTCGACCTAGTTTCGCATGTGAGCTTTCTAAAATGTTATTAGTCCTGTGCCTCTGGCTAAATACGCTTATATACTGACAAAATTTGTCAAAATTGCCTTTAATCCAATAGCGCTCTATATAAATGTATATATTGAATCAGTTTGTTTTTATGTATTCCCATCCTTAAAAATTTTAACTCGGCAACAGTGGTAAAATTGATCATAATGAGATAGTTCTTTAGTCTCTTTTTGATTTAGTTTTTGAGAGACCTAACTTTTTTGCTTTCCTCCAAATACATTGTGACCAATGATATTAACAGCCCACAATTTTAACTGTCAGACAAATTGTTGAATGCGGTTTAGATTTGACACTTCAAAGTCGCATAGAAATTCTAGTAGTGCACTTGCAAAAGCCGCTATAAGTGCATTGATAAGTGATTGGTATAGTTGGAAAAACTCTTTATTTGAGATTTGACAATAAATGTCCTTTAAGACTAACATTAAAATTTGAAGAAAAATACGTAATGTAAATAACGTAAATAAATAATACCAATTTGCAAAGAATTTAAAGAAAAAAGTTTATTTTAAAATTAAACATAGCCAGTTTTGAAAGTTGTTAAAAATATAATGTAACTTAAATAATTATGAAGTAGTTATAATATAAAGTAGCATTTTTTGCATCAGTAAATCTTGCATCTCCTTCCATTAACGTAGTTTCATCATCTGTTCCAACTTCCAATGTATTATTTTCTTCTGGTACACTGTTATGGAACAAATTTGTGTAAAAATTTGAAAACCCGTAACTAGTCCATTCCGTACCAAAATGTTTTAAAGCAGGTTTTTGACGTCATTTAACTTTGCTGCTTTTACTGCAATTCCGATAGACATCCTTGCTGGCTCGATATCCTGAGCTGTCTTCTTTTTTTTTTAAATGCTACCAAAGTTTACCGAATCAAATGCATAACTTGGTTCTCGTTTAACAGCAACACGTTGTTTGTTATCAAGTCGCAGTATAAATATTTTTGACTGATTAAATTTGAAGTGCCTGCTGCCTGGTGTTTTTATAACATCTTGAATAGCACTTTTCCAATCATAAAACTCTAAATACTCCCTAATCTAAGAACTGTACCGAAATTCGCAAATATTTGGAAATATTCCTCTGGTCGCAGTATCATCTCTTCTCTTTTTACTTGGCGTTCAATATTTCCGAACACGCGATCAGGTAATATGAAAGAGTTACCGGCTATAGGAAATGTTATTGTAACATTTGTTACTCGTTTTATATTAGAGGGTGCTTTTATTTTTAACCAATGAGCTAGCATACCCAAGACGACGCTATTTTTATTTTGACCACCGCACCCATCGCACATGAAGCGTACGTGGGATACAGTGGTAGGGAAGGCTGTATTCATTAAGTGATGGTAAACACAAGAGGCTATCTCATTTGTCCATTTTGCAGCCTCTGTGTTAATGCTAGGGTTCGTTATTGATCATAAAACATTAATTTAAAATAGTTTTTTACATTAGTATCAATACATTTTTCTTTCAAAGTTCAAAACATAAACAATGTCATTCTGACGACAAAGTAAAATTAAAAATAAAACTAATAGTATAATTATTACAACGAGTTTGGCGAAGTAGAATTAACTGGGATGAAAAGCTCAAAGTATCAGATTACAATTTATGGAAATAATTGCGTGAATGCTAGCATAGTCGACCAAAGCTGCAAGATTTAAGCCATGTGTATTGATGGCTTCACTGTTGATTAAACCGCCTATTTTTTCTAGTTTTGCTGATCTTTCTAACGTAGACATTATTTGCTGGCGAAGAGTTTCTAACTCATCTATAGTATATATTGCGGATTGCGCTACACTATTCACTAACCAGGGTACGTTGAGAAAAAAAATCGCATCGGGTCACACAGTTACTCGATGCGATTTTTTTTCTCAACGAGTCACGGGGTGACAGGATTCAGGGTGACTCGTTGAGAACAAACGTAAATCTCCTACGTTAATATCTTTTTATTCCATTTTCGTATACGGTTTTAATAAATCCGGAGAAAAGGCTTCATTGAGAGTACGCAGAATGTTATACCCTAATTAAAAACATATTTCTTTATTATCTCTTTCTGTATTTCAGCTTCTTTTCTTTGAATTTCTGCTATCTTTTCTAAAGCAATTAGTTGAGCTCTTTTCTTGACTATTGATCTATTAGTTGAATTAGATCGTACTGTTCTCTTTGATTGAGTTTCACTGTTTACCTTTGATCGATGATCGTCTTCTGTTTTGTCATTGTGACTAGTACTAGTAATGTCATGCTCTACATTTTCACCCTCATTGGTTGGTTCAGATATCTGTGATGATTGATCCAGTTCCATCATCTTCATATTTCGAGTAACACGTCTAGACATAATAAATGCAGTTCAGTTCGGGTTCAGATTCAATTCATAAATTATGCCAACGTTTACAGAAATTTGTTTAAAATACACGTTCACAATCATTTCACATTCACGTTCACGTTCCACATGATCACATAATATTACTTCATAAAATATTCAAAATTCGACATTACTAGTTGTTCTTAATATACACAAAAAAATATTCGGAATCCGATCATATTTTATTATTTACTTTAATGTTAATGCTAGGGTTCGTTATTGATCATAAAACATTAATTTAAAATAGTTTATTTACACTTTATTGTGTTGGCATTTTTGTACTGATGCCAAGTGAGGGCTTAAGTTACAGCTGCACTTGGCTTCTCTATCTGGATTTCGAAACAGTCTATGATGAAGACGACTTTAGAATATAGTTTTCTGAAAAATATGGGTAAATTTAAACGAATGTCATCACGTGAAGGAATAAATACCAACTCTTGCATGCATTGTGCAACTTTGGGCAAAGTGAATTTGAAACGTCTGGCTACTATTGACTCTGATATACCAAAATTAATAGCAAGCATACTATTCAGTTCGTACCATCAGATTTTTCTTACAGTTAGTAAGTAACACATCAATCGGAGGAATCTTCACGTGATGACACAAATATTCTAAACAAAAATAGGTATGACTTGGTAATCCAAGTAAAAGTTGGTCTGCCGTTTTGATATGCATTTTATTTCTCAGTTTGTTTTTTACCACGTTCATTATAGAAAACGCCCTTTCCACACTCGCATTAGCGAAGGGCAAACTCAACATGGCCGTAGCCAATTTCGCCATATTAATAAATGCTACGTCTACAGCAGCATTTTTATAATCTAAAACTTCAGCCCAAAATTCATGAGCCGATTTAGTTTTACTCCACGGTTGAAGAGGTAGTATTATCCAGTTTTGTAAGGTTTTCGATTAAGGCCTAGAACACACGGTGAAACGAAACTGCAACGAAACCCTTTTGAAATTATTGTTCCACATACAGCGCAACCTAAATGTGATGAAATTATCTTACAATTATTTCAGTTCTCTCTGAGAATAGACGTCTACAAAATGTCTAGTTCAAGCGATGAAGAAGTTTTGGTTATGTATTGGTATCTTCGACAAAGAAGGAGGCGTAAAAGAAGAACCATGTGGGTACATCCTTACATTGAGAAGAATATCAACTGTCGTATGTTTGTGGCTGCCAAAGAATTACAACAAACTGATAGAAAATTCCTGGATTGTTACCGTATGAGCAAAGCTACGTACCTTGAGCTTGCAGAAGTAATAACACCTCAGCTGCAGAAACAAAATACTAATATGAGGGAATGCGTGAGTCCTGAAGAACGGCTATTAATAACACTTATGTAAGTATTTTCAAATATTTATTTTGACCAATTATTAAATTTAAAAATTCATGTCTCGGTTCACAGGAGTGAATTCAGTAGAATTTGATGAGTTTTGTGTCGATATTCCGCTGTAGTCCAGAGGATTAGGTGTTGGTACATGATGCGCATATGAAGGACTACCGTACTCTGTATACTGCGATATTGGAGAAAATATTGTTACTTGGGACGTTGGGGTTGATTGAATCGTTGTTGGACTTTCAGTCGTAGTAGGATGTGGATTCAAAATGTCATCAATAAGGCTTAGTACACGTCTCTTGAACATTTTAAACTGCTGAAGATTCATTTCTCTTAATTCAGGGACGAGACTATCCAAGAACGACTTAACAGCGTCATTAGAAGTCTGAGATTCAAGTGGGCGAGAAGATTTATGTTTTAAATAGTTCACAAAATGCTTATCAGTCTCGTGCAATGAATATTCATTTCTCTTTGGGTTGGAAGAAGGTTGAGCGACATCATAATGTGTACTGGTAGTATGGGTAGGCTCTATTTCACAGGGCTCAGTGGATTGTTCGGTTGGTTCGTTTGACACGTCAGTTGTAGTATTTATTTCTTCTGAAACCTCTGTTAAACTAGTAGATGGCAAGTTCCCTTTTATCCTTAAGATTTTTTATCCTCATTCTTCTCATTTCGGGCCTCTTCTTTCTTAGCCAAATGATCGCTATATACAGTCTCTGTAATGTTCCCAGTCTTAAAGCCATCACAAAGATCTTTTTTAGGTTTATAAATAGATAGGTTGAGATCATCAAAAACACCCCAAAAGGCACTAATACTCATCGGGTTTATTTTTTCTTGGGTACAGTAATCTGACGCGTAAAATTTATATAATTGTGCTTTTGATGTCCACATTGGCTCTAAATACAATTTTGATGTATCTTTTCTACAGTAATGTGATTCTACTTTCGGTAAGCCTTCGAAAAACATCTTCAATTTATTCCTCTCTTCAATCTTAATATTATTCTTTGGCGTAACTTTATTTAGCTCAGGTTCTGCTATTATCCATTTTTTAATTACCCATTCACCAATGCACAAAGTATTAAGATACATTGTTTTGCATACGCGGTATCTATCACCATTACTGTTAGTTAAATACAGCTCAACTGAGTTTTTGCGTCTTGAAGTTGAACTATTTCCTCTTTTCCTTTCTGTCTCTTTGCATATAGATGTAGTTCTTATAAATACTTTCTTCTCTTTCCAATCGAGATTCCAGAACTGTTTAAATATTTTCTCCCTTTCTTCCTGACAAATTTTACTACATTCTAATTTCGTTCCCCTTTTCAAACTTAGCTTACACTTGCACATTTCTTTAATCTTTCTTTCAGGTTTTGATTCGCAATATTTCCATTTATTGTCTATTTTCTGTTTACCCAGATACGATTTCCCTTTTTCTCTTTTAACCATGTGCACCATGTATTGGGTTGACACTTTTTTGATCTGTAGCGGTAAGTATTTCTTGTCTTGCTGGATGGGTAATATCTATCTGGTCATCATTTGTAGTGTTAGTAATATCAATATTTTATTATATTAATATTATCATTGAATCTATCTATCTATCTATCTATCATCACGCCTTTCATCCCAAGAGGGGTAGGCAGAGACAATCGAATGCCATTTGTTACGATCCTGACATATCTCTTTTGCTTCTTTTATATTCATCTTACCTTTCATACATGCTCGGCGATTGTGTGTACTTTTAATATTTCCTTCGATCAACATATTTTTTATATGTTCAATAAAAGTACATCTAGGTCGTCCTCTGCTAGCATTTCCTTTCACTTCAGCCATATAAACCTTTTTAGTCAATCTATCATCCTTCATTCTTTCAACGTGTCCAAACCAGCGTAAACTACTTTTCTTCATTTTTGTCACAACATCATCTTTTACTCCGCATTCTTCTCTAATGACATCGTTCCGGATATTATTATCATTGAATGGTATTGTATTTATATCTGTATCTTGCTCTGTTACCAAATTCTTATTGAATGAAAGTATATCACTTTGCTCTGTGTTTGGTGAGTTTTCAAATGTAATTTCAGAAATAGAGCTAAAGTTTTCTAACAAGGCAGCTTGATGATCTAAGTCAGTTAGAGGTAAATTATTATGATCAGGGGTATTATCTAAATTTTCTGATGGTGGCAGTAAATTATAATTTTATTGCTGCAATGAGGAAGAAGGTATAATCATTGTTTTACAAGAATTAGTATTATGGTCTCTTTCACAATGTAACTTTTTAAAATGTTTTCTCAAAGATCCTAGGCAACTAAAATGTCTAAAACAACCTTCTTCCCCACAACTAAAGTTTGTTAAGTCTTTGGATGCAAATCACAGTGTACGAAGGTGATTAATTAATAAGTTAACAGAATTGAATTTAAGTTTACATTGACTACAAGTGTACATACTGATTAAATATAACTTCATAATACTTGTCTTAATAACATATTTAAAAATCAGACATGTAAAAATAAAAGTACCTAAAGATTCCACGTGACGCCTTTTTTTGTGATATACGCACGCGTCCACCAGGACGTCATGGGGAATCCAGTTTAATCCCGCCCGCGCTGTAATAGTTGTGATTAGTCAGTGATTAATAGGACATATTGCGGCCGGCGGGAGCATTCTACCTACCGATCAATCGGCTTATTGTTACTGTGACGTCTATATAACTTGACATTGGCGGAATCATCAAAACCCTGATGGAGCTATTTTGAAAAAAAATAGAATAGAAAAGTACCTAAAGTTCTTTTATTTTTTGTAAAGCTTTAAAGCGTCTGACAAAAGTTCTGGTCAATGGAAAGTGTCTGACACTTTTGATACTACTTCAGAGTAATATTCTACAAAATATATATAAAAATCAGCCATACAAATGAAAGTTAAGTAACTCTTATTTTTAGTTACCTTTCTCCACTTGTTACCTGCCCAGGTGTCACAGGACGAACTCCACAAGCAGGCAGGTAGGTATTCCATGCACATAAGACACTACTGAGAGCCTAAGGTTTCATCCTTGTGAAAATAAGAATATGTCAGATCGCTCTGGGATCTTGGACTATAAGCATAGATTAAGAGGATGTATAGAGCTAAATGCGAGTTTTATGATGCGTAAAAGTACATGATCCACTGCAGTGACCATAATCAAAAAAAAAAATAATATTCTTGAGGTTATGCGTTATTAAGATACTGTGTTCAAAACATACAACTATATTGATTCGATAGAAAAAAATCACGAATGTACCTCTAAAAAAATATTTAACTGTCTAGAAACAGTACTAAAATGCATGCAATGATTCTGATCTTTTGACAGATTTTTTATCTAGCAATATATTATTGTAATACTGTTCTATTTTTTAATAAAATTTTCAGCAAGTTCCTTTATTCTCATTTTCGAGATTTTATGTACGCACTGCACGCGTGTGTGCGTAAGCGCTCGTGTACCGACAGTACCGGCTGCAGCCTGATGCTATATATTAGTGGCAGCCACGTCGTTTGGTGTGTATGTGTACCCGCGTGGGGGCGGTGCCATCTCTCAAGGTCGTTGGCTCTATCCAGCGTCTTAAATAATAATCTATAAGTACTTCTAGTAAGTACCTAACTACAAGACTCGAAAGTTCTACGGTTGAGCTGCTGGCGACAAAAGTTTGCCTTGAATGTCGCGAAACAGTAGTAGGTACTACTGATATTATTTTAATTACCTACCATATAATTTATATGGAGTTAAGAGGGCAGTGTGAGTGTGTAGCCCGTTACCGCCACCGGTAATGTTCTTAAAATAAATTATTTGAAGCTTACCACAAAATGCTCCTTTATAATCTCCGAGACCCAAATTTTCTAAAAGATCTCTAGTGAGATTGTCCATTGTTCACTGTTTTTCACTGATTTATTGCACTTTACACAAAATACGCGCTAATTTACATGCGACACGCCCTGCGCACGAGCAAACTGCGCACGCACGAGTCAAAAAACCGTTGCAATGGTTACTTGGAATTACTATAATAATTTAGTTTTATTTTTTTTATGAATTACTTTAGTAATTTCAAGTAAATCGTATGTAAACACAAGAATGTTGACAGTAAACTCTAGTAAAGTTTGTAATATTGCTACTATGTACTAAAACCAATTTTGAATTTACAAATGACTTTAGTAAAAGTTATTAACATGACTTGCATAAATTATAAATCTTTACCAATATTTAGTATGATGTGCTATTATTATTAAAATGTGTAATATCTTACATTTACTAAAACTGATTTTTAGGAATTAGGAATTAGGAATTTAGGAAATACTAAGCTTTTAATAAAAAATAATAACAGTTGCAAATACAACAAATTCTTTGCAAATAACATTAAAATTTAGTTTTTGCATCTAATACAAAAAGTTTTTTAATTTCTGGAGTGTTTTTTTTTCTCCGTGTACCTAGTAGCAAACAAATATGCTTTTTAGTAGCATGTCTGCAGCGGCCTTATTAGGCAGGCAATTGCAGTTCGGATTAGTCCGAGCCTCTACTTTACTGTTGCCACCTTTAATTTTTCTATTCTGTCTTACATTGGTCTTACGTACTTTTTTATTCAATAGCTGGATTACCAACGGGCACAAGGGTGTGTACTGGGTTTTAATTTAATAAGTACATAAAATTTATAAAATAAATACATAGTACATGAGATAGAAAAGTCGAGAAAGTGCACGAAAAATATGATAATTGGCCATGCTACATATTTATAATATACTTTTTTTATAATTTGTTTTGAAAATATAGCCCATTTTAAGAAACTAATTTCGATATTTTTGCTTTTTATCCATTGCGTCTATTTTTAATATATTTTACAAATTTTACCCGCGAAAAGTAAACGTGACGTCACATGAATTTAGAACAGGATTATAATCTTGGCCACTACACATAAAAAGTGACAGTCAATCAAATTAACGTCAAGCAAACGTCAGTCAAGGTCGACTAACCTAAAAATTACTCTTGTTTATACCTATACTCGTGTTTATAATTATTTAAATTGAATAGTTTTTTACAATGGCAAGTAAATAGTGTTTCATCCCGTCATGTCCTAATAACAAAGAAAATAATTTCACGTAAAATATAATTTATAAAGATGTCATTCAAAGATTGACGATTGCCCTTTTTTGTAGGCAAAGGTATTATTTTTTCATACTGCTTAAGATGACGTCATACATCGGTCAAATTAAGGTTATTGTTTGTTATTGAATATCTTAAAAAGTATAGACTTAATTTAAAATCTGATAAATAGAAATTGTACTGAAAGCTTATATCTCGAAACGGTTTCGAGATCTTCGTTTCTGTTCAAAAAGTTAGCATTTTCCCGAATTTTTTTTATCCTCCCAGCTAATTTTTGTAAACGAAAAAACACCCTTAGGTACTTGTTAAACGTAGTTAAACATCTGTTTAGTTATCATAATAATGTTTTGTCACCTTCCTGATTTTTTTTTAAATGATTTAAGTAAGGGCATGCATGTACAAAGGCAGCCGTTTGTCTGCATTCGGCGAGTCGCTGCGAAAATGTCGGTGAAGATAGCTATACCACTCTTAATTAATATTAGAATAATAATTGTATTTTGTATTGTATTGTCCCGCACATTATGCTTACTTCACCGAAATTTTCCAGCTTTCTATCTATGTGACACAAAATAAGACTAATTTAGTATATAAGACTTCTGTTAAGGATAATCCGGTCAGTGTAATTCCTCTGTCAGTTTGATAAAGTATCATGGATGAGGGAATTTTGACTGGACTAATAGACAACATGGATTCTTGTCACTAATTTTATTTAAATAATTTTAAGTTGATTTTATATAAAGTAGTTAAATAATTTTAATTTTTGTTATATGGATGGATAGTGTGAACTGTTATAATTAATAATGTTATTTTGTATTGTGATGAATAAAATGATAATAACATACTGACTTTTGGTTTAATTTAAAAATTATTTCCTTTATTTTTAGGTACATTAATTCGCTTGTGGAAATAAAACAAAATTTGACGTAAGATTATATCGAATATTCGAATGATTTTTGAGAAAAAAAGTACAACATATTACATCTAGTCAACTTCTGGTCCTCCACCATCGCTGTAAAAATTATCCGATTGCTCTTTACGGTTCCAGGGTAGGTCCCCAGCTGAAGACCAAGTCTCCCTCGTTTTGCCGATGGTATTTGTGAGGCTATACCTAACGAGTGGCCAGTTCTGTTGAGGTATACTTAGATGGAAAAGCCTCGGTTTATGTACATAAGTTTTTAATTAAAAAACCCAGATTATAAAAAAAATACACAATTTATAAAAACAATGACAATTTCAAAATTATTTTATTTTTACATTTTTTAATATCAACTTTATTCTAGTAATATAAGGAGCAAAATATTGTAAGTAAACCAGCAACAATTATTTTATTATCCTGATTGGTGGTCATTCTACCGCCTCTTAGATTGTATAACCACATTTTCATATAAAATACACTAATAGAAGTCATCATAATTAAATTGGTCTCAATAGAGGTCCACGCGAGCCAAATTATTTTTATAATTCGATATTATTGTATTCCAGTCTTATCAGTATAATGTAAAATATATCTCTTTGCTTATTTTAAAACAAAGAAAATTAAATACTTTGAAGGCACTGTTTCACAAGGCGATCTATTGGAGGGATTATCCGTCGGGGAAAAAGGGAAAAAGTCAAAACCTTGAATGGATCATCTCTTTCCCGCGGTATAGAAACTGGTTTTGCAACGAGAGAACGAAGAGGAAAACTTTATACCCGTTTCCCCACCAAATGGACTCCTGTAAAAGTGTCTTTGCTTACTTGAAATAAAATTATTCTTATTTCTAAAATTACAGTTAAGTAAGTAGTTGTTTATTAAATAGCTAAGGTCCGTTTTTCTAGTCTTGTCTTATTTAGTTAAAAAATATTACATGTCTTTTTTAAATAAGTTGTCATTAATAATAAAAAGACGTGGAAACTTTGTTTACCAAATAATGTCTAAAAAAATTACTTTTTACATGTTTTTCAAAATTCATTAATTATATTCTACATTCTCACAAATAAATTACATACCTACTTAATAATACTGTTTGAAATGTTTAAAACTTTTTATTTTTAACATCACAGAAAACTTCAGACATTGTGCAAAATTTTCGCTTTTATATTTTCTTTAGATACCTACTAATATTAGCCGAAATTTAATAACCTTTAATTATCTTATCCAAAAAATATCTAACAATTTTTAATAATTTCTGTGGTATAAGAAAAGGCAGATAGATCTTTACTTTGTTAACCTTTAATATATTATTTGTTTATTTAATTTTTCTGTTTACAATAAAATATAGACACAAATACTTCAAAATAATTGCAAGGAAACACCATAAATATTAGAGGATAAACAAGTGATTTAAAAAAATACATTTCGGTCCCACTATGGCCGGCAACTCGCCATTTTGAACGAAACATGGCCGACATTTGTTTTTAATTTCAGTGATAAACGGTTATTTATGAAACCAGGGCTCTGCCTTATTAAAAGTAAGTAGGTAATATTTTTAAATAGGCATTTAAACTTGTCACATTTTTGTTTGTTAGTTGTCAACCCTTACAGTAAGAATAATCACATCATATTAACTTTAACCGTAGCCGTATCTAAGTCCCTCTTCATATTTTCTAATTGTTCAATATCTTGCACGGACGTTTCACATTTCTGCACGACCAGCGAATGGTAGAAGTGGATTGCAAAAGCCACGAAGACTATCAACACTGAAATGAAAAATATAGAGCTTTAGAATATGTTCGGAATAACGTCGTGGCGCTTGGGGCAATGTAGGTAAAATGGCAAAGATGATGGTATATTCTAGACCCATGTGGCAACCCAACGAAATTATCTAATGTCAAACTTGTCTTTTTGTGAGCTTTTAGCACAAAAATCTACTTACTTATTTTAAAATTTTGTGCTGCGTACCGAATGTTAAAGAGCTCTTTTTCAAAAGAGCCTTTCCGAACCACAGAAATAGAGGTCCCAGGTGGCCAATTCTAGTAATTATATTTTCATAGCGACAGATACACAAGGTATGCCCCTTGATAAAATTAAAAAATATAGGTTCTTCCTCGTAGTCAAATTATTTTGTCAAACTAATTGTTCTTCCTTGTGGTCAAATTGTTAGGTTAGGTTAAGTTAGTTATCTATCTAAGAAGTTTGACTAACAGGATTTTTTTCCTGTAGGTCAAATCAGTTTGACAAAATAATTTGACTACGAGGAAAAACTGAAAAATATAGGTATGTGACCATCACTTTTTTGTGACACCTAATTTACGAGTCCACGGTCTCATAGATAGTCCGTCGCATTCATCAACGCTGTCGTTGCACACGTACGCCACGGAGTGAAATCATAAATATATAGACGTTTAAGGGGAAGTGGTCGATGGGAAAATGAGTGATGAAAGAGCAGAACGCATTTATCTAGAATCGCGCGCACGCACAATCAACGTAAACGGTAATTTAAAAAAAAAACTTATACAACATAGAAATAATTTTACAATGAAACGATAGATAATTACCAAAAAAATATTCATGTTAATTTTTTTTTGACTTGATTTTGATGACTGACTTCCCCTTTATATAATTAAAATGCCATCTTATATGTTTCACGGGTGCACAAAACACTCAAGAACAAAAACTAAATTAGTGCGGTCACGTGTGGTCTAGCAGCGACGGACCGGATTTTTTGATGAAATGTTAGGTAGTAATCGTATCTATATTTTTTATTTTATCAAAGGTGATGCCGGTTATTTAAAGAGTGGGATTGAACTATTTTCCAGATTTGCCTCTCGCTCACACAAAACAATGGCATAAGGACTAAGTTCCACACTGTTTGCAAATTCAAAATGCGTTTGTATTTGCAAGAATTGCGCACTCAGAGATCCACGAGCAAAACTCGCACCCCACTTTGGCCATTTTCAGGCCATTCGATCTCAAAATACCTCAAAACGGATGTTAGGGAACCACAAAAAAAGTGAATTCCACATCACGCTATCTTGAAGACGTCGATCAAACAACCCTGCCCTTTTCTACTCTACTCACCTGGTATGACAATGACAGTAGCAGCCGTCGCTGCTGCAAACGAATAGTCCCAGAACTTGACCCAGCATAAAATAGCTATCTCCACAAGGAACAAGAATAAACCTGGAAAAAAACAGTAAATATGTTTACTGAAAACTATTTACAAATTGGTTCAGCCATTTTGGGGATTAGCGATTTTATATGTATAAGATATATAGATAATAATAATATTATATAGTATATATTAGCCACCCCGCCCCCGTCTTCGCACGGGATCAACAATTTGAATAGCTATACGTACTTATCTATTAGAGATAGATATATGCTACCTATCTATATTATATATCTCTGACGGATTAGACAGCATACGTCATGAAATCTCGCTGGGGCTAACTTTACTCCCGACTTGATTTACTCTCGATAAAAATACTATTTGCACTCCGGTGAGCGGTTGCTTATGTAGGACGATATAAGGTTGAATATTGCTTGGCATATTTTACGTGGTCATGCAGCTACACTTGAAATTTCACTTATTTTGTAGCTTTTTCTTAAAGTTTGTTAAAGAAAAACAATTAAACAGTGAAAGTAATCGGTTAAATTTTTGATAGATTATTCAAGCTGTTTGATTCTTAAAAAAAAAAGTATATAGTTGTCGCGCAAAATATTGTGAATTATTACGCACAAAAGTTTTTTTAGGTATAGAGATTATAGAATAGAATCAACCTATCTTACTTAGTGAAAACCGCAACAAAATTAGTTCAGTAGTTTTTGCGTGAAATGATCATAGACCGACCGGCGGGGGACTTTGTTATATGGGATATTCATGTTCAGTCAGTGGTTCTTAAGATGAAGCGTGAAATGATCATAGACCGACCGGCGGGGGACTTTGTTATATGGGATATTCATGTTCAGTCAGTGGTTCTTAAGATGAAGTCATACAGACAGATTCAACTTTCTTCAAACTACGCCTAGTGAAATGACGACTTACCCAAAACTGTACTGAAAGCCCAGGCCAATTCGATAAATCCTCTCATCCTTTCATGTGGAGAATCTCTCAGAGCCCTGGCTGGGCCTCCTGGGGTCTCCATCTTGCTGACAGCATCAATATTGGGTAATAAATATGTTGAAATCATTAGTGCAAAAATATGGACAGCCACTAATACTGTGGTGCATACAGCGAACATTACAAATAGCCATTCGGGGACGTTCGTTGGTTCGTTTATTTGTAATTCGACCATTGCTACCATGGCAAAACCTGGTAAGAGAAAAATAAATTTAGCAGTTAAAACAAATTCTGAAGATTATGTTATTTTAGTCATCGATCAATTAAAAAAAAATAGATGGAGTAACACGTAGTATACGCTCTGCCCATACGCATACGCCGCTCTTTTGTTCCTCTTTCAGCGCTTTTGTCCCTTTCGCACGGTGTCACGCATGTTTGTATAGCAGAGCGCTGAGATGCTCCATCTATTTATTTTATATTGATATACTATTTATGCCTAGCTATAATAATTTGGGATCAAAATAATAATCATTATCACCACACCTTTTATCCCAATTCCCAGGAGGCAGTCGAATGCTATTTGCCTAAATCCTGACTGCTTCTAACAAACAAAGGTAGTGTTTCCTCTGCTTACATTCAGGTCCTAATTTAGGGTTCGAACTGCCCTAGGTTAATAATGAAATATCGCTTGCCCCTTCTCCTCGTCGTCCTGTTTTGCATGCCCATCAAAATACTTGCCCTAGAGCCTAATTAGCCTATATGGTAAACGATGTCCTGTACTATATTTCCTGTCAATGTGACCAAACCAAATCAGACCCCTTTCATCCCTAGTAAGTTGATCTGTAATCATATCGTTCTGAATGCAGTTAATGCGCCTTCCATAGCACATTTATCTACTTTCATATACCTCTTACTTATTATCCCAAAGCAAACCCAATACAGCTGGGCATTTCTGCTAAAATTATAAGTAAAAAATTATTACCAGAAAGTAATTCTGACGTCGTCGCAGTAGCTTTTAGTTTAGCTCGGGACATGTGTAGCCTCCTCCATGACAGACCGACAGCTGAACTATGGGACTCATCACCAGCTGCCCATTCTGGGGATGTAGGCATGGCTAATGCCACTTCGCTCATGCTCTGGAATGTACAGAAAAGGGTATTGAGAAATAATCCTTACACGGAGCAAAGTCTATTTGAGTTTCTCATCTAAATCCATTTATATTGTTTATGCGCGAATGGTACATGCAAACTTTTAGAGTCAGGAAAAGCTTATCTAACAAAAAGTTATATTAACCGTCCACAGATAGTAATGTAATGCAAAAGGCATCATTGTTGGGCACGGATATTTTGTAGGTACCTGTAATGCAAAAAACTGCAAAGGAGTCGATCTACGATCTACCAGTTTTTTTTCAGGCTTTTTCAGGTTCTAAACATCTTCTAGATTCATGTCTAAATGATAACCATGAAATAACAAAATAGTATTTTCCAAAAAGGGCTCAAACGATTTTGATGATACCTTAGATCTAAATAGGTGTCACCTGGAAGAAAAATTTCAGGTGGTATTCTGTTTCATACTGTAAAAATTGTATTCTAAACGATTTAACGCCAACAACTTTTCAGATTTAAGCTCGAAGCTACTCCTAAAGGTGGCCACACATTCGTCCAATCCCCGGCCGGACGCCGTACGGTCCACCGAAATCGCCCACAGACTCGTCCAATTCTTATCGCGCGGCCCATCAGCACCATCCGTTTTTAAATCGTTGTATTTGTGGTTGATTTCGATGACCGGAACGATCTGTCACACACGCCTTTGTTTAATCGAATCTAGTGTGTCTGTGTGGGTGAGTGAATTGCATGTGATCTACATCGTATGATTTACATTGCTAATGTGTGGCCTGTCTTCAATTTCGATCATACGGCGGCCGGACCGAAAATTATCTGTGAGATAACGGACCAGTGCGTGGGCTACTTAACTCACCTTAACAGACTGGTTACACTGAAACGGGCTGTGAAGATATCCAGGACTCAATAGGGTAACGTTGCCAGTTTTGTTAGCTGTCATGCCGTTTGGAGTTACGCTTCCGTTAGGACTGCCCCCACTCTTGTGGTACAAATAGTCGAGACTGTGTGGCGGAGTCACCGATATAGTAGGACTATCTACTGTGCATATCTTAAACCTGAAACCGTAGGTAATCATTTAGTAAAGTGTTGCCAATATAGAAACTTATTCATTTACTACTAGACCTTATAAGTGACGAAGATTTTATCCAATTTTTTCTATTTGTTCTCACTGTTCATACTTTAGGAAATCGCTCCATATATTATAATCTACGCTGAAAAGGTATGGTAATCTTGAATAACTAACGCACGCGCCCGCCGTGACGGGTTGGGGAATCCAGTTTAATCCCGTCCGCGCTATGATAGTTGTTATTAGTCAGTGATTAATAGGGCAAATCACGGTCGCCGGGAGCATCTTACCTACCGATTAATCGGCATATTGTTACTGTGACGTCTATAATACTTGACATTGGCGGAATCATTAAAACTCTGATGGAGCCATTTGAACGGTCGTTTGATCTCAAAATGCCATTGTCTAAATAAGGAAATTTGTCTTACGCTGGATACCCTGGAATCGGTAACATGGGTTTACACACTACATCTAGACTGACTGGCTATTACCAAGAATCAATGTTGCTGGTATTGTTTATACCATGCCACAGGAAAGAGGTTTTTTAAAAATCTTATTACTTACCTATTTGGAAGTCCACTATCGTAACTAGGCGGTTTCCCGAAGTAAGGATATGTTTCGCTAATCCCCAAACTCTTTGGCCTATGGTCTTTTAATCTAGAACTTGGCCTGTGTGGTGTCCTTTCGTAGATATGGTCTGAAGTGTTGTATCTATGGAGAGGACGTGGCTTGGTCTTCCCACACGGCGGAGTTTGTGTACACTGATCAATGTGTGGCCTTGGTGGCGATTCTTCAACGCTGGTCACGAATGACGCTTCGGAAATCTGGAATTTGGAAAATGTGAAAATATAATGTCTTTATATAAGTACCAAATGTACAGAGCTCATTAATTTGCAAAATATAGTGATGGCTTTAAGGACAGTTCCCCATAGTTTTAATGGGTTTTCTAAAAAGGTAATAGAGGGGGGAGGGGCGAATGAGTGCGCGAGCGGTTTGATTGCTCGTTGGCTTTCTAAATGGACGTCCTAATAAAATTTAATAAAAGTTGATATCGAGTAACAGAGTTTAATTGAAGTGTTTATCAATATGTTTTTGATTACAAAATACGTAGCGGAGTTGATCACTGCACTCATACTAATGATTATGTATCATGACATTTAAAAAGGATTCTACGTCATATCATGGCGACCGACGCACGCGTTCCGTCATGATGGGGAATTCGGTTTTACCCCGCCCGTGCTGTGATAGTTGTGATTAGTCTGTGATTAAAAAACATATCACAGTCAGCGGGATCATCTTAGCTACCGATTAATCGGCATATCTACTATATAGCTAGGTTATAATACTTGACTTGACATTGGCAAATCATCGATTAACATTGGTGGAGCCACAATAAAAGAAGATAGATTCCACGTCACGCCTTGGTAAATAGCGCACGCGCCTCGGAGACGTGATGGGTTGTGATTAGTCAGTGATTAATAAGACATATCACAGTCGGCGGGATAATCTTAGCTACCGATTTATCGGCTTACTATTGCACAAGATTAAACACTGGACATTGGCAGAATTGCGACGATAAGTCAGCACTGTTGCCATATATCAAAAGAAGAAGAAGAAAAAGAAGACATTTAAAAAGAGCGAAATCAAAGAGCATGCATGAAAATAATATATGGATATGAATAGGTGTATCTACGCAGGATCGTGGCTAGTGGAGATTCTTTGGTATCTGCCTACTTACCCTAAGAGAAATAAGGCATATGTGTATGTCTAGTCTAATTAGATACAGGCGTGAATAGGAAAAATAGTACACATCCAGTCTTCATAATGACCTATAATGATCAAATGTCCTCCAATTATGATTGCATGTTATTCTGTGTTATTAGCTGATGGAAAATGGATAGGTGTTTCATGAACCATTTGTACTAGGTTACCTATTTTAATTCTAGCTTTTGCTTGGGGCTCTGCCCTAGTCAAAATAGTACCTAGTAAATTTGTAACAAAAATACATGTGTTAGAATTCAAATACCTAATCTTGGGCATTCAAGGAGTCAGAATTAGCAACTACAACCGAATGATTCCTCTAAAAACGCAACTAACTTACAACCGACGCTAGCGCCTCTAGCGAACAACTAAATAATTAATAATTGCCTTTTTTAAAAAAGTGTACCGACTTCAAAAATTATGCTCAGAAAAGTGTGCTTTTCGTAAGAAAATGCACAATTCATTATAAAAAAAAATAACCAAATCGCTTCAAGTGTGCTTATAAAATTTGAAGAGTTCTCGATTTCTTTAGGATCCCATCATCAGATCCTGACCTGATGACCATGGGACCACCTGGGAAGTATACCCTTTCAAACAAAAAAATAATTCCAAATCGGCCAAGCGTCTTCACGTAATCGGGAAACATACATAAAAAAAATATAAAAGATTCTGACTAATTGAGAACCTCCTCCTTTTTTTTATTATTTTCATTCTTGAAATGATATGTACTACAAGTTGCGAACAACTGAAATACAATTGAGTTATGTATTTGCAATTTGCGACCAGTTGCTATAGCAACCGATTTGCCGTTGCGCGACTGGTTGTTAATGGGTTGTCAGTTGCTTTTAGCTGATAGGATTGTCGTTTTCGAGGGTGCTGAACACGAATATCATAGTAAGAAAAGTTTTATTCTTATGCACTCCATGTACATCCCGGTGAAACAATATAAAATCCTGTCGAGCGTATAAGAAAACCAAAAAAGGGGTGGTTTGTGGCCGTTTGAGGGGGTGAGCATGGATAACACTTATGTTTAAAATATTCGTGATCAACTTTAGCACCTACCATCCTGAATCCTTGATCATCATCATCATGATCACTGCATATGTCTGTATGTCTGTGACCATTTCACGCATAAACTACTGAAACGATTTTATTGCGGTTTTCACTATTAGATAGGTTGATTCACCGGGAAGGTTTACGAGTATTAAACATGGACCTATCATGTTTAGGAGCTAAGGATTAACAGTATTGGTAAATCAAGTCGGGGAAATAGTTAGCCCCAGCAAGTTTTCATGGCGTATGCTGTCTAATCCGTCGGAGATATAACAAAATGATGTAGAAAAGAATTGTGTAGAATAAAATGGTCTACAAAAAAGTCCTCGCTAGCATATATCTATCTCTAATAGATAAGTAGATTTATGTAGGTATTCAGATTGTTGTAAATCCATTATGTCGGTAGGTAGTTATCTTTAGTACGTTGGAATTTGCACGTGTTTATGTTTTTTCAAATAAATTATTATCAATTGTGGACAGGTGACGATTTAAATAAAAATTACTGTTTTTTTCTCAACAACATATTTTGCACAAACAGAATTTTCTAATGTGGCATGAATTATCTGTCATACATAATAAACGAAGCGTGAAATGTTCTAGTAAATTATTTAGTTTTTGATGCTCTCACGCAATCATTATTATTGGCATTGACCAATGTCATTGTCAACAGTGTGGAAATGTAGGGTACAGTTTTCTGGGATGCAACTAAACTAATCTATATAAATCCGTTTAGCATTTACGACATGAGTGGACCTATACGCGCAAATATAACGCGATATCTTTACTAATACATATTAACTGGATTCCCTATCACGTCACGGCGGACGCGTGCCTTAAGAGGATCGTGTAGCTCAGCGTACGCAGCGAAATAGGTATTTAGAAAATCATATTCTGTCTCAATCGCACTCTTCCCCCGGGCATCAGTGCGACAGAGAGCACTGCAGCTCGTGGGTGTTCGTAGGTATGTTTTTCGTTGAAAATTGCGTTTTGGGCGAAAACGATTTACACCTACTAAACTATAACGAAACCTTATAATTTTGGTGTCAAACGTTTTAGCAGATTATAATCTACGTACGTACGTTTTGCTTTTTTTGAAATTTTGCTTTGTTTCTCAAATACAGACGGTTTATTACCAGCAAGTTATGAACCAAAAAAACCGAGATTTGAGGGGCTTATAACTTTTGACCTATTACGAATTTTGAAAAAAGGAAAAAATACGTACGTAGTTTTTCATTATGTTAGTAACATATTACAAAATCGTTAAAATTTAATAATATTTAGGGGTAGTAAAACGTTTTCTCCGTTTGTATGGACATGGACGCGGTACACTACACTCTTAATTGCCATGACATGACGTGGAATCTTCCTAAAATAAATAATTTAATCTTTGAAATTAAAATATAAAAATCATACCTTAGTTTTACTTTACATCATCATCAACCTTTTAAGATCCACTGCTGGATCATGGTCTCCCTCTAGCGCACCATTTTTAGTGGTGCTCATTGAGAGGAATTTCCATAGTCACCACACTTGGCATGCGGGTTGGTGACCGGACGCCGGCTTTACGTGCCCTCCGAAGCACGAGGAGTCGATTTAAGCACATACATATTCTTAAAGAAAATTGGTGCTTAGCATTTTGGCAGCGAGAAGGAATCGAACCTGGGACCTCCGGTTTCAAGTCCACCGTCCTACATACTCCTTACTTTACATACTGAATTGAAATTATAGAATGTGCAATGAAATTAATATTTAATTTTAGAGAAACTGATAGGGGATACTATATCTATTTTCTATGGCAAGATGGATGACATTTTTGGTACGGAATCCTAATAATTATAAGTTTACAAACAGACAGTTTAGTATTGTATTTTATATATAGAATACAAAACTCTGTAGCTCATTAGCCCAAATGTATTATTTAATTAACATATACACTTGAAATCACGTGTTTTAGTTTATTTAGTACATGTGACTTTATTTAGTTGATGTGATATTTAGGGCGAATATTTTGTCAAGATAAAGAATACTTGTATTAATATGAATTTAGAATTTTAGAGCATTGGTTAGTTGACTTGAAACCAGACACCCCCCCCCCCCCTTCTCTGTTGGTAACACGTTTTTGTTAGCAACAGAGAAAGGAATTGTGCTTTAGTTGAGCCAAAAGGCAGAAGGCACGAATAGCCTATACGGTATAGGCAACAATTGTTATTATCGGTATTATTACTTATACTTCAAGGTAGGTGGGTACTCTGGGATTTCTTAACGGTTTTATAATTAAATGAATACATAGTATGAATCGATGAAAGATTGATTTGGGGCTTACGTTCTATAAAATAGAATACTTTGTGATAGATTATGAAAGTGAAAACATGAGCAAAGTTTTACCACCCATATTTTCTATTTAATAAAACCAATTGAAAAAATAACGGCTATTTCATTTAGATATATTGAATAAGTAACTATAATATGCTGAATTACAGTGACACATTGGGAATAGTTTATCCTCATTCAAATTATGGATATAGGGCACTTAAGAGGATCGTGTAGCTCAGCGTACGCAGCGAAATAGGTATTTAGAAAATCACATTCTATCTCAAGCGCGCTCTTCCCCCGGGCATCAGTGCGACAGAGAGCACTGCAGCTCGTGAGTGTTTGTAGGTATGTTCTTCGTTGAAAATTGCGTTTTGGGGGAAAACGATTTACACCTACTAAACTATAACGAAACCTTATAATTTTGGTGTCAAACGTTTTAGCAGATTATAATCTACGTACGTACGTTTTGCTTTTTTTGAAATTTTGCTTTGTTTCTCAAATACAGACGGTTTATTACGAGCAAGTTATGAACCAAAAAAACCGAGATTTGAGGGGCTTATAACTTTTGACCTATTACGAATTTTGAAAAAAGGAAAAAATACGTACGTAGTTTTTCACTATGTCAGTAACATATTACAAAATCGTTAGAATTAAATAATATTTAGGGGTAGTAAAACGTTTTCTCCGTTTGTATGGACATGGACGCGGTACACTACACTCTTAAATATCTGTGCACTTTACTAACCCATTGCAATAATATTATTGTAGTTACTTATGCAACTGTTACATAATGAGGGTTATTTTAATACGAGTGCCATTTTTATATCAAAGCCAGATTCTTTTTTTAGGAAGTTTTGAAAATTTTATGGTTGTAAGTATATGTATTTGTCTTTGCCTTAATTGTTATTTTGAAGAGTCGCATTTCGACGATTGAAATTACCCTCATTTAGCACCGTTTTCTTAAATTTTTTCTTCTTTCTTCACGGGTTATCTTACAGCTCCCGAAACTGTGTTACGGTTCTAGGGTACCCAGCGGAAGACCAAGTCTCCCTCGTTTAGCCGATGGTATTTGTGAAGCTATACCTAACAAGTGGCCAGTTCTGTTGAGGTATATTTAGATGGAAAAGCCTCTAAGTTTTTAATTAAAAAACCCATTGGTACATGGCCGGGATCTGGGATCGAACCCGTGGTCTGTCTAGTTAACGTTAGACGTCTTAACCACTTCTTAATGTAATACAATGATCGCGCATAGTGAAAATGATAAAAAAGTAATTTTGTAACAATGCCACGCCATTACCCATCCTTCTATTCTATTTTTTTTTTAAATGGCTCCATCAGGGTTTTGATGATTCCGCCAATGTCAAGTAATATAGACGTCACAGTAACAATAAGCCGATTGATCGGTAGGTAGAATGCTCCCGCCGGCCGTGATAATGTCCTATTAATCACTGACTAATCACAACTATTACAGCGCGGGCGAGATTAAACTGGATTCCCCATGACGTCCTGGTGGACGCGTGCGTATATCACAAAGGCGTCACGTGGAATCTTACCCATCCTTACTAATGTACGAATGCGAGTGTTTCTGCCAGTGTCACGTCGTTATTCAGTTACATATAACTGTCGAAATTTAGAATTCATGGACTCGTCTAGCCACTATAACTATGCTGAAATTTAAACATCAAACCGATTAACGCCATTAAAATCCCGTTTTTCACTGATATTTTAACGATTTCGAACGAATTCTCTCAAATACTTGTTACATTATTTTATTACTGTCCAGCCTAGCTATTCACCTCGTCTCGATTTTTATTTAAAAAGTAAATACATAATTAACTCATCGTTTCTAAATCTATACTTTGTAAAATATAGCTCGATCCCTATGACAGCATTGACAGCTGTCACTTTATACGAGCGTCGAAAAAATAACTTATTGATTCCATGTCACACCTTGGTGAATAACGCTCGCGCCCGCTGAGACGTGATGGGGAAATCCAGTTTAATCCTGTCTGTGCTGTAATGGTTGTGATTAGTCGACGACTAATAAGCCATATCACAGTGGGCGGGATAATCTTAGCTACCGATTTATCGGCATACTATTGCACAAGATTAAACACTGGAGATTGGCAAAGACTTTCAATAATAGTATTGAAACTCTTTGGAGATTGGCAGAATTACGACGATAAGTCAGCACTGTTGCCATAAAATATATCAAAAGCAGAAGAAAAAAAAAGTAATCCCTATATAGTCGGTGTTACTGTGTTTAGTCTGTGTAAACAAGAAAGAATCGTGAAATTCTCATTTTAATTTAATTTGTTGAGGAAATGCGTATTTTGCAAAAATCTCTACAAAAACATATCACTAGTTTTAGTTCCACAAACACTCGTCCGCCTACAGCGCCAAAATGGCGATAATCAAGTAGGTACAATAATAATTTGACAGCAAGCAGTCCGGGATGGAGTAATATATGATTTCCGCAAATTTTCAGAATTGTCCCTGAAATATATCCTAAAAAGGATAACCGCACAAATAATTTGACTAGTTTTCACAATCTTGTCATCAAAGTACAAAAATTTGGATCACCTGTTTTCATATGCTAACATGTTACTTCTACCTACTTTATTTTGTAGTAAATAAATATAGAATAGTTTAGTAAATATTTGGAAAGTGAATTGAAAAAATATCAAAGGAACCACCTATACATAACAGAACACTCCAAAACAGCTCCTAAATTAACCCGGCCGAGAATCGAACCTCTAGTTTGAAGTCCGAGGTGCTAACCACTTGGCCACGGAGATAGCTAAGAACTGAGTTTGTTCATGCAATTTTAGTCATTTCCCACCGCGAGCGCGACTGTTTTGTTAACTTTTATCAACCATACAAAACTGCGGTTTTCCTTCTATAGAGGGACACTTTTGACTTAGATTTCAAATTAAAATCCTAAAATCCTGACTATAATATCGTTGCGATGCGACAACGATAGCAGTTACTTTCCAAATTACTTTTAAGACGAGGAACGACTCTAAACTCGTGGTTCGGGCGCATGAGTAGTTTGAGCGCAACGATCACGTCATGCAAGAAAACGACGGCGCTTTGTCCGTTCTTGCTGCAGAAGTGAGAAGGGTATAATGTATCGCTTCTCAAAATAAAATAATTTATTAAAAAACGATCACATGCAGGGAAAAATCTTTTTAATCAATTTACCTACAAATTCGTATAAAATTTAAACGTAAATCCCTACAGAGTATGGATGTATGACTAAAAAGGTGTTTTTGAAGAGGTGATTTCAAAAATTTTAGTTATCGAGAAAATTTTCACCAATCATGTTTTCATCCTACACAATACTAGATAAAATCCTCTAGTTTTCGATGCCCAAATTGTATGTACATAGCATTCGTAAAATTCGGGATTTTCAGTTCAGTAATCAACCAAAATTATTCGTTCCTCCCCTTTTTTTCATGCGTTTCCTTACAGCACCCGAAACCGTATGACGGCCCCAGGGTACCCAGCGGAAGACCAAGTCTCCTTCTTTTAGCCGATGCTATTTGTTAGACAATACCTAACGATTGGCCTTAACGGAGGTATATTTAGATGGAAAAGCCTCTGTGTGGTTTGTCGGATTATGTACCTACATAAGTTTTTAATTATAAAAAACCCAAACCCAAACCCAAACCCTGTTCACGACAAAGCAATTTTGGTAGGTAATGTTGTTAATGATTATTGAAGTTGTCCTAATTACTTTAATTTAAAATATTGATAGAAACGCTTTAAAGAATATACCTTCTCATTTTCATATTTATATCATTTATATCGACGCGACGGCCTTATATATTACATATATTTATATAATAAAAATCGTTAGGTATATAGTCTCACAAATACCATCGGCTAAACGAGGGAGACTTGGTCTTCCGCTGGGTACCCTGGGACCGTGACACGGTTTCGGGAGCTGTAAGTCAAGTCAAACCGTGAAGAAAGAAAAATAATAATAAAAAAATTATATATTTTTTATTCAAAACTAGCATCCACCCCGGCTAAAGAATTAGTCACTATGCCACGCAGACCTAATTTTTTTGATAATTGTTTTTAAAATTTATTTAGTCTTAATTTTTAAATTTTGGAAAATATAATAACCAAAATGCAAGGTCCACCATGGAATAATATTTTAGACCCCTTTTGTAAGTAAGTAGGTACATATCATAACGACACGTAGTTCTAATTAGTGATAATTGATCTGACGCTTCCTGCTCGGTGCACTTTCTTTTGTTGTTAGTTGGCCACCTTGTTATCACAATGACATTGGAAATTTCACATAATTATTTTCCATCTTTTTTTATAATTTTCTTTTCTAGTGTACAAAAGTAGGTTCAAAATTTCAAATCCTGTAGCAATATAATAGTTTTTTCACGGGTTGCTTTACCCAGGGTACCCAGCGGAAGACCAAGTCTCCCTCTTTTAGCCGATGGTATTTGTGACGCTATACCTAACGAGTGTCCAAATGAAATAAAATGATCAAATGTATCATCTAAAGAACCTAAAAAAAAATCGAAATTGAATATCTTACTTCCGGTTACCTACATTTCCGTTCCATTTCCATTTCACGAAAGTACTCCCTACAAATCTATGCTTCATATTTTTTTATGTAACAACCTACGAGTAACGAAGTAATAACATCAAAAAATATTTGTTTGTATGCGAGAAATCTATTTAGGAGGTTTTCACAACTAAATAGTTTCCCAATAATATAGGGGGTAACTCAAGTCGGGGAAGAAAATACCTACAAATCACTACATATTGTAACGAATAGGTACTTAAATCGCACAAATAAATACCTAAACACATCAAGGTCGATAGACGTCTCTAGAAACATCCAGAGAGAATCAAGTACAAACGAAAATGGACCGTATGTGCCTAGCCATAGGTGCCAAAATCGGGCGCGGTCTGTGTGTAGGTATTTGGCGCCGAGTCGCATCGAGCCGCGTCTACAACTTTATACAACAATCTCGGCGTTTCTCGAATGTTCGGAGGGCAATATAAACAGAGGATCGTCGCCGGGAGAACACAGTGCGAATAAGAGCGACCAAAGCGAAACAGTGAAGTGGAATTTAGTGCGACTAAGTGTTATTCTATAGTGTTCATTTATTTAACTGTGTTTTTGTGGTGTTATAGTAAAGTTTGTCTATTTAATCGGTATTTTAAATCTCTTCGAACCCTAGCTCGTAACAAATTGGTGTCAGGAGTGTGGGATTCAAAAATGCCGATTACACCACGTGACTCGTCGTCATCACGGCGACCCAAAACACGACAAACTACTGCTGGACATCACGGCGAGGAGGTCGACGAGGCTGCTGCTGCTGGAGCCGCTGCTGGTGCTGCTGGGAATACTGCTGGTGGTGCCGGAGCTGCTGCTGGAGCCGCTGCTGCTGCTGCTGGGACTGCTGCTGTTGGTGCTGGAGCTGCTGCTGGAGTTGATACGGGTGCTGCGGGTTCTGCGGGTGCTCCCCAGGCATTCGATATGGGGATGCTGGTTCGGCTGATGGAGGAGCAGGCCCGACGTCAGGAGGAGCAGGCCCGACGACAGGAGGAGCAGACTCGGCAGCTATTGGAGGAGCAGGCCAGACTTCGGGAGGAGCAGACTTGCCGGCTGTTGAAGGAGCAGTCTGCTAGCCTTAAGGAGCTGCTTTCAGAATCACTGGGAAAGGTGACTATGGAGGTGAAGCAGCTACAGAGGGTTACAGACATGCACGAGGAGAGAATCGAAGACCTCGACATCCGTTACGAAGACCTCCAACAGCATTGCAAGGAAATACAGACTAGGATGAGCAGAGAACTGGATGCAAGACTTAACGACCGCTACGGAGAGTTGGACAGCCGATGCGAGGGGCTCCAGAATGAAGTAAGGAAACTGAAGCTGACCGCTCCTGTTTCTGGAGGCGCCATCGTCTCCGGCCCTCGAGTCAAGGTGCCGCCGTACGACGGGACTACGTCCTGGACAGCGTACAAATTGCAGTTCCAAACGGTCGCCTCTGCCAACGGCTGGACAGACGAGCAATCTCTGACCGCCTTGACAGTGGCTTTAAGAGGCCGCGCACTGTCTGTTTTGGAAGCCTCTCCAGACAGCTGCACCACGTACGGGAACCTGATCGAGGCAATGGACTCCAGGTACGGCGACAAACACCTGGAGCACGTCTACCGAGCGCAGCTGAGGGACAGGACGCAACATGCTGGTGAGAATCTGCAACAATGGGCTCTGGAGATCGAGAAGATCGTGAGGAAGGCGTACCCATCTGCCGGACAAGAGTTCATTGCTGCGAACCTCGTTCAAGCATTCATCGACGGCATCCGCAGCATGGAGGTCAGAGCTGCAGTTCGACTGGGCCACCACAGCGCCCTGAAAGATGCACTGGCCCATGCTCTAGAGGTGGAAGCCGTGAGACAGGAGCCTCGTTCTCAGCGATTGCGACAAGTGGCGGAGGAGGCTACTCCAACAACGACACCTGTAGCAGAGAGGCGTAGCTACTTACCCCGCTGCTTCTACTGCCACAAGCTGGGGCACCTTAAAGCAAGCTGCCCGGCGCTTAAACGACAAGGCGCGGATCAACGAGTGCCGAAACGGGACGTCGAAGCTGATGTCCGTGCAGTAACTACGGAGCTTCCGGGAAACGAGTAACAGCCAGAGCCGCGGGGCAGGTACTGGCTGCTCGTGACACAGCCCCCAAAGTTACCATCCAACAAGTTTTCGACGGGAACAGTCTGGTGATCGCCGGCGAGGTCAACGGGACGCCATGTGAGATGACGATCGACACAGGAGCAACGCGTACGGTTGTGAGACCTCAGTTGTTGGGACGATCTACGAGCAGAACCAGACGTCCATCTTCCTGTCTAAAACTCTTCACGGCAACCGGTCAGCCAATACCCGCATACGACGAGCTGCCGGTGACACTCAAGGTGGGTGACGGGGAGTACCCACACACCGTCATCGTGGCCGACATTATAGACGACTGCATTCTCGGACTCGACTTTATGAAGCGGTTCCAGTTTGGCATCGACTTGCGCAACGGTGTACTGCAGTGCGGCCAGGAACAGGTATTTTTGAAAGGTGGTTATGCTGGCTATGTGCGCTGTGCCAAGGACGTCAAACTGAACCCATATTCGGAGACGCTTGTCGATGTGGAGTTACCAACTAATGGGGACCCCTCCAATACGAGGTGCTCTATCATCGACCACCTGGAACGTTCTAAACATAAAGGCTGGTTACTCACTCCAACTTTAGTAAACAGCCAGAGTGGACGAGCTGTAGTAAGGGTGACCAACTTCAATGGCGCTCCTGTCACTCTCAATAAGGATCAAGTCGTGGCGAAGTGCGACGAGGCGAATTGGATGCGGAGCTGCACCCAGGGGAAGCTGTCGGCGATGAAAAATAACAGTGCAAACCCCTTGGAACTCGTCGACATTTCGAAGAAGGACTTGTCAATCTCCGAGTACAAACGAGCGAAGGAGATGCTCACTCGTTACATTGACATCTTTAGTGACAGAGATGGGCATCTCGGCAGGACGTCATTGGTGAAACACACCATCAACACAGGAAACGAGTTACCTATACGTCAACGTGCTCGACGAATCCCAGTAGGAAGAGAAGCCGAAGTACAGTGCATGCTGGAAGACATGAAGAAGGCTAATGTCATCGAACCTTCTTTGAGCCCATGGTGTTCTCCGGTTGTGCTAGTTAAGAAGAAGGATGGCAGCACTCGCTTCTGTGTGGATTATCGTCGACTGAACGACGTAACCAGAAAGGACAGCTACCCTCTACCCCGGATTGACGACACCTTGGACAAGTTGAGTGGGAACCAATGGTTCTCAACACTGGATTTGAAGAGTGGATACTGGCAAGTGGAGATCGATCCCAAGGACAAGGAAAAGACTGCTTTCTCGACCGGAAATGGACTGTGGCAGTTCAACGTCATGCCTTTCGGGTTATGCAATGCTCCTGCTACGTTCGAAAGGCTGATGGAAGTTGTGCTTGCTGATCTCGTGGGAAAAGCTTGCCTAGTCTACCTGGATGACGTCATCATCATGGGACGCGACTTCAACGAGCACCTGGGGAATTTAGAAAGAGTGTTTGCCAAGTTGAAGCTCGCGAACCTGAAATTGCATGCCAAGAAGTGTAGCTTCTTCAAGAAACGTGTAAATTACCTCGGGCATGTAATTACAAAGGATGGCGTAGAAACCGACCCTGTAAAGACAGTAGCTGTACGAGAATGGCCCACCCCACGGAACAAAACAGATGTTCGGGCGTTTCTTGGTCTGTGCTCATACTACCGCCGCTTCGTATACGACTTCGCGGGAGTAGCCAAGCCCCTACATCGACTGACGGAGGACAAGCGTTCGTTTCAGTGGACTGAGGACTGTGAGAAGTCGTTCCAGGAACTGAAACAACGACTGTGTGAAACACCTGTATTGGGCTACCCGGACCAAGTCGGCGAGTTTGTGGTGGACACAGACGCAAGCAACATCGCCATTGGAGGTGTGCTGTCACAACGGAAGGGGGACAAGGAAGTTGTGATAGCGTATTTCAGCAAGGCTCTGTCGAAACCAGAAAGGAACTACTGTGTAACCAGACGCGAACTTCTGGCCGTAGTGAAGACAGTACGACACTTCAACAAGTATCTCATCGGAAGGAAGTTCAAGCTACGGACAGACCATGCGGCGTTGAAATGGTTACTTCAATTCAAGGATCCTGAAGGACAAGTCGCTCGGTGGATCGAGCAGTTACAAGAATTCGATTTCACGATCGAACATCGACGAGGACGGACGCATGGCAACGCTGACGCACTGTCACGCAGGCCGTGCCCTGAAGATTGTAAACACTGCTCGAGGCGTGAAATCGGTGATTCTGTCATCAAAGTCATTACGACTAACAACCTTAGTGACGAATGGGCGAACGAGAGGACGAGAGACGAGCAACTCAAGGATAACAACTTGGCGCCGATAATGGAATGGAAGACGCAGAATGTTCCAAGGCCCGGCTGGAATGTTGTATCAGCCATGAGTTCCACCACGAAAAGCTACTGGGCTCAGTGGGAAAGTCTAGTGCTGCACAACGGGTTGCTGTACCGCAAGTGGGAGTCGCCAAGTGGACAGGAGACATTGATGCAGCTGGTCGTGCCTAGGTCAAAGGTGCGTGCAGTGCTTGAGTCCGTGCACAATGGATCCTCGGGAGGACATCTGGGCATGAATCGAACCCTGGCGAAAATCAGGAAACGATTTTATTGGGTTCATTGCCGGCAAGATGTCGAGGATTGGTGTCGCAAGTGCACAGTATGTGCGGCCGTGAAGGGACCTACGACACGTACGAGGGGACGTATGCAGCTGTACAATGTTGGCGCTCCATGGGAACGAATTGCGGTGGACGTTGCTGGACCGTTCCCGGCCACTGAAGACGGGAACAAGTACTTCATGGTCGTGATGGACTACTTCACGAAGTGGCCGGAGGTCTTCGCAATTCCCAACCAGGAAGCGACAACAGTGGCGACTAAGTTGGTCAACGAAGTATTCTGCAGGTTCGGGCTACCATTGGAGATACATTCTGATCAAGGGCGTAACTTTGAGTCGCAGTTGTTCCAGGAAGTATGCCGTCTCCTGGGAATAAATAAAACGAGGACTACGGCGTATCACCCACAGTCCGACGGAATGGTTGAAAGGTTCAACCGCACTTTGGAGACTCATTTAGCGAAACTGGTTGAGGATCACCAGAGGGACTGGGACCGATATATTCCCTTGTTCTTGCTCTCATATCGATCCGCAGAGCATGAAAGCATAAAGGTGACTCCTGCTTATGCCAACTTTGGGAGAGAGCTCCGACTACCAGTTGATCTCCTGACCGGCGGACCTCCGGATGCGCCGCAACCTGTAAGTGACTACGTATCGAACCTGAAAAACAAGATGTGCGACATACATGACCAGATT
This sequence comes from Nemapogon koenigi, assembly GCA_963924495.1. Taxonomy (NCBI): domain Eukaryota; kingdom Metazoa; phylum Arthropoda; class Insecta; order Lepidoptera; family Tineidae; genus Nemapogon; species Nemapogon koenigi. Next base: position 8,469,064 of record OZ004648.1, read on the forward strand.
CGTCAGAGCAGTCTTGTGGCCAGTACAAAGATGAAGACCAGATACGATAGAAACTTCAATAGTAACGGTTTTGACGAGGGATCGTTGGTGTGGCTGCACAACCCGAAACGCCGAAAAGGCAAATCTCCCAAGCTGCAGAACCGCTGGGAAGGCCCGTATAAGGTCATCACGAGGATCAATGACGTGACCTATCGGATCCAACGATGCCCGCGTGGACAGTTAAAGGTTGTCCATATTGATCGACTGGCTCCTTACAAAGGCTCGAATATTGCTCGGGACGAGCAAGTCTAAGCGGGGGGCAGTGTAACGAATAGGTACTTAAATCGCACAAATAAATACCTAAACACATCAAGGTCGATAGACGTCTCTAGAAACATCCAGAGAGAATCAAGTACAAACGAAAATGGACCGTATGTGCCTAGCCATAGGTACCAAAATCGGGCGCGGTCTGTGTGTAGGTATTTGGCGCCGAGTCGCATCGAGCCGCGTCTACAACTTTATACAACAATCTCGGCGTTTCTCGAATGTTCGGAGGGCAATATAAACAGAGGATCGTCGCCGGGAGAACACAGTGCGAATAAGAGCGACCAAAGCGAAACAGTGAAGTGGAATTTAGTGCGACTAAGTGTTATTCTATAGTGTTCATTTATTTAACTGTGTTTTTGTGGTGTTATAGTAAAGTTTGTCTATTTAATCGGTATTTTAAATCTCTTCGAACCCTAGCTCGTAACAATATTATAAAACATAGTCCCTTTTAATTTGAAAATGTTCAGTTTTTAGGGTCCTCCTCGTGTTTCGGAGGGCACGTAAAGTCGGCGTCCGGTCACCAACTCGCCTGCCAAGCGTGGTGACTATGGCAATGATGAGTTTTTAGGGTTCTGTGCATCTGATTGAAAACGGAAACCCGCATATTATAGGTTGTGTCTGTCCGTCACAGCCTATTTTCTCCAAATCTACTGGACGAAATGATGACCCAATCACGGACGTATAGCGTTTATAATCGAATTTCGATTTTGGGGAATAATTAAAAAGTTAAAAATATTTTTTTTTCAAGTGCATAGTTTAAATTATATTAAAGAAATATACAAGAATTGAGCGTTCCCCTACCCATCTCCGAAACTTCTGAGTCTAAAAAATTTTGGAAACAAAATAGGGAATATCCATGTACCCATTTTTATAGTTAAAAACTTATGTACCTACATAATCCGACAAACCACACTTAGAGGCTTTTCCATCTAATTATAACTCAACAGAACTGGCCACTCGTTAGGTATAACCTCACAAATACCATCGGTTAAAAGAGGGAGACATGATCTTCCGCTGGGTACTCTGGGACTGTAACACGGTTTCGGAAGCTGAAAGGCAATCCGTGAAGAAAAAAAAAGATTTTTGTGGAGTACCTACATATCTACATATGTATATATATTTTTTTAAATAATTTCTGAAAGATTTCATTCAAGTTTACCGTAATACATCTCGACGAAATTATTGTAATAAATCTAAGAATGTAACGATAAGAAGCGCAGGAAATGCCTATTGTTAATTTAAATTTTGTTATGGTAATTAGATTCAAAGTACCTATGAAAATTATGAAAACTTTTTTGTTTAAACGGGGGTTCGCGTGTAAAATTAAAAAAAGACTAGGTTCCTAATCTATAACTAATAATAAAGTTGAAAAGTTTGTTTGTTTGTTTGAACGCGGTAATCTCTGTTTTTTCATCTTATAGCCCAATTTACTTGGATATGAAATACTGAAGACGAGTCTGCATGGATTTTTCTTTTGCCTATCCCAGAAAGGGATGAATAAAAAAAAATTATAGCCCAATTCTTGAGGAAGGTTATAATAACAAGGCACAGCTTACTCACAGGCTTAGTTCTGATTCCATATACTTAATTATTTTGATTTGTTCGACTTTTTTTGTATGTGAAGATTTTGATCAAAATGTCCCTCTTTATTAGTTTTACAAATAAATAAAATACAACAAATTTACGTACAATATGTACAATAAAATAATAGTGTTTTACATTATGAATAATACCATCTGCAAATTAAATAAATACCTGCCTATTATGAATAATATTCTCAACACTGTAGAAATATCTACAGCTGATACAATGAAGTACATAAGTAGGGAAATAATTAAATTATGTAAACTAAAATATTTTATATGAATTGATAAGACGCATACGCAATGAAAACTCGCTGAGTCTAACTTTTCCTCGACTTGATTTACTTATAGATACTGTTAATGTTCAGCTCCTAAACATGATAGGTCCACGTTCCCGGTGAATCAACCTAGATAATTGTACAAACCGCATCAAAATTCGTGGACATAATATATTATTATATTATTTCCAGAATTATTGTTTTCTTTGAACCTTTAAACTTTATGAAAATACTTACTCCTGTCCTACCTGTCCTAGATATCTTTGTAAAAATTACAGAAAATAATTACCTCTTTCATTTTGTCGGTGGTCATATAAAAATATTTAAAAAATAACTCCTAGCACAATAATTCATTTATAAACACACATTTCATTTTCACTTTAATTTCACAAAACAATTTATGTCATAAATTTTAATAAAATTAATAGGTAACAGAACTCTTTGATTAACAACAATTAGGAACAATTAAAAAAAATAACTTTTTTCACAGACAAGCATGCAGGTCGAATGAAAGAGGCCGACTGCTGTGGCGAGAAGTCCCCGACTCTTTTAACAATAACCTCCTTGGTAAACGCGTGATGATTTCATAAATGTTTTTGTTAATTTATTTGAATAACGAACTTTGAACTTGATTTTTTTTAAGCGTTGGCGTAGATTACTGTTACACTGCCTTTGGACCTTTATAAGAGCCTAAAAATCAGCAAAACCGGTATTCTGAGTAGGTGCCTCGTCAATTTCGTCATGGCCTATCTGAATTTAACCGACCTCTCGATCTTTGAACGATCATTTACGTCAACAGAAAAATCAAAGGAAATCTATCGTCACGCCTTTTTTATTCTAAGAGGGGTAGGCAGAGACAATCGAATGCCATTTGTTACGGTCCTGACATACCTCTTTCGCTTCTTTTAAAGCTTCTTTTATATTCATCATACCTTTCATACATGCTCGGCGATTGTGTGTACTTTTAATATTTCCATTGATCAATACATTCTTTATATGTTTAATAAAAGTACCTAGGTCGTCCTCTGCCAGCATTTCCTTTCACTTCAGCCATTTAAACCTTTTTTAGTCAATCTTTCATCCTTTGTATAAGGCAACTAATTTATAAAGAGGTTTTGTTTGTTTGTGAGCAAAATACCTAATAATAATTTATTTTGATAAATTATGTGATCCCGAAATAGTGTTATTGGTCCCAGGCAGGGTTAAATAAAGCTGAAGAGGTTGTTTGTTTGTTTGTTTGTTTGTTTGTTTGTTTGAACGCGCTAATCTCTGGAACTACCAGTCGGATTTGAATAGCCCAATTCTTGAGGAAGGTGCGAAGTATTCGCACGGGTCATCTAGTTTTTATTATTAGTGATTATCTTAAAGTAAACGGTGAAAAATCTTACGGTTTAGATGCCAGAATAAGGCTCGCTTGAATAGTTATTATTCAGAGGTCTAAATATCGCTCAAAGATTTATAAAACCGAAGGTAAACTTTCCTTACCCTTTAAAATTTTATTTTTTAAAGTTTTCTGTACCTACCTACTAAAATTATATGTACTAGGTGGCGAGCCTATTCAACATCCAATGTCATTCAACAATTGTTTTGACTGAAATCACGAACTATTCATTGAATACATAAAAGTGATTGATTGCCGAGATAAGATTAGTTTAATTTTGGTATATAGGTCAAATATGTTTGACATTTTATACTTACCTATCCAACTACTAAGATATTATGAACTAGAAAATACTATGTCAAGAAAATATGTTTTATCCAGGATAACTTTCTATGTTATAATATACTAGCTGTGCTATGCGGTTGCACCCGCGTTCAGCTTCTTTGGGTCGTAGCCTATAACCATCCTCAAGAATTGAGCTATCAAATGCAAAAATAATTTTTCAAATCCGACAGGTGTTCCAGAAATAGGGGTGTAGACAGTAAAAGAAAATAAATACACAATAATATTTTTTATATAGTTTATAACGTATAATCACTGAAAATAAGGTTTATTTATTTGTTTAATTAATGTGCCTACTTTTTTATATAAATAAGAAAAATCATAAATTGATATTTCCGGTCACGTGACCGCAAACGGAAAGTGACGTCACTATAACCTAAATGTCAAATAAATAACCACAGACTAGTAACTAGGTATATTATAATAACTGCCTGTCAATCTGTCAGTGACTAAGTTATTTCCTTGTTATTTTATCTAACCTGTGACCAATATTTTGTTGGTTTACTAAGTTTACTACAACGTGACGTCATCAACGTTGGAATTTGAAAAATAAAATTAAAAACATGATTTTTTTATGAAAATACAAATTAGAAAAAAATCAAGATATTTTATTACGTATAGTAAACCTTACAGCGATAATTTAAAAGTATTTAAAAAAAATTGTCTACACCCCTATTTAATCGCGTTAAAACAAACAAACAAACAAACTCTTCAGCTTTATTATTTGTATAGATTTTAATGATCACCTTTCCGGATCGTTACATCTAATATGACATCATGGGCAGTTGGTATGAATAAGAAAAAAAATGTACTTTGAACATAGTAACGTTTATTTTCTGGCGTTGCTTATCTAAATATAATAAGTTCGACGTACAAAGGTCAATATGAACTTTTTTATTTATTAGGATTCCGTAGGACAATATCGAAATTATATATGTACGATCATTATTGTCTTGTTTCTATACAATTAAAAAAAATTACACCTTTTTAACCGACTTCGAAAAAAATAAGGTTCTTATATTCTGACCGTATTTGTTTATGTATGTTTGTACACCGATTACTCCGCCAGTTGTGAACCGATTTTGGTATGTGGCTTGTAGGGAGTAATTTCGTGAAAATGGAAACGAAAGGTGTAACCGGAAGTAAAAAAAATCCAATTGGAATTGATTTTTTTATCTTTTTTCTTTTTATTACTATAGCTTTCCACCTCAGCTTTGCCCGTGTGATTTTTTTAAGTATGACATGAGAATATATTCTGAAGGATTTCCGAGATAAAAATTTTGACGTTTTGACAATCAAAATCAATCCCTGAAAAGTCCCGTCAAAATCAGTTCAGCCATTTCGAAGATTAGCCCGCGGGCAAACAAACAGACAGACAAGATTTCCTGGAAGTTCCAGAGATAAGCGTGTTCTAACAATAAATAGATAACATCTAACTTTCAAATGTATAATTTCAGTTGAACATAATTTTAATATTAATAATTTTGCTAGATAACGGTCCTTTGGGTCCAAAAATAATTGATTGGTAGACATAATATATTGGAAACAAAGCTTTTATTCTAGATTCGTAGAAGCCTCTATGGGAAAACCGCTTCCCACTTCCCACCAACTATAATGTGAAGTCCATATTCCAAGTAATAATATAAAAAAATACAAACAAAAAAGCTCATCATATATTACTTATATTACGAATGGACTTTGGGCGCATTAAGTTATAAATTTTTTTAGGGTTCCGTGTCTCTGTCTGTATGTCACGGCCGTTTTTTTTTCAATGACAGAATTTCGGAATTAAAAGATTTTTTGGTGTCATTCTCTTTTATTAATGAATCAAATTTATTTCAAATCAAATATTTTTTTGAATCATATTTAACCAAGGCATACAAATTATAATACACAATGTAATGCAATACAATATCATATTGTAAAAATATCGTTCTCTAAAGTTTGTAAGCCAAATAGTCTTATGGTCGAAAAATAAAACAAAGTTTCAGTTCCAGATATTTTTAGTTTTCGATTAAATTAAATCTGTAAATTGAACTGAACGGAATCAAGTATGTAATACCAAAGTAACACTTAAATCTTTTCATATTACGGAACCCTCGGTGCGGGAATTTACGCACTTGACCTGTAATATTTTTGCTAATGATGACCTAAGCAAAAAAAAATTTCTCTAAAGAAAAAAAAAAGAGATTTGTCTCGGATTAGTGTGCGCCGGTGGCAGAATGGTAATGCGAGTGAATACGCAAGCATCTGGGTTCGATACCCACCCAGTATATCTTTATCGGTTTATCTATATAAATAAAAATTAAATGTTGTTCGTTGGTAAGCGCATCACTTGCTTGCATCACTAGCGGCTGGACCGATTTGGTTAATTTGATTTTAAAATGATCGTAATAGTCTGGATAAGGTTTTTAGGGAAAGAAAAATTGGAAAATTGGCGAAAAACTGAAACTATTACTATGGGATTTTTGTATGAACTCAAGGCCATAAAAGTTATAATAAAGTTAATATGGCCTCCACGGGTGAAGCCGGGACTAAAAAGAAATATATTTACTAATGGAAAAAATTTGGAAAAGTTTACTGCTAGCGCGCTCGCAAGGATATATGGATAATGCAGAAAGCGCTAATAAAACATCTCGCTATACCTAAAGGGACGGAGCAGTAGCCATTACGCCGTGCACAGCTAATACAATCTATATAAGTATGTATATAAAAAGAGAAGTTCCGATACATTCACTGACTCATCAACGCCCAGCCCAAACCCTTGGACCCAGAAAGCTGACATTTTGCACAGAGGTTCCCTTTATTATGTAGACAAAAAATAAGAAAGGAAATTTCGATATTCAACCCCTATGGATAAATACATTATGTAAAATCGTATTACCTGCGTGTATCAACTTGAAACTTGGTACAAATATTCTTCAAAAAAAAAACACGTATATTTGTATTTTTAAAAATGATGTAGGAAAGAATTGTGTAGAATAAAGTGATCTACAAAAAAGTCCGCGGTAGCATATATATCTATCTAATAGATAGGTACCTAATAATATGAATCAGGGTGTGGGTATATTTTTCATTTACACGTGGACTTGCTAAAGGTTCTAATTAATATAATAAATAATGTTGTTGAAAAAGCTAATAATAGTTCAATTTGTTTGGATACGATGAGAAAAATATATCGATATGTGATACATTACGTAATGGGTTTTCATATCTAATTATATAAATTACGCCTTTTGAACTGATTTTATCGGCCATACTAATATTATAAATGCTGAACAGCTAAACCACTGAACCGATTTTTATTAAATTTGATACGGAGAGAGCTTGAAAATTATTTAATCTATGCCTAGGGAATAACATAGGTAGGATACTTTTTAAATAAATATAGGTATATTAAAAAAATAAAAGAAGGGAAAGAGGTATGTCTACTACTACTTGGGATAAAAGGCGTGATGATAATAGATCATAGAGTACTAAGCCTATGGAGGGGCCATATACGGGCTCCCCCTTTCGCCAATTTTTTCCCCTTTGACCAGTTAAACTGACCAGGTGCACAGTAATAAGTTACCTTAGATTTCGTTGGTATCGTTTTATGCCGCGAGACAGAGCTCTAGGAAAATAGTTAATTGTGATGTTTTTATGTGTGTGAATAAATAAATAAAACGGGAAAGGCGATCTAGGGCGTCAAACTTAGTGTTTCCAATCATTAATTATAATTTTTTATTGTTATTAGTTTTGTTTTTACATAATCATCATATAACGTAAAATCCGTTGCGACAATAAAACGAAAGAAAAATACAGTGGGTAAAGGTCCAGATTATCTAATCCTGAGCTTTTCGTGTTTTGACGACTTTATTAACTTGCTGCACTGTTTTATTACATACTTTAACCATTTTGAAGTCTCGGTAAGGTACCACTTTTCGCCAGTGTTCACTAGTTTATAAGAAAATTGACATTGAAAAACTTAACCTCAAAATCTGAAATTGAGATTTTCGTGTTTTAAAATAAAATATAAGTTTTCCAGCGCTTCGGCGGCTGCTGCCGCGGCACCGCTCGCTTCGCTCGCTCGCCTTGCGCCTTGTTTTTACACCATCCGAAACACGCTCGTCGCTGCGCTCCTCGCTAACCTATTTTGTGGCGTAAAAAAATTTCGATTGTGTCTGAAGACTTTTCACCGACCTGGCGGTCACGGGAGGTTTTCGGGATTGGTGTCCTGGACGAAAGTTGCTCCTTGTGACGCCTTTCATCCTATGGCATCATAAGAAATGGGTGTTATATGGACTAAAAAAATCGATTGAAAACTCCAACCTTAATTTTGCAAAAACCTGTGACCTCCTGCAAAAACTTATACCTTATCGAGACTTGAAATTAGTTAAAGTATGCAATAAAGCAGTGCAGTAATTGAATAAAGTCGAAACCCCCCCCCCCCCCCCCCCCGCTAAAAGTTCGGTGATTTACACGCTTCACGTCTCCTTTGGTATATACTCAAAGTAATAGATAGATAGATTGTCAGGGCATTGCAGTTTATCCAAATATGTTCAGCCATATAATATTGCATTTACTTACTTAATATAATTGATGGTAGGTACATATTTTCTTCATTTAATTACAGTGCACTAGCTCTGAGTTACAAAAATAAAGTATATTTAAGAAGCGAACAAACACTGCCAGGTAAATTCCAACGATAGACTAAAGATGGTCATATTTATTTTTCATGATAAAAGGCTCATTGATATGTGGGTACTAAACAAAATGTCACTTAGGGTTGCCAATATATATTTCACAGAATATTTAGTTATATATTCACTTTAAAAATAAATAATTAGTTAAATTAAAATAAAATTAATATTTAAGGGGCGCTCCCAATGCTCCCACAACAAACGTGGTTTTTTTGCCGTTTTCCTGACGTTGTCCTGCCCAAACGTTGGCTTGCCTGCTATTTACTTTCCTTCGTCCGTGGAAAACAACTACCACTACCAGTACACCTTCCGCCTGCCACGGCTACCCACTGGATCCTCTGCGTGTGCAGCACAAGACTCTGCGAGTGCAGCGCAGAAAAAACCCCCGGCCGAACAACCGCGAGGAACAGACGTGCTACCACCGCGCACAGCCGATTGAGGTCAGTGCGGTATTTTATTGCAGGCGCACTGTAGCTAAATTCTGGGCCGAACTCGTACTCACCCCTGACTACCTACACCTAATTAGTAATAATTTTTATAATTCTACCTTGTTTTCAAAATATTATACCTTTTGTAAATTAAATTCATCTTTTATTTTAATCTATTGTACAGCCGTGGTGCCTACTCGCCACGGATCTGACATTATACCACTACCACTACCCCTACCCCTACTCCAACCCCTACCACTACCGCTACTATCCTATGTCCGTCTCCTGGCTCTAAGCTACTTCCCCACCAATTTTCAGCCAAATCCGTTTTTTAGTTATAAATGGTGTAACTAACACGGCTTTCTTTTATATATATAGAGATAAGAAAAGTATAATACAGCGCCATCTATTGACGTTTGCAAATACATTTTAGTACACATGTAAAACTCAAGATGACGCCACATATTCACAATTAAAATTTATAATTTTAGCTACCCCTACTCCAACCCCTACCACTATCCTATGTCCGTCTCCTGGCTCTAAGCTACCTCCCCACCAATTTTCAGCCAAATCCGTTTTTTAGTTATAAATGGTGTAACTAACACGGCTTTCTTTTATATATATAGAGATAAGAAAAGTATAATACAGCGCCATCTATTGACGTTTGCAAATACATTTTAGTACACATGTAAAACTCAAGATGACGCCACATATTCACAATTAAAATTTATAATTTTAGCTACCCCTACTCCAACCCCTACCACTATCCTATGTCCGTCTCCTGGCTCTAAGCTACCTCCCCACCAATTTTTAGCCAAATCGTTACAGCCGTTCTTTAGTTTTTTATAATACATTTTCATGTACAGACGACAAAGTGACGTAATCATTTAGGTAAAGTAGCGCTTTTATCCCGTGGGAAAAGTAAGTGGTAATCCGTGGAAATATAGTGGAAATGGGACAGAATGGCTCTTTTACCTAAACGGTGTTCCCACTTTGTCGTCTTCCAGCAAATATTATAAAAAACTACTGCATAAAAAACGAAAATTTTCAAATAAATTGCTAAAAATAAGCCAATGGCCAATGCCAATACCGATCAATATGATAAAAATAAAATGCTGTTCATTGGTAAGCGCATCACTTGAGAACGGCTAGACCTATTTGGCAATTTTTTTATCTATCTATCTCTATCTATTTATCATCACGCCTTCTGTCTTATTAAAGAGGGATAGGCAGAGACAATCGAATGCCATTTGTTACGATCCTGACACACATCTTTCGCTTCTTTTATATTCATTGTGTGTACTTTTAATATTTCAATCGATCAATACATTTTTTATATGTTCAATAAAAGTACACCTAGGTCGTGTTCTGCCAGCATTTCCTTTCATTTTAGCCATATAAATCTTTTTAGTCAATCTTTCATCCTTCATTTTAAACCAGCGTAAACTACGTTAAATGGATTTTTTATGTACGTAAAGTCCGAATCTGGTTTATAGGGAAAGGAAAATGTTAGGGAAAAACTGAAAAAAAAAATTATGAGATTTTTTATGAACTCAAGACCATATCATGTTAATTAACTACATTAGTTTTACTTTACATAAGAAAAGTGTTGCGACAACCCTACTGTTTTATTATTAAGGAAAACTAGATGAAAATGAGATGCTCAACAATGGCTCATTCCATTGCAACAATGATATCAATGTTCAACATTTTAAAGGCGGTTGTTTTGTATTGGCGGTATATTTATTGGCAATTATGTATTCGCGATATAATCTAGAAATCTAGACATTGTACATTGTCATTATGAGATGAGACCACAATATAATATGTATGTATTGTATAAAGAAAAGTTCATTTTATTATAATGTATTATTAAGATCGTTTTTCATCATAAAGTACTAAGACTAAGGAGGGGGCTATTGCCCTCCGCCAATTTTCTGCTCATTTGGCCATAAGATTGACCATTAGGATAGTAACAAGTTACCCTAGCTCTATAAAAATAGTTAATTGTGTGGTTTTTAAATATGTAAGGTGAGCTAGGGGACATCCATTAATTACGTGAGCAAATTTTCGTTAAATTTAGACTCCCCCCTCCCCCTTGGTGAGATTGAGTGAGATTTAGTGGGACCCCCCTGCCCCATACGTGAGATTTCTGCTACAGTTGTTAAAAAAACTACATTTATTTTTATCGTAGACTTACGATTTTTATAAAATCGGTATTGTCTATACCTTTTTTTTTTCTTTTAAAAACTCAATTTTCTTTTTTTTTACTTTTTTTCTTACTCTTAAAATAAATGTTTTAATCATGAGATGTTTGTTTGAGCGGGTAAAATGGGACATTTCAAGTGAAGAAAAAAAAATATAGCAATGTATTCCTTTAAAGTTGACGTGAGATTTTCTGCCCCCATTTTGAGCTCACGTAATTAATGATGTCCATCTAGGACGTCTAACTTGCGGGAACATACCTTATAATTAACTATATTATATAACATTAATACGTTATATTCTAAAGCATAAGTTTATTCTAATATTTATTTGTCAAGTATTCTTTCACAGTGTAGAAACTGTCCCACCAGCCATTCACGCAAACTCGTTTGCTCCAATATTTTTAATGTGCTTTGGCATTATAAAAAGTAACAGCCATTCCTATACAGTTCCTTGACACTTTCGCTGTTTTGAATAATGGGAAGTCGTTTTTGGACCGATGTCACTTTTCTTTTGGAAAAAATGTGGGTTTTGTTTCACAAATATGCCTAAAATATATAAACTGGAAAGGTCATTAAATTTAAATTTTGGAATAGCGGTCTGCATGATACCAATATTGCTCGTGTATATCGCATAGTGTCTCCTATCATTATTTATAATTATTACGTTCGTATTTTAGCATAATCTCCATATAAAGTAAAAGACGTTGCAACAATAAAGGTACTATACCTACGTCTAAGTCCGCTCCCAAATAAATAAAATCAAACAAATAAATATGAAAGTAAAATGATACCTGATAAAGAACCTGATGTTTCCTGTAATCACTTTTATAGGAAGTGGGCATCGTCTACCTACATACTAAAATTTAAATTTAGAATCATTGTTCTATTTTGAAAACCGTTTCTATTTTAAACACTTTCACACTTTATCTGCACTGCAAATATTATTTTATTTGTTTTATTTATTAATTCGTATCACAATTATAAAGTTTATTATTATATATTTGATATCACTCTTCAAATTGAAGTTCGTATTGAAACCTAGACAATGAAGAGCGAACGCGAAGGGTGAATTAGGTGCATGCGTCTATTTTTATTTTGTTGGCCGCATCGCAATGTACAATCGATAGCATAATCTAATTGTAATAAAATAAAAATGCGAAAGAAATTCTTATCTGTCTGTCTGCGCTTTCACGGCTAAATTTTGATTAAATTTGTTACGGACTAAGCCTAGGGAAGGATATATAAGCTACTTTTTATTAAATCCATCCCTCTAAGGGTCTATAGTGGTATGAAAATTAGTATGGGCGTATTAAAATAATAATTTTGGAACCGTTCTAATTCTAATAAAAAAAGTGTTAATTATTTTAATATAAAATTTTGATTGAGACTGTATCATTATGTCGTTTAAATATTAGAAGAATTTAATTAATACATGTCATGTATTAGATAGATTAGAAACGCACGCGGTCTTATCCACAATATAAACAGGTAAGAATTTTTATTTATTTATTTCATATTAATAATTATTATATACTTTGTTCGGCCCTGCATTTCAAAAAATACGTCGATCTGTTTTGACATCAAAAAAACACAAACAAACGAACAAATATTTATAGTTATATTATAATGTAGTTGTCGCCGAAAATAAAACTTCGTCCGAAAGAAAGCGACGCAGTCTTCCAAAGCTCTTAAATTAAATAAAAGGTTTCCCATTCCCGGATGATCTAGGCGGACCGTTCGTTACAAGAATTAGAATTGGAATGATTGGATTTAATTTTTCTTTCTTTCATTCTTTATGGGTTGCCTTACAGTTCCCGAAACCGTGTTACGGTTCCAGGGTACCCAGCGGAAGATCAAGTCTCCCTGGTTTAGGCGATGGTATTTGTGAGGCTATACCTAACGAGTGGCCAGTTCTGTTGAGGTATATTTAGATGGAAAATCCTCTAAGTGTAGTTTGTCGGATTATGTACCTACCTACATAAGTTTTTAATTAAAAACCAATTTTATTATTTATTTGTCATCATCTATTGTTAAATAATCAGCAAAAACGTATTTTATAAATTCTTACCGTATCTGAAATGTCTAACATTATAACAGCGGTTTCTTCGTTCTTTAAATTTTCAGCTATTGCATGATTGTGAAATCTGAAACAAAACCAATAATATTGTCATCGAAATACATCATGTGAAAAAGATACACTTCATGGAATTTTCCTTGATGAAAATGTGGAGTGATTACATCAAACTTGATGCTTCAAATCATGGGCAGAATGGCCTATATCTATAGGTTCTCTATCTTTAAACGATAGTTTTTTGTATGTTTGTTTGTAATGAATAAACTTAAAAACTACTGAACCAATTCTAAAAATTATTTCACTATGGAGAGCTACGATATCCCTGACATGGCTATATTTTAAATTGTTCGAATATATCCACGGGCGAAGCCGGGGGCGGAAAGTCTAGTGATATATACTTTACTTACCTATTTTACCTAAATGAGGCCGTTATTTAAGCGTCTATGTATTATGAAATAAAATTGGCCAAGTTGCGAGTACGATTCGCGTGCTGGAGGTTCCGTGCCATTCCGTTTCGGATTTTCGTTTAGGTTTTCCTACAAACTAAAATTTTAGACTCAGTAATTTCGGAGAACGGGAACGCTCAATTTTCGTATAGTTTCTTTAATATAATTTATACAGTTTAAACAGAGGCTACCTTCATATTAAATCATATTTTTCAAATTCTTTTGAGTGAAACCTAAAGCCCTTACAAATACAGAAAAAATTACATGTTATAATTAATCATATTTCATATTAATCTGTTAATCATATAACATGTTTTAAGAAACTTTGCTCGATAGAAAAAAATTGCAAACATGAAGTATTGTTTATTAAATTAAGTAGAAATTTGTATCATCTATTAATAAAGTAAGATGTTAATTTAGATTTCCAATAAAGCTACTCCTTTAATTTAAATAAATTATTTTTGATTTGTCACTTAGGACGTTTGTTCCAAGCACCTTCCGTGCGCCTCTTCTCTTTTGTTTCTATTCAATGCGACAGAGAGAGATTCAGCGGAGAGACCAATCGATCACGTAGCGCTAGAGTATCGTATGCAGCTAGGCCACGCCCCTCAAACTATGATTTTATTTGAATGTATCGTCTTGTATTTCTTACAACAAACCCTTTCATTTGATGTCATAATGATTAGGTATTTTTATTTAGGTATCCCCATAATTAATTATTGCCCCAAAATCTAATTCGATTATTTTCGTCATGGGTCATCAAACATCAATTTTAACCTTTTTCTTCCAGTAGATTCGGAGAGTTATCTACCTAGCATAAATTATTAAAGGCTATACAAACAGAACAACGAATAGACTTAATAATACTTAAATCTAGGCTTTACTGAATAATTAGTGCAACAATGCATTAAATGAGTAGGTAATGAAAACTATAGGGTCATAAAGGACGCGGAAAAGAATAGTCAGAGCAATTTGCGGATGCAATTTGTCGCCAAATTATAAACGACTAACGCTACTAATAAACCTGTTATGATGTTATCGGAGTGTAATTTACCCTTTATAATTGCTCATTATTTTATTATTATAATTTTTTTACTTCACATTTAAAAAGTTGTTTAAAAGGAATAAGCACGTGCTTGCTTTGCATTTTACGAAAAAACAAAAACAAAAAAACAGTCTAATTTAGAAACTTCTCCTTTTTTTGAAGTCGTTTAAAAAGTATGTATCTCCCGGTCAAAGAAATTGTAGTCAAGCGGGGGGCTCTCTATTTAGGTACCTATGTAAAGTAAACTGTTCTTATATTCGAATCAATAGAAATATGGTCGTGAGTGAACTTTGGAGGGACATTACGAAATAAGGGTTCCGATTTTTTTTCACGGAACCCTAAAAATCTTTTTTATCTATCTAGAAAGTGACACCGGCTTGTACTTTACACAGGTCAGTGCGCTAAAATATCGTCCCTCGCATGACTAACTGACGTATCTGACGTTTTTGTCGTAACTGACATAGTAGCAAGGAGATACTCAAAATCCAAGCGCTGAATTTTTGCACTAATCGTCGTATCTCTAAGTGCCACTACTACGCAATAATCGCTTTGTTCACCATTGACGTATCTGTTTAAATCACAAAAAATAGTTTTACTAACTGAAGTATATGCAAATACGACATTTAGCAGATTTTTATTTTACTTCCAATAATCTTTGTGGTGGCGTATGTGTTTACGATGTTTAGTTTTTCGCACAATAAGAGCACAATTCAAAACCAAATCTCAAGAAGATCCACTAAATATCTTGTGTGCAACTTTTGATCTTCAGCAAGTAATAAATCTGCCCATAAGCAACGAAAGTGCGGTTTTTTATAAAAGGCGTCTTTCTGTGTATAATTTCACGATATATGATTTGACTACTCGAGATTGTTTCTGTTACACGTGGCACGAAGGTGAAAGCAGAAGAGGAGCTTGCGAAATTGCTACGGCTCTCTATCATTTCCTTAAGAGTGTAGTGTACCGCGTCCATGTCCATACAAACGGAGAAAACGTTTTACTACCCCTAAATATCATTTAATTTTAACGATTTTGTAATATGTTACTGACATAATGAAAAACTACGTACGTATTTTTTCCTTTTTTCAAAATTCGTAATAGGTCAAAAGTTATAAGCCCCTCAAATCTCGGTTTTTTTGGTTCATAACTTGCTCGTAATAAACCGTCTGTATTTGAGAAACAAAGCAAAATTTCAAAAAAAGCAAAACGTACGTACGTAGATTATAATCTGCTAAAACGTTTGACACCAAAATTATAAGGTTACGTTATAGTTTAGTAGGTGTAAATCGTTTTCCCCCAAAACGCAATTTTCAACGAAGAACATACCTACGAACACTCACGAGCTGCAGTGTTCTCTGTCGCACTGATGCCCGGGGGAAGAGCGCGCTTGAGACAGAATATGATTTTCTAAATACCTATTTCGCTGCGTACGCTGAGCTACACGATCCTCTTAAGAGAAGTGACGACAAGAAAATAAAACAAACTTATTTATTCGCTGCTGGATGCAGCGGACAAAATAAAAATTCAATAATAGCAACAACTTTATTGTATGTAATAAATAATGCTGCAAATATTAAGTCAATTTCCTTACAGTTCTCGGTACCATGTCATGGTTAAAGTGAGGGGAACTCTGCCCATAGCGCCATAGGGTATGCACTGAAGAAAAGTGCCGATATTTTTATTCCCTCTCAATGGACAAAATTTCATTTTTTGTAAGGTACCAAAATTCGAAAACCGTTTGGAGATTACATGCTAGAAAGCTTATTTGTCATTTTTTTAATTTTTTATATCCTTTAATTTTCGAGTTATTTTAAAAATACTGAAATATTGAAAATTAAGGATTAATAGGTGCCCTAATCTGTGCTAACCCTCTAATTTAAAAATACTAATGTCTGTTGGCAGAGTTGTTAGTTATTGAACTCAGGTGTTGCCCTCTATTAATTTTACCCATTTTTATTCCATTTAAAGCTAAATTAATAATTATTCTTTAAATATAATTATAAAAATACTTCTTTTATATAATATTTTTTTGGAAGTTTTGCTAGTTTCGAATGGGCTATCACAGGAAATATATTTACGAGTGAAACCGCGGACAAAAGCTAGTATTATTATATACATTATGAATAATGTTGTAGGCGATTTGAGTTCCGGCTACGGCAACACCTATTTGGAACACGGTATATTATACTCTTTGCATTTCTATAACGTATACTCTGTGGCTTGACTGACACTATCTGTCACTTTCTTTGGGTGACAGTTTATATTTCTTAATTTTAGTCCTAGCTATGGTTTTTAGTTTATAAGTCCTCAGAATTTATAAAAATTCATAATTAAATTAAAAATATAAAAACTCAACCAAAAATAAAATAGAAAAATACGTGTAACTTATTTTTTAATATATTTTTAATTAAAGTAATAAAAATGGGTGATTAAAAAAATGAAATGTTGTCCATTAGTACCAGTCTTTAAATTGGCACGAAGGAAACATCCCTATGAAGTAATACAGCTTGGCTTTCCTGAATTAAAAAAAAATTGCTACTGACTTAAGAATCCTTACCATTCGAAAAGATGATGAAGGAGAAAGTCTGAACCTAATAAGTTTTTTAAGAATCGTATTTCGCTGACATTGAAAAGGCAGGTTCAAGCATGCCTGAGTGCACCAATTTCTCCTCTTAACTTAGAACGGCCAAAGATTTCCAAAGAAAAATACGATGAACTAATGTCGTTAACTACTGGGGAAACACCAATAATTAAGTTGGCAGAGTATGTTCACTTTTACAGGTCACTGCAACATTAAGTTAGGTTACATTATTATATGAATATAAATTATTTTGCTACTCGTCCCACTTTTTCTTTTGTTGGTAATTAAATTGTTTTAATTTATATTTATCGAAAAGAAAAAGTGTAACAACAATACCTAGTTGTTTTTATTTGTGTGAAGCACCCAAGTTTTGTTTGCTTTTTATTAAATTTTTATTATGTGATTAGTCTTGGTGAACTTGCTTTAATTCTATTATTTGTTTTTAAAGAGAAGAGAATTTTGCCTACTTTTATTTTGTTAGTGGTGAAGCACCCAAAGTGATTGTTTTTGTTTTACTTTATAGTTTATGACAATAATTTTTATTTAGTATGTTGCCGCGTCAGATTGAAATATCCATTATTGTTTAGTTCGATTGCTCCACGATGCTCCACCAGAGAACTGTCAGATAAGACTAGTTCTATTTTTGTTGACTATGTTTATTTGCTTCTGTACTTCAGATATTTTTTGTAGCTCTTTTATAACAATATAAGAATGTTGTCCTAGTGTTGTATTTATCGGGGGACTTATTATGTTCCTTGAAAGACTGATTACGTTCCATAAAAGAATTATTATGTTATGATTTTATGTTTAATGGAAATAAACCTACAATTTAACAATTATTTTGAAGTTTATTTCTAATTCCTGATATAATTATTAGCAACGTAACTATCAGTAACACTAGGTAAAAGTAAAGGCAAGGTTTCACTAAGTGTCGTATATGATTTAAATGATTTTTTTTTAAACTGTACATAATATGTTGTACTCCTATATGCTATCAAAATATGTTAACTTAATACTTATAATGCTTCTGAAAATAACAATGAGCATACAGCAACAGAAGAACAACGACCAACTGATGATGATGTGCAAAATCAACTTCGACGTTCCACACGACTGAGGCAGCCACCACCTTATTTAAAGGATTACCAAACATCTTAAAGGAGGGGTGAATGTTGTATACTCTATGGTATACTGTATGGTTTCATCTATGCTGTTGCTATGCATTTTGTTATTGTGTAATGTCTGTAAATAAACTCGTATTTTTAAATTGAATAAAGCCAATTTTCCTCGTGGTATTTCTTTTAATTATGTATCAGACAGTTAGTCATGCGAGGGACGATATAACATAGTGATTAAAATTGTATTTGACAACGGCTAATAGAATTGTAACAGCTCCTCTTCAATTTCCAACTAGTTAATTGTTGTTTCGAGTTTCTCTGGCTATCCCACAAGGCATGAATGAAAGCCGTGATATTTATAGTAAGTTTGCGAAATAAAGGTTCCGAACAGTTACGGAAACCTAAAAAATCTTTTTCTACCTAAAAAAACGTTACTATATTCTCTTGCCATAGAGTACTAAAACATTTCAAAATTTTAACACCCTAATTTTAACTTTAACACTCTTAAATTAATTTTTAAATATTGCATTTTTAGAAAAAGCCGATGACGGCTAAAAGTATCAGGTGTCTATGCGTATTCTGTATTAAAAAAAAAGAAATGACATGAGCTGCGTGCATTCGTTCGTTTCATTCGTTCAATAGTTCGTTCATGGTTCTTTTGTTTCATTCATTATTGTTTATTTTTGAGTATATTAATTTAAAATTAAATTTTATTCACTTTTATCAACAAAGATGGCTAGAGAAGCACGTAAATTAAATTCCCTTGTATCTATTCTATTCTATTTTTTCGTGTTATGGCTCCATCACTAGTCCCCTTGTATCCTGTTTTGTTTTTACAACTACAACTAATACTTTTTAATGCCAGTTTCCCTTGAAGGCAGAGAGTACAATAGCTTTGAGCGGTACTCGTTACACAGTGTAGTTTTTTCAAAATATCTCTTAAACCACTGAATAAAAAAAAAAATTAAATATGTGTATCGTGTTAAGCAAAGGAAGATCTCCAAACGGATTTTTAATTTTGGTACTTAACGAAAAATGAAATGTTGTGAATTCTCTGCAGTCGCCGCAGTGGTAAGTTAAAAATTTTCAATAGCATATACAATAGTCTTTGTAAACTCATACGTAATGTCATACTCATATGAAACAGTAAAATTATATTTTGATCCTTATGTCCAAACCATAAGGTCTATTTTTATTCGCTTGATTTTAAAAACAACAAAAAGTGACAAGCTGTGTGATCAGCTGTCAAAAGTGTAAAAAAAAACTCAAAACAAAATCAAATAAAACCGGCAAATTGCAAATCGTTTGGTATTATTTTGAGATATTTCAAAATAAACTTCTAAAAGATTTAAAATAATGAAAATTAATTAACCTCACGATTGGAGAATATGTAAGTATACCTTTACATTTCATTAATATAGGTATATGTTTTTTTTTTTTTTTCTTCACGGGTTGCTTTACAGCTCCCGAAATCGTGTTACGGTTCCAGGGTACCCAGGTAATATATATGTTTTGCCATTAACTTGACTACCATTAACTACAGCTCAATTTAAATGCAAAATGTAACATATTATTATTATGGTCTAAGTTTATTGGGAGACAATGATATGATAGGGCTGTTATCCCTCTGGGTTTAATCGCATGAATTTGGGATGGCTAAGGGTTGAAATAGGAAGGGGTTGAATTTCCCTAATAAACATGCTTAGATTTTTTAGGTAACCTAGTATTTAAAATACAAACAAATGTAGGCATATAGGTAGGTATATAGTGTAAAATATAACACTTTTATGCATAAATATCATTTTTGACACTTGAAAACAGAATTTTTAGTAAGATTCGGGGGGGGGGGGGGGCAAGTAAAATCTGGGGGTGGGGGCAGCTGCTCCTACCTGCCCCTCTTTGTGTACGCCCATGTCTATTAGTGAAAACCAGAATAAAAATAAAATCCACTCAATCTGATCAGTAGTTTTTGAAAAAATCTAGAATTTGTTTTAATCCAAATCTGGCTATTCTGTACATGATTGTGTAGATTCAAACTTTTGCAGACATTCTTTAACATTTGCATAATTAAAAGTAAACAATACCATTACTGAGTTACACTTGTAATGTAACTATGTATGTTTTGTTAAACGAAAAGAACATATTGTGTGCCCAATTGATTAAATTGGTTGAAAAAATGATAAAATTACAATGAATTAATAGTTTAAAATTTAATATGGATGAACTTATAAAGCCCTGTCCACAAAACAGATCTAAATGTGTCTGAGCGTCTGTGCCTTTAGGTGCGAGATCACGAGACATTCATCCTTAAATGCTGCTCAATTTTGTTTCAGATTTGGATTATAATTTGTGAATAAATAAAATCTAGAATGTTAACTTTCGATATAAAATGGAAGATGAGCGATCATCCTCGGTTCGCAATGAAGTTGTCTCGATCACGACAAAGGGCCCCTTCTCAACAAACCATACCTGCAGCTATTACTGAGAAAAAATCTGTAGTTATTCAATAATAAATATCATTATTGTTATTTTAATCTATCTATCTATCACACCTTTTATCTCGAGGGGTAGGAGGAGATAATCGAATGCCATTTGCTACGATCTTGACATACCTCTTTCTCTACATTTATAATTATCATACCTTTCAAACATGCTCGGCGATTATGTGTACTTTAATATTAGATCAGTAAATTTTTTATATCTATATATATAAAAATGAAACCCGTTTTCCGTTGTCACGACATAACATGAAAACGGCTGAACCGATTTGGCTGATTTTAGTCTTAAAATATTCCTAGATATCCAGGGAAGGTTTTAAAGGTGAGACAATTCGAATAATTGCCGAAAAACCCCTAAAAACAGCCCTTTTCTTTTTCTCATAATAACAGAGTCAATTTGAACCTTATTGCTATTCAATAAAGTTAATTTTAAATTAAAAGCACTCATTGTTGTCTATGCAATGTAGATGTGTTCCTAATGTCACCGCACAAATTTAAAATTCGCGTGCGTGTTGGAGAATCTAATGTCGCGTTCCGACACTCAACAAAAGTGATAATATCGCGAACGCGACCAAATTGAATAGTCACAAAATGTAATTTAAGTAATTTAATAGATCATTAGTAGTACTGATTTTCAGTTTGGTCGGCTTCGCGAAACTTAATTTTGCCTAGGAGTAGGGGTAGGAGTAGAGGTAGGAGTAGGGGTAGGTGTAGTGGTAGGGTAGGGTAGGGTAGGGTAGGGTAGGGGTAGGGGTAGGGGTAGGGTAGGGGTAGGGGTAGGGGTAGTGCAGGCAAGCCAACGTTTGGGCAGGACAACGTCTGCCGAGTCCGCTAGTATTCAATAAATGTACATCTAGGTTATTCTCTGCCAGCATTTCTTTTCACTTCGGCCATCTAAACCTTTGTTGTCAATCTTTCAACCTTCATTCTTTCAACTGTCCAAACCAGCATACTTTTCTTCATATTAGTCACAACATCATCTTTCACTTATTTTATTTATTATAATATACCATATTATATGGGCAATTTATTTATCAATGGAATCCTTCAACAGTCAAGTACCCACTATGATCCCTGAAAGTAAGTTACATGAAAATCCTTGAGCCCTTCTTAATAATTCCATATACAATAATATGGCAGAATTCCACTCACTTGAAAAAAAGGTAGATTTATTGATTTCTTTAAGTTTTTTCTATGAAAATATAATGGAAATTGCTGCTTTATTTTATTGATATTATTTCATAATAAATGGACAATTATACAAGTGGTCATTATATTATTATAAATATTTAATAAACCAAGTTGTAAATGTGGCAGTGACCTTATAGGAGGCCAATTCTCAACACCACGTTTTAAGTTGTGTAAGGAAATAAATGATTCGCTCGTTTGTCATCTCAGCACTTTACTCCTTATCTCTGTTGCTAACAAAAACGTGTTGGTAACCGTCCATAGATTAGTAATGTTCGACCAAGAATAGCGAGCGAATAGGATGGGGCTGATCTATGGACAAATATACCATACTTTTGAACCTAACCCCTTATTAATAACTGCTGTACACTTTGTGGTACATGTACATGTATATATGTTGGTATATCTGTTTTGACATTAATAAGCCCAAAAACTACTGGACCGATTTTAATACGGTTTTCACTAATAGACTATAGATTTATTCACAAGGAAGGTTTATGTGTATAAAACATCACGCCACGTCTTTTGGGAGCCAAACAGCAACCAAAAATGGCAAAATTCCATATTCGACAAAACGCTGCGAAAATTATTTAATTTCGGTGAAACAAAACATTCGTGGAATGCGACAGACGATAGCGAAATACAAATATAGTAAGGGCATTTTATTTCAATAACTCATAAAATATAGTATATTTTCCAAAATCGCTAGGTAATTATAAGTGATATTATTATATTATTTTTGTCTCAATAACATGCGTCAAAATGAAATCAATAAGAGGTAAATATATAGATATAGCAAGAGACTATATATTTGTGCCGTTTGCAGTGGAGACATTAGGGCCGTGGAGCTCAAGTGCGATCGATTTTTTTAAGGAGTTGTCACGCGCCTAATCGTCGCGGCCGATGGTGACCAGAGGGCAGGAGCGTTCCTCGCACAAAGGATCAGTATGGCAATACAGCGAGGAAATGCAGCCAGCGTTCTGGGCACGCTTCCGTACGGCAGCAGTATGGAAAAATGTCTAAATTATATTTAATATTTTAATGTTTAGATTAGAAATAAGATTTTAAGTTATATTATTAGATATCATACATTTAATAAAGTTTAAAAGTCATAAAATATAAAATAACTGAACAAAATAAGAGGTAAAGTGTTTTTTTTATCGAGATAATTTAATTCCATTACGATTTTAACCAATGTGGGATCTTGAAATTATGATCTATTGTCCACATTATTATTCTTTATTAATTCAAACTTGATTAAGTTATGTAGAAATCAAATCTAAAAATAGCGTTTTACCTTATATCGACCCTTAAGGGCCGTTGGTCAAGGTCATCTTTCAACTGTCAAAAATATGGCAAATCTGAGTTAATCCTGGATAGTTGAGTTTATTTATACAACATTTCCATTCCACACCGTTGATAGTTATTATTTTATTAAGCCATATTGTTATTATTTAGGGTTCTCAATAGCCTAGTTTTTAAAACGAGCGAAGATTGCTATTGCGTTTTGAAAACTGCGGCTATTTAGAACTCTTTATAAAAAAAATGTCTTAATCCAATTTAAAATAATAAAAAAAATGTTGGTTATTTACAAAATTTCTAACTTCTTCTTACGACTATATTTTACAAGTGTTGTTGGGCGCCATTGTTGGGTGGTGGGTAGGCAGGGATATCAGGAAAATTCGTAGTAAACTTTCACCATTCGTTTATTGTGGTTTCCAAGTAGAAGAAGGTCGAATTAGCATGGTAGTAATAAGGAAGCTGAAGGAACTGAAGGAAGGAAGGTAGGAAGGAACCAAGGAACGCAAATAATATTGGATGTGCGTGACATTAGACTTGGAGTTAATGAATTGGTCTCTAACGAATGTTTTACAGAAGGCTGTTTATCTAACTGGTTATTTTATTATATTTATTTATTGCTTTAATTATATTGTACAATTTCATTTAGTCAATATAGACGTCTGTATGTCTGTGACCTTTTCACGCAAAAACTACTGAAACGGAATTTGTTACGGTTTTCATTATTAGATAGGTTGATTCACCGGGAAGGTTAATGAGTATTAAATATGGACCTATCATGTTTAGGAGCTGAGCAATATCAGTATAAGCGAATGAAGTCGGGAAAAAAGTTAGCCCCAGAGAATTTTCATGGCGTCAGATTTTTTTGACTTGTCTTTGCATTTATTTTAAAATTAATTGTCATTTAATATTCTTAAAAGATGTTATACTATTAACAATATTAATTATAATATTAATATTTTTTAAACTTTTATTTAAAAGTTTTCCAGAAATAGACACACAAGTCAAATAAAATACATTAATCTACAAAAATGTCCGCGGTAGTATATCTATATTTATCTCTAATAAGTGTATTTATGTAGTTGTAGTTGTAGGTATTTAAATTGTTGTAAACCCATATTGTACCCGTGCGAAGCCGTAGGCAGGAGTCGTTAGATTACCATTTTCTGCATATTTGGAGTTAGAAATGATAATATCTAATCATCATATAATGGAACGAACTTGCTTCTTCGGTATCTTTTTACTCAACATACATGTTGAGTATCGAGACATCGGGGTTTCGTTTACCCTGAAAACTCAAAAATGTCGTACTCGTATCGTAGAGTAAAAATATCGATATGGTTACGATACGACTCGCGACGCAAGTCCTTTCCGATTCCGGAAATGGGAGAAAATTTCCATTTAATAATAAATTATTATGATGGAGTAAGGTTGTTATTAATTTACGGAAGTTAACATCTCAAGTTCCGTAAATAATTGAATTTTAATATTATGTTAGGTTGAATTGCGTACCATCTAAAGAGAAAGATATAATATGTCTCATAGTGATAAAGCAAGACAAAAAGTATTTTTGTCCTGCTCTGTCACTACGGGAAATTATATATTTCTCTTTCTAATAATGGTATGTTACTCAAGTTGCAAGACGATGTTAGTACGTTCCTAAAAATTAAAAAATAATCCTAAAATATTTGCCGAATGATAGTGGAGTGAAAGAACGCCTAAGGTACATCTAGTACCAAATTGTAAATTAATAAGAAATAACATCCTCGCGCGGCTACCGCGCCCATTTCCATATAATCTAAGAAAACGTTTAACTACCCTTAAATTTTAATTTTAACGAAATTTTGGTATGTTATTCATATAATGAAAAACTATGTCCGCTCGTTTTCCTTTTTTCAAAATTCGTAATAGCTCAAAAATTTCTCAAAACGGGCGCCGGCGCCGTAAGATGCGTCCGTCACATCTACAAACTTACCACCACCAGCTGTTCTATGGAGAAATACAACCGCTCAGCGTGCCACGCATACGCCACTCGTCGTCCCGCTCTTTTGTTCGTCTTTCCGCGCTTTGTCCCTTTTGCACGGTCACACGGTGTCACGCATGTTTGTCTCTTTTTCTATACTAATATTATAAAGAGGAAAGATTTGTATTTTTGTGTGTGAGTATGTTTGTAATGAATAAACTCAAAAACTACTGACCCGATTTCAAAAATTCTTTCACCATTGGAAAGCTACGTTCACTCTGAGTGACATTAATTAGGGATCCTTACTAAAACTCCAATAATGTAACCCAAGGTGTAAAAAAATGACCTAAGAAATTCCTTACATTGCGTGCGCTGCGAAAACTATTGATGATATAGAGGTAGTGGTATAGGGTAGGGGTAAGAGTAGAAGTTGGGGTAGGGGTACGGTTAGGGGTAGGTATAGGGTATATTTTATTTTGTTCGTAATTATATACGGGCGAAGCCGGGGGCGGAATGCTAGTCTTTTATAATATATTGATCGAAGTATATGATATTATGGACAACTGTCGTCAAGTGGACACTGTTACGTGTCTCTGGCCACACCGCAAGGGGTCGTGAACATGTGTTTGCGTTTATATTTTGACAACATTGACATTGCCCATCCTACGCTATATTATATATCTAAACATGTCAGCACATAACAAACATCTTGTTACTTAGTTAAATTTAAATTATGTGTCAGATGGGCTCAAGTGCTTAGGACGGTTACACACTATTATTCACCCGACACAAATAATCGTAAAAGCTTTCTCAAATAGGCTATCATGATATTTCTATTCTTCTTTATAATGTTTATAATGTGGTGCTTAACTTTAAGGATTAAAAAAAGTGTTTATTTCAAAGCATGGGTACATTATATATCTACCTATCGTTACGCCTTTTATCCCAAGAGGGGTTGGCAGAGACAATCGAATGTCATTTGCTACGATCCTGACATACTTCTTTCGCTTCATTTATGTTCATCATACCTTTTATTGGGTCGTTTAACCATTTATTGACCATGTTTGACCACCAATTAGTTTTTTTGACCAAATAACATTCACTCTACCCCGCATTTAATATTTTTTTACATGAATGATTGACCATATCATAAAATTTATTGACAACCCTCAAAAAAAGGGAAGCCACCACCCCCGAGTTTCCTTTAGCAAACTTTCTGCCTAAATAAAAAAAATGCAATTGAATAGATAGAATCGTTTGACCATTTGTTAAGATTGATTGACCACCAATTAGTTTTCTTTTATCACCCTTGGAAACAAAGTTACAGTTTTTGTTCAATATTTCGTGATGTTTTCAATAATTTTCAAATTGTATTACTTGGTTCATTTGGCCATTTGCTCAGCTTGATTGACCACCAATTGATTGAAGAGAGCACACAGTGTGTTACATATAATCGCTCCTCCATGTCTTATGTACTCCATGGGTACCTACATAAATTAATTTACTCATAATCATCGTCCAAGTTATAAGGCCAGTATGCCAGTATTAAAAAAAAAATCTTCACGGAACCGTTCCCGGCTTCCTCATTTAGCCGAAGTTTTTTTTTGAGGCTATACCTAACGAGAGGTTGAGGTATGTAGATGGAAAAGCCTCTTTGTACGGTTTGTCGGATAATGTACATAGAGGTACATAGTCGGATGTGGGGATCGAACGCGCGACTTCTCAGTTGTGAGCCGACGTTTTACCCACTCGACCACCGACGAGTACGTATTCCATCTCGTATACGAGAAAGTTGAACCCATTAACCAAGACGGAGGGGTTACAAATATATCACAGTAAGTAATCGAAAGTCGGCCAAATGCAAAGTAGGTAACCATATAATTAAGGTAATTAAGAGATCGGCGAAAAACGGAACTAAATACTTATATGAAAGAGAATATAGTAGGCAAAGCACGAAAATCGGCAAACGCCAAAAAAAACGTTTATTTATTTAATTTGTCTGCAAAATCTAGTCTACCATATGAATTTAACTCTAATATACTTAAACTTCACACACATTATTTTAGTAACCGGTTTTTTGCCAAAATGACAGGTCGTTTATCATTTATGTACAATGACCCTTAACTTTCAAGTACCCGATACGTACAAAATACATTTTGGAAAAAAATCAAAAATCCTGATGAACAAGACAAGGTGAAGACGTAATTTTGTTTTAGAAAAAACATAATTTATTGTTATGATAGGTAACATGATTATTCTTCTTGTGTTGTAGATAGTGTTTTACCTTGTACCTGTATTTTAATTACTGTTTCTTTACCGGTAATTAAAATACAGTCTGTCTACACCATATTGCCGTAATATACATACATACCTACATATGCTTACGCCTTATTTCCCTTAGGGTAGGCAGATACCAAAAAAGGCGTAGGCAATCATGGGGACAGAAGTGAAAACTTAAAACTATTAATAACAGTTGTTTTTAACTTATTTAACGTATAATAACGCCATCTAGCGCGTTACAGAAGTTTTGAAGTAAAAATAAAACCTGACCGAGGATTGTCGGCTTTTCTAGCAGGCAAAAATGTCCGACCCAGGCATGTGCGTAGTACATTATACCTCAATGGTCCCTCTACCAAAAATCATTCAACGCAAAAATATCCACTCGCTACGATCCTGGTCCTAATCATGGACGTAAAAAAAGAGGTCCTAATATTATTTTTAGAAATACAGTTTGTTGAAGTCAACTCGAAAACTACTGGACCCAAACTCTTTCACTGCTACAAGAAGCTACATCATTCCAGATGGACATAGTTGTTATTTTTTGCATTTATTGACAGCTTTTGTGATCAAAACTTGTCTTTTTGCCCAATATTTTAATTTCTGAAAAGTTACTCAACTTTTACAAATGAAAGGCCAACAAGAACTTTTTAGCTTTGAAACTAGTTTATATGACATTTGTTCTGATATTAAGTATAAAGTTTATATAATTACTTTTCCTTGTCATGTTATTCACGTGTTCCTTTGTAATCGTAATTGTGATAGTTTCCGGTTTCTGATACGTTGTTTACGACTCAAATTTTCTTGCAATCCACCATAATTTTCAATTGATCGATGGTAAAATATGTGTGACCACCTTTGATAAAATAAAAAATATATAGATCACTTTTTTGTGACACCTAATTTACGAGTCCACGGTCTCATAATTTACGAGTCAACTAAATTAGTGCGGTCTAGCTGCGACGGACCAGATTTTTTGGACGTAACGTATCTATATTTTTTATTTTAACAAAGTGTGTCACTTGCATAATTATTACAGCGATATTTAAGAGCCCTATATCCATATTTTTTTCTGGGATAAACTATTCCCAATTTCTCTGTTAGTTATCCACCTGTGTCACTGACATTTAGCAATAACTAGGTAAATAAGCAGGTGGAGAGAAGATTTACAGAGAAATTGGGAATAGTTTATCCCAGAAAAAATATGGATATAGGAGCCTTAAATGTATATATTTCCGCGTAATTTTAGCCATATGTATATTTTACCGCTAAAGGAAGCACTACGGTTCATTACCTAAGTGACTAAACCAAACAGCAAAAAAGTTACATCACCTTTTAAATACTCAAGTTCATGACTTCTGTCTACAGTATTGTCACTCGAAATAATTTTACATGGCAAGTACCCAACCAATTTTATCCATATTTTCAACTAATGTGATAATATGGAATATTGTGGCAATTACCAGCCCCCTTAGACAATGTACCAACGCTAGTATTCTATTCTTCTCTCGCAACTCTAAAATATATAATATTATATGCAGAAACTTATAACCGAATTATATGAACAGTATTAGCCCATATATCAATTTACGCATTTTAATCACTTAAATAATAAAAAATCCGAAAACAACATCCACAAAAAAATTGCTGGTCCATCAAAACCTTCGCGTCGTGGCCGAGTAGACCACGGGTTCGATCCCGGATCCCGGTCATTTACCAATGGGTTTTTTAATTAAAACGTATGAACATAATCCGACAAACCACACTTAAGAGGATCGTGTAGCTCAGCGTACGCAGCGAAATAGGTATTTAGAAAATCATATTCTGTCTCAAGCGCGCTATTCCCACGGGCATCAGTGCGACAGAGAACACTGCAGCTCGTAAGTGTTCGTAGGTATGTTCTTCGTTGAAAATTGCGTTTTGGGGGAAAACGATTTACACCTACTAAACTATAACGAAACCTTATAATTTTGGTGTCAAACGTTTTAGAAGATTATAATCTACGTACGTACGTTTTGCTTTTTTTTAAATTTTGCTTTGTTTCTCAAATACAGACGGTTTATTACGAGCAAGTTATGAACCAAAAAAACCGAGATTTGAGGGGCTTATAACTTTTGACCTATTACGAATTTTGAAAAAAGGAAAAAATACGTACGTAGTTTTTCATTATGTCAGTAACATATTACAAAATCGTTAAAATTAAATAATATTTAGGGGTAGTAAAACGTTTTCTCCGTTTGTATGGACATGGACGCGGTACACTACACTCTTAAGAGGATGTATAGAGCTAAATGCGAGTTTTATGATGCGTAAAAGTACATAATCCACTGCAGTGACCATAATCAAAAAAATATATGATATTTTTGAGGTTATGCGTTATTAAGATACTGTATTCAAAATATAATACAACTATATTGATTCGATAGAAAAAAATCACGAATGTACCTCTAAAAAAATATTTTACTGTCTAGAAACAGTACTAAAATGCATGCAATGATTCTGATTTTTTGACAGATTTTTTATCTAGCAATATACTATCGTAATACTGTTCTAATTTTTAAACATATTTTCAGCAAGTTCCTTTATTCTCATTTTCGAGATTTGATGTACGCACTGCACGCGTGTGTGCGTAAGCGCTCGTGTACCAACAGTACCGGCTGCAGCCTGATGCTATATTATTAGTGGCAGCCACGTCGTTTGGTGTGGGGGCGGTGCCATCTCACAAGGTCATTGGCTCTATTTAGCGTCTTAAAGGCTTTTCCATTTAAATACACCTCAACAAAACTGGCCTCTCGTTAGGTATAGCCTCAAAAATACCATCGGCTAAACGAGGGAGAGTTGGTGTTCCGCTGGGTACCCTGGGCCCTGGAACCGTAACACGGTTTCGGGAGCTGCAAGGCAACCCGTGGAGAAAAAAAAAATCTACTAGGTATCAGGCTAAGGATAGACGCATGACATAATCCCAGGAGTTTCGTTTCGTCACGTGGTTGTATTTCTGTCGGTCCTATACATTTAAAGTTATCTATCTATCTGCATTCTATTCTATTCGCTAAGTTGTACATTGTCTAAAGCCTTTAGTAAAATTACTAACTAGCAGTGTTGCTGAAGTCGTGAAAGTTTGTTATTACCTATTTTCTTGGATTTCCAGGGCTTTTCATTACATATTTTGCTGGCGGTAAGTTACTGTAAGTGGTTGTTTTCACATTTCAAAAACAACAAGCGAAGCCAGGTCGGTGTGGAAAGCAACTTCTCTATTTTTCATCTAAAAAAAATTAATGCTATTAGTTGGTAAGCTTATGACTTGAGAAACGCTGAACCGATTTGGCGATTTTTTTTGGGTATCTTTGTATGAACTTAAGACCATAGGGGGCGAAGCCGGGGCGGAATGGTAGTTACAAATAAAAAATTAAGCTTCAGTATGTATATAGGTAGTATGGATATTTTTCAATGAATTTTAGTACTTACAATTAAAAATATCTACATAAATACCCTTATAAGGAGATATACATATATGCTACTGTGGAATTTTTAATAAATAGATAATTTTATTCTACACAATTCTTTCCTACATCATTTTGTTATATCTCTGACGGATTAGACAGCATACGCTATGAAAATTAGCTGGGGCTAACTTTTCCCCGACATGATTCACTTATATTGTTAAAGCTCAGCTACCTAAACATGATAGATACATGTTTAATACTCGTAAACCTTCCCGGTGAATCAACCTATCTAATAGTGAAAACCGCAATAAAATCCGTTCAGTAGTTTTTGCGTGAAACGGTCACAGACAGGCTTTGATTTTACTGGACGGGGAAATCTGGCGCCTATGTTGGTATGTATGTAGTATGCTAAGAGTTACATCTGCTCTATAAACAATAGATACGTCATTGTTATAATATTTAAATTAATATTTATGTAAAAGGAAATATAAAGAAGTGTTTTCTTTTATAAGCAGGTGTTCACTGTTCTTATAAGCTTTCTAAACACAAAACTAAAATATTTTTCATCATGTGTAACTTTTAAATTTCATTCCCAACCATAATGCAGTGGGTGCACGGGTAAACAGGAATAGGGTAGATGACAGGGTAAACAAAATATTATTCTACACGTATTTTTTCTTTTGTCAATTAAACAAAAAATGATGAAGATATAGCTCGCTAAAGTTCCGCGTGACGTCACGCCTTAGAACGATTTTTAGCAAGGCGTGACGTCGCCAGCCCCCACTCCCAAAGTTTGACGCGCTTTATCTCTGTCATTTTTCGTTTGATTGACAAAAGAAAAAATACGTGTCCAATATTTTCTGATAATCTAACTGACGGACTAATTATAATTTTTTAGTCATCATGCCTATTATCCCTGCACCCACTGGTGGGTAAAGCAGACCCCTTTCGGCTCCCGCAGGTACCGTGTTACCTAAGGGTACCCATCAGAAGACTACGATGGCATTTGAGAAGAACAAGCTTGGTCATAGTATTCTACGACTATGGATCCAGCCAAGCTTCGACCGAGAATAATTTAGTTTTACTGCACGAAAACCCAGTTAAGTTTTCCTTTATTACTATTCATTATACCTAGCATAGGGGGAGGGGCTGGGTGGACATGGTATGGACATATCAGACAGACAGACAAACAGAAATCCAGACGTTATGGTTTGCTAATATTTCTAGGAAAATAAGTACATAAATTATGTGGTACCTATTGCCAAAGTACTTACAACGTACTTAGAGCGCGCGTCTCTATCTACTTTGGCAGGTAACTTGGCTAGACAACCACTACTTGTGGTCAGTATTATCAAGGTTATGGCGGGGAGATTCGTGTGTATGATATGTATGTATGAATAAAAAGTCCCGGGTGCCATTTTGGTGGACAAACGCTAGTTTTTGCGTCATCATGAACAAATGTTATTTCCTACCTATCTATCTATCATCACGCCTTTCATCCCAAGAGGGGTAGGCAGAGACAATCGAATGCTATTTGTTACGATCCTGACATACCTCTTTCGCTTATTTTATATTCATCATACCTTTCATACATGCTCGGCGATGTGTGTACTTTTAATATAAAAGTACACCTTGGTCGTCTTCTGCCAGAATTTCCTTTCACTTCAGCCATATAAACCTTTTTAGTCAATCTTTCATCCTTCATTCTTTCAACGTGTCCAAACCAGTGTAAACTAAGTACTTTTCTTCATTTTAGTCACTACATCATCTTTCACTTCGCATTCTTCTCTAATGACGTAAGGACCGCATTTCCACTGCATTTATCTTACTTTCATACTTCTTATTCCATACCCAAGTCTCGCTTCTTGATGGAACTAAAACAAGTTGTGGTATGCAATGCATACATTGTTTAGTCCACCAAATACCTTATGTTGAATTAAAAGTATGTTATTTTTCTTTGCCACTTCTGGGGATCTGGGAATTCACCTACTTTTTTTTTTGTTTCATATACGTGAAAAATTATTGTTCTTATTTTATTTTGTAAAAAATGAAAATAAACCGTGAAGGATGAATATGACACGCTGTTACGATAAAGAAATATGACTTTACATCATTACATTGTTTTCTTGGTGCATACTACTTGCGTATTTACTATGTACGCGCTGAGGAATAGAAACGTAATTTATGTAAATGGAAATATAGATTTTACCCCCATGAGTTAGATGAAAAATCCAAAAACAAGTGTTTTAAAGAGTATCAAATGCAAAAAGAATTTTTATTATCCGACTGGTAGTTCCAAATTAGCGTGTTCAAACAAAAAAAAAGTATAAATATGTAGATAACGCCATCTAGCGCCTAAAGAAGTTTTTACTTAAAAAAATCCCTGTTCGAATCGGAAGCCAGTACACGAATTCCCGGGCCGGGAAATCCATGGTCGACATTTGTGCCGGAGCAGATTTTCCCATACCAAAACTTTCATTATAAAAAAAACATATTCCCATACAAAATTGATTTTTTGAACAGTTTATCATAGTATAAGTAACAAAGAGTATAGGTAATGAATTTTAAACACGCATCCAATTTAAATCTCGTTCACGTCAATGAGATGAAATTATCTTGCTTTAGATAGCAATTTTATATGGCTTTTAGGGTTTCGTAGCCAAATGGCAGAGGCAGTTCCCCTTATGATTTCGTCGTGTCTGTCCGTATATCACAGTAGTTTCCCAAAGTGGTCTATATTCTGTGGACCCCTCAGCAAGTAGAAAACGGCTCCTGGGGGGGTCAATATTATTAGTTAATAGGAGCCGACAGCTAGGAAATAGTACCTACCTACTATGGGTGTCTACAGAAAATAAAAAAATCTAGCAAGGGACTACGGCGTAAAAATATTTGATAGCCTCTGCTTAGACTAAAAAAAATAAAATCAGGATAATTTTGTAGGCAGATACAATTGTAATGCCATTTGCTACGATCCTGACATACCTTCTTTTCATATATCGATTCCTCTTTCACTTCTAAGTGTTTTCCATGTGCATAGGGAATACAATCCGGATAATTAGTAATCCGTAAAATCCGGATATCCGCACATTTCTACTCGGCTTATAAATCCGGATTTGAAAATCGAATCCGGATTTTTTTGAATAATTACACAAATTATAATATTTGTAATAATCTAACAAAATTATTAAGTAATTATTTTTTGTTATATTTAATTCAGAAGTAAAGAGTGAAATTACCTAACTTACTGAAGTCTTTAATTTACTTAAATGAATTTAAATTGGTTTGTTTCTATTTTTTTATTTGACAGATAGTCTATTTTTTGTTTCTCAAATTGACAAAGTTCCATAAATTTTTTATCTAATTTCTTCGCGAGTCATAAAAGGAAGACTGAATATATTAATTAGCATTAGCAATTTGGCACCATGATGATGGCATTCTATTTTAATTTCTCAAAGAATCCAAAAATTACATTTGATTTGATACTAACATGTGTTCTTTTACTTAAATTCATTAATATATGACGAAACATCACATTAACAATGGTTATATGGCTAAAGTTCTTATTTTCATAAAAAATCCGAAAAATCCGGATTATCTGGATTTGTGTAAAAATCCGTTTTTTTTTAAATCCGGTTTATAGAAAAGTTTCGGATTTGCATTCCCTGCATGTGCATCATGTGACATATCAAATTAAAGGTCTCGTTATAAGAAATACATGTTTTCATTATTTTAAGGAAAATACATTTGGACGTCCCCCCTCCCCTTATTTTCGAAATATGACAAACATATGACTACCACCGCCTGGTATTGAGCCATAAAGTGGTGAGGCTATGAGCTATAAGTGAAGGTTGCGTGGATTTCATGGTACGGAACCCTCTGCGTGCGAGTCGTACTAGCAACTTGCGTTTATTTGATTGCTCTTGCAAACCAATCATTTCCCGTGTAGCAAAACCGGAAAATAACGATTTCAAACATTCAACAACATAATGTCATTTCACTGTTTTCGTCCTAGAAATTGTATTATTTTCAAAAATCCGCCGTCATTTCGAAAAATCATCTTATTTATTTGGATGAACGTCATTACAATAGAATTAGATGACCCTTCGCACCGTTAGTTCAAATGATCTCCAACAGATGGAGTCTTTTACAAAATACATAAATTAGTCTAATTTTAAAAGAAACATTTAATTTTGATTTGTTTGATTATTTTTCGTCATTAGAGGGGGAAATAATCTTCAAAATGGCGTATCAAACATTAATTTTGATGAAGTATTAAGGGAGATAGGGCGAACCGACAAAAAACACTTCTATGTAAATAATCCACCTGTGTCACTGTAATTTAGCGTATAGTTACTTATTCAATATATCTAAGTGAAATAAATAGCTGTTATTTTTTCAATGGGTTTTATTGAATAGGAAATATGGGTGGTTAAACTTTGCCCCCGTTTTCTCTTTCAGAAGGCTCTTAATTTTTTTAAAGCGATGTTGTACCATTCCCCTTTAATTATACATCGCGTTTTTTGTAGCTTATTAAAAATTCAAAATAATAATTATTTTATGATTTTTTAATTGGTCAAAAATAGGCAAAGTTTGACCACCCATATTTCATATTCAATAAACCTTAGATTTATTGAATAAGTATATGCTAAATTACAGTGACACAGGTGGATTATTTACATAGAAATTTGGAATAGTTTATCCCAGAAAAAAATATGGATATATAAGCCTGTGCTAAACCCATTGATGAAGTCATAATATTCTGCGATTCCAAATAAAATTATCAGAATATCAATTTAAAGAGTTATTATGCACGAAGTTTAAATAAATATTAGTTTTCCAATCATTATGTTTATTGACTCGGTGGTAATAAGATTTTTATGGTCACGTTGCTTGATGCTATAAAGGCAAACCTTGAAAGTTAAACCGTTTCTTGTGCTATGATATCGTCTGCTTATACTGAATGTAAAGATATTTAAAAAACCGGCCAAGTTCCGTACCATTATCTATAAAAACGGCAAAAAAATCATATTTGTTGTATGGGAGGCCCCTTAAATATTAATTTTATTCTGTTTTTTAGTATTTGTTGTTATAGCGGCAACAGAAATACATCATCTGTGAAAATTTCAACTGTCTAACCATCACGGTTCATGAGATACAGCCTGGTGACAGACAGACGGACGGACAGCGGAGTCTTAGTAATAGTGTTTCCGTTTTTACCCTTTGGGTACGGAACCCTAAAAATGGTGGAACTGGAACAAAAACCACACTTGGAGGCTTTTCCATCTAAATTATACCGCAACAGAACTGGCCACTCGTTAGGTGTAGCCTCACAAATCCATCGGCTATCTTGGTCTACCACTGGGTACCCTGGAACCGTAACACGGTTTCGGGAGCTGGAAGGGCAACCCGTGAAGAAAAAGAATTCAAAAGAAATGCAAAGTTTGTTTAGCACAGAATAACGGGCTTTATATATTTTCTGTTTATAAAAACCTTAGATTTCGGACAGAAAAAAATAAAAATAAATACCTAATTGAATAAAATAATTTCGCCTACAATGTCAGAAAAATAACATATTATATGACTAAGTATATACAATGCAAAGATTGTTTACAAATAAGAGAAGTCTAGAAAAATTGCACATACCTATTGATAATACATGAAGAAATAATTAATTAGGTACATTATATAAATTGTATTGTTTTGTTTTTCAAATAGTTATATATTTACGTTAATAATTTTATTTACGTAATATTGCTATTTCACTGTAAAATTATCTATATTTTCTAGGGGTGTGCGAATAGCGTTCGAATCGAATCGAATAATTCGATTTTTCGAATTATTCGAAATTCGACGAATAATTCAGGAGTAATTCGAATAATTCGCGAAGTATTGAAATATTACTTTATTTTCTATTGTTTTCAATTTAAATTCTATCATAACATGTATCAAAATATTTTACTTACGAATAATAAATAAAATAATAAAATTAATTACACGGAGTAAACAATTGCTCAATTTAATATATATTATGTTCATTTCTGTCAGTAACATAAAAAATCTAGATAATATAATATTGCCAAGAGATCTTTTCAATTCGTTTTGGTAAGAAAAAGGTTACACATGCAATGTTTCAAAATTCTCGAAATAAATTTCTCCAAGTTTTTTATTCATATTCTTAATTTTTTTGTTCAAGAAAAAAAAAATTTACTTAGTCATTTTATTATCTTTCAAAAAAACTACCTATACTAATTGTTCTATTTGTGTAATCATATTTCATCGTTTAAATAAAATGTATATTAATTGTTAATTTCTTTGAATATCGAACATAACAAACCCTAAATTAAAAATACTCAAAAATTCGATATATCCGAAAAAATCGATATATTCGAAAAACATTCAAATTATTCGAAATATTAGTATTCGATTCGGAACGAATAATTCGTAAGTTCGAATTATTCGCACACCCCTAATATTTTCCTGTTATCCAAATACAAAACATTAACAACATAGGTCACACGTGTTCGATCCCCATCATGTACAAATAGGGGGTTTAAAAAGAAAGATTTATTTGAAACGTAGCATGGGCAAACCCCACTAGGCTTTTCCATCTAAATATACCTCAACAGAACTGGCCACTCGCTAGGTATAGCCTCACAAATACCATCGGCTAAAAGAGGTAGACACGGTTTCGAGAGCGTAAGGCTACCCGTGAAGGAAAGAACAAAACGTAGGTGGGTACCTACCTATATAGGCAAAGTTATAGAAATCTCAGCAGACTAAGGACTTTCTACCTCTAGAAATAGCAAATATTAGCAATACATACTAGTATAGAGTCTAAACTAAATAGTACGAAGGGAATGAATATGAATTTAGAACATTTTGGCGTCAAGATGAGATATTATTAAATTACAAACAAAAACTTCGCACCGTTAGTTCAAGTGATCTCCAACAGATGACGTCTTTTACAAAATACATAAATTAGTCTAATTTTAAAAGAAACATTTAATTTTGATTTGTTTGATTTATATTTCGTTATTAGAGGGAAATATAATGTTCAAAATGGCGTAACATGAAGCGTACCGACGAAAAAACACCAAATTGATAAATAATATATATAGAGACTAGCGGACCCGGCAGACGTCCTGCCTAAACGTTAGCTTGCCTGCACTACCCCTACTCTACCCTACCCTACCCCAACCACTACCCCAACCCCAACCCCAACCCCTACCCCTAACCCTACCCTTACCACTACCACTAACTTCGGATATTGTTCATACAAAGATACAAAAATCGCGATTAAAAAATGGGGGGTGGGGGTAGGAGGGTGTAAAATAGTTTACGACGTATTCTCAGACCTACCGAATATACACAAAAAACAACTGTGGTGCCAACTTTATTATTTTGTATTTAAAAATTCTTCAATGAGTAAAACATAGAAGAAAGAAAATTCCAAGTTGTAATTATTGCGAAATTAAGATTTAAATCAAGTTATATTAGCATCAACTGGTTGTAGTTAACTTGACCGGTTCTAACGAGCTGTTTATTGCAAGAAGGGCTAATGATAGTAATGATGAAAACTGTTGCTGTCGCCTTTTATGACGCAAAGCAAGTTTCCTGCTTTTACTGCTTTTTTCTAAAACATCCTACTAGGATATCCTGCTGGATGCAAAAACAGTCTTGATTAGTGATCTAGAGAGTAACGGCTTTACCGACTAGTCGCCGACTATTGATAAACTATTTTATACCTTTGTGATAGATTTTGAAAGAGAAAATGGGGGCAAAGTAATCCTTTATTATTCCACCCATATCCTAGGGGTCATCCATACATGACGTCACAGGTTTAGGGTGAGGAATGAAATTCGTGTGACGTAATTTATGAATGGCCCCTTAATTTAAATAACAGCTATTTCTTAGATATATTGAATAAGTAACTATATGCTAAACTACAGTGACACAGGTGGATTATTTTCAGAGAAATTGGGAATAGTTTATCCCATACAAATTAAAGCCAAGGACCCTTAATATTTCCTGTACCTTCATAAGCGCCGACTAATCGCCGACTGTAAAAGTTGCCAAATAGTAGGTTTTTCCTACAAGTCGGTAGATCCCTAGTCGTGATCGTCCAAGTGGGTAAATAAATCGATGGGTAAAATGGCATATTATTGGTAACAATTAATTTTGATAATTTTGACCAGGCTTTGTTATTTATTTATGTTCACAAGTACAGAATAACTGCAAATATCACAATATTACTTAATAGAATAAAACACTTGTTATACAGATATTCCAATTAGTAGTGAACACAACATGGCTATACATTTTGAAATTTGAAAACAAACTCTTGCTATATCTTAAAACTTGCTCATAATAATGAAATATTTTTTCAAATCGGTTCAGTATTTTCCGAATTTACTTCTTAGTTCTTACAACAAACAAACTCAGAATATCTTTAACATAGAGATAAAAGTTTCATACAATATTTACCTGGAAAAGTTTTGGCATTAGATAGTGCTATTATCATTGTAGATTGAAGGGTTTAAGTCAGTCATAATAAGGTTTAAATTATCACGCTATGTAATCTAGGGGATGAGTTGTAATGGAAGACAAAATGACGCAAAGATAGTGTCAATCAACTGAGGTCTTTCTTTTTTGATAAGACTGAAATAAACTCGATTCTACATCATTTCATGGCGACAGACAACGCGTTCCGGCGTAACACTATTGGGAACTCGGTTTAAACTCACCCGCGCGCTGTGATAGTTGTGATTATGAAGACATATCACAGTCGGCAGATCCTATAGATACCGATTAATTGGCAAAATCTATAACATTGGTGGAGCCACAATAGAAGAAAAGAAGAAATAAACTTAGATCAATTTATTACAGAGATGTATGTGTCGGGAATGTGGTTGCAAAAACGTGGAAACACAAAGAGGTTGATTATAAACGGGAAATTAAAAAAATTATCGATAAACTACCGTTGCATAAGGTTTTGAGTTTCGAACACGGATATAAACAAAGATTGATTCGCTTACCTTAGTCGATTACTCCATACATAATCGCTTCACAAATTCACTGATACACAATACATTTCGATTTGAACCGATATCGAGTTACTTTCGAGTTCGATTACCATTCGTATCGATTTTTAGCAGTTTTAGTTCGATTTGATATCGCGGAAACGCGTCTCGCCTCCACGATTCAAGAGGGCGTAATAAAATGTTTACATGGTTGCGTTGTGAAGAAAGAAGCGTTAGGCGCTGTTCACATTATGTATTCCCCCGACTCAAAAAGAGGGGTGTTATAAGCTTAACGGATGAACCGATTTTGATTTAGTTTTTTAGTTTGAAACGTGAAATGATCGAGAGTGTTCTTAGCTAGGATTAAATAAAATCTGTCCAGCCGTTTGAAGATCATCAGCTCTTTTCTAATCGTTGCAGGGATATGCGCAACTTACTGGTCTGATCGATTTGGAATTTAGTATCCTGTGATTTCAATGATATTACAATAACATGGTGGTAACCTTGACCTGATGCTGCTGCATCATCTGAAAGCAGTCACTCCTCACCAACCTTTTAAATTTTTTATCTATACTAATATTATAAAGAGGAAAAATTTGTAAGTTTGTTTGTAATGTATAGGCTCAGAAACTACTGGGCCGATTTTAAAAATTATTTCACCATTAGAAAGCTACATTCTTCGTGAGTGACATAGGCTACATTGCATTTTCAAAAAGTTTAGGGTTCCGTACGAAATCTCGAATAATGTAATCAAAGGTGTAAAAAATTACCTAAGAAATTCCTTACATCGCGTGCGCTGCTAAAACTATTGATGATATAGAGGTAGAGGGTAGGGGTAGGAGTACGGGTAGGGGTGGGGGTAGGTATAGGGTATATTTTATTTTGTTCGTAAATATCCACGGGCGAAGCCGGGGGCGGAATGCTAGTTAATATATATTTTGGAACCAGACCATAAGTATTCCTGTCCTGAGGCCTAATGAGTCGATAGCCTAAATATTAACTCGGGTTCAAATATAGTGCCAAAAATTCTAAGCATCAATTTTGTTGTGATGAAAGAAGTGACGCATCTATGTCTATTAAGTACAGGAACCGTAGACAGAGAAACCAATAGACAACTGGTTGGCGTGGCCA
Organism: Nemapogon koenigi; assembly: GCA_963924495.1. Classification (NCBI taxonomy): domain Eukaryota; kingdom Metazoa; phylum Arthropoda; class Insecta; order Lepidoptera; family Tineidae; genus Nemapogon; species Nemapogon koenigi. The sequence continues at coordinate 8,510,351 of OZ004648.1, forward strand.
CATGAGAGAGAACGATAGTAGGATCACTAGCTGTCAAAATTCAAAGTTGTTTAGCACCTAGCCTTAGTGCTTGCCTTATATTCCTTGGCGCTTGCTAAGTGCTAAACAACAAAAACCGGCACGCTACATGAGACAAAAAATTACATCGTCCTGTCTCACTTCTTTACAAGTCGTAGGCATAAGTTGTTCTTTTTCTTGCGTGAAGGAGATGGAAGCTAACAATTTGTCTATTAGTTTCTCTGTCTACGACAGGAACAGATTTGCCACCTGTTGTATGGATAAATAGCAATAAGTGAACTCTGTTACTGGGTTCTCTGCATATGGCAACACCGTATAAAGCATCGATCTGTATAAAGATCGTGAATATGTGTTTGTTTTGGGTTGCCTGCCTTAACTATGGAACAGACGAGTGGTAACGCAAATGCGTGGACACAGAGTATGTTCAGGATCACAAACGTGTGGGATTGGACTTTGTGGTATTAGGATTTGGTATTGGAAAAGAATAGTATGGATAAAATAAAAAAATATATAATTATATATTAGCAAATAGAAAATGACTCCCCATGACTCATGGTGAGCTCTGCTGGCTCATACCTCGCTCAAAAAATCAATCTCATAATACGGCGAGGCAATGCAGCTAGTATTCTGGGCACGCTGTTTAGATTATTTTTTAAATTGTATTTAGGTTTTTATAAATAATTCTGTACTTTAATAAATAAATAAAATCTCAAAAATAGTTGACATGTTTAATATTAGAATTCTTGATAGCATAGTCAAACCTTTATTACTAACTATTATTAAAACTTTATGTTTACTTGTGTGAACATGGCCTTAGTGTGGGAGATGCGGATGTCCAAAGACATCTCGACCGCCTGTCGTCTGTCTGTCTGTACGCGGAAAAATGTTAATACTAATTATAATTAACAATAGGTTATTAGGTTGTATCGATTAGTGTTGGTTCATTATCTTTGCGGTAATTTTACCGAAAAAAAATCAATATTTACCTTTTAAATAAGTGCCGGTCAAAATGGTCACAGTTCATTACCAAAGAATATAATTATAAAATAAAAATTAATAACTGAGGGGCCCGGTAATAATATAGTCAACTAGCTCTCCGCCCCCAGCTTCGCCCGTGGATATTTTCGAACGAAATAAAATATAGCCTCTAGGACTCAGGGATATCGTAGCTTTCTATTGGTAAAAGAATTTTCAAAATCGGTTCAGTAGATCCAGAGATTACCCCCTACAAACTCACAAACTTTACCTCTTTAATATTATTATATAAGTAAGGATTTTTTCATTTTCCATTTCAATAAGTTCTTTTTAAAATTTTTATTTTACAAAAATTCGCTTGAGACCTGGCCATAGACACTGGTTCACAATTAGATATATGTATAGTTGGCCAGAATAATCAGAAAAAAATGTAACCGTCACGGGACTGATGTAAAATTGACGCGTCAAGTATACTGTAGTCGAATATAGAGGCACAGTACAGCGTACACACACTCACACGGCGAAACAACTAAGTATATAGTATACGCGCCACGCACACACAAGGGAGTATAGAGTGAGGGGCATAAGAGTGCGTCACGACCACAGATCTTTGTATAGAAGTCTTATCACCAAGGCGCGCCAATAGATATTTACACATACCTCTTCTGCTACTGTCTCATTTTCAAAGATGTAACGACGTGATTCGAGTTTCCCAATATTACCGGCTTGTAGAAAATGTAGAAATATTTACACAGTATGGTGATTATATTAGAAAAAAATGCGTAAAATTACCGTTATTTTCCCAGCAATCGGTAAAATATTTATCTTAGCGTTGCCATCAATCTATTGTATCTACTAATAGCAGATGATTGGTTCTAAAAAATAAAAAATCTACTCATTCTTATTAATTGATCCGTTAAGAGGATCGTGTAGCTCAGCGTACGCAGCGAAATAGGTATTTAGAAAATCATATTCTGTCTCAAGCGCACTCTTCCCACGGGCATCAGTGCGACAGAGAACACTGCAGCTCGTGAGTGTTCGTAGGTATGTTCTTCGTTGAAAATTGCGTTTTGGGGGAAAACGATTTACACCTACTAAACTATAACGAAACCTTATAATTTTGGTGTCAAACGTTTTAGCAGATTATAATCTACGTACGTACGTTTTGCTTTTTTTGAAATTTTGCTTTGTTTCTCAAATACAGACGGTTTATTACGAGCAAGTTATGTACCAAAAAAACCGAGATTTGAGGGGCTTATAACTTTTGACCTATTACGAATTTTGAAAAAAGGAAAAAATACGTACGTAGTTTTTCATTATGTCAGTAACATATTACAAAATCGTTAAAATTAAATGATATTTAGGGGTAGTAAAACGTTTTCTCCGTTTGTATGGACATGGACGCGGTACACTACACTCTTAAAGAAATAACTATAATAAGATTATATATGTTACTAAGCGTATTTACGTATTTCTGAAGCAAAAGTAAATCATCCAGTTTCACTCGTAGATATTTTGAAATGCAAAAATAACATCAGGTATTTTTTTTTCTACACGGGTTGACTTACAGCTCCCGAAACCATGTTACGGTTCCAGGGTACCCAGCGGAAGACCAAAGTCTCCCTCGTTTAGCCGATGGTATTTGTGGAGCTATACCTAACGAGTGGCTAGTTCGGATTATGTACTTAGATAAGTTTTTAATTAAAAATAAAACGTTTTTGTTAGCAAAAGAGGCACAGAATAGGGGGGGCTGTACGTACAGCTCTCTTAGACAATGTACGAACGCTGTATTCCTACCCTGTATTCTATTCTCTCGGAGCGCTAAATCCTAATATTATGTGCAGAAACTTATTACCGAATTATAATAATTTTATTCGAAAATGTTCGAATAATTCGCGAGTAATTCGAATAATTCGCGAAGTATCGAAATATCGCTGGATTTTCTATTGTTTTCAACTTAAATTCCATCACAACATGTATCAAAATATTTTACTTACGAATAATATACTTTTTGATTTAAAATTGTGTAATCATATTTCATCGTTTAAATAAAATGTAGGTATATTATAATTGTTAATTTCATATTTGAATATCGAACATAACAAAAATCAATGTTGTGTTGTTGTTATAAAAACGTTAATAGCCCTATAATTGATACTGCGTCTACTAAGTTATAAAAATGTACAATGCATATGTGTGGACGTAGGTGTTGTTGGGCTATTTATAATAAATAAATAAATAAATTCGTATTTTCGAATTATTCGATTCGGAACGAATAATTCGTAAGTTCGAATTATTCGCACACCCCTATTATAAACCTAACCTAATCGTTTTGTGTCGCGAGACAGAGCTCTAGAAAAATAGTTAAATGATCTAGGACGTCGAACTAGGTGTTTCCAATCATTTATTATAATTATTATGTTTGTATTTTAGCATAATCATCATATAACGTAAAAGCCGATGCGACAATAAAACGACAGAAAAATACAGTGGTCAGGGGCTAGTACTAGGCGTCTACCTCCCCCCCGCCAAAAGTGGCAGAAACAATTGTTCGGTGATTTACACGCTACACGTCTCCTTTGGTATATAATAACCTTCCCTATTTTTCAGCGTTATTACGTGTACGGTATGGGTAGACGCTAACTTTACGTTCACGAAAGACGCTAATTGAAGACAAAATGACATAATTTTATTTCTAAAAGGAGTTTAAACTTGAAAGAGTTTGTTTGTAATAAGTTTATATAAACTCCTTGGTTTCGTCAGAGTGAATGACAGTTTAGTTAGGTCACGTGGTTGTATTTCTGTCGGTCCCATATATTTAAAGTTATCTATATATACATTTTATTCTATTCGTTTAGTTGTACATTGTCTAAGCCCCCAGCTTTTCTCTATATCCCTAATAGTTTAGGTAGACCTCTTCAGGTCTTCCAAGTCTCCAGATTTTTCGTTTTTACTCGACTACGATAAAAGGAGGTTTATTGTAATTGCCTTGTGGTGCTAGACCTCTCAGTGCTAGATATATATAAACAAATTAAAAGAAAAACCTTTGATTTTGACAACTTTCTAAGCACTTTGACAGCTGTCATGAGAATGGAGTCATATTTTACCTAAGATTTAAATCGGTAGATCATTTGTCGAAAGAAACATTGTTGTCTCTGTTACTCGCACGCATTTTACACTGTTTCTATCTCTCAGTAATGAGTGCACGCTTTATTTTTTAAAGTGCAGCGACAGGTTTACTATCTAAATGTGAACTGTGTTACCAATATAATATATCTATGCCACGCTGCAATTTTTAAGTCGGTTAAAAACATAAACTTAAATTAGGTTAAGTTTACAATAATAAATCTCTTGTTAGCTCACCGTTCAAGATAATGCCATCGTTTGAGTCACAGAGTAACAAAATTATACGATCAATGCCTTTTATCACGAAAAATTATCACGGTTTCTGCCGCGCTTTGTCAACGAAATGTTGCGGTGCTCGACCGTCGTCATCAGGACTATTTGTCAATAGGCTCTACTATAACAAATTCAACAGTTTGTTTTTGTTCCGCGCCGGTTTCTTCTTTGGTAATTTTTGATGTTTTTGGTTTCCGATTTGCTTCTTTAGGTTTGGGTCGTACCGTGATTTTATATAGCCCCTCAATCAAAAACGGTCTATTAAACGCAGAAATAATTGTTCAAATCGGACGTAAGTTCCTGAGATTAGCGCGTTCAAACACACAAACTCTGATGACTTGTACAATTTAATGAGTATTTACTTTGTGTCGAGTATCTGTAGAAAAAAAACACTCAATCAAACATAAAAAAAACCTTCAATGATGTCATATATTTGAGGTACAAAATACAACAATGTTTCTGGGAATTTTGAATAGCTGTACTGTAAGTTGTATAATAAAATTAGTATTTGTAAAACTGTGAAATCCTGATCTTTTGTCAATAATTATGTCTATACCTATAGCCAAGTTAAAGACGTAGTAGACAAAAATAAAACCAACCAAGTACCATATCGTACAAAAAAAAATAGTAAAAAAATTAGCCGGTTTTTTTTTCACAAGATAATGTTTTATTTTTCCTTTTAACTAACTAATTTACAAATATAATATAAAATTTACAAATAATAAATTTCATGTAAATCGCTATCTACTGGGAGAGTACCCAACAGACTGGCTGCATTGCCTCGTTGGATGGCTATGCTTATTCTTTGACCGAGGTAAGAGCCAGCCCGTTGGTCATGTGACCTTTCTATTAGTAGTTTACTAATATCTTTAAATAGAGTGTGTGCTCCAGGTCCCCACAGTCCCATTGTTTCCACACCAAACGCCTCAAATATGTATTCTTTTGGAAGAGATGCATATTTGCGAGGTTTGGCCATTTCAACATTGTAGGCCGCATTGCCAGCTTTTAAAGCTGTATATGGTGCGAGAGTACACAATATGTAGCATCCCATACTATAGTGACCGCCCCATTTTCCATGGTGCAAGTGTCATGCCATCGGGTCTCTTGCCATCATTATTTTATTAAATTACTGACGAGAATTATAAAAAGCCATTATTTATTATTTGTTGTTTTATTTAATCGAGCAAAAAACGCAAATAAAAATTTATTGTATGGGGACTCCCTTTAATTTTAAACTTTATTTTATTCTTATTATTTGTTGTTATAGCGGCCATAGTAATACACACTATACGGAACCAAAAAATAAACACTGCATTCATGAATTTCATTTGCGTTTTACCAAAAATTGTGTAAACATCGAGATAGATCAGTAAGGCGGCCTCCTAAACTACACTGACGAGAATTATAAAAAGCCACTTGCAAAGTGCCTAACAAAAGCAATATAATTTTGTTTCCATTGGGTGTTTTTTAACCGAAATTAAAATACACTTGAATTTGCTTTTTACTTCAAAAAGCTATCTGGCGTGGTTTCGTAAATATTTCATGATAAGTTTGTGCTTTTTTTCAGTGTATAAGAGATTGCAAAATCGACAATTTTAAAGATAGAAAAACTGCATTCAGAGATTTTTTAAATGGATGGAATCGATGCCGGTCATTTTTATTACTACAACCCCGTTCAAGAACTAACAGCAGCAAATAGAGACCTTTTGCAATACAACAGACAGACTGATAGACTCAGATATGGTGCAAAAGGCTTATCCATAATTTTTCTGGGATAGGTAAACTATTCGCAATTTCTCTGTAAATTTAGCATATAGTTACTTATTCAATATATCTAAGTGAAATAGCTTTTATTTTTTCAATGGGTTTTATTCATCGATGGTTTTATTGAATAGGAAATATGGGTGGTAGAATAAAGGATTATTTTGCCCCTGTTTTCTCTTTCATAATATATCACAAAACTCATTTTTTTTTAAAGCGCTGTGTAGGTATTCAAATTAATTCAAATTGTTGTAAACCGATTTTGTACCCGTGTGAAGCCGGATGCGTACCTACTGTTAGTAATAGCTAAAACAATTAAAATTTACATACATTTCATACTTTCATGAAAATTTATAATTCGAAATCAAAGGTATTAGTAGGATGATGAAAGGAGTGTAATGTGTGAAAGGATGTAAATTAGAGCAAGTGAATGAATTTGTTTATTTAGGTAGTATGTTTACAAGAAGTAGAAAGATAGACAAGGAAATTGAAATTAGAGTGAAAGCGGGAAGCAAGGTATTTGGTGGACTAAACAATGTATGCAGGAATACACAACTTACAACTAAAAGTAAAATGTATATACATAATGTTTTACTTAATAGAAGCTAAACTTGGGTATGGAATAAGAAGCATGAAAGTAAGATAAATGCAGTGGAAATGCGGTCTTAATGTATGGTATAAAGCGTATTGACCACTGATTGAGTGAAAGATGATGTTGTGACTAAAATGAAGAAAAGTAGTTTACGCTGGTTTGGACATGTTGAAAGAATGAAGGATGAAAGATTGACTGAAAAGTTTTATATGGCTGAAGTGAAAGGAAATGCTGGCAGAGGACGACTTAGGTGTACGTTTATTGAACATATAAAAAATTTATTGATTGATCGATGGTAATATTAAAAGTACATACAATCGCCAAGCATATATGAAAAGTATGATGAATATAAAAGAAGCGAAAGAGGTATGTCAAGATCGTAACAAATGGCATTCAATTGTTTCTGCCTACCCCTCTTGGGATGAAAGGCGTGATGATAGATACAATATCGGATACTTTCTTATATGGAAATTTTCTTTTTATTTCAGATTACCAGTATGGATGAAAAGGATTGCATAAGCCAGTTTTTTTGTGAAAATATTTCCAATAACGAACAAGACGAAGCAAATGTCATCTCACTGAACGACTCCCAAAATTCCGAAGACAGTCTGGGCCTATCACAGTTAACGATAGAGGAACAACACCCTATTAAAATTGCACCATTTTTCAACACAACCCCAAGAACAATGCCTAAGTCACCACACTACGTGCTCGAAGAGGAATTCTCATCAAACCCCTGGGCTTTGCTTGTCATTACCATATTTTTAACCAAAACCTCAGGCAAAACAGCTAGACCTTACATTGTCCTATTCTTCGAGGAATATCCTACGCCATATCATGTTTTGGAGCAAACCCCTTGCAATTTAGAAAAGTTTTTCGAGTATATTGGCTTAAAAAAGCGCGCTCATATCATATGGAAACTCAGTTACCAGTTCGTGTCAGCTAAATGGAGAAGAGCAGGGGATCTTTATGGTATAGGAAAGTATGGGGAAGATGCGTATAGAATATTTTGCCTTGGTCACACAGATTTGGACCCTGGCGATAGGTATTTAAAGTTGTATCTGGATTGGTTGAGTGGACATACAGATTTTTTGGAAGAAAATGGGGTAGTTGATTGTGAATGTGTTTTGGAGGAGACCGTTTTAAAATATTATAATTTGACATTGAAAGATAAGTTGTTATGAAGAAAATACATGATAAAAATCACTTAAGGTACCCAAATAACAATATACTTAGAGTAGAGGGCATTTAACGAAAGAGCTCCCTAAAAATGTATTAGAAATTAAACTACAACAAAATCAAAACTTGTTCCTGTATATAAATACTTTTTAATTTGCCTTTTAAAAAAAACCGACGTCCAAAATTGTGCACTGAAAAGTGTGCATTCCGAAAGCAAATGCACAAGTCACTATAAAAAAATACCCAAATCGCTTCAAGTGTGTCTATAAAATTTGAGGAGTTCTCGATTTCTCCAGGATCCCATAATCAGATCCTGCCCTGATGACTATAGGATCACCTGAAAATACCCTTACAAACAAAAAAAATACCAAATAGGTCAATCGGGGAACATACATAAAAAAAGATTCCGACGAATTGAGAACCTCCTTCCTTTGAAGTTCGGTTAAAAAAAGCAAAGTTCTAAAAACGAAAAATAAAATCAGGAGAAAATAATATAAGAAAATCGGAAGACAAGATCTTGAAGAAACTATTAACAGAAAAATCCGTTTATAAGGCTTGTTGAAAAGAGATTGAGACAAACAATTAATATGAGCTGACAAAACATTTTTAATACAACAAAATAAAATATAGCCTGTACCACGCAGGGATAATGTTAGCTTTCTATTAGTGAAATAATTTTCAGAATCAGATCAGTAGTTTTAAAGATTACCCAAGGGCGGATCCAGGGTGGGGGGTACATGGGGGTCATGACCCTCCCCTGGGCTGGGTCCAGGACCTAGGTGGACCCCTAATTAAAATTGTTAAACATAATGTTTTTATATACATATTTTTTGTCACAACATAGATTTTAAATTAATAAAATACCTACTTTTTACTTGTATCTATTATTATCAAAATTAAATTATAACTTCGTGTGACTTGACCATGACTATGTGACCCCGTCCCCCTGGCGCCAAAGCTGGATCCGCCCTTAAGATTACCCCCTACATCCAAACTTACGTAGATTACTCAACGCATTTAGTGTTTTCTTGAAAGAATCCACTACCAATACTGTCAACGGAGCAAATGATCAATGAATGGAGTTGTATGTCATAATATTGTGTGTAAAATGTTAGTAAACTCTGATGCAGTCGATAAAGTGGTATTTTTTTCCTTCATGGAATGTACTATTGTCACCTATAATTTAGGTTGGTCTAGGCTCAGAAAATTAGGTACCTACGTATTCGTTTTAGTCTCAGAATGCAGAATAAACTAGAATAATGCATTCTTCAGACTGCCGTTGTTGTATTTCTTGATAATAATATGCCTTTTAAAAAAAAGTGTACCGACTTCAAAAATTATGCACTGAAAAGTGTTGTTTTCCGAAAGCAAATTCACAAGTCACTATAAAAAACCGGCCAAGTGCGAGTCGGACTCGCGCACGAAGGGTTCCGTACCATTATTTATAAAAACGGCAAAAAAAAAAAAAAAAAAAAAAACACGTTTGTTGTATGGGAGCCCTCTTAAATATTTATTGTATTCTGTTTTTTAGTATTTGTTGTTATAGCGGCAACAGAAATACATCACCTGTGAACATTTCAACTGTCTAACTATCACGGTTCATGAGATACATACTGGTGACAGACAGACGGACAGCGGAGTCTTAGTTAATAGGGTTTCCGTTTTTACCCTTTGGGTGAACTCTAAAAATACCCAAATACCTCAAGCTTTTTAGCAAGAGTTAATATGATGATTATGTTAAAATACAAACATAAACACAAGTTTGACGCCCTAGATCGCCTTTCCAATTTAAAACATCACAATTCACTATTTTCCTAGAGCTCTGTCTCGCGACACAAAACGATACCAACGAAATCTAAGGTAACAGAAAACTGGTCAAGAGGCAAAAAATTGGCGAAAGGGGAAGCCCGTCTATGGCCCCTCCTTTATGGTTGTGGGGGGATTGGGTGCATCGTATTACTGCACAGACAGTCTATATTAAATTAAAATAGGACCATTTAACACAACATAAAGTAGTAAGTAGGTGGGTACAAAACACATATTGTATTTTCAGGCGCTATATAATTTTATTTTATACCTTCAAGGCTTACATAAACAAAATAAATATATATCCTATCCTAATCCTAAATCCTATTAGGTTATATAACATTACGCTGCGACCCAAAGAAGCGGAACAGTAAACGTAAACGTTAACCAATCTGGAAAATGGCCTAATCTCAGAAACTACTACCAATCCTATAGGCGTATTATAATAACACTATGTCTAGCTGTGCCCATAGAGTAAGTACGAATCACTATGTTCTTTAAGGTACTGCCAACCTAACAACATCGTACTGTGGATTGGTATAGACATATTTGCTATCTCTGTCGTCTGTATATGACGTGAAAGAGTTGGCGATACGACGCCATTAATATTTGCTCATTTTTCCAAGCCCAATTTTTTTGTTCTAAGTTGCGCCAGCCTAGCCTATAACCTTCCTCAAGAATTGAGCTATCAGAAATGCAAAAATAATCTTTCAAAAACAAACTATTCAGTTTTATTATTACTTGCTCTGTGTAGTGTGTATGTCAAGTTATGAAGTTAGGGAAAAGAAAGAGCCTTTCGAGTGGAATTTGAATTTTCGTGAACAAAATTAGTTTCAGTTCATTCATTCATTTCATACAGCAATTGACCGCTCTTCACGCTTGTCCACACAAGGACGAATAGAGGCCAATCAGTTTGTCGATAATCGTGTGTACTTGTGGACGATTGCCAAGTTATCGGTTAAACAGGCGGCGTCCGCACTTCTTAAAAATTTGATAGTTAGGTATGTACTAAATATATTTTAAATATTATAGAAGTGATTTTAGCCGTGCGAGCATGACGGCGGTCGGTGAAGATAGAATGAAACTCAGTACGTAGACAAAATCTCAGTTAAAAAGAGAAAGAGATATGTCCCACAGATATATAGCAAGACAAAAAGGACCGGTTTCCGCAACGTTAATCCTTCTCTTTCTAACTGGGATTTTTTCCACGTACAGTGATTCATTGATTCATTCTACACCATCATGCTTGCTCGGCTGGTGCATTTAAATGTACCGATAGGCTTGCTCTCTCTGTTGCTAACAAATACATGTTGGTAACCATACACAGATTAGTAAATGACATGAGATTAGTAAATTACAGGACGAGAGCTAGTGTACCGTGCACGTTCGCTTTATCGTAAATCATTAGATACGGATCTGTGCTAAATGTAAAAATTTTTGCAGTGTCTTTGGCCATTCCCATAACACAAGGTAGGTATAACCCAAATTTGACCCACTTCCTGGTGTTCGATTGAACTGAAGTTTTGCACACATAAGTAAATCTGATGACAATACAATATAATGATGCCATAGCTGGGCTGATGATGGAGCCAGAAGGTGGCCGCAGATCTGTAACGAAACGACGTAACCCAATCGAGTTTGGTTTAGTTTGATTTATCTTCACAAGTATTCTGGTCCTAGATGTTGTCTAAGGTCCTGATGATGGAGCCGGAACTTGGCCACAGGAACTCTATAACGAAACGACGTAGCTCCACCAGGCTCGTTTGATTTGTCTTCACAAGTACCTGTACTTTGATTTTACAGTATAAATTTGCAAATAAAAGCGTGTTACACACTTCTTTCTCTCCTGCTGTAACACTAATACTATACCTAATAACACTTATGTCTTGACGACATTGTAAAGGTTTAAATGTAGAAAATGGCTAGTTTCCAATCGGTTATCGGTAGAAACCCACCCTCACACCCTGTTAACATCGGCACAGTTCACACCAAGGTTCACTAAATGTGGGCGGACATTGTTACCTGTTTCTCGGGCCACGCCGTAAAATAAGGATCATAGAGTAACTTCATCATATTAGAGTTATCTGTGAACTTAATATAAAAATGGTGTTTGCGTGTATATATCGTTGCTCGGTGAATGTTGATCGTGAAGAGCCGGCATTATTTTATTGTTGCAGACTACCAACAGATGGCGCCCTCATCAATATGAACAGCTGTGATGAACAGTTCCTACAAAATATTGCAAAAGATCCAAAATTATTATTTGAAAACAAGTCCTACATCATTTTTAGAAATTAGAATTAGGGTAATAAGATTCATTAATTTTTGCCTGTGGTTTTGTGAGCGCCACCCACCATGCATTTAATTTTTATTTAAATACCTACAGCACTTTATTTACTGTGTAGATATGAATAGGTTTATATAGGTACTCTTTGGTTTCTATAAACCTCGTAGAAAAACAATAAATTGGAAACATGAAATAGAAAAATATATGTTTTTAATTCAAAATATTTTTGTATCAAAGAGACAGGGGAGTCTTATTATTTTTATTTTATTAAATTGTAATATGGGTGAACAGCAATGATATACTATATAAACTGAGGTAGATGCGTGATTGACGCTCAAGCTATAGCAAGGCGAATGAGAGGTAAGTGTCCCACTATAAATTTGGTCGCGCACAGTCACGCACAATCCTACGACTAGTGTACATGTCTCTCTTGAGTAGAATAATCCGCAAAAACATCAAGAAAAATGACATCTTGTGTGTTCCGCTTTTGCAGAAATTATACTGCAACTGTAAAGGATAGAAATGATATCCCATTTCATTGGTAAGTACAGAAATTTTATAATTATGGACATAACAATATTTTATTAATAATAATGCGCTGTTGCCAGTTCGCCGCTTGCCTGAGCGAGACGAACGATGCATTTTGTATGAGAGTGATAGAGAAGAAGAAACGAAATGGCCGCGACAGAGTCAGCGACTGATTATGGGGATGGTTGGTAATATCGGACCTGTCAATAAATTACATGAACCTATTTAAAAAAATTATGTATTTTATTAAATGTACGGAAAATGTATATACATAATTATATTTACATTATTATAAATTTATATATTATATTATTGTTGTATGTATAGTATTATGATCTTATTGTATTTATTTATCTTTTAGTCTCCCTAGAAGCGGATTAATAAGAGAAAAATGGATAAAGATAATCAGAACCCAAAGGCGAGAATATGATTGGTTGCCAAGTTTTTACTCTAAGATTTAGACGTATGGTGCAACGATACAACCAGCAGTTTTGCGAAGTGGACATATTTTCACATTCTTTGTATATATTTAGGAAAAATATCTGTAACATTCTAAATAGTAGTTAATTGTAGTAAACTTTTTTTGTATTATTTGTTATTTCTATATTTTTTGGTATTTGCATAAAAATATCCTGTTTTGAATGTATGTATAAACAATACGTTAGTATAAATAAACAAACGTCACTGACTATACGACAGTTATTTTTTTAATATGTTAGATACATATGTTGTAGTAATCTTTGTTGTATAGTTGTTTGTTGTCCAGAATAAAAAAAAATAAAAAAAATTTAAAGACTTAATTTTAAATTACACTACATAATACATAAATAAGTAGCATACTAATATCCTATACCAAGCCATAATCTACCTCTATGCTAAATTTCATTTAGAACTGTTCAGCCGTTTGAGCGTGATTGAAAGACAAATGGTCTATTTGTTGTAAAGTCATTGATTATTACATTATATTTATTAGTAAAATAAAAGTTTTTTAATTACATATTGTATATTTTATTATTCCAAAAATATTTCTAAGTAAAATATTGAGTGTTCCATTTAGACAATCTTCCCCTAGTTCCTCCGGAGTAGGTCACGCGTCGATGATGTGTCGCAACTTAAAACATATATTTATCTCTTTTTAACAAATGGATTTCGGTATTGAGCTGTGTTTCTCTATCCCTTTCATCGCTTGAATATATAAACGTAAGTAATTAATAGGTAGCTATAGTATTGTTCAAGCTGTTTATTATCTGCATTTAGTATGGGTATAACGTGTCTACTTATAGTACGTCATTGGTGAACAGGGCGTTACTTCAAGTGTGGAACAGCTAAAATACTGTTTGGTAAGTTATTTGTTATCCATAAATAACCTATTTATTTTGTTGTAGGTACTTGTAGGTACCTATACCTACGTGTTTATCTAATTAACTTTAATTTTATATACCTACCTACCTACCTAATATATTTCTCGATACAATATAATCGAACAAAAATAATACCTATCATTACCTATACCAAAACTGCGAATACACATGTTTATAAAAGACGAGTACCAGCTCATCAACTGTTCACACTGGTACTTATTGTAAGTACTGAATGAATAGCTTGCTCGAAGCAAACACTACAAAAAAAAAAATATAGGTACATGCTACAACATGCTAGGTATTTAAATCCATGCTTTCGGCCAAGAGGTACCATATTATGGAGTCAGTTCTACCCGAAACGTAGGTATATAAATAATTACCACAAAAATAAAATAAAATAGAACACCGTAAAATCATTGGAAGATCGATACCTAAATATATACATAATTTAAAACTAACAGTCTTTTTATTTACTCTCGTTGGACGGAAAAGTAGGTAAACATAAACCCCAATTTGCAAAATCATTTTTTTTTAATTTATCTTTCCACACCTGCCCCCTGACGCTATCGAAACAAGCATGCTCTTATGACCTGATCACTTGCTAAAAGCAATCGTCGTTCCACCCTTCAACTGCTGTCGTTTTTTGAGGAGTATAGGTAGCTTATTATAACATACCTACTGATTTTAATATTTTTTTAGGTTATGAGTTAGCTACATTCTTTATTCGAAAATATTTATTGTAATTAGGATAACACAATGTACCTATGAATAAAAAAAATAAAGGACCTGCCTATACCTATATAGAATTTTGATGTTGGTAGGTAGGTATTGTAGGTAAGTTACCTCAAAATAGGTATGTATAAGTTTATGTACTTAGTTATATATATAAATAAGCCTCTACCTTCTCTACTAAAGAGGTACCTAATGAGAAAATAGGTTATTTTCGTTGTTTGTATGGAACTCAATAAGTAGATCATTTCAATTAATTTTATACCATTATCTCAGCCAGCCTATATTATTTTTGTAAAGGAAGTAGGTATTTTTACCTATGAATAGCCTATATCTACCAACTATAATAAAATCAAAACTACAATAATAAATAATATGTAAGATTCTTGAATCTGAATAGTGTAGGTATTCATATTTCATAGTAACTGACCTATGATAACAAAGTAACAAACAAACACCTAAATAATATGTAGTATAGTTTGTTTGCGACATGAGATACTTACGCATCATGGCGGATATTATTTTGTCGAGCGCACTATAAAACTAGTTCAAACACTGCTGTCACGTCTCTAATAAATTGTAATAGACAGCCATTATTATTTTTAAGTAAACCACTTACCATTTTTGAAGATAAATAATGTTATTTCAATATTTATAGTAAAGTTGTAATTGAAAACGAGTAATATTTTATACGATGTTTTGAATATTGCCGCCTTCACGTTGTTCACCTCCGTGGTGCGAACCAATAGCGTGCGACCAAGTCAGGCAACATGACCAACCTCGAGGCGGAGCTCGGCGCATTTCGTCACGTTGGCAGCAGTGGCGCTCTTTGCAAATGGTGGATTGCGTTTCTTTTTCGCGTGCTCCGTGTAAAATATTTACGTAAAATTGTGTTAATTTGGTGGTGCGGTGTTTCTGGCCAACAGAAGCATGTCGGAAACACTGCCGAATAACAAAAAGCAAGTTTCCAGACAGCTGGTGAGTGTTTATAGTTAAAGTTTTACGTATTTAGTCCCGGGTGACGCCATGGTGGCTTTATCTGGGATCACGTAAACATGAAATGGTGCATCGCTGCATCGTATATCGATTTATTGAAGTTTATTGTGAGGTTTATATGATTAGTGTGGGATTTTGTGGTCGTGGGGAAATGTTTGCGGCAACTTTGTGCCTGTCGGCAGTTTGTTTCCAACGCGGTGTTGAACATCGCGCATGCGAGCACGTCAAATCTATAATAGTTAAATGAACGTAGATTGTACAGCCGGTGCGCTCCCGTCGGCCGCGGGAGCTGTAGTGACTGATTAAATAACGCCGAACGCCGGCCGCTTGAACCACTTCCTCCAGCGTCGTACCTTTACGCCTGCGTACATCATGTATGGACACAAAGAACTGCAAGTACACAGCCTTACGTTGTTCATTTACATATAATACAGCTCGTTTATTGAGGAACTTATAAGCTATATAACATCACGCTACGACCCAAAGGAGAGGAGCAGTAACAGTAAACGTCAACTAATCAAAAATTTCTAGATAAAAGTTAGTAGGAAATATAAATTATATGAAGTTGTTAATATATTTTTGGTCAACGCAACAGTGTAGGTATAATACAAAGTATTATTTCATATTTTGGTTACAATTTGATTTGATACAATAACGAGGTTCATTGAAGAATGTTTAATGAATCACACAGCTTGTTTAAAACATGGCTTTTGCTTATGTTACGATTGTCTTAATATTCATATTAAAATCTAAATAATGTATACCTAGGTAGGTAAAGTCCATTTATTGAGCAATTTTATTTGGTAAACAAACTTTGCATGTCTTTTTGTTGTAAAAAAATTAAAAACCGTTTCAAAAGTATGATGCAAATGTAAAATAGGTTAAAAATGTTAATATAACGTCTTTAGAATTTTAAATTACGTTTTATTTAAAAAAGACATGCAAGTAATGTTTTTACTAATTAAAGTAGAAATGAAGTTGAATCATCTGCACATAACCTACTAGATATTTCTACCTAAAGTCCGTTTTATGTATTTTTCTTATTTGGTAAACAATTTTTGCATGTAGAGGTATTTTTATTGTTAAATAAAAAAAAAATTAGTTCTGCAAGTAAGGTTAAAATGTTAATTAATAGGTAAGTAAATAAAACAAAACCTAATTAAAAAAAAGACTGTTTACTAGGTATATAAGACAACTCTAGAAAAATGGACATTTGTTTAGTTAGTTGATCGACGTCTAAAGAAAGTGTAAAAATGTTCTTATATAGGTAGGTACCTAGGTACACCCACCTAAATAATATTTTTTACGTGTCTTATTTAGTAAACAAACTTTGCACGTCTTTTTATTGTAAAATTTTTAAATAAGACTAAAAATATTACCTATTAGTTCTGCAAATGTAAAATAGGTTAAAAACTGAACGTCTTTTAAAAATGTTTAATGACCTTATTAAAAAAGGTATGCAAAGTTTGTTTACCAAATAAGACAAGTGTAAAAAAAACACTTTTCTTAGGTAACCGTAAGCCCTAGTAAAGTAACCTAGGCCAAATAAGTCTAATAATTAGGTTATTTTTATAGACTCTATCAAATCTTAAATAGACCTGGGTTAAGGTCATCATGTGACAGCCTGATATAATAAATAATATACCCAGGTACTTATGTATAATATAATATATTTCATAGTTTGTTAAATAGTTACCCACCTATCTATCAACTTAAACCTAAAGTCCGTTTTTCTAATCTTGTCTTATTTGGCTTTATTTTAAATTCTTAAAAGACGTTATATTATCAATTTTACATAATAATTAACATTTGTACCCATTTTACATTTGCAGAACTAATAATCATATTATTTAAACTGTTATAACCCCCCCCCCCCCCTAAACTTGCGACGTAATTTATAGATGGTCACTATTATTGGCATACTGCAATCTGTTAAAAATTACTAGCGACGACGACGTCTAGCTCAAAAAGGAAACAAAGTTTAGGTAGATCCTAAGTAGGAATAGATGACGAAAGTGGAGGCAAACAACAAGAGGGTTGTGTGTGTGACGTAGGTATCTGTCTGTACACGCTTGCAGCTGATATTTAGAACAAAAATTAGACACTTGCAAAATTTGCCTGTGCGAGTAGGCACTGTTTGCCTCAACTCTCGTTGCGATACCTATACCTACATACATAGGTGTAAAACCTATTTTAAAGTCCGTTTTAAACTTGTCTTGTCGGTAAACAAACTTTGCATGTCTTTTTATTGTTAAATTTTTAAATAATATTATTAATAGTTCTGCAAATGTAAAATAGGTTAACAATTTTACTAATATAACGTTTTTTAAATTACAACTTATTTAGAAAGACATGCAACGATTATTTACTAAATAAGAGAAGTATAGAAAAACGGACCTTACACCGGCGGCCTCACACAGTATTTTTGGTTAAATATTCTGAAGATTTCTTTTGTAATTTCAACATTTAAAGGTAACCTCGATTAGACACCTTGAACGTTCATTGAGACAGTTATAATAGCATTGTAAATATAGTATACATTTTATTCACGAATATTTGTTTTCTATCTACTGTTACTATGGGCAAAGGTAAAGATGTCATTTTTTATATCGAACGTCATCAGGTAAATGGGGTAGACTTGTCCTCCGCCAGGCACTTTGTACGTGAAGTTATAATAAAAACGTGAAAACTATTGACTGATCTAATAAACGTAGTTGAACTAGGTACCTCTATCATGACATATTTTTAAAGAGACAAGACATTTTATAACTAAATTGCTGTTCAATAACGTCATTTTAATAAGTTATAAAATAAAATCCCAACAAACCAAATAATAAAACAATCTTTGCAATAGATAACTATTTTATAGTAATATATAATATTTTATTTTAGTAATAAGATAATAGATAGTATTTATGCAAATGGTTAAAAATGTTAATGAATATCTGAAATTTTTAAGACAATGAATTTTGTATGACATTAAAAAAGACATGCAAAGATTGTTTACTAAATAAGACAAGTATAGAAAAACGGACCTTTACATCGCCAGCAAAATAAATGAAATTAAAGTATGCTTCCAAGTTATCTATCTATCTACTTACTTATCTAGGTAAGTAACTAAACCAACAAAGCATAGTATAACAATGAGTACTAGATCAAGGTACCAAAAGTAATAAAATTATTGTTATACTAGCTTTCCGCCCGAGCTTTTCTATTTTTTTCCTGGAAACCTTATTCAGACTATTACACAACATTTAAAAAAAATTGCCAAATCGGTCCAGCCGTTGTTAAGTGAGCGGTTAAACCAACGAATAGAATTTTAATTTTTATTTATTATAGATTTTTGAGTAACTTTTCCTTATCAAGTATATATAATGCACTTGTTTGGCAAGTAGGGTGGATGCCCCTAATAGGCACGGGCAGTTTTTTTGATTTGTTACGTGTTATTAAGGGTTGTTTCTATTAGTTTTATCTTACAATTTTTCATTAAGTTTACGTACTGGTATCATTACTTGTGGCATGAATGTATGTGGTTTAAATTAGATACACAAAATGTAAAGAGTAGGTACCTACTTTGTGCACTACAATATATGCCTGGTATCATTAAATACCATACAGTACAATGCCCTATCATAATATTAAACATTTAAAATTTTAAACAAACAGACAGTATTTTTTCGGTTTTATTATCTTTTGAAATACCTAGTTCTTATTATCTGTGCTGGATTCCACTATTAAATAAATGACGTATTTATAAAAAAACACTCACAAATTTTATGCTGATACTAACTAAACTGTACAATTACTCAAAGTTCAAATTGGCTCCAAAAGGCTGTTATTCGGGGCATCCACCCTATAGGTAGTTGCCCTATTTTTAAGTAAAAATATAAAACTTGTCATAGAGAATCCGTTACAATAAAATACTTTGGCTGGAATAGACTCGACGTAAAAAGTAGTGATTTATTCTTGAGCAAAATATTGTAAGAAATAATTTGTAAACAATACTTCTAAAACAGGGTGGATGCCTCGGATAACAGCATTTTAGTGCCAATTTTTGTATTTTTTTAATAATTGTACGCAACTTCGTACGCGTTGTATTAGGCATACAATTCACCCCCATGGGTAGGTAGCGTGATGTTAAATAGTCTATAACCTTCCTCAATAATTGTCAATTTTTTCCAATGGGTCCAGTTTAAACAAATACCTATATACTTAATAATATTATTTGCCATGTAATTTCCAAACAATACATAACATGTAAAAGGGCTGGTATTAGAGGCATCCACCCTATATATTTGCGGTGTAGATAATGTATGTGGCAGGTGTTCCAGCCCGTTTGTCCTCTTTCGACCGTCTGTCATTAATACTCTTGGCTTCATGCTGTACTCGAAAGCTACTGGACCGATGGAAAATCTTTCACTGTTATTTAATAAAGCTAAGCATGTTATTTCAGATGGATATAGATTTTTTCTTTCTTCACGGGTTACCTTACAGTTAAACAAAGAAGCCGGGACGGGATCAGATAAAGTCAGTGATAGTGACGACTTAGCAAGTAGCAATGACTCTGACGTTGCACAAAGTGGCAGTGTTGCCAGTATGAATTTCCGGTAGAGTACGGCAATTTTTCTAAAAAAGTACGATTTCTGATACCTTGGATCAAATGTTAATGTACGAAAAAAAAAGTTCTTATTTTATAATGGCTCCATCAATGTTAATCGATGATTTGTCAATGTCAAGTATTATAAATGTTACAGTAACAATAGCCGATTAATTGGTAGCTAAGATGTTCCCGCCGAGGACTGGATGAAACCGGATTCGCCATCATGTCACGGCGGGGCGCGTGCGTTGTCCGCCATGTAGAATCCTCAAAAAAAATTAGTGGACCAATCTATGTGACGTGGCACAGACGTGACTTCGCATCAAAAACATAACACTGTCTTTGCTGTCGCGCAGGTCGGGTAAAAATTGATGCCAAGTTGTCGCGACTCATACAAAGTAGTGAGATTTTATGTGGAGCCAAAGTCTATCGTTTCATTCACAAATCACTCAATACCCACCACAGAATTCGTGCGAGCATGACGCTACGTATACAAAATCTCAGTAAGAAAGAGAGAGATATAATTTCCACCCATTCGCACGGCATGTAGGTATCTTTAGTTGCAGAGTACCTGCTTATTGGTCACGTCACGCTGCAGAATATTGAGACAAATGACAAGTTTCTGCTATATCACTAATATGACGTGTTACGTCACTTATGTGATATTATTTAAAGTCCGTTTTTCTGCACTTGTCTTATTTGATAAACAAACTTTGCATGTCTTTTTATTCTTAAATTTTGTAAATAACGTAAAAATAATTGTGCATAATATGTTAATTAAAATGTAATAATTTTGTTAATATGGTGCCTTTTAAGAATTTGCTCTATCTAAAGTCCTTTTTTCTACGTTTTTCTACTAGGTACTTGCCTTATTTAGTATTTTGCATGTTCTTTAATGTAATTCGTCATACAGAATTCTTAAGACATAATTAATTAATTCATTTATTTTTTTAAATACTTATTTAAAATAAAAAATCATGCAAATATAGTAAACAATCTTTGCATTTTTTTAAATAAGTTGTCGTTTAAAATTCTTAAGTTTGTTTACCAAATAAGACAAGTACAGAACACCGGACTTTACCTACTCTGTGATAACGTCAATAGGGGCGTAGACATTTTTTTTTAAATACTTTTAAATTGTAGCTGGCTTACTATACGTAATAAAATATCTAGATTTTTTTTATTTGTATTTTCATTAATTCGGTAGGTAAAGTAAAAGTTAAGGTATGCTGAATCCAAAACCGTTTCGAGACATTGGTTTAATAATCCGTATTTTTCAATTTATAACTCTTAAAATCGTGAGATTGTCTTTATTTTTTTAAAAACAAATAATATACTTAACCTACATTTCACCTATGAATGACGTCATTATATCGGCTAAATAAAAGCAAAATATTTACTTGTCAACCAATGTTACCCTGTTACTAGATATACTACTATTTCAGTAGTTTTTATAACTAATCTAGTTTATTATTTAGGAAGAATGTTTAAGCATTTTTATGGTAGGATATTCTTTGACTTTTGTATATATTTTGTATCACAACAACTATGCAGACTACGGTATAAAAGCCGTAAAGATGTGTTTCTTTGTTGTTGTTTTAATATGTTTTATGTAGAAGTGGTAGGTTTTGGTAGATTTTGTAGGATTTAGAGACGGCAACACTATTGTTTGTTAAATGTCAAAGTCAAAGAACACAGATGTTCTTTTTTCTGTACCAACATATCAAAGGTATTGAAGTATTCAGCCGACAAAATGACGTCATCAGTGCCAAAACTTTGATAATTTATTATAAAAAAACTACTGTATAGAAATCAAAAACATTCAAATTAGTTTCTTAAAATAGCTTAACTTTAAAATAAAAATATAAAAATCGTACCTTAGCTTTTACTTTACATACCGAATTGATGACGATGATTGATGACGTCACGTTGTAGGTAAACCAACAAAATATTGGTCAAAGATTAGATAAAATAACAAGGAAATAACTTAGTCACTGATAGATTGACAGGCAGTTATTATAATATAGTTACTAGTCTGTGGTTATTTATTTGACATTTAGGATATAGTGACGTCACTTTGCGTTTGCGGTCACGTGACCGGAAGCATCAATTTATGATTTTTCTTTTTGATATAAAAAAAGTACATTAATTAAACAAATAAATAAATGTTATTTTCAGTGATTATACGTTATAAACTACATATATAAAAAATATTGTTGTGTATTTATTTTCTTTACTGTTTACAGCTACACCCCTATTGTAACTTTCAATCAAAATCTCTTTTCTCTTTCTTCACCATTCTTGTATTAAAAGCTGATCCACGCTTTTGTTTACATTAATTGTGAGGTAATGATGTGTCATTCCCATAGCTATAGGTGGTTTCATATAAGCTGGCATAAACAAATACGCCGTATGAATAATAAAAATTGTAATATAAATGGTGAATGTGCCTTCTTCCATAGACCTGCCACAGGCTCGTGCCAGCTCTTGTGCATCTTCCTATATAACGCCGCTAGTAATATTTAAACTCTGTCTATTTATGAGTGATGTATCGATCTGAGTCCCGCGCCGTTTTTCATCACTGTGCAGTTTGCATTTTACCTGAGCTTAATTTATTTTTGTTACGTAACGACTCGCGCGCTGAGGGTACCGTGCCATTTTTTCGGTCAACAATTTTCTTTTAGGTTTTCCTATAAACTATATTCCCTAATTTTTTTTTCAATTATAAACATTCCGGTCTCGCATTGTCTTACAAAATCTTAGGTTTCACCTGTAACTATTGTAATGTAATGTAATGTATTTAAACAAGTTTTGGAAGTCGAATTTGAACAACTTCTAATTATTTTCGTATCGATTTGAGGCTTAGCGTATGTAATTCGGATGACAATACAATAATTTGGTACCACTGATCTGATCTAATGATGGCGCTAGGAGGTGGATAGTGGAACTCTGTAACGAAACGACGTAGCCCCATCGAGTTTCGGCTCGTTTCATTGGCCTTCGCAAGTTATGATGTCCAGGGTCCTGATGATGGAGCCGGAAGGTGGTCACAGGAACACTGTAACGAAAACGACGTAACCCAATCGAGTTTGGGCTCAGTTGATACTGACAAAAGCGTGTTTTTTATTATTTTTATAACTACTACTGATTGCCCGCTACTTCGTACGCGTTGTATTAGCATTACAATTCACTTACCTACCTTACCTAGACCTTCCTTTAGTGGGCCATCAAATTTGTGTTCAAATCGGTCCAGTAGTTTTTAATAATGGAATACGAACAAATAAACAAATATTTTTTATATACATATTAAATTAAGTTTTAAAAGGGTTATTAGTCATAAAACCGCAAATAAAACTTCCTTTTTTTTACAGCGCGAACGCAAACAGCGCAAGCTCTACTCGGATGAATGGGCGCTTGGCGACGATGAAGTCGAAGGCGGTCGTGGCTTCTCGCTCGCCGACAAACTGGAGAGCACCAGGTTCGAGCACTCGGCCGCCGTCATAGAGATGCTGGGCACCGACCTGACCGTCTCCTACCTGCAGAAGAACGGCTTCATCACCCCTATACTGTTCAAGGAGAAGACTGGTCTTGGATTGAGGTGAGGTTTCATTTTGTTACTATGGGTAGTCTCACAGAGTATACAGAGGTTCGACTGAGATGGTGTCCTGAACTGGTCTCGCAGTAAAGGACCAGATCTAAGGAAGTACCACCGCTCATCGTTGAAAATGCCGTCACATTTATTTAGTATTGTGTTTCGGTTTAGATGATGAGTATCCAGTATATAACCGACATTTTCATACCCTGAGTCGAACATCTGATTCTCTCATACCCACTTTCCACCAAGTAGGAAGATGGTGCAGCGAATCACATGTCAAGAAATATTAGGTGTACTAGGGTAGCACATCTTGTATACAGTATAATATGAAGTACCACTGCTGTGCTATTATTTATCAATGGTTTCCTTGAATGTACCTATACTCTATTCATTATATGAAGGGGTGGGTGACACATACGCTTGTTAAGTTTCGTTACATTGCCATTATGAAAGGAAATGCTGGCAGAGGACGACCTAGGTGTACTTTTAAGGAACATATAAAAACGTATTTATCGATGGCAATATTAAATTTTAATGTACACACAATCGCCGAGCATGCATGAAAGGTATGATTAAAATAAAAGAAGCGAAAGCATTCGATTGTCTCTGTCTACCCTTCGTGGGATAAAAGGCGTTATGATAGATAGATAAATTTTAATATAAATTATGAATATTAAACATTAGTTAAAAAAAAATTCTATTAAATTGTGAAACTCATCTCCACAAGAAAATCGTGGCATCATATTCATTTAAATAAAGCGCTTTTTACAAACAATGGAATTAATATTTTACTTTTCTTTACTGGGATTTACGTGAATAATTGGGTTACTTAAATTAGTGATGCGATTTTTTATAAATACATACATTTTAATATAGTCTGTTCAAAATGAAATCGATAAAATAAATCAGTTCTTGTTTACATATAATAATTTGCCACCATTTTGTTTTTAGCGTCCGGCGGTCGGCTTTAGATGAAAACTGTGTGTATGCCTTTACGTAAAAATGAGAACAAAATAAATATTTTAAACATATAATATACATAATCCCGTCATTAAATTTTTGTTCCAATCGATTATAGTTTGTTCTGAGAAATAAATATAAATATAACGCACTTTTGGTTCATCCGACTCTTTATGGCAACTCTTTACAATTAAAAATTTATTTAAAAAAAATAAGTGTCACACTCCCCTTCATATAATAAAGCCCTGCTGAGCCATAACTTATTATTTAATCTATGCCATAACACGGAAAAATAGAATGGAATAGAAATTAGAGAGTGACTAAGAAGTGACAGGTTTCATAAAGTGGCCATTTTAATTTGACGTTTTAGCTGGAGTTTAGTTTAGTTCAGTTTTGTCTTATATAGGGTTATTATTATGTAGTGTTGCCACACTTATTATAATGTTAAGAAAACTCTTTTCACGCAGAAACTACTGAACGGATTTTGTTGCGGTTTTCTCTATTTGATAGATTGACGAGTATTAAACATGGACCTATCATGTTTAGGAGCTGAGCATTAACAGTATATAAGTGAATCAAGCCGGGGAAAAAGTTAGCTCCAGCGAGATTTCAATGTAGGTATGCTGTCCAACAGAGATAAATTATATAACAAATTAAAGTAAGAAAAAAATTATCTACAAAAATATCCATGGTAGCATATATATTTATCTCTAATACATAATAAATATTATGCGTAATATAAGCGTATTTATGTAGATATTAAAATAAATTCTTGTAAACCCATATGGTGTCCCGATCCGTGCCAATCCGGGGACAGGTCGCTAATTATAATAAAATAAAAAAGGAAACGTTATAATTAGGTATAACTGCCAAATCCCGGCTAAATGCAAAATTGTGCTTCGTTTACGGTTTAGTGAGCAATGGGCAAGTTGTGCAACTCAATTTCTCTTCTCTAAAACTTTACCATACGTTTGTAGGACTCCTCGGGTGTTTTCGTAAAACGACAAAATATATAGGTACGCCTCACAAGCTTTCCGCTAAAGCTTCGCGCATGAAAATTATTGAAAATCTGACAATAATTATTTATCCTGAACGATTTTCGGGATAAGAAGTAATCGCTAAGGTAAAATCCCTAAATTATTCGATATTTAACTTAAAATATCAAAAGAACTATTAAATCAATTTATGATTAAAAAATACGTGTAAATACATAACGATGCAATAGATTATTTTAATTGAAAACATTCCCTTTTTAGACAAAAAAATCCCCAATATATAGTAATGATTTGCAAAATATCTCCAAAACGGCACAAGCTCAAAAAATGTATAAGGCAGTATTGATGGCAGCAGTCTTTTGCCTCAAGTGATATACATGTTTAAAAACACACAAACACATATATTTTTCTAGTATATAGTTTCTTTGAACGCGCTAATCTCTAAAACTACCAGTCGGATTTGATTTTTTTTTTGCATTTGATAGCCACATTTTTGAGGAAGGTTATGGCGCTACGACCTAAAGGGGCGGATCAGTGACTATTAATGCGGCGGATGCACTACATGCATTACTGTAGCGTATTATATCAAAAGTGTCGTGACGGTCGATGTCTTACAATTTTTTCGGCTTAGCTCGCTTTCGCCAATTCAATAAATCTTAGTGGTTCTCGTCTGTCAAAGGCGCAGAAGGATGAAATGCGCAAGTTTCTTTGTCACTGCCGTTTTTCGCAAGACGTACAACAACGCACTGCGTAGTACTTAGTTTTGAAATAATATTGATCCGTGTTATACGCACCAACACGGCTTGGCCTGGCGGTGTGGATTGCTGGGTCGGGCAAAGACAGTACACGGATTTGCCCATTGTAGTGTTGTTGGACATTCTCAGGCCGGGTATTGCTTGGGTCAAGGGGAATTTGACAGATCCTCATTGGTTTTTCAATTTTTCATACTAAAATGCTCGGTTCACGACGATAGGATGAGCCGCAAGATACTTCCGAAGCACGAGGAGATAAAAGATCTAGTTGAGAATTGAACCTGGCGTTCCGGTTTCAAATACAACGCTGTACGTGTTTTATAGTGTCCCGCCACGTCCGGCCCGATTCACTCGAAAATTACTGCACAGATTATGTTCTGTGCTAAGCCGTTGGCGAGTCACTAATCACCATCTATACTAGTCTATACTAATATTATAAAGAGGAAAGATTTGTGTTTTTGTGTGTATGTTTGTAATGAATAACCTCAAAAACTACTGTGCCGATTTCAAAAATGATTTCACCATTGGAAAGCTACTTCATTCACCCTGAGTGACATAGGCTATATTCTATTTTCAAAAAATTAGGGATCCTTACTAAAACTCATATAATGTAACCCAAGGTGTAAAGAAATGACCTAAGAAATTCCTTACATCGCGTGCGCTGCGAAAACTATTGATGATATAGAATTATAGAGGTAGTGGTAGTGGGTAGGGGTAGGAGTAGAAGTAGGGGTACGGGTAGGTATAGGGTATATTTTATTTTGTACGTAAATATCCACGGGCGAAGCCGGGGGCGGAATGCTAGTAATTTATAAAACAAAGTCTACCGCCGCGTCTGTCTGGCTGTCCTTTTCACGCAAAAACGACTGAACGTATGTTGTTGCGGTTTTCACTATTAGATAGGTTGATTCACCGGGAAGGTTGACGAGTATTAAACATGGACCTATCATGTTTAGGAGCTGAATAGTAACAGTAAAAGTGAATCAAGTTACCAAAAATGTTAGCTTCAGCGAGTTTTCATGGCGTATGCTTTGATTATATATAATCAAAGGGCGTATGCTGTCTAATCCGTCAGAGATATAACAAAGTGATTTAGAAAATAATTGTGTAGAATAAAATGATCTACAAAAAAGTCCGCGGTAGCATATATCTATCTCTAATAGATAAGTAGTTATAACCGGGTTTATGTAGGTATTCAAATTGTTGTACATCGGTAAATACCTACCTATAATATTTTTCCTTCGCGCTGTAAAATATTTTTCCTTCGCGCTGTAAACAAACTCGGTCATTTTCTTTGGAGAGCGAACGGCGTAATTGCTCGACATTTATTTTGAAATTTTGTTGACTTGTTGTGTTGTTGTAGTCTGTAATCTTCATTGAGTTAGGTTTTCTTTTTTTCTTCACGGTCCCAGGGTACCCAGCGAAAGACCCAAGAATCCCTCTTTAAGTCTATGGCATTTGTGAAGCTATACCCAACGAGTGGTCAGTTCTGTCGAGGTATATTTAGATTGAAAAACCTCTAGTCTGTGACATTTTCAAGCAAACTGATTTTATTGCTGTTTACACTATACCGGGAACCAAACAGCGCAATAACAGGATCAGTTAATGTTCATGGCGTATGCTGTCTAATCCAACAGAGATATAACAAAATGATGTAGGAAATAATTGTGTAGAATAAAATTATCTACAAAACAGTACAGTTTTTGTAAACCCATATTATACCCATGCGAAGTTAATTTTCATATACAATGTAGGTAGGATTATTTAATAATGCAAAGCTTTACAATGTATCTGATCGCTTCTGACAACATATTGGTTTTGTTGTCGTATTGCCAAAGCTACATAATAAATAATAGTGCTGCCCAATGCTCTGGGTACAGTCGGCGGATAAAATCTATCTATGCTATCTATACTAATATTATAAAGAGGAAAGATTTGTATTTTTGTATGTTTGTTACGAATAAACTCAAAAACTACTGGACGGATTTTGATTGGATTTTTTGAATGCTACATTATCCCTGAGTAATCACGGCATGACGACGGGAACGGGGCGGGCAGAGGTGAACATGACAAAAGCTATGTATGAAGTGTATGTTTGCCAACATTCTGAAATAGACACGTACTAAGTCGTGGGAAACAGGGTAGGGGTAGGGCGAAGCCGGAGGCGGAATGCTAGTCATTTATATTTTACTAGCTGTGCCTTGCTATAGTGCTCCGTCCCTTTGGGTCGTAGCGTGATGTTATATAGCCTATAACCTTCCTCGAAAATTGGGCTATCAAATGCAAAAAGAAACAAATTCGACTTTCATAAACGTGATATTATTGATCATATAAATGATCAAAGGCAATATTAAAAGTACACACAATCGCCGAGCATGTATGAAAGGTATGATGAATCTGCTCCTTTTTTTGTTGTGGCTTCACCAATGTTAATCGATGATTTGCCAATAGCCATTATAGTATTCTAGCGGGCCCGGCAGACGTTGTCCTGCCCAAACGTTGGCTTGCCTGCTGTTTACTTTCCTTCGTCCGTGGAAAACAACTACTACTACCACTACCCCTACTCCTACTCCAACCCCTACCACTACTGCTACCCTACCACTATCACTACAACTACCCCTACTCCTACCACTACCACTACCACTACCACTACCCCTACTCCAACCACTACCACTACCCCTACCCCTACCATTACCACTACTATCCTATGTCCGTCTCCTGGCTCTAAGCTACCTCCCCACCAATTTTCAGCCAAATCGGTACAGCCGTTCTTGAGTTATAAATAGTGTAACTAACACGACTTTCTTTTATATATTACTAGTGGGCCCGGCAGACGTTGTCCTGCCCAAACGTTGGCTTCCCTGCTATTTACTTTCTTTCGTCCGTGGAAAACAACTACCACTACCACTACCACTACCACTACCATTACCCCTACCCCTACCCCTACCCCTACTCCAACCACTACTATCATATGTCCGTCTCCTGGCTCTTAAGCTACCTCCCACCAATTTTCAGCCAAATCAGTACAGCCGTTTTTGAGTTATAAATAACCTAACTAACCTACCTGGCCTACCGACTCTGGAATTAACACATTTCCGTGGTAGAAAGTAAAATACAGCGCCATCTATTGACATTTTAGTACACATATAAAACTCAAGTCTATTGACGTTTGCAAATACATTTTAGTACACATATAAAACGCAAGATGACGCCATATATTCACAATTAAAATTTATAATTTTAGCTACCCCTACTCCAACCCCTACCACTATCCTATGTCCTTCTCCTGGCTCTAAACTACCTCCCTGCCAATTTTCAGCTAAATCGGTTCAGCCGTTCTTGAGTTATAAGCGAAGTAACTAACACGACTTTCTTTTATATATATAGATATGCCGACTAATCGGTAGCTAAGTTGATCCCGCTGACTGTGATATGTCTTACAAATCACAGCTATGTCAGCGCGGCCGGGATTATACCCGATTTCCCATCCATGACGAATCTCTGTATGATGAATATAAGAGAAGCGAAAGCGACTGTACCTTCGTAACGTACTAAAATTAATTTGTCCATGCATGCTTCAAAGCGGCGTGTGAGTGAATTTTCCCTGTATTGATTTTCGACAAACTCTCTCCCCTGGCTTCCCCTAGTCTGGCCAGTAATGAAGACGTGGCAATTAGAGGTCCTTGCTCTCTGTCTACCGCCATGCTGTGCCTATACAAGTATGTTTGAACACGCTAATCTCAGTATATTATTTCTCTATGTATATAATACTGTATCAAAGTTAATGTTTGATACGCCATTTAGAAGATTTTTTCCCTCTAATGACGAAAAATAAACAAACAAATCAAAGCTAAATGTTTCTTTTAAAATTTGACTAATTTATTTATTTTGTAAAAGACGACATCTGTTGGAGATCAGTTGAACTAACGGTGCGAAATAAACGTCAACCGACCAAAAATTTCTACGGATTGCAAATATGTATTTACCTGAAACAAAATACCTTTGCCATTAAAAAAAAAACGGTTGACAGATAGGTTAAGGTTTATCAAGTTTATTAGGTTGTTCAAGTCTACCGTACTCCTATACGAAATCAATCTCCTAAGTCTATGTATCATTACGCTAAAGAGATAGGCAGGGGTGAACAGTACAAATGAAAGCGAATAAGTGGGCATAAATCACCCTCGTAAAAATATAACAAAGAACTAATCCTTCTCATGGCTATCATGTATTTCATGAATGCCCCTCCCCCTTCCTGTTCATCCCTCTATCATATTGCTTGATAAAGCTATAATTAAAATGTATTTATAACTAGCTTTTAATATGGTCTATAAAAATATCATAAACAGCTCTTTCACTTTTCCCGAAATTTTCTACCGGGCAATTTTTCCTGTTGATCTCAAGTGATGCGGCTTACCAACGAACAACATTAAGACGCTGTATAGAGCCAAAGACTTTGAGAGATGGCACCGCCCCCACGCGGGTACACATACACACCAAACGACATGGCTGCCACTAATAATATAGCATCAGGCTGCAGCCGGTACTGTTGGTACACGAGCGCTTACGCACACACGCGTGCAGTGCGTACATAAAATCTCTAAAATGAGAATAAAGGATACTTGCTGAAAATTTGATTAAAAAATAGAACAGTATTACGATAGTATATTGCTAGATAAAAAATCTGTCAAAAAATCAGAATCATTGCATGCATTTTAGTACTGTTTCTAGACGGTAAAATATTTTTTTAGTGGTACATTCGTGATTTTTCTCTATCGAATCAATATAGTTGTATTATGTTTTGAACACAGTATATTAATAACGCATAACCTCAAGATTTTTTTTGATTATGGTCACTGCCGTGGATCATATACTTTTACGCATCATAAAACTCGCATTTAGCTCTATACATCCTCTTAATTATTTTTTTCTATCTTCACGGGTTGCCTTACAGCTCCCGAAACCATGTTACGATGGTATTTGAGAGGCTATACCTGACGAATGGCCAGTTCTGTTGAGGTATATTTAGATGGAAAAGCCTCCTTTAAGTGTGGTTTGTCGGATTATGTACATAAGTTTTTAATTAAAAAACCCATTGGTACGTGGCCGGGATTTTTATTTATTGAAATAGACTTCAGTCATTTAAAACACTCTATGAATGTTTATTAGTCATGCACGATATTCAAGTGCTGAAATGCGACACTTGTTTTTCTCATACGTATTTAATAATTTCGTATCGGTTTAACTAAGAAATCAAACGACGTAGGTATTCCTAACAACAATTCCCAGTAGGTTCAAAGTTATACAACATTGCGATGATCAGTTCGATAATTTTTCTCTCCCAAGTAGCATAGCGTCTGCCTCCCGCGGTCTTACGACCTCGATTGTAGAGTTTGTTACGACGCGCCCATACTGTGGCCCTTTGCGCATGCGTGGCTCTGGGTATTGTTGTCTCTTTCGTGATTACCCTGCTCTTTTTTGTAAACTTTTTTTTTAATGGCATTTAGTTTGTTTGTTAGCGTTGATAGATCACTTTTACTTTCTGCTATGTGTAAAAGTTATGTAAAAAGAAGGCAATATTAAAAGTACGCTCAATCGCCGAGCATGTATGAAAGGTATGATGAATATAAAAGAAGCGAAAGAGGTATGTCAGGATCGTAACAAATGGCATTCGATTTTCTCTGCCTACTCCTCTTGGGGTAAAAGGCGTGATGATAGAGAGATAGAAAAGTTATTTTATCAAGGTATCTTACGATTTGGTAAGAAATAGAAATATACAATTTCTCAAAGTTAATGTTTGATACGCCATTTTGAATATTAGTTTTGCCTCTAATGACGAAAATTAAACGTTTATTTTAAAAATGGACTAATTTATTTATTTTGTCAAAGACGCCATCTGTTGGAGATCACTTGAAAGTAAAATATGAAGCAATAACAAAAATGTCGAGAACATACAAAAAATATATGATAATTTACTAACTTATTTACCATTGTAAAGCCTGCGCTTGTAAAATTTAGTTTTATTTGATCAGGATATGATTCATTAAATTTCGTTTTGAAAAATTGGCCAAGAGAGAGTCGAATTCGCGTGGAAACGGTTTCGTACTATATTTTTTTGCGAAGACAGTTGAAGACTGGATTTTCGTTCAGTTTTTCAAAATTTTAGACTAGTAATTTAGGAGATAGGGGGAGACGCTCAATTTCCGTATATTTTCTTTAATATAATGTTAACTATGCATTTTAAAATTATAAAATATATATATTTGTATTTTTTTTTACTTTTTTAATTTACTTCCAAAATAGAAATTCGATTATTTAAGCTCTACATCCGTGATTGGGTCATCAAACTCTATATATGTACCAAATTACATGTCGATTCGGAGAAAATAATCTGTGACAGACGGACAGACAGACATAAGAGTGATTCTGTAAGGGTTCAGTTTTTTCATCGGATGTACGAAACCCTAAAAATTATAATAAATACGACACCAACGCCATCTATTGGGAGCTAGGTTCGAGACGATCCCCTTATTTTTTAAAATTATTTTCTAGCTGATTGCCCGCTATTTCGTACGCGTTGTATTAGGAATACAATTCACCCTCTTGGGTAGGTAGCGTGATGTACTATAACCTTCACCCAAGAACAAACATATAAACAGATATTGATTTTTATATATTAGTTAATTAAATAATATTTGAACGAAAACAAACATCTTAATTTTACAGTATGTATAAGTATGCTATAAAATTAAGAATACAGACTAAATTTTGTAAATTTGATATGAACGAAGATAATAATTTCAATTTTATTGGTTACTGCTCCGCTCCCAAAGAACGTCATCATCATCAACCTTTTAAGATCCACTGCTGGATCATTGGTTTCCATCTAGCGCACCATTTTAGTGGTGCTCATTGAGAGGAATTGCCATAGTCACCACGCTTGGCAGGTTGGTGACCGGACTTACGTGCCCTCCGAAGCACGAGGAGTTGATTTAAGCACATATTCTTAAAGAAAATTGGTGCTTATCATTTTGGCAGCGAGTAGGAATCGAACTCGGGACCTCCGGTTTCAAGTCCACCGTCCTACCAATTAGGCTATCGACTACCTATTTTTATATATTTTATATATTGCACACCCGGTGCAACAACGTCAGAAGTTATTGATCACAAATGATACCTAGCATGCATATACATCTGGTACAAAAACGTCGTTAATGTGTTTCCAAAAAAACCCTCACAAAGGCGCACATGACGTTATGGATTTGGCGGTATTTCGTTAACCGCTAGTGCGACAACGTCCAAATGGGTTAGTTGCTCCGGGCGCCACCTTGGAAGTGTTTGTGTGTAGGAGCTACAACGTCATAAAGGTAATTATGACTAATGTTTTTTTTATAACTTTAGGGCAAGAATGTCATAAATGTACAGTTAAGACATTGTTGTTCCTGAAGTAGCAAAAGTAACTGTCATTTATTACAATTATGTCAATATTGTGCTAGAAATTCACAAACATTACCTAACTTTTGTGACTTCAGGTTCAATTTATGCATTGTAATTAGATAGATTTTTGGTTTCTGCCTACCTCTATAGTAATCATGGTGAGAGATTATGTAGGTATATATTGTAATTATGTGTTTTATGTATGATTTTCATGTAGTGTTATAATACTTTTTACTGTTTTAGCATAATTATGGAAAGTCCTGGTAAAAGATTAGTGCGGATGGCTTTAATGAACAAAAGTCAAGACGTAAGTAAAGCCAATTATAAATAACCAAGTAAGTACCTACGTTTTATTTGTTTCGTATTATCAAATTTTTAAATAAATTATAGTTATGATTTAATTACGTGTTTTTCTTTCAGCATTATCGATACCACCGAGTCCACTTTTCATTATTAACCTTAATGATGATGATTTAATACTTAATTCGGTTACAAATGATTCTTCAAACTGTGACTATCGAATTGAGGTAAGTAATTCTATTATTTTCTAATTAATAACAATAATATTAAATGATAAAATATTTTCGAACTTTGTACATAATATTTTGTTCTCCGATTATATTTTACTAGCTTTCCTCTCCGGCTTCGCCCGTGGTAATTTGTTGTAAAATAAAATATAGCCCATGTTATACTCGCTGATATGTAACTTTCTATAAGTGAAAGAATTTTTAAAATCGGTTTAGTAAGTAGTTCTTTAGTTTATCCATTACAAACAAACATACTAATCTTTTCTTTTTATAATATTAGTTTAGATATTATATTTTTATGCAGTTTACTTAACTCCTTTATAACTTTTTAGCCTATTTGCGAAACCCTTAATGATGATGATTTACCAAAATTAATGCCGTTACAAACGATTCTTTAAACATCTGTGACCATGAAACTGAGGTACTCCAATTATTTTCTAATTAATAATTATTATTATTAACTTGTAATACATAATATATTTTTTACAGTTTACTTAAGTACCTAACTCATTTATAATTTTTTAGCCTATTTGTGAAACCAGCGGCGAAAACTGTTCTGGGACTGACTTTTCTGCGATTTCTGATGGAGAAGAATATATTGCGCCTAAATCCTTGCCTAGCTCAGATAGTAGTACCAGCTCAAGTAGCAGCTCAGATTCTTCATCTTCAGAATCTAACCAAGAAAATCAAGAACCCGGGCCATCTACAGTCATTAGCTATAAAGCAAAACTCTAGCATCGCATGTTCATAGTTATTCATCAAAAAGTCTGATTACAGCTTAATATTAATAATTAAGTAAGAGATTTTTATAGCATTTATTTAGATAATAATATTTGTTGAACTTGTTAACCTAAAACAAAATATATATGAGTAATTATTACAAATTACGGAATACCGATTATTGTAAGTTCGGCCTTAATGACGTTGTAGCACCAAACATGATACTTTTATTGAAACATTTTGTAGAACAACGTCATAAATGTAGGTATTGTGATGAAAAAATAAAAAATATGCCACCTTCTTCCATTTTTTTTTTCAGAAACAAAATCATTTAAAAAATATACATTTTAAGTAATATACTGGTAATTCTTATTTCATATTATTATAACTACATTTAATTTTATTAAAGCTTAAACTTTTAAAACGCTCTCTTGAAAAAAATGGTTTATGTTACAAGTGACGTTGTTGCACCGGGTGTGCGATATTAAGATTTATATTATTGTTCGCAGAGTACCCACAACCAACTTCACAGTGAACGATGTCCGCATGTGTGTGGGCTCGCGGCGGCTTCTTGACGTCATGGATGTCAACACGCAGAAGAACACGGAGATGACCATGAAGGTGAGATAGATGCTCTAAAAACATCTTCCATTTGCCATCATCGTTGTTAAATATTATAAAAATTATATCGTTAAGGGCCGTTGGTCAAAGTCATCTTATAAAAATATGGCAAATCTCAGCTAATCCTGGAAAAAAAGCATGATGCAAGTAGAAATTAGTAGACAAAATCTCAGTTGGAAAGGGAAAGATTAGTGACAAAGCGGGACAAAAAGTAGCGTCGCGGAAACTGGTCCTTTTTGTCCTGCTTTATCTCTAGGACATTATATCTTTCTCTTTCTAACTGAGATTTTGTCTACACGGTCACGCTCGTACTTAAAGGTGCCAGACCGGCTCGATTATCCATGACGATTTGACTTAACCGAGCGATGTATAGGTCAAATCAATCGAGGTCGATCACGCAGGTATGCAGGTGTAAGTCAAGTCAAGAAAAACCGTAGCTCTTATTTATATATATAAAATTGTGTACACAGGACTGGCAGCGCTACTACGACGACCCGGAGAAGGAGCGGCTGCTGAACGTGATCTCGCTGGAGTTCTCCCACACGCGGCTCGAGAACTACGTGCAGGCGCCGCGCGTCGTGAGGATGATCGACTGGGTCGATGTGGTGTGGCCTAGACATCTTAAGGAGCAGCAGGTAATAGCCCCACACTGACTTAGGAAGATGTAAGCGAGATGCACTGAGAATAGAATCGATATGATGACATAAGATAAGAATCACGTACAGTACCACGATAAAAGTTATGCGCCTCGGCAATTTTCGTTTATACGAAGTAATACGAATATGCAACCAATGACGGACCGTCCTCGCCTCCTCAGTCACGCACTAGCTTCGAAGGCATGCACGGGCGCTTGAAACAAATAAAATATCAGTTCGTCTACTTGTCTCTACTGTTGTCTTCCCAGTCCACTTTTTACTCCACTTGTCACCACAAACCCTCGGTAGAGACAATTCCACTTTTATTCCACAAGTGTCTACCGCGGTCGGTTGCGACAAGTACACTTCAGGAAAATGCTATTTTCACATCCACTTTTGTCTCTACAGTTCTTAGAATTATATAGAGAGAATACCTACTTCGGAAACACGAACATTGCCGAGGCGCATTACTTTTATCGTAGTACCTACTGTACCAGAAACGTGAGAAAGAACGATTTCATTTCATTTCAAAATATGTCTTGCTAAAATGCACGAAACGGAATGGCAAACTTTGAAGCATGAAGAGTGCTCTTAATGTTGCCAGGCTAGGTTTTACAACTAGAATATTGACAATATATTGTATTTCAGACTGAATCAACCAACGCTCTGGACGACATGATGTACCCGAAGGTCCAGAAGTACTGCCTCATGTCCGTCAAGGGTTGCTACACTGACTTTCATATTGATTTTGGTGGCACGTCCGTCTGGTACCACATTTTACGAGGTGAGAGCTGCAGTTTTTCGTAAATTAGGACAATAGGATTTCGGACAAAAATACTTTTACTACTGTTCGGAATTAGCCCCGCTCTTTTTTGGAAAGGACAAATATAATCATACTAACTTCGCACAGTTCAAGTGATCTCCAACTGATGGCGTCTTTTACAAAATACATAATTTTTTTTTGTGTTCGATTGTTTTTCGTCATTAGAGGGGAAGATAATGTTCAAAATGGCTTATAAAACATTAATTTTGATTAAGTATTAAAGGAGATACCGACACCGACAAAAACACCTTTGAGAAATCCAAGTCTTCAATGTGTTGGTTATACTAAAATCCAACCATATATTTTACTTTTGAAAACTCGAGTACTAATCAATTAGTGATGTCCTAATGCGTTACATTTTATTTTTGCTCAACGTTTGCACGTTTGCACAAAGCACTCCGGCAGGTCATAGACAAGATCATAGATAATAAATATCGATATCGATATATATCGTAGCTAAAGAGCACATCGCTTCACTATTGTAAAGAAAAAAAAACAGCATCCATGAAGTATTGCATTTTTTTTCTATGTTTGCACTTTGCAAGTCAATTGTTGAACTTCATAAGTAAAATGCATGGTTAGATTTAGTATAATTACTTGTTTTTTCCTCATAGGTGTAATATATAATTGTATCATCTATCGCTTAAATACCACTTGTTGGGAATCGACCACTTTCATCCCTTGATGAACAATAACAATAACAACATCCTTACGACACGCTAACGACATGTTGTGTTGCTTGTGTTCGAATCGTGTATCGTCGTGTAAAAAGCGCCTTATTCTGAATGACAGGTTTCTCAGAAGTGACAATACATGTCTTTATTTAAACTCTCAAATGATATTTTAAGTGTGTGGTAGGTATTTTCAACATGACTAACATCAATTATGTTGAAATCGAGTTGTGGTTGAATCACTTCTATTCGGTTTCAACTAAATTGTCACTGCTGTCGCCAGGATTTAGCCGTTGAAAATTCATATTTACATCTAACTAGAGTACCTACGCCACAGTCACCTATGCATACGAAGTCGCGTTCACAGCAATTTTTTTAATGAAACTGTAAATTCCAGGTGCAAAGGTGTTCTGGCTCATACCGCCGACAGACAAGAACCTCCTAAAGTACGAGAAGTGGGTCCTCTCCGGGAAACAGTCTGATGTCTTCTTTGGTGATACTGTGGAGAAGTGTATTAGAGTTCATGTAAGTATCATGGAATAGATTACAATTCACAACATTTCATTTTTCGTTAAGTACCAAAATTAAAAATCCGTTTGGAGATCTTCCTTTGCTTAACACGATACACATATTTAATTATTTTTATATTCAGTGGTTTAAGAGATATTTTGAAAAAACTACACTGTGTAACGAGTACCGCTCAAAGCTACTATACTCTCTGCCTTCAAGGGAAACTGGCATTAAAAAGTATTAGTTGTAGTTGTAAAAACAAAACAGGATACAAGGGGACTACTGATGGAGCCATAACACGAAAAAATAGATTAGAATAGATACAAGGGAATTTAAATTACGTGCTTCTCTACCCATCTTTGTTGATGAAAGTGAATAAAATTTAATTTTAAATTAATAAATTCAAAAATAAACAATAATGAATGAAACAAAAGAACCATGAACGAACTATTGAACGAATGAAACGAACGAACGCTCGCAGCTCATGTCATTTCTATTTTTTTAATACAGAATACGCATAGACACCTGAGACTTTTAGCCGTTATCGGTTTTTTCTAAAATTGCAATATTTAAAAATTAATTTAAGAGTGTTAAAGTTAAAATTTTAGAAAAGCAAAAAATACGGGTACCTTAATTTTTCACCTACTTTCATATAAGCTAATAAAATTAGGGTGTTAAAATTTTGAAATGTTGTGGATTGTAAACGTATAGAGAACGTGTGAATGGAAGATGACGTCCTTGCTAAATAGGACTTTGTCAGCAGAGCGACTATTCTATTGGTCTGTCAATGGAGGCGATTGAATATATTTTCGCCTTTTTCCCCCATCAGTAGACTATATTGTAACTTACCCGCGAATGCTTAAGTTCCACGTGGTTCCACCACTTGAGGCAGCAACAACAGTGACTACTTTTAGCCAGTTGCCCAGATGCCAAGCCTTTTGCTGCACTTAATGGACCTAGATGTGACACTGCTAGATTTATCTGTTATTTTTAGAGGTGTGGATGCATACATAAGCCTAAACGGCTCAATGGGTTTTAGTAACTCTTAGATAGGATATATATTTTTTAGGGTTCCATAACCTGAAGCATTATAACAATGTATCGTTATCCACAGCTGCAAGCCGGCAATACATTCTTCATCCCCACCGGGTGGATCCACGCGGTGTACACCCCGAGCGACTCGCTGGTGTTCGGCGGTAACTTTCTGCACCAGTTCGGTATAGAGAAGCAACTGAAGATAGCTCAGGTCGAAGATGTCACTAAGGTGAGACAGCTTCGTTACAGAATATGCTTACGGCTCCTGAAACCGTGTTATTGGTCCCATGGTACCCAGCGGAAGACCAAGTCTTCCTCTTTTAGCCGGTGGTATTTGTGAGGCTACACCTAACGAGTGGACAGTTCTGTTGAGGTTTATTTAGATGGTGGTTTTGTCGGATTATGTACAAAGTTTTTATATATATAAAACCCTTAGTACATTTATTTGAAATTCGAATGGAAACATACAAAGCGATGGAATGGTCATGTGCAAGCCAATATGAGTAGAATTGCACTCAGATAAGGCTTACTTTGCATTGACAGTTTTAATAACTTAATCAGCGGGGGGTGAGCAGGGTAGGTAAACATTCATGAAAATTTGCAAAGTGATATAGGGTTAGTTTCGATGTCCGTTGGGAAGTCTACTCTACCCTTTTTCTCCGAGTCGTTCTGATTTTTGTGTTTTGCCATTCCTAAACTGGTGACTCCGACGTTCATTAAAATTCAACGCTTTTTTTTCTCTTTAAATTTTAGCTGCATTTCTTTTTGATCTCGGAAATTTACATTTGATGTCTTTTGGTATCCCCAGGTACCCCAGAAGTTTCGCTACCCATTCTTCACGGAGATGCTGTGGTACGTGCTCGAGCGGTACGTGTGCGTGCTGCTCGGTCGGACACACCTCTCGTGGGAGGGACGACCGCCCGCACCGCCTCCGCCCGCTACACACGTGCATCTCACACAGCACGAGCTGCACGGGCTTAAGGTGAATACAGCTTGTAGAATAATAGCCGGCAGAATATAATACTCATCAGGCTTTAGAAAGAGACTACTGTTTTACGAACGACACAGATATTACAAAAAGTCCTCCGCCATATTTGTGTGTCTGTGCATGAGCGGTAGGTACGTGTGCGCGCTGCTCGTTCGGACACCTCTTAACTATGTCTTAGGTTCGAAATTAAAATAACTTCCATAATGTTATAATCGGAAAAGAAACAGTTACACCTAAATTATACGAAGACCTAAAGTCCTCAATTTTACGCGTTTAGTTGAAACGAAGACTTTGCGACTCGATCGAATTTACTAGTGTACATAGGTAGGTAATTTTGAGTGATCTGATTATGGATTTAGCCTACTAGCCGACTAACGACTAATTCCCAAATGACCGACTATTTGCCGACTATAACAGTTGCCGAATAGTTTTGGCCTATTTTATATTATCCTTGTTACAGTTGTCGATTCTTTACGCAATGCATCTAGCTCACATCTTTCTAAACTATAGAGACGCATACAAATTAAGTATTCGCCGAGTTCGTTGCACTGAGTTAGTTGCCTTAATATTTGTATCGTTCCCCACATTTCAGGCGATCGTGATGTACCTGCACCAGTTGCCGGCCGCACGCAAGTCCGTCCCGGAGTTGCTCACGGACCCGATAGCTCTGGTCCGGGACGTGCGCACGCTGGTCGAGCAACATCGCCACGATAAACAGAGTCTAGCTATCACCGGACAGCCTGTACTTAAAGGTATAACTTTCACCAAGAGATGGATTAGAATGCCGCTCCATACGATTTGTATGGGCGTTCTTCCCAATATATCGCTAAATCTGGAGTTTACCAGCATGGAAATGGGAATAGGAACCACTTCACGTGACTAATTCATGATGTTAATATCCTTATCAGTCACGTAAAATTATTTCCCCATGCCCAATTTAACAATTTCTTAAGGGTTGTTTTATGTTTTGAAAAATACTTGTACCAAGTTTCAAGTTAATACACGCAGATAATACGATTTCCCTATACAAACTTTTACACCCCGTTGCACCCCTCCTTAAGGGTCGTTTTTAAAAGTCCAAAAATACGTGTTTTATTATTTGTTTTGAAGAATATTTGTACCAAGTTTCAAGTTAATACACGCAGGTAATACGATTTCCCTATACAAAGTTTTACACCCCGTTGCACCCCTCCTTAAGGGTCGTTTTTAAAAATCCAAAAATACGTGTTTTATTATTTGTTTTGAAGAATATTTGTACCAAGTTTCAAGTTAATACACGCAGGTAATACGATTTCACTATACATACTTCTACACCCCGTTGCACCCCTCCTTAAGGGTCGTTTTTAAAAATCCAAAAATACGTGTTTTATTATTTGTATTGAAGAATATTTGTACTAAGTTTCAAGTTGATACACGCAGGTAATACGATTTCCCTATACAAACTTCTACACCCCGTTGCACCCCTCCGTAAGGGTCGTGTTTAAAAATCCAAAAATATGTGTTTTATTATTTGTTTTGAAGAATATTTGTACCAAGTTTCAATTTGTTACCTACACGATTTCCCTATAGAAACTTCTACACCCCGTTGCACCCCTCCTTAAGGGTCGTTTTTAAAAATCCAAAAATACGTGTTTTATTATTTGTTTTGAAGAATATTTGTACCAAGTTTCAAGTTAATACACGCAGGCAATACGATTTCCCTATACAAACTTCTACACCCCGTTTCACCCCTCCGTAAGGGTCGTGTTTTAAAATCCAAAAATACGTGTTTCATTATTTGTTTTGTAGAATATTTGTACCAAGTTTCAAGGTGATACCTACACGATTTCCCTATACAAACTTCTACACCCCGTTGCACCCCTCCTTAAGGGTCGTCTTTAAAAATCCAAAAATACGTGTTTTATTATTTGTTTTGAAGAATATTTGTACCAAGTTTCAAGTTGAACAACGCAGGTAATACGATTTCCCTATACAAACTTCTACACCCCGTTGCACTTCTACTTAAGGGTTGTTTTTAAAAATCCAGAAATATGTATTTATTATTTGTATTGAAAAATATTTGTACCAAGTTTCAAGTTGATTCACGCAGGAAATAAGATATTACATACAAACGTATTTACCCCATTTGACCCCCTTAGGGGTTGAATATCGAAATTTCCTTCCTTATTCCTTGTCTACATAATAAAGGGAACTTCTGTGCAAAATGTCAGCTTCATAGGTCCAAGGGTTTGGGCTGGGCGTTGATGGTCAGTGAATCGGAACTTCTCTTTTTATATATATAGATTTAGATTCCCATTTTAAATATCATCAACAGCCATTTAGCTGTTTTATTCATTAACAAACATTCAAACTTTCGCATGTATGTAACAATTCTCCGCCTTCGTTTGAATCAACCTTCCAAATTTGTTCTAAATCCGAAATCATTTGTATTAATAAGAGATAAAAAACAATTCCCAGCTCCTGACGATATAATATCTGGCCAGCGTCGATCTTCAAGCGGACGTGGCGGTCGCGGTGGAGGTAGAGGTGGACCGCCCAGACCGAGACCGGAACACGCTAACAAAACGCCACGACGCAGGCGTACCAGGTACTTTATCTTGTATATCATCGTATTCTTTAGTTGCTTACTCTAGC
Organism: Nemapogon koenigi; assembly: GCA_963924495.1. Lineage (NCBI taxonomy): Eukaryota > Metazoa > Arthropoda > Insecta > Lepidoptera > Tineidae > Nemapogon > Nemapogon koenigi. The sequence goes on from OZ004648.1 coordinate 8,553,479, forward strand.
TCAAGGTCTGTAAACTTGCCTTAAGAATATGATACCGCGGACCTTTTTGTCTATTAAAGCCTATATGCTGATGTATAATTTCATCAAAATCCGTCCAGTACTTTTTGCGTGAAGAAGTAACAAACATTCATCCATCACCACAAACTTCTCGTTTATAACATTAGTAGGATTTCACATTTCACTCGTAGCTTGTCAATTCCAGGTGTAAGAAATGCGAGGCCTGCCAGCGCAGTGATTGCGGCGAGTGCGTCTTCTGCCACGACATGGTCAAGTTTGGTGGACTCGGGCGAGCTAAGCAGACTTGCAATATGCGACAGTGTTTGCAGGTTAGTTAATGTAGTATGTGGCTGTGAGACCGATAACAGCGGTTAAGCTGCGTGCAACAAAAAATAAAGTTGTACCTAAAGCATCCGATAGATAGATGTGAAGTTTTTTATATTATTTTAAAGATAGGTTTTTATTTTAAAATCAACGAATATTTTTGTGTTCCAAGAAGTACTGAGCCCAGCTGGTGATGTCAAAGTCATTTGATGTTTTTAAAAAAAAAAATTTAAATAACTACTTCAATAAAAAATATATCTCTATATGAGGTTATCTATGAAATTTGAATAATTTTTGAGTAATTATTTATTATATTGTGGTTTTAAAATCTATTTGTATTTGTTTCAGCCAATGTTGCCTGTGACAGCGTCTTGCGCCGTTTGCCATCTAGATGGGTGGTTGCTAACACCTGTCGCTCCTCAAGCCAAAGGAAATGCTGGTAGGTTTACAACATTTGACTAATGCATCGTCTAGAGTTTTTATCGTACTGACATAAACTTGTATTTATAGGGGGTATCCTTAGGGGTGAAGTTAAAAAAACCGACCAAGTGCGAGTCGGACTCGCGCACGAAGGGTTCCGTACCAGTATCTATAAAAACGGCAAAAAAAACCACGTTTGTTGTATGGGAGCCCCCCTTAAATATTAATTTAATTTTAATTTAATTATTTATTTTTATAACTTAATACCTATGTGAATATTTCAAGCGTCACCTGTTGCCGTTATCAATATCGAGCAAAAAAAACACGTTTGTTGTATGGGAGCCCCCCTTAAATATTTATTTTATTCTGTTTTTTTTAGTATTTGTTGTTATAGCGGCAACAGAAATACATCATCTGTGAAAATTTCAACTGTCTTAACTATTACGGTTCATGAGATACAGCCTGGTGACAGACAGACAGACGGACGGACGGACGGACGGACAGCGGAGCCTTAGTAATAGGGTTTCCGTTTTTTTACCCTTTAGGTTCGGAACCCTAAAAAAGTAGCCTATGTCCTTTCCTAGGGTTCAAGTGTATCAAATTTCATCAAAATATTTTTTTGGGACAAAAGGTCAGATCGCTTACTCATGACGTGAATATTAATTTAAAATTCTGAGTTTGAGACAACACCGACAAATGAGCTTCTGAATACAGTAACAGTTGTATGTAAATTTTGATTATTTTTTCCCTCAGGTCGCCACGGTCCTTCAAACCTGATGGAGTGCGCCGTATGCTACAGCATCGTGCACCCGGGCTGCGTCCCGCCCGGCGGACAGATCAACGAGGACCTGCCCAACTCGTGGGAATGTCCCACCTGCACAACAATGGGGCTCAACCATGACTACAAGGTACCATCTCACAGTTGCTCGCTATTTGTGAAAATTGTTTTGTCTCTCACTTTCTACAACGTTTATTTGTAGATACCGCGGCGGTTAATTTGCACATTTTTACTAAAGGCAATAATTTAATTTATAAAGTAGGATGTACTATATTTTCATTATGACTTATATCTGAGGAAACGTAGGCAGAAACAATCGAAAATTTGTTACAATCAATGCACTCAATAAAAGTAGGTAGGTACCTACATAAAGTAGAAACAATAGACTAATACTGCGTCACGTTGCGGTGCTTGACGAACGTATCCGGACAGCATGATGCGGAATCCATGTTGGTTTTGGATATATACCTATTACTAGGATTTCTGGGATAAAAAGTAGCATATGTCAGTATCCGGCCCGCAAACTATATCTGTGCAAAAAGGAAACTATCGCATTTATAATATTAGTTTGGATTAGAGTTTCACTGGAGATTGGCAAAATCATCGTGATTATGACCTTAAAAACCTTACAGTAACAGATTATACGGCCAAAGTTAAATAATAATTGAACATTTCAGCCCCGTCACTTCCGCGCCCGCCAGAAGTCGTCGGATATACGACGTCTTAGCGGCAGCTCTGAAGCTAGTCAGCTGAGTCAACAGCACACCAATATTCAGGTTTGTACTTATTTGAAAACCCTAGGTAGTAGGAAGGACTACTATATATATATACACTATGTTGCAAAAAAAACGAGCACTTAAAACTCAATTGGTTATCATTATATTTTGAAGTTAATAATGTTTCAATAATTATTATTTAGGATGTTTCAACATATTATAATCGAATTTCTACATTTTTTAATCATCACAAGTAGAAATCTGAGGTAAATTGAATAAAAAAATGAAAAACCATTTTATTAAGTAATTTTAATGAGTATGAAGTGACAAATTAAACAAAAATTATTTTTTTAATTAATCTTTTTTAAATGAACCTACACAAAAATCAATATCGAGTATGACCACTACTCCCGATCAGGTTTCTTATGGTTTATTGTGGTATCAGTTCCCATTCAGCCTGAATCACAGTTTTTAACTCTGTGAGATTTTGTGGAGCTGGAGTTACAGCTCGTACCCGGCGTCTTAGTACGTCCCATAGATGCTCTATAAGGTTGAGGTCGGGACTCCTCGCTGGCCAATCCAATCGAGGAATCCCAACCTCCTCCATATATGCGGATACTGCAACGGCACGATGAGGACGAGCATTATCATCCATAAAAATGGACCTGTCTCCCATAACAACCAATGCAGGTTGCACATGTGGAACGAGAATTTCTGAGATATAGCGATGTACACTAAGTGCCCCATTTGGCAAAAAACTAACTCCGTACGAGCTTCAGAAGTTATTCCTACTTAGAACATTAAGGATCCCCCACAGTATGGTGTTACCTCTTCAAAGCACACGTCGGCATAACGTTCACCTTGTCTTCTCAGTACTCTCCGACGTCTGTCTTCACCATGTAGACATATACGGGCCTCATAGGAAAACAGAACCCTACCCCAATCCTCAATTGTCCATAGTAACAAATTTTGCCCAAATCTTAGTCTTGCTACGCGATGCCCACGGAGTAATTTTGGTCCTCTAGCGGGTCTGTGAGAATGTATGTCTGCTTCGATAAGTGTCCTCCGTACAGTCTATTTACCAACTCTCACCAATCTCACTTCTTGTAGGTGGTTTTTAGATAATTGTAAGATTTTCGTCGATTTCTAAGAGCTTGACTGACAAGGAATCGATCATCCCTCTGCTCCGTACATCTTTTTCTATCAGAACCAGGCCTTCTACAGAGAGAATCAGTCTCTTGGAACCTCTTCCAAATCCATTGAACTTTAGAACGTGTAATTCCAAGCCGCCGTGCCACATAACATTAGTCTAAACCTTCATCGAGAAGAGTGACGACTTTACTAGCTAATATTGTGTTGTCCATATCGTAATGAAACTAGTGCACTTGTGCACTACTTCTATTCATCAATAAAGTCGTGAAACTAAGGAATATTTTGTTAATAATAACACAATTGACGATGATATTGATAAAACATCCCGCGTTTAGTTGGCGTTTTAAATACAAAATTAGAGAATATTTGTCATAAAACGTAGAAATTTAAATTTGGAATGTTCATTATTAGGGGCCAGCACGCGTAATTGAACATGGAACAACATTCAGAAAATAGAATACATATATATAAATTATTTAAATATATACTACAATATATCTTAAGTGCTCGTTTTTTTTTGCAACATAGTGTATATTTCCATTTAAATATACCTCAACAGAACAGGCCACTCGTTAGATATAGCCTCATAAATACCATCGGCTTAAAGAGGGAGACTTGGTATGTCGCTGGGTACCCTGGGACCGTAACACGGTTAAGGCAACCCGTGAATAAAGAATAACTAATTTCCTATTTAGTACCATTACTAATGCCATATTACATTCAAATCCTATGTCTAAGAATTTTTTTTCCCCAAAAATATAATTATCAGAATCTCTAAAAATCTGAACTTCGACCACATTTTTGCGGATATCTAACACTCAGACCGTGTAGTTTAGCTACAACTTGCTATGTCAATGCATTTTCACAAGACTGATTTCATTGTCTGTTTTTACCTTAGATACTAAGTCTTGCTCAGATATCACAAGATTTTTTTTCATTTTACGCGTCAATTAAACCCTGGCACCGATAAACACGGTTCCGGGAGCCCTAAGGCAACCCGTGAAGAAGAAAAAATAAATTAATTTAAAATTTCTTTGTGACAGACAAACAAGTTGCCGCCGCCCGCGTCTGTGAAGTCTGAGGTGCAGTCCGATGGAGAGGCTAAGGCGGACGACAAACTTATAAAAAATGAAAATGGTATGATCCTTCCCTACAATCTATACTAATATAAAGAGGTAGGGGGTAATCTCACAAACTACTGAATCGATTCTGAAAAATCTTTCACGAATAGAAAGCTACAATATCCCCGAGCAATATTTTATTTTGCTCGAATATATCCAAGTCGGGGCCGGAAAGGTAGTCTACAAGTTTGGCCTATATAGCCGGATACATATATATAACAGACGACCCTGGGTTCAAATCTATTTTTGTCTCTGGTCATTTATTTAGCCTAGACCTAAAAAGTAAAGTTAAGCTCTAATTTTCTTAAGAACTTCAATAGACTTCTCGAAGGGCGTGTAAAGGGGTCGCCAGAGCTTCTGAAAATAACAAGACGCTTCTACTTAAGATAATTCTTTATCAAAAATTCCATTTTCCCGGGAGAATGAGATGTGTTTACCCTGGATAAAAAGTAATATGTATATACATATCTTGCAAAAAATCACGTCGAACCGTTTTGGTGCGAAACACATTTTCGCATTTATAATATTAGTTAGGATTTGAGAGAATTTTGGTACCCCATTACAAAACATACCCTTAATGAATTGTTCCTCCGTCAGAGATTAAGCGTGACGAGACGGAATGGGAGCCCGCTGCCAAGAAGCGACGAAGCAGCTCCGAGGAGGAGGCGCCCAAGAAGCAAGCGTTCCGCGCACAACTGGCTCACCAGCTCACGCACAACAACAAGGTGGGTGCAGACATTCTCAATACCACAGTATAAACATTAGACAGTAGGACGAGACTGGTCCCGAATATTTTTATATACTTACCTATGTCTATGTAACTTTATAACTATTGAAATATTTTTAATCGGTCCATTAGTGTAAGAGTAAAAAGTATTTAGTTAAAGAAAAAATTAGCGCAGCGTAGAGTACGAAGTTGGGCGGTTTTCTAGTTGATAAGTCCATTAATATTGCTAATATTTGTAAACAAATACAGGTGTTGTTTGATGATATAGGTACTTGTTTAAATAAAAAAAATGTTTTAACCTCTTGACTCCATTTTGTTGTGATTCTATGACAAATTAACTCTTATTTAAAGATAATTTTTGTATTTGGTGTTAATAGCCTACTTGGGATAAAAGGCGTGATGATAGATTTATTTAGAACTTTATTGCCTACTTATATGGTCTTATATTTTTTGTGGAATATTAAGTATTTAGAGTTAAGTGAAAAATCTGGTCCAGAAGTGATTTTAATTTAAAATTTTAATTATGTTTGCATAGTTTAAGAAATTATAGCAAATTGTTATTGTTAAAAAAAATTATAAATTGTATTTGAAGTATTTGATTTTATTAGAAATATACATTATAATGATATAAGATGTGTTTGATAATGCCACATAAACCTTTAAAAAAATCAATGATACTAAAAGATCTCTTGTCATAGTCTTCTACTTTCTAAACTAAGATTTTGATAGGCAGTTATGTGGGAAAAAAGTATAAAGTTAGGTTACTTAACCCTGTACTGTAGGTGGACATTTCTTCTTCTCAGTCGTGGTTAATCATGGCGGTCCACACCGTGACGCCCCTTGTGTTGACTCGCCATGGTTAACTTTCTTGGGAAGAATAATGCAGTGGTTTCATCTTGCCTTCTCTTATGCACCAGACATATTGAGACTATTTAGGTCTTCAGGCTCGCTGTAGCCTCTTCCAGCCAGTTGTCTAGCTAGGTGTATGGTTATACCGCTATTGCTCGGTCGCCAGAGCCTCGTTAGTTGTCTAGCAGAGGGTACCAAGCGTGCAGGTAAGGATGACATTTGGGGTCGGATAGATCTTATTCCGTTCTCCCCCTTATTACGGTATATCTGATACTTTTTGCAGTTGGGCGTCGTGTTTAGTGTTGCCATAATAAGAAGAATGGGAAAATTCGTCGCAGATCAGGGTACGACAGTTAACAAACTTACATACATGTTTTAAACTAACTTCTCGCTTTAGTTGCATATTTATTGGAAACAACAAATGCAAGAAGATTTTTACAATTTAAGCATGTAGATAATAAGCAAACTCATGGAGAAGAAAATTAAACCAGAAATGTCTCAGAAACTTCTCTAATTTATGTTTTTGCAATATTCGTGGCCAAAGCGATGTCAGAAACCCTAGCAATAGTCAATATGACATTTCAACATACAAAGGGGTAGGCAGAGAGTATGGAGCGCCACTTCTCTCGTTCTTTGCATACTTCTCTTGCTTCATCCACATCCATTTCAACATGGCGGCAATTAATTACATTGTTAGCCGCACGCACAGATAAACTTTGTCAGACTGTAGAGTAAAAATTAAGGTATGTTTTTTTATTTCAAATATTAATCTATTTTAAGAAACTTATTTAAATATTTTTGTTTTCTATGCAGTAGTTTTTTTATAGTTATTTTGTAAAGATTTGTCGACAGACAACAAAGTGACGTCATAATTTAGGTAAACTACTGTATAGAAGACGAATATTCACATTAGTTTCTTAAAATAGCTTAATTTTTTAAATATAAATGTATAAAACATACCTTAGTGTTTACTTTACATAGCGACTTATAGGAAATATATTTAAAAAAATAAGGCGATATCCACGGATCTTTGAGTAAGTATATTATTATATCGAGTATAGAGCGATACTAGGAGTAGCTGTAGGCAAGTATTTACATATATCTAAAAGTTGTTGGGGTACAGTGCAGGTAGATTTCAATTAACAGACGTAAGTTTCTTTTATTTTTGGAAGAAGTGCCGACACCGCCGAAGCACGAGAACCTGATTTTGTATCTGTTTAAAAAAAAGAATAGTTCTTCTTTTATTGTGGCTTCATCTTAATCGATGATTTGTCAATGTCAAGTATAGCCTTTATGGTTTAAATATGCCGATTAATCGGTATCTAAGATAATCCCGCCGACTGTGATGTCTTATTAATCACAGCGCGGACGGGATTAAACTAGATTCCCTATCATGTCACGACGAAACTCGTGCGGTCGCCATGACTTGACAATAGGGACATGGCCAAATAAGTTCCAGATTAATTGAGCGCTATAGTCCACTACAGGAGGAGACCCATACAAATCGTATTGAGTGGTATAAAAAGATGACCCCTAGCGGCAGAAATCCATGCTACGCTACTCATTGGCTATTAGAATATAGTTTATACCTTAGTTAGGTTATAGTTTTGTGTCGCGAGACAAATTACAGCTCCCAAAACCGTGTTACGGTCCCAGGGTACCCAGCGGAAGACCAAGTCTCTCATTTAGCCGATGGTATTTATGAAGCTACACCTAATGAATGGCCAGTTCTGTTGATGTTCCATATTCAGATGGAAAAGGCTCTAACACGCTTATTAATAAACTCGGAAGTAGCGACGTAGTAACTAAACTGTATTTCGTCTCCGTCTAACAAATCTGCAATTAATTATGATAGACGGAGACAAAACACAGTTTAGTTACTACGTCGCTACTTCGAGTTTATTAATAAGAGTGATAGTGTGGTTTGTCGGATTATGTATTTATGTAAGTAAAACTCAATTGGTAGTTAATTGTGTTGTTTTAAATGTGAAAGACGATCTAGGACGTCTAATTTGCGACAACATACTTTATTCGGCTCAACTTATCATGCGTCAGTTATATGTTATATTAAATTTGTGTTGCAGCAACTCAAGCGTCCTATTTACCCAGTCCGGCCGGCGCCCATGTTCTCGCCTCCCAACTTGATTGGTCCTCAACCTGCCCACATGGACCGCACTGTGATGCTGCACGTGTTCTCCTTCATGCCCACTTCAGAGTTGACTAACTGCGCGCTCGTCTGCAAGACCTGGGCTGAGTATTCGGTGAGTGGATGGGTAACCAACCTGGGACGGGGGCAGGTTCTGACTGCTAGCCTAGAAAGTTTAATAATATTGTGATTATTTGATGTTAATTGACAAACTAAACTTGTACGGAGACTTTCTTTACTTAATTAAAACAGGATCTAAAGAACCTCAAAAATATATTTGAAAATTGAATTTTGTCTTTCTGTTACGCATTATCGTCCCATTCGACAATACAGACTTCCGTCTTGTTTCACGAAATTACTCGCATAATAATCAAAAAGCTAACGTTTTTAAATCGGTCCAGTACTTTAAAGTCTTTTTAGAATATTATAAATGCGAAACTGTTTGTTTGTTCTTAATTCGAAACAGAGCAACGGATTGGTGTGATTTGGACAGCCGTAGAGTGGCAAATTTTTATCTCGGAATTACTTCAGGATAATCATTGTCACATTTAAAAAAAAAACCGACCAAGTGCGAGTCGGACTCGCGCACGAAGGGTTCCGTGCCATTATCTATAAAAACGGCAAAAAAATCACGTTTGTTGTATGGGAGGCCCCTTAAATATTTATTGTATTCTGATTTTTAGTATTTGTTGTTATAGCGGCAACAGAAATACATCATCTGTGAAAATTTCAACTGTCTAACTATCACGGTTCATGAGATACAGCCTGGTGACAGACAGACGGACGGACAGCGGAGTCTTAGTAATAGGGTTTCCGTTTTTACCCTTTGGGTACGGAACCCTAAAAAATTACCACATAACCGGGGCAGGTCGCTAGTATAAAAATAAACTTTTTTCTCATATCTAACGTTATATTTTTATCCAGATGGAGCCCAGCCTGTGGCGTGACATGTCGTTCGTCCAGGTCCGCGTGTCAGGCGCCCAGCTGGCCGGTATCGCTCGTCGACAACCCGTCAACCTGGGGCTGGAGTGGTGTCAGTTGGCGCGCAGGCAGCTCTCTTGGTAATACACAAAATTGTGGTCAAAGACAACAGTGTCCACTTTTTGCCAGTTGCCCCATATTAAAAAGAACAGGTGGCAAGCCTGATGCTGCACTTAATGGACTAGTTTTGACACTTAATGTTTCTTTTATTTTTTGAAGAAGCACACATTCTTAAACAAAGTTGGTGCATAGCATTTTAACCAAGGTTGCGGTTCGAACCGAATTCCTTTATACTCTGACGTTTGTTTACATAGGGGCAGGTATGCATACATATGGTTGGCTTAAGAACTCCTCATAACGTTTATCCCATACTAATTACATACTGCAGCTATATGTAAATTACGCGATAACTATATTTCTTGGGTTCGAAAATTGCTTTCTAAAGATTCATATATTAAAATTCAAAATAGTTTTATGAAGCCCTGAAAGTCCTCAATTTTTCGCGTATTTTTAACCGATTTTGGCGACTTACATTCTTTTAATATATTAATTAATGTACAATGTTTATTTTGTTTATTACATTTATTTCATATATTAAAAAAAAATTAAGTACAGTACAACTTGCTTTTTCTAATAGTTTTTGTATGATACTCATACAGCCAAAGTCCGTTATGTGTATAATCGCAAGACAGGTTTTGTTGAGAAATCGTACTTTCTCATGTTTCTGGTACATGAATCTTGGTTTGTCTTATAGATTTTAATAGCATTCCATCTTTCTAAAGAGATGGACAAAATAAGTCGCGCGTAAAACTGAGTTCACGGCGTTAGGCAATGACATTTCTGAGCTCACAGTAGTACATATATCTAGCGAGTGGACAGCTCTGTTGAGGTATTTTAAGTTCGAAAGGCATTGTCGATGTGGATATCGAAACTGTTTGGACTGTCCTTGTAACATCCACTTTACTACTCGCACTTTGAGTTTATTTGGTATTGTCCAACACTGAACGAGTGACTTGAACGATTTTAGTGGGGGCAGAACGAACATGTATGGACACTTTTATGAACAATCCTCTATCGGCGTGTACAAAAATACTACGTAATTGGCCTTATTAAGTATTTTTTTAATTTAAAATGTACATATTAATGTTACCAGGTTGATAGCACGCCTGCCGAACCTCCGCACTCTATCCTTAGCCGGCTCGCCCGCCGAAGCAGCGCTAGCTCTCCGCGCGTCTTCGTGCCCTCTCCTCACGACACTGGACTTGTCGTTCGCTCGCAACCTGGACGACGCGAAGTTGCGCGGTATCCTCGCTCCGCCGGAAAACTCGAGACCCGGTGGCGGGGCGGGCTGCGGCGCTGAACCGTCGCGATTGGCGGCTATTCGGGTGCTGAAATTGCCAGGCACTGATATTACTGATGTCGCTATGAGATATATTGTTCAGGTTCGTGTAGTTTTTAGGTATAGTAAGTCCATTGAAAATTGAGCGCATTCAACTTGTGTTAGCAAAATTTGTAAGATAAAATAATAATGGATTTATTTTTTAACTGTACACATTCATTATTTCCAATAAATATTTACATTTTGTTATTTTTATATCAATTTGTATAAATATTGATTCTGAAGATTCCAGCTCATCAGACTTGAAATAGGCATAGGCAAAATGTAAAGGATCAAGGTTGGTTATTTCAAGAATTACAGATGCAGCTGGTCAGTGCTAAAGTGATTTTAGTACAGGCACTTAAACAAACAATGGCCAAATAACTGGTTTATCTCAAGTGTAACGTGCTCAATTCTCAGTGGACCACCTACCTACGTATACTATTACGTCGTTCAAATAACGACGTTTCTTCAAAAGTGGTTGTACCTAAATTCTATAAAGAGTTTAGTATATGTTTAAAGTAAGTATGGCGTGTCCTTGCGCCATAATGTGACGATTATATTTCAAAAAAGGTGGGTAGGGATGAGCAAAGAAGACAAAAGATGAATAAATAAATTAAACATTATTAGATAATTTAATTATAGACAATTTAATTATTTATTATTGCAGACAATAATTATCTGGTAAAGGTCGTCTGGTCACGTCTAAGGTTGCATCTATTCTTATTAAAACATTATAGTATCAAAGTACCTATCACACTTGCCCGCGCTCTTGTTCCTTTTATTTTCACGTACTATGTGATCACTCATTTAATAAAACCACTATTTTGATACTGTTTGATAACAATTAACACTTGATAAAGGTAATTTTTAAACTGTTGAAACTATAAACTGATTGAACTTTTGATACTGTAATACTATATGAAAACTGAATGAATTGAGTAACAATTTTCACAATATAACACAAAGTAATGAAGCAATAGCATCTTTACCGAGGCAAGTGGCGCCCTCTATCGATTTTTTTACATGAAATTGTTATAAACTAACTTCCCTGTATTACGACGGGTGGAGTGTGTGGTAAAGGGACCCAGATGTGCCACTTCTTTAACAGACGTATAATCTTCTTTTCAGAGATAATTAGTGCTTAGCATTTTTGGCACGAGTCATATTGCAAAGGACATAAATTCAAAATCTCGAAATAGTTTCGGATTCAGCATCGTTTATTTTACATACATACTTTAAAGGCCTCTTGCATGCCAATACTCAATATGAACTTATTCCCCCACAGTCCCTGCCCGTACTAAAGGAGCTGGACGCGTCGTCATGTGCCCGCCTGACGGACGCGGGCGCCGCTCAGCTGGCCGACCACTCTATCGTGCAACTCTCGCTGGCCGGCTGTCGGCTGCTCACTGAGACGGCGCTCGAACACTTATCGCGCTGCCCTGATCTTGTGCGGTTAGTTGTGTTGATATTGTAACTAGTTAACCCGCCTTCGCCCGTGGATGTTTTGAAATGTGACATAAGAAATATCCCGAAGGATTTTTGGTAGAAAAAGTGGCCTATGTTACAGTCTGTGGAAAAAAAACACGTCGATCCGTTACTCTGTTTTGACGTGAAGGAAGGACATAAACAAACGAATTGTCGCATTTATATTATTAGTTAGCATTGCATTTGTTTTAAAAGGTGTAGCATAAGCAGTGAACGAAATTATATGCGTGATTATTGTTGCCAAATATCACCCTGCAAATTGGGTCAAGGGGTAGACAATGATCAAACGTTAGCATATTCATAGTAATGTCAATTGTTGGCGACAGTAATACATAAATAGTAAACAAATAAATAGTAAATCCGGCTTGAAGGACCAAAATAATGTACCGCCGGGGATTTAAGGGTCCTTGGCAGTCCGCCATCTTACTTCTGTCAAAAATATGGCAAATCTAAATTTATCCTAGAAAAAATTGTATATTTATACAACATCTTCAACTAAAATTGCTTATACTTATTATTTTAAATGATATTAAGCCATATTTTTATTATATAGGGTTCTAAATAGCCGTAGTTTTTAAAACAAACATTGCTATTGCATTTATTTGCAACCCTTAAATATCAAATTGATAAAACTTGTTTAATTGCTGTTATATGTTGTTTGCTAAATGAATATCCGGCGACGAGCTATTGTAAAATTAATTACAAGAAATAATTGTTTTATTCGTAGACGAGTTAGTAACATATAGTTCTTGTATGTTGTCCACGTTTTCATTATTTTATTATTTTGTAGTTATAATTTAGGAATAAAACAAATAGTTTAGTTTAATTTGATTAATTATATTTCGTGTAAAAAATAAAACAAACAAAAATACGACACAAGTGCCATCTGTAATAGCTGAATATATTTTCCAGCCTGGATCTCAGACACGTGCCACTCGTGTCCACTCAGGCCGTCATCAAGTTCGCGGCCAAGTCTCGTCACAACCTGCACGTCAAGGACGTCAAGTTGGTCGAACTACGGGATACCTGATGCGAGGCAACCTCGCCTCCGCCAGAGGGCGAGGCCGAGGTTCATGAAGCCAAGATTGATGAAGCCAAGGTTGACGAAGCACCTGCGTCTGCTGCCACTGCTTGAAGTGGAAAATTTGGGATTTTAAGCAACGATTTAAGATTTACCGAAATGCTTATAAATGTTGTACACTCTGTTCATTATATGATGGTGTGACTGATCAAAGTATAAATTAAGAAAATTCATATTAAATTATTCCTTTGATTACAAAACCAATATAATTAATGTAAATCAATGTTGAAGTAAAAACTTTCGATTTATGCTGTTAGTCCAAAAGTTAATTTATGTTACCTGTCACGCATACCATCTTATGTTGAACAGAGTATAAAATATATTTGTTAATCTATTGATAGTGGGAGATAAAGCATCATATAACTTTGTACAGAGTTTATAAAGGAGGTAAAAGTATAATATTTTCTATAATACATTTGCCTTGTACAAACGTATAAAAGTATACAGCATTTGTGTCTCCCTCTAACAAATATGTCATTCAATGTGATATAGGGAGACAAAACATTGTACAGATTTCTACGACGTTTTATTAGTAACGCGATAAGAGTATTAAAATTTTCTGTAAAACAATTTATTATAATAATAAGTATTTTATTATCTACCGATAGATGTCGCTTCCTACTAAATTGAAGAGAGCTAGCATGAGTTTTATCTGATATTTTTGGCTGCCATTAACCATATATTTTATTTTACGTTAAAGTTTGAAAATACCAACACTGAACTATTAGGTATCAGTGAAGGCTGCTAAACAATTTTAATCCGTTTTACAGTATCTACGCGGTAGAATCAATGCCCATCGGGCTTTAGAAAGAGACATGTGATGTTGTGAGATATGTCAAGATGGTTATTATTTTCTGCCGGGGACTGTACCTATACAAATATACATTCCCTTAATATCGAAGGTTAAAAAAATCTATATTTTCGTATATAAAGTAATTTCGTGGCATGGACGCATGGAACTTAGTATAAATACCGATATAATAGAGTTTGATGTTCATTAATAAAATATTCAATGTATATTTAAATATTATAAGTCTATTTCCATTATTCATGTATATATTAAATTTAATTAATTAATATCAAAAAGAACTGGTTTCCCCATTATGTAAAAAATTGATTCACATTTTGTATGGGGAATGCCAGACAGTCTCGAACCTAATAAATAGATGGCGCTAGTATCGTTTTTAAACGAAATTTAAATAATAGAATTAAACGATATATTAACAAGCGCAGGCGATTTGTTATGGTAATATAGTATCGTCTGCATTTGATAATATTTTGGTTGATTTAATAAATTTAGTGTAAAAAAATGTACTGGGTTCTAGGCCAAAAACGTTCGCCCATTCACCCCTTCACAAACATTGTTGAAGAACTGTTTTATTTACTTATATGCATTTTGTCACCTAACAAATATGTATTTTGTTTTTAATTACGCCCTTAATTTTTTTGTATCATCGCAGTATCACAGTTTAATATCATAGTCGTTAATGTTAGATAAGAATTTATATTTGTCGGTCATATTACCGAGAACAAATATAAAATGGCGTATATGTGTCGTCCTCTCGATGATCTTTTGATGTAGTATTGAAATATTATAACAGTGTTAGATATAGGTATTTATATATACATATTGCAATTTTTCTTTTATTCATCTGACAAAAATTTTAAATTTTATAATTTATAGAAATATGTAAAAAAAATTGTGTAATCCATTTTCTAGTTAAGAACATTTTTATAAGCTATCTATAGTAACGATTATTTTTGAAATTAGTTGTATGTTTTAGGATAGCTATAGTATAAATAATGTATTGTTAAGTTCTGGAAGTATTTTGAAAAATAAATTACTTATAGTATTAAATGTCCGGAGAGTAGGGATCTACAGACTATTCGGTCACTTTTTAGTCGGTGATTAGTCGACAAAAATGCCGACTAATCGGCTCTTATGATGGTACAGGAAACGGAGAATAAATGATACTAAAACTTCAGTACTTGCTAAATGTTCTATTTTTTTATTAAAGTAGCAAAACAATCTCAAATTCTCAATTAATCAGTACTTGTGGGGATCTATTGACCGCATAGTCGGTAAAGCAGACTATTCGGCCACTTTTATAGTCTGTCATTTCGGGGCCGATTAGGCGTTGTCGGGTAGATCACTAACAGAGATCTTTTTAGGACTTCATGTAAAATTCGGCCGAACAAACTATTTTTATAAAGATATTATCTTTTTTTTATATATTTAATGTAAATAGTATACATATATATCAAAGAAAATTAAGATTTTGTGTTTTGTTTATAAATTTTAATTTTGGTTTTAAAAAATTACATTTGTTTTTTATTTTGAAACATATCTTCTATTTCGTTTTTGTATGCGCTGCGCTTCTTGTATTTTAGCTTTCGTTAGCACAATTTTTATAAAATATAGGTGTAATATGCAATTTTTAATATGAAGCAAAACAAACTTTTATATATATTTGTATATAATTTATTTTTCTCAAGAAGAAATGTGCCAATAATTATGAAAATTATTGAACTTGATATTTTAACATCCACACTAATGTTTTCACCATTTTATTTTTGCACTTAGGTATATTATTAAAAAGTAATATTAAGAAAAATATATTTAAAGGACTTCGTCTTAGTTTCTGATATTAATTCTTTTTATTTGGTCAATGGTACCAGCAACGCATTTTCACTGATCACAATAACCTAAAATTATTTTAAATTTGTATAGTTATTGTATTTTTATTTGCCAATTATATCACTTAGGTTTTTTATTTAGAGCTAGACTAGTCGCAACACCTTCTTTGTACCATTATGGAAGTTTTCAATGGTACATTTTGGTAGTTTTAAGCTATAGAGTCACACTAAAGAATGGTCGGGGGGCCGCCTATAGTTTTAGGATTGTATGGATTTCAATCTTCCATTCAATGGCTCCAAGTGTACCAATTTACACATGGATCCACTGAATGGATGGATTTCTTTTGAAATATTTGGAATATAGATGATGAAAATTTTGGAAGACTACTTTTTGAGAGATTTGCTGAGATCTAGCTCATAAGGAATGTGTGCCTCTTGTGTATAGCGATTGTTAGTAAGATAGGTATAGGTACCGCTAAATAACTTGAGCTTTTTGACATTCAGTGCGCAGTAAAAAATATTAAAAATAAGTCTAACTGCGCACCGAACGTAAAACGCTGAAGTTATTTAGTTATAATTGTCTTGAAATTATGATACATATATCAATCAGATACGATTAATCAATGTTGTTCAAAGGAGCCTATTTAGGGGCTCGATTCGTTGTCACATTTTTGACTTTTCAATAGAGTTTAGTATATAAGTGGCGTACTGAAGGCGACTGACACGATATATATTGTTGTGTCGGTGGCTTTCGTATATGGACTCGCCTTGCCTAACAGCGGCGGCGGTGGAGTCGGCGGCGAGCGAGATGGCAACATTACGATTGTAAAGTGATATTACAGGCCAATGGCTAGGTTTAAACATGTACCATTGGTTACCATAGTATTTGAAATAAATATTTACAAAGAGTAATTTTTGTGCGTTTTTTTTATTTTTTCCATGTCAAGCCTACTTAAATATGGTATGAAGAAAATAGGCGTAGGTAATTATTTTTTACTGTTTACTTTCTGCAACCTCTGAAAAGCAATAGTATAGGAACAACGAAGGACGACTAAGAAGGCGAACAGTAAGAAGTTGTAAACGAAATATCAAATGCAGACGATTTATAATAAACTTTTATGCAAATAGCGCTTGGTTGTCTAGAATCTAGCGGTTCTAGCACCCTTTGTACTAAATAAACGTTTAGATACTTGTATTCGTTAGAAAGAGATAAAAACATTATGCAACTTTGTACATCGTTTATGATGTCGGTGTATTTTTTCAATAGGCGCAAAGAGTGTTCTAATAAGCGATTCCATGTGATTTGATTATGAAGCGAATTTCATGTATGTGGCGCCGTCTGTGATTACGTGACAAACTTATTTGAAGATTAAATATTTAGTTTCCGTTCTTCCATAATAGGTGGAGCTGACATAAATTCTTAAAAATATTGTGGTATTGTGAGTTGGACCACGCGTTAATCCCTTTGGGTCGTGGCGCGATGTTATATAGCCTATAACCAAGAATGGACAATATTTCATTTTTCGTAAGGTACCAAAATTCGAAAACCGTTTGGAGATTATATGCTAGAAAGCTTATTTTTCATTTTTTTTATTTTTTATATCCTTTAATTTTCGAGTTATTTTAAAAATACTGAAATATTGAAAATTAAGGATTAATAGGTGCCCTAATCTGTGCTAACCCTCTAATTTAAAAATACTAATGTCTGTTGGCAGAGTTGTTAGTTATTGAACTCAGGTGTTGCCCTCTATTAATTTTACCCATTTTTATTCCATTTAAAGCTAAATTAATAATTATTCTTTAAATATAATTATAAAATACTTCTTTTATATAATATTTTTTTGGAAGTTTTGCTAGTTTCGAATGGGCTATCACAGGAAATATATTTACGAGTGAAACCGCGGACAAAAGCTAGTATTATTATATACATTATGAATAATGTTGTAGGCGATTTGAGTTCCGGCTACGGCAACACCTATTTGGAACACGGTATATTATACTCTTTGCATTTCTATAACGTATACTCTGTGGCTTGACTGACACTATCTGTCACTTTCTTTGGGTGACAGTTTATATTTCTTAATTTTAGTCCTAGCTATGGTTTTTAGTTTATAAGTCCTCAGAATTTATAAAAATTCATAATTAAATTAAAAATATAAAAACTCAACCAAAAATAAAATAGAAAAATACGTGTAACTTATTTTTTAATATATTTTTAATTAAAGTAATAAAAATGGGTGATAAAAAAAATGAAATGTTGTCCATTGGGCTATCAAATGCAAAAGTATTTTTTTCAAATCCAACTGGTAGTTTCAGAAATTAGCGCGTTCAAACAAACGAATTCTTCAGATTTATTATTAGTACATTATAGTATTTATTTAATTATTTAACATTATTACTAAAAATTATACATACCAAAATTTCTATATAATTGCGCAAGTCCTCGGTAGTATAGTGGTAAGTATCCCCGCCTGTCACGCGGGAGACCGGGGTTCGATTCCCCGCCGTGGAGGTGTTTTTTTTCATCTGCAAAGAAAATATCACTAAAAAATTTTCATTTGGTTACTTCTCCGTCTTTGTCATTTGTTTTAAAGGGACAAAGAAGTGAATTTAATTCCTTTTAATAATGCTAAATGTGGTTATTAGTATTATAGTCTTTGGCTAATCATAAAAATTGTTTTTTTAGTCAGGCTATAGAAAGAATAAGTAGATTACAATAAATGAACATTTTCAATAAAACAACACGCGCGCTATTCTTACTTTCCGCCCCCAGCTACCTACGCCCTACTATTGTGCTACCTACTATTTTGGAAATTGGAAAAAAAAATTCAACCAAAACACTTTACATAGGGTTGAATTTTATGAATGAAATACGTTTTTCATTAATCTTATCGATTAAAAAAAATTTCAAATCGGTCCAGCCTTTCTCAAGTGATGCGCTTACCAACGGCTTCGAACGGGTACAATTGAGTTTACAACAATTTGAATACATACATAAATACGCTTATAACTAGGTACTTATCTATTAGAGAAAGATATATATGCTACCGCGGACTTTTTTGTAAATATTTTTTTTTTATACAATTCTTCCCTATATAATTTTGTAATATCTCCGACAGACAGCATATCCCATGAAAACTCGCTGAGACTAACTTTTCCCCCAGACTTGATTCACTTATACTGTGAATGCTCAGCTTCTAAAATGCCTAAAAGTAAAAACAAGTCACAGACAGACGCGGTGGTTATAATAGGTAGTGATAGGTTATTTCTTCATTTCCTATATAGGTAATATTTTCCATCATAAAATTCTGAATAGATAGACGAGGAAATAAATTGAAATAATCGAATACAAAGTCTATTATACAACCTCCCGGTCTGTCATATATGAAAATAGGTTTTCTCCGTTTTCTCGCAATATTTTTAATGATTCCTCGAGGCGTCGAGATGAGACTGGAATCCAATTACAATTTTGAAAATTTCCTACTCGACGCTCCCATCTACTGCCGCGCGCCGCTCTGTCGGGGAAATTATTTTCCTCGTTTTATAGAGATGAAAAATAAACGAAAAGGAAACTTAGTTCGGGAGCTAGCTATCTTATTTTTAAGGTCTGTCCGTCTGTCACAGCTTATTTTCTCCGAATCTACTATGGACGAAAAATGTTGAAATTTGGTACATACATCTACTTAGGGTAAAAACATGCCGAAGATGCTCGCGGTCGCGGTCTTTACCTCGATACCTCTATGTCGATATTAGCTAATTTATACATGGATGGCGGTGCGAACATGTCGGTTCAGTCACACCTAGCTCAGTTGCTCAGTCGTATATTTAAATATAATAATAATACAGGCTTTCCTGGGCTTTCTCGAAGACGCTTTCGATTTGATCGGTACGTCCGCCAAGCCAAGGTCTTCTCTTTCTAACTGTCCCTATTACACTCGCTTCGTTAATCTTCTTGCACCCATCCGCTCTACATGCCCAAACCATTTTAGCATTCCTTTCTCAATTTTAGTCACTACATCTTCCATCACTCCACACTGCTCTCTTATCACATTATTTATTATTTTATCTTTCAAGGTTACACCACATGTATTTCTCAATGCTCTCATTTTCACTGCACTTACTGCATAATTTAAGTAAATGTAATTTAAAATTATATAATCCTAATTTATATTAAAATGTATGTGAAACTGTGATTGTTTGTTTAAATCGTTCTTTCACGTCAAAACAGAGCATTCTTCTTCTTTTGATATATGGCAACAGTGCTGACTTATCGTCGCAATTCTGCCAGTCTCCAGTGTTTAATCTTGTGGAATAGTATATGCCGATAAATTGGTAGCTAAGATTTCCTGCCTAATCACAACCATCACAGCGCGGACGGGACTAAATCGGATTCCCCACCACACCATGACGAGACGCGTGCGTCTGCCGCCATGACAGGATTTGGAATCCAGAGCATTGTACCTATTGTTTACTTACCTATTTAGTGATATCTTCTGACAGACATAGACATTGTATCCTTTAAGTAAGTGCTGTAGGCGGCGTAGGCACCTTTTGCGCACGGCATTCCAAATAAAAATGAACACTTTTGGAAACGTTCAAAAACGTCTTGAATTCTGGGTTAATTAATTAAAATAATGTTTATTAACAGCATTTACTTTGTCAAGTAACAATGATAACAAAAAAATAAATAAAAATTAAACAATTAGAAAATTATCACTAGGTCCCAATCTAATGCAAATCGTATTCAGCTCCTGAACTACAACGACAATTGTAAAAAGAGATGAATATATGCACACCCTTACATAAGACCAGGATAGGTATATAAGTGACAGCACCTACCACCGATACGCTGAAGGTTGTCGTAATGAGTTCGTTCAATTTTTGTTTTTTTAAAGTACCCTCGCGTTTTGCAAATGACAAGGCGCTGGAATACAAACGCTGGCGGCTGTATTCTAACTTTTTACGTATTTCTTTTGAGAAAATTTGCTTAGTACAAAATTGTCTTGTAAAAAGTGTTTACAAATTATTCAAATCTAAATGTTAGTCGAACTAAAATCAGCTTCTCGATGGTTATAATAATAATATGTGCGAAAAGCGGCCCTAAAAATGTTTATTAGGTATAGAGATCAATTATTAATTCCCAGATTCGGGCCAATGTAATGTATCAATGCGTTTTTTAATTAAAAACTTATGTACCTACAGAATCCGACAAACCACACTAGAGGCTTTTCCATCTAAATATACCTCAACAGAACTAGCCACTCCTTAGGTATTATAGCCTCACAAATACCATCGGAAGCTGTTAGGCAACCCGTGAAGAAAAAAAAAATTATTTATGCGGGACACGTTGAAGAATGAACGATGAAAAGGATGATAAAAGGTTTATATAGCAAAAGTGAAATGAAATGCTGGCAGAGGACGACCAAGGTGTACTTTTATTGAACATATAAAAACAATATTGATCGAAAGTAGACACATGAAAGGTATGATGAATAT
The DNA here is from genome assembly GCA_963924495.1 of Nemapogon koenigi. Lineage (NCBI taxonomy): Eukaryota > Metazoa > Arthropoda > Insecta > Lepidoptera > Tineidae > Nemapogon > Nemapogon koenigi. The sequence continues at coordinate 8,574,770 of OZ004648.1, forward strand.
AAAAGAAGCGAAAGAGGTATGTCAGAATCGCAGCAAATGAAATTTCAAATTCAAAATAATAATAATTTTGTTATTTGACCAATTAAAAATCATAAAAAAATCAAATTTTAATAAGCTACATAAAAACGCGATGTATGCGCTTTAAAAAAATTAAGAGCTTTGTGATAGAAATGAAAGATGAAATAGAAAACTAGGGCAAAATAATCCTTTACTTTACCACCCATATTTCCTATTCAATAAAACCTATTGAAAAAATAATGGCTATTTCACTTAGATATATTAAATAAGTAACTATATGCTAAATTACAGTGACACAGGTGGATTATTTACTGAAAATAGTTTACCCCATACAAATTATGGATGTAGGTCTCTTAATCAGTTACGAAACAAACAAAGTTTGTAACCATTTATTTCCGGCACATGACCAATTTACAACCCCACAACTAATAAATAATCGCAATTTACACAAAAATCACATTTATAGGTACATAATATGTTATTGTGCGACAAGTAGAGAATGATACAATTATCGTGTACGACAGATGGTCATGTAGTTTAGGCTCAATTATTATTTTATTTTATCGTTGCAGTTTTATTTGTAGTAGTTCTAACTAAATATACCTCGACAGAACTGGCCACTCGTTAGGTATAGCCTCACAAATACCATCGACTAAACGAGGGAGACTTGGTCTTCCGCTGGGTACCCTGTGACCGATAATATCGTTTTCGGGAGTCGTCAGGCAACCCGTGAAGAAAAAAAATTTGCTACATACTTTTAACAAGTACGTAAAAATTATGAAAATGGGAATACTTAAGACGCTGAATAGAGCCAACGACCTTGAGAGATGGCACCGCCCCCACGCGGGCACACATACACACCAAACGACGTGGCTGCCACTAATAATATAGCATCAGGCTGCAACCGGTACTGTCGGTACACGAGCGCTTACGCACACACCCGTGCAGTGCGTAGGTACATAAAATCTCGAAAATGAGAATAAAGGAACTTGCTGATAATTTGATTAAAAAACAGAACAGTATTACGATAGTATATTGCTAGATAAAAAATCTGTCAAAAAATCAGAATCATTGCATGCAATTTAGTACTATTTCTAGACAGTAAAATATTTTTTTAGAGGTACATTCGTGATTTTTTTCTATCGAATCAATATAGTTGTATTATGTTTTGAACACAGTATCTTAATAACGCATAATCTCAAGAATATCATATATTTTTTTGATTATGGTCACTGCAGTGGATCATGTACTTTTACGCATCATAAAACTCGCATTTAGCTCTAAACATCCTCTTTATTTTTATCAACTTCATGAAATAACTGTATCTACTACTGTACTCATTCGTCCAATCCCCGGCGCGCCGCCATCCGGTCCACCGAAATCGACCACAGACTCGTCCGTCCGTTTTCAAATCGTTGTATTTGTGGTTGATTTCGATGGCTGGATCGATCTGTCACACACACATACATCCACACGCCTTTGTTTAATCGAATCTTTTGTGTATGTGTGAATGAGTGAATTGCATGTGATCTAGATCGTATATAATTTACATCGCTAATCACCTTTGTTTAATCTCCATCATACGTCGGCCGGACCGAACATTTTCGGTGAGATACCGGACCAGTGCGTAGTGAGCTACTTAAGAAACTAGCAGTTGGGAATATACCTACCTTACAATTTTCATATTTATAATTTTATATCTTCAGTGGTTTAGGCTGTGCGTTGATTGTCAGTCAGTCAGCGACACGACGGTTTTATATATTTAGACTAGCTGTGCCTTGCGGTTGCACCCGCGTTAATGATTACTGCTCCGCCCCTTTAGGTCGTAGCGTGATGTTATATAGCCAAGAAGTTTCCTCAAGAATTGATCTATCAAATGCAAAAATAATTATTCAAATCCGACTGGTAATTCCAGAGATAAGTGCGTTCAAATAAATAATTAAAGATACCCCACCCCGGCTTCGCCCGTGGTGCTCATACTAACTTTCATCCCCTATTATATTCCTCCAGGAGGGTGGATTGGTGGTGGATTTAAATAAGGGTACCTAGCATATGTCTTTCCCTAGGGTTCAAGTTTACTCATCAAAAAGTTTAGTGGTTTAGCCGTGAAAGCGTAAACAAAAATGATGTTTTCATACAAAAAGTTCGCGAAAAGTAAGCAGTTGGTACTAACTACAGTGTCGTTTTTCAACTTTTAGTTTTTCGCTTATCTTGCTTATCATGGCATCAAAGGAAGTAGCTGGCAGCTCACCAGCATGTCATGTCGGTACAACCACCAACCCCAGCACGAGCCGTAGACTGTAGCGTGCACGTCATTCACACGTCTCAGCCAATTGGTACTGTCGGGGTCAAAAGTGTTAGGAGAATATATATATACTAGATGACCCGTTTTTTTAATTTAAATATTTACATCATAACTTAAATGTAATGGTAATAAATAAATAATATATTTAAAAACTATATATACAAATTATAAAAAGAATACCTCTTCCAGAACCCCTCCCTGTGGCATTTTTCCTAAAAAACACTGGCTGCGTTACCTCGCTGAATGGTTAAACTGATCCTTTGAGCGAGGTAAGAGCCAGCCTTTAGGTCACCTGAGGCGTGGACTAGTCTCGTACCTAAATTTTTTATGAATATTTTCATTTCAGCAGACCATGGACCCATTGTTTCCACCGCAAGCGCCGAAAATAAGTAATTTGTTATAATATTTGAATATTTTCGGCACTTCAGCAGTTGAGCCTGTTCTGCCGCCGCACCCGCTCTTAATTTTGTATACTTTGTATACTTACTGTATGTGAGACGCTGCCAGTGTATCAACACAGGTAGCGTCCACACCAAATTTTTTCCTAAATGCCACGGTACTAAAATTACGCCATCAGGTCTTTTGCCATCGTCCCTGCTCATACCAGATGGTTCAAGAATTGCAGGAACAGAGGCAGTGGCAAGAGATCGGCGTACTATATCATTTAAGGCAGGGATCAACCTCAATAAAAAATACTATTTGCACTCCGGTGGGCGGATGCTTATGTAGGACGATATAAGGTTGAATATTGCTTGGCATATTTTACGTGGTCATGCAGCTACACTTGAAATTTCACTTATTTTGTAGCTTTTTCTTAAAATTTGTTAAAGAAAAACAATTAAACAGTGAAAGTATTCGGTTAAAGTTTTAATAGATTATTCAAGCTATTTGATTCCTAAAAAAAAGTTATATAGTTGTCGCGCAAAATATTGTGAATTTACGCTCAAAAGTTTTTTTATAGAGGTATTTTGCATAATTTTTTTTCAATAGACCAAAACACTTATGAAAAATCTATGCGGTTAAAGTTTTATGTAGTATTATTTGCTATCCACTATATTTTTTTGAGATTGAGATTGATTCCTGATACTTCAAAGTAAGCGTTCTAAAATGCCACTTTCGTGTTTGCACCCTGCCTTAAGGTAGGTACCGTGGCGGTAGGCGCGACCAGCACTTTTTGTGCATGAAAGTCCATGGCGGCCAAAATAGTCCACGTCTTACTGAATAGTTTAACTGATCGCCAACAGATGGCGTCTTTTACAAAATAAATAAATTTTAGTCTAATTTTAAAAGAAACATTAAATCTGGATTTGTTTGTTTATTGGTCGTCATTAGAGGGAAAAATAATCTTCAAAATGGCGTATCAAACATTAATTTTCATACAGTATTAAGGGTGATATTTGATACCGACAAAAATATAGAGATATAGTGATACAATATGTTAGCGTCGGAATAAAAAGATACACGATTGCTCCTATTTTACCGCGATATCACCACATCAATAGCCACCCAAGGAATACCCGGCCCGAGAATGTCCACCACTAGAATATCCGAGCAAATTGTTGTCTTATCATAATCCTAACTAATTACGTAATATAATAAATGCGAAACTTATGTACACAATTCGACAAACCACACTTAGATGCTTTTCCATCTAAATATACCTCAACAGAACTAGCCACTCGATAGCCTCACGAATACCATTGGCTAAACGAGGGAGACTTGGTCTTCCGCTGGGTAGACAAGGAAAGGAAAAATGCAAAAGTGTAGTTTGTTTCTTTGGCAACTGATTTTTTCACAGAGATAACTGAAATCGTTATCGGGATTAGTAAACAGTTTAAAAACCCTTTTTCCCGGAGAAAAAATGAAACGCGTTACGAAAAACCGTAAGAGAAAGAGACAAAGAGTATAATAATATAAAGAGAAAAGAAAAGAGAGGGTGTGTGCGTGTGACATACCTATTTTTATATAGATATAACGAGATACTACTGATTTTACGACTAAAGGTGCCCAGGCCCACTCATTTGTCAAATCGCCGGCGCGCCGCCATACGGTCCACCGAAATCTACCACAGACTCGTCCAATTCTTGTACGCGCGGCCCACCATCCGTTTTCAAATCGTGGTTGATTTCGATGGCCGGAACGTCTGTCACACACACACATCCACACGTCTTTGTTTAATCGAATCTTGTGTGTCTGTGTGGGTGAGTGAATTGCATGTGATCTAGATCGTATGATTTACATTGCTAATGTGTGGCCTGTTTTCAATCTCGATCATACGGCTGCCGGACCGAAAATTTTCTGTGAGATACCGGACCAGTGCGTGGGCTACTTACTATTAATTTTCCAATTATTGGAACGAAGTTTTGAAACGAATTTTAGTCAGTGTATTATTGTAATATAATTAATTATGCCAAAACTTGAATACGAAAGGGATATAGCTTATTTTAAAAGCACTTTTGCTCACGAGTGTACGCTAGCTGGCGTCTGTTGTATGGTTTGCGTGTTGTCACGCGGAAGCTCCTCGCTGGCTACCCCTAAACCCACACGCCAGCGTCGTGATGTCGTGATAGAAAGATGAACTCGTTGCATTCGTAATTAGACTCGTTATTACTTATTTTTGTTATTATAGTGTTATAGGTTTTTGATACCCATCTGATGCACAAATAAAATATTATAAACACGAAAGTTGGTAATGGATGTATGTTTGTTACTCATTCACGGCTGAACGGATCTGGATGAAACTTGGCACAGAGATAGATTATAGTCTGGAATAGCACATAGGCTACTTTTTATCCCGGAAAAATGTATGGTTCCCGTGGGATAGATTTGTTTTGTTGCATAGTGGTAGTTTAGGGGTCAGAGAATGACATATACTACTTTTTATAACCGCCGCGTCTGTTTGTTCTGTCTGTGCTCTATTCCCACAAAAACTACTAAACGGATTTTATTGCGATTTTCACTATTAGATAGTTTGATTCACCGGGAAGGTTCACAAGTATTAAACATAAACCTATCATGTTTAGGAGCTGAGCCTTAATAAATAAACCAAGACCGGGGAAAAGTTAGTTCCAGCGAGTTTTCATGGCGTATGCTGTCTAATCCGTCAGAGATATAACAAAATGATGTAGGAAAGAATTGTGTAGAATAAAATTATCTACAAAAAAGTTCACGGTAGCATATATCTCTCTCTAATATATAAGTAGTTATAAGCGTGTTTATGTAGGTATTCAAATTGTTGGAAACCCATATTGTACCCGTGTGAGGCAGGTCGCTAGTACTAGTTTAATATTAATTGAGATTTGCCATCTTTTTGACAGATAATAATAAGATGGCTGACAGCCACGGACCCTTAAGGACCGTTGCTCTCAGTCATCTTGTAACTGTCAAAAATGGCAAATCTCAGTGAATCCTGGAAAGTTGAGTTTATTTATACAATATTCTCATCCTACACAGTTGATAGACTTTATTATTTTAAATTGGATTAAGACATATTTTTATTATTAAGAGGGTTTACGACTAGATGTTTAGATATTTCACAGCAAGTGTCTACCGCACAGAAGCGAATGTGTTTGTGTGCGTATAGAAAGTATTCGCTGTCATTATAGTCTGACCAACCAATTTTGGTCCCGTTTTATTTATTATTTATTAAATGAATCGCGCGCGCACTTTTTAAAAATATTTTTATATAATTGTAATTTTAACGCTTAAGTTCTAAACAAGATGTTGTTCTATTACAATAAATAATTATCATTTCAAATGAAGTGAGATTTACAGAGAAATAACAATTTTATGGGCTATAATTTTAACTTTATTTAATATGATTGCGATTTTAATTTCTGAAGAAAAGAACCTAAATATTAATATATTTACTTATAACTATTTTCCTGAGGATATTTATAGTCTTATAATTTTTTTTATAGTGATTTCTATATTTGAAGTTTGAAACTTGATGATGAAAGCGAAATTGAGAAAACCCGTCTCAATTATCTTGTTATAATTAAAAAAAATTATTAATTTAAAAGTTTTCTCAATTAACTTTTTAGATAACAATATTCTCTATAATGTGGCTAAATAATAGGTAATTTATTCAAGTGCTTCATGAAAATTATAATAGCACAGTTTTAGAATGATTTACTCTTAAACGCTCTTAAATATAGCCATAGTTACCAAAACGCAAAAGCAATGCTCGTTTTGGAAAATATGGCTACTTAGAACCCTAAATGATGAAAATATGTCTTAATCCAATTTAAAATAATAACTATCAACTGTGTGGGATGGAAATATTGTATAAATAAACTCACTTTTCCAGGATTAACTGAGATTTGCCATATTTATGACATATAAGATGACCTTGACCAACGGCCCTTAAGATTGACGTGTTTTTTTTTGTACAATTATACTTAATTGTAGGACTGAATAGTGTTGTTATTGAATGACATAGGCTAATTTTTATCTCGGAAAATAAATATATTTCTATTTTTATTGTAAATAAATATATTTACATTAACTATTAAATATAATATTAAAATCCCTAAGTCCAGTTTGCTGAGTGGATATATAACTAAGTTAGAGGTTGTAGGGCGCGTGACTCGATCTGGGAGTTGCATTCCCTTAAGTTATTATGGACCAGTGAGCCGAGAAATGAACCCCCTTAAATACTTGTACCTCACACCGCTAAACGATTATGGGACACCAATCTTCAAACTAGAATGTGTACAGAGACGTCCACTTTAAGTTGTCCAGTCATAAAAATCCAATTTTTTTATCTAATTTTTCAGAAAACCTTATCTATTTACGAAACTGAAAACACCTGAAAGTACCTATATTGATTTTAAGGATATGGCAAATCTTTTTATTGTTTTGAAAATATGATTAGAAACATTTTACGCGATAGAAAAAAAAATCCTAAATACACCTCTGAAAACTTTATTTATCATATTTTATGGCTATAATATAGATATGGTAGGTATCATTACAAAAATTTACATGAATATTTTTGGTATCTAATTTATAGAGCAGGAATATTATTATTTGTCTCTTGATAATATGAAATTATGCCAAAAGAAAAATGTGGCGAGAATTATGACGACAGGTAAAATTTTATTTTATAATTAAATATTTATTAAATCTCGTATTTTTTGTAAGTACACAATATTATGATGCATGAATTCTTGAGAGGCCCAAATTAAAAATGTGTTTTGTTAGAAAGCGTTTGTTTTGAATAGTCGTAAATTGGTTAAAATTACATAATAATTAAGAAAAGAATTGAATTTGAATTTGAATGTATTTCGTTCAAATTGTTGTTTTTCCATTTCCATGACGGGCAGTTTGTTGCAGTTTACAAGTTAAAAATAGACTACAGGTAATAATAGAAAAATAGAATTAAATAAATATAAAAACGCCATCTAGTGGCAGGGTGCGGAAACATAACTATTTTTATATAGCTTTAAAAAGATTGAGGCAATGGCATTGAACTTCATACGGCCTAAATAATTAAAAAGTAAATAAGTATCAACATCAAACTTAAAATATTTGTAGAATGCTGCTTAACTAGGCAGACCACTGATTCGATCCCGGATCCCAGCCATGTACCAATGGGGTTTTTAGTTTAAAAACTTATGTACATAATTTGACAAACTACCACTTTTCCATCTAAATAATATATCTCAACAGAACTCGCTACTCGTTAGGTATAGCCTCACAAATACCATCGGCTAGACGAGGGAGGTTTTCCGCTGGGTAGGTACCCTGGAACTGTAACACGGTGAAGAAAGAAAAAAAAGAAAAAAGAAGGAATATACATACTTAATGTAATGTAAATAGCTGCATGTACAAGCACGTTTTATCTCTAGGAAGATATAAATAAGGTGTTTTTTGTCGGTATCAAATATTATCTCCCTCAATACTGTATCAAAGTTACTGTTTGATACGACATTTTTAAGATTAGTTTTACCTCTAATGACGATAAACAAACAAATCTAGACTAATTTATTTGTTTTGTAAAAGACGCCATCTGTTGGATATTAGTTGAACTAACGGTGCGAAGTATTTGCCTCTATGTCACTCTCTAGACGCCTAGATTTTGTTCTGGAACAATATTCGGATTCGAGTGAGTTAAAAGAGTCTCGGCCTGCTCACGGAGGGTTGATTTTAGGGATCCGCAGGCTGGGGTGGTTCTGATAATAATCTTACTACACCATATCTGGATATGTCAGTTGTGCTGAAGCTGGGAATACGGTGCAAGGTTTATGTGTAAAATAGAAAATTATAAGCTTGTATAAGAATTTCTTCTTTTATTATAACTGAATGAACGATTTATGTCTGTGAGTGAGATAATCTGTGCTGTATAGTTTTCATTTTGATGCGTTCGACTCGGTTGAAACTTCCCGCTATTTGAGACATGTTCATTCATTCAAATCGGTCGCGGTCAAGGTTCACTGAACGAGCGAGAGATCGAATGACTTCCTTGTCAACAACAGCGGCTTGCTCGTTAAAATTAGATAGTGTATTGTGTGGATCACCAAAGGAGGCGAAAGATCGGCCACACAGTATAAACCACAATCAGGGATACGAGCAAAGAGACCCGGCGCCGGTAGTCTGCACAGAAGCCAAGAACGCTCAAGTAAGTGGCACTTTGTACTATTGGTTGATTTGGGTGAATCGGCGTGTCTCTGATTGTAGCCAAACAGGTGTATCTACCTCGTAGGTACACCCTCGGCAGGGTTGTTTTAACCCTGACCCAAATGTACCGGACGTATCAAAAGTAACGCGCGCGTTCGGTACATTCTTTTGGTGCCGAAACCCGGGATTAAGTACTAGTCAAGTGCTTTTCCATCAAATATATTCATTTCCGTAAATTTAATATGTTTTTGTCCATCGAAATGCAAGCTTGTGGGGACGAATCTTGTTAAATTTAATTATCATTGTTGTTGCAACGCCATTTTTACGCTTACCTACATATTTATAAAATTTATTGCAATAAATTCTCCGTATTTTTCCCTATCTGTACATATAATTTTCGTGTAGATTTGCTATATTTTAAGTGAAATTATAGGTTGGAGAAAATTAAATTATTAGTAAATATCACAGACTATATAAATGCTATATTATATCGGTATCATTCAATCGATTGATTCGATTGATTGAATGAATCATTTATTGTCGATGGTCAGATAGGGTTGCCAGACGAGTAAAAAAGTATCGATTATTTTTAGAATCGATTCGATTAGCGAATTGAATATCGAATTTAGTAATAAAAATTACTTCAGTTTTTTATAAAAATATTTTGTTGATATCTTTTAAGTGGCGTTTCATCATATCGGTTTTACTGAATTATTTCATCAGGTTTGCATGATAAGTTTATGGCAATTCAATTGCGAACAATTCTCTAGTGTTTTCGGTGTTTGTGATTATTATTCGGTGCTTTAAATTTATCATGGTAATGGAGGTTATATTTCAGTAATTATTTTGCGAAGTTTTTAATAACATTAGTTTTTTTTGTTTATTGTTTTCGTTTGTTTACATCAGTTATTTGGTACTAAGTTTAGTAATCGGTTTCGAGTTAACTTTTACGCTGACAGTAGGTACAAAACTTTATATTATCGGTGTGCTTTCTGTATAGTGTAGGTATACAAATAGTATTTTATAATATTTCTAATTGTATAGGTTAGGTTAGTTCTATTCAATATTTGTTAGCTCATTAACAATGTCGTACGTTCCGAAGCGAAGGATGGGCGCTATGAAGAAGATTAAATCTAAATCGATGGAAATGGAATATCCTACTATACACGACTTACCGTCGTTACGTCGCAAGCGCACTTTGGCGATTAATCGATTATCAAAGACACTCGAAGTCGCGAAACTGGCGATGCGTGATGTGGAATCAGTGGATATGTTCTTAACATATTATTCGGAGGTAAAAAAGGTAGTGAGTAGTTTTGAGGATGCTCATATGCATATTTTGAGCATAATGGAGGACGAGTCTGAGGATGATGAAGACCAAATTCGAACCGATTTTGATCAAATATATTTTGAAATCGGCACTATTCATCGCAAATTAACAGCTACTAACCAAGTATCACCATCAATTGCACCTGCATCTCAGTATTGCAATCATAGTCACATACGGTTGCCAAAAATCAATTTACCTAAATTTTCAGGAAAAATAAAGTGTTGGTCTGAATTTTATGATATTTTTGATTCTCTTATACATGAAAACAACTCGTTGCAAGACAGTGAGCGAATGCAGTATCTAGTGAGTAGTCTCGAGGGTGATGCTTTGACACTTATACGTACTTTTCCTGCTACAGGTGAATATTATCGCGAGGCTTATCAGGCACTTGTAGATCGATATAGGAATAAGCGCGAGCTAGCTTTTACTTGCTGGAAAGAAATACTTAACATAAATCTGAAAGTCACATCGCCTCATGACTTCCGCCGTGTGCTGGATGGTATGAGTGAAAACATTACTATTCTAAAGCGATTAGGTCTTCCGACGAGTGAGTGGGACTTTGTGCTTGGTTATCTTCTGTTATCAAAGCTAGATTCTAAAACAAGGTGTGAATTCGAACAGGATCATTCTTCATCTGAGATACCTAGTTATACTGAAATAGGAACATTCCTAAATTCCAAGTGCGAAGCTCTTGTTCGTAACACACATTTTTCTTCTACCGAAACAGATAGGTCAGATAAACCACTAGTAGATCCTAAATCCCGCATATTAAATAGTAGTTTCACTCATCAGAAGCGGCGCACTTCATCGTTTGTGGTAAATACTGAAATTGGAGACACAAGGCCAAGTACCTCACATACTACCTTAACTGCAGCCATTAAAAACTATCAATCCTCATCTGGATCTTCCCGTAAGTGTCCCATGTGTGAGGAATCGCATTATATTACTCAATGCAAAGATTTCGGTCAGATGCCAGTGTCGGAAAGAATGGAGTTCGTAAAGAAACGGCATTGGTGTTTCAATTGTCTTAAGGCCTCACATATTTTGAAGGATTGCAAATCGATTTTTAGATGTCAAAAGTGTCATCGACGTCATCATACACTTCTTCATTTCGATAATCCTAAATCAGTTGACGACAAGAGCAACTCAAGCGTGTCACCCGTACGAGTACTTACAAATACTAGTGATAATTCGGTCGTTATGTTGTCTACTGCGAAAATCGATGTTCGTGACTCATCCGGTAACTTCCAATCACTTCGTGCTATCATCGATACCGGAAGTCAAGCAAATTTCATAACGCAACAGGCAGCTAGAAGGTTGGGTATTCTAAGTACTACATCGACGTCATCCAGAGTTCAAGGTTTAGGTCAATTGTCAACATCAGTCTCTGGCGTCGTCACTTTGGATGTAGGCAAGAACGGGTCAGGATTATTTAGTGTCAAGGCTCTTACTATACAAAGTATTTGTGGTGAGATGCCATCAATCAGGCTGAACATGTCATCGTGGCGTCATGTTCAGCATCTATCGTTAGCGGATCCTGACTGTCATATACCCGGACCAATAGACGTTCTTCTAGGCGCAGAAGTTTTCTCATCAGTACTCTTACCTGGTAACATCAGTGGTGAACCTAATCAACCATCAGCGCTTAACTCAGTCTTCGGTTGGCTCCTCCTCGGAAGCGCTGGTGGTATCAAGGCCACTGAATCTAACTATTCCCTTCTTGTAAGTAATAACCACTTTCATGAAGAAGTACAACGACCTCCGCAAATCGACGGTATTACTATATTTGCTAAACGTTCACCAGAGCCTACTGTGGAAAATCCAGCTGACATAATTTTGACGAGTCACATTTCATGTGACGTCCCCCAGCATGCATCATGGTGGGCGGGACTCGGATGTGGACCGTCAGTCAACGCTACAGTGTATGTTACGAAGTTGAGATCTGAAGAACATATTCAATCATTGTTGATTGAAGATAATGCGAATTCTGTCGACTTGGTGCGTAGGAGACCCTCATCAGTACAAAGATCAGAGCGTGTTCGACTGATACGAAGCCTTCGCCATGAAAATATACCCACTGGGGAACTAACCACAAATCAGAGAGAACTTCACGAATCTCCTTTCACATATTGTGCTCTTCAGTTGAAGGAAGGTAAACTTCGTTCGAATCAAATTAGAAGCCTTAATCCTTTCTTAGACGATCAGGGAACCTTTAGGGTGGGCGGACTCTTAACTAGATCGTACTTGAAATACAAGCATACACATCCACCGCTGCTTCCTAGAGGTTCTAAACTTACGTATCTTACTAAAGAGACAATGCATCGTAAACATTGTCATCAGGGCATATTAATGCAACAATTAGATTAACTTCTTTTTTTCTATGTTTTTTAGTTCATATATTCTATACTTTCTCCAACTTATACTTTCGTAGATTGTAAGTTATAAACACACATATTATAGGCATATATTCCTTATATGATCGGTGTTTAGATTTTAAGTTATAGATATACATATTCTAGGCATATATTCCTTATATGATCAGTGTTTAGATTATAGTTACAGTATACTAATTATAGGCATATATTCCTTATATGATCGGTGTATTACTTTCCGTCTTTTACTTGGTTTATTTAAAAATACAAGTTTGCATTTTGGTGGGCGGAATGTATAGTTTTCATTTTGATGCGTTCGACTCGGTTGAAACTTCCCGCTATTTGAGACATGTTCATTCATTCAAATCGGTCGCGGTCAAGGTTCACTGAACGAGCGAGAGATCGAATGACTTCCTTGTCAACAACAGCGGCTTGCTCGCGCAAGATATCTTAAAATAAAGACTTTAAAATTAGATAGTGTATTGTGTGGATCACCAAAGGAGGCGAAAGATCGGCCACACAGTATAAACCACAATCAGGGATACGAGCAAAGAGACCCGGCGCCGGTAGTCTGCACAGAAGCCAAGAACGCTCAAGTAAGTGGCACTTTGTACTATTGGTTGATTTGGGTGAATCGGCGTGTCTCTGATTGTAGCCAAACAGGTGTATCTACCTCGTAGGTACACCCTCGGCAGGGTTGTTTTAACCCTGACCCAAATGTACCGGACGTATCAAAAGTAACGCGCGCGTTCGGTACATGTGCTATTCTGTAATAATTCCAATCGATTGACGTTTGGAATTATTGCAATCAACATGGCGTCAGTTGTAATTTTTGACAGATTGTTATTCTCAGTGGGACTCTATTGGAATTATCAATTGGAATTTTATTTCAATTATTGGAATTTTTGACAACAGCGTTTTGTGCATTGCATTCATTGCAATTTTGTATAAACTTTAAGATTTTATATTTAATATGGCCCAATAATATGCAGCTTAGTTTTAATATAAATACTTTAGAGAAGAATTAAGCTAAATACACATATTCAAATATTTAAAATTAATTATAAGAAGAATAATATATAAAATAGGTACTAACATTTTTTCACACAAAAATATATAAATACATATTCGCATAAAAATTAATACTTATAGAAAATAACTAATTTAAAAAAAACAATGGATTTTGATGAAAATTGGAGGATAAATAATTTATGTCCTGGATTAAAACATACGCATTTTTATCTCAGAAAAGAGGACAAGGGATTACTTCTTTTATTTTGTTCTATTTCCATGCTGGTGACACCGCAGGCAAAAGCTAGTATCAATTCCTCTTTGTTACGTCGTACCTGTGGCTTTTTGTTTACGCAGGTATAAAAACTTGTCCGTTTCACAGCATAATAAACTAAAGAGTTGGCTAAAAAGACTAGCATCCAAGCCATTAATATAATTATAAACAAAATAATGCAATGGCGTGAAGTTGGCGCTTGGGATTTTGCGACAACAAGGCAATAGCTCTTTCAGAATAACCAAATCAGGCACTATTGGATAAGGATTGCATTGCTTAAAAACAGCAATTATTGTAATTGAAATTATTGCAATAGTGTTGGAATTTTTCAGAATAGCAGCCAATGTCGAGAAATTATTATATCCTTAAAAAAATAAGTCGTCAAAATTGAGATATTAAGAAAAATTGACTTATAAAGTCAGTTTTTCAAAATTACTGAAAAACTAATGAACCAATTTTTATGAGATAAAAATGGGACCAATCCGGAAGAATTGTCTGTCGATTAAAAAAAATATCATCAAAATCGGTTCATAAACGAGGAAGTAAGACACACATAAAAAAAAATATACGGTCGAATTGAGAAACGCCTTTTTTTTGAAATCGGTTAAAAGTATGGCAAATCTCAAAATAATCCTAGAAAAATGAGTAAGTATAGGTACTTATTTAGATTTATACAACATTTTCAACTCAAAATATTTTTATTATTTAGGGTTCTACTTCTATGGCTATTTAAAAGACTTAACAATGAGAATATGGCTAATCCAATAAAATATAAAATAATAACTATCAACAATTTGAGTTGAATATGTTGTATAAATAAACTCATTTTTCTAGGATTAATTGAGACTTGCCATATTTTTGACAGATATAGCCACGGACTCACCAGGCTTGCCACCTGTTTTGTCAATAACAGTGTGTCTCTGGCCACACCGCAAGGTATAAAGGTTGTGTTATTTTTTCTGATCCTTACCCAGTTAAATCGACTTTTTTTGAAAAAAAATTAAAGTATTTTAATGAAAAGCCAGAATGTACTTGGCTAACTGTAATAATTTCACTTTACGTGATGCTACCTGCTAAATTTTTCATATAATCTAGATACATTTTCAAGTTCCGCCTTTTACGAGATGCACAGGAAAACGCATAATGCACTTGTTGTCAGTTATCCCATGTGTGTTGAAGTGAGGAACAAGTGTACAACAAATATATAACACCACTCAATAGGACAGGGAGCTGTTGATATAATGAAATGAATGTAATATGCACATTGGGGACATCTTGTATACAGTGATGTGGGAATCTGCGCTCAGTGGATGCGGCATTTTAAATATTTGATCTAAATTGATTTAATTTTCATTGATAAAATTAGTTTTTCTCAATAAATAAAAAATATATAAAAATGTGAATAAAATTAATATTAGTTTTTTAAAAATATTTTTTGTAGTGAAACTACTTTAGGCGCTTTGAGGGAAACATATTGTTACGCGTAACATGTTCTTACCAAAAGATCCGAACCTGTGGCCAGAATAAAAAAAATGCGCTTATTCCATCTAGTCATACTGGTTGTCCTATTAGTATAACTATTTGGACACAAATCGTCCAAATTGTCCTACTCACCAGTAGGACAGTTTGGACATGTTGAATATATTCCAAATAGAACTACTTTCAATTTTACGGTACCTACATTCGATAACAGAAGCCTTTGCAAAAAAAACAGTCTTATACCAATTACTACAAATTATCCTATATATTCAATATTATCCAAAATCAATATCTGACAGACCCTATTGTCTCCGAATACAAATCCGTGGCCAGAATAAAAATATCGCATAAATTAAAAAAAAAAAAGCCAAAGAAGTTTCACAGTTTTCTTACGCGTGTACCTATAAAAATAAGCGTTTTTTCTTCTTCACCGGTCGCCGTATAGCTCCCGAAACCGTGTACCCAAGTCTCCCTCTTTTAGCCGATGATATATGTGAGGCTATACCTAACAAGTGGCCATTGCAGTTCTATTGAGGTATATTTATATGGAAAATCCTCTAGTTGTTTGTCGGATTATGTACATTGTACATATGTATTTAATTATAAAAAAACCCAAATTAAATACTATGGTGTCTTTTTTTTACTGTGAAGTTGTTAGAAACTAGTCAAAGACGCTTAGAGATATTTATGCAACCGCGAATTTTTACTATCTTTACAGCGCCTTTTTGGTGGATTTTTTTATTATTTGTTATTATGTGGGTATTTTGAGTTTCTAAAACGAATTCTATTTTTTTTCAAAATGGCTCCATCAGGATTTTGATGATTCCGCCAATGTCAAGTATTATAGACGTCACAGTAACAATATATAGGTAGGATGCTCTCGCCGACCGTGATATGTCCTATTAATCACTGATTAATCACAACTATTCCCCATCACGTCTCCGCGGGCGCGTGAGCTATTCACCAAGGCGTGACGGAATTTCGAATTTAATACTATAATATCTATTCTAATTTTTACATAACACATTGCATTATCAGTTTTGTTTGGTAGTATTTTAAAGATACCGCATCCAAAATGAATATGCATATAATTCGTGTAGTTTAAAGGACAGTTCTATTGTCGGGGGTAAATTCCCTGATGTCACTTCCCCAGGTCCCAAAGGTGCTTCCAACTTTGATTTATTTACTTGGCACCATTGTACGACATCAAATTAACAGACCGACCAGTGTGTACATGTTACACTTAATCAGGGCGTCACTGTTTACTTCTACTTTAATTATTGTTTGGATATGTCTGGTTTATTTGGCTAGCATTAAAAAAAATTAAGGAAATGGAAGGGAATTGGAAGAGGGTTGAGGGTTCTGTGATGAAAAACAGTATCAGTTATACCATTTTCTTCTATATATAATATCTTGTGGTCTTTCTTTGTTTGTGAATTTAAAATTATTTACGAATAACAATACTTAATATAAACCTTCAAACTAATCTAAACATTAAAAATAACTAAATAAACCAGGTCCGCGTGGAACATTGGCAAGAATACTGGTTGCATTTCGCGATATAACAAATATCATCGGCTAAAAGAGGGAGACTTGGAATATACTTATTTTTAATAATTTTGCCGCGCTGTAATAGTTGTGATTAGTCACGGTCGGCAGACCAGAAGAGATGATCGATTTGGCATTTGAACCCCACGGACCTAAAGTTTACCTCAAACGGCACAAATTTGTAGTTTTCAATAATTGAACTCGAAGTTTTACGCATTAATGACTGCTATAATTTTTATCTGTTAGTCTTCTTCTTTTATTGGGGCTCCACCAATGTTAATCGATGATTTGCCAATGTCAAGTATTATAAGCCTTTATTGTATAGTAGTTGTCCGCTCCCGGCTTCGCCCGTGGATATTTTCGAACAAAATAAAATATAGCCTATGTCACTCAGGGATATCGTAGCTTTCTATTGGTAAAATAATTTTAAAAATCGGTTCAGTAGATCCAGAGATTACCCCCTACAACCTCACAAATTTTACCTCTTTATAATATTAGTATAGATATGCTGATTAATCGGTATCTAAGATCCCCATCATTTCAAGACGGAACGTGTGCGTCGGTTGCCATGACATGACGTAGAATCTATCTGCTAGTCTGTCTGGATATTTGCAAATATTTAAATATTTTTTATCGAGATGAATCAAAGTAAATTATCGTTGAATCATCAAAATGTATGTATTTATTTAATTACGTATAAAATATTTAAATATTTGTAAGTATATTTTATATTTTATACAAAAATGCTGTCACAGCTGATTATTCCTCTGAATATTCCTATCATCACTACATAGTATAAAACAAAGTCGCTTCCCGTCTGTCTGTCCCTATGTATGCTTAGATCTATAAAACTACGAAACGGATTTTGATGCGAGTTTTTTAATAGATAGAGTGATTCAAGAGAAAGGTTTATATGTATATAACATGCATAATATAGTAGAGAAACACTGATAATTTTAAAGGTTTCTAATGTGATGTCGTAAATAAACACATTTTTTGCGCTTACATTGCAAACGCTGGCTGAACCCTACGAGATAGATCAAAATAATATACTACAGTATTGTACACCTTAGAAAGGTCTACAAAAAAGTCCGCTGTGGTATATGCTCTTAGGGATAACCCACAATAACCATTTTTTATCCTTTACTTTTTACGAGAAAAAATTGCTTATTACGAAACGATTTTAAGCAATACAGCATTAATCCTTATCCAATTAAGTACCTTAAATACATTGTGCATTTAATATAGATCAATATGGCCCTTTACAGCATGTAATTTAAATGAATATTTTCGAAGATATTACAGATTTAAAATGCAGGGACATAGCGGTTGCGGTGGTACCGGCCCCACCTCCATTTTTTAATAGCGATTTTAGTATTTTTGTATGAACAATACCCAAAGTTAGTGGTAGGGGTAGGGGTAGGGGTAGTGCAGGCAAGCCAACGTTTGGGCAGGACAACGTCTGCCGGGTCCGCTAGTTTATTATAAAACGAAATTCGCGTAGAATAAGGAATAATGACGTAATTTATGTAAATACGCAGAGATTTCCCTTAATTTAATCTTGTACCCCCGTCAATTACCCGTCCGTCAGAAGTTCAAAAAAGTATAAATTCGGTACCTATAAATTAGTATCTTCCCAGTCCCGTAAAAATATTTAAAAATCATTTAGGTCAACTCTTATGTTCTCTAGAAAAATATTTGTACCAAGTTTCAAGTCGATACACCAAATACAAACTTCTACACCCCGTCGCACCCTTTAGGGGTTGAATATCGAAATATTCTTCCTTATTCCTTAAGGGTCGTTTTTAAAAATACGTGTTTTATTATTTGTTTGAAGAATATTTGTACCAAGTTTCGAGTTGAAACACGTATACGGATTCCCTATACAAACTTCTACACCCCGTTGCACCCCTTAGGGTTGAATATCGAAATGTCCTTCCTTATTCCTTGTCTACATAATAAAGGGCACCTCTGTGCAAAATTTCAGCTTCCAAGGGTTTGGGCTGGACGCTGATGAGTCAGTGAATGAATAAATCGGAACTTCTCTTTTTATATATATATATATTTATATATATATACATAACATACAGATTTAATTGATTAAAACAAAATAAATAAAACTCAATTCCCACGAGAATAAAGTAAACTAAGTATTTATTTAAACAAAATATTAAAAAAGAACTCACTCCACAATCACATGCACAATAAATTGGAATCAGTGTCGAATAAAATTTAAATAACACAACGAGTTTAAGGTGACAACAGGAAAAAATATGTAAGAACCCGTGGGATGGACAAATAGTGATTTTGGTTTATAATTCGCAAGGGCAGCACCCAACTATACACGTGTATGGCACGCGTCGGGGGCCTGCGTTAGACGTTACTAACCCTATATAGGGTAACCATGCTCTATGAAAAGACAGGACTTTTATCTATGCAAATTATGGAAAAAAGATCCCATTATCAATAAATTAATATTTTTGGTATTGGAAAATTTTATGGATTCGCGACATGTTTTCGGCACAAGTGCGTGGATTTCCCGGCCCGAGTACCTATACTCGACCTGAGAATGTCCGGGCAGGATTTCGTATGCCTGAGTCGGTAATTTTTAGCTGCGCATTTCTGGCCGGTTTTTTTGCACGGGTTGCCTTACAGCTCCCGAAACCGTGTTACGGTCCTAGTGTACCCAGCGCAAGACCAAATCTCCCTCTTTTAGCCGATGGTATTTGTGAGGCTATACCTAACAAGTGGCCAGTTCTGTTGAAGTATATTTAAATGGAAAAGCCTCTTAAGTGTGGTTTGTCGGATTATGTATATAAGTTTTTAATTATAAAAATCCATTGGTACATGGCCGTGATCCGGGATCGAACCCGTGGTCTGCCTAGTTAATACCAGACGTCGTAACCAGTCCGCCACCGACGCACCTTTTGTTATTATTAGATATGTATGTATGTAATGTATGTATGTTGAATTTAATAAATACACATTACATCATCATCATCAACCTTTTAAGATCCACTGCTGGATCATTGGTCTCCCACTAGCGCACCATTTTAGTGGTGCTCATTGAGAGGAATAGCCATAGTCTACGCCAGAATTACCAGTTGGTGACCGGGCGCCGGCTTTACGTGCTCTTCGAAGCACGAGGAGTCGATTTGGTGCTTAGCATTTTGGCAGCGAGTAGGATTTGAACCCGGGAGGTTTTAAGTCCACAGTCCTACCAATTAGGCTATCGACAACCTTGCACATTACAGCGACCGTTATTATATTAAATCTATTTTTTTTCTTACTAAATTATGCAATCTATGGCCACCCTAACCACACAATTCACAAACTGATGCTGCGCAGTTAAAAAGCGTGTCCTTTATCTTAACTGATTGTATAATCAGTGCTTAGAGGGACGTACCATGACGTATCGGAAACATGGATTTAGAAATATGAGATTTTGATGTTCTGATTAAGTTCTCCTTTGTACAGTCAATGCAATAATTCTACCACATTTCGAAGGAAAAGTTCAGACAAACGATATGTGATCTTAAAATACCTCAATGAAGTTGGCATGGGATAAGTGGCCTTAAAACATTAAGGTGATCTTCGGACGGTTTGGTACCTATTAAAAAAACCTTCGGTATGTAGGTCACAGAAAATTGTTGGTCCGGCCGCCGTTTGATCGAGATTGAAGACAGGCCACACATTAGCAATGTAAATCATACGATCTAGATCACATGCAATTCACTCACCCACACAGACACACAATATTCGATTAAACAAAGGCGTGTGGATGTGTGTGTGACAGATCGTTCCGGTCAAATGAATTTGGGGGGGGGGAGGGGACCTATCTCCATCTCTCTACGGTCTCTACCTATAAGAATTGGACGAGTCTGTGGTCGTGGACCGTACGGCGACCGGTCGGGGATTGGACGAGTGTGTGGCCACCTTTAGAATCACTTGAGAACGGCTGGACCGACTTGGATTTTTTATGTTCTGAATAATATTTTAAGGGAAAGAAAGTAGATATTATTAAATCTATAATATTTAAAGTGATAACGTCTATCTATCTACCTATTAGATCTGTTTTGTATGTCCAGCCAGAATATGCTGAAATTCAGGCTGAAACCTTATATTGTAGAGTTTCGAAGATAAAAAAAATATTAAATTTCTATGTATCTTTCAATTAATCCATACCTACGTAACGCTACATTGGCTCCTTAAATCCGAACCAATTCATACTGTAACTGTACTTAGGTTGAATAATAAAAAAGGCGGAGTTTTAATGTATTTATACCAATAATTATAGTATTTAGTCATATGTGGTATCAAATTTCCATTATTACTACGAATTTTAGGGAAAAACCGGATTTATACCGCAGGGTAATTATTGGTTTTGGGGAATTGTTACAATGTATGAATTAGAGGGGGATTTTTATTAATAAAACTATTATGTACTAATCCGGGAACCAAACTCTGAAAAGATGTGACTTTATTACGTCTGTTGTAAAGTCTTCTATTCAGAGAGACAGTTCCTGTCGTCTGTGTCAATTTCACTCAATAAACGGATTTTGTTGCGGTTCACAACGAAGGTTTACCATAACAAAATGACATCGGTACTGTAAAGAGGTCGCTTGCCTTAGTTTGGAAAATTATGTAAACTCCTTTATAATTTCAAATGTATGAAAGAAGAATTAAGAAAAAAACTTAGAAAACAGTTGGTGTTTGGGGGCCATCCATAAATTACGTCACAGATTTAGGGGGAGGGGGGGGGGGGGTGTCCAACGTCATGGTGACGTAATTTATGGATGGTCCCTTGGTCGAGAATTGGGAGACATGCGATCTCTCATAATATATAGATAAAATGAAGAAAACAATAAATAGCGATTATAAAATATAATGTGTATAATTGAAGGCAAGATCCCGAGGACCGACGTTACAGTACTTAGAAGTACAATAAAATAGTCTAGAGAAAAGTCCGCGGTAGTTGATTGTAAACCTATATTGTACCCGTGCGTATCACATACATACCTTTGCCTATA
Source organism: Nemapogon koenigi (assembly GCA_963924495.1). Taxonomy (NCBI): domain Eukaryota; kingdom Metazoa; phylum Arthropoda; class Insecta; order Lepidoptera; family Tineidae; genus Nemapogon; species Nemapogon koenigi. The sequence goes on from OZ004648.1 coordinate 8,596,758, forward strand.
CCCTAGTCAAAACATTTAAAAAAGTTGAATTACATTTCTTCATCTTCAGACTGTGACCATCCACTGTTGGACGTATGTTATCACTCCATCTTGCTGGTGATCTGCCGACACTTCTATAATCCATTCTAGGTCTCCACTCAGTAACCCTTGATATCCATCTACTATCGTATCTTCCAGCTATATGTGTCCTGCCCATCTCCACTCTAGTTCCAATGTCCACCACTTTCTCTCTTACAATTTTTTATAAGAATAAATTTATTCTATTATGCCGTTTCTATCTGGTTTCGATAGATATTGTTTGTTGCCATTGCTTGCCTCACCTGATTTCGTCGCTGTAGAAGTGTAGATATTCTGAATTTTTGGTCAAAAATACTCTTGATGCCAAATAAAAATACTTATGGTGCCAAATAAAAATACTCTTGGTGCCAAATGCCAACTTATGTTTGACGGAAGACTTCTACTGAATAACATTTGAAAGGAAACTGTTATTTTTACAACTTTTCTGTCCGTCCGTCTGTCACAGAGGTTTTTCTCGAAAACTATGTAATGTAGGAATTTGATATTTGGCATAACGTTAGGTCTTGTCGACACGCACATGTATCACCATGCAATAAATAGATTAAAAATAGAATAGAATAAAAACATTTTTATGCACAAGCGTAAGAAGTGATAATTCTTTGGCTTATATTATTTATTTAACATGATTAAATAATAAATAAATATTAACTCATTGTTAACTAGCATTTGCCCACGGTGGAAATAGAATAATTACAGTAACACATGAGAGAGAAAATAGCAATGTTTAGTGACGTTTAATAAAAAAAAAATCACGGGTTTACTTACAGCTCCCGGGAACCTTTGCTGGCCCCAGGGTACCCAGTGGAAGACAAAGTCTTCCTCACTTAGCCGAAGATTTTTGGAGGCTATACCTAAGGAGTGGCCAGCTCTGTTGAAGTATGTAGATGGAAAAGCCTCTTTGTACGGTTTGTCGGATAATGTACATAGATTTTTTATATATTAAAAATTTAAACACAGTAATATTGGCTAAAGCTGATAATACATATTTTAAAAGTTTACACTCGTTTAGCTCTCGAGTAGATGCACCAACTGTGCACAACTTGACGAAATATGCAATATGTCGACGCAGTGGGTTATCATATCTAGTAATAATATGTACCAAATAATATTACAAAACGGATTATGACTATATGCATTGATCTAGAAAAGAAATGGATATAGCAAGTTAGTAAGATCGCTGACTATATGACGTAAAAGAAGGACAAACAAACATCGTTTTTTTTTTCTTTCTTCACGGGTTGCCTTACGGTTCCAGGGTACCCAGCGGAAGACCTAGTCTCTCTCGTTTAGCCGATGGCATTTGTGAGGATATATCTAACGGAGTGGCTAGTTCTGTTGAGGTATATTTAGATGGAAAAGCCTCTAAGTGTGGTTTGTCGGATTATGTACATAAGTTTTTAAATAAAAAACCCATTGGTATTGGTATTAAAATCCGGGGTCTGCCTAGTTAACCAGACTTAACCACTCTGCTACCGAGGCACCTATATATATAGTTTATATATATACATACACAGTTTCGCATTTATAGCACGGGTACGATTTATATATTTTATAACAATTAGAGATAGATATTTTTGTAGATCATTTTCCACAATTTTTTCCTACATCATTTTGTTATATCTCTGACGGATTAAACAGCATACATTAGGAAAGCGCGCTGGCGCTCCGACGTGGTTCACTAATACTATTAATACTCAGCTCAACATGATAGGTCCATGTGAAAACCGCAGCAAAATCCGTGAAATGGGCAAAATGGACAGACACACATAAACAAACGCGAAGGATTTTGTTTTATAACACGTAGTGATATGTCCATCTTTTATACTAAAACCAATATTAAGAATGTTATTATATATTTTATAATAAATAAATAATAATATATAATATAATAATTAAATAAAAGAGTAGGAAGTTTTTTTCACAAAGGCTTAGTCTTTGCATACAAAGAGGAAACGCTGCCAGTGTACTGGCACTATATATATGCCACAGGTGGTATTTTCGACGGCATATTTTTTTTTTAGTTTGTAATTGAAATTTGTAATAGGTAATTGTATATATAGGTAGATATATATTTGTTTTAGAAAGAACTATGCATCTTAATTAAAGTTAAAACTTAAATTCATAATCATTTGGTACAGATTATTGAAACTCACAGTAGGGCGTGGGTCTAACTTACCCGCTGTGATCCACACTCATGTTAACAAGAAAAATTATATACAAGGGCTCTTATACACTCTACAATGTATAACAATAACATAACAATAGTACTTCACGATAAGTTTTTCATATTATTTTTATCGCAAAAACTAACCATCATAGTTCTAATAACTTGAGGCGTGGCCAGACACGAGCAATGGCCACATTTAAAGCTAAAGAAATATCTGGATGTCATGTTCAAGCACGAGAATTAAATCTATCATCTATCATCACGCCTTTTATCCCAAGAGGGGTAGCCAGAGACAATCGAATGCCATTTGCTACGATCCTGACATACTACTTTCGCTTTTTTTTATATTCATCATACCTTTCATACCTACATACCTACATACGCTCGGCGATTGTGTGAACTTTTAATATTGCATCAATAAATTTTTAATATGTTCAAAAAAAGTACACCTAGGTCGTCCTCTGCCAGCATTTCCTTTCACTCAAGCCAATCTTTTTAGTCAATCTTTCATCCTTCATTCTTTCAACGTGGCCAAACCAGCGTAAAATACTTTTCTTCATTTTAGTCACAACATCATCTTTCACTCCGCATTCTTCTCTAATGACATCGTTCCGGATGCGGTAAATATGTTTAATATGACACATTTTACGTAAAGACCGAATCGAATTTCCACTGCATTTATTATTTTCATACTTTCATACCCAAGTCTTTCTTCCATAAGTAAGTGATGGAACTAAAACAGCATAATGTACCTATATTAATTTGACTTTTAGTTGTAAGTTGTGTAATTAAATTAAAGTATTTATTTAAACCCAGAACCGTTTCAAGTTTCAAGTAGGCACCTGCAATTAGGTACAACCTTTAACTAGAATATAAAAAAGGCATAAGCAGTCACGAGGACTGTCGACAGAAGTAAAAACTTAAAACTATGAATAACAGTGGTTTTTAATTTATATAAGTATATACATATAATAACGCATCTACATCGCGCCTAAAGAAATGTTCTCTTTTAAAAAAAACTGCCAGCCAAAAATGCCCGATGCAGTTTTATGGATGGATGCAGAAAGTGGCTGAATGAGCGAAGTATTTGTGAATAAATTATTTATTGAGAGCTTGTATTGACTTTTTAAAATACAACAGTACCTACATATAAATTTAATCTAAAAAAACTTAAACACCTTAAAACTAAAAAGAAAAGGGATGAAGAAATCAAAACTAGATTGCCTCATCCAGCTCTGAAGCTCCAACCGTGCCAAGAACACAAACTTCTTGGAGTCAGATAACCACGGGCCAAGAGTCTCAACCTTGTATTGACTTTTTACACATAATTCTTTTATTTTATCTCCAAGTAATAATTCATAACCCTACATGAAAAAAGTCGCGTGTATATTGTGTAGGTGCATTATGCATATCCCTATTTTGCATAATGTATAATGTAAAAATAATATAAATATCTAGACAAATATGCAACTAAAAATAAAATCCCTGCTGCAAACACCATGAGAGCATTCTCTGTCCAATCATACTTAGATTATCCTAATATCATTTCAGAAATATACATCGAACTATGAAATCATGCCCAAGTTTTGACGCGGCATTTTGGATTTGATCGGCCTGAATATGGAAAAACATGTAGGAAACAAATGTGTAGAAATAAATGATCCACAAAAAAGTCCGCTAAGTAGAACAGGTAAATAATCTGTTTATAATTTAAATGAAGTTATCGAATGTCATTTGTTACGATCCTGACATACCTCTTTCGCTTCTTTTATATTCATCATACCTTTCATACATCGCCGGCGAATCTAAAACGAATATAATAAAAAAATATGTGTCTGCTTTTTTTAGAGACTTGTTGGACTTAACACCTTAGACTTATCTCATTAAAATTAGTTTTCAATTTTTTTTTAAATCGAAGGCTTTTCCATCAAAATATACCTCAACAGAACTATATAGCCACTCGTTAGGTATAGCCACACAAATACCATCGGCTAAACGAGGGAGACTTGGTCTTCCGCTGGGTACCCTGGAACAGTAACACGGTTTTGGGAGCTGTAAGGCAACCCATGAAGAAAGAAAAAAAAATTATTAGCACTATAATATTTCACACATCTATGTTTCGATATCACTGGTGAACAAGTCCCTATGAATACGAGATCAGGTGGCTCCCCTAGTTTTTGGAGCGAAAAATACCCCATCTATATGCGCGGGTCAAACTGTTTAATTTTGGGGTAGACAGGCGAAGTCGGGTTACATTGTACGGCCATCTCTTTTATTTTATTCTAGCTAGTGGATATTTTCGAAAAAAAATCGTAGCTTTCTATTCGTGATATATTTTTTTAGAATCGGTTCAGTACTTTGAGAGATTACCCCTTACATCAAAAACTTTCAAACTTTACCTCTTTGTAATAATATTAGTATAGATATACCTACTAAGGCCAGCACAAGACTTTGGTCGTATCATTTTGTAATTATATTATACATTTTTAATTTTTCTACGGAAAACGAAGAGTAGATTCTAATTCTAAATACCTACCTACGACCCCTGAAAGCTTCCTAAGACCTTTTCCAATTTCAAAAGAATACTGGACCTAATAAAAATCAATTGCCAAAAAAAGGTCAAATACGTATACAAATAGACGTGCATGTATGAAACGATGTATAGATGTGGATGAAGCAAGAGAAGTATGTAAGGATCGAGAGAAATGGCGTTCCATTTGGTAAACAGACATAACCTGAGAATGGCTAGACCGATTAGTTTGATTTTTCTGAAGAAAAATTGGAAAAGTTGCCCAGAAAATGGTTAATTCGGGGAAAACTGAGTGGTTTTTTCTATGGGATTTTTGTATGAACTAAGTTAAAAATAAAAATCGGTTCAAATCTACGATGCTGTGATATACTGGGACGGTCGGACGGACGGACTGAACGATGTTTCTTATAGGATTCCTTGTATACAGAACCCTAAAAACCCTATTGGCCCATAATATGACGGGGATCGAAGTTTAAACCAAAAGTTTTCATATAGAGTAACATAATCTGAAATGAAACACATTAAATTCTCCCCTTTTACTCACTGTCATTCCTTATCTTATCAGACATTGTTTGACGTCCGTCCAGTTCGCGCGCTATCAGTCGACTGCCATTGAAAGAACAAAGCGCCTTATCTTAGCCCTCAATCGTGAGGGTAGATTTTAATATTTTTTCGCGCTAAATAAAACCGCGAATTCATTGTTATAATGTATAATACTTTGTGTTCCATATTATAGGGGTAAATACTAAATATACCTCAATAGAACTGGCCACTCGTTAGGTATAGCCTCACAAATACCATCGGCTAAAGGAGGGAGACTTGGTATTCCGCTGGTTTCCTTGGGAATCTTTTGAAATTTTTCATGGTAGGGGTAGGTATATAAATTAACTAAAATTTATTTTAATTTTGAACACACAGTTTCACACACTTCAATTTTATAGATTTGTATTGATGGACATATACTATATTTTACTTCATTAGATATAGGGAAATAACATCTATCCGACCCCAAATGTCCTGCTAGCTTGGTACCCTCTGCTAGATAACAAACGAGGCTCTGGCGACCGAGCAATGACGGCTGGAAGAAGCTACAACGAGCCTGAATAACTAAATAGTATTAAAATGTCTGGTGCAGAAGGCAAGGGGAAACCACTGCACTATTCTTTCCAAGAAAGTTAAGCATGGCGAATCAATACAAGGTGCGTCGTGCTGTGGACCGCCATGATTGACCACGACTGCTCTGTCAGACTGAGAAGAAAATATATTTTTAACAAAATTTAACCCTATAGAACAAGCAATTTACTCGGCATTCTAGTTGGACATTCTCGGACCGGGCATTCCTTGGCTAACCCCACGGAGACGAGATTACCCGATTTGACGATTATTGTAGATGACTTCAAGTAAAAACCAATTGTGCATTTTTTTTACCACTTCTATTAAAGTATCTAGATACAAAAAATACTAGAGTTCTAGGTATTATGACCTGTGCATGTTTTTAATTAAAAATCCATAATTTTCCCATCGAGTTGTCTGTCAATCTTTCCTTCATTTGCATGTCACAAGTCAAAACTAACAATCCATCAATCAGTTTATGATTAATTGTGTATTTTAACATTAACAAGTAGAACAAAACTACTTGTGGTTGCTTCATTGATGAAATATGTCAGAAAGTGAATGAACGTGTTAAAAAATGTATCACGGCTATTTCCAAAAAGGAATGTGGTAGATGCGAATCTGTTATTTTGAAAATATTTCTGGTATCTGAGCGAGACATTCAAGGTCATTTTTAGGGTTTCATACCCAAAGGGTAAAAACGGAAACCCTATTACTAAGACTCCGCTGACCGTCCGTCTGTCTGTCTGTCTGTCACCAGGCTGTATCTCATGAACCGTGATAGTTAGACAGTTGAAATTTTCACAGATGATGTATTTCTGTTGCCGCTATAACAACAAATACTAAAAAACAGAATAAATCAAATATTTCCACAGTACAATATTTGACAATACATAAAAATGTTTATTAAAAAAAATAGTGCGTGTCCGACTCACACTTGGCCGGTTTTTATTATTAATTGTTGAAAGCCGAAAAAAACACGTTCCTTTAATTTTTTTCTTTATTTGATTATTATATAGTAATACACACTCTGTGCACACTGGATATGCACTTCCAGAGCTCATTCTTCTATTTTAATCTACTTAACGTCCAATTCTTGTACGCGCAGCCTACTATCCGTTTTCAAATCGTTGTATTTGTGGTTGATTTCGATGGCCGGAACGATCTGTCACACACACACATCAACATGAATCTTGTGTGTCTGTGTGGGTGAGTGAATTGCATGTGATCTAGATCGTATGATATACATTGCTAATGTGTGGCCTGTGTTCAATCTCGATCATACGGCGGCCGGACCGAAAATTTTCTGTGAGGTGCATCTCGTCCATTAAGTGCAGCAACAGGCTGTTTAATATGGACAACTGGCTAAAAGTGAACACTGTTTTGTTGTGTCTCTAGCAACTGTGAGTGCAAGATATGAAGAAAACATCAGAAATAAATTAACCTGGCGAATTCACCATTTTTCACTTGACCTAAACAAAGCTCAAAATATAAATCGCCTAACAATAGAAATATCCCCTTAATTTATTCAAAATTTGTGCTCAGCGCGTAGAACAAATCGTTCGACGAGGGCGTGGCTACCCTGCTGTGAGAGTATGTCAATGTTGCATACAAAAGTTTGGGTAATACCCCACAATTCACCCATTGTTTGGGTACCCTGGCGAAAATTCACCGCCGGACACATGTTTAACACATTTCTGGGGTAATTTGCCCCTAATAGGTAATTTTGTCACTTGCTGTTAGATTTATGGTTGCGGGGGAAATGCTATTTAAAATAATAGAATTATATAGTTCGATTAATAAGGTGTTTTTTGATGCCCATATTTCCATCGATTCTGATTATAATTCACAGTAATAATATTATATGAAACGCTATAGGTATATATGAAATCGAAAGAGTTGGATTTTTACATTTTTGAAGTAGGGGGAGATCTTAGACCTGTGTTCACGACATGTTTTTCGGCACAAGACCATGGATTGTCCGGCCCGAGAATGTCCGGGTAGGAATTCGTGTACTGGCTTCCATGTAAGCCATTTGAAAACTTCTTTAGATGAGCTCTATATGGCGTTATTATATATTACGGTTCCAGGGTACCCAGCGGATGACCAAGTCTTTCTCTTTTAGCCGATGGTATTTGTAAGGCTATAGGTACCTAACGAGTGGCCAGTTCTGTTGAAGTATATTTAGATGGAAAAGCCTCTAAGTGTGGTTTGTCGTATTATGTACATAAGTTTTTAATTTAAAAACCCATTGGTACGTGGTTGGGATCCGGGATTGAACTCGTGGTCTGCCTAGTTAAGAACCGTTGCTCAAAGCCATTTTATAACTGTCAAAAATATGGCAAATCTCAGTTAATCCTGGAAAGGTGAGTTTATTTATACAACAGTGTAACGTTGTGCTCATTTAGTTAATAAATGAGACCATTTTTCTTAATGAGGTCTGAATAGTTGCTAACCTCCTTGCAAAAATAGTTGTTAACCTCCTTACAAAATAAGTTACTGACTTTTTTTTTTTTTTTTTTTTTTTTCTTCACGTGTTACGGTTCCAGGGTACCCAGCGGAAGACTAAGTCTCCCTCGTTTAGCCGATGGTATTTGTGAGGCTATACCTAACGAGTGGCTAGTTCTGTTGAGATATATATTTAGATGGAAAAGCCTCTAAGTGTGGTTTGTCGGATTATGTACATAAGTTTTTAATTAAAAAAAGCCGGGATCTGGGATCGAACCTTTTTTTTTTTTTTTAGTTAGTTACTGACTACCTATAATTTAGGAATTTTTCAAAATAATTTGAATTTGGAACACTGTCTGCTATTTGTTTATTTTCTTCCATTTTTAGTCAATTCCGTTTTAGCATTGCTAAGTAGCACACCTATTTCATAATGTCAATAATTTAATACAGTGAACAAATATTGCAACAAGCTGATAAAATATACTAATAAAGGAGCATGATATTTCGTGCTCCTTTTTACCCCTTCCTTTTTACTCCTTCATTCCTTTGGCTCCTTTAGATCCTTTTTGTCTTTTGTCCTTCCTTTCATTTTAATATATTCTTTTCCTGATGTAAAAATAATATAATCTACATAAAAACTTGAAATAAAACTATATGGAGTAAAATATTCATTTATTATTGTGGCTAGTTCCCCACTAAGCGTCAACAGTTGATGGTTATTATTTTAAATTGGATTGAGCCATATTTTTATTATTTAGGGTTCTAAATAGCCATAGTTTCCAAAATGCAAAAGCAAGGCTTGCTATGACTTGACTTTGTATCTTGTTTGGCCTCCCCCAGTGTCAGACTGACACTTAGTTTTCCGCCAATATCCGTAGAATTGAGAGAGACACGCTAGAGAATGACCGGTATGAATTGCAAAACAAAACAACTTCCAATTATGCAGAAGACTCCAGGCCCCATCTAGGACAAAATACAACACATAAAGACAAACACAAAGCACACATCTACCAAACCATATTGAAACAACCAGATATGAACCATGGTTATTAAATATATACATATTAACTAGGTACTTATCCAAAAACTAGAGTCTAATGTTGTTAGTTGAAATAAAACGTAATAAAACCTTAATTAGACGGCTATGTACAAGGGTTAGTAAAAATGTAAGATTAGTTGGAAGAGGAATTTCAGGGGGAAGGAGATCATAGAGGGAGCACTGTAGTAGGGGGCAGCAGAAGAAGATATGTTCCACTGTACCTTCATCCAAGCCACATTCGCAAATTGAGGAATCTCTAATTCTTAATTTAGCCAAGAAAGACGGTGTACACACAAGGCTTGCTATAATGTTGTATAAATAAACTCAACTTTTCATGCTATATTTTTGACAGTTATAAGATGACCTTGATCAACGCCCCTTAACGCCAGACGTCTTAACCACTCGGCCAACGACGCACCAATTTCAATTTCTTTTGCCACATTTCAAATATATTAAATTCAAAAATAGTAATCTATAGTAGTGTAGTATATAGTAAGACAGACCGGTTTCATAATTATAGTAGGATTACCACCCTCAAAAAATCTTCTGACTGAGTACACCCAAGAGGGAGATTTACAAGAACACAACTGTCGCGATATTGATATGTTTTCTATTACAGCACCTATTCTGTTTTGGGACCAGTGGACCGTGTAAATGAAAACACCATTATTTTTGTAACGAATTAAATGTTCAAAAATAACCACACACGGCCTTTATAGCTTGCGGTTTGGCCAGAGATACAAGTAGGTAGTCACTTTTCGCTAGTTGTCCATAAAATAGGTGACGGAAAACCGCGTCATGCCCCCTCTCTCCCGCCGGTCTCTACTCCCTTGTGTGTGCGTGGCGCGTATACTATATACATACTACATCTCTTGATGTTCGAATATGTAGATATTGTTAAACTTGCTCCATTTCATTAAATTTTTAATAGTCATAATTTGAATTGATTTAGAATGCCATTTAATACTTAGAAATTTTTGCACACTGTAAGTCATGGTAGGGTTATTGAACTAAATAGATAAAGTAGTTATATGCACGCACGCATGTAGGTCTGAAAATCCTGGCAAATAAAAACTATTTCATTTCATTTCAACCTTCTCCAAGTGAGTATGTGTGGGTTTTCGGACCCGGGAAATACTTGACGAAAAACCCGGGTACCAACAAAAAATATTTTATTTTTCTACGTAATAGGATCGTTCTCTTAACGCCTAATTTGAAAGCTTATTTCATTAACAAGTCTGATATTAATTATTAACTTATCTTATTGTTTTATAGAAGTTTATTTTTATTTTTGTCAGTTTGATTTTGCATGCACGATTTTTTAAAAGTATTCCAGTTGTTCAGTTATGTTCTCCAGAAATACGAGTTAAAAATATGTACTTTTTTTTGTGTAGAAATTTTTTTTGATAAATAAACATTTGAATGAGCAAATAGCGATATAGATAATGTGAAGTTTTATTTACAATTGACGATACCCGGGTATTAGAAGGAAAAATACTTGTTACCCGGGTACAAAAAAATCCGGGTACGCGAAAACCGAGTGTGCCTCTCTACTCGACTACAGTATACTTCACATCTGCCGGGCGTCCCGTGACGGCCACCTTTTTTGATGTGTAACGTATTTCCTCTCGCTGTCCTGCAATCTGTGGGAGAGATTTTGTGAAAAGGGACGGAAGTGTGTAACAGGAAGCCGGGGAAGCGAGCGCTATTTGATTTGACCAATGAACGCGCGCGGTGGTAGAGTTGGCCGTCAGATGGTACCAACAGTGTGTGCGTGTGTGTGACGAGAAAAGAAGGAGAACGCATCAGCTGTGGCCTGTGCGCTTAACCTACAGTGTTGTGTATATAGTGTTAATGTTGCTTATTACCAAGGTGAGATGTCAAATTAACACATCATTATGCGACTACTGTAAGGCTTGCTCGTTTTTTTTTAAAGTTAAATTTCCGTGCCCTCCGAAGCACGTGAAGTTATTATAGAGGTCCCAAGTGAGTAACAATAAATCAGAAAGATGTCCGCTCGTTTATCATCACCCAGTCACATCTGTTCAACCATCAAATAACAATTTATAAAGTCTACATTGTCGCTAAACAACCACTAACCCTAACCTCCCCTAACTTTATCGTTTTTGTTTGGGCACCCTTCAAGTAGCCTGCTGGTCGACGGAAATGTTAAAGGGCGAATAAAGCCCTGAATTAAAGTGCTCAGATGGTTTTTTGAACGACGATTAATAGTGGTTAAGCAGCGAGCTTATACTATTGGTAATGTACCGTTTCATTGTACGAAGAAAGAAGAACACCCAGTAATTACGTGTTTCTATCTATCATCACGCCTTTTATCCCAAGAGGGGTTAGGCAGAGACAATCGAATGCCATTTGTTACGATCCTGACATAACTCTTTCGCTTCTTTTATATTCATCATATCTTTCATACATGCTCGGCAATTGTGTGTACTTTTAATATTTCTATCGATCAATACATTTTTATATGTTCAATAAAAGTACACCTAGGTCGTCCTCTACCAGCATTTCCTTTCACTTCAGCCATATAAACCTTTTTAGTCATACTTTCAACCAGTGTAAACTACTTTTCTTAATTTTAGTCACAACTTCATCTTTCACTCCGTATTCTTTTCGAATGACATTGTTCCGGATGCGGCCAATACGCTTTATATCACGTGTTTTGTATTTCTTCATTAATATTGTTAAAAAAAAACTTTTTTCCTTTACGTTTTCCTGTAAATTATGAATGTGTGAATTTCCTATCTTTTCATTTCCTAAATTTTAAACTATGCATTTTAAAATTATAAAATGTATATTGATATCACATTTCATTTGATATGTCACATGAAGCACTATTTTCCCTCCAAAATTACCTTACAGCTCCTGAAACCGTATTACGGTTCCAGGGTACCCAGCGGAAGACCAAGTCTCCCTCGTTTAGCCGATGATGTTTATGAGGCTATACCTAACGGTTGGCTAGTTCTGCTGAGGTATATTTAGATGGAGAAGCCTCTAAGTGTGGTTTGTCGGATTATGTACATAAGTTTTTTATTAAAAACCGCCCCAAAATTAACCTCCAAAATCAAAATTTGATTATTTACGCTTGATTGGGTCATCAAACTTGGATTCGGAGAAAATAAGCTGTCACAGACAAACAAAATACATAAGAGTGATTCTATAAGGGTTCCGTTATAAGCTCACCTCATAGGCTTCTATTGATTCAAAAGCTAACACTTGTCATAGTAAACAGTTTAGTTTGAACAACCCATACAAATGTTGCCTTCAAAGGGCCACCCTAAATGACAAATTATATTTAAACGATACGAAAAATAATGATATTTTTAGGCGACTTTAAAAAAAGGGTGTAAGAAGACAGTCAATTGATTAGTAGTTACGTCTTTTGCCCGCCAGGTGGCAGGAAGAGTGGTGCGTTGGCCAGCAAATGAAATGGTCGCTTTGTTTTAACTGTGTAATATTTTAATTCTGTTTAATTGTTTAATTGTGTCCAAAGTGGAAATTAAAGACAGTAATTAGTAAAGACGTTAATTTTATTCAATCCATCATCGTCTCTTTACAAGTGGCAGCCCAACTAGTGGCCAATAAAAGTTTCGAACCAAAATAACGAATTTTTACGAACTCTTAAATTTTGTTTCTAAAATATATTCAGTTTTCAACAAGCATCTTGCTGGTTTTATGTGTGACTGTCTCAATCTTCGAGGTGTTAAGTAAAAGTGAAAATGCCAAGAAGAAAAAGTGCGCAAAGTAGCCACGAGGCGGACTTCGAGGTGGAGTCGCGCATGTCAGCGATGTTCGCGTCCTTTGCTAGGGCTCAAGCTGAGTCTAACAGAGAGTTAATATCAGCTATCCTAGCTTCCAAGGATTCCAACAGTGACAGCGGCGCTCCAAGCCTGTCTCCGACATCACACATCGCACCGCCCTCCGCGCTTATGGGAAACTTCGCTAACTGTACAGCGCGTTTCAGCGGGAGAGCTCATCAAGATCCACGTGTCGTGGATGCTTTTATTGATACAATCATAGTATACAAAGAGTGTACAAATATAAGTGACGAGCATGCGCTCCGCGGCCTGCCAATATTACTAGAGGCAGATGCTGCTGTTTGGTACAAGGGAGTAAAGGGCTCCATTTCTTCGTGGACAGAGGCAATACAACGTTTGCGATCCATGTATGGTGCGCCGAAACCTCCCTACAAAATATTTCGTGGCGTGTTTAGTGCAGATCAAGGACATGAGCGCGCCGATATTTATATCAGCCGTCAACGCGCGGAACTCGCGAGTCTACCGTATGTTCTTGATGAACGAATTATATTAGACCTTCTTTACGGCTTGCTAAACATCAATATTCGAAAGCGAATACCTCGAGACCTGGTTAATAGTGTCGACGAGCTCATCGAGCGCGCCAGACAGGTGGAGGACGAGTTCGACGAAGCAGCGTCGGTGCCTGTTCAGGGACAACGGGAGCTTCGTGCCGGCCGGCATGAGCCGCGCTCTACGGCGGCGCCTGCGCCGAGCACCTCACTCCGGTCACCTGTGTTTCACGGGTCAACGACTGCTCGTAACTCGGTCGAGACTCCGCTTCGGTCTTCGACGTGTGAAGTTCCTCGGGCGACACAGTGTAACCAAGTAATTCAACCTCTTCAAGGTAACAAAAGTTATTGTGTTTATTGTCGTAAAAGTGGTCACGCTCGCTCTGAGTGTCCGCGACTTAAAATTAAAAGGGATAGTGAAATCAAGTGTTATGGTTGTGGTGCTAAGGGCATCATTCGTTCTAAGTGTGCTAATTGTAATGCTGGGGACAGTAAACCTAAAGACACTAGTCATACATTTTATTCTTGTAATTTTCATTCTTTGGACAAGTCTTTGAGCGATGATACCTACCCATGTACAGATCTTAGTCATGAACCAAATTTTATAAATCGTAGTAACGATCGTAGTTGTACATTTTGTAACAATATGTCTGTAAATCGTAGCAATCGTAGCCCAAAGAAGAGTCCGTTTTCGTTTAATACAAATTTGTCAAAGATTAAGCAAGGTCATCTGTCAAAGATCACCGAGTTGTGTACTAACACTTTTGTACCTAAGGGGAGCTTGCCTCTCAGAGGCAAGTCGCCTATTCAAAATTGTAACAAGCTACCATTAATGAAGGTTGCCTTTGCGTCTGACTCCAACAGTAACGGCACCAGTAACCGACCTATTCTCAATGTCGAGATTAATGGGGTTCGTGGTACCGGTTTAGTGGACACAGCGGCCAAACGATGTATAGCTGGTTATAGTTTGTATACGTTGCTACGCGATCAAGGTCACCCGTTTCGTAAAAGTAATTTTCGTGTAAAATTTGCAGACGGGATTGTGCGCGATATGAATGTCAAACTTGTTGACGTCGACGTTAAACTTGAGGGTAAGGTTGTACCAACTACCTTCATAGTTTTACCTAACGCCGTAAATAATGAAACACTTTTTGGTATCGATTTTTTATGTAGTGCTCGTATTGTTCTTAACTTACACGCGAACTCATGGTTTATGACTGATCACCCGCAGGCTGTGTATCCTTTGCAAGGCGAGAAGTCAAGCGTCAAGGTGAGTTGTGCAGCTGCAGACGTGATTCGACCTGATGAGGGGGCGATGCTGTCGTCAATGGAGCGAACTGCGTTGTCAACCTTAGTTCACGAGTACGAGGACATCTTTGGTGAAGGGGGAGGAGCGACGCCTTTCGCCGAGCATACCATCGATACAGGTAACCATTTTCCTAAAACTACTAAAGACGAGACCCGTCGTGTGGGGGAAGACTATTCACCTGGTGACCTAATCCTTCTACGTAGCCATGTTTTGAGTAATGCCAGTAAGGGTATAACCTCGAAACTCGTCCCAAGAAGAGATGGGCCCTACTGTATAAAAATGAAGGTGAGTCCCACCACTTACTTAATTTCGCATCGTGAAGCTCCTGATGAATCGATCGGTAAGTATCACGTGTCCGATCTTACTCGCTACCATGCACGTGAGTGTGAGGGTGATCAGTCCAAGCCACGACCCGTCAACCCAAAACGGAGACGCGGTCGACCTCTTAAACTATTAGATTATGTTTAAGTTCCTTGTTCTAATTGTTTTTTGTTATTGTTAATTGTTCTTACTGACTTTCTCTTTGTGTTACTTTTGTGTTTGTTTGACCAAACTGGTGGTCCTATATTTGGTCAAAAGGGGGAGTATGTAAGAAGACAGTCAATTGATTAGTAGTTACGTCTTTTGCCCGCCAGGTGGCAGGAAGAGTGGTGCGTTGGCCAGCAAATGAAATGGTCGCTTTGTTTTAACTGTGTAATATTTTAATTCTGTTTAATTGTTTAATTGTGTCCAAAGTGGAAATTAAAGACAGTAATTAGTAAAGACGTTAATTTTATTCAATCCATCATCGTCTCTTTACAAGGGGCTATTCTTTTTCACCTGTATTCTTCTTGTGCGTATTTTCTCCGTCGAATTCTAAAATCGAATTATACTTCATAATAATATGTTTTATGTATATGTCTGCGTCTGTAATATGTCAAACTTCGATACTATAATGTATTATAGTACCGAAGTTTTCATACAAAAACGATATCGTAATGTTTTTTTTAAATGCAGAAAGGGCAAAGGATATTATGTATGCAGCCACATTAAACTCTACGAAAATATAAAACACTCGTGGATGCTATTAAAAAAATCCACTTGAGTTTTAATTACCCCTATTATGATTCCGTATCATAACCTACTATTATATAGTCTATAACGTATAATCACTGAAAATAATGTTTATTTGTTTGTTTAATGAATATATATTTTTTAATATCTAAATGAAAATGCCTGTGTGACCATAAACGGCAAGTGACGTCAATTCTAAGTAAATGTCAAATAAATAATCACAGACAATCTACTAACTGTATCAAAACCGATTTTTTGTGAAATCGTTCTTTCTCATGTTTTTGGTACGTGAATCTTTGCTTATCTTATCTTATTTTACTGAGTTCATTGCGCGTTAGCTGGTTACTTTGCTCCCGTTATAATAAATAAGTAGCTCGTCACAGGCTTTAGGATTTAACCTTCAAAGTGACAGAGTAAAAATAAATATAACATATTTTAAACACCATCGTCTCATCTCGTGGGATTGTTAACTCAAAAGGGTGACAGATAACCATCTGAGACACCTTGGTTATAGTAAAAAAATATCACAAAAAGTTTTAAACTAAGAATTGGTTCTGTAGTTATAAGCTACTAGGTTCCGCTGCGGTTTCACCTGTGAAAATTAAAAAAAAAAGTGATTTGGTGGACTAAACAATGTATGCATGAAATATAAAACTTGCAACTAAAAGTAAAATGAATATACATAATGCTGTTTTAGTTCCATTACTTACTTATATGGAAGTGAGACTTGGGTAGGAAAAATCACATATGGAAGTAAGATAAATGCAGTGGAAAGCATATTGATTGGATCCGGAACGATGTCCTTGGAGAAGAATTCGGAGTGAAAGATGATGTTGAGATTAAAATGAAGAAATGTAGTTTAAGCTGGTTTGGACACGTTGAAAGAATAAAGGATGAAAGATTGACTAAAAACGATGGCTGAAGTGAAAGGAAACGATTTATGTGTACTTTTATTAAACATATAAAAAATGTATTTGATCGAAGGAAATATTAAAAGTGCACACAATCGCCGAGCATGTATGAAAGGTATGATGAATATAAAAGAAGCGAAAGAAATATGTCAGGATCTAAGTCGAAATCTAAGGTAACTTATTACTGCGCACGTCAGTTTAACTGGTCAAAGGGCAAAAAATTGACGAAAGGGAAAGCCCGTCTATGGCCCCTCCATAGGCTTAGTATTCTATGCCTAATATAGACCTTTCAAGATAAAAATAAATTAACTCTTTTTAAAAGTATACCGATTTCAAACATTGTTCACTGAAAAGCAAGAAATAATTAAATATTTCGGTTCGTCGTTGAATTTGAGTCGGTTAAAATTAGGCTATAAAGTTAAAATAGATTCTAAAGAAGATCTATGTTTGTAATTAATTGTCTAGATTAGTGAAATTTAAGCTAGGTTGTTTCTAATTTGGCACCAACCGTCTTCAAATTCAACGGCGAGTCGATTATTTAATTTAATTAATTACTGAACCCTAATTCAATTCTTCACCACCTGTGCTACTGCATTCAAATGTATTTTTTGTGAAAAATCTTTACTAGGATATTTATATTATAGCTAGCGACCCGCCCCGGGTTCACACGTGAAATTTTAACATAATATGCTCCCCCTGTTGTGAATCTATCTATTGGTGAAATAGTATCAAAATCAGTCTAGTAGTTTTTGAGTCTATTACTCTCAAACAGACCAACATACATTTTATTTCAGCATCGCGATTTAGCGGGGAAATGCAGCCAGTATTCTTGCCACTATTCCACGCCGACCTAGTTTTTTTTAGTTATTTTTAATGTTTAGATTATTTTTATATTGTTGTGAATATTTGATTAATAGATAATAAATTTTTATGTATAGGTAATATAGAGTAGCCTACTTTGTATTGAAACGGTTAAACCGGTTGTTTGAAACGTCGAAAGATGATTTTGAAATCGGTTGTATTTTTGTAAAATCTATGTTACCTCAGAACTCCGTAATTTATAAATCGATTTGGAACATTCTTTTAATATTTGAAAGGATATACTTTTATTTAATTAATCAACTTCTGATTACCAAATAAACTTTTTAGATGTCTACGGACCCCGAACAAATGCCCCATGAACCGGAAACTCAACAAACGTCACCAAAATCAGTACTAATCATAAAAACTTCGTAAATTTTAGGCCATATCTAAAAATCAGTGCACATTAGAGAAGAGCTTTAACAATGACTTGATGCGATCTTACCGGATGGCTTAGACGTCGTCACATAATCGTGTTTTTGTATTTAAATATACCATATTTACATACAATGATGCTACTGACGATCTAGAAGATGATTTGGGATGGGCAGCACAACCCATTGTGTGTCTAACATTGGTTTTCGCACATTAAAACAGTATTATCAAGTACTTGCTTGCTCCCGGGAACCGTTGTCGGCCCCAGGGTACCCAGCAATTAAGTCTTCCCTCACTTAGCCGAAGTTATTTTTGAGGCTATACCTAACGAGTGGCCAGCTCTGTTGATAGTAGTCCGGTCAATTTAGACATAAAAATAGTGGTCAAATAACAAAAAATCCCGGAGAGCCAAATATTGGTGGAGAGCTGGGGTTTACCATTACAAATAAAATTTTAAAAATCCCCATCGATCCTATGTGATTCCCTGGAAGTACAGACTCTGCACCAGAAAGAGTAGATGTTGAGGAACCCCCATCTCCTCCATAACTCCGAACATCCTGGCCCAGTTGAAGCAATCGAAGGCCTTAGCATAGTCAATGAAGCACAGAATCATAGGCACATTGAACTCTCGGCTCTTTTCGATCATCTGCCTCATATTCAATATTTGTTCACGAGTACCTCTGCCCTTGACAAATCCCGCCTGTTCCTTTGCGGTTTGTCCTCTGATGAATTTCTCTAGCCTTTTGTTTATAATATGTAGAAGCACTTTACTTGCGTGAGATAAAAGGGAGATGGTGCGATAGTTCTCGCATTTACGAGTGGAACCTTTCTTGTGAAGTGGAACAACAAGGGATTTTGTCCAGTCCTCAGGCCATAGCCCAGTTCTCCAGACTTTTTACTTATTCAAAAGATAGTCAGTCCATAACTGAATCCCCTCTACCCACGTGGCCTTGAAAAACATCTGGCTATTCTATTGTCCGTAGGTCTCGTTCAAATACCTGTTTCTTTTAGTGCTAAAGGTTCAGTTCAAGTGAATACGTATGTACTTATTACAAGCGTCTACCATTTAGGTTATTTGTGCTGTTGTTTATAGTTCGAAAAAATGTTTCAGTTTTGCTTTATTTGCAATAAACTTTTAACTGAAGATGAAACAGTTGTGGTTGATCGTGGAATGCCAACTTTAATCGAGGCTAGTGTCGCGAGAGGTGATGAGTTTACTGAGTACCTATTTAAGAACTCAAAAATCCGTTACTTATGCTAAAATTGTCATGACAGTTAGTGAAGTAGGCCGACAGGGGAAACCACGGTAAAAAAACGCGCCGAATACACTACCTCACAGGTGGCGTGGAAATGTGTGCATATGATATGCATATGCATTATAATGTGACTGTTAGAATCGCGATATCTCAGGAATGGTAACTCTTAGGAAAAAAATCATAAAGACCATTTTTGTAGAGAATTTTAAGATCTACAACTGATTTGAGGTTCTTTTTTGATAAAACTTACCGTTTTCGAGAAAAAACCAAAAAAACCTCAAATTTTGACCTTTGACCCCGAATAACTTTTGTAGCACACATAGGATCGATGGGGATTTTTAAAACTTTATTTGTAATGGTAAACCCCAGCTCTCCACCAATATTTGGCTCTGTGGGAATTTTTGTTATTTGAAATGTCTATATTGACCGGACTATAGGTAGAGAGATGGAGACAGAAAGTGGTTGTAAGCACTTGCCGGCAGAAAACCTCTTTTTGGTGTAGTCTGAGTCCCCCTCTACAAATTATTGTAGACGAGTAGGGGTCCAGCGCTTGTCGGTACGCCGCTGAGCCAATTTAAAAGAAAAAAAATTTAAAAAAAAACCTCTCCTACCAGCTGGCAGTAAATGAGTGAACATCATTTGTGGGGACCTGTCGGTTGTAAGAAAAATATTTTTTGCCAATTTACTGAGTCTATTCTAGACAAACATTGGAGATATATGAGTGAGTGGTGTGATGAAAATATGATTGTGTCTACCCCTACTGGGATAAAAGGCTTGACAATAGATATATACATTCTTATTGTGCTAGGTAATAATTTTCATTCATGATGTAGACTTCTGGTAAAAAAAGTCTGTGGTAGCATATATCTGTCTCTAATAGATAAGTTGTTATAAGCGTACTTATGTAGATATTCAAATTGTTGTAAATTAGTTAGCCCGATGTAGCTGTGCGAAGTCGAATCTTATATAAAAAATTTCGTTGAAAATACCTTTTGTCAGTATTTGGCTAAGCTAAATTTAATAAATCGTGTTTTAATCAGTATACAATGATGAGTAAGATATATATATAATACGTATATTGATACGGTGTCACGGATTAAAAGAAACACAAAGAATACAATATTTAGGTGTTTGTTTGTAGATGTGACACGCGATTGAATACTTAAGATTCCTATATCCAGAATTTGTATGGGGATAAACTATTCCCAAATTTCTCTGTAAATAATCCACCTGTGTCACTGTAATTTATCATATAGTTACTTATTCAATATATCTAAGTGAAATAGCCGTTATTCCATCCACTTTAATCCCATCCGCGCTGTGATAGTTGTGATTAATCGTTGATTAATAAGACATACCACAGTCGGCGGGAACATCCTAGCTACCGATTTATTAGTTATTGTTACTGTGATGTCCATAATACTTGACATTGGCAAATCACCGATTAACATTGATGGAGCCATTATAAAATAAGAAGAAGAAGTAACTTTATCATGTTGTTGGTTTGCAAGATGTAATGTCATCATCGCGCCCAGAACGTTTTCGAGGGAATATGAAAAATAAAATAAATAAAATAAAAAACAATTTTTTTTTTCTAAATATTTTATTAGGTAGATAGAATAAATTTTACAGCTAAAATTTAAAAGTATGTATTTCCAAAAAAATGGCAACACCCTTATTTTAAAAGTATACGTAACGGCCGAATGCATTTTAATAGTTGTACATCCTAGAACTGTCTGTGACTTAAAATTTTCAATAACTATAAAATAACTGTCATAGAAATTTTGTCTGTTCGTGTTTTTTTTTGTTAGTTTTGTTAATTAAGTTAATTTTGGGTGTTAGTCAATATATTTAAACTACATTTGAAATTTTGACAAACTTTCAGTTTTTTTCAGCGCGAAAATAAAAATATCACGAAAAAAGCCTCTGAGAGGGTACATCTGTTTAGGCACAAACTAAAAGAAACATTTAACAATGACTTTATTTATAATTCTTTGATCGTAAAATTCTCGTATGTCACTTAGATTAAGCGCAGACGCAGGTAGCCTGAATGAATTGTCACTGTCGACTCGTTGACAGTTGACTAAGGGTTGTCTGTGTGTTTGATAATTGATTTATTTTAAATACATTTTTATTTATATTTACGCCCTTAATCCAATAATGGGTAGGCGGAGTTAGGGGTTGAGTGAATTTGTGAATACACTGGGACAGCTTCCTGGGTTTGTTTGGAAAAGAATAGAAGTTTAGAATAGATATAGGTATAATAAGTGTCAATCGTTTAAGTTTGAAAAAACCTTCAGACCTCAGCTTCAGACAGATTTATACTAAAACCCGATTTATTTGTATACCTATAATCTGTAAAATACTATATTTAATATAGTTTGATCCCTATGACAGCTGTCAAATTGCTTGGAATGCCGTCAAAGTCAACGCTATATATATTTTTTTGTTTCTCATTCTCCATTTTCATGGAAGGCAAAGGGGTTTACCCATGCAGCCAAGTCTTCTTGTTATTTTTTTTTATGTATTATAATCTTTGAGACTGGAGACGGGAAGAGCTAAATCACCGAACATTTTTTTCTGCCACTTTTGGCGGGAGGGGAGGTAAACGTCTAGTACTAGCCCCTGTACCACTGTATTTTTCTGTCGTTTTATTGTCGCAACGGATTTTACGTTATATGATGATTATGTTAAAATACAAACATAATAATTATAATTAATGATTGGAAACACTATGTTTCAGCAAGTTTGACGTCCTAGATCGCCTTTCCTATTTAAAACATCACAATTAACTATTTTCCTAGAGCTCTGTCTCGCGACACTAAACGATACCAACAAAATCTAAGGTTACTTATTACTGCCCACCTGGTCAGTATAACTGGTCAAAGGGGAAAAAATTGGCGAAAGGGGAAGCCCGTCTATGGCCCCTCCATAGGCTTAGTACTCTATGATTATAATAATAAGGCATTTAATACAGAAGAAGGTATAAATGCGTTATGTCCAAAAATATATGCGTCATACTTTTCGCCACGATATACCAATTTTGGGATAATTTAATCAAGAGATAGGGACAGTGATTTCGAGAATTTGAGAGATACCCATGGGGTACCCTGTGTTTTTTTTAAATATATTAATTAATATTGTTTTAATGAGAAATACATTACTGTATCTAATAAAGAATAATATTAATAATTCACCTTATTATAATGTTCTTATTCATTTTTAGGGTTCGTACCGGGTGCAAACGAAAACCCTATTACTAATTTAAGGCTCCGCTGTCCGTCCGCCTGTCGGTTACAGGGCTGTATCTTTTGAACCGTAATAGGTAGATACTTGAAATTTTCACAGAGTGTGTATTACTATATAACAACAAATAATTAAAATAAAATAAACTAAAAAATTACAAGAAACGTATACGTTTTATGCTCGATGTTTATAATGGCAATAATGCCAATACACTTACAAGAAATAATAAAAACCGACCAAGTGTGAGTCGGACTTGCGCTAATTTGTTACTGCCCATACAGGGGCGTCAAACTTGGTCTGACATTAGTGCCAGGCCTGGATTTACACTAGGGGCCACAGGGGCCAGTGCCCAGGGCGGCAAATTTCCAGGGGCGGTAAAATTCAGAGGGAGAGATTTAAATTATCGAAAATGCTTTAAAAGTATGATTGTATTGAAAACATTTGCACATTTAACGTTTATTTATCCCATTTATAATAAAAAGAATAAATGATTAATTTTATTAATTAAAAAAATATGTAGGATTTAAGTAATTTTTCACGGTGCCCCAGGGCGGCACTAAGGTGTACGGATCCATTCATGTGCGAGTTCAAGAAATACAACAACCGGCTACACTATTTTAGTGTACTATTTTTAGCCTCAGTTTGAAGAATTCATGCGGATTCAAGCTATATCTTAGCTTTTTAATAAGACAATCAAACACCTTTACCACTGCCTGGCATTGAGCAATTGAGATACGTTTTCACGATATGTAGATGTATGAATTCTGCGTCACGTAGACATCCGTCAAGCACTGCAACATGACTCTTCACTCACCCCTGATGTCAAGCTAGACAAAACGTTTTAAAGCAGTCTGTGTGGCAACCCTTATATGAGTGGTTATAATCCAACCAGATTAGAGGACAACACGGGTAGCTCGTGGGAACGAACACCGTGACGAACGTATGAGCGACTTAAAAAATAAAACTATCTCAAAATAATTTTATCATTACGACTTAGTTGTAGTGGGTTGGCAGCGGGGAGAGTAGCTAATGATACCCTAATAATACTATTTGGAAATGTCTGTAAGAAAAATTTAGAAAGAAAAATTTCCTTTCAAAGTTCTCAATTTTTTTTTGTAATTAAACATTTTATAGGCTACATAAATTGTTTTCTGCATATAAATAAAATAATAAATTAGCCAAGTTGCGAGTACGACTAAATCGGGCGCTCAATTTTCGTATATTTTCATTAATTTGATGTCACATCACATGATCAACTTAAAAAAAAAAAATTACTATTTAATTTTTTTTATTATTATTTTATTGATTATTTACGCTATACGTCCGTTTTTTTACGGAACCCTAAAAACCATTAAAGATTTTTTTTTTACATAAATCTCGAGTCCTAAAGGTCGAAAGTAAGAAAATATTTATACAATTTTACCAAACGAAAGGTGTTTTCTGCAAAATAAGGCTTTGCGCTTGCTTACATTCTTCACTAAAAACGTCAACGCATCACATTGTAAAATCCAAAACCACTGTACCATGCTGGGATTATGTGGGCCTTTTGACAGGCGGTGCATGATGCTCGTGTCTCAAAAATAACCGATTTTAAATTGCTAAGCTTATGCCTGTCTCCCATTGGGGTGGGCAGGGACGTTTTAAAAATTTAAAATTTATTCTGAAATCACTGCATTTAAATACCTACTTGTTTTATTGTCTCTTCTCTTGCTTCATCCACATTCGTACATCGTTTCATACATGCAATATTTTAAGGTTCCAAACATCTCCGATTAAAAAACCGAAACCCTTATATTTCTGTCTGTTACGGTTCCAGGGTACCCAGCTTCTCCAGCGTTTAGCCTTTGTGAGGCTATATACCTACGAGTGGCTAGTTCTGTTGAGGTAGATATAGATGGAAAAGCCTCTAAGTGTGGTTTGTCGGATTATGTAGGTACATAAGTTTATAATAAAAAAATCCATTGCTATATAATAACAATAATAACATAATCAAAGAGTATAACATACTAGCAGTGGCCCGTGACTTTGTACGTACAACGATTACACCCCATTTCACCCCCATTAGGGTAGTTATGTTAAGAATTGGGTTATCAAAAGGATCAAATGCAAAAATATTTTTTCAAATCCTACTGGTAGTTCCAGAGATTAGCGCGTTCAAACAAACAAATCAAACAAAACAAAAGAAAATTGCCAACCAATTTCTCTAGCCACGTCGTAACATATAAAAGTCATAATTGTGCGGTTATTTTGTGGTCTTTAGTAGGCAGATGTCGGCAATTTGCCGAATTACTAGTACAGTAAAAAAAAACGCAAGCCGAAATAATACGTGTCGGTTTAAAGGCAATACCTTTGTGATTGCAGATAGCATGTTTACAAACAAAATAGGACGTTGTGTTAATCTATTTTTGAAAATCCCTTTTATAATACCCAAGGTATAGATTTCAACGCCTTTTTGTTGTCCAAAGGGCGAAAATTGTGAGCCAATTTTGATGAAAAGTAAAGGTGTTTTGAAAAAAAATTGACAATGGCAGAGGATTTATGCATCAATGATATGGTGGGCTTTTGAATAAACAAGATTGACAGCTCCTAGAAATTTTTACTTGCAATACATTTTGTGTGGTAAAGTGCCTTCTTTGGGATTTCTTAGGAGTTTTATTCTTGGACTAATTTTTGATGGAATTAAACTAAGTGATTGGTCAAAATATAAAGAGTTCATTCAAATCGGATCAGTAGTTCCTTTATAAAATAGAATCATATCAAACACACAAAAACAGATCTTCACAGCCTTTCTTACTGTGTGGCCAGAGACACAGTGTCCACTTGACGCCAGTTGTTCACATTGAACAGAACAGGGTGGCAAGCCTGTTGCTGCTCTTAATGGGCTATTATAGATATGTCACTTTTTTAAGAGACGTAAATATATGTTATGTTTAGAAGAGTGCAAGCTTGAGGAGTCGATTTGGCACGAGTGGCAATTGTACCCGGGACCTCCCGATTTCAAGTCAACGCTCAACCAATTAGGCTATCGACTCCTTCATTCAAATCAGATCAGTATGTAAACTATCTGCAAACTATGGAATCTGTTCAACAAACGAAAAAATCAAACAAAACAAACGCATCTTCACGGCATTTAGACCTTGCGGTGTGGTCAGAGACACTAGTAACAGTGTCCACTTTTTGTCAGTTGTTCACAGTGAGAACTGTGACAATCCTGCTTGCTGCACTTACGGCGACGCATCACCGCGCAACGAACTCAGTTTTACACGCGACTTATTTTTTCCATATCTCTTTAGAAAGATTTAAGCGAGATGCTATTAAAATCGATAAGATAACCAAGGATAAGATATGATAGACCAAGATTCACGTACCAGAAACATGAGAAACCTGTCTTGCGATAATAAACGAAATTGACTTCGGCTGTATGTGTATTATACAAACACTATTAGAAAAAGCAAGTTGTAAAGAGTCGCAAAATTAGTTAAAATACGCAAAAAAAATTAAGGACTTTCAGGGCTTCATAAAACTTATGTATAACTGATTTTGAAACTTTTAATTCGTTTATATCATGTTTAATATATTACTCTTTAGAAAGCAATTTCAAATACAAACCAAAGAAATATAATTATCGCGTAATTTATATATAGCTGCAGCATGTAATTAGTATGGGACAAACGTTATGAAGGGAGTTCTTAATGGAAACTTTAAATGGAGCCCAAATTCTCAAATTATGCTATCAACTCAGTTTAACTGGCCATGCCGCAAATATTATGGGCGTGATGACAGCGATAGATCGATGCGTGATGATAGTAAAAAGATGGATTGTAACGAGAAAGTGCTACTTTTGGTGTAAAGATCCCCTCAGGCCACACACAAAGTTTTAGCTTTTTTTGTTCGTCTCTATCTACTTTGTGGTACATTTCATTGTCAATCATTGGAGTGTTACAAAATTTGCGGTACAAAATAAATTTGAAATAGATACTGGTTGACTTCCTAGAATTGTTGGGGTACAGGCCAGTCAGATATGTTTGTATGAAGATATATTTCTGATACTCTTCATTCAACTGGATGAATGTCATTCATTCAATGAAGGATGAAAGATTGACTAAAAAGGTTTATTGATTGAAGTGAAAGGAAATGCTAGCAGAGCTAGGTGTACTTTTATTGAATATATAGAAAATTAATATATTGATCAATGGAAATTAATATTAAAAAAACACAAATCTCCGAGCATGTATGAAAGGTATGATGAATATAAAAGAAGCGAAAGTAGCAGGTATGTCAGGATAGTAACTAATGGCATTCGATTGTCTCTGCCTACCCCTCTTAGCATAAAAGGCGTGATGATGGATAGATAGATAGAATTAGGAGCAACGGATCGACATGATAGATGTATTTATCCAGGGAAAATAGATTTTTTCAAAAACAACTTTTATATCCGTGCAAATGTTATTTTAGAGTTGAAAGACGTGTTTTTAGGTTTTTTACCAAAAAAAAAATCAGTAAAATTTTGGTAGCATGCAAAACATAGTGCCGAATGCCGACTAAATGATCCGCCCAGTAGATAAAAGAGCGGTGGGCCAGCCTCCGTGAACATAGGGTTGTCACTAAATCAATATAATATAATAAAAAAACAGGGTACCCAGCGGAAGCATAATCCATTCAGCCAATCAATGATAATTTATTTAGGCTATTGAACTAAGGCTATACTTATTAATAGCATAGGGTCGATAGGCTTTTTAGTATTTACAAGTGCTCACAAGTGCATCCTTAAGGATTATAGTGGTTTAATAAATGTATAGGTCCATTAGATTCATTAGATGGAACACATCAGGGAGTACATATTTAAAGATAGAAAGATACTTAGAAGATACTTAGAGATCATTCAAATGATGTAGATGAAGTGAGAGAAGTAACGTAGAGAGGTAAAGTGATATGGGAGTAATAAAAATATGTTATTTTCGGAAAATTTCGCCTCCGTTCTATATTCAGAGTATCAGTTCGAAGCAGACGAATTAGTGTAGGTACTCTATGGTCAACAAATCACTACCAAAAACTATGAACATGGTTCATGACATGAAGGAAAGAAAGAATTTTGAAGATTACCCCAAATAATTAAATTTTTTTTAGTATGAATTCTACCTACAATATAAACATATAAATATAATTGTAGATATGTTGTATAATATTCGTTTTGCTTTGGTTCCAAATTAAGATCCCTTTTACGGGTAAGTATACCAAAACGCAACGACAAAATGTCAATATATATGCTGCTAGATATATATGTTTGTCCAGATTTTAATATATATATATATATATATATATGTGGGCAATTCGGTATATAAAATAAAAACTTATTTCAAAGATTAAGCTATTTTTCGAAACTATTTTGAGTAGTTTGTTAACCGATAGACGACAAAATGTCAAAATGACAAAATGTATTTAGGTAAAGTAGCCAATCTGCCCCATTTGTATTACTGGTAGTACCACGGGGCACGTTATGAGCCGTGGCACTAATTTTATCATAAACAACTAGTACCACGTCCTCAAGACAGGAAAGCTACTTTACCTAATTATTCAATGTTGCAATCTTTGAAATAAAAATATTAAAAGCATTGCTTAGTTTTTACTTTATATACCGAATTTACCTGAATGATTCGAGTTTTGTAGCGTTGGGAAAAGCAAAATTCTAATTAAATAGATTTTTTACAGCTCCCGAAACCGTGATACGGTCCCAGGGTACCCAGCGGAAGACCAAGTCTCCCTCTTTTAGCCGATGGAATTTGTGAGGCTATACCTAACGAGTGGCCAGTTCTGTTGAGGTATATTTAGATGGAAAAGCCTCTGAGTGTGGTTTGTCGGATTATGTACAAAATTGATATTATTATATTATATTATTATGCACTAAAACGATTAAAAAAAAGTTTAAGAAAAAACAAAAAAAAATGCATCGTAACATCCATACCCAGATGTTGACTCGACATTTCCTAAGCCCTAAGCCCTGTCTCGCAAAATAAATTCTCCCAAAAGACAACCCTATCCCCGACGTCTACTTCTGTAATGAAGCAATTTAAATGCATGAGGCAGGGCGCGAGCAAAGCTGTGGTGGGGGAAAACGGTCGCCACGCAAAACGTCGTAACTGAATCGTATCAAAAAATGAGTTATCAACTTTATTGCTTTAACAAAAAAGACGAATTTTATTTATTATTTTCTACATTATAAAGCTTTTTGGATTTTTTAATGGAGGTTTGTAGGTATGAGAGATAGATAGTGAGTGTGGTATATCTGCAGGTAGGATTATGGAGATAGGAGGGTGACTGAGTTGCGAAAAATGTTATCCTAAAGGTTTGGTGAAAGGAAAGTCACCATGTTGAGTAAAGAAAAGTTTTTAATAACAATGTCGAGTGGCAGTTGGTTGCTTTAAGTTTATTTTGTTAAGTGGTTAACAAATAATTGGTTCTCTGTTTCAGGAATGTCGGTTGACGGCCCCAGGGTACCCGGCGAAAGACAATTTTTTTTCTACACTGGTTGCTTTACAGTTCAGATCACGTCTCCCTCTTTTAGCCGATTGTATTTGTGAGACAATCTTCTTCATTAAGCTGAGTCAAAAATCAAAACCGTAAACTTGGCTATTGAAAGGTCTTCCCGCTTATTTATTGGATATGAAAATAGGACGTCAATTCATAGGCTTTAAATACATATCTAAATAGAGAGAAGTGAATTCAAGGCGGTCATCCATCCAAAGGCTTAAGTTTAGTGATCAGTGGGATAAGCAAGCATCCGCTCAATGCCAACCAACAATGTCCTGTACAACAATCCATGGTGCGTCGGTGGCCAAGTGGTTAAGACGTCTGGTATCAACTAGACAGATCACGGGTTCGATCCCGGATCCCGCCCATGTACCAATGGCTTTTTTTAATTAAAAACTTATGTACATAATCCGACAAACCAACACTAATCGGCTAATCGAGGGAGACTTGGTCTTCTGCAGGGTACCCTGGACCGTAACACGGTTTCGGGAGCTGTAAGGCAAGCCGTGAAGAAAGAAGAAAAAACCGTGTACTGTCTTTGCCTGATCCAGCATTTTGTTCGGCATTCCTTGGCTGGCCATTGGATGGCACGGTCCTAAGTATGCTTACCCTACTGATCCGCTCTATTCATGGTAGGGTCCACTCTGGAGCTTTACATCTTTGTAAAGAAAATCACGATCAATAAACAAAATTGAAAACTAATTTAAACTCGTCGACATAGGACGTAGGCTGACGCAGGTGAACTAGGGGTCGAAGGGAGGGGGTAAAGATATGTCATTCGCAGACGAACCGCCGCCGCGAGCGGTCGTGCTGCCACGTCATTGTTCGTCCCACTTGACTGACGCGCCGAGGGGTCACAAGAATGAAAATAAATTAAACCCCATTCAGTATTAATAGGGGAATTGTTTGACTCTGTTTTTGACGTATCGATGGATTTACTTTTTTTCACAATTTTTTGGGGGAGATTTTTCGTTTATTCATTGCATACTGATTACTGTCCCGAGTTCGATTCCCAGATCAAGAGACAGTATCTTAGATTGGGACCAAATTGTCATTTTTATATGAATACTAAAGCTGGTAGGCAATTAAAGGAAAAGATGCCAGAGTCGCATTCAAAATATAATTAATTAAATTTTGGTACCGCATGTGCTGCGTGCTATATCGTGACAACCTATATGTGTGATAACTTTCCATGCATCACTGGCACTTACTAGAGACACTGATAGCAATGCCCATTCTTAGCGAGATGCCCGCAAGTGGCAAGTCTAACCCTGAAGAAAAAGCTCTAAAAGTGGTGCTTAGCCTTTTTTGAAGAATTGAAGCTGAAACTCCTGTTTAAAATTCGATGCCTATTGTTGTTGTATAGTTGTACGTAAATATTTATTTATATTATAACCTTGTCAATTGGCCATGCTACGTATTTATGATATACTTTTTTTATAATTAATTTTAAAAAAATAGCCCATTTTAAGAAACTAATTTCGATATTTTTGTTTTTTATCCATTGCGTCTATTTTTAATATATTTTACAAATTTTACCCGCGAAAAGTAAACGTGACGTCACACGAATTTGGAACAGGATTATAATCTTGGTCACTACACATAAAAAAGTGACAGTCAATCAAATTAACGTCAAGCAAACGTCAGTCAAGGTCGACTAACCTAAAAATTACTCTTGTTTATATACTTGTGTTTATAATTATTTAAATTGAATAGTTTTTTACAATGGCAAGTAAATAGTGTTTCATCCCGTCATGTCCTAATAACAAAGAAAATAATTACACGTAAAATATAAATTTATAAAGATGTCACTCAAAGATTGACGATTACCTTTTTTTGGTCCTTTTTGTAGGCAAAGGTATTTTTTTTTCATACTGCTTTTGATGACGTCATACATCGGTCAAATTAAAGTTATTGTTTTTTATTGAATATCTTAAAAAGTATAGACTTAATTTAAAATCTGATAAATAGACATTGTACTGAAAGCTTATATCTCGAAACGGTTTCGAGATCTTCGTTCCTGTTCAAAAAGTTAGCATGGCCAATTCTAATGATATTTTTACAAGCAATGTAAGAAAAATGGATTTTGGATTGGACGCGATTTGATTTTTATTTAGGTTTTTCACATAAGCAAAGAAAACAAAATATTCACAATATTACACAAACCAAAATATCTATGTATCTATCATCACGCCTTATATCCCAAGAGGAGTAGGCAAGACAATCGAATGTCATTTGCTACGATCCTGGCGTACCTCTTTCGCTTCTTTTACATGCTCGGCGATTGTGTGTACTTTTAATTTACTCCCATCATTATTTTTTTATATGTTCAATAAAAGTACACCTAGGTCGTCCTCTGCCAGGATTTCCTTTCGTTTCTGCCATATTAACCTTTTTAATCCTTCATTGTTTCAATATACACTCGGATGATTATGGTTAAATTAGGTCGTTCATGCAAAACGAGGGAAACCATTACAACAGACTATGTGTGTGTGTGTGTGTGTGTGTGTGTGTGTGTGTGTGTGTGTGTGTGTGTGTGTGTGTGTGTGTGTGTGTGTGTGTGTGTGTGTGTGTGTGTGTGTGTGTGTGTGTGTGTGTGTGTGTGTGTGTGTGTGTGTGTGTGTGTGTGTGTGTGTGTGTGTGTGTGTGTGTGTGTGTGTGTGTGTGTGTGTGTGTGTGTGTGTGTATGTCAGTCACAATGATATGCCCATGGTAATCCCATCAGGTCGTGGCAAGTCTTTCTGTTCTAATTGATCTGAATCACCGGTATTTAGAAGTCCAAAATAAACTTTTTTGAAATTAATTTACTATACTATTTCAACGTTTCTTTATCTAAAAATCACCCCATTGAAGTTGGGCTACGGCGTACATTTATCAAGTTAGCAATTTTGACAGGTGCTCAGTGATTAATTACGTTTGTGGAACTGAATTATAGGAGCTGTGCGCGGGCGCAACCGTAGACGCCCAGCGTTATCTAGCTACATACTAAACGTTCAATTCGCTGATGTAATGCAGAAAAGAACCAGTCTATATGACGATGTATCGATGTCAAACTGAGATAATTGGCCATGCTACATATTTATAATATACTTTTTTTATAATTTATTTTGAAAATATAGCCCATTTTAAGAAACTAATTTCGATATTTTTGTTTTTTACCTATTGCGTCTATTTTTAATATATTTTACAAATTTTACCCGCGAAAAGTAAACGTGACGTCACAAGATTTTGGAACAGGATTATAATCTTGGCCACTACATATAAAAAGTGACAGTCAATCAAATTAACGTCAAGCAAACGTCAGACTAACCTAAAAATTACTCTTGTTTATATACTCGTGTTTATAATTATTTAAATTGAATAGTTTTTTTACAATGGTAAGTAAATAGTGTTTCATCCCGTTATGTCCTAATAACAAAGAAAATAATTACACGTAAAATATAAATTTATAATGATGTCATTCAAAGATTGACGATTACCCTTTTTTGTAGGCAAAGGTATTATTTTTTCATACTGCTTATGATGACGTCATACATCGGTCAAATTAAGGTTATTGTTTGTTATTGAATATCTTAAAAAGTATAGACTTAATTTAAAATCTGATAAATAGAAATTGTACTGAAAGCTTATATCTCGAAACGGTTTCGAGATCTTCGTTCCTGTTCAAAAAGTTAGCATGGCCAATTGCGTTCAAAGTTAAGAACTTTCTTAGAAAATTTACATTGTTGATTGTTTTTTTTTTAAATAATAACTGGATATTTTAGAACATAAAAAAATGGTATTCAATTGTCTCTGCTTACCGCTCTTGGGATAAAAGGCGTGATGATAGATATCTAGATAAAAAAAATTGGGATAATGTAGCTTTATATTCGTGAAAGAATTTTTAGAATCGGTTCAGTAGTTTGTGAGATTACCCCCTACATCCAAACCTACAATACCTCTTTATAATATTAGTATAGATAGATGCATAATTTATGTAGGATTCTGTCACTAACTAATTTTTGGTCATTTTGTACATTGGTTCCTTTTTGCATAACTATGGCCAATTTTATTCACCGTTCATATGATCACGCCTTCAACTCGTAAAGGTCGGTAGAGCTCTCAAAACTAATTAAATGGGTTTTCGGATGCACGTGCGGTACCTATACAAAGTTTTTCCTCAGATGCTGCTTGTGTAGGTATATCGTAACTTAAATAACAAGACACTCTGTTGTCCATAGGGCGTCCATGGTCGAGTGGGTAAAATGTCGACTCACAACTGCGAAGTCGCGTTTCGATCCCCACATCCGACCATGTAACAATGGGTTTTTGTAATAAAAAATCTATATACATTATCCGAGGCTTTTCCATCTACATAACAGAGCTGGCCACGCGTTAGGTATAGCCTCAAAAAATCTTCGGCTAAACGAGGAAGGCTTGTCTTCCGCTGGGTACCCTGGGGCCGGCAACGGTTCCCGGGACCTGTAAGGCGACCCGTGAAGATTTTTTTTTCTATATATCTCTGTACGATGGAAAAGTGGAGTAATTATTGTAAAAAATAAATATTAAATATAATTTCTAAATTCCTGTATGTAACTACTTATTTGTTCCT
The DNA here is from genome assembly GCA_963924495.1 of Nemapogon koenigi. Taxonomy (NCBI): domain Eukaryota; kingdom Metazoa; phylum Arthropoda; class Insecta; order Lepidoptera; family Tineidae; genus Nemapogon; species Nemapogon koenigi. Next base: position 8,630,587 of record OZ004648.1, read on the forward strand.
GAATGAGAGTTTATATCTTGCTCGGAATAAAAAAAATTAAGTAGAATAGGTACGTAAAAGTAAGCATATAAAATAATTATCCGTGCCATTTCTCGAAAGCTTTGTTTTGAATAGAATAGAATAGAATAAACCAGCGCCGAATAGTCCCAATAAATTTAATTGTATTTTTATTTTATAAACAAAATGAATGCCCGCTCGCGTTTTGCCGGTAGGCGGACGTACAACCGCTGGTGATGCGTATCTCAGGAAAATGTGGGCGGAATATTATTATAAGTTATTATAATTCAGTGACAGCACAGTGCGGCCCTGACTTAATAGGAGTGCCTCCCAACCATGCACTTCACAAACTAAATACATTCACGCCTATATACCAGTAGGATAGGCAGCATAGGCATTTCATATCTTACTTTTTAATCGGACAATTATTACCAAAAACAAAGTTACTAGGATAATGAAATTGTAGATTCTGTAAACATTTTTACAGGCTTTTCAGAGCGAAACTTTAGAATTAAAATATTCTTCAATAAATAAAAATAAAATGCTGTTCGTTCACTTTAGAAAGGCTGTACCAATTTGGCTATTTAAAAAAATTCAACCTTTTAAGATCCACTGCTGGATCATGGTTTCCCTCTAGCGCACCATTTTAGTGGTGCTCATTGAGGGGAATTGCCATAGTCACCACGCTTGGCAGGCACGATAAGAAAATTGGTGCTCAGCATTTTGGCAGCGAGTAGGAATCGAACCCGGGACCTCCGGTTTCAAGTCCACCGTCCTACCGTTACACCGATAGTGTAATTTATCGACTACTTTACTAATAGCATATATTAAATAATAATTACTACGCTAATAGTCTGTCTGAATGGTTTTGCGGGAAATATTAGAAATCTTAGAAATAAGAATAAAAACACCTTAGTTTTCACTTTACATACCGAATACCCATCCATCCTTGATAATACATAAGACACTTCCCACGATGCCATTTCAATCATTCCACAATCACATATGATCCCGCATGCATGGGCATTGACCGCGCGATGGCTTGCACTCCATGCCAATCATGATTTATACCTAGATTTCTGTTTGATACAGCTTCAACGTCTGCCGTATGCGAAGAGAGTCATGCCAAGACTGCATAGGTCTAGTTTAAAAAAAATGGAAATTTTCAATATAGTTCGGTTTGTTGTGTATTGTCATTTCCATATACTTAAACATGTCTTCAGGTTTCGTGAGAATTTACGTTGGAGACGTGATTTTTAAAAGCGTATAAGACTTTAATTAAATTAAAATCTTTAATATTTTACATTGGATCAGGAAGCGTCCGTACTTATTTTTAAAATTTATTAAAAAAATTGAGAGGTTGATTTATTTTTAGGTGCGTCGGTGGCCGAGTGGTTAAGACGTCTGGTGTTAACTAGGCAGACCCCGGGTTCGATCCCGGATCCCGGCCATGTACCAAAGGGTTTTTTAATTAAAAAGTTATGTAATCCGACAAACCACACTTAGAGGCTTTTCGATCTAAATATATCTCAACAGAACTAGCCACTCGTTAGGTATATCCTCACAAATACCATCGGCTAAACGAGGGAGACTTGGTCTTCCGCTGGGTACCCTGGAACCGTAACACGGTTTCGAGAGCTGTAAGGCAACCTGAGAAAAAAAAAAACTTATTGAAATTAAAATAATTAGAACTTACATGGTTTTGAATTTGAACCTACATAAACACCATTCAACGATGTTCATATAAAAGAATCATCACGGAAGGTATTTTAGAAATAGAATATACTTACGCAAACATGAGAGAAATTATTACTTTCTTAATTTTATTTGTCAACATAATCAATACAATAAAACGTCTGACCCTGTCAAAGTCATGAAAGCGAGCAGAGCAATGTGTGAAAAATTCGAACAAACGCCGAATTTCGATGAAAAATTTATAATCGGTGTACCATGGAGGATATATCACTCATGGAACCAAAAAATTAATCCATGCATAGATTTGACATTCAAAAAAGCTACGCCTGGCGTAAGTAATTTAATTATAACACTTGTCGCCGGTCACATATGTCAAGCTATCGATAAAAAGACATGCTTCTTCGAAGCGCAAAAAGCTTTTTGGCTGAAACCTCCTATTACTATGCTATCGATGCTTGAGTATTTTTTTGGAAAGTTTTCTGACCCGGCTTCGCCCATGGAGCCTGAATATAGGCTTTTCCAACTTTTCCAATTTTTCTTTCCATAAAAACCTTGTCCTGACAACTCAACAAAAAAAAAACAGCCAAATCGGTGGAGCCATTTTCAAGTTTTTGCGAGACTAATGCACGCCAATTGATTTTTATATATAAGATAAGATACCTTTCTTAGAATTGACAAATAAAAGAAACTATTTATATTACTAAATTACACTTATTAAATAGAACTCTTACCTGTAAACAAAGAAACAACATTTAAAGTAGGTTTATTATTTTAATGTCAATTCCTTTTCTATTAAATATTATGATCACACATAACCTAAAGCCTCGCCAGCCGCGTTGACGTTTTTCGGTTTAACTTACCCACCCAGTCTCATTCACTTCATTCATTCCATACATAGAACGTTCATTCATTCAATCTCCAAGGGGAGCGCGGCAAATTCAAATTAAAGAAATATAATTTCTTTACATCTCCCCCCCTGGAGAAGGATACTCATATTAAAATTTTCGGCACATTTACTCATCCTCTTCTGTTTCTTCTATTTTTTCTTTCAATGTATGGAAATGGAATAAGTTTTGTGATATGGAAAAGATTTGATTCCATTTTCTTGTGATCTGTTTCTATTCTGTATATTGAGTTTGAAATTTTTTCAACAATTTCATATGGTCCAATTTTTAGTTCATCTAATTTTTTTCTGTTTAGCTTATTTCCATTTTCCGCATATACCATGTCTCCTACATTGAATTCATAGTATTTTCGATTTTTGCCAAATAGTCTTTTGTTATAGTTGTGTGATTTTATTGTGTTTTCGAGTGCTATTTTCCTGTCTCTGATCCAGTCACTATTTGATTTTTCTTGTTTTAATTCTTTCGGTAAAATTGTGGCATCTGTACCATATAAAAGGTAACTTGATGTAAAGCCAGTGACTGAATGATTAGTATCATTATATTTAATTACAAATTTTTGAGCTATTGTTGTCCAGGCTCTATTTTTTTCTTCTGCATTTATTTTGCATCTGATTTTGTTTACTAATGTTTGATTGAGCCTTTCATTTAGACCATTTGATAATGGTGTATTTACTGCTGTGAACACCATTGCTATCTGCTTATCGTTTAGGAATTTCTTGAATTCTTTCAAATTGATTCCCGGGTATTGATCAGTGAGAAGCATACCAATGTCCTCCGTTTCTGTTATGTTCATGACTAGTTTTGAAAAATCATTCGCATTCTGCGTTTTCGATGTCAGAATAAATGCGTATCTTGTAAAGTGATCCACCAATAGATGTAAATATTTTTTTGTTGATCTTGAACCTCCAAAACCTCCAATTGTATCTATAGAGACTATTTCGAAAGGCTTTGTGGCTGGACCTAGATGAGACATCAGGCCAAATTCGTCTTAGATTTCGTAGAATGCATAAAGTAGTTATAACAGGACATGACGTAATAATAATAATCATCATCATCAACCTTTTACATCCACTGCTGGAAAATGGTCTCCCTCTTGCCCACCATTTTAGTGGTGCTCATTGAGAGGAATTGCCATAATCACCACGCACGAGGAGTCGATTAGAAAATTGGTGCTTAGCATTTTGGCAGCGAGTAGGAATCGAACCCGGGACCTTCGGTTTCAAATCCACCGTCCTAGCAATTACGCTATCGACCACGTAATGATCTAAGACAAGTATAAAAGTGAGGAATTGCCCTACCTACCCTTTAAACTGTTTTCACCAATATTTATTACAAAAGTGAACGTTATAAATCTTTGAGAAGAGATTAAGAAGAGAAAATAATTACAATTATATACAATAAATTATATACCATAAATGATTTTTTTGAAGATAATTTTTTTAATGTATTATTCTAATTTTATTATTTTTGACAATTTTTGACTTTTCTGTTATTTGTTATTTTAGAATTTGTATTTAATTGATATTAATTTGTAAGTGTATATTTGTGTGCCTATTATGTAATTGTTTAGCTCTGTAAAAATATTTGGATGTAGTTTTTGATTCTTTATTTGTTTTTTTATCAATTTGTGTTAATTTCAAATGGTATTAAACAGATAAATTATAAGAATACTATTGTACGCCTGAAAAGGTACCACATGGAAGACACAATCTTATTATGTACAACACATTATTTTGATTCTGTGTGACAATAAAATATATTTGAATTTGAATTTGAAAATAATATATATATATCAACTAAACACACATAGAAGAAGGAACAGGCTAATCAAGTCAAATAAAGGCTAAATATTAGTATTTAGATTTACAGGTCGCCTTGTTATCGGTCCCAATGTACAGTGGTCAAGTTCTGTTGAGGTATATTTATATGACGCATTTCATGTCAACTTTATTTTTCTTTCAGATGATTCGAAAATTTCAAGAAGATATGTCAGAATATTTGGAAGAAAATCCTGAGTGGGACCAAGGGTCTCTTGTAATGGGAACCGTCCAGAGGGATGTAGAGAATTTATTATTTAAAATCCGCACCCCTGGGAGCTATATAGCTGTTGCTAATGCGAATAGAATTCCAGGTACTTACCACAAGGATATTAAAAGTTTTAATTCTGTGTTTGTTCAACAATGTTAATCGATGATTTGCCAATGTCAAGTATTAAAGACGTTATAGTATCAATATTCCGATTAATCGGTAGCTAAGATGATCCCGCTGACTAACCACAACTATCACAGCGCGGGCGGGATCAAACTTGAACCCGACGTAGAATCTTCTTTCATGTCAAAATAGAGCAACAGATCGACTGAGTGTCATTTTTATGTCACATTAAAAGATATCCATGGACGAAGCAGGGACGTAAACCTTGTAAGAGGGGATTCTACTTCATGTAATGACGACCAACGCACCAATCAAGGTCGGGGGAACATCTTAAATACCAATTAATCGGCATATACACTATAAAAGCTATAATACTTGACATTGGCAAATCCTCAATTAACATTGGTGGACATAACATCACGTGACAAATGTCATAAATAGACAAACTGACGCAACTGAGGACGTCATGCGATCGCTTGTAGATTTTGTCTACCCCCTGTAGCTTCTGAAAAAAAGTGTATAGAATAGAGTGTACGTACACGCGTAAGAATATCTGTATTTTTTAATAATTGCCTTTTAAAAAAAAGTGTATCGACTTCAAAAAGTATGCACTGAAAAGTGTGCTTTCAAATGCTATAAAAAAAAAACTATAAAAAAAACTATAAAAAAACCCAAGTCGCTTCAAATTTAAAGAATTGTCGATTTCTCCATGATCCCATCATCAGATCCTGACCTGATGACCATGGGACCACCTGGAAAGTATACACTTTCAAACAAAAAAAAATCCAAATCGGTTCAGGCGTCTTCAAGTAATCGGGGGAACATCAACATACATGAAAAAAAACATAAAAGATTTCGACGAATTGAAAACTTTCTTCTTTTTTTGAAGTCGGTTAAAAAGAACACCTTACGACGCGTATTTCACGACCCTGCCTAATACTAAATTGTATTTTTTTTCAGGATATACGCCAACTAAACACAATTTTCCTTTAATGCAATTTCGCTTCAAATTGATTGAAAATGGGAGATACTTACTTTTTATGGAATGCCAGACCGGAACAGTGTCTTTGTCAGCCAGACTAGATGGCCAACCCTATCGTAAAGACGTTGAAAGAGTAGCTAAGGAATATGACTTTGGGGATAGCTTTCCTGCTTGCACATGGAAATCCAGAATATAAGATTTTTTTAATTATAGACCTTGTCATAGTTATGGTGGTTGGTTCATGAAAGCGTTACGTTAATGTTATATACTTATAAATTAAAAACCTCTGTTGTTCATAGTTTAGGTGTTTTTCTTACATGTGTACAACATAAATATATAATTGCCAAGTACTAGGTACCTGATAAAAAGTATAACTAACTATACTTTTCTTCATAAATAATTGGTGCAAAATTGGACCGGGCTGGACCCTATAGTAAACAGCCTACGTAAAAAAACTCAAAGATCTATAATTATCCAACTATTTAATAAAGAAAAAATAAAAAAAAAAATAGTAAATATTAATATTTTTTAAATCGCCTTTTTGTCATTAGATATGAGTATATCAAGAGACATTTGGCGTATGTTTTACAAAAAATTACTAAGCTGAAGGATATTTTTCGTAAATATTTTCTGGATTTTTAGAAAACAGGTGGCCGATAGCTAATGGTGTAGTATATTTTTAGAACCGGGTCATGAAGCCCTTTCATTTGATACCAAACACAATAGGTTCATGAAAAAAAAAGTTTTGAAACAAAAAAATTGATGACGTCATACCCCTCCCCCCCCCGGATTTTTTTTAAGAACTGCCGCCGAAATGATTGTTTTAACCTAAAAATTACATACAAAATAAAATTACAAACGGTATTATACGTTATATACTTTTTTTACGAAATGTTTGCCGGCCCAAATATATATTTTTTGTGAATTTTGCTGTTTCCTTTGGTGAAGTACAGTGTTGAGTTGAGATTAATCCTCCACCAATGAGCACGCTTGTGCTTCGACTTTCCTTGGTGAACGTGGTGACGTATAGGTACCGGGACGGTTCTGGAGCGGTATGAGGTATTAATTTTAATTTTACCAGCAGTAAAAATAATCGTAAAAACAAACACTAATAAATCAATTATAAGTGCACTCGAATTACATATGCGCAAACATTCCCCCACTTTTTCGTCGAGCGCTCAAGAACCGTCCCGGTACCTGTGATTAGTGTTAATATCCAACTAGAGAATATAGGTACTTATTAGATACATTAAAAACCGCTGTTAAGGCCGATTTAGACGTTACGAGTGTTTAGTAGAGTGCGTAGGTGGCACTCGAATGCCAGTGCATTAGTAGGTTTCCAGTGACGTTTATACTTCTTCCAGTAGATTGCCATTTTGTAGGCCAAAACACACATAACTCTCATTGTCAACTTGTGCAAGTTACTAAAACTGACCGTTTAGGGTTGAGCGGGCGCGGGAGGGTGTCACTTGAAACAAAAATAAAAAGCGATTCTATTTGATTCTAGTTGAAAGGCGAGTGGAACGTTCTAGTACGAGTACTGGAAACTACCGTTTACATGTTTCAACTAATGTACTATCCTAACGCACTCTACTAACCACTAGAACCGTCTAAATCGGCCTTTAATAGTTTTAATTTTTGACTTCTGTCGGCAAGACTGTCTATGCCTTTTTTTACATTTTAATCGTATACATAATGTTCGTAAACAGTTACATTATGATTGACAAGACATATTTGAAGTAGGTACTCTTCTTCTTAGTCGTGGTGCTCTTGACAGAGCAGTCGTGGTCAATCACTGGGCGGTCCACAGCTCGACGCACCTTGTATTGACTCGCCATGGTTAACTTTGGAAGAATAGTGCAGGTGGTTTCCTCTTGCGTTCTGCACCAGACATTTTGAGACTACTTAGGTCTTCAGGCTCGCTGTAGCCTCTTCCAGCCAGTTGCCTAGCTAGGTCGCCAGAGCCTCGTTAGTTGTCTAGCAGAGAGTACCAAACCAAGCGTGCAGGTGAGGATGACATTTGGGGTCGGATAGATATTATTCCGTTCTCCCCCTTACCCCCTACTACTGTAGGTACTACGTGGGTGGAATTTAAGACTACATTTCATCTGCTAAATGTAGAATTTGTTCTTCATACAGTGAACGGAAATATTCTGTTTATATTATTTAAATTTTAACAAACATAACATCTGATATCACAAACAAGTATCTTAAAAAGCAAACTATAAATACTTCAATCATTTTAAATGGACACTTCAAGTAGAAAAGTGGCATTAAACAACATGTTATTCATATTATTTTTTATAACATTTTTTAATTCAATTGATTGCTATTATGTTCATCCACAATTTAGTTCGCTAACAACAAAAAATTGGACGACGTGCGATGAGTTTTTGGTAAATTCCACTTTTGTTTCTGATACTATACTTAATATACCGTGGAAAGAATATTTCTACTGGAATTGGGAGACTCAAGAACCATCAATAGTTACTTTCAAAATTGCTTCCTATACGGTATGTATCTCTATATTGTTATCGGAAATGTATGTAATTCGTCATTATATAAAAATCCTAGGAAATGTATACAATTCCTAAAATCGACAGGAATCTAAGTATACATTTTATATATATATGTCATATGTATATAAAAATCAATTGCCGTGATATAAGGTGGCCACACATTCATCCAATCCCCGGCGCGTCGCCGTACGGTCCACCGAAACCGACCACAGACTCGTCCAATTCTTGTAACGAGCGGTCCGCCTACTATATCCAGCGGCCAGAATGGGAAATTTTCGGTGAGACCAATTTGTGACCTACTTTAGTCTCGCAAAAACTAGAAAATGGCTGGACCGATTTTGATGAAATTCTTTGTGTGTTTGAGTGGGTAGTGGATGGTTTAGATTCACAAGGTAGGTGTTGCTGCAATCGGGTTGTAGGAAATTTCGAAAGTCGGGGGTGAACAGCTAGTATACATTTATTTACTGATATAATGTGTACTAAGTCGACCGAGGTACTTAGAGCTACATATTACATAGCTTGATTCACCGGAAAGGTTTACGAGTATTAAACATGGATCTATTATGTTTATGAGCTGAGCATTAACAGCATAAGTGAATCAAGTCGGAGAAAAGATAGTCCCAGCGAGTTTTCATGGCGTATGCTGTCTAATCCGTCAGAGATATAACAAAATAATGTAGAAAAGAATTGTGTAGAACAAAATCATCTACAAAAAAGTCTACCGTATCATATATCTATCTCTAATAGGTAAGTAGTTATAAGCGTATTTATGTAGGTATTCAAATTGTTGCAAACTCATATTATTGTACTTAATTATGTAAGAACTTTTCAATTGAAATATAAAAAAATTTACGTAAAATAATATCTGAAAAGCACCACAGAAAACTTAAAATAACTGCCTTTTAAAAAAAGGTGTACCGACTTTCCGAAAGCAAATGCACAAGTCACTATAAAAAAATACCCAAATCGCTTCAAGTGTGCGTATAAAATTTGAAGAGGTCTCGATTTCTCCAGGATCCCATCATCAGATCCTGACCTGATGACCATGGGACCACCTGGGACGTACACCCTAGTAATCGGGGAACATACATAAAACATACATATACAAAAAACATAAAAGATTCCGACGAATTGAGAACCTCCTCCTTCTTTTGAAGTTCGGATAATAATTGTTGACGTCTTAACCACTCGGCTACCGATGCACCTAGGCGGACCACGGTTTGATCCCGGCCATGTACCAATGGGTTTTTTATAATTAAAACTCATGTGTATATAATCCGACAAACCACACTTAAGTAGCCCACAGACTGGTCCGGCATCGCACCGAAAATTTTCGTTCCGGCCGCCTGATCGAGATTGAATAAGGCCCCACATTGGCGATGAAAATCATACGATCTAGATCGCATACAATTCACACTCACACAGACACATATCATTCGATTAAACAAAGTGTCAAACTATCAGGTATATGTGTAATGGGTATGGATGTGTGTGTGTGACAGATCGCTCCGGTCATCGAAATCAACCACAGATTTAAACGATTTGAAACTGATGGTGGGCCGCGCGTACAGTCTGTGGTGGATTTCGGTGGACCGGCCGGCGACCGGCCGGGGATTGATCCAATCAGTGGGCGCCTTTAGAGGCTTTTCCATCTAAATATATACCTCAACAGAACTGGCCACTCTGGTATAGCCTCACAAATATCATCGGCTAAAGAGGAAGACTTGGTCTTCCGCTTCTTTTTTCTTTCTTCACGAATTTCCTTACAGCTCCCGAAAGCGTGTTACGGTTCCAAGGTACCCAGTGGAAGACCAAGTCTCCCTCGTTTAGCCAATGCGTCGGTGGCCGAATGGTTAAGACGTCTAGTTGTTTTTTTTTCAGTTAATAAAAAGATTTGAGTCCCTTTTGGACTTAATTTTAGAGAAAAAGACATCAGCAGAACTTTATATAGATGTTTACGGCGACATCGGGGGACTATTGTTATCTCTTAACAAAACTGGTCTATACAGATTTATACCTTCTAGTGATAAACCTAGTAAGTATAGATAAGAAACTTATCCTACCTCAAAATACCTTAACTGATCTGCAGGGTGAGCATATATTTCTCGCGACATCTTTCGTTTCGCCCGAAAGGCCAAAAACGTTTATGTCCCTACAAGAGCCAGCCGCGGAATGCACGGGCTGAGACATTCGAACCCAATAATGTACGGGCAAATTTGCTCGGCATTGTCGTGTTGGACAATCTCGGACCGTGCATTCCGTGGCTGGCTCTTGTAGGGAGATAAACGTTTTTGGCCTTTCGGTCGACACGAAAGATGTCACGTCAAATATACCTATGCTCACCCCGCTAGCCTCTCGTAAGGTTCACCTCAAAAATTCCATCCTAATACTAATCCTTCATAATCTATAAAAATTGGCATATCTGTGTGTCTGTCTGTTTGTGCCTTATAGACTCAAAAACTACTAGACCGATTTTGATACGGTTTCCACAAATGGATATACAAATTCACAAGGAAGGTTTTCGTGTATAAAACATTACGCTAGGTCTTTTCGGGGTAAAGGGGAGAACGGAATAAGATATATTCGACTCCAAATGTCATCCTTACCTGCACGCTTGGTACCCTCTGCTAGACAACAAACGAGGCTCTGGCGACCGAGCAATGGCGGTATAACCATACACCTAGCTAGGAAACTGGCTGGAAAAGACTACAGCGAGCCTGAAGACCTAAGTCTCAAATTCTCCGGTGCAGAAGGCAAGGGGAAACCACTGCACTATTCTTCCCAAGAAAGTTAACCATGGCGAGTCAATACAAGGTGCCTCGCGCTGTGGACCGCCTTGATTGACCACGACTGTTCTGTCGCGAGAACTACGACTAAGAAGACGTCTTAAGACGTTATGAGCGGAACAGTAACCAATAATGTCAATGCTCCTTATTGTATCAACGGAATCGGATGACCATGTGATATTAAAATTCCACCGGGCCGGGGGCGGGTCGTTAAAAAGTTTATTAGTTTATTTATTTATTATTTGTTTGTTTGTTTGCCCTTCTTTCACGTAAAAAACTTAGAACCCTTATAGGATAACTCGTGTGTCTGTCGGTCCGTCTATCACAGTTTATTTTCTCCGAAACTAATAGACGAAAAAGGTTGAAATTTGGTACCTAGATAGAGTTTCATGACCCAATCCCGGACTTATAGCGTAAATAATCGAATTTCGATTTTAGGGGATAAATTAAAATGTGAAATATATTTTTTTTCAAATGCATCATGTGACATATCAAATAAAAGGGCTCGTTACAAGAATTTATTTTTATAATTTTAAAATGCATAGTTTAATGGCCATATTCATAAACACATTTTAGAAGCGTTTTAGTTAAAATATGTTTTGTCACTCTCTAACTAACCTGTCTTTACTAATAATAAAAAAAAAACAAAACACATTTTAACAAAAATGTTGCTATAATACGTTTATGAATAATGGCCTTAATCTATCTATACTAATATTATAAAGAGGAAATATTTGTATTTTTATATTTTTTCGTGTGTGTATGTTTGTAATGAATAAACTCAAAAACTACTGTGCCGATTTCAAAAATTATTTAACCATTGGAAAGCTACATTCACCCTGAGTGACATAGGCTATATTCTATTTTCAAAAAAAATTAGGGGTCCTTACTAAAACTTGAATATTGTAACCGAAGGTGTAAAAAAAAAGGCGGAATGCTAGTTAGGTATAACGAAAATTGACCGTTACTCCCCGCTTTATCTCCGAAACTACTGTGTCTTAAATAAAAAAATAAATAAAGAACGTCTCTTACTAAAATCCTATTTTAAAGTTTTGACCGAAAACGGGTTAGTAGACGGAACCCTCAGCGCACGAGTCGTAATCGCAACTTAGCCAATTTTTTTCCCGGAATTCCTTCAGGATAAATTTTATATGCAATGACATTTAAAAAAAACCACTATCCATGATAAAATGATTACAGAAATCGTGAAAAGAGAATTCATTATGGCTATGAAGCAAGTAGGAAAATCTTTGGTTATCATGTCATGTGGCACGAGGTTTGGTGTCGCTTATGCTCCAGTCTATGATTTTCCAAGTAATAATAAAATGGTACGTATATAAAGATATACTCCCTCGACTGATAATCTCTTCTGGTAACAAGAGGGCTGGCTGCTGCCTCGCTCAACGAATCGGCATCGCGATTCAGCGGAGAAATCAAGCCAGTATTCTTGCAACAATTCCACGCGAACCTGGTTTATTCAGTTATTTTTAATGTTTAGATTAATTTAAAATAATTTATAAATCTTATTTTATTATGGCTCTATCAATGTTTATCGGTGATTTGCCAATGTCAAGTATTATAGCCTTTATAGTGTTTATAACCGATTAATCCCGCCGACCGCGATATGTCTTATTAGTCGTCAACTAATCACAACCATCACAGCACGAACAGGATTAAACTGGATTCCACATCATGCCATGACGAAAACCCAAGCGTTCGCCGCCATGACCGGATGTGGAATCAATTTATAAATAATTAATTTAATAACAAACGACAAATGCACTGTCAATCAATCTCCAGTTTTTATATAATTTTATATACTAACTTTCATCTCATAATATACCCCCTTAAGGGGGTGGATTTAAGAAAATGTAGCCTATGTCCTTCTCTAGAAATCTAGCTGTCTCCGTATGAAATTTCATCAAAATTGGTTCAGTGGTTTAGCCGTGAACAGACAGACTTACTTTCGAATTTATAATATTAGTATTTATTCGATATACATAGTATATTAGTACCCACCTGAAGACACTTGCTATTTATGGAAACTGTTGAAGGCCACACCGCAAAGAATAAAGGTCGTAATTATATAGGGAAGATGTGATAGGATATTCTTACCTGTTTCAGGCCCATGAAGAGGTTTCAAAAGTGAAATTCAGAATAGCCCGATCAACGGGGAAGTTGACCCCGACAATAATTCGCCCGTCGTTGATACTTTGCAGTTCGATAAAGTCGAGTATGTAGATTACGAATGTCGAAGAATCCAAAACTTTTTTTTTTCGGAAGAGGGTTATTTTCATCCCTAAAGTTTTAAATTGCCTATATCTCACGATAGAGAAGTCCTACGGCCAAAAATCCTTCCCAACATATCATTGTCTGTTATTGAAGTACAAGTATGTAAAGAAATCCCAGACTTTTTCCTTTCAGGGGGCCCGCTATATACACAGAAAAAAAATGTATGGCGTTGGTCGATGATACTTTGCACTTCGATAAAGTCGAGTATGTAGATTACGAATGTCGAAGAATCCAAAACTTTTTTTTTTCGGAAGCTGGTTATTTTCATCCCTAAAGTTTTCAATTGCCTATATCTCCTGATGGAGAAGTCCTACGTCCAAAGTTTCTTCCCTACATATCATTGTCTGTTATTGAAGTACAAGCATGTAAAGAAATCCCGAACTTTTTCCTTTCAGGGGGCCCGATATACATAAAGAAAAAGTTTGTATGGAGTTGGACCACATACTTGTCACAGATGATTTAAATGAGATTTGATAGATCTCAACATAAGTATCATTTTTCATTATGGAGTCAAAAAAAATCATCCAGTAAAAAAAAAGTTACACGTATTTAAAAGGGAGTAATTTTTTTTAAAATTGCTAAAGTATAAAATTATAGTAACTGCGGTAGAATCTTTGACAGTACCTATGTATTCTATTACAAACGTTGAATAACATTGTCATAAAACCAAATATTTTTAAAATCCGTCTCAGGGTTCTCGAAATAGACCTTTCTATTTTTCACCTTTTCATTGATAATATTTCAAATGGACTAGTTTACTATTTTTAATATTTGAAAATATAAATTATGGCAAAATAAAACAAATTGTTCAGGAGAAATTGAGATATTTCAGAAAATTACAAAATTTTAAAGATGTGCTTTGATTAAATTAATTTAATTTTCATATGTTTTGAATATATTTTATTTTACTTAATTTTAATTTTGAGCACAATGAAATGTATTGTGTTTTTTTGTGTCAAATCTGATTTAAAACTAGATTTAATAGAAATGTGGTGCAAGCCGCCCTAAATAACTTTCTTTCTAAACCAATCTTTGTTTCAAGAGAAAGAGAACTGGAAACGTGGCATTTTCATAATCCGTCCCAGGGTTCTTAATATTCAGTTCTTGATATTTTCGTTAATATTTCAAATGGATAAGTTTACATCTTTTTATAATTGAAAATATAAATTAGGGCAAAATAAAACAAAGTGTTGAAGAAAAATTAAGATATATCAGAAAACGACGAAGTCTTTAAAAATGTGCTTTGAGTAAATAAATGTAATTTTCAATTGTTTTCAAGATTTTTTTAAGATATCCGCAATTTCAATTGCTAACTTTGAACTTAATTTTGCGCGCCATGAAATGTATTGTGTTAATTTGTGTTTTTTTGTCTTACATCTGTCTGATCTAAAACAAGATTTAATAGAAATGAGGTGCAAGCATTGGTGCAAGCCGAAAAATATTATTTAGTCAGGCAATGCTGTAGCAAATGACGTTTATTTGTTTTAATATTGATAGGCAATGGCACATTTAACATAATGTCGCACTAATATTGGCCCAATGGATTAAAATACTATGATAAATAGCAAAAAGAATTAAATGAAAAAAATGTGAAATTTGTTTCTTCAAATAACGTCTACTATCAGGAAAAAAATAGCAAATTAAAACTTTACATGGAGAATTTTTATTCCGGACACAGATACATTAAAAATTATATGTGAAATGATAGCTAGATTCTTTGGGATTTTTATCAGATTCTAAAGTAAAATTTAAGTGCAACAATAAAAATATATATAAATACAAATAAAAAAGAGCGGGTGCGGCGGCAGAACAGGCTCAACAGCTGAAGCGCCGAAAATATTCAAATATTATAACAAATTACTTATTTTCGGCGCTTGCGGTGGAAACAATGGGTCCATGGTCTGCCGAAATGAAAATATTCATAAAAAATTTAGGTACGAGACTAGTCCACGCCTCAGGTGACCTAAAGGCTGGCTCTTACCTCGCTCAAAGGATCAGTTTAACCATTCAGCGAGGTAACGCAGCCAGTGTTTTAGGAACCATGCCACAGGGAGGGGTTCTGGAAGAGGTATTCTTTTTGTAATTTGTATATATAGTTTTTGAATATATTTTTATTTATTATTGTACA
This sequence comes from Nemapogon koenigi, assembly GCA_963924495.1. Classification (NCBI taxonomy): domain Eukaryota; kingdom Metazoa; phylum Arthropoda; class Insecta; order Lepidoptera; family Tineidae; genus Nemapogon; species Nemapogon koenigi. Next base: position 8,646,042 of record OZ004648.1, read on the forward strand.
TTTTAGTTAAGTTGTAAATTGTAAAATAATAAGTATACTGACAAAAACTTTGTACTAAAAAGTAAGAAATAATTGTATTTCGTTGTAGATTTTGGAGACGGTTGGTGCCAAATTAATTAACTTCAACAACTTCGTGTCAATAACAACCATTGCTAAAGATTTACTCTAATATATACAATTTACAGTAAACAGAGGTAAATTACTAAATTTCTGAAAAACTACCCAACTGAGGAGCTACCTTATGATTTTTGTCCTATACGAATCTTGTAGCAGACCGTTCTAAACTGTACAGCCAACACAAGAAAATATTTACCCAAACAGTGAAGGACGCCTGGCCATACCTCAATTACTAATGAAGAAAAAGGGTATCGTCTCAAATTCTCTAAAATATATAATTTCAGAAGCTATAACTTTAGTTGCTATAAATATTCATTTTCTATAAATTTAGATTCTGTAATTTTAAAAATCTATAAATTTGTTTGATATAATTTTTTAAATCTATAATATTAATTCCTATAATGCATTGTTTTCTATAATTGCAGTTCCTATAATTTTCAAAATCTATAATTTTAAGTCCTATAATTTTTATAATGCCTATTTTCAATTGCACTAATTGCTACTTTTCTATAATTGCTGTTACTATAACTTTGAAAATATATAAATTCAAGTCTTATAATTTCTATAATCTGTAGTTGCAATTGCACTAAGGCTACTTTTCTATTTTATTATTATGCAGTTATTATAATTTTCTAAATATATAAATTCATTTTCTAAAAAATTATTAATCTATACTATCTATATCTATATATACTATCAGTTGCTCTAATGGATTATTAAAATAATTGTACTCACTATATTTTAAAAGTATAACTTCATTCTATTTACATTTACAAATACATAAGCATAAAAAATAATTTTCTATAATTAAATCAATTTAAATAAGTACTACTATTAAAATTTACAGTAGTTTTTGTTAATCTTAACCTGTTGCAGTAATTTTCGATTCCTATTCCCCTAATTTGTAAATAGAAATAGGTTAGCTAGGAGCGCAGCGACGAGCGTGGTTCGTATAGTGCTAAAACAGAGCGCGAGCCGAGCGAGCGAAGCGAGCGTGCCGCGGTAGCGGACGGTTAAGCGGCAGAAACTAAACACTTTTATACTCGCAAATAAATAGGAAAAAAATATAGCAAACTAATCATTAGATTATTTAAGTTTGATAATTTAGATATCTTCAAAATTAAAGAAAACAATTTTAGATAAAACGAAAATTATAGCAAATTAATTATATATATATTTTAAGTTTTTTTAAATAATATGATTATGTACAAAAATTAATTTATGTAAATATATATTATAATTAAATAACTATTATTCCTGTTATTGCAAAACTAATGTAACTAATTAGATATATAAATACATAATCAAATTATAAAAAAAAACTTAAAATAATAACAAACTAAAATATGTAAGAACTTATCTAATTAAAGGTCGAAAAGGTCTCGCCCTAATGGCATAGTGCCAAGAACGCTGGCTGCATTTCCTCTTTGGATTGCTATACTTATTTTCTGTGCTAAGTAGGAGCCAGCTCTCTTGTCACCAGAAGCGACAATTAATTTTGGTGTTAAAGTTTTTATAAAGTCTTTTGCTGATGGACTCCATGGGCCAAAGGTTTCAACTGCAAACGGCGCAAATATGTAATCTCTTATGAGGCTTTCATATTTGTGCCGTTTAGTGTTTTCGGCAGATAAGGCAGCCGTCCCAGCTCTTGAGACAGATCCTCTCAGATGGGATGGGGCCAGTGTATCAACGCAGGTTGCATCCCATATGAGAGGTCGGCCCCTTTCCCAGGGAATGAGTGTCATTCCGTCTGGCCTCTTACCGTCTTCACGAACTACCCCATGAGGCTCTAACACTGATGGAATCTTAATAGTGTTTAGAGCTCTTTTTATTAAATCGTTTAGAGAGCTGTGACGAGGTATTCTGCTGAAACTTTTTTGACATGAAAGCCCATGGAGTCCATATTTGTCAACTTCTTTGCCACAAGGGCATTTGTGTGGATGGCAAATAGCTATTCCTATTCTAAGGGCTATAGATATTTTGAAACTATTATCATCGAGTAAAGTGGCAAGATGGTTTGATGGGATAGCATGGAGCCATTGGCCAGATTCTTTTTCCAATACTGCTAGCATCCTTGCAAGGTCACGATCACTGGAATAATTTTGAACCACGAATTTTGTCGACCAAAGGGGTATCCCATAGTTTTTGTTTATTTAATTCCTTTGGAATATCCCCGTTGGGAAGAAGGTTCATCCAAGCTTCTCTTGCTTCTATATATTAATTATTAGATCATTGATATTTTGATAATAGTGATTTTGAAAATTACGGATATCGATTTTCGACAAAAGAAAAATTATAGCAAATAAATAATTAAAGAATGTAATTTTATATATTTTGATAATAGTGATTTTGAAAATTACAGAAATCGATTTTAGGTTTAAAAAAAATTATAGCAAATTAATAATTATAGAACGTAATTTTATATCTTATGTACTTATAAATTCTAAAATTATATCAAAACATTATAGAGAAAATGTAGGAGACCCGAAAATAAGGTAGGTATCATAAAATTTAATAAGTTATTTTATAGTAAATTGTGTATAACATTGTCTTGCTGTAATATTTTACACCAGGTATTCCGAGTAGAGATACTACATATATTCACACGAGTGTTAACTGAATGGAGTAAAAATAGTCTCAATAATTCCAATGTTCAAAATCTAAGTACTTAACCGAAAATAATAATTTTTGCAAACGATGGGATTTCCACTTGTCATGTGTTGATCTAAACAATACTTAGATTATTTTAGAAAGAAAGTTATTTAGGTCGGCTTGCAATCTAGTTTTAGATCAGATAGATGTAATACAAAAAAAAATACAATACATTTAATGCCGCGAAAAATTAAGTTCAAAGTTAGCAATTGAAATTGCGGATATCTTCAAAATATCTTGAAAACAATTGAAAATTAAATTTATTTACTCAAAGCACATTTTTAAAGTCTTCGTCGTTTTCTGATATATCTTAATTTTTCTTCAACACTTTGTTTTATTTTGCCCTAATTTATATTTTCAATTATAAAAAGATGTAAACTTATCCATTTGAAATATTAACGAAAATATCAAGAACTGAATATTAAGAACCCTGGGACGGATTATGAAAATGCCACGTTTCCAGTTCTCTTTCTCTTGAAACAAAGATTGGTTTAGAAAGAAAGTTATTTAGGGCGGCTTGCACCACATTTCTAGTAAATCTAGTTTTAAATCAGATTTGACACAAAAAAACACAATACATTTCATTGTGCTCAAAATTAAAATTAAGTAAAATAAAATATATTCAAAACATATGAAAATTAAATTAATTTAATCAAAGCACATCTTTAAAATTTTGTAATTTTCTGAAATATCTCAATTTCTCCTGAACAATTTGTTTTATTTTGCCATAATTTATATTTTCAAATATTAAAAATAGTAAACTAGTCCATTTGAAATATTATCAATGAAAAGGTGAAAAATAGAAAGGTCTATTTCGAGAACCCTGAGACGGATTTTAAAAATATTTGGTTTTATGACAATGTTATTCAACGTTTGTAATAGAATACATAGGTACTGTCAAAGATTCTACCGCAGTTACTATAATTTTATACTTTAGCAATTTTAAAAAAAATTACTCCCTTTTAAATACGTGTAACTTTTTTTTTACTGGATGATTTTTTTGACTCCATAATGAAAAATGATACTTATGTTGAGATCTATCAAATCTCATTTAAATCATCTGTGACAAGTATGTGGTCCAACTCCATACAAACTTTTTCTTTATGTATATCGGGCCCCCTGAAAGGAAAAAGTTCGGGATTTCTTTACATGCTTGTACTTCAATAACAGACAATGATATGTAGGGAAGAAACTTTCTACGTAGGACTTCTCCATCAGGAGATATAGGCAATTGAAAACTTTAGGGATGAAAATAACCAGCTTCCGAAAAAAAAAAGTTTTGGATTCTTCGACATTCGTAATCTACATACTCGACTTTATTGAAGTGCAAAGTATCATCGACCAACGCCATACAATTTTTTTCCGTGTATATAGCGGGCCCCCTGAAAGGAAAAAGTCCGGGATTTCTTTACATACTTGTACTTCAATAACAGACAATGATATGTTGGGAAGGATTTTTGGCCGTAGGACTTCTCTATCGGGAGATATAGGCAATTTAAAACTTTAGGGATGAAAATAACCCTCTTCCGAAAAAAAAAAGTTTTGGATTCTTCGACATTCGTAATCTACATACTCGACTTTATCGAACTGCAAAGTATCAACGACGGGCGAATTATTGTCGGGGTCTTCATACAAGAGATCTCCCCGTTAGTTAGACTAGAAGTAATTATGGAAGATCTATATATGACCCCACAAGTAGAGTTGATACTACCCAACCAACGACAGCTGATGACGACCCGTATGATCCTTTGACCTTAGATTAAGATTTAAAAAAAAATTAAAAAAAATTTTTATTTGTAACCCCCCAAAAAACTATGTATGAAAACAAATCTTGGAATTTAACCAACTTCTAATGTCGTAATTCGTATGACAATACAATAATTTGGTACCATCGATCTGATCTGATGATGGAGTCAGCAGGTGGATAAGGAACTCTGTAACGAAACGACGTAACCCCATCGAGTTTGGGCTCGTTTGATTTGTCTTCGCAAGTACTCTGATGTCTAGGGTCCTGATGATGGAGCTGGAAGGTGGCCACAGGAACTCTGTAATGAAACGTCCCCATCGAGTTTGGGCTCATTTTGTTTGAGCAAGTGTTTTTTTTAGTTTTTTTCATAAACTATTAATTATTAATAATAAGTCTTGTGCTACCCAGAACACGTGAAAAGGCATCCAAAAATTAAAAAAAATTAACTTAGAAAAATTTTGCGTGACCGCTTTACGAGTGAGGTTTGAAATGAACCCGGGTCCTCTGGCTTCAATACCTCCCAATATCGCTATCCTAATCTAATATATAAAATTCTCCTGTCACAATGTTCGTTCCCATACTCCTCCGAAACGGCTTGACCGATCCTTATGAAATTTTGTATGCATATCCGTTAGGGTTGAGAATCGGCTACTATCTATTTTTCAAACCCTTAAATGTTAAGGGTGGTCAACCCCTAATTTTTTTTTTTTTTATAGGTAGGGTAGGGGTAGGGGTAGGGGTAGGGGTAGGGGTAGGGGTAGAGGTAGGGGTAGGGGTAGGGGTAGTGCGGGCAAGTCAACGTTTGGGCAGGACAACGTCTGCCGGGTTCGCTGGTATTATAAAAGTGTGTTTTTGTTGTTTGTTTTTTTTTTCATATCAAAAAGGAGTAAAGGATCGAAGTGTTTTTTTTTGCACAGGAGTGAAGGCTACTTTTTATCCCGGAAATTCTTCAGGATACATTTTTTTATGTGGCATTTCAAAAATGTACACAGGCGAAGCCGAGGCGGACAGCTAGTATAAATAAAATTTGCTGTTCGGCCGTAGGGCCCATACATACTCATCCCCTATCCCTTAGGGGAGTGGATTTAAAAAAAGTACCCTAGGGGGTAAGGGGGAGAACGGAATAAAATCTATCCGACCCTAAATGTAATTCTCACCTGCACGCTTGGTACCCTCTGCTAGACAACTAACGAGGCTCTGGCGACCGAGCAGTGGCAGTATAACTTAGCTAGGAAACTGGCTGGAAGAGGCTACAGCGAGCCTGAAGACCTAAATAGTATCAAAAGGTCTGGTGCAAAAGGCAAGGGGAAACCACTGCACTATTCTTCCCAAAAAAGTTAACCATGGCAAGTCAATACAAGGTGCGTTGCTCTGTGGACCACCATGATTGACCACGACTTTTGCGAGAGTTACTTTCGCATTTATAAAATTAGTATGGACTAGCGACCCCGCCCCAGGCTTCGCACGGGTAAAATATGGATTTAAAACAATTACCCACATAAACACGCTACCGCTATTTTCTACATCATTTTGTTATATCTCTAACGGATTAGACAGCATACGCCATGAAAACTCGCTGGGGCTAACTTTTTCCACGACATATACAACATACACGATGATAAGTCCTTCCCGGTGAATCAATGTAACTAATATTGAAAACCGCAACAAAATCCGTTCAATAGTTTTTGCGTGAAAAGGTCTGTTTTATAATTTTTGTAGTTATGATGATAATAAATATGTAGGTTTTGATAGTATGGATGTGTTTCCATTATATCAAAGTTTACTTTATTATAAACACGGATGTATAGAATACTTGTTCCTGTTTTCATGAATGAATTTGAGTTCTTCAGAGTTGCTCAACATTTTTTTTGTTAAGTGACATGTAAGATGCATCATGTGACATATCAAATGAAAGGGCTTCTTATAAGGAATAGAAACATATTTTTTTATAATTTTTAAATGCATAGTTTAAATTATATTAAAGTTAAGTAGGGAACAATTGATTCTCTTTGACTCGCATGTCAGATGTCATGTTATTTCGGTCAGAACTTTATGACATGATTTTCGTTTAAGCATTCCTGTAAAGTATAAGAACGGTCCTATATTTCCTATTTTTTTTCAAAAGTTTAGGCTTAGTAATTTTGGAGATAGGTAAGGGGAGAGGGGTCAATTTTCGTATATTTTCTTTAATATAATTTAAACTATGCATTTCTCTCAAAATCTAAATTTGATTATTTACGCTATATGTCCATTATTGATCCATGAAACTCTATAAATATACCAAGTATATTCGGAGAAAATAAGCTGTGACAGACGGACAGACGGACAGACAGACACATGAGTGATCCTATTAAGGGTTTCCGTTTTTTGATCTAAAATGTTCGGAACCCTAAAAACATAATGTACAAATATTATGTATGTGGATACATAAAGTAGCTGAAAATTGTGACTAGAAAATATGTGAGAACAATATAAATACAACTTAAAACTAATAATATTATAGGTACTTACTTTATTTTATTTCACTTGAGTTAATACTAATAAAGTGTTAGTAAAAAAAATATTAAATTATATCAAAGAAACAGACATGCACGGTTAAATTGAATCATTTCATTACCCGAACATGACAGTTCTTCATTAGATATTTACATTTATTTTTATTAGAAAAATGTTTGACAACACCTGACAGTGAAGTGAAACTATTTATAAAGAAGTAGGCAAGTCAATTTCATTCAATAGTAATTTCAAGTACAATGATTATACTGGCAGTAATATTACTAGCAACTGTGTCGACAAGTGTTAATGCAGATACAGGAATAGATAATTCTAAAAATAATTGGAGAAGACTTCAAAATACTGATTCCTTTAAAGAAATTGATGATGATGATTCAGAAATAGATGTATCACATCACGATCATATAAGTAGTCAAATTGAAAATGAAGAGGAACAACTAAATGATATAACATATTTTAAAGACAACAAAAATATAATACACAAATCCAAGCAACTAAATAAATCACGTAGTAAAAAACATTATGCAGATGAAGAATGGGATGAAAATGCAAATTACAATCAAATAAAAACTACTTGTGAAGAGTTCAGTGTAAATTCTTACTTTCATCCGAAGGAAATATTTTATAAGAGATGGGAATCTTTCTATAAATGGACAACGCATGTTCCGAATAGATATGTTACAACATTTAATTTCACAATTCCAAGAAGAAAGGTAACTAAAAGCGAATCTTTTTGGGCTCCAGGCCATGTCACGTAAAAAAACAAAAAAGTAGAGAAGTAAAACGATACCTAATACATAGGTAGATCTTTGGTAGTTAAGGATGTATTTCCGGAAACTGGTAAAATGTTGAGTTTGAGGTACAATTTACAATAAATGTGCAGAATAAATGTTATGAATACCTAAAGATACTTCTTCTATGTCGTAGTGCTCTTGACAGAGCAGTCGTGGTCAATCATGGCTGTCCACAGAGCGAGCCACCTTGTATTGACTCGCCATGGTTAACTTTCTTGGGAAGAATAGTGCAGTGGTTTCCCCTTGCCTTCTGCACCAGACATGTTGAGACTATTTAGGTCTCCGAGATTTAGGTCTTCAGGCTCGATGTAGCCCCTTCCAGCCATTTGCATAGCTAGGCCATTGCTCAGTCGCCAGAGCCTCGATTGTTGTCTAGCAGAGGTTAAACAGCGAGCAGGTGAGGATGACATTGGGGTCGGATAGTCATATTCCCTTCTCCCCCTTACCCCCCAAAGATACACTAAGATTTAGTGTCTATAGAAAGCATTAAACGCATTTTTTTAATATTATAATTGGCATGCAATAAACTGATATTTATTTACTCTCATCCCGCGAAAACATTGTCACAGTTTCAAATATATTGAAAGACCCTGGATTCCTATTCTTTGAGCCGAAGTTTGGTTGATAAATTGGAATTGGGGCACAATTTTGCAAGCCTGGCTTTTTGATTTATATGAAGGTACCGCGACAGCACCCAAAGTGCATACCACAGTGATTCTAATAGTTATTTATTAAATTCAGACGTACATACATACAGACAACATAAATACATATGTAGATAATATTCGAGCGTGCTATCTACGATTTTTTCACTATTTTCAGTTGATATATAAACTAAAAGAGATATACGATGAGTATTCAAAAGAACATATAAATTGGAAACTGCCGAAGTTTTCCATGATGATGAACAATGAATATTTTTTAATAACTGCTCGTGACCAGACTGGAGGTTTTGATATTTTGATGGAACTTACAATGGATAGTACTCATAGTAAGTTATACATTCAGGATTGTCTATGTAAAGTAAAAACTAAGGTATTTTTTATATTTTCATTTCATAGATAAAGCGTCGTTGGCCGAGTGGTTAAAACGTCTGGTATTGACTAGGCAAAGCACCGGATCCGGATCTCGGGCATGTACCAATGAGTTTTTCTAATTAAAAACTTATGTACATAATCCAACAACCCACACATAGAGGCTTTTTCATCTAAAGAATTGGCCACTCATTAGGTATACCCTCACAAATACCATCGGCTAAGCGAGGGAGATATGTCTTCCGTTGGGTACACTGGAACCGTAACACGGCTTTTTTAAGAAATTAATTAAAATATTTTGTTTTCTATTTAGTAGTTTTTTATAATAAATTTTGACGACAATTGACGTCATAATTTAGGTAATTCTGCCTCATTTTGTAGTGCCATGGGGCATGTGAAGTGCCACGTAGCCTTTTTCTCAGAAACGAATACTAACACAGGACAGAAGCGCTACTTTACGAAAATGATGACGTCATTTTGTCGTCTGTCGGAAAAGCTTTGAAAATTTATTATACAAAAGCTATTGTAGAGATAATAAAAATATTCAAATTAGTTTCTTAAAAGAACTTAATCTTTGAAATAAAAATATAAAAAACCTTAGTTTTTACTTTACCCATTGTTTTAGGGGTAGCACCATTTCCCTGGATCATTCCAAGGTATCGCCGGGGAAGGACACTTATAACTTGCCCTTCCCCCGCCCGCTTTTGCGGTATAAAAAGTAGCTTAAGTCATTCTCTGACCCCTAAACTACCACTATGCAAAAAATCATGTCGATCCCGTGAAAAACAAAAAAACAAATCTATCTCACGGGAACCATACATTTTTCCGGGATAGTAGCCTATGTGCTATTCCAGACTATGGTCTATCTCTGTGCCAAATATCATTAAGATCCGTTCAGCCGTTCTGGCGTGATTGGGTAACAAACATACATACACCCATACAAACTTTCGCGTTTATAACATTAGTGGGATGGGGTAACTATCTGCCTTCCACCGTGTTTCATACAATATACCCAAGGTTGAAACGAAACATGAAAAGTCAACTCTGTCAGTTTAGGTCACAGACTCACCAGCTCAACACCAGGTGGTAGTGTAGTGTCATGAAAATAACAATTACTTTCACATTTCAGAAAAGAATGTGTATAACGTCAAAGTACCAAAACTACGAATGAAGATTGTTGGTCCATATTTAGTAATCATGTTTTGTGGCCACCCCTCCAGCATGGTATACGCCTGTCTCCCAGAAGGTCATTTTCCACTTTTTGTTAAAGAAGCTGCGTGTAGCATTGGTATTATAGGCGGATATGAAACGGTAACACGGTTTAAAAGTGATTTTGGAAATACTGTAGAATAAAAATAAATAAATTAGGAAAAAAGTTGGTGGTTTTATTGATGATGCCTGTCCATGACAAACCAAGTTGCGAGTAGTCGGTACGGTCCATTCGACGCCGACGATTAATATCTATAAAAACCTTAAATCAAATCGCGTGGAATAGTGGCAAGAATACTGGCTGCATTTCCCCGCTGAATCGCGATGCTGATTCGTTGAGCGAGGAAGGAGCCAGCACTGTTGCCACCAGAAGAGATGATCAGTCGAGGGGATACATCTTTAATAAATTTTTTGGCATTTGAACCACACGGACCTAGAGTTTCTACACCAAACGGCACAAATTTGTAGTATTCAATAATTGGACTACATTGGCGCCGTTTGTTAGACTCTGCTATTTCCGCCGCAGCTCCCGCTTTGATTGCTGTTTCCCTGAGATGAGACGGGGCTAATGTGTCCACGCACGTAGCATCCCATACAATTACATTAAATTTATGTTCGCAACTTTATTCATTCATCATGAATATTATTCAACAATATTCATCTTACCTTTCATACATGCTCGGCGATTGCGTGTACTTTTAATATTGCCAACATCTTTTATAAGTACACCTAGGTCGTCCTCTGCCAGCATTTCCTTTAACTTTAACCATATAAACATTTTTATACAATCTTTCATTTCATCACTCATTCTTTCAAAGTGTCCAAACCAGCGTAAACTACTTTTTTCAGTTTAGTCACAACATCATCTTTCACTTCGCATTCTTCTCTAATGACATCGTTCCGGATGCGGTCAATACGCTTTATATCACATATTGTACGTATAAAGACCACATTTCCATAGATTCTTAATTCTGCAAACACCAGTCTATTACGGACCTAATACTATGTTTTCTAATTCCAATGGATTTAGGAAGCAACAACAATTTTTGTTGACTAACTTTTGTATACAAAACAAACATTTATTTTTGCCCCAGTGCAGCAGTGTTAGTATAAAAAGAATGTCTCTTTAGTGTCATTTTATTATTAGAACCTGGGTACGTATTACTAACATTACATAATTTCACGCAAAAACTACTAATCGGTTTTGTTGCGGATTTTGCTATTAGATAAGTTGATTCACATCATGTTTAGGAGCTGAGCATTAACAGTATAAGTGAATTAAGTCGGGGAAAAAATTAGCCCCAGCGAGTTTTCATGGCGTATGCTGTCTAATCCTTCAGAGGCGTCAGAGATATAACAAAATGATGTAGGAAATAGGTGTAGGAAGTAGTTATAAGCGTATTTGTGTAGGTATGTGGTGGGTAATAGGTCGGCTCACAACCTAGAAGTCGCGGGTTCTATTCCCACATCCGACCAGTTTCGTTAGGTATAGCCTCAAAAAATCATTGGCTAAATGAGGAAGACTTTGTCTTCAGCTGGGTACTCTGGGGCCGGCAACGGTTCCCGTTCCCGTGAAGATCTATATTATTAATCTCTGCAACTACGGATTTGAAAATTTATTTTTGCATATGATAATAGCCTAAAATTGAGAAAAGTTACAATCTATACGACCCAAAGGAGTGGAGCAGTGCCGTATTTGAAAAGACAAGACAGGCACACTTCTGAAAATAATACGTGAAAATAAATAGCCACTAAATGTCGACAGTGTCTAACAAGTGTTTAAAGGAATTTAACTCTATTTTTAGAAAATGTTTCAGTTTATTGGATTAGTTGGATTTTTCTCATTATTATTAATCGGCGATTCTACCATGGTCTATCCCAAAAGCGACCCTATGGCCCCTTCTGGTATGGGGTATGGAGACTGCATGACTTGTGAAGAATTTGGTAAATTCGCTAGATTTAACCCATACTCAGTTTTGGATCAATCGTGGATGGTTTTTTATTATTGGTCGCCTGTATCTTATAAGGGCGCTGTATTTAATTTTACAGTTCCTACTTTTAATGTAAGTTTTCATTATTATTACTGAAGTTAATTTTTTTTTGTTTGTTTTCGGGTTCTCAAGATTATGTGCTTCGGGGAACACGTAAAGCGGCATATGCATTTTGTCTACAAATAATCTATACTAATAAAGAGAGTGTGAATTTTGTAAGCTTGTCTGTATATGGAAATTCTGAAAATTCTTTTACTAATAGGAATCTACATTATCCCTGAGTGCTAAAGACTAAATTTTATTTTGTGCCAAAATATACACGGGCGAAACCGGGTGTAGATTTATAATGATGTCTTTTAAAGAAGTGACAGAGGCTTTTTCTTCCACTGGGTATCCTGGGGGCCGACAACGGTTCTCGGGAGCTGTAAGGCAACCCGTGAAAAAAAAAGAAGTGACAAATCATGACACATAATTGGCAAAAAGTGAACTCTATAAATGTGGTATAAATGCCGTGACATGTGTTTGTGTTTTACTTTTGTTAAAAAAGTGACATATATTATAAGTGAAGCAACAGGCTTGTCACCAGTTCGATTAAATGGATAATTTACAAAAAGTGGACACTGTGGCGTCTCTAGCCACACCTCAAGGCCGTGAAGATGTGCTTATGTTTTGAAGGAACCCATAGTAGAAGAGGGTGACGTAATTTTTGCCATTTTTTTCAGGACATAGATATAATGAAGGCAATACTAAGTCCATACGTCAAAACTGAAATATCATGGGAGGATATAAAGTTATATATATCTAGCCCATTCATGGCGGCATTAGTTCAAACTGGGGACAGAGGCCAACATGATTTGTACGAGTTACCGCAATTGGACCGTAAGTTTACATAAATAAGACCAGTATTTAAAAAAAAACACAGATCTCATGCACCACATGACTTTCAAAGAGCATTGTAAATTAAATTCGGTATTAAAAATAGATAATGAACATATATAAATTTTGACAGCTCTCATCAGAAATGAAGATCTCATCCAGACCTTTCATTTTGGTAAAGATACAACCAGTCTAGGGTCATTGTTTTTGAGATATGACGAATTAAGCTTAAGTCATCATTTACGACTAGATCGGGCCTTAATGTTTAGGTACACTTGATGTGATTCAAGTGTCTACCTGCACGGAAGCGAATGTGTTTGTGTGCGTAAAGAAAGTATTCGCTGTCATTACAGTCGGACCAACCAAATTTGGTCCCTAGTTTATTTTATTATTTATTAAATGAATCGCGCGCTGATTAATAGTACTTTTTAAAAATATTACAAAAAAACCAAAAAAAAATAATGTTAACGCTTAAGTTCTAAAGAAGATGTTGTTCTATTACAAATTTACAATAAATTATCATTTCAAATGAAGTGAGATTTATAGAGAAAAAAAATTTTTATGGGCTATAATTTTAACTTTTTTTAATATGATTGTGATTTTAATTTCTGAAGAAAAGAACCAAAATATTAATATATTTATTGATAACTATTTTCCTGAGGAATATTTATAGTCTAATAATAAAATTGAGAAAAGCCGTCTCAATTATCTTGTTATAATTCAAAAATTCTTTATTAATTTAAAAGCTTTCTTAATTAACTTTTTAGATAACAATATTCTCTATAATGTGGCTAAATAACAGGTAATTTCTTCAAGTGGTTCATGGAAATTATACTGTTCAAAACACAGAACTTCTATACTAGTTCAAATAGTACAGTTTTTGATCCAAAAGTACTATTTACTTGTAAACGCTCTTAATGATGATTTTTTTATTTTAGGTGTACCAAAAAACTATGAAATAAAACCACTTAAAGTTATTTTAAAACAGAAAGGAAAATATCTAGGGTTCATGGTTTGCGAGGTAAGAAATTTGTGTTTTGTAATTTGCTTATTAGTTCAAACCTTATTCGAGTATTATAGGCAGCCGTATGCCATATAGAATAATATTTTAGAAGTAAAACATCTTAGGCGGCGAATTGAGAGTGAAATTTCAAGGACGCGTCACGTTTAGGCACATTTCGTTACATGAGAGAGAAGAAAGATATGACGTAGAGAGAAGGAAAAAGAGAGATATATTGTATGTCTAAAGCCTCTTGTACACAGTGGACCATTATAGCCCAGACAAGGCAATTTCCAGTGTGTACACGGGCTAGAAAGTTTTGTTAATAGTGACGTTTATTTTTTAAGGAGTTTCACTTCTATCATTATGTACCTACGGTGCTGCACGTGCAATTTTTGTTTTCTATTTTTGTAACCATAGAATATACGTCCCTAAAATACATTATACATAATACATTAGGAAGTTACAGACAAACAGACAACTTATAGAAATGCAATAGTTTTTTATGGTACCACATGGCACGTGGTACTACTTTTATCACAAACAAGTGGTACCATGGGACAGAAACGATATTTTATCTAAATGAGACGTCACTTTGCCGCCTGCCGGCAAAACTTTGCGGATTTATTATAAAAAATAAAAATAATATGTTTTTTCTTTTTCACGGGTTGTCTTACAGCTCCCGAAACCGTGTTACGGTCCCAAGTCTCCCTCTTTTAGTCGATGGTATTTGTGAGGCTATACCTAACGAGTGGCCAGTTCTGTTGAGGTATATTTAGATGCTTTTACCTCTAATTGTAGTTTGTCGGATATAAGTTGTTAATTATAAAAAAAACCCGGTAACCGATAATTGTTCCCCGACGAATTCTATTAATTTCAGAACAAATTCGTTTATGCATTAGCGAGAAAGAAGGAAATGCCTACCTTGAAAGAAGTACAAGAAGCTGCAACTACTATTGGATATCGTGCTAGAGGTGGAAAATCATATCTTTATATGGGCAATGATTGGATGCCAATAGGAGATGCTCATGAAGAAAATGTCTACGGCCCAGGGATGATACATTTAAAAGGATAGTCTCCTCTCGAGCCTGACTCCAAAAATACTCATTTAAAGCACTGTACAATTTTGATATTAAACCTCAAAGGGTTAGACTAGGGTAAATTCAGGAAGGGTAGAGGGGATAACGCGTTGGCATGAGGCAAGAGCAAGCATCTCACACTTCGGAGACGCTTCGTTTTGGCCTACGCTACGTGCGTCAGGTCGTGTATTTCTTCATCTAACGAAATATATACTGATTTTGATGTTTCACATCTACCGGGTGTCCCCTGACGCACTCTTCTTTTTTTATTTCGGTGGAGGTAACATTCGTAGGATCGCGACATCTTTTGTTTTGACTCGATCGGACAACAACGACGGGCCGCACCAATGCTCATCCAAGAAATGCCCGGCCTGAGAATGTCAACACTAGAATGCCGAGCCAAAGTACCTACAGCATTCTAAGGTTGGACATTCTCGAGCCCGTCGTTTTTAGCATTCGAGTCGAAACGAAAGTTGTCAAAGTCCTAAGAATGCCCCTGATTCAGTCGTTTCAGAGCCTTTTCTGGGAAACACAGATATTTCTAAAACACAGACTGATAGGCGTTTTAATTAAGTAAATATATTTGAGTTGTCGTCTAGTTTTTTTTATAGAGAAGACGACATGTGACCTTGCCACCGCCTAATTTGGTTGGTCCATGAATGCGCGCGACTGGCAGAGCATATTACAGTCCGCCACGCCAGTCGCGCCCACCCAGGACCCCAGGTTGTAGGAAGGAGGAAAGACCGACGCCGGAAGTTCGTTCCACTTTTGACAGTGCGACACAGGAACGTGTCACTGAATTTTTTCGTTCGTCAAATACGGACAGAAAAAAAATTACAGATAGAACAAAGTACCGTTAGACCTCAACCAATGGGACCCTAAAAACGAGAACGTCCATAAAATAAGTAATTTACAGGACAGGTTATTCGTTTTAGCTCGCCTGATCAGGTAATGGAGTCTTTTGGACGGTCTTTTTCCTAGTGGCTTACAAGCGTACAGGCGTACTAAATGTCATAGTATATTCTATAGAAGGCGTATATTTTATATTTTTGACGCGGCGTCTTTAGAAGCGGCGTGGCGTAAAGATTTTTAATATTTTATGTGTGTGAATGTTGGTTGAAAGACGTTATTGTTTTGTCGTATGAGGAAGTATTAAATAAGATAGGTTAGCTATTTTGTAAAATTTTAAACGAATACATACATCTTTATAAATAAAAGGCATAGGCACTAGGCAGTCATGGGGACTGCCAACCAACCAGAAGTGACAACTTAAAACTATTAACAACAGCGGTTTTAATTTGTAAGAATATGCTACAACGCCATATGACGCATGTTTAAAGAAGTTTTTAATTTAAAAAAAATCTCCGGTTTTCAATTAAAAAAGAATTGCCGACTCGGGCAATCCATGGTTGGTATTTGTGCTGAGAACAAGTCTCGTGACAAGTCGCGAGCCCATAAGATTTCCCCTACCAAAAATTGTTCAACGCGCCTAAAGAATTTTCACATCAATAAATAAATGCTGTGCGTTGGTAAGCGCTTCACTTGAGAACGGCTGAACCGATTTGGCATTTTTTTAATATTCGTAATAGTCTGAATGAGTCTTTTAAAAGTTGGGAAATTGATAAATTTGTGAAAAAAATCAAATTATTTTTTCTATGGTATTTTTGTATGAACTTAGGGGATGGAAAAAAAAATCTTCACAGGTTGCCTTACAGCTCCCGGGAACCGTTGCCGGCCCCAGGGTACCCAGCGGAAGACAAAGTCTTCCTCACTTAGCCGAAGATTTTTTGAGGCTATACCTAACGAGTGGCCAGCTCTGTTGATTATTATTTTATTAGGGGATGGGCTCCATGAGCAAAGCCGGGGCGGAAAGCTATAGTCTATGCTGTTCGTTGATAAACGCATCACTTGAGCACGGCGGGACCAATTTGGAAAATTTTTGATTAAAAAATGATCGTAATAATCTCAATAAAGGTTTTTAGGGAAACAAAAATTGGAATAGTTGGAAAATTAGGGAAAAACTGAAAGTGCTCTTTTCTATTGGATTTTTGTATGAACTCAAGACCATAGGGATGAAAGTTAGTGCATAATAATTATAATCTACAAATATAACGTATTTTATCTTTCTTTATATAAGAATCGTGTACCATAAAAATACAAAAAAACCCATATTGGTTGCACTAAAAGTCGTAATCTATGTCTAATAATATTAATAACGCTGCTAATCAGATTAAAATAAAATTGCGTTCAATAGCCAGCTTATTGAAGAAGGCTATATAACATCACGGTACGATCCAAAGGAGCGAAGCAGTAACTACGAACGTCGATCAATCGGAAATGTACACGGGTGAAGCCGGGGCAGTAAGCTATACCTACATAAAATTAATCATAATCCAGATACACTTCCAGTCAAAGCAGGAAAAGCGGCGGAATCATCTGAAACTGGCAATAGACGCAAATATGAAGTCATCAGGAGACCACATATTTGTGCCTGTCTTAGATAATTTAAGTTCGTGGGGCCCAGGGACAAAGGGTAATTGACACCTTAGATGACCCTCGCGCTGGCAGCTATTTTTCTCAACATAACAACGCGGTAATGCTGCCAGCGTGATGGGAACAACGGTAGACAACGATGGAATATTGTTAATTTTTAGTTAGTTAAGATTTGAAATTGTATTTTAATAATTTTTTTTTGTGTATTTCTAATGTGTTATTGTAATAAATAAAAAAACCACACAAAGCAAAGCTACTGATCAACAAAAGAAATAGCATTGATCTTTTAACCAGTTACTCGCACCGGTAGAATTATTACCTACTATTCTTGCACGTAGGTCATGGGAACTTGGTTCTGCAGATCTCATTTTAATACCGATTTATTACTTCTGAATCGAAATATAACCGAATTTTGAGGTCGACTAATACCGCAACGACTTCGGCGCCGTGGGCTCCCAACAAAATAATTACCACCTCAACAATAAGTTGACCACAAAAAATACTAGCCTGAAATTAGTTCCCGATGACAGTCAAAAAATATATGTACATTTTTTATGCGTTAGAAAGGTAAAAAAGTCGATCGCGGTCTAAGGTGGCAAGGATTTGTTATTAATATGAGACATCTCGACAGATTTGACCTAGTGCTGGATATCATTGGGAAATTTCCATTATTTTTATCTTTTTTGTATTGAACTAATTTGATGAATATAACTCTTTTTTTGATTTGTGTATTGTTTGAATATTTGTACTCCTTTGCAGATAGGGTTTCCTTTGCATAACAACTTTAGAAAAGAAAAAGCAACAAATAAATTGATTTCATATATTCTTTTTTTTCTGTCATCATTTTCTTCTTTACAGCTCCCGAAACCGTGTTACGGTTCTAGGGTACCCAGCGGAAGATTAAGTCTCCCTCGTTTAGCCGATGGTATTTTGTGAGGCTATACCTAACGAGTGGCCAGTTCTGTTGAGGTATATTTAGATGGAAAAGCCTCTAAGTGTGGTTTGTTGGATTATGTATCTACATAAGTTTTTAATTAAAACTTAACCACTCGGCCACCGACGCACCTCTTTGTTTACTTGTCCGGCGTAATGGATCGACATAGGCTTTTAAGCCAGGAAAATGTCTCCTTCCCCCAGAAAAAAAAATTTGTTCATTAACAAAATCCACAGAACCGTACAAAGTTAATTAAGATTAGAATTGTAATTTTTTAAATCACGGCATTGTACTTTTTATTATAATTTTATTGGAATTATCCCAACTGAATTTCCAACGCATGGCCAAAGTAACCTAGCGCCACCGCGCGGCATATTTGAGCTCAGCGGGGCGCGTTCCATCCCGACTTTGGTAGTAAATTTTCTATCCATATATGACATATTTATACACGAGCTGAGCGTGCAAGATTATACTATACTAAGTTTTTATGATAATAGAGTAGACGGGCTAATGAATTATATGTACTTGTCGTTAATGGCTGAATATTTGACGTTTGTAGGCGATGTATGGGGTGTGAAATATTTAGGCTTAGGAAGTTATGCAGACCACGGGTTTGATCACGGATCCCGGTTCCATCCCGGCCATGTACCAATGGATTTTTTAATTAAAAACTTATGTACATAATCCGACAAACCACACTTAGAGGCTTTTCCATCTAAATATACCTTAACAGAACTGGCCACTCGTTAGGTATAGCCTCACAAATACCATCGACTAAACGAGGGAGGAGACTTGTCTTCTGATGGGTACTACGGTTTCGGGAGCTGTAAGACAGCCCGTGAAGAAAGAAAAGAAAAGAAGAAGAAGTTATGTTTTTTTTTATTACATATTTTCACGATTTTTTTACATACAAAATAATAGAGTACCCACCGTTCTTTGGAAGACGCAAAGAAGAACAAAGAAGGAAACAATTTCCGGAAAATTGGATACCGTTCCTGAGTGGTCAAGTTCTTAATCGTCACCTTTTTCTTGTACCCGATTTGACTTCACAAGAAGTGGTCATTGTATTGATTATTGGTCATTGGATGGTACACAAAAGCAATGTTTGTTTTAAAAACTACGGCTATTTAGAACCCTAAATAATAAAAATATGCCTTAATCCAATGCAAAAATAATAACTATCAGCTATTAACTCATTTTTCTAGGATTAACTCTTGCACCATGCTTCTCCTCACAATAAATAAAACAAAGGGATTTTTGGGTTCTGACAGTGTGGAGCTGATGACCAATCCTGCTCACAGCCTAGACCTTGCACCGTGTGAGTTTATCCCAAAAATATAAGGTTTAATTATGAAAACTTGCCACTGAAAACTCAAAAACCTGCAGCCTAATTGCGTAACTTGAAAGCGAATCAATCACTATCATTTTTTTACAGATAAAGGTCGAATTTAGCCCCGCACTTTTCGAAATGTGTATTTTCGTTAATTGTGCTACATTGTGCTGCGTTTGTGCCGTACTGTGCCGCAAAAAATAAAACGAAATTTTAATTGTTGTAATTTTCTTTCTCAAAAACTGTATGAGATATTGAGCTAATTTTTGCGGCACAGTACGGCACAAACGCAGCAGAAAATACACATTTCGAAAAGTGCGGGTCTAAATTCGACCTTTATCTGTAAAAAAATTATAGTGATTGGATCACTATCAAAGTTACGCGTCCGATCTGATGATATTATCAACTTCTAGACGAGTAGAGCCAATAGAAATAAATATGCTTAGAAAAACAATAAATATATTAATTTTGTTATGAATATGTAGTTTTATTAGTTTAATTTATGAGTTGCGAAAAAAATTCAGTAGTTAATGAATTGAATTTTCTTCTGAGAGCATGTAAAGCCGACGACTGTACTTCTGAAAATATTGCACCGACAGATTTACCATTAATAGTATGCTAATCTCGCTAAATGTGGAGTTTGTTACTGGCTAGGTCGCAATGTAATAAGCCTTTTATTAGTGGGATCTTTGGTCACGGGAAAATTGCTAATAAGAAACACGCGTCAGAAACACGCCCCAAAAATAATTTTATATTACAATAATTTCACAGATCCATACAATTCTCATTCATTGTATGCTTATTATGAAATGCTGCTTAATAAAGGGTGTGCGAATAAAAATAATTAGCGTAAATTAGATTTTATACCGTTGTAATAGAGTTTATAATAAGATTTCGTGTTAAGGGTAGAATTTTCGTTTTCATAGATGTGATTGGTGTGGTGAATTGAGACGCGTGGCTTTGTGTGGAAATCGTGGGATAAGTTTGGATAAGTTTAGCTCAGTTTTTAGATGTCAAGATTAGTAATTATGAATGAATGGATTGACTGAAGTCGCGGGAACAAAAGGCGTCTTTGCAAATTCTAGATGGGTTAGGCTACAATGCTGACATCTCCTGCCCTCAATTATTAATATTTTGGTTATAATTTTCTAGGTTTGTTTATATAAACGCAGCGTAGGCCAAAACCAAGCGTCTCCAAAGTGTGAGACGCTTGGTCTCGCCTCATGCCAACGCGTTATCCCCTCTCTCTCTTCTCTCTTTCTCTTAACGGTAAGCCAAAACTAAGCGTGTCCTGAATTTTGAGACGTCTTGGTTTTACCCTAGTCTAACGCGCGTATCTAATAGATGTTTCACATCAAAAAATGTTAAAAACTTCATAAAATAGCACTATATGAATGTTAAGACTGCATAGTAAATATTTGTAATTACCCATTTACAAGAGCAAAACAACAACGGTACAGAATTAGCTAACAGTTAGGGGACGAATGGTGGCCCCAAATACATTTGTCTCCAACCGAGCTTGGAACATCATTTGCAGAAACACGCCAGGAATGCACAAGCAATGCAGTTGTACTTGCTATTTAGTACAATCGGTTACAAAACTCATTGAAATATAAACAATATTAATATCTCCAAATCATTTCGAACAAACTAAAATATAGCTCAAGGATAATGTAGCTTCCTATTAGTGAAATATGTTTTAGAATTGGTTCAGTAGTTTGAGAGATTACCCCTACATCCAGTATAGATTTATGTGCACTTCTTCTGAATATTACGTCGGTTAAAGAAGTGACACATCTAGGTTCATGAGAACAGCTGTCAAAAAGTGGTTAAGTACTGTTATTTGTTTTGTTTGATGAAATAATATTTGTTTGTTATAAAAATTTAAACGCATCACCTTTTTTTCCCAGGAAGGGTAGGCAGAGGCAAAAAAATATACAAATTATATTCTACTAAGAAATATTAATTTTTTTTGAAAAATATGTATTATTCCTTATAAAATCTACATAAAAAAACAAATCTAATCTAATCTAAAACTAATCTTCAAGGGCTGCCTTACAGCTCCGATTTTTTTTGTTTTTTTGGGACTATACCTAACGAGTGGACAGCTCTGTATGTAGGTGGAAAAGCATCTTTGTATGGTTTGTCGAATAATGTACAAATTTATTTTGTTATTATAAAAACCCATTGGTTTGGTACATGGTCGGATGTGGGTATCGAACCCGCGACTTCTCCTTCTTCTTCTCCTCGATTTTTTCCTTATAATATCTACATATAGGTAATTAATTAATTAATTAATTTATATCTCGGTAACTTGTTCTTTAAAAGGGTATTTGTATCCCTGAAAAATCGTTCAGAAAAGTTTGAGAAACATTAAATGGTTTTTTTATTCTCTTTTCTTTTTAAATAAATATGAAACAGTTTTGTAATCGACAGTACTTACATCCCTTTCATTATGGCGAGGCCCTCAGTATAAAAGGGCGCGAATATGTAACGCAGGATCACAATGAATAGGGAAAATTTAAATTTCACGCCATGAACGATATTTTTGGAAATAATTTTAAGTATAGCGTAATGGTTTAAGCAACAGTCTCGGGTTCAGATAAATGAACTATGCACCAATTTATTCTTGACTTATCTTACTTTGGACTTACTAAATGTGGATATCTATACTAATAATAAACCTGATGAGTTTGTTTGTTTGAACGCACTGATCTCTGGAACTACCAGAACTACCTTTTTCTATGTTAATTCATTTTGATAATAAAAAAATACAATGATCACTTAGGAAATTAGGGACCCTTGAAGCCAAGTTTGGTCTGTCATTTAATCGGGATGTCTAGTGTCAACCTAGGAAAGCTGACCGGCACGAGACGAAAGTTAACAAAATTTGTGTAGAGATACAAATGTCGCTGGATAATAGTAATAAGGAACTACCCCACTTTTTCTGTTCAAAATACCTACTGCTAATAAAAAGTAGGCAAGGAAATTGGTTTCAAAAATCTTACTCCTTATCATTATAGGCGTGAATATGAACAATACAAATGTGCACTTAGCACTGATCAATCTATGACGTCACAGTGACGTACACGCGCGAGACACGTGACGTGCGTACACGCAGATTTGACGCCCTCTATAACCATAACCAACCCTGATTAGTTAGTCAAAGAATAGTAGATTTCAGAATAGACATGATGCAATATGAATTGAAGGCCCAGAATTGGATCTATTCAGTATGATGAATATAAAAGAAGCGAAAGAGGTATGTCAGGATCGTAACAAAGGACATTCGATTGTCTCTACCTACCCCTCTTGGGATAATGAATGCCTATTTTGAATTCTGGTTACAAACATAGAAATACTTGCTTTGTGCATTTAAATGTAGAACACCGGTCTTGGCTCCATATAAAAAAGCTAATTCTACTTCTCGTTCTTCGGAGTGTAAGTAAAGTAGGTGCCTCTCTTTTCTGAAAAGAAGAAAAAGCGTGAAGCGACAGGCTTTTTACCTTTACGGATTCTTGATAAATGTCTCTGATAAAACATACAGGCCACGTAATGATGTGTTTTGATTCTACGCCATGTCATCGCGACCAACGTGATGGGGAATCCAGTTTAATCCCGTCCGCGCCGTGATAGTTGTGATTAGTCAGTGATTAATATGACATATCACAGTCAGCGGGAACATCTTACCTACCGATTAATCGGCATATTGTGACGTGTATAATATTTGATATTGGCGGAATCATAAAATAGAACCATAATAAAAAAAATATAGAATAGAATAGATTCTCTCGAATACCTATTTGAATTACACCCTATCATTACGCTAACTTAATGAGAGACTGCCGACTTAATTTTACAAAACCCATGAACTATTCTGTAGAGGAAACTAATCTTTGACAAATTTATTCTCTACGGGCTAGTTGGTATATGAGATTATGATTTATTTAAAAGCTGATAACTTAAGTTTACAGATTTAATATGAGAACATTAACAGCAACTCTTTTCTATGCGTTAGTAGGTATGTCAAATGATTTGTTTTAAAAAGTTTACGTTGTTTTATTACAGTGTTCCACTATCCACCTCCTGGCTCCATCATCAGATCAGATCGATGTCATCCGGAGCTAGTAAAAATATATTTTGTTCAAATCGGTATAGCCTTTACGACATGATAGACTAAAACAAACGTCGCGCTAGAAAAAAAAGTTACACAGAAATCGTGATCTGCATGATATGTCGGCTGTCGTCCCATATCATTCTTGAGAGGTTGCAATTCACACATATTTTTTGTTATAATATGCAAATATTCTCTATAATCGTATTTCTAAATTCATCATTCGTGCTAAAAGAGCATTGAATAAGAAATCATATCACTTGCTTGCTCTCCCCCCAGGATCATGTAGTCAAGGTTATTTGTTCTCTGTTTCACCCAGGTTTCATGAAGTCCTGAAATTCATCAATTTCACTCATATTTTCAACCGACTTAGCAACTCGAGTTCTCTTAATATATTATTTACTAATGTATATTTTTTTTAACATATCGAGTAATATAATTTCACATACTTTGTAGATCCATTAACTTAGAACTTGTTATTTCTAATATTTTATGTACAATACTTGAATTGCTGAAGTCCGTTTTGTGTATTAAATATTTCCGATTTTGTTTGTAAATTTTCTTTCTCTATTTATTTCTATCGCTCGGATATTGGGTGAGAGAGAGATGCAAAATTGAACACGTGCGTTTTTTAGTTGGTTACGCGACCAAGAGAGCTCTTAAAAACCTAGATGTGTCACAAGTGCCCTCCGAAGAACGAGGAGTCGATTAAAATTGGCGCTTAGTATTTTTTTTAAATAATAAAACTAAAAATAAAAAAACTCAGAGTCCGATTTGGTCTTGCCCGAGTAGCGCTCCATACTCTCTGCCTACCACTTTGGGAAACATAGATATGTTATACCTACTTTGAGTGTGATAAAACATTTTACAACTAATTCGTTAGTAGATTTAAACTACATTTAATTAGCGGAAAATGAGAATAGAACTAAGATGAACCAGTGACTAAAAAAAATTTTTTTAGGGTCGACCTTGGAACGACATTCGTTTAGTTTACATTAAAATTATACAAGTAATTGAAACAAACAAACAACTAAAGGCAAAAGATTAGACAATTTTAGCTATGCAGATATCAGCATTCCTCTATCAATGACACCGTTTTGTGTCCAAGTCATAAAAAAAAAGATAGGCTTCCAAAAACTCTTTTTCCTTCTCTCTACGTTATATCTTTCTTCTCCCTCATGTAACGAAATGTGCCTAAACGGGACGCGTCCTTGAAATTTTACTTTCAATTCTCGTTCAAAAATTATCCATTTTTGCGAATTGACCATACTAAATATAACAGGTGGCAAGCCTGTTGCTGCATAATGGACCTATGACTTCTTTAAGAAACGTAAATTATTTAGAAGTGCCTTCCGAAATACGAGAAGTACCTATATTAAGGAAACGCATCATAACCTTTGCCTTAGTTTCTTTTAAATAGCATTCGAAAGATAAATATTTGACACAGTATGAATTTAAAAAAAATATGAAAATCAGTTACACCTATTATATATTAGTTATTTTTAATCTTTAGATTTGATTTAAGGTTTTTAAATAAAAAAAATAAAAAATATTATTCGTTATACCTAAGTTATATATGAAGCCTTCAGTCATCAATTTCACGCGTATTTTCAACCGATTTTGCGATTTACTAATGTTGTAAATTTTCTCGTATTTATCCTATAGATAATTTCACATGAGAACATTAACTATAGTTTTTAGATAATACTGGAAGAGCATATATGTCCGTTTTGTGTATCTTCGCAAGACCGTATTTTTGGGAAATCGTTCTTTCTCATGTTTCTGGTACGTGAATCTTGGCCTATATTATCTTATCCTTGGTTATTTTATCGATAATTTTTTCAGTGTATCTCTCTAACAACTTTTAAAAGAGATATCGACAAAATAAGCTGCGCAATCTACTCAGATCATTGCGATATTCTTAAAGAAAATTTAGCTCAACGTGTAACGTTGTGCTCATTTAGCTAATAAATGAGACCATTTTTCTTAATGAGGTTTGAATAGTTGTTAACCTCCTTATAAAATAAGTTACGGACTACCTATAATTTAAGAATTTTTCAAATTAATCTGAATTTGGAACAGTGTCTGCAATTTGTTCATTTTTCTTCCTTTTTTAGTCAATTCCGTTTTAGCATTGCTAAGTACTATTTCATAATCTGAATAATTTTAATAAATTGAACAAATTACAAATAAGCTGTGATATAAAAATTATTATAAAGGAGCATGATATTTGTAAATATTTTAAGTTGTATTGTGTTTAGATCCTATCATATCCTGCAAATCATTACTTATTTATTTCATTTTTATTTTCCAGCATGCTCCTTCCTTTTACTATACCTACTTCCTTTTTCTCCTTGTTACTCCTTTTTCTTCAAATACTATTATTATCCTAAATCTAACATCCTTTATTTTATATTTTTCCTGATGTAAATATAATTAAATCTACATTAAAATTCATATAAAACAATATGGAGTAATATATTAATTTATTATTATTGTGGCTAGTTCCCGAAATCCTTATAACTCCCATAAGGAGGAAAGAGCTAGGCGACAAACCATATTATCATCCATAGTAGTAAAATGACTAAGAGAAGTCTGGGGGCAAACTGAAGCTAGCCTAGCGTGACGGAGGGCTCGCACGTGTACAGCCGTGATGGACTTTTTACCATATGATTGGTTTGATCGTCCGTGTAATTCGGTTTTACAACATGAATCTCCAGTTTTTATTGTACTGCATATCTCGGTTTAGATACGCTAGTCGACTCGCGCAGTGCTGATTATTGCAACGTTTTAGTGTATGCGGATTAAGGCGACTAAATGTAAATACACTAAATGAGTACTTAAGAGGATGT
This sequence comes from Nemapogon koenigi, assembly GCA_963924495.1. NCBI lineage: Eukaryota > Metazoa > Arthropoda > Insecta > Lepidoptera > Tineidae > Nemapogon > Nemapogon koenigi. Next base: position 8,672,778 of record OZ004648.1, read on the forward strand.
ATAGAGCTAAATGCCAGTTTTATGATGCGTAAAAGTACATGATCCACTGCAGTGACCATAATCAAAAAAATATATGATATTCTTGAGGTTATGCGTTATTAAGATACCGTGTTCAAAACATAATACAACTATATTGATTCGATAGAAAAAAATCACGAATGTACCTCTAAAAAAATATTTTACTGTCTAGAAATAGTACTAAATTGCATGCAATGATTCTGATTTTTTGACAGATTTTTTATCTAGCAATATACTATCGTAATACTGTTCTGTTTTTTAATCAAATTATCAGCAAGTTCCTTTATTCTCATTTTCGAGATTTTATGTACCTACGCACTGCACGGGTGTGTGCGTAAGCGCTCGTGTACCGACAGTACCGGTTGCAGCCTGATGCTATATTATTAGTGGCAGCCACGTCGTTTGGTGTGTATGTGTACCCGCGTGGGGGCGGTGCCATCTCTCAAGGTCGTTGGCTCTATCCAGCGTCTTAAGAGCGTTTAAGAGTAAATCGTACTTTTGGATCAAAAACTGTACTATTTGAACTAGTATAGAAGTTCTGTGATTTGAACAGAATTTCCATGAAGCAATTGAAGAAATTACTTGTTATTTAGCCACATTATAGAGAATATTGTTATCTAAAAACTTAACTGAGACGGCTTTTCTCAATTTCGCATTCATCAACAAGTTTCAAACTTCTAAAATCTGAAATCACTTGCCGATCTCAAAATAAAAAAAAAATATTTAGACTATAAATATCCTCAGGAAAATAGTTATCAATATTAATATTTTGGTTCTTTTCTTCTTTTAAATCACAATAATATATAAAAAGTTAAAATTATAGCCCATAAAATTGTTTTTTTTCTCTATAAATCTCACTTCATTTTAAATGATAATTATTTATTGTAATAGAACAACAAATACATTATTTACGCACACAAACACATGACCATTAGAGCAGTAACAAGTTAGGTTTCGTTGATATCATTTTGTGTTATGAGACAGAGCTCTAGAAAAATATTTAATTGCGATGTCTTAAATGGGAAAGGCGATCTAGGACGTCTAACTTGCGGGCACTTAGTGTTTCCAATCATTAATTATACTTCTTCTTATTTTATAATGGCTCCATCAATGTTAATCGATGATTTGCCAATGTCAAGTATTATGGACGTCACGTAACAATATCCCATAAATCGGTAGCTAGGATGTTCCCGCCGACTGTGATGTCTTATTAATCAACGACTAATCACAACTATCACAGCGCGGACGGGATTAAACTGGATTCCACATCACGTCAGATCAGGTTTATAAGGCAGAAGTGAAAGAAAATGCTGGCAGAGGACGACTTAGGTGTACTTTTATTGAACATATAAAAAAAATTATCGAAAGCATGTATGAAAGGTATGATGAATGTAAAATAAGCGAAAGGTCGTAGTAAATAGCATTCAATTGTCTCTGCCTACCACTCTTGGGATAAAAGGCGTGATGATAGATAATATACATATTACAAGATTATACAAAAAAAAAACCAGGAAAGCAGAGTTACATGAAGACAACGGAAATGCTCTTGTACTCAACCGCAACATCTTGTGGTGTAAGGAAAAACGTTCAGAATTATTCCATATTTTTATATAAATATAATAAATATACCATTAGAACTTTAATGTTTTGCGGCGTGGCCAGAGGAATTGGTGACAATGCCCACATTTAGTGAATTGGACTGTAGGTATTTGTTGATTTTGTTTGTGTGCTTGTAAGAACAGAAGTAAAAAATAATAAACTACTACTTGACCGTAAAAATAATTTATTAAGGTGTCTGGTATTAAATATGCAGACCACGGATTCGATCCCGGATCCCACCAACACCATGTACCAATGGGTTTTTAATTAACCACCACACTTTCCATCTAAATATACCTCAACAGAACTGGCCACTCGTTAGGTATAGCCTCACAAATACCATCGGATAAACGAGGGAGACTTGGTCTTCCGCTGGGTACCCTGAAACCGTAACACGGTTTCGGGAGCTGTATATCAACCCGTGAAGAAAAAAAAAATAAAAAAAGCCTATACCACTGAAGATATAAATATGAAAATTGGAAGGTATATTCCTTAGAGGGTGTAACGATGTAAAATCTTTCGAAAATCAACCCCTAAGTGGGTGAAATAGGAGCAAACCTTTGTGAAAATCCTAATACAACTCGTACGAGGCGGCGGGCAACTGCTGGTTTGTAATTTTTTTTTCTTTCTTCACCAGCTCCAGAAACCGTGTTACGGTCCCAGGGTACCCCATGGTATTTGTGACGCTTTATCTAACGAGTGGCCAGTTCTATTGAGGTATATTCGGATTATGTATATAAGTTTTATGTATGTACTAATATTATAAAGAGAAAAGATTTGTATTTTTGTGTATGTGTATGTTTGTAATGAATAAACTCAAAAACTACTGTGCCGATTTCAAAAATTCTTTCAAATTGGAAAGCTACATTCACCCTGAGCGACATAGGCTATATTCTATTTTCAAAAAAATTAGGGATCTTAACTAAAACTCCAATAATGTAACCCAAGGTGTAAAAAAATGACCTAAGAAATTCCTTACATCGCGTGCGCTGCGAAAACTATTGATGATATAGAGGTAGGGGTAGGGGTAGGGGTAGGTGTAGGGTATATTTTATTTTGTTCGTAAATATCCACGGGCGAAGCCGGGGGCGGAATGCTAGTATATTATATATCTACAAATAATCTCACGTACCTAGTTATGGAGTCAATCTGCGAGCACCGCGTGCCCCGTAATCCTACTGCACTACGTTGTAATTTGAGATATTGCACCGACTTCAGTAGCGGTGGATATAGGGTTACCAGATGGACAATTGAAAATTCCTGACATAAAGCCTGATTTCCATAGAAAAGTCTGAGGAGATTCCACGTCACACTTTTTTGAATAACGCAAGCGCCCACCAAGACGTGATGGGGAATCGTGCTGTGATAGCTGTGATTAGTCGATTAAATAACGATCAATCGGCTATAAACACTATGAAGGCTTGATGAAGGCTATAATACTTGACATTGGCAAATTACCGATGAACATTGGTGGAACAAGGGTAAATTAGATTATGTTCTTTATATGTGGATGTTAATTATTTGTGATACTATCCAAAGCAGATTATGTATTTGTTTTTATTGATTGTAACTTTCAAATAAAATAAACTGAAAAATTGGATTTTAAGTTTTTTTTTATTTGATTTAATGATTCAATTGAAAATCGAAAAATCCTGAAATCTCAGAACGTATCCTGAGATATGGCAACCCTAGGTGAATATAATGGCAATTGGATATCAAAATCCGGGAAATTTGATATTTGATGACCCTAATTACCTATAAGACTTGCGCAAAAGTTTATATAAAAGTATACCTACAAGACCTACTGTATGTCAACAAGGAGTGTTTTAGAAAGATTAAATATACTGTGGATCGAGTGGGGAAAAATTTTGCCCCAGTGAGTTATCATGGCGTCTGCTGTCTAATTCTTCAGAGATATAACAAAATGATGTAGGAAAGAAATGTGTAGAATAAAATTATCTACAAAATAGTTTGCGGTAGCATATATTTATCTTTAATAGAAGTTGTTTGTTGCTTTATAACTCTATACGCCTTAGCGTAAATTGTACCTTTGATTCCGTGAAATGGAGTGAGTTCAAATATTTTAGAAAACAAAATATTCACGGGTTGCCGTTGCCGGTCCCAGGGTATCCAGCGAAAGACAAAGTCTCTCTCACTTAGGCGAAGATGTTTTGAGGCCATACCTAACGAGTGGTCAGCTCTGTTAAGGTATGTAGATTGAAAAGTCTTATTGTGCGGTTTGTCGGATAATGTACCTAGAATTTTTTATTATAAAAACCCATTGGTACATGGTTGGATGTGAGGATGGAACCTGAGACTTCTCAGTTGTGTGCCGACGTTTTATATATTTTATTTTATTTTATTTTATTTTATTTTATTTTATTTTATTTTATTTTATTTTATTTTATTTTATTTTATTTTATTTTATTTTATTTTATATTTTAGAATCATGGAATTATTTATTTTCTTTGTTCGATCGGTTCACAGTTCACACTTAGAGGCTTTTCCATCTAAATATAACCTCAACAGAACTGGCCACTCGTTAGCTATAGCCTCACAAATACCATCGGCTAAAAGAGGGAGACTTGGTACCCTGGAACCAACAACCGTAAGGCAACCCGTGAAAAAAAATGTATTGGAATTGGAAAGTTTTCCACATAATATTTTAGCAAAAACAATGTGCAATGATCCATGTAGGATGCGTGCATCACTTTGTAGTAATTTCGACGATAACATCGATTTTATTTCCTGTCTATGAAAAATGGGCGTAACTCATTAAACTTTTGTAAGTTAAAAGTTATATCTGATGTATATTCATGGTAACAACGCTACAAGGATAAGGCAGGCATCAGGGGTAGTGCTGTACATTATAATTAACGAAAATTGTAATACCGGTTCTTGAATTTAAGATTATTGTGTCTTGAGTTCATACAAAAATTCTATAGAAAAAAGCACTGTCAGTTATTCCCGAATTTTTCGGGCAACGTTACCAATTTTCTTTCCGTAAAAACCTTTTTCAGACTTTTACAAACATATTAAAAGAGATTAGCCAAATCGGTCTAGGCGTTCTCAAGTTTTGCGCTTACCAATGAACGATTACTCAAAAGTATTGAAGACCTAAGTAGGTAGGTGCTTATAATTGCAGTAAAAAATAATGAATATATAGTTTTAAAACACACTAACTTTCCTACTAACACTAAATTTTGCCTCCAGAATTTTTTAACATCGACACCTTTCCCCCTAGGGCTTAGAAGTTTCAAATAAATCTGACCAGAAAAATATTATATTAGGGTTATTAGGGGTAGAATTTAGAAAACGCGGAAATACCTACAGTTTCAAATCTCACCAGATTTATCTAGTAGGTATGTAGTTTCCCTGTGAAATTTTAACACAACTTATCGTATAAGGAACATTGACATTATTGGCTACTGGTCGGCTCCTAAAAGACATAGCGTGATGTTTCATACACCAAAACATTCCTCGTGAAACTGTCTATATAGGTGCTTATAATTGCAGTAAAAAATAATGAATATATAGTTTTAAAACACACTAACTTTCCTACTAACACTAAATTTTGCCTCCAGAATTTTTTAACATCGACACCTTTCCCCCTAGGGCTTAGAAGTTTCAAATAAATCTGACCAGAAAAATATTATATTAGGGTTATTAGGGGTAGAATTTAGAAAACGCGGAAATACCTACAGTTTCAAATCTCACCAGATTTATCTAGTAGGTATGTAGTTTCCCTGTGAAATTTTAACACAACTTATCGTATAAGGAACATTGACATTATTGGCTACTGGTCGGCTCCTAAAAGACATAGCGTGATGTTTCATACACCAAAACATTCCTCGTGAAACTGTCTATATTTTAGTGAAATCTGTATCGAAATCGGTCCAGTAGTTTTTGAGACAGAGTTTTTTTTCTACATTTTATTTGGACTTTGGCACTTTAAAGGCCATGTCAGTCTCCAGTCCCGTTGAAAATAACAATTAATTTACAATGATCACAAAAAATTACTTTAATTTGCCAACTTAAATTACTAAATGACTAACTATAATTATCAAACAACCTGGCCGACTATTCTGCACAATCCCAACCTGCAAAAAATCTATTTTACACTTCTCAACTACACTATCTCGTTCAGAATCGTTCACATATTTAAAAAATAACAGTCATATAGTCAGTGACGTTATCCAAAAATACCGCTTATTTAAAACAAGATAACATGCAAACTCCAAAAAAATATAGAAAGAAAAAACAAAACAAACCAAAAAAAAGTTAAACAAAATAAAATTAACTAAGTAAGTATATTTAGTTAGTAACAATTAAATAAAAGATAATAAAAAGTGAGAACAATTAACACAATTATTGAAAACAAAGAGCAGTTTCCGGAATTTGCTGGCAAAAATGATTATTAAAGGTGCTTATTGAATTAGGTCAAGTAAGTACTATTTAGAATGTTACAGGTATTTTTCTTAAACATATACATATAAAGAATATGTCCACCTCGCAAAACTGCTGGTTAATTCTTTTGTCAGATTTTCAGAAGCTCAAATGCATTAAATTCTTATCCATTTAGTTGTAGCAATGTTACCTAACCCATAAAATATATATTCGCTACCAATTCCACAGATGTCGACATATGGCGCGTGACAAAGCGACAGACGAACACAGCGGGAGGTAACTGTTGCTACAAATCGCAACTAAAATTATGATCCCCGCGGTTTTATAATTTTGTATTACTACCCTCTTTTATTTAGGCTAATATTCGGGTAGGGTCGCAAAGGCCACCTCTGTCATTGTAAAAAAAAACACTTTTTAATGCGTGCTCCACACTTAGGGCAAAGCCCACGAAGGTATGTGAACGTGTGGAGCAGTGGCGTGCCTAGCATTTCAAAGCAGAGCAAGCCGATATATTTTTGTAGGTTATCTAGGTACAAAAGTTTGTCGACTCTGCACTTTTCACATTTTTACTATGGAAAAAATCTGTTTGGTGTGTGGCTGTCAGGTGTGTGCCTGTGCACACAAATAATAGCAAATAGCTATTACTTAGGTAGATTGATTGTTTATGTGACTGTTGATTGTGCGCGACATAAATCTTCTGATTACTAGGTAGATTAAATTAAAATTAAACAAAATAAAGTAACATAGTACCCACCGACTTATACTTTGTCGGTGATAGTACCAAACAAAAACACGAAGTAAACAAATATGAAGTTGAACATTTTTACCGCGCGCCGTTTCGCAATCGTAACGAAGTTCACTATGAAAGCCCGGCTTTATTTCATACAAATATATAAATAGGAACAATAATACATTTATCTACAAATTGTGGTAAGCAATTGTTGTATAAATAAACTCACCTTTCCAGGATTGACTGAGATTTGCCATATTTTTGACAGTTATAAGATGACGTTGATTTAGTGTTCTAAATAGCCGTAGTTTTTAAAACGAGCCTCGCTTTTGCGTTTTAAAAACTATGGCTATTTAGAACTCTTAATAATGAAAATATTGCTTAATCCAATTATAAGTTATAACATGACCTTCACCAACGGCCCTTAATCCCGCCCGTTCTTTGATAGTTGTATGACAGTCAGCGGGATCACTTTAGCTCTTATTCTTAGCTTGTGTATACTTATGGGTGTGCCTTTGGGTGTGCATGTTTTTGTATATTTATGTAGGTAGGTATACATGAAATATGCGGAATAAACTGACCTCTGTAACAGTAACACAGGTTATCCTACACTTAATATTCTAAAGTAGTATTCAACAGTTTTAGACTGTTTCCCTTCGTGGGTAGGTAGGTATGTGTCATTATATTTTTATGATATAATTTATTGTAAATATGTATTGATATTGATATAGTTCCTATAATTATTACCTTTTTTGGTTCAGGAAAATTTTAGAAATCACATCTAGATACACCAAAAATATTTAAAAAATCTTCACAGCTCCCGGAAACCTTTGCCGGCCCCAGGGTACCCAGCGGAAGACAAAGTCTTCCTCACTTAGCTGAAGATTTCTTGAGGTTCTACCTAACGAGTGGCCAGCTCTGTTGAGGTATGTAGATGGAAAAGCCTCTTTGTACGGTTTGTCGGATAATGTACATAGATTCTTTATTATAAAAACTCATTAGTACATGGTTGGATGTGTGGATCAAACTTGCGACTTCTCAGTAGTGAGTCGACGTTTTACCCACTCGACCACCGACGCCCCATAATAAATATTGCATTTTTGGCTATCGAATACGGACCTTCACCTCTAGCGTGTCGTATCACTTGACGCAATTTTGAAAGAGAAAAGCTTATACAGTATATTTGTGTTATAACAAACCCTATTCAGCCTTAAGGGACACCAAACTCATTTCAAGCTCCAATGAATTTCCCTCGAGTCAGCCCTTTTCGGGGTTAGAGGAGCGCTTTGTAATTTCGCTCATTCGCTACTGTTTTGACATGAACAATATAATGTATAACATGTAGGTAGATGTTTTATATATATAAATATTTACTAGGTTCTTCTTCTTCTTTTATTGTGGCTCCACACATGTTAATCGATGATATACCAATGTCAAGTATTATAGATGTTATAGTAGGTATCAATAATGGCTGTCATCTCTCTGCTTCCAACGCATCCTCAAATACTTGGGGTAATCGTACTAGGAAAAGTTGACGGAAAAAAACCACGCGGTCGATCACCTACACGATGGGCAGACCAAATAAAATCGTTGACCGGTCTGCCGCTGTTTCATGCCATGAGGACTGTCCAGGACCGGGGCACATGGAGGCTTATTGTCCAGAAAATTATTCTCCTCCTCATGATAGACACGACCTTCCGCAATGAAGATAATCTTGTCTAAAATCTTCGGGACCGTTTTAATTGTTTTTCATTATTCCCCCATAACTGCTGCTTTTTGTTTCAACTAAAACAATTTTCCTCAAAATAGGGAAAGAAAGTCCCAATCTGGAGACACTGATTTGCTTTCTCTGATTTATTTAATGCTATTTTATGCTAATTTAAACTAGAAAATCTGCCACTGCACTTTTTAGGAGTAGATCTATCATTATAGATTTAGTATAGGTACGTCCGTACTAGAAGTACATTAATATCTCTATATTTTTATAAAAAAAGTGCGGATTTTATTTGCTATCTAAAATACAAAAAGTCGATTGATTCCAGAACTTTTTTCAAAGAAAATTAAATTTCTGTTTAATATATATTTTATACCCTCTACCAACCCTAGTTAAATTCAGGCGTGATCATTTTCTACATAATAGTCAAGAAATTAAACACTTAAACAAAACCCATACATAATAATTTTATTCCAATAATTTCTTCAAAGTATTTTTCAAAATCCAAACTTTATTTCAAATCAATCTCTATTGTAATGAAATTAAAGTAGAAATTTCAAATTATTTTCGAAACAGTGGCCACGGACAGTTGGCCCCGACATAATGACATAATGGTCCTGGGTTCGATACCTCAATTATGGGGCACACGATCGATTATTGTGATCTAAGGTTAGAAATCGATTTGCTGCCAAATATAATCGATTTTGTATATCGATATTATCTGTTGACAAGATAATATTTGACAGCTGTTGATTTTGTTGTCTGCCGTTACACATTCACGACTGTTTAACTATAGGGTAGATAGAGGTTAAGTGCGTCGGTGGCCGAGTGGTTAAGGCGTCTGGTTCGACACATAAGACTAAGCAGACAACGGGTTCGATTCCGGATCCCAGCCATGTACCAATGGGTTTTTTAATTAAAATCATAATTATGTAAATAATTATGTACATAATCCGACATACCACACTTAGTGGCTTTTCCACCTAAATATACCTCAACAGAACTAGCCACTCGTAGGAGGGAGACTTGGTTTTCCGCTGGGTACCCAGCCAACCCGTGAAGAAAAAAAAAGAGAGGATAAGGAATTGTGATCTACGATTCCATGGATTTGCTCCACAAGCCGACTATAAAAGTGGCTGAATATACGATAGATCCCCTTAACGAACATTTGCTATATTAATAAAAAACATTTAATATATAGTAAGTACCTAAGTTTGTATAATTTATTTCCCATTTCCTGTATCGTCATAAGTGCCGAATAGTCTAAGGAATCTAATTTTACTATTACTATTAAACTAAGCTAAGTTGAAGTTGAAACTAACTGAATACATGTGACACCTAATTGTTATCAGTTTCACAGGTACTCGCGTTTTTATTATGTACTTTTTTTTTATTAAATTAAATTAGAATCTTAAATCAAATCTAAAGATTAAAAATAACTAAATAAACCAGGTCCGCGTGGAATAGTGGCAAGAATACTGGCTGCATTTCCCCATTGAATCTCGATGCTGATTCGTTGATCGAGGACGGAGCCAGCCCTCTTGTCACCAGAAGAGATGATCAGTCGAGGGGATACATCTTTAATACAATTTTTGCCATTTGAACCCCACGGACCTAGAGTTTCTACACCAAACGGCATAATTGAACTATATTTGCGCCGTTTGTTAGAGTCTGCAATTTCCGCCGCAGCTTCTGCTTTGATTGCTGTTTCCCTGAGATGAGACGGGGCTAATGTCTCCACGCACGTAGCATCCCATACAAGGACCTGACCTCGCTCCCAGGGAATCAGAGTACATATGTACTTATGTAAAATAGTAATTATCGGGCGCCTCAAAAGAAAAAAAAATGTTTTGAAAAATAGGGGGAAAATAAAAACCACCCCAAATACGAACTTGAATGTGTAAGGATCGTAGCGAGTAGATATATACGGTATCTGCCTACCCTAAAGTGATTAAGGCATGAGCATATATTTAGTTTTTTTTCACGGGTTTACAGCTTCCGAAACCGTGTTACTATTCGAGGGTACCCAGCGTAAGACCAAGTCTCCCTCATTTAGCCGATGGTATTTGTGAGGCTATACCTAACGAGTGGCTAGTTCTGTTGAGGTATATATTTAGATATATAAGCACAAGTATTTATATTGTATAGGTAACGGATATAACGGAACAGTGTATCTATGTAAATACTAGTAGTAAAAAAAGTAGTCACGGCACAAGATTAAAAAAAAACATTTCAAAAGAAAAATCAATCGATAAACCTGCGCCCGCGCATCCCTATACAGTAACCGATGCGCGGTGACCGGAGCGTCGACAATTTTGAAAATTGTGCTCCGATTAGCGGCCGATTAGAGCCCATTACAGACAGACGGACGGACGGACACCCGGGATCTGTGCCGATTAAAATAATTGTTAGTCGATATAAACGACGTTTATAGGCGCCCCGCGGTTGATCTTTGGTGGATAGATAACTCCTTTGTTACGGTTTTGTATTATGACTGTTCACGCTTTATTTCTCTAAGGTAGGCAGACATTTCCAATCACTGCCAATCAAAGCCATACTTCTTTTCGGTTTCCTGTAACCGCTCGGCTACACCTTCGACGAAGTACTTCGCCAAATTACTTGGCGAAGTTACGACGTCTTGGGGACAAGTCGAAGAAGGAGGCCATATTACTTGGCGAAAAAAACTTGAATCTAATTGAATAATTAAAGAAAGAAAATTTAAATATACCTCAATAGAACTGGTCACTCGTTAGGTGTAGCCTCACAAATACCATCGGCTAAAAATGGAGACTCGGTCTTCCGCTGGGTACCCTGGTAATAGGTAATATTACCTAAAATAGAAAATGCACTGAACCTATTTTCTAATTAGGTAATAAATTCAGTTTTAAATCCTTCGAAATATAGGCAAAATAACTGTGTTGCTTTGGCCAATCTTGGTCAGCATGATGATAAAAAACCGGCCAAGTGCGAGTCGGACTCGCGCACGAAGGATTCCGTACCATTATCTATAAAAACGGAAAAATTATTTTATTCTGTTTTTTAGTATTTGTTGTTATAGCGGCAACAGAAATACATCATCTGTGAAAATTTCAACTGTCTAACTATCACGGTTCATGAGATACAGCCTGGTGACAGACAGACAGACGGACGGACGGACAGCGGAGTCTTAGTAATGTACGAACCGTAAAAAAGACATAGTTATTAATTTTTAGATGGCTTACAAAGTTAGTATTTTCAGTCAAGTGTCATTTTTTTAATCGGGTGATTTTTAATAAAACATTAAAATTGGGTGCTTAAATAATTGTAACTAATAGACAATCCATTATGTTTTGATATTGATATTCGGACGGTAGTCTCAAAATATTTTCGAAATTTAAATTACACTCAGCTACAGTCGATTGACATTTGACAGAGTGAAAAAATTGCGTGCTTGAATCGGATCAGGCAAGACATTAAAAAAATCGCGAAAAACTCTACTACCGCGACCGCGCCGTCAATATAATAAATATCGTTTAGTGAGTGCATGTGAACATTACATTGTGATAGTGTTCAAATATCGTTTCCTGGAGTACGGAAATGTAAGTGTCGTATCCTGGGGCTCACAACGTTCGAGGGTCAAGGTAAGTGATACGCACTCTTGTCCTACACAACACAGGCTCAAGACCGGGTAAGACGTCGGTCCGCAACTGAAAGCAGCGGGTTCAATTCCTACATCCGACCATGTACCAATGGGTTTTTATAATAAAAAATCTATGTACATTATCCGATAAACCGTACAAAGAGGCTTTTCCATCTATACCTCAACAGAGCTGGCCACTCGTTAGGTATAGCCTCACAAAATCATTGGCTAAATCAGGAACACTTTGTCTTCCACTGGGTACCCTCGGGCCGGCAACCCGTAAAGAATTAAAAAAAATTATATGTTTTATAATGTTTTATAATGTCAATAAACTTTCTTTCTTTCTTCTCTCTTTCTTCTTTCTTTCTTATTTCTTTTTTATTCTGTGGCGATGGTTAGCCGAGGACGGTCCAGAAGAAAACTTGATATCAGTCAGTAATTATTTATTAGCAACATTTTAAAATTATTTGTAACGTTGTGGTTATATTCTCTTTGTTCTTTGGCGACAATCTTTACTCTATGCGAGCCGCCATGTTTGACATAGACAATATCAATGTAAACAACGAAAATTTATTTTATTTTATTTAATGAATTTCCAACACATTTTATAAAAATATTTATTTTCTGCACACCTTCTCCATATAAGCTTTAAATTGGAAGTTACTTAGATTAATTTCAATAGGCTTGCCACCTGGTATGAAGGTGTGTGTAAAAGATTTATTTCATCGATTTCTGAAAAAACTTACGCATTTACAAAGTACGGAAGCCTTAAATAAAATTTACTGTAATTCAAGATAGAGCCCATCAAAGATGATAGTTTTCGGAAGTGTTCTATAAAAGTTATTATTAAAATCATAAAAACCTACACGCATCGCTCCCCAAAATGGACGCGGTATAACGACCGGTTACTTCCTACTCTAAACTCACGTGCCAATTTCGAAGATTGTTAAGTTTTTTATTTAATGGTAGGTAACTATACACCTTGGGGACTAAGCTTTTGGAGTTTTTTTAATATCAATTGAGTTTTTTAACTGCTTCAGTGGCCTAGTATTATCGATTCGTCTAAGGTGCAGAACAGAATAACGTATAAATTTAGAAAAAAAGTTGAATATTATGTATTTAAAAAAAACACATCTTATTTTGTCCATATCTCTTTAAACATATGTAAGCGAGATGGAATGCTATTAAAATAGAAAATATATCCAAGGATAAGATAGACTAAGATTCACGTACCAGAAACTTGAGAAAGTACGATTTCTCAACAAAATATGTCTTGCGATAATACACGAAATGGACTTCGGCTGTATGAGTATTATACAAAAACTATTAAAAAAGCGTTATAGTTATGGTTTTCTTTAAGTATATCTATTATATAAACGAAATAAAATTTATAAGTAGTAAGTAGGTACATTAATAGAGTCTCAAAGTCGGTTAAAATATGCAAAAAATTCAGGGCTTCATAAAACGTATGTGTAACTAATTATGATTCGTTTATATCATGTTAATATATCAATCTTTAGAAAGAAATTTTAATTTTGAACCCAAGAAATATAGTTATTGCGTAATTTTACATTTAGCTATAGCATTTATTTAGTATGGGACAAACGCATGTTATTTTGACAGTACCTATTTAAAGTTATGGAAACCATTGATTTTGGTGGAATTTTTATATTGCATGCTCACCCAATTCCGTTGACACAATTCGCCGAAATATTAGTTACTGCTCCGCCCCCAAAAGACATAGCCGTTATGTTTTATACACATATCCTTCTTGTGAATTTGTCTACTAGAGGTATTAGTGAAGAAAACCGAATCAAAATCGGTCCAGTAGTTTTGAGTCTATTTATTTCAAACAGACACACCAAATCCATATATAGATTACGCTCAGAAGCGTTTAAAAATATCAGCTCCCACTGTAAAAATAATTAATAAAACAAAACAAGCTAAAACCCATCCTCAAAAAATCTAATCAAGCAACGTTAGAAAAGAAAAAAAGTCTAAAATAAGTAAAAAGAAAGGCTTGGTTATGCTTTTACGAAGTTAAAAAACAAATCAATGGTTCGGGATGAATGGGAGCTCTGAGGTCCATAAATCATATAGACGGGTACTGAATCTGGGACCTTTTTATTATTACTCCCGCCCTCTTAGAGGTCGATAAGTCTATTTTAAGGGGTCTCTGTTTAAATTCAAATTCAAAATGCCCTGAGGCTGATAATTTATAAACTTATTCTTAAGCACGTTTTTGATTTTTCCCACTAAAATGCCGTCTGGGTACGGAAAAGTGGAAAAATCAAAATTTCCCTACCAGGAGACTGGGGGATGGGTCGGTAGGTAAAATTATATTTGTTGCTAGGTCTTCTTCACCCGTGGAGACCGCATTAATTTTCATCCGCTATTATTATGGTCTTGAGATCAGACAAAAATCACAATTATCCAATTTTAAAATCTATTACGAACATTAAAATCAATTTTTGCTAGATGTGCTGTTTTTTGCCATGTTTTGTTTTATTTGATACGTTTTGATACTTATTTATTTTATCTTTATTATATATTACTCTTTTATTTTTTAGTAAGTGTTCTTCTATGGCAACAGTGATGACTTATCGTCGCAATTCTGCCAATGTCCAGTGTTTAATATTGTGCAATAGTAAGCCGATAAAGCGGTAGCTAAGATTATCCCGCCCACTGTGATATGGCGCGTGCGGTCGGCGCCATGACCGGATGTGGAATCTTAGTAAGTGTTTTTTGTATTAGAAATAAGATATAAAAAAATGTCAAATCAGTCCAGCTGTTCTCAAGTGATGCTATTACCAACGAACGACATTATGTTTTCATTTCTATAGATGGACAATTGGCTAATTGTGGACATTATTACCAGTGGAAGTTCAGGATGCCTTCAAGAACCATTTTCATGTCATATACTCAATGAAGTGATTATTAATTTGATATAAATAATTATTTGTATTGTTTCACACAAAAACTACTGGACAGATTTTATTGTGGTTTTCACTATTAGATAGATCGATTCACCGAAAAGGTTTACGAGTATTATACATAGACCTATCATGTTTAGGAGCTGAGCATTAACAGTATAAGTGAATCAAGTCGCGATAAAAGTTAGCCCCAGCGAGTTTTCATGGCGTAATCCGTCAGAAATATAACAAAATGATACAGGAAAGAATTGTTTTAAATAAAATTATATACAAAAATGTCCGCGGTAGCATATATCTATCTATAATAAATAACTCCGAAATGAAGGCGTGGACTTTTACTACTTCTTGATATTATGTTGAAACTTAAAATTACAGGTGTTTGAAGGTTTGAAGTAACCCTCAAGGCAATATGGACTCCAATATTAAATGGTAGCAAGACGACCTCGCTGGCGGCGCATTATGGTATGGACCCACACATCTGGAGTCTGGAGAGTTCTTATACTATCTATCATCACGCCTTTCATCCCAAGAGAGGTAGGTAGAGACAATCGAATTCCATTTGTTACGATCCTGACATATCTCTTTCGCTTCTTTTATATTCATCATACCTTTCATACATACTCGGCGATTGTGTGTACTTTTAATATTTCCATTGATAAATAACTTATATGTTCAATAAAAGTACACCTAGGTCGTCCTCTGCCAGCATTTCCTTTCACTTCAGCTACTTATATAAACTTTTTTAGTCAATCTTTCATCTTTTATTAACTTGGGCTAGATTTTCAGAAATTGGGCGGTTAGAGATCGCTATCACCGGACATTGTAGGGTTGGAGATTCTCGGGCCGGGCATTTAATTACTTGAGTGGCCATTGGTGTGGACTTGTCGTTTACGAATCGAAACGAAAGATGCTAACCCCACTGAGATCGTTTTCAAAAGTCAGTTGGTCGATTTTGCATATGCAAGAAATAATTAAATATTTGGTTTCGCCGTTAAATTTGTAGGCGATTGGTGCCAAATTTTAGGCTACAAAATTAAAATAGATTCTGAAGAAGGTGGATCCAATGGATTTTTTAATTAAAAACCTTTGTACATAATCCGACAAACCACACTTAGAGGCTTTTCCATCCAAATATACCCAGAACTGGCCACTCGTAAGGTATACCCTCACAAATACCATAGGCTAAACGAGGGAGACTTTGTCTTCCGCTGGGTACCCTGGAACCGTAACGTATTTTTTTATCGGTATCAAAATTTAATGTTTGATACGCCATTTTGAAGATTATTTTTCCTTCTAATGACGGAAAATAAACAACCAAATCAAAACTAAACTTTTCTTTTAAAATTAGACTAATTTATTTTGTAAAAGACGCCATCTATTGGAGATCAGTTGAACTGACGCCACTAACAGTACGAAGTATCTTTCACATACAAACAGTAACGTGTTATTATTTTATACATATACAATATACATTGAAGATATAAGATCAGTATTTCCCACATGTGACCACGCCCAACCTCGATTCGATGCCCAGACACGACTCTTATCTTTTTATTTTTTCTTTCGAAATTTTAATCACCGTCGTGGCATTAGACGGGAGTGGATACAAAACAATTACTTTGTAACCGACTTCAAAAAAAGGAAACGCCTGAACCGATTTGGAAATTTTTTTTTAGTTTAAAAGGGTATACTTTCCGGTGGTCCCATGGTCGTCAGGATCTGATGATGGGATCCTGGAGAAGTCGAGAACTCTTTAAATTTTATAGGCACACTTGAAGCGATTTAAGTATATTTTTTATAGTGACTTGTGCATTTGCTTTCGGAAAGCACACTTTTAGTGCATAATTTTTGATGTAGGTACTTTTTATTATATACTTAAATAATATTAAAAAAATATATATGCCGCGATCCTATTCACTTTTCCATATATATAGAATACTATCTGATTGCCCGCTACTTCGTACGCATTGTATTAGGAATACAATTCACCCCCTTGGGTAGATAGCGTGATGTTAAATAGCCTATAACCTTTCCCAAGAATTGGGCTATCAAATGCAAAAATAATTATTCAAATCGGTCTAGTAGTTTTGAGAATCATCATCATCAACTGGATCATGGTCTCCCTCTAGCTAGTGCACCATTTTTAGTAGTGCTCATTGAGAGGAATTGCCATAATCGCCACGCTTGGCAGGCGGGTTGGTAACCAGACGCCCTCCGGAGCACGAGGAGTCGATTTAAGCACATATTCTTAAAGAAAATTGGTGCTTAGCATTTTGGCAGGGGGTAGGATTCGAACCCGAGACCTCCGGTTTCAAGTCCACCGTCCTACCAATTAGGCTATCGACTACCTAAAATTTTACCTATCGACTACAAACAAACAAACAAACAAACATTGATTTTTATAGATAGGTATTTGAATCTATGCTTTCCCACCAAACTGCCAAATCCGTTCAACCGTTGCGACGAAATAGAACAAATATTGTTTTTATAAAGAATAAGCGACCCCGATCCCGGCTTCGCGCAGGTACAAAATGGGTTTACAGCAATTTCAATACCTTCATAAATATGCTTATATATAACTACTTATCTATTAGAGATAGATATATGCTACCGCGCACTCTTTTGTAGATAATTTTATTTTAAATAATTCTTTCCTACATCATTTTGTTATATCTCTGACGGGTTAGACAGCATACGCTATGAAAACTCACTAGGGCTAACTTTTCCCCGACTTGATTAACTTATACTGTTAATGCTCAGCTCCTAAACATGATAGGTCCATGTTCAATACTTGTAAAACTTCCCGGTGAATCGGCCTATCTAATAGTGAAAACCTTAACAAAATCTGTTCAGTAGTTTTAGGTAATTTTTTCTATCTGTCCGAAGTCGCAATTTTCTGATAAAATCACTTTCTGAAATACTACGTTTTGTCAGGTAAAGCCATCGGCCTTAGCTTGTGCTACAAAAAGCTTTGAGAAAACATTCTTACCTTCATAGGAAGCTCTGCGTGCCCGCCTACAATAATTATAACTGCTGCATCGGCAAGAAGACGCCCCCTTACAGCTTTTGCTTCTTTTGGAACTCTGCCTGGGTTAAAAATGAGTTTTATTACTTTTTTTTATATAATTACCGAAGGATGAAACAGTAGGTACCTAGCAGCGGCGAGGATCCTATACAACCCGATTCCTTTCGGCTTCCCTTTAGCAATATGTAAATCTATATAGACAGTATTATACGACATTTTATAAAATAATATCATTACAAACGTATTTTAATAATCCAAACGTACTAATTCAATTTTTCTAAACGCCTCCCGATATCCATTAGTAACATAAGCTCGGCCATACTACCTTACTTTATACTAAGCAACTGTCTCTTTCATTTGTATTGAAATCCGCGCACGTTCCCTCCCGTTATAGCACGCGCAAAGAGACCCACAAATAAGCCGATGAATTCCGGGTTATGAGAGTCGAATGTAACATATATGAATAGGCTATTGTCATTGGTGTATTTTGGATTATAGAATAAAATTTGTAGCATTAGTTTTACGGCATCCCTTCTGAAAATATTCACCCTTGGCCACTGGTACCTAGTAAGCTTTTTTTTAGTGAAAGGATGTCATGAATAAAGGCAATTTCGTATAGTTTCTATTCCTTCACACACTTATTTAAAAAAAACTTATATTTTTAAAAGATTGGTAATGAAGTGAAGAAAACTAAAAAATTTAAAGGAAATAAATACACAATATTTTTTTTTATATAATCTATAATGTATATCACTGAAAATAATGTTTATTTATTTCTTTTATAAATATATATTTTTTAATATCTAATTGAAAAAATATTTGATTCATACTTCCGGTCACGTGACCGCAAACGGGCAGTGACGTCACTTTTATGTAAATTTCAAATAAATAACCACAGACTATTATAATAACTGTCTGTCAATCTGTCACTGACTAAGTTGTTTCTTGTTATTTTATCTAATCTGTGACCATCATATTGTTGGTTTGCAAGATGTGACGTCATCATAGCGCGGATTTAAAACGAATGAATGAACATACCATGCGAAAGTTAGATATAACGTCGACCAAATTTAAGGATATTTATTTGTATATGCTATAGCAGCATTATGGGTACCCTGATTAAAAAAAGCTGTACTAAAAATATTTTTGCATTTGATAGCCCAATTTTTGAGGAAGGTTATTGGCTATATAACATTACGCTACGACCTAAAGGACCGGAGCAGCGCTAGTACACAATCAAATTAAATATTAAATTATTCTAAAGGTGGGGACGGCAACTCCTCTACCCCCAAGCATATTTATAATTAAGAACTTTTGGTAAAAAACACCCAAATCTCTGGCCCCAAGCTATGATGAATGATCATTATAAAGAAGCATGCAGAACGCCTCTAAGCTTGAACACGCTTTGTTTCAATAAATTAAGAGCCTAACCTAACCAACTAAAAATCGCACGTTTTCGAAAATTTTGCATCTATTTCACCCAATATGCGAACGAAAGAAATAAATAGAAAAAGAAAATTTCCAAACAAAATCGGTACAATAAAATACACAAAACGGACTTCAGCAATTGGCCATGCTACATATTTATGATATACCTACTTTTTTATAATTTATTTTGAAAATATAGCCCATTTTAAGAAACTAATTTCGATATTTTTGTTTTTTATCTATTGCGTCTATTTTTAATATATTTTACAAATTTTACCCGCGAAAAGTAAACGTGACGTCACAAGAATTTGGAACAGGATTATAATCTTGGCCACTACACATAAAAAGTGACAGTCAATCAAATTAACGTCAAGCAAACGTCAGTCAAGGTCGACTAACCTAAAAATTACTCTTGTTTATATACTCGTGTTTATAATTATTTAAATTGAATAGTTTTTTACAATGGCAAGTAAATAGTGTTTCATCCCGTCGTGTCCTAATAACAAAGAAAATAATTACACGTAAAATATAAATTTAGAAAAGATGTCATTCAAAGATTGACGATTACCCTTTTTTGTAGGCAATGGTATTTTTTTCATACTTTTTATGATGACGTCATACATCGGTCAAGTTAAGGTTATTGTTTTTTATTGAATATCTTAAAAAGTATAGACTTAATTTAAAATCTGATAAATAGAAATTGTACTGAAAACTTATATCTCGTAACGGTTTCGAGATCTTCGTTCCTGTTCAAAAAGTTAGCATGCCCAATTCAAGTATTGTACAAAAAATATTAAAAATAGCAAGTTCTAAAAGACCCATAAAGTATGTTAAATTATTTTTACTCTATATTATCATCTAAAAAATATAATATATTAAGAGATATCGAGTCGCAAAGTCGGTTGAAAATATACGTGAAATTGATGACTTTCAGGGCTAGGTGTAGCTGTATCTATAGACAATTCATTAATTATTTTTTTCTAAAATATCTTTAAGAATATCACGAGGATGGCACGTAAAGCCGGCGTCCGCACTTCTTCTAAAAATAACAGATATTTACGTCTGTTAAAGAAGTGACACATCTAGGTACATTAAGTGCAGCAACAGGCTTGCCATCTGTTCTGTTCAATATGGACAACTGACGTCAAGTGGACACTGTTACCTGTCCAAAGATATTCATCAGAAGACTAGTAAAGTTGAAGATATAATTGCCCATAAAACCCACAGACAAGAATTTAAAATTCATATAAAATAGGTGTAGTACTCTCTAATTTTTCTGAACCAATTTGATGCTCAATCAAAATTAGGACTGTTTCTGCAGAATTTTAATTAACACTAACTCCTTTACTAGAAGCGCCCATAAATATAAGTCATTCGTCCGTCAAGATGGACCGCTGACCGGCCGTTAGAGTATGTTTCCATTGTCATTTGATGCACGTTACATTTTATTTTTGGTGCGGTACAAAAAGTCGAAAATCGTTTAGCGATTATCTGCTCTAAAATTGTTTTGAAGTGAAAACTTCTTTAGGCGTGATGAGCAGTTTTCAATACTTATGTGGAAATCTTATGGATTCGCGACCGACATGTTTTCGCAACAATACCATGAATTGTTCGGCCCGAGTATGTTTTTTACATTTAAAATTTTCCCCCATTTTCCGTGATTGGATTATGTACCAAGTTTCAACATTTCTCGTCAAGTAGATTCGGAGAAAATAACAGACAGACAGACACATGAGTGGTCCTATAAGTGTTTCGTATTTTTTCATAAATTCTATATTAATAGGTACAATAAAAAAACCGACCGATAGTATGCACTGAGGTCAGACCAAGTTTGTCGTTTTACTTAAGAGTATGCATTATAGTTAGTTATACTAGTTAGACGTTTGTATGTTTTGCCATTATTGCCATTATTTAGATCGAGCAAAAAACGCCGAATAAACCACGTTTCTTGTATGGGGACCCCCTTTAATTTTTAACTTATTTTTATTATTTATTGTTATAGCGGCCATAGTAATACACACTCTGTGAAAATTTCAAGTGTCTACCTATTACGGTTCTACAGATACAGCTCTGTGACAGACGGACGGACGGACAGTGGAGCTTCTTAATTGATTATCGATCGCACGAGGAAACGATGCAATTTCGTCGCACGACGAGATTAAATACACAAATCTCGTTAAAGTGTCCTAATTGAAGCTGGCAAGTCAACGCGCGAGCACAGGAAATGGGTTTGATAGTGCAATCGTGCAATCAAAGCTACAAATCTCTTTTCAGTGTCCTAATTGGGAACGCGTCATCGCGCGAGCACAGCAACACGAGTGGCGATGGGCGGCACCGGTGAGTATAGACTTATGATTACTGTGGTTATGATAAACATAATATGATGAAATCGCATCGTTTACTCGTACGATCGTTAACAAATTAAAACGACGCCTTAGTAATGGGGAAGTTAACTGACATTACTCGCCGCTAGAGGCGCTGATATCGGTTGTCCTAAAAGAACTGTCAAAAGTGTCAAAATACGATATAAAAGTTTGTTTACTTTACGTATTATATTGATTGTAGGTATAGGATTCCATGAGACGTGATGGGGAATCCCGTTTAATCCTATCCGTGCTGTGATGGTTGTGATTAGTCGACGACTAATAAGACATATCACGGTCGGCGGGATTATCTTAAATACCGATTAATCGGCTATAAACACTGGCAAATAACCGATAAACATTGGTGGATCCATAATAAAGGAAGAACACGAAGAAAATTGATTTTATAAAAACGCTTTGTGTGGCAATCGGTTGCACTAATAATGGAACTCATAAATTTCCTAAGAATTTTCTATTAAATTAACATCAAACTATACTCACTCATCAAAATATAGTTGAATATGATGTCTAGTCAAAGGAGGTAGGTTACTGATGTTGATGTCATGATAGCTATCAGAAGATGGTAAATCCATTTTAACATCGTCAGTTTCATGGTTCTGAGGAGTACTAGAGTTAGAATTCCGGTCAAAGAACTCCAATCTGCAACGAAATATTATTTTATAAGTTATGTAAACAGGAAGTGAAACATTTAAGCTAAAATCTTTCAATAGAACGTGCTGTTTAGATTGTAATATACTTGTAAGACACTGCAATGAACAGAATCGAGCATGGTTTTGTTTGGTTAGTTGTTTTCCTAAAATAATTAAGTAAAACTTACCGACTGACTAGGTCCGCTTTAAGTCCTTTTAGAGACTCTTCTCGGCTTCTCAACAAGGCTTTTAACTGCGCTACAGTCCAGTTTGCGTAAATTTTCACTATTAGTGATAAAAAACACCACAATATTATTTTCTCTGAATTATCGTAAAATAATCGACAGCGTCAAAATCGCAAACTATTTGTTATAGGTAGATCGAATGCAGCGCCATCTGCATTAGCTTTGCGTTTTCTTCCCCATAGGGTTGCTGTTTGCACCCTTTGGGCACGGATCCGTAAAAACAATAAATTCAGGACGTAGGTACTAATCCATACCTATACTGGTGAATAATTATTGTTGGAATATAGAAATGGAATGAATACGTACCAATTACGCCTGTTCTCCTCGATTCAGCCAGCTGGTTATCAATCTGTGTATAGTATCTGCCGACGTGTAGCCTTTATCGCACGCTAGATCACACACTTTTAGCACAATTATATATTTAGTCAATTTATAATTCGGACAACTTCTCGACGCGACACGAGTATCGGTAGTACAGGAGTGCATAGGTAGATGACAGGGTAAACAAAATATTATTCTATTTAGTCCGTCATTTAGATTATCAAAAAATATTGGACACGTTTTTTCTTTTGTCAATCAAACAAAAAATGACAGAGATAAAGCGCGTCAAAGTTTAGGAGTGGGGGCTGGTGACGTCACCCCTTGCTAAAAATTGTAGTAAGGTGTGACGTCACGCGGAACTTTAGCGGGCTATATCTTCATCATTTTTTGACAAAAGAAAAAATACGTGTCCAATATTTTCTGATAATCTAACTGACGGACTAATTAGAATTTTTTAGTCATCATGCCTATTGGCAATAATAATTATTCAAATTATAAAAAAAATAGCGAAGAAATATTTGACAAGAACGACCCTGCCCCTGGCTTTGCACGGGTACAATATGCGGTATAACAATTTCAATACCTACATAAATACGCTTATAACTACTTACCTATTAGAGATATATGATACAGCAGACTTTATTGTAGGTCATTTTATTCCACACAATTACTTCCTACATAATTTTGTTATATCTCTGGCGGATTAGACAGCAATCGCCATGAAAACTCGCTGAGGCTAACTTTTTCCCCGACTTGATTCACTTATACTATTATTGCTCAGCCCCTAAACATTATAGGTCAAGGTTTAATACTCGTCAACCTTCCTAATAAATCAACCTATCTAATAATGAAAAGCGCATCAAAATCCGTTTAGTAGTTTTTGCGTGAAATGGCACAGACAAATAGACGCGGCGGGGGCTTTGTTTTATAATTAGCGATGAAGAAAGAACGTATAACAATGGAAACAATCTAAACATCGAAAAAGACCTTAATATTCATACAAAAACAGCTCGGGGCGTTGCATTGCGAAATTATGACTAAAATAAAGGTCCGAGCAAACGGAAATTTATATCAAAATAAGACAAAACAATCGTTTTTTTTTACCTCTACAGTCCGCGCTGAATATATTTGTCGGAACTTTATTAACGTTGTTGGACAAGATGTAAATTTGTTATCGAGAATAATGGAGACGCGACACCCTGCGGCTATTGTCAGGTTTGTATGTGAACTTGTGCTGGAGACCCGGCTTCAATTCTCAGTCAAGCCAAAAAGGGTATATATTATTTTGATATCAATTCTCATATTCATAGCCATAGTCTGGTTAATAATATCTATATCCACAATTTGTATGGGGATAAACTATTCCCAATTTCTCTGTAAATAATCCACCTGTGTCACTGTAATTTAGCATATTGTTACTTATTCAATATATCTAAGTGAAATATCCGTTATTTTTTCAATTGGTTTTATTTGATTATTTTTTAATAAGTCAAAAATAATAAAATAATTATTGTTTTGAATTTTCAATAGGCTACAAAAAAGGGCAATATAAATAATTGAAGAGTAATGGTATAAATCGCTTTAAAAATAAGAGCTTTGTGATAGATTATGAAAAAGAAAACGGGGGCAAAGTTTAACCACCCATATTTCATATTCAATAAAATCAATTGAAAATATAACTTTAAAATTGAATAAGTAACTATATACTAAATTACAGTGACACAGGGTTATTTACAGAGAAATTGGGAATAGTTTATCCTATACAAATTATGGATATCGGAGCTTTAAGCATCAAAATTATTTTCTTCTTTTGTTGCCTTACAGATCCGGAAACTGTGTTACTGAGTACTGTATTTGTATATGGACTGATTTATTATTTGAAATTAAAAGGTTGAAACATATCATCACGGCCTTTATCTTAGCGGTGTGGCCAGAGACTGGATCATATTTAACAGAGTGGCAAACCTGTTGCTGTACTGAATTTACGTGCCCTCTGAAACAAGTGCTGATGATGCCGATAGAGTGAGAATGAGTAAATATAAATAAGGCGAAAGATATATGTCGGGGTCGTAGGTCTCTGCCTATCCCTTGTAGGTTGAGTATAGACGTGATGACAGATAATAGAAAAACGTCTCTGGCCACCCCTAAAGATTAATACAATAAAAATGTCAATTAAAAAAGAAGTTAGAATAATTGTTAATAAATTGATGCACCGATTAACGTCCACTTTTAACACCCCTTACATGAATGACACTCTGGGGGGTTGTCAGCCAGTCAGCTAATGACATAGTACACGCAAATGTCACGACAGGTAGTGTGGAGGCTCCATTATTCTCACCATAAAATATATTATGTATAATATAGCTGTGCCTTGTTACTGCTCCGCTCCTTTGGGTCGTGATGTTATATATTAATAGCAATTCTTTCGGATTGGTCCCATTTTCGTTGTTTTCAGAAATTTTTGAGTGAAAATGCCACAGACAGACAAACGCTGCGGGGAAATTACAAATTTCTTCATCGTATTCTTCTTTTGTTGTGGCTTTACCAATGTTAATTGATAATAAGCCTTTATAGTATCAATATGCAGATTAATCACAGCGTGGATTCCCCAACATTAAACGGAATACCTACAAAGACATAGACATAATTATTTCATTGAAGAAGGGGTTCATTTTTGAATTTGACATAACGAATTCTAAAAAATCAGTGGCGTTCATATACAAATCATTATAGTTTTTTCACAAAAACATATTAATCAACGTAAGGATCCGCCCACCGTTACCTAAATACCGAATACTGTTGTCTAAAATATTTTTAAAAAGTTAATGTGGAAAAAACTTAAAATAAATTTCAATAATTAATTTTGAATGTCTGAGACATTCTGGGGGCGGGTCTGGTGTTTTGTTATTCATAGAGTTTATTTATGGTTCTGTTTCTACTTTATTATCAGCTTCGGAGGGCAACTAACTTTTTCTAAAAATTGTGATTGCACAAGATTACTTATTTGCGCCGTTTGGGGTTGAAACCATGGGTCCGTGGGGGCTCGGAGCAAAGAATGTTTATAAGGAACTATCATCTCGTCTAATCGACATTTCAGGTGATAAGAGGGCTGGAGCATACCTTGGGCAACGTATTAGCATAGCCATGCAGCGAGGAAACGCTGCTAGCCTTCTTGGCACTTTACCGCAGGACAGTGATTTCGAGAAGGTTTTCTACTTATGAGTAGGTATCACTACAATATATTTATGCTAAGAGAGCTACTCATGGGGTTCCCTGTGTTTTTTTTAAATATTTTACCTTTGTTAGTAGGTATATATTAATTTATATTGTTTTTATAATTAAAAACTTATGTACCTACAATAAAAACAAAAAAATCCCATCCCACAAATATTATAAACGCGAAAGTTTGTATGGATGTATGTAGGTTTGTTACTCTATCACGCCAGAACGGATGAACGGATTGGCACAGAGATAGATTAGGTATAGTCTGGAATAGCACATAGGCTACTTTTTAATCCAGAAAAATGTATGGTTGGGATAGATATTGTTTTGTTTTTCATGGGATCGACGTGATTTTTTGCATAGTGGTAGTTTAGGAGTCAGATAATGACATATACTACTTTTAATACCGCGAAAGCGGGCGGGGGAGGGGCAAATTACAGCAGGGTGAAATTGCGGACAAGCTTGTAAGACACTTTTTATATGGATAAATATATTTTTTTATTCTTGAATATAGAATTTTTAGTTTGATTCCAAGATCCACTGGGGGGGGTAAGTAACCCACTTTGCCTAAGGCCATGCCCCTATGAGAAACAAGCGTGAATATGACATTGCTAAAAATGCACGATTGGCCAGCTCTGTTGAGGTATGTAGATGGAAAAGCCTCTTTGTACGCCTTATCGGATAATATACATAGATATTTTATTATAAAAACCCATTGGTACATGACCGGATGTAGAGGGATCGAACCGGCGACTTCACAGTTGTGAGCCGACGATTTACCCACTCGACCACCGACACATACATAAGAATGCTCCAGGGAAGGTATTTATACCTAAAATCATAGGCGAAATGTGGAAGATTTGTCTTCAACTAGATACCCTGGGACCAATAACATAAGGCACTCATGGAATCGAGCTTCCCTTCCACATAATCGCTTCAGGTAATTGTGCACGTGTTAACTTGACATTTGCGTGTATCATGCTATTGATCCACCCACCCACTGAGCTCAAACATCCCTTAAATTTAAGTTATTTATTTGTGTTGATTTCCCATCTCCATTATCTCACCACCACTTCACCTCTATGAGATGAATTTTAAAAATTAAGGTACAAATAATTTCGGTTGATTTCTGAACTAAAATTCCCGAATTTTACGAATGCTATGAACATACAATTTGGGCATCGAAAACTAGAGGATTTTATCTAGTATTGTGTTGGATGAAAACATGATTGGTGAAAATTTTCTCGACAACTTAAATTTTTGAAATCACCTCTTCAAAAACACCTTTTTAATCATACGACCGTAATCTGAAGGGATTTACGTTTAAATTTTATACGAATCTGTAGGTAATTTCAGTACCTAGTATTTCCCTGCATGTGATCGTTTTTTTATAAATTATTTATTTATAAAAAGTCGACAAAGCGCCGTCGTTGTCTTGCATGACGCGATCGTTGCGCCCGAACCACAAGTTTAGGGCGTGGCTTACGATAAGGAATTTCTGTGTCGTTCCTTATCTTTGTTTTTTCTTTCTTCACGAGTTGCCTTACAGCTCCCGAAACCGTGTTACGGTCCCAGGGTACCCAGCGGAAGACCAAGTCTCCCTCAATTAGCCGATGGTATTTGTGAGGCTATACAAGACCTTATAGTCAACCGCCAGGTGGTCGCCCCAAACCTAACGTTTAATTACAAGAGGGTTGGTTCAAATAGCGTGTATCACACACATTAACACCCACTCGCCGCGTAGTCGGTTACCACAATGGTGACAACTCTAATTAATTACTGTAATTATTTAAAACTTAATGATTGATACACAGATAGGTTTATGCCCCGGCTTCACTCGTTGAAATGCGATCCCATTCCTCTAGAATTTGACAGGTTCTCATCAAGAACAATCAGTGTTCATCTTCCAATACTAGGATTTTTTTATTTGAGCGATTTTCGGTAGGGGAAAATCTAATGGGTTAGCGTCACCGACAATTAAAAATGGTACGTACAGTACGTACTTACCGGAATACTCCAGGATCTAAGCTCTACATAAATTACACAGAAGACTTGAAAAAAGCCAAGGAAGCAGTTCGTGGGGGTATGTCAAAAAAAAGGCTTCGAAAACCTTCAAAAATGTCTCGGCCAACGCTAGTTCGGAAGATACTTGGAAGAAATCAGGAACCTGTTGGACATCCAACCGTTCTCAGTAAGAGTGAGGATCAGCTGATTTGCGGTACCCTTGGCGTTCTGGCAAATTGGGGGTTTTTAATCAAACTTTAATTTAAATTTAAACTATCTAAAAAGAGTGAATTTAAGTTTCAGTTATTTATGGTTAATTTAAAATATATCAAGTTTGCAAAATGATTGTTTTGTAAGAGGTTCAATAGCAAAAAAAAAATATTGTTTTTTCATTGATTTTAGTACAATTTACTTAAAACTTTCAAAAGAATATTTATTTTTTATACCTTACTTTTATTTTACGGGGTAATTTGATCATCTATAATGCTTACGGAGCGATTTATACTAAAAACCCCACCCCAACCAAGGGGTTATTTGGACACCAATTTTTTTTTCAGTCAGTACATGATTTCTTAATTTTTTTGTATATATGTAGTTCTTAAAGTGAGGTGTGAGGTTAATATACTGTTACGAGCTAGGGTTCGAAGAGATTTAAAATACCGATTAAATAGACAAACTTTACTTTAACACCACAAAAACACAGTTAAATAAATAAACACTATAGAATAACACTTAGTCGCACTAAATTCCACTTCACTGTTTCGCTTTGATCGCTCTGATTCGCACTGTGTAATTTCCGGTCAAGATCCTCTGTTTATATTGCCCACCGAACATTCGAGACACGCCGAGATTGTTGTACAAAGTTATAGACGCGCCTCGATGGGACTCGGCGCCAAATACCTACACACCGACCGCGGCCGATTTTGGTACCTATGGCTAGGCACATACGGTCCATTTTCGTTTGTACTTGATTCTCTCTGGATGTTTCTAGAGACGTCTATCGACCTTGATGTGTTTAGGTATTTATTTGTGCAATTTAAGTACCTACTCGTTACAATACTAATGGCTGTTTTCACCAAAGTCTTAACGTTAAGCAATTCCTTATTGAAATATTTAATATGGTTAAGGAATTGCTTAACATTAAGAATCGACTTAAAGGTTTGCTGAAAACGGCCAAAATTACTTTATCATTGTCCTATCTCATAACAAAAACTTTTTATCAGAACAAATGTGCGAAAAAGGTATCCAAGTTTACGGTACTTATTAGACAAACATGAAATTAAAAATAACTCTACCACAGCGTGGTAAACAATAATGGTTCAACAATATCATATTCATTTTCGCAGGCTTCTTTCACGGATTGCCTTACAGCTCCCGAAACCGTGTTACAGTTCCAGGGTACCCAGCGGAAGACCAAGTCTCCCTCGTTTAGCCAATGGTATTTGTGAGGTTATAATACCTAACGAGTGGCCAGTTCTGTTGAGGTATATTTAGATGGGTTTGTCGGATTATGTAGTAGGTACATTTAATTAAAATTAAAAATCCATTGGTACATGCTCGGGATTCGGATCTAACCGGTGGTCTGCCTAGTTAATACCAGACGTCTTGACCACTCGGTGACGCACTCCTGTACCTAATCATAAAACAAGAATTTTAACTCGAGTAAAGTCGGGTGAAGCAACATAGTATGTAATAATTTCAAAATATATAAACACTACTGTAGAATCCCGATCAATCAGCATTCGTCACGCCCGATATTGTACAGTCAGTCTGTATTATGTATGCTCTACTACGATATTTCTTAAGTTGAGGTGTCGTGTCACGACATACACGACACGACATACCTCGCAGGTTCGTGTACAGTTAGTCACAGTTGTTACAGTGGCTAGCTCTGTTGAGGTATGTAGATGGAAAAGCCTCTTTTTTGTACGGTTTTTCGGATAATGTACAATGTACATGGATTTTTTATTATAAAAACCCATTGGGGTCTGGGGAAATGAACCCGCGACTTCTCAGTTGTGAGCCGACGTTAATCTTAGACTTTACTAGTAATTTCGAAATCACAGAGAGGCACTACAATTTTATTTATTTCTAGCTCTCACGACCTGATTTTTGGGATAATATTGGGACATAGGCATGTGACCTTATGCCATTCTCTAACCCTCCAACTATCTTTGTACAAAGATCACGATGATCTGTTAATCCGTTTAAACGTGAAAGAACAAACAAATCAACGGCTTCTTAATAAATAAAATAAATAGAGCATATTTGGTGACAGACCCTCCCTATACGTATCATGGGAAGAAACACGTGCAAGCGCGCGTTTCCCTGTTTTGGGCAAATTCCAATTTTCGTTTATGGCCCGAGTGGGGTCCGCTATGTTCTTGCTACACGCGTCACATTATACAATAATACCTAGACTATCGTCATTAACTGTTTTAGGGGTAGACAGGAGCAGGGCCGACAAGTTGTGTTGAGCCCAAATGGGTAGTTGGCCGGGAGGGGGAATAGTCCCTCTTAAAAAATAGGTATTTGAGAAGACACTAATTAACAATATAATTTTACCGAGATATTGTTTAAACTTTTCTTATTAGGTATATTATTATTTAATTAAAAGAAAAAAGAAAGATAGGGGCGTCGGTCAAGTGGGTAAACGTCGGCTCGCAACTCGAAAGTCGCGGATTCGATTCTTACACCCATGTACCCAAACCGTACAAAGAGGTTTGTCCATCTACACACCTCAACAGAGCTGGCCACTCGTTAGGCATAGCTTAAAAAAATCATTGGCTAAATGAGGAAGATTTTGTCTTCCACTGGGTACCCTGGGGCCGGTAACGGTTCCCGGGAGCTGTAAGGTAACCCGTGAAGAATTAAAAAAAGGAAATAAAGTGGGACGTGGATTTTTCGAGAGACAAGGAAATTCCTATACTTCGTTAGTAACTTGTCAAATTCCAAGTGTCAAAACCACTTTCCCGCCGGCCCTGGACAGGGGCACGGATCAACAATTTCTTTGATCCAGGCTCTTTTCGTACAGTGCAAGGCTTCATAAAATCGAATGTATACCTTATACATTATACATACGATGGCAATACGCTTTCATTTTCTTTCATTATTCTAAACTAAAGGTGCCCACCCATTCGTCCAATCACCGGCGCGCCGCCGTACGGTCTACCAAAACTGACCACAGACTCGTCCAATTCTTGTAACAAATGGTTCGCCTAGGCCCTAGATCATATGACGGCTGGAATGGGAAATTTTCGGTGCGATGCCAGACCAATGTGTGGCCTACTTTATATACTTATACCTATGTCCAAATCCTTCATCACTGTCTATCTGTGTTGATGCAGTTCTCACGATTAGATAGGTTGATTTACGGTGTGAATAGCAAAATTATGTAGGAAAGAATTGTGTAGCGCTAGAGAATAGAGAATACAAAATAGTCCGTGGTGCAGGGCCGGATTTACCCTTAGTGCCGCCCTGGGGCACCGTGAAAAATTACTTAAGAGGATCGTGTAGCTCAGCGTACGCAGCGAAATAGGTATTTAGAAAATCATATTCTGTCTCAATCGCACTCTTCCCCCGGGCATCAGTGCGACAGAGAGCACTGCAGCTCGTGGGTGTTCGTAGGTATGTTTTTCGTTGAAAATTGCGTTTTGGGCGAAAACGATTTACACCTACTAAACTATAACGAAACCTTATAATTTTGGTGTCAAACGTTTTAGCAGATTATAATCTACGTACGTACGTGTTGCTTTTTTTTAAATTTTGCTTTGTTTCTCAAATACAGACGGTTTATTACCAGCAAGTTATGAACCAAAAAAACCGAGATTTGAGGGGCTTATAACTTTTGACCTATTACGAATTTTGAAAAAAGGAAAAAATACGTACGTAGTTTTTCACTATGTCAGTAACATATTACAAAATCGTTAAAATTAAATAATATTTAGGGGTAGTAAAACGTTTTCTCCGTTTGTATGGACATGGACGCGGTACACTACACTCTTAAATCCTACATATGTTTTTTAAATAGGTACCAATAAAATTTATCATTTATTATTTTTATTATAAATGGGATAATGTTCAAATGTTCTCAATACAATCACACTTTAAGAACGCGAAAAAAAAATTTTTCTCTCTTTCTGAATTTTGCCGCCCCTGAAAATTTGTCGCCCTGGTCACGGCCCCTGTGGCCCCTAGTGTAAATCCAGGCCTGCGTGGTAGCATATATAGATACGTAGCAATAAGCGTATTTGTGTAGGTATTCAAATTGTTGTAAACCGTAGGTAATTCGAAACATGTGCGAAGCCGGGGGAGGACTAGTGAGACATATTCCTACCTTCTTCTTCTTCATGGGTTGCCATACAGCTACCCAGAACCGTTGCTGGCCCCAGGGTACCCAGCGGAAGACAAAGTCTTCTTCACTTAGCCGAAGATATTTGAGGCTATACCTAACGAGTGGCCAGCTCTATTGAGGTATGTAGATGGAAAAGCCTTTTTGTACGGTTTGTCGGATAATGTACATAGATTTTTATTTTAAAACCCCCATTGGTATTAACCAATAGATTTGATTTGAGGTCGTGATTCAAATGTCTGTGACGTAAAATATGTTATTATAAAAAAACTGTAGGTATAACTTAATTCTGTCTGGATGTTTGTCTAGACCGAAGTTTGATGCTATTATTGATATTTGTATGTATAATAAAAAATATACTGTATACTTTATTTATTGCATGAATCTATATCCTCTTCGCCTATTGCTTGAAGTTTCTAAGGTTATAACGATGCAAGAAATACTGTAGTTATTTTCCTTCTTTCCACATTTTACAGTATTTTTTTTGACGGGTTGCCTTACAGCTCCCGAAACCGTGTTACCCGGACCTGTCCCCTCTTTTAGCCGATGGTATTTGTGAAACTATACCTGACGAGTGGCCAGTTCTGTTTATTTATTTATTATTTATTATAAATAGCCCAACAACACCTACGTCCACACATATGCATTGTACATTTTTGTAACTTAGTAGACGCAGTGTCAATTATAGGGCTATGAACATTTTTATAACAACAACACAACATTGATAAGAAAAAAAAAGTAATTGAATAATAATAATAATAACACAAAAAATATAATAATAATAATTTACACGAAAACAATTTCTAAACTAATAACTAAGAACACTCAAAAAAATCAATTTTTCCAATCGTGGTTTGGAAAGTGGCCCGAGAACCAAACACATCTAAGTCGTGTCGCTTATGCATCTTGTTATACTGTTGAGATATATTTAGATGGAAAAGCTTCTAAGTGTGGTTTGTCGGATTATGTACGTAAGTTTTTTTATTACAAATTAGAACTACAGCTAATAAAAGGATAAAATAGGATGTTATTTAAAAAAAAAACTAATATTTTTTTTAAATAGATTTAATTCTTATAGACAATTCCATTACATAATTAAAATCGTTCTAAATATAACTTTATAGATTGTACCGACAATAACATCTAGTAGAGTGAGTTTACCAAAGAGTCCCCATCGTCGGATTTGGGGAAAATTCAATAAGAAAGTTATTTTATTCTAGAACATCTTTTCAAAGTTTCTAGGCAAAGAAATACTCTATTATAAACAAAAAACTAGTTCGTAGAAAACAAAAATATACAAATTAGTTTCTTGAAATATATACCAATCTTTAAAAAATCAGATACCGAATTCAATTGTGTAATCTTAGTAGGTAGTGAGTATATACATAGAATAATAAACAGTGCATTTAGAGCCATCAATTCGGTAACTATGTAAAGTAACTGTAAAAAAAAGTAAATGTAAAGGTACGATTTTTATTTTTAATATTTTTGTTTTAGTAGTTTTTTTTAAATTATTCTATATAGGTACCTGTCTAATTTGAGTAATTTTAATCACAAACGAATCACTACGGGACAGAACGATTTAATCTGTCTGCAAAATTTTATTAACAAACAAAATTTATTATAAAAAAACTACTGCATAGAAAACTTAATAAATAATTCTAAATCTGAATATCTTCATTATAACGACGGGAACTCTTTCATGAAACACTCTAACAAATACACTGTAATTACAAGATATTTATTTAATTCTTTCATATGTTGCTAGACATTGTCAATGGAAAAGTCACATCTCAGCTCTAAATAAACTGTAAATAAGGATTAAATATCCTAAACAAAATTAAGATAATAATTTAAAAGGAAATATTAGTGAATTCTTCATTTATTAAACTTTCCACTTGCAGTTTTTAGATATTTTTATAAGTATTTTGTAATTTGTCCTTTCTCAAATACATTCTAGAAACATCGATAAAAAGGATTTTTATATTACAAGGATTTGTTGAAAATTAAAAATGATTACCAAATATCATATCTATGAGGTTAAGTACACATATATTACAATGTTGGTATTTACATAAAAGTAAATGTCTTATGTACATTTTTATTATTATTAATAACACCATTTATGTATATAATTATCATAGTTACCCATATGTATTTACACTGTAAAATTGTACTAATATTTAAAAAATAAAATGCATTATAAATTATATAACCTTAAAATAGGAACCAAATACATTAATAATAACTTAAAAATTAAATTAATTTATTTTAATTCCTAAAATAAATAGGGTTTTTCTGACAATTTCGCGACTATTTACAAAATTTACCAAAAAAATTGATTCCTGTCTAGTCCAACTATTTACTCTACTTCTGCAATTTTATTTATTTTCGTATTTTCCAATAAAATGAATAAAACAGTGAAAACAATAAGGTAAAGAGTGATTTCTGCTAATGTTGAGTTAATATCAGGGAACAAACTAGATGTTTATAATTTTATTATATTTGTTTTTCAATACAAATTTTACGCCCATGGAATGGACCTGTTTACAAAGGTAGCAAAAGGGCATATAGGTATGCCATACTTCAGAATCTCTGGTACAATAATATTTACTGTGTCTCTGGTCTCTCTGACATTATCTCAATATTAGTACAAATCACTCGTCACAAGGTGAAATTTTAGTTACATATAAAAATATTTAAAAATAAGGGTTCCATTGCCCAGTTCCCAAAAAAACAGACCCCTAAATCACATAACACAGTGTCACGTACACTTTGACGTCACTTTAGTCCACTACACGTAGCCAAATGAGCCGCATCAGTCGTGGAAATCGCGCGGCTCAGGCTTCAGCTACCAAACCAAACCCTCAGGGTGCAAAGGGGGTGGAGCGTCTCCAAAGGAGAATTCCGGGGATGAGGGTCTTGGTAACACGAGGTGCTCTGGTGGAGGGAACTGGTCGGGAAACTCGCCGCCTGGTATACCCTCCATGCCTGGAAAACGACCTGCTCCCGTTAATAACGTCTAAAATTATCTTTATCTTTACGGGTTGCCTTACGATTCCCTGAACCGTGTTATAGGTCCCAGGGTACCCAGCTGAAGACAAAGTCTTCCTCCTTTAGACAATGGTAATAGTAAGCTATACCTAACCAGTGACCAGTTTTGTTGAGGTATATTTAAATGGAAAAGCCTCTAAGTGTGGTTCTCTTTATTCTTTTTTTTTCCGGGACCGTCTTATCGGCAGGGTACCCAGCGGAGACCAAGTCTTCTTCATTTAGCAGATGACATTTTAAAGCTAACCTAATGTGTGGCCAGTTCTGTTGAGGTATATGATAGGCAGGTAGGTAATTAATTAGCCATGATATATGTCACGCTCCTCCCTCGGCCCGTTTTTCAGCGAAATAATCGAAGATTGCTGAACAACAAATCTTAACGCTGCTACCGCCTATCCACTATAAATCTTTAAGCTTTAGAAAAAAATTAAAGTTTAGCAAATAGCACAAGTGGGCAAGGAATGAAAAATCATGTGTCGAAACTAACCTGGCTGATTGAACGGCATTGAAGGAGGCGGGTGAAAGAAAGGGGCATCATGATGGAACGGTGGCCCGTAACCGAATTCGAATTTCCCATCTGCCGTAGCGAAGTATGGGAACCCTGGGGGGCCTTCCTCTAGACCTCCTGGGGATAGATTCATGGGGAATCCCCTCATTTTGCGCGAAGATCCGAAGAAAGGACCTCTGCCCATTGATGTGAGCTGTTTCAGACGACGCTCCTTTGACCTCTTGTTTTGGAACCAAACCTGTTGGAAGAAAAGAGATATTTTAAATAATAATAATTGTGTTTACATTATATAATATTTAAATTAGATAGCTTTGATCGTATTATCGGATTCAATTAAACATAAATATTTTTTATCACGCATTTTTATCCCAAGGGGTAGGCAGAGACAATCGAATGCCATTTGTTACGATCCTGACATACATTATTTAGACAATTTCAGTATTTTCCAAATAATGAATTAAAAAAATTATATATACTTTGTAGAAGATAATTCTACAAACGGTTTTCGAATGTATTTCGAAATTATATACTGAATATACCCAGACTGTAGAGTCAATTGTCATGAAATATTCTACTTGGTAAAAATTCTTGGTTAGCATTTGATCCAAGAATTAAGATAAATGTAGCATGACTATGTCATCTATGAAATGGCTATATCATATTTTTTTAAACATAACATGTTAATAGTGTGAAGCGATTGTGGCAGCATGTCTAATCGGTAACGATGGCTACATTGGACACGGGTGACATTTCTTTACCGAAATGTTAAAAAAACTTGTAGATTTCTGATATTATATCGTTAGTTTTCCAAAGTTGACCTAATTTTGCGTTTAGTTTTTATTTCGATTATATTATATACTAGCTTCTGTTCGCGGTTTCACCCGCGTAGAAATAGATCCAAAAAGAAATAATCCCGTGGCTGTAATTTGCCCCTCCCAGTATAAGTCATTCTCTGACCACTACCAATATGCAAAAAATCATGTCGATCCCGTGAAAAACAAAAACAAATCTATCCCTCGACTCCTCGTGCTTCGGAGGGCACTTCTTCTAAAAATAACAGATATTTAGGTCTGTTAAAGAAGTGACACATTAAGTGCAGTAACAGGCTTGCCACCTGTTCTATTCAATATGGATGACTGGCTAAAAGTGGACACTGTTACTGTTGTCTCTGGCCACACCGTAAGGTATAAAGGTCGTGATGGTGTGCTTTGTTGTTTTTTTTTTTCAGGGACAAATTCTCTCCAGGTTTTTTTTTAAATTATTTCTAACTAACTTCCTCAATTTAAACATAACGCTAGTGAATGGTCTCGCATACTCACGCACAATTATCGCGTTATTGTTAAGGTTCAACTGAGTTTTATGTTTCTTTTAGTAGTTTATGAGATTTTGGATAGCTTTATTTAAATAATTTTGAAAAAAAATTGTAAGTGAAAATTTGGAGAACTGAAACTATAACTAGAATTTGTTCTAAAGTATCATGTCGTTGACTTTAGAGTTTAAAAAAAATTGATAACATCGTGTAACATCGAATCCGGGACTTCTGGAATTCTGGATACCTTATTTCACGGAATAAAAGATTTTTCGACTGAAAGTAAAAAAATTGTATTAAATATTTTTAGATTTTTTATTTACGTGGTGAAAACTTAGAGGAGGAAAACAATTATTTTTTTAAATTTAATATTTAGAACTGGCCACTCGTTAGGTATAACCTAACAAATACCATCGGCTAAACGAGGGGAGACTTGGTCTTCCGCTGGGTACCCTGGAACCGGTTTCGGGAGCTGTAAGGCAACCCGTGAATTAAAAAGAAAACAATTTTTGACGATTTTAGATACTAATAATATATAATAAATAAATAGGATAGTGTAGTATAATTTAAACATGATGGGGAAGAAAAAAAAGTGGCAGTTTTTGGAAATCCGTGGTGTACCTACCTATGTGAATTTTATTTGTAGATGTTGGTAGGACCGATTTTGATACAGTTTTCACTAATATCATGACCTATCATGTTCAGGAGCCGAGCATTAATAATTGAATCAAATCGAGGAAAAAGTTAGCTCCAGCGAGTTTTCATGGCGTATCCGTCAGAGATATAACAAAATGATGTAGGAAAGAAATGTGTAGAATAAAATGATCTACAAAAAAGTCCGCGGTAGCATATATCTATCTTTAATAGATAAGTAGTTATAAGCGTATTCGTGTAGGTATTCATATTGTTTTAAGCCCAACAAATGCTACTTTAAAGGTACCTCATACATTTCTTTAAAAAATAAGTTAAAAAATATATAAGACAATAAGATGATTGTTCTCACCCATAAATTGGATCAGGTTTGCGAGGTACCCCGCTGTGACGGACCGGCCCTGCTGGGAGACATCCCTTTGTGCATGCCGACCGTCTCAAAGCCTATACATTCATTTGCACCAAAAATACATTAACTATAACCTGTTGATTTTGTAACTAGACAGGCGGGCAGCGATGTGTTGATTAATGAAAAATTACCTCTTTTATGGTGTAGGATGATATTACTTACATCGATAAATACTAAACATTGACGCTGCGAATTATTGGCACTTCTAATAACTACTGGACTGTTTTTGTTGATGTTTTCTATACCTAGTCTTATTATAAAGAGGTATTGTTCGATTCAAGCATAAACCTAAATTCTAGCTAACAAAAAAGCTTCAAAGTCGGGAGAAAAAACTAGTTCTAAATAACGGCTCTCCAATTACAAAAATATACAGAGTTATGTAGTTTTAAATTTGTTTTTAAATCCAAATCGTTTTGCAATATTTATGTGATCTTTATAGAAAATATTGGGGTGAAAAGAAGAACATAACAAAAAGGATAATTCCCAAACAAGGGTTGTCAATCATATCAGAAAATATTAAAGTACAGCCACATTGCGTTGTACAATAAAATCTTTTATTTTGGAAATGTATGTGCCGAATAAATAACATTATTATTATGGAGCCTATGGTAATATTTCCAAATTTTTCTTTTCCTAAAAACCTGATTACGAATTTATATAAAAGATTTGAAATGGAATTCCTATCCTAATATAAATTAGAGGAGAATATCCTATGAAAAAATTAAAAGAATATGTATCAGAAAAAATATTTTTTGTCCGTTTGCCATTTTTATGACAGGTAGTATTTAAAGGTTACTTACTAAACTCAGCTAGAACATTTTTTTAATGACGATAGCATTGGTCCCGGGCTCAATCAAAAAAGCCAAGCACACACTTTGTTAAAAGATTCAGTTTTGGGCATTGCGCTAAATGTGGACATTGTTATTAATCGCATGATAAAGACCGTAATGGTAGTTTACCATCAACTTAAAAAAAATCATAACCTAAAATTTCAAAATACCCATAGATTTATAGATGACATGCTTCTGTCCGCGGTTTCACCCGTAATTTGCCCCTCCCCGCCGCTTTCGCGATATAAAAAGTAGTATATTATTATGTCATTCTCTGACCCCTAAACTACCACTATGCAAAAAAACATGTCGACAAAAACAAATCTATCCCACGGGAACCATACATTTTTCCGGGATAAAAAGTAGCCTATGTGCTATTCCAGACTATAATCTATCTCTGTGCAAAATTTCATCCAGATCCATTCAGCCGTTCTGGCGTGATTGAGTAACAAACATACATACATCCATACAAACTTTCGCGTTTATAATATTAGTGAGATCTAGGAATAAAGTCAGCCAAATTTTTTTTTTAAGATTTTGTTTTTTTTTTATTTCCAAATAAATAAAGCAATGTCAAGGTGTCAACCCTATATCCCTGCGGGGCGTCCATCTTACAAGCAGTATAGTGTTAAACATTATATTTCATACCGACTGCTGTGAACGCGGCTCTCTAAGCGTACTCGTAAAACTGTTGAATTAACTACTTGTTAAATATTTTGTGTGGCATATTTGTCGTAATTTAGTGTTTGAAAGATGCCCTTTTTTGTTTATGGTATGGATTTTGGAAGTGTAGGTTAATGTATCCACGAACCAATGGACCCAAGAAGCTTATGGTTCAATTTACATGGATCAAATATTGACTTAGCCTTAGGAAATGCAGAAGACGACCTATGTGTACTTTTATTGATTCGCCCGTGGATATTTACGAACAAAATAAAATATACCCTATACCTGCCCCTACCCCTACCCCTACCCCAGTAGTTTCTGAGCCTATTCATTACATAATATTAGTATAGATATAAAAAAAAAATTGATCAATGGAAATTAAAAGTACACACAATAGCCGAGCATGT
Organism: Nemapogon koenigi; assembly: GCA_963924495.1. NCBI lineage: Eukaryota > Metazoa > Arthropoda > Insecta > Lepidoptera > Tineidae > Nemapogon > Nemapogon koenigi. The sequence goes on from OZ004648.1 coordinate 8,713,238, forward strand.
ATGAAAGGTATGATAAATATAAAAGAAGCGGTATGTCAGGAACGTAACAAATGGCATGCGATTGTCTCTGCCTACCCCTCTTGGGATGAAAGGCGTGATGATAGATAGATAGATAGATACACATCTTTACGGCCCTTAAAACCTTATGGAATGGCCAGATACAACAATAACAGTGTCCACTTTTTGCCAATTGGCCATGCTAACTTTTTGAACAGGAACGAAGATCTCGAAACCGTTTCGAGACATAAGCTTTCAGTACAATTTCTATTTATCAGATTTTAAATTAAGTCTATACTTTTTAAGATATTCAATAAAAAACAATAACCTTAATTTGACCGATGTATGACGTCATCATAAGCAGTATGAAAAAATAATACCTTTGCCTACAAAAAAGGGTAATCGTCAATCTTTGAATGACATCATTATAAATTTATATTTTACGTGTAATTATTTTCTTTGTTATTAGGACATGACGGGATGAAACACTATTTACTTACCATTGTAAAAAACTATTCAATTTAAATAATTATAAACACGAGTATATAAACAAGAGTAATTTTTAGGTTAGTCGACCTAGACTGACGTTTGCTTGACGTTAATTTGATTGACTGTCACTTTTTATATGTAGTGGCCAAGATTATAATCCTGTTCCAAAATCTTGTGACGTCACGTTTACTTTTCGCGGGTAAAATTTGTAAAATATATTAAAAATAGACGCAATAGATAAAAAACAAAAATATCGAAATTAGTTTCTTAAAATGGGCTATATTTTCAAAATAAATTATAAAAAAAGTATATTATAAATATGTAGCATGGCCAATTGTTCAAATTAAACAGAACTTTGTGTAAAAACTGTGTAACTTTAAAGAAAGACAACGACTTTAAAGGCATTTTTGACGTAGTCGGTTAAGCAAAAAGCCGACTTGGCACCCCTGCTGACAATAAGTCCTTATTAAAAGTGGTAAACCAACATAAAATACTATAATTTGAATTTTAATGTTGTATCGAAAGTGTTGTATTTACATTTTTTTTTTGTAATCTAATGTTTAAATAATGAATAGCCAAGTGACGGATAATCTTTATTTCCATTTACAAAAAAGTCTACTGACTTCAAAAATTATGCACTAAAAAGTGTGCTCTCCGAAAGCAAATTGCACAAGTCACCATAAAAAAAATCGCTTCAAGTGTGCCTATAAAATATTAAGAATTCTCGATTTCTCCAGGATCCCATCATCAGATCCTAACCACGGTACCACTTGGAAAGTATACCCTTTCAAACAAAAAAAAAATCCAAATCAGTGCAGGCGTCTTGGGAACATACATAAAAAAAAGATTCTGACGAATTGAGAACCTCCTCCTTCTTTTTTTGAAGTCGGTTAAAAAGAAGACTCAAAGATACAAAATGACCAGAGAAATATTTTGCTTGACCTGGGATTTGTACCTAGGACCGTGGGGAGACTAATTAAACCACTAGGTCAAACTGTCTGCAAAATGAATTAAATTTCCAAGAAACGCAAAATAGCAAGTCAGACGTCATTTCAAACGGACTGCCATGATCTAGACTTGGAAAACTGAGCAAAATGATAAAATAACAGGCTGTTAGCAATTAAGGTTGGCGTTCACTGGAGTCATTGGTCAAAAGCGGGTGCGATGGATTAAATATAAAATTTACTTGAAACAATTTTTAAATCTAGAATTTAGTTTTAATTTTATAGTAAAGTAGTTATTTAGTACTAATATATTTAAATTAACTATGACATACTGACGTAAGTAGGCAATGTTGCCATTCTTAAAAGCCGTGATTGGATCCAAAAATAAGTGTGATGGTTTTGGTGAAAAATGTAAGTAATCCATACCATACCTACTAATATTATAAATGTGAAAGTAACGCTGTCTGTCACGGCTAAACCACTGAACCAATTTTGATGAAATTTTATATGGAGAAAGCTAGATATAGACTACTTTTTTAATCCTCTCCAAGGGATATAATACTGGTATAAATACATGGATTCCGCGTAAAGTTTTTTTTATGTCTTTTAGATTGAAATTATGAAATTATTGGTTGTAAAAGCCGAATAGATTTTTACAGTAGTTCAATATTAGTAGTTTTTAAGAATGGCAACATTGCCTACTTACTTAAGTATACTGTTTTTTTAACTATGTCATAATAGTTTAATTTGCAAACTAAACAATAGATATTTAAAATCTCGAATTTTTACTTGACCTGCTGTATTAATTGTGAACCTTTCACCTGTGAACGCTTACCTTTAGTTAGAGCGGTGCTTAGGGCGTCGAGAGGTTCTCAGCGGGGATCCTCTCCCGACAGGGGGCCAAATGACCTCCACAGTACACATAGGTACCTACCTATAGTTAGTTAAACTCAATGGTTTAACATTACGTTACCGCCTCCAAGATCTATTCTGAATCTGAGCTTGTGTGTCTTTGGTAAGACTTTGGTGTCTGTTTGTCTGATTTATCAGTAATTATTACATTGATATCGACTTTTATAATATATATTTTTGTGGAAATGTATGTGTAGATGGAAAATTGAGAACTCGATTTTCTTTATGTTTTATACACCGTGTGAGACTTGATAGGATATAAAAATATTCTTTAAAATTTTAAGTCACGTACGGAAGTTTGCATCCAAAAAAATTGGAAATAATGAGAATACTAAATAATACTGGTTTGGACTAAAAAGATTGACTAAAAAGGTTTATATGTCTGAAGTGAAAGGAAATGCTGGCAGAGGACGAGCTAGGTGTACTTTTATTGAACATATATAAAATGTATTGATCGATGGGAATATTAAAAGTACACACAAACACGAAAAAGGTATGTCAGGATCGTAACAAATGGCATTCCATTGTCTCTGCCTACCCCTCTTGGGATGAAAGGCGTGATGATAGATAGATAGATAGTTACTAAATTGAAATAACAACAGGTTTTTTCATTGAAAAGCTGATAAATAACTTCGCGATCACCAGGTCATCATAACTGACGAATCCATGAGTGCAAAAGTTCAGTCGCATTTTCACGATATTGCATATGAAAATTTCTTAATATTTAGTCACCCTATTGTGGCTTTTTTCTCTCTCGACCTTATAAGTACGTGCTGTTGCGGTTATTTCGAAAAATTACGCGCGTACATGGTTATTGTTGATTTGAGTTTTTGTTTGTGGAGGTTGTTAAACTAGAGGCTCTGAGTTAGTTACGTGGTTGAACTTTTTGTTCTTCATGGGTTGCCATACGGCTCCCAAAACCGTGTTCTGCCACCGGGTACTACCATGCAGAAGTCATCTTTTAGCTGATGGTATTTGTGAGGCTATATCAGGCTATAACATATAGGTTAGTTAACTATAAGTCTACGTTTATTTAATGTTTATATTACTCCGGTAGGTATATTTCATTTGATAGTGTTAAAATGTATTGTGTAATTTCATTGTATGAAATGTATAAGACGAATACCAGTGTACACACAAAAGCCGTTAGGGTTTATGTACACTTCAAAATGTCATTATCATATTTTTTTCTTTATTCACCTTACAGCTTCCGAAACCGTGATAAGGTTGTAGAGTACCCAGTGGAAGATCAAGTCTCCCTCGTTAAGCCGACGGTATTTGTTAGTATTTTTTTTTCAAGCAAATAAAGTGGTCCTCTTAATTAATATCACGACGTCTTAACCAAATGATTTAAGATAAAACAAAAAGCTGATTTTAAGCAAAACCACATCTTCTAGCCACAGACACCGACTTAAACATATCTAAAAATTGTATCCTAAAATAATTGAACTATATTTGCGCCGTTTGTTAGACTCTGCAATTTCCGCCGCAGCTCCCGCTTTGATTGCTGTTTCTCTGAGATGAGACGGGGCTAATGTGTCCACGCACGTAGCATCCCATACAAGGGCCCGACCTCGCTCCCAGGGAATCAGAGTCATTCCATCGGGTTTCTTGCCGTCTTCCCAGATTATTCCTGTTGGCTCTAGGAGAGCAGGGATGTCTATTGACGCAATAGCTCTTTTGATGGTATCATTGAGGGAGCTGTGGCGAGAAAGCCTGCCTGCACTTTTTATACAGGAAAGTCCGTGAGTTTCAAATTGACTTACTTGTATTCATGTAAAATTTCAACCATATCTATTTTGATGTCTATCCTAGACAAAGATGCAGATAGACACAAAAAATATCTAATTATAGCCCACAGACAACCACTTCAATTTACTTATTTGTATATAGATCTCTTACAAAGACTCAGTAAAAGTAATATATAAAAAGTAAAACTTTACCTAGACTGTAATTGAATAGAGTTTTTGTAAGTGACAAACGGCACGTTCTCTACCAACAAGAATGTCCGAATCTCTCGCACGAACATCCAAACTTGGAAAAAAACTAAGGCTGCCGTTACACTAACACTGTATGAAATTGTGTACTTATTGACACGTTGTAATGTATGTTTTTTATATTACTATATTAAAGATTAAGCTATTTCAAGAAACTCATTTGAATATTTTTGTTTTCTATACTGTAGTTTTTTTATAATAAATTTTCAAAGTTTTACTGACTGACTATAAAGTGACGTCATCATTTAGGTAAAAGAACCATTCTGCCCCATTTGTCAACTGATGTGACACGTTGAAATAATGAAGTATAAAAGATTGACTAAAAAGGTTTATATGGCTGAAGTGAAAGGAAATGCTGGCAAAGGGCGACCTGGTACTTTTATTGAACATAAAAAAAATATTGATTGATGGAAATATTAAAAGTACACATAATCGCATGTATAAAAGGTATGATGAATATAAAAGAAGCGAAAGAGGTGTCAGGATCGTAACAAATGACGATTCGATTGTCTCTGCCTACCCCTCTTGGGATAAAAGGCGTGATGACAAGTAGATAGATAGATGTAATAAATAAATAAACTTTCTCTCTCGACACTAGTGGACGCTAACCTTTACAAACCAGAGCAAGCCCATCTGATCTAAATTACCGTAGCGACAGAGACTGCAGAAGTTAATTGTTTAAAAGAAATAAACAACTAATTAAATAAACATTAACACATGACATTAATAAAATACTATAATTAAGTTGAGTGAGAAAAAAATGCAACTAATTATTTAGTTTTTTAGAATTATATCCCAGAGGGCTGGCTTCTTGCTCGCTAAACGAATCAGCATCGCGATTCAGCGGGGAAATGCAGCTATCTATCTATCATCATGCCTTTTATCCCAATAGGGGTAGGCAGAAACAATCGAATCCCATTTGCTACGATCCTGACTTACCTCTTTCGCTTCTTTTATATTAATCATACCTTTCATACATGCTCGGCGATTGTGTGTAATTTAATATTGCCTTCGATCAATAAATTTTTTATATGTTCAATAAAAGTACACCTAGGTCGTCCTTTGCCAGCATTTCCTTTCACTTCAGCCATATTTAAACCTTTTTAGTCAATCTTTCATGCTTCATTCTTTCAACGTGTCCAAACCAGCCCCTACTAAAAATCGCTCAACCCGCAAAAACTCTTGACAAGTGCAGAATCTATTAATGCTTTGAATATTTTTTAACCAAGATTGAGTAGAAAATGCCCGTTAGGTATGCCGTATCATTCGCTCATCCGATACAGAATTTAACTTGCGTTTTTTTACAATGTTTCACAAAATAAAGCATCCGTAACTGAGAAAAAAGAGCGAAAAAAACCGGCCATCGCTGCAAAATCTCACAGATTCTGTTAAAAAGTGAGTTTGTACAAATAAAGATCAACTACTCTGTTGTGTAATCTGTAACCACAAGTTTTTTACTTTTACGTTTCTATCTTAACCAATGATCTCGTCGCTGCGGCGAACTAATGACGCGTTAGTTAATTCCAGCTGACGATCTTCTAAAGAAAATTGTATAAATAAAATAGATAAATAGACACATTCCTTAACGGCCTTTATAGCTTGTGGTGTGTCCAGATACACCAGTAACATTGTCGTTGCCAGTAGTCTATATTGAACAGAACAGGTGGCAAGCCTATTGCTGGACTTAATGAACTTTTCTTCGAGGAGGGGAAATCCTCACGGACACCCGTCTTAATGTTGGGTAGTGCCGGACTCAAACCGGCTAAAATCCCTCCTCCTGAACACGCCAATTTGATAGTTGACTGGTACTATGCTTGAATGCTTCAGTAGGCTACCTGGCGGATTTTGGATTTCTTTCGTCTTCCCTTTCTTGATCTGCTTTATGTGACAGGATTGTCTTTATACATGTTGTTATTAAATTCAGCAGGACTCAATGAACCTGATGTATTATATCTGTTATGTTGGATTTCTTTCGTCTTCCCTTTCTTGATCTGCTTTATGTGACAGGATTGTCTTTATACATGTTGTTATTAAATTCAGCAGGACTCAATGAACCTGATGTATTATATCTGTTATGTTTAGAAGTAGTGCGGCCGTCCGTGATTAAGATTTTTTTTTAAATTGCGTTTTAAACAAAAATTATCGCTTACGTTGAAGCGCTTACTGTTTCTACCCTGCTCGCGTGCACGTGATTCTAGATAAATAAATGCGTTCTGCTCATTTTCCCATCGACCACTTCACCTTTTAAATAACCTCAAAAAATAGCATCGGCTAAATAAAAAAAAACTGTCTTACGTTGTTGCAACCTAGGGCCATTGCAGAAACACGGTTCCCCATACTTAAAAAACAACCTTATTTCATTGTAATAAAGTTTAAAACGCTATATCTGTTGTTGACTGTACTATTTTAGTCTGTACCAAATAAAGAAACTCATTATACCAAACGTCGGTGGTCGCCGTAAATTTAATTAAGTAAAATAAGATGAGAAAAAAATTGAAATAACTAAGTACACTCTTGGCAGGTAATGTGGCGTCGCATATTCTTTTACTAAATTAGATGAAATTGCCTTTATTTTCATTTTTCTCATTAAAAACGGAAGGAAATCATTAAAATAATAATATTATGTAACTAGCGAGACGGTATTATCATACTAATATTATAAACGCGAATTTGTATGGATGTTTGTTACTCAATCACGTCAGAACGGCTGAACGGATCTGGATGAAATTTGGCACAGAGATAGATTATAGTCTGGAATAGCACATGAGCTACTTTTTATCCCGGAAAAATGTATGGTTCTCGTGGGATAGATTTCTTTTTGTTTTTCACGGGATCGACATGATTTTTTGCATAGTGGTGACCTTTTCACGCAAAAACTACTTAACAGATTTTAATGTGGTTTTCAGCATTATATAAGTTGATTCACGAGGAAAATTTACGAGTAATCAACATGGACCTATCATATTTAGGAGCTGAGCAATAACAGTATCAGTGAATCTAGTCGGGGAAAAACTCCAAACTCCAGCGCGTTTTCATGGCGTATACTGTCTAATCCGTCTCAGATATAACAAAATGATGTAAGAAAGAATTGTGTAGATTAAAATGATCAACAAAAAAGTCCGCGGTAGCATATATATCTATCTCTAACTAATAGATAAGTATCTGTGCGAAGCCGGGGGCTAGTTATATGATAATGAGATTCCATTTTCAATTTGGAATATTCGATAACGGTCGCGTGATGACCAATCAGAATTCAGTATTTGTAATTCGAACTGTTATCAGTGTGACGGTTGATAAAGGACCGTTACGTGATTGGTTACGCATATTAAAATGGCGGCTTTTGTCTTAGTTTTACTGTTGATTTTTCTATTTCATTTTGATTTATTTGTTATTATTTAATTTATTAAAAGGGTTGAATAGAGCGTTGGACGTGAATTCAATTCTCGCACTCGACCCAAAAATGCTCTTTAAGTGCTTCTAAAAGTAATAGAAATAAAGAAGTGACACATCTAGGTAAGTACATTAAGTGCAGCAACAGGCTTGTCATTTGTTCTGTTTAATATGGACAACTGGCAAAAAGTGGACATTGTTACCTAGTGTCTCTGGCCACACCGCAAAGTATATAAAGGCCGTGAAGATGTGTGTGACAAATGATAATCAAAATTAAAAACACAAATAGTCTGGGGTCTGTAAAAAACCGGCCAAGTCCACGAATTAGCGCGAGCCTGACTCACACTTGGCCCGTGGCCGTAACGTATGTATTGCCATTATTTCCATTATTAAGATCGAGCAAAAAATACGTTCTTATATTTAATTTAATTTTTAACTTTATTTTATTTTTATTATTTGTTGTTACTATTACGGTTCAAAAGATACAGCCCTGTGACAGACGAACGGACGGACAGCGGAGGGTAATAGGGTTTCCGTTTGCACCCTTTGGAACCCTAAAAAAACAGTAAGTATGGTCCACCTGAACACCTCCATTACAGCATTTCTTCACCAATTTTCATCAAAATTTCTTTAGACAAAGTTTAAAAGTAACACGAGATTGTCTATGAAGGAAGTAAGTGTTGGCAACCGAGAGAGGTTATAGAAGTCCACAATACGGAAACTATCTGACCTCCATAGAAACCACTCAGCTGTAACCAGCCATCCGCCTGCTATAGAGGTACCAGGAAGAATTCTATAGACTTCCTCTACAAGACGAAAAATAATATATCTTTTAAATTTGACAATTTTTAGGGTTGTAAACTCCTAAGTCTGTCTGTCTGTCCGTCTGTCACAGCTTATATTCTCCGAATCTACTAGACGAGAAATGTTGAAATTTAGCACATATGTAGAGTTTGATGAAAGGTTAATTTTAGGAAATTTTTTTTTAGTAATTTTTATATTCACAGTTAAAATTATATTAAAGAAAATATACCTATGAAAATTGACCGTCCCCTTACATTATCTCTGAAAATACTTTTAAATAAATTTTGAAAAAAAATAGGGAATATAGGACCTTTCGTATAGTTTACAGAAAAACCTAAACGCAAAAATGGCACGGAACCCAATTAACTTGGCCAATTATTATGGTGGGAAAATGATTACTGCAGTTTGTGGTAATTGGAAGTTACTGCTTCGCTTCTTTGGGTCGCAGCGTGATATTATACTTATATATGGCCTATAACTTTCCTCTAGATAAGTAGTTATAAGCGTATTTATGTAGGTATTCACATTGTTGTAAAACCATATTGTGCCCGTGCGAAACCGGCAAAAAAAATCATGTATGGGAGCCCCCTTAAATATTTATTTTGTTCTGTTTTTTAGTAGTTGTTGTTATAGCGGCAACAGAAATACATCATCTGTGAAAATTTCAACTGTCTATCACGGTTCATGAGATACAGCCTGGTGACAGACGGACAGACAGACGGACGGACAGCGGAGTCTTAGTAATACCCTAAAAATTATTGAGGAAAAATAATTGATCACGGGTTGCCTTATAGAGCTCCCGAAACCGTGTTACGGTTCCAGGGTACCCAGCGGAAGACCAAGTCTCCCTCGTTTAGCCGATGGTATGTGACGCTATACCTAACAAGTGGCCAGTTCTGTTGAGGTATATTTATATGGAAAAGCCTCTAAATGTGGTTTGTCGGATTATGTACATAAGTTTTTAATAAGGGGTCGAACCCGTGGTCTGCCTAGTTATTACCAGACGTCTTAACCACTCGGCCACCGACGCACCAAATAATCGATATCGATATTTTAATCATAAATTAAAGACATCCCTATACAATTTAGCATGAAATACTTACGTAGTCTATTACGTGTTCTGAGGTATCAATCGTAATGCAGTAAACAATGTACCTAAAAAGTTCACTCACCGAACCAAATCTAGATTAAAAATGAGTCTAGATTTCTGTGACGAAAATATTTACGCAATATTAGAAACTGTTTGACATGTGATTTGGGCGGTTTTTTTAGGAAATTTGACTAAATTACGGATCTGAATTACGTCATTGTATTTCAGTAGAATAAATACATATCTTCATTTATAAATTGCGATGTGGCCAGAGAATTTGTATGAGGATAAACTATTCCTAATTTCTCTGTAAATAATCCGCCTGTGTCACTGTAATTTAGCATATAGTTACTTATTCAATATATCTAATTAAAATAGCTATTATTTTTTCATTGGGTTTTATTGAATAGGAAATATGGGTGGATAACTTTGCCCCAGTTTTCTATTTCATAATCTATCACAAAGCTCGCTGTCCTACAGACGGACGGACATACGGACGGATCCATTTTTGTTAATTGGCTACGAAATCTTAAAAATTCAAATAATTGACCGATTATTCTCCTATATCCATAATTTTTCTGGGATAAACTGGGATTTTCCTTTCACTTCAGTCATATAAACCTTTTTAGTGAATCTTTCATCCTTTCTTTCAACGTGTCCAAACCAGCGTAAACTACTTTTCTTAATTTTAGTCACAACATCACCTTTCACTCCGCATTCTTCTCTAATGACATCGTTCCGGATGCATTACCTACCTAAATAAAATTGAGTTTCATATAATACCTCGATATGGGCTTCATACATTGGAATTAACAGAGTAATATTAAAATTTGTGTTTTACAATCATACTTAGCATGTCTGAGACACCGGACGCAATAATCGACATTAAAATTATGAATTTATTATGAAATTATAATGGTAACCTGGTATTTTAATGTAAATTAGATGTGAACGACTTTTATCCGACTACAACCAAAAATAGGTGTAGTTTGTAGTGTTTTAAGAGCTGCAATGCTATTAAGAGTCGATTAGTTGTCAACATATATCTACTAAAAACTTAAAGTTAATTTTTGTTCCTTCGCCTCAGCCCTCAGCTGGTCGGTGCAGGTTTAAATAGTGCGAATTGTCTTATAGAATCGTCCTATGTTTATTGTAGGTATTAAAAATCCAAACGAAATAAACCAGTTTAATAACTATTAAGTATTAAAAATTGTGTGATGTACTCTCCATACGTAATGACAGCGGTTTGTTTGTAATTTTAGAGGTAATTTTTGTTTTTTTTTCTATAGAGAAAATATCAAGGAATCGATTTTTAGGTCTATTATGACGACAATACTGTATCATTATTTTTGTAATATTTATGCAAAGCAATGTGAGGTAGTATCGATCCTTAATTGTAACAAGATAATTGCTAAATGTAACAAGACTCTCTGACATTGTGTTTAGGTATTGTTTATTGTAAAGGATTTTTTAATAACCGACTTCAAAAAAATGAGGAGGAGGTTCTCAATTCGTCGGAGTCTTTTTTCTTTTTTTTATGTATGTTCCCCGATAACTTGAAGACGCCTAGACAGGTCAGGATCTGATGATGGGATCCTGGAGAAATCGAAAACTCTTCAAATTTTATAGGCATACTTGAAGCGATTTGGGTATTTTTTTTAAAGTGACTTGGGCATTTGCTTTCGGAAAGCACACTTTTCAGTGCATAATACTTTTCTTTTAAAAGGCAATTATTTCTGTTTTATTTTAGACTTGAAAGTAAACAAAGTTTGAAAACTTATTATAAAAATACTGCATAGAAAACAAAAATTATCAAATTAGTTTCATAAAAACTTGCCACCGCACGTTAACAGTAATAATGGTAAAATGACATTATAAGGGCTATAAGAAGATCATTTCTCCACTATATTAATGTTAAAATTCTCTCTTGACATAATAAAATAAATGATGTAACATTTTTTGTTGACCAAGGGTCTTTCACTAAGCGCCGATTCTCCAAGGGAGGTATTTTGGAAGACAAAAACGTTTGTGAAGTGTTGGCGCCGACCTATATGATCTTTTTCTCTATTTCTGAACCCAAAAAAAACAAATTCGCGAATGTATGACGTGGCTTTTTGTCATAATTAATAATTTATTGCTTTGCGTACAAAAGCAACGGTCGATCCCACCTGCTTCGGTCAAAGGATTTTGTGTTGTGCCGCTAATCGCTTTTGTGTTTGTGTGTTTATGATATATCTTGTCTTTTTCTTTTGGAAGGTACCGTACGGCTCCCACAAACCGTGTTACCGAGCCCTAGGGTACCACAGGCTACATATAACTCTCAATTCGGTCACCTAAAATATGTTTTTTATATTTTTGATTTCCATGCAGTAGTTTTTATATAAAAAAATTCAAAGTTTTGCCGACAAAGTTAAGATCTATCCGACCCCAAATGTCATCCTCACCTGCACGCTTGGTACCCTCTGATAGAGAACAAACGAGGCTCTGGCCACCGAGCAATGGCGGTATAACCATATACACCTAGCTAGGAAACTGGCTGGAAGAGGCTACAGCGAGCCTGAAGACCTAAATAGTCTCAAAATGTCTGGTGCAGAAGGCAAGGGGAAACCACTGCACTATTCTTCCCAAGAAAGTTAACCATGGCGAGTCAATACAAGGTGCGTCGCGCTGTGGACCGCCATGATTGACCACGACTGCTCTGTCAAGAGCACCATGACTAAGAAGATCAAGCTAGTACCACGGGGCACGTTAAAGGCCGTGGTACTATTTTTGCTACAAACAAGTAGTACCACGGGACAGAAATGAATTTATTGTGAACAAAACAAATATATTAAAGAGTGTAAGAAAAATAAAACTACTGGAAAATAGAGGACATTATTAAACATAGACCTATCATGTTTAGGAGCTGAGCATTGACAGTATCAGTAAATCAAGTCGGGGAAAAAGTTACCACCGGCGCGTTTTATGACGTATACTGTCTAATCCGTCAAAGATACAACAAAATGATGTAGGAAAGAATTGTGCAGAATGAAATAATCTACAAAAAAGTCCTCGGTAGCATATATCTATCTCTTATATATAAGTAGTTATAAGCGTATTTGTGTGGGTATTAATTTTTTTTAATAGTATATACGAAACCCTGAAATGTAAAAGTTATTTGTACTGAATACCGCAAGATTATTATGCAGCCGCTCATACCTTAATGTACCGTCGGGCACTTTGTACTCCCCAAAAACTATAAACTTGGCTATATTACGACCCGTCTGAGAGGAGGTAGACTTTGATATTTTGTAACCGCACTTTATGAACCTCGGTGTCCACCATATAATATCTAACTTCGTACTCGCTAGACGGCAAGTTTTTCACGAATTTTCCGATTTTTCGAGCAACGTTTCTAATTTTTATTTCCCTAATTGCGGATTGACAAAAGAGATATGAAAAGCCTATGGTATTTTTGAGGCTATATCTAACGAGTGGCTAGTTCTGTTAAGGTATTTTTTTTAAAATATTTTTCACGGGTTGCCTTACAGCTCCCGGAAACCGTTGCCGACCCCAGGGTACCCAGTGGAAGACAAAGTCTTCCTCATTTAGCCAATGTTTTTTGAGGCTATACCTAACGAGTGGCCAGCTCTGTTGAGGTATATAAGTAGATGGAATAGCCTCTTCGTACGGTTTGTCGTAGTATAATGTACATAGATTTTTCATTATAGAATCGAACCTGCGACTTTTCAGTTGCGTTAAGGTATATTTAGATGGAATAGCCTGTAAGTGTGGTTTGTCGGATTATGTAGGTACATAAGTTTTGAATTAAAAAACCCATTGGTACATGGCCGGGATCCGGTAGCTGCAGCAAAATTTTGTAGAACGTTGCATTTTCAAACTTTTAATACAATTCGTTTTACCAAACCACCTTTATACCAAAATCGGTTCAGTAATTCACCAAAATAATAAAATTACAGTTAGAAACGCATTACTCAGTAATTTATAAAAACTGGATCGGTATTTTTTGATTGAACCTCGTACGGAAGCGAATGTCAACGTATATGATTGATGAAACAACAAAAAAATGAAGCGACGAGTCGAGTAGGTAGGTACCTATATGTGTTGATTAATGCCCACAAAAGCTACCTAAGGATCGCTTAGTCCGACTCGTTTATGGTTCCGTAGTCTCATATTATTATTATTTTTTCAGAAGATGAGTTGCTAGATTTGAAATTATAGCCACTATCCACTCATATAGTCAAAATATAAAATACCAGCTAGGCTAGAAACTGTTGAAAATTATTTGAGCTTTGACTCTGAAAAATTCTCAAAAATAGCAAAAAGAGAACGTTCAACAACTGCTGCAATTCCCTGTGCAAATGACATTTTAAGAGGTAGAGTTTGGCAACGCTGCTAGCGTTTTAGAGATCATACTCCCTGAATTAGGCGTCGAAGGGGATATTTCATAATAAAATAATGCTTCTCAGTTTGCCCCGTGTTGACTCAAAAACTACCGAACCGATTTTGTTACTGTTTGCACCATTAGATAGATTGATATTGCGAAGTCAGGGCCTATAGATAGTTTTAAATATTAACATAAAATCCAATCAGAACAGGTTACCGTGAGAATCTTATATTTTATTTTTCTTTTGAAACAGTCGGGTTTTAGTAGGCGTTCATGGCTTCTTTATAATGATTATGCATCATAGCTTGGGGCCAGAGATTTGGGTGGTTTTTTACCAAATGTTCTTAATTATAAATATGCTTGGGGGTAGAGGAGTTGCCGTACCCACCTATAGCTACTAACTGGGTTTAAATTTTGATTTAGAAGTAATATATTAGGCGTACCAATGTTAGACCCCGGCCATGTACCAATGGGAGTTTTTTATAATTAAAAACGTATGTACAAGTAGGTATATAATCCGACAAAGCACACTTAGAGGCTTTTCCATCTAAATATACCTCAACAGAACAGGCCACTCGTTAAGTATAGCCTCACAAATACCATCGGCTAAAAGAGTGAGACTTCGGGGAAGTGAAAAACTATTAATAACAGGGCAATTTATAAGTGTATAACGTATAATTAAACTCGGCAGCCCGACCCAGGTTTACGTGGAAGCCAGTACACGAATTCCTGCTCGGACATTCTCGGGTAGTACATACTCGGGCCGGGCAGTCCATGGTCTTGTGCCAAAAGCATGTGGTGGCGTGAACCGATATGATTTCCCCTTACCAAAAATCGCTCGACGTCCCTAAACAAGTTTTCACTACAAAAGTAAAAAAAATTGGTTTCTGAAAATTATACCTACTACCTACCTATCTATCTATGACCCGAAATAGTAGATTGTGTTAATTAACCTTAAAACAAAGTATACAGAAAAATTGGATGACTGACTTCCGGCCAATTAAAATTTTGTTTGAAATTTTATAAAATCGATAAAATTCCAAGATTCCCTTCTTAATTCTCCAAAATATCTCGGGTAGAGTGAATTTTATACTTTATTTGGTACATATATATAAAAAATACACCTGAATTAGATAGGTTCTAACTAACTTTCAGCCCCCGGCTTCCCCCGTGCATATTTTCGAACAAAACATTAGGCCTCGCACACAGTAAAGCCGCGTATATAAAATATATGGGCTCCGACCCGACGCGTCCAGATCTGCATACATGGCCCACGTCGGCCTAATGTAGTTGTACCTTATAGCACTCAGAGATAATGTAGCTTCCTATTAGTGAAATAATTTTTAGAATCGGTTTAGCAGTTTGAGTTTGAGAGATTTCGCCCTACATTCAAACTTACTATAATATTAGTATAGATAAGAAAGGTATTTGACATACGAATCTAATCTATTCTACTTTATGTAGGATAATTTGACATAGCTTTAACAAATTGACATAATTACATTGTCGCGGTGAATAAATTCAATGTTAAATAAGGCAATTCATTATTATGTGTAATTTTCTTTATTATTAATTATGGCGACTTCATATGAGTTTTTAAGGTTCCGTCATTTTTATATTAAACCTTATTCTAAATATTTTTAGAGATGTACAAGTCCGGATGGATACGTGTCCTGCACTAGTTTGTTTACAAGGTTTTTTCAAATTTTTCATAGCGGAAAATGTAGCCAGATATGTAAGTACGTACCCAAAAGATACAAGTCCGAAGGTCTCGGACACGTATCCAGATCCAATGCCACAAAAATATCGGACTTGAGTCCGAAAGGATGGAGACAGGAAGTGGTTGTAAGCACTTGCCTGCAGAAAACCTCTTTTTCGTGTAGTCTGAGCCCCCCTCTACAAATTATTGTAGGCGAGTAGGGATCCAGCGCTTGTCGGTACGCCGCTGAGCCGATTTAGAAGAAAAAAAATAAAAAAACCTCTCCTACCAGCAGAAAATGAGTGAACAACATTTGTGGGGAACTATCGGTTGTAAGAAAAATATTTTCTGCCAATTTGCTCCCTGCTGCGACTTGCAAAATTCTTTCAAAAAAAACAAAAAAAAATACATATAAAAAAACTGCAGGGAGTAAATTGGCAGAAAATATTTTTCATATAACCGAGAGTTTTTATTTCGTAGCATCGATCGTCACAAGATTGGAATGGAATCTATTCCTTTTAAACTCACAGTGAAATCTTCAATTTAATTTAAGTAGGTACTTTAGGAGATAATTATATTTGCGCCTGTATCCCAGGGAGGTAGACAGAAACTATGAACTTCCACAAATCTCTCTTGCCTCTTATACATTCATAAGTAGCTCCCGGGAACCGCTGCCGGCCGCAGGGTACCCAGCGGAAGACATAGTCTTCCTCACTTAGCCGAAGATTTTTTAAGCCATACCTAACGAGTGGCCAGTTCTGTTGAGGTATGTATATGTAAAAGCCTCTTTGTTTTATTATAAAATCCCATTGGTACATATTCGGATGTGGGGATCGAACCCGCGAATCAGTTGTGAGCCGACGTTTTGCCCACTTGACCACCGACGCCCCTAGAATATTATATATTTTTTGTGATTTTGGTGTTAATAAGATTGACCTTTCTCAAAGATGCTGTCGTGAAAACATGTTAATTTTAAAATACCCTTCAATTTGTTCCTTAAATAATTTCAATTAATTTATCTATTTTTAAAACGCATTCCACACTAACCCTAAAACAAAACGTCAGAGCGACATCTTCACCTGTCAAAATAATATATGAGCCAATAAGGGCGCGTCCGCGGTGACAGATCTGTCATAAGAACCGCAAAGCGACAAATGAACTTATTAAAATAACTATGCGGGTTTTTTTTTACGTCGTTTCGCGGTCGGATGACAAAATGTACATGACGGCATAACATGAAAACTATTCTGAGTTATCTAGTTATTTGTTTCCTGACATGTTTTTTATGTTTTGAACGCGTGTTGACAATGTTAGGTTGATGAGGTTCTTTTAGATGTTACAATGCAAGTTATGTTTGACTGAATTATCAGGCGCAATACATGCTACTGTGTAAATAACCTAATTAAAATTGCAGTATGTTAGTATATTAAATGTCTTTGCCCCTAACATAATATCTAATATAAGGTGCGTCGGTGGCCGAGTGGTTAAGACGTCTGGTATTAACTAGGCAGACCTCGGGTTTGATTCCGGATCCGGATTTTAATTAAAAACCTATGTACATAATCCGACAAACCACACTTAGAAGCTTTTCCATCTGCATACCTCAACAGAACTAGCCACTCGTTAGGTATAGCCTCACAAATACCATCGGCTAAACGAGGGAGACTTGGTCTTCCTAGAAAAAAGAAAAAAAAATCTAATTTCACACCACTCCTCAAAACGTATCTGATCAAATTTCATCTTATAATGTGTTTTGAGGTTAATCTATCATCACGCATTTTATCCCAAGAGGGGTAGGCAGAGAAAATCGAATGGCATTTGTTACGATCCTGACATACCTCTTTCGTTTCTTTTATATTCATCATACCTTTCATACGTGCTCGGCGATTGTGTGTACTTTTAATATTTCCATCGATCAATACATTTTTTATATGTTCAATAAAAGTCCACCTAGCTAGGTCGTCCTTTGCCAACATTTCCTTTCACTTCAGATATATAAACCTCTTTAGTCAATCTTTCATTCTTCATTATTTCAACGTGTCCAAACCAGAGTAAACTACTTTTCTTCATTTTAGTCACAACATCATCTTTCACTCCGCATTTTTCTCTAATGACAATAATTGAGGTTAATAATTAACCTATTTGCACTGTGTAACATTTTCACAAAATCCACTGCTTACAAAATAATTTTCGTGAGATGCTCATGGGTTTTTAAAAGTACTGTAATTTTTTTTCTGTATTTACTTTAGGATTACTTTCTTGATTTAACTAAAATTATCACAAAATTACTTTTGCACTGAGAAATGCCTTAAATGTATATTAGTCTCCTAATCTTTATTTTGGAACAAATTCAACAACAATTTAGTTAAAGTGTGGTGAAATCCAACATTATTGAAGCGAAAAAATCAACACTTGGTATTCACGCTCCATAGAGATCAAGTAATCGGTAAACTTGTTAACGCAAACCACTTTTCGGTAACATCAAAGGGGGCGGTGGAAACAAAATTTTTCGGGGATTTCTACCATCTGGTTCAAAATTCCACTAAATCCCACTAATATTATAAACGCGAAAGTTTGTATGGATGTATGTGTGGATGTTTGTTATTCAAACACGTCAGAACGACTGAACGGATCTGGATGAAATTTGGCACAGACATAGATTATAGTCTGAAATAGGACATAGGCTACTTTTTATCCCGGAAAAATGTATGGTTCCCGTGGGATATATTTGTTTTTGTTTTTCACGGGATCGACATGATTTTTGCATAGTGGTAGTTTAGGGGTCAGAGAATGACATATACTACTTTTGATATCGCAAACGGGCGGGGGAGGGACAAATTACAGCCAAGGGATTATTTCTTTTTGGATCTATTTACACGCGGGTGAAACCGCGCAGAGAAGCTTGTCTTGACATATTTGTGGGTATTTCAGTGTTGCCATGTGCAAAATAAATATTGGTCACGCGCGATATGTCAACTGACTGATGACAGCAAAAAAAGGGGGAAATGTGTTTGTATTGCCACTTAACATACCGACAATTTTTTGTCTTAAAAGAAATATGTAGGTAAGTATGCGTTAATAATCATAATAAATATCTTGTGGCTGTGAGATCGATAACATCGGTTAAACAGCAAAAGAAGGCCTTAAAGGTGACCGCTTGTAGAGTCCTTTCGATTTTAATACACCTGACCAGAGACACCAAAGTGTCCACTTTTTTCCAGTTCTCCATAAGTATATTATGTTTATTTTATAAGAATTGCGGACGCCAACTTTTCGTGCCCAGGAAAATCAGCAAAATTTCAATAAAAAAAATTTATTTATGTGTTTATGATCCATAAGTATATTATGTTTATTTTATAAGAATTGCGGACGCCAACTTTTCGTGCCCAGGAAAATCAGCAAAAAATTTATTTATGTGTTTATGATAATCAAAACATGTCTCGCTCTAATAAAACACATGTTGTTCTCTAGAAAGCAACAACTCAATTCAATAGGTGTTGAAATCTCGTCTGCAATCTAATATTGTATTTCAAGCGAAACTCACACACTATCACAACCTTAATATCTGGCGGCGTAGTCAGAGACAATGTCCACTTTTAGCTAAACAGCTTGCAAGCCTGTCGCTGAACACTCTGTTCAATATGACGGTATGAATTACTTAATTAAATCATAGACTCATAATGCTAGCTTTCCTATATTATGGTCTTAAGTTCACACAAAAATACCATAGAAAAAAGCACTCTCAGTTTTCCCGAAATTAGCAATTTTTCTTCGCAAAACCATTCTTGCTAATTAATTACGTATACTTATAAATGAGTAGATATTACAATAGAATAGTTTGTTATCTGTCACCTATACCTTCATATGATGAACATAGTATAATTTTCAGTCGCCTTCATTCATGGATTCACCATTATTATTTAAAAAAACATAATCACGGTTCACAGCTGTTGAGTTCTTCAGGATAATCAGGAGTAGACAAGCCAATATTATTTTTGGATGACAACATTCATTGAGGTATTTTGAGGTCGTGGAGCATAGCTGCTAAGACTTTAAATATTATTTTTGACCAATTAAAAAATCATAATCATTTTGGTGGTTGGTGCTCCCACGTCCGTAGGCTGTACCCTAGAGACCCTACACGTGACCACCGGGTGGTGCTAAACGGGAAGCAAACGCCGAATAACAGGCGGCGGTTAAATAGCCTGTCCCCTCGACTAGCGCGAGGCGGCTACGAGGGCCGTGAGGACCCAAATACCCTCAAAACAACTCGACGTAGAAGGAAACGGGAACCCACTACGTTTAATCTCCCTAGAGAACCCCGACCATTTAATGCAGGACAACTCAATTAATGCGAAGTGGTCGGACGATCCGGCTGACACCCGGCGCTCACAGATTCCCGGGTCGGTGAGTGTGAAATTGGTTACCGAAGACTGCTCGGGAGCGTGTCGCCAGGCTCCCGATGTAGTGCATGCTACTGAGGACGAATTGAAGATACCATCCATCCGCTCAAAACACCGGATCGGCACGTGGAACACAAGAGGCCTACTCGGAGTGGGAAAACTCACGATTGTGGAAAGGGAAATGAGCACGTACGAGGTCTCTATACTAGGGCTGTGTGAAACTCACATGAAGGGAGCAGGACACTATAAAACTGACAGCGGCAACACTATATACTTCTCGGGGCATGACACGGACAGCGTGAATGGAGTGGGATTCATTGTTCCCGCCAAACTGACACGTTTCGTCACGGGATACAACCCTGTAAACGACCGCATTATGACGATACGCCTTAACTGTAAACCATGCCCGCTAAACATCATTCAGGTGTATGCGCCGACCTCACTGTCCTCACAGCAAGACATTGACAGCTTTTACGAAATCCTAGAGGTAACAATTGGGAATATAGCCGGGCGCGAAATTTTAATGGTGCAAGGTGATTGGAACGCGAAAATTGGGGATACAAGAACTGACGACCACATCTCCCACATACTGGGCAGGCACGGACTGGGTACCCGCAACGAAAGAGGTGAAACGATGATTGAATTCTGCGTAGGCCACAATTTGACAGTGACTAATACCTGCTTTAAACAACACAAACGCAGACTATACACTTGGAAGTCTCCTGGGGACAGGTACCGCAACCAGATAGATTTCATCACAGTCAACCGCAGATGGAGATCATCAATTACCAATTGTAGAACTTTTCCGGGGGCTGAATGTGGGAGCGACCATCAACTACTTGTAGCAGAATTGAGACTGCGGTTGAAGGCTCCTAATAAACCGATAAAACACACTGTGAGGCTCGCCGAGGGTGATGCTGAATACTTCAGAGAACAAATAGAAGCAAAATTGATTTCAAACGTTGTTGCTTCGCCGTTGGAGAGTGCTGAAGATTTGTGGCAGAATTTTAAAAACCAAGTCACCGACGTTCTCGGTTCTGTGACCGCGAAACACAAGATCAGAAAAGACTGGATAAGTGATGAGACGTGGGAAGTGATCGCCAGGAGAAAGGAAATTAAAAGCGGTAACACTTCTCAAATACATCAGGAGTATAAACGCCTTTCTAAGCTGATCCAAAGACTTTGTAGGCGAGACAAAAACAGATTTTTCGAAGAGATATGTGTAGAAATAGAAAACCATGCGAATAAATATCAGACTGCTGATCTTTTCAAAAAAATCAGACAAATAACACGCAATTTCAAACCTCTAACTTGGACGATCGACGACAAGGAGGGAACTTCGATCCATGACATTGACAGGGCAGCTGAGCGGTGGAGAGAATATTGCGCAGAGCTTTATGAAGACAAAAATGGCTCCTCCCATAGTGTTGGCAACGCGACTGAGGAATTAGAACCTAGCATACTTCTTTCCGAGGTAGAGGACGCCATTAGGAAATTAAAACGGAACAAAGCTCCCGGAGATGATCGCATCACCACGGAAGCGTTAAAAGCACTCGGAAAAACGGGAGTGAATAATTTACACTCCATCTGCAATGCAGTCTGGAAAACATGTAAATGGCCTTCCGATTGGGTCCACTCTTCTATACTTCCTTTGCACAAGAAAGGCTCTGTCAGAGACTGCAACAACTACAGGACTGTTGCCCTGATATCACACGCAAGCAAGGTACTCCTGCATATTATTAATAGCCGACTCAGATCGTTCCTGGACTGGCAAATCCCCCAAGAACAGGCTGGGTTTGTCAAGGGAAAGGGCACTAGAGAACAAATATTAAATCTCAGGCAAATTATAGAAAAATGTTACGAATATAACACCCCGGTAATAATATGTTTTGTTGACTACCAAAAGGCCTTCGATTGCGTGAGATGGAATTACCTATGGGCCATCTTGAAAAATGCAGGTGTACCGGGTCACATAGTGCAACTTATCCGAGGTCTGTATGAGTCTGGTTGTGGAACTGTTAGGTTGGGTGACACCACATCAGGTCATTTCAAATTTTACAGAGGAGTACGACAGGGATGCATAATTTCACCAATCCTCTTCAACATCTATGGAGAACATATTATGCGTAAAACCCTCGAAGGATGGAGGGGTGGCATAAGACTCGGCGGAATGGTTATTTCTAACCTCAGATATGCCGACGATACTGCCTTGTTCGCTTCCTCCGAAGAAGAAATGGCGGAACTTCTGAGTCGTTTGGAAGTCTCAAGCCGAGAAGCTGGGCTCACCATCAACAAAAATAAGACCAAACTAATGACAGTGGATCGATTCAATTCGGTCTCGCATTCCGATGTACTGAAAGACTATGACGCTGTGGAGCAATTCCAATACTTGGGCTCAGTCATAAGTAACAGAGGCGGCTGCGGGACGGAAATCAGACGTCGTATTGGTATGGCAAAGACTGCGATGACCCAGCTGAATAATATTTGGAGAGACAGAAGCATCTCGAAGCGCACAAAAGTGCATTTAGTGCGCACACTCGTTTTTTCAATCTTCCTATATGGCTCGGAAGCGTGGACCCTTAGAGCTGGTGACAGACAGAGAATAGAGAATAAATTTTAGAGCTTTGTAATAGATTATGAAAGAGAAAATTCTTTATTTATGATTTTATTACCCTTATTTCCTATAAATATAAAACCAATAACGGCTATTTCACTTAGATATATTGAATAAGTAAGTATATTGCTAAATTACAGTGACACAGGTGGATTATTTACAGAGAAATTGGGAATAGTTTATCCTCATACAAATTATGAATATAGGACTCTTAACAACTGTCTTAAACGCTCTTCTATTAAAGATGAATAATATTTTGATGATGAATCCAGTCAGCGCAAATCAGCTGAGTCTTTTGGAAACAGATGGAAAAAGATTTAAAAAAAAATAGAAACAAAGAGGAAACACCGCAAAAACCGTGACCGACAGACGGACGGATCTGCACGCCTGTTAGCTGACATATGTTAGTGTGGCGCGTACCTAATTTTTAAATTCCATATGGTTAAGATTTGATGTAGGGTTTTTTTGGAATTATAAGACTAGCGTATAATATAAACGTCGGCTCACAACTGAGAAGTCGAGGGTTCGATCCCCATATCCGACCATGTACCAATGGGTTTTTATAATAAAATAATATATGTACATTATTCGACAAGCCGTACAAAGAGGCTTTTCCATCTACATACCTCAGCAGAGCTGGCCACTCGTTAGGTATAAATCTTCGGGTAAGTGAGGAAGACTTTGTCTTCCGCTGGGTACCCTGGGGTCGGCAACGGTTCCCGGGAGCTGTAAGCTGTTATTTTTTTATAAGACTAGCTTTTGCTTGCGGTTCTTTACTTTTGTTTTTTTTTTATGCTTTGTTTTGATCCTAAAGTATATGCATAGATGTAGTATGCTGGCGCTCTACTCTAGATTGGTAATGAGACCAAAAAATTAATACATCAGTATGCGTGACAAATGTATAATTCTGTGGCACTGCACCATGCACTGCATTAACCATAATTAATAACGTCTATTAAACACTAAATTATACTTTAAAACAGGATATTTTACAAATATATGCGAAATTCCTATTGACGCTAGGCTGTTACAGGCTGTTAGAGTATTTAAAAAAAACGGTCTCGTCTACCTGTCTCGCTTTAACATTCGTGTATCTATGCACTTTCTCTTTTGTATTGCCAATCTAGTAACAATACTAAATCTATGGAGCTATGGCTAATAAAGGAAAAGACATTTTTATCTAAATGTAGTAAGTCGATTCTAATTATATATGCCAGTATTATTACTCCACACTCAGCATCACTAGTATTTCGATTCAGCAAACTTACTGTATAATGTACCAATTTTCAGCAATAATTTATTTTGAGGGTACTATAACATTATTTACAAAAATCCAGTGCTACCAACATTATCTCAACATAACCTCAAAGGGAACTCTTTCGTGATATTTATATTTATATTTTATATTTATATAAATATTTTTCTCGACCTGGGATTCCAACCTTTGTAGAAGAAGAATTCATAATATTATATCATTTTTCCATTTTGTAGGGTTTCATTTATCAAAAATTGTGAAAAATGGAACCGTATGGTATGGAACGCAAATTCCTATTCAATAGTGTGCTATAATCTTAATTTTAGTAATTAGGTCTTTTGCGTTTGAAAAACTATGGCTATTTAGAACTCTTAATAATGAAAATATGGCTTCATCCAATTTAAAATAATAACTATCAACAATTTAAGTTGTTAATTTTTCTAGGATTAATTGAGATTTGCCATATTTTTGACAGAAATAAGATGGCCGACTGCCAAGGAACCTTAAATTAGAATAATTCGAAATTAAAATTGATAAAGGCAAAGCCGCTGGCTACAACCAGTTAAATTATATTTGGAAAAAGCTGAGCTCATAAACCCAATGATCCCAAGCGTTTCTAATCGATTTGAACATCCAGTAGGCTGTTTATCATTTTACAAACGTAGTCAATATAAATGGCTGCCACTTCGTCAAAGTACAAATTACAAATTGAATTCACGCAAGTGTCGACTAAATTAATATGTATGCTTGTACTTATTATAAATTTATGTTTTCACGCGTTTTTTACTTAGGAGATTCAGACAACAATGTTCGTGCCTCAAATATGAGTGATTTAAAAAGAAAATGTCAATTTATTGAGGTTATTATAACGTAAAGTTGAATTTTCGCGCGTTTTATTGTTTTTTAAATTTTCCCTGATTATTTGAAGACGCCTGGACCGATTTGTTTGAAAGGGTATACTTTCCAGGTTGTCCCATGGTCATCAGGTCAGGATCTGATGATAAGATCCTGGAGAAATCGAGAACTCTTTTTATAAGCGATTTGGGTATTTTTTTATACTTACTTACTACAGTGCATAATTTTTGAAGTCGGTACACTTTTTTTTAAAAGGCAATTATTATAATACTAAATCCATATTATATATATTTGAGTTAAAAAATAAATAAATTTAGACAACAACATAAATATAACAACTTCCCCTTTTATTATATAAAAGAGTTTAGATCGAAAAAGTTTTTATTGGCCACATCAAACCTCCGTGCTGAAACCTCTTCGCTGTCAAAAAATTAAAAAACAAAAACTTACCTGAATAACCCTCATAGGTAATCCAGTCTCCTTGGCCAGTTGCTCCCGTATATGCCTCGTAGGTTTTGGAGTTTGCGAAAAAGCTGATTTCAAAATTTCCAATTGTTTAGCTTTTATTGTAGTCCTTGGACCTCTACGCTTGGACCCGCCATTTCCGTCGTCTGGGGACTTATTTTCGGCTTGAGAGTCCCTGGTTTCTGGGTCGCCGTCCAAAGATCCCTGGGAATAGAAGAGAAATAACTGAGTGATTTGATCCCATATTCGCATGGATTTATAAAAATTTTAATACCCACACAAATACGCGTATTACTACTTATCTATTAGAGATACATATATGCTACCACGGACATTTTTGTAGATAATTTTAATTCAAATATTTCTTTCCTACATCATTTTGTTATATATCTGATGGATTAAACAGCATACGCCATGAAAACACGCTTGGGCATTTTTTTCCGACTTGATTCACTTATACTGCTATTGCTCAACTCCTGAACATGATAGGTCCATGTTTAATGTAATGGAAACCTTTCTCGTGAATTTACCTATCTAATGGCGAAAACTGCACTAAAATCTGTTCAGTAGTTTTTGCGTAAAACGAACACAGACAGACAGACACACGCGGCGGGGGACTTTATTGTTGTCTTGTATGACAAAATATCTATGATATCCCCAAATTAGTACATAGACCAGTGGTTCCCAATTAGATTTTCCTGAGTACCCCTTCGAGGAAGAGCTCAAACTCGTGTACCCCATTGTAGCTAAAGTGATAATTAAATTAGTTTTACATCATTTATTAAATTTAAAATCTTAATTAAATGTTTTTTTTATTATGGCTCCACCAATGTTCATCGGTGATTTACCAATGTCAAGTATTATAGCCTTTATAGTGTTTACAGCCGATTAATCGGTATTTAAGATAATCCCGTGATATGTCTTATTAATCACTGATTAATCACAACCATCACACGCACGCACGCGTTCGTCGCCATGACCGGATGTGGAATCCAATTAAATGATTGCGTTAATGTGTTTCTTACTGACAGTAAATTACCTGAGAATCCTGAGATTGGGAAACACTGACATAGAATATTGCTCTAAAAAGCGATTCGCATCATCAATGACCCAAAGGCCACACAAAATCTTAAGCAGAGACATAGCCTATCTTAGCGTCTTCCATCGACTGTAATATGGGAAATGTTATAAAGAACTCCTTGACCTCGTCCCTCCATCCCCTTTTCGCATTTGCACTGCTCGCACAGGATATAGGCGCCCACACACAGCGGGGCATGAACGAGTACAGAAAATTCGAATAACTGTAGTCCCACATGTCCAATGGTACCATGGAAAACTATACAGGATTCAATGAGTCTAGGAAATCTAAATGTATATTTTACCAACCTGGTCTTCCGAGTCGTCATGAGGTTTACTATCCCCATTGTTAGCTAGGTCGCTATGTAGAGCTGGTATCTGGGCGTGTGCTGGGCTACCCCCAGCTGCAGCACTTCGACCTTCTTCGTCTTCCTCGTCATCAGACCCTGAGCCAAGGAGAGACTCCGCTGTTGACAAAAAAAATCGTTATTCTTTGAACTACAATACTATAAAAATACATCATTTCCTCTTTTTTAAATCGGTTAAACTAAACTAAATGCCAAAAGGGGAATTTTCTAGTATAACCAAATAAAGTTGATAGGTTCGTAACGAAATAAAAATGCAATTATTTTTCGCCCGACCCTCCAAGATGGGTCCATGTTTACAATTAGCCACAAAAACAATTATAGGCAGTGTACCTACGATTCGAAACCATTTGCCCTCAACAAACATAGGGGTAGGTATCGCTTATAAAATATTTACAGCATTGACTCCACTTGAGTAGAGAGCTTTGTGCTGGATTGGTATTGCGAGGGATTTTTATTTGAGAGACAAACTAAAATGCACACAATTTTTAATTTTTTTAACGTGTAACGTCTCTTGTGGAATAAACTTGTAGGGAGTAATTTCGTGAAATGGGACGGAAGTTTGTAACTGAAAGTAAATTAATTCGAATTTCGTATCGATATTTTAGGTTCTTAAGATGTTACAATTTAACATTAGCGAGTTTAAAGTGTTTATATTTTTTGACAAAGTCCTAGAGTAGGTACAACATTATTTGTCATTTTTTTTTCTTTCTTTCTTCACGGGTTGCCTTACAGCTCCCGAAACTGTGTTACGGTTTCCAGGGTACCCAACGGAAGACCAAGTCTCCCTCGTTTAGCCGATGGTATTTGTGAGGCTATACCTAACTTGTGGCCAGTTCTGTTGAGGTATATTTAGATGGAAGTGTGGTTTTTCGGATTATGTATTTTAATTAAAAAACCTATTTGTACATGGCCGAGCATGAAAGGTATGATGAATATAAAAGAAGCGAAAGAGGTATGTCAGGATCGTAACAAATGACATTCAATTGTCTCTGCCTACCCCTTTTTGGGATAAAAGGCGTGATGATAGATGTATAGATTCTATGACTATTGGCCGAGAATAATAAATAAAAACATATAATTAAGAAATCACATACTTTTTCAACAAAACTAAGTATTTTAATTACTTATCTGACTCATAAAACAAATTGAAAATAATATAAAATTTATAACATAATCAATATAAAAGAATTTAATAAAAATAAAATAAAGCCGACTCCATATTAAGCGAGCGGTGGTTAGCTCCAGGCTACAAGAGGGTTAACAGACAGACGAAACATCTGTCACAACTGAGATATATGAGTATGAATATATATTATCTTTATATATATTATTCATATAAGTACTAGCTTTTCGTTCCGGCTTCGCCCGTGGTAATATTTTAAATGTTAAAAATTACCTCTACTTTAACACGTTCGTGTCGTTTTTATACGGTTTTAGACAGAGATTTTTAATGGGTTTTTAATTTTTAATTTTTTAAATTAACAGAATAGATAATTCAGGACTTGCAAAGTTTTTAGTAAGGAGTTTTAGTAAGGATCCCTAATTTTTTTTAAATAGAATATAGCCTATGTCACTCAGGGTGAATGTAGCTTTCCAATGGTGAAATAATTTTTGAAATCGGCACAGTAGTTTTTGAGTTTATTCCTTACAAACATACACACACACACAAATACAAATGGTATCTTTTTTTTTCTTTTTTATTTGACCTTTTTTTATTAAAAAAATTTACTTCAAAACAGACCAACGCAACGGATCGATGTGATTTCCACATAATATGCTAGATCCCGCACATTCGTCAGGTAGTCTTGTCACATTTAAAAAAATCCATGGGCGAAAAGCTAAGTTTTTTTTATTTTTGGTCAGCCTTTCATCATTCATTCGTCTCAACCATTTCATTTAGGTATATGTGTATACCTTGTTGGTTTTTTTATATTGACGGCATGTGTAAAGAATCTATGTGTGAAGAAGAAAAGGTAACCAGTTCTGGAGAAATATGGTGGGCATATCTTGCACCCAGCACCCCACAAATGTTTCCATCCTCCAAGAACATCATGTCAAAGAGAGACGGCTGTCGTTCAATCTAGAATCTTTTGATTCTTTGGACTTGTTACGCGACGAGACGAGCGGTCCATAGAAACTAGTTGATGGCGGAAGATCCTATAAAATCTCTGACCATCTCCTTGAATGACTGTGCAAGGAAGGCTTCGGCGAAAGAGACATGGAGCAAGGTTGTTGCATCGCGCAGTGGACCGCCATGATTGACCACGATTGCTCTGCATAAAGCACTTAAGAAGAAGAAGAAGAAGAATAAAGAAGCTAGGGTAGCCAGACAACAATATTTTCATTGTAACTTCAACGGAAGCATTGTTCATGTGGTTTAATCTTTGCAAGTCACTGCTTTAGTTAATTTTTTAGAACAAAACCGGCAGGTGGCGGTTCTGTTCCGATGGTCAGACACGCATTCTGTACAAGTACGGCGGCTTCAAGCGAGACGTGGATAGGCAGACGCTAATATTTTTAGGCTCTGAAGTCTTGATGGTGAAAGAATATTCGATAATTTCTTTGGAATTTTTCTCTACTACTTCTCAAAGATGTTTTTTTGTCAGTATCAAATATCTCCCTTAAAACTGTATCAAAGTTACGCCATTTTGTAGATTATTTTCCCTCTAATCTAAATTAAATATTTATTTTAAAATTAGACTAATTTATTTTGTAAAAGACGCCATCTGTTGGCGATTAGTTGAACTAACGGTGCGAAGTACTTACACGTACTTTTTTTTTTAAAGAAAAGTATACCCACTTGACCAAAAAACAAAGTATGCCAATTATAGTTTCAGACAAAAAGAGCTGAAGTCCACAAGAAAGTCAAAAGAAAGACTATATTGTATTGAGATAAAGCTCACTTTGCGTTGACAAAATCGGCAGTGCATACATTTTTCCCACTGAGTGGGACGAGCGGGGTGAGCCGTAGCCTCAACGTCGAGTTGATAAATGTAGTTTAACAGAATATAAGTCCCAAACCTTCCCAACCACGATGCAACGAGAAAGTTAATTTTAACTCAATGAACTTAACTGACATTTTTAAACCCAGATTTTACTGGGAATTACTTACAACTTTCTATTAAACAGTTCTAGGGTTTGAATAGAGAATGGAGAAGAATGCGAACTAAAAGATGATGTTGTGACTAAAATGAAGAAAATAGTTTACGCTGGTTTGGACACGTTGAAAGAATGAAGGATGAAAGATTGACTAAAAAGGTTTATATGGCTGAAGTGAAAGGAAATGCTGGCAGAGGACCACCTAGGTGTTTAGAAGAAGCGAAAGATGTGTCAGGATCGTAACAAATGGCATTCGATTATCTCTGCCTCTCTTGTCTCTTGGGATTAAAGGCGTGATGATAGATAGATTTTATCCATACAAAATTTAGCCTTATGTCCTATGTAATAAGGCTTCAAATAACGCCTCTTGTTATATTCGATATTATATTATAACAAAATATATTATCAATATGAAGCCGTTAAAATACGAAAACGTTTAGAATTTCCCCACATCAAAGAGAACGTTTTCCGTTCCATATTCGAATTTTAAACGACAATGGAACAGTTTTCCCGCCAAAATTCGATTACTGGTTGCAGGGAGACAGGAAGGGGGGGCGACGACAAAAGAAGTCGTTTATTTGAGGGATGCTTTTAAAATTTATTTTAAAATTGGAACGCGAGGGTTCGCTTTTTGAAATGTTGGCGGTTACAAACGACGTCTATTTCATTTATCTAATAGTTAATGATTTTTCAATACACTTGCTCTTAAAGTGCCTTTTATATCACCGTTTTCTGACTCACAATGAATTTTATTACACAAACTTTCCGCCCCCGGCTCCGCCCGTGGATATATTCGAACAATATAAAATATAGCCTATGTCACTCAGGGATATCGTAGCTTTCTATTAGTGAAAGAATTTTTAAAATCGGTTCAGTAGTTTTGAGTTTATTCATTACAAACAAAAATACAAAAAAAAAAAAACAACAACAGTCTTCAAATTCTACGACGAAATATTTATTATTTCTTACTTTTCAGTGCAAATTTTTGAAGTCGGTACCTACACTTTTTTTTAAAGTTAATTTATTTTTCTTCCACATCCGGTCATGTCGGCGAACGCTTGCGTTTTCGTCATGGCGTGATGTGTAATCCAGTTGTGATGGTTGTGATTAGTTGACGACTAATAAGACAAATTGCATCGGCGGGATTATCTTAAATACCGATTAATCGGCTATAAACACTATAAAGGTTATAATACTTGACATTGGAAAATCACCGATAAACATTGGTGGAGCCATAATAGAAGAAGAAGAAAAAGAAGTGATGATTTCAAGTATCATTACAAATATAAATAATGGAAATCGGCTTGGCATTTCATCGAGTTATGACAAAAATTGACTTAGAAATCAGTTTTTATTCAAAATTACTTACCAGCTTTCAAATAAAAAAAGAATCATCAAAATCGGTTCACCCAGTCGAAAGTTCTGAGGTAACAAACATAAAAAAAATACAGTCGAATTGAGAACGTCCTCCTTTTTTTTTAAGTCGGTTAAAAACTATAGGCCGCCAGACCTCTATAATCTGTGCTGAAAAGCAAGCGCCTGCGAAAGTATGCATTTTGAAAATATTAACAGCCTCAACAACCGTATGGGGCGGGGCTTTCGTAGCAGTCGTAGCCCAATCCATAGCCCAAATAGCCCAGTGGATTAAAATGGAGCAGAGGTTGCATTTAGTCAATGTCCTTTTGTTACGATATTTTTTGTTTCAAATCAAAGGCCTAAAACGATGGGTCCGCACCAATGACCCAAGAAATGCCCGGCCCGATAATGTCCGAGCCAATTCGTTGGGCAAAGAGAGTACAACATATTGCGGTCCTAAGTATATGCATCCACTGGCTATTGTATATGTATATGGAAATTAAAAGATGTGTCTGTTTCACATACCTACTTTATGAAAGCATTAACTACAACTTGCTATTTCTAATAGTTTTTGTCTAATACTGGAAAAGCATATGTCCGTTTTGTGTATTTTCGCAAGACCGATTTTTTGTGAAATAGTTTTTTCTCATGTTTCTGGTACGTGAATCTTGGCCTATCTTATCTTATCCTTGGTTATTTTATCGATTCGTATCTCTAAGCCGCGCGGTTTACTGAGTTCATCTGTTCTGTTTGATATGGACAACTAACAAAGACAATGTTACTTGTGTCTCTGGCCACAACGCAAAGTGTGTGAGAAATACTTTACGAGCCCTTCAAAGCTTTGTAATATCATCCACCCCATTTTCACACGAAAATTCGAAACAATTCTCATTATTTTGATATTAAAAGTTATTTTAAAATGGCTTCCTTTCAATAATAAATGTACAAACAAAGTACTCAAAGGGCGTCCACTCAAAAAACCTCTTTTTTCAAGTAGGTATTTACTTTTACCAGAGTGTTAGGGGAGTTATGGACTTATGATGCGATCGCTTTGAGTGTTTATTCTAGTTCCTTTGTAGATATATTCACGCTTTTATACCAGAGGGATAGCCAGAGATTAAGAATCTATTATCTATCCCTACTAGGTATTTAATTTTTTTTTATTTAGATAAGTATATAGGTAGATTGGAAATCCCAGTGTGTCGGTGGCCGAGTGGTTAAGACGTCTGGTATCAAGTAAACAGACCACGGGCGGGTTCGATCCCGGATCCCGGTCATGTAGGAACCAATGGGTTTTTTTTAATTAAAAACTTGTACCTACATCAAAATATTTTTCATCCAAATATACCTCAACAGAACTGGCCATTCGTTAGGTAAGTACCTACCTATAGCCTCACAAATATTAAAATTGGCTAAAAGAGGGAGACTTGCTCTTTCGCTGGGTACCCTGGGACCGTACACGATTTCGGAAGCTGTAAGAAGCGTGAAAAAAGAAAAAATAAACTCTTACAGTAGGTACCTACCTACCTAAGCAACTTATCTTCTAAAGTTCCTTTAAACTTAATCAAGAAAAACACTCATCTTAATTTACTTAAATCTTTAAAAATAAACCATTCTTTGAATCAAAACAGTAAAAAACTTAATTACTTAGTTAATTTGTTAAAATCTATTTTAACATTGTAATTAAACAATTAACCTAACACGTAATATTGTGTTTATCACTAATTTTTTTATCATTTAAATAAGAAATATCTGATAAAAATCTGGGGCAACCAAAATAACACTCAACTTGTTATTTTACAACCAAATTAGACGTTAACTTGTGTTTAGTAGATAATTTGAAATTTAAATGTACAAAAATAGTATGAGAAAAGAAAACTTGATAAGATCTGGGCTATAACTATTATAGAATCGGTAGCGTTATTCACACATATGAATATCGAGACGTGTGTGAAAGAGATAGTACGCACACTTAGAAAGAATGCATCCTATTGGTCGGTTAGTTACACTAAGGCCCGCCTCCTGTATTGACGCGGCGCGGATTGCGTGCGACCAGTGACATTTTCAGCAAGTGAAAAATTGAAAATTGTACAGTGTTTTTGGTGTTGAATTATACTGTACGAGATGTGCGAATTGGGATGAAATTTGCAAAGATAATCTTTAGTGCAACTTGCTAAAAGCTAAAATATCTGAAATAATACACAAGTGAATTATAAATTTTTATACCTACATACCTATTGGCCCGTGGAGCCCGTGCTAATTTTCATATCAATTTTTATACCCTTAGGGGGTGGATTTAAAAAAAGTACCCATGGCCTTCCCTAGGTTTCAAGCTTACTCCTTATCAAAATTGGTTCAGTGGTTACTGGTTTAGCAGTGAAAGCGTAACAGACAGAGTTACTTTTAATTTATAATATTAATGTATACCTATAGCTGCATATTTCAGCAAAAAGAAAAAGTTTTAGAAAATTTTACATAGTTCGGGGTAAGAACTCAGGACCTCCGGTTAAAAAACCATCAGTCGGTTCATTGCGATATAGTATTACCCATTGAAAAAAAAAAAATTGTGTCCCTACCCCTAGGTATTCTAGTGTAGGGTCTCTGGCGGTCGGTGGGGGGGTCCACCGGCCGCATCCATCTAACAAGGATCACGAGGGCAGGCGCAGCAGTGGTACTCCCTGCTGCGCCTGAGCAGATTGCTCTGCAAAGAAGTGGGGCCTTGCGGCCACCCGGCGGCGGGTCGCGGAAGAATGCTAACGCGTCCCCGTGGCCCGCCGACAACCGGCGCGATGGAGTACCGTGGGGTTTTAGTGGGTTAGAGTCCCACATAACCCGCCTCCTCACCCCCGAGGGAGCGGGTATGCATGCCCGGGCATTCCTTGGCTGGCCATCGATGCGGTCCCGTCGTTTTTGACTTTCGAGTCACAACGAAAGATATCGCGGTCCTAAGTAGGTATGGAAACCCCACGGATGTCGTTAGCCCAAAAATTTTCATCTGCTAAATTAAATTCGGTTTTTAATTAATATATTCCATCTATATATAACATATAATATACGTGTGCAGCCAGGTAGCTAGGGTAGTTAAAAATACAATAAAAGTCATAAAGCAACCGTGAGTTGCATTTTTTATTCATTTTGATTCGTGGCGCCGTGGGATAAGGATGTGTGGTGGAATGATTGTGCAATAAATAAATAATAATATACATAGGTCTAGGTACATATTATAAATAAACATAAGACTTTATCCTAGTGGGTTAGGGGGTAGGCAGAGAATAAGGACTTCAGTAAAGTATAAAGAGGAATATGTTATAATGAACCATAGCGTAGATTTTAAAGATAAGAAAAACTACATTCATATATTTTCCAAAAAATTATTAAAAACTTATGTACCTACATAATCCGACAAACCACCACTTAGAGGCTTTTCCATCTAAATATACCTGAATAGAACTGGCCATTCGTTATATGGCCTCACAAATACCATCGGCTAGAGGGAGACTTGGTCTTCCGCTGGGTACCCTGGGACCGTAATACGGTTTCGAGAGCTATAAGGCAAGTTACATAATTATCGTCGATATAAGTAGGTAGATATGGATGAAAGTCGTCACTGTGCTTTTTAATTTATTCAAATTTTATCAAAATTGGTTCAGTGGTTTAGTCGTGAATGCGTAACAGACAGACAGACAGACTTTCGCATTTACATTTTTAATATGGAAGTATGGATTACCTACTTAATCAAACACACGTTACCACGGTAAACTACTTCATCTTTTTTTCTTCAATGTTTGCCTTACAGCTCCCCGAAACCGTTTTATCGGTTCCAGGGTACCCAGCGGAAGACAAAGTCTCCTTCTTTTAGTCGATGGTATTTGTGAGGCTATACCTAACGAGTGGTCAGTTCTGTTGAGGTATATTTAGATGGAAAAGCCTCTAAGTGTGGTTCACTCACCACTTTTGCTCAAGCGGTGGTAGTCTTAAAATAAAAAAATCTATATTTATCACTTACCACTATCAAAATATTTACCATAATAATGGAGCTCGTTAAGGGGTCAAAAATCACTTCGTCTTTGTACAAAAATATAAATAAATCGACCCTAATTTTTCACATCGCTCGATGGATGCCCAGCTAATTTGTATAAAAAATATTTTTTTAGTTTTTATCTATTGTGTTTGACTGCAGAGTGTTGAGTTATGACAATAATTTATTACTAAAATAAAACCGGCCAAGTACGGACTTCATCATAGATAGCTGTAGGGTACCGTAGGCAATTTTTAAAATTAAAGAAATATATCTCTACAAATATAAAAAGAGTAGATACTTGCCTTTATGGGCCCTATCTCCATATTTTTTCTGGTATAAACTATTCCCAATTTATCTGTAAATAATCCACCTGTGTCACTGTAATTTAGCATTTCTTGGAATAAGAAATATGGCTGGTTAAACTTTGCCCCCGTTTTCTCTTTCATAATATATCACAAAGCTCTTAATTTTTTTTAGAGCACTGTTATACCATTACCCTTCAATTAAACGTCTTGGGATTTTTTGTAGCTTATTGAAAATTCAAAATAATAATTATTTTTGACCAAATATTTTTTATTTTGAATTTTCAATAAGCCACTAAAAACGCAAGACGTTTAAAAAAATTAAGAGCTTTGTGATAGATTATGATAGAGATACCAGGGGCAAAATATTCCTATTTTTTACTACTCATATTTCCTATTCAAAACCAATTGAAAAAATACAATATTTATTACTATTTCACTTAGATATATTGAATAAGTAACTATGTGCTAAATTACAGTGACACAGGTGGATTATTTACAGAGAAATTAGGAATAGTAATATCCCCATACAAATTATCGGCATAGGGCCTACGAAAACTGGGGAAAAATCATCGAAAAAAAAATTTCCATGGGGAAAACCGGGGTGGAAAGCTGTGGTATCTAAGGGCCAGTAAGAAAAATAAGTAAGCTAAGAGGTCCTGTAATCCAAAAATCCTGGAAAATCTTTGTATTGAACTCGGGACTCTGCTTCAAATTCATACATACAAAACCGTAACACGGTTTCACGGTTTCAAGCAACCCGTGAAGAAAAAAAAAAAAAATACTATTACATTCATTATGCTTACGCCTTAATTCCTTTAGGGTAGGCAGAAGCCAAAGTTATTCACCACGATTCTGCCTGGTACATCAAATCCGTATATATTTGATAGGTATCAATTTTAAGATATCGAAACGAAACTAAAGACTTCTTTGGTAAGTGTGCAATGCATCGATGTAATAGAATGAATAAAATTGTTCACCTAAATTTTAATTTTTTATGATATAGATATTGTATTGCATTATGGTTAGTAACAATTATAGCTGAAAAGTTTCAACAGAGGACGACCTAAGGTATAAGTATCTACTTTAATTGAACATTATAACATTCGGTTATCTCTGCTTAGATATAAGGCGTGAGGCCGTTGGACAAACAGACACTTCAATTTCATTTATTTGTATAAAAATTCAAATTATATTCCGCAAAACAATGCGGTTGCGGAAAGAATTATATGTATTACGAATTTACGAACATCTCTAGAATAATGGACTTCAAAGTCATTATAACTTATAGCTACCTATACTTATAGCTATAGTAAATGTGCAGCCAGTGGGAGCTACGTGACTCTAGATCGTGACCTCCAAGATTGGCCCGAAGTACACTCGGACGCATAAATAATAAATGTCCATATTGTTTTTGTTAATCAAATTAAATAGTACGTGGCAGATTTGATATTTTGATCTTTGACTTTTGAATTGATTTGTTTGTTATGTATAGCTTTTTTGATATTAGAATCTTCTCATTTAATATTTATGAGCGCCTTTAAGACACGTTATTTTATCCTGTTTTGTATGAACTCTTTGTTTATGGAGGTAAGCTCTCTTTTAATAAAAATAAGTTTTCGGTTTGAAGCAATGTAGCAATGTCACCAATCTTTGCTAGTTTCTTTCTCGTGTGTTTTTTTTTTCTTTCTTCACAGCTCCCGAAACCATGTTAGGTTCCAGGGAAGGTACCCAGCGGAAGACTAAGTTACCCTCGTTTAGCCGATGGTATTTGTAAGGCCATACCTAACGAGTGGCCAGTTCTGTTGAGGTATATTTAGATGGAAAAGCATTTAAGTGTGGTTTGTCGGATTATGTACACATGGATCGAACCCGTGGTTTGCCTAGTTAATACCAGACGTCTTAACCACTCGGCCACCGACGGGTTAAACGCTAGTTAGGTGATATAAAGAGAATTGTTATTTACCCAATGATATTTATCTAGGATCTACGTAACGAGTGGCATTTTTTATTTATTTTTCTATATTTAGGAAATTAACAGCACATTTTATAAATGGAATTTTGTTACAATATTATCCAAAGAAGTCCAATTATAAATTTCCTATTTAGACCACAGAACATACATACAATAAACAGACATAAACAAAAAAAAAGTAAGTACCCACTTTAATTAAAAAATAAATACTGAAAGGAAATGAATTATGCTGGGATGGTTGTTATTGTTAGATCTGGCATGTCGCGTGTTTATTTGGGTGCGTGCGTGTGTGTGTGTGTGTGTGTGTGTGTGTGTGTGTGTGTGTGTGTGTGTGTGTGTGTGTGTGTGTGTGTGTGTGTGTGTGTGTGTGTGTGTGTGTGTGTTGTGGTGCGTGTGTGTGTGTGTGTGTGTCTGTGAGAAGTTATGAATTATTGTTTGTTTTACAACTTGTCTGGAATTATTATGAAAGTCCAGCTCGCCGAACGAAGCCCCTAAATGATAGTCCGATCAAGTGTTCGAAAACCTGGACACCTCTATCACCACAGCCCATCATCAGGCAGAGGACTGCAGCCGATGGACTAAGATAATTGAGGAGAAGCTGATGATTCGGAGTCACGATCCTCAGTAAATGAAAATTATCCAATATTTCACAACATAAATATTAGTAACATTATGTGTATGAGTGTACATTGATATAGGTATATACTTGTGCGTGTCTGTGGTGTTTTATTTATAGGTAGGTATATCAGTGAATGTCTTCGCCCAGATATTTAAGATTTGCGATAATGTTAATATTACTACATTATTTTGAACTTGCTGTTCTGAGTTCGGTCCCTACTGTGAACCTTAGTCTAAATTGTTTTTTTTTTGTCCTAGTTAGGTAGGGGAACACCTCCAGTGATGGACAGTTTAACATCAAGTTTTATACATTATCGCAAATTACATAAGTATGAATAACAATTTCAGCATCTTATATGTAAAAAGTTCATGTCCTATGATATATTTACATTATTCCTCAGTTGATAAAAGTATGAATATATACACAAATAAAAATTACGTGTTTTTGCTCCAGTATTAAATTTTCAGCAATGGTCATAATGTGTTAACAATAAAAGTATTAACAATATAAATTCATTCAAATTGCACACGAAAAACAGCGAGAATAAAGAAACCTTCTTATTTTTAAAAACTTTTTTTTTTCCACTAAATTCCTTCATATGCCGATTTTTATAGTACCTATAGTATGTCGTGGGCTGATCGTAAAATTGGCCATTTCATGATATGGCTAACTAAAATATACCGTTGAATTCATACAAAATTTAAAGCAAAAATTATCATGATAAGTTCCTAATTTATTTTACATTCTTAAAAAAAAATCCTTTATAAATACTCTACATTATGATATGGCCAAGCGTGATCTGTCAAATTGACAAACGTTAATTATTTAATGATATTATATTAGATATTAGTTGGCCATGTGACATGTCATGAAATAGCCGGATTTTACGATCGACTCACGACCTATATATGGGAATTTATTAATTTATACGAAATATAGGTTTTAATTAATGGATTTATACTTTGTTAATATCACTGATTACATACACGTAAATATTTAACAAATAAAACTTATCAATTAAAATATTTCGATATTTGTCAATTACTGGATACATATATCTAATTAAAGAGACCTATATTTCGACAGCTAGATGAACTAAGTTATTTACAAAAAAGGTTGTTATCTAATGAAAACTTATTGTAATTATGAAATTTGGCAAATTGTCAAAAATGTAACTTTTTTTAAAGTACTTAATTTTATTTGTACCGGTGGTAGCTTTCTGCCCCGGCCTCGCTCGTGGAGCTCATATTCACCCCGTATTTTGGTCTTGTGTTCATACAAAAATACCAAAAAAAAAAAGATTTACCCAAAATTTAAAATTTTCCGGGCAACTATCCAACTTTTATTTCTCTAAAAACCTTATTCAGACTATTACGACCATTAAAAAACAGCCAAATCGCTCCAGCCGTTCTTTATTTATAGATAGGTACCGTTTCATTTCTATTTATTATTATTATAAACTGGGACAAAACAATTATGGCGTTGGCTGTAGCCAGATATTTTTCCCTGGCTACTCCAATGATCACGGATTACATTACCTATATTTCGTACCATTAAAATATGTATATGCCTGTCTATCCATAAGCGTGATGATATGACTAGAAGCCACAAGTAATTTGTCATTGTAAGAGGCACGAGCGATCTACACAGCGTAACAAATCGTTAGTGACGTCTGAAGTATCCATAGTTTTTACCTTTCAAAGACTACATAATAATAAAGTTGTATCTGTATGTATGTTTGATTTAATTTGGCATTATTATGATAAAAAATCTAGGTGCGTCCCGGCCATGTGCCAAAGGGTTTTTTTATTAAAAACTTATGTACATAATCCGACCAACCGCACCTCCACTCTTATTAATAAACTCGAAGTAGCGACGTAGTAACTAAACTGTGTTTCGTCTCCGTCTATCATAATGAATTGCAGATTTGTTAGACGGAGACGAAATACAGTTTAGTTACTACGTCGCTACTTCGAGTTTATTAATAAGAGTACTAGAGACTTTTCCATCTAATATATCTCAACAGAACTAGCCGCTCGTTTTATATATACCATCGGCTAAACGAGGGAGACTTGGTCTTCAGCTGGGTACCCTGGAACCGTAAAACGGTTTCGGGAGCTGTAAGGCAATCCGTGAAATAAAAAAAAATCTAGGTGAAACTACTACGATTTCGGAAGCAATATTGAAACAATAAAAAAAATTGTGAAAATATAATGTAAATAGCGTATGACTGTACATAAAATAGATTTTAGTATTAATTTTGAAATTATAGACAGACACTCAGTTATGTGGTAACGGCTGAACGGATTAAATGAAACACAAAGTAAAGATAGAGTTTATCCTGCTAGTTGAATCAAAAAGCACCCGCCTCCATTTATATACTCACAAAAAAAACTGGTGGGTCTTTTACACAGTAGGCAAAACGCCAAAACATATAATATAACCAAGTCATTTTGAATGAGAGATAATTAAAGGTACCCACACTATCAATCTCTGCTCAATTTCCTCACATAAAGTCAAAATAATAGATGGACGAACTAATGTTTTTTTTTTAACCACACTAGACATGGAATTGACAGGTCATCAGCAAGAAACTCCGGCGCAGTGACTATGCTTTTTCTTTTCACACGACTTGACCAACTCTATTTAATTATATATCTTAAAGTATATGTGATAGAGCCCATATTTAAATGGGTGGTTAATAGTTGAGGCCTTTTAAATCTGGTAATAATTTCACCTCCCGTTCGGCGCTTGAAGCAAGAGAGCGGTTTAGTCTTTTTTCGAAGATAATCTTCAGCGGCGAAGGCGTGAAGGCCGATCGCCACACAACATGGCGTCGACAGGTTTCTTCCCGCTTTTTTACCTCTTTGTTCCTTTCCATTATTGTCTATAGATGTTTTGTTCCCGCGGTTCGATTTTCGAATAGTCTTTTTTTCGCGTTATTAATATTGCCGCGGCGTGTCTTCGTTCTTTTTTTAAATTTGTTTCTATATGGTTTATCTTTATTTACATACACGTTGTAGGTTGTATATCACAATTGTGTCTATGGGAACTGTCATGTAAGCGGATGATTAAGCAATAATGTTTATTAGAAGTGTTTCTAAGAATAAACTTTAAGTTATCGCGAATTTATGTCTGAGAAATCGCCGTTTGACGGTTCACGGAATATAATGAATGATTTACTAAAGTTGTAAAAATTTGAAACAATAAAATCTCGGAGGTCCAGCACGGTAGCCTGGGAAGGTTTTGAATTACACGCATAACCTAACTCTTTCTGGGTTTAATACAGAAATATGTCATTATTATTGTTATTTGAAACAGAGAGCTACCTACCATCACCACATTTTTAACATTAAAGATGGCCGAACTCATCTAACTAATTAAATAATCCTTGCAACAAAAACAAAAAAAGGTCATTTTACATGTCGTCACTTTCGTTCATAATCTAACGTCTCAATGAAAAGCCAAAAAAGTGCGTTCCCACTTCTTCTTCAAATAGATATTCTTTAATCTATTGAAATATATCATAGCATAGAACAACCTTATAGCCATAATCACAGTAAATTATTAAAAGGTTTAACATATTTTTGATTTACAATCGTAAATGCAACCACAGAAACGTTTTTACGACGTCTCGGTCTCTTGACTAGAGATTATTTGGTTAGTTTCGTTCGTTCGTCTCGTATTACGTAAACGCTTTATACCTTTGCGTTTTCCACTATTTAGTATTAGCAGAGACCGAAGTTGTGTTTAAAAATTGCCATTCAAAACTAAACCCTATTAAAATTGTTTGAAAGATTATATTTGAGTGTGGCAAATGAAAAAATATGTCTTTAAGAAGCTAAACTAATCAATTATGGACTCAATACGATTTACCTTTATCGACTATAAATTCTGGGAAGAAAGAGGCTATTTTCAGAGTTACGCAATTTAAAAACAAAATGTCACTTTATCAATATTTGACAAGATTTTCATCGGCCGACAACAATTAACCCTTTTATGTGTGAGCGGTGCTCAAAATACCCCACATCGTTTCAGGTAAAAAAATAATTATTGTAGGATTTTTACCTTCATTAGTACCTTTCAAGATTTATGTCAATGGGAAGTACCTACCTACTTAATTTACTCTATGTGTAATCTTTTTACAATTTTTTTTTTATTTTTCTTTTTACGGGTTGCCTTAAACCATGTTATCGGTCCCAGCTGAAGATCAAGTATCCCTTTTTCAACCGATGGTATTTGTGAAGCTTTACCTAACTGTGGCCAGTTCTGTTGAGGTGTGTGGTTTGTCGGATTATATAAAAAACATTTTACTCTTATAAACTTAAAAAACTTTAATATTTGATAGACGTATTTAAAGACACATGTAATTTGAAAAAGGTAAATTTAAAGGCTTGTAGATATTTATGGAACCCTAAAAATAGTGGATATACTAAAAAAATTGCCTGCTAAGAAAACTAGAACTAAATACAGAAAAACTTAATCTACAGAACCTAAATAGCAAATCTTCAACGCGCTTGACCCCTTTTACCATTGATATCATATGTTCCCTGTTGTTAATGCAGGGAAGCGAGTGAAATGAGCCGTCTAGGGTTCGAAGCCGGCCACGGGCTATTAAAGTGTTAAAACTTGGTGAGCGCAAGCGCACAATCATTCGAATGAATGAAGTATTATGACATGAGTATAATGACTGTTCTTGTCGGCTGAGTCTTGAATTTCTAAGAGTTTGAATAAGTTATTTTATCACTATATAAACAGAGTCCCTTGCTTTGTCTGTCTGTCTAATGTGTGAGATTTTTGCAGTTGCTATACCACTTATCCAAATATTATAAATGCGAAAGATTATTTGTTCTTCTGTCACGTCCGCCAAGACGGAGCAACGGATATAGTGATTTTTGCACAGAGGTAGCTGGAAAGCCGAAAAACCTTTGGGATTAGTTCTTGTCATATTTCAAACATTTCCACGGACGAAGCCGTTGCGTAAAGCTAGTACAGTAGTCAAATGGGGGAAAAATCTTGCTGTAAAAAAACTATTGAGGCAAAGCTTGTCTCATGTCTGTCTGTGCGTTAAAAAATGCAGGTCCGTTGTAGTAATTGGAATCTAAGTGCATGTAAAGATTTAAAAAGAGTTTTGGTCAAATAAAAAAAAAGTTGTGTAGAAAAATTAGAACGTAGCCTTTTCTATCGCGATTTCGCATGCATTAATTGGTAAGAAATAAGGATATTATGGTGTATTTTCTGACCTTTTATTTGGATTCCAGTATTTGGCAGCCCTGAGTCTGCGATAGAGTCGCCACCTAACACAAGGGGCCAAAAAAAAACAAAGATTAATTGTGAAATTTATAATTTTACAGCTTCCTACATACCTACTTCGGATCGCTGTTTGTAAACACAAACATTTAAAAAAATCAGTAGTTACGTAACTAATTGAGAAAATACTTGACAAACGTGTGAAGCCAAAGGAAAAAGCTAACCATAATTACAGCTCCCGAAACCGTGTTATCGGTCCCAGAGTACCCAGCCGAACACCAAGTCTCCCTCTTTCAGCCGATGGTATTTGTGAGGCTATACCTAACGAGTGGCCAGTTCTGTTGAGGTATATTTAGATGGAAAAGCCTTTAACTGTGGTTTGTAGGATTATGTACATAAGTTTTTAATTATAAAAAACCCATTGGTACATGGCCGGTATCCGGTATCGAATCCATGGTCTGCCTAGCGTCTTCACTCGGCTACCGACGCGGCGACGCACAAATTGAAAAAAATCATTATAAAATATATGTATAAACACTATAAGTTAGGCCTTTATCAGCCCTAATAACA
This sequence comes from Nemapogon koenigi, assembly GCA_963924495.1. Lineage (NCBI taxonomy): Eukaryota > Metazoa > Arthropoda > Insecta > Lepidoptera > Tineidae > Nemapogon > Nemapogon koenigi. The sequence goes on from OZ004648.1 coordinate 8,757,176, forward strand.
ATAAGAACAACAAAATATAAGTCATGCGCCTAGGGGTTAACAATTCCGAAAAGAATAAAATAGATATAGGTAGATGATTTTTATTCTGTGTCTGTTAATTTGACAGAACCCTCAGTGAAATCTTTTGTCTTTATAATATTAGTATAGACTAGGGGACCCGGCAGACGTTGTCCTGCCCAAAGTAAACATCTAAGAAGATAAAGATCTGTTTTTTTTATTATATTTGTTTGTACTGATGATTTGTTTATACATTGTTTGTACATTGTTTATATTAGTGAATATGGGAACTAAGTTGTTTCTAATTTGGCACCAACCGTCTTCAAATTCTACGACGAAATATTTATTATTTCTTACTTTTCAGCGCAAAAGTTTTGAAGTACCCTTTTTTTAAAGTTAATTTATTTTTCCCTTTTAAGTGATTACAAATATAAATAATCGAAATCGGCTTGGCATTTCATCGAGTTATGACAAAAATTGACTAAGAAATCAGTTTTCACTAAAAAAAAATGGGACCACACGGGACACAAGCTTTCAAATAAAAAAAGAATCATCAAAATCGGTTCACCCAGTCGAAAGTTCTGAGGTAACTAACATAAAAAAAACAGTCAAATTGAGAACATCCTCAATTTTTTTGAAGTCGGTTAAAAATGCTAAGCACCAGTGTTCTTTATGAATATGACTGTGGTTTAATCGACTACTCGGGCTTCTTCTAACAATAACAGATATTTTTATGCGTAGCAACAGCCTTGCCACCTGTTATGTTCAATACGAACAACTGGCAATTAGTGGTGTCTCTGGCCACACCGCAAGATATGGAGGCCGTGAAGAAAAGATAGATTAGATGTGTGAAATATTTTATCACGCGAGTGTACCTACCTACATATCGCAAGGAAAATACATAATGTGGTATAATAAGAATATGTAATAAATAATAATGTGTAAAATAAAATAATGCGGAAAATTCGGAATATGTAAAAATAACAATTTGGAAAAATAAGATTGTGGAGTAATAAGAACATGGACAATTTAGAATTCGGACCCTAACTCCGACACCATTACTGGATTTATTGTTTTATTATTCGTACAACGGAACCCTAAATATATAGTTCATTGACTACATTATTTCGTACTATAATAATTGATCACGTTCGACACATAAATAATAATTAGGTCAGACATATCGTAAATTTTTAACGTTTTTGTACAAAAACTTGTTTTAAAAGGTCATACAATCTAACTACTCTTCAACTATTTGGTATAGCTCTGTTAACAAGAGTTGTCGTGAATAAATATATTCAATGATTAAAAATTCATATATCGAATAATCGAACGTCTCAGCACTCATAAATTCATATTTAGAATATGTCAGTAGGTCATACTAATCCAGACTAATATTACCGAGCTAGCATGACAAGAACGAAAGATAAAGTCTATTTATGACATTTGTCACGTGATCCCACACGAAGAAAGAATCTCATTGAGAAGACTGAATTGAAGATTCCACATCCGGTCATGGCGACATACGCACGCGTTTTCGTCGTCGCGTGATGTGGAATCCAGTTTAATCCTGTTCGCGCTGTGATGGTTGTGATTAATCAGTGATTAATAAGACATATCACGGTCGGCGGGATTATCTTAAATACCGATTTACCGGCTATATACACTATAAAGGCTATAATACTTGACATTGGCAAATCACCGATGAACATTGGTGGAGCCAGAATAAAAAAGAAGAAGAAGAAGACTGAATTGAAGACTGACATGACATGTTGTGACTAAAATGAAGAAAAGTAGTTTATGCTGGTTTGGACACGTTGGCTATTGACTAAAAAGGTATATATGGCTCAAGTGAAAAGAAATGCTGGCAGAGGACGACCTATGTGTACTTTTATTGAACATATAAAAAATGAATTGACACACAATCGCCGAGCATGTATAAAGGTATGATGAATATAAAAGAAGCGAAAGAAGTATGTCAGGACCTTTCACCCCTCTTGCCATAAAAGGCGTGATGATAGATAGATAAAAAAGGACCGGTTTCCGTGTCGCTTCTTTTTGTCCTGCTTTGTCACTATGAAACTTTATATCTTTCTCTTTCTTAAACAAACGACTTTATCTTTCTTTTTCGTGTGGTCATGCTAGCTCAGCGAATCCTAACTTCTTATCTTATCCTTACTAGTATTATAAATCCAAAAGTTTGTTTGTCATTTTATGCCAAAACGGAGCAATGGATCGACGTAATTTTTTGGACAGATATAGTTGAGTCATCATGGAAAACCTTCGGGATAAATTACTGTCACATTTCAAAAATTACCACCGGCCCGCTGGCGGGAAGCTAGTATTTCATAAAGTCAAATATCGAACGTGCCACTTGTTAGGGCTTATAAAACATATCGAACTTGCCAGCTTTTGTTAATCGACCTATATACGCGCAAATCATCATCACTCACCAATACCACGTGACAAACCTGCGCAGTAGCACAATATGTAGCTATTTTTAGGTTTGTTGTATTTTTTAGTCTTTGATATTAATTTTTTGAGGCTACCTAAAGGTACTTTGAGATCGAATAGACAATTTTTTTAACACCCCATTTTTATTGTTTTAATGAAAACAATTGTAGATAGGCAAACTAACTGTCTTGGCCAAAAGTGGTGGTTGGCCAAACTTGGTAAAAATGTGTTATTACTTTTTTATTGTGTGATAAGAGAACAGTGTGGAGTGAAAGAAGATGTAGTGACTAAAATGAGAAAGATCATCCAAAAAATGTCAAAAAATGTGTTATTACTTTTTTATTGTGTGATAAGAGAACAGTGTGGAGTGAAAGAAGATGTAGTGACTAAAAAGAGAAAGGAATGTTAAAATCAGGCATGTATAAAAGATGAATGCAAGAAGACAGTTGAATAAATAGAAGGCATCCTCAAGAAAGAAAATAACCGACGAGCATGCATGGAGAATATGATGAGAGTGAATAAATAAAGAGAAATGCGTTGGTGACAGACCCCGAGTTCAATCCCGGATCCCGGCCATGTACCAATGGGTTATTTAATTAAAAACCTATGTACATAATCCGACAAACCACACTTAGAGACTTTTCCATCTAAATATACCTCAACAGAACTAGCCACTCACAAATGCCATCGGCTAAAACGAGGGAGACTTGGTCTTCCGTTGGGGACCCTGACAACAGTAAGTAGAATTCGACCATTTCATGACATGGTCAACTAATACCTATCTGATATATCATTAAAAAATTAACGTTTGGCCATTATAATAATGTAGAGTATTTCTATAGGATTTTTTTATAAGAATAAATAAGTAAAATAAATTACAACTTTTCATGTTAATTTTTGCTTTAAATTTTGTATAAATTTAATGATATGGCATATTTTAGTTAGATTATCAGACCACGACATAATAACACTATTTGCGAGTTGCCTGTCGCTGCATTTATTGGATCTAGATTTGTCACTTCTTTAAAACATGTCTGTTACTTTTAGAAGTGTGAACTTATCTCCGAAGCACATATTTTAAGAAAATTGGTGCATTTAAACCCTAGACCCCCCGGTTACAAGTCTAACCAATTAGTTTTCCATAGAAAGTTAGATGAACCCTAAATTACGCAGTAGTTTTAGATATTAATAGGGCTTCGGGGCCTTAGAGACCCCGCGGGGGCTCGAGTGTTAATTGGGACCTCCTGCCGGTGCCGTGCGAACACGCCAATAACTACCTTATTTATGGACCTACAAATATGTGAAAAGGACCATTTGTGCCCCTTTCGGCCTTTCAAATGATGTATGATAGATGTATGGTCTTTTAGTGTAATTTCGTATGTTTAACAAGAATATTAGGAAATGTAGGATGAACTGATTCGATTCTGAAAATTATTTCACCAATAGGAAGCTATTATTCAAAAATATACACGGGCGAAACCGTAGGTGGAAAGTTAGTATAAAATAAATTTGAGATATCTGCCTGTAATTATAAAATTAACGCCAAACTTCCAAAATTGTAACGGAATATTTTATCAATAGTATTTAATAGTATTAAAGAATAATGCGGAGTGAAAAATGATGTTGTGATTAAAATTAGGAAAGTAGTTTACTCTGGTTTGGACACGTTGAAAGAATGAAGGATGAAAGATTGACTAAACATGTTTACATGGCTGAAGTAAAAGGAAATCTCTTTCATAAAAAAATGTCTGTCGCTAATACGTACAGGTAAAATAAATAGTCCCAGGGTACCCAGCGGAAAACCAAGTCTCCATCTTTTAGCCGATGGTTATTTGTGAGGCTATACCTAACTATAGTATCTGCAGCATGCTTCGGCTTGGTACCCTAGGAGCAACGACCGATGACACGGTTTCGGTTTTGGGAGCCGTAAGATAACCCGTGAATAAAAAATAAAATAAAAAATAAAATGTACGTGAAACATATGGAGTGACTGATAGTGTTATATATAAAATTGAAAGGGGAATGCTGAGATGGTTTACTTCTAAACAAATATATGAAGCTATAGAACCGAAAGGAACAACAAGGAAAGGACGACCAAGACGAACTTTCATTGATCAAATATCTGATGTCCTTAAAAAATGACAAATACATAGTACTAAAAATAGACGTGTATGTATGAAACGATGTATGGATGTGGATGAAGCAAGAGAAGTATGCAAAGATCGAGAGAAATATATACATACATACTCTCTGCCTACCCCTTTGGGAAACAGGCGTGAAGGTTTGTGTGTATGTATGTACTAAGGTAAAACCAAAAATGTTTTTTTTAATTTACTATAGGTAGGTACCTTGCTTCCGTTTCATACATTTATTTCATTGCAAAGTTAAAATTGCATTCACACTGTAAACCGAACACTCAAAGAAGTTTCTTAAAAGTTTTTCTACCCTCCCTATTGTAAGGGTAGGAAGTAAAAAGGGGGTTGAAAAGGGGAATATCTACAAGGGTAGATAAGGATATAATCTATGGCTTCTGACGAATGAAGCGCGTGTGTAGGTGTGAATGTTATTTTAAAAATTGGATGTACCTAAGATATAAATTAAAGAAATTAAATAGATCTATCTATCTATCATCACGCCTTTCATTCCAAGAGGGGTACGCAGAGACAATCGAATGCCATTTGTTACGATCCTGACATACCTCTTTCGTTTCTTTTATATTCATCATACCTTTTATACATGCTCGGCGATTGTGTGTATTTTTAATATTTCCATCGATCTATTAGATACATTTATTATATGTTCAATAAAAGTACTTACACCTAGGTCGTCCTCTGCCAGCATTTCCTTTTACTTCAGCCATATTTAAAACCTTTTTAATCAATCTTTCATCCTTCATTCTTTCAACGTGTTTCTTCTATAAATCTTCAAATACGCTTTATATCACACATTCTACGTAAAGACCGCATTTCTATTGCATTTATCTATAAAACCAAAATAAAAAATTGAAATTACGTATTTACAGAAAAATAATTTAACATAATTTAAGGTCACTTAATGTATTGTATTTCAGAAATTCGTTTGTGACAATCGGTGTTTATCGAACCTGGAACCGCGACCAAACATTATTACTCGCTACCTACCCTTCAATTTCACGCCATTTACCTTTGTACAATGGTTGCAAGAAATTCATATATAAACCATACTAGGCTTATACACGACATATACTCGGAGCGAAAACAACATTGAAAAACATTACACTATTTTTTTCTTGCAGTCGGGTTTTGTTGCAGTTTTCACTATTAGATAGGTTGATTCACCGGGAAGGTTTACAAGTATTAAACATCGACCTATCATGTTTAGGAGCTGAGCATTAATAGTATAAGTGAATCAAGTCTCGAAAAAAGTTAGCCCATTTTCATAGCGTATGCTGTCTAATCCGTTAGAGACATAACAAAATGACGTAGGAAAGAATTGTGTGGAATAAAATGATCAACAAAAAATCTGGGAAAAATATTGGGAATTTTTCTGAGATAAACTATTCCAATATCTCTGTAAATAATCCACCTGTATCTTTGTAATTTACCATATAGTTACTTATTGAATATATCTAAGTGAAATAGCTCTTATTTTTTCAATGGGTTTTATTGAATAGGAAATATGGGTAGTTTAACTTTGCCCCTGCTGTCTCTTTCATAATCTATCACAAAACTCAAAATTTTCTTAAAAGCGCTGTTATACCATTACCCTTCAATTATATATGTCGAATTTTTCGGTAGCTTATTGAAAATTTAAAATAATAATTATTTTATTATTTTTGCCAAATTAAAAAATCACAAATTTTTTTTTTTTTAATTTTTAATAAGCTACAAAAAAAGCGATATAAAGGTATATAATTGAAGAATAATGGTATAAGAGCGCTTTAAAAAAAATTTAGAGTTTTGTGATAGATTATGAAAGATACAGAAGGGGCAGAATAATCCTTATCCTATATATAGGTTCCTTCTGCATTCAAAGATTTAGGGGTAAATGCAGTCAAATGGAGGCAAAAGATAACGATAAGCTAAGATGCGATTTTTTGCACAGAGTTTAAGGGCTGGAAAGGGCCATAGGCTATATTTTAGCCCGGAAATCATTCTGGATAACATTTTTTCACGGGCAAAGCCGAAACGGAGAACTAGTCATTAAATGAGTAGGAAAAAAACTGACTACCAACCAAAACATTATCTCTGACCTTTACAAAATCAAAACGGTCATTTAGAAAAATAACGCAACTAAACGTCGTCGGGAAGACGTCGCACCGACAATTACCCCTAATAAATAATAATTTTAATAATCAGCGTTTATAAAAACTCGAAGCACGTCCAATAATTGCGATACGGCACCATAGCAATCGGCCAACAATAGTTATTACATCGATTATGTCGATAACTCGACTCGACACCGGCTATTTGGATAGTGGTCTCGATTATCGATAATTTGGCCCTCGGCTGAGCTCCTGATGCGTCATAAATCGGCGCCCGAACGATGGATTTGATAGATTCTTTTTTATACATTTTGTCGGGGGCATAGAAATGGCAGGTGAATGGTTTAAACACTTCGGAATTCTATATAGTGAAGTCTTTACTCGGAAAATACTTATTTACTTTCATACGGGAAGAAAATTTATTTGTAAAGTTTTCAAATACATCATAAGAAACTTTTTTTGCGGGTTCTTGCTTTGTTTTAAGTTAATTTATAAACTAGACACTCGTTGTTAGTAATGAGCGCGCTCGAATATTCATTCTAAGGTAATCGACAACTTTCTTCCCTTGGTGAACAATCTACTATTCCATGGCTAAAGTTTGCTTGGGATTTACAGGGTAAAAAAAATTTTGAAATTAGTTTGACAGAGACACATTTTTTTATATAAAAGCTGTAAAACTGCAGTTAAATTAAGAATCGAATCCATCTCCAATGCATAAAATCGAGTAGAAGCCGTGATTTAAAATCGATTCGCCATTTTATATTCATTTGAGGGAGAAAAGAAAAGGAGGTATGAAGCATTTTAAATTTCCGGAGATACTCGCACATAAAGCGGGAGCCGCGCGTACCTTGAAAAAGAAACGCTACATTAAAATGCCGTAAAATCATCCATAAAGTTTATAGCTCACCAGTTTATGGGTATGCTACCAAGACCATCCAAACGATCGCATTAAACCTTACAACCTGGCTAAATCACTAATTACTGTTCTTAGCTAACTGTACAGTAAATGAGATTAGACTGGCCCTGAGCATCGTCTAGCCGCATCGTTAAGTCTGTCGTATAATGAGGGGTAAACAGAGAATTCTTTACAAATGAAATCACTACTAATTAAAAACCAACGTTTAAATAACTTAACACTAACATTACCGACATAAACAGTTTTGTTAATTAATCGTTTAATAATGCTTACATACATAGCTCTACGTGATTGTCTTCTATTATCCACACATAACATACATGCATTTACGTCATTTTTTAAAGATTTATTATATTAATAATAACTAAGCAAAAATTTAATTTCCGGGGGAATAAGATTCTGATGTTTTACCGGAATGAAAAGCCTATGTCTTTGGCTCTCATACTATCTAGGTTCACCGAAACCGACCACAGGCTCGTTCAATTCTCGAACGAACGGTCCGACTAGCTAGATCATCCGGCGGCCGGAATTGGAAATTTTCGGTGCGATGCCGAAACTACTACTACTAAATCAAACATACAGACTTTCGCATTTAGGTTTAATATTAGGCTATTCGTTACCTAGTACTTTAATAATGATATTGCACTGTGGAAGCACAACAGAAATATATACATAATAATAATTATTATCACATCACTATATATTTTAAAACAAAGTCTCCCGCGTCTGTCTGTCTGTGACCTTTTCACGCAAAAACTACTAAACCGATATTGTAGTGGTTTTCACTATTAGATAGGTTAATTCACCTGGAAGGTTTACGAGTATTAAACATGGACCTATCATGTTTAGGAGCTGAGCATTATATAAGTAAATCAAGTCGGGGAAAAGATATAACAAAATGATGTAGGAAAGTCCATGGTAGTATATATATCTCTAATAGGTAAGTAGTTTTAAGCGTATTTATACCCATGAGCCGGGGGCGGGTTTGCTATAATATTACAAATGCGAAAGTAACTCTGTCTGTTACGCTTTCACGGCTAAACCACTAAATCGATTTTGACGGAATTTCATACGGAGAAAGCTTGAAACCTAGCGAAGGACATAAGCTACTTCTTTTTTAATTCACCCCTCTAAGGGGGTATAATAGGGGATGAAAGTTAGTATGGGTCCCACAGGCGAAGTCTAGACTTTTTTATATACAAAGGAATAAGGTTAGCACTACCGCCACATGTACTGACCAAGGAATACACTTTGTTCTAAATTTTGTAGTTCTTAACTTTAGTATTACACTATAACCTTAATTTTGCAATCGCAAGTTTGGCGTCGGTGGTCAAGTGGGTAAAACGTCGGCTCACAAATAAGAAGTCACGGGTTCGATCCCTACATCCGACCATGTACCAATGTGTTTTTATAATAAAAAATTATGTACATTATCCGACAAACCGTACAAAGAGGCTTTTCCATCTACATACTTCAAAAAATCTTCGGCTAAGTGAGGAAGACTTTGTCTTCCGCTGGGTACCCTGGGGCCGGCAACGGTTCCCGGGAGCTGTCAGGTAACCCGTGAAGATTTTTTTTTCTAAACCCACACCCTTCGCCCCGCATACAATTTTGTAGTTCTTAACTTTATGTATTATACTATAACCTTAATTTTGCAATCGGTTAAAAGTAACTCTATTATCAAAAATGTCCGTTACGCCCTTATGGGCTCCGAGTGACGTAGTTAACTGAATCGTGCCCAACTCGTAGGGAGGTTGGCTTGTAATGGAAGTTACCTCCTTCCCCCAACTGGGAGAGGTTTGGCCTGGAATGGGTTTCTATCAATCTTCTCCATTCCACGCCATTCGTAAATTCTATTTTTATTTGTAGTACGTACTACAGCTTCTTGACACTCAAAGTAGCCAGGTTCAAGTCTCAGGTTGTGCAAAATATGTGTATCGAGACTATGAAAGTAATGATGATGAAAGAAACGAAAGAGGTATGTCAGGATCGTAACAAATGGCATTCGATTGTCTCTGCCTACCCCTCTTGGTATAAAAGGAGTGATGATAAATAAATAGATAGACTATAGATAATATCCGCTATGATCGCTGTATTCACCAAAATTAGGTACTTTAGCCGTTTTGGCGTTCATTCAAATAAAATAAATTTGAAACGATTGTCATTGCACTATTTAATATGGTCAACTGACTAAATATGGTCACTTTACCGACTATGGATTTGGCCGACTAGCCGACTAACTATCAATCGGTCCCAAAATGATCGACTAGTCGCCGACTATTCGGTTGCTACTTTTCCTGTACAATCATAACTGCCGAATAGCCGCAATATTTTCCGACTAATCGCCGACTATAAAAATGACTAAATAGTCGGCTTGGTGGCCTAGTCGGTAGATTCCTAGTAACCATTGTTCTATCAACCATACCTACCTATCTAAATATATATCTAAAGCTGTCGTGTCGCTTACTGATTGACAATCAACGCACAGCCTATACCACTGAAGTTATAAATAAATATAAAAATTGGAAGATATATTCCTTAGGGAGTGTAGAGGTGCTAGTGGAGTTTTTCGAAAATCAACCCCTAAGGGGGTGTAAACGTTGCATTCCATTACAACGCGTACAAAGCCGTGGGCAACTGCTAGTATTAAATAAATTACTTATATTTGCTGCAGCTATTTATATTTACGTTTTGTCTGTTTCATCTTCAAGCAAAGTCGGGCATATAACTAGTATAAAATAAAATAGGGTGAATGCACAAGTACTAACCCATCAGTGGTTTAATCTATTGGATTTAGTTCAGTTGGTGGAATGAATTGTTTTGTTTACCCTATAGATTTGTATAGGGGGAGAAACTGGAGATGTGACTCTCAAATATTTATAACTTTAGATAAACTCATTTCATTTCCTCTTGTCGTCATGTATGGTGTCTTATTACGTAATATCACGGCGTTTATGCTTTGTGGTGTAGGCAGCAGAATTAGCCAGAAATAAAAATACGCATTTTTAAATTATATAAAAAAGTCTATTTCAGATAATTTTCTTTGATGTCACATGAATGCAGCATAATTTTTTTTTTACTTTTTCCTCAAAATCGAAATTCGATTATTTACGCTATAGGCCCGTGATTGGGTCATCAAATTCTACATAATGTACCAATGGGAAAATTTAGGTTCTGTTCTACCCTTTTTATCTTTCTGCTTCCGAAACACTCTTTTAGCCAATGGTATTTGTGAGGCTATACCTAACAAGTGGTCAGTTCTGTTGAGGTATATTTAGATGAAAAATCCGTTTTTTTTTTATCAAAAAGCGAGGTGTGTCGCATTATGTACATAAGTTTTTAATTATACCAGACACCTTAGTCACACGGCCGCGAAAGATATATTTGTTTGTTGTCTCTGTCTATCCCTCATGAGGTAAAATGCTTGATGATAGATCTAGCCTAGGTAAATATGAACATTGTTTACTACTCTAGCCATCCCTATAAGCAATAAACGCCGTATCGATATGAATAAACGAATAGGCAATTCCTTTAATCTGCCCTTTGCAGGCGGTTTATCGGCACGTGCCGCCGGTACCCTAATCATATATTTAGATGTATAGCTACTGCTGCGGAACCACCCCTCAGTTTTTGATAACGTTTATCAATCAAAAACAGACCTGCAGGGGTGCTGAGGAAATCTTAGGTTATTTTTACCAATGGGATGCTTTTCCATCTAAATATACCTCAACAGAACTGGCCACTCGTTAGGTATAGCCTCACAAATACCATCGGCTAAAAGATAAAGCTTTGTCTTCCAGGTACCCTGCATGGGTCCGATAACACGGTTTCGGGAGCCGTAATGACAACCCGTAAAGAGAAAAGAACCATTGAATTTTTGTAATAGGTCTTTCACAGTGACTATAATACGTCTTGTAAAAAACGAATGCCATTCGTTTGTCTCTGCCTACCCCTCTTGAGATAAAATGCGTGTTGATAGATAAATGTATTATTAAAAAAAAGAAAGATTAAAAACATCACTTCCAAAGTTCCAAACCCAATTATATATGTATTACAGATAGATACATGCTACCGCGGACCTTTTTAAGGATATATTTATATTATTTCGTGAAAAATTTTTTTTTTAATTAACGACCATTCGAACCAATTCAATTTAAGACACGACATCAGCATTAATACCACATCTTTTTACCGGATCAATATAGGCGATAATTATTACAGTGCGTCGGTGGCCGAGTAGTTAAATCGTCTGGTATTAACTTAGCCAGACCACGGGTTCGATCCCGGATCTCGGCCATGTATTAATTAAAAACTTATGTACATAATCCGACAAACCACACTTAGAGGCTTTTCCATCTAAATATACCTCAACAGAACTGGCCACTTGTTAGGTATAGTCTCACAAATACTATCGGCTAAACGAGGGAGACCAGGACTTCTGGTCTTCCGCTGGGTACCCTGTAACCGTAACACGGCAACCCATGAAGATAGAAAAAAAAAATATTAAAGAAAAGTATTATAGTATTTATTTATCTCTATACAATTTCTACACGGGTGAAGCCGCTTGCAAAACGCTAGTAAATTCATAATTCGCTTCCTCATACAAAACCACCCCTCTGTTGTTTGTATTGCAACTGATATGGGGGTATGTTTCTGATATGTTTTCTTTGTAGCACGGACCATTGATTCTTTCTATTCAAAATTATATACTAGTCATGCCTACGGATTTGGTAACTCTTTTACGGGTAGGTACCTTAAGATACCGGGTGCCTTAAGGGGAAGTCAGTCATCAAAATGCAAGTTTTAATCAAATTTTTCAGAAAACCTGATCTATTTACGAAGCTGAATTTTTTTTATTGATTTTGAGGATATGACAAATATTGTTATTGGTTTGAAAATATGATTAGAAACATTTTTCTCGATAGAAAAAAATCCTAAATACATCTCTGAAAACTTTATTTATCAAATTTTATGGCTATAATAAGATGGTACCATTACAAAAATTAACATGAATATTTTTTTGGTAATTATCTATCGTTTCATTGTAAAATTATTTCTTTGTTGTATAATTTTTTTTTCAAAATTGCGTTTTCAACAAAAAATATCGCTTACGTTGAATCGCTTACTGCTTCTATCCTGCTCGCGTGAGCTTTATTTATATATTCATCTGTCTCATTTAACGATTTAGTCTCATATGATCATTTTATGGATTAGTGTAGGTAATATGGAACTCCAGAGGTCGATTTCGTATTGGGGGTCCAAAATATCATGGAGAAAAAAATGCCTACCAAATGCAATGTCTACAAAAATAATCGTCAATCATTCCGCGGTCATATGCATATTCTAGTCCTGTATTCTGAGCCAATATTTGTCCGGAATAGGCTGAATGGATATTGGATGGATAAAGGATTCCAAAGATATGACGGTTTAAACGGGAGGGGAATCAAACCCAGGACAGTCTGGCTCGTTACCAAACCGCTAGGCTACACCTGTCGTTATTTTCACAAAAGAGTTTCCCCGCCAAAGATCAATTGTTCAATGTTTATTTACTAATATTATTTCGCTCGAGCAAATCTAAACACAATTACCCCATACAAACAGTACATGCATGGCCCCGGGCTTGACACATGGTGCGGGATACATGCCTCGACGCTTCCCTGTGTAACCTGTGTTTACAAATATTTTTCAGTTGCTTTGAAATATTTTTTTCGTTTTAGTCACAGAATTCGGGCGCTGTGCGTTTTTCGAATATTTGCTACCTCCTCTGTCACCCCGCGTTCACGTCGTGTGCGATAGAGAGAGTTGTCTTTAATTTCGTGCAAAATAGGTGTTTAGGTGTTAACGTTTTTCTATACTTAAACGTTAACGAAATTATTTGATTTTAGTCTATATCGTTTTGTTACATCATAAACTAAGTCGGCTTGTTTTGATTTTTTTCAAAATTTTGTTTAGTTTCATAATGGACAACATTTCATTTTTTTAATCACCCATTTTTATTACTTTAATTAAAAATATATTAAAAAATAAGTTACACGTATTTTTATATTTTATTTTTGGTTGAGTTTTTATATTTTTAATTTAATTATGAATTTTTATAAATTCTGAGGACTTATAAACTAAAAACCTTAGCTAGGACTAAAATTAAGAAATATAAACTGTCACCCAAAGAAAGTGACTGATAGTGTCAGTCAAGCCACAGAGTATACGTTATAGAAATGCAAAGAGTATAATATGCCGTTTTCCAAATAGGTGTTGCCGTAGCCGGAACTCAAATCGCCAACAACATTATTCATAATGTATATAATAATACTAGCTTTTGTCCGCGGTTTCACTCGTAAATATATTTCCTGTAATAGCCCATTCGAAACTAGCAAAACTTCCAAAAAATATTATATAAAAGAAATATTTTTATAATTATATTTAAAGAATAATTATTAATTTAGCTTCAAATTGAATAAAAATGGGTAAAATTAATAGAAGGCAACACCTGAGTTCAATAACTAACAACTCTGCCAACAGACATTAGTATTTTTAAATTAGAGGGTTAGCACAGATTAGGGCACCTATTAATCCTTATTTTTCAATATTTCAGTATTTTTAAAATAACTCGAAAATTAAAGGATATAGAAACAAAAAAAAATGAAAAATAAGCTTTCTAGCATGTAATCTCCAAATGGTTTTCGAATTTTGGTACCTTACGAAAAATGAAATGTTGTCCATTATAACAAGATAAGTTTTAGTTAAAAAAAACGATTTTTGAGGATCAATTATTTCTCAATTTATAAGCAATATGAAAAAAAACAAAAACGAGTCGACCTAGTTTTTACTTGTCTCTATAACATATAAAAAAACAGCAAGAACGGATTATGTTTAGTGGGGTAGAAACGTTAACGCATTTTGAATTCAGAACATTTTTAGCTAAACAGTAGCCCACGCACTGGTCGAGATTGAACACAGGCCACACATTAGCGATATAAATCATACGATTTAGATCACATGCAGTTCACTCAATCACACAGACACTACAGGCTTGGATTTACACTAGGGGCCACAGGGGCCAGTGCCCAGGGCGGCAAAATTGAAGGGGCGGCAATTCGGATAGAAAAATAAATTATTTTTTTCGCGTTATTGAAAATGCTTTAAAAAGTGTAATTGTATTGAGAACATTTGCACATTTAATGTTTCTTTATCCCGTTTATAACAAAAATAATAGATGATTCATTTTATTTCTTAAAAAAATGTAGGATTTATGCAATTTTTCACGGTGCCCCAGGGCAGCACTAAGGGTAAATCTGGCCCTGCTGAGAGTATACAAGATTCGATTAAACAAAGTGTCAAACATCCGTGTAAGTGTGTAACATATCGTTCCGGCCAACGAAATCAACCACAAATAAAACGATTTGAAAACGGATGGCGGACCGTACGTTACAAGAATTAGACGAGTCTGTGGTCGATTTCGGCGGATCGTATGGCGGCGCGCCGGCGATTGGACGAATGAGTGGGCACCTTTACTAATCAATTAGTGATGTCCTAATATCTATCATCACGCCTTTTATCCCATGAGGGGTAGGTAGAGACAATCGAATGTCTTTTGTTACGATTGTACATCTTTTTTATATTCATCATACCTTTCATACATGTTCGGCGATTGTGTGAACTTTTAATATTTCCATCGATCAATTAATTTTTATATGTTCAATAAAAGTACACCTAGGTCGTCCTCTGCCAGCATTTCCTTTCACTTCAGCCATATAAACCTTTTTAGTCAATCTTTCATCCGTCATTCTTTTAACGTGTCCAAATCAGCGTACCCTACATATATAAACTACTTTTCTTCATTTTAGTCACAACATCATCTTTCACTCCAAATTCTTCTCTAGTGACATCGTATTAAAGACCGCACACTGTATTTATCTTACTTTCATGCTTCTTATTCCTTACCCAAGTCTCCTTCCATAAGTAAGTGATGGAAATAAAACATGTAGGTATTCAAATTTGGTTTTGGTTTTGGTTGGTATGGGTTTACAACCATATTGTACCCGTGCGAAGCCGAGAGCGGGTCGCTAGTATTTAAAAATATTTTTTACGATTTTCTCGTGTCCTTTAAATCACATGAAATCAAATTGGATTAAAGTACTTTAATGAATAAGACCTGAGAATATAATCAAAATTGGACAACACAAAGCTCAAATAATACCTCCTCCATAGACGATCACACATGGACAAAATCCTTCGATAATTGAATTGGTCCGAATTTTAATCGAATTCTGTGTATATAAGTTTAAGAATTGAAGAAAATTTAATTTATATTTAAAGAACATACTAGCAACCAATCAAAATGAAGGCATCTGTCTTCCCCCAATCAAAATATTTGTATATAAAACATCCCCTCTGTTCTTTCACAACGTTATCTCTAAGTAGACAACGATCCTTAACTTTTTGTTAATACGTCGTGTCTTGCACCCGACAAAGCGGTAAATAGAATTAAAAAAATAATAATAAAAAACAGACAACACTACCGCGTAGAGACGTGGCTAATGTGTAATGCGGTTGGCTTTTTATACTATGCCGGTGCCTCTTTTTTCTTTTTAAACTTTTTATTTTCTTAATTTCCCCGCTCTACTCGGCCACGGTGGGTATTGATCGAAAAATCCGATTTCGAAATGGGCGCCCAAAGAGGTTTATTGTTGCGTTCAAAAAAAAGTTATTTAAAGTCGAGAATGCAATTCTCACATGTCACGTTCAAGAATTGAAGGGGCGTCGGCTGATTTTTTTTAAAAGCAATTATTGTATCGAATGGATTGTTCGACATGAAAAAACTCATTTATTTTTTCGTATGGCAACTCCGCGGTTTCAATACGTGTGTCTGATTAATATTGCGTAAACATTGCTGTGCTACTGTTTCAAAATAGCTTTTATGTCTTTTAATATTAGGCTTATTATGTACTGACTATACCTACCTATTGCTTATTGCTTAAGGGTCCGTGGCTGTCGGCCATCTTATATCTGTCAAAAATATGGCAAATCTCAATGAATCCTAGAAAAATGAGTTTATTTATACAACATTTTAAACTTAAATTGTTTATAATTATTATTTTAAATTGGATTAAGCCATATTTTTATTATTTAGGGTTTTAAATATGCGTAGTTTTTAAAACAAACATTGCTATTGCGAGACACAACTAACTACTAAAAAAACTAAAAAAAGATCTTTCAAAGAGAAATAATAATATAGACAGAGAAACATAGAGTTAGTTTTTGTCCCTCTCATTGTAACCGATTAATACATTTTGACAATTTACGCAATAAATAAAAGGTACTTTTATATGTTGCAAGCGTAGGAGCTTTTAGTTACGTAGTAATTTATTATTTAATCTATGCTTTTAGTCTAAAAATTAAAAACAAACTTACAATGATGTTGTGAAGGCGCCTTTCCCGCCAAATAATCTTCTTTACATATAAATTTGTTATCATCTAAAACATATAGTTCTTCACCAGTTGACAACTGTTTTCTACACACGAGACAAGTGAAACAATTTAGATGAAATACTTTTTCCCTGGCCTTTCTGACCAGATCTGATGGTGATATTCCATGACCGCAACCACTGCATTTTGTTCCATATCGTCTGTGAACAAAAAAAAAATTCCATTAGAAATATATCAGGTACGAATGGTATGATGAATGCAAAAGAAGCGAAAGTGGTATGTCAGGATCGTAGCAAATGGCATTTGATTTGATAGATAGAAAGATAAGGAAACTGATCTCCAATAGATGGCGTCTTTTACAAAATAAATAAATTGGTCTAATTTTAAAAGAAACATTAAATTTTGATTTGTTTATTCATTTTTCGTCATTATAAACAATCTTCAAAATAAAAAAACTCATTTATATAGATACTATCGGACCCGGCAGACGTTGTCCTGCCCAAACGTTGACTTGCCCGCACTACCCCTACCCCTACTCCTACCCCTACCCCTACCCCTAACCCTATATAAAAAAAATTTAGGGGTGGACCACCCTTAACATTTAGGGGGATGAAAAATAGATGTTGTCCGATTCTCAACCCTAACGGATATGCATACAAAATTTCATAAGGATCGGTCAAGCCGTTTCGGAGGAGTATGGGAACGAACATTGTGACAGGAGAATTTTATATATTAGAAGTATAATAAATAGGAATATATCATGTATGAAAAGTAGGTATGATGAATATATAAATTAACTTAAAAAAAAAGTGTACCGACTTCAAAAATTTGCACTGAAAAGTAATAAATAATAAATATTTCGTCGTAGAATTTGAAGATTTTGGTCATATGTCTGTGAGATAATATCGAGAAATTATTATATCCTTAAAAAAATAAGTCGTCAAAATCGGTACATATTTCATCGAGATATTAAGAAAAATTTACTTATAAAGTCAGTTGTTTCAAAATTACTGGAAAAACTTATGAACCAATTTTTATGAGATAAAAATGTGACCAATCCGGAAGAATTATCTGTCGATTAAAAAAGAAATCATCAAAATCGGTTCATAAACGACGAAGTTTTCCACGAACACACATAAAAAAAACTATACGGTTGAATTGAAAAACGCCTTTTATTTGAAGTCGTTAAAAAGAAGCGAAAGATGTATGCCAGGATCATAGCCAATGGCATTCGATTATCTCTACCTATCCTTCTTGGATAAAAGGCGTGATGATAGATAGAATTAGAAAAAAATAGAAGGAAATCGTTGAAATTACATAGTTGTGAAGAACCAGAGGGAAGGTAGAATAAAGTCGTGGTCGATTTTAACTAACTTTCTACCCCGGCTTCGACCGATTTTCAAAATACTAAAGCTCTTAGCATTAACCTACCTCAATAAACGCAAAATAATTTTTAAATCGGATTGCTAGTTCCTGAGATTACCGCGTTTAAAACAAAGTACTCTTCATAGTACTAGCATTCCGCCCCCGGCTTCGCCCGTGGATATTTACGAGCAAAATAAAATATTACCTATACCTACCCCTACCCCCACCCCTACCCCTACCCCACCCCTACCCCTACTTCTACCCTCTACCACTACCACTACCTCTACATATCACCAATAGTTTTCGCAGCGCACGCGATGTAAGGAATTTCTTAGGTAATTTTTTGTTACACCTTGGGTTACATTATTGGAGTTTTAGTAAGGATCCCTAATTTTTTTGAAAATAGAATATAGCCTATGGTGAAAGAATTTTTGAAATCGGCACAGTAGTTTTTGAGTTTATTCATTACAAACATACACACAAAAATACAAATCTTTCCTCTTTATAATATTAGTATAGATAGAAGATAAGGTATAGCTTTTTTTATTATTTACGGGTTGCCTTATGGCTCCCAGGGTACCCAGTGAGGTTATACCTAACGAGTGGCCAGTTCTGTTAAGGTATATTTAGATGGAAAAGCCTCTAAGTGTGATCCCATTGGTACATGTCAGGAATCGAACCGACGGCCTAGTTAATACCAGACGTCTTAACCACTCGGCTACAGACGCACGTATAGCTTATGGGTCCCGAAGCCAGCCAAGACAGCGACGTATCTCCATCGATTTTAGATACTTGAGTAATTCTTTTAGCACCGAATTCAGGTTTTTAATTGACACATTTAACATCCGGTTTTCTTACTACAAAGTAGCACGTATTGGTGATAAACGGTGTGTGATTAACCACTTCGCACTGTGTTTGTCTATTTGGTTTGTTTCAACGGGACCACGTTTCAAAATCAGGTTTGTTGTATGGGAGCCCCCCTTAAATATTAATGTTATTATTTATTTTTAAAGTGAATATATTTAACTAAATATTCTGTGAATATTTCAAGCGTCTACCTGTTGCCGTTATCAATATCGAGCAAATACGAGCAAAAAAATCACGTTTGTTGTATGGGGTCCCCCTTAAATGTTTATTTTATTGTTTTTTAGTATTTGTTTTGTTGTTATAGCGGCAACAGAAATACATCATCTGTGAAAATTTCAACTGTCTAACTATCACGGTTCATGAGATACAGCCTGGTGACAGCGGAGCCTTAGTAATAGGGTTTCTATTTTTTACCCTTTGGGTACGGAACCCTAAAAACGAGCAACCCTTACAGTAGTCGCATTAGATATGTAACATCTGTCATCTCACCTTACACGCACACACTGTTAGCTGACAGTACCAACCTCTCGGAAAATGGGTTGGTACCATCTTACGGCCAACTCTACCACCGCGCGCTCAACAAACCTTAGACTATAATTATGAACATTTAAAAAGTATGCCTGGGTCCCAGTCACTCCCAGTACACGAATTCCTAGGCAATCCATGGTCATCATTTTATTTGTGCCAAGAGCATGTCGTGACGCAAACCCCAAAAAAGGGTTTTATTCAATCTTTGAGTAGGTACTCAAAGTATTCAATCAATGGACATTATGGATTAAAAGAGTAGATAAGATTTTAAAAAAATCGACCCATCAACAATGTAAACCGAAGACATACCTATAGCAAACATTTTTTTTATAATTTTTTACATCACATTGCATTATTAACACGATAATTTGCATAAACGATACCTTAGGCAATGAATTATTCATGCATTGAACTGTGTTCATATCAGATGTGCGAAATTATTAAAATATTGATTTACTACAGTGTTTTAGATTTTTTTCATAAGTAGATAACCAATTATTTTCGGGGAGGGGGACATCCTGTCACCCATTTACGGATTCCGTTGCCTAGCCTACCGAAATATGAGAGAATAAAAGCAGCTCTGTCTAATAATTATATTACTTATATCTTTCTATCTCTATCATCACGCCTTTTATCCTAAAAGGGGTAAGCTAAGACAATCGAATGTCATTTGCTACGATCCTGACATACCTCTTTCGCTTCTATTATATTCATCATACCTTTCATACATATGTCTAAATATATAATTCGGATCCAAAAAAAAAATTATTAAGTAATTTACATTTTGTGAGATTCATTGGCTGAATAAACTGTAGATCTTTGTCATTACTATTCAAATAAGATTTTGACGAGATTATAAAAAACCTTTTACAAACCGAGGGAAAGTTTTGATAAAGGAACTCGCTTGATTCATGCATTTGTTATACATTACAAAGTGTTACAATGTAATGTGTGAGATAAATAAATATGTAAATCTGTTACTTTTTTCAATTAACATCTTTATAAATAAAAATTAATGCTATTCGTTGGTACACTTGAGAACGTCTGAACCGATTTGGCAAAATAAACATTTTAGGGAAAGAAAAATTTGAAAATACGTGCTCTTTTTCCTATGGGATTGTTGTATGAACTCAAGACTATGAAAGTTAATATGGGCTACACGAGCGAAGCCGGGGTGGAAGCTAGTACTTAAATAATAATATTTCTATTCCATGCTTTGGGTTTTAGGTTTTAGTTGTTAGAAATTTAGCAAAATTCAAAACTATTTCACGGGTACCAAGCTGAAGTAACTTAAGTATACCTCAATTAGGCGATTATAATTTGATATGGAATATTATAGATTGTAAAGCATTTGATTTGAAGTCAGGCTCTATGCAAACATGGTTACTAGGTGCTTGTGCTGTGTGTTGCTGCTCCGCTCCTTTGAGTCGTAGCGTGATGTTATATAGCCTATAACATTCCTCAACAATTGGGCAATCAAATCCGGCTGGTAGTTCCACGAATGAACTTCAGCTTTTAAGTATAGATAACACGAGATCAGTTTTCCTAGGGTTTAAATATTGATTAAATAGCATTTAGATAGTACTATATATGTACCTATACTAGAAAATAACAGACACATGCGTAATCTATACTAATAATAATAATATTATAAAGAGGAAAGATTTGTATTTTTGTATGTTTGTGTGTATGTTTGTAATTAATAAATTCAAAAACTACTGTGCCGATTTAAAAAAATCTTTCACCATTGGAAAGCTACATTTACCCTGAGTGACATAGGCTATATTCATTTTCAAAAAAATTAGGGATCCTTACTAAAACTCCAATAAACTACAATAACCCAAGGTGTAAAAAAATTACCTAAGAAATTCCTGGAGGTAGTGGTAGAGAGTAGGGGGTAGGAGTAGAAGTAGGGGTAGGGGTAGGAGTAGGGTATGGAGGTAGGGGTTTATTTTGTTCGTAAATATCCACGGGCGAAGACGGGGGCGGAATGCTAGTCATATATATAACCCTAAAAAGTATAAAAGAAAAGAAGACACAAATCCAAAATGACTGAATTCAAAAATAAACCAACATACTTTTTATAAAAGCTCATTATAGACCTACCCTAATGTGAGTACTATCAACTATCAACGGAAATGACATCATTCTAGGTTACGACGCCAAAATGTCACCGAATTAAGTCATCAAAATAACCGAAAAACACCAAAATTAAACCATCAAATAGGAGGAAGTAGTAAGTGAACTTACTTCCTGTGCCACCTAACCTGCGACAAAGGTCTTTTTTGTGGAAACTTTTTATAACGACTTAATATTAAAAAGATTGTTGGTTTGTCTATGGAAAATTATACAAATTTAAAAATGGAATAGTTTTTGTTTGTCTATGACTATGGTTCTGTGTTAAAAAAGTGTCTGTGATCTACTGATCTGATTCTGAAAATTCTTTCACTAATAGGAAGCTACATTATCCCTTGTTTTGTTTGAAAATATCCGCGGGCAAAGCCGGGGGCGGAAAGCCCTCTAACTATATCTGTGCAAAAAATATGTCGATCCGTTGCTATGTTTATTATATCTCTATACTAATAATTAAGGTCAAGAGTTTGTTTGTTTGAACGCGCTAATCTCTGGAACATAACAGTTGAAACATATTTTGCATGATGATAGCCCCAATTCTTATCATCATCATCCATAGAGTACTAAGCCTATGGAGGGGCCATAGACGGGCTCCCCCTTTCGCCAATTTTTTCCTCTTTGACCAGTTAAACTGACCAGGTGCGCAGTAATAAGTTATCTTAGATTTCGTTGGTATCGTTTTGTATCGCGAGACAGAGCTCTAGGAAAATAGTTAATTGTGATGTTTTAAACGGGAAAGGCGATCTAGGGCGTCAAACTTAGTGTTTCCTTGTATTTTAACATAATCATCATATAACGTAAAATCAGTTGCGACAATAAAACGTTGATAGATAGAAAGATGATTATTCTAGAACTTCCTCGTCTGTCTAAAATAGCCTGAATTCTACTTGGTTTCTGACAACCTATATGACCCATACAAAAAAAACTACTTCTTATGCCCTAATACATGTCTTCATACACAAACAGATATCGTCATACAAAATAAACTTCACAATAAAGGTCGAAGTGTGATAATGATATTCTCACGTTTGTTTATTTGAAAATTAATTAAACTCACTTTATGACATCCTTCATAGTTTTAGCACTTAGCGCGGCACATTAATGACAGCATATCTATTTTGTAGACAAAAACTAAACAATCCATTAGCGAAGTTCTCCTTTTTTTGAAGTCGCTAAAATATGATGATGTAAGATATTAGCAGACCGTTCCACTTCTCTGTGGTTTGGTGACAATTTCTCATAAGAAATATTGCTCGAAAAACAGAATGAAGACAGAACACAAACAAACACATCTTTACGGACTTTATTCCCTGCGGTGTGGCCAGATGCACCAGTAACAGTGTCCACTTGATGCCAATTGTCCATATTGAACAGTACAGGTGGTAAGCATATTGCCGCACTTAAGAGCCCTATATCCTACTATTCTCAATTTCTCTGTAAATAATCCACCTGTGCTGTGTCACTGTAATTTACCATATAGTTACTTATTGAATATATCTAAGTGAAATAGCTGTTATTTTTTCAATGGGTTTTATTGAATTGGAAATATGGGTGGTTAAATAAAAGATTATTTTCCCCCTGTTCTTTTATAATCTATCACAATTTCTTTTAAATTCAAAATTATCATTATTTTATTATTTTTGACCAATTAAAAAATTATAAAATAATTTTTATTTTGAATTTTCAATAAGCTACCAAATAACACAAGACGTTTAATTGAAGGGTAAAATTAAGAGCTTTGTGATAGAGTATGAAAAAGAAAACGGGGGCAAAGTTTAACCACCCATATTTCCTATTCAATAAAACCCAATGAAAAAATAACAGCTATTTCACTTAGATTACTGAGTAACTATATGGTAAATTACAGTGACACAGGTGGATTATTTACAGAGAAATTGGGAATAGTTTATCCCAGAAAAAATATGGATATAGAAACCTTAATGAAACTAGATGAGTTACTTCTTTAACAGACGTAAATATTTTTTTTTTTAGTTATTCTAGTGTTTGCCTCCGAAGCAATGTAGGTATATATGAAGAGTTTGTTTATTTGTTTGTTACCAGTCGGATTTGAATTTTTTTTTTGCATTCTTGAGGAAGGAAGGAAGGCAATTTCCCGCAATAGAGTCTCCAAACTCTATGTATTTCTAATTTCTTAAATAAACTTGAATTACCTGAAGAAATCATTCCGGCAGAACAGCTTATTGTCCCTGGAATAACATTTGTCAGCAAGTGGTGCTCTGCAGTCCACGCACCGAACACACGAAGCGTGCCATGCTCGCTCTAGGACGTGTAACAGGAACTTGTCTAGTATGGGCTTCTCACACCCGGCGCACGCCATGGCGCCTCCGACCTCGCCTCGTCCTGGGGAAGAGAAAATATTTTGTTAAAACAAATCCCCGCCGCACGCAAAAACTACTGATCGCATTTTGTTACAGTTATCTTTATAAGATAGTTTGATTCACCGGGAAGGTATGGGCCTATCATGTTTAGGAGCTAAGCATTAACAGTACAATCAAGTCGGGGGAAAAGATAGTCTCAGCGAGTTTTCATGGCGTATGCTGTCTAATCCGTCAGATATATAACAAAATGATATAGAAAAGAATAAAATTATTTACAAAAAAGTCCTCGGTAGCATATATCTATCTCTAATAGATAGGATTTAATGAATTTGGTTAATTTTTTGATTTGAAAGAGTTGGTCTGATAATATTGACGATAGTTGAACGCTGCGCGGATTAGTTAATAATATTATTAATACTTGGTAGGTATAAGATGCAGGGGAGTTAGCATACATTTTGACAGCGACACTTTCGTTTCGGTCGAATGGCCTTGAACAGGCCAAAACGTTATGTCCAACAAGGACCGGCCAGAGATAGCCCGGACCGGGCATACCCTGCACAAGAATGCCGAGCAATTTGCTTGGCCGGACACAGAATTTTCCCGCACATTGTTGGGCCGGACCTCTCGGCCCCGGGCTATCTCTGGCCGGTCCTTGTTGGACATGAACGTTTTGGCCTGTTCAAGGCCATTCGACCGAAACGAAAGTGTCGCTGTCAAAATGTATGCTAACTCCCCTGACAAGTATAAGATATCACAGTACTTGGATGATAAGCATTCGTGGGCATAGCTGGTGATCCTTCCTTTCAATAATTAGATAGTGTAGCATGGCAATTATTTGGCCTCACATAAATTTAAGAAAAAAAAAAAAAAAAAAAAAAGTCATTTTTTTTTTGTGAGAGTTGTCAAAAAGTAGTACCCAGCCGAGTTAGCATACATTTTGACAGCGACACTTTCGTTTCGGTCGAATGGCCTTGAACAGGCCAAAACGTTCATGTCCAACAAGGACCGGCCAGAGATAGCCCGGACCGGGCATGCCCTGCACAAGAATGCCGAGCAATTTGCTTGGCCGGACAAAGACAAGTACACAGAATTTTCCCGCACATTGTTGGGCCGGACCTCTCGGCGCCGGGCTATCTCTGGCCGGTCCTTGTTGGACATGAACGTTTTGGCCTGTTCAAGGCCATTCGACCGAAACGAAAGTGTCGCTGTCAAAATCTGTGCTAACTCCCCAGGAGTCACAGGCAAATACTAGTATTTCATAGTACAGTTATGGTTACTTAGAATTGATATAAGATATATACTCAGATACTTATTCTAGGTAAAATAATCATATTTATAGCTCTACTGTTTTATTGTTTGTGAGAATAAATAATTTATTATTAAATGACAAAATTTAACAAAAATTTAAATAAAAATTAAACTAAAACTAAAAACTCTAAACTAGGTAAAAAAAAGTCCATAAGTGGGACACCACTTGGCAGTGTATCTAATACACTTGCAGCATTGCCTCGTTGAATGGCAATGCTGATTTTTTGTTTTAAAAACTATGACATTTGGAGTCACCACATTCTAGGAATACTCGTCTTCCAAGCTCTTGTAGGAAATCTTGAGCTTCAGATCCGAGTACTCCCGAAGTTTCAACGCCAAATGCCACAAATTCATAATTTTGGGTCAAGTCCCGGTATTTCGTCCGCTTGCGTGACTCTGCCATGCAAGCGGCTGAACCCGGAGCTGACGAGGTAACCGTATCCCGGATATGTATCTTTTGGATACGTGTAGGAAATACATTTTTCGCGACGAAAAATTTAAAAACAATTTGAAATAAACTAGCGCAGTGTTACCGTTGGAGAGGAATCCAATCCCAACCCTCAGTCACCCAAAATACGGCAATAATATAAACTCAACCTAAATAATGATGCATCAATGACACGCGTTGGGAAGTATTCCTTTTACTCATGATCGTTGGATTCTTGTATGTAGCCATTTCTATATTGGTGACTCCGTATGAACACAGCCTGTCGACCTGACGCAATGACCCGCATCCTAGTTCCACTTCCCACTGATGACAATCAGTCCTGACCATACCCCCCGGAACGACATGACGACAGGTCATTCCTAGACGTGACAGCTTCCGCCGCACATGCAGTCAACCAGTGGCGAAGTCCATCACAGCTGACAAAGCTACATGGATGCTGGTTTTCATACTGTATCGACCTCTGGTCTGGGTAGGGAGACTAGGGAGTCATGTGGCGGCACATAGCGTCGATAGATGTCGCATCGTTACTGTCTCACAATATTTCTCACCCTACCCCTACCCTTATTACCCTTATTACTACACAAAAAAAAATCATAAAAATCGGTCAAGCCGTTTCGGAGGAGTATTGAGTTGAGTTGTTGGAGGTAGTAGGTAAATATGGATTTCCATGACGCTAAAGCATCTCCGTCTCTGCTGCCTAGCCTAAAGGCGTGAAGGGTTCTACTGTAATTTTCACCGTAGGGATTTCGCTGATAAAACGGATTCGTTATTTTCTAATTGAACTTCCATCATGCCCATGCCCATACTTGGTGTTAAAGTGGCAAAGAGGTTCTATTATAGGTATACAACCTTCTTTCTTATATTTAGGTTCAAAGGAGGTCGAATACCTACCTACATTTACCTAGCTAGAGGTTTATGGCACTTCGTACGCTTTGTATTAGGAATAGTACCTACGTAGTCTTAAACTCGAAGCAGCGACGTAGTAACTAAACTGTGTTTCGTCTAACGAGTGATAGTTTTCCCTTAATTTTATTTTAACACGGAGGTAATGGCCCTAAATGTGTAAATTCGGTAAATATATTTTTGAAATGTGAAACAATAGGTATCAACACTATCAACTCCCATTTGTAATTTTTAAAAACGGTATGGGTTAGCATAACTAAGTTTCAGGAAAATAGATAGAGACCCCGTTACACCCCTCCTTAAAAAATAAAAAAACCTATTTTATTATTTTGTATTAAAGAGTATCTGTATAGGGTTGTTTGCAAAAATCCTTTAGGTCATCTCCTATATCCTTTAGCTAAGTTTCGAGTAGATCCAACAGTATTTGTACCAAGTTTTAACTTAGGGAATACAATTTTCCGTATAAAGATTTATATGCCATTTCACCATCTTAGGGGTTGATTTTCGAAAAATCCTTTTTTAATGTACCTCTACACCCCCCAAGAAATATACCTTCTAATTTTTATATTTATATCTTTAGTAGTTTGGGCTGTGCGTTGGCAGTCAGTCAGTCATGGTCCTCCTATGTAGATTTCCCATTGACAACATCTCACCCCCACTTCACCCCCTTATGTAGCTTATGAGATGATTTTTCAAAAAGAAAGATTTTTATTTCTTTTGAAGAGTATATTAAGAGTGTTACCATCAAAAAATATTTCTACATACAAATTTTACCACCCTTTTTCACCCCTTTAGGAAGGGAATTTTAAAAACCCTCCTTAGTACACCCCTAAGGTACTCGAGGAATATTTCCTCCTAAATCTCGAAGTCCACCGGTAGACGACCTCCTTTGCCTAGAGGTTTAATAGGTATACAACCTTCTTTCTTATATTTAGATAGAAAAGAGGTTAAATACCTAGAGGTTTATGTAGGTATACGACCGCCTTCCTTATTTAGATCCTAAAGTTGGCAGCCCTGTTCGTATCCAACATAATGGAAACTCCGTTTTATGATCGATAAACTCGATAAGGCCGCGTTGAATAAAGTTTTATTGTTGGATTTTATTCGTTCGCAAGATGTGTATGTGATGTATTTTGTTATTGCCTATGAGTAGGTATGTTAAGGTTTAGGTGTTAGGTGACATACATTTTGAAACTACCTATTTACTCGAGCTAATGGAAAATTTTCCATGAGAAAAAGGAAAACAGCTATAGAAATAAGTATTTCTCATATCTAGGTACCTACTTCCCTCAGCTCTACTCTCAATTTTAGTTTTAAGGGTTAGCATACTTAGAACTGGACATGTTTTGCCAGCCAAAGGACTCGAGAATGTCCAACCCATGGACGTAAAAAAGGAGAGGACGGATCGCCGCTAAGACAAAAGTGAAGCAACCAAGTTATGCCAGTTTCATTGTAAATACGAGCCTCACGCACATATTCTCATTCGGTTATGCTGATCAGCCGCCATTAAGAAAATAAAAAACAATACCGTCTTGTGTAGTAAAATTATGCAAAACAACTCCATTACTCATAAAAAATCTCAAGGAATCACATTTCATATGTAAGTTAGTAATTTACCACTTACCTATTCTACAATTTAAAGATATATTAGAAATAAATAAAATCGGTAGCACACATGCACGCTTGGTGCTTCACTTTTGTCTTAGCGGCGATACGTCCTCTACTTTTTTACGTCCATGGTCCAACCCTACAATGTTCGGTCGGGCAAATCCGTGTACCTACAGTCTTTGTCTGACCCATCAATTTGCTCCGTCGTGACATGTTCTTTTTCGCTTCTTTCTATATAATATGTGATATTGTCCAAGAGTTATGTACCAAACAGCCAAATCCGCTGAGCCGTTGCGACTTTTGTAAGAAATTTCACACATTCACCAAAAAACTGGTGACATTTTTATGAAGGCATTACCAAAAAGTATAAAATTATTTTTTTAAACTCAGAACTGTCACCACAAAGTCGGTATATTCTATTCTAAATATAAAATTATGTTTTTTTAAATTTCTGTTAAACCCGAGCACTGGTTGACATTTATTAGTCCAATTTATGAAGGTCGCTGAGCCCGCGCCTCTTTAATATTCCATATTCAAATCGGAATGTCCGATTGGTCGCGCGCCATTTATGTCGGTGCGTTCAGAAATCGGCCCGCGATTGAACACAGCTGTTGATATGCAATGATGCGTGTGATTTTTGGTCAAATTTACCGCTTTGTCACGGTTTTTGGATGCTCCCGACTTTTATTATGAAATATAATAATCAGTTGACAATATTATTACGGACAGATTCACTTTTATATCGATAAATCAGAATACAGAACAAAATCTACTATGCACTGTTTTTTTTCATCAGGTTCGTTTGTCCAGCGTTAGTCTACGTTTGTCCACCAACAATTGTTTTTTGTTTTCAAAAAAAAGTTATTCAAATAAACATTTTCTAGGAAAAGACCCGGAAATTCGAATTTTCGGGTACGTTCAAACTACACGGGTTTGAAAAACAAGTAGGTATCTAAGGTGGACAAACGATCCATCCCCTCAGAGAAGCCTATAACCTTCTCCGTGTACCATTAGATAGGTATATCTATTAGTACCAACAGTAACAAAATCGGTCGAGTAGTTTTAAGTAGGTATATAGAATACGAACAAACAAATATAATATTAGTACATAATGTAATATAATAATTAATGCTACTTAACTACTCTGTGCATGAGCAAAATTAAATATTTTTGTGTTGATGACATTTCAAAAGTTAATTTTGAGGTCAAAGAAAGTATTACCAACCAAACAATTGGCTTGGAAGCAAGTTCATTGTCTCACACTAACGCGAACTACAGTATGCATACCTACATACCCTGAAACAATATGTATTGTATGGTACTTATTGGTGAATACCTATACCTTTTTTTGCACGGATTGCCTAGCTTCCGAAACCGTGTCACGGTCCCAGGGTACCCAGCGGAAGACCAAGACTCTCTCTTTTACCAGATGGTATTTATGAGTAACCTAACGAGTGGCCAGTTCTGTTGAGGTATATTGTAAGTGTTAGTTTGTCGGATTATGTACATAATAATTTATAAAAACTCGCATTGATACATGGCCGGGATCCGAGATCGAATCCGTGGTTTGCCTAGTTAATGCCAGACATAACCACTAGGACACCGACGCACCTTTTGATCCGTATTCTATCTATCCGCGCCGTTCAAATTAAATAAAACAACTAAAATATTGTAATTGTCTTCGAAATATAATGGTGCGCCGGTGGCCGAGAGGTTAAGTCGTCTGCTATTAATTAAGCAGACCATGGGTTCGATCCCGGATCCCGGCCATGTACCAGGTTTTTTATAATAAAAAACTTATCCTACATTAATCCGACAAACCACACTTAGAGGCTTTTCCATCTAACCTCAACAGAACTGGCCACTCGTTAAGTATAGCCTTACAAATACCATAGGCTAAAAGAGGGAGACTTGGTTTTTCGCTGGGTACCCTGGGACCGTAACACGGTTTCTGGAGCTGTAAGGCAACCCGTGAAGAAATAAAAAAGTAATTCCTCTACGTTTTTGGCCCTTCTTGGCTTATTTTTTATATTGAAAAGCTTAGACTCTATTAGAGTACCTACTCAAATAATACTGTGCACTTTTTTCAGTCGCGTGTTGAGTGTTGGCCAAATTCAGATAAAACATTCAAAGACAAACAAAACTTATAACTACTAAGTGTCTTTTTCATTCTTTACAAATACATTGTCAAGAAGAATTTTTTCTAAGAAGTTTTAGATTATAAGATAATACTTGAAAAAAGGATTTTCAAAAGGATCATAAAACAAGGATCCACTTGTACTTAAAAGTACTTGATCACAACAAACATTGCATTCAAAAGAAAGTGAAAAGGATAACTTATTTCAAAATTTTCATAATAGGGATTAAGAACATTTGGGTGGTATTCTGTGAAATATATCTTTTTTGAAATTTGAAAACAATGCATTGACACTTTTTTGGTATGGAAACCTTTGAGAGGCCGTAAATCTTTGTGTTGCAAGGTAATAATAGATGCAATAAAAGTTGGGTTACAAAAGTGAAAAATATCATTTTAAATGAATGGGGTGGCTAAAGATATCTCTAATCTCTGTCTATCCTAGAAATTAAACCGTCCTACCCTAAAATATTAGTTTAGTAGGAAATACGCGAAAGTTTGTATTGATGTAGGTAGGTATGTATGTTTGTTACTCAATCACGCCAGAACGGCTGAACGGATCTGGATTACATTTGGAACAGAGAGATTATAGTCTGGAATAGCGCATAGGCTACTATTTATCCCGGAAAAATGTATGGTTCCCGTGGGATAGATTTGTTTTTGTTTTTCACGGGATCGACATGATTTTTTGCATAGTGGTAGTTTGGGGGTCAGAGAATGACACATACTACTTTTTATACCGCGAAAGCGGGCGGGGGAGGGGCGAATTACAGACACGGGATTATTTCTTTTTGGATCTAGGTATTTCCACGCGGGTGAAACCGCGGACAGAAGAAGTTTATATATTATATCAAACATGGAACCTATCATATTTAGGAGCTGAGCATTAACAGTAAGTATAAGTGAATCAAGTAGGAGAAAAAGTTAGGTCCAGCGAGTTTTTATGGCGTTTGCTGTCTAATCCCTCAGAGATATAACATTCTACATTCTTCTCTAATGACATCGTAGAAAATGTATTTGTTCTATTCCTATTTCAGGGGAAGTTCTAAAGCGGAAATCATATAATACCTATTATGTTGCATGTTGCATGCTGGAACACTTGCTACTTCTAATGTACTTTATAATGTTCTGTGTTTGATACAGTAGTGTTATACCTATAGCATGTCTAGGTTATTATCCGTTACATTTGAAATATAACACTGTGCGTGATCACAACACCTTGATCTGAATTAAATCACTATAGTTTACCTATATATATTTTAGTATAACTTTTAAATATCTGCTTGCAAGGCAAGTAAGTGGTTACATAAGGTCGACATTAGAAAACAATTAATATAATGGGACCAATTTTACCTGTTTAGATAGTTTACTTAAACGTCTAGATTGGAATGAACTTCAAAGATTTTCTACTGTTAAAAGATTCGAATGGAAATTCAATGTCCCAGGTGCTCCATGGTGGGTAGGTTTTTGGCGCTTAGTGTCCCCAACTTCCTTCACCATACAAACGGTCACCGAGCAGCGCCCCGAAACATCTTCGAAATTGACATATTTCGATATTATTTAAAGGAAAATGTTAATTGATTTAGATATACTTTGTTGTTTTTAAAGCACAACATGTTATTTATTTTTAGGCATGTAAATATTTCCAAACGTCATAGCCGTTTAAGAGCAGTAGACAATTAAAGCCAAAAAACACCATTCCATTATTATTTTTTTAAATATTGAAGTTTAGCTCTTACAAAAAAAAATTTTTTAGGATTTGTTGTAGTAGAATTGATAATTACTACATAATTTTTTCAAACATTTTAGTCCATCAGTAAACGAGCAGTAGTCTGTCGAAAATGCTCATTTGAGGATACTAATCACCTTATCTAAAGGGGTTACTAGGAAAGGCATCATTGACTTACGTGGAGTTAGAGACAGTAATTTGTGATTGCGAGGCAACAATGAATTCGAGATCTAGGTAGGTATTACATATTATTTAGCCGACGATAACGAAAATATGACTCCGCTTACCTACTCCATCGTGTTTTTTTGCATGATTTAACCGAAACTACAGTGGATGATTTAGATCTTATAGATAGGAATAATATAGAAGTACGATTTCGTTATTTGCAAAAATTAAGATCAGATTTTAGGATGAGATTTCGTAGCGAGTAGGTACTTATCGGGTCTTAGGAATCTGAATCCAAAAAACAATTTTGGCCGTTAGGAACAATAATAGAATTGTTAAAAGGTAAAAATGTTTATGATAGAGCGGCTAGGGTCAAAATTGTTGGGCTATAAAAAATATTTTTTCAATTCCGACTGGTAGTTCCAGAGATTAGCGCGTTCAAACAAACAAATTCTTTAGATTTATTATTATTAGATATGTATCGAAAAAGCCGACTATTAGGCCACTTTTATAGTCAGCGATTAGTAGGCACTTGGTACTAAAGCGTCAGTAGGTACTAACACTGACGAGCAATATAAAAAAGGCACTAACTATTATCATGAAATATTTCCGAAATGATTCATTCCTCAGGTGAGAGAGGCATGATGATGGTAAATAGGTTTTATTCTACAATATGAAACTGTTTTCAGGATTCTTTTTACTTCATGAAGCTAACTTGTATGGTATAGAAAATATTTATCTAGATTTTTTTAGGCACTTGGCAAGTGGCTTTTTTATATTGCTCGTCAGTGTATATGTTCTAGATCAACCAGTCTTAAAGAATCTCAAATTCTCAATTAATCAGTACCTACTTGCCAGTGCCACTTTTATAGTCTGCGACTAAACGGACAATAGTCGTTTATTTTGGGATCGATTAGTCGGCTAGTTGGCCAAATTCTTAGTCGGTGGATCACTAATATGTATCTACCTACCTAATTAAAAAATTACTTTGGTAAGTTACCTATTATAGGTTCTTGTAAAAAGCCGTATCTGATTATTTGTACCTACTTAATGTCGGAATTACTTATTATTGTTTATTTATAAAAAGCTCTACCTAATGACATTTCAGCAGATATGTCGAGTTCATCCAAATATTTTCAGCTAACGCTGCTTGAGCGAGTGATAAAAAGATAAAAATATATAAAAAATCATTATTGATGAAACAGCCTTGTCTGAGCCATAATGGTCCACTGTGTACAGGAGGCTTTAGTATAGGTACAATACCTATATAGCTCTCTTTCTCCTTCTCTCTAAGTTATATCTTTCTTCTCTCTCATGTAACGAAATGTACCTAAACGTAACGAGTCCTTGAAATTTCACTTGTTCAAAAATTATAGTATCGCCGCCTAAGAAGCTTCACTAAAAAAAATATAATAAATACAATTTAGCACAAAACACTAACTTTTACCAATATGGTGTTGATGGAAGGGGGCATTGGCCCCCCGACCCGGGCCAAGGAATCCCGCCACTGCGGCACCTGAACCTACTTCACAAACACAACACTCGCGCACTCGCGACACGTTAACACCGCGGCACAGCCAAGCCCGTACTGAAGCTTCGACCGATAAGCACCAGGGGGCGGTAGCAGTAGGCGTCATCGGAACGGGCGTGGTTAA
The DNA here is from genome assembly GCA_963924495.1 of Nemapogon koenigi. Lineage (NCBI taxonomy): Eukaryota > Metazoa > Arthropoda > Insecta > Lepidoptera > Tineidae > Nemapogon > Nemapogon koenigi. The sequence goes on from OZ004648.1 coordinate 8,791,394, forward strand.
ACGGCAGCCAGTAGCGTGCTAGAGAGAAGCCCCTCCTTCGTCTTTTTTCACCCGCGAAAAGCACTCGCTATTCTAGGGCTCGAACACGTGCAGCGCGCGCAGTTTTATTTGCCGTCAAGCGCGCGGAAACTATACGTAATTATAAGGAGTGAATTCGGGCGCCGGCTCTCGTCTAGGCCGGTTCTGGGCTTTTGTTTTATGGTTTTTTTTATATATTGGAACTATTTGAGTACCTACAGGCGTATTGCTAATTTAATTTTCAGTTTGCAGGTTTTGAAACCTACAATCACGCTTCAACCTACCTTATTTTCACGTGTATTCTATTCTATACCTACTTTAAATACTCATGGAAAAGAGCAAGCTATAAGCACTTGGTAGTACCGTAAAATCTCTATAGGTACCTATATTATTTCTCAAATGTATTAAAAAGCTTCCTACTGTAGGTATCAAAGTTAATATTTGATACGCCATTTTGTAGATTATTTTTGCATCTACTAACGAAAAAGAAACAAACAAATAAAAAATATTTATTTTGTAAAAATCGCCATATGTTGGAGATCAGTTGAACTAACGGTGCGAAATATTCGTACCTAAGTAATAGGTAGGGTATTTACTTATAATTTAAAATACCTACGTAGGTACCTATATATATACAGCACAGCAGAAAAACTGATAGGAAAAGTCCTTTAGCGTTTTTCGATCGTACGCGCCCTTGAAAAATAAAAATCATAAAAGAATACAATAAATAAAAAGAAACGCTATTTTGTCTAATTTTAACATACCTATTTCTGCTGTCCTTGTCTTTTGATACTCCTACTAGGTAGAAAGATGGAGACAGAAAGTTGTTGTAAGCACTTGCCTGCAGAAAACCTCTTTTTTCGTGTAGTCTAGCCCCCCTCTACAAATTCTTGCAGACGAGTAGGGGTCCAGCAATTGTCGGTACGCCGCTGAGCCGATTTAGAAGAAAAAAAAAATTATATAAAAAAATATGTCAATGTCAACTACACCTAGGTTTTATGAAGTCCTGAAAGTCATCAATTTCACACATAACTCTGATTACCCACGGTGACAAGACAACCATTGCCCCGATCTCAGTGCAAAAATTGATTGCCAAAGTGATTAAAACTGATCTCATATTATTAAGTAAATTTTGTTATGAGGCGATTGCGAAATAAGCTGTTACCTATTTGTGACATCTTTTCGCCTATACCTACGTAAAGTAAAAGTATGTTTTTATACATTTTTATTTCAAAGGTTATAGGTAGGTTTTTACAAAGTTTTTTATAATAAATTCTCAAAGTTTTGACAACAGATGACAAAATGACGTCATCGTTTAGGTAAAGTAACGTTTCTTTCCCGTGGTACTAATTGTTTGTGATAAAAGTAGGAAATGGGGCAGAAACCGGAAACGCTACCTACTTTAACTATCTGATGACGACATTTTGTCGGCTATAGGGCAAAACGTTGAAAAGTTATAAAAAAACTAGGTATTAAATACATAGAAAACAAAAATATGTTTCTTAGTTTTAACCATAACATGTAAAAACTTTACATAAAAAGTTTACGTAAAGTAAACCAGAAAGGTATAAAAATAGAATATGGCAGAACCCAGGAAAGGAACCCTTAAAATTGCAGCTTGGTAAGTAATACAGCGCCACCTGTGAACGTTATTGCGTACTAGTAACTGTCAGCACTCTGATAGTCCTTCAAAGAGACCAAGGATGGCGCAAGCAGTAACATTTTTTCACCGAACCAACACCTACAAAAAAAAACAAACAAACACACCTTTACGGCCACTATACCTTGCGGTGTGGCCAGAGACATTGAATTGAACAGATATTGAACAGAACAGGTGGCAAGCCTGTTGCTGCACTTCATGGACCTAGATGTGTCACTTCTTTAACAATTCTCTAACCAAATAAAAAAAAGATTGAGCATAAAAAAATGGTTTTCTTATACTAAATTTTTTTTTAATTATCCATGCATCATTAATTTATCATCACGCCTTTTATCCTAGGAGGGGATGGCAGATACAATGGAATAGAACCCTTTTGCTCTGCCCATTGAGTGATGATTCCAACCAAGGCTACATAGGAAAAAGCTAGTAATAAAACTATGTTATTAAACAAATGAATATTTATTTTAAACTCAAAACAGTGATAAAATTCCTCACACAGTGTTTTAATTCTTATTTATACAAGTTTTACATACAAACATTAAATTAAATATAATTACGTTTCAGACTTCAATGTCACTTTATTTTTTCCAAGAAATGGAAGCTAAACGCAAATTATGGGAAACATTATAAAATAAAATCAAATTAAATTAAAAATGGCATGACGCTTAACTAGAAGTGTCGGGAATCTATAAAAAAATAATTATACAATACCTATCTTGCGCGACAACTAGGTATATAATATACCTACATACTTTTTTAAAATAAAATAGCTTAAATATTCTATTAAAACTTTAGCCGACTAGGTACTTTTACTGTTTAATTGGTTTTTTTTACAAAATTTAAAAAAGTCATTAAATAAATAATCTTCCTAGTGTAGCTGCATGACCACGTCAAATATGCCAAGCAATAACCTTATATCGTCCTGCATACAAATCGTATTTTTTATCGATGTTGTTACCTGCCTTAATAGAATTTTGGCTTCAGTTACAAGTACTATCTATCTATTTATCATCACGCCTTTCATCCCAAGAGGGGTAGGCAGAGACAATGGAATGCCATTTGTTACGATCCTGACATATCTCTTTCGCTTCTTTTATATTCATCATACCTTTCATACATGCTATTCGATTGTGTGTACTTTTAATATTCCCATCGATCAATATATATTTTTTATATGTTCAATAAAAGTAGGTACATCTAGGTCGTCCTCTGCCAGCAATCCAGCATTTCCTTTCACTTCAGCCATATAAACCTTTTTAGTCAATCGTTCATCTTTCATTCTTTCAATGTGTCCAAAGCAGCGTAAACTACTTTTCTTCATTTTAGTCACAACATCATCTTTCACTCCGCATTTTTGTTTAATGACATCGTTCCGGATGCGGTCATTACGCTTTAATTACAAGTAATTCTCCTGAAAAACTGGGGTAATTAATATCATTATTTCAGTATATAGGAAAAAATTATAAATATAATTTACATTAAAACAGGTTGTTCAGATTTTTTTACATGTTTCCTTCTTTTAAACGTGGCAGTCCCATGATCCCATCATTATATAATTTCTATGTAATATAAAAATATCTTTAAAATAGCTAAGCATTGTATTACCCTGGTTCTTTAAAAACATCAGTCTTTATTTTTTAATTATTGTAATATTTATATTGGCTTCGTCAACATTATGATATCGGCAAATTCGGCAATGTTAAAATAGTAAAAATAATAAAAGTTTGACCACCATGTAAAAATAACACATCTCGGAATAAAAAAACCATTAAGACTATTGTTTAGCTAAAAATTTTCATACAAAATTAGTACAAAATGCGTTAACGTTTCTACCCCACTAAACATAATCCGTTCTTGCTGTTTTTTTTATATGTTTTAAAGACAAGTAAAAACTAGGTCGACTCGTTTTTGTTTTTTTCATATTGCTTATAAATTAAGAAATAATTAATACTCAAAAACCGTTTTTTTAACTAAAAAACTTCCTCATACTTATCTCGTGATAATTATGAAACTAATCAAAATTTAAAAAAAATTAAAACTAGCCGACTTAGTTTATGATGTAACAAAACGATAGAGACTAATATAAAAAAAAATCGTTAACGTTTAGGTATAGTAAAACGTTAACACCTAAACACCTATTTTGCGCGTAATTCAAGACAATTTCGTCAGAAGCCTGCAACTCTCTCTATCGCACACGTGTAAGTGAACGCGGGGTGACTGATGAGATAGCAAATATTCGAAAAACGCACAGCGTCCGAACTCTGTAACTAAACGATACTCTTAAGGGGAGCGTCTCACACCAATAGATGGCACTAGTCGTATTTTTGTTTTTATTTTTTAAGCGTAATTTAATGAATCAAATAAAACTAAATTACCATAGCGCAAATTACAGTTGATACTAATTTGGTTAGTATCCACTTCTGTGGTACATTGTTATTTGAGGCAGCATCTCAAATAAGAAAAAGACTAGTGTTAGAGTAGGGCCAATTTAATAGGTTACATTTGACACTTCAACCAACAACATAACCTTGTAACAGCGGGCACATGTGAATCGAGCGTAAATCTGTTAATAATGGGCCTCTTTTACCTGAGACACAACCGAGAGAACGCGTTGCCGAAGCATTAGAAATAGGGAAGACAGTAACCCAAATTCTCAAAGAGAAATACGGACCATCAGGCTCAGAAGACAATAATTTACGTACACCGGAAAAAGAAAGAGAGACAAGAAAGTTGTTGGCGTTGACAATTTCGATGCTGCTGCACTGCAATCCGCAACCACATTTATGGATATTACACGAGAAAAGAATATCCTACACGGAAAAAGATACTGGTTTCGTTAAAAGACGCAGGCTTATTTTCTGGCGGTAAATCGTCTTTGTCAAAGGTTCTGAAATCAATTCGGCAATCAATACTGCTGGAACGCTATGTTATCATTTTGAAGAGATTAACATTCTTACGCCAAGTAAATAACAGATTGGGACAATGTCGTGTGCGAACCATACGGTTTCCAAGATATGGACCGATGATACAGCGGCCTCCACCTCAATTATTCCTTCCAGACTTATTCCAGACTGCCTACTCGCATTCGCGTCTAAATCTACATGCGATTATCATGAGGAAATTAACTTTGAGGTTTTTAAACAGTGGTTTGAAAAGCTGCTGGTCAGCCTAGAAAACCCATCTAAAATTATAATGGACAATGCTCCGTATCATTCGGTACAAGTTGATAAACCACTAACTCAAACAAACAAAAAGGAAGAAATTGTCTCGTGGCTGGAAATAAATGGTGTGGAGGCAAATCCAACTTTATTAAAAGATAAGTTATTAAATTTAGTAAAAGCAACTAAGCCGTCCAAGCCATGGACACGAAGTTATTCGATTGCCTCCCTACCACTGCCAGTATAACGCTATCGAGCTTATTTGGGCACAAGTAAAGGACCATGCAGCTCGTAACAATACTGAGCCCCCTTCAGTAGTACAAAAATGCTGGCTCTGCTACTAAATGCGTGTGCAGAAGTCACTACAGAAGACTGCAGTAAAGTCGTCGAAAAAACGAAAAAAATAATTCTACATGATTTTGAACGAGATGTTAGAATAGACAATATTGTTGAAAATGAATTAATAATATCTTTAAGCGCGGTCCCCATACTAAGCGACATTACACCCGGCACCACCAAAATTACAAGTACGACGTGGACGACCAAGACTACTCGCACAGATTCTTTATCAAGACCAGCAAACTGCTGGACACATGCCCAATTAAGAACCGCCCACTGTCGCACAGGGCAAGGGCGGTCAAGGGCGTTGACCTCAAGTTCCTGAGCTTGGAATAAATTCAAAAAGTTAAAACAAAATTAGAACATAGGGTAACCTGGTCTACGAGTACGCATTAGGTAAGAGTACGCAACAGCAGAAACTGTGAAGTTGTTTATTTATGATACGCGGCTAACTTCAGTCGTATTTTGATTTCGTGAGTGACAAGTGCTGTGCAAAAAAAAAACAATTTCGAACGAAAACACGGAAATTACGTAAGTTTAAAGTATTTTTCTTAAAATCTTAAATATTTTTACAATTTTTGAGACTAGACTGCAATTATTTTGCAAAAATGAAGTTGGATTGTTGAGTTGTCAAGGCCGCACCGGTCGCATACAGCGAGCAGATGGCGTTACGTGGCGCTTGTTTACGATTTGTAGTCTATGAGTAGGTACGCAGTTACGTCCCTTTTAAGAGTACGCGCATACTCTTACACGAAATTATTTTTAAGTTGATTTCTTTACTGTATTTTTATCTTATTCTAGGTAAATATATAAAAGTATAATATGTAATGTGTTGGTAATATTATATATTTTGTACACAGGATGTCTGTCTAGACGTCAAAGAAAAAGTGAAAGAAGGCTTTGTACTCCAGAGCAGTGGCTTGATGCCAAGTCACGCATCGAGGCAGGCGAATCAAAGAGGGCAGTTGCTAAATCATTGGGGATGCACGAAGCCACATTGCGAAAAAGACTGAAGAGATCGTCTCCAGCTTCAAGCTTGGGCAGATACTCCAAAACCTCAGAAATGGAAGTAGAGCTGTGCAACTATATTAAAACAGTTGGACAATATGTTTTATGGATTTGTGGCGGCACATCACGTCGGTTTCACCAATATAGAAATGGCTACATACAACAATCCAACGCCTACGAGTAAAAGGAATACTCCCCAACGCGCGTCGTTGAAAAGTTGTATATATGCCAATCCATAAATATTTTCAATGGCGCGATACAGGTTTCAATGAGATAGTAACGGTGCGACATCTATCGACGCGATGTGCCGGCACAGATTAACCACTCAAAAAATACGAGAAATTGCTTATAATTTTGCTGAAAAAAAAATGGGTTAGAACATCGTTTCAATAAGGGAAAAAAATGGGTGGTACAGTGGCTTCGGCTTTTTTTGAAAAGACACCCTGCTAGGTTAGCATATTTTTGACAATAATTGGGATAGGACAAGGTTATCATATTCTTTGGTTGCCAACCGTCCTGTTTTAACAGTTGTTCTTTGTTATGGCATGGAATATACTCAACTTCAGTCTCACTCTAGGACACGCTGGTTAACAGGTTTTCAGCCAAGCACGCACCGGTGAGCGTTGTTCGCGTACTAACTTTGATAGGTCAGTTACGTGTCCGGCATCGGACGCAAGCAGTTGTGTTTAGGCCGGCACTATGCTTGGATTTTCGATTTTCCTTTAAGTGGTTTTGGATTATTGCTAACTATATATTTTTTCTACCTACATTTAAATACGGTACGGTACGGCATTGTCTAGAAGTAGTGCGAGTTACGATCTCGGTGGACATGCTTTGCCTACGAGAGAGAGAGGAGCCCCGTAAAGAGACTTCGCATGAAACTTCTATCAGAGTTCCTTAAGTTAGAGGCCGAGATGAAATCAAAATATGATTACATTCCCGACACAGTCAAACATGACATCGTTAATGTCAAGCTTGTCCGATGCCATGTCAGAACAAATGACGTCTAAACTCCCAAATAAGGTTTGTCTATTTTGCCACAAAGTAGGCCACATTATCGTAGACTGCAAAACTTTTAGTTCAATTTCCATTGAAGAAAGGTGGAAGTGGATAACCGATAAGAAAGTTTGCCACAAATGTTTCGTAAAAGGTAATTCGTGTGAAAAGACAAATTGTCTTAGTAAAGGAACTCGTCACACCTTACTACATAAGGATGTGCCACAAGCAACAGTGACTAATATCGATAGCAACATCGATAATGTCGCTCATAATAGTAGTTCCGATAATGATTATGTTATTTCAGATAGTAAGTATAATAGTTGCGCATAACAGCACTCCCGAATCATCACGACGAAGGTACAATAAATAAATAAATTTGAATTCTACTCAAAAGAAGACAGCTTAAACTCCTTGTGGCTAATTTATTTTAAGCAACGCATTACCGAGGAACAGTACTACGGAATGTAACTGAATATGTGTTTAGTATACCGGTATTAAATATAATACACATATCATAGTTTGAAGCACACTTCTAGCGTCTACTTTATTTTCACATAGCTAAAATAAAACTAATTCCAGTATTATACATTTACCTTACTATAATGGTTTAAAATTTAGAGATATGAGACGTTAACCTCAAACTTATATGTGGTTTCTATGGCTATGTTAGTGGCATTCTGTGGCATTTCTGTGGTTATGTTAGAATATTGCTGGTTTTAGTGAAATTAGGTGCTGAGTTTTTATAAACTTAGATATATGATATCATCATGAAATTTAAAGTTAAAATGTAATTTAATACGGAAAGTAACTAAATATGTGTTTATATCATAGTTTGAAGCACACTTCTAGCGTCTACTATATTTTCACATAGCTAAAATAAAACAAATATACATTTACCTTACTATATTGGTTTAAAATTTAGAGATATGAGAGGTTAACCTCAAACATATAAATGTAGTTTCTGTGGTTATGTTATGTTAGACTATTGCTGGTTTTGGTGGAATTATGTGCTGAGTTTTGATAAACTTAGGTATATGATATCATCATGAAATGTAATGTTAAAATGTAATTTTAATGTCGAAAATACAAAATACAGCAATCTATACTAATAATAAAGCCGAAGACTTTGTTTGTTTGAACGCGCTAATCTCTGGAACTACAAGTCGGATTTAAAATATTATTTTAGATTTGATAGCTCAATTCTTGAGGAAGGTTATAGGCTATAGTATAACATCACGCTACGACCCACTGGAGTGACCATTAAAGCGGATGCAACCGCAGTGCACAGCTAGTATCAGATAAAAATGAGAAAGATTCCTAAGACTCCTAATATAAATTATATTAAACTAAAGAGAATGTCAGACAGACATACAAAAGTTTAGATTAGTTTTTAAACTCTATGGTACGGAACTAAAAAATTAACAGCTGAAAATTGAATGCAATCTCAGGAACGTCCAATCATTGCTAATGGAGTGACTAAAAGCAATCGAGTGAACAGGAAATAGGGGAATTTGGTAGAACATGTCAACGGAAATTGACTTCTAAATACGAATTTCAAGATTGATTTTTAATTGGACGTTTTTGACTTCATACGGTATCGTGTCGCTTGCAGTAAAAGTTGTAAAAGAGTGTTACATTATAGCTAGGTGAATAAAAACAGTTTATCGACTTAGACTTGTGCTAACTCGTATTACAGTTACAAACTTCCAATGATAGTCGGGAACCGTTTGAAGTAAATGCGAGCTCCTCATCGTCGACCACTACACTCGATGCTCCTCATCGTCGACCACTACACTCGATGAGTTGAATGTAGTTAATGATGACGATGATGGTGAGTGTAATTCAGAAATTCAAAACGAATTCAAAACGATAAGTTATCAGGACGCAGAATCATAGATATAAAATATTTGTTTTACGCAATTACAAATATTAAGCACGAACATATTAGGCTGCACATTTGCCGATTTAAATTTCTTAAGAGAGCAACGAAAAGGTTTTAAGAGTAAATATGTATTTGAATGTAAAATATGTATAAAAAAATTGTGCACAGTGAAACTTAAATCTGAAATTAAATGCTGTTCTAGAAGGAATTATCTGTTCAGGAGATGTATATGTACAGGTAAACGAAATTTTTAGTGTGCTAAATATGCAAATGTGAATAAATCAACATATACGAACATTGAACAATCTCTGGTTCCAGCAGAATGTGTCATAGACGAGATGATCGCAGCAGGTCAAGAAGAAAAAAGGTTTGTCATTTTAAATGTCGAAGTAGACAAAGATGGCCGTCCTTTAATAACAGTAGTTGCAGAGGGCTCTTAGGCAAAACGGTCATACAAAAGTGGATTTAGCTCTGCGTCTGGTGCAGGATGCATTGTTGGACTGCGGACTAAAAAGGTACTGTTCCTTGGCGTACGAAACTCATACTGTTGTGTATGTGCAAAAAGTCAAAAGCTGAATGTAGATGTTGCTGATCACAGTTGCTTCAAAAACTGGCGTGACAGCGCTAATGCCATAGCTTCCATAGAAGCCGACATAGTTGCAGAAGGTTTTGCAAAAAGTATAGAAATGCATGGAGTAAAATACAACAAACTCGATGTATTATTGAAAGTGATTCCAGTATAATGAAAACGCTGAAAAGCCTTATGGTCCTGATTTTACTATATCAAAAATCGAATGTAAGAATCATTCACTGCGAAATTTCTGCAACAAATTGAAAGCATTAGGGAAAAAACAAATAACCACAAAGGCTTTGTACCAGTGCAGCTTCGAATTTTGAAAAGAAACGGACTGTCACTAGTCATGTGCGGGTTATTCGTCGACAACAATAAAAGCTTTTGGCTGCAAGTCCTGATGGATTTATAAATGACGATTCAATGATCGAGGTAAAATGCCCGTACAATATTGCTGAAATAACTCCAATAGAAGCAATGGAAAAAAAATACTGCTGTATACTCCACAACAACGTTAATATTAAAAAAAATATAAATACGGTCCGAATTGAGAACTTTCTTTTTTTGGAAGTCGGTTACCACAACTAATATTACCAAGTACAAGGCCAGTTGCACATCAAACGCCGAAAATTTTGATATTTCGTTTTGTGGAGCCCTAAGGGTTTATTATAGGAAAAAAATAAAAAGGTAATTTTCCACGAATGTCTTTCTGAGATAAGTGATGGTCGCATGCCACGAAATTTGCCAGTGAGAGAAAGGTAACCATTAATGTTTCGTAATAAAAGATATTACATAAAATATGCACTAATTATTCGACTATTCAAAAAGGTAGTATCATTATGCAAGGACTAAAACTCACTGCTATCCATTTGCAAATAGGGACCGATTTATACATCATCCAAAAAACAAGGCAAATCTTGTAAACTTCATTTCTGAAGCCATCGCTGACAAAGCAGCCACACTCGAAGGAGATATTGAAATGTTAACCGCAGGTGGCTTCAAAAATGCTAATTTGAATAGGGACACTACACACTTGCAAACTTACTATGTTACCACGTCCATAAACACACTGCCCTTGTGTGTCTAAACGCGGATCCACGTCCGAAAAAATGGATTTTTTTTTATTCTTGGGATGTTTTAGTTTTCATTGCCTCGAAAGTGTATTGAATCAGTCAATCATAACGACCACATTTAATGGGTTTCTCGACCGAAATATTTAAAAATAAAGGATTTTCTGGTGACCTGTTTGGCGACAAGTGCAAGCGGCGACGCGCTCTTGTTATTTTACTCGAAAATAAAGATCTGTAAGTATTTCCATGTATAATTTCTATTCTTTATACTATGTAGAATTTGTATTAATATAAAATAAATATAATATTAGCCTGATATGCGATATTTATATGATCAAACATCGCGCAATGTTTTTCCGTAACGATTTCTATTTGCAACTATAGAGTTATTATATATAGGGTAAGGTTGCTTAAGTCGTACCACGGCCTAAGTCGTACCCCGGTAATATCTCGTCTGATACTTATAAATTGCACCATCTAGTGCCGTCAACCTGAACTATTTAGTCGAGTGAGCAAACGTAAACAAGTGGATGGTCGGCCGAATTCGTAAAGCAAAAATAATTCAAAAGTAAGTTTTTTACACAGTTTTCATTAAAATTTTTGACTCATTTGTAAGCTTTTTATGGCAGGAATGTGATCCTTACATTTTTTCTTTGTTAACATCTATTTGTAATACTTATTTGGCAATTGTTTAGGCATAATCAAATGGTAGAACTCTTTTAGGTTATATTAGTGAATTTAGTTTTAAACTTAGAAGACCCAGTTGCTTAAGTCGTACCTGTGTAAAATTCCTTACTCGTACCAGTACGACTTGGGTGAAAAAAGCATGATCCAGTGTATAAAATGTAAAGGTTGGATACATGACTTATGTGCTGGCGTTGAAAGTAAAATAAAGAAATATATTTGTGATATCTCTGTTCAATCTCAATAATTTTCTAAGCATTACTTTGTTTTTTAAGAGATTGTATTTTTATTTTCTATGTGTTAATTATTTAGTAATTAGATCCGACTTTGTAACTAATAACCAAAGAAAAATATTTTAATTGATCTCAGACTTATAATTGTTTGTAATTTTTTAGTTACTCATGTGATCTCTGGTTATAGTATATATTTTTCTATATACTTTATTATGTGTTCACTAAAGTCTATTTTCTAAGTACGACTAAGGCTATAGGTGGTACGAATTAGGCGACCAGGCGCCTTAATCGTACCAAAGGTATATTTTGGAAAAACGTTAAAATACCTATTTTGATAAAAGATTTTTAAGTTTCTATGATTGTTAATTAAAAGGCAACTAAATAAAGATTCAGTAGATGCAGAAGATTTTGTTTTATTTCAATTGCACTGAATATTACTGTATTATTTTCTTTAGGGGGTACGACTTAAGCAACCTTACCCTAATTTTAAAGGAAATTTAATTGTCTTTCAACTTCTGTAAACGTTTTACTTTATTTTTATCGAAATATGACAAATATAATAGCCGATTTTAGGAAGAGCCGTTCTCACGCTGCAAACGGCTTTTGCAGCTGCCGCCAATAGATAGGGTAATGACTAGGTCATTAAGCAATGAAAGGAATGTGGAAGTTTTGACCGACAGAATTCTTTGTAAAGCATGAGTCATCAACATTTGGTCAAAACTTCACTCCGTTGCATTGGTGGACTAATCTCCGGCCTGGGTGGCAAACTTCTCGTCCACGTGCGTAGTCTGAACGTCTTGGACCCTCGAGTTGCCTACCAACATCCTTCCTGAAGTCGGAAATTGTAAGTGTATTGAACATTGAAGTTTATTTCTATACTAGCATTCCGCCCCCGGCTTCGCCCGTGGACCTTTACGAATATCTAATTGTAGCTGACCGAAATGAATAATATTCGATCTCTTTGGCTGTATAAAGAGTTCCTTTTTAAGAAGATTTTGATTTGACACATTCTTTACTTTATATTTGATAGCTGTTTCCCACGACTTCTAATTTCAAAATGTTGGCAAACATATACACTTCATACACTGCCCACCCCGTTCCCGTCGTCATGCCGTGATAATAAAAAGTATCCTATGTTACTTCTAATACCTCCAAGAATATATGTGCAAAATTTCATGATGATCGGTTAAGTAGTTTTTGCGTGAAAGCGTAACAAACGAACTTACATTCGCATTTATATTAATATAAGGGAAGGGAAGGGATATTATACAGCGTAATTTATGGATGGCCTCTATGTAGCGTTTTTATTCAGTTTAGTTCGCGTTTTATAAACTTTTGTTTCAGTATATAACTAGTTTTTGCACACGAAAACTCTCTTGTTCGTGATATAATATTCTACGTGATTTTCTCTTTTTAGGAAGATGATTGATTTTTACTACCTTGCTTGTTATAGGGGTGAAACATTATGGCCTATTTCTTGCGGGTATTAGAACGTTGTTTTGGTTGACATAGGGTTGCAATGACTATCGGAATAACATTCGCCATTTTGAACTCAGCATAAATTTTTTATTGTGTTTTCTGGTGTGATTGTGGTTATGCGGTCTATACCACTATCCCCAGGACGAATGTTGCCTTGATATTTATCTATAGAGGTATTATTAGATGGAAAAGCCTCTAAGTCTAGTTAATATTTAAGTTTTTTTTTCTTCGACTTTTATATTTTTATGTTGTAAATAGTGTGGTTTATCAGATTATGTACATAAGTTTTTAATTCGTGCTGGTTAATGCTTATTGTTTTTTGTAGACTGAAGTGGAAAAATGAATCCACCTCCATTTGTTTCTGCAGAAGAGTTTTCATCTGTAGTAGTTAAACTCATTCTGGAAAAAATGATTCCTCAAATAGACAACAGTGTACATATGAATAAAAAGATAATTATTTATAGTGATGGATGTGCTGCACAAAATCGCAACGTTACCATTGCCAATGCATTACTCAATGTAGCTATTACCAAAGGTATTGTTATTGAGCAAAAATATCTCGAAGTTGGTCATACTGGTTGAAGAACGACTTCGTAATAGAACAATTAATGTGCCAGCGGAGTATGTAGGTATCTGTCTAAGTGCAATTTATATAAAACAAGCTTTCTTCCCGGCTTTACCAGTGGAATTTTTTAAAGTTTATGGACGGTGACGCTTTGCGTCGTAGCACGATGTTCTAATTCTAAGATCTTAGGTTGAGTATTGTTTGAAATGTCGGCAGTCACAAAAATTCGGACTATTTCTTTAGAATCTCAAGTAGATAACCATGGATAATAATCCCGTGTGGCCCTCCCCCTGGTTACGGCCTTACACGTTTCACGTATCGATATAGACAAAGCACATAGATTACAATTAAGTTTTTATTGTACTATATATATAATCTTAATTGTAATCTATGTTATTCAAGGCAGTGGCACGTCAAGCCGATATTGGACAGGCAACCGGATGGCGAGTAGTAATCTAGGCCTTTGAGTGGCCACCCCCAAACCTCATGAAAATAACAATAATTCCATACGCTGCAAAAAATTATTGAAAATCCTTTACAATGAATATTTAACGACTGCTTGGACTTTTAAAAGGTCTGTGTATGCTCATTATTAGGGCCCGGATTAATATGTTTTTACATATTTTTATTTGAAATTGTTTTCGTTCTTAATTATGGTTTCTATATAAAATATGTTATTTAGATCGTGAAAATTCAGGTTTTATTTTCCATATTTTTCCACATTTTAAATATAAATCCATATTCCACAAAATATTAATCAATTTATCCATATTTTCATCAGCGCTATGAGTTTCCTAAAAGTTTTGGCAAAACGATACGATTCGCGAACAGCCGTTGAATATACCTACTATACCCAATATTACGATCAAATCAAAACTACTATTTTTGGATTGGAAAACGAGGCTGCTGCTATTTATTGCGATCTCAAAAGAAATTCTCGAAGATGACAGTCTGCGCTCGAGAATTCTTCCACTTCACTAAATGAAAATTTGAAGATTATCGAAAATATCGAAAAGAAGGTTTCTGAATCGGGAGGACCCGTTGCTGAAGTTGCTAAGCAAAAATTTAGTTATGTGATAAAAAAAAACAAAGGAGTTCATATCCTAAAAAAATTAACAGCATGCTGTGTGGAAGATTAAAAGGCGACATAGACGTGCCCTACTCACTTGCAGAAATATGCAAATTTAAATATGCTCCAATCACATCCTGTGATGTTGAAAAAGATGTGCCACTGCCTTGAATATGTGCTTTGTTTATCACTTATTTATTGTATTGCCTTTTTGTCAAATGTAAAATAAAACTGTTTCGTGTATCGATGTATATTCATATATTACGATTATCCTATTTGTAATGTATGTGCTTTGTTATATTCACTTTTTTATTGTATTAGCTTATTTCTGTGTAAAGTAAAACAGTAATCTCTCGTTTATTTAGTTCTTATTTTATATTGTCTTTTTGTCCATATTCATTATTTAAGGTTCACAATTTCACAACAGCATTTTTTTATTTTAACAACCAAAAAGAAACGGCCTGTATCACCGCTTTGTTACGGCGCGAACTTTAAAACCCTTACGCACACATGTAAAACAATGCTCGCTGCTCTCTCGTGCCAAGAAGAAGGCGATACCGTTTGTATACACGCTTTAGACGCTGCTCAACTAGGATACGAAACAATTTTATTGTAATTTATAGCCGCGACACCGATGTGTTGCTGTTGCTGATACACCATTATAAAAACTACCCTCAAAAGTCTGGCTTCAGAGTGGAACCGACATACGTTCCAGTATATGACATTGTAAATGGACTTGGCCCAGAGACAAACTGTCTGCTTGCCGGCGGGGTCAGAGTTAGTTGAGATCAAAAAAGGACTCTTACTTCCCTTATCAAGTCGATTTTGGACTGGTCACGAGATCTGCATATTCGGCGGTGGCCAATCCAACATTCTACTTTACAATTCATCTCGCAGCAGGGCTCCTAAGCTCCAGTCGTTCTCTCAACGCCAGGGTCATTGCAGAACAGAATATCCCAAGCTGTATGAACAACGGCATCGAAATGGCTTATGCATTTAAACACTGTGCAGGCATGGCTCAAGCATTCACATCCGATGGCAACACGAAAACAGAGTCAGCTGATGAATCAGATGATGAAGATTCAGAGCAAACATCTAAAGGCAGAGATGGCTGGATCTGGTACAGATATATGGCCCGTCGGAGATGGAGGCTAACTCCCAGGATGAAGGCATTCATAAATACTCAGAAAGAGTCCATAAAAGACCCGAGAGAGGGAACATCACGCCGTAACAGGCGGTGACACTACCAGCGTTTTTTCTGGATTCACAAAAAAATCTTTCTGGCAAGTATTTTTTAGACAATTTCCAGTTCCTGGAAAGTTTTGGCTGCGATGCCCAACTGAATGAAGATATCATAAAATTGGGCGAAAAATTTGTAATAGCAATATAATTATTGTCACAAAAACCCGATTTGAAGATCCTGGATATAATTGCGTCGGTGGCCGAGTGGTCTGATATTAACTAGGCAGACCAAGGGTTCGATCCCGGATCCCGGCCATGTACCAAGCCACAAATTAATTACAACTTGTTTGATTGTTTTTAGCACATCAAAGCTGCCCGATGTTCTTACGATTTCGTTTATCGGCTGATGGCCAACACTTGCAGCTGGCAAATTTTAACATAAATCACAAGCAAAAGCAGGAAGCAGAAAAATGTATTAAATGAATGTGTAACAAAAAAATTATCAAGCATTACATTAAATTGAAATTAATTTATTTCAAATTATAAAAAATCCGTCACTAACACATTACATTGTGATATGCCCAAACGTGCTCTGACAAATAACAAACGTTAATTATTTTACGATATGGCAGACATTAGTTGGCCCTTCAATTTATTTGAATAGAACGGCCGACGCCATATACACATCTATGATATCAAATAAATTAAATTGAGTTAGTGATTTCTAATACGTCTACCAATCATAATATAAAAAAATGCATTTGAAGTACAGCGTTTTAAATGTTGGGGCGGGCGGCGCGCCAAGCATAGATAAGAGTATTATTCCACGCGCCGCTCTATAGAACAAAGTACTAATCCTCGAGGCGCAGTCCGGTGAATAGACACTTCCTTGATTGAATAGGATTGAATGAAGATTGAACTTCAGTGATGCATAATATTGAATGATTGCAATTATAATATATTCATTCTAGATTTCAATGTATGGGCAAAACGACTTCACCCCCTCCCCCCCCCCACACTCCGAAAAGAGCTCCATTTTACAGATTTAAATTTTCAGGAAAATGATACAAGCTCGGACAAAATGATCAAAGAAAAAATTACACAGCTTAACAAAAAAAAATTTTTCGGTGTTTTTAAGTTAACAGTTTTCGAATATATTCATAAAAGTTCTGAATAGGCTCTGGATTTTATTATTTTAGCGTATTTTATATTTTTGTCAATTTTCACTTTTAAGACGGCTATTCAGAGCACGAATTATTATCATGTATTATTTTGTAATTTTGTTAAAATTCACTCTCTGAGCTTTGACGGAGAATGCTTTAAATACATTTGTAAGGCATTTCCTAAGCTGAGCATGGAAAAGTTGAAATCTGTAGTATTTATGGCCCTCAAATTCCAACATTAATAAAGGATACAAACGTTATGACTGATTTTGAAAGTGAAGCTTGGAAAAGTTTTGTGAAGTTAGTAGAACATTTCCTAGGTAACTATAAATCATCAAATTATAATCTCGCTTCCACCAGGATCTAAGTGATGGAAGAAAGGTATCAGGGTAGATGGGACCGTCACATAATGGCAGATTACTGCTGGTCTCTAAAAAGAGAATGCCCTCAAAAAATTAGAAAAGAAGATCTTATAAAAGGTGTTTTTGTAAGTTTAATATTAAATAAACACTCGAACAAAACAATTTGTAATTGTTTTCTCGTAATTACGTAAAATATATAAATGAAGATAAAAAAATCAGAGCCAATCTTCCAAAACCAGCCATTGTTTCGTGAATCGAAAGTACCCGAATTCATTTTTACACATTGACTTTATATATCGATGTTTTTACATCAACGGCAACAAGACCATTGTTGACCAGTGTTGATAGCTCAACTGACGATTTTGGGTCATCTTCCGATGAAAGTGAATAAAAATTATAACAATGAATATAAAGCTATTTGAAATATGAAGTTTATTTTTATCCCGAATAACACTTGGTATGGTCTTTGTACGCCATAATTCTAAGCCACCGATCTCCACAAAGAAAGTGATGTCATTATTGAAAAAAGCATATCGTAACGTCACAAAGCAGGACTGGACAAAAGTTATGGAAAAAACAAGGAAATTAATAAAGGAAGATTTCTATAGAGATGTTAATATTGACAATATTATTTAAAAACAATTAATTATATATACAGGTGATGATAAGTCAACTGATGATTTTGGGTCGTCTTCCGATGAAAGTGAATAAAAATTATAACAATGAATATAAAGTAATTTGTTTTATTTCACTAGCTTTTTGAAATATGAAGTAATTTTTTTATCCCGAAGGTTATCCGAGATGAAAATTAACCTATGTCACTCTCCGTCCCCTAAACTATCTCTGCGCAATAAAATCACGTCGAACCGTTGCTCTGTTGTGAGAAAAGGACACTAACAAACACTTTCGGATTAGTCTCAGTGTTCCTTAGCACAATGACTACTGCGGGCTCGCAAGAATCTTCACATCGATTCACATCTCTAATTACGTAACGATGATAAGGATCCGATAATATGGGCCAGTTTTTTCAGGACAATTACGTAATCGTTGTCGGTCGCGGTTACCGTGATGCCATTATTGGTGTCTTGGAACAATTAGGAATGATCATCAAGATGCCAGCTCTTCTTCAACGCGGTGAACGCCAACTAACAACTGATGCTGCAAAAGAATCACGTCTCGTCACAAAAGTGAGATGGGTGGTAGAAGCCAGAAACGGACTCATGAAGTCTTCAAGTTTTTTCGAAACTTTATTTCTACTGCTCATCTTCCGAACATTCGTGAATTCTTATTAATAGCCGGATCGATTATTAATAAATACCACGGTCCAATACAAATGCAAAACGAGACAATTGAAACAGCACAACAGATGTTAGAACTTGTTTGAACAAATGTTGTTCAAAGTCTGGTAGAGATTCATAATCTTCAGAAAAGACGGGGCATCTGCCACTAGAACCCTTACTAGAAACCGACGTGCCAACGTTTCCGTTGGATTACGCTTCCTTGCAAGAATTGACTTGGAGTGATTTTCAGGCGAATCTTGCCCCATCGTATATCCAGGACAATGACATCGACGAGCGAACAGCAGAATTTCAATTAGACCGAGATCAAAAAGAGGGACTTATCCGGGTCAGAATATTTTCAAGATACAGAAATTTCAGACACCAATTGTGGATTGCTTTTGATCGAGATATCCCAGAGCATGAAGGTTCCCCAATTCTTGGTACATATTGCACTTGTCAATCTGGGGCGAGAACGCTGGGTACTTGTTGTCACGTAACTTGTCTGGTACTTCGGTTATGCGCGTGATCAAGCTCACATCAAATCAAATGGGTATAACTTGGCTAAAGAGTTAGAGACTGAGATGACTTTTACAGCAGTTGAACAAAACAAGGTCATATCATCCGGCATCGATGCAGTTCATGGACGAAGCACTCACGTAGCGTTTGACAATTTTGATCGCTTCGTTGATACAACTTCCGGAAAAGACACTATGCATGACACCGTTGGAATAATATACCAATTTTCTACCGTTGACAATGAAGTTTTAGATGATATTGAAGCTATGACGTCATTAACCCTTCAACGTCATGACTACGTTAATGAATTAAGACCACCAACACGAAAAAGACGACCAATCTCGTGAATTGGTTTTGAAGTTACACGAATACTTTGAACGTGAATCACATAATGGTGGGCTTCTATTGCAAGAGACACAAGTGCAACGTCGCGTTGCAGACGCACTTGGAATCGGAACAAAAACGATACGGACTATCTTAAATGAACAGTATGGACCTTCTGGCAGTGAAGAAAACCTACTATGCCAAAAAATGAATGAAGATCAAACCAGTAACATATCATGTATATGTCTATTATACAAAAAACGAATATCCTACTGTCAGTAAACTGTTAATAACGCTGAAAGAAGCTGACTTGGTTATTGGAAGTGCTACCTTATTGATAACAATCATGAAAAAAAATTGGTTTCAAGTACAAGAAGACTGACAAAAGAAAAATATTTATGAAAAGGTATGACATAATAATGCAGAGTTTCATTCTTGAGAGAAATTAATAAGATTACAAATTGGATTGCATTTATATTACAGTTTTGTTTTCTTGCATTATGTTAGATTTATTTTATTAATCATATTCTATTTACTTCGCCAGATAACAATATCCTTCCGAAGGAATGCTTGGATACGGCTGAATTGCTGCTGTTGTTTGACAATTTATTCGACTCTTTTAATGGCCATTCATAACAAGTGAAAAACCATATAAGGATGTTTGAAAATTAATTCACGACATTATAAACTGTGGGATAAATCATTAAATTTGTTAAATTCTATGAAATTTAAAATAATCTAAAAAAGAGCAGACTGTACTGTAAATATCACGTACAAAAAAGTACCATCGCTAAGTCAATAAAAAATTGTTAACAATTAATAATGTAAAGGTACAGAAACCAGATAGGTTTTGATATTGACCCAATTTTAAATTTATTGTCACAAAATGAATATAATTCACCCATTCATAATGCAAGTAAAAGTTATGTTACCCAGGTATGTAATAAAAAAATCGAAGACAAATATTTTTAAAGGTTGTCATAATTGTCATATGCAATTGATTAGTACCACTCCTCCCCAGCCACACAATTTTATCTATGAAAGGGATTACACAAAAAAGTACCTTTTTATCCAACAGAAACCCTTTGTTCCTTTTTAAATGATATATATAATGTCATTTTGCATATGTTGCATATGTCCAGCTCGAAAGTGACAATAGGAAAAGGTGGACGCTTCATAATTTGCCATGCCGGATGAGCCGGGGGAGGTTTCGTAAACAATGCTTTACTAGCATTCCAAACAAAAAGCAAGAAGGAATACCATGAAGAAATGGACGCAAACAAATTCAAAGAATGCTTTAATATATTACTCCAGAACCTCCCCGAATAATGCATCATATCATTCCACTCAAGATGATCGAGCGCCGACTGAGGCAAATAAAAAGGCTGATTTAGTGGCATGGCTACAGAGGAATGGCGTTGAAGCCGAAATTATTTTTTTAAAAGCAGAATTATTAAAATTAGTAAGAGAGAACAAACCCACAAAGTTAAGGTATGAAATTGATGAGTTGGCACATCAGCACGGACATAAAATAGTAATAACACCGCCTTACCACTGTCAATACAATGCTATCGAGTTGATTTGGGCTCAAGTTAAATTAATATATTAGTGCATAGTGAGTTTCTACTGGTCTTATTACTTTAACTGTAAAGAGGGCTTTTGGATTATTTTATTAAAACTTTTTTACAGGCTATGCAGCGGCGGTCATAATACTAAGCCACCGTTCTCCACAATGAAAATGATGTCATTATTGAAAGAAGCATGTGCTAACGTCACAAAGGAGGACTGGACAAAAGTTGTGGAAAAAACAAGGAAATTAATAAAGGAAGATTTTGATAGACGTTAATTAATACTGACAACATTATTGAAAATCAATTAATTTTATATACAGATGACGATAGCTCAACTGATGATTTTGGGTCATCTTCCGATGAAAGTGAAAAAATTGTAACAATGAATACTTAAAGTAATTTGTTTTATTTTACTACTAGCTTTTTGAAATTTGAAGTAATTTTTTAACCCGAAGGTTATCCGAGATGACAATTAACCTATATCAAAAATCACGTCGAACCGTTGCTCTGTTGTGAGAAAAAAGGACACTTTAGTCTTCGTGTTCCTTAGCACAATGAGTACTGCGGGCTCGCAAGAATCTTCAGTAAGTCACCCTGGTTATTTAGGCTGAGTGGTCTGTGCTGGTTATCGATTCACATCTCTAATTACGTAACGATGATAAGTGACAAACGGACTTATTAGATTGCGACTACACTGTAATTTGAAAGAACATACTTTCAATTTTCACATGTCTTGCTTTTTTTTGGATGTTGTGTTTAGACTTGGAGTGATTTAAAGCACCGCATAAAGAAAAAGGGCATTATGATAAATGTTGACCTGACGGCCACTGGTGGAGGACCTGAAACTTGTGCTGGTCTCAATCCAATTGACACCAGGATATACAAATTAATTTTGAAGAGGTCAGTGCATGGTGTTGGAATGCGTGAAGTTGGTTTGTATCTGGTAAGATTATAATCATCATAATTATATGCTTTATTTGTCTGTTACATTTTATAATGGAAAAAACATAAACAATCCCTTGGGTGTACAAATATTTAAGTAAACCACAATATAATTTAAAAAACTATAAATGTCATAAAATGAGTGTTGTTAGTAAGAAATGTAGTTACTACACGCCAATTTCTTTAACCCTTAATTAGGCGCATATTGAAAAAAAATGTGTTGGAGTGCTTACAGCGAGCCAGCGCACTTTCTAGCTTCTTAACTCCTCGCGAGGTACGCAAATCAGTCGCGTCTAAAACATAAACGCATGCGCACAAGTGCCAGCCTGGTGCCCGACCCCATGCGACCACTTACATGTCCTAGAAAGAACTACAAAAAAGTGCCAACCAAATGAAATAAATGTTGTAAATTTAATTGTCAACAACACTTTAGGGTATACTGCATCGGGTGCAAAACAGAACAATATGCTGATGAATTCGATAAAATATTTTTTAACGTTGATCTCGGCTAAGGCAAAATTTTGTAGTTTTAAGACAGATTAAAAGTAGGTAATTTTTTAAGTTATTTTAAGTAAGAGTTATGTTTTTTATAATGAAGAATTTAAATATTTTTGATAATAAATAGTTTTATTAGTTAGCTTTAATGGGGTCACTATAGACCCCATGCGACTAATTGTGTGATTTTCTTGATGCGCCTAATTAAGGGTTAAGTTTGATGATAAATTTATGATATGTCATTTTAATCGTCTAACGCTGTAGAAGTTCTCTAGGGTATTATTTTATTGAAATTTTTAAGTTTTATGTCATAAAAATGCATTTTAAATAATGTACTAGAATCACATAATAGCTAATGCGCATGTCCATATTGTGACAAAAAGGTACTATTTGATTTGAATTTCGAGTTCGGTTTAAAAGGAATAATTGTTGACATTTGTTTTTTATTTTACAAGTTTAAATATTTTTCGATTTTATTTTCATTTGATAACCGTGTGATATGCCACGAATAAGCGATCAGAAAGAGCTCGGCAAACACTGCCACCAGTGTAGCATATGGATGCCCAGACGGGTTCTTCGCAAGGAAGGTAAGTTTCATGACTAATTACTGTATTTGTAGTTTGGTTAAATCACCGATTCTACCGGCACGGTAGCAGGATTGTTATAGCCAAAGACTTTCAACTAATGTAGCATATTATTTTCAGTTCAATGCGATAAATGTAAATGTAAAATTTTGGGGAGAGATAAAAAAAATCACGTCATCCAAAGGTGCATGGAATGCGACGTAATAATGTTGGGTAAGTAACTATTTGATTCATCCCGCAAAAAAAAGCTTATGTCCTACTCCAGAAGACTATTTTCTTCACGGGCTGCCGTATGGCTCCCAGGGTACCCAGCGGTCTTTTAGCCGGTGTTATTTGTGAGGCTATTACGAGTAGCCAGCTCTGTTGAGGTATAAATGTGGAAAAGCCTAAATGTATGTATGTCCAGTTAACAACTAAGTATATACTATACCAGCGACGCCATGTGCGATCGATCCATACAAATCCATGCAGCTACAAAAAAAAAGTAAAGAAATATGTAAAACAATGTGACGTAGTATATACAAATAAACAAACATATGGGAAGAAGAGTTAAGATAGAAATTATTTATTTTTCTGATACATTCAATTACTGCGAGCTCTGCGGGTGTCAAACATCCAGGTATTCTAGAATAAAAAAGCAAAACGGCTGAGCGAAGCCTCCAAAATTATATTTGCCAACTGTGATGTAAGTTATTAATTTTGCATTGTCGCGTTTTCACCCACAATTTACCAGCTTTATCTATTTATTTTCTGGGATAAAGCTATTCTATAATTTCAGTCTGTTTGTCTGTGCAATTCTTCAATAAGTATATTTTGTTTATTTTTTGTAGATTTCATTTGAAGACTTCGATGAAATGTTCACTGATAAGATAGTGACGAGCTCACCACAACTAAAAAAATCCGGTGAAGAGATACCTGCACCATTAAATATGGACGGAATAGAATTGAGTCAAACCCCTAAATTTTTTTTCCAGACGGCAATCAAGCGCATATTAATGTTGAGCACACTCAACTGTTTTTTTATTCACATACTACTGTCAAAAGTGTAAAGTATATATTATACAAATATATTTATAAAGGATTTGACTCAGCATCGATAGTTTTCCAAGAAGGAGATATCCTTAACTATGTAAAATAAGAGGGTACCTTACAGCTCGATGGATTGGTTCTGCTGAAGCAACATGGCGTATTTTCTTGGTTCAAGTTAAACGAATGTAGCGAAACCGCACGACGGTATCGCTACATTGATATACCACATTACTACGTCATGGCAATCTCGGCAAAGAGGGGTTTATAAAATTGTAACTATGCTTAATGCTGTATCACCAAAGGATGTTGAACTTTACCACCTCCGTCTTCTTCTCTTATACACGTTAAAGGAACTAAACACTTCATTGATTTACGTACCATTAATGGAGTTTTACACGAGACATTCAGAGAAGAAGCAGCCATTGCATTAGAAATTGCAAGAAGCTCTGCTCATTTCCAGGAAACTCTTCAAGAGGCGGTCGGTTATTTTACACCACATAAAAGTATTAACGTACCTTCAGAATCTGTTGCGATTTGGAACAAATTTTGAAAATTTTATGACTGAAGGTTTTATACATCGTGGTCTCAATGAAGCATATGCTACAAATGCGGCGCTTTTGGAAATTGACGAAATTCTTATTAGTTGAAGTACCTATTTTTTTTCTGTTCTAATAGGTATAACTTTAAAAGTAGTAAGTTATCATAAAAATAAGGGTAGGGGTAGGTGTAGGTGTAGTGCCCCCCGTCTTATGGGAGCAGCCAACGCCCTCGGGCGACTGCTGCCCAATCTCGGGGGGCCAAGCGTGGGATGCCGCCGCCTCTACATGGGCGTGGTGCGCTCTATGGCGCTGTACGGTGCCCCAATTTGGTATGATGCTCTGGTGGCAAACGAGAGGAACAAGGCCCTGCTGCGGAGACCGCAGAGGGCTATGGCCACCAGAGTCATCCGTGGGTACCGTGGGTGGCTGCCCTGGGACCTGGAGGCGCTGGCTCTTGCGTCGTTGCACGACTGGCGAGAGGAGGCCAAGGACAGGGGCTTGCGACCCACGCCAGCAGAGACGAACTACCGGAGACTCCGTTTTCGGCGGCTGGTGATGGCCGAATGGCGGGAGCTCTTGGAGCGCCCCACCGCCGGCCACCGGACCGTCGAAGCTCTCCGCCCCGTCATCGACGATTGGGTGGAGAGGCGACATGGACCCCTCACCTTCAGGCTGGCGCAGGTGCTCTCGGGACATGGGTGTTTCAGGAAGTACCTGTGTCAGATTGCCCGGAGGAAGCCGACGGCGCAGTGCCACCACTGCGACGGCTGCGACGAGGACTCGGCGCAGCACACGCTTGAGGAGTGCCCCGCATGGGCCGAGCGGCGTCGGGAACTCGCCGCAGCCATTGAAGAAGACGTAACGCTGCCGGCCTTGTTGAAAGCCATGGCCGGCAGCGAAGAAGCATGGGCGGCGGCCTCCTCGTTCTGTGAGGAGGTCATGTCGCAGAAGGAGGAAGCGGAGCGTCAAAGGGAGGGAGATCCCGACGCCGAAGACATCCGCCAACGGCGAAGGGGAGTGCGCCGGCGTCAATACCTCCAGTTGGCACTCCCATAACTCGGGTCTCTGGCGGTCGGTGGGGGGGTCCACCGGCCGCATCCATCTAACAGAGATCACGAGGGCAGGCGCAGCAGTGGTACTCCCTGCTGCGCCTGAGCAGTTTGCTCTGCAAAGAGGTGGGGCCTTGCGGCCACCCGGCGGCGGGTCGCGGAAGAATGCTGACGCGTCCCCGTAGACCGCCGACAACCGGCGCGATGGAGTACCGTGGGGTTTTAGTGGGTTAGAGTCCCACATAACCCGTTCCCTCACCCCCGAGGGCGCGGGTATGCATGATGCATTTCCCCACGTAAAAAAAAAGGGGTAGGTGTAGTACAGGCAAGCCATTATCTATGAGTGCTGTAGGGTATATTTTATTTTGTTCGAAAATATCCACTGGCGAAGCCGGGGGCGGATAGCTAGTTTTATCTAGATAGGTTTATATACTTTATATTAATTTATAATTATTATATTCAAATTTATAAAACATGATTTTCAGGAACTGTATACAACATTAAGTTCTTGCAATGAGGGAAAAGGTCTTCTACGTTATCAAGAGCATGGACTGTTAGATAATGCTTCAAGAAGAAGACTTTGTAATATCATAGTAAATGAAGAGTTAAAACATGACCCTGAAAAGGGAATAACTAGTTCAAGACTGTATCAGCTGGCATATGAGATTACTACAAAACAAATTGAAGAAGTTATGGACCTGACAGCTTTCATAGCTATTCCTTTTTTAATGACTACATCGAACGTGAGCAAGCCAAAGTCCAAATGTAAACGTCTGTGGCGTCCGTCAAAGCAAGAAGTACTGGAAGGCTTCATTACCCACGTGAAAAGTGCTGCTCAAATCGAAGAGACCATTGCACGGAGAACATAAATTGCGCGAATTCGATGTAAGTTTGCAGCCATTTATAATAATTGTCGGACCTACTATCAAATATATATATGCCAGTTACGAAGTAACGTCTATTATGAAAGCAGTAGATGCTTGTTTTAAAATCATATTTGTTCTGTTTAGAACAATATCCCGCGGAATGTACTAACGTATGGCAATTTATCCAAATCGCACTCTTCCAATTAAAAACAAAATATGACAAAATTTACACGACAGTAAACACTCTTTTGACAGATCTAAATATTCAACAAAAGCAATAATTTTTTAAAGTAACGTGAATGGTTTTTTAAAGATGCCAAAGTGATTTTTATGTTTTAAATTTTATGATTGCGTCCAAAAATTGTTTAAACATTTTGTTTTGGCTAATGAGACGCATACATTTTCGACGTATCTCTGTGTAGAAGACGGGTATTATATAAAGGATTATTTTGCCCCTGTTTTCTCTTTCATAATCTATCATGAAGCTCTTAATTTTGTTTATATACTCTCATTTCTTAAAATTCGAATTATAAACTTCATGACGAATTTATATTTTTTTTTTTCTTTCTTCACGGGTTCAGCTCCCGAACCGTGTTACGGTTTTATATTGACATACTTTATAAACACAATACTGAAATAAAATTAAAAAAATACTTTATAACACTATTTCCCTAACAAAATAATGTTATAAAGTAATTTTTTTACCATTACGATACAGGTTTATCCAAAAAGTTCCCAAAAGTATCACCAACGAGGTTCCATCAATTAGTTTTATTTTTATAGCATCATAAAAAAGTTTTCATTCCAATTTTTACTTGTCTATGACAGCGCCCGCTTTGACGCATGCGCGGTGATGTGCTAGGTTTTGGCACCATTCATAGAATATGTTTTCTTGTTGAATTTCGTGGATATTTTATTTAGTAGGTTTAATCCCATTGTACGAGAGTAGATAAAGTAGTGTATAGTGCATATAACTAGGTATTAAAACACTCGTGTGATACTATTAAAAACCTCGCCTAGCGGCTCGGTTCTTAAACACACACTCGTGTTTTAATACCCCTCATTATACAACAGTGTACCCAAGATCTTCTCAAATAAATAAATATAATTTAGTAGAAGATAAATCACATTATGTGGAGATGTCAGGACACCTACCACACGAGCCAATTCTCACACTTACTTAAACTATTGCTGAATGTCATAATAATAGATTGCAATTTAAACAAAAGAAAAAAAAATTTTGGGTTGCTTATTGAAAATTCAAAATATTTTTTTTTAAAGATTTTTCACCATTGTTGTCGTTGCCCACCACCAACATTGCCTAAAAAAATTAAGAGCTTTATGATAGATTATGAAAGAGAAAACGCGGGCAAAGTAATCCTTTATTTTACCACGTATACGAGTATTTCCTATTCAATAAAAACCATTGAAAAAAATACCGACGTCACTAAATATATCAAATAAGTATTTATACCTGTGCTAAATTACAGTGACACTGGGAATACACAGAAATTGGGAATAGTTTATCCTTATACAAATTAAGGGCCCTTAATGTTAAGATTTAGGTATAATATTTTAAATAAATTTATTGTTTAGGTAGGTAGTAGAATAGGCTTTTTTTGTTTAGTTACATAAGTACAACTTTATTATTTTTATATCAATAAATATATTATTAACATTGTAAACAAGAATTTTATTGTATACTGATAAAACACTACCTATTATACTACTTATACTATATTATTACCAAGTATTTTTAGAAAATATGTAAGTAATTAACCGTAACACAATATACTAAGATTCTGTTACAGTAATATATTTACATATTTTCTAAAAAATACTTGGAAGGTACGTACTATAATTACCCACTAATATTTTGGTTGCTAATTAATAAACTAGTTATGCTGTTGATAACCAAACAATTTTGGTTAAAAGTTAACACAAGTTATGTTGTTGATAACCAAACAATTTTGGTTAAAAGTTACCACAAGTTATGCTGTTGATAACCAAACAATTTTGGTTAAAAGTTACCACAAGTTATACAAACTGCTATCAACAATGGTGGACGCCAAAATATGTAATGCAGCAACATTGTCAACTATGAGGTGCTATATTTCTGGACTTACTTCCGAAAAATTTTAATAATATGAGGAAAGGGATTGAAGTGGAAAGCCTTAAATTCGGGCTTTCAATTATCCACGCAAGAATTAGATTTTTCGAATATTTACTTCATCTCTCCTACAAGCTCACCATTATAAAATGGCAAATAAGGTCAGTAAAATGGAAAAAATATCCAAAAAGCATAAATTTACATTTAACCTGGTAGATTTGAGGAAAGGACAATGCTCATTCTGAACCCACTATATGAACTCTAGCGTTCATCAAAGAAACTTATGTCAAGATTTAGAACTATTAAATATAAAAATAAAAAAATACTAGCATAATTTATACAACACGGGAGAGAGGAGAAATATTATAACAAATAAATGAGTGAAACATTCTGAACGCACTTACATTTTTTGCTTTCGTAACGTATGACAAGACCACAGATAAGTAATATAAAAATGATTGTATACGAATCGATCTGCATTGATATCAAATAATCGATTCATGGTACTCCTTCTATAATCAAATAAAGTAGTTACATTATTACATTTTTATATTCCGAATAAAGTATTTAGTAATGATTATGTACGTATTATCATGTATAAAAATGTTTCTTATATATTTTTTCGATAAAAAATTGGAACGATTGTTTGGAACTAATGACATCGATACTTAAAATATCGTCGACCGTGGTTACACATTTTTACACTGTGGCGATATATATCTAAGCTGTGGCGACTATCTTTTACTTGCTCTGTGACCGGCTGCCGTTCGTTCGATTTGTTTTTGCTTACTTTTTCTATTTCAATGTGGTCCAAATAAATGTGCGTGCAAAAAAAAAAATTTCTCTGCAATTCAAAATGTCACGGCTCTTCATCTTGCCAAAATAAGTAACGTTACTTACAGACACTTGAAATACATGTTTGATATTGTGCTTACTTTAATATATAGTTAATATGTAGTTAAGTTTATTTTTTAATTAAGGTACCTAGATAGTACAGTTTATAATTTTTTATCTATTATGTTTGATAATGCAAATAAATGTCAATCTACTTCATGTATTTTCTTAACTCTATAGTCTCAACGTCTGACATTTACACTCATGAGTACTCTGATTCTATTTGCAACTTTACTAGCGGCGACTGGGAGGCTTGTAAGTTTTCTAAAACACCGATCTTTGAATTCGGAAAAATGACAGAAATTATCTCCTCTTACAAGTTTACTGAGGTGGGTCAGACATATTATAAGTATCCTTAAATCTATCAGGATAAATGTAAATTCAAACGTTTGACAAATTTCAGTACGCTTGCAAGTTTCCTAGGCTACTTGTAAGTTTACGAATATTACAATATTCCTGCGACAGATATACCAAAAGCAGGATTCGGGAACTCTAATGACGGAAATACATCTCGAAGATTTTTTTCTGATCCAGAAGCTGCTTCCCGAATCACTGGAATAGATTCAATATTTATCTACAAGTTAAAGATCCTAGAAACTATCGCAAGTGGCCATGTGATTGACGCAAAAAAAACAAGATTATACACTCGATACTGATACCCTGTACGTGAAACTGTATGGGTGGCATCAAATGTAACCCACTTTACATAAAATTCTAATGCATGGTGCAACAGTAATTTCGCATTCTATATTGCCAATTGAGCGCTGGGCATCACTTTGGACGCTGGATTGCAGTGGGGTTGTGTGGTGTTCTGTTGTGGGGTCATGCTGCTGACGTAACTTCAATTTTCGTACTGCATAGTACTGTACGCCATTCTGTAAGTCTTCTACTCCCTGAAGTGGAAAATGAACAAATGAAACGAAGTGACGACGAAGAAGTTGATACAGACGATGAATCATAGACAGTGTTTAAAATATTGACTATGATTGTGTTAGCTAATATCATCCTTTCACATCCAGCTTTGATGATGATTCCTGTGATACATATTACAAGAGTTTTAGATTAGTTAGATGAAATTCTGGGCCACTTTGTATAGATCCAAAATCTAACTTGAACTTTTTACATCTAAAAGAACTGTATTTAGGTGTGAACGTTAGTAAAGAAATCGATCGCCTATCTGCAGATGTAAGTCTTAAACTTGGAATTCCATCTTTCCTCCAAAGAATGCGAACATTTAAAAACACGTTTGCCACTGAGCAATTTTGCAAGACTTTTAAGTGTGGACAAATTCTGGGGAGCGTTTGGGAAAATGCGTGATACAAATGGAGCTCCAAAATATCCTAATATTACAAAATTTGCAAAAGCTCTCTTAAATTTGCCAATGTCAAATGCCTCATGTGAGAGAATATTCTCCCAAGTAAACTTGAATAAAACAAAAATAATAAACAGGTTAATAAACAAACATATTGTAGGGGAGTTCCTTGTACCTGGGGACACCTTGTACCTTGGAACAACCTCATTAACTTGATAGTGTTGCATTCAGAAATTAATGGAAGCGACATCTAGTATATTTCCTATGATGTAACATTCAGTATGCATTCGGTTAAGTCGGCCATTTTAACTCATATCCGTCATTGACGTTATAGAAGGTTTTTAGTGGTGAATTCTTTTTTTATTAAACCATTTCAATCTTCGTTCTACTTCAAATATTTCGAGGTAAGTGATTGCTTTAAGTTGCAATTAGCTGGTATAGTAATTTATAACTACATATTAAAGTAGAAATCATGGCATCTTAGTGAATTAATTTTTACGATTTTTTTGTTTTGACAAACCGTTAATTGTACCTTGGGACATCGGAAAAGACAAAGAAAACTTTTTAAATAGTTCTTTGATGTTCATTTGTTATTTCCGTTTTAGATGCCACGAAGCAAAAACAAAATTATCCGGCCCAAACCAAATCAGGACAACGTTAACAATGCCATTAAATCAGTCATTGAAAAACGTATGACGATTCGAAGTGCAGCGAAAGCCTTCAATATATCAAAAAGTTTAATCGGCCGTTACATAAAGAAGCCGAGAATATAGACTTTGTTTACCAACCCCACAATGATGTAAAGCGGGTCTTTACTGACCAAGAAGAAGAACAGTTGGTAGAATATTGTTTAAAGGCATCTAAGTTTCACTATGGAATATGTAAAGAAGAGTTCGTGAAATTGGCATACGAGTATGCAGTTATTTTGGAAAAATATCCAAAGGTTTGGGATGATAACAAAAAAGCTGGTAAGACATTCTATCAATATTTTATAAAACGCCATCAAATACTTACGGTCTTATTCATAAAAATCTCCTATTAGAGGTTTATAACCTTCAATAGTTAGAACGTTCAATAAGCCTATTGAACGTTTTATAAAATTCTCTATTCATAAACGCTCAATAAACCTTTCATAACAAAAATGACTTTATATGACAAGTTTAACATTATTATGTTGTCGTTCTGTAGAATCCATAGACAAAACGCCAAAAAAACACATGTTTTCTATCGAATCTGCAGGTACTCTGTGGCACAGTAAATATATCTAATCTGTGGTCAGACCTTGCGGCTTGCTTTACGGCGTGAGTGCTATCACATAAACAAACGATATTAAGACCGTTCCTTTTTTTGCTACTAATTTATTATTATTTACGTTCTAGATAGTATATTATGTATGCGTTCTAGCGACCCCGCCTCCGGCTTCGCACGGGTACAGTTTACAGTATGGGTTTACAACAAGTGAATATGAATACTTACGTAAATATTCTTATACGATTTTTTTATAGGTCATTATAAGTTTCGCTGCTCCTAAACATAATAGGTACATGTTTAATACCTGTAATATCCTATTACTACATGAGTAAAAAAGCTACTAATACACCGTGGCACCGCGAGCGTAAATAAAAAATCAGCTGTTCGTCTAAAATCCGCCATGTTTTCTGCCTATTAGAGGTCTAAAGTAGGATCCATCGTTCTATAAGTTATGAAGTCGTTATTGAGAACTTATTGAACGTTTTAGCACTATTGAACGTTTATGAATAATGATTTTCGGGATCTGTCTTATAACAGGCTCATAAAGCTTCAATAACTTTTTATGAATAAGACCATTAGTCTACGCAAACCGGAAGCAACTAGTTTGGCACGTGCAACTGCATTTAATAGAACAAATATCAATTTATTTTATACAAAATATAAAGAATTGCTCTTAAAATACAATTTCACGAGCGAAAGGATCTACAACGTAGATGAAAGCGGCCTGTCCACTGTTCATACTCCATTGAAAGTTTTAGCACCGAAAGGAACGAAACAAGTAGGCAATAGGGTCCGCAGAGAGGGGTAATAATGTTACAGTTATTGCCTGTATTAATGCACTTGGAAATTCTGTTCCACCTTGTATGATTTTCCCAAGAGTCCATTTCAAGAATCACATGATAACTGGTGCTCCTCCAGAAACTTTGGGGCTTGCAACTTCTAGTGGATGGTCTAATAGTGATAAATTTGAGAATTTTTTGCATCACTTTATCAAACACGTGAAACCTAATAATGACAACAAAGTGCTTCTTATATTAGACAATCATTTATTTATTTATTTATTTATTTACAAGGAGAATTTACAAAAGGTGTAGGTAACGTTATGTACACAAGATAATAATAATAAAAAAGACATACACAAGATAAGAATAATAAAATAAAAAATAAGTGAGAAAGTGCCCTACCCTTTAAATTATTCCCACCAAGAGTTATAGAAAAATTCAACGACATTAACATATTATACCTAATCCAAATTCTAAACAAACTAACAATAACACATACAGAGAGAAATAGGGTAGCACAAACAATGCAATTATTTCCATCTACCCCTCCAACACCCTACATACGCACTTCTTAAATTTATGCAAATTAAGATTAAATATGTCAACCGAGACCAGACCTTCATCATACTGCTTGCATATCCTGCGAAGAGGCGCTCTGAGTCCCGCGTTAGATTTCCAATCATGAGAGTCATCTCTCAATTAAAATTATTGAGTTGGCTAAAAAGAACGGTATCGTAATGTTTACATTCCCGCCTCATACCAGCCATAAACTACAGCCCTTGGATAGAACAGTTTTTGGGCCGCTCAAGAAGTATTATAATAAAGCATGCAGTGATTGGCTTTTACAACATCCAGGAAGTCTACTTACTATATATAATGTTGCCGAATGTTTTGGTAATGCATATCCACTTGCGTTTACACCATCCAAAGTGGGTTTAAAGTTTCAGGAATATGGCCTATTAATGAAAATATTTTTGGCGATGACGAGTTGTTTAGCTCATACTGATAGACCATATGTTGTGCAAGGTATTGATAACACGTCAAATACGCAATCAAATGACGCCGATACACAAATAAACAGTGTTATACCAGGACCATCGACATCTACGTGTGGTAATATACAAGTAAATACGGCCATACCAGGACCATCAACTTCTGCTGCTGATGATGCTAATAATGGGCAACCTATTATGTCACCTGAAGTCATTCGTCCGTTCCCAAAGGCCCCACCTCGCAAAAATAATACAAAAAGAAACAGGAAGGGTAAAACGAGGGTATTAACTGACACGCCTGAAAAACAAGAATTAGAGCTATTGGCCATGAAGAAAAAAAAGAAAGTAATTAATAAAAAAGTAAAGACTGTTAAAAAGAAACTTTTTAAGGACGTCAATATTAGCAGCACAGATGATGAAATTGATATGATTTTGGAGAGTGACACATGTGATGATGCTCATGACGAAAATATTTGTGTAGGTTGTGGTGAGAATTATTTTGAAACTTCAAGCACTGAGGACTGGATACATAAGTTTTTAATTAAAAAACCCATTGGTACATGGCCGGGATCCGGGATCGAACCCTGGGTCTGTTTAGTTAATACCAGACGTCTTAACCACTCGGCCAAAGCTGATATACTTACAAGACCTACTGATTTCTGAGGGAATGCTATAATAAATGATTTTGCTTATGCTTGGGTGGGGCTGATCTAACCAGAGAGATCTCTATAAACGAATCGTTGCTGCTTTGGAAGGGACGGTTGAGCTGGGTCCAGAGCATTCGTTCCAAAGTAGCACGATTTGGAATAAAGACGTATGAGCTCTGCGAGGCTGTGACCGGCTATGTTCTCCACATAATCTTGTACTCCGGTAAAAGAAACGACACGCCACAGCAAGTTGATGGTTTCACCAGTGCCACGGCAAAGATTGTGCTGGAGTTAATGAAGGGGTACCTCGGAAAGGGGTACACCTTGGATAATTTCTATAACTCGGTATCATTAACTAGGTATTTAAAATATAAAAAACTGACTTCAGTGTATTTTAAAGCTAAATATTGCGCAAACGGAACCCTTGAAAAATGGTTTTCGTATACCGTACAAGTGGCCATGTGATTGACGCAAAAAAACTAAGATTATACACTCGATACTGATACCCTGTCTGTACGTGAAACTGTATGGGTGGCATCAAATGTCACCCACTTTACATAAAATTCTAATGCATGGTGCAACAGTAATTTCGCATTCTATATTGCCAATTGAGCAGCTCTCTGAAGAGGCTGCGGAAGCTCGTCATAAGCACTTTAGACTCTATAGGCAGAACATTTTCCGAAAATTTGACAGAGTCAAATGCAACACGGACATATTAAATAGACTTTTGCTTACGTTTGACCCACTGCTAAGCAGCAATCGAAAACAACCACGTAAGAAAAGCAAGCCATTCTGTAAGTCTTCTGCTCCCTGAAGCGGAAAATTAACAAATGGAACGAAGTGACGACGAAGAAGTTGATACAGACGATGAATCATAGACGGTGTTTAAAATATTGACTATGATTGTGTTAGCTAATATCATCCTTTCACATCCAGCTTTGATGATGCTTCCTGTGATACATATTACCAGAGTTTTAGATTAGTTAGATGAAGTTCTGGGCCACTTTGTATAGATCGAAAATCTAACTTGAACTTTTTACATCTAAAAAGAACTGTATTTAGGTGTGAACGTTAGTAAAGAAATCGATCGCCTATCTGCAGATGTAAGTCTTAAACTTGGAATTCCATCTTACCTCCAAAGAATGCGAACATTTAAAAACACGTTTGCCACTGAGCAATTTAGTAGACTTTTAAGTGTGGACAAATTCTGGGGAGCGTTTGGGAAATGCGTGATGCAAATGGAGCTCCAAAATATCCTAATATTAAAAACTTTACAAAGACTCACGATACGATATATATACTCACGCCTGAATCTTACCGGGGTAGACAGAGACTAAGGACCTCCACATGCCACGACCCAGACACATCTCTATTTTATCAACAAAGACAATGATTTTCAGTTTCTTATTAGCGCAACTTAGCAGAGTTTATTTTCAGTATGAGGACTTACAAAAGAAAAACAACACGGCCACCACTTCTCAGGATAAATATCAGTTGGCAGCAAAAGAAATATTGGATAATAATAGAAAATATAGAGAAGTAGCAGTGGAGTTAAATTTTTGCTTTGTGACTGTATAAAAATATAAAACAAGGAAATAACACGGAAATCGGATATAAAAAACCCAAACTTGTTTTTTCTCAAATTCAGGAGTCCCCCATTACAGACTACCTTATAAAATGTGCCGGCATTTATTCCTGAAAATTAGCGTATGAAGCTGCTGTTTATAACGGAATAGAAAAAAACCAGAGAGTTGGCATAGGAACAAGTGCTTGGTACTGATTGGTTCAAATCTTTTATGAAAAAAAAACTCAAATTTATCAATATCAAAGCCGAACTACCTCATTCAATCGCACGAACATTCATGTCGAGTGCCTAACGCACTGATGGAGCGTCTTACAGAGAATTTGAAGACACTTGTGGATCACAGAATCATTGCTAAGGTCGAACATCCTAAAAGTTTCCATTATTCCATCCATTATTACAATAGACAACTCGTGACTTTTTTACAATGGAAGAGAAGTTGAAACTAACGAAAAATAATTTGTTTTTGGATAATTGGAATCGCAGCAAGAGACAAAAATTGCTACATTTTATAAGTTTCAAGTGCACCTCAATCATATAACCTCGGGCTTGGCGCGGGAACAATGTGCTCTAAACAGATTTTGATGGTTTCAATAAAAATAAAACAAGACATTGCATGCGAGTCGAGTTTTTTTTTGTTGGAATCTGCATCAATCAATGTGATTTTCTGCACAGAAATAGTTACGAGATATCATAGTTACTACCACCGGGAAAAAATTGATTTTATATTTTTTTTCACAAATATTTGTCCATAAACTATAACATAAATTTTATTATTCCGTGATGTGTTATTTGCACAGGTGGGTAATTTATTGCATTTATTCCACAATGGTTTTCTTCTTATCCATCTTAAACTAAAATTCACACCTCAGTCTTACTACAAGTTAAAGTAAGAAAATTCATATATGAAAATTACACGAATAATGACGTACATCAAGGGTCAACTATTTCTTCTTCTCAAATTTTTAACAATATTTTCCTCGACCAAAACTATCTGGATGTTTGTTTCTAAATATGGTCCCGTTACGCCCCTGTTATTTTTGGTCACGACAAAGGGGAACTATCTATCAATTTATTATTTTTAATTATTTACTTGATCTACGTATCTTTTACAATTATACTAATCGTAGTACCTATCTATACCTGTACAATAAGTAATAAAGTAAGTCAAGGAACCGTCACCTAAACGCCGTTTTCTGTTCCAATTGTCTCGAGCGATAAACTGCCATGCTAGACCCCTGGGTCGTTGTATACCTTTAAATATATTACTTTAATAAAAAATAAATAGATTAGGGTATACTAATACCAAGCAACCTTTCTCCTAGCCGGTAAATCACTCACACCGTCCCTATGTATGCTGACCAGCTCCTTCCGAAGTCGCTCCTCGTGCGCAATAGCTTCCCTGACGGAATTCTCTCGAGCGACGCCATCCTCCAGCTTCTGTTTTTCTAGTTTCAAGCTGTTCAATTGCGTCTGGAGATTCGTCATCGTGCCGTACGACGTGTTTTGGAACTGGAATGGGGAGAAATATGTTTTTGAAGAAAAGCTAATAACAAAAAGTGGCAGTATATCATGATAAAAATTTTGCACGTCAAAAAAAACAACGAATAAACATTTTTTTACACAGAGGTTATTTTTTATCCTGAAATTCCTTCGGGATAATTCTTGTAACAATTAAAATTAATAAAGTATAAAAATTAATTCATCTTGGAGGTGGAATTGACAGGTAGACGAATCTAGAAATTGGATATCTACGTCGATTCCACGACACGCCTTGGTGTATATAGCGCAAGCGCCTGCGGAGCCGTGATGAGGAATCCAGTTTAATCCTGTCCATGCTGTGATGGTTGTAATTAGTCGACGACTAATAAGACATATCTCGGTCGGCAGTATTATCTTAAATACCGATTAATCGGCTATAAACACTATAAAGGTAATACTTGACATTGGCAAATCACCGATGAACATTGGTGGAGCCATATTAAAAGAAGAAGTAATTAATCTTGGAGGTGCAATTGACAGGTACATAAATCTAGAAATAGGATATCTACGTCTGTTAAAAAGTGACTGCAACAGGCAGTAATTGGGGTCTCTAGTCACACCGCAGGGTATAAAGTGTTTGTTTTGTTTGTATCAATCTAGAACTGCCATAGATAAGGACATACCTCTCTTTCCTTCTCCCTGCTCCGAACTTCCTTGTGATAATCATCGACCTGATCCAGGATCCGTTCCCGGTCGAGCACATTTTCCTTCTGCGCCCGTCTGTTCGCCTCCAACTTGTCATTTATCTGTTCTTGTAGGGTCGCCAGCACCTCCTCCATTAGAGTCGCTCGCGCCTCCCGCTCTTTGGCCCATTTCTGCAATTTTTATTTGAAATAATTGTTGAAATCGGTTCAGTAGTTCAGGGATTACCCTCAAATTTTTGCATACTTCTCTTACTTCGTCTAAGTCATACATGCAAGTCTATTTTTATGAAAGTCCTAGATGTCCTAAGTTTTCCTATATTTATTTGCTAGGATACCTTTCCATCATGAGGGCCAACCTATCTCAGAAAAAATATATATGGCATAATAATTTTAGTCTGTCTGCCTGTACATTAGGTGAATACATTTTGAGACACCTTTTATATATTATATATAATATATAATAAATATATATTTTATATATTATATATATGGGTATATTTTACAATCTCCTCTATGATCCATCTCAAGATCTTAAAGGGTTTCGAAGGGTTTTTAGAAATTATATTGGGTGTAAAGTGGAACTGAAGTCGGGATGGGTTCTATAGTTAGTAAATAATATAAATTTTTCACCTCATCTTGCTTTTCCGCAATCTGTCTCGCTTCGCCGTCATACAAAGTTTCTATATTTATCATCCTCTGCTTCTCTACTTTCTTAATTTCCATCATCTCATGGTATGCCGCATCCAAAATTCTTTTACAGTATACGCTCTTCATTTCTTGATCCTTGAAATCCTGAAATATATATTTTAAAAAAAATTTACGCCAGTTTTTTACCTCAACTTGGCTTCCTTCCCACTCTAGCGCTCAACCTGGCTCAGCTTATTTGGCGCGCACTATACTATACTCCCATTCATATATGAAGGGGTCTGTGACACTTTTTTAAAAATAAATTATTAGTACACGAATTGAAAGTGCTATTCAATAATCGATTATTTCTTAGAACAAATTATAATCGATTGGAATAATAATTTTATATTTATTTTCTTTTTTTTTAACTTTGATATGATGTCAAAATGAGAATATAATTACGGGATTATATATAGTATGTTTAAAATGCTTATTATGCTCTTATTTTTATGTAAAGGCACACACATTTTCATTTAAGGCCGACCAACGGACGCTAGAAACAAAATGGCAGCAAATTATTAGTTGTTAAGCCATTTTACCAGCTTGGAGTACTAACAAATGACCTATTTACGTAAACAATGTCCTTTTTATTTTATCGATTAAATTTTAAACCGACTATATTTATTTATCAATAGTCGCATCACTAATTGAAGTAATCAAAATGTGTCACATTATTATGCGTCAATATGAACCTAATTGCATTCAGATAAGGCTTACTTTGTGTTGACTATTCAATCAAATAATCGGCAGTATTTTTTATCTAGCCATACATTTTTCCCACTGAGTGGGCAGAGGCAGTAAATTTGTGAAAATTGCGAAGTGATATATATATAAAAAATGACATCGAATAATTACCGATTGAGGAAGAATTGTCTTTTGCTGAGTACTGGACTTGTCTCCGAGATCCGTGATAAACAAAAAAAAATACCCATTTCAAAAATAAAATATTACCTTCAACACAGCATCCTTCAACCTATTCAGCATATCCAACTCTAAGTCAATCTCCTTAACAACGCCCAATATCTTCCTTTTCAAATTATACTTATGAAGGCCCATATTAACTATGTTAGTGTTCCGCTCCTCCGTAAGCCTTCGGTGTTCAGACTCGCGAGCGAGCCTTATAAACTTGAGCTCTTCCAAAATATGCCTTTCTTTCTCCTCTTGAGTCCTCAAGAGCTTTACCGCTTTTTCCTTC
This sequence comes from Nemapogon koenigi, assembly GCA_963924495.1. NCBI lineage: Eukaryota > Metazoa > Arthropoda > Insecta > Lepidoptera > Tineidae > Nemapogon > Nemapogon koenigi. The sequence goes on from OZ004648.1 coordinate 8,831,669, forward strand.
TCACTTAGCTCTGATATTTGACTCTCCAAACCGCTACGCAGCTCCTGTAACGTAAAAGTGCCCTTTACATTATGCAATTTCTCGCATGCAATGGGGAAAAAACATAAAAAAGCCGACTGTCACGAGACAAAAGTATGACGTCACTTAAAGCGTAATGTTATTGGCCTATTGGTGTACTAAATTTTAAAAGTTTAGTAAGGGACCGGTGGTACATGTCGCTGGCAGCTTCGCTTCTGTCGTGCGTACCAGGCGGTAACGGTTTCCTCAATTCGATATCATCACTACATACAGGTAAAGACCTATAAACTTTTCTCTTGAATCAGTATATCTATTCGTGAAAAACGTATCAAAATCCGTTTTGGAGTGAATCCGACACAGACAGACATACGCGGCTGGTGACTTTATTTAATAATATGTAGTGATGATATCGAATTTTGACCACATTTAGAAGCTGAGCAATAACAATTTTAGTGAATCAAGTCGGGGGGAAAAGTTAGGGCCATAATAAAATGAGATATAATAAAATTACGTAGGAAAGAAAAACTTATACAATGTACATAATCCGAAAAACCACACTTAGAGACTTTTCCATCTAAATATACCTCAACAGAACTGGCCACTCGGCTAAACCGCTGGGTACCCTGGAACCGTAACACGGTTTCGGGAGCTGTACGGCAACCCGCGAAGAAAGAAAATAAAAATAATTGTTTAGAATATAAATTATCTACAAAAAGGTCAAGCATTTCGTGTTTATATTGTGTAGGTATTAGTGATCTACCGACTATGGGTTTGGCCGACTAGCCGACTAACACCTAATCGGCCCAAAAAATACCGACTATCGCTCGATAGGTACCCTAGCGGCCCTATTTTTATTTTTTTTATCTTATTTCTAATACAAACAACACTTACTAAAAAATAAAACTATCTCTATTCTCTATCTATGGTTTTTAAAACCTATTGACACTAATGTCGACGGCACGGCATGTCGTTCTACATTGAAACCACCTCGAAACCACATCCCTAACTTTCGTGTCAAACAGAAAACCATAGTTACTATGGCATAGTATAAACGGCAACCGCGTAAATCGAGTCTATCGAGGATTCCACGACACGCCTTGGTGGATAGCACACGGGCCGCGAAGACGTGTTGGGGAATCCAGTTTAATCTCGCCCGTGCTGTGATGGTTGTGATTAGTCAGTGATTAATAGGACATATCACGGCCGGCGGGAGCATTCTACCTACCGATTATCGGCTTATTGTTACTGTGACGTCTATAATACTTGACATTGGCGGAATCATCATAACCCTGATGGAGCCATTTTGAAAAAAAAATAGAATAGAATAGAGTCTATCGAGTAAAATATTTCATTAAATATAAATCATATTTTCAAAACAATAAAAAGATTTGTCATATCCTTAATATAATTTTATTTTTTCAGTTTCGTAGATTTAAAATTTGGATTTTGATGACTGACTTCCCCTTAAGACTGGTTGATTTGCTACTTTAATAAAAAAGTAGAACATATAGTAAGTACTAACGTTTCAGTAACATTTATTTCCCGTTTCATGTAGGAACTAGTGCTGAATAGTCGCCGACTATAAAATGTGTAGCAGTAGTCGATTCATAATCTCTGTAATATATGTGAGTCGGTAGCTGGAGCGAACATTGAAAGGCATGCTCATGAGTGCTGCTATATTGTTATATGGCGGGAGTGGCACTCGCATTAAGAGGATCGTGTAGCTCAGCGTACGCAGCGAAATAGGTATTTAGAAAATCATATTCTGTCTCAATCGCACTCTTCCCCCGGTCATCAGTGCGACAGAGAGCACTGCAGCTCGTGGGTGTTCGTAGGTATGTTTTTCGTTGAAAATTGCGTTTTGGGCGAAAACGATTTATACCTACTAAACTATAACGAAACCTTATAATTTTGGTGTCAAACGTTTTAGCAGATTATAATCTACGTACGTACGTTTTGCTTTTTTTGAAATTTTGCTTTGTTTCTCAAATACAGACGGTTTATTACCAGCAAGTTATGAACCAAAAAAACCGAGATTTGAGGGGCTTATAACTTTTGACCTATTACGAATTTTGAAAAAAGGAAAAAATACGTACGTAGTTTTTCATTATAACAGTAACATATTACAAAATCGTTAAAATTAATTAATATTTAGGGGTAGTAAAACGTTTTCTCCGTTTGTATGGACATGGACGCGGTACACTACACTCTTAAATAATACTAACAATTAAATAAAATATTCAATTCGAATGCGGCGGTGCGAACGGCGAAAATATTACAGTCTCGCAACACTGGCGACGGGTGAGACGAGGAGGGGTTTGAGGAAAGTTGAAGGGAAAGGGATTGGAACACGTTGCTGTTTAATGGAGATTGCCTCACGGGACGGACGCATAACAATGGGTGGATGGCGGACCTCCGATCATGGAGGTGATGGTGCGAGCTACACTGGGCTGGCAGTGTAGGAGCAGCTGGACCTGCCTGAACATGACAAGGAAGTAAAACGGAGGTCCCTATAATATCTACGGACCGCCGACCACAAATCTGGTAACCTCAAAGCAATTACCTAATCATCGCCGAGTACGTAACCTTGCACCAGTGAACTGCTTCTTCCATGTTAAATCCGCATCCAGAAAATATCTCGGCACTCTTTGGTACTTTATCGCCACGTCTCACATGGCGGCATCACTTCCTCATACATTCAAGAGCTATCGCACGCCCGCATATAAAGATAATCTTCATTATAGAAACTAACCCGTCTGATCTCCAACATACCACTGTACATATGATGTAAATATAGTTAAGTTTAGTTAGTTAGTTAAGGGTCCTATACTGGGAATTTGTATGGAGACATTACTATTGCCAATTTCTCTGTAAATACTCCACCTGTGTCACTGTAATTCAGCATATAGTTACTTATTGAATATATCTAAGTGAAATAGTCGTTATTTTTTCAATTGGTTTTATATAATAGGAAATATGGGTGGTAGAATAAAGGATTATTTTGCCCCTTCTGTCTCTTTCATAATCTATCACAAAACTCTAAATTTTTTTTAAAGCGCTCTTATACCATTATTCTTCAATTATATATATCGCTTTTTTTTGTAGCTTATTGATCATTCAAAAAAAAAATATTTTATGATTTTTTAATTTGGCAAAAATAAATTTTCAATAAGCTACCAAAAAAAATCGACATATATAATTGAAGGGTAATGGTATAAAAGCGCTTTTAAAAAAATTGACAGTTTTGTGATAGATTATGAAAGAGACAGCAGGGGTAAAGTTAAACTACCCATATTTCCTATTCAATAAAACCCATTGAAAAAATAAGAGCTATTTCTCTTAGATATATTCAATAAGTAACTATATGCTAAATTACAGTGACACAGGTGGATTATTTACAGAGAAATTGGGAATAGTTTATCCCAGAAAAATTCCCAATATAGGACCCTTAAGAGAGTGTTATTAGGTAAGATTAGGTTAGCTAGATTAGGATGTGTTTATTAAATTGTATATTGAATGTGTACCCTTGTATTCATTGAAGCCCGACTGCTCTGTCTACCCTCACCCATATTAGATAGCACTACAGACACTGTACGACCCTGAGATGTCCGTCCCATCATCTTAAATGAGAGTCTCATGTAAACCGACTGGCTAGGCAGGCACTGTTTCCTCAGAAACTACTGAACCGAGGTTCTTGTGACCTCTAGGGCTCCCCTACAGGACCTATCAGGTTACAAATGGTCGACTAGTCGGTAGATAAATTGTTGTAAGCCGATATTGTACCAGTACGAAGGCGGAGGCGGGTCGTTTGTTGGACGTCAAGATATTTAAAATGTAGGTACCTTAATTTTTAGTGCCTTATCCCTGGCTCTCTGCTCCTCCATTTCAATCTGTCTACGAATACTCTCGTCCCTCTCTAACAGCGACCGCTGTGTCTCTTCTCGCTCTTTCTTCTTTTGAACTTCTTGCTGGACTATTTGCTCCATCCTAAAAAAAATGTAAAAAGAGTGTTGGCATGTAGCATTCGGTGGGACTAATAATGCGACGGAAATGTGTAACAAAAAATCGGGAGAAGCTTGTGCTGCAGAGTGATTTTTGAAAAGAGAGAGAGATAAAATGAAGGAGAAAGGGAGAGTGAATCCAATATGTTCACGTTTAGCGAATAGACAGAACGGCACAGAGGGTCAACTCTACTAATTTAACTATGATAGCAACATACACTCAAGTAATTCTAATTATTTAAGATTGATTGAACATCTATTTACCTCTCGCTTACACCGATGATGGCATAAGCGCGTAAGAGTGAGAGGCTGGTTTCTTTTTGTTGGTTTTTTTTGCTTCTTGTTCGCCTGTGTTTTCTTTAATACCTTGCATGCCTGTTGCTATCAAAATTAAATTGATCACATTATCCCTCAGGTGGCAAGTCTGCAGGACTATCACATAAATAGAAGTAACTATTATTTACATGCCCCCAGAAGTAAAATGTCGACTAAAGCTCTTATTCTTACCATGAATGAAGCATGGGGTTTATGTGGCAGAAGCGAAAGGAAATGCTGGTAGAAGGCGTCCTAGGTGTACTTTCATTGAAATATAAAAAATATGAAAGTGTTAAAAGCACACATAATCTCCTATCATGTATGAAAGGTAAATGAATATAAAATCATTAAAATTGGCATCAGATAGATAGATAGATCTTACCATGCAGATTTAAGTTTCCCGGTCCTCATATAAGACTCGGCAGCCCTCAATTCAGGTTGTCGAGCTCGCCACGCATGATGCAGCCTCAACTCTGCTTCATGTCTTTGTAGTTGCTCCTCCTTGTCTTTGATGCCCTGGTTTATATCCCGAAGGGTCGATGTGGGCACATCGTTTAGGTAAGAGCTAGAAAAAGTTTGGGTTTAATTTAATCAAAGAGTATGTCCAAAATCCATTTTCAGCAGTTTTCCATATGCCTGCTGGGTTGCAGGCTTTGAAGATTGACAGAAGGCGACGAAATAAAAGAAGAATATTTGATGTGATTCTACGTTATGTCATGGCGACCAACGCACGCGTCCTGTCGTGGCATGATGGGGAATCCAGTTTAAACCCGTCCGCGCTGTGATTAGTCCGTGATTAATAGGGCATATAACATCAAAACCCTGATGATTCCACGTCACGCCTTTGTGAATAACGCACGCGCCTACCAAGACGTGAAGGGGAATCCAGTTAAATCCTGTCCGTGCTTTCATGGTTGTGATTAGTCAACGACTAATAAGACATATTACGGTCGGCGGGATTATTTTAAATACCGATTAATCGACTATAAACACTATAAAGGCTATAATACTTGACATTGGCAAATCACCAATAAAAGAAGAAGAAAACCCTGATGGAGCCATTTTAAAAAAAAATATAGAATAGAATATGTGTACAGCTGATGTATTGGCTGGCGTGTTAGAGAAGTTAGGAGTTAGGCCAAGGTGGATGATATGGCTGACACAACTCGAGAGGGATTTAATATTCATAAACCAATCTATTGAATACTAACTCGAGAGGGATTTAATATTCATAAACCAATCTATTGAATACTTTCGGATTTCATAGGTAACAGATGTAGTGATACCATCCTATCATGAATGAGATATATACATATCTACCCATTCTTATATAATTTTGGTTGCGCCGATAGAGTCTTCATCTCTTGTTGATAAGCCATCTTTTCTTGAAACAGCATCAACTCCAACTTCTTTCGTCTCTCTTCGAGTTTACTGAAATATGTAAACCAAAATCTTAATATTATACTTTTTAATGATCATCTTGAATTAATCTACGACCTTTATACCTTGCAGTATGATCAGGAACACCAGTAACAGTTTAGCCAGTTGTCCATATTAAACAGCAGGTAGCAAGCTTGTTGCTGCACTTAAAGGATCTAGATGTGTCACTTGATTCCACGACACGCCTTGGTGGATAGCACACGCGCCGCGAAGACGTGTTGGGGAATCCAGTTTAATCTCGCCCGTGCTGTGATGGTTGTGATTAGTCAGTGATTAATAGGACTTATCACAGCCGGCGGGAGCATTCTACCTACCGATTATCGGCTTATTGTTACTGTGACGTCTATAATACTTGACATTGGCGGAATCATCAAAACCCTGATGGAGCCATTTTGAAAAAAAATAGAATAGAATAAATGTGTCACTTCTTTACCAGATATTGGTATCTGTTATTTTAGGAATAAGTGTAGATATACTGCCTTTACTTGCCCTTTGAAGTATGAGAAGTGAGCACATATTCTTTAAGAAAATTTTTGCTTATTATTTTTGACACAAGTAAGAGCTCAGCAAACACTTCTCAACCAATGCAACATTGGTAAATAAATGATATCAAGGTGAACTCTGATGGAGCTATACCAAAAAATAAATATTATGTATCAGATGTTTGCTCTTGGGGCACATATAGGGATTGCAATCCGGCGTATCCGGTATCAACATACACTTACCGGATCCAGTACCAATATACCGGATCCGGTGATTGTATATTTTGGCAAAATAACCACGCTGTTGCATGAGTAGGTACTTTAAACGCGTGGTGCTTGTGCGTGCGAGTCATTTGACGCTGAAGATTTGACATTATAGGAAGAATTACAATTACTGATCCAGCAATAAGTGGCGTCTTATACCATACAAATAAAAACATTTAAAAACTAAAAAAATACAAATTTTGATAAAATACTATACTACTACTACTTACTACTAACCACCAGTTACTTATGTTACGTTAAAGATAAAGACAATGTTTTTTTTTGAGACTTTATTTGTTTTGATTTTTAATTTGTGATTTTATATGTTTTGACACTGAGAATTTAATTGTTTTTTCTTTTTAAATAAAGTTTATTTCATATACGTATCGTTTTTTTACACTTCATGAACAGTACATGTTGGATGAAAAAGGAAAGTTAAGTTATCCTGGTTAGATCAATCAAAGATTGATGGAAATCCGGTCAGACCCGGCCATACCAACTTTCATCCCCTATTATACTCCTTTAGGGGGGGTGGATTTAAAAAAAAGTAGCATATGTCCCAAGCTTTTCAAATATCAAATTTCATCAAAATTGGTTTAGTGGTTTAGCTGTAAAAGTGTAAAAGACTTTCGCATTTATAATAATACTAGCTGTGCCTTGCGGTTGCACCTATGTTAAAGGTTAATGCTCCGTTCCTTTGGGTCGTAGTGTGATGTTATATAGCCTATTACCTTCCTAAGAATTCCATTTATTAATTAGTTCTAGAAATTAGTGTTTACAAACAAACAAACAAACAAATTCTTCAACTTTATTATTAGTATAGATTAGTATGGATAATATAGATTTCACTGTTCAGTTAACTTGGCACTTTGTATTTGTACTGCGCACTGAATGTTAAAGAGGAAAAATTATCTAGCTGCAAAATATAAAAAAAGCTTACACAGCTTTAATTTTTCTCTCACTAAGCAACTCGGCTTCCCTGTTCGCTTTCTCATAGTATCCATCAGTAGTCCATTGTTCATGATGTCTATTAGTTCTTGTGTTTTTCTCAAAATACTGAGCCAGTTTTTGCTGTTGTTCTACTTTTTGTAACTCCAAGTCCCTTTTGTGGGCGGCTAAAGCTTGCATTTGCCATGGTGCCCGTTTACTACCCATTGCTGAAATAAGAAATAATTAAATTAATTCAAGTTTAGAAAAGGGAACTAAAATTTGGTTGTATTATTGCCATTTCTTTTCATTTGTAGTCAGGGCTTGACTAGAAAAAAATTGTACTGAACTTATTATTATTGGATCTCTTTCAAAGTTACATATTTGCATACTTAAAAATAAAAACATAGGATGATGCCACCTAAGGCAGGTAAATAGTACATTTATTATAAGAGCCATAATAACATTAATCACCAATCATGAGAGGTCAAAAATTATAATTAATTACTACTTAAGGACAACCGTTAAGACATGATTATATTTTCTTACCAGATAGATTCAGGAACACAAGAGAAAGAACAAGTCTAGCAACCAAAATGAGTCATTTTGTGAAATCGATATTATATCTACCAACAAGTTTTAAAGCGATTGAAAAATAAATGTCTTAACTCAATATTTCCAAGTTCAGAAGGATTTCAATTAATTGATTACTTTGTATATAATTGAGCAGTTTTAATCAATTCAAAATCAACTGTTTCTGATTTTTTGTTTGTTTTGTTTTGAACACGTTTTTTAACTGTCAAAGTCAAACTGTTTAAAAAAAACATGACTTACGTGAAGCATCAAAGGGAGTTGTAAACATACAGCCAAGTTTGAACAGTGTTAAAAAATAGACGGTTTTAATTAAAAAAAGTTATTAAAAATAATTACAATACAACAAGCTGAGCATACCTGAAACCATCGATGCCTGAAACTTAGATGCATGCCCATCCTGGACGATTACAACATGTTCTAGATTAGACAGCTTGAGAGCGACATGATACCTATAGAATAGACCCGAGTTTCAAAAACTTGATTTTGCTGAGTAGTCTTCGATAGCACGACTTTATGGATTATGGTCAGTATTTCATCACAGCTCAGCATAATAATATAATTCTCTCCACACCTAGTTATCTTGTTTTTCATAATTCCTCTATCAAATCTCTATGAAGTACTTAGAACACGTACAATACCTACGCTATCGACCCACGTGATTGTATTGTGCCATGGTGCTGCATAGGGGGTAATCTCTGGATCTACTGAACCGATTTTGAAAATTATTTTACCAATAGAAAGCTACGATATATATCCCTGAGTGACATACGCTATATTTTATTTTGTTTTAAAAAATCCACGGGCAAGTCTATACTAATATTATAAAGAGGTAAAGTTTGTGAGGTTGTAGGGGGTAATCTCTGGACCTAGGTAGGTACTGAACCGATTTTGAAAATACAGAAATTTACGATATCCCTGAGTGACATAGGTTATATATTTTTTTTATATCAATGATAGCGATAGAAGAATTAAAACTTGGCTGAAGAAGTACAATGGGAGAAAGCGGTAACGTCTTAATAGATTAGCCATGATGAGTCTACACAGGAGGCTAATTATAGATAATTACGAGGATAATAAAATAAAGTATTAGACAAATTTTCAAAAAAAACTCGAAAAGTATGTAGGTACGGTAGTAATAGTAACCAAATGACTTTTTACGGCTAAGGTTGACTAACCTTTTTGCTCACAGACTTTATTGATGTGTAAAATCTTAACTGTTACTCCTAGCAATGGACCTAAATTTGCAGGGAGTAATTTCATGAAATGTGACGGAAATGCGTAACCGGAAGTAAATAAATACAAATTTAGAATTTTTGAGGTTTTAGATTTTATATACATCGTTTTATATTTGAGGACTTTATTGCAACGCAATAAGGCCGTTAATCGAAACAAAAGTTTAAACTATTTCGCTAATCATCATGTTTGCCTTTAAAAACCCGTTACATTTGCGGGTGAATTAATTACATAATAGGTTCTTGTCAATATCACTTTCCCGCCAAATGTGAGAGGTAAAAAAGCTGGACCAAGTTCGGGTCTCAAGGTGAACGCGGGTCACATTCCACAATCATGACAGTTGGCAGTGTTGCCAGAGGTATAAATTTTTCTACTAAATAGTAGAATCTAAGTACATTTAATTAAGGTGCGTCGGTGGCCGAGTGGTTAAGACGTCTGGAAAAAAGTACTCTTTGACGTCTGGTATTAACTAGGCAGACTATGGGTTCGATTCCGGATCCAGGCCATGGGTTTTTTAATTAAAAACTTATGTACCTACATAATCCGACAAATCACACTAGATGCTTTTTCATCTAAATATACCTCAACAGAACTAGCCACTTGTTAGGTATAGATACCATACGAGGGAGACTGGTCTTCCGCTGGATACCCTGGAACCGTAACACGGTTTCGGGAGCTGTAAGGCAACCCGTGAACAAAGAAAAAAGTACCTACACATCCTGCACATGCAGTATCAATATTAATATAAGGCGTGTAATACTTAAAGCTAAGGAGAGTCCCCCTCCGCCGTATTTGGCCATAAGATTGACCATTAGGATAGGGATTAGCGTAATTACAGTAAATAATAATAAAATTTGCGGGAACATAGAGTCCCCTATCATTATTTATGTTTGTAATAAGTATAATAAATAGAAACTAGAAAGTTGTTATTCGGTGATTTACCGCTTCACACCTCCATTTCTATACTATACTCAAAGGTATAACGGCATCTTGGCCTTAAGGGTGCGTTCGGGGCACCATTTTAACTATTTATTTACAAATAAAGAAACGCGGCATTGATCGATCGGTTGGTAGCGCCTAGTGGAAGAATTAGTATCCTTAGGACTGACCTCACAGTAACTATAGATTTTCAAATTTTAGGCTAATTTGTCTAAGTAGGTAGGATATCTTTGCAATCCATGAAAGTAGGTAAGTAAAAGTATTTAAGAGCACGGCAGTGCCCAGCCAAAAGCAAAGCCATCTTTTACCAGAAAGCATCTCGCATGTCTAGAAACTTGGGCCGTTGTTTTTATAGAGATGTGGCGGTCAGCACATACCTAACCCACAATTCAGACGGCCCACGTACGGATAATGTAGATCTCAAAGTAGTTCGAAGCTGCATCCTTCTGTCTATCTCCTCAACAAACATGGAACACGCAAATACATCATCTGCAATCAGATACCTTCTTTCATTTCGTCGGGAACCACTTATTACAGAGATCTTGGTAAAATGATAGATCGACTAATTATACCTCTTCTATTCTTTTTCATTTCTATCACAAGATATTCAAACTCACTCATTGACCGATCATCAAAATGTTAGAGTACCTACCTAGAGTCCTACCTAAAAACTGATTTTTTTGTGTTTTTTTTTATATTATATTTCTTTTACTTCTATTTACTTACATTTAAATATGAGGGGTAGTTAGGAAGTTGGCTGGAAGAGGCTACAGCGAGCCTGAAGACCTAAATAGTCTCAAAATGTCTGGTGCAGAAGGCAAGGGGAAACCACTGCACTCTCAGATCAGGGAATACTGCACTATTCTTCCCAAGAAAGTTAACCATGGCGAGTCAATACAAGGTCGCGCTGTGGACCGCCATGATTGACCACGACTACTCTGTCAAGAGCACCACGACTAAGAAGAAGAAAAAGAAGTAATACTCTCTTTCAGTCTTAAAATAAAAAAAAATAAAAAATTGTCTAGCTAAATAAAGAGCTTCGGTCGTGAGTCAGAGGAGTCAATTGCTCCCATTGCCTCCACCCTGAATCAGTGCCTGATAATTACCCTCAAAGTGAAGAGAAATTTCAAATATCTGTTTTCCCCCTTTTTTTTTAAATAAAACAGTTTCCAGTTAAGTACCTAATTGTTTTTCAAAAAACCGTTTAGTTCGTTTCTAATGCCTGGTTTAAACTCAGCCCATTTCCCTCGTGCTCGTGCTGCCGTATTTATTTCCCAAAATAATTCCACGGCAACGTCGACGGCAGTAGGCATTTACATTCAGCCTCTCGCCTCACTTCACGTTCAACTCCCGGCAATGAAAGTTGAAAAATATGCTGCGTCGCCACTCTGCCTATTAAGTATAAATAATGATTTAAATGTTTTAAATACATTCAGAAGAGACGTCGTCGTCGCCAAAGGAGATGTTGGATGATATCAGTTCATCGTAATAGAACGTTATAAGTAAAGTACATATTATAAAGCTAATTTTCCATCTGTATTCATTATCACACTGTTAAGGAAGCGAGCAGTGTGTGTGTAAAGTGTAAACACACACACGCTCGCGTTGTCGGCCTTTGACTTCCCGCACAAAAACCGCCAACGAGACGGAAGTACGGCAGCGGCAATAGCAGAAGCAGCGGCAGCGGGAGTTAAGGCCGATTTACATTGAGTCAGTAACTGACGTCAGTTCACTGCCAAGTCAGTGCTGACTCGGGACTGCCATCGTATAAACAGGTTTCAAGTCAGTACAGCGCTGTCGCGTCAGTGCTGACACAAATATTCGTGCACGATATTTTTTGGAGACAGTCCGCTCCCCCCGCCACCCGCGCCAGATACCTGACCTTGTGTAAATGCTGAAGTCAGTAGTTGGTCAGTCGCTGTCGTTTCGTTGTAGGGTGACGCCGCATTGTTCTTTATTGTAAGATGAAAATGAAAACTTGAGGTTGGTGCAGTTATATACCGTGACAACGAATGCCTATGGGATATTAAATCACAAAATTATAGAAACCGAGATATGAATATTGAAGGACTTGGTCCTAATAAAATTAAAAATAAAATTAAGGCTATAAGAGCAACTTATTATCTGGAATTGGAAAAAATCTGTATCTTCATAAGCAGAACCTTCAGCTTTATTTGTATTGTCTATTCAGTCGTTTTTCTATAGTTCTCGAAAACTAATTTTTCTCACTGACTTTACTAACGTGTGTACACAGTGCAGAAATAACCACGACAACCGACTTCGTGTAAATAATGCACGTCAGTTCTCGGCGCCAGCACTGCCGTCAGTGACTAACTCAATGTAAATCCTACTTTACGTGTTTACATTCTCGCGCTGCCCACTTTATTGCCCACTCTGCCACCGCCACGGAATTGAGCTGAGTGTAAACCGGGTATTAAATTTTGCTACCCTCGCGGTCGGTAGGTAATGTGTACTTTTATACCTGGCAACATTAAAGACCGGGCGTCGAAGCCTCATTCGGTGAGCCGGTGCCCGGTACAGCCTTCTTTCTTTTCATTTTTTCTGTTCAGTTTGCGTTTGGACTTATTGCGTGAAGGGTGTTTTCGAATCTTCACAAACATCTAATTCGTTTCTATTTATCACAAAAAGTTTAGTATTTTCTTGTTTAAAACTTTATTTATTAAACTTTTGAATGTTCTTTTACAATTAGACTGATATTTCAAATAAATAATAACTTTTAGTGTTGCTTCTATGTGGTTTGTTCTAGTGTAAAATCTTGTGTGAAGTTTTGTTAGATGGTATTTTTTTACTGTTTGTCCGCCGAAACAGGTACGGATAGTAATTACTGCGTTCCGAACCTTCAAAATGTGATTATAATTGGTCTATTTCGAGCATTAACAGGTAATTTTTATTTATTTTTTAAAATGTTTTCAACTTTTACCAGCGACCTCGTTCGCACTGTATACTCCACAGACTATACATTACTTTCCATAAATAATTACTTACTGATATGGGTCGGTTAACAAGAGCTGGCGTGAACAAATACATTCTATATTAAAAATTCTAATAAGTGAATAATAGTTATTTGTTTAACAAGTGAGCAAAGTTATTTTTTGCAAAAACAATTAAGACAATATTTAACAAAAAGGTGGTGTTTGAAGTTCGAATCACTTTTACTCACGCTCGCAGCAAAAAACTATTTTGCTGTATTAATTTTGCTGCAAAAACGCACAAAAAGCGCCATTTTTGTGTTGGAGAGATGAAACTTTCATTTTCTGACTAGGTAATTGATTCCTTACAACATGGTCCTTCGAGCCGGATTTATTTACTAACTAACTACATAGAAAAAGTAAAATAAATAGTAATTTAGTAGTTATATGAAAACACGAAACTAATTTTTACCTATGGTTTCAAGATAGTGTAAAAATCGTCTAAAAGTTTCTGAAACCTACGTATAAAAAAATACACACAGATGTTGAACTTTTTTTATTGGTCAAACAGTGAAATCTACAGTAGCGTGTGTACATGAAATGGTTGGTTGGTTTAGAAATATCTAGACACGCGGGAGCGTGTAAAGCCAAGTTCAAAGCGAGCAGCACAGTGTGTAACCATTTGGAGCCACTTTTGACCCCTTCATAACTCAAAAACTATTTAACATAAACACACTAATTTGGTTTATATATTGAGACCCCCTAGATATAAACTAGTAGGTACCTATTTTTTTATAAACACAGCTTAAACGGTTATTTAGATATTAACGTCGAAAAACCGTAATTTTTATCACTTAAGTTATTTGCTTTGTGTAAATAATTCGACTATTTAAATTTAAAAAGTCATATTATTAAATAGCAAACATTGTTGTAGCAGAAAAAAAAACAAGAAATTGTGTTTTAAATTTACTAAAGAATTAAATACGTTCTTATAAATAAATTTCAGGATTGTCTACAGAACTTGGCACCCATTTAGATCTCAAATCTTTTGTCGGTGGACCGACAACCACACCATAATTATCATAATAATGAACTTGGCTCCCATTTTCACATTTATGTATTTGGTGGGATCACGTTTACGCGTTCCCTGAATTATGAATATAATTAATGTTTGTATATGATATGTATTTATTTAGCCGCAGATGGAGACCTTTTTACGACCATTAAGCTATAAAATTGCTGTTGTATTCTATATTTTTTAATAAGTTACCTATATTGGTGATATAAAGGTGATGGATGAAAAGGGAGATATGTATTTCAGAATTTCAAGTGTTTTTTTTCTTGTTTCTTTCTTCACTTACAGCTCCAGAAACCGTGTTACGGTTCCAGGGTAGGTACCCAGCGGAAGACCAAGTCTCCCTCGTTTAGCCGATGGTATTTGTGAGGCTATACCTAACGAGTGGCTAGTTCTGTTGAGATATATTTAGATGGTAAAGCCTCTAAGTTTTAAGTAAGGTTTTAATTAAAAAAAAATTGTGAAAAACATGACCGGGATCCGGGATTGAACCCGGGGTCTGCCTAGTTAATACCAGACGTCTTAATTTTTATATAAATTGATTATATTTGTTTTCTAAGCAGTAGTTTTGTTTAATAAACTTGCTGTGCCTTGCGATTGCACCCGCGTCTGCTCCGGTCCTTGGGTCGTAGCGTGATGTTATATAGCCTATAACCTTCCTCAACAATTGGGCTATCAATATGCAAACGTTTTTTTTTAATCCGACTGATAGTTCCTGAGATTAGCGCTTTCAAACAAACAAACTCTAGCTTTATTATTAGTAAAGATTTTCAAAGTGACGTCATCATTTAGGTAAAAGAGCAATTCTGCCCCATTTCTCAAATCCTTTGTCTAACTGGTAGTACCACAGGGTACATTAAGGGCCGTGGTACTACTTTTATGACAAACAAATAGTACCACGGGACAGAAACGTTACCTAGAAAATAAAGCAGACAAATAAAAAAAAATGACATTATGCAGACAAATATTGACAACTATGACCGCATCCGTTACGATGTCATTAGAGAAGAATACGGAGTGAAAGATGATGTTATGACGAAATAAAAAAGGAGTTTACGTTAAAAGAATGAAGGATGGAATATTGACTAAAAAATGGCTGAAGTGAAAGGAAATGCTGGCAGTAGGTGTACTTTTATTAAATATATAAATAATGTATTGATAGATGGAAATATTAAAAGTACACATAATCGCCAAGCATGTATGATTGAACCAAAAGAAGCGAAATAGGTATGTCAGGATCGTAACAAATATAATTTGAATGTCTCTGCCTACCCCTCTTGGGATAAAAGTCGTGATGATAGATAGATAGATATATTTACTTAGTTGGTTGCGCGTTGATGTCTTTTCCTCCGAGAATGAGTTTGCGGTGAGCTTTTTTAATTTATTTCGCCCACAAACCTTCATTGGAGGTCCAAGCTAGATTGAATTCCTTGTCTCTATAAATAGCTTTTTCCTGCGATTTCTCTCGCATGACTATTTATAAGGGAGATAGGTCGACCAAGACGAACTTTCATTAATATATCTGATATCCAAAAAAAGGTCAAATATGTAGTACTAAAAGTAGACGTACATGTATGAAATGATGTATGGATGTGAATGAAGCAAGAGAAGTATGCAAAGATCGAGAGAAGTGGCGCTCCGTACTCTCTACCTACCCCTTTGTGAAACAGGCGTGAAGGTATATATGTATGTATAGATAATGACTTCTCCGCATTTTTCAAGTTTAAAAAATCGAAATCCCGTCTAATTTGATATCTAATTATTGGTCAGTTAAAAAGAGTTGGCATTAACGAAAATTGTTGTGTCGCTGACTGTCTGACAATCAACGCACAGCCTGAACCACTTAAGGGTCCTATATTGGGAATTTTTCTGGGATAAACTATTCCCAATTTCTCTGTAAATAATCCACCTGTGTCACTGTATTTAGCATATAGTTACTTATTGAATATATCTAAGTGAAATAGCTCTTATTTTTTCAATGGGTTTTATTGAATAGGAAATATGGGTAGTTTAACTTTGCCCCTGCTGTCTCTTTCATAATTTATCACAAAACTCTAAATTTTTTAAAAAGCGCTGTTATACCATTACCCTTCAATTATATATGTCGAATTTTTTGGTAGCTTATTGAAAATTTAAAATAATAAATATTTTATTATTTTTGGCAAATTAAAAAATCATAAAATATTTTTTTTATGAATTTTCAATAAGCTACAAAAAAAAAGCGATATATATAATTGAAGACTAATGGTATAAGAGCGCTTTAAAAAAATTTTAGAGTTTTGTGATAGATTATGAAAGAGACAGAAGGGGCAGAATAATCCTTTATTCTACCACCCATATTTCCTATTAAATAAAACCAATTGAAAAAATAACGACTATTTCACTTAGATATATTGAATAAGTAACTATATGCTAAATTACAGTGACACAGGTGGAGTATTTACAGAGAAATTGGGAATAGTAATATCTCCATACAAATTCCCAGTATAGGACCCTTAAGGTACAGTAATAGGCACTCAAGAGCAAAATCACAAATTTTTCGGAAATCATCCCCTAAGGGGTTGAAATGGAGTGTAAAAGGTGTATTCCTAATACAAAATAGTTGCATGCAATTGATTGATCAAATAAAAGCATTGGGTTTGCTAATTATTATCTTAATTGTATTGTAGTTGTACGGATCGACATATTTTTAACCGACTTCCAAAAAAAGAAGGAGAAGGTTCTCAATTCGGACCGTATTTTTTTTTTTTTTTTTTTTTTTTTTTTTATGTATGTATGTACGTCGATAACTCCGCCAATTGTGAACCGATTTTGATGGTTTCTTTTTTAATCGTCAGATAATTCTTCCGGATTGGTCCCATTTTTATGGATAAGTTATATATGGCAATATTAAAAGTACACACAATCATGTAAGTATGAAAGGTATGAAGAATATAAAAGAAAGCGAAAGAGGTATGTCAGGACCGTAGCAAATGGCATTCAATTATCTCTGCCTACCGCTCTTGGGATAAAAGGCGTGATGATAGATAGATAGCTAGATAGATTTATGTCATATTTCAACAAACGTATTATAACAATGTACCATTTGATGCCAGCTCTATTCTTAAAAACTTTTCAAATCTACTTTATGTGCCATTTTCTTTTAGATCTGGGTATATAATTTTTCTAACAACATAGTTGAAGTGGAACCATCATGATAAGTACCTTTGGTCGCGTTGGATGTCTCCCACAAGATAATGATAGCGGTACTAACCGACTACGCGAAGTGCTGTTGTTATAGTTTGAGTTTGAGAAAAAAACTTATTTTTTTAGTTTTTATAGTAATTATTTAATACCCAGTTGAAATCTGTTGAGGTAGGCACTAAGGAGATTAACTTCATACATTTTTTTTCATAAGATAGTCAGACGTTTTATAGACAAAGTAGGGTTGCCAGTTGTCACCTTTCGATCGACTCGAAAGCCAAAAACGACGGGTCTCCAATGGCCAGCCGTAATGTTCGGGCAAAGCTGTGTACTGTCTTTTCCCAACCCAGCAATTTGCTCGTCATTCTAGTGTTGGGCATTTAAACTGGTGACAAAATTTTATATCTTTTCAGTAAGAATTTTCCAAAAGAAAGGAGATATTTTCCCAATTCATACAGTAGTCAAATGTCACTCCGGTCTCCAACTATCTATGTGCAAAATTTTTCCTTCGATCCGTTGTTCAGCTCTTTATTAATAGTTGTGCCTTGCGAGATTAGCGCAATTAGCATTAATAATCCGGTACTTACAACAAACTGCTGTATGGCATGTGGCCAGAGACACCAGTATAGGTAACAGTGTCCACTTTTTGTCAGTTGTCTATATTACCTAAACAAAACAAGTGACTTTTTTAAAATACGTAAATAACTGTTAAAAGGAATACTCCCCAAAGCGTGTCGCTGGTATATATGCCAATCTTTTTCAATAGCGCGATACAGGTTTCAATTTCAATATTGTGAGACAGTCGATGTGACATCTATCGACGCGATGTGCCGCACAAGCACATTGGTGCCTTGCATTTTTGGCACAAGTGGGAATCGAACCCGGGACCTTCCGGTTTCAAGTCAACGCTCTATCAATCGGATATCGACGCAAATGTAAAATTACTTACGTAACAAAATCCACATAAACGTCGAAAATCGAAAAATTATTAGAGTTAATATAAATAACTTTATTTTTATCATCACGCCATCTTAACAGGTTGTGGGTAAGCACACTATAATAACTAACAATGTAGTTAGACTTAAAAAATCTTCACAAATAATAAACGCCCAAGGCCTCAACAGAAGCACTGGACAGGTGCTCATTTCAGAAAAAAAAGACTAAGCCGAAGTACGCATTAATAGGGTTCCTTAGATAATTTTATATAAAGAATTGCTAAGCACCAATTTTTGACTTCTCGGAGGGCAAGTAAAAAGTCCGACACTTAACCGGTTGTTTATTATTTGTTTTATAGTTATACAGTTACGGCCTTATTCATAAACGTTTATTAGCAACGTTTTTGTTAAAATGTGTTTTGTTTCTTTCTATTATTAGTAAAGACAGGTTTGTTAGAGAGTGACAAAACATATTTTAACAAAAACGTTGCTAATAAACGTTTATGAATAAAGGCCTTAGACGTTTGTATAGAATTATTAAGATGGAACAAAAAACCCCAAATAGAACACGTTTCTAGTATAGGGACCCCCTCTAATTTTTAACTTTTTTTAAATTTGTTATTATAGCGGCTATAGTAATACACACTTTCAAGTTTCTACCTTTTACGGTTCAAAGACGGACAGCGGAGCCTTAGTAATAGGGTTTCCGTTTGCACCCTTTGCATACCGAACCCTAAAAAGACTACAGTACCCTGAATATAAGAAAAATATCCATAGACTCGTTAGTGATGTATCATTACGTGCACGTTACATGGCGTGAGCAGAGTAATCAAGTAGGAGCACAATAAGCCGAAATGTGCATTGCTTTGCAATTATGTTTTTTTTACCTCGTCTGGAAATCGGTAATTCTTGTAAATACCTAGAAAACTGTCTTAATGTCAGTTGGTGTTGTCCTCGATTTAAAAAAAACTTTAAAATATGTCCATAAACTCCTTTCGGATTCCACGTCACGCCTTTGTGATTAGCGCACGCGCCCGCCAAGACGTGATGGGGAATCCAGTTTAATCCTGTCCGTGCTGTGATGGTTGTGATTAGTCGACGACTAATAAGACATATCACGGTCGGCGGGTTTATCTTAAATACCGATTAATCGGCTATAAACACTATAATACTTGACATTGGCAAATCACTGATGAACATTGGTGAAGCCATAATAAAAGAAAAAGAAGAAAATCCTTTCGCCTTTTTATTTTCTACTATCGCCTTAATACTAAATACCACTAATATTATAAACGCGAAAGTTTGTATGGAAGTATGTTTGTTACTCAATCACACCAGAACGGCTAAACGGATCTGGATGAAATTTGGCACAGAGATAGAATATAGTTTGGAATAGCACATAGGCTACTTTTTATCCCGGAAAAATGTATGGTTCCCGCGGGATAGATTTGTTTTTGTTTTTCACGGGATCGACATGATGTTTTGCATAGTGGTAGGTAGTTTAGGGGTCAGAGAATTACATATACTACTTTTAATACCGCGAAAGCGGGCGGGGGAGGGGCAAATTACAGCCACGGGATTATTTCTTTTTGGATCTATTACCACGCGGGTGAAACCGCGGACAGAAGCTTGAAATATAATTATTTTCTTACAAAATCTTCTTATACAATTTCACTACATATTATAAAAGTGATTTTGTTGCGGTTTTCACTTTTAAATAGGTTGATTAACTGGGAAGGTTTACGAGTAATAAACAAGAACCTATCATGTTTAGGAGCTGAGCATTAACAGTATAAGTGAATGAAATCGGGAAAAAAGTTAGCCCCAACGAGTTTTCATGGTGTATGCTGTCTAATCCGTTAGAGATATAACAAAATGATGTAGGAAAGAATTGTGTAGAATAAAATTATCTACAAAAAAGTCTGCAGTAGCATATATCATCTCTAATAGATAAATAGTTATATAAGTGTTTTGGCAGGTATTCAAATTGTTGCGAGTGTAAGCTCATATTGTACCCGTGAACCGTGAAGCCGTGAAAGCAATTTGAAACGTCTTTTTCAGATATATAAAAACTGAGTAGCCATCTATCTATCTATCATCACGCCTTTCATTTCAAGAGAGGTAGGCAGAGCCAATCGAATGCCATTTGTTACGATTCTGACATACCTCTTACGCTTCTTTTATATTCATCATACCTTTCATACATGTTCGGCGATTGTGTGTACTTTTAATATTTCGATCGATTAATATTTTTTTCATGTTTGATAAAAGTACACCTAGGTCGTCCTCTTCACTTCAGCCATATAAACCTTTTTAGTCAAACTTTCATCCTTCATTCTTTCAACGTGTTCTTTTTTTAGTCACAACATCTTTCACTCCGCATTCTTTTCTAATAACATCGTTCCGGATGCGGTTTATATCACACATTCTACGTAAAAACTGAGTAGATACAGTAAAATACAAGGTGGTATTAAAATATGGATATGTGTGGCTCAAACCGCCTCAAGACAAACGCGTGCTGTCCGAAGCAGTAGCTAACAATCATCTGTCATTATCTGTAATACACCTGGGGCTTTCTAAAGAAAATACGTAACCTAGAGGTTGTTGTTTGAAAGGAATTCTTTAACACGCGCAATTTCCTTAACCTAAGATACCTACTTGAAAGATGATGTAAACAATGTAAAAAACCGGCCAAGAGCCAGTCGGGCTTGCACAATTAGGGTCCCTACTGCAGGAGACAGAAAGTGGTTGTAAGCACTTGCCGGCAGAAAACCTCTTTTTCGTGTAGTATGAGCCCCCCTCTACAAATTCTTGTAGACGAGTAGGGGTCCAGCGCTTGTCGGTACGCCGCTGAGCCGATTTAGAAGAAAAAAAAATAAATAAAACCTCTTGCTTTGCGTGCTTACAACCACTTTCTGTCCCCATCTCTCTAACCATTATAGCGACACAACAAGTGGCAAGTCTTACGATAATATTAATTTGAGACGGACGCCGACTTTGATTGCCCTCCCAAACACGAGAAGTCGATTTTGGTGCTATATATATTCGTTTGTTAAAGTGCTTCCTGTGTTACTTGGGATGTATCGTATTTCGTATATTTTTTCTTTCTTCACGGTTTGAGCTCCCGAAACCGTGTTACGGTTCCAAGGTACTCAACGAAAGAACAAGTCTCTCTCGTTTAGCCAATGGTATTTGTGAGGCTATACACGAGTGGTCAACAGAACTCTGTTGAGGTATTTATTTATTTATTTATTTTATTTATTTATTTATTAATTAAAAATCCACAGCACAACAGATTAATAGATTAAAATAATATAATATAATATAATTACATTTGGCCACAAAAGGATCTATTTTATTTGGGTATATATCTATTCTGATCCAGAAACAAAGATATAAAATTTAAAATTAAAAAAAGTTATAAATAAATTCAAAACATAATACAAAATATAAAAAAAATCTTTAAAATAAAAAATATATCACTAGTTAGGATGAAACAATTATAAATTACAAATAACAAATTTTAAAAAAATTAAAAGAAATTCAAATTCTAGAAATACGGTTCATCAAAGAGTCAAAGTGTGTTGGGTGTGTGTTGGGGTGTGTGTGTGTGTGTAGTGTATGTGGGTGTGTGTTGTGGTTAGGTGTGTGTTATTGTTGGGTGTATGTGGGGTGTATTTGTACATACATACATACATACATATATATATATATATATAAATAGATATCTACAGACATATAATAAAATATATAATAGATAAGAAAAATAATTTTACTAATGTAGTTAAATAATAAACAAAATACCTATACACTTCTGGCAGACATAAAGTGACGCTGCTACAACTTTTTTTAGGCGTGATTTTGACATGTGAAAGATGTCCACATAGTCAAATTTCATGTTATATGTGTGTAGCATACGATGGATGACAGAATTTTTTATATATAGTATATTTAGATGGAAAAGTCCCTAAGTGTGGTTTGTTGGATTATGTACCTAAGTTTTTAATTAAAAAACCCATTGGTTCGTATTTTAGTGAGAAATAAAATAACTAGCTGTGCCTTGCGGTTGCACCCCCGGTTCGAAAATATCCACGGGCGAAGCCGGGGGCGGAAAGTTAGTTGTTATAATTTTTATAACGTGCTATAAATAATAAATATAAGTTTATCGACCTTAAACAGAACCTACTAGTTAACTATCAGTTATTTCCTTAAGACGGGTAATTAAGTCAGTGAAAAATCAACTTTAATGCCTTTGAGTAGGGTTCAAAATGTATTTGACAGCCTACTTAAGGTTTTTTATCATGTGTCTCTCATAAACCCACGAGTATGAAAGTCTAGTTATCTATTCAATTATTATAAACAGAGAAAGCTTGTGTTGGTGTCTTAATTAAAATAATATCACGCTAATAACATACATATATGTGAATAGGATCCTTTATACAATAGAACGAAGAAGAAGACAAGGGCACGTAAAGACAGTTTTCTTATGTTGTTCTTTGTTAAAAACCTACAAATTAATTTTTAATTACAATTAAATAAAGCCAAAAAGTTTATTAAAGATATATCCCCTGGACTGATCATCAAAATGGCTGGCTCCTTCCTCGCTCTTACTTATTAGCTTATTAGGTACTTACGTAATCTTTTTTTTATTTCAGATGAGGCGAAGGAACTTTAAATCTGCAAAATGTCACAAAGAGATTTTTCTGAGGTAAGTTATTATCTAATACTAGTCTATACTAATAATTATAAAGAGGTATAATTAGATTTTTTGTATTTTTGTTTGTAATGAATAAACTCAAAAACTACTCAACTGATTCTAAAAATTATTTGACAATGTCTAATCCGTCAGATAGGTATTTAACAAAATGATCCTTAATTTCCTATTCCTTAATTTTTCTGGTATAAACTATTCCCAATTTCTCTGTAATAATCCACCTGTTTCACTGTAATTTAGCATACCTACCTGTTCAAATTCAAATTCAAAATATCATTTATTTCTTAGGTACACAACACAAGATACACTTTGAAATCGTCAATTCTAAACACTTCTTTCTAAAAATTTAATTTAAGAAAATACATTTTTACAGCAATTTAAAAAATACAATGTATACAATTTTCAATTGGTCAAATATAATTAATATTAATACATGTCTGAAATTCATAAAAAAAATATACAATTACAATCTAAATATATTTATTATCATCCAAGTATTCTGATATACTGTAGTAGGTAATTATGCTTTTATCATTAATTTAAGTTTAATCGTATCCTTGAAATTAGAGAAGAGGGGACCTTATTATAAAAATATAAAAATAAAAATAGCTGTAATTTTTTCAATGGGTTTTATTGAATATTAAATATGAATGTTTAAACTTTGCCCCTGTTTTCTCTTTCATAATCTATCACTAAGGTAGAATAAAATGATCTACAAAAAAGTCCGCAGTAGCATATTTATGTAAGTATTCAAATTGTTGAAAACTCATATTGGACCCGTGCGAAGCCGGGGGCGGGGTCGCTAGTTTATAAAAATCTAAAATACCGTTTCCAACAAAAAAAAAGTCAAATCAATAATCTATTAATGTATCGCGTTTTGGTTATTTTTGTTTCTTTTTATACAATGGTCTCACGTCTTAGAATGACTTGCGGTTACGCCTGCATTGGATATTATTCAATGATAAATTGAAACAACCTTTAAATAATGGCCACTAGAGATATATAACGTTTGAGATTATTTTATTTGTTGTACCGTACAGAAATGGGATGGGTCGCCTTTCTCCCAGCTCTAAATGTCAATGAGTCCTCATAACTTTCATGGAATCGTCAAGTTTCAAGTTTATATCAATAGTAGATATTTACTGAGAAAACCCGGCACCGAAATGTTCGGTTTCATAAAATTCGTGTTTTTTTTCTCTCAAATTGTTTATAATTTTAATTATTTACACATTACAATATAAAAACCTTAAATCTAATGTAAACATTAAAATAATGGCGTGGATAGTGGTAGAATACTGCCTGCATTTCCCCGTTGAATCGCGTTGCTGATTCGTTGAGCGAGGAAGGAGCCAACTCTCTTGTCACCAGAAGAGATGATCAGTCAAAGGGATATTCGTTAAACACATTTTTATGGCGTTTATACCGTGCGGTGTGACCAGAGGCATCATTAACAGTGTCCACTTTGTCAATATTAAACTGAACTACGAAGACTGCGAAGGATTTCAAAATATCTCAGCGGAACTAACCAATTAAAAATATCTTTGGCTGTTCCTGTCATCATTAATACTTCTTAGGTTTCAAACGTGCGACGGTGGCCGAGTGGTTAAGACGTCTAGTATTAAGTATCTAGTACCAATGGCTTTTTTAAATTAAAGAGTTATAAAAACATTACATAATCCGACAAACCACACTTAGAGGCTTTTCCATCTAAAAATCTCAACAGAACTGGCCACTTGTTAGGTATAGCCTCACAAATACCATCGGCTAAAAGAGGGAGACTTGGTCTTCCACTGAGTATCCTGGGACCGTAGCACGGTTTCTTAAGCTGTAAAGCCCGTGTACACACTGATGGCCTTGTGTGGGCCGGAATGGCTCACTGTGTAGAAGAGGCTATAGATCTGATATTCAATATATTATTATAGCTCTCTTTCTCCTTCTCTCTACGTTATATCTTTCTTCTCTCTCATGTAACGAAATGTGCCAAAATGTGCCAGAAACATTTCACTCTCAATTCTCGTTCAAAAATTATCGAATTTCCGCCTAAGAAGTTACACTTTAAAAATTATGATAGCAACATAAAATACACTACAATTTTTACATCCATGTAAAACATTTGATTGATGCACTGAGAGTACATAAATAATAAAAAATGAAAATTACTTAGCCAGTTTCGCATAGCACCAGCGTCCGCCATAACATATAATTACATCATAGTTCTACTCTGTAATAATCATTATGGCAGTTTTTTTATGTCTCCTTGGAAGGTCTGTGACTTTAATTTTTTTTTAAATATCATCAAGCCTGTCTCTTAAAGAGGTAAGCACTTACATTGAAGTAGTTATATAAACCTCGGTGTTATTTGGGAAGAAAATTATATCAAATAATCAAATTTGAAATTTGATTTCCTCTCGCTTTCCTGCAATATGTGGGAGTGATTTTGTGAAAAGGGATGTAAGTGGAACAGGAAGCCGGGGAAGCGCGCGCTATTTGATTTGACCAAGTCAGTCAGTCAGATGGTACCAACCCATTTTCCGAGAGGTTGGTACTGTCAGCCAACTGTACCAAGGTGAGATGTCAGATGTTATGCATATGCGAATTGTTTTTTTTTAACTATTTAATTTGTTTTACAAATAAAAAAAACAAAAGTACCTACCTAGCACAAAACAATTTCTTGTTTTCTATGGTACCTAGAATACTCGCTGCGTTAATTTTTGTCCTGCCGCGACATATTTCGTTTTCGTTTTGACTCGAACGAAGTCCAAAAACAACGGGTCCAATGGCCAACCAAGGAATGCCCGGCTCGATAATGTTCAACCCTACAATGTCCGGACAAATCTGTGTACTGCCTTTACCCGACCCAGCAATTTGCTCGGTATTCTAGTGTTGGACATTTTCTTGCCGACCATTCCTGGGCTGGCCCTCAACCGACGAGCATGCATAAGAATTATGATGGGAGTAAATAAAGCTCAAGATCGCAGCTTCTTCTAGTCGTTCATACATAAACCATCTCTAGTAGGTAGGTACCTATCTAATACTAATATTATAAATATTATAAATAAAAAAATATCCAAACTTACACTCAAACTTCTGAACCGATTCTAAAAATTCTTTCACGAATAGAAAGCTAGGATATCCTTGAGTGACATATGCTTTATTTAATTTTGATCGAAAATATCCACGGGCGAAGCTTTGCTAGAGATTAATAAAAATACACCCTCAACCGGCATTTCCTCATTACTGTCGAAAAAATTAAAAAATATTCAATCTCAATATGTGAAAGAACTTAAATAAAACCATACTTTTTGTACTATTGGAATTACGGGGCGGAGGTGGGGCGCATATTATATTACTGTTTCTCTTTCTACGAGGAGGGAACTTTAGATAATGTCTACGGAATTCCTAAACCAGGTTAGCGATTTATTTCCGTTACAGTGTAAAATAGATTAGTAAAATACAGTTATTGTAGATATAAAATTAATATTAATTAATTAAGAACGTCCGGTCGGCCATTTACTTAATTAATAATTTGGAACGAGACTATCAATCATTTTATTGAAGTTATCTAAGTGACTTGGCCACCGAAAAGTGGCGCGGAGGCTTTCACGCGATATTTCCGCCCCAGCTTTTTTTAAATTCAAAACTGTTTGCGATCTTATACTATAATTCTCAAGTTCACGGGTACAATGTCCGGTCCTTTGTAAGGCTTGCATGGGGACATAGGTCCAACACGTAGAGGCCCTTTAGAGTGTGTTGTGTCTAGCAGCCGTCGGGACCTATCTCTGAATGAACCACAGACAATGCGCTCACAGACAAAGAAGAAAGTTTCAAATAAAGAGAGTCTATTTTCATCGCCTTTACGGTTTTGATTTAAATCAACGTTGGCAGAGGACGACCTAGGTGTACTTTTATTGAACATACAAAAATGTATTGATCGATGGAAATATTAAAAGTACACACAATCGCCGAACATGTATGAAAGATATTATGAATATAAAAGAAGCGAGAGGTATGTCAGGATCGTAGCAAATGGTATTCGATTGTCTCTGCCTGTACTCCTCTTGGGATAAAAGGCGTGATGTTAGATATAGCTCAATCAGCTTGGTTTAAATTCCTCAACCCTGTGCGTACGTATAGCCACGGGCAAATGCTGGTTTAAGATAATTATCAGCTTAGAGAGTCTACTTGGTCTAGATATGTCGTTGGTACATCGATCACTGCCTTTCTACCAGCTTTACAGCTTAACAGATAAGCTGTACTGTTACATGCTTTGATAATGTCGTAGAGTAAATCTTAATATCACGATTTCTCTGAATAAGTCAGTATTTCTTTTTAAAATCTCATCTAATTCTAAATCCAGATCGATTAGGTATATTTAGGAACCGATTTTATTTTTTAAATAAAAAATATTTCATGTCGCCCGGGAAAATCTTATAATCGATCGAAAGCACTTTCAATTCGTGTAGTGTCCTAAAGTAAAAAAATATTTAAAAAAAATATGTGTCACAAACCACTTCCAAGTGGTCCTAGCCCTTATATAATGAATAGAGAGTATATGGTTTGTTCGTCCTTCTTTCACACCAAAACGGATTTTTTGCATAGGTCCAGTGACATGCCTATAAGTTGCCTATAGGCTACTTTTATGTCACATTTCAAAAATATCCACGGGTGAAGTCGGGGCAGAAAACTAGTACTTAATAATAATAAGTGAAAGAAAATTATGACCAACAAGACGCAAAGATGCCTCTTTTTTGAGTCTACATAATAATAAGTGAAAGACAAATTATGACCAACAAGACGCAAAGATGCCTCTTTTTTGAGTCTACATAATAATAAGTGAAAGACAAATTATGACCAACAAGACGCAAAGATGCCTCTTTTTTGAGTCTACATAATAATAAGTGAAAGACAAATTATGACCAACAAGACGCAAAGATGCCTCTTTTTTGAGTCTACATAATAATAAGTGAAAGAAAATTATGACCAACAAGACGCAAAGATGCCTCTTTTTGAGTCTACATAATAATAAGTGAAAGACAAATTATGACCAACAAGACGCAAAGATGCCTCTTTTTTGAGTCTACATAATAATAAGTGAAAGAAAATTATGACCAACAAGACGCAAAGATGCCTCTTTTTGAGTCTACATAATAATAAGTGAAAGACAAATTATGACCAACAAGACGCAAAGATGCCTCTTTTTTGAGTCTACATAATAATAAGTGAAAGACAAATTATGACCAACAAGACGCAAAGATGCCTCTTTTTTGAGTCTACATAATAATAAGTGAAAGACAAATTATGACCAACAAGACGCAAAGATGCCTCTTTTTTGAGTCTACATAATAATAAGTGAAAGAAAATTATGACCAACAAGACGCAAAGATGCCTCTTTTTTGAGTCTACATAATAATAAGTGAAAGAAAATTATGACCAACAAGACGCAAAGATGCCTCTTTTTGAGTCTACATAATAATAAGTGAAAGACAAATTATGACCAACAAGACGCAAAGATGCCTCTTTTTTGAGTCTACATAATAATAAGTGAAAGAAAATTATGACCAACAAGACGCAAAGATGCCTCTTTTTGAGTCTACATAATAATAAGTGAAAGACAAATTATGACCAACAAGACGCAAAGATGCCTCTTTTTTTGAGTCTACATAATAATAAGTGAAAGAAAATTATGACCAACAAGACGCAAAGATGCCTCTTTTTCAGTCTACATAATAATAAGTGAAAGACAAATTATGACCAACAAGACGCAAAGATGCCTCTTTTATGAGTCTACATAATAATAAGTGAAAGAAAATTATGACCAACAAGACGCAAAGATGCCTCTTTTTTTGAGTCTACATAATAATAAGTGAAAGAAAATTATGACCAACAAGACGCAAAGATGCCTCTTTTTGAGTCTACATAATAATAAGTGAAAGACAAATTATGACCAACAAGACGCAAAGATGCCTCCTTTTTGAGTCTACATAATAATAAGTGAAAGACAAATTATGACCAACAAGACGCAAAGATGCCTCTTTTTTTGAGTCTACATAATAATAAGTGAAAGAAAATTATGACCAACAAGACGCAAATATGCCTCCTTTTTGAGTCTACATAATAATAAGTGAAAAACAAATTATGACCAACAAGACGCAAAGATGCCTCTTTTTTTGAGTCTAAATAATAATAAGTGAAAGAAAATTATGACCAACAAGACGCAAAGATGCCTCCTTTTTGAGTCTACATAATAATAAGTGAAAGACAAATTATGACCAACAAGACGCAAAGATGCCTCCTTTTTGAGTCTACATAATAATAAGTGAAAGACAAATTATGACCAACAAGACGCAAAGATGCCTCTTTTTTTGAGTCTACATTATAAGCGAGTTATTTTTTAAGGTTTGAGGTATTTTGAGGTCTTTTTGTTTGACCTTACATTTGTTCCCACAAAATCCTAAAATACTTATTACTAAACACAAATGAAAAAATGTTTTAAGGCTTCACGTTTCACTGTGCACCACAAACTATCATGGCGACCACAAATGGATCCGCAATAGACGGCCAGAATAAACGATATTATTTTAAATTATTACACCAATAATAAAAGAAAAAATACGTAGAACTTACATTTAAGCTTGGTTTTGTGGCTTTTCTTACGGATTTAGGCATCGGGGAATTGATATTAGCTCTGTCTGTATTTCTGTAAGACTAAAAAAAGTATGAGTTTTTATTTAAAACGGTGCGTCGACCGAGTGGTTAACTTGTTGGTTGGTGTACTGTCGGTACACGAGCGCTTACGCACACACGCGTGCAGTGCGTACATAAAATCTCGAAAATGCGAATAAAGGAACTTGCTGAAATTTTTATTAAAAAATAGAACAGTATTACGATAGTATATTGCTAGATAAAAAATCTGTCAAAAAATCAGAATCATTGCATGCATTTTAGTACTGTTTCTAGACAGTAAAATATTTTTTTAGAGGTACATTCGTGATTTTTTTCTATCGAATCAATATAGTTGTATTAGATTTTGAACACAGTATCTTAATAACGCATAACCTCAAGAACATCATATATTTTTTTGATTAGGATCACTGCAGTGGATCATGCACTTTTACGCATCATAAAACCCGCATTTAGCTCTATACATCCTCTTAAGACGTCTGGTTGGATCTCGGCCATGTACCCATGGGTTTTTATAATAGCTGCCCATACCTCGTTCGTTAGGTATAGCCTCACAAACATCGGTTAAAAGAGAATAATCTTCCGCTGAGTACCCTAGGACCGTGACACGGTTTCGGGAGCTGAAGGCAACAAGTAAAGAAAAAAAAAGAAAATAGTACATACTTTAAAAAAAACTGCAGTCTTTTAGGACGGTCGATAAGTAGGTATGTTTGTTTCTGAATCGCGATGCTGATTCGTTGAGCGAGGAAGGAGCCAGCCCTCTTGTCACCAGAAGAGATGATCAGCCGAGGGGATACAATTATCTGAAATAAAGGCTATTATTATTATTTATTATTATAGTTTATTCTTTATCTATACCAACGTATGAAACAACACCTCAAAACCATAGATTAAATAATAATTACTACGTGTCCGGGCAACTCCGTCTAGTGTTGGACATTCTCGCGCCGGACATTCTTTGGTGGACACTGCTACTCATGTCTCTGCCCACACCTCTAGGTATAAAGTCAGTGAAGATGTGTTTGTGTTCATTAAATACTTATTGTTGGAAATCCTGTTAAATAAATAAATAATTTAGTGGGATTTATTTCAATATCATTGAAAGGTTTAAACCGCTTGTAAGAAGGCGGTATATTATTTAAAAGCTAATTTTCAGGATAAGATCGCCGTTGTGATCGTAAAAGAAGAGGTGCACCACATTCTTGCGCGTCTAAAACTAATTAACCCGTACCTGCCCACCCTACATTGAGGCGCAAACGCAGGGACGGATTCAGAACTAAATTATGTACTACGACTAGCTACTCAGCCCGGCTTTATAAACAAATACCTACAATAATACATTTATAATTTGTAGCTTATTTTAATCTACACAATTCTTTCCTACATCATTTTGTTATATCTCTGACGGATTAGACACAATACGCCAAGAAAACTCGCGGGGGCTAACTTTTCCTTCGATGCTCAACTCTTAAACATGAATCAACCTATCTAATAGTGACAACCGCAACAATTAATAAATAAATAAAAAATAAAGCTTTATCAAAACGCAAACAGTACATTTTACAGACAGACAGACTTGATACTTTTAATATTATTTAGAGATAATAAACTGGAATCCGTCCCTGCATTTAGTATCGGGATAATCATGGCAAAGCGATTATTATTATAAAGTTTATGCTTAAGACGATTACAGCGGGTTCAAAAAGCAAGCGGAATAATGCAATTTTGATTTTATTTTTTATTTGTATTTTATATCAAAGGATGAAAAACAACGTACGAGTTGTCGACTCCGCCCCTAGTTGGCATGAGCTTGTTCGCGTATATTTTTAATTTACTATAATACCCATGTAATGGAATTCTTGCAGAAATCGTTAGCTGTACTATTAATTAAAATTGTAAATTCGATTTGTGATTGCAATGAGAATAATTAAGAGGTACACACCGTCTTTATACTTTGCGCCGTGGCCAGACGTTAACAATGTCTGAATTTAGCTACTTTTTAACCGACTTAAAAAAAAGGAGGAGGTTCTAAATTCGTCGGAATATTTTTTTTATGTATGTTCCCCGATTACTAGAAGGCGCCTAGACCGATTTGGAAATTTTTTTTTTGTTTGAATGGGTATACTTTCCAGGTGGTCCCATGGTCATCAGGTCAGGATCTGATGACGGGATCCTGGAGAAATCGAGAACTCTTCCAATTTTATATGCACACTTGAAGGCGATTTTTTTATAGTGACTTGTGTACCTATTTGCTTTCGGAAAGCATACTTTCAGTGCATAATTTTTGAAGTCGATACAGAAAAAAATTCTTGAAAATATACCCAAGGTTAAGTTTGTTTGGTCAAAACAAAGTCATATGAACCTCTTGATATGCTATATTAAAGACCCAAGAATTCAAAAAACTAATTTTAAAATTATTTTATTGAAGCCTCCTTTGTAATTGTAATTTTGCTCAAATGGTGACTCGACTTTTGCTACGATACTACTGAATATTTAAAGACCTATTCAAGAAAACATGATGTGTGGTTTTCTTGAATAGGTCTTCTTCATTCCTTAGTTCTATTAGAACTTATAGAACTAAGGAATGAAGAATTTCTTTTCGCATCCCCATCATGTGTGGTTTTCTTGAATAGGTCTTCTTCATTCCTTAGTTCTATTAGAACTTATAGAACTAAGGAATGAAGAATTTCTTTTCGCATCCCCATCATGTGTGGTTTTCTTGAATAGGTCTTCTTCATTCCTTAGTTCTATTAGAACTTATAGAACTAAGGAATGAAGAATTTCTTTTCGCATCCCCATCATGTGTGGTTTTCTTGAATAGGTCTTTAAATATTCAGTATCGTAGCAAAAGTCGAGTCACCATTTGAGCAAAATAATAATTAAGTTGTAGTTTTACGAGACAAAAACAATTTGTAACTTGCAAAAATGTCAGTTGCAGAAAATATTTTCTATTTGCACCAAAGTACCATATTTATTAAAATGTTGAAAGCCTTAATGAGCAAGTAGAATGTATGTTGATACTCAAGTTAAATTATGTAGGTAGATGTACCTTATATGGATGATTATGAATGGTTTTGTTTTATTTTTTATATAAGTATATATTTATATTTTTACTAACTTCGCTTAATTTTTGAAATGTGACACTGAATGATTTCCTGGTTAAAAAGTAGCCTATGTAACAGCCCGGCTCCTTAATCTCCTTAATTTTTACGCCGCTGCTCTGTTTTAACGTGACAGAAGGATAAACAAACAGACAAACAAACAGACTTTCGCAATTTTAATATTATGTTACGATTTTTTTTATAATAAGTTACAGTCCACTACAATCAATGCTTTTTATTTTGGATGCATTTTGAAAATTACAAAGGAGGGTGAAAGTCCCAATGTCATTGTCGTTCAAATACTGCAAATAATTAAAACTAAGTACATAAAAGTATATTTCACAATATAAGAAAGTTGATCTAATTTGTATAATGCCTCTGTGGGAATATCTTTTCAGACAATATGGTATAATTGATAACAAACATGTAAAAAAAATATTTAAAAAATTCCTCAAAGAAGTTCTTATTATAAAAGTGCGTAGGTATTAGCGTGCCTTGTAAACGCATCTCGTGCTGTCATTTAGAACAGAAAAACAACATGGCGACGATGATTGCGCGCGAAATTGATCGTCACGAGCACATTCCTACCTCGCACACGCATTCTAATAAAAACTATAATGGTATGAAAGTGAAGTGGAATGAATAGTACAATAAATAACTTATAAATGGGTACTTACTTTAAATCAATGCATTGGTTATGACAGCCTAATGGTGGACATGGTTGTTATTTTGTAAAATCCTTATGAAATGACTGATTCGTATAAAAAAATATAATTAAAAAATATTCAATATCTTAAAATTTTCTGTCCATAGAAATTACGACGCTTTTAGGATAAAATATAGGGTGGACTGTAGTGTAGAAATATTGGATGTTCCTGTGGCGGATTAAAAAAATAATAAAAATATCTATGGTCATAATCATAACCAAACGTTCGATTTTTAAAAACGAAGGCATCATTATCTTTTTTTTTTTCTCAAATTACCTACATATCGGTTACGGGATTTTTGGACGTGAGCACCGTTGTAAGGAAAAATTCGCCTCCACACAAGGTTAAAGTTCAAAACATCGGCGTGCGAGAAAAGGGGGGGAAAGGGGGGAAAGGGGAGGGAACTCACGAAATGGTAATTGACGAAGTATTCGTGGAATCTGGTATTGGCGGGCACTGCTGTTTGCAATCCTGGTAAATTGAGAAGTAATGCATTCCTACATGTTTTGGTTCCGATAAGCGGTGTCATACGTTTTGTTGGGTGCGTTTAAGGAGTGTGAGGTCGTGACGACTCTTGCGCCGGAGGCTGGTAACAGATGCGCGGAAGTCCAGGTGAAAATGTATTGTTTTAATGCATACAGTAGGTTTTCTTTTCTCATTCCATTTTACCTTGGGGGCTTGGGGGATAAGAATTCTTGTTCTATTTTTTAACCCCAACGAAAAAGAATAAAAACGCACACCCACGGCCATAGATTAAATAATAATTACTACGCCACGGCCTTTATATCGTGTGGCCAGAGGCACCAGTAACAGAGTCCACTTTTTGCCATGGTCGCAAGCCTGCTGCTGCACTTAATGGACCTATATAGATGTGTCACTTCTACAATACACAGACATAAATATTTAATATTTATATAAGAAGTAGGTACATGCCCTGTGAAGCCCGAGAGGTTCATTAAAGCATATAGCACTTGAGAAAAAAAAACGCATGCATCCAAGTACTTATAAAAATTTGAAGGATATCTGTGTGTGTGTCTGTCTGTAACGCCCAAACGGATGAACCGATTTCAATGCGGTTTGTTTTCTTTGAAAGCTGGTTTAGTGTGGTTGGTTCCTAGCTAAATCGGGTAAGCAGTTTTCAAGATCTTCAGGTGTCCAGTGTATTTATTTGTTATATATTTCCAACAATACTAAATTGAAACTTTTGATTGATATCCGGCGGTGTAATATTATAAAAAAAGAAGTTCCTATACACTTAAAATGTTCATCTCGCTCTAACACAGTTTAAATAAAAGAGCCAGAGCTATTGACTTTTCCACTCGAGCTTCTAACGCAGGTTCCCACCAAAAAGGGAATTATTATAAAAGTAAATAAGCGGCTTTGAAAACCATCAAAAATTACCAAAATCCGGTCGTGGATCATTTTTTGATTTGTCACGGTGAAGACTCGCTTTAATTGTTTTATTGTGGTACCTGAGTGTTGGCAATTATCCTGCCCACGCACAAAGGGGAATGAAAAAGTAGACAAAGCTTTGCCGACAACGTTTTAGACGCCTACCCGCTTTTTTAATATACCTACCTCAACTTAGATCTCTATGTGATCTTATTTTTTTATGTGTAACATCTTAGGTATAAAGAGGTCTTCTTTTATTGTGGCTCCACCAATGTTAATCGATGATTTGCCAATGTGAAGTACTACGAAGTATTATAGCCTTTATAGTGTATTTACCGATTAATCCCGCCGATCGTGATATGCCCTAATAATCACTGACTATCACAACATCACAGCGCAGACGGGATTAAACTGGATTCCCCATCATGTCACGGCAAGACCCGTGCTTTGGTCGCCATTACATGGCGTAGAATCTTGTATGTAGGTGTATCTCAAACTACTGAACCGATTCTAAAAATTCTTTCACGAGTGACATATTTATTTTGATCGAAAATATCCAGAGTCGAAACGAATAAATTTGTAAGGTAGTCGCGGATAGCCTAATTGGTAGGACGGTGGACTTGAAACCGGAGGTCCTGGGTTCGAATCCTACCCTCCTGCCAAAATGCTAAGCACCAATTTTCTTTTTAAGAATATGTGCTTAAATCGACTCCTCGTGCTCCTCGTGCTATGGCAATTCCTCTCAATGAGCACCACTAAAAATGGTGCACTAGAGGGAGACCATGATCCAGCAGTGGATCGGTTGATGATGATGATGATGAATTTCGTGAAATGGGACGGAAATCTCGTCACGATTCGCTTGTATCCTTTTTTTTTATCAATGTATAATTTGACTAAAATGACAAGGATGAATGAATATTATTTCATGTATATTCTCCACTATGTCAACTAACGGGATATTAAAATCAATTCCACAAACTTTTTATATTCTTTCTTACGATCCTATCAGTCATTGTGATCATACGCATTTTATTATAGCTAAGAAAAATGTTAAGTTAGTACATGTCTTGAATTGAAACGTTTAATAAGCCGTTTGAATAAAATGAATACGAAAATTGAATATTTTAAGTGATATTTTTTTAATGAGATAAAAGCATGAGTTGCAGGAATAAGGCTTTAACTTTTGTCATGCCCCTCAACTGCCCCGTTTTCTTTAGTCTATCTATATCTATCTATAAATTAAAAATTGTATGCTGTTCGTTGATAAGCGCATCATTTGAGAATTTAAATTTTATTTAATGTTCGTAATAGTCTGAATAGGAATTTACAGAAAGAAAAATTGCTAAATTCGGGAATATCTGGAGGTGTCTTTTGTATGAATCAAGACTGTGGATCAAGACTATGAATCAAGACTATGAATCAAGAATAGGGGATGAAAGTTAATATGGGCTCCATGGACGAATCAGGGCCGGAAAGCTACGGTCAAATATGTACATCAGAAAACGTTCTTCATTTTCCTCAATCCATACATACAAGCTGTAACAAGCTGAAACAACACTTTACGTCTTATATCTACCTAATAACAAATTACCGTAAACGATGTCATAAGAAAAGAATGCGGATTGAAAGATGATGTTGTGACTAAAATTAAGAAAAGTACTTTACGCTGGTTTGGACATGTTGAAAGAATGAAGGATGAAAGATTGACTAATATTAAAAGTACACACATGTAAGGCATGACGAATATAAAACAAGCGGTATGTCAAGATCGTAACAAATGGCATTCGATTGTCTCTGCCTACCCCTCTTGAGATGAAAGGCGTGATGATAGATAGTAATATACCTCATACTAAAATCACAATAACTAGTTATTTTTTATCCGTCAGCATATAACGGAAAGGGCTTAAGTAACACGGGAAAATAATGCAAAAAAAGCCATTTATAAAACGTTGGGCGGGCTGATTCCCAAAAAGTTACGGTGCAAGATAATAAATGAAACATCGTTAAAACCAAAAGTAATTACCCCAATACATCCAACCTTAACTTATCAGGCGCCGCTTTAAATTAAATTTTAATACAGCGAATAAGAAGCGTTTATGTACTCCATTTTTCAATATGGCCGAACAATCGGCCGCCATTACCCATTACAGCTGGAAGCGCAAGCGCATAATTCTGAGCGATATTGATAAAGAGGACTAATGATAGCCTGCTGTATGAGAAATCCATTGTCATTACGTCAAATTAATTATTATTCTTCTTTTATTATGGCTTTACCAATCGGTGATTTGCCAATGTCAAGTATAGCCTTTATAGTGTTTATAGCCGATTAAGATATTTAAGATAATCCCGCCGACGTGATATGTCTTATTAGTCGTCGACTAATCACATCCATCACAGCACTTCACCAAGGCGTGACATGGAGCAGTTTCTCGTAGCGAGCATACAGAAATCTACAGGGGGTAGTCAAAATCTTTAAGCGGTAGCATCATAGATCATAGTATTTTTTTATCGCGATTTTAGTATTTTTGTATGAACTTTGTTTACAAAGTTAGAGGTAGTGGTAGTGGTAGGGGATAGGGGTACGGGTAGGGGTTGGGGTAAGGGTAGGGGTAGGGGTATTGGTAGGGGTAGAGGTAGGGGTAGGGGTATTATAGGGTATATTTTATTTTGAAGCCGGGGGCGGAATGCTAGTAAGACATATTACTGTCGGCGGGATCATCTTCAATACCGATTAATCGGCTATAAACACTATAAAGGCTATAATACTTGACATTGGCAAATCACCGATGAACATTGGTGGAGCCATAATAAAAGAAGAACAGCTTGTAGATTCTGTCTAGCGGTCATGCTCGCACGGTTGGAGTCCAAAACACAGCAATTATTTCAATTAATTCGCTTCTGAAACCTCAAAGGACTATTTTAGGACCTGATATATGTTTCACTTCCTCTATAAGTGCATATTCATACAACCAACAGGGTCTCCAAGCAATCTAAACCTTTTGCCTAAACTGAGAAACAACCCCTTTTTATGGCGCTAAATTCCTCCCAGATTGTTAATTTCATCGTCTAACTAAACCACTATAATTCATTTAGGCATTTTTTATTATGCATCAATATAAGAGACGCCTCGAAGACCACGGTTTCGATCCCGGATCCCAGCCAATGGGTTTTTTAATTAAAAACTTATGTACATAATCCGACAAACCACACTTAGAGGCTTTTCCATCTGAATATATATCAACAGAACTGGCCAATCGTTAGGTATAGCCCACAAATACCATCGGCTAAACAAGGGAGACTTGGTCTTCCGTTAGAATTATATTCTGTAAGTTACGGGTATTATATCTGCTATTCAATCTCGAACC
The DNA here is from genome assembly GCA_963924495.1 of Nemapogon koenigi. Lineage (NCBI taxonomy): Eukaryota > Metazoa > Arthropoda > Insecta > Lepidoptera > Tineidae > Nemapogon > Nemapogon koenigi. The sequence continues at coordinate 8,869,965 of OZ004648.1, forward strand.
ACTCATAGAACTCGAAGATTGAGACAAGGTATGAATAGTTCTGACGAGCAATCCATCATTGTCTTGTCTATTCAAGTTTATGAAGTGACCTCCCAGCGAAACAATGCAATGTAACTACTTGATATCCGAGGGGTTACAGGTAAAAGGGCATAACTGTTAATAAAACGTTAACGCAATACAATGCCGGCTTTATAAGACTACTAAATCAATAATAAGAAAAAAAGCAGCAATGCATAGAGTCCATACATCAGATTTTCATTGTTTATGGTCAATTTCATGGTATTGTTCGGGAATGTGGGCTTTTTAAAAAAAGAATCTCGCTTCCGATGCGGTTGGCTAGATAACGCAGGTGGTGAACGCCGTCAAAGCCGTTTCAAATTTAGAATGCTATTGCGTTCCTTTTTCGAAAGAAGGGTTTCGGAATTCGGTAGCAGGTTGTCATTTGTCTTTGTTATTAAGTTTGTTTTTTATTACAATTTGAGCACGTTTCGGGGACTGTTTTTGTTGTCATTTTTATCCCCTTTAAGTGTCAAGTGTTGAATAAAAAGCAAGATTGTTATTCGTTATTAATTTATAATTACAAGAAGTGGAAATATAGACAAGGAAATTAAAAGGAGAGTGAAAACGGGATGCAAGGTATTTGGTGAAGTAAACAATGTATGCAGAAATACACAACTTACTGGTTCTGGTATCCTATACTTAATCCGAACACTCTTTATAATAAGCTTTTACAATGCTTAGCACACTTCTTAGTCTCGGCCTGTTATCTGTGGACGGTTACCATGAATACGTTTTAGTTAGTAACGGAGAGTAGAGACACGGAATAGGAGGTCTGTTCAGCCAGAAAATGATGCCAGAAGAAGCAGTTCAGCCAGGGTCGAAGAATGCTACGGTCTAGGTAATAAATTATGTTGAAAGCGATTTTGAATTACTCAATTAAAATGTTGTAACACGAGTTGATACATCTAAACTTTCTTATTCTGGTTTCTCGATACTAACTGGTTTTTAAATCGTACGATTGTTACCTAGGAAGCCAATTAAGATTAACATTAGTTGAAGCTTCTGAATTAAAAGTTGAATAATTAATTTCATATTAAATAAAAAACTTTAAAAATAACTAAATAAACCAGGTCCGCGTGTAATAGTGACAAGAATACTGGCTACATTTCCCTGCTGAATCGCGATGCTAATTCATTGAGCGAGGAAGGAGCCAGCCCTCTTGTCACCAGAGAGATGATCAGTCGATTTTAAATTAAGTATTTAAAAGTCATTGAATGTGCTTTCAAGAACCTTATAGAAGACGGGAAAATACCTTTAGAGAAAGTATATAAGATGAAACTTCTTCCTAATATTCCCTCCCCACCCAAAAAAAGAAAACTAAAACTAAAAACAAAACACTTTACCACACAAAAAAATGGCGTTACTCGCAAATAAATTAAATGAAGTTACCCCGGGCGAAGTCGGGGCAAGCCGCTAGTTAGGTATATAGTCAAATTTAGAGTAAGTCCTAAATCTGGTTTAAATCTTAAGAAATATTTGAATTTTTGATACAAATTACTAAATTTTTTATAGGTCTGGCATCAAACCCCGTTCATTGGTAGATTATTAACCACTAGGCTTATCCATCGGTATGTAGACGCACTTTCAAAGAGTTCAAATGAAAATTGATAACAATTATTAAAGTGTAGTCACGATTCGTATGAATCGATTAACTCGATTTGATGTATCGCTGAATTTGTGCGGTTCTTGGGGCGTTATACGAGAGTTATACTTCAAGAACTTGTCCTAAGTGATTCATCATCACCGAGCTAATAAACGGAAGCTAAAATAATAAACAAAGGGACTTTTAGAAATTATTCTTTGTCTTCTTCTTCAGCCTGTGTCCGTCAGCATTGCGCCACTTCTCCATATCCTCTGCAGTTCTCTTCCACGCTCTACCCTCTCTCTTCACGATGTCGTCACTCCATCTCGCTGATTGTCTGCTGACACTTCTATGGCCCATTCTAGGTCCCACTCAGTAACCCTTGACGTCCATCTACCATCGTGTCGTGTCTTCGAGCTATGTGTCCCGCCCATCTCCACTTCAGTGTTGCAACTCTAATTCCAATGTCCATCACTCTTGTCTTCTGTCTTAATTGGAGTAGGGGCGTCGGTGGTGAGTGGGTAAAACGTCGGCTCACAATTGAGAAGTTGCGGGTTCGATCCCCACATCCAACCATGTACCAATGGGTTTTTATAATAAAAAATCTATGTACATTATTCGACAAACCGTACAAAGAGGCTTTTCCATCTACATACCTCAACAGAGCATGGCTACTCGTTAGGTGTAGCCTCAAAAAATCTTCTGCTAAGCGAGGAAGACTTTGTCTTTCGCTGGGTACCCTGGGGCCGGCAACCCGTGAATTTTTTTCTTTGGGTATTCGATCACTGAAGGAGATCCCAAACATCCTACGCTTTATAAACGTTTAGCCAATTATTATATCACTATAAACTCTTGAATTGTAATAGAAGAAAGGAGTTTATCCCGGGTGGAAGGATTTCCGGGATAAAAAGTAGCATATTATTTGATAAAATAAAAAATATAGGTAGATACGTTAATCCTAACATTTCATCAAAAAATCCGGTCCGTCACAGCTAGACCACACGTGACCACACTAATTTAGTTTTTGTTCTTGAGTGATTTGTGCACCCGCGAAATTATATTTTTTTGTGATTTCACTCCGTAGCGTACGTGTGCAATGACAGCGTTGATGAATGCGACAGACTATTGGACTCGTAAATGATTCCACATCCGGTCATGGCGACATACGCACGCGTTTTCGTCGTGGCGTGATGTGGAATCCAGTTTAATCCTGTTCGCGCTGTGATGGTTGTGATTAATCAGTGATTAATAGGACATATCACGGTCGGCGGGATTATCTTAAATACCGATTTACCGGCTATATACACTATAAAGGCTATAATACTTGACATTGGCAAATCACCGATGAACATTGGTGGAGCCATAATAAAAAAGAAGAAGAAGAAGGACTCGTAAATTAGGTGTCACAAAAAAGTTTTTCTCTATTTTTCACACACACACATCTATTTTTTTTATTTTATCAAAGAGCATATTATGTCAATATCCGAACCTCCAACTGTCTCTATGCAAAAAAATCACGTCGATCCGTTGCTCCGTTTCGGTCATGATGGTGTATTTTTTGTTTATTTGAAATTTTGAATATGGAATATTTATTAGGTTCATAATAAAACTGAAGAGTTTGTTTGTTTGTTTGCTTGTTTAAACGCGCAAATCTCTGGAACTACTAGTCAGATTTGAACAAATATTTTTACAATCCATAGCCCAAATCTTAAGGAAGGTTATATGCTATAAAAATCACGCTACGACCCAAAGGAACGGAGCAGTAACCATTAATAACGCGGGTGCAACTTACTTATGGAAGCGAGACTTGGGTATGGAAGCATGAAAGTAAAATAAATGCAGTGGAATGTGGTGTCATTAGAGAAGAATGTGGTGTAAAAGATGATGTTGTGACTAAAATGAAGAAAAGTAGTTTACGCTGGTTTGGACACGTTGAAAGAATGAAGGATGAAAGATTGACTAAAAAGGTTTATATGGCTGAAGTGAAAGGAAATGCGGGCAGAGGACGACCTAGATGTACTTTTATTGAACATATAAAAAATATATGTTGATCAATGGAAATATTAAAAGTACACACCATCGCCGAGCATGTATGAAAGGTATGATTAATATATATAAGAAGCAAAAGAGGTATGTCAGAATCGTAACAAATGGCATTCGATTGTCTCTGCCTACCCCTCTTAGGATGAAAGGCGTGATAATTTTAGTATTTATCACTATCTTATCACCCCAAAACACCCAAGTACATAGATTGTTTAGGATTTTGCTTTTATCATTTTCATTCATGGTATCCAAGCTGGCTCAAGAACATTATTTTAAAGCCATTAAATCGATACATTAATTTTTATTACCATTTAAATATTGCTGTTTCGAATTCCTTTCTCCGGCGGCGGCGCGGAGGTTGCAATGCTCGGCCTCATAAACTTTGTTTATTTCAAAGACAGCCTTACAAACATTGTGTACAAAATTATACAAGCTTTTGTATCTCTCTCTCTCTAGCTTTGTCATTCTATGTGACAAAACATTGTATAACTTGATTAGAGTAGGTGCGTCGGTGGCCGAGTGGTTAAGACGTCGGATCCCAGCCATGTACCAATGAGTTTTTATAATTAAAAACCTATGTACATAATCCGACAAACCACACTTAAAGACTTTTCCATCTAAATATCCTCAACGGAACTGGCCACTCGTTATATATCAATTAAACGTCCAAAAACAAATCAAAAACCAATAAGTTACCAAAAAACGCAAGACGTTTAATTAAAGGGTAATGGTTATACAGTGCTTTAAAAAAAATTGTTTAGCTAAAATTTTTCATACAAAATTAGTACAAAATGCGTTAACGTTTCTACCCCACTAAACATAGTCCGTTCTTGCTGTTTTTTTTATATGTTATAGAGACAAGTAAAAACTAGGTCGACTCGTTTTTGTTTTTTTCATATGGCTTATAAATTGAGAAAAAAATAATCCTGAAAAACTGTTTTTTTAACTAAAAAACTTCCTCATACTTATCTCGTGATAATTATGAAACTAATCAAAATTTTGAAAAAATCAAAACTAGCCGACTTAGTTTATGATGTAACAAAACGATAGAGACTAAAATCAAAAAAAATCGTTAACGTTTAGGTATAGTAAAACGTTAACACCTAAACACCTATTTTGCGCGTAATTCAAGACAATTTCGTCAGAAGCCTGCAACTCTCTCTATCGCACACGTGTAAGTGAACGCGGGGTGACTGATGAGATAGCAAATATTCGAAAAACGCACAGCGCCCGAACTCTGTAACTAAACGATACTCTTAAGATTATGAAAGAGAAAACAGGGACAAAATATTCCTTTATTTTACTACTCATATTTCCTATTCAATAAAACTAATTAAAATAAACCTTTTAAAAAAAAGTGTACCGACTTCAAAAATTTGCACTGAAAAGTAAGAAATAATGAAAATTTCGTCGTAGAATTGGAAGACGGTTGGTGCCAAATTAGGATACAAAATTAAGTAAACATCTAGGGACATAAAGATCTGTTCAATATTATCTGTGTTTGTACTGATGATCGTAGGTTCCTAATGAATTATCTAGATTAGTGAATTTGGGTACTAAATTATTTCTAATTTGGCACCAACCGTCTTCCAATTCTACGACGAAATTTTTATTATTTCTTACTTTTCAGTGCAAATTTTTGAAGTCGGTACACTTTTTTTTAAAAGGTTTATTTTTCCCTTTTAAGTGATTTTGTTTGTGAGAAATAAATAATAACGCAACTAAAAAAAAAATGTGGAAAATTAAAAAAAATACTGCGGTGGATGGGAATTGAACCTCAAGCAATGTGCACCCTGCGCTGCATCCCATACCTTTAGCCGCTAGACCACCGTCGATACGAAAATTGACAACTTCGTGTCAATAGCAACCGTTGCTAAGGCTTTTCTCTGATATAATTTTCAGCAGTAAACAGAGACAAATTACTGAACCGATTTTCGTCATATGACTGTGAGATAATGTCAAGAAATTATTATATCCTTAAAAAAATAAGTCGTCAAAATCGGTACATATTTCATCGAAATATTACGAAAAATTGACTTATAAGGTCAGTTTTTTCAAAATTTCTGAAAAACTAAAGAACCAATTTTTATGAGATAAAAATGGGACCAATCCGGAAGAATTATCTGTCGATTAAAAAAGAAACCATAAAAATCGGTTCACAACTGGCGGAGTAATCGATGTACATACATACAAAAAAAAAAATACGGTCCGAATTGAGAACCTTCTCCTTCTTTTTTTTTTCGAAGTCGGTTAAAAATAACGACTATTTCACTTAGATATATTGAATAAGTAACTATATGCTAAATTACAGAGTTGGATTATTTACAGAGAAATTGGGAATAGTATGTTATACAAGTTATGGGGATAGGGCCCTTAACAGTAGGTTAAAATAATTCTAAATACCTATTATTTGTAAACATCATAATTACATTTTATTTTGTTTATTTATTTTTTATTACAAACAAACTCGTATCCTCTTATAATATTAGTAGATACATTTTCTTAATACATTATTATTTTTCTTTTCTAGGTTGAACCGTCCGGTTCGGCTTCATTAGGTGCAGCATCAAGAGCTATTTTTGTGGAGAAAGTACGGGCATCGAACGCGGCTTGTCAAGCTGGTGACTTCGCGACGGCTGTAGCATTATACACAGACGCTTTGACTTTGGATCCTGCAAACCATATATTATTTAGTAATAGGTAAGATTTTGTGTTACTTATACTTTAGTTAGGTCTTTACATATGAAATAGACGTTTTATATTGAAAAAAAATCTATTATCTATGCACTTTTGACATCTCATAGGTAATTCATTGATTCCTTTGCTGAAGAAATTGTGGGAGTAAAAATCAGTAAAATTGTTGATGGCGGTTTTGACTGTCTCATAGGAATTTAATTTTTTCCTTGCAAAAAGTTGTCCAAATTCCGGAAAAAGTGGTAATCTGTTGGAGCAAGGTGCGGGGAGTATGGTGGGTGTAGGAAACATTCCAATCGCAACTCCTCTAATTTAGCGACCGTCTGTCGTAATTGACCAGCCATTCCTAACCAAACGCCAGATATTTGAAAGCAAAGTGGCCAGTTCGACAAAACGCCAATTTCATATGTAAGGACCTAATATTTTCACGCCACAACAGAGCAACGGACTGACGTGATTTTTTTATGTCACATTACAAAACTTTACACGGCAAAGCCGGACGGAAAACTAGTATGTACTATATGCCAAAGCTTATCAAGTTCCAAGATGCGTGGAATAATCTCCCATCTCAGCAATTTTGTTGTAAGACCAGTAAATGACTTTATATCCATCTGGTGAGACCATAACATAAAATCTCAGTTAGAAAGAGAAAGATTATAATGTCCCATAGGGATAAAGCAAGACAAAAGGCCGGTTTCCGCGACGCTACTTTAGTCCTGTTTTGTCACTACGAGAAATTATACCTTTCTCTTTCTAACTGAGGTTTTGTCTACGTAGAGAGATTCTTTCTACATGCGTCATGCTTACACGGCAAAACATTATTACAATGGCCACATATAGCCTGTTCCCTATTGTTATTGTATAATTAGTTTCATAATTTTCTGTGCAGATCAGCAGCAAGATTGAAGCAAGGACAGTTCGCAGCAGCTTTACAAGATGCGACTCGAGCAAAAGAGTTGTGTCCAAATTGGCCAAAAGCTTATTATCGACAAGGTAGGTATTATTATTAAATAGCCTTATTGTGATCTTCCTTTTTCAGTGTTAAAGTTTCCTGCAGATACCTATTCCCTTCAGGAATTTCAGCAGGCGTTGTGCAGTGATTGTTGGTCTCAATACATGGTAACATGAAGATTGTCCTATTTTCACCAACGATCTCCAATCAAACCCCCCAAATTAGATATCACATAAAAAGAGCTCTACTGTCTAGCTAGAACAACAATAATAATAGTGTGTAAGGTAAAAATATCATCTATATTCATCACGCCTTTTATCCCAAGAGGGGTAGGCAGATACAATCGAATGCCATTTGCTACGATCCTGATTCCTCATACCTACCTTTCATTTTCTATGTGTAACATGTTTCCTCTATTACTGCAATCTGTGGGAGTGATTTCGTGAAAAGGGACGGAAGTATGTAGCAGGAAGCCGGGGAAGCGCGCGCTATTTGATTTGACCAATGAGCGCGCGTGGTGGTATAGTTGGCGGTCAGATGGTACCAACCCATTTTCCGAGCGGTTGGTACTGTCAGTCAACAGTGTGTGCGTGTACCAAGGTGAGATGTCAGATGTTATACATCATGTTTTTTTTATTGTTTTAGTCATATTATATTAAATACTTTTACATAAAATTTGTATATATAGCATAGTAGATATATTTAATTGTATTTTATTATATTGTTCTTGTTATGACCAATAAAACTTATTAATACACAAAAATATTTTAAAATTTGCTTTATAGGGCTGAAATACACGATGTTATTATTTGACATAAAAAATAAATTCACGGGCAAAGTCGGGTTAGTAAAGCTAGTTTTACTTACTGAAAATTGTTTACATACTTTTACAGTTTTCCAATGTTAAATACTTTCAACTCAAGTTTGATGGCATGCAATTATACAAGACAGTCATGCAAACACTTTTTACAAATACTATTCCATTCACTAAACTTTCTATAGTACATTCAACTAATTAAACATCTGAGAAGTTAAAACAATACTCTCACACTAAAATATCATTTTCTCTATTTTTTCCGGTGTATATATATAATTTAATCTTATTGCCTGTATTATAACATCATCTGACCATGTCCTGGATATAGCATGCTAGAATTTGATGAGAAAAGACACATTTGTAAGGTGTGGCTTGAATGGAGATGTTGTATCTAAAGTTCAGGAAATTCATAAAATATTGCCAGTTAAATATTCATACATATAAATTTAATTTAAGTGTATTTCAGTGGGTAGATGTTGCTATTACAGTCTAATAGGCCCATTTTTGGCACCTGTCATAGCTATGTAGTTAGGGATGTGAATCAAATAAATAAATCATCAACCGATCAGTCAATATGTCACATGATACTCAATTCGATTTTTTTTAATTAATTTAAATTCTATGTATGGAGAACCACCCCTCAAACCTGGAATGTTAATGCTGGAAAGGTGAGTTAAGCCATAGGCAAAGGCAATGCTCGTTTTAGAAACTATGGCTATTTAGAACTCTTAATAATGAAAATATGGCTCAATCCAAAATAAAATAATAACTATCAACTGTGTGGTAAGGAAATGTTGCATAAATAAACTCACCTTTCCAGGATTAACTGAGATTTGCCATATTTTTGACAGTTATAAGATGACCTTGACCAGCGGCCCTTAAGACTGCTTCGGTACCACGCTAAATTAGAAAATTAACTGAAACCTATTTTTGCAGGAGTGGCGCTCCAATGTCTGGGGAAACACGGAGAAGCACTGGCAGCCTTTAGTTCCGGGTTAGGTGTCGAACCTTCATCCCGGCAGCTATTAGCAGCTTTAATGGAAGCTTCGCTGAAATCTCCTCTAAGATCAACATTAGAACCAACCTTCAGACAACTAGAGGCTATGAAACTGGATCAGTCGCCGTTCGTACTTATTTCTGTAAGTTTTGTCTTTTCACAGAATTAGCAACTGCGACCAATTGCATAAAGAAATAAAAAATAAATAAATTTAAAAAAAAATCTTCACGGGTTGCTTTTTACAGCTCCCGGGAACCGTAGCCAGCCTCAGGGTACCCAGCGGAAGACTCAAGTCTTTCTCACTAATAATTCTTGTCAAAATGCAACTAAACTCACAACCGACGCTAGCGCCTCAATCGAAAAATTCAAAAATTAAAAATGACATAAATAATTGACACTTTGATTGATACTAGAAATTGCGATCGGTTGCTATAGCGGTCGGGTTGCTGTCGCACGACTGCTTGTTAGTTGAAAATGACAAAACTAATACACCAAATGAGATCGCACCACAATATAATAGTGACAATTTTCTTATTCGTAGACCTATTTGAATTTACTTAGGTGACAAAAAATTACAGAAGTATTTACTCGGAACTTCATGATACAGAGTTTTCTGAAATAGACTGTATCACGTACATTTATTTAAGGAACAAACAGTATAACAAGTAAAATATAAATATACATTTAAAACTACTTATAAATAAAACACCCTCTCGAGATCGCTGTCCTGCGGCAGGGTCCCCAAAACACTAGCTGCATTTCCTCTCTGTATCGCCAAGCTGATACGTTGTCCAAGGTACGTACCAGCTCTTCGGTCTCCCGATATTTACTTATGGTAACAAAAAGTTTTTACTTAGTTGACGTTGGATCAAACTTTGGTCGATTTAACCCTACTTAAGTATTCTTTGCCTTTACCCCGGAGAATAATATTTCCGCTATAGAGTAGACACTCGAACAGAGAAAAGGTTAGGGATTTTTTATAGGGTTCTTTTTTATTCGGGATAGAGGCATTCGGTAAAATCATCCAATTGTAGTTAGTGGCATTTCATTAGATGTTAACAAATACACTAATTAAATAAAATTATGATATGTAGAATTATCTCTAAATTGTTTAATTCAAGATGAAATCTCTGCCTACATCCAAATCCAACAAGATTGAAATATTTGTGATAACGTACTTGTTCCTACAATTCACAAGAGAAAGGGTCCATTCCAAATTTAAAATTATTCCAACTGTCAGTTGTATTTTTGTTTTCTTTTTCTTTTAAAACAATCACACGCACCGATCAGCCTCCGTGCAGCCATTAACGTAACTCCGGAAACGTTCGTGTCGTCACTCAATTTTATTTCGGCATTAAACATCCAGATATTGCTAAAAACAACGCGACCGACCACTTTCACAGGGTGCTCTTTTGCTACGAAAAAAAAATTTATGTAACGCATTGATTTGAATGATATTTTTTCTCTATAATCTTTTTTATCGGCTAAATGAGGTAGCCTTGTCATATTTTCAAAGAACTAGCTAGAGTAGACAGTATTTCCTGCCATACGTAGTTAATATTCAGTATTAATACTTCATATCTTTTACATGTAACAATGGGTTTTTTATAATGAAAAATCTATGTACATTATACGACAAACCGTACGAAGAGGCTTTTCCATCTATATACCTCAACAGAGCTGGCCACTCGTTAGGTATAGCGTCTAAAAATCATTGGCTAATTGAGGAAGACTTTGTCTTCCACTGGGTACCCTGGGGTCGGCAACGGTTTCAGGAGCTGTAAGGCAACCCGTGAAGAATAAAAAAAAAAAACTTGACATTGGCAAATATAATCTCCAAATTACAAGAGAAAAATACAGCATACAAGATAGCAGCGGTGAGGAGCCTAAACAACCCGATTCCTTTCGGCTTCCCTTTAGGAATTTGTAAATCTATAAAGACTAACGACATTTTATAAAATAATATCATTCATTACAAACGTATTTTATCAATCCAAACTTACTCTATAAGTCAATTTTTCTAAACGCCTCCCGATATCCATTATTAAATAAGTAAATAAGACGATACAATACCGGCTTGCTCGCCCATACTACCTTACTTCATACTAAGCAACTGTCTCTTTCATTTGTATTTAAATATAAAAATAAAATGGGAATATTGTCTGCTAAACAGCGAGTATTGTTTACTTCCGCGTTTATTTTATTTTTAGAATTATAGTTTTGAATACAAGAGACTACTTAAATGAAAAAAGAGTTTAGGTAATTTAAATTACTTTACGATAAATTACTATTGTCATTGGTCATTGGTGCATTTTGGGTTATAGAAGAAAATTTTAGATCTTGTAGCATTAGTGGAGTGAGCTATTTTACGGCTTCCCTTCTGAAAATATTCACCCTTCGCCACTGCAAGATAGGCATTTCTAGGCATAGATTTGGCCCCAAACTGTGATAGTATAGGACAGTAAATCAGTTATATTTTTCTAATGTAGAATACAAAAAAATTACCAATTTACAATCTAGAAAAGTATAAAATAAAATAAGTAAAACTAGCGATTATATGAAAGATGAGTAACAGATGCAAAACATTTTTTTTCTCATTATTTCACGGGTTGCCTTACAGCTCTCGAAATCGTGTTACGGTCCCAGGGTACCCAGCGGAAGACCAAGTCTCCCTCGTTTAGCCGATGGTTTTTGTGAGTATATATCTAACGAGTGGCCAGTTCTGCGTATATTTAGATGGAAAAGGCTCTAAGTTTTTTTAATTTATATATCCAATTATTTACACTCGTATTGGATATTTCTAAATTACATTTTGGGTGGAGACGTGGCACGAAGGGAAGCTATCCCTCCCGGTCTTTAGGCTACTAGTAGTGTTGGTATTATTAAATTAGGAATCTTTGAACGCCTTTATCCCATGGGGGGTTGGCAGAGCTAACATTAAATATTAATCTATTACAACAAGTCACTAATAATATCTATAGAAGTATGATAATATCATAACACAGATTGCCAAATTTCTCCGAATTGTCAGTAATTATTTAATCTTTACAAATATATAGATAACTTTCATATTTTTCCATTCTGTTTACGGCTGGACCCAAGAATGTATGAACGGGTGTCGGTCTCCTTTGGTTATCAATTTTTGTTCGATTTTTCTTTAAAAGTTTCGAACCACATAAAATGCGAATTTTTGAACATCCTATACCTACATAAATATCGGGAACATTTGCATACATTTGTGTGTATCAGCGCACATTTTTTGGTGCATTTAAGCGGTTTCAAACAATGGGACTGGATGAACATAAATAGTGGCGGCTGTTCGGATTTACATACAATCTTCGGACGGTTGATCGGCAGCTGGTAACGTATTAAAAACAAAAATGAAAAAGGGAACTTCTGTCGTATCGTATATTTATTGTATCTTTTTTATTCTGTCCTCAGAAACTATACTAATAGTATAAAGAAGTAAAAGTAAATTTGAGGGGGAATGGGGTTATCTCTAAAACTACTGATCCGATTCTGAAAATTCTTGCACTAATAGGAAGCTACATTATATGTGAGTGCTATAGGCTATATTTTATAAAATATATGAAAATATCCACGAGCGAAACCGGGGGCGGAAAGCTGGTACAAAATAAATCAGAATCCGCATAAATTCATCAAACTGAAGCTAAAAATATTACACTAAAATAGAGTACATAATATAACGTGGAATAGTGGCAAGAATACTGGCTGCATTTCCCCGCTGAATCGCGATGCTGATTCGTTGAGCGAGGAAGGAGCCAGTCCTCTTGTCACCAGAAGAGATGATCAGTAGAGGGGATATATCTTTAATAAAGTTTTTGGCATTTTGGCCACGGACCTAGAGTTTCTACACCAAACGGCACAAATTTGTAGTTTTCAATAATTGAACTATATTTGCGCCGTTTATTAGACTCCACATTTAGGTAACTTATTACTGCTCACCTGGTCAGTAGGAAAAAATTGGCGAAAGGGGGAGCCCGTCTATGGCGCCTCCTTAGGCATATTAGTCTATGATATAAAATGACAAAATTATATTATGTGCTTAAAAACAAAAAATACAATTTAATCCTTATCATAATTTGCCAATGTTTTTCTCACAATTTTTCGTCATCCAACCTCTTTGTCCTTCCGACGAATTATTTCTTTTTTTTTAAATGAACCAATTTAAGTACGCGCTGTGGGTGGCGGCTTTATCTGGCTGAATACATAAACGGCTTAGTCGCATTTGATAATATGATATTATTTCTTTTATAGTCTTGATTAGTCGTTAAAAACCGGACTTTATAACGGTCACTTTAAGATTTCGTATGGAAGTTTATTTTATTTTTAATTTTAATGTAATGTACAGTATGCGAGCTCTCAAAAGTTTAAACTTCATCTTTACAAAAAAGTCTTTAGAATTCTTGAGTTTTGTCTTGAAAATATGATGCCATCCTAACTAAACTAAGTAGCCAATATTAATTAATTTATTATTTTCCGTCTGCTTTGTCCGCGTATAATTATAACTCACTGAACCTTCAATTTCATTCAAATCCGTTCAGCTCTTACAATTTTATTAGGTAACAGTCATTCTAACACAACAGCAATTTTATAGTGATTACCACATACAGTCGATAAAAAGATGTGTTTTGAATTTTCTGAGACTTCGCTTACTGTAACTGCACAATGTTGTATGATTATTTAGGATTAAACATTGCACATACATTAATTTCATTGCCTCTGAGCAATCCAGATCGTTTTGTAATGAAATTCTTGCCTTTAACTTTAAAATCTTTTTTATTGCATCTGTAACATGCATGGACTCACCGCATTCGTATAAAAATAGATCGTACTTTTAGCTGAAATGATTTTTGAATTGATATGACTTAAATTAGTGTGTTTTTAAAAATAACATCTGCAAGTAGATATTGGACCGCGCGTTGATGTCTTTTATATATAAATTTTCGTCAATACTTAAATTGTTTTTAGGCAACCAATATTATTAATGCGAAAATGTGTTTGATTGATTATTTGTCTTCTTTTTACGTCAAAACAAAGCAACGGATCGATTTTTTGTAGTTGGAGGTCCGGATAGTGACATCCGGGATAAATTCTTATGTCAACATTTAAAAAAACCCACTAGAGAAGTCGGGCAGAAAGCTAGCGTTTTATAAACCAGTCGATATTTGCGATACGCATATATAAATAATTTTGAAATCGTGATTTTTTTTGTCTAACGACAGGTGGTTGGTCAAGAGTTACTCGCTGCTGGACAATATCAAGCTGCCGTCAGTGTTCTGGAAGCAGCATTAAGGATCGGTTCCTGTTCTTTAAAACTGAGGTAATTTTATTTAACCTATATACTAATAAAATTAATTAAAGACTAGATAATGCTTGCTGTCTGCAATTGAAAACTGGAGAGGAAATATCTTTGGACACCTGATACATCTATACTAATATTATAAAGATGATGTAGGGGGTAATTTCTAAAATATCCACGGGCGAAGACGGGAGCAGAAAGCTACTAACTTACTTATAAAGAAAGAAAGAAAGAGAAGAGTGGCGATTACTCCACCGACAAGAGCATAAATAATACTAATAAAAAAAGAGATTTTTGTAAGAAGTAAAAACTAAAAAAAACTTTACTTATAAAGCTACATTGATCCGCAATATATAGGTAGCAATATTTCCAACTAAAAACGGAGAACAAGTCTTCCTCTTTCCGATGGTATTTGTGAGGCTATATATATAACAGTGGCCAGTTCTGTTGAGCTAAATTATAATGGAAAAACCTATAAGTTTTGTTTGTCGGATTATGTACTTTGACTTTGTCTTCCGCTTGGTACCCTGGGGCCGATCACACGGCTTCGGAAGCCGAAAGGCAAACACGTGAAGAAAAAAACCGGAGTAAAACAACAAATACCATAGACGACTATTGTCTCTGGCCACACCAAAATGTACAAAACCAAAGCCGTGATAGTGCGTAAATTTTTTAACTAAGTTTTTTTTACTGTACAAACCAAGTCATGAAATGCGAGAAGCGTTCCTTATCTTATATATTTAATTTGTCATGAAATTCGGAACATGTTAGTATTTGATTTATAGTATGGCATTCTCCAAGAATGAAGATGTTACATAAATTCTGTCTCGAATGTTATAATAAGATCGCTTTCTTTAATACCAACGACACGTTCACGATACGATTTCACATTATTTTACTATTATCCTGCGCGATGATCCTCTCTCTAATCTATACTAATATTGAGTTCGTGAGATTGTAGGGGGTAATCTCTGGATCTACTGAACCGATTTTAAAAGCTACGATATCCCTGAGTGACGTAGGCTATATTTTATTTTGCGGAAGGCTATTACTGTATATAGTAGGTATATTATTATGTAATCCTCTACAATACTATATCCTCTCTATAATTTCTCAATTTTAACAAAGCAAACAGGAATTGAAAATATTTGTTATTTATGGGTCATTTTTAATTGCACATTAGAAAATACTTATTGTACATCAAATAAACTATCGAAAAAACGAAGTAGTTGGCACGTAGAGGTAGGTTAGGGTTTTTTTAACCGCACATAAACCCACCCTGGGCAGTACTGGGCAGAGCCCATACGACCTTTCACGTAGGAATAGTGCAATACGATAATAATATTTTGAGGTAAGTATTTTGCTGTACAATCAGTATTTTTGATGGAAAATGGGCATATTTTTTATTTGCAGTTAAATACTACCCTACATTTATAGTACAACCTCCAAATTCTTACGATTTGAACACCATTTGATACCTTTGATGCATATGTTCTCCTTAAGACGAGGAACGACTCAGAAATTTTTAATCGTAAGCCACGCCCTAAACTCGTGGTTCGGGCCCATGAGTGGTTCGAGCGCAACGATCACGTCATGCAAGAAAACGACGGCGATTTGTCCGTTCTTGCTGCAGAAGTGAGAAGGGCATAATGTGTCGCTCCTCGCACATGCAGGGAAAAATCTTCTTAATCAATACTAGGTACTGAAATTACCTATATATTCGTATAAAATTTAAACGTAAATCCCTTTAAAGTATGGTCGTATGATTAAAAGGTGTTTTTGAAGAGGTGATTTCAAAAATTTAAGTTATCGAGAAAATTTTCACCAATCATGTTTTCATCCTACACAATATTAGATAAAATCCTCTAGTTTTCGATGCCAAAATTGTATGTTCATAGCATTCGTAGAATTCGGGAATTTCAGTTCAGCAATCAACCAAAATTAATCGTTCCTCCCCTTAATTTTGTAATTTTGTTACTCTTAACAAGTAGATCGACTCCTCCCTATTGCTACAACAATCTTTATTCCTTTTTAAAACTTATTTTATTTTATGTAATAGCTAGCTTTTGGTCCCCGGCGTCGCTGCGTTGTGAAAAAAGGCCAACACTTTTCCAAAAAAAAATGTTATGAGATCGTAATGTGTAAATGAGCTTATAGTGGGTATATATCAACATACATAAATCAAAGTGTACGATAAAACGGTACACCACTCGTGATTGGGATGAATTTTTCGCGAAGGAATTAACGAGTACCTTGATAGCTTCGCGTATTATTCATAATTGTGTTTTAAACTTGCGGCAGATGTAAAGAATTAAATATACGATTTTTAATTTTAGTATATATTTTAGTTAATTTTAGGTGTTATATGAACAGTAACTTGGTAATTGATAAATTACTTGAATGATTTGAGAAATTCCGTAGTTTTTTTTTATAATATTAGTATAAATAGAATAAGGCACAGTTTTCCTATAATAATATCGTTGATATTAGGGTTTTAAACGGGCTAGATTTTGATGAAAAACTATTTGAAAGTAAGTTCGTGTTTTCTTTCAGCATTAAATTCTTTTGCGCAATATATCATCAAATAAAAGCCTGTAAACATGGGATAATTTAGGGGTAGGCAGAGACAATCGAATGCCATTCCCTACGATCCTGACATACCTCTTTCGCTTCTTTTTTATTCATCATACCTTTCATACATGCTCGGCGATTGTGTTTACTTTTAATATTGCTTTCGATCAATACATTTTTTACATGTTCAATACAAGCACACCTACGTCGTCCTCTGTCAGCATTTCCTTTCACTTCTGCAATTAGTGAAGAATGCCGAGTGAAAGATGATATTGTGACGAAAATAAAGAGAAGTAGTTTAAGATTGACAAAAAAGGTTTATTATTGGAAACCGTATCAAAATTCCTACTAGTTTCTGAGATTAACCTATACAGAGAGACAGGACGACACGGCTTGGGACTTTTGAATGTATAAATTTATCTTAGATAATTATTTTAAGAATTTTTTATTTAAGTCCTCATTGAAGGCGAGTGACGCGTTCCCGCGGCGGGCGACGAAACTTACACCTCGATCAGATATTATCTCTACCTTGATGAATCGATACTGAGCTATGACTAAAGGGGGCTATTCCCAGTTAATTGCCGACATTTTAATTACATACTTAACTAAAATTCTCAAGCAAGAAAACATTACATTTTCAGGATGTTTTTCTCGATTACTCAATCATTATTTTATAGAAAAAATGACACGATAAAGTGGAAGAATTTCTAGTTTCTTTACGTACATGACGGTTCGGATGGTGGACTTAGTTTTTATTTGACTGATTTTAAAAACCAATTACTCTTGCTCATTCGCTATTTTTATGGGTCCAAAAAAAAACCTTATACTCAAACACACACACACCTTCACGGCCTCTATACCTTGTGGTGTGGCCAGAGACACCAATAACAGTGTCCACTTTTTGCCAGGTGCCCATATTGAACAGAATATGACGTGGTAAGCCTGTTGCTGCACTTACTGGATATGTCACTTTTTAACTGACTTAAAATAATATCTGTTATTTTTAAAAGAAGTGCAGATGTCCTCCGAAAGCACATATTCTTAAATGAAATTGGTGATTAGCATTTTTTTAACGAGTTGGTATTTAACTCGGTACCTCCCGCTTTCAACACAACGCCCTAAAAATTAGGCTATCAACTCCTTATACTCTGTTCAACACAAGATGGTATACGTGACAGGTAATAAAAATTAGCTATGAGATATTTAACGACATTAATCTGACGTTTTTATTTCAACACAAGAGCCAGCCTTTAGGTCACCCGAAGCGTGGACTAGTCTCGTACCTAAATTTTTCATGAATATTTTAATTTCGGCTGACCATGGACCCATTGTTTCCATTGCAAACGCAAATAAGTAATTTGTTTTAATATTTGTTTTGTAAAAATATGAATAATATTTTAATACGAATTTTCTTCATTTATACCTTATCGGTCATACCATCATATAATGAACAGACTCTATAGTCCTGAGTATTGGACCTTTTTTGAGAAAGGCCTTATTTTATTTAAAAAGTGTACAGAAATTGAGAATAGCCCCCAAGTATAACCGAAGGTGTTACACGTAAGTTGCACGTCAAATTAACCAACACTGCCGTGATCCATTAATGTCTTCGATACAAATTAAAATATTTATCTTAATTTATCTCTTGAAAGATATATTACTAATATTATGAATTAAAAATATATTTACAGTCAGATTTTTTCTATCCAAGAACGCGTGAAGTGCACAGACAGACAGACAGACGCGGCGGGGGTCTTTGTTTTATAATTTATGTTATATAGGACGATAAAATTAATTCTTAGGTCCGTGACAATTAGTACTATGAAATATGGGGCTGTTGGTGCCGTGTCGCCATAATCGTGGGCTAGGTTACACAGCGGATCCGCGCCGCAGGGACCCCTTGTTCTCGTTGCCGACCTGGGTTAGGACCCGGCAGGGCAGTAACGCGCCTACAGCTAGAGCACTCGCACTGCTCAATAACTTGTGTACCGAGATTCCGCATGCCGACGTATTCGCTGACACCAGCTTTCTTTCGTTACGTTATGTCCTAAATTTTCTTACTTCTGACAATTTTTTATTGTATATTTTTTGGTCCGTCATCGCACCAGGCGGACCGGACCGTTCGTTACAAGAATTAGACGAGTCTGTGGTCGATTTCGGTGGACCGTACGGCGACGCGCCGGGGATCGGACGGATGTGTGGCCACTTTAAGACTTGAGCTGTAAATAAAATTAGATACTTTTTCTCCAGTTTAAAGTATAGCCTATTTCCATCTGGAATAATTTAGCTTCATAACAGTCGTTTCAGTAGTTTTCAAGATTATTTTTCACAAAATGCAATCTTGGCTCATCTCAATTTAGACTCAACAATATAATTCACGACACACCGTTCTTTGTTCACAGAGGCTCAGTATTTAGTGCGCTTAGTTCAGCTCATTGGGCGTTGAACCAATTGGATGCAGCCATAAACTATATGCAGCAGGATTTAGCTGTTGCTAAATCTTTAGGCGATACAGGAGGAGAATGCAGAGCTCATGGAAACCTAGGGGCTGCCTACTTTAGCCAGGGTTCCTATAAAGATGCCCTAACTGCTCATAGATACCAATTAGTGCTGGCGATGAAATGCAAGGTAATTTCACTTTTATTCTATTTTATTTTTATTTTATTCCTTAGGTGGAGCCGTCGTTTTTGGCCCTCGAGTCGAAACGAAAGATGTCGCACACATTTGAACGATCGCCAAAATCGATTACAGACTCATCCAATTTTTGTACGAACGCTCCCCTGTTCGTTTTCAAATAATCGTGTCTGTGGTCGATTTCGATGCCGGACAGATCCCGGACTGTCCACACACACACACACACACATACACACGTATGTGATGGGTTTTAGTATGCTAACTACTTATTTACTAAAGATAGATATATACTACCGCTGACTTTTTTGTAGATAATATTATTTAACACAATTCTATACTGCATGTTATATCCCTGACGGATGACAGCTTAATAAAATTATGCCATGAAAGCGTACTGGCGCTAACTTTTACCCCGACTTGATTCACTTATACTGTTAATGCTCATCTCCTAAACATGATAGCTCCATGATTAATACTCGTAAACCTTCACCATCAATCAGCCTATCTAATCGTGAAAACTAGAACAAAATCAGTCCGGAGTCAATAGGACATAGACAGACAGATTATGTTGTGGTTAGATTAGAGCTGTATCCTATCGCATAAAGTTAAAAATAACTGCTATATGTGGACATGGTATCTGGCATCTGAAAAGTCGCGGGTTCGATTTCTACATCCGACCATGTACCAATGGGTTTTTTTATAATAAAAAATCTATGTACATTATCCGACAAACCGTACAAAGAGGCTTTTCCATCTACATACCTCAACCGAGCTGGCCACTCGTTAGGTATAGCCTCAAAAAATCATTGACTAAGTGAGGAAGACTTTGTCCGGCCGGCAAAATGGTATCTGGCTACGACATAAGGTAAGTAGGCCGTTTATGTTATAGATTTAGTTCACACAAGTTTCTCAAGTTCAAAGTGGCAGTAGCCATTCAACCTAAGAAAGTTAAATAAATATTATTTTATGACTGTTTGTTGTTAGACCGCTGACCATGTACTACGTGCTTCTGTTCAGGTGTGCTAAATTGAAAACTGGGAAATTTGAGATAGGGGCATTAAAATGTTAAATGTCGCGTAAAATACATTTCGGGACTAAAAAAATGTTGTTTTCCGTCCGTCTGGCTGTCTGTTAATATTGATTTTCTAACTAAATTAATTAATAATCTAATTCCTTTTCAAATAAAAAAACACGACTGCTCTATGAGCCATGCCCGGGACGAAAATATAGACCCAATAATAATAAAAAATAACTTACTAAACTGAGTAAAAGGATCAGCCTGGTGACCCTGCAAACTCTACAAATCCTAATCCTTAGAAAATTAGGCATGACTAAAATGGACTTCTTCCGCGTGACGAAAAGAGTAAATTTTTCCAATTTTTAATGAGACCAATGTGATTTCTTTTTCCGTGTCCAAAGTGGCTGAATCTCAGAATAACGATACTGAGCCCCGCTCAACTACAATTATTTCTTTGGGCTAAATTAACAAAATGACATCTCATGATCGTATTTATTTGACATTTTGACAATTTGTCCCCCGGGATGACGTCATAATTCTAACAATGCTATTACAGTTCTCTAAAGCGCGGTTGAATATTAAATATTACTCCTATTTTTGGGCAGTTGCAGTTGATATAAAAACCCTATACATACTTCTTTCTTCACGGGTTGTTTTATAGCTCCCGAACCCGTTTTACGGTTCCAGGGTACCCAGCGAAAGACCAAGTCTTCCTCGTTTAGCCGATGGTATTTGTGAGGCTACCTAATGAGTGGCCAGTTCTGTTGAGGTATATTTAGATGGAAAAGCCTCTAAGTGTGGTTTGTCGGATAATGTACATAAGTTTTTTATTATAAAAAACCCATTGTAGGCCGGGATCCGGGATGGAATCCGTGGTCTGCCTAGATAATACCAGACGTTTTAACCACTCGGCCACCGACGCACCCTAGAATTACTTTTGCCAGAAGTTCGGTATTTTAACAATCCGTGATATGAGGCAAAATATTCAATATAGCAAAGCAACATACCAAGACTGCCTACCTCATAGAATAGAAGTAATACGTAGATATTTAAACTCTAGTTAAACCATTCAAGTCAATAATTAGGTATAACGTCCTTTCATTAGTAAATTCTTTAAACTTGAAACTGACAGTAAGTACACAAGAATGTCTGGATTCACGTAATGGTTTTTAGGTATTCGTATAATTTTCTAATGAATAGATGTGCCTATATTGTGGCAAGATGAGCCTATAGGTTAGTGGACCCATGAAGAAGACGGCTCCAGATTCGAGTACAAAATAGCCGGTATTCGTCATGTAGGTATCCTGGCCTAGAGTATCCCAGTTTGTAGCCTATTTTAGGTAAATATATAACAATTTGAATACCTACACAAATACGCTCATAACTACTTATCTATTACAGATATATATATATTCTATTACATTCTACACAATAGGCATGATGACTAAAAAACTAAAATATTAGACACGTATTTTTGCTTTTGTCAATTAAACAAAAAATATAGATATAGCCCGCTAAAATTCCGTGTGACGTCACATTTGAGTACACTTTTCACCTAGAAGTGACGTCACCGGCCCCCACTCCCAAACTTTGACGTGCTTTATCTCTGTAATTTCTTGTTTGATTGACAAAAGAAAAAATACGTGTCCAATATTTTTTGACAATCTAAATGTCGGACTAAATAGAATAATATTTGTTTACCCTGTTTAATACTCTTATACCTAAAACGCTAAACACTAAATACTAAACACGCTAATCTCTGGAACCACCTGTCGGATTTGATAAATTCTTATTGCATTTGATAGACCAATTCTTGAGGAAGGTTGGACCCAAAGGAACTGAGCAGCAACCATAAACGTGGGTGAAATTAAATACTTATGTTACAATCAAAAATAATATTATGGATATGATATGATATCATATCAATATCATAAATGCGCTTTATAAAAAAAATATTTGTCCAATTGCCTGTCCAATGTTTTGATTCTATTCGGGGTCTTATTTGCAAAACTAAAAATTATTTTTATTATATTTTTTGTATATTTCTCGCTTGACTGCTCAATCCATGATATGCAGTTGTTAAAGCCATTAATGCTATAATAAATTCATCCAACCATATTATTTATATAAGCACAAACATTGAATATGTAAATCAACGTATATCGCTGTGTCACACATACTTAATTAGCTAGATTGTTGTGTTCGCCGCTAGTGATGTGCCCTATAGCTAAGTTCTAAATTATATCGATATCTCATTTTAATGCAATACCTACATTATAAGTAACAACTTGTAGGATTTGTGTAAAATTTGAATTAATGGAAGAATGACAAGAACATGAGTCTTATCGGTTAGAAATAGCCAAAGATGAAGCACATACTTCACATACTTTTCTGGCTCATACATGCCATACATTTAGTATCACTACATATTATAAAACAAGATCATTCAACATCATTTAGCAGTTCATTATTGTTTATGAAAAAATATAGAACCGGTCAAGTGCAAGTCAACCTCGCTCACTTTTTTCTGTAATATTTATTATATCATCTGTAATTTGCCGCTTTTTTTACAAAATGTTTTTGATACAGCAGCTGTATATTGTCTTTCAAATCAATAGCAGTAGTGATAACAGTCGTATCATAACATACAGACAGACAAACCAAGATCGAAATCTCTAAAAAGAAAATAGAACATCGATATCTACATTTATCGACATCCAGCACATCACTAACGCAGTCAGATGAAACAAAGACCCCTATTGGCGGGCTGTCGTCGGTTTGGCTTTTTTTTACTTCCTCAGTAAAAAGGATCCGGCGCATTCTATGCATCCTTTATTTGTAGTTGGTTTTATTTTGTTAAATTTACGTTGAAGGATTTTAGAAACCCTTTTATTTCTGCCTCAGTGGCTTAGCAATAAAACTAAGGAATTCCATACTGCGGTCCCTAGTTCGATACCTGGCTTAATCTGCATAGTTTTCTCCAATCCAGAATGGGAGGTTGTGCTAGGGCCGACTAATGTGTGATCGCTTTGTACTAATATGTCTATCGTCCTCAAAATACCTCAATAGAAATAAAGGTAGCCTTAAGTTGAAACACTTCAAGAAGAAACACAGTTCTTGTGTTGGGTGGGAGCCAAAATGAATGGGTTACTGTAATCTTTAGCCCCGTCTCATCTCAGGGAAACAGCAATCAAAGCGGGAGCAACGGCGGAAATCGCAGAGTCTAACAAACGGCGCAAATATAGTTTAATTATTGAAAACTACAAATTTGTGCTGTTTGGTGTAGAAACTGTAGGTCCGTGGGGTTCAAATGCAAAAAAATGTATCCCCTCGACTGATCATCTCTTCTGGTGACAAGAGGGCTGGCTCCTTTCTCGCTCAACGAATCAGCATCGCGATTCAGCGGGGAAATGCAGCCAGTATTCCACGCGGACCTGGTTTATTTGGTTATTTTTAATCTTTAGATTTGATTTAAGGTTTTTATTTATAGAAATATATAATATGAAAAATTAATAATTTCTAATTTCCAGGATACACACGCAGCAGCAGCAGCTTTAACGTCCCTTGGCCATGTGTATACAGCCATCGGGGACTACCCAAACGCATTGGCTAGCCACAAACAATGCGTCCAACTGGTCAAGCAGATGGGAGAAAGGTTACAAGAAGCAAGAGAAATAGGGAATGTAGGAGCTGTGTATTTAGCTATGGGCGAGTTTGATTCGGCCGTGGATTGCCATAATCAACATTTGAGACTGGCTCGAAGGATGGATGATCAGGTTTGTAAAGTTCCTTATTCTTATATTCCAAGAATGCTAAACACCAATTTAAGAATATGTGCTTAAATCGACTCCTCGTGCTTAGGGCACGTCCGCACTTCTTCTAAAAATCAATAGATATTTTACGTCTATTAAAGAAGTGACACATTTGCCAAGCTTGCCACCTCCTCTGTTCTGGCAAGGCATATAGGCCGTGAAGGTGTGTTTTTGTTTTTTTAATATTTCAAAAAAACATTGCCGATAATGGCAATTGGCAAGTGAGGAAGGGAAAAAATAGTTCAATCGAGCCCATTCTTTAAGTACCTACAAAGTCCGCATTACCAATTTGCTTATTAGTAGAATTGGCAAAACGTGGACTTGTTACTTGTCACTTGCCACACTGCAAGGTATAAAATCCGTGAAGATGTTGTATTACCAAACATTAAAATTAAGAGGATCGTGTAGCTCAGCGTACGCAGCGAAATAGGTATTTAGAAAATCATATTCTATCTCAAGCGCGCTCTTCCCCCGGGCATCAGTGCGACAGAGAGCACTGCAGCTCGTGAGTGTTTGTAGGTATGTTCTTCGTTGAAAATTGCGTTTTGGGGGAAAACGATTTACACCTACTAAACTATAACGAAACCTTATAATTTTGGTGTCAAACGTTTTAGCAGATTATAATCTACGTACGTACGTTTTTCTTTTTTTTGAAATTTTGCTTTGTTTCTCAAATACAGACGGTTTATTACGAGCAAGTTATGAACCAAAAAAAAACGAGATTTGAGGGGCTTATAACTTTTGACCTATTACGAATTTTGAAAAAAGGAAAAAATACGTACGTAGTTTTTCACTATGTCAGTAACATATTACAAACTCGTTAAAATTAAATAATATTTAGGGGTAGTAAAACGTTTTCTCCGTTTGTATGGACATGGACGCGGTACACTACACTCTTAACGTCTATCGAATGAATGAAATCCCATCCCATATGTTGAGATTGTTGAGAAGTTCATGAGATGGAGACAAAAAAGAATGGCACACAATGAGTGTAGACTGATGAATCAATTCTACGAAATGGCGAATATTCTGAAAAGCTCCACTATCCACTAAATTCATCAATAGATGGATAATTTCAGAGTTGGGTGGTTCATAAAATTCAATTTTTATGTTTTAGGTTGAAGAAGCCAGAGCATTTTCCAATTTAGGCTCCTCATATCACTACAGAAGGAATTTTACCCAAGCTATAGCTTACCACGAGAATGTGCTTCATATAGCACAAACTTTGGGTGATAAAGCTATCGAAGCCAGAGCCTACGCTGGATTGGGCCATGCTGCTAGGTATGATGAACATATATTTTGATCTATTATCATCACGCCTTTCATCCCAAGAGGGTGTAGGCAGAGATAATCGAATGCCATTTGTTACGATCCTGACATATTTCTTTCGCTTCTTTTAATATTTCCATCGATCAATATTTTTTTTATCTATACTAATATGATAAAGAGGAAAGATTTGTATTTTTGTATGTTTGTATGTTTGTGTGTACGTTTGTAATGAATAAACTCAAAAACTACTGTGCCGATTTCAAACCACCATTGGAAAGCTACATTCACCCTGAGTAACATAGGCTATATACCATCACGGCATGACGACGGGAACGGGGTGGGCAAGGTGAACATGACAAAAGCTATGTATGAAGTGTTTGCCAACATTCTGAAATAGTCACGTACGAAGTTCGTGTTCAATAAAAGTACACTTAGGTCGTCCCCTGCCAGCATTTCCTTTCACTTCAGCCATATAAACCTTTTTAGTTAATCTTTCAACGTGACCAAACCTGCGTAAACTACTTTTCTTCATTTTAGTCACAACATCATTTTACACTCCGCATTATTCTCTAATGACATCGTTCCGGATGCGGTCAATATGCACTATGCACCGCATTTCCACTGCATTTATTTTATTTTCATGCTTCTTTTTTTGAAATTGTGCATAAAATAAGTTTTTTTTACTTACTCGATTTTTCCTGCGACTCCGTCCGCGTAGAACTAGGAACATTGACTGTATTATTTCAATTATCTGGAAAAGGAGTGTTGTTCTCATTGATATTTGTACTATTTTCTATTTTTATTTTTCCCTATGGCCTGTGTTACTGAAAATCCTTCCTAGCTAAGTTTCAAGTAGATTCGACCAAAATAAAAATTTTCCCCGTTCAAATTTCAACATCCCGTTGAATTGAAAAATCCTATAACACATGTTTTATTATTTGTTTTGAAGAGAAGTTGATACACGCAGGAAATACGATTTTCTATACAAACTTTTACACCAAATTTCTCCCCCTCAGGGGTGGATTTTTGAAAAATCCTTTATTAGTGCACATACCTATTCAGATAAAAATCGCTTATCAAAAATTTACATAATCAATGGATATACCTAATATATTTATGTATCTTTAATTTAGATGCGCAGGCGACTACACACAAGCTAAGAAATGGCATGAAAGACAATTGGACGTAGCGTTAGCTGGACGAGATAAGGTAAAATACTAATTTAATAACAATTTATGATCCCACCCACGTAGCAAACCTTAGCAAACGGTCTTATGCAGGTACCTACCTAAATATTATGGATATGTTTGTATTGTCCATTGTTGTATGTAGGGTAAATTATGGGAGATAGTACAGTGTTTTCGTAGTTAAAAAAAAATTGGCCAAGTTCGTATAACTCGCGCGCTGAGCGTTCCTTACCATTTTTCGGTCAGAACTTTAAAACAGGATTTTCGTTTAGGAACCCTAAAAATACAAGCTATAGAGGACTATCTAAGTACCACAGATAAGTTCTTGAAGTTCCTTAGACCAAGTCTCCCTCTTTTAGCCGATGGTATTTGTGAGGCTATACGTAACGGGTGGCCAGTTCTGTTGAGGTATATTTAAATGGAAAAGCCTCTAAGTATGGTTTGTCGGATTATGTACATACATTTTTAATTTTCAAAACCATTTAGCAAATCCAAACAACAGAAATAAATTGACTATAACTGAATTCCTGTATAGTTTTTCCAGTTAATCCGTTCATTCTCTTGAAATAATAATACACATTTTTACTCTAGGTGGGTGAAGGACGCGCTTGTTCTAACCTTGGCATCGTATACCAGCTTCTTGGAGAACATGATGCTGCATTGAAACTGCATCAAGCTCATCTCGCTACTGCAAGACAACTGCAGGTATGACAAATAGTTCAAGTGATCTTTCTTCTATTCTGTGGGCAACAGCGTCGAAAGTACAATCCAATGGCTTATAAGAGTGTTGGGCTTGAACAAACATGAAAGACCGTGGTTCAATATTCACTGTATGCACAAGTGCTTCTTGATTTCTTTCACGGTTTCACCTGAATTCTTGTACTATATACTAATACTAATGTTATGTGATGTGACTAAAATGAAGAAAAGTAGTTTACGCTGGTTTGTACACGTTGAAAGACTGAAGGATGAAAGATTGACTGAAAAAGTTTATATGGCTGAGGTAAAAGGAAATGCTGGCAATTCTGACGACCTAGGTGTACTTTTATTGAACATATAAATATGTATTGATCGATGGAAATATTAAAAGTACATGCAATCGCCGAGCATGTATGAAGGGTATGTCAGGATCGTGACAAATGGCATTCGATTGTCTTTGCTTACCCCTCTTAGGGTAAAAGGCGTGATCATAGATAGAATATATAGATAAATAGATGTTATTATGTATGCGTCATAGGTGAAAGGTGTGAGAAGTGATGTGAATGATAAAGTTGTGTCTATGAATGACATATATATGCTCGTACAACCACATTTCTGTAAAAAAAAAACCCTATAATTTCAGGATAAAGCAGGCATGGGACGCGCGTACGGTAACATTGGTAACGCATATTCTGCAGCTGGATTCTACGAGCAAGCTATAAAGTATCATAAACAAGAACTGACAATATCCAAAGAAGTGAACGATAGAAGTTCAGAAGCCTCAACTCACGGAAATCTTGCTGTGGCGTATCAGGCGTTAGGTGCACATGATATGGCGATGTTCCATTATCGAGCTCATTTAGGTAATTGATTTTTATTGTTTAACTAGCGGACTCGGCAGACGTTGTCCTGCCCAAACGTTGGCTTGCCTGCTATTTACTTTCCTTCGTCCGTGGAAAACAACTACTCCTACCCCTACCTCTACCCCTACCCCTACCCCTACCCCTACCCCTACCCCTACCCCTACCCCTACCCTTACCCCTACCCCTACCCCTACCCCTACCCCTATCCCTACCCCTACCCCTACCCCTATCCCTACCCCTTAACCTACCCCTACCCCTATCCCTACCCCTACCCCTACTCCAACCACTACTATCATATGTCCTTCTCCTGGCTCTAAATTACCTCCCTGCCAATTTTCAGCTAAATCGGTTTGTAGAGTTGCAGGAATGTAATAGTTAAACGCTGAAATATTCTTGAAATACTCATATATATTCATTGAATTATGTTTACATTCAGTAACGTCAAAAACCAAGATGACGTGCAAAATATCAAATATAATATTATAAAGTAAACGTAGGAAAGTGTACCAGCCAGGTCTCCACATCACTCCCCCACCGAGACCGTGACTACGGGCGTAAGTGAGGTGGAAACCGGACGTGGCGTCCAGAGCGAGTAATGCGTAGAGGTTCGGGTTGCATAGCGGCTGCGGGTAGAGTAGGAGACTGAGGAACATTGGTTTCAAGATCTTTTTCCAACATCATGAAAGCTGGTTTCAACCTATCTACCGAAACGGTGGTATCCTTGTTATTAAGGAGAATACGAAAATATTTTTGACCTCGCTTTAGGACTTTATGAGGTCCAGAATATGGTGGATGCAGGGCTGGACGGACTCCGTCTTGACGAAGAAACACGAAGTCTGAAGTTGCCAGTTCCTTGAAAACAAAAACTGTTTTAGAAGTATGATGTATTGTAGGGATAGGCTTTAGTTTATTAGCGAAGGAGCGTAACCTTGATACGTAGTCTTGCATGTCTAATATAGTGTTAGAATTCGAATGAAAAAATTCGCCAGGAAGGCGCAATGGTTCGCCATAAACAAGTTCGGCTACAGATGACCGTAAGTCTGATTTCCAGGCGCTTCTTATACCGAGGAGAACCAAAGGGAGAGATTCTGTCCAACTGGAGTCTGCGTTGCACATTATGGCAGCTTTCAATTGTCTGTGCAAGCGCTCAACTAAACCATTGGAAGCTGGATGATATGCTGTTGTCATCTTATGTTGCGAGCCAATTAGCTGGGTTAAATTTTTGAACGTAGAGCTGTCAAATTGTTTACCACGGTCAGTAGTGATGCTGACCGGGCAACCAAAACGGGAAATCCAACCTGTCAAAAATGCATTGGCAGTGGAAGCCGCCGTGATATCGGTGAGTGGTATGACCTCAGGCCAACGAGTAAATCTATCGATAACCGTGAGAGCATATTTTGGTCGGGCAACCCTGGCCGAGTGAAATGTCTGCTCCGAATTTAAATAAAATAAAATTGTATAAACAGTGCTTAGAATAAAAATAAGTACATAAAAACTTTGAAAAATTAGTACTGAAGTGTTGGAAAGTGTAGTACAGTAACATTATACAATACATTTAAAAGTGTTAAATAAGTTAAATTAGTTTAAATATTGTGGGTAAAACACAAGTCAATTCAAATATTTATCCAGTCAAACTGTTAAAATTGTCACACAATAGTGACGAACATTTTCGTATCTACTGTGTACAGCGGCCGTGGCTCAACGGCATTACTCACAGACTTTGAAGTGCAAGGTCGTGGATTCGATCCTTCGTTTGTTGCATTTTTTTTTTTTTTTTTGTTTTTTTTTATTTTTATTATTATTATTTTTTTTTTAATAAATTTTTTTTTATGTAAATTAAAATGAATACTCGCAGTATGACCTTGGTAACCGTACGTCAATTGGAGGATAAACTACAACATACCTTGAAGGAACTTAAGACATCAAGATCCTTGTCAGAACAATTATTGCAAGAGAGAGAGGACCATGAGAAGGAGATAATGGCAAACATAAATAAAAATAAAGAACTAAAAAACGAGATGGCGTCTATGCATACTAAATTAATAGACATGTCAGACCAGCGTGACAAATTAAAACGAGTCGTAGACGAATTTGACCTGAGCTGTGACTTGTACCAGGACGCCATAGGACGTATTGCAACTCTAGAGAGGGATTTACGCGACGCCCAGAACCACATTTCGGAACTCGAACGTTATAACAAGGACATCCAGTCAAGTCAGATTCAGTCGCTTTATGAAGAGCTCGTTACCTCCGAGGCGGCGCCTACTGTGATTGCTGCTGTTTCCGGATATGGGTCGTCGGAGGTTATCGACTTGACCAAGGAGGACTCATCGCCCAAGACTACGATATTGTATTCGAGTAGGAACAAATTGAAGAAATGCGTTAAACTGAATAAATACATTAGGAGGACCAATCGATTAATTAAAAAAAATAGGATATATTGTAAAAACACTAATTTGATGAGAGAAAGGAAGAATTTATTGTGTAAATTGAGCAAATGTAAATTAAAATTGGAAATTAATCAAAACAAATATGATTGTGAAACACGACGCCTCCAGTCGGAAATAATGGAATTAAACAAAACTTTAGAATCTATTAGCAAACAATATGAATTGTCACAAAATCAAATTAGGGAGCATGTCCTGGAGATGGACGGTTTGTTGGAGTTGTGTAAGTACAACCAAGACCGCTTTGAGTCCTTAACAAATCACTATAATGATCAATGTCATTCTGTCACAGATCCAACAATTCTATCCTCACCTGTGTGTCATTTTAAGGACTCTTTGACTCCGGCGCAGGAGTCGTGCATGACTGTAAATACATCATTTGCTGAAAATATTAACATAATAAAAGAGAGAATGAATATAGAACTGTATACTGATGAAGTAGGAAAAGACATAGGTCTGCACCTTGGCCAGTGTTTAGGACAGACTGTAATTAATAATTGCATGCCTGGTGCCACTTGTTCACTTATATTACGTAGGATTTTATCAAGTACTTTTAAGAAAAATACAATTTTAATTATATTTATAGGTAGAAGGGGAAATGTAAATAAAAAATTCTTAATACACTATGTCTCACAATTGATCAATTTAAACAATATTAATAAAGTTATAATGCTGACATTTCCATTTAGTCAAAGTCATTCAAAATACGAAAATGACATTAGGCATAACTTAAACTTGACCCTACACAATTTGACATGCCGTCCTGAGAATAAATTTCATTTGATTGATATTAGTACTATTATAAGTACAAAGTATTTATTTTTGACTAAAGATAATTATTATCTCTCTAAATATTACAAAAGACAAGTAGCAAATATGTTACGCTATTTTCTTGTGAACTCAATCACTTCGATTGTTCATACAAATTGCTTTATTGAGCACGATAGCATGTCGGATCGTGAAAATTCCAGCAAAAAAAATTCGGGAAATTTGAGCTATCACAGCTTAAAAAATAATTTAAACTAAATAGTGTGACAAAGCAATGTAATGCTGGGAAACTTTGTGGCTTATCACCAAAAAATAATTACTATGAAAAAAAAATGACTAAAGCTAATGTTGAAGATTTTACCATATTACATCAAAATATACAAGGTATATCAAGCAAATTCTTAAATATAAGCTTGTTCTTGGAAAATATGTCTGTACACGTGCTTTGTTTTACTGAACACTGGCTGAAAGACTATGAATTGATGTTTAATTTGTTTGACTATAAATTGATTAGTTGTTATACTAGACAAAAATCAATTCATGGTGGCGCCCTAATTATTGTGAAAAATAGCTTAAAGGTAAAAGAGCGCAAAGATATTGTTAAACTGTCTATTGAATGTACTGTGGAAATAGCTTGTGTGGAGCTCGATCAATGTGTAGTCATGTGTATATACAGACCGCCCTCGGGAAACTACATTTTGTTCGAAACAATTGTTGACAATGCCCTTAATGTTCTCTTTAGATCTAACAAACATATTATTGTATGTGGAGACTTTAATGTTAATATTTTACAAAGTTCCCCTTCTACTACCAGATTGCTTAACCTGTTCAAGTCTCATGGTATGCTAAATTTGTTTCTGGAACCAACAAGGATAACTGAGACTACAGCAACTTGCTTGGATAACATTTTCAGTGATTGTAAACCTGTAAAAAGTGTAATATTAACCTGCCTTGATTCCGACCACTGTGGACAAATGTCTACTTTTCCAATGGCAATAATTAATGCTCACAGTGAAGTATTTCATAGGGCTCTCACGAATAGTAGGCTAGAAAAATTTAGATATAACGTCGAATCTAACATAATCTCCCTGCCGTATGCTGGTGAGGATCCCAATAGTCTTTACTGTACTCTTGTAGAATTCATACATCGAGAATTCAATAGCAATTTAAAAGTTAAAAAAATTAATCTCAACACTAAGAAGACGTTTAATGACTGGGCAACTGTAGGTATTTTCAAGAGTAGAAATAAATTGTATGACTTGTATAGCGAGAAACAATATAACAATGATCCTAGATTTGTTGAATATCTTAAAAAATATTCTAAGACATTTAAGAAAGTATGTAATGTCGCAAAATCTTTGTATATTTCCCGTAAGATAAATGACTCCAATGATAAGATCAAAACTGTTTGGAGGGTCATAAATAGTGAGACTGGCAAGACTGCTCCGCATAAAACTCAATTCAGTCTGCGGATTGGGAACAGAGCCGTGCATTCCCAATCAGAAGTTGCTAATGAATTCGAGAAATTCTTTTCCAGTGTCCCGATTGACACAACAAAACATCTTTGCTCTTCAGTAGTTCTGGCAGAATCCCTACTGAAAGCTAATGTTGACCGCTGTCCAGTATCTTTTGACTTCGCTTATGTAAGTGGTGAAACAGTGGTTAAGGCTTTTGCTTCACTTAATTTAAAGAAAACAGAGGATCTCTGGGGTTTATCGGTCAAAGCTATTAGCCCTATTATAAAAGTATTAGCCCCATATCTAGCTGTAGTGTTTAATAAATCTGTAAGTATGGGTATTTATCCTGATTTAATGAAACATAGTAAAATCATTCCCATACATAAGTCTGGAGAAAAAACAGATCCAACAAATTTCAGGCCCATTTCCATTTTACCGACATTGAGCAAGATATTTGAAAGAATTGTACTCGATCAAATGCTCCCACATTTCACTAAAAATGGCCTCCTTCACACTAATCAATATGGTTTCACAAAGGGTAGATCCACAACCGATGCTGGTGTCGCACTTATCAGGCACATATTTGACGCATGGGAAGGCTCGAGGGATGCTATAGGAATTTTTTGTGATCTATCTAAGGCATTCGATTGTGTGGACCATAATATTCTTATTTGTAAATTAAACCATTATGGATTGGGAAATACTGCTATTGATCTTATCTCGTCTTTTCTTAAGAACAGAACTCAGAGAGTAGAGATTGATGGAATTCAGTCTTTGGGGTCCCCACTGTTGATGGGAGTGCCACAGGGTTCTATACTTGGTCCCTTTTTGTTTTTGATATATATAAATGATCTGCCTCACTTAGAAAGAAACCGCAATGATATGGTGCTATTTGCAGATGATACCTCTCTAATTTTTAAAGTTGACAGAAAAAGTAAAAATTGTGACGAAGTAAATAGTGCTATGTCGAAGGTTCTACACTGGTTCAATGCAAACAATCTTTTGTTAAACTCAAATAAAACCAAGTGTTTACGATTCTGCTTGCCTAATGTAACACAGGTCACACCTAGGATTGTATTAAATAACACAGCATTGGACCTAGTGGATAATACAGTATTTTTGGGTGTAACCATCGACTCTAAGTTGCAGTGGGGTCCCCATATATTGGCATTGTCAAAAAAGCTGAGTGCTGCTGCTTATGCTGTTAAAAAAATTAGGCAGCTGACTGACATTGACACAGCAAGGTTGGTTTACTATAGTTACTTCCATAGTGTAATGTCATACGGTATCTTGTTGTGGGGCAGGGCTGCTGATGCCGAGTCAATATTTGTTTTGCAGAAGAGAGCTATCAGATCCATCTACAAACTGAACGCTCGATTCTCACTTAGAGAAAGGTTCAAGGAGATAAATATACTTACGTTTGCATCACAATTTATTTTTGAAAACATTATGTATGTGCGTAAAAACATAGATCAATATGTTAAATTCAGCGATATACATGATGTAAATACTCGCAACAAAAATAAACTGGTAATACCCAAACATCGTTTGGGTAGAACCAATAAATCCTTTTTGGTTCTAGGAATCCGCATATACAATAGGCTGCCAGAGGGACTGATACAAGTTCCCTCTCTATACAGGTTTAAGTGCCTCGTTAAGCAGAGTCTTATGAAGAAGGCTTACTATACTGTAGACGAATATTTAAATGATAATAATGCATGGGACTTAATAATATGATTTGAACTAATACTGTACTAAGTAAATTATTTTTAACATTTTAATTATTATTATTATTGTATTTTGGACCGTCTATTTATGACACATTTTATAATTTTTTTTTTTTACTTCTTTCTTTTTATTGCAGACCTAATTTAATTTATTTATTTGTTAATTATAAGCATCCATGGGCATAACAACAATTACATTATATAAATTGATTTTAATTGACTAATCACTAATGTACTTAGATTGTAATTGTATATTCTTTATTGAATTTCTGACATGTACCAATATTAATTTTATTTGACATTTGATTTGTATTTATTGTATTTTTAAATTGCTGTAAAAATGTATTTTCTTTAATTAGGTTTGTAGAGAGAAGTGTATAAAATTGACGATTTCAAGTGTATCTTGTATACCTAAGAAATAAATGATCTTTGAATTGAATTGAATATATAGCAAGCAATTCACGATCGTAAGGGCTATACTTAATCTGCGATGGAGAAAGCTTACGTGAAAAGAATGCTAAAGGCTGCCAAAATCCATTTTTAAACTGCTGTAAAACTCCACCTATGGCAGTACTAGACGCGTCAGTGACAAGAGCAAGCTTAGCGCTGCTGTCAGGATGGGCCAGAGTTGCAGCATTGCAGAGACCTCTTTTGCAGTCTTCGAAAGCCCGTTTGCATATGTCATCAAATTTAATAGTCTGATTGTTTTTCACAGAGCCCTTAAGAAGATCGTTTAGGGGTGCTTGTAACTCAGCTGAACGAGGTATGAAGCGATGATAAAAATTATGGTATCCTCTCAAATGCTCTAAAATAAAATATATAATTTCAGAAGCTATAATTTTAGTTGCTATAAATATTCATTTTCTATAAATTTAGGTCCTGTAATTTTAAAAATCTATAAATTTGTTTGATATATTTTTTTAAATCTATAATATTAATTCCTATAACGTATTGTTTTCTATAATTGCAGTTGCCATAATTTTCAAAATCTATAATTTCAAGTCCTATAATTTTTATAATGTCTATTTTCAATTGCACTAATGGCTACTTTTCTATAATTGCTGTTACTATAATTTTGAAAATATATAATCTCAAGTCTTATAATTTTTATAATCTCTAATTTCAGTTGCACTAATGGTTACTTTTCTATAATGGCAGTTATTATAATTTTCTAAATATATAAATTCATTTTCTATAAATTTATTAATCTATAATATCATTTGCTCTAATGGATTGTTAAAATAAGTGTACTCACTATATTTTTAAACGTATAACTTCATTATATTTACATTTACAAATATATAATCATAAAAAATAATTTTCTATAATGTAATCAATTTAAATAAGTACTATTATTAAAATTTACAGTAGATTTTGTTAATGTCTGTTGCAGTAATTTTTGATTCCTATTCCCCTAATTTGTAAATAAAAATAGGTTAGCGAGGAGCGAAGCGACGAGCGTGGTTCGAATAGTGCTAAAACAGAGCGCGAGACGAGCGAGCGAAGCGAGCGTTCCGCGGCAGCGGACGGCGAAGCGCCAGAAACTCATAAATACCTAAACAACCATCACTTGTTGATAACGGATATGATACCTATATATATATTATTTATAATAAGAAAGGAAGATTTTTATATATTAATAAATATTTCGTAAATAAACTGGAAAAAATATAGCAAATTAATCATTAGATAATTAAATGTTGTACCTTTTGATAATTTAGACATCTTGAAAATTATAGAAAACAATTTTAGATAAAACGAAAATTATAGCAAATTATAAATTAGATCATTTAATGTTATATATTTTGATAATAGTGATTTTGAAAATTACGGATATCGATTTTAGACAAAAGAAAAATTATAGCAAATAAATAATTATTGAATGTAATTTTATATATTTTGATAATAGTGATTTTGAAAATTACAGAAATCGATTTTAGGGTAAAAAAAAATTATAGCAAATGAATAATTATAGAACTTAATTTTATATATTTTGATAATAGTGATTTTGAAAATTAAAGAAATCGATTTTAGGTTTAAAAAAAATTATAGCAAATGAATAATTATAGAATGTAATGTTATATCTTATGTACCTATATATTCTAATATTATATCAGAACATTTTAGAGATATTGTAGGAGACCCAAAAATTATACATACCAAGGAAACGTCTTAGCTCTTTCACAGTTTTGGGCTCTGGAAATGTTTGAATCGCGACAGTTTGATCTGGTAGCGGTTTAACACCTTCAGCGGAAACTGTATAGCCGAGAAAAGTAAGAGTTGAAACACCAAAAGTGCATTTGGAGGTGTTGATGAGAAGACCGTATTTATCAAGTCTAGAGAAAAGCTCACGTAAGTGAAGTTGATGCTCTACGAAATCATGCGAAAATACCAAAATGTCATCTAAGTAACTATATGTAAAGTCAAGACCTTTGGTAACTTCGTCAATGAATCGCTGAAAAGTCTGTCCAGCATTTCTTAGGCCGAAAGTCATCATTGGGATCTCAAAAAGCCCAAAAGGAGTAGTAATTGCCGTTTTGGGAATGTCGGGTGGAAAAACGGGGATTTGATTGTATGCCTTGACAAGGTCGATTTTAGAAAATATAGTGCAACCTGAAAGGCTAAAATTGAAATCGTGTATGTGTTTAATGGGGTACCTATCTGGTACAGTGCGAGAATTAAGCATTCGGTAGTCACCGCAAGGTCTCCAGTTATTGTCCTTTTTAGGAACAAGGTGCAAGGCTGAGGACCAGGGGCTGTTAGAAGGTCGAGCGGTACCCATCCTAACCATCTCGTCAAACTCACGTTTAGCAATAATAAGTTTGTCTGGATGTAGACGACGTGGTTGGGCAGTAACTGGCGGGCCAGATGTAGTTTTGATGTAGTGCACAGTATTGTGGGGACAGTCACGTGGCCTGCCAGCTGGACGCGTTATGTTTGGGAACTCTTCTAGGAGAATTTCAAAATCGGGGTTAAGTTCCGGATAATTGGTTTTAATGGAAGTGACTGTTTCGGTAGGGTTAACACCAGATGCGGGTGCAACTAAATATGTAAGTTGATCACAAATCCTATGATTCCTGCAGTCTACTAAGATGTTGTAATACGCCAGAAAGTCGACGCCAATAATAGGTTTAGTGACGTCAGCGATAACGAACCTCCACCCATACTCACGTCGAAGACCGAAGTTTAATGTAAGATGTATAAAACCATAAGTTGACATTGTAGTGCCGTTGGCTGCGAAAAGTTGGTAGCTTGATTTTGTTTGTTTGTTCTTGATAGCTGTCCGAGGAAACACGCAAATATCAGACCCAGTGTCAATTAAAAACATCATTTTTGTCTTTCTGTCGGTTACAAATAGGCGGCCAGACGAGGGTTGACGACAGTCGTTGGCCGCTATTAACGACCGTCGTTTGAGTTTTCCGCGTCAAATTTGCAGGGCGAGACACATCTTCTTGCTCTAGAACCAAACTGGTAGTGATACCAGCAAAGGTCGCTTGGAGAATTGTTTCGAACAGACGTCGATGGAGAGCGAGATCGGGAACTAGAACGGGAGCGGCGTCTATTGTCCCAAGTTGAGAGCTTCTGAAAACTTTTCTTAAGTGCTGCAATTTCGTGCTTAACTTTTTCACAGCAGTTTCCAGGATTATCCTGACTGGTCGTCGCCACTTGCTTAGTGTAAGGAGCTATATCCTGTATTCGATCCGCTAAATCTGCTAATATAGATAATGATACTGATGGCTGACTGGCGAGAACACTCTGGATATTTGCGGGAAGACGGCTCATCCAAATAGTTTTCAAAAAATCCTCCGGTACTGTCGCTCCAGCTAAACATTGTAGATGCCTTAAAAATTGGGAAGGCTTCCGATCTCCTAATTCTTCCTGTGTTAATATTTGTTGAATTTTTTGATCGTGAGTAGCGCTGAGTCGTTTAATTAATTCTGACTTTAATTTTTCATACCTGTCATTTTGTGGTGGATTTTTGGGGATTTTGTACTTTAGGGATCACTGAAATCCGGAATGTCCTTACAAGATATTTATTCAGTAAAAATCACATTCACACTAAAGAAGGGAACCGCGTCTGTCTGACGTGACGACCTCTAGCGACGTTCCCATTGGCCTATCTCCTCCAATCCCGATGGCTCTGCATCGACCGACGCTATCTACTATTGGCCCTGTCGGAGCGTAGAGCAACGAGTTTTCGCTGGCGTCGCTAGGTGTCGCCACAATATTCCCCCCCTTTTACAAATTTTTTATATATAAAAAATTACAGACTATCTTATATTGAATATTCCTTACAGATAAAGCATGCAAGATAAGTCGTACATATAATACAAAACACAAAAACAATACATAGTCGCACGATCACCTGACCAAACGATTTTGGTCGTGTCGTGCGTGTCCTCTGAAAATACGTGATTTCCTATCAATATGAGTTGATCACGTACCGTCGTACTATTTGATACTCCTTACATATAAAAGGCTAAACTAGACATCTTTGTCACTACCATTACTCTGTGAACCCTTGAGTCCACTCGATCTAAACCCGAGGACCTAATTCTGCGCAACAATGGGTGGCGGCAACACCAAGGAGCAATCGGAACAAACCCAGGCCAACCAAGTCACTGTGAACATGGACTCTGTGAATGACTCCCTTGGCGGCCTGTATGCCGCAGTCCACGAGAATCGCCTGTTTGTAATCGCCCTCTTAACGGTATTATTATTTTTAATACTATTGATGGTTGCAACCCGTCTTAGTGACTATATTTCACGACGTTTAACTAAAATTATACAACGGGGTACCGACGTTAAGGTGGTTATATAAGCTAATATTATTTGTAACAAATACTCGTAATTATACAATACATGTGACCCTATTGTCTCTTTTATTTCATGTACAAAATTTAGGTTATCCCCGCAAACAAATGATTTACAATCTAGTACAAACAATAGTCGCTCTCTCAGTGTGCAAAAAAATCCCTAACTATTACTTCTCGCTATTTATTTATTTATAATATCATGTTATTTCATACCGTTACTAATATTGGTCGGCAAAACGAACTGCCTTTTTAGATATCCTTCCTGACCGAGTTGCATACTCACTATTTATATTCTTTTCTTTATTTATTAATACCTTTTTATCTTTATTATTACCGTTTTTCTTACTATTACCATTATTTTCGTTACGCTCGCGTTGGTAGGAGGTGGGCTGAGCGTTATACTCCGCCGTTGACTTAACTAAGGTATTATTTTTAGTGTTACTTGAATTATCGTTGATTAAAAATGCCGGTTTAAGCCTATCAATCGAGATGTATACTTGTCTACCTGGTAATTGTACGTGAAATACTTTTTCGTTTCTCCCTAAAACACGGTAAGGGCCTTCGTACGGAGTTTGCAGTGGTTTCCTAACCGCATCGTTGCGGATAAATACGTGTGAACAATTTTTCAACTCTCGATGTACGAAAAGGGACCTTGAATCGCCATGACCGCTTAGTTTGGGTTTGGCATTTTCCACCGCTTGTCTGATTTTATCGACTATTTCCAGAGGCTCTAATTCCGTTTTTGGTGTAGGATCATAGAATTGCCCGGGCAGTCTCAGTGCTAAACCGTATGTCATCTCCGCTGCGCTCACATTGGTGTCGCTACGCGGGACGGCCCTCAGTCCCAACAGAGTAGTTGGTAACTCATCCACCCACGAGTTACCTTCCAATCTGGCCATCAATGATGCCTTTAGCGACCTATGCCACCTTTCAACAGCATTGCTTTGAGGGTGGTAAGGTGTCGTATGTATCCGCTTAACTCCTAGGAACCTCATGAGGGCGTTAAACATACGGCTCTCGAATTGTCTGCCCTGATCAGTCGTGATCCTAGCAGGACATCCAAATCTGACGATCCATCCTTCGTACAAAACTTTCGACACCGTTTCCGCGCAGATATCTTTAATTGGAACAGCTTCCGGCCAACCCGTTGCACGGTCCAATATAGTGAGGCAATATCTATAACCGTCTGACGAAATTGGAAGAGGTCCTATAATATCTACGTGGAGGTGTTCGAACCTCTCCGCTGGTGGGAATTTTCCTAAGCTAGAAACTACGTGCCTGCTGATTTTTGCTTTCTGGCACGGTATACAGCCCTTAGCCCATTTAGCTGTGTCCGTATTTATCCCCGGCCAGAAGTAGTTTTTCGCAATTATTTTTCGTGTTGTCCTAATACCCGGGTGACTTAAATTGTGCAACGCGTTAAAAACATCTAATCTAAACTTATATGGCACAAATGGTCTCGCTACCCCGGTCGAAGTCTCGCAAATAATAGCATTATTCCCACCTGGCAGATATACTGTTCTAAACTGTACATTACTGTCGCTCCGTCCCTTTTTAATAGCGATAAGCTCGTCGTCGCATTCCTGCGCTCGAGCGAGTTCCGCGAAATCGATGACCGATGGACACGTCAGCGTCTCTATACGAGACAATGTGTCTGCGACTACATTATCACGACCTTCTATATGTCTGATGTTGGTAGTGAATTCACTAATAAAAAGCAATTGTCTGGTGCGACGTGG
Source organism: Nemapogon koenigi (assembly GCA_963924495.1). NCBI lineage: Eukaryota > Metazoa > Arthropoda > Insecta > Lepidoptera > Tineidae > Nemapogon > Nemapogon koenigi. The sequence goes on from OZ004648.1 coordinate 8,911,441, forward strand.
AGACTCTTTCTCACTACCAACCTTAGAGAAAGCATGCGTCAGCGGTTTGTGATCGGTATATACCGTTAATTGTCGCCCTTCAATTAAGTTACGAAAGTGTTGTATTGCCAAATAAATAGCTACCAACTCTCGATCGTACGTACTATATTTCTCCTGGGCAACCGATAACTTCCTAGAAAAAAAACTTAATGGCGTCCACTTTCCTTTTACATACTGTTGCAAAACCGCGCCTACACCCGTATTTGATGCATCCGTCATTAACGCCAAAGGTGAATCAACTGATGGGTAATCCAAGGTGGTGGCATTTTGTAATGCTTCTTTGCATTGCAAGAATGCTTGATTAGCCCGATCCGTCCAATAAATTTTCGATTTGTCTCGCTTTTTAGCGTTATGTAAGTATGCATTTAGTTCGGCTTGATATTCGATAGCCTTAGGTAAGTGCGAACGGTAGAAATTTACCATACCTAAAAATCTACGAAGCTGCTCCACCGTTTCGGGTCTAGGTAAGCTTATGATGGTCTCAACTTTCTCTTTGAGTGGCTTAATGCCCTCTGCTGATACATCATATCCTAAAAAATCGACTCTTGATTGCCCGAACGCGCATTTACCCTGATTTATAGTTAAGCCGTAAGTACTCAATCTGCTGCATACGTCACGCACCGCGTCACGATGTGACGTCATGTCCTCGCTCGCTATCAAAATGTCGTCAATGTACGCGTAAACGTTATCTACTCCTTGCAATACTGTATGACTCATGAACCTTTGAAATGTTTGAGCCGCATTCCTAAGTCCGAAAGTCATCCGCGGAAACTCAAACAACCCAAACGGCGTAGTTATGGCCGTTTTCTCAATATCGTCAGGATGAATACTAATAAAATGATATGCTCTATTAATGTCAATTCGGGAAAAAATATTTTTGCCCGCTAAGAGATACGTAAAATCCTGTAAACGGGGAATAGGGTAACGATCAGGCTTCGTTATGGCATTTAAGGCACGATAGTCCCCGCACGGTCTAATTTGCCCGTCTTTTTTAGGGACACAGTGTAAGGGACTGGCCCATGGGCTTTTGGAGGGTCTACAGATGCCCATCTCTTGCATTATCCGAAATTCCTCCTTAACTTTTTTGTATCTGTCTGGCGGCAAAGGCCGTGCGCGCGCGTGCACCGGGGGCCCTGTAGTCTCGATGTGGTGGCGTACTGAGTGTTTGGGTGGTTCTTTAAATGAGGTAGGTCTAGTAATGTCAGGGTACTCACCTATTATATCACTTAGCGGGTTGTTGTCGTTGACCGTTTTAATAGATGTCACACACTGAGAAAGCGAAGCAATTATGTCGAGATTAGTTACCTTATCAATTAACTTACATGCACTTAAATCTACCAACAGTTTATAATACCCTAAAAAATCTGCGCCCAGGATCGGTTGCTTAACGTCTGCTAGAATGAAAGTCCACCGAAACGAGCGCCTTAGCTTAAGATCTAACACTATAGTTTTTGTTCCGAACGTTTTAATCTCAGTGCCGTTTGCCGCGTAGAGCTTGAAATCACTAAATCTATCACTCACACTACACTTTCTTGCCGGCAACACTGATACATTAGCCCCCGTGTCCACTAAAAAACGTAGACCGCTCGCTTCGTCTGTTACACATAGGCGGGACGATACGGCGCAGGCATCCGCCACCGGCCGCACCGACTTTAGTTTAAAGATTCCCAGGCACAGGGTTTTTCACATCTATTAGCCCTGTTCCGGAATCTGTAATGGTGTCGGCACAACCAGTCCGGGCTGTCCGGGTCCCTCCGTGGTCGGCTGCTGCTCCGACGCCGAAATGCGCGCCGGTCTGGGTCGCGCGACCGTGACCGTTCCACCTTATCCAGGCGAGTCGTCAGCCTGCGGACCTCCGCGATCAGTTCTGCAATTTCGCCATTTTGTGCAGTTTCGACCTTGATTTCTGCTATGTGCGGCCTGATAGTGGCCTCTGTAACTTTGTCCGCTACAGTGGCCAGCGTTACGAGATCCTTGGAATCAGTAGCCGCGAGCACGGCTCGCACTGCAGCAGGCAGGTGGTTCTGCCACAGAATGGCCAGCGTCCCGTCTGGAATTTTACCGCGGGCCAACTCTTGCATCCTTCGCAGTAATTGTGATGGCCGCTGGTCTCCAAGCTCCATCTCCCCGATAAGCTTCTGGACCTGCCGGGCCTCGCTTTCCTCATAAACGGTCAAAAGCCGTTCCTTCAGAGTTTCATACTTTTTTGTTTCCGGCGGCCGAATCAAAATGTCGGCCACTTGGCCGATTACCTCTTTACCTAGCTTCGCGATGGCAAGCTGGTATTTACCCTCATCCGTGAGTTTTTGTGAGGCAATCACAGCCTCCAACTGGATAAACCACACTCGTGGCTGGTCGATCCAAAAATCGGGAACCCGCGTGGTTATTGCGATCGCGGAAGTTTCCCGAATTGGACTTTCGACCTCAATCTTGTCGGTAGCCATTTCCACAAAATGTCGAATATTTCACTCGCGATCACTGTTCAGTCGGGTGGTCACCACTTTGGGGATTTTGTACTTTAGGGATCACTGAAATCCGGAATGTCCTTACAAGATATTTATTCAGTAAAAATCACATTCACACTAAAGAAGGGAACCGCGTCTGTCTGACGTGACGACCTCTAGCGACGTTCCCATTGGCCTATCTCCTCCAATCCCGATGGCTCTGCATCGACCGACGCTATCTACTATTGGCCCTGTCGGAGCGTAGAGCAACGAGTTTTCGCTGGCGTCGCTAGGTGTCGCCACAGATTGATTATAATGTCTCGAACCTCTTTCGAAAATTGACGATCCAGATGCCCGATAACATAATTAAATTTGGTTGTATCACTTGTGATCCCGGAGTTGGAGAATTGTCCCTCGACCTGAGCGAACCAGATTTCAGGATCCTTAGGCCAAAACGGTGGAATCCTTACTCCGACTTTGCACAGTTCTGCAGACGTACCGTTTGACACAGTCGCCGGGTTGCCGCTGCCCAAACTGCTATCCTTGTGCGCCATGTAGGTATATTATAGTTACATATAGTAGTTCAATTCGGTGGTCACCAATGTAGAGTTGCAGGAATGTAATAGTTAAACGCTGAAATATTCTTGAAATACTCATATATATTCATTGAATTATGTTTACATTCAGTAACGTCAAAAACCAAGATGACGTGCAAAATATCAAATATAATATTATAAAGTAAACGTAGGAAAGTGTACCAGCCAGGTCTCCACAGGTTCAGCCGTTCTTGAGTTATAAATAACCTAACTAACCTACCTGGCCTACCGACTCTGGAATTAACACATTTCCGTGGTAGAAAGTATAATACAGCGCCATCTATTGACGTTTGCAAATACATTTTAGTACACATGTAAAACTCAAGATGACGCCATATATTCACAATTAAAATTTATAATTTTAACTACCCCTACTCCAACCCCTACCACTATCCTTTGTCCTTCTCCTGGCTCTAAACTACCTCCCTGCCAATTTTCAGCTAAATCGGTTCAGCCGTTTTCATGTTATGTCGTGACAACGGAAAACGGGTTTCATTTTTATATATATAGAAGATGAACTTTATTGAATAGCAATAAGGTTCAAATTGACTCTGTTATTATGGGAAAAAGAAAAGGGCTGTTTTTAGGGGTTTTTGGGCAATTATTCGAATTGTCTCACCTTTAAAACCTTCCCTGGATATCTAGGAATATTTTAGGACTAAAATCAGCCAAATCGGTTCAGCCGTTTTCATGTTATGTCGTGACAACGGAAAACGGGTTTCATTTTTATATATATAGATAAAGTTATAAAGGACAGCAAACTCTAGTAGGACCCATTTCTATCCCTAAGGAACATTGTTGTAATTTGGCCTATCGAGATACAGTCAACAGAAAATGTGACATTACACAGCCCTTTAAAATTTATTGATGGATGGAAATATTAAAAGTACACACAATCGCCGAGCATGTATGAAAGGTATGATGAATATAAAAGAAGCGAAAGAGGTATGTCAGGATCGTAACAAATGGCATTAGATTGTATCTGTCTACCCCTCTTGGGATGAAAGGCGTGATGATAGATTAGTTTGATGTCTTTCCTGCATTCTTAAAACGATTGTCTTTCAATCGAAGCGAAAAATCATGAGAACCGTTACCTGTAGACTTCAGGTAACAAGCTGAAGAGATAAAATATCATCATCATGCAGCTGATAATACCTACTACAAGGGATCAAGGAAAGGTATACAAGAGATCAGTCATTCATCCTTAGTCTGAGTTAATTGTACAGATTGTGCTCTCAACTGCAGACCTTATAGACTTCGACTGTTCAAAGTAATTTTGAAATTCGTGGTTTTCTAGCATTCATGCAAAGGTTAGATGCGCCGTTCTATACTTTAATAGGTAATTGATATATCTTTTCGTTATTTCTAGGCATTGCAAGAGAATTAAAAGACACGGCCGGAGAAGCATGCGCTCTACTAAACCTTGGAAACTGCTTATCATCGAGAGCAGAGTTTTCACAAGCGGTGACCTATTACGAACAACATCTGATGCTCTCACAAGAACTGGGCGATGTGGCAGCAGAAGCTAAAGCCTGCCATTTTCTTGGATACGCGCATTATTGTCTCGGAAATTATAGAGAAGCTGTGAGGTAAGGACCTTGTGGATACTCAACTGAAACCAAAAATGTAATACCCATATGTAATTTGTAATGTAAAGTAAAAATATAGGTACTTATTATATAAGAGTACGCAGGATTCTCTTAATGTTGTAAACAAACTCAAACTCTGGGCTAATGCAGAGGCTCTCTCTGGGTAAAGAGAATAACTGAAACTTTAAGGATATATGCCTCTTAATATGTTGCTTTGAAATTTATCAATATGGTGTTTTTCAGTAGTGTGATAAAATTATGTCAAAATTTATCTCCTGAATTAATTATAAAAAAAAATGTCATAAGTCCTATATATATAATAACCTACTGGCTTATTTCACAGATACTATGACCAAGACCTATCACTTGCCAAAGATCTTCACGACAAAATGAACATGGGTCGAGCATACTGCAACCTTGGTCTCGCTCATCTGGCCCTAGGTAACCTAGAAACAGCTTTGGAGTGCCAAAAATACTTTCTTGCCATTGCGCATATGACCCAGCATTCTCAAGGCAAGTTCAGAGCTTTGGGGAATATAGGGGATGTGCTGATCAAGATGGGCGATATCGAAGAGGCTGTCAAAATGTACCAACGACAACTTGGTTTTGCTAGACAGGTGAGATTTTATTATACACTAAACCTACTTATTACAATATTTTCTACTAATATTTCTTATTCCAAGAATATTTTAATTTAATTGAAAGGTAAATAGGCTTTGCACTTAAATAGGCAGACGCCTGTGTGCCAACTTTATAGTTTTTAAGGAAGGTCAAAGAATTTTTTGTGATTTTTTTACTAAAATACTTATGCTGTATTTATTATATTTAATATTTACAGGCTCGAGACAGAGCACTGGAAGCCACAGCTTGTGGGGCGCTTGGTCTGGCCCGGAGACTACAAAGAAGACTTGATGCTGCTTTAGGACATCACACACAGGTACTAACTCCTCCATATAAAACCATTGACTGTGTGGATTCAATACGATACAAGGTGTGAGTAGACAGCAAAATAATCTGCCATTACTTCCAAAGGCGTTTTGCTTGAAAAATTTCAAAGCAGCAAACGTAAACTGGTGATACCTACATGATTCTTGTGGTTCCACTAATATTTTGTTTAAATTTTTGCAGGAGTTGACATTACGTCAAGACGCCAATGACGTGGCCGGTGAAGCTCGAGCTCACTCCCACCTTGGAGCTGTCCATATGGCGTTAGGACATTACACTCATGCTTCCAGATGCTATCGTGTACGTATACTGTGTGCCTGATGCATTCGAGTCATGACTAGGTTTCCGACACAGAAAAAGAATGCATGGTGTTTGGACCTTTTGAGCTTTGTGCCCTGTCAGATACAACGCTGAAGTTAATATATTGAGGGAAATGTGAATTGCAAGGCTACAAAAAGTGGTTTAATCTGCCTTCCTCCACATTTCCATCCTCATATAACACTGGCCCCACAGAATTCTTGGCTCCATAACCATTCTGGTGACAACAGTTGCCTTGTTTTAAGCACTAATTAAGGTTACATATTTTTTATTTATTTGTTATATTATTCGTTTTATTTAAACAGGAACAACTAGAACGCGCCCAGGAGTTGCAGGATTGTGCATTAGAAGCACAAGCGTTCGGAAACCTTGGTATTGCCAAACTTAATATGGGACATTATGAAGATGCCATCGGATATTTAGAACAGGTTGGTAAATATTTGACAAGTAGCCGCAATCAAAAGGGACTACTTGATATTCTATCTTTTGCCCACTTGAAGATATTCGTAGAGTATTTAGGACAGTAATTGCACTACCTATTTCACAAACTTTAAGCCATCGTATCCCAACAGTAATAATTTCTTGTTTTTAGCAATTGGCTATTCTAGAACGTCTCAACACACCAACATGTCTACTAGACAAGGCTCGAGCTTTAGGTTCACTCGGAGACTGCTATGACGCACTAGGCGATCCTGATGAGGCCATCAAATATCATGAGCAGCATCTCGCTCTAGCACTTAAGATGAACAGCGCGAGAGAACAGGAAAGAGCATACCGTGGATTGGGATTGAGTCACAAGTTTGTATATTTTTATTAAGTACTATAAGATGCACAATTCGCCTAACTTACTGACTTATAATCTCATTTGGGATATGCAGAATGGTAGTCTACTTACTACTAAAATTGTGATGAGATTTTACCAAAAGAATTATTGTTCTCTCAAACAAATGATCAGAAAAAATAGAAACTATAGGTACCTACTATATAAAGTATTAGACTCTCAAAAACTACTAAATTAGTAGTAAAACAACCATGGGTAACGCTGGAGTCAATCGTGGAAGTCCTTATACTAAATCTGGAGCACATTTTTATTTTATTTTTACAGGTCCATAGGAAATCTTCAACAAGCACTCGTCTGCCTGGAGAAAAGACTAGTAGTGTCTCATGAACTCGGTTCTCTTGAAGCGAAGGCCCAAGCTTATGGAGAACTTGGCTCCTTGCATACAGTTCTGTCCAATTTGGACCAAGCCGTATCTTGCTTGGAGCATCAGAAAAATATTGCTAAGTAAGTTGTCCGTTCTCATTATTTATTTAGTTATCTAATTAAAATAATACTAGCAGTTGCAGTAACAGTACGTATATAATTTAGGAATCATCATTCAAAATTATAAAATCGTTAGAGTTATTTTTTTTTGGAGAAAAGGTTTTGATATGGCGAAGTATTTTCTTTTTCATCTCCAAATTATAGATAAAAAAGTTGTTTAGTTAATTGAGTATGGGGTAAGAAGCCGTAAGCGGGATCTAGCGTAGATAACATTGATCATCATCCCAAGAGACCTCAAAAACGCAACATACAAGTAGGAGAAATCAAATCACATAACATCTTACAAAATTAGAATACATAAACATCCAAACGCACTGGCCAATGTGCTCATGGACAGGACATCCAAACCAAGAATTCTCAAACGCTAAGTTCCTTGATATAGAGGACCGGGTGTGACAGAGGTCACTCACCGAGCATGTCGACGGCTGAATGAAAGTCATTTAGGATCCTACGACTTACATATCCCAAAATCCCAATAGAAAGGTTATTTAAATATTTTTCTTGCCAACAGAGAGCTGAATAACCAGATAATGGAAGCAGAAGCATCGCACGCATTAGGTGTCGCTTACCATGAACTTGGGGATGACAACACAGCAGTGACACATCATCGTACTGAGTTAGAACTATCACATCGTCTTGGATTAACTCATTTACAGGTTGGTGTTGGTTTTCATAATTTCAGGGTGGCTGAGTCACAAAACACCTCAGAACAAAAACATAAAGTGAGAAAGATTTGGTACTCGGACCAGGGAAACCGCAAGGCATCCTTCATAAAAAAATTGGGGTTGTGTAGCACAAATCACTTGTTTTTTAAAATTTTCTAATTTAATGAATGTATTTTTTCAAAGCCCTAATACTACCCAAACAGTAGTTGCTGACCAAGACCTTGCCACGTATGAAATGAACCAAATACTCGTAATTAATTTCCAGGCTAGAGCTTGTGGTGGATTAGGAATAGCGCACGCGTCAATGGGTGCTCACGCTGAAGCTGCTCGGTGGCATGAAGCGAGTTTACGTCATGCTACAGCTGCTGGTAATATATTATATTATTATTTATTTATGTTATATTAGCAAACCACGACGTTGTCCCACTGTGTTTTTATTGAGTTGCATCTAGGCAATATTAAAACATTAGGCATAATGAGAAAATACAACGATAACAAAAAGTGCAAAAGAAGGGGAATAAAGTGTTCCTCGAGATTAAACTGGATTTCGCATGACAGCCGTCAAGCACCGCAATTTGTTATGGAATTCTTCTGCATCTAAATCATGGAATTTTTTTTCACCAGGTGACGTTAGAGGCAGAGCCTTAGCGCTTTCAGAACTTGGTCGATCAAATTTATCTATGGGCGCTTGCGGTAGTGCTGTTTCATATTTAAAACAAGCGTTAACTGCTATTGAATCTATACCAGACTCCGATGAAGAGGTATTTATTTTTTTTGTACGCAAATTCCCCTACTTTCTTCGTGTACCTTACCGAATATCGGTTACTTTTACTTTACTAAATTGAGTTTTAATTAAGTGCCTTGCTTAGTAAATCATGATAATTACGCGATCATAAACCTATAAGTACTCTGAAAATGCAAGCGAGACTATTTATAAACTTAGTTTAACCTATGGATGGATAATGAATTATACGGTATAATTTATACCTAATTCTTGTAGAGTTAGTTCCCTTCTTAAATTCATATAAATGTACCAATTTTCAGCTTTGTTTGTTTTATGGTACCTACTGCCAAATAACTCGGTAATTTTGACATTCGGTGCGCAGTACAATATTTAAAAATAAATAGATTTTTTTAAACTACACACCGAATGTCAAAATGCTTAATTTGGCCGGCCAATTTTACTCCTCATAACTCACTCACTCTTATTAATAAACTCGAAGTAGCGACGTAGTAACTAAACTGTGTTTCGTCTCCGTCTATCATATTGAATTGCAGATTTGTTAGACGGAGACGAAATACAGTTTAGTTACTACGTCGCTACTTCGAGTTTATTAATAAGAGTGACTGTGTATTACTACCTACTCTACAATTATTTTATTTCAAGGCAAGGGTACGTCATCGATTGGGCTTTGCGTTATGGGAATCTGGAGAACTTGAAGAGGCAAAGGAACAACTTCATGCAGCCTTAACGACATTAGAAAGTACATTGGAGAAATACAAAGACAAGAATACTGTGGCACTATATACTTCCACTTTGCATGCTTTGCAACGAGTACTTGTTGGTAAGATAATTTACATATAATTGTATAAATGACTAGCTGTGCCTTACGGTTGCACCAGCGTTAATAGTTACTGCTCCGCCCCTTTGGGTCGTAGCGTGATGTTATATAGCCTTCCTCAACAATTGGGCTATCAAATGCAAAATGTTTCAAATCCGAGTGGTAGTTCCAAACAAACAAACAAACTCTTTAGCTTTATTATTAGTCTACATTAGGCTTTCCGCCCTTTTTTTCATTTATGCACCGCACCCCCTTTCTCCGCTTAGGGGTTGAATTTTGGAAAACGCCGAAACAGTGTCTCATTCATTTTGTAGTTTCAAGTAAGTCTGATCTGATCAGAAAATATTATTACTCATACAAATTTTCACACTTCCTTACCTTCCTTTAGGGGCTGAATTTTGAAAAATTCCGAAACACCTATTTCATTAATTGTCATCGAAGATCATTAATACTAAGTTTCAAGTAGATCAGACTAAAAAATATTTTTGTCAATACAAAGTGTAGTTAACTGGGGTTGAAATTTTGAATGTGCTGAAATAAGTATAAAATTATTTTTATTTGAGACTATTTATGTAGTGCCACATATTTTTCTAAAAAATAGTAAACAGTGAGAAATAATAAAACAATAACTACGTACCTACTCCTTTTTACAGAACTGGGTAAACACGCTGAAGCCCTCGTGGTTGCTGAGAGTGGTAGGTGTCGAACTTTGGATTCTTCCTACGAGAAACAGAGTCTCACTCGGACTAACTTGGAATTATTGGGTGCACAAAGGTAATATTAATTAATTAATTTTTATTTTGATATTTCTGTCCGCGGTTTCACCCGCGTGGAAATAGATCCAAAAAGAAATAATCCCGTGGATGTAATTTGCCCCTCCCCCGCCCGCTTTCGCGGTATAATAAAGTAGTACATGTCATTCTCTGACTCCTAAACTACCACTATGCAAAAAATCATGTCGATCCCGTGAAAAACAAAACCAAATCTATCCCATGGGAACCATACATTTTTCCAGGACAAAAAGTAGCCTATGTGCTATTCCAGACTATAATCTATCTCTGTGCCAAATTTAATCCAGATCCGTTCAGCCGTTCTGACGTGATTGAGTAACAAACATACCTACATACAAACTTTCGCGTTTATAATATTAGTGGGATGGGATAGATTTTCCGCCCCCGGCTCCGCCCATGGATATATTCGAACAATTTAAAATATAACCTATGTCACTCAGGACTCAGGGATATCATAGCTTTATATTATTGAAATCATTTTTAGAATCGGTTCAGTAGTTTTTGAGTTTCATTACAAACAAAAAAACAAATTTAACTCTTTATATATAATATTAGTATATTTATTAGATGGCTGGCTCTCCCATCCCACTTAGCAAACGTGGCAATTAATTTTTTTTAACCTTTCGATTTTCGTGTCAGGTTGCCTTGTAGCTCTCAAATGACAAATCTTCCCCATTTAGCCGATTGAATTTCGAGACTAGCTAACGAGTAAACAAATTCTAATATTAGAGATGGAAGAATAATATTTTCATGATTCCAGAAACTCTTCATCCAACGTCCGTGAAAGATCAGAGCCATGGTCACCATCGTCTATTGACAACATAATGGAAGTTATAAATAAACAGAAATCACCAATATTATACTACAGTATAGCAGCTGGGAAGTTGTATTGCTGGTTGCTGCAACCTATGAAAGGTAATTTACGATTTCCATTCTGAAAATAGACTACCCCGTTTGGAGATCAGGACTAGTTTTTTAATAATCTTCTATCTATCTATCATCACGCCTTTTATCCCAAGAGGATTAGGCAAATCGAAAGCCATTTGTTACGATTCTGACATACCTATTTCGCTTCTTTTATACCTTTCATGCTCGGCGATTGTGTGTAGGTACTTTTAGTATTTCCATCGATCAATACATTTTTATAATGTTCAATAAAAGTACACATAGGTTGTCCTCTGCCAACATTTTCTTTCAATTCAGCCATATCTTTCATCCTTCATTCTTTCAACATGTCCAAACCAGCGTAAACAACTTTTCTTCATTTTTGTCACAACATCATCTTTCACTATCTTATTTCATGCTTCTTATTCCATTTCTGTATATATAACAGCATAAATAAAGTGGCTTCACTGTAAAAAGCTTCAGTGCTTCAATTTTTTAGATAGAGCTAGAAACAAAGTGAATCTAATATTTACAGAGATTTAACTTGCCTACATTTTTCTTTCAGGAATACTTAGATTCCACCAGACCTCGCTAACAGACGAATCTGAAGATAATAAGAAAGCTATACCAAATATTAACACTGATGAAACAACTACTAAAGCAGGTAATACTCTAATATCTATTATATTATATTTGGATGTTTATGTACTGGAACATAGGCAAATATACCGGAAAAGTTTTTTTTTTGGTTCTATTTCCACGCCGGTGAAACCTAAGTCAAAATCCATAAAAAATATGTACCGTATTTATCACCAAAATTGAACAGTGAACACTGTTTTTTTACAGGTTGTAACAAATTGGAACTTTGTATAAAAGCATGGGCATCGTGGCTAAAAACCACGGCCGAGCGTGGAGAGGACGAAGTGTGGGAACACGATGATTTACAAGAGAGAGCTGCATCTGGTCTAGCTAGAATGGTAAGTTCTAAGTTACTTATATATAATTCTACTAAGGTTTGTCTGTTGCTCCGTGCCCCGCAAAGTGAACGAAGAATTTGGTTTATTTTGAAATCTCCAATTATCATATACTAGCGAGGCGACCCCGGTTTCGAACTGGTTTAAGGACCGTTGCTCTCAGTCATCTTATATCTGTTAAAAATATGGCAAATCCAAAACGAGCATTGCCTTTTCGTTTTGGAAACTATGACTATTTAGGACTCTTAATAATGAAAATATGGCTCAATCCAATTTAAAATAATAACTATCAATAATAAGTACTTTATTAAAACAATATTAAATAATATATATCTACATACAAAGTTTAAATATAATAAAAATTAAACACAGGGAACCCCATGAGTGGCTCTCTAATCATGAATATGTAGGATACATACTCATAAGTAGAAAACTTTCTCGAAATCACTGTCCTACGGTAAAGTGCCAAGAAGGCTAGCAGCGTTTCCTCGCTGTATAGCTATGCTAATACGTTGTCCAAGGTATGCTCCAGCCCTCTTGTCACCTGAAATGTCGATTAGACGAAATGATAGTTCCTTATATAATTTCTTCGCTCCGAGGCCCCACGGACCCATGGTTTCAACCCCAAACGGTGCAAATAAGTAATCTATTGTGTGGTAAGGAAATGTTTTATAAATAAACTCGCCTTTCCAGGATTAACTGAGATTTGCCATATTTTTGAAAGCTATAAGATGACCAACGGCCCTTAATATGGGTTTGCTACAATTTAAATACCTACACAAATATGCTTATAACTTCTTATCTATTAGAGATTGATATATGCTGCTGCAGATTTTTTTATAGATAACTTTATTGTACACAATTCCTTTCTACATCATTTTGTTATATCTCTGGCGGATTAGACAGCTGGAGATATTTCCCCAACTTGATTCACTAATAATGTATTCACATCATCAGCTCAGTTTCTAAACACGATAGATTCATGTTTAATACTCGTATACCTTCCTCGTGAATTAACTTATCTAGTTCTTTCGGAGTGAATTGGGCACAGACGCTGTGGGGGACTTTATTTTATAATATCTAGGTATAATAAATGAACTTGATCTATTACAGTTTCTTAGCAGGCTCTAATCCTAATCCGTTCAACGTTCAATAGTCGTTCAACAATTAAAGCTAAACTACCGTGTCTATTTTTCTCAGGTAACCCGCAACCACTTGCTGAACTCGTCAAACTACTCACTGAGTTCATTGTTCAGTGTGGGATCAGTTGGCGGATCTGTTGCTGGATCTGTCGCTAGTCTTCAAGGGTCTACAAGGTATGTGATCACGCCTTTGTTCTATGGGAATAATTTCTGTAGGATGGAGGTCCAGAACTGGCCACATCAAAAATTAGGTAACTTTCAGCTTTTATCAAGGACCTCCCATTATATTCGACTGTCTTTTGGGCTCTACGTCCAGCAGTGGACTGATACATACAGATTTTGAATATTGGCGAAGACTTCTAATATTTTTTCTGGGATAAACTATTCCCAATTTCTCTGTAAATAATCCACCTGTGTCTCTGAAGTTTAGCATATAGTTACTTATTGAATATATCTAAGTGTTTTAGCTGTTATTTTCTCAATGGATTTTTTTTAATATGAAATATGGGTGGTTAAAGTTTGCCCCCGTTTTCTCTTTCATAACATATCACAAAGCTCTTATTTTGTTAAAAGCACTGATATACCATTACCCTTCAATTAAACGTCTTGGGTTTTTTTGTAGCTTATTGAAAATTCAAAATAATAATTATTTTATTATTATTAACCAAATAAAAAAATCATTTAATTGAAGGGTAATGGTTAAACAGCGCTTTAAAAAAAATAAGAGCTTTGTAATAGATTATGAAAGAGAAAACAGGGGCAAAATATTCCTTTATTTTACTACTCATATTTCCTATTCAATAAAACCAATTGAAAAAATTTAGCATATAGTTACCTACTTATTTAATATATCTAAGTGAAATAGTCGTCTATACAGTGACACAGGTGGATTACCTATTTACAGAGAAATTGGGAATAGTAATATCCCAATACAAATTATGGATATAGGGGCCTTAAGTACTTCGTGCTTGGAGGGCACTTAAGGCAGGGTGCAAACACGAAAGTGGCATTTTTGAACGCTTACTTTGAAGTATCAGGAATCAATCTCAATCTCAAAAAAATATAGTGGATAGCAAATAATACTACATAAAACTTTAACCGCATAGATTTTTCATAAGTGTTTTGGTCTATTGAAAAAAAATTATGCAAAATACCTCTATAAAAAAACTTTTGAGCGTAAATTCACAATATTTTGCGCGACAACTATATAACTTTTTTTTAGGAATCAAATAGCTTGAATAATCTATTAAAACTTTAACCGAATACTTTCACTGTTTAATTGTCTTTCTTTAACAAATTTTAAGAAAAAGCTACAAAATAAGTGAAATTTCAAGTGTAGCTGCATGACCACGTAAAATATGCCAAGCAATATTCAACCTTATATCGTCCTACATAAGCATCCGCCCACCGGAGTGCAAATAGTATTTTTTATTGAGGTTGATCCCTGCCTTAAGAAGTGACACATCTACGGGTTTCTGTTCAATATGGACAACTGTTACGGTGTCTCTGCCCACACCGCAATGTGTGAAAGCCGTGAAGATGTGCTTTATGTTGTTATTTGTTTTAATCGTTTAATTTTTATATTTAATATAACACTGGCTATAGATGCTTTCAGGGTGGACGTTTTACCACAAGAAAACCGGTTCAATACTAAAAGCGACGTCAGAAAACTTCTCTCGAAAAAATACATTTTTATTTTTATCTTATTTCTAATACAAACACACTTACTAAAAAATAAAACAGTAATATACAATAAAGGTAAAATAAATAGGTGTAAGTTTTGTACAATACTTGAATTGTTGAAGTCCGTTTTTGTATGGGACAAAAGTTATGAGATGTCTCCTATCGTTTCATACAACGTCTATTTTTAGTACCTACTGCGAAGTAGACTTTTTTTTATCATTCTCACTTTCCTAAATATATTTTTTTGTTAATACAGATCAGCACACGGTCTTCGTGGGAGAAAACAATCACTATGGCAAGGTCCGCCATGTTTAGGAGTACTATATGATATGCTTCTGGCACCATTTGAAGATTTGTTACCGGCACCTAATACTAACAATCAAAGTAAGATATTTTTTATTTCGGTACCCAGGATATAAAAATAAATTCTTGCACCATATCAAGTTTTAGAATGTTTGTCTGTGTGTCTATTTAGGACTGCGATATCATTCGTTGGACGGGTCCGCACCAATGGCCAGCCAAGGAATGCCCGGCCCGAGAATTTCCAGCCCTAGAATGTCATGAATGTAGGGCAATTTAAGTCTGTGTATTGTCTTTGCCCGACTCAGCAATTTGCAGACCCGTCATTTTTGGCCTTCGAGTCGAACGAAAGATGTCGCGATCCTAAATATGCTAACCCCGGTGCATGGCCTGTATGTCTGTATGTAAAGAGTTCCGTAGATTTTTTTATATGGTTGTGTTAATGGATCATCGGTAGATGGCGCTACGATCTCAATACTGAAACCTGTATCTGCAACTTTCGTCTTATCGGTCCCAGGGTACCCAATGGCAGACAAAGTCTTCCTCTTTTAGACGATTGTATTTGTGAGGCTATAATTTACGAGTGGCCAGTTCTGTTGAGGTATATTTAGATGGAAAAGCCTCTAAGTGTGGTTTGTCGGATTATGTTCGCACCTAATATTCACCTTTCGTTTCAGACGGCCACAATCGCATTGGAGGTCGTAAAGAACTGTCGCTGGTCATCGAAGGTATCTTATATGCAGTACCTTGGAATGCCTTAAGAGCTTCGGTAGGAGACAACGAACCTCTTTGTGAAAGATTTGCTTTGTTCGCCACGCCAGCTTTGTATAGCTATCGTCACCAACGACTTACTAGGATACGGGATCAACAAGGTATGTGTATTTTAAATATATGTAGAATTTTATTGTTTTCCGCCCCCGGCTTTGCCTGTGGTTTTTTGGAATAAAATTAAATTATAGCCTATAGCACTCAGGGATAATGTAGCTTCCTATTAGTATGGAATAAAAAACTTACGCGCATCGGCGCAAATACATTTAAATAAATAGCGACTCTTGATGCGAAGCAATAAAGTGCAATTCAGCTCGCACAGTGCTGCTTACCTAAAATTGTATTCACCTACAAGGGGCCTCTCTTTCTATCGCGTACTCTATCTCTTCTGACGCGCGTCAGGGTTGTTGTTGTTGTCACTAATAATCAATCTGAATATTTACTTACCAGTTCTGTACCTATTACTTGTGTATATATGTACCTAGTATCTCAGATACTACTAAGAATGATGTGCTGTTACTATTATTCTCCTATTGTGAACCTAACCTACCCATTTACAATGATTGCATATTTTAAACTAAATAAATGTAAATAAAACACCTATGTATCCTGTCTACGAATGTGAATAGAATTAGTGTTTTTGGTGTTTAGAATTTCTAGGCGAACGCCGCGCGTCAACAATAGTTACGAGCGACGCGCGATAACCTACTGTATGGGCACGGCAAGAGATGTACTTGTAGCTTCGTACCTAAAGTGCGGATTACGCCAGGCCTGCTATTAGTGAAAGAATCTTTAGAATCGGTTTAGTGGTTTGAGAGATAACACTGCATCCAAACTTAAAATCTTTACCTCTTTATAATATTAGTATAGATTTATATGTTTGAGCTGCTCGTCATGTCCGTCAATAAGTCATTCAAGCTCGTTTCGTAATGTAGCAAGATAATGGGCCTTATTACGTAGAAATTAGAAGTTCTGCAGAAATGCGTATTACGTCGAGTCCGGCCATTGCATACTGCGAGAATTATTCGCCAACCAATGGGATGGGATTGCCCTAATTATTTTTCCTCATCGGTCCCTCATTGGCAATAGACATTATTTGACCAAAATTTTGACCAAATTTGATTTTAACTATTATTTCTCATGTTTATAGCAAACGGTGAGAACGGCGCATCAGCAGGCATGAGAAGTCTCGTAGTAGGTGGACCGCGTATATCCCAACAACATCCACCAAACCAACATCAACTGAGCGAAGTTGAGTTAGTAGCTGATATGTTGAGAGTACATCCGCTGACTGATTATCAGGTAAATTAAAAAAACACAGGATGATTGCGATACAATCTGGCATATTCCAGAAAATGGGCAGGTTGAGTCATTGAAAAATTCAGTAATCCATTTCCAAAAATGTTTCTTCCAAAATCAGAGAGGTATAGGGAGAATAAGTGCCATGCTTTAATCGACCGACAGTGTGGTTTGTCAGATTATGTACCTACATAAGTTTTTAATTATAAAAATCTCATCGATCTGACCCGCGGTCTGCCTAGTTAATACCAGACGTCTTAACCACTCGGCCACCGACGACAAAAACTTATAAACATAATCAGACAAACAACACTTAGAGGCTTTTCCATCTTAATATCCATTCGTTAGGTATAGTCTCACAAATACCATCGGCTAAAAGACTTGGTCTTCCGCTAGGTACTCTAAGAGCATAATACGGTTTCGGGAGCTGTAAGGCAAGCCGTGAAGAAAGAAAAATAATGGTATAAGGTATATTTTATTCTGTTACAGGCTTCCAAAGAGTCCGTCCTTTCTCAAATATCCCAGTCGGAGTGTATTCACTTTTCTACACATATATGTTGGAGTACGCCAGCTATCATTCTCAGTCCTGGAGAAGTGGTAAGTTTGTAAGAATACCAAATAAGCTTTTTAGACTTCTTGCCTCTGATCTCATAAAAGTATCGGGTAATGGAGTGTTTTGGGGACCCTGCTCTTGAGAGGGGTTTTTATTTGTAAATAGTTTTTAATTTATATTTATTTTATTTTTTTAATAATTGTTGTTGTCCTAATATTTATGTTTTCAAAATGCTGTCCATCAATTATAAATTATTATAATGTAAAACATTTTTATTGACACAGCTACAATTGTAGATACAATAGAGATGCTTACCCCTCCTATGATATAGGGCGTGATGATAAATTATAAATTCCAGATGGATCCTCAATCAAAACGTCTATTAAATACAAGCGGAGGCAGTGGAGCGGCGGAAGCTTTGCCCGAAAACGAAGATGAAAGTACGTATATCCATTCAAGAGCCGGTAAATAATGCGAAAACATTGTTTAGAATAATATTTCATCGCACAGCTCTGATGGTCAGTTAGGTGGCCTTTAAGTTATATGAGGAACAAGTTTATGTATTCCAATCTTTGGGTATATACCAAAGGAGGCCTGAAGCTGTAAATCACGCAAACAATTTTTTTCTGCCACTTTTGGCGCGGGAGGGGTTGACGCCTAGTACTACTGTATTTTTCTGTCGTTTTATTGTCGCAAAGGCTTTTATGTTATATGATGATTATGCTAAAATACAAACATAAAAATTACAATTAACGATTGGAAACACTATTTTCCCGCAAGTTTGACGTCCTAGATCGCCTTTCCCATTTAAAACATCACAATTAACGATTTTTCTAGAGCTCTGTCTCGCGACACAAAACGTTACCAAACGAACCCTAAGGTAACTTATTACTGCTCTCCTGGTCAGTATAACTGGTCAAAAAGCAAAAAAATTGGCGAAACGGGGAGCCCGTCTATGGCTCCTCATTAGGCTTAGTACTCTATGATTCCAATACTAGCAATTTTTCTTACAGACGCTGATACTAATTATAGCATAGATATTTAGCATGAAAATTATATGTTTACAGACGTGGAGATAACGCCAACAAACGAGGAATTGCCATCAGCATTCGAGTACATGTTGACTGCGACTGAAATCAGCAATTTGAAAATATCCGCCAGATTGGTAAGAAAGTTTGAAACCTTAGAGCGTTAGATGGCAGTGCCAATTCCATATGAACATATTCTCCTTTTGGTTTATTGAATTGCTGCGCTGGCATTTAAAAAATATATTCCATAGATATCTACCAGAGCAATGCTGCCTCTAGGTTTTTATAGCTGTTTTATAAGGAGTTTCTTCGTTCTCCCAACAACCGTCAAATCATGAAGGCACATATTATTTATATCCACTATTACCCATTAAACAACAAGTTGCACTACGCTTGCCACCAGATGGCATGGCGTTCATATTTTTTATAGCTGACTAATCATATCGTTACCCAGGTCGTGATATCCTGCGCTCCATCGACCAGTGCTTTAAGTTCTGCTGACAATAAAGAAGCAAATGTGACTGCTGCCGGGGAGGGCATATCTAAATTATGTCGAGCATTCTTGACTGCAGGCGCTCAGTCTGTCTTGTTGAGCTTGGCACCGGCACCCCAGGATACAGCCACGAAGATATTACATCGCGCTTTGTATTCCGCTTTGCTACAAGGCAGTCGTATTGCCAAGTAAGTACTAAATTAAGCCATTATGTCTGGATCGGGTTTCTTTTAGTATCTGCCTCCCCAAAGTCCCCAATGATATATTTATTCAACAATTAGGTAGAGAGGATCTTCAGAGTCTACTCCATTTTTAGGGTTCCGGACCCAAAGGATGCTAACGGAAACCCTATTACTAAGGCTCCGATGTACGTCCGTCCGTCTGTCACAAGGCTGTATCTATTGAACCGTAATAGGTAGACACTATACCTAGTAAAAATTAAATAAGTACAAGAAAATCGTTTTTTTTGGCGTTTTATGGCAAACAACTAATAATAAAAACCGACCGGCGTGAGTCGGACTGGCGGTAATTTTTTACTAAACGATACGATACGATTGAGTGCGATACGGTGCAAAAGGGATGAGTTCAGATATGTCGAGCGAAATGAAAATCCAAAATAATAGGCCTTTTCTACTCGTGAATCAAAAAAATTGTGATGAGGCCTTAAGTTATAGTGACTATAGAATTTTAAATATCCAATTTTCTTTTTAGAGCACTTGGAGATGCAGTAGAGACTGTGCGTCATACAAAACACTTTGCTCATCCAGCGCATTGGTCTGGCCTGTTGCTGTTAGGAGCTAATATCAGACTGAGCAACAAGGTCGCTCTGATGGGTCAAGCGCTCTGTGAACTGTTGGCGTCTCCTGAGAAATGCAGGTAAGAAAATATAAAAGCAGATTCAGGCTACTTTTTGGTGATTTTCTTAGGAGATTCGTTATGTGGAAAGGAGAAAATCCTTCTTTTTTTTTTACCAAAAATGCAGGAATTTGGGTGATAAAACATGAATATTATTTATTGTTTGTTGCCTTTACAGCAAATTACATTCTTGTTTTCATACGGCCACCGAGGCACCTAATTAGTCTTAAATTTGGAAAATACGTGTCTACCTAGGAGTAACTTTTCCATACGTCGCTGTTCGCACCGACGTCGCGACGTAGACATGACGTTGATTGACATTATGCGTTTACCATGTCAATTAATTTTATTTACCTAGTTTTTTTTATTTTATAACAGAGACGCTCTCCGCGTTTGTCTACACCTGGTTGAAAAGAGTTTGCAAAGAATAGTACGCGGACAGAAGAATGCAATGTATACCACACAGAAAAGTATTGAAAACAAAGCTGGAAGCGCCGCTGGGTGGAAGGAATTGTTAATGAGCGTTGGATTCAGGTGACTTTTTTTTAATATAATCTTTGCTGTTTTCTATAATAAAATAAAATTAAATTATATTAAACTTTATAAAAAGACTAGTATGTTGTGTAGTGCGCGAGTTGCAAGCAACTCGCGTGTTTGCTGTGAGGAAACAACTGCTGCCCACACCAAAGAAGACATTGTACAAGTCTGCGATAAGCCCGCCACCTATCAACTATTCCTACTCGTACCACAACTACTCCCACTACCCCTACTCCTACTCCAACCCCTACCACTACCTCTACCCCTACTCCAACCCCCACCCCTACCACTACCTCTACTCCAACCCCCACCCCTACCACTACCCCTACTCCTACTGCTACCCCTACCCCTACTCCTACCCCTACCCTACTCCTACCCCTACCCCTACCTCTACCCCCTACCACTACCACTATCCCTACTCCTACCACTACCCCTACACCTATTCCTACCCCTACCCCTACCTCTACCTCTACCCCCCCACCCCTACCCCCAACCCTACCCCCAACCCTACCCCTACTACTACCCCTACCCCTACCCCTACCACTACCACTACCCCTACCCCTACCCTACCCCTACCCCTACTCCTACCACTACCACTAAAATCGCGATAACTGGCGCTTTTCCGGCCGCTGCCGCGGCATCGCTCGCTTAGCTCGCGCTTTTAGTAGGGAAAAGAAAAAATGTTTGAAAATTTGTATGGGAGTTTTTTTTTGGTATGGGAGAATTTTTTTTTAATGGATTCTCTAATAGAAACAGATCCTGAACATTATTAGTTTCGGCACCTACCCCCTCCGATTTGTAGTTTCCGAGATAAAAACAAAAAAAATGTATGAAAATTTGTATGGGAGTTTTTTTTTGTATGGGAGATTTTTTTTTTAATGGATACACTAATAGAAACAGATCCTGAACATTATTGGTTTCGGCACTTTCCCCCTCTGATTTGTAGTTTCCGAGATAAAAAACAAAAAAAATGTATGGGAGTTTTTTTTTTGTATGGGAGAACATTTTTTTTTAATGGATTCGCTAATAGGAACAGATCCTAAACATTATTAGTTTCGACACCTACCCCATCCGATTTATACTTCTCGAGATAAAAAACAAAAAAAAATAAGGGGGGCGAAAAAGGGGGGTTTCGGATTTTTCTGGTACTCACTGGAACCCCCTCTATACGATCTCACCAAAAGTTTCCCCCCATCACAACTCTTTCTGGGAGAACATTTCTGTCAGTCAGTGAGTGAGTGGTAATCGAGCTTTATATAATATAACTT
The DNA here is from genome assembly GCA_963924495.1 of Nemapogon koenigi. Taxonomy (NCBI): domain Eukaryota; kingdom Metazoa; phylum Arthropoda; class Insecta; order Lepidoptera; family Tineidae; genus Nemapogon; species Nemapogon koenigi. The sequence continues at coordinate 8,933,499 of OZ004648.1, forward strand.
GCTTTTATAAAATATGTTTAAAAATATACTAGAGTATATTTTTCAGTTCCATATATTTTTTTGCTTCAGATTTGAACCTGCAGCCAACGGTATACCATCGAGTGTATTTTTCCCACAAAGTGATCCTGAAGAGAGACTTACACAATGCTCAGCTAGTTTACAAGCCTTATTAGGTGAGTAGAATCTGTGTTCTTAAGATGAAGTATGTATAAATTATTTATCTTCTTGGATTATCCATTAAGTGTATGTCCACTAATGCTCTTGATAGACCATACAAAAAAGTATACCATAAGTAAATGCTAGAGTGTGGAAGATGCCTATACAAATCATATGCAGCTCAGTAAAACTTATTTGGCGCGAATTTTACCTAAGTATATATTAATTTATTTTTTCAGGATTATCCCCAACAACTCTTCAAGCTCTATCAAAACTTATAACTCACGGAGACGTAGCTGACGACATCATAGGTGTGATCCGCTCTGTAATATCACAGTTTACTGTCAACACAGAGAGTGAAGTTATTGAAGTGTCGGTTAATGTTAGGTAAGAGAATTTTAACAGTACTAATGGTAACATTATGAGAATAGAGAGAATAGAATACATCAGAAATCGGCGATCATTGATGGTGACATCGCGATATCTCATAGAGTACTAAGCTAAGGAGAAGCCATAGACGGGCTCCCCCCTCCGTCAATTTCCTGATCATTTGGCCATTAGGACCTTAGGTTTAGAAAAATAGTTAAATGTGTTGTTTTTAAATGTGAAAGGCGAGAATTATGTAGAATTATTGTTTAGCATAATTTCCATATAAGGTAAAAGCTACTGGGCGTCTACCTCCAAGCCTCCCCCAAATTGTTCGGTAATTTACACCTCCTTTAGTCGTACATGGTAAGTAAAGTGCCCCGGAGATAATCAAGCAGTTCGTTACGTAACTTGAACCCTGCTTGATAGACTGCCAAAGTTGTGTCAAGCATTTTGGACGGATCATGCAAGCGAAAAATATAAATTAACATAAAGCAAGCAATTTACAAAATATTTTCAATTCAAGCACTTTACATTAATTTTTCACTAATCTCATTTAATGTTTCCATAGACTGTGGCGTGTTAACGGATGCCATGAGCTTTTAGCGTCTCTGGGATTCGACCTAGCTGAAGTAGGACAAGACGAGGTGACACTGCGCACTGGGAAGACGGCTAACAGAAGACATATACAATTTGTGTTGCAAGCGTTGCTGGCTTTATTTGGTGAGTTTCTACCTATTAGTAGGGCTGGCAAGTTGCGTTGATCCGGGTAGTTGGCTGGGAGGGGGAATAGTCTCAGATAATTTTATAGGGATTTCTACAACATAAAATTGTTTAAACTTTTCTTATCATATTATTTCTTTAATTAAAAGAAAGAAAATATTTTTGAATTTTTCGAGCGTGACGTCAGTAACTTATCAAATTCCGAGTGGGTAGAGCTACCCACTATGGGCATACATTACCCGCCGGCATTACCAAAGGTTTGAAGAATATTGAGAACAAAAACGACCGTCTTGAACCCAGAAAAATATAAACTTCTATGCACAATATCTCAAAAAGAAAACAAATTGAATGGAACTAGAGCTTTAAATAGAATATTTTTAGAAAAAAATGCTAGTCACAACTTTGTCTGTCCTCCGAAGCTATTATTTCAAAATTAATATTAAAAATTTTGCCTCTTTAGATACCCAAGAAGCCCCGCGTAGTTTGAGCTTAGAGTCGAGCTCAAGTGTGGAGTCGTTAGCTTCTATAGACGACGCTGATCTGGAACCTCACTCGGACGGAGAATCGCAGCATGGACGTAAGTTAATACGTAGAGAGCAAGAATAATATTTCATCTTTTTGATAAGAACTTTTCCATCACAAAATACTTCTACTCGTTAGTTACAACTTCTAAATATGTAGTCGTAAAAGTGTGCCAGACACTCTGGGTATTGTAATAGATATTAATAGGTCAAATATTAAAAGAGATCCTTCTATATTTTCAGAAGAAACCGCTTCAGTCCCTCCGCCGCTACCATTGGGATCTTGCGGTGGCGCCTTCACTCTGTACGTGCGGGGAGCCGGCGAAGCTGGCAGAGGGGAACCTGATGGGCGGACAGCCCCACCTGCCCCTGTAGCACCTCCACCACCTCATCCTCGATACCGCGGGGAAAGTGACGCAGCCTTCACACCCTCCCCACCTGCCGCACCCCCTCATGATGTGTCCCTAGCACTCGCACATCAAACCAAAATCCGAACTTTATACACCAGACGAACACCGTCTACTGAAGATTCGGATTGGGAGAGCTCCGGACACGACACTGTTTTAAGGAGGCAGCCGCGACGGGATACTCATCAGCGGTACTTAGATGCCTTCTATGAGTTGGCTTCCGCCCGACCCAGGCGAAGTGCTGACCAAGAGAAAGAACCTCAGCCGTCAACATCCAAACGTGCTCTGAGACCGAAAATGGGTACGGCTGCCAGAGAGCAAATGTCCCAAGTCAGACATCTGAGTAGCGAACTAGCTTCAACTATATCCGACGTTTACCACGAGAGAAACATCGGTTTGGGGCTCGCACCACCATTGGCAGAGCTCTTATTATCAGAAGACACGAAGCCAGAAATGAGGACAGCCAGTTCTAGCGAGAATTTGCTATTGCAGAACCTAGAAAAACTGGGCCTGTTAGGTGAACCTGGCGAAACGGACGATCGATGGTGTGTGGCCGGTACCTCCAACCGTCCTTGGTTGTCTGCACCGCCGCTAGAGACCGATGTCCAGGGTTCGGATCTGACCACAGCCGAAATAATCGAAAGACAAACGAAATATAAAATTGACCCTGAACAGAAACCTGTTACGGAAGAAAATATGTACGAGTTAAAGCCTAATAACGAAGAGGTAGTCCCTTCGACAAGTGGGACAGGAAAATCAGTTTCCCCTTTTTCCGAACTTTCTAAAAGAGATGAAGGCGATGGGAGAAGTATAGCGGACTCACATTCTTCGTACAAAGCTTTGGTTTTAAGTCCACAAGCGCCTTTTTTGCCTGAAGAAGGTGAGGCTAAAGTTGTTGACGTGGCATCTGGGAAGACACAACCACGTAGAAAGCCACCGGTGCCTCGCTCCCGGCCTGCATATACTACTTTAGACTTTCCAGCCAATAAATTATAAATCATAGGCGAGATTTTGTATATGAACTTGTTTGTGTATTGGAGAAAAATAAGTCTGTAATTTTAAGTAATTTATAATATTCTTTTATATTACTTAACTGTAAATATATTGTAAGTGCCTTACTAATAAAATAGTTGAACAACAGTTTAGTTATAATATGTTTTGTCTCCCTCTTTCATATTAAATGACATTTATAAGAGACTGATAATAACGTTTAGTTTTAAAAAGTTTGTATACCTAACTTATATAAAATAATAGAATTTATAATCCCATTATCAATAGTAACTTATTTTAATCTTAAGTGTGTGATTATTATTTTTATTTATCATGTATTTCTTCCAAATAAACCATTGAATATTGTCTGTTTTTAGTTGTATTATTTTCTACTTTACTTAGGTACCTATCTATCTATCTATCTATCTATCATCACGCCTTTTATCCCAGTAGGCAGAGAATATCGAATGCCATTTGTTACGATCTGACACTTATTTCGCTTCTTTTATATTCGATCAATACATTTTTATATGTTCAATAAAAGTACACCTAGGTCGTCCTCTGCCAACATTTTCTTTCATTTCAGACATATAAACCTTTTTAGTCATTCTTTAATCTTTCATTCTGTCAACGTGTTCAAACACGTAGATATTCAAATTGTTTTAAACCCATGCGAAACCGGGGTGGGGTCGCTAGTGTCTAATAAAAGTACACCTACATATAAAAAAAACTACAGATATGAAAGCTATCACGAAATATAATGAACTATGCTTGCCCGTGTTTTTGCGCGTTGTAGCGAAGCGTAGAAAGTTACAAATTATAAGAATTATATTTCATGGACAAGCTACTTTCGCTCATAATCAGGCGGTAGCGAGGTCACATGTCATTTCAGGAATTTTTGTGTAATATCATTTGAAAGGTTGAATTTTTATTCTACGTCCATGACATGGCGACCGACGCACGCGTTCCATCGTGACATGATGGGGAACCCGGTTTAATCCCGCCCGCGTTGTGATAGTATTGTGATTAGTCTGTGATTAATAGAACAACAAATATAATTTGACTAGTATGTGAAAACTAGCCAAGTCAAATGTTGAGGTTCAATAGATCATAAGTTATTTCCTTTGTGTAAATAATTCGACTATTCAAATTTAAAAAGTCATATTTTAAAATAGCAAATATTTTTGTAGCAGAAACAAGAAATTGTGTTTTAAACTTACTAAAGAATGTTATACGTTCTTATAAATACATTTCAGGATTGTCTACAGAACTTAGCACCCATTTAGATCTCAAATCTTTTGTCGGTGGAGCTGACAACCACACCATAATTATCATAATATTGAAGAAACCTAGTAAGAAATAAAATAAGTAATAACATGATAGAGGCGATGATAGAGACAGAAGAAAATTGGGACGCGGTGGTATCATTACAAAGATCATGCGCAGCAAGGAAATTAAAGAGCGCGCAATGGAAAAAAAAAACAAGAGGAACAAGAGAAAGGCGGCCACTTAGAAGAAGTCCCAGTCAAGAGCGAAAGGAAGTAGGAGGAGGGGTTTTAGCCGGTAGGAGTCCGGCACTACCCAGGTCCGGACGTGGGTGTCCAATGCAGGATTTCCCCTTTATACCCTATCTATACCTACCAATAATAAAGTTAAAGTGTTTGTTTGTTTGAACGCCCTAATCTCTGGAACTACCATGTCGGATTCTTGAGAAAGGCTATACATAACATCACGCTACGACCCAAAGGAGCGAAGCAGTAATCATGGAGGTGGGCGGGTCACGTGAGTCGCAGAACCGATGGCAGATGGAGCCGATAGATTGTGGACTGGAGACCGAGACAGGGCCGAAGGAACGTGGGACGACAGCCAGCGAGATGATGTAGCCAAAGTGGTAGGAAGAAACTGGACGCAGAAGGCTCAGGACAGACAGGAGTGGCGTGCATACGGGTTGAAGAAGAACCGCAAGGAACAGCTAGTACTAAATATGAGCTTATTACAACAAATTAAAATATAATTAAGTGACCGTTATTGTCAATAGAAACATGCAACCTTTATACTTAGCGACCTTAACGGAACAACAATATACACTTGTCTAACCACTTGCTACCGAATGGGACCGAATTAAAGGTCATTCCAAATTATAATGCACTTCAATTTCATTTAGCAATCCGACCCGACGTCGCTCGGACTATTATAACCATAGATTTAGTATAGTCGCTCGGGCGCTTTACAAGATTGGCAATACAAAAGAGAAAGCTCGTAAATACGCGTATGTTAAAGCGAGACAGATAGACGAGACCGTTTTTTGAATACTGTAACAGCCTGTAAGAGTATAATTTAATGTTTAATAGACGTGATTAATTATGGTTAATGCAGTGCATAGTGCAGTGCCAGTGTAATGAAAATGAAAAATCCACAGAATTACACATTTACACGCACACTGATGTATTAATTTTTTGGTCTCGTTCTAATTGCGACATTACCAACCTAGCCAGCATACTACATCTATGATTAAAACACATCGATACCTTCAAACAATTTTTCAAATTTTTACTAACTAACCATTATTAACATTCATTGTTTGTTAACTGCCACTATTGACTTAAAACAAAAATCATTTAGCCTTTTTAATTTAATTTAATAAAAGAAGCGATAGAGGTATATCAGGATCGTAACAAATGGCACAGGTAAGTATTTAGGAAGCAATTTATCCATCATTCGCCAGTGTACCTACCTAACATGAATGAAAAGCTCTACCTGACTTTTAGCTTTTAATTTTTTGTGCTGAAAAATTGTTATTTTATAACTTTCCGCAAATAAGCTTAGTTTTAAAGTAATTATTGTACAATAATTTATATAGTACTAACTTTCTGCCCCCGGCTTCGCCCGTGGACATTTTAGAACAAAATATAGCCTATATCACTTAGGGATATCGTAGCTTTCTATTTGTGAAATATTTTTTAGAATCGGATCTCCAAACTTACAAACAATATTAGTATCGATGGTAATATGAATGCAATCAGTGAAAAAGTCGCTGAAAATTTTACAAAATAAATGGCAAAGGCAGTCATTGGGACTGCCCACAAAAATTAAAACTATACATAACGAATAATAACGCCATCAAGCGATCATTTCACAATGTATGTGTCCGAAGCGAAGAATTGGTGGCCAGAAATGCGCAGCTAAAAATGCACGACCCAGGCATACTTGGAAGCCAGTACACGAATTCCTGCCGTACATTCTCGGGTTCCCTCTACCAAAAATCGTTCAACGCAAAAACATTAGACATCGTGGTGAACGACTATGTTCCTTAGATCAATATCAAACTACAAATATGTAAGCCCTGCTTATTACAGCTTATCCTAGAATAAGCTTTATGATACGAACAATAGTTTTTTATAAACTACTTAAGTGTCATTAGGTGCATTGTTTTGAGTTATTGTCTTTGTGGCTATTGTATTTAAATGAATAGACATATATTTCCTATTGAAACAGGTTTGATTTTTTTATCAGTGCTACAAAAATTCCAACTGCGGATGTCTGTCTCAAAAAATATCGAATTCATTTTGATCCTGACACGATTGGAGGCTCCGGTGGGTCTGCACCAATGGTCACCCAATGAATGCCCGGCCCAAGAATGTCCAGCACTAAATGTCCGAGCAAAGGCGGTTTTCGGCCTCCACTGAAGAGCTAACTCAATTTTGATGAAACTTTCAGGGACCAACCTCAAATATTTTTCTAATCGGATTTAGAATCAATTTTTTTTTATAGAGAAGACGACATGTGACCTTGCCACCGCCTGATTGTTAAGCATCTACCTATATAAAAAACAGGCCAATTGCGTTGACGACCCTGTATGGCGCAGGAACAAATTAGGGCGAGTCCGACACTTGGGCGATTTTTATTATTTGGTGTATGTATTGCCATTATTAAGATCAAGCCAAAAAACGCCGAATTAACGTTCCTTATATGGGGTAATTTAACTTAATTTTATTTTTATTATTTTCCTTATAGCGGCCATAGTAATTCACACTCTGTGAAAATTTCAAGTATCTATCTACCTATTACGGTTCAAAAGATACAGCCAACAGACAGACGGACGGACGGACGGACAGCGGAGCCTTGGTTTTCCGTTTCCGAGCGGGTTTCCGTTGCCACCCTTTCTTTGGGTACGGAATCCTAATAAAAATTAAATAATGTACGTTGATAAGCGCATCTCTTGAGAACGAGTGAACCGATTTGGCAATATTTTTTAAAAACAGTCTGAAGAAAAGTTGCCAGGAAAATTTAAATATTCGGGAAAAACTAAAAGCGCTTTTTTTCTATAGGATTTTTGTATGTACTTTTAACATTATATAATAATTAGTACTTATAGATATTTCTTTCAATTTATTTATCTGAACTATTTTTTGTGGACAGACTTTTCCCTTGGTTATCCTGTACTAAGTCGGAGCCGATCAATATGTTCTTAGCATAATAAACAATGTTTATTTATTTAACACTTTAAGGCAGGGATCAACCTCAATAAAAAATACTATTTGCACTCCGGTGGGCGGATGCTTATGTAGGACGATATAAGGTTGAATATTGCTTGGCATATTTTACGTGGTCATGCAGCTACACTTGAAATTTCACTTATTTTGTAGCTTTTTCTTAAAATTTGTTAAAGAAAAACAATTAAACAGTGAAAGTATTCGGTTAAAGTTTTAATAGATTATTCAAGCTATTTGATTCCTAAAAAAAAGTTATATAGTTGTCGCGCAAAATATTGTGAATTTACGCTCAAAAGTTTTTTTATAGAGGTATTTTGCATAATTTTTTTTCAATACACCAAAACACTTATGAAAAATCTATGCGGTTAAAGTTTTATGTAGTATTATTTGCTATCCACTATATTTTTTTGAGATTGAGATTGATTCCTGATACTTCAAAGTAAGCGTTCAAAAATGCCACCCTGCCTTAATTAATATAATTAAAGAGACCACGACCGGATATTACTATACTCGGACACCATAATCTCGCGAGTTATCTTGATGGAACAAACTATTGCACGCACAACTTACACGCTTGTTATTCTGAACCAAATATATTTACATTTTACCTGAGCTATTTTGTAATATATTTAATAATGCATTCGGATTTATTTTTCAAGAATATTGTATTTTGATCATAATCCTAAAAAAACACGATTAGCCATCTCACAGAACATTATAAGTAAAACACCGTATGTAATGTAATAATAATGAACTGTAATGACAATGTTGAGGAAAAAAATCTGAAGATTTGTGGAAATCATATAATTGTATGCTACAGAGCATATTATTTGAGGTTACGTAGGATGCGAACGCCCACTGCGTCTGCACCTGGCACTCCAAAATAGCAACGATTTTATTTATATAATCCGATAAACCACATTTAGAAGCTTTTCCATCTAAATATACCTCAACAGAACTGGCCACTCGTTAGGACCTACCTATATTCTTTCATCGGCTAAAAGAGGGAGACTTGGTCTTCCGCTTGATACTCTTGGACCGTACACGGTTTCGAAAGCTGTATGGCAACCCGTGAACAAAGAAAAAAAAAACCCGAAAAATTTAAAAAATTGGGAAAAACTGATATTACTAAAGTGTAAAGGCCATAATTTGTTAATATGGTCTGCACGGGCAAAGCCGGGGCGGGAACCTAGTTAAGTTTTAATAAAAAAGCGTGAGTACGGAAGCGTATATATGTACCTACATTCTGAAACCTTGCTATTCCCCAAAGCAATTTCGGATAGGCAATTAGATAAGAATACTAGGTATATGTCTAATTTATGATAGAACCAGTAGTCTACACTGTACAGTGTACAACCACCTGCTTCATAAATCATAATATAAAAACACTTGTTGTCCGTGTAATTGAATAAAGCAATAATAGGTGTTATTCATTTGAGCTAATATTACTATACCACCAATATAATAATTTAGGTCTTGTTAACTATAGTCGATGCAAACTGTTATTCCATATAAATAAATATTGTAAAAAAATAATAAATAAGTAAAATTATTATACTTAAAATAATTATATTCCTGTAATTTTTTAATCTAGAAAATCCTTCAGGTCACATTTCAAAAATTTCCACGGCCGAAAAATTGGTACATAAGATTTGTGTTGATGGGAGTTATAATCTGGATATTTTAATCGATCAACTTAAAGTATTAAACGATATTATCCTAAATTCAGTGGACTATCGGACAATTCTGATAGAAGAAAAACTATGGAAAAGTGACACCAACATAACAACGAAAGCATCACTTTCGCCGAGTTAAACCTCCCACAGATCATCTTACTGTACACAACACTAACAAAATACTTTGTCTACGCTCGGTATCCTATATATGTATAATGTGTAATGTGTGGAGCCCTAAGTTATTGATGTGTAACATCTTCCTCTCGCTTACCATTGGCCATCATATGCGACTACTGTAAGGCTCGCTAGTTTTTTTTAGTGTATTAACATAACAGAAATAATTATTCATGTAGGACATTCTTAGGAAGTAGGTAATTCGGTACCTATGTAAAGTAATAAGGTATGCTTTTATATTTTTAACCAAACTTCAAAAAAAGTAGGAATTCGTCGGAATCTTTTGTTTTTTTTTATGTATGTTCCCCGATTACCTACTTGAAGACGCCTGGACCGATTTGGTTTTTTTTTGTTTGAAAGGGTATACTTTCCAGGTGGTCCCATAGTCATCAGGTCAGGATCTGATGATGGTATCAAATCAAGAACTCTTCAAATTTTATAGGCACACATGAAGCGATTTGGGTATTTTTTTTATTGTGACTTGTGCATTGCACATTTTTTTTGAAGGCGGTTTTATTCTTTATTAGAAGTGGTTCTTGTGTAGCTATTTTAAGAAAGTAAATTTAATATTTCTTTTTATATGCATTAATGTTTATAATAATCAATCTGCAAAGATTTTCCGACAGGCTAACTTAAGTCCTTTGCATTAATGTTAGTACCACGTGGCAAGTTTTGGGCCGTGGTACTACTTTTATCACAAATGACAGAAAAGCTACTTTACCTAAATTATGACGTCACTTTGTCGTCTGTAGGCAAAAATTTAAAAATATATATATATATATAAACTGACTCATCAACATCAAACCCTACGACCTACGAAGCTGACATTTTGCACAGAGATTCCCTTTATTATGTAGACAAGGAATAAGGAAGGAAATTTCGGTATTCAACCCCTAAGGGTGTCAAATGGGATAATACGTTTATATGTAAAATCTTATTTCCTCCGTGAATCAACTTGAAACATTGTTAAAATATTCTTCGAAGCAAATAAAAAAATGTGTAATTTTGGATTATTTAAAACAACCCTTAAGGAGGGATGTAGCGGGGTGTAGAAATTTGTATAGGGAAATCGTATTACCTGCGTGTATCAACTTGAAACTTGGTACAAATATTCTTCAAAACAAATAATAAAACACGTATTTTTGGTTTTTAAAAAACTACCCTTAAGGAGGGGTATAGAAGTTTGTATAGGGAAATCGTATAGGTATCAACTTGAAACTTGGTACAAATATTCTACAAAACAAATAATAAAACACGTATTTTTGGATTTTTAAACACGACCCTTACGGAGGGGTGCAACGGGGTGTAGAAGTTTGTTTAGGGAAATCGTGTAGGTATCAACTTGAAACTTGGTACAAATATTCTACAAAACAAATAATAAAATACGAATTTTTGGATTTTTAGAAACGACCCTTAGGGAGGGGTGCAACGGGGTGTAGAAGTTTGTTTAGGGAAATCGTGTAGGTATCAACTTGAAACTTGGTACAAATATTCTACAAAACAAATAATAAAATACGAATTTTTGGATTTTTAGAAACGACCCTTAGGGAGGGGTGCAACAGGGTGTAGAAATTTGTATAGGGAAATCGTATTGCCTGCGTGTATCAACTTGAAACTTGGTACAAATATTTTTCTAGAGAACATAGGAGTTCACCTAAAGGATTTTTTTAAAACAACCCTTATGAAATTGTTAAATTGGACATGGGGAAATATTTTTACGGGACGTGGAAGATATTCATTTATAGCTACCGAATTTATACTTTTTTAACGGGAAATTTACGGGGGTAAAAGATAAAATTAAGGGAAATCTCTGCGTATTTACATAAATTACGTCATTATTCCTAATTCTACGCAAACGAAGTCGCAGGCAAAAGCTAGTTTATTATAAAAAAATTACTGCATAGAAAACAGAAATATTTAAATGAAAATTAAATCGTACCTTAGTTTTTACTTTACGTACCGAATTATTATTTATACTTTTGGTCACTCCTAAGAGCGCAGATTATACGATAACACATTTTTCATATTGTATTTGACCTCAAAAATATAATATATATAAATGCAAAATATCATCGTATTTCGATCGTTACAGATAATTGATAAAACATTACAGTTAGCCATGTATGGATAAGCTTATTCTTATTGATTTAAAGTTCCTGCGACATGGCATTTAATTTTATGTTTTAAAAGGTTGTGATTATATGTGAGTACCTATATCAAAAAGATTTTTTTTATTTATATTTTGCCATTAATGAAACGGCAGTTATTTTCATGTATACAACATGTATTAAGTTTATCATGAATCTTGAAAGTATCGCGATTCAGTGGGGAAATGACCTAGGCGAACCAGATAAGTAACTTTAAATGTATGGGGCCGACTGAAAACCACGTTATGACGAAACCAAGGAGTTTATATACTTATTGTATACAATTAACGCACGCGTATTCCTAAGATCTATGCCGCAGGGACGCCCGGCAAATGTGAAACATCAAAATTGACATGTCATGTATGCTGTAATATACTATATATATGTAATATAATATAATATAAATAGAGAGGCGAATGCAGTACACACACGGAGAAGCAACGAAGTAATAGTATACGCGCCCCGCACACACAAGCTTAATTTTTAGTGTGAAGAACTATATTTATGAGAAACTAGTGACGAGCGTTAAACGTTAGAAAAGTTATTTATCAAAAAAACCATTTTTCCAGGGGAATCAGATAATTCCCCAGAATAAAAAGTAGCCTATAGCCTATATCACTCGAGAGCCCTCCACTTACATCTGTAGAAGAAATCATGTTAATCCGTTGCGCCGTTTTGGCGTGAAAAAGGACAAATAAACAAAATTTCGCATTTATATTAGTTAGTATTTTCCCAACCGGTATTTATTGATTAAATTAATTTATACATTATCTCATACGTCTGCTATTCCATGGTAGGTGGGTAGTTGAATATCGATTTATTGCATTTAATAATCTGTGCACTATAGTGTCGATGCAACGGGCTGGCTAGACGAGTTAGGATACACACGGGCAGTCCCAATATGCCGTGCGAGCATGACAGGTCTAGAGAAAATATATCTAAGTTGACAAAATATATGTTAGAAAGAGAAAGAAATAATGTTCCATAGAGACAAAGCAGGATAAAAGTAGCGTCGCGAACTTTGTCTCTAATTTAAATCACTGCGAATTTAACCCAAAATTGAGACAAAAGTGAAAATTTATTAATTGCCCAGTGTATACTAATATTTTTTATTTATTAATCAACATCACATAAATCAATACTACTTACTTAATAAAATAAAGGTAGGAACTTCAGAAAAAAATAAAATCACATAAAAAAAACAAAAAAAAAAAAAAAAATAGGAACTTCCAATGAACAAATAATAAAGTTGAATCATTCTTTTAAAACTAATTTATGTTGCAAGGAGCGCGCGCGAGTTTTGCGTTTGAGGGATTTCAGTTGCCTACTTTTGTAGGCACTTGTGACCAGTAAGTAGTACCGACCGACTTTTCTCAAAATACCGGACAATGTTCTGTCCGGTATGCCCATTTATTTTTTACCGGACAGGCCTCGAAAATACCGGACTGTACGCTTAAATACCGGACATCTGGCATCCCTAAGTTATGCCCCACATAAATTGGCAGTTCAATTTGTCCGACTCGTATATTAAAGGTGGTAGTTTTAACACACAACACGGCCTTTATCCCTTGCGGTATGGCCAGAGACCCCAGTAACAGTGTCCACTTTTGGTCAGCTATCCATATTAAACAGAACAGGTGGCAACCCTGTTGCTACACTTAATTGATCTAGATGTGTCACTTCTTTAACAGACGTAAATATCTTTATAATGTCAGTATGCAACATCATGGCCTTGCTTGCATCTGGTCTGCCAGTCCTAACATTTTTCATTACAAAATGTGCCAACTCGCAGAGCAAAATTTTTTAAACAACTTTTGGTCCTTCTCCCTCATGCCCACTAACTCATTTTTTGGCAACGACACTATCAGCCGCACTACTAGTAGTGTCGCTGTGTCATGCTAGTATTGTTTATAGGTATAGTTGTATTTGTCTGTCTGTCGTATAAATAATTAAGAAACTCCCGTGTGTGTCCCCAGTGACAGTTGACCCGATGCCCTTGCAGCCGGTCACGTAAGCGCAACAAGCGACAACATTCACGCTCCGAAACTCGAACATATCTCCGCAACTCAGACCAACAAAAAATATAGCCAGATCACTACGGTTGATAGGAAGTGAAGCACATTCAACCACGTCCCGCAAGCTTATCAGCTAAAAATATCTGCAATGGAAATTCGATCGCTATTGCAATCGGAAGCCAATTGTAAACAATTAACCATATTGTATTCTTGTCGCTCGTAATTAAATGACATGAACAAAGTGTCAATGTCCCCATTTTTTTTTTTAAGTAATTTTTTTATTCCACAGCTGTGCGGTAGGGCAGCTAGCGGGCGGTTGTGAGTTTAATTGTGTTATGACAGGAGGTATAATGCAATCCGTCGCAGCATGGTGCTTTACCGTCGTGATCTGTCTATCTTTTTTGTTTGTCTGAGCTCCGCACATAGATTGTCACGGACTCACGGTCGTGAATCGCCCACGGAATTCGGACGGCCTTTTGGCCTTTTGTAATTATAATTATTACATACTTTGTTCAATTATAGTTTTCCTTCTTACGATAATTGTTGATTTTGGGTTCCGAGATGTCTTCATTACTTCATTGTATTCACTGCACGACCTTTATAAGCTTGTGGCGTGGCCAGAGGCAGTGGTAACGATGTCCATGATTTCCATGGAAAGCTTGTTGATGCACCTAAATTTAATTTTTATTCAATTTCCAGTAAAATTTACTGAAGAGTTTTCTTTGCTCTTTTTTTTCTTCCAATTCCTAACGAGTGGCCAGTTCTGTTGAGGTATATTTAGATGGAAAAGCCTCTAAGTGTGGTTTATCGGATTATGTATTTTTAATTATAAAAAACCCATTGGTACATGGCCGGGAGTTTAACCAGTCGGCGATTTGTTCTATATTTGTATGTAAAACTAAATTATACCCGGGCTAAACATACTTCTCATCTAAAGATAATAAACATGTATTCAAGGGGAGCGTGAAAAAGCGTCTCAATATTGCATCAGCTGAGATAAAGCTGCATTCATAATATCTGCATGCTGAATACGGTGACTCATTTATGTATAGCGAGGTAGGCAGATACAAACGATCCTATTTGCTATGATCCTGAGATCCATGTTCCGTATCTTTCACTGTCTGTCTGTCTAAATATTTGCCCCTAGAAACGGTTCCGAAATGTTGAATGGATTTTGATGAAACTCAGCGATTAAGAGTGTAGTGGACCGCGTCCATGTCCATACAAACGGAGAAAACGTTTTACTACCCCTAAATATCATTTAATTTTAACGATTTTGTAATATGTTACTGACATAATGAAAAACTACGTACGTATTTTTTCCTTTTTTCAAAATTCGTAATAGGTCAAAAGTTATAAGCCCCTCAAATCTCGGTTTTTTTGGTTCATAACTTGCTCGTAATAAACCGTCTGTATTTGAGAAACAAAGCAAAATTTCAAAAAAAGCAAAACGTACGTACGTAGATTATAATCTGCTAAAACGTTTGACACCAAAATTATAAGGTTTCGTTATAGTTTAGTAGGTGTAAATCGTTTTCCCCCAAAACGCAATTTTCAACGAAGAACATACCTACGAACACTCACGAGCTGCAGTGTTCTCTGTCGCACTGATGCCCGGGGGAAGAGCGCGCTTGAGACAGAATATGTTTTTCTAAATACCTATTTCGCTGCGTACGCTGAGCTACACGATCCTCTTAAAATATTTTTTTGTCCTTCATAGGTTTTTTTGTCCTTCATAGGTTGCCTTATAGCTCCCGAAACCATGTTACGGTCCCAGAGTACCCAGCTGAAGACCAAGTCTCCCTATTTTAGCCGATGGTATTTGTGAGGCTATACCCAACGAGTGGCCAGTTCTGTTGAGGTATATTTAGATGGAAAATCTTTTTTAGAGTTCTAATTAATTACAATTAATAAATAGTGAGGACTATTTCAATGAGATCGGGTGAAACCGTGAGCCTAATCTTGTTAAAATATATTTATGCCATAAATATTATCTATCATTACGCCTTTCATCTCAAGAGGGGTAGGCAGAGACAACTAGGGGGGGCTAATCGGCTTCTTGGAGGAGCTGGGATGGCAGGAGTAACGGAATTCCCGTAGGTATTCATGCAAAATAGGCGCTAGACGTCGAGTTGCGGAAACTGAGCCCTATTACCAGAGCCAGGCAGAGGCGAATGCCAATTGTTACGATCCTGACATACCTCTTTCGCTTCTTTTATATTCATCATACCTTTCATACATGCTCGGCGATTGTGTGTACTTTTAATATTAATATTGAGTTAATATTTTAAGATCACTTTAACAAATGAGACCTTGCATTGTACAATACGAATGTAATATGTTTAATTTATAGCCATTAGGTTCTAATACATTATATTATTATGACCTTTGATTATTGACTAACTTTAGGAAGTAAATTAGGAAAAAAATTAGTTTTATTTTGGTAGAATTTATTATATTAGAGGGCAAAGGAGGCAAAAGAGGTACATAATATGTCGGGATTGTATCAATGTTAATCTATTGTCTCTGGCTACCCCTATTAGGATAAAAAGATGTAATGACAGATTTAAAATATTTAAAAAATTACAAGTATAAAGGTATATTTTATTAGATTTAGCTCCGTTGCCGGCCCCAGGTGACCCAGTGGAAGACAAAGTCTTCCTCATTTAGCCAATAATTTTTTTGAGACTACTATACCTAATGTCCAGCTCTGTTGAGTTGAGGTATATAGATGGAAAAGCCTCTTTGTACGGTTTGTCGGATAATGTACATATATTTTTTATTATAAAAAACCCATTGGCACATGGTCGCATGTAGGAAACGAACCCGCGACTTTTCAGTTGCGAACCGACGTCTTACCCAGTACCCACTCGACCACCGACGCCCCTGTTTACTGAATTTATTTTCTACCAAAAAAAAAACCATAGCCAATAAATGCGAAAGAAGATCAAATTTTGTAAAGAGGCCATATCCGGAACAACAGCTAGTTTTCAGCTCGATAATTGCAGTGTGGGTGGCCATTTTTTTACGCAGGCAGAGACAATGCGAAAATCTAGTATAGTAGTATATAACTTTCACTGAAGAATAAGAAGTTGAAACAAAAATTCCGATATATGAAACTAGGAAACGCGTGCAAGGTCGAGCGAATAATTATAATGTCAATGTGCAGGAATTTTGTTTCATTTTTTAATACCTGTAAAGAAGTGGAAAGATAGACAAGGAAATTGAAAAGAGCGTGAAATCGGGACGCAAGGTACATGAACAGGAACTAAATAATGTATGCAGAAATACACAACTTACAACTAAAAGTAAAATTAATATACATACTTAATGCTGTTTTAGTTTCATCACTTATGGAAGCGAGAAGCATTGAAAGTAAAATAAATGCAGTGGAAATACGATCTTTACGTAGAATGTGTGATATAAAGCGTATTGACCGCATCCGAGAAGAATGCGGAGTAAAAGATGATGTTGTGAGTAAAATGAAGAAAGTAATTTACGCTGGTTTGGACATGTTGAAAGAATGAAGGATGAAAGATTGACTAAAAAGGTTTATATGACTGAAGTGAAAGGAAATGCTGGCAGAGGACGATCTAGGTCTACTTTTATTGAACATATGTATTGATCGATGGAAATATTAAAAGTACCTACACACAATCGCCGAGCTGTATGAAGGAATGATGAATATAAAAGAAGCGAAAGAGGTATGTCAGGATTGAAGCAAATGGCATTCGATTGTCTCTGCCTACCCCTCTTGGAATAAAAGGCGCAATTTATAGGTTTTCATATAAACAATGCTTACAAGTGTGATTTGTCAGCATTACAGCATTAGATATCAGCCCTTGTCTATGTATTTTTCTTTTACTCTTGCATGTAGCGACCTTAAGGACCTTGACGTGACTGTGATATATTTTTAGCTGTATTGGCTGACAAGTATATACTTGCTATTCTATTTTAAAATTAGCGCCGAAATTTTCGTCTTTATATAAAGAATTCACTGGCCACGAAATATCCTTCAGCCAGTAGTTCTCCTAAGAATGTTTGAGGTCAAGGTAGCGCACAGATCTTGAGAGGGTTTTTGAAGTTAAAACTTCTTTAGGCTTGTTGAGCGATTTTTGGTAGTGGGAAATTTTATGGATTCGCACGACCCGAGAATTGTGTATTTAGGTGTATTTCCACGTATGCCTGGTCGGGCATTTTTGGCTGCGCTGGATGGCGTCATTATACGCTGTCGGCAGTCTCCATGACTTCCTTTGCCTTTTTTTATTTGTTAAGTTTTTAAATGTGTATTCATATTTTTTCATTAATTTTTGATGTTTTTAAATAAAGTTTTAAATAAACTGTAAAGTTAATTATTTTATATGGGTTGTAAAAGTATAATTTAAGACATTAAATTGATGAATGTTTACTTACCTTGAGAGAGTATCAATTTTGGGATGACACGTATGAATCAACAACGACGTAAAGAGGTCCATAAAGGTAATTTTCTCGAAAAGTAATTGCGCCTCCATTTTTGGAGCGGATTTTGGAATGTTTAATTTCTGAAGTTGCATCTACCATTTAGGTCATAAATCCAGATAATCCTTGAATAAAGTCAACACGACCACAAAATATCACATTTTTACATTATTAAATAAATGGTTTTTTTTCTTTTTGTCCGGTTTGTCCTATACCTAGTATATTATAAAAACCCATTGGTACATGGTCAGATGTAGGAATCGAACCCGCGACTTTTCAGTTGTGAGCCGACGTCTTACCGTACAAAGAGGCTTTTCCACCTACATACCTCAACAGAGCTGGCCACTCGTTAGGTATAGTCTCAAAAAAAAAATCATTGGCTAATTGAGAAAGACTTTCCACTGGGTCAACGGTTCCCGGGAGCTGTAAGGTAACGCGAAAGAGGTATGTCAAGATCAGCAAGTAGTAGCAAATGGCATTCGATTGTCTTTGCCTACCCCTCTTGGGATAAAAGGCGTGATTATAAATTAGTGCCAGGTGGATCGGACCACAAAAAAAAATTTCCCCATACAAACTAACACCTCGTTTCACACGTATTTTATTATTTGTTTTGAAGAGTATTTGTACCAAGTTTCAAGTTGATACACGCAGGGATACGATTTTCCATTCAAACTTTTAGACCCCATTTCACCCCCTTTTCGAAAAAACCTTTCTTAGTGGACACCCCTGCACCCACCTTCCAATTTTCATATTTATATCTTCAGTGGTTTATGCGTTGTATGTCAGTCAGTAAGCGACACGACAATTTTATATATTTAGATAAAGACTTATGGTCTAAGATCGTAGGTGCGTCGGTGGCCGAGTGGTTAAGACGTCTGGTATTAACTAGGCAGATCACGGGTTCGAGCCCGGATCCCGGCCATTTACCAATGGGTTTTTTAATTAAAAAACCTATGTACATAACCCGACAATCCACACACTTAGAGGCTTTTCCCCATCTAAATATACCTCAAGGTATAGACAAGGAGGGGGAGACTTTGTCTTCAGCTGGGTTAGCTGGGTACACTGGAACTGTAACACGGTTTCGGGAGCCGTAAGGCAGCTCGTGGAAAGAAAAAAAATCGATATCGGTGAAGAGCCCTTTTTCATACAGCTTAATAATGCCACATGCTGGGTCACACACATATTGGTGACAGCATTTTTTTTTTATTTTCAATTATTTTACACCATTTATTTCATGTTTGGCGTTAAATACATCCTTTGTTCGAACATATCAATAAAATTAAGTGAATTCTTGACCTTTAAACAATGTAATGTTCACGCTTGTATCCAATTAGAGTAGGCAGTGACTAAGAACCTCTACATGTCACTATTCTGACACTTATTTTTACAAATCTTTCTTGCCTTTATATCTTTGCAACGTGGCGATAGACACCAGTAACAGTGTCCACATTTAGCGAGCCCATATCTTCCTATATACCAATTCTAGCTTTTTTCTCCAATTTCACCTATGTGGAAATCGCTGGTTGTAATATTTCATTTTACGGTATCAAATGTACCTATGTTTTAATCCGAGATATATTTATTTCCGACGCATAGATATTCAAATTCATTTAGCCGTTTATACAAACATCTAAATTATACCGCCCCCAACTACGCACGTGATTTGAATACCTACATAAATACAATTATAACTTAGGTATCTCTTAGAGATAGACATATGCTACCGCGGACTTTTTTTTGTAGATAATTTTATTCTACGAAATTCTTTCCTACATCATTTTATTAAGTATATCTCTGATGGATTAGACAGCATACACTACGAAAACTCGCTGGGGATAACTTTTTCCTTGATTTGATTCACTTA
This sequence comes from Nemapogon koenigi, assembly GCA_963924495.1. NCBI lineage: Eukaryota > Metazoa > Arthropoda > Insecta > Lepidoptera > Tineidae > Nemapogon > Nemapogon koenigi. The sequence continues at coordinate 8,953,492 of OZ004648.1, forward strand.
TACTGTTAAAGCTCAGCTCCTAAACATGATAGATCCATGTTTAATACTCGTAAACCTTCCCGGTTAATCAACCTATCTAATAGCAACAAAATGCGTTCAGTAATTTTTGGTTGAAAAGAGCACAGACAGACAGACGTGGTGGGGTTCTTTCATGATGCTTTCCAGTACATATCTAAAGGGTCAATATGTTTAATTAAAAACATGCCCCCCTGCAGGTTATCATTGCAAATAATTCCCCACAGATGTGTAGAAATAGTAGTTTATGATACGGGATCATAATAGGGGTAATTAAAACACAAGTGGAATTTTAAAAAATGAGGCGCGACCGTTTTTTTTAAAAGCATCCACGAGTGTTTTAATTCCAAGTTATGTGCCCGTTCATACATTACCTACTTTATCTAATCCCATGCAATAGTACAAAACAAATTGAACCAAGATATTTTTCTTAATCGACAAATTGGCGACAAATCGCGGTTACCTACTACTGCGCATGCGCGTTAACTGTCAAGTGTCTCCCACATAGGAGTGTCGATATTTTCATTGAGTTTAATGTGGCTGCATAACACATATCCTTTGCCCTTTCTGTATTTAAAAAAAAAACAACATTACGATATCGTTTTTGTATGAAAACTTCGGTACTATAATACATTATAGTATCGAAGTTTGACATATTACAGACGCGTGTATGTAGAACATATCATTATGAAGTATAATTCGATTTTGTAATAGAGATTTTACGGTATAAGAGTAGATAAAATATATAATGTTTTAGCAAGCATATTCAAGGATTTGCCATGTAATTTATTCAGAAATAGACTAAAGCAATGGCTTGTTGAAAATTGCTTTTATATAAAAGAATATGACGTTATGTGTGTAAGTTTACTATTTTTCTTATATAATTTTAATTGTTTTTTTTATTATTATCTATCTATCTATCATCACGTCTTTCATGCCAAGAGGGGTAGACAAAGACAATCGAATGCCATTTGTTACGATCCTGACATACCTCTTTCGCTTCTTTTATATTCATCATACCTTTCATACATGCTCGACGATTTTCCATCGATCAATACATTTTTATATGTACAATAAAAGTACATCTAGGTCGTCCTCTGCCAGCATTTTCATTTCACTTCAGCCATATAAACATTTTAGTCAATATCCTTCATTCTTTCAACGTGTTCAAACTACTTTTCTTCATTTTAATCACAACATCATCTTTCACTCCGCATTATTCTCTAATGACATCGTTTTTTATTATTATTGAATTCTTATTATATTATTGTGATATAGGATAAAATATTGTACGCCTTAATAGGCAGCTCATGTAAAACTATGTGAATCAATAAAAATAAATTTGAATTTGAAGTAGTTTAAGCGAAGGCTTTGTGAGCAAAGCTGTCTAAATGTGAACACTGTAACCACTGTATATTATACAACGTAATAATATAACAGCTAAAGTGTGATGTAAAAGTTAAGTTATCGCATCAGTAGGATCGTTGAAGTATCGATAAAAATCAGATTGCGACAAATAAAGTTTGTTTAGCTGCGAAATGCGAAATCTGAATTCCGCATCTCCAATAGAGCGTTCATAGAAAATTGGGTGGCAAAGATTATCTATATAGAGACCTTCAAAAATACTATAACTTTTGTGCAATATTGTGAAACTGCTGAACCGCATTCTTCGCCATATATACAATAAAATCTAAATCTGTATTTCCATATACCTATTGACAAACATCTAGGTAATTCCTCAACAGAAGGGTTTTTATTATCGATTTCGGTTTTAAAAAAATTAAAATGTTTCTATCTATCTATCATCACGCTTTTTATCCCAAGAGGGGTAGGCAGAGACAATCGAATCATAATGCTCGCAATTGATCAATAATTCTCAATTCTGTGCCTAAATTCCATATTTCCTCATAAGTTATATGGAGCATATTCCTCTTCAGTTTTTTTTACTCTCTACATCTCTTTATTTGTGCGTTAGTAGCCTTATTCTCTACGAATCTACTGGACGAAAAATGTTTAGGTACTTCTAATATAATTCGTCACTCATTATCATATATATAACCAGGTGTGACAGAAGGAGACATAAATACAGTAAGGTCCTATAAATGTTTAATAAGGCCCATATAAGGTGTGTTTGAGTGTCCATGAATGAAAGTAATCGTTCAAATAAACCGGAATTTAAAAATGCAATTTGACCTTGCTCATGTTGAAGGTCTTTTATTATATATATATATCACAAACTGTGTGTCTGTTTGTAAAATACTGTTTATTTTTGAACCGATTTTAACTAATTTTAGCTCGTTTTTAGGGTTCCATACATCTCAAATGAAAAAACATTTACATTTTGGGGGAATAATTTAAACGTAATTTTTTTTATAAGTGCATTATGTACTAATATTATAAAGAGGAAAGATTTGTATTTTTGTGTGTATGTTTGTAATGAATAAACTCAAAAACTACTGTGCCGATTTCAAAAATTCTTTCACCATTGGAAAGCTACATTCACCCTGAGTGACATAGACTGTATTCTATTTTCAAAAAAATTATGAATCCTTACCAAAACTCCAATAATGTAACCCAAGGTGTAAAAAATTACCTAAGAAATTCCTTACATCGCGTGCGCTGCGAAAACTATTGATGATATAGAGGTAGTGGTAGGGGTAGAGGGTAGGGGTAGGGGGTAGGAGTAGAAGTAGGGGTAGGGGTAGGGATAAGGGTAGGGGTAGGTATAGGGTATATTTTATATTGTTCGTAAATAATCCACGGGCGAAGCCGGGGGCGGAATGCTATATCAAATAAAAGGGCTCGTTATAAGGAATACAAATATATTTTTTTAATTGACCGTCCCCCCCTCTCTTTATCTCCGAGAGCACTGAGTCTACAATTTTGATAACAGGAAATACAGGGCCTTTCTTTACAGGAAAACCTAAACGAAAAGCCTGTATTTGTGAGGCTATACCTAACGAGTGACCAGTTCTGTTGACATATTATGTACATAAATTTTATATAAAAAAACCCACTGGTATATGGCCGGGATCCGGGATCGAACCCGTGGTTTGCCTAGGAAATACCAGACGTCTTAACCACTCGGTCACCGACGCACCTTTTCTTTTTTGTAGCTTGCTTATTAATCGCTTACCCTACTTACCTCATCGAGTCTTTCTATTAAACTTTTGTTCAAGGCATTTACAATATAGTCGATTATTTGAAGAATGGAAAAGCTTGTTCCTAAATTTTTATAAATTATTTTCTATGGATTCTACATCAATATAGATTATTTGATTTGATTTAATTTGATATAACCTGTAAAAATCTGTGACCTCTGTTTTCTAATACAACACTTTAACGTTGGGCTATTGATGTCCTTTTTAATTTGATTGAAACAAACGCAGAAATTTATATACTTAGGTACTTTTTGACTAAACTAAACGTGAACTTGCAGCATGGTTCCCATAACGCTGTTACGCTTGAGTTAAGCACAAGAGTGGACTGTAGATTTTTTAACAGTTTTTTTATATTTTGTATGAGATGCGAAAGAGGTAAAGTTATGTCAGGATCGCAGCAAATGACATCCGATCTTCTGTCTACCCCTCCTAGGATAAAGAGCGTGATGATAAATCTATAGATATCAATATTCGCCAGGCCCGAATTTTGAAATTTTGAAGAATGTTGATTGTGGGCATCGTTTTAAAGGGGTTGCTTGAAATTCAACCCCAAAGGGAATGGCAAAGTTTATATGAAAAATAATATTAACATCTTTGTTTTTATAGCAAGCAACCTTCTATAATTTCATTTAGTACAACGAAATAGATTTATTTTAATATTTCACCCGCGTGGAAATAGATGCAAAAAGAAATAATCCCGTGGCTCTAATTTACCCCTCGCCCATTTTCGCGGTATAAAAAGTAGTATAAATGTCATTCTCTGACCCCTAAACTACCACTATGCAAAAAATCATGTCGATCCCGTGAAAAACAAAAACAAATCTATCCCACGGGAACCATATATTTTTCCGGGATAAAAAGTAGCCTATGATCTATCCAGACTATAATCTATCTCTGTGCCAAATTTCATCCAGATCCGTTAAGCCATTCTGGCGTGATTGAGTAACAACATACATCCATACAAACTTTCGCGTTTATAATATTAGTGGGAAAATCAGCAGGTGTGCCGGTGGCCGGTATATAACGGCTGAATTAATTTTGATAAAATGTTTCAGCGATAATTTCATTTATATTTCAGGTACAATTTATCGCATGCGAATTCGTGGTCTGTATCGACAGTCAATAAATAAAATGACAGTTCAAATGTTCAGTAAAAGGTCAAATAAGAATTAAATTTTCAATACATACAAACAATTTACTATTGTGACATCTGAAATTGGATTGAATGGTAAAAAGTTATATAAATCGGTTTAGTAGTTTAAATTAATGGAGATTGCGTGACCTTTTTAAATAGAGCAGAGATATTGAAATGTTCGTTCTCTGATTACCTCTGTGAGTTTTAGGCGTGATCCAATGAAAGGTATGAAGTTTGATATCTACCTACCTACAAGCTTTCCACCCCCGGACTTCAAAAATAAGAAAATTTCAAAATATAAGAAACTAGCTGTTCGCCCTTGGGGTCCATACTAACTTCCATCCCCTAAAAGTTGCATATGTCCTTCGCCCTACGATTCAAGCTTTCTCCGTATCAAATTTCATTAAAATCGGTTCAGTGGTATAGCCGTGAAAGCGTAACCGACAGACAGACAGACCGAGTTACTTTCGCATTTATAATACATATTAGTATGGGGTATAGATTATGTTTTGCATCCCCTTTCTCCTCTTAGGGGTTGAATTTTGAGAAACTTCGAAATACGTCGTTGTATCAATTGATATTAGATCAAGTTTCATGTAATATTATTTTTCATACAAACTTTGTCACTCCCTTAGGGGTTGATTTTCGAGAAACCCCTTTTAAAGTGATGCCCACAATCAACACCACAGAACTTCATAAAAGATCTGTGATCAACACCCTCTCAAAATTTCAATATTTGGGCCGGGCGATGATGAGTCAGTGAATCGGGATATTTATATACTTATATAGATTTATCACCACGCTTCCTAGAGTAAGAGGGGTAGACAGAGACATCGAATGTTATTTGCTGCAATCCTGACAGACAGACTTTGTTTTGTAATATGTAGTGATGATAGTGATAAGCGTGTGAAAATTAATTTTTTTATGGTTCCGTACCCAAAGGGTGACAACGGAAACCCTATTACTAAGGCTCCGCTGTCCGTCCGTCCGTCCGCCCTTCACAGGGATGTATCATTTAAGCCGTAATAGGTACAAACTTGAAATGATTACTAATTACTATGTTTGCTATAACAACAAATAATAAAAATAAAATAAAGTTAAAAATTAAAGTGGGTCGCCATACAAGAAACGTGTTTTTTTGCTCAATCTTAATAATGGCAATACATACAAACGACAAACGTCTAACTAGTATCTGTAATGCATGCAAAACAACAAATAATACAAAGCCAAGAGTCGGACTAGCGCTAATATCTTCGGCATCATTATATTTCACAGAGAGCAGACGGATTCTTTATACATATCGATAAAATAAGGGACAGCTTCCTGACCAATACACAGATTATATGGAGGTTTTTTTCATTATAGATATTGTAATTTAATGAAACTTTCAAATTGATGGATTTAGTCGGCGACTATTCGGAAAACTTGGCAATCACAATTGTTTAGTCTTCAAAATATTATATCCTACTTAGATATTCGTATAATTTTGAAATCACAGACAGTACATTTAAATCGTTTCAAATATTATTCTTCTTTCACCTTTCATTAAAACTATAATATTTTAAACACTTTTAATAAATCGCGTCGCTATGGATAAACGAATTTGTTTTCAATGTACGAAAGAGCATAGTTGTACCTATGTTCATATATTATAGCCGACTCACTTTACACAGTTTATATAAGATTTTTACATTTGATTTTTCGTAATTCGGTACCTATGTAAAGTAAAAACTTATTTTTATTTCAAATATTAGGTAATTTTAAGCAACTAATACGACAAAGTGACGTCATCATGTAGGTGAAAGAGCCATTCTGGCACATTTCTGAAATCATTTGTATTGTTGGCACTTGGCAGTACCACGGGGCACGGACTACCTATAGCACAAACTATTAGTACCAAGGGGCAAAAACGCTACTTTACCTCAATGATGATGTCACTTCGCCAAAACTTTAAAATTATTATAAAAAAAACTAGTGCATAGAAAACAAAATATTCAAATTAGTTTCGTAAGGGTCCTTGGCAGTCGGCCATCTTTTTGTGAAAAATATGGCAAATCTCAATTAATCCTAGAAAAATGACTTTATTTATGCAACATTTTCAACCCAAATTGCTAAAAGTTATTATTTTAAATGGGATTAAGCCATAGTTTTATTATTTATAGCATTAGCTTCGCCCGTGAATAATTACGAACAAAATAAAATATACCCTATACCTACCCCTACCCTTATCCCTACCCCTACCTCTATATCATCAATAGTTTTCGCAGCGCACGCGATGTAAGGAATTTCTTAGGCCATTTTTTTACACCTTGGGTTACATTATTGGAGTTTTAGTAAGGATCCCTAATTTTTTTGAAAATAGAAAAGGTGAAAAAAATTTTGAAATCGGCAGTAGTTTTTGAGTTTATTCATTACAAACATACACACACACAAAAATACAAATCTTTCCTCTTTATAATATTAGTATAGATTAGTATCAATAACTATCAACAATTTGAGTTGAAAATGATAAATAAACTCATTTTTTCTAGGATTAATTGAGATTTGCCATATTTTTTACTATATATAAAAACAGTTTTTACTATACATACCGAATTAATTTTTGAGATTTTAAACTAAGTATATATTTTTATAAGTAGCTTTGCTCGTTTATTACTTTAATTATTTATTTATTATTTTAATTTAATTATTAAAAAATAGATGTTTACAGTCTATCATCCAAAATCATACTAACTGCAGCACGCCATTGAAATAATGTATGATATTAACCTATTATCAATGGCATATTGTCATAACATACTTTCACAGTACGCAGCACCCCCTCTGCGATACCAAGGTATATATGAGAGCGATCCGCCCTTTTTCCTCACAGTCGCAAATTGTACTCCGATATAGCGAGTCCTGAAAGATACTTCAGTCTTTCAGCAGCGCTATTTTCTTTTAAAATCTAAGAAAAAAATCTTTAAACACTTTCCTTCTTTCTATTTCAATACAGTGTGAAATAATATTCAACAATGAATCCTATGGTGAGTTGGTTTTTTTAGTTTTGTTAATTTAGTTCACTTTCTTATTGCTAAATTCTATCAGGATTCTGGATTAATAAAAGAAAAATAAGGACGAATTTTCGAATCTAAAGATTTTGATCAAATTGTGAATTCCGCGAGCATTTAATGAACTGTGTATAAAAACCTTTGTATTTGCAATTTTTATAAGAATCCAAGAATTATATGTTTTTGTAATTGTAATTTACTATTAGAAGTTATAAGGTTGACCAAGAGGGGTGGGCAGAGACAATCGAATGCCATTTGCTACAATTCTGACATACCTCTTTCGCTTCTTTTATATTAATCATACCATTCATACATGCTCGGCGATTGTGTGTGCTTTTAATATTGTCTTCGACCAATAATTTTTTTATGTTCAATAAACGTCCACGTAAAACCACTTTACAAATTATAGAGTTTTTATTTCTCGGTTTCTCTTTCCACGCCAGAGTAAAAGACAAAATATTATTTTTACCATTTAAGGTAATCTTTTAATACATTTTTAAACATATCGCCTCGAGAAACCCTTTGGGATAAACAGAGACATCTTTATAAGTGACAATTTATTTACAAAGATATTTTAAATTCCATATAATAAATAGACTTACTTATATTTATTAAAAAAACGATGGAAATATTAAAAGTACACACAATCGCCGGGTATTTATATGAAAGGTATGATGAATATAAAAGAAGCGAAAGAGGTATGTCAGGATCGTAACAAATAGCATTCGGTTGTCTCTGCCTACCCCTCTTGGGATGAAAGGCGTGATGATAGATAGATAGATTATTAAAAAATCTGTCAGTTTGTCTGTACGAAATTGAAATTTTCATTGAACATTTAAAAGATTGTGAAAAGAAAAGATAGAGAACGCGATAGAGATATCTCTACCTACCTTATACAGCGATGCAGAGCGTGATAACACATAAATAGAGGTAGATAGTAACGTCAAGATTGAATTAGTCCAAAAATTACAATAAATTTTTACATTAAATTGCGTTATTTGACGTGTTACTTACTAGAGCATATCACTATTTTTATCGATTAAAATATACATAAATTAAATTACACACGTCAAAAATAGTGTCTGCAATAATAAATATCCATATAACGATGTGTCATAGATCATTTATGTAAATGTGGTACCTATGTTTCGTGCGTTGATTCGGTGCGCCGGCGCAGGTTTCGGTGTGATAAGTTAATTTATTGTTTTGAATCTGATATACGGGGAACTGGTATTATGCTTTGTTTCTAACATTGCGCTGTCAGGTCGTGCGTGAAATATTTTACTGTAATTTCATTTGGTATATTACTTCATTTCATTTATTAATATATTGTTACTGCTCCGCTCCTTTAGCTCGTAGCGTGATGTTATATCCTCAAGAATTGAGCTATCAAATGCAAAAACAATTTTTCACATCTGAAAGTTCCTGAAATTAGCGCGTTCATACAAACAAACAAACTGTTCAGCTTTATTATTACGAGACGAAATCGTACTTGTTGCTTAGACTAATAATTTTTTTTTATATATTTTAAAATTCATTCCACCTTACTTTTTTTTCTTAAATTTCTTCTTCAAATCTCTTATCCAAAATTTAAATTAAAAAAACAATAATATGTGACCTCTTTGAGTTCAAAGCAAAAAGTTTAATAATGCGTTTTAAAAAAAAACATTAAAACAATGAAATAATTATACATGAGTATATTTATATGTAAAATTATTACACATTCCACTCAATTATCTCGAATTAGGCGCTCATCGAAGCGTATCTAATATTTCGTGTCATCAACGGTAATGCACATCTAGGTTTATGACGAAAATTGGTGCAGCAGTCGAGGTCAATGCCAACAATTACTTCATTACTTCATGGTAGTTGTAATGTCAAGCCTGAGTAGAGATATACAATTTACAATATAAACTTTCTTTGTTGTCCTTGTTACATTTTTACATAGGTAAAATTAAAGCTCTTTCAACCCCATATAACTGACTATTTTTAGATACAAATTTAAATTTTACATTTTTTAAATTGTTATCATAAAATTCATTTGATCTCTGCAATAGTCCAGGCACGGGGCCTGTCTGTGAGCGCATTGTATTTGATGCATTCAGAGATAGGTCCCGACGGGTGCTAGTCACAACACTTTAGATTAAACACCTTAGAAAGCCTCTACGTGTTGGACCTATGTCCCCATTGTTCCCGTGAATTTAGAGAATTTAGAGAAAATCATAAAATATATGACATTTAAAATTCTTATCCCTCATTTTTTTACGCTGACAACTTCATCATCAAAATTACTACATATGGTAAAACCCCGCCGCCCGCGTCTGTGTGCCCTTTTCACACAAAAACTTCTGAACGTATTTTGTTGCGGTTTACACTATAAGATAGGTTGGACCATCATGTTTAGGAACTCGGCGCTAACCTAAGTGAATTGAGTCGGCAAAAAGTTAGCCCCAGCGAGTTTTCATGGCGTATGCTGTCTAATCCGTCAGAGATGTAACAAAATGATATAGGAAAGAATTATGTGGAATGAAATGATCTACAAAAAGTCCGCCGTTGTATATATCTATCTGTAAGCGTATTTACGTAGGTATTTCAATTGTTTTAACCCCACATCATACCCGTGTGAAGCCGGAGGCAGGGTCGCTAGTTAATAAAAAAAAGCAAAAATCAAATACATAATAATATTAAACAATCCCATATTGTTCGTCATTGTTTTAAGCAAGTACTAGAATTGAATTGAAATGACATTGACGCAAAAGCGATGTAATATTCTCTGCTCTAATTAATTTTATGATACATAGAACCTTAAACATTAAATTTTTACTTAAATATATAACATAACGGCACTATAAAAACTTCCCAAGGGCAGGCAGAGAAGTACTCTAAAACTATACATGAAGGAGAAAGAACAAAATTCGAGAATCGAATCCAGTAAAAGACAGATATAAAAATATTATGTTGTTAACCTTAGCATATTGAAAATTGAGCCATCGATTATGGTACTTTATTATCATCTTCCTTTAATTTGCATGAAGAGATCTCTTCGTTATTTTTAATTTAAAAATAAAATGACAATAATTTAAATCTTATTTATATGAAAGAATTATGAAGTACCTACTTTCCGGTGTGTTTTCTCGTATGGCTGTAGAGAAAAGGAAACCATGCAAAAATAAAAAGTTGTTGTTTTTGTGTTCTATTTTTCATCTTAGATGACTTACATCCAGGCACTGCTTTAACCATAATTAATCACGTTTATTAAAATTAAATTATACTTTAAAACAGATATTTTACAAAAATAAGCGAAATTACTACTGACACTAGGCTGTTACAGTATTCAAAAAACGGTCTCGGTTATCTGTCTCGCTTTAACATACGCGTATCTATGCGCTTTCTCTTTTGTATTGCCAATCTAGTAGAGCGCCCTATGTATAGTAAATCTATGGTTTAGATTATTATAAAATATCTAGTTGGTATAAATATAAAATTCAAAGGTCAGATATTATCCCACGTTTCTCGCTCCATTTACAATGCAATGTCAACTACCTTTTTAGTGACACCGTCATTTACATATTTATTTAAAAGTTCACTAGGCTCTTGCTTGTAAACTGCAAATATATGGTACAGTCTCAGCATCCCACTAATATTATAAACGCGAAAGTTTGTATGGATACGTTTGTTACTCAATCACGCCAGAACGGCTGAACGGATCTGGATGAAAGGCACAGAGATAGATTATAGTCTGGAATAGCATGGTTCCCGTGGGATAGATTTGTTTTTTGTTTTTCACGGGGTCGAAATGATTTTTTTGCATGAGGTCAGAAAATGACATATACTACTTTTTATACCGCGAAAGCGGGCAGGGGAGGGGCAAATTACAGCCAACAGGATTATTTCTTTTTGGATCTATTTCCACGCGGGTGAAACCGCGGACAGAAGCTTGTATAGAATAAACCTTATTCCCCATAAATTCTTCAATCTGAGGTTATAAATAATGAACACGGTTGTTGTATTCTTAGAAAAAATACAATATAAGAAAAATTCATAAGAACATTGAATATGTGTTATTTTTTTTATATTATCATATCTCTTGATAATAAGAAATTATACCAAAATTGGTAAATCGTGACAAGAAGTATGACGGGTGAAGTATTTATTCTGAAAGTATAGCAAAGTTCAATCAATTAATTTCAATATTTTTTTTATTAATTGATTTTAATGTTTAATTTATTTATTTATGCATGTAACCGTCTCACAAAATAATATTCGCCATAATTTTACATTTACACCGTTCGTCTTCTTAGGTAGGTATATCTCTAATTTAAATTAACAAATTAGTCTTAAATGTAATTTAAATCTATATTAAAGAGTGGCGAGTCGGAAGTGGCGCATATTAAATTATATCAACACTAGCATTCCGCCCTCGTCTTCGCCCGTGGATATTTATGAACAAAATAAAATATACCCTATACCTACCCCTACCTCTACCCTACCCCTACCCCTACCCCCACGCCTACCCGTACCCCTACCCCTACCCCTACTTCTACTCCTATCCCCTACCCCTACCCTCTACCACTACCACTACCACTACCTCTATATCATCAATAGTTTTCGCAGCGCACGTGATTTAAGGAATTTCTTAGGTAATTTTTTTACACCTTGGGTTGCATTATTGGAGTTTTAGTAAGGATCTCAATTTTTTTTTGAAAATAGAATATAGCCTATGTCACTCAGGGTGAATGTAGCTTTCCAATGGTGAAAGAATTTTTGAAATCGGCACAGTAGTTTTTGAGTTTATAAAATACAAATCTTTCCTCTTTATAATATTAGTATAGATTAATTATGAACGAAGGGAACTTTATCAGTAACGCACTTCAGAGTTAGGTGTTTATGCTTCAGTATATTTTAATATCTCTATATATTCTTTCTCAAAGGTGTTTGTATGTTTCTTTTAAAATTAGGCAGTCTACAGGTTCGATCCCGGATCCCGGCTATGTAGGTACCAATGGGTTTTTGTAATAAAAAAAAATAAAAAAAAATAAAAAAAAACCACACTTAGAGGCTTTTCCATCTAAATATATCTCAACAGAACTGGCCACTGGCCTAATAGATACCATCGGCTGTTCCGCTGGGCACCACTAACGGTGCAAAGTATAGTAAATATAAATTAATAGCATTTTAACAATAAGGACGAAAGAAGGATTTCGTTTCCGGACCACACGAGCGAATAATATTGCCCCTAGAAGTTTACCCAAATCGGCAGCTAAGTTTATAATTTAGAAGATATCTGCAAGTTCTGCTTAGTCAGGTCTGGGCACTCCCCAAGCTTTGTCGTTCGCCTCGAGCCACTCACTGCTTTTTGCCTGCATTCCTTTTCCGATTTAGAAGGGCATGCCCACGCTATGGACATTTTAATAGATATCAATTATAATTCGCCCACTATATGCTTCCTATTTACTTCAGATTATATTACTAAATTGAACTGAAACGATCGACGCGTCGCTTGTCATGTTTTTAATGAATTTCTCGTAGTCTTTCATATTGAATAACAGATTTGTAAGAGAGAGATAAAATAAAATAAGAATAGAGATAAAAAGACATACATAGATACATAATAGTATCTACTTTTGCCATAAACTGGAGTGTACGGACGATATATCGATATTTTTTTTTGACACGTTAAAAGAATGAAGTATTGACTAAAAAGGTTTACATGGCTGAAGTGAAAGCAGAGGACGATCTAGGTGTACTTTTATTGAACATAAATATAAAAAATATATTGATCGATGGAAATTTTAACGAGCATGTATGAGCAATGATGAATATAAAAGAAGCAAAAGAGGTATGTCAGGATCATAACAAATGGCATTCGATTGTCTCTGCCTACCCCTCTTGGAATTAGAGGCGTGATGTTATATAGAATAGATATGGTTGATTTATGAACCTCGAAGTCGCCTGAAGCATTTCATAATTTATATTACCTTCATTGGGCTATCAACAGTGTTTTACATAAATTATTTACGTGTAAATTATTCAGGTTTTCAAAACACCTTTTTTAATATTAACATCAAGTTATTTCAGAAAACCTTTTAAAAAAAAGTGCACCGACTTCAAAAAGTAAGAAATAATGAATATTTCGTCGTAGAATTTGAAGACGGTTGATGCCAAATTAGGATACAAAACTAAGTAAATATCTAAGACGATAAAGATCTGTTCAATATTATCTATGTTTGTATGTACCTACTGATGATCGTAGGTTCCTAATGAATTGTCTAGATTAGTGAATTTGGCAACTAAGTTGTTTCTAATTTGGCACCAACCGTCTTCAAATTCTACGACGGAATATTTATTAATTCTTACTTTTTGAAGTCGGTGCACTTTTTTTAAATGGTTTATTTTACCCTTTTAAGTGATTTTGCTGCCTTGAGAGACAAATACTTAATAACGCAACTAAAAAAATGATGATGGAAAAATATCCTGCGCTGCACCCCATTACATTTAATTAAACGCTAGACCGTCGTCACGAAAATTGACAAATTCGTGTCAATAGCAACCGTTGCTAAGGCTTTTTCTGATACATAATTTTCAGCCGTAAACAGAAATTAATTACTGAATTTCTGAAAAACTACTGAACTGATTTTCGTCATATGTCTGTGAGATAATGTCGAGAAATTATTATGTCTTAAAAAAATAAGTCATCAAAATCGGTTCATATTTTATCGAGATATCAAGAAAAATGTACTTATAAAGTCAGTTTTTTCAAAATTTCTGAGAAACTAATGAGACCAATCCGGAAGAATTATCTGTCGTATAAAAAAGAAACCATCAAAATTCTCCTTCTTTTTTTGGAAGTCGGTTAAAAATAGGTATATTTCCAGTAATTTTTAAATTTTCTATCTCTACTATCTAACTCTAAATCGAGAAAAAATGGGTTTCGTATTCAGTTTTTCCTTTTCCAAAACTATTTCAATTTATGTTATTTTTTTTTAATATTGTATACCTGCAATGTATCTTTCGTCATTTTTTTAAAATAAATTGTTTAAGCACACTGGTATCTTTTAGATTAGGAAATAATGGAATTTCAAGAATTTCAAGAACACAGAAATGAAAACATAAAACATAATTAACATGTGCAGGTCCTTCAATATCCAATTTACAAGTAGTTCCCAATAAAACTGGTCCAGATTACCATCTAAAGATATTTTTCATTCACAAAAATGCAAACATCGCCTTCACCTTTCGGTCAACAATCGATTAAATCGAGTGACATTCGACACTTGTACGCCCTGTAATGAATTCCTCGATACAATAAAATTTAAGAAAAAAAGTGGGTGAATACGTTTGACAGGCGAGGGTAACAAGTCTGAATATGGACTGGGTTTGCTTGCTTCCTGCTTCGAGACCTTGGGGTCGGCCTTCGGACCTTGGCGCCATTCACTTACAACTAAATGTGTGGTCTAAGTGCATTTTTTTCTCATAAGCGGAAGCGTTTTTATTTATCGTATCCGCTTACGCCTCCAACACCTAAAGAGAAAAATTATAGCTAGGCTTCTGTTGCACAACCTTTATTGTTTCTTTCGTTCATTTGATTATTTTATTATTCTAAAGATGTTAAGTAATGCCAGTGATTTCGGTATAATAATTACTAGTCCCTATTAAAATAATATATAATATGCCTTATCTAGAGCGAAAAAATACATTTTTGTCGAGTCTTAATCCACAGATTGGCAAATATTTGTAGATATTCAATAAATATTAACATCAATAAAATTT
Organism: Nemapogon koenigi; assembly: GCA_963924495.1. Classification (NCBI taxonomy): domain Eukaryota; kingdom Metazoa; phylum Arthropoda; class Insecta; order Lepidoptera; family Tineidae; genus Nemapogon; species Nemapogon koenigi. The sequence continues at coordinate 8,968,623 of OZ004648.1, forward strand.
TATATTTATCTATACGATGCGATAGTATCTACATATTTTCTAAATCTATGCATTTTGACAGTTATTAGGACTGGGCTGGATGTTTTACTACAGTTGCAGACAGAAAATATTTAGATTAATGTTGTCTTAGATATATTAGATCTCTCATGCCATTCAGGTGGACCTGAATTTAATCTCTAATTAACTTTGATATACATCTAATTAATATTGTGCAATGAATTATGACCGCAGCTTTTATATCTGATATCCGGTCAGACAAATAAGCCTTTATAACCGCTTCCGCTCATACTAGGGCCACTCGCTCCAATTCCGCTGTCATAGTATTCTGTGGCATGTGTCATGGACCTTATGTAAGTGCGTTGTGAGTTCATTGTCTTCTAACTATTTATATTTAGGTTCTAGATACGGAAAATATTCACGGTTTAATTTGAATTATACTTCCTAAAAAAGTATGACATGCATTTTTGGTACCTGCTGAATACAGTATCGAATATAGTTTTAATTATAATAATAAACACAACATTAAGAATGTAAAAGCAAATACCAAATAAAAGCCAGCAAGTAAAGCCAAATCCGCAATGGATACCTAACAACTTCTATTTAAGAAATGAGACGCCAATTGTGGACTTTGTTACCAGTGCTACTATCTACTGCTAGAGACGTGCGGACGATTGAATATTAAGTATGATACTCGTATCATGGTTTCAGTTATATACACAGGCCCCTTAAATATGTACAAGTAGTTGCAGAGACTTGGCCACTTGTCATTGAGGGTTAATTTAATTAGGTAGGTTATGTCCCGCCTCACAGACTCATCATCGCCCAGCCCCTTCCCAGTCCAAACCGCTAAGAATATGAACAATAATATGTATTTCGTTTTTCGTTTCGAGAGCTGTAAGAAAAAGAAATATATTTCAGCATTTTCCAAAATTCAACGCCAAAGGAATATCAAAATCAAAACCGGGTATCAACTTTTATATTAGGAAATAATATTTTCTGGTTTTTACTTGAAACTTGGCATTTATCGACGCAATTAAAGAAACGCGTATTTCAAAATTCAAACCCTAAGCTGAGAAAGAGGAAAGCTAAGTTTGTCTTTGTACGAAAAAATAAAACCGTTTAAATATTTTTATTAAGTACTAATTGATATAAATTGATTTTAAATTTAAATTATCTTTTCGTGTTGTGTTTCGTTTATTGAATGGACTTAATTAGATTTGGAACTGATAAATTACTTATTGATTATAATAATTATGTTAAATACTTAATCATTTAAACTTAGAATCGTGTGTATTGCGTGAGAGAGCGTTGGCGGTAAACTTTTTCCTTTAGGGTCTGTGATGATACGACCTTATTTTCCTGGCCGCTTACAAGCTGGCCATCATAAATAGCATTTATTTTAATTTTAGAACACGATATTGTTCATTTTAATTCAATAGAACATTGTATGTTATTTTCAAATATTCGATGTGGAACCTAAATTAAAATGTTACTCATTCCTTCACAAACTGTTGACTTAGGCAGTTGCTCTGCCAATTGTAAAATTTATTATATTTCTATTTTATCAACTAAGTAAACAACTAAATAAAATGTATTGAATCAATATTCAAGAACTAATATCTATGTTAATATAAAAGGAGCGCAAATAAGTATTGTAAGTATTTTTATCATACTTTGTATTGTGTTACTTCAATAGCATAACGCCCTGTAGTAATGTGTAGTTCATTTTTATTACAGTGCGCTCCTTTGACGGCTCCTTCTCCTTACGGCTCCTTTCTCCTTTGACGGCTCCTTGGCTCCTTACGGATCCTTTTACTGGTTGTTCTTTTGCTGCTCCTGCTTGTTCCTTCCTTGTTAATTCGACCAATAAACGAATGGTGAAAGTTTACTACGAGTTTTCCTGCAATACCTACCTATCTACCCGGCCTGGCTACCCTACAACCCGACAGGTCATATGATGAAAACCGGGACAAAGTTCGCCTAATGTATCTATTCGAGATAGATATAATGGTACCGCAGACTTTTTTGTAGATCATTTTATTCTACACAATTCTTTCCTACATCATTTTGTTATATATCTGACGGATTAGACAGCATACGCCATGAAAACTCGCTGAGACTAACATTTCCCACCGACTTGGTTCACTAATACTAATAATGCTCAGCTCCTAAACATGACAGTAGGTCCATGTTTAATACTTATAAACCTTCCTCGTCTAATCGTGAAAATTGTGACAGACAGACGCGGCAGTTGATTAGATACAAATATTTAAAATTATACATTTAACATCTGTATTAGATTGGAGCTAGGTGATCTAGTTCTTATCTTGTTTGACCGCAAACCCTGACATGCTTGAGGTTTGAATGGAAACTCGTTAAATTTTAATATGAAATAATAGTCATTGGTAACCGATTAGTCCGGTAAGTTTTACGATCAATAATAAACAAAAACTAGTGACCCATGGATAGAAAGTTGTTTATACAATATTGAATTTTCCCGGGATAAAAATAGCTTATGTCACTCTACAGCTCTGTGCACAAAAAACCTCTAAAACATGTCGATCCGTTGCTCCGTTTGGGGGTGAAAGGAAATATGCACTCCTTGCCCGTGGTACAGTTGGCTAGTTCAGTTGACCGGACAGCGGGTAAAAATTTTTTTCCTTGGTACTGTTGACTGGACTACAAAAAAAACATATTTTCCTTGGTACAGTGGACTGGACTACGGAAACCAACCGTCCTGTTTTATAGTTACAAATATTGCTTACGGAATATTTTAATAAAGGCTCAAAAATCTGCTGTAAGGCAAACCGTGAAGAATATAAAAATATAATATTTTAATAATAATAATACATAATTAAGGACGGCACGGCTGACATCTGTCGAGCATGCCACCGTCCTGGAGAGTCAATCAGACATGTTATTTCCGGTTGTTCTAGTCTTGCCAACGGCGAGTACTTGCACAGGCACAACCAAGTAGCCAGGATTATACACCAACAACTTGCTTTGCGATACAACCTTGTAGTCACGGAAGTACCGTATTACATGTATGTGCCTGAACCAGTTCTTGAAAATGGTCATGCCACGCTCTACTGGGATCGATCTATCATCACAGACAGAACTATTGTTGCCAATAAGCCTGATATTGTGTTGGTAGATCGATCAGCGCGCCTTGCAATGATAATCGATGTCACTATCCCACATGACGACAATCTTGTGAAAGCTGAGACAGATAAACAATCAAAATATCTTGACTTGGCTCACGAGATTGTCGACATGTGGAATGTGAAATCGGCAATCATTGTACCGATAGTCGTGACGGTCAATGGTCTTTTTGCTAAGAGTTTTGACCGTCACCTTAGGAGACTTGAGATTGACAGTTGGGTCAAGGGTCAGATCCAGAAGGCAGTACTCCTCAGTACGGCCCGTATTGTGAGGAAGTTCCTCTCTCTGCAGCCCTAACCACCGGTAGTTTGGGTATTAACCTCGCTTCCGGGGGGATAAATCCTTTTTTTATATTTTTATATATTTTTGTTTTTTTTTTTATACCCAAATATGTAAAAATATAATTTAAAGAAATATGTGAAATAAAGAGAATAATAATAAATAAATAATAAAATAAGGGCGCAGGGCGGCTTGTGGCGAGCCGTGGGTGAGTAACGACACCGTCGAACCCGAGTGCTCCAGAGAGTAGGTTAAGGCAGGCGTCCCCACTGCCAGACCTGAGACTCTCGACCCTGGCTTGCCTTAATTGGTTGTCCAGGGTGGAGTCGTTAGAGTATAATATTATGTATTATGCTCGGGGGTGGAAGTGTCTAAAGGCGTAATAACGGGGAAGCTATATGTGAAACCGGTGTCACACCTCTCGACACCCCCAGCCGCTTACACCAATGTTGCCTGTCTTACTGCCGGCAGAAATGCTTAAAAATGGTGGTTGTTTTAGGAGGCCCATTTAGTAAACGGCGAGTCACCACCTGCCAAGTTTACGTTTCATGAGATGAATGATATATATGATCTGCAGGTGACCGTAGTCTCAACCAATAAACTTGATAAACCAATCCATTTAACATCTCAAAACAATAGCCCGAATTTAATTTAATTTTATCTCAGCAATAGTCCAGGCACCTGACGGGGCCTGTCTGTGAGCGCATTGTATTTGATGCATTCAGAGATAGGTCCCGACGGGTGCTAGTCACAACACTTTAGATTAAACACTCTAAAAGGGCCTCTACGTGTTGGACCTATGTCCCCATGCAAGCCTTACAAAGGACCGGGTATTATGCCTGTGAATTTAGAGTTACATAATAATAATATAACAGTGAAAGATTGTCTAAATCGGTTCAGTAGTTTTAAGTTTCTTAGAAACAAACTCGCACATTATTTTCTCGTCGCATTTTCTTGTAACTCAATATTATTTTAATTACATTTTGCGATATATAAAGCCTAATCCACTATGGATTGAATTCCATTTTTTTTATTCCACATTAATCCATTATCCATTTTATAGATTAGAGTAGAAACTTCATTCTCCTTTTCTTTCTTCTGTTTGATATTTTAGCGTTTTTGGAATTTATTGGTATTTAATGCTACTTACAAAACTAGATTCAAAATTAGAGGTGAAAAATTTAATATCATAACATAACTATTATAAATATAAAAAAGTACTAAAAAGGTTTATATGGCTGAAGTGAAAGGAAATGCCGGCAGAGGACGACCTACGTGTACTTTTATTGAACATATAAAAAATATATTGATCAATGGCAATATTAAAAGTATACACAATCGCCGAGCATGTATGAAAGGTATGATGAATATAAAAGAAGCGAAAGAGGTATGTCAGGATCGTAGCAAATGGTATTCGATTGTACCTGTCTTGGGATAAAAGACGTGATGATAGAAAGATAAATAGATTCTATAATGACCTAGGTATTAAATATGCTCTAAATACCTCAAGATTGCTTAATGTAGTTTTATGACATAATCAAATTCCTACATTCTTAACGCTTAGGTCATCACGCAAGTATAACCTTAGCCCTTTTGTAGTCTAATCATCTGTGACTAGTCGGCAAATAGTCGGTCATTTTGGCACCGTAGTCGTTAGTCAGCTATTCGGCCAAACCACTAGCTACCCCACTAAAAGCAACTATGCACTAGATTTCCACCCCGGCTTCACGCCTATTTATTGAAATCTGATAAAATAACGACCCTTAAAAATTGCTTTTTCGATCGGATTTCTCTGGTTTCAGTTACAAATAATTTGGAACCTTATAAGTATCTACCTATCTTTGTAACAGTGAAATAATATATTCCAATCGGTTCAGTAATTTTCAAGTTTACTCCTTACAAACATACTCGCACATTTCCAATGACGTATATAATTGCATCATTGCACATTTCTGTTTATGGCAAATTAATGTTTACTTATGAACATTTATGCCAGTGTACGTCAGTGTATTTAGCAACATTTCTGTTCGAATGTTCATTCTAATTTAATTTTTTTGACAGCTTTTTTGATTTTTTTTTTAAATTTGTATTTTTTTATGGAATTTTATGGTAGTTATCCGTCAAAATGACAAATACCTACGCGAACACGAATATGCTAGCTTTCTGCCCCGGCTTCGCCCGTGTAGCCCATATTAACTTTCATTCCCTATCATGGTCTTGAGTTCATACAAAAATCCCATAGAACAAAGCACATACCAGTTATCACGAATTTTCCAATTTTCCGGGTACTTTTCGAATTATTTTTTTTCCCTAATAATTCAGACTATTAAATCTATCATCACGCCTTATTCCAAGAGGGGTATGCAGAGACAATCGAATGTCATTTGTTACGATCTTGACATACCTCTTTCGCTTCTGTTATATACATCATACCTTTCATACATGCTCGGCGATTGTGTGTACTTTTAATATTTCTATCGATCAATACATTTTTTATATGTTCATCAAAATACACCTAGGTCGTCTTCTGTCAGCATTTCCTTTCACTTCAGCCATATAAACCTTTTTAGTCAATCTTTCATCTTTCATTCTTTCAACGTGTCCAAACCAGAGTAAACTATTTTTCTTTATTTTAGTCACAACATCATCTTTCACTAGGCATTCTCTAATAACATCGTTCCGAATGCGGTCAATGCGCTTTATATCATACATTCTACGTAAAGACCGCATTTACACTGCATTTATTTGTTATGTACATGATTTTTGGACAGAGATAGTTGGAGGTCCTCTTTATCCCGGGAAATATTTAATTATGAAATAGAATTTTTAATAAACCTCTTTATTGCCCGTACGAATCCTGAACAAGTCGCTTGTTTCACAACAAACACTATATCAAGTGGCTTAGACAAGTAGATTATAGCCGGAGCTATACAACATCGTTAAGGAGTTGGTTTAAGATAATACTAGTTATATATCACTCGTTAGGTATATAGCCTTACAAATAACATCGGCTAAACGAGGGAGATTTGATCTTCCGCTGGGTACCCTGGAACCGCAACACGGTTTCGTCTTTTAGCCGATGGTATTTGTGAGGCTATACCTAACGAGTGGCTAGTTCTGTTGAGGTTATATATTTAGATGGAAAAGCCTCTAAGTGTGGTTTGTCGGATTATGTAGATACATATTTTTTTTTATTAAAAAACCCACCCGTGATCTGCCTAGTTAATACCAGACGTCTTATCCACTCGGCCACCGACGCACTCCCGGAAATCTATCGGGAAAAATTCTTATGATACATTCCTAAAAATTCAAACTTGCTACCGTTTGACATACGGTCACTGTTTCTGATCACGTCGTCGGTCAAGAAAAAGAAGTACAGGGTTATTTTCAGAATAAGTATAGACGTCAACTTTACGTGCACTATGAAACACGAGAATGTGGTTTCTTTTATCGGGTATCGCTATTTTATTTCATGTTTATGTTATATAGAAATAATTATCTATCTTTCATATTTGTTAAAAGGAGACAAAACATTGTACAACATTTTATTATTGTGTAATAAATATTATACACCCGTGAAACTTAAATATAGAATTAAATGTCCACCCAATTGAACACCTGACAATAATCCTGCATTACAACAGACAGACAAAATGTAATTATATAATATTTAAATATCTAGGTGCAACTGCGTTGATATAGGCAGGCAATACCTATAATAATAATAAGACTTCAATGTAGGGTTGCCAATGTTATTCTAGTTTTTACCTGTTTTCTCAAAATCGGTTTTTTTAGTTTTGGAAAATAATAATAAAAGAAACGAGTTATTAAATTCTTATCTATTTATCTATATATCTATCACGGATTTTATCTCATGAGGGGCAGTCAATGACAATCTAATGCCATTTGCCATATCTCTATCGCTTCCTTTACATGTGCAATGTGCATCGATCGTGAGTGGCATGAAGTTTTCCATGGTACTATTGGGCAATGGGACTACGGTCAATTAAATTTTCCCTAGTCCCACCAATGGGACAACGAATGGGACTACGGAAAAAGACGGTAAACATAACCCTTAATCATTAGAAACTTGAAACTATCCTTTCTACAGGTGTGTCCAAAAAAAATAAAAAAAAACAACTAAGACCATTATTCATAAACGTATTTTAGCAACGTTTTTGTTAAATGTGTTTTGTTTCTTTCTATTATTAGTAAAGACAGGTTTGTTAGAGAGTGACAAAACAGATTTTAACTAAAACGCTTGTAAAATGTGTTTATGAATATGACCATAAGTATCTGCATTATTTTCTAATCACTCTTTAATTTGTCTAAGCTACATTATCATGTAGAATTGCAAATTAAGAAAAAGAGATAAAGGATACGTGAAATCATATTTATTAACGAATTACGACGAGAATTGAATCTCAAGGAAAAATAGGTCCTTAAAACTTTAAGTGAAGGAATATATCTCAAGGAATCCTTCAATAAGAAGTGCCTCAAAGAGCAAGAAGTGTCTAAGTACCTGCTTCAATTCTTACAAGTAGACAACCCTGTCGAAATGCGAATTACAAGTTTTGTAGATAGCTGCCGGCACCAATGAGATTATTTAGTCTAACTAGGTCTAGTTAGTACAAATTATAGACCGAAGGATATGTCAAAATTAAACCAGAAATTTATTCCAATAATGATATACTTAGCAGTGATTTTACAAGAGGTTTTAACTAATGTAAATTTAATTTATTTTGACATGATGCATACATTTTCTTAAATTTATAACTTTTGCAAAGCTTATAATCACATTTTTTTATTTAAATCGTCAAGGAAGCCGATTACAGCTAAACGGTATAACCAATTTGGATGGGAAAAGAAATATATTATATCCTAGATTAACAAGTGTATACATATAAAGAATTGATTTCTTCTTATATTAATCCATATCCATGCATCCGAAATCACAGGCAAAACCTAGTATTATAGGAGATATATCCAAGTCTTCGTATGTACTAATAAGAGCTAGTTTGTCTTTAATAAACCAATTAATTGTTTCAGATCGTATTCGCTTGCTTGGCGGTGGCATGTGGTGTAAACGCTAACGGACCATGGCAGGGACCTCCCGCTAACATCGCTCTCTCAAACGATGGTCGTAACATCCTTGATACACCCGAAGTAGCACACGCCAAGGCAGCACACTTAGCAGCTCTTCAACAGGCCGCATCAACCAACCCCAACCCCCAAGACGATGGATCCTACGACCCCCGTTGGGACAACGAAGAGTACTGGCAACAAGCTGAACAACCCAAATGGAACGCTGGTCAATCATGGAACGGTGCCCCTGCTCAACAATGGAACAATGCCCCTGCTCATCAATGGAACAGTGCCCCAGCCCAACAATGGAACGGTGCCCCAGCCCAACAATGGAACGCTGCCCCAGCTCACCAATGGAACGCTGCCCCTGCCCAGCAATGGAACGCTGCTGGTCCCGCCCCAGCCCCTGTAGCTGAAACTCCAGAGGTAGCCCAGGCCCGTGCCGCTCACTTTGCCGCCCTCGCCGCAGCTAAAAGCGCAGCTCCAGCACAGGGTCATCAGCAATGGAATGCCCCATCCAACCAATGGAACGGTGCTCCCGCTCAGCAATGGAGTGGTGCTCCTTCTTGGCAAGGTGCCCCAGCTCACCAAGCTGCTAACATCCGTCTGTCTCATGATGGTAGCCAAGTTTTGGACACTCCTGAGGTAGCTGCTGCCCGTGCCGCACATTTGGCAGCTCACGCACAAGTCGCTCATGCTGCTCCCGCCCACCCCCAACAACATTGGTGAACTTCTTAAACCTTTCTTCTTCCAATGTTTCAGCACTGTACAAATAATAATATAGTACATGTATAGTGCTGAAGCATTTTTCCTTCGATCTCTCTTGTTTAGGTTGAATTTTTTCCTCAAGTGCAAGTGCGTCAGCCTATCTCTATCTCGTGGCTTTTTGTTACTTTTATAAAAATTCTCTATTGAATGAACATTTTGTACATAAATAAAATTTGTATGTATGTATGCGTTAAATAATAAAAAACTGTATTGAAAATATTTTTGTATATCATTTGAAGCCCAATTTTACCTCACTCATTGTAAGCCATGACGTTGCTCTTTCCCCACAGATTTTACCTAAAACTTTTGTGCCATAACACAGAAGACAATAGTTTGGTTAGAGTTTAGAGTCTATATTCAGTTGGTGCTTGGAGTCTATAATATAGATACCATATAGAAGGGATGTTATAAAATGATAATACTTAGGTAATATATGAGATCTATATTTGAAAGAATGAAGGATGAAAGATTGACTAAAAAGGTTTATATGGCATAAACAAAAGCAAATGCTGGCAGAGGACTACTATAAAGGTGTACTTTTATTGAACATATAAAAAATGTATTGATCAAAGGCAATTATCAAGTATACATAATGACATACACCGAGCATGTATGAAAGGTATGATGAATATAAAAGAAGCGAAAGAGGTATGTAAAATGGCATTCGATTGTATCTGCGTAGTCTCTTGCGTGATGATATATAGATAGATTTGAATACCATGGGGGTAGTATGGGGGCAAAAGGCGATATTGATCTAAGAGGCAAATATTAGAAATGCAGATGGCACCTACCTTTAGTACCCAACTGACCTCGATAACCGTCGTGTTGTCGATGTAATTAAAAAAAGTTACAATGCAATAGCAAACATTTGATAGCAGACATAGTGTTTGCATACCTACCATTACTAATTACATGCTAGACAACAAACGTGGCTCTGGCGACCGAGCGATGGCGGTATAACCATACACCTATCTAGGAAACTGGCTGGAAGGGCAAGCCTGTGATCTACTTTAGTCTCAAAATGTCTGGTGCAGAAGGCAAGGGGAAACCACTGACTATTCTTCCTAAGAAAGTTAACCATGGCGAGTCAATACAAGGTGCGTCGCGCTGTAGACAGCCATGATTGACCACGACTGAGAAGAACTAATTACATAGTACCTACGATCAACTGAGAAGTTGAGGGATACAAAAGTCCCCTTTATGTAAAACAACTAAATACAAAAAATACAACCATTATAATAAATGTGAAAATGTGTTTGTTTGTCCCTCTTTCATATCAACACAGAGCAACGGATCGTCGTAGATTTCAGATAGTTGGATGACCGGAGTGTGACATAGGCTACTTTTTATGACACATTTAAACATTTCCACGGGCGAAGCCAGGACGGATAGCTAGTAATTAAATAATACAAGTCCTTTTTCCCCCTGTATCGCGACGCTCATTCGTCGAGTGAGGAAGGAGCCAAGTCTGTAATTTGTATGGGATAAACTATTTCTATTTTCTCTGTAAATAATCTACCTGTGTCACTGTAGTTTAGCATATTTACTTATTCAATATATCTAAGTTAAATCGCCGTTATTTTTTCAATAAGTGGTAAAATAAAGAATTATTTTGCCCAAGTTTTCTTTTTCATAATCTATCACGAAGCTCTAATTTTTTTTAAGCGCTATTATCAATGATATTCCTCGCGTTTTTTGGTAGCTATTTAACAATTCTAAATATTAATTATTTCATGATTTTGATGATAAATGACGTTATTGGTCAAAATAATTTTATTTCAATTTTACAACAAATATTTCCTATTCAATAAAACCCATTGAAAAAATAACGATATATTGAATAAGTAACTATATGCTAAATTACAGTGACACATGTGGATTATTTACAGAGAAATAGGGAATTAGTTTATCCCATACAAATTACAGATATAGCGTCCTCACGATTTTAGAAGTAACCCACCTGGACCACAGAAAAACGAACAGGACAATAATGTCAAGACTATATGCAGACGTTAGCCCTCTTGACAATCAGGCAGCACAATGAATATTCTCACGAAGCACGCAAGACTTTCAACATAAAACCAATTAATTGAAGAATTTAATCAAAATAATTATCAATTTTTAATTATAACAATACATAACGTAGCATGTAAACATGTAGTTCAGATATACATCTATTGACAAATCGAAAATATGTGCACGTGATCGTATCATAGCATTCCCTTCACAGTATTAATTGTACGCGGAAAATGATTGCATATTTATCGATTATAGATTTGGGACAACAATGTGAGTCACGCATGTTCCCCAGAGGGTTAGACAGAGACCAGGGATTTCTATTTGCTACGATCCTGACATTTCTCTTTCGCTTGTCATATTCTTCATGCATGCTCATCGGTTTAGTGTCTTCTAACCTGGCCTTTCTTGAGGACGCTTCCTGATTGATCTGCATACATCCACGGAGGTCTTTCCTTTCCAACTGTCCCTTTTACACAGGCCTTATAATCGATCCTTTCTACCTTCATGCCCAAACCATCTTAGCATTTGTTTCTTAATTTTCGTCATGACATCTTCCTTCACTCACCCACAATGCTTTCTTAGCTATTTGTTATTTTATCTTTCAAAGTCACACCACACATATTTCTCAATGCTTTCATTTATACTGCCATTCACTCGACTTTGGTATTTCTTCTGCCATGCCCAACACCTCCACGCACAGCCAGTCGTGCTCTTTGTGATACACTGACGAGCAATATAAAAAAAACTTGCAATGTGCCTAAAAAATCTAGTTAAATTTGTTTTGTCTCCATTGGATGTTTTTTTAAAATAGTTATTAAATACACTTGAATGTTGCTTTTTACGTCAAGCGTTCACTCTCTTTTCTTTATCATGCTGACTTTTTTATACTAATTATATATTTTTATGTATAGAGTATAGACATACCAATATGAAAAGCTCAATTCTAACAAGCTGTTCGCCCGTGGGACCCATACTAACTTACATTGCCTATTATACCCCCTAGGGGGTTGGATTAATAAAAAGTATCATATGTCCTTCCCTAGGGTTCAAGCTCTCTCAGTATCAAATATCAGTATTTTCGCTTTTATAATATTAGTATGGATATGGATAGTATTAATTATGCTTACGGCCTTTCTTAGGGTAGGCAGGCACAGACCAAAGATATCCACTGGCTATGAGCTTGACACACTTCTTTCACCTTATTCAAATCCATACATTTCTCATGCATTCTCTTCGATTCTGGTGGTTTTTTATTTAAATTTTCTTCTAAATCTTCAAATATTTGAAAATATGGTAATTATGATAGCTAATTCGACTGCGCAGCGTAGTAGAGTCAATGTTTCAGTCAAATATATGTCTTGTCTTGAAAAACCTGAAATATTTTTTTTTAAATAAATAATTTAGAATATTTAGGTACATTTGGTTTTGCACCCCATTGATGTGCCATAGAAACTACTAATGCAATTAGAAGAATGTATGTAACAATTAGTTTTTCGTTCAATGAAATTACCCCGGCATAATATTTGTATATGTAAACCCTTGTTATAAATAAGTACTTAGAGTTACAAAACCCTAATAATTGAATACAATTGTATCAATCATTATTTATTTGAAGTGATACTTTCAAATCAAAATACTTATGCCTACAAGCTACAAGGCTAATCATTATTAAATGAAAGGAATTTCTGTTTTATAGAAGTACTTAACGAACCAGGTTCTGCTTCTGACCTCGCATGTATAGGTTCATAGAAAAGATACAGGTTTAGCCTGTGAATGAATACTAGTAACAATTCCACGAAGCAAAAGAGTCCGGGTTCAAAATCTAAGTTTGGATTGTCTCTGCCTACTTGATTGACATACCTACTACCGTGTGTCAAGAATCTAGATAGATAGATTGATAAGTTATTGTGGTATAAGGTTTGATACCCGTAGCATATAACATCTTTTTGCACAACACAAATCAATGCAATACAATATAATTTACAGTTATACAGAAAGGAAAGTTCGGAGTATGTACTTATGTATCTAAATATACCTCAACAACCTGGCCATTCGTTAGGCATAGCCTCAAAAGGGTACCCAGCGGAAGACCGAGTCTCCCTATTTTAGCCGATGGTATTTATATAAGCGGTTACAATGTATGGCCAGTTCTGTTTAGGTATATTTTTATACCTATATTTGTGGAACTCTACACATTTTTTTTAAATACGACGTTTTCATCATTCGGTGGCAAATCCTAATCCCAACTAAATAATATTATAAATGGAAAGAAAACTACAAATTTGTGCTGTTTGGTGTAGAAACTCTAGGTCCGTGTGGTTCAAATGCCAAAAATTTTATTAAAGATGTATCCCCTCGACTGATCATCTCTTCTGGTGACAAGAGGGCTGGCTCCTTCCTCGCTCAACGAATCAGCATCGCGATTCAGCGGGGAAATGCAGCCAGTATTCTTGCGCGGACCTGGTTTATTTAGTTATTTTTAATCTTTAGATTTGATTTAAGGTTTTTATATTAATAAATGGAAAGTGTATTTGTTTGTTTGTTTTGTTTGCCCTTCTTTCATTTCAAAACAGTCGACGTGGATTAATTTTGCACAAAGAGACAAGGCTCTTTAACTTGGTAATCTTTCAGGATCAATTCATATGTCACATGGTCACATGTCACAAAATATTCACAGGCAAAATTTTTGTAGAAGTCTACAGATCCCTAAAAGTGTGACAGAACCATTAACAACTTTGTTGATGATAATCAATGTTTAAACAAAATGCACAAACAAGCTGCACTAACGACAACACACAATTACATGTCATAGTTGTATAAAATTGTTCTACTTTTTAGCGGCGACTTTTTAGTAACTAAGCAAACGACGAAAGAGTTACACAGCTATTTTGTACTTTATCCATATTTTTGGTGCCTAAAGGTAGGTATTAGAATAGATAGCTATACAGGCAGGATTCTAAAAACCTAACACCGATCAACGGACTCTAAAGTCCTTATAATTATAATTTACTTATAATCCAAAATAGTAAACTGTACCCAATATAGGTGTACCCACATAGACTCATTTAAAAAAAAATTAAGTAATGATTTTACACATACATAACTATTGGTTAACGAATTTTTGGAATCGGTTCATTAGTTTGAGAGATTACCCCTTACATCCAAACTTACAAACTTTACTTTATAATATTAGTAGGTAAAGGTATAGATATAATAAACGGTCCCAGGGTACCTAGCGGTAGACCAAGTCTACCTCTTTTAGCCGATGGTATTTGTGAGGTATGGCTGGGTAACCTGGGACCGTACATGGTTTCGGGAGCTGTAAAAGGCAACCCGTGAAAATAAATAAGAACCGGCCAAGTGCGAGTCGGATTTATTTTTAAATTGAATATATAACTAAATATTCTGTGAATATTTCAAGCGTCTACCTGTTGCCGTTATCAATAACGAGCAAAAACGAGCAAAAAAAATGACGTTTGTTGTATGGGAGTCCCCTTAAATATTTATTTTATTCTGTTTTTTAGTAATTGTTGTTATAGCTGCAAAAGAAATACATCATCTGTGAAAATTTCAACTGTCTAACTATCACGGTTCATGAGGTACAGCCTGGTGACAGACAGACAGATGGACGGAACAGCGGAGCCTTAGTAATAGGGTTTCCGTTTTTACCCTTTGGGTACGGAACCCTAAAAATATATAATAAAACAAAGCGATAAACAAAAATAGGACTTTACTCTAAACCACCGCCAGTGAGGTAGTATTCCAAAAAATAAAGTAAACATTGATAAAAATTAATATTTTAATTTAAAGTTAAAATAAACTTTTACATAGTTTTATTTTCAGGACAAGAATGATGGTATATCCATTTAGAGATGCGTTTTCTAGACCCAGAAAATTTATACATAAGGTAAGTAATTCATTAGGATTTGCTAATTTCACCATATAATTTCTTCCCATGGGTCGTAGAATGACTCTTTATAACCTACTAGATTGCCGCCCCCGGCTTCGCCCGCAGAAACTATCGAACAAAATAAACTAAAGTATAGCCTTAGCACTCAGGGATAATGTAGCTTCCTATTATGCTATGAAAGAATTTTCAAGATCGGATCAGTAGTTTTAGAAATTACCCCCTACATCAAAACATACAAAACCTCTTTATAATAGATTAGTATCAATTGTAATTCTATCTATCTATCATCACGCCTTCCATCCCATTTGTTACGATCCTGACATACCTCTTTACATACATACATGCTCGTATGAACGTTCAAACATACAAACAAACTCTTCAGATTTATATAATCTAGTATAAATCAATAAATAGCTCTGTTAAGAAGAGCTGACGTGAACATCCGATATATCAAAAAAATTTAATGTCGAACGAATTTAAAAATTTATATATGTACTAGCTGATTGCCCGTTACTTCTACTTCGTACGCGTTATATTAGGAATTCAATTCACCCCCTTGGGTAGGTAGCGTGACGTTCGAGCTATAATATTCCCCAAGAATTGGGCTATCAAATGCAAAAAGACCGGATGTGGAAACCCATATTGATTATTATATATTAGATCTATTTTGACATTTTCTTTTTAATTCAGACGTCATGGGCAGCGCCTCCCATACCACCTCCTTGGTATACACGTGAAAGCAATGCCCCATATCGCAGCAAAAGTGAGGTAAGAATCTAAATTAGGTTACTTACTCTTTGTTTCTAACGCTATTAGTACCTACTCTTTGAGTATATACCAAAGGAGACATGAAGCGTGTAAATCACCGAACAATTTTTTTTGCCACTTTTGGCGGGGGGGGCGGAGGTAAACGCCTAGTACTAGCCCCTGTACCACTGTATTTTTCTGTCGTTTTATTGTCGCAACGGATTTTACGTTATATGATGATTATGTTATAATACAAACATAATAATTACAATTAATGATTGGAAACACTACGTTTGACGCCCTACATCGCCTTTCCCGTTTAAAACATCACAATTAACTATTTTCCTAGAGCTCTGTCTTGCGACACAAAACGATACCAATGAAATCTAAGGTAACTGGTCAAAGGGGAAAAAATTGGCGAAAGGGGGAGCCCCCATTAGGCTTAGTACTCTATGGTAAGTACTCGATCGAGTAAACTTGGGAATGCTAGCATACGCCATCTGTTGGCGAGTAGCTAAACTTTTTTTATCAATGTCACCAATTGAAACTGTATAAAGAAACACTAATTAGCTAAATATAGAAAATAATGTTTAATATTGCCATATTTAATCCCATATAAGATAGATATTCCAAATTATATACAACTACCTTCTCTCTAGGAACCAGTATCCTGCCTCCGTAGTAGACGTAGTCGTATATGCGACTGTGGCAATGCAAGAAAACATGTCCGGGAATATCTTCTCACATGCACTTTACACGGACTACGTTACATTGGAGAAGGAAAACTGACCTGGTTGGAAAGGTAAAAAAAATCTTAAATAACAAGATAATATTAAACTTAGTCAGTATGAAAATCAGTTACATCTAAGTTTTATGAAGCCCTGAGAGTCATCAATTTCACGCGTATTTTCAACCGATTTCGCGACTCAAGAATGTACCATTTTCTAGTATTTATCCTATAGATAATTTCACATACCTACCTACTTTATGACAACATTAACTAAAACTATCTATTTCTAATAGTTTTTGTATAATACTGGAAGAGCATATGTCCGTTTTGTGTATTTTCGAAAGACCGATTTTTTTGTGAAATCGTTCTTTCTCATGTTTCTGGTACGTGAATCTTGACCTATCTCACCTTATCATTGGTTATTTTATCGATTCTTTTTGCAATTTATCTCTCTAACAACTTTTTAAATTTGTTTGGTTCTCATGCCACTTTCAAAACCACGATTGTAAAATAGATTTTTTTTATTGTTCTTAGTAGGTAGGTACCTAATTAATTAGTTTAGAAATTGGTTCTTGTATAAATTGTTATTATTGGTTTTTTATCATATTATTGTTAGATATTATTTTTTACTTTTATTTTTATTAATGTTCTGTTGTAATTTTAAGAATGTTAAGTTACAAACATGTACAATGCATATTATAAGTGTGGACGTTGTGTTGGGTTATATATAATAAATAAATAAATAAAATAAGCCGCGCGGTTTACTGACTTCATTGCGCTAACAACCTTGCTCTTAAGTATATGGATTTCTTGTAAGAATTTAAACCCCTATAGAGATTCACGATAGCATTTCACTAAATTCACTATCACAATATACAAGACATTGTATTGTTATGAAATTCTCATTTTGAAAGTTATATTTTAATATATTCTGTTGATATATAATCTTTTTGCAATGCAGCATTATTCGCAATAGTTATTTTGTTATTGTTTATTGGAGTCAAACATGCAATACATGAATACTTCCATCTATCTATATTAAATTGATCGATGGAAATATTAAAAGTACAATCGCTGAGCATGTAAAAGGTATGATGAATATAAAAGAAGCGAAAGAGGTATGTCAGGATCGTAACAAATGGCATTCGATTGTCTCTACCTACCCTTCTTGAGATAAAAGGCGTGATCAATGCTGGATTTAGAGGTCGGGAGGCCTCGGGGCAACAAAGGAGTGAAGGCCCCTGGCCCCAAATTATTTTCCATTGGAGTGAACAAATATAGAACGATGATTTCTGTTAATATTTAATATAATCATGTTTGTACAACGTACTGTAAGTAAAGGTAAAACGCGAAAAAAATATCAAAGGAAAAGTTTTTTACTAGTGTTTACTAGTTTGAATTTGAATTTTTTTTTCGAAGTCTGTATTGTGGGGGCCCTTCTTTTGTGGAGGCCCCGGGGCTGTTGCCCTAGCCTAAATCCACTGGGCGTGATGATAGATGGATAGATAAATATACTATCTATACTAACTTTATAAAGAGACTAGACTTTCCGCCCCCGGCTCCGCCCGTGTATATATTCGGACAATATAAAATATAGCCTATGTCACTCAGACATATCGTAGCTTTCTATTAGTGAATTAGAATTTTTAGAATCGGTTCAGTAGTTTTTGAGTTTATTAATTACAAACAAACATACAAAAAAATCAACTTTATCTATAATATTATAAATAGATAGTAAATTTGAATGTAGGGGAGTAGTGGGTTTTGGAGAGAGCTGGACCAGGTATAGACCTTTTTTCCTAGAAATGTCCTTTTTTTTTTTTTTTTTGCTCATCAATCGGCAATTTCGGTGTAAGCCAAGAAAAAATTTCTAAAAAAAAAAAAAAAAAATTTACACTTTTTAGAATCGCGTTTTTTCAAGCTTTTCAAATATCTAATTAATTTTTTCATAGCTCATCGTTTTACAAAGTTAGAAATTTGTACTCGGTACTATTGTCCGCAATCTTCTTTAGAATTAAAATGGGTTATCTCTAACAAATATTCACAATACAATCCCTTATATTTTATCTATAGACGAGTCGCTATTGTAGTATGTGGACAATGCCAGAGATATCGATAACAGTGTGCACTTTTAAAGAAACAAATGTTCGCTTTATGAATCCTTCAAAACAATACACACATGCACACATCTTCATACAATGCCAGATATACTGGTAACAATGTTCACTTTTTTGCAATCCCTTATATTTTTATCTATAGACTAGAGTCGCTATTGTAGTATGCGGACATTGCCAGAGATATCGGTAACAGTGTCCACTTTTAAAGAAACAAATGTTCGCTTTATGAATCCTTCAAAACAATACACACATGCACACATCCTCATACATTGCCAGATATACTGGTAACAATGTCCACTTTAGATAAAATTATAAAAGGCAATGACTAAGGGAAGCCGAAAGAAGTGTCTCACAGTGACTAATGAATGAGAAATTGTTAAGTAAATAGCAATTGCAATAGACCAAAGGAAGTAATAAGATAACTAAAATTCATTAGATAAACCTCGCAACGCTCGGCTCACGTGTGAGTCATGTTCAAAGACCTTTATTTGCTTTGTTGGCTTGCGCTATTGTAGTATGTGGACAATGCCAGAGATATCGATAACAGTGTGCACTTTTAAAGAAACAAATGTTCGCTTTATGAATCCTTCAAAACAATACACACATCTTCATACAATGCCAGATATACTGGTAACAATGTTCACTTTTTTGCAATCCCTTATATTTTTATCTATAGACTAGAGTCGCTATTGTAGTATGCGGACATTGCCAGAGATATCGGTAACAGTGTCCACTTTTAAAGAAACAAATGTTCGCTTTATGAATCCTTCAAAACAATACACACATGCACACATCCTCATACATTGCCAGATATACTGGTAACAATGTCCACTTTAGATAAAATTATAAAAGGCAATGACTAAGGGAAGCCGAAAGAAGTGTCTCACAGTGACTAATGAATGAGAAATTGTTAAGTAAATAGCAATTGCAATAGACCAAAGGAAGTAATAAGATAACTAAAATTCATTAGATAAACCTCGCAACGCTCGGCTCACGTGTGAGTCATGTTCAAAGACCTTTATTTGCTTTGTTGGCTTGTTTTAACATGTTCAAACCATGCCGGATGCCCCCCCACTTATACCGTAGGCTTATATAACAAAATTTTATCGTATTCAATACTCACTTGATTTCGTACGTTCGCGCAGTGTGTGATACTCAACCAGTTAATTTGTTTGTGTTTTATGTTTATAACTTTCGAGTTTTATAACATTAATTGTTGTCATATCAGTGCAAAATGGAGGTGAGTTCTTTATCTTATACTTCATAATATTCGCGTGACATGTACTCTAAATTACTTTTTCATTTCATAATTGTATTCTTTCATACCCTTACGCTACGTCCATTATACAGCAGTAACAACGTCCACCTTTTGTCAGTTATTTATAAAAACCCAAAAATAATGACAGCTTTGTCACATACCATATGAATACTAAACATTTGGATGAAATTATGAGATATTTACATGTCTTATTACGATCAGTAATTTTTAATTAATTTCTTAGTCATTGTATGTTCATTTCAGATTTCAACAAATAACGTTACCCAAGATATAATGTCTCTAACTAGTGATGAAATAAAATCAATAGAGAAATATGTTTTGTTAAGCAGGTATCACCGCTTTATCCACATGTGGTATACAGCCAATAAACTAGATAATTCGCTGATCAACGATTGTGATATAATACCATATTTTACACCATGCCAACAACACTATTTATCTTCGGAGTCTAATGATCAAATAGATGGGGTATTACCGATGCAAGCATATTGCACAATGTGCAACAAGATTTTAAACAAATAAATTAACTTGTTCCAGTTCACTACAACCGACTTGTGTACCAACGATTACACATTAAAGCATTATTATAATGCCGGTCTTAGCGATGAGGAAGAGACTGGCATGTGCAACCCTTCATATGTGAACACGCGAAAACGGAGTAACAATATTGAAGAATTTTTTGATAAACCAAATAAAATTAAAAAACCCCAAGATGATGTCTTCCTGTATAACGCGAGCATCCAAAGGTGGTGTCTCATACATTTCCACTAACCTCGATGACGCGCCGAAAGCAAGACAGCTCATAAAAATTGAGGTATATGATATGGAGAAATTAAATAAAATATCACCTACAGATCATTGGAAAAATGTCGACATCCGCTTGAGATATTACGTAAACAGTGAGACAGACAAACATTACCAAAACACACGTGATATCATATATCAAATTACAAAACAGATCGCATCCCAGAATGATTGCAAGAAATGTTTCTTTGAAAACAAATAATAGATAATTTTTTTGCTTTAATATTTTCTAATACCTAAGAAACCCCTAATTTTTTGTGAGATTAAAATATACCTATAAGTAATTTCTTTTCATTTATTTTTAATTTACTTGCTCTTTGTCTCCTATTTTAAGAAAAAGGTTCTCTTAGCAGAAGTGCACATTATCTACGTATCTATGTATTTTGTACTTAACTGTCTTCTATTGTTGTCATCCTTTTTTAAATTCAACAGAACGGTTGATAATAGTGTTGAGAACTATTATATTTGTATGAACAATACTGTTTTTTAATAAATATTACAACATTATTTTGTGTGTGTTTTTTTTTATCCAGTGGTAGACAAAGTCTTTCTCATTTAGCCAATGATTTTTGAGGCTATACCTAACGAGTGGCCAGCTCTGTTGATGTATATAGATGGAAAAGCCTTTTTGTACGGTTTGTCGGATAATGGACATACATTTTTTATTATAAAAAACCCATTGGTTTAATTGTTTAATAAATAAAACTCAATTTAGTATACATTTTTTTATTTTAGAAATACATATACAAACATGTTTCTTAATAATAAATCATTATATAATGTATTTTTAGAAAAACATCTTACAAAATCAGTCATTGTTTTACCCTTAAACTTAAAATAAAGATATACTAGACAATATTCCCCACAAACTGAAGTAAAATCATTTTGTATTCTATCCGAATTAAAAGTCCATCTTTTTGAATTTCTGTTTAAGAAACTTAGATGATATGAAGAAGGCTTACGCCCATAAGAATCGAAATACTCCCCCACACCACCATGACCTAGATACATCGCAATCCAATGAGAGCCAGGTTTCGTATCAGGATCCAAATTACTAATTATGTAACATGGTTCTGACACAATTATAGGTAGCCGATTAGCAGGATACACACTAAATTCAAACTCTGGTTTTATCTTTTTCATAAAACTCTGAATCTCTCTTGTATCCATTACAATATATCAATATGTTTATATCAACGGCTTACATATAAATGACAATTATTTTGAAAGTGCGTTATTTTATAACTTCAGATAATTTAACTGCTATAATCTACATTTACATCTCGGTTTTTATTTATTTCTATCATATTATCAAATTCAGCATATACCATACAGTTAACTGTTTGTGTGAGACAATTTTCAAAACGGACTTCCAATCTAACGCTACCATGTCTTATTAGGTTCCAATGTGATGTTGAGTTGGCTGATAAATCAGGAGTTAAATCAAAAGCCAATAAACAATATCCTTTTGCAAATGATTCTCTTGAAATCGAATTTCCTTCATTAAGGAAATGAATACCAGTCCCCGAGAATAATGTGTGATATGCTGTAGTGAAAGTATTCTTATCAAATGCTGGTTGTAGGGCTTTGGAGGGAATCTGCTGACCGTCTATATATAAACTAAATGTGTTTATTCCAAAGTTAGCAAAATCAAAGGGGTTTCTTGTAAGGCTACCATTAAATGCTACATTATTTACAAAACCGACAATACATCTCTTAGGTACCTGCCCAAGAAAAATATTATCAAGGGATTTCCCCTGAACTCCTGCTGGTAATGTCAGAACCTTCACTTCGGCACGCGTAATTGGATATTTAGCAGTAGTATTTGCTAAAACTTTTTGATGTGCGAGCAATACCGATGGGTTAATCCGTGCTCTACGAATTAGTAAAGTAGCATCAGTTATTTGTACTTTAAATTTTAAGTCAGCATTGGAACTCATAAGATTGAAGTTTTCTCTTGTGCGCACTAACTTGACTCCGATTTCCACTCCATTTATTAAAAACTTTTCCTGGTTGAATATATCACCATGTAGATGTCCAATCATTTCGACCTCTTTACTCTCTTTAGTCAATTTTTGTCTTTCAGAAAAACCACTATTGTTTTCATCTGTAGAATCCATTTTCCCAGGCGTGTCGGCATACCACAACCCACAGGTTAGATGGGACTCTTTAGCCGCTGGGCCATAGTTTAATAAAGTTTCTATATAAGATCGATATGCGTATGTATTATTTGGCGGAGACACCAACTTTTGGTTTAAATATACATCAAGTTGACTAAACAATGAATGGAGCCAATTATTTACTGGTGCAACTGTCGTTCCAGCTGCCACTACTGAAGAGTCTTCATTTAAAACCTTAGCTTTGATATGAACTAAAGTGTGAGACAAATCAATGTAGTCGTCCCCCGTTCCGGGAACTTGAAATTCAATTGGACCATTATCACTTAACGATGAAATAGGTTTGTAATGAATCCAATGTCCGCTCTCAATACTTGTTTGTGTGGATGGAAGAGCAAATAAATCTAGCTCTGATTTAGCACATTCACACGAGTGATTATGTAAGAATGACATTGTTTAATTTACGAATATATCGGTTAATTTATTTTTATTTTTCTTAGTATTGTTCCTATTGGATGTTTTCGAATGAATGGCCCTTCGCGAGACTCGCTTTCTGCTTTTATACCCAGATCCAGACATAATTGAATCAATTTTATTATCTGCCCTTCGTTTTAAATTTGAACTAACTTCTTTAAAACGATTCTTAATTGATTCTTCCATGGGTTTCGTTGCAGCCATATCCTTCAGAAGCCCAACACCCGCATTCAAGGCTTCCTTACCGACAGCTTTCGCCCCACTCGATATAAGTGGTAGCACAGACCTAAATAGACCCCCCAAGAAACTTCCGATTCCATGACCACGTTGATGAAGCGCACCTTTGTAGATAACCCCCACCCCCGAACCAGCTTGATGTGTATAATAGTGTTCGTAGGGGCAAATAATGTTATGTTGATTTGTTTTCATCTTACTCGCTTAAAATGAAGCTTAACACATGCAGTTCCAAACTCGAATGGTATTTTTTGACCAGTACTCGAGTTTATATTTATTTCAAGTGTGTCAAACTCTCTACGCAAAACAGGTAAATAGTGAGCCGGAGTGAATGTGCACGTTTTGTATGTTCCATATACATATTGAGAGGTATCTAGGGGGGTAATACGTAATAATGAGGTCATAACATCCCCCACTACTTGCGGTTCAACTATATCACAATATACAAACAGTTGTGAAGGTAAACCTAACGATAAATTAACTGGATATAATCCAGCTTTGTTGAGAATATTTCTATATGGCGGAAATCCAAGCTGTAGGCATAGTGTTGGCGATAGTCTCACTGATATAACAGATTCGCTTTTGGGTAAAATAGAAATGTTTTTTGTCAATGTGTCATATATAAACTCCGCGTTATTCATTACTATATTGTTTTCATTTAGTGCACTCAGAATGTGATTAATGTTGTCATAATTGGTTGCTAGAATCTGACTTGTGAAGCTCATGATATCTAATGACTGCTCACCGTCAATAATTGGATGTTTTTGAATATAGACACTGTTATTGCCATCTTGGACTGTTAGCATGGTGCATGGATATTGAAACTCTACAAGCCCGACTGTCCACTCTCCCTCTAGTTTAATAGTTTTAGGTAACTTAACACAAAAAGTACTTGTTTTATTATTGGGGAAATAATCCATTGAGGCATTACTCAAAAGAGTCAAATAAAAACTATGTTCACTCATATTTTTATAGTACTTGATAAAGGTATCCAACTATTAAATTTGCTGGGATAACCTTTCCACTTCACTAACACTTCCCTTCTGGAGCCAGAGTTCCGGGAACATATTATTTTATCTATTTTATATTCAAGTGTAGGATCGTAGGTTATTTTCTGTAGCTCTTTTTCATAAAAAGTTCCGGTTATTGGTTCGTTCTGTAAGTCTTTTAACGTGTATACAACCCAAGGTGTTCTTTTAATTATGTTTGAAACCACAAATATTTCGTCGCTCCAATTACTTTCATACCCCTTTTTAAAAATATGCTTATACTTAGTTATTCTTACGTGATCGCCTACATTTAGTCTCGCGTGCCCCCCAACGAGTGGCTGATGATTTTGTCTATCATAAAGATTTCGCCAAACCGACATAATATTAGTAGAATCGACATCACATGGACACATTTTTATACTAGAATGCTTGCTATGATTGTATGAATAAATTAAATCTTCTAAAATATCTATATATTTATATGTATTTTTATGAGTAAAATAGCGCCACATTTTCATTTTTAAAGTCCTTTGAAAGCGTTCAACAATGCTTGCTTTAATATCAGGATTATTTGTGGTATAGTAATTAATATTTTTACTTTTAAAAAATCTTTGAACATCTTTGGAAACAAACTCGGTACCCTTGTCTGATTGAATGTGAGTGGGGGTAGCTTTAGCTTCTAAGAATATACTTTCAAAACATTCTTTAACTGTTTCAGAATTTTTTTTCTTCATAGGTCGCACAAAGGCATATTTACTGAAGACATCAATAACACACAGTATATATTTAAATCCATCATTATATTCACTATAAGTTCTCATATCACTTAAATCAGCTTGCCACAATTCATTGTAATTGGATAAAACGTATTTGTTTCTAGCAAATTTTTTTTGAACTGGTTTATGTAGAGTGTATGTTTCCTGAGACTCCAGCCATTTTTTTACTTCTGTTTTGTTCATTTTCCCACTCATTTCCTTTGCTAATTTATCGATGCTACTATAACCAGCAGGATGTGAGATGTCATAGTAGATTTTATTAATTTCTAGTATGGGGTCCATCTTTCCCAATCAATTTTTCTACCTATACTGTTCGATCTTGGTCTACTAGAAAGAGGTGAACTCGGTTTTCTAAATTCTTTCGCATATAGTCTATTAATATATGAAAGTCTTTTTGGATTGCCTATACATGATAATGGTAGATTTAATTCTTTCAATACCTCACAAAATTTTGGCCACCCATGTGGTTCACTTCGTTTTAATGGTCTAAGAATATCACCGATTAAGTCCTTTATGTTCGATGATGGTATAGTTTCGTTGTTAATTTTGATACAGCCAGTTCGATCCCATGAGATTTTGTCATCATTATCCAGAAGTGTATTTACAAGCAATTCACCTTGCCTTTTATATGTTTTCGGAATTATTTTTAATAAAAAATCTTTAGAGAAGTAGTCTATTTGTCTTTTACGAATCGCAGATGTTTCCGCGGGTGAAGCCTCTGCCGCGTCTTCCCCCTCTGCGGAAGTGTTTGAAAATGCAGCCTCTAATGTATCCCCGCTCTCTTTATGTCTCTGAACAATGTCATCAGTTATTATTGGTAACTTGATTGGCTGTCTTTCTTGTTCCGCAAAGTGTAGATATCGTTGTAAGGATTGTAGATAGAGTGCCCACTTCTCACGATCATTTACTTTGCTATGTAAAATTTTTCGCATTTCCACATCTAAACGTGATGAGGGATTTTCTGAAGTACTTTCTTTTTTAAGTCTATCCATGAATTCAGGCTCAATTAATAACATTTTTTTAGCATTCTCCATTTTTATAAAATTAGCTTTGTAACATCGAATTTAAGAATCCACTTAATACCGTCCCCAAAATTATAGGTAGAAAAGCCCCACCTTTTTGTATAATTAATCGTTTTCTATTCACACCTTTATTGCCCTTAGAAATGAGCTTTCTTAATATATTTTTATATTTACTCAACTTTTGCTTTTCTTTGTCTTTAAGTTGAACTTTACCATGTAAAACGTTGTATATACATTCACAAATACAGTTTATTTCTTCATCACTACAAACTTTCAGTACTGCTTTGCGATATTTCGGTTTCAGTGTATGCAATGCTCGTAACAATTCCTGATGTGTAGTTACTCTCCCATTCATTATGTATGACTAACATCAATTTCCTGTTGATTGCTATATTTATATCCCTTTCTTGGTACATATACAGTACAATGTTCATTATTTGAAAAAATATTCGTTTTGAAACGACATGTGTCATTGGTGTTTTGTTTCAAGTCAATCATTAAATATCCATGCGGTAAAGCAGTGGCATCTTTATAAGCATCCTCAAGGAACTTTGAATTCTCTGGACAAACTTGACGAGCTAGATATCTTATTTGTGTTCTATCTCGAGGATTTTTGAAGTATATAATGTAGCTAGAATTGAGTGAAATATCACGTTGACCTTTACCTTGATGAAATAAATTTTGTGTGATGTAAAACACACTTAGATTTCTATGATGACTCCCCTTTGTGAATATATCAACAATACGACCGTCAGATTCTCTCATCAGATCATCAATAACTATAAGTTGTGGTTCTTTACCATCAAACATACTAAGATCAGGAAGTCCTTGGTGATAATAGACATTACTTAAATTATAAAGAGGTTGCATTTCATCGTAACACCAAATAATTCTTGAAAATACTTGATTGCAAATTGTGTCACTGTATTTTAGAAAATTTGATACAAAGATTGACTTTCCACAACCACTTGGTCCAGCCACAATGGCGGTAAATGGATGAATGAAATGAATCATTTTTTATATAGACTACTATAATTTGAGACGTCTTAGGAAAGACTGAGGGTTTATTAAATAAAACATAATTATATAAAATATAAAATATAATAGTCTACAGACAAAAATATATTATACAACTGTTTTAAAACAAAAAGATACAGTTAGATATGTTTTAGCATACAAATATGACATTTATTATCAAATAGAAGTACAGTAATTTATACATAAATTCTTATAAGTAAAAAATATTCTACACATAGTTAAACAGACAAAAAATACATTATACAAATGTTTCAAAACAATAAATACAGTTAGGTACATCTAGCATAAAAAAATAAAATTAAATTGGAAATGGTTTATATAATGATATACATTCAATTATATTTCAAAAATAAACTATAATAAAATAAACTAATTAACTATATTTTCTAGAGTAAGTACATTAAATTTAACAATATGAAAAACACATTTTTTATTATATACTTTCTAACAAAGGTAATAAAATTAAATATTTAATTCCGTAAACTGTAATGTCCCCAAGAAATTGTGTCAGTTGAGTTAGGTAAAACATACCTTTTTGTATCACTATAGGAAAGACAAATCTTGTTAATTTTCTGTGTATAAACTGCGTGTTTTATAGACTTAAATCTGTACATCTCAGACATCTGGATATTTTTATTAAAAAGGCATGTTTTATAATCCCCCATATTCATTTTCTTGCTTACGGATTTATTTACACCTTTAGCTTTAGCTGTAAATTTATTTTCGACATTTAAGGCATACATTTTGGCTCTAAGGCCAACAAATTCTAATAATAACTCCCCACTATTTTCATCTTTAAAAAATCCTAGCTGTTTCTTATTTAATAGTGGAAAGTTAAAAATATTATCAATTGAATAATCTGATGTATCAAAGTACTTGTCTAAGTCAGGCTTTATATCATAATAAAAATCTTTAGTAAAAATTTGATATATCAGACTATCGGTATCGGTGTATAACAATTTTAAATTATTCTGAAATTTCTCCTTCATATACTTGTAATGAAAATTGTATATTAAAGTTTTTGAAAGATCCAAAATACAGAATCCTAAATATATTGGTTTATTATAAAATAATTTCAGTTTATTGAGCTGAATTGCTACTAAATTTTCAGAAAAAATTGAAAGACTATGAAATTCGGGTTGTGAGATATAAGTTTGTGCCCCTCTCACTTTACCCCTATTATACCAATGAGTCACTAACTTCACATTAACCCTCTTTTCTATATTTTCCATCGTCTTTCCGAAAACAGAATTATTCATGAGCTTGTAAAAGTCTTTCTGAAAATTATTAGTTGCAGAAGTTCGTAGGCGTGTATTTAGGTCTATATAATTCCTCAACCATGGACTTTGTCTAAATTTTAACACTCTATGCACTTTTAATAATTTCATCCCCATGTCTAAACACTGCTTTAAATTTCTGTAATGTATTATATATTTGATTTTATTATTTAAATTAGGTACTAACTTGTAATCTTTCGTCTCACCTATACATATATTTTCAGGACACAAAGGTAAATCTGAATGGGAGTCATGTATACAGTCAGGGTATTCCAGATCAACTTGTAAAATGTAACCAACGTTAGAAACATCCGAAATGTTAAAATCAATATTGGAATCTACCCATTCAAACTCACCAATTGGTAAATATTGTGACATAGCCCATCCATACAAGTTATTAGCATCTAAATATATGAGATATGAGTCGACTTCATTTTTATTATAACTACTCATATACTTGTTATTTGCTTTCGCATATCGGTTGCTACATTGTGCTACTCCGCCCCTAATACCCGCCTTTACAAAAGAGATTTTATCAAAGTCTGTTAGCAGTTCTAACTCAATACCAGTGAATTTTAACATAGAGTCCCAACTCAAACCTGGGGCTGTATAGTAATGAGCTGGATCTAACTCATATGTGCTGAGACATACATTCCGAAAGTTTTCGAATATATCAGCTAAAAGTAAAACATCTATTTTTAGATATAAATCGGAATAGTCACCCATATTTCGACATTTAAAATGTTTCCAAACCTTTTGCGCATATGAGAAGTCCTCAATTGAGACGTTGCTACTTGTAATTGTATTATAAAAATACCTATGTTCTGGGAGTGATTTTAATTTGAGAGATTCAAATGATGTCATATACTCATAGGGGTAAACTCCTTTCCGCTTTATGAGATTAAAATCTTCTTGTAATGGAAAGAGTTTTCTTAGCTCACAAAAATCATTATCATCTAAATTATTTGCAAGATTATTCAAACTACATGACAAAAACTTAAAGCTATCTATAAACCTTAAATCAATTGTATTGTTATACATTTTTATACGTTTTGAGAAGGATATATATTTTTCTTTGGTTTGAGGAATTATATTGACTTCACCCTCGACAAAATCTAATGCGTGAACAATAAAATGAGCATCATAATTACTTAAATTATGTAATATGATCGGTACAAATCGCGGTACTTGGAATTTATTTATACAATTATTATGTGCTATACCGCCGCATAGACTAGACATAGAATCATGATATATACTATAATCTTCACGGTCCACCAAAATGTTTCGATTACATATATAACAATTGTCGGAACGTTTAAAATTATTTTCATCTGCATTAGAAAGAGGGGGAAGTGACTTTTTAAAAAAAATTTTTTTGCCTATTATTTTAAGATCTTCATATAAACTTTCCATGAAAACCCTCGCGCAATTATCACCACTATAGGTTTTATACTTTGAAAATCTATCGTCATAAGAACATTTAATATAATAACCAAAACTGTACACGCTATGTTCCGATGAATTAATTGTGTAAGCTTTGTTTGGATCGTTAACACATGAATCTATAGGTTTTAAAAATGCCTCAAAATCCGCATACACAACAAATGGAACCCTGATTTTTCTCTCAAAACTATCAAATGTCAATATATTGTTCGGTCGTAAATCGCCAAACCAATTCCTTTTAAGAGAATTAATATTTGGTAAGTCCACCCTTATATGAATACAATCATTATTTTGATGTATTTGTAACCTATCATGTGTTGGAAAATGTAACAAGCATCCATCACATATATGCACTGCACCATTTTTTAGCGATAACTGTTTACTTACTAATTTAGATAATTTTTTTATAAAACAATAATGTCCTCTTTTGCCCTCAGTAATATATAATAAATTAATATGAGTATTCCTACGAGACTTTGTAAAGTACAACGGTCCTATTACTTTGTGACATCTATCTTTTATGCTATATTCTAGTCCAAAAACATTTATACTAATATTATTCATTTTTTCTACTTTTGGTATGCTATGAAGTTTAACAGGGAAATCAATTTTATGAAAGAATAATTTATTTATATTTTTAACGTATGATGACATTCTATCAACATGTGTATTTACTGGATATAATCCCGATAATAGCGCCCATTTAAAACACAAACAATCATTATTTTTAACATTTATAACGGCCTTTTTATTATGTATATCTATTGGTAAACTTATATATGAAGATCCGCGGAGAGGGTCAAACTTGTTAATATTTACATCGATATTTTGAATATTTTTCAAAGACCATCCGCTGTCTTTCTTTTCAAATTCGCTAATTTTATTGACAATAATATCTTTAATTGATGAAAGAATTATATTTAAGTCATCACCCAAACATACTGAAAAGTTAGAAGTTTGAAAGTCGAATATATTCATAATATTTTTTGACTGCTGTATGAATTCCCCACGTAATATAAAATTAACCTTAAATATCGTATGTTCACTAATGCATTCCTTAAATAAAAATATTATAGTATCACGAATTGAATTTAAAAACATTTCAGGTGTTTCATATTGCTCGGGTGGCTTACTGTGGGGGGATATTATTCTGTAGGTTAAAATTCTACATCCAAAAGCAGAGTCTATAACATTGACATTTGATAGTTTATGTTGTGTATTCAAAACATTATTTAGATGTAACTTAGATCTAACATGGTTATGAAAATGTTGCTTCTTTACTCGTACCTTACACAGTCTGCACTCTATATATGTAGACGTTGACGCCTCGAGTTCATGACCCGTGGTCATATCGCGGTGACTGGTGCTCGCCTCAGGTTGATCACTTGTGGTGTCCACTTGATCCCTCTTTCGTTTCAACCCACCCCCACTTTGATTTATTCGACACTCTAATGATTTTTCCACACACTCACAGATGTCACATATTTCCTTATCAAATTGAGAGTCGATTTGTAGGGACTTCTCTATTTGCTCACTCACTTCATACAACAATCTATCAAATGTTGTACTATACAGAGAGTCATCACTCTCTTCTAACGATGTCACAAAATATACACTTGCACAAACTTGTTCACTTGATTGCATATTGACTATATTGATTGACACTTGATAATTACTAGTGAATATGTTGAGTTTATAAACTTTTAAAAATTATTTAAATATGTACTACGACTCTGATGCTCGAGTGTTTGTTGAGTCAGGTTGGAATTGTAAATGACGAAAAGTCTAAATTTCATATCACTTAAAGGTATATTCGATTTTAAAAGAACATTTGCAACAAAAGGCTACAAATAAGAGATAAGATTAAAGTAACAATGGAGCGACAATACATTGTAATAATTACTTTTCTCGTAAAAGAGCTTAAAGTACCCTTTTAAAACTTATTTCCTATAAGCCGCAAACAAAATAGAAAGCAATTACAAGGTGACAACAATAGAAGACAGTTAAGTACAAAATACATAGATACGTAGATAATGTGCACTTCTGCTAAGAGAACCTTTTTCTTAAAATAGGAGACAAAGAGCAAGTAAATTAAAAATAAATGAAAAGAAATTACTTATAGGTATATTTTAATCTCACAAAAAATTAGGGGTTTCTTAGGTATTAGAAAATATTAAAGCAAAAAAATTATCTATTATTTGTTTTCAAAGAAACATTTCTTGCAATCATTCTGGGATGCGATCTGTTTTGTAATTTGATATATGATATCACGTGTGTTTTGGTAATGTTTGTCTGTCTCACTGTTTACGTAATATCTCAAGCGGATGTCGACATTTTTCCAATGATCTGTAGGTGATATTTTATTTAATTTCTCCATATCATATACCTCAATTTTTATGAGCTGTCTTGCTTTCGGCGCGTCATCGAGGTTAGTGGAAATGTATGAGACACCACCTTTGGATGCTCGCGTTATACAGGAAGACATCATCTTGGGGTTTTTTAATTTTATTTGGTTTATCAAAAAATTCTTCAATATTGTTACTCCGTTTTCGCGTGTTCACATATGAAGGGTTGCACATGCCAGTCTCTTCCTCATCGCTAAGACCGGCATTATAATAATGCTTTAATGTGTAATCGTTGGTACACAAGTCGGTTGTAGTGAACTGGAACAAGTTAATTTATTTGTTTAAAATCTTGTTGCACATTGTGCAATATGCTTGCATCGGTAATACCCCATCTATTTGATCATTAGACTCCGAAGATAAATAGTGTTGTTGGCATGGTGTAAAATATGGTATTATATCACAATCGTTGATCAGCGAATTATCTAGTTTATTGGCTGTATACCACATGTGGATAAAGCGGTGATACCTGCTTAACAAAACATATTTCTCTATTGATTTTATTTCATCACTAGTTAGAGACATTATATCTTGGGTAACGTTATTTGTTGAAATCTGAAATGAACATACAATGACTAAGAAATTAATTAAAAATTACTGATCGTAATAAGACATGTAAATATCTCATAATTTCATCCAAATGTTTAGTATTCATATGGTATGTGACAAAGCTGTCATTATTTTTGGGTTTTTATAAATAACTGACAAAAGGTGGACGTTGTTACTGCTGTATAATGGACGTAGCGTAAGGGTATGAAAGAATACAATTATGAAATGAAAAAGTAATTTAGAGTACATGTCACGCGAATATTATGAAGTATAAGATAAAGAACTCACCTCCATTTTGCACTGATATGACAACAATTAATGTTATAAAACTCGAAAGTTATAAACATAAAACACAAACAAATTAACTGGTTGAGTATCACACACTGCGCGAACGTACGAAATCAAGTGAGTATTGAATACGATAAAATTTTGTTATATAAGCCTACGGTATAAGTGGGGGGGCATCCGGCATGGTTTGAACATGTTAAAACAAGCCAACAAAGCAAATAAAGGTCTTTGAACATGACTCACACGTGAGCCGAGCGTTGCGAGGTTTATCTAATGAATTTTAGTTATCTTATTACTTCCTTTGGTCTATTGCAATTGCTATTTACTTAACAATTTCTCATTCATTAGTCACTGTGAGACACTTCTTTCGGCTTCCCTTAGTCATTGCCTTTTATAATTTTATCTAAAGTGGACATTGTTACCAGTATATCTGGCAATGTATGAGGATGTGTGCATGTGTGTATTGTTTTGAAGGATTCATAAAGCGAACATTTGTTTCTTTAAAAGTGGACACTGTTACCGATATCTCTGGCAATGTCCGCATACTACAATAGCGACTCTAGTCTATAGATAAAAATATAAGGGATTGCAAAAAAGTGAACATTGTTACCAGTATATCTGGCATTGTATGAAGATGTGTGCATGTGTGTATTGTTTTGAAGGATTCATAAAGCGAACATTTGTTTCTTTAAAAGTGCACACTGTTATCGATATCTCTGGCATTGTCCACATACTACAATAGCGACTCGTCTATAGATAAAATATAAGGGATTGTATTGTGAATATTTGTTAGAGATAACCCATTTTAATTCTAAAGAAGATTGCGGACAATAGTACCGAGTACAAATTTCTAACTTTGTAAAACGATGAGCTATGAAAAAATTAATTAGATATTTGAAAAGCTTGAAAAAACGCGATTCTAAAAAGTGTAAATTTTTTTTTTTTTTTTTTTAGAAATTTTTTCTTGGCTTACACCGAAATTGCCGATTGATGAGCAAAAAAAAAAAAAAAAAAGGACATTTCTAGGAAAAAAGTTCTATACCTGGTCCAGCTCTCTCCAAAACCCACTACTTAGGGGATAATCTCTGAAACTATAGATTCGATTCTGAAAATTATTTCAGTAATAGGAAGCTACATTATTATTGCCAAGAAGATAAGGCTATATTATATTTTGTTTGATAATATCACGGACGAAGCCGGGGGTGGAAAGCTTGAGCGATAAAAAAACCTTATATTATTGGCAGAAAATGTCCTTTTTATTTAGAATCTAGTACATCTACAATTATTTTATTTTTGCGTAGTAGGTATCTAACACACTGTGTTTAGGGTTCCGTACCCAAAGGGTAAAAACGGAAACCCTATTACTAAAACTCCACTGTCCGTCCGTCTGTCCGTCTGACCGGCTGTCACCAGGCTGTATTTCATGAACCGTGATAGTTAGACAGTTGAAATTTTCACAGATGATGTATTTCTGTTGCCGCTATAACAACAAAAAAACGTGATTTATTTGCTAATTTTTGCTCGATATTGATAACGGCAACAGGTAGACGCTTGAAATATTCACAGAATATTTAGTTATATATTCACTTTAAAAATAAATAATTAAATTAAAATAAAATTAATAATTAATAAGATACGCAACATTACAACAAACATTTATTTGCCGTTTTTATAGATAATGGTATAGACTTCGTGTGCGAGTCCGACTCGCACTTTGCCGGTTTTGTATAACTTGAAAGTCATGTTGGAATTCGTTATTTATTAGGTCGCTAAACATGAGCTAGTGAACAGTATTAAGAAAACGGCTAAACGAATATTGTTAGGATTAGAGAATCTTGTGGAATCCAGATTTGTCATAAAGTGCCCTTTACACTTTAAGTAGGTACCTATAAATTAGTCGCATTCAATTTGTAGTTAGGGTGCAATATACGTGTTTACATTATGCAATTTCTCGCATGCTTTCTAGATCGCACGCGATAAATTGCAGCAATAGGCTAGCTTACCTCAGATCTCAGACGCTCGAACCTCCACTATGCTCTTCGCCGTGGTCTGATGCATCCCATCCAGGAAATGTTCTTCTGCTGCTGCTCACAATATAACACCACATGCACTCAATCCTGACCGCGGTCGGTAGTTCAACGTTAAGAAGATCCCGTCGACTGTGCTAAGACTATCACAGCGCGGACGGGATTAAACTGGATTCCCAATCATGCCACGATGGAACGCGTGCGTCGGTCGCCATGACATGACGTAGAATTCCCGGGGTTCTCATAAAGTAGAGTACTTCTTGTTCTTCTTTTGATATATGGCAACAGTGCTGACTTATCGTCGCAATTCTGCCAGTCTCCAGTGTTTAATCTTGATGTATGTATGTACTACTAATTATTGTTCTTAAACATGTTGGTTATTATTATGACATTATTTTTTGTTTATCTTCTTTCCATGGACGAAGCAATGGAACTGTTTTTCAATACAGCCAATGAAATGTGTCGGATGTGCATGTGTCAAATGGATCGGAAGTGCATGACGGGATGTTTAAATTCTAATCCCAATCGAATTTTTGAGGTTTATTAAGACATCGCTCATTTTTTAGATTCTACTGGCTTGCTGCTTTCCTGAGTTCGGTGACATGTGCTGCTTTCTTCATCATGAATATATACGACAAATGGCTAGAAGCTCCTATGATAGTTAGCGTCAACCCGGAGAATATGAACTTAGTAAATATACCGTTTCCAGCCGTCACTGTCTGTAATGTAAATCAAGCTAAAAAATCTGTCGCTAAAAGAATCAAGGATTCTGGGTAATTTGAAATTATTTTAGTCTTTGGTTTTTTTATCAGAAGCGAAACCGGCGCGAAACATGTTGGTGAAGTTAGTATAAATAAGAGGATTCGATAGCCTATTGGTAGAGCGTTGTCTTGAAACCGGGAAGTCCCGGGTTCAATTACCAATCGTGCCAAAAATGCTAAGCACCATTGTTCTATAAGAATAGATGCTTTAATGGCGTTAGCATTTCTTCTAAAACTAGCAGATATTTACATCTGTTAAAGAAGTAACATATCGAAGTCCATTAAGTTCAGCAACAGGCTTGTCACCTGTTCCGTTCAATATCATGGACAACTGGCGTCAAGTGGACACTGATACCAATACCAGTGAAGATATGTGTTACGTTTATTTTGTTTTGTTTAATTTAATATTAAAAAATTAAATGTTATCCTCACCTTCTTGGTACCCTCTGCTAGACAACAAACGAGGCTCTGCGGCGACCAAGCAATGGCTGGAAGAGACCATTCAGCGAGTCCTAAATAGTCTCAAAATGTCTGGTGCAGAAGGCAATGGGAAACTACTGCACTATTCTTCCCAAGAAAGTTAACCATGGCGAGTCAATACAGGTGTCGCGCTATGGACCGCCATGATTGACCACGACTGCTCTGTCAAGAGCACCACGGCTAAGCAGAAGAATGTGCGTGACTTATGTTAACTTCACCATAACTCTGAAAATTAGTACGATTTTCTCCCAAAAAGTGGCAGAAAATAATGATTTACAGTTTCACAAGTCCATTGTTAAAATTTTCAGATCCAGTTTAGATCAAAAGCTCCTCTACAGTTTATGTACTACAGACAACGACTCTGTGATCTTCAACATAAGTGCTGAGGACAATGCTGATTGGAACTATATGAAAGGATTTATCATTAATGTAATTATACAAAATACTAGCTTCCCGCCCCGGCTTTGCGCGTGGAAATTATTGAAATGGGACACAAGGATTCCCGAAAGATTTCTAAAGATCGGTTGCTCTGTTTCGACTTGAAAGGAGGACAAACTAACAAACAATTTAATACGAATATTGCACTTGCGCTTGCACTTGAAACAATGGGTACACTAGTCTAGTCACGCCTTGGGTGACCTAAGGGCTGGCTCTTACCTCACTCAAAGGATCAGTTTAATCAGTCAACGAGGTAACGCAGCCAGTGTTCTGGGAACCATGCCACAGGAAAGGATTCTATATCGTTTTTAGAATGAAAAAACGGAAACCCTTATAGGATCACTCATGTGTCTGTCTGTCTGTCCGTCTGTCACAGCCACAGATCCTCTATACTAAAGTCACAGCTTATTTTCTCCTAATCTACAGGACGAAATGTTAAAACTTGGTACATATTAGAGTTTCATGACCCAGTCACGGACGTATAGCGTAAATAATTGAATTTTGATTTTGGGGTCAAGTGACATATCAAATGAAAAGGCTCGTTTAATTATACGGAATACAATTTTTTTATAATTTTAAAATGCATGGTTTTAATTATATTTCGAGTCTTAAATTTTGAAAAACATATAGGGAAAGGGTATATAGGGCCTTTCTTATACTTACCAGAAAAAATGGTACGGTATCCCCAGCACGCGAGTCGTACTCGCAACTTGGTCAATTGTTATTATGTATATATATTTTTATTGCATATTTTAACACACATTCGCATTTATAATATTGATATATTTGTTATTTTTTTGTCCCGAGAAGTGACAAATTAGCAGCAGATTTTTCGGTTATTGGCGGCTCTGGCCACACCGCATGTTATGGAAATGAAGATGTGTTTATTTTGTTTTTACTGACTATTTGTGGACATTGTTTAGTAAGATTAGTTACGGTTTCAGGTAACCCAGCCATGTACAGAAATGCTTGCCGCTTGCTACTGGCGATCGGAGGTGAAGGATTGTGAGAAGTTGTTTAATGCTCAACTAACTGATGAAGGTCTGTGCTGCACATTCAATGTAGTGCACCGAGATATGATGTTTAGGAATCCGTACGTATGCATAACTTTTTTAATGTAAGTGTCCAAGATTCCAATAAGAATTTTCCCGAAGTAATGATATAGTCTAGATATAGCCACACAAATACCATCGGCTAAACACGGTTTCGGGTAATCCGTGAAGAATAAAAAAAAAACAAACATTAAAAATAACTAAATAAACCCGGTCCGCGTGGAGTAGTGGCAAAAATACTACCTGCATTTCCCCGCAGAATCGCGATGCTGATTCGTTGAGCGAGGAAAGCCCGAAGAGATGATCAGTCGTGGGAATATATCTTTAATAATTTTTTTGGCATATGTAGGTATAGGTACCTACTCACTATGATACCTGAAAGTTGCATCAAAATTTTCAAGCCTCAGTATGTCTCTTAGACAACAAAAAAAGGCCCAAGAAGTAAGTAAATAAAGTATTAATTATTATTATCAAGGATTAATTTTGAAATCATAGACAGACATTGTTATTTTATTTTCCACGTGGGTGAAACCGGGGGAAAAGCTCAGAAAAGCTAGTATTTAAATTTATTTATATTTTTTCAGGAAAAGTATATCCGATCTGAACTTGACGTTTCCTTTTCCACCTGTGGACTGGACTCCTGAAAGGGGTTTTCCTCATAATTCACCTCCTGATGCCTTTCCATGGAAACCGTATGGTAATTATATCAGACTTATAGTTTTTAGTTCTGTATTCGCCCGTGAAAGTTTATGAAATTACTTTGGATCTTGAATAATGTACAGAGAATTTTTGTTATTTTGTAAATAAGTACCTCCCACAGCGTTTAGTCATATTTTTTTTAATTTTCATCATATTTTTTTTTAGTTAAAAAATTTAAATTTCCAGGTGTTGGTACAAGTCAGGGACTAACGTTGGTGTTAGATGCTAACTTAGCAGAATATTACTGTGCTACCACAAACAGTGCCGGCTTTAAGGTATTTTATCCTTTCCTGGGACCTATAACACGGTTTCGGGAACCATAAGGTAACCCGTGAAGAGAAAAATAATCAAAGAAAGCACAGTTGAGGAGCAAAGTTTTAAGTTTTACTCAAAGATATATCCCCTCGACTGATCATCTCTTCTGGTGACAAGAGGGCTGGCTCCTTCCTCGCTCAACGAATCAACATCGCGATTCAGCGGGAAAGTGCAGCCAGTATTTTTGCCACTATTCCAGTCGGACCTGTGGTTTATTTAGTTTTAATTTTTTATGTTTAGATCAATTTTAAAACACGGTCTTTCGTGTATCCGTAGTTCAGGACGCATTGCAAGACACGCCAGCCTTAATGACATCATTCGTCGGTAAGAGTGTAGTGTACCGCGTCCATGTCCATACAAACGGAGAAAACGTTTTACTACCCCTAAATATCATTTAATTTTAACGATTTTGTAATATGTTACTGACATAATGAAAAACTACGTACGTATTTTTTCCTTTTTTCAAAATTCGTAATAGGTCAAAAGTTATAAGCCCCTCAAATCTCGGTTTTTTTGGTTCATAACTTGCTCGTAATAAACCGTCTGTATTTGAGAAACAAAGCAAAATTTCAAAAAAAGCAAAACGTACGTACGTAGATTATAATCTGCTAAAACGTTTGACACCAAAATTATAAGGTTTCGTTATAGTTTAGTAGGTGTAAATCGTTTTCCCCCAAAACGCAATTTTCAACGAAGAACATACCTACGAACACTCACGAGCTGCAGTGTTCTCTGTCGCACTGATGCCCGTGGGAAGAGCGCGCTTGAGACAGAATATGATTTTCTAAATACCTATTTCGCTGCGTACGCTGAGCTACACGATCCTCTTAATGCGCCAGCCATTTTGGAACCTA
Source organism: Nemapogon koenigi (assembly GCA_963924495.1). Lineage (NCBI taxonomy): Eukaryota > Metazoa > Arthropoda > Insecta > Lepidoptera > Tineidae > Nemapogon > Nemapogon koenigi. The sequence continues at coordinate 9,008,761 of OZ004648.1, forward strand.
AAGGGCTGGCACGAGATGATGGCAAAAGGCCCGATGGAATGACTCTTGCACCTTGGAAGAGGGGGCGACCATTGGTATGGGACGCAACATGTGTGGACACCCTCGCTCCGTCTCACCTTCCATGCACATCAATTGAGGCTGGGGCTGCCGCTTGCAAAGCCGAAGCTGCCAAACGTCGCAAATACGCATCTCTTCCTGAAGAATACATATTTGGGGCGTTTGGGGTGGAAACACTGGGCCCGTGGGAACCTAGCGCACGACACCTCTATAAAGAAATCGCCAAAAGATTGGTAGAGGTGTCCCACGACCAAAGAGCTGGCTCATATTTGGCACAAAGGATCAGCATCGCCATTCAACGTGGCAATGCAGCCAGCCTTATGGGCACTCTCCCAGAAGGCAGCGATCTTGATGATTTTTTTTGTTTATAGGTTTATTTGTATATATAATGTTTAGCATTGTAGATATATTTTAGTGTACAGATACATTTCTTTAATTTAATTAACAATAAATTATAATATAGTGATTTTAAAGTGTTTATATTGTTATGTGAAAATTTAGATATTAAAAACAAATAAAAACGAGCGAGCCTTACAGTAGTTGGCTGACAGTACCAACCTCTCGGAAAATAGGTTGGTACCATCTGACGGCCAACTCGCGCGCTTCCCCGGCTTTCTGTTACACACTTCAGTCTCTTTTCACAGATTGCAGGAAAGCGAGAGGAAAGAAAAAATATAAACAAAATAAATATAAAAAATATTTGATGTTACGTTTATTTTCTAGATCCTACTGCATAGTCCAATAGAGACGCCAAAAATCACGGATTTTGGTGAACTATACGCCGCCGGCACTGAAGCTAGAGTTGCGGTATTACCACGAATACAGGATGCACAGGAGCCTATAACCTCAATAGATATAAATAAAAGACATTGTGTTTTCGCTAATGAAAAATCGTTAGTTTATTTCAGGTAAACATCTTATTTTTGTTTTCCGTATGTAATATGAGTTTCGTTAGTCTAATTGGTAGGACGGTGGACTTGAAACCGGAGGTCCCGGGTTCGAATCCTACCCCCTGCCAAAATGCTTAGCACCAATTTTCTTTAAGAATATGTGCTTAAATCGACTCCTCGTGCCCCGGAGCCATAAAGCCCGGTCCGGTCACCAACCCGCCTGCCAAGCGTGGTGACTATGGCAATTCCTCTCAATGAGCACCACTAAAAATGGTGCACTAGAGGGAGATCATGATCCAGCAGTGGATCTTAAAAGATTGAGGATGATGATGATGAATATGGGTTTACAACAATATGAATACCTACATAAATAGATCATTTTATTCTACACGATTCTTTCCTACCTATATCATTTTTCATTCCCTGCAATTAGACAGTGAAAACTCGATGGGGCTAACTTTTTTCCGACTTGATTCAAGAACACTGTTAATGCTCAGCTCCTAAACATGAAAGGTCCATGTTTAATACTTGTAAATCTTCTCCGTGAATCAACCTATCTAACAGTGAAAACAGCAACAAAATCCGTTCAGTAGTTTTTGCGTAATATTGTCACAGACAGACAGACGGACGCGGCGGGGACTATGTTTTCTATACTAATATTATAAAGAAGAAAGATTTGTATTTTTGTGTGTATGTTTGTAAACTCAAAAACTACTGTGCCGATTTCAAAAATTCTTTCACCATTGGAAAGCTACATTCACCCTGAGTGACATAGTCTATACTCTAATTTCAAAAAAATTAGGGATCCTTACTAAAACTCCAATAATGTAACTCAATGTGTAAAAAAATGACCTAAGAAATTCCTTACATCGCGAGCGCTGCGAAAACTATTGATGATATAGAGGTAGTGTACGGGTAGGGGTGTGGTACGGGTAGGGGTGGGGGTAGGTGTAGGGGTAAGGGTAGGGATAGGGGTAGGGTATATTTTTTTTGTTCGTAAATATCCACGGGCGAAGCCGGGGGCGGAATGCTACTATAATATATAGTGAACACATCCCCTTACCAAAGTGTACAAAGTTCTAATACTGGAAATGTTTCAGGACTTACACTGAAAAAAATTGTGAAATGGAATGTGAGGCCAGACGTATGTTGGAGGAATGTAATTGTGTACAATACTACATGCCAAGTAAGATATTCTAGTCGTAGTGCTTTTGACAGAACAATCGTGGTCAATCATGGCGGTCCACAGCACGACGCACAACCCTGCGTCATGTCCCTCTCGCCGAGACCTTCCTTGCACAGTCATTGATTTGGTCGGTCCAGCGCAAAGGGGAACGTCCTCGCGATCTTCCGCCATCAACCAGTATCTCTCTTAAACGACAGCCGACTAAATACCAAAGTTTGGCAAAGAAAATGTGAAGGAATTAAGTTCTTCAAATGATCTATCTAGCTACTATCACGCCTTTTATCCCAAGAAGGGTAGGGTAGACAATCCAATGCCATTTTCTACTACTTGCTGATCTTGCTTGACATACCTTTTCGCTTCTTTTATATTCATCAAACCTTTCATACATGCTCGGCGATTGTGTGGTTGGGAGGTTGTCCTCACAGATCCTTTATACATTCTGTGGTTGTCCTCATTCTTTCAACATGTCACAACATCAACTTACACTCCGCATTCTTCTCTAATGACATTTTCTTGATGTGGTCAATACGCTTTATATCACACATTCAACGTAAAGACCGCATTTTCATTTAATGTAATTTTACTTTCTTCATCCGCTGGGTACCCGGGACCGTAACACGGTTTCGGAAGCTGTAAGGCAACCTATGAAGATATAAAAAAATATATATTTTACTTTCATGCTTCTTATTCCATAAATTCATTACTTACATAAAAGTCGTAGCAGATAATATACAAGTTATAGAGCCGCCGCGTAAGTCCTGCCATAGATATAGTATGCAGGCGCTCTACTAGATTGGTAATGTCGCGATTAGAACGAGACCAAAAAAATAATACATCAGTGTGCGTGTAAATGTGTAATTCTGTGGAATTTTCATGTTAGATGACTTACATCCAGGCACTGCATTAACTATAATTAAAACAGGATATTTTACAAAAATAAGCGAAATTAATACTGACGCTAGGCTGTTACAGTATAAAAAAACGGTCTCGTCTATCTGTCTCGCTTTAACATACGCGTATCTATGTACTTTCTCTTTTGTATTGCCAATCTAGTAGAGCGCCCGAGCAACTATACTAAATCTATATTTCCTGCAAATAATGAAAAAAAATTCACTAGAGAATAGCAGCACTCCGATTTGTGGAAAAGCGGATTCCAAATGTGCCTTAGATTTACAAGGTGAGTTACCAATTTAAAAATATACTAAAACCATTGATGGATCTTTTTGCATGTTTATGTCCACACTCCACTTTCATCCTGGATAAAAATAAATCACTTCTTTATTTTTAGGATTGCGTACCCAAAGGGTGCAAACCGAAACCCTATTACTAAGGCTCCGCTGTCTGTCCGTGCGTTTGTCTGTCTTTTAAACCGTAATAGGTATTATTATAATACTTAAATATTAAAAAAGTTTTTTATTCCGTGTTTTGTGCTCGATCTTAATAATGGCAATACATACAAACGTCTAACTAGTATAGCTATACTGCATACTCCGGCCAAGTGTGAGTCGGACTGGCGTTAATTTATTCCTGCGACATACAGGGGTGTCAAATTTGGTCTGACCTTAGTGCATACTATTGACTGTACGGAATCTCTTCGTGTGCGAGGCCGACTCACACTTGGCCGGTTTTTCCTGTCCTCCGAAGTTCACGAATTGATCTAATGATATTTTTCAGCCATAACGGACAACTTAGATACAGATGAACAGTGCAGTAGTGATTGTCTCCCAGCGTGTACAGAAATCTCATATAGTGAGGCATATAGCTCTGCTGTACTCAGTGAAATATTATTGAGACAGAGTATCTACTTGAGCGGTAGAACGCCTGAGTATTTTAAGTGAGTTGAAATTAAATTTGGCTATCGGTCATCTTATATTATGTCAAAAATATGGCTAATCTTTAAGAGTCCTATATTGGGAATTTTTCTGGGATAAACTATTCCCAATTTCTCTGTAAATAATCCACCTGTATCACTGTAATTTAGCATATAGTTACTTATTGAATATATCTAAGTGAAATACTTAGCTCTTATTTTTTCAATGGGTTTTATTGAATAGGAAATATGGGTGGTTTAACTTTGCCCCTGCTGTCTCTTTCATAATCTATCACAAAACTCTAAATTTTTTTAAAAGCGCTGTTATACCATTACCCTTCAATTATATATGTCGAATTTTTCGGTAGCTTATTGAAAATTTAAAATAATAATTATTTTATTATTTTTGCCAAATTAAAAAATCATAAATTTTTTTTTTTTAAATTTTTAATAAGCTACAAAAAAGCGATATATATAATTGAAGAATAATGGTATAAGAGCGCTTTAAAAAAAATTTAGAGTTTTGTGATAGATTATGAAAGATACAGAAGGGGCAGAATAATCCTTTATTCTACCACCCATATTTCCTATTAAATAAAACCAATTGAAAAAATAACTACTATTTCACTTAGATATATTGAATAAGTAACTATTTGCTAAATTACAGTGACACAGGTGGAGTATTTACAGAGAAATTGGGAATAGTAATATCTCCATACAAATTCCCAGTATAGGCCCCTAATAAATTATTGATAGCAATATTTTAAAAACTATGGCTATTAACTATCAGCAATTCGTCTTGAAAAATTTTACAAATTATTTATTTAATTTTCAAAAAAAATCCTTTTTTTATGTATGTTCCCCGATTAATACTTGAAGACGCCTGGACCGATTTGGATTTTTTTTTATTTGAAAGGGTATACTTTCCACTCTTTCCAGGTGGTCCCATGGTCATCAGGTCAGGATCTGATGATAGGATCCTGGTCATCCTGGAGAAATCAAGAACTCTTCAAATTTTATAGGCATACTTGAAGCGATTTCGGTATTTTTTTATAGTGACATGTGCATTTACTTTCGGGAGGCACATTTTGGTTTTGAAGGCGGTTTTTTTCTTCATCAGCAGTGGTTATTTTAATAATCCGTTCTCTGGCGTAAACAAATACAAATTCAACTATCGAACGCGCCAGCTCTATCAAATTGCATCATTTATCGTGTTGTCAGTATGAATTATTTAGAAAAGAATCTCGATGCCATAAGTTAAAAAGAATTTCAGAAGGCTTTTTTAATTACTTTTCAGGAAAAACATGGTGGTAGTTCATATATTTTTTGAAGACACATCTTTCATAAGGTTTACTAAAGGTGTAATTTTTGGTCTTACGGAATTCCTTTGTAAGTAATTTATTAATATCCAGGTATTTTTGTTGCTATGTCATGCTCGTCCAGAGAAACGGCTGAATGAATTTTCATGAATCATTTAGCTATAATAGTGAGAATTTATACTTATTTACAATCTCTTTCTCCTCGAACCTAACTCAAAAACTTTTTTTACTTGAAATTTTATGAATTGAGTAGGTACCTATTTAGAAATACTTAAAGCTATATATGGTCTTCGCTTGACAATATTTCCTTTGATTTGATTAATTCATTTTGGAATAAAAAATAAAAATATATTAACTGGAAACTAAAATCTCAATTGGAGAAAATTCTGTTTCCGAATGTCAAAAATGATATTTATCCATATATAAATAATTATGAAGATTAAGTTACATTTATATCTAAGGGGCGTCGGTGGTCGAGTGGTTAAACGTCGGCTCACAACTGAGAAGTCGCGGGTTCGATCCTCACATCCGACCATGATCCAATGGGTTTTTTATAATAAAAAATCTATGTATCTACATTATCAACAAACCGTACAAAGAGGCTTTTCCATCTACATACCTCAACTGAGCTGGCTCGTTAGGTATAGCCTCAAAAAAAATGTTCGGCTAAATGAGGAAGACTTTATCTTCCGCTGGGTACCCTGGGGCCGGCAACGGTTCCCGGGAGCTGTAAAGTAACCCGTGAAGATATTTTATATATCAATATTTGTATGTTTGTATTAATATTTTATGATTTATTTATGTGAACAGTGTATATCCCCCCATGAACAAAATCCCGCGTACGCTCATGTAAACATTTGTATATTTTTCAGCCAGCACAGGTGGACTTCTCGGTCTATGTATGGGGTTCAGCATAATGAGTGTAGTTGAGCTAATATACTTTGTCACATTACGTCCGTTATGTTTGTCAAGACATGCACAAACACAACACACATTCACTAAATAGCTACAAGAAAAACATTAATAAAATATGTATAATTTATATAAAAACCTTTTTCTTCACGAGTTCCCTTACAGCTCCCGAAACCGTATTACGGTTCCAGGGTACCCAGCGGAAGACCAAGTCTCCCTCTTTTAGATGATGGTGTGGTGTAGGATTCGTCCAATCGCCGGCGCGCTGACATACGGTCCCATCCGTTTTCAAATCGTTGTATTTTTGTGGTTGATTTCGATGGCCGGTACGATCTGTCACACACACACATCCACACTCCTTTGTTTAATCGAATCTTGTGTGTCTGTGTGGGTGAGTGAATTGCATGTGATCTAGATCGTATGATTTACATTGCTAATGTGTGGCCTGTGTTCAAGCATGATCATACGGCGGCCGGACCGAACATTTTCTGTGAGATACCGGACCAGTGCGTGGGCTACTTAAGTGTGGTTTGGCACCCCACAAGGCTGTAAGGCAACCCATACAAAAACACTTATTTTAAAATTTAGTAGGTAATGCGCACCGAATGACAAAGACTTAAAGTCATTACGTTAGTTCCAGTCTCAACATGCGATTCTGCCATACTCATTCAAAAACATAATTATCACCACTTTTTAGTAAATCTTATGAAAGATTGTCTAAAAAGATTTATATGGCAGAAGTTAAAGGGAATGCCGGCACAGGACGACCTACGTGTAATAAAAAAATATTGATTGAAAGCAATATTAAAAGTACACACAATCGCCGAGCATGTATGAAAGCATCGATGAATATAAAAAAAAGCGAAAGACGTATGTCAGGATCGTAGCAAATGGCATTCGATTGTCTCTGCCTACCACTCTTGGGATAAAAGGCGTGTGATGATAGATAGATTAGTATAATTTAAATAAAAGCTGTTATCCATAATTTTGATATTTTATTGTTACCTACCTAATTAGTAATTACACTTTTACATCAGCCTTAAAAACAAGAAAGACAGAATAGACAAACATAAATAAAGGATCAATAAGTCAATTCAAATCAATCAATCCTAAAATCCTGAGTTAAATTTTCATTATAACGAAATTGAATTTGAAAGTCAAGAGTAAGCTAATAATGCCACTTGACGAGTGTGTGGCAGGGGTATTAGGGTCTATACTAGATCTATACAGATGCATTTGAACTGCAATCCAGCTGCAAAATTGCAGTCTATGCGTAGTCCACTTACAGTAGGTGACGAACGAACTTAAGAAACTGAACGTCGTCGACTGCAAGCGGACTGCGCAGTTGATCAGTAGGTTCGATGCAATTGGATTGCAGTTCAAATGCAAACCGAATTAACTAATAACTTACAAATAATTGTTGTATAAGATATACAATGTTTTGTCTCGCTCGCATATTTATTTGTAAAACCAATGTAACTAATTAAGTATAAATAAAAAAATAAATAACAAATTTTCGATTTATACTGTAAAAGGTTAACATTTGTTTACCTGTCAGTCCAGTCGCCCACTTTCTTATACTAAACCCCATACAAATAAACGATATAGAAAGCTTTGTCTTGTCTCCCTCTATCACTTTGAATGGCATATTTGTTAGAGGGAGACAGAGCAAATTTTGTACAGCGTTTATTAGTAAGAGGGGAAGAATCCAAAATTTCTAAGCCTTCTTTTCTTTCTAAATATAATCCTAATATTGTTTACATTAAAGGTATGCATAACAATCGCCAAATTTAATTAATACGTGTACGTCACGCCAGCAAGAAAGTGTCTCCTAGAGTGATATGAGTAGAACGTACATTTAGAGCGTTATCTGCTGGAAATGTGTGCCGCATAATAAATTTGTGCGTCCTGTCGTTTTTGAAAAAATAAAAAAAAACAGTTCCCGCTAGAGTAACGTTGTCCCACACTAATAAAGAGTGCACAATTCTGTTTGTAAAACAATATGAAACCGCTTCAAAACCCGGAAGCATTGGACATTATTATGATGACCTATTTAGTAGGTACATCGAAACGGCCTAACTTGGTCATTTCTTAATCGATTTTGAAGCGAACACGATAATGACAATATGGCTTTTCCTACACCCCTCGAATTACGCCTTTTTCAATTTATCCATGCAAGGACTCATTGTATTGGGTTTTTGATGTAAAACACAATCTATTGGCGAGCCTTGGGAGTAAAACTGACTCGTATGGCGTGACGGAAAACTGCGTCAACTCCCCTCTCCCCCGCCGCTCTCTACTCCCTCTTTCTGCCGCGTGTGCCTCATTCGACTATTGGGTTTGATCACGGAAGATCCGTGAGTTGAAACTACCCCTACTTCTTGAAATACCAGAAGAATAACGACCAGTTAAAAACTGTTTTTCTTACATTGTCAACGGCGGGGTACACGATTATGACATAATTTCGTTTGTTACCACTCACCAACTACCCCTAAAAACGAAAATAAAATATGATAAAAGGGGGGAAGCTTTGTACACTTACGGGTAGAATTACAAAATACTACAATCGTGTTCCCAGTCCATAAATACGGTAGAAAAACCAGTTTTAAGCTTGTTATTTTTTTTTCGGGGTTGGGGGTTTCTACCCTCGGATCTCCCGTGATGTAACTCTACTCTGCCTATTTTATAGAAATTCCCTGAAAAAAAACCCAATCCAACGATCCCTCACATGCATAAATGGATGGTTATTTTTGTATTTTGAGAGGGGTGTCGGGTTGTGGGGTAGCCAGGCCGAGTAGATGGGTAGGTATAGCAGGAAAACTCGTAGTAAACTTTCACCATTCGTTTATTGGTCGAATTAACAAGGAAGGAACAAGCAGCAAAAGAACAACCAGTAAAAGGATCCGTAAGGAGCCAAGGAGAAGGAGCCGTAAGGAATCAAGGAGCCGTCAAAGGAGAAGGAGCGCACTGTAATAAAAATGAACTACACATTACTACAGGGCGTTAAGCTATTGAAGTAACACAATACAAAGTATGATAAAAATACTTACAATACTTATTTGCGCTCCTTTTATATTAACATAGATATTAGTTCTTGAATATTGATTCAATACATTTTATATAGTTATTTACTTAGTTGATAAAATAGAAATATAATAAATTTTACAATTGGCAGAGTACTGCCTAAGTCAACAGTTTGTGAAGGAATGAGTAAAATTTTAATTTAGGTTCCACACATCGAATATTTGAAAATAATATACAATGTTCTATTGAATTAAAATGAACAATATCGTGTTCTAAAATCAAAATAAATGCTATTTATGATGGCCAGCTTGTAAGCGGCCAGGAAAATAAGGTCGTATCATCACAGGGGTAGGTCTTAATTTGCTCCATTCGCAATACTTTTGGGGTTTTCTGGCTCAACATATTTGGCGCGCACTATACGCACTACTACTAGGGTTGCGAACGAGGGGGACCAGGCGCAGGGGTCGCGGTCCCGGCGGGGGGAGCGGGCACGTCCGGGGGCTGCAGTGTGCGCGTGCGCCGTCTCGTGTAGTGTTGCCAGAGTAGTATAGCTTGGTCGTCCATGAATTTCGTCACCTAGAATGGGAATAAAATGCAATGTTAATTATCATATTATATGAACTTCTGGATAGGGAGTCTACACAGAAAAAAATCGGTCACTTTTATATTCGGCGTCTAGTCTGAAAATAGTCACTCATTTTGGGGCTAATTAGGGCGTTTTCCTTACCATTCAAATTTCGTACAAAATGCATAGAAATAAAGTCACAATTTGAACTTGAATTGAATTTGAAAATCGCCGACATGGCGCACTAGATTCGGTGTGTTCAAAATGTCAGCGCCCGCGCCAGTTCCTATGTGGCTTGCGCCTTAGTCATTAGTTGGCTATCACTTCCACTTACCAACACACCCGCTTCTGATATATAGTCAGACAGAACTGGCCGCTCATTAGGTATAACCTGACAAATACTATCGGCTAAAAGAGGGAAACATGGTCTGCCGCTGGGTACCCTGGGACTGTGACACGGTTTTTCGGGAGCTGTAAGGCAACCCATGAAGAAAGGAAAAAAAGGTATTAATTTAAACTTCTCAGAATAATAGACACCTAGTTCAATATGAACAATGAATGTGGACATTTTGTAAGGTATAAAGGCTGTTTTTGGGTGTCCATATTCTAGTAAAAAAAACTTACTTGAGCTGATACACATTCTCTTCTAAAATGTTCATGCTGCAGTAACTCCAAGAAATGAAGACACATTGGGTATTTGATAAAGCGAGCATATTCCGGCTCCTTCCAATATTGTAGATATTTAATGTAGTTTATGAAGGTCTGCTCTTTTAAATATCCTCTTTGTGCTAGAACTGTAACAAAAACATTACCATATAATATGGAACATAAGGTATAGTCAGTGGCATAGGGTGGATTTCTGTTGCCCAGGGCATTTCCCCTTATCTTCTCAATCACCTTCTTTCATAGTAAAGACAGCAAATTGCGAAAACGCTAAATTTTTAAGATTAGCAGTCAGTAATGAAGAAAAAATATCTCAAAATAACCACTATCTTATATAGAGATGCATCCAAATTGTGTTAATGCTCCTACCCTCACTCCCCAAAGCCCCTTAGTGAAGACCGCAAGTTGAAAAACATAACCTCAAAACCGGAAATATGTATTTAGGATAGAGACGCCTCACCCTGATTGTTATTTATGCACAACCCAAACTTAACCAATTACTCTTAAAAAGCTTTATTTATACAAAAATATGTATTAAAATATTTTTTATTTATATAATGTCTGAAGAAACTAAAAACAATTTGGAAGGTTCAAGCTGAACTCTCTGGATCTCCATACATTCACACTTTGCTCAAATTCATTAATAATATCACTATTATTTAGGTGACCAGTATATTGGAAAGACCATGCCCCCCCCCCCCCCTGGCTGGCACCCATAACACGGTTTCGGGATTTAGCTAAGGCTTGTGATCATACTAACATTGAAAGCCTATTAGCACTCACTAAATACTATTATTATAAAAAAAAATATATTTACAGTGAATATAGTTTGGGTTGGCCAAACATTGTACAAATTCCAGTTCCACTTGAAACCGCAGTCGATTCTGATCATCCGTCTCCGGCAACACTGAAAGTAACTATTTACTTTAATAAAAACTTAAAGAATGTATGAAATGTAAAATTGAAAGTTAACTTTATCACTTACACTTTGCTGCCATCATCATCATTTTGGAAGACTTTATGAAATAACTTTAAAAAGTGTTTGCAAAGCTAATGTCCTAGGTCTTGTGTGGCAAATTCGGTAATTAAATTAATTTTTTTTTTGCTCTGTGGAGTCACAGCACAGCAAGGAATATACTACTTGATGATAAGGCCGATTTAGACGGTTCTAGTGGTTAGTAGAGTGCGTTAGGATAGTACATTAGTTGAAACATGTAAACGGTAGTTTCCAGTACTCGTACTAGTACGTTCCACTCGCCTTTCAACTAGAATCAAATAGAATCGCTTTTTATTTTTGTTTCAAGTGACACCCTCCCGCGCCCGCTCAACCCCCCGCGCGTTCCTGACTCGCTACTCGCTGTAGTCTAAACGGTCAGTTTTAGTAACTTGCACAAGTTGACAAGGAGAGTTATGTGTGTTTTGGCCTACAAAATGGCAATCTACTGGAAGAAGTATAAACGTCACTGGAAACCTACTAATGCACTGGCATGCGAGTGCCAACTACGCACTCTACTAAACACTCGTAACGTCTAAATCGGCCTGAGTAAGTAGCAATCACTATGTTCTTTAATAAGAGTCGGGACTGCCATATTTTAAAATGAAATCAAATTAGGGCTGAAAGTTACTGCCAACCTAACAACATCGTACTGTAGATTGGTATAGAAATATTTGCTATCTCTGTCATCTGTATATGGCGTGAAAGAGATGGCGATACGACGCCATTAGAATTGGCTCATTTTTCCTAGCCCTAATTTTTTGTTCTAAGTTGCGCCAGCCTGGATACTAGGAGGAAGAATAAATTGATCTTAGACTTGATACTACTCTCCACAGAGCAAGTAAAAGCTACTCTCTACCACTAGTCAGTAGTCAGTGATGATCTAGGAATATACTGTGATAAGTACTGCTGACTGCTGGCTGATGCTGAACCTTAAAGGAAGCGGAAGTAAATGTGAAGTCTGATAAATTGAACGAATGATGCTCAATAAATATGGACTAAACATGGCTTTAGAATATTGAATAATGCCAATACCTGACGTGCGAGCATGACAGGCCTAGAGAAATCTCTCTACGTCGTCAGTCAACATCATCGCCGTTAGAAAGAGATAAAAAAGGATAGAATAAACTTCAATCGTGTAATGTCAGATTATCAGTCAGCAGCTGACAGTAGTGACAGTAGTGATTACTTGCTCTGTGGCTCTGTGTTTTCGAGGACGTGATCATTTTCTGATTTTTTTGTTATCTTTTTCTTTTATTGCGTACACAAAATTAAGTGGACTAATTACTGCGCCCTTCAATTAGGGTATGTGAATACAGTTCGCGATAAAGACAATGTCGGGCCACAGGTACATAAGTAACGCCAGCAGCCTTTTCGACGACGATGATGTGGACGATGAAACTTTCCTGCGTAACGCAAGGCCACGTCCTGGACCCCAATCTTCGGGACCTTCAATGGGCTCTGGGCCTTTAGCTGACCTGGAAAGACAACGCCAGGCAATGCTAGAAAGGCAACGCGAAATAGAACAAAGAACTCTCGATTCGTCATCCCGAAGTATAGGCTTGCTCCGTGACTCAGAGCAAGTAGGCATAGCGACCGCCGAGGAACTGGTTCGTCAACGAGAACAATTACAAAACACTAACAAAAGACTCGACGACATCAACGCCAACCTGCGTTTCAGTCAAAAACATTTGAACGGCATCAAGTCAGTATTCTACGGTCTCAAAAACTACATATCAGGTAAGAGTGATACTACGCCAGTTAAAAGTGCAACTTCCCCGAGTGATTCGAACATTGGTGTTCCTGGTGGTAGTCGGTTAGAAAGCACCATAGATGAAATACCTAGAATGACCAACTCTGAGCGTTTTGATTCTCATCCCTCTACACGCTTGCGAGGTCTCCAAGAACAAGCTGTGGCAGCCCCACAAACAGACAGTCAAAGAGTTAATGAAATCCTTGATGCAAACTTAGATGAAATGGTGCAAGCTATCACGAGACTAAAAGGGCTAGGTTCAGCTTTGGGAGAAGAAATAGATGCTCACAATGAACTAATAGACAACATCCAGGATAAGGTAGAAGTGGCGGACATCACTATTGGCAAACAAAATAAGCAGATGAACAAACTCCTTGGCAAATAGTCCATGCTTATTGTTAGGGCTGTGTTAGTTACAATAATTGTGGTATAACACTATTGTAACAACATTCATAAAGGTCCTTTTTCTATACTTGTCTTATTTAGTAAACAATTTAAATTAAAAATTAACAAGTATTTTTACCTTATTTTACATTTTGCAGAACAAATAATTATATATATTTTTTTAATTTTCAATAAAATGTCATGCAAAGATTGTTTATCTAATATAAGACAAGTACAGAAAACAACTTTAGTGCTTAACATCTGACAGTCACTACCTATGTCTAATTTTAATAGAAATGGGCTATAAATCTAGATTAAAATATAAATAAATCACTTAGAAGATTATTATTTTTATTGATTTTTTTTTTGTATAATCTTTAGTTATTAGTTAATGAAAAGGTGTATTAATTTTGTTCTTGTTTACTTTTTATAATACTATTTCAATTATAATTTCAACAAAATACATTTTTTTATTGTATGGCAATGAATAAGAAAGATTTTACACCTATTAGAATCAGATCTTGTGGTCTTTTTATTACCCTCCTTCAAAACTGTCATTCAATAAAGAGGGAGACAAACATTGGTTAAGTTTATACTTGGTAAGATAGTATATATGAAAGGAATGTAAAATTGTTTGAAAGCCAGCTTTGGAACTGCCTACAAAAATTGTATATATGTGCTGTATAAAGTTTGTATGCAACTATCACTCATTAAATTAAAACAGATGGTTCGATCATGGCCATATACCAATGGGTTTTTTTTATAATTAAAGACTTAAATGTACATAATCCGACAAACATTAGAGGCTTTTTCATAGGTAAGGTAACACGTGTGAAAAAAATTAAAACAGCACATCTGCAGTAGCAATATTAGTAAGGCAATATATGGAGTAGTTGTAGGACATATACCTTGTTTGATTGCTTTCAAAAAATTGTAAGGGCTCTAGTGTAAAATTCAAATTTATTTATTCAAAATGGAATCACCCTCCTTAATGAAAGGCCCATAAAGGCTTGCGTCCACTAGCCAAATCAAATTGTCGAAATTTGCTAACTTGGAATTGATTTAGTGAGACTAGTGGATGTTTTCTCATTTCATTGTAATTTAGGATTCAATTTCAAAAGAACTTTATGGAGTTTCTATAGATAAATGCGACCTATGGTTGTGTAATTTTCAAGAAAATGTAATATTGATCTATGATTACATCATGGAAGAAATTGTTATAAACAAGAGGGTTTATGTAATATATACATGTGTAGGTTATTTCATTTTTCTTGTGTTTATTTCTCAAAAAGTCAGCAAAGCCAGGGTAAAAGGGCATGGGACAGAATTTTATATTTAAAAAATAAGAGTTAGTCTTACAGTCTAACCTCGGTAACCTATATTTATGCTATAAATAATCTTCTTTGTCTTTCTCCCTTTTTTTCTCTCTTTTTTCAAACATTAAAATGTGGCGCCCAACTGTAGGCTGCACTGAAGTATCATTGAATAGTGCACCCTTCTCCCTGCTTTCTGTTAAACATTTCTGTCTTATTTCACGAAATTATTAATTATAAAAAAATAATAATATAAATTCAGCTAAATGAGGAAGACTTACAAGAATTTATTTTTCTAAATATAAAATCCTCAATCATGCCTTAGGCTAAGGACAGATGGTCGCGCGTTTCACAATGCTCACAAGATCCTTACTCAACATGTAAAAGATGGATGCGGAACCATCTGTACATGTGCATAAGTAATTTCTATACATGTGAGTATTTTGTCCCTAGCCTTAACTAATATGCCTGGTAAGGTGTTCATTTTAAAATTAACTACATATATGTTATCTATGAATGTTATGCTTTCATTGTAATGTTATTCTGTGCATCTATATGGGATATTCAGTTAGTTATTTGATAAAATGTATAAAAAGAGTTAATTCATTATATTTTGTATCATTATTATGGTAATTGGTAACTTGATAAATATAATCTGTACATTAGTTTTAATTTATAGCCTTTAATATATAAACCCATATTTCCTCGTTATAATAAAGTTGATATATGTTATTGTAAACATAGTTTTATTTCATTATTTAAAACTTTGTATCTTTGTCTTTTTTTTTTATTCTTCAGGGGTTGCCTTTCAGCTCCCGGGAACAGTTGTCGGCCCCAGGGTACCCAGTGGAAGACAAAATCTTCCTCGTTTAGCCAATGATTTTTTTTGAGGCTATAGGTACCTAACGAGTGGCCAGCTCTGATGAGGTATAGGTATAGTTGGAAAAGCCTCTTTGTACGGTTTGTCGGATAATGTACATTAATTTTTTATTATAAAAAACCCATTGGTACATGGTCGGATGTAGGAATCGAACCCGCGACTTCTCAGTTGCGAGCCGACGTCTTACCTACTCGACCCCCCTTTTTTATTTTATTTTCACAAGGATAGGCAAAGATTTCCTCCCTCATTTTTTAACATATTAAGGGTTGTTTCCATTATTTCGATTTCTTGAAAGCTTTAGAATTAGAAAAATAGGACAAGTGGGATTACACCTTTACCTATTGTTTTTTTTATAATATCTACTTATTGGATTCGGTACACTATGTCAAGTCCTCATTTGCAGCTTATTCTTTTATCAATATAGTCAACATTAGGATTGTATGTTTACAATAAAGGATCCAACGCCTGTTCTCATTTTGAGTGATCTACTTTTCTCCGTTTGACTCATTTTATATGATCAATCACATTATACATATCACCCATAAGGGTAGACAGAAGTGAATTCACTAAGCCAATACAACATTGGCATTAGCTTTGTATGAATAGAAATATACTAAGAATTGGCATTTTGATGAGTCAAAAAAAAACAAATTTAATTAGCACATTTTTTTAATTGTTATTAGCCTTTTATGTATATGTATTATGTAAATATATTATTATATTTACTGTGCTAATAGGTTAGTAGTGAAAACCACAACAAAACCCATTCAGTAGGTTTTGCATGAAAATGTCACAATCAGACAGATGTGGTGGGGGGCTTTGTTTTATAATATGTAGTGTAGTGATTTGCTTAAAATATGCCTTTGGTACTTTCACAGAAGAAATGACTAAGCAATAATTTTGATTGTTTAACAAATATTTTTAAAATTGCTCATGGTCCTTCAAGTGCTGTTTAAGCAATCTCTTATTCAAGAATGTCTGCTTGCACACATCACACTCCGAGTTGTCATGCATTTTTCTATGTTTATTTAAACTGGATATCGTTACAAAAGTCTTTGAACAAACACTACAAATATATGGCCTTTCCTTTGTATGACAATAAGATATGTGTGTAAATAAACCTTGCTTGTTTAGGTAAAATTTATTGCAACCTGTATAAGGGCAATACAATTCTTTTGAATATTCTCGAGGAAGATGCACCTGTGAATGCACTTTTAATGACTTCATAGTGCAATATTTCTTTGGACAATGTTGGCAGAAGAATATATTTTGTCTCTCCTTATGTGTCAGCATATGGCTTGTCAGACTCGCTTTTACAGTAAAATGTTTCTCACATATATGACAAGAGTATGCATAGCGATTGCTTGAATGTGCTTTTCGTATATGTTCCTCAGTCATTTGCTTCGATTTATACAGTTTCCCGCATGCTTTACATTTGAATCTTGCATTTTTGTGCGTCGTTAAGTGTTGCCGCAACCCTCCGGTGGTTATGAAGCTTTTCCCACACAATTGACATAGCTTGTGTCTGCCTGCTGTATGTTTCTCCATATGATATTTTAATCTGTACACATTTGTGAAGGTACTTGGACATAAAGTACATAAAAATGGCTTTTCTTTCTCAACTATCAGTGAAGATATCTTCTCTTGAACTTCTATGTTATCTTCCATTACTTCCTCAGCTTGTACCGGTGTTATTGTTAAATCTTGCATTATGTTTGAATCGAGGTTTAAATTCGGTGGATAGGAAAGCATGGGTAATTCATACTCGTGATCCAGATGTATCACATTAATGTCGATAGAATCTATATCTGATATGTTTGAAGGTGTTAATAGTTGAGATAATGTATTAGCTGACTTTTGACTTGCCAATTTGAAATTGTAAGATGCTATTGCATTAGACGTGCACAATTCGCAAATAATCTGAGGCCAACTTTCATCTCCAGCTACCTAAAAAAATAAATCAATATAAGAACACTGATTCTCAAATGGTAGATTGCAAAATTTACAAAATGTACAAAGTTTTGATATAAAATTACCTCAAGACATCCAATAAATTGCAGTACATCTATTATCTTCACATGGTTGAGTTCATAAGCAATGTAATCTTGCAGACTGACTACATTATTATTAGTTTCAGCTAGACAAGTCCTGCATATATTTTTTGTTAAAGATGAAGGTATTATGTCGGAGAACTCCATAGCACACTACACGCACGTTCCGTGATACAAACAGTGATATGTTATAATATAACTCACTGCATACAAATACAATTTTATTTTAAGATTACAATTTAAAAATTATTGTATTCTGTATTTGTTTTGAAAATTTGAACAAAAAATAAAATTGTTGCCTTCGAACGCTTTTATGACAGAAGGAAAATCAGTTTTTTTTAAAAAGCAGGTTTATTGCTTCGGCGATTCAACTGTACATAGTTTTTTTTGACTAACCGTTTCAAGAATCAGATTTTTGCAACCATTTACATATTGCGCTTGTGTGTGTAGTGTAGTGCCTGTGAGAAGTGTGAGAGGTTCTAGCTTCCTATTAATGAAATAATTTTTAAAATCGATTCTATAGTTTCAGAGATTACCCCTACATCAAATCTTATAAACTGTACCTCTTTATAATATTAGTATAGATTAGATACATGTACCCATAACACATGCTTTGGGGTTCCGTGTTATCATATTTAGAACCGCGACATCTTTCGTTTCGACTCGAAGGCCAAACCGACGAATCCATACAGGGCCAGCCAGGGAAGGAATGCACGGCCCGAGTGTGTCCAACAGCATAATGACTGACCCAGCAATTTGCTCGGCATTCTAGTGTTGGACATTCTCGGGCCGTGCATTCCTTTTCATTACCGATGACAGTACTTTCTATGCAAACAATAAATGGCTAAAATAATTGTTCTAAGTTTCCTCATTCTGGTCAAAATAAAAGATGTAGCGGGGGGTCCTATGTATGCTAAAAATAAAAATTCTACCAAAAATATTTACGACGCGGTTTTGAAAAAGAAACTGGTTTGCTGTATATATATATGGACGCTGTATAGTGTATAAATACATTAGACTGATATGGTACAGACTGTCGAATAAACGGTTTTTTTGAATGAATGAATATAATATGTAGTATGGACGATTTACGCCTTATGAATAAAAAGCCGTTTCTTTTGGCACTGCTTTTCGAAGCAGTTTGTCGATTTATAAAATGGGTTACGTTCCGTTTCACGTAAAATACGAAACGACCCAGCTCTAACACACTGCAAGAAGCACAGAGCAAAATCCACAGAGAAAGTAGACTCATAGATAATACTATATATTGTAGACTTTTTTCAGTGATGCTGACTGACAATTACTTTTTTTACGCAAAGCAATGTGACGAGCAAAGGTATAGCTAGGTCATTCTTTAACTGTCAAAAATATATAATATAATATTTCCTCACCACACAATAAAATTGATAGTTATTATTTGAAATTGGATTGACCCATATTTTTATTATTTAGGGTTTTAAAGAGCCGTAGTTTCCAAAACGAGCATTGTCTTTGCGTTTTAAGCCGCAATTCACTCACACTGGTGAAAACATATTTTCTTGTGACAAATGCCAATACAAAACCGCAAGAAAAAGCCACCTAAATCGTCATATTATGTTTATTCACACTGAAGGAAAACAATTTTTTTGTGACATTTGTCAATACAAACCACACGTTAAACAAATCTAAAGCGACATAAACATACTCAGAGAAAAACCATTTTCTTGTGATAAATGTCATCACAAAGCCCAATGACTTTACAACTAACTAGACGTGTTATTCCCATAGAAAGAAAAACAAAAAAGCAGCTTACACTAAATGAATACACACACTCACGCAAACAGCCCAATTTCATTAGATGCATTAATGCATCTGTATTGTGTAATGTTAAAAGTGTTGCATAAGGATGGATTTATTACAAAACCCGTATGAGAGACAGAAACAGGAGACAACGTCACATTACACTCTAAACACAACTCAATTAGTTGATATAAGAATATTGTGGATAAGCTAGAATACATTAAATTTCAAATATTTTACCAATAAAATTACACCAGAGGGAGGGTACACTGTAACACTAATGGACATATTTATAAATTAAGGATGTTTCTTTTATAATACATATTATTTATGTTTCTAAATATTTCACAACATGTGTGTAAGTAAATAAAAATACAATATAAGTTCCTAGGATTTAATGAAAACAAATTAAAAGATTAATAATATCTAATTTAAGAAAAACACAATATAACAAAAATAATGTTACGGAATATTGGTTTAGTTAGAAAATTTAAGTTAAAAACACGCCTCATAACATTATTATCCTTGGTTGATGTATTGCGTAAGAAGCGGGTTTTAATTTAATATAAGAATTAAATTAAAACCCGCTTCTTATGTACAAACTTATAATAACTTCTAATATCTTATTTACACAAACTACTCCGTTCGCCGAGAGTTGATAAAAAAACCGGAATTGTTTCGTAAATTTATACATAAACACATGTGTCAATTGGAAAAAAATATACTACAACTGTTGATAAAAAAACTCAGTGCGCGCGGCGATAGGTTGTAACGTTGTGCTAATTTTTTTTGAATAGTTTGCTAACCTCCTTGCAAAAATAGTTGTTAACCTCCTTACAAAATAAGTTACTGACTACCTATAATTTAGGATTTTTTCATTTCATTTCATTTATTTGTTTATTTTCTTCCATTTTTAGTCAATTCCGTTTTAGCATTGCTAAGTAGCACACCTATTTCATAATGTCAATAATTTAATACAGTGCACTAATTGCAACAAGCTGGTAAACATATACTATAAAGGAGCATGATATTTGTAAGTACTATTTAAGTTGTATTGTGTTTAGATTCTATCATATCCTGGAAATCATTAACTTATTTATTTTATTTTTATTTTTCCAGCATGCTCCTTTTTACTCCTTCATTCCTTTGGCTCCTTTGGATCCTTTTTGTCTTTTGTCCTTCCTTTCATTTAAATATATTCTTTTCCTGATGTAAAAATAATATAATCTACATAAAAACTTGAAATAAAACAATATGGAGTAAAATATTAATTTATTATTGTGGCTAGTTCCCCACTAAGCGACAAGGCAATAACTTAAAATCATCTTTTAAACATCCATCATGCGACATGGTTGTAGCAGTTTTTCTAAATTCATATGGCCATATTCATAAACACATTTTAGAAGCGTTTTAGTTAAAAGTGTCACTCTCTAACAAACCTCTCATTACTTATAATAGAAAGAAACAAAGCACATTTTAACAATAACGTTGCTAAAATACGTTTATGAATTTGGGGGATAGTATATGATCATCATCACGAGGGAACCTAATAATAAGTAATTAAAAGTTAATAAAGGATTAAGAAAATATCTGAATAAAAAATAAAATATTTTAAACTATTTAATTCTTATCCATGTTATTATATTGCCATTAATGGCGGACAGACCTGCGGAGTGCCGGTCAGCCAATGCGGTCAGACTATTGCGTGGTCTCTGTTACACATATGTGTTAATATATTTTGCTATCTCTGTTTTACGTTTATAAAAGAAATAGAATAAAATTGAACTTTTATTTTATAAATGTGCTGTAAATAATTGTTTGTGCATACTTACGAATGAAAAGTTATGCTTTGGTTGATTTTCTTAGTTGCTGTATTATTACCACACTTACGCATTACACACGAAAGCATTTTAAAACTTAAAAGTAGATTCAATATACAATTTGCGATCAAGAAGACACGAACACCCGACACGAGTGATTCCGAGCGACTGGTAGGAAGTAAGGTTGAAAACCTTACTTTGAGCTTGCCACGTCGGGACCCCATATAACTGGTCTATAGTGTTGTAAAGTCATTGACAAAGCCACATAATAATTCAAATCATCGTTTACACTGATGCAGCCATAATAAAAGAAGAAGAAGAAAGTATATCGAAAGACATTTACATGCTCACACTGGAGAAAACCATTTTATACTTCACTTATTACTTCATTGAAAAAGGGGCAGAAAGTACGTAATTGCTGTCGTACAAGTATATTGTGCAGAGAAGAAAATTCATATGATAGTACTTTCCTCTCGCTCAGCGGTAATGGATTTTGAAAACATGCTGTTGACTTTTTTTGGTGATCCTGTTACACAGGAGCAGGAATTGAAAAATTTAACTTCTAGCAGCAAAATAATCATTTTGTTAATAGGTGGTTTCCAGCTAATTCGACCCCGCTGAATCAGAAAATGTCGGTTACCAGCTCGAGATCCTCATAAAAGTTATACTTTCCAAAATATGACTAAGCTAAGCACCCACACTGTATGAAAAAATATATATTTAATAAAGTTTTCTTTGTCCTTAATTTATGTGAATACAACCAAACCAACGCTGTGACAATTTTTTCCATACGCGTTTTAAGGTTGATATAGGTATTTAATTACAAATAGGTACCTAATGCATTGTCGCAGGAGTAAAGATTCTCGATTTACAGGTCTCAGAGTCTGGCATCATCTCTATTTGATACACTTATGAGATGAATACTGACAATTGGGACATTGGGACCACAAAGTTCCCTAATTCCTTAAATGTGTTTTTGTTTTCACAAAAACCCTAGGAGCTAGGATAAAACAGTCGACAGCAAAAAAGATTCTAATTAAATTACTACCTCTATAATGGTGTTTAGTTCATATCAATAGCATTTTAGTTTCCAAAATATGACTAAGTAGGTACCCACATTGCATGAAAAAAAATTGTATTAACAATTTCATCATATAGGATTCCACATACTGTCATGGCGGCGGACGCTCGCGTCTCGTCATGACGTGATGTTGAATTTGTGATTGATAAGACATCACAGTCGGCGGGATAATCTTAGCTACCGATTTATCGGCTTACTATTGCACAAGATTAAACACTGGAGACTGGCAGAATTGCGACGAAAGTCAGTACTGTTTTGCCGTATAGCAAAAGAAGAAGAAAATAGGATTCCACTGAGGGTCATGGCGGCGGACGCTCGCGTCTTGTCATGGCGTGAGTGATGTTGAATCCGGTTTAATCCCGGCCGCGCTGTGATGGTTGTGATTGTGATTAGACATATCACAGTCGGCGGCATAATCTTAGATACCTACCGATTTATCAAGATTAAACACTGTTGGCAGAATTGAGACGATAAGTCAGCATGGTTGCCATATATCAAAAGAAGAATTTTATTTTACTCATGATGTGTGTGGAATGGATATTTATTTTATATAAGAGTTTAATTACCTAACGCCAGATAGCTAAATCAAACCATCCTAAGGTCTACCTAAATTGAATAAGATAATTGTAGAAAGTCATTAGATAAACAGGTAAGTAGTAGGTACACTAGTTGGAAACCAATTCTAAAAATTCTTAGACCAATAGAAAGCTACATATCCCTGAGTGACTAGGCTATATTTTATATTGTTAGTATGTACCTATATATCCACGGGCGGAAAATAGTATAATGCAAGTTTAAGTTTCACAATAAAGTAGTTGTCACATTTATATAGCCTTGTAGTTTGCTTTTTAAAGTTTTTACCCCTTTTTGTGTCATGTGGTCCCCGTAGGGCGTAGTACAACCACTTGGTACAACATGGTTTTTTCTCCCAATGGGCCAACCGTTTCATGGTTTGACCAAAGAAATTGAGAATCTATAGGTGAACCTAATAAACCTGTCAATTTTAGCTTCATGGTCTGTAGACTATGAAGACCTAATAATGGACCCTAGAGCTCTTATCTTTATATTAGGTCCTTTCCTTACATAACAAAGACATTTAAAATCTCTTTGTTACATAATAATATGAAATTGGCGTTTTGACGAACTGACCATTTTGGTTACAAATGTTTTGAATTTAGTGATTGATTTGTTTTCGCGTCATTTGATTTTTCTTTGACATTGTTCTGTTCACAATATGGAAAACTTAAAGTATCGCGTTATTTACGGATACGAGTTCCACCGTGGCACCAGCGGTGCAGAAACAGCTTGAAGGATTAATGAAATGATGTGTGTATAGGGCAGTTACTGCAATAGTAAGCATGGTACGTTTTTGGTTCCAACGTTTTCGTTCTGGAAATTTTGACCTACAGAACAACAAGCCCAGTGGACTAGTCCTGGTGTCATCTACTACAGCTTCCTAAGATCTGGCCAGACAATTACGGCAGATGTGTATTGTCAACAATTGCAAACCATGATTGAAAAACTAAACAATGAGGCTAGTAATTTTTTTCATATAGGCGAATCTGGGGGCAGAAAGCTATTCTACTATAAATCTAAAATAAAAACAAATCAATGGTAGGTACTTAATTAATGGTACAATTGGTAGGTACTTAAAGAATATTGTATTCATTCAAAATTGTTATACATAATAATATCTTCTTTTATCATACATTGATTTCAAATCAAGTACCTAATTTGTAAATTTTGAAAATTACTTATTCCAGTCAATGGATTGCTAAAATTGAATTTCTCCTTTCCAAATTTAAATAATATCTGAATACATTTTGTCAGTAAAGCTTTGATATTTTCATTTAGGAACAATGAATTATCACATAGGAAAACACACATTATTCTGCATAATTTGTCAGTTATATCAATATGTGTTATAAGATCTGGGAAGCATTGTTCATTGAAAATTATCCACTGCAGATTATTAGATATTATATAATTTTTTTCATTTGTACATCTTTTGCATGTTCACCAATTAGTTCTGGTGTGTCAACTGTGTCTTGACTCTGTTATACAGATTCTGTATGGGCAAATAAATCCAATCTTAAGGCAATATTGGTTGCTGCCATTTCTTCAACACAATATTAGGGCCAGTATCCTTGTAAACCACATTTATTACCTTGGCATATAAACTTTTGATTTCATTCACTGAAAATATGGTCCTGGTGTCATCTACTACAGCTTCCTAAGATCTGGCCAGACAATTACGGCAGATGTCTATTGTCAACAATTGCAAACCATGATTGAAAAACTAAACAAAGAGGCTAGTAATTTTTTTCATACAGGCGAATCTGGGGGCAGAAAGCTAGTCTACTATAAATCTAAAATAAAAACAAATCAATTGGTAGGTAGGTACTTAAAGAATATTGTATTCATTCAAAATTGTTATACATAATAATATCTTCTTTTATCATAGTCATACATTGATGCTTTGAATACAGAAGAAAAGTCTAATAATATCTTACATTTCTATAGAACTCCCACGGTTTATAAAACTGGTAACATGATGACGAGCAATTGTGTGGGCTATGGTATTTGGCCTCAACAGATTTGCAGAAAATGCATTGAAATATGATTTCAATAGAGACAAATCTGTTTCTTCTGGATACAAATACTCTTTCAAATCATAACATAAATGTTCTTCTGGACAATCCAGAACTCGAAGACAAGACATATATTCTGACCAAAATAGCTTCCTCCACTGAATATCATGTTTCTGTACCAATGGTACTAAAACTAAAGATGTGAAATTCAGATCTCCACAGCCAACTGACTTGAACTGTTCTAAAAATTTTGTGTAGAAATTTTGAAAATTACTTATTCCAGTCAATGGATTGCTAAAATTGAATTTCTCCTTTCCAAATTTAAATAATATCTGAATACATTTTGTCAGTAAAGCTTTGATATTTTCATTTAGGAACAATGAATTATCACATAGGAAAACACACATTATTCTGCATAATTTGTCAGTTATATCAATATGTGTTATAAGATCTGGGAAGCATTGTTCATTGAAAATTATCCACTGCAGATTATTAGATATTATATAATTTTTTTCTTTGGAACTTTTTTTCATTTGTACATCTTTTGTATGTTCACCAATTAGTTCTGGTGTGTCAACTGTGTCTTGACTCTTGTTATACAGATTCAGTATAGGCAAATAAATCCAATCTTGAGGCAATATTGGTTGCTGCCATTTCTTCAACACAATATTAGGGCCAGTATCCTTGTAAACCACATTTATTACCTTGGCATATAAACTTTTGATTTCATTCACTGAAAATATGGTCCCTGGTAGATTGCTTTCAGATAAAGAAATAGTTTCCATTAAATGCTCATCAGAAATAAAGTTTTTATTAAAGATAATGTTATCAAATAAGAAATCAAGTTGAACTTTCTTAGCAATACTCAAAATGTAGCAAAGCTTATAGGACACAGCATACAATAAATCCTTTTCAGATTTGTTCAAATCTTCCTTAAAACACAATAGTTTGAATATTGAGAAAAGGAAGTCCACTTCAGTTCTTGTGAACCAGTTATCACATAGATGAGGTGCTTTAGTTTTGATCTGCTCCAAATACATCCACATATTTATTGCATAGATGTCAGATAGTGAACCATCCCTCATGCACTCTAATAATTTAAAGAGTGATCCAAAGAAAGGAATTGGTGAGCTTGTGTTTAGAATTGGTATAATTTTATAAGAAGAGTCTACTATAGCCGATGTAGCAAGGTTAACTAAGTTTTCATTTGTATTCACATGCTCATAATCTATTGTTGATATAATTTTTGATGAATGTAGCAGTTCGCTTAGCATTAAATTATATCCTGAAGATGTAGAAAAATGTTTCAATGACGGAACTATAGACTGTATAATATTTGGTTCATTTTGAACTAAAGTTCGGTAACAGTCTGTTATTGAACAAAGTAGCCTGAGATGGCCTAGTATAAACACATTAACATCAAATACTTGAGCATACCACTTTTTGAATCCTTCTAGCAGCAGTGGCTGTAAGTGGAAATTCAAATGTTGCAGCTGCACATTGTTAACTTGTTTAAAGAGTGTATTTAATAGTCGTATAACTGCTGATGCATGTGTAGCAGACAGAACAGAGCTGTCCACAAGTACATCAGTGTTCTTGACATGTCTAAAGAGAGTGGTTACAAGTACTGGAAAAAGTGCCATAGCAGTATCTACTCCACAGCCATATTGTAACAAGTTTGACAAAATACAATATGCTTCAATCTGCATTCTTAACCCATATGTTCCAGCCACAGAAGAATTGACATATGCAGATATTGGTTTTAACACCTCATGTCTCTTTACCAAAATATTACATATTTCTTGAGATTGCAATGACGTCACCCTTAGGAGCTTCAAGGCAGTGAAAACTGGTGTCTTATTATTACAAATTTCAAATGAAATGTTTATGTCATCAGGTATAAAGTTTTGTACAATTGTGTCCATTAAGTGTTCAGTTTCAATTATTGTATGAGCCATTTCAACAGAATCTCTGGCCAGTCTTATTAGAATTTGCAATGAGTAGTGTACACAATTAAATGAAGGTTTTAATGAGCTAAATATCTTTTGAATCCTAAGAATAATATTTGTTCTACATGCTGCAGTTATTAAGTCAATTTCAGCTAAGTCAGAATACATTAATTCCATCATATTTGCATTTGCATCAAATTCAAAATGATCCAATAAAGCTTTATTATCAATCAGATCATTAATTCCAATTTTATTATTCTGCAAACATGGTTGCTGAACCCCTTCCTCGAAACCAACAAGAGCATCCAACGAAGCTTCATCAGTTCTGTTGTAGAAGAGGTTCCTCAAGGCCTTCAAAGTAGCTTCAAGAACAATTACATTATGGTCATCTAAAGCCAACCGAAGCACAAAGAACAATCTAGTCAGAGGGAGATCCATTATATCTTTGTATGCCCCTGCCATATAATATTCTATTGTTCCAGCCATTATGTTTAAGGATATAACTTTTTTTTCAGTTATGTATGATCTTGTCAATTCAGACAGATCAGATGCTGTGTAACATGGTCCATGAGGATCATCTTCATTTGTCTTTTCTGTATTCTCAATAGTGTAAGGTATTAAATAACCTTGACAATTAAATCTAGCTTCATGAGGTATTTCTGGATCATTTATTATAGCATCAGTAAGACGTTTCATTGAGGCAAATTTGTCTTTCTCGCAATCATTAAAATGATTCAGCCATTTGTATATTTGTGGGTGGGACAGAACATCATCGTCCCATAAAGAGTCATCTACACTATGTACTTGTACAGGCAATGTACTTATTGAAGGCTTGCTATGTTCTCCTTTATTTTTCAAAAATGATTTAATCAGTGGACGTATGGTTGTAATTAACTTTTGTTGTTCTTCCAAAATTTGCTGTTCCGACATACAACTCAATTTTTCTACATTCTCTTTATGTATGTAATCAGAATCTGTTGAACTTAGTAAGTAACTCTTGGGTGGGATGTTCAATTGATCTTTTAGGGTTGTTTGTTGTGAGTGTGTGGGAGCTGCATTAATGCCTACATTTACTTCAACTATACTACCCATAATAGATCGATAATAGACATTATCATCATTTATATTAGTGCATTTCCTTTCTGTATGTGTATATATTACTTCGACATCGGAAGACACCGGGTTAATGCTTTTCTTAGGTTTTATTATTTCAAATTCATTGACTTGAACATATTTTGATACTTTTACCTTTTCTGCTGGTGTTTCTTCTGCTTGTCTTTTGCAGCGCCAACAATCAACTGATGCCGCAGAAGGAAAAGTTTTATTAGTGGTGCATTCTTCTTGCATACGAAAAGAGTCTTCCTCGTTTTCACAGTTAAGTGGAGCGTGCAATGTTGACATTGTCGTTAATGAATTAACATCACAGATAACTTAAAATATGTACTACGCAAGGAGTTTTAATTAACTATTCTATTCTAATTTTTTTTCAAAATGGCTCCATCAGGGTTTTGATGATTCCGCCAATGTCAAGTATTATAGACGCCACAGTAACAATAAGCCGATAATCGGTAGGTAGAATGCTCCCGCCGGCCGCGATATGTCCTATTAATCACTGACTAATCACAACCATCACAGCACGGACGGGATTAAACTGGATTCCCCAACACGTCTTCGCGGCGCGTGCGCTTTCCACCAAGGCGTGTCGTGGAATCACGTAACTTCCTTCTTTATAGTGTATAGGAAAACCAATATGTAAGCATACAAAATTCAATTTTTTTTTTTTTATTGATTGGCAATTGTACTAAGATAAGTACATTTCTGCCAGTGTCACGTCGTTATTCAGTTACATATAACTGTCGAAATTTTAAAATTCAAATTTTCTAAATATAAAATATTTAAAAGATTGAAACACAAAGAGAATACAACAGAGAGAGTACTTATATCTCAGATCAATTAATACAAATAGATGAGATGTTGATGACGTAACGCCGTACTACCTAAAACGTCATTCTGCCTCCTAAAGACTCCTATCCATGCTGCAAAATAAGAAAGGTACTTTTAGATTTCTGCAATAGCAACATTATGATTCCTTTTCAATTTGGTCGCGTTATCACTATGTGCCACTCTCGGGAGTAGACCAGCAGAGATCGTCCGTTTTTAAAGAAAGTTCATAAAATTGTACTGTGTTTGTTTATAACAAAGGTGATTGAAAATACGGAGAATGTCCTGAATTGTGCGCGGTTGCAAATCGCATTCGGGAAATAAAGAAAACTTGGGCGAAAATATCAGTTTTCACAAGTGAGTACATTGTTATAATTTCTCGAGTAAATAAACCAGAAAATGTAGTGATATTGAGGCCATAATACTTCCCACGGCTTATTTTACTGCACAATTATAGAATAATAGATGTTGTGACAAAATAAAGCACAAAATTTGTGAATAGTTTTTTTTTCAATTTTGAGGTTATTAGTGACGTGAAAACAGTTGTCGATGATTATCGTTTAAGATCACTATTATGTAATATATAGCTTGGATTAAGCTTAATGCGTTCATAAAACTTTCTTTAAGGTTTCCTAAAACGGAAGACATCCGCAAACGATGGTTTGTTGCCACTGATCGGAGTGAGAAACAGAACACCACTGGAAAGTGTGCTCAAGACACTTCAAACCTGAGTGCTATGTAGGTGGAAACTTATTGCGAGCTCGCTTAACAGAAAATGCAGTTCCCACTTTAAATGTGCCCAGTAGAGCAGGGGTTTTTTTGGTAAGAAAGATTTAAAAAAGGTTGTATACAATATGAACAATAAAATGTCCGTATTTATAAATATTTATATTTTTAGGGCTGCCCGAAGGAAAATGTTGGCCAGCAACAAAGTACCACGAGCGTCCCTGTTTTGCCTATGCCATTGCCAACTACTAGTACGGTAAGTTTCAACGTAGTTTGATATTGTTTTTATTATATAACCTTGTGTTAAGCTAAGGTTCTTTGTTTTTATTTCTTGTATTTTTCTTTCAGGGTTATGCAGAAACTGTTACAATAGGTCAGACCATTATGAAAGAAATATACGAAGGGCGCATTGACAAACTTCAAAAACGAATTTATGAACTGGAGCTGATTGCCAAGAAGCGCTTACTAAAATTGAATGCTCAGAAACAACGATCTCGACGATTGAAAAAAAAATCGAATATAAATGAAAGATTGTTTGAATTATTAAAAAAAGAAAACTTAGCTATTTTTTACTGGCACATAAATTATCAGTTCTTTTAAAGTTATTTCGCTATACTCTATTGTTTGCTTTCAAAAAAGCTATAAATACTAAATACAACTCACATATAAATTTTTACATATTCTAGCAAGATATTAGAGCCTGATCGGTCACTATGCCACTTAAGTTCTTTATTTTTATTTAACTGTGTTCTTAAATAAAAGCTGTTGCTACGCAATGCCACGCCACCTATTTTTCAATATTTAGTTTATATTTTGAACAAGGCACAAATTTTATACTCCCTAATACCTGCATTGTATATATTTACGTTGTTTAGTTACAATTTTTTTTATTATGTACTAGCTTATTAGGAATAAAGCGTCTTAGTTTTGTACAAATTTCCTGTTTAATTTCTGCGCCCTACATCCTTGAGATAAATTATACGCGTGGAGTCGTGGTGATCCCGGTAAATCCATGAGATAAGGGGCATTCGCCATTTTCTCGCATCACTTATTATGTATGTAAATTGATTATAAATGTTCATAAATTAGTAATTATTTAACATATATTATTTAATAAATAAAAAATATCGATAGCTTATTTTTCTTTTTGTCTAATGTCGATATCGATTGAAAGAAAACGGTAATCTGTACATCCCTGGTTGCAGCAGTTTGACACTTAGGGCTGTACGCAGCACATAAATTGACATATTGATAAAAATACTGTCATCTTATTTCTTCAAGCGCGAAGTTTAATTTGCGTAACAAGGATAGCATTACAGTCGTAAGCTCTTGCAATTTTAAATTTTATCTATTTGTATTAATTGATCTGAGACTTATATTCCTTGCATCTGAGATTCCTTGCATGCAACCAGCCACCAACCAGCCACAGTACTGTCAAAGAGAATATAATCACTTCGTTTTATCTACTGTGATCAGCCACAGACTATATAGGGATACTCGATAATATTGTAGATAATATTACTATCAGAAATCCAATCCCATTACCTTCAATTTAAAATGAAAAAAAAAACCATTGTTTTCCTCTGAGGTTTTCCTACTCTTTTTAACATTCTATCTCTTTCTATTGTGACGTGCTCAGAAATCCAATCCCATTACCTTCAATTTAAAATGAAAAAAAAAACCATTGTTTTCCTACTCTTTTTAACGTTCTATCTCTTTCTATTGTGACGTGCGTCGCGTGAACCGTGGGTGAATTGGAATGCCCTTTTATTCACAAATTAAACAAATTATTAATGTATTTATACTGTTCTTCTAATTTGTCTTATCCTGTTCAAATAATATATATCAGAAGGTATGTAAATAGGGGTACAACAGTGTTCACTTCAATAACCTAACCTCAAACTTTGCATCCTTATTTTAAACTACTAAAATAACTTGCAATAATATTGTATTAATTGCGACGATAATTGCCATATATCAAAAGAAGAAGAAGAAAGAAGAAGAATATTGTATTGTCAAATTGGTTTTCCAGGTGAAAAGGTGTTTTAAGTGAAAATGAGTCGTTTCTTTGCTACGGGAACCGACTCTGAGTCGGAAACTTCAACCGAGGAGGAACAAGTAGTTCGTGCACCGGCGCCCGTCTATACGGTAAGATATCTACATATATGCTGTATAATGTCTACAGGATTATAAAAATATCCAATAAGTTCAGTGGAAATAAAATAACCTCGAATAAAAAACATTGAATTGGTTATTGCTTGTCTCTATAGAAGGGACAAACAAACAAGCATTCATTTATATATGTATGGAAGATAGATATAGATAGTGACCAGTAAGTACAAGAAGTGAGTAAAATACCTCCATGTACTTTTTAATATTAATTTTTAATCCTAAAACTATGGTAGTACCTTAGGGTCAACGACAAGCCAACACAAGAAATCTAACAAACAATAGAAGAAACTCATTTCACAACCTGTTTAATAAACTTGTTCCAATGTTCAAAGACCACTTGCCCTAATTGCAATTGACAATGTGTTTATGTTATTGATTTGCACTCAGTTTCTTACCAAAAAATGTCAATCACACAGCAAAACCATCAATTGGCTACTTTAATCAAATTTTTCATTGACTTTTTAAATGATGAATTTCCATGTACCGTGGGTCTAGTAGTCTTTTTTTTAATGTTTCAAATACCGCTTAAGAAGAGCATATGTTGGATTCCACGACACGCCTTGGTGGATAGCACACGCTCCAGTTTAATCCCGCCCGCGCTGTGATGGTTGTGATTAATAAGACATATCACGGTCGGCGGGATTATCATACATACCGATTTGTTGGCTATAATCACCGTAAACGGCTATACTACTTGACATTGGCAAAATCACCGATTGATATTGGTGGAACCGCCATATTGAAAAAAAGAAGAAGAAGAAGAGCATATGTTGATATGTTGGAGGTTTTGTATAAACCTGGCAATCTATTATCATACAGCGAGCCTTTTATTATAAAGAGTGTATGTATGTAAGAGTTAATATGACAACCAACCAAATTCAACTAATATTAACATTAAAGAGAGTTTATCATTATACTAGTGATGCACATCTTCCGGGCTTTATACCATGAGGTGTGGTCAGAGACACCAGTCACAGTGTCCAGTGGCATCAAGCCTGTTGCTTTGACACTTAATGGACCTGGATGTGTCACTACTGTACTAACTGTTATTTTTAGAAGAAGTGTGGATGCCAGGCTTTGCTTGCCCTCGGAGCATGAGAAGTCAATTAAAGCACAAATTCTTAAGTAAAAAGACTATCATATTTTTAAATCAACGTTTTATTTCACAGTTCAGTGATGATGAAGAAGAAACGAAGCGTGTAGTTCGTTCTATGAAAGAGAAGAGATATGAGGAAATTCATAGTCTCATACACTCAATCCGAAACCACAAAAAGATTAAAGACTTCTCTTCTGCCCTGGGCTCTTTTGAAGAACTCCAGAGGGCCTACACTAGGGCGTCTACTGTGATTCTAAAGGAAGAAGGTGGTGTGGCTCCTAGATTCTATGTTAGGGCTTTGGTTGAACTTGAAGATTGGGTGTCAGGCGCTTGGGCAGATAGAGATAGCCGTAAACAGTTGTCTAAAGGGAATAGCAAAGCTCTTACATCCTTAAGGCAAAAACTGAGGAAGTACACCAAGGATTTTGAAACAGAAATCACCAAGTTCAGGGAGCAGCCAGAATTACCTGATGATGAAGATGAACGTAAAGGTAAATATTTATTTACGCATGCTATTTATTTATTAACTAGCTTTTTGCCCCAGCTTTGCAACACCATTGTTATAGTGGCAACAGAAATATGTCATCTGTGAAAATTTATACGGTTCATGAGATACAGCCTGATGACAGATGGATGGACAGCCATTTTTTTGCATCTTATTGATCGCACTTGCGCGAAGGTTATAGGCTATTTAACATCACGCTACCTAACCAAGGGGATAATACAACGCGTACGAAGTACTGGGCAATCAGCTAGTAAATAAATAAAAATAGCCTTCATTCACCAACTAAGTTTTACATGATTATATTATTATTTTAAACGCCGACATCGGCAACATTTTTGTCAGGTTGTCCCAGAACATAGGCCTCCTCTAGTTGGTGCTATTTCTGACTATCTCTGGTAAGACTCCTCCATCCCTTTGGTAGGTTGTCCTCCCATCTCTTCGCCTACCTTCCTCCTTCTTTTTCCATCTAATCCATTTTGTGAACTCTTTTGTCCACTTGAGTTCTTTTCCAATGTCTGTAAGCTTCCACCTATCTTTTAGTTGGATACATTGTCTTATCTTCTTTTAATTATCCCACAGACTCTTCATCATCAGATGATGAGGATGATGAAGAGAAAGAGAAACCGAAAGTCCGTCGCGCCTCCCCCGAGCCGGCGCGCCGTCCCCCACCCCAGGAAGATGAGTCTACCGACTCCATGGATTGGGGCTCCAGCTCCAGCGACGCCAGCTCCAGCTCTGATGATGAAGACCGTGGGGCCGCCACTTTGAGGGAGAGGTTCTTGAAGCGGACCACGGAGAAAGATGAAGATGAAGAAACTGATAGACGCAAGGCCAGAAGGGAGCGAAGGGACAGGGTCGGGAAAGTGAGCAAACGGGACCAGGCTGATGATGGTGGCGAGTGGGAGACGGTCAGGAAGGGTGCGGCCACCTCGGATAAGCCTAAGATGTTTGCTAAGGTAATTATTGCTTTTTGAAAACAGAATAAAAATAAAGTTTTGAGAACCAAGTTACCAATACCAGTTCTCAGGATATCAAACACAAATTATATTTATAAAACAGATTATCATATACCTAATGCTTTTGAAAACAACAATATCTATGCAACATTTAATTTGTCACTGTTTTTTTCATAGTCATTAAATTTTAAATTCTAACCTTTAGCACCCTATACATACATACCTTTGATTTATCTAAATTGTTCCTAGTGTTCCTACAATTGTTTAATTTTAATCTAAGTGTTACGACAGGCTAATATTTACTGATCAATAGGTACAGATACAAGGAAGCAATTAAGTAAAAATCCAATATGCTAAAAGAAGTGTTTACTTGGCGAAGCTACAAACGAAAAGGTGTCAATTTTATATAAAAACTAGTGGGCCCGGCAGACGTTGTCCTGACCAAACGTTGGCTTCCCTGCTATTTACTTTCTTTCGTCCGTGGAAAACAACTACCACTACCACTACCACTACCCCTACCCCTACCCCTACTCCAACCACTACTATCATATGTCCGTCTCCTGGCTCTAAGCTACCTCCCACCAATTTTCAGCCAAATCGGTACAGCCGTTTTTGAGTTATAAATAACCTAACTAACCTACCTGGCCTACCGACTCAGGAATTAACACATTTCCGTGGTAGAAAGTAAAATACAGCGCCATCTATTGACATTTTAGTACACATATAAAACTCAAGTCTATTGACGTTTGCAAATACATTTTAGTACACATATAAAACGCAAGATGACGCCATATATTCACAATTAAAATTTATAATTTTAGCTACCCCTACTCCAACCCCTACCACTATCCTATGTCCTTCTCCTGGCTCTAAACTACCTCCCTGCCAATTTTCAGCTAAATCGGTTCAGCCGTTCTTGAGTTATAAGCGAAGTAACTAACACGACTTTCTTTTATATATATAGATATCAAAAGTCATAGAAATAGAATACAAAAATTAAAAAGAAAACATTACAAGGAGGTCGCCAACACTAAGTTTGTAACAAGTCTCATTGCTTATATTTCCAGGACACGGACATTGACGTGCCCCTCGTAGTTAAAAAGTTGGGCGAGATCAGCGCGGCCCGAGGTCGCAAGCGCACCGACCGGCGAGCTCAACTGGAGTTGCTGCACGAGTTGCGCACAGTTGCCCAGCAACACAATTTGGGCGACGGCCTCCAATTGAAACTGCGCGCAGCAACTGTCGCGGCTCTCTTCGATTACAACCCGAAGATTTCCGACGCCATGAAGCCGGAGTACTGGTCTAAGTTGGTGGAAAATGTTGATCAGATGGTCACACTCCTGTTAGCTCATCCGGACATGAAATTAAGCGAGACCATCACAGAAGACAATGAGCAATTGATTCTGCCTCCTTACCGCGTTAGGGGATGTCTACTAACGGCCTTAGAACGTCTAGATGACGAATTCACGAAGCTGCTGAAGGAATGCGATCCTCATTCCAACGAGTATGTGGAAAGGTTAAAGGACGAGGTCCGAGTGTCAGTGCTGATTGATAGGGTCTGCCAAGTGGTGGAGAGAGACGGTAGCCCGCAGGAGGTTTGCCGCGCTTACTTGCGCAAGATCGACCATCTGTACTACAAGTTCGATCCTCGCGCCGTCAAGAAGGACGTGACGCCCGCTGATGATACGTCGATAAAGCGTATGGACCGACTCTGCAAGTATATCTACGCTTTCGATGAGTCTGATCGTTTGAGGACGCGAGCTATCCTGTCTCACATGTACCACCACGCCCTTCATGATAACTGGTTCCAAGCGCGCGACTTGTTGCTCATGTCCCATCTTCAAGAGAACGTGCAGCACTCTGACCCGAGCACTCAGATATTATACAACCGCACCATGGCCAATTTGGGGTTATGCGCGTTCCGCAAAGGCAACGTGAAGGAGGCGCACGGCTGTCTCGCCGAGCTGATGATGACCGGTAAACCGAAGGAGCTCTTGGCGCAAGGTCTGCTACCCCAGCGCCAACACGAGCGTTCGAAAGAACAAGAGAAGATAGAGAAGCAGCGACAGATGCCGTTCCACATGCACATAAATCTTGAGCTGTTGGAGTGCGTCTACTTGGTATCGGCCATGTTGATAGAGATTCCGTACATGGCTGCGCACGAGTTTGACGCGCGTCGCCGCATGATTAGTAAGACATTCTACCAAAATTTGCGCGCCAGCGAGCGGCAGGCGCTCGTCGGTCCGCCGGAGTCTATGCGCGAACACGCGGTGGCGGCAGCGCGGGCGATGCGGCGCGGGGATTGGCGGGCGTGCCTCAACTTTATTGTCAATGAGAAGATGAACGCTAAGGTCAGTGTTTTTTTTAGATATTTTTGAGTTTATAGGGGTATCTATCTGGTATTGTCAGCTATTCAGGAGAATCATTATTATTATTATTATTATTTAATCAATACATTATTGTCACCATTTTAACAACACATGGATATATCTTCAAGACTATCTCATATATGGATATAAAGTGGAGTAAGTTGATCATACAAACCTACCAAAGGATATCATGAACCTGGCTTCCTTTTTAACTGGTTTTACATCACGGCTTCCGGGAACCATGTTATCGACTCCCAACTGGGCTAGCATGACGAGCAAGATTTTGTAGACAAAATCCGGCGGTAGACAAAATCTCGCACTCTTGTCTCAATTACCTAACTAATGGACATTATTTCTCTCTCTTTCTAATATTTGTCCCTCTTCCGGCGGTAGACAAAATCTCGCACTCTTGTTTCAATTACCTATTTTTTTTTCATTTACACAACAACAAAACAAGAAATTCGTCCTATATGCGTGTGTCCAGTTTTGCCAGTTGTCCAATGTCCATATTGAACAGTTTAACTTATTTGAGTGATTAATTGAGTTTGAAAGTCCTCTGTATTATACTTGTGCCAGCTCAGCACAATAACACATTTAAAGTTAAAACTAACTGATACATGGCTACGCTGGACATATAATAACGTGCCTATATCTTCCAGGTGTGGGATTTGATGGTGAACGCGGACAACGTGCGCGCCATGCTCGGCCGTCTTATTCGTGAGGAGTCACTACGCACCTATCTGTTTACCTATTCGCACGTGTACGCATCGCTATCGCTCCAGTCTTTGGCGGCTATGTTCGAGTTGCCACGCCAGAGAGTCCACTCGCTGGTCTCCAAGATGATCATCAATGAAGAGTTGCTGGCGTCCCTGGATGATCCGAGCGAGTGTGCGATACTGCATCGCTCGGAGCCGAGTCGTATGCAGGCGTTGGCGTTGCAGCTGGCTGATAAGGTGAGTTTACCACGAAGACTATATTTTTTTCTTTCTAACTGAGATTCTAGTCTTCTTGGCCATGCATGCTCGCGGGCTGATTTTTTACTGAGGGGAGGGGCACCCGACCCAAAAATAACTAGTTTTGTTAATAATAAATTGTTTTTATTATTATTTAATATTTAATTTTCTGGGGTATTTCCCTCTGTAGGCTCATTGGGCGGCCTAAATAAGTAAAGTAAACACAATTTAAGTGAGGAAGACTTTGTTTTCCGCTGGGTACCCTGGGGCCGGCAACGGATCCCGGGAGCTGTAAGGCAACCCGTGAAGTTTTTTTTTAAACAATTGAATTCAATGACTGGTCACAAAATAAATATTTTTTACTAAATTTAAAATTATTTTGACAGGTGGGCAATCTTGTGGACTCGAACGAGCGAATCTTCGAGAAGCAGGGCTCGTTCTTCCAGCGAGGCGGGGCAGCGCGCGGGGACGGACGGCAAAGGGAGCGCCCGCGGGAGGGGTGGAACAGGCGTCCGCGCAACAGGCGTCGCGACGACGAGAGGGGACATGATGATTAGATTAGTTTAATTATGTCCAGTTTATGTTTTCTATGGGCTGGAACTTTCCATAGACAACTAGAGTGCGTTTTGTGAAAGAGTTCCCTATCGTAATGTTGGTAGCTAGTGTCGTAATTATTCTCTTTTATATTAAATTTAATGAATGAAATCAAACAAAATGTACCAAGTGCTTACGGTATATAATGGTAATATTGTTTATTCGTAAGTTAGTGATGTTACTACTAAATATAAAACCCTCTTAAAATAAGCTGAAAAATTAGTAAACGTTAGTAGTAAAAGAGGAAGACTTTCTGAGGACCGATATTGTTCGTTCAGTGATACCAACATTACGATGACAGAAACTCATTCGATAAACCCACTGTTCTTTTTACGATTCTGTTATTGTCTATGAAAAGTTCCACCTTATAGTTTATATTTCATTTTCTTTGTATATGCAAGAACAGAGTGTAAAGGCGAAAACTTTTATATTTACTTCAAAGTATTACTTTATATGACATGGTATCTAAAATGGTATGATAAGATTCTTGTCATTGTTATATGTTTATGCCTTTACATTGTGTATAAATTTATTCCATCTGTATTGTTTATACCGATTCATACTGATCCATGTTAGTTATTGGTTTATAATATAAAATAAAAAGTACGGAAATTGAGTTTTAATTATCGTCACCTATGTAAGTTTAGTAATTATTACCACTGAACCAAACTGAAGAGATGATGAAGAATGTGAAACATTTATTAGGTACATAAAACGTTTAAAAACAAGAACAAATTATACGAAGGGCCCTGCTGCTATTTAGCTGGTATCCCTAAATAGTGACTTCAAAACACCTTTTTTGCAAAATAAATTAACTGTAGAATAATG
This sequence comes from Nemapogon koenigi, assembly GCA_963924495.1. Lineage (NCBI taxonomy): Eukaryota > Metazoa > Arthropoda > Insecta > Lepidoptera > Tineidae > Nemapogon > Nemapogon koenigi. The sequence continues at coordinate 9,047,922 of OZ004648.1, forward strand.
ATATTTAAATGTCCGACACTAGAATGGCGAGAAAATTGCTGCGCGAAGATAGTACCTACACGAATTTGCCATGATTACATCCTCTAGTATTTGCCCGGTCATTCTTTCCTTTCATTCCGAGTCAAAATAAAAGTTGTCGCGGTCCTCTTGTATGCTAACCTCACGCACGGTAATATAATAAACCTATAGCTAAGTGTTGCCTATAATGCCTGTAAACCCTTTAATTTAAGACCCAAGTTTTGCAATGTCTATGTCTATTACTGTCTTAAATATGTAATTAGAATCTCTGAATTTGGATCTATCAATGATTCTAACTAAACGTACGGCGCATGTGCGTTATTTTATTTTGAACATTAGAGAATTTGGCTGTATGATGTAATGTCTCATTGCTTAGTCTAGGGAAAAAAAACATAAAACATGGCCGATATCGAATTTGCCATTTTTTCTTTCAGTTCTAGAATTTTTAGATTTGCCGGTGACGTTTTCTGCTAGAATATTTTCAGAATTCAGAGAACTATCTCTATTTTAACAACTATTATGATATATTCCTTTACATAGATAGTCTTAATTTCTTAAAAGAACAATTCTAACAGTTTCTCAACGAATCTTGCTACAAAAACACAATGGCAGCTACAAGAAGATTACAGAAGGTAAAACATGAATTAAATTATTTGTATCTCAGTGTAGTGTATCTATAAATGTAATAATATTTATCTAATTCTATTGTAACAAACGAATTCATAATTTTGTATATATTAATATTAGAATATCTTCTTATAAGAATCATATTATTATCTTCACTGTTCAATGATAAGTATCTTTGAAATGTTTATTTTTTAATAATTACAATCAAGTTTTCAATGCTTTGATTATATATAACATACACAATAAATACAGCAGGTATTCCAATATTCTTATTAAATATTTGCTTATTGACTTTTATTGATTAAATTATTGAAATAAGAGTTTATCCCGAAAGATTACTCTCCGGGCCTCAAACTACATCTCTACAAAGAAATCACGTGCATCCGTTGCTCTGTTTTGTCGTGAAAGAAGTACAAACTGGACAAATAGTCTAATAGGACTAATTTTTCGAATTTCAAATAATATTTGTTAAGATCAAAATATACACAGATGAATTGCTGTTGTCACATAACTCGTAATATGCTCACGTCTGTATTTAGTGTCCCTGACAAGCACATACCCACAACCTTGATTCCCATACATTCTGGCTATTTCTAACATAATTTTCTATTTTACCAGGAATTGAATGATATAAGGCAATCTGGCATGAAGTCATTCCGTGACATCCAAGTGGATGAAGCCAATATACTGACATGGCAGGGATTAATTGTTCCAGTAAGTTTTAGAATAGTTTAAACTTTTTTTTCTAGTCTTCTGTGGCTTGGCCTTCAGAATTTGGTTTGTCTCTAATTATTACCAAATATGAAATTCAGTCATGGTTTAAACAGATTACATTTAGTGCAGATTGAATAGAAATAGGGTAACAAGATGTAAAGATAAATAAAACAGGGTAGAAGAATATATTGAATACATTGCTTCGAAATAGTAGCAGATGCTAAAACATATTTTTCACCTACAGCTCTTCAGCATCAGAAGTTATCAAAAGACGTTATTCCCCTGGGACCAATACCACGGTTTCGGGAGGCGTAAAGGAACCCGCGAAGGGAAAAAAATCTAATATTGCTGAAATTTTCATAATTGACACCTAAATTAGTGATACATTTTCCTCACACTATCTCTAACATGCTGCCTATGTATTTAGCACTATGTGTGAGTCATTGTGTAAAAATAATGTATGGCATCATTTATGCTAAACTAAAACATTACCTTTACATGAGGGGAGCCAGAAAGCTACAGATTGAATAATTATTCCAGTATTATAAAGTTTAAGGTCACAATACAAACATCTGAGGGGAGAGCCAAGCACGAATTTCATGCATTATATATAGTATAGCCATCACATCAAGGAATTTTTTTTGTACACGTACTTGGTATGAACAAATTTAGTTAGGTTTTGTACCCTTTTTTTCCGTGAGAACTTTAAGACAGGATTTTGTTCAGGTTTTCCTGTAAACTATGTGAGAGCCCCTATATTTCGTACCTTTTTCAAAATATTAGACTTAGTAATTAAGGGGGAGGGGGAATGCTTAATTTTCATAATATATTTTCTTTAATATAACTTGAACTATGCAATTTAAAATTATACAAAGATATATTTGTATTTTTTATAACAAGCCCTTTCATTTAATGTCACATGATGCACACATAGAGTACTAAGCCTATGGAGGGGCCATAGACGGGCTCCCCCTTTCGCCGATTTTTTCCCCTTTGACCAGTCAAACTGACCAGTAATAAGTTACCTTAGATTTCGTTGGTATCGTTTTGTTTCGCGAGACAGAGCTCTAGGAAAATAGTTAATTGTGATGTTTTAAATGGGAAAGGCGATCTAGGACGTCAAACTTGCGGAAACATAGTGTTTCCAATCATTAATTATAATTATTATGTTTGTATTTTAACATAATCATCATATAACGTAAAATACGTTGCGACAATAAAACGATAGAAAAATACAGTGGTACAGGGGCTAGTACTAGTACGCTACAAGTCTCCTTTGGTATATACTCAAAGGATGCAGATGATTTAATTTTTCGCCCAATATCGAAACTCTATTATTTATGCTATATGTTTAACCTTCTTCGTCCAGTAGATTCGGAGAGAGTGATCCTATAAGGGTTTCCGTTTTTTTAATGGAGATGTTCCGAATCCTAAAAATAGCAACATTAGCAATTTGGAGATATGAAAATGTTTTAGAATTACAGATTTACATATTATAACAAAAAAATCATGGATGAAAGTACTATAATTAAATAACAAAAAATAATTAACAGTTATTACATCTTGGAATTTGCAAACATTTTCAGGACAACGCGCCATACAATAAAGGTGCATTCCGTATTGAGATCAACTTCCCAGCAGAGTATCCGTTCAGGCCGCCAAAGATTAGTTTCAAAACTAGAATCTACCATCCGAACATTGACGAGAAGGGCCAGGTGTGCCTGCCCATCATCAGTGCCGAGAACTGGAAGCCAGCGACAAAGACTGATCAAGGTATCTAGAGTTTTATTATTAAGGCTTTAATATGACAAGAGCATACTATACTTTTCAAATAAGACAATATAAATACATTATTACTTTTACAATGTATATTAATTACTTATTATTGCAGTACTCTTAGTTATCCAGTAAAGTTTATCAGGTCGCGGTCTGGTTCTTATGTGAAACCAGTTAAAAGTAGTAGTCAAAAGAGGTATGTGAGAATCGTAGCATGGGATAAAAGGTGTGATTATAGATAAAGTAATGTTGTCAGATTGATCCTATATAAACAATAATAATTCAACAAACATTACAATAGCGCGGGATTAAATTGACTTTTTTTTTCAGTTATTCAGGCTCTGGTAGCACTTGTAAACGACCCAGAGCCCGAGCACCCGCTACGAGCAGAGCTGGCGGAGGAGTTCCTAAAGGACAAGAAGAAGTTCACAAAAGCAGCAGAGGACTTCACGAAAAAGTACAGCGAAAAACGGCCTACAGACTAGACACTTGAGTTTTTTAATAATCAAGGTCAGCGCATACTGGCGGACGGCATGGCAGACATTTTTACGTTTAGAAGTAGTCTAAAATCTAATTTAATTTTAATAAAGTTTAAATTTCTTTACTTGTACGATTAAACATTATCTTTTAGAAGTCGAATTTTGAAATGTTTGAGAAGGTAATCTTCAAAATGATGGCTCAATCATTGGTTTTGATGAAGTATTAATGGAGATATGGCGCGCCCAAAAAGAAAAAACACTCTTGAGAAATAATAGTTTTATGATTACTTCAATAAGGTATAGTGTGCGAAAAAACGGAACATTTTGGTTTAAAAATGATGTTAGTTCCATTGTTAGCTAGGACGGTTCTCTTTTCAAACTGTCTCTACCATGATTATTTTTTAATAAATATAAATTCGTCTGCCATGCTACCCGCCAGTGTGTGGTGACCTTTAGTTGAACATGCAGCAATGGGGACCTCACCTAAGTCCTATACTTAACGCTTTGTGGAACAATATTGTTATCTACTGTATTTATTTTAATATAAAGCCTATTGTATTAATAAAGTATTTTAATAAGTCGGCACTGTTATCCATAAATCCGGCTTCAACCCTTAAAAGAAAAAAAAATTGCATTTATATTGTATATTTTGTAAGAAATAAAACTGGAAAAGGGTTATGTCAACAGATTACAGCTTGAAAAAAATATGGTGCTACATATATAAAAAGGCCTTTTATTTAACGAAATTATTATAGGTTTTATATTTTCCTGCATTATTTTAGTAGAATTTTGTTATAAGCGCTGCTTAGCCTTTAACTTTATATTTATTTTATGATGAAATATCCCAAATCTATATAAAAATCCAACGTTGATGAATGGTACCTATTGCTGCATTTCCAATTTGTTTTATTAATATAAATGTTCCCTTTATATTCAGTAAATGCTTAAAATGTTGTTCGTGCGAAAGTTTGTAATTATGTTTGTGTGAGCCCATATAATTTTTTTAATTTCTCATTAAATAATTTAAGACAATAAAATAAAAAGTTCAGTTTAATATAATGCCTTTATTTATACTTACACTAATGTAAATTAAAAGAAACCTTATCTGATACTTTACAAATTGAGATTATTATTTACTACAACATTTAGGTCACTGGCAAAATTTTAAAAACAATATCCATCTTTATTTATTAAAATTTTTTTGCTGTTAAAAAAATAATTAACCTATTTATACCTACATTAACCGTTGCTCTCAGTCATTTTGTATCTGTCAAAAATATGGCAAATCCTAATTAATCCTGGAAAGGCGAGTTTATTTTCATTATTAAGACGTCTAAATAGCCGGCTCTGTGAAGTTGGCACCCCCAAATTGGATTTTTCAGTTTTTTTTCATCAGGTTCGTTTGTCCATCGTTAGTCCACGTTTGTCCACCAAAAATTTTTTTTTGTCCACCTCTCAAAAAAAAGTTATTCAAAAAAATAAAATTGGGGCGGAAGTTGGCACCCCCAAATGCGAATTTCCATTTTTTTTTCATCACGTTTGTTTATCCATCGTTAGTCCACGTTTGTCCACCAAAAAATATTTTTTGTCCACCCTCCAAAAAAAAGTTATTTAAAAAAAACTAAAAATGAGGTGGAAGTTGGCACCCCCAAATACGAATTTTCAACTTTTTTTCATCAGGTTCGTTTGTACATCGTTAGTCCACGTTTGTACACCAAAAATTTTTTTTTGTCCACCCTTCAAAAAAAAATTATTCAAATAAACATTTTTAAAGACAAGCCCTGAATTTAACTTTGACGGAGGATATCTAGCTTTCTAGGGGTGGATTTGCTTTTCTGAGGGGTAGGTTTGTTTGTCCACTTCAGAAACTCGTTTGTCCACCACATATTTTCATTTGTCCACCCTTAGAGATATAGTTATGCGTGAGATAAGTATATATCTGATGATTTTAACTTTGTCGTGGGATCTCCAACTTCCTAGGGGTGGATTTGCTTATCTGAGGGGTAGGTCTGTTTGTACACCTCGGAAACTTATTTGTCCACTACATACTGTCGTTTGTCCACCCTTAGAGATATAGTTATACGTGAGTTAATTAAGTATATATCTAAGGATTTTCACTCTGACAGGAGATCTCTAGCTTCCTAGGGGTGGATTTGCTTCTCTCAGGGGTAGGTCTGTTTGTCCACCTCGGAAACTTATTTGTCCACCACATACTGTCGTTTTTCCACCCTCAGGGGTATAGTTATGCGTGAGTTAATTAAGTATATATCTAAGTATTTTAATTTTGACGCAGGATTTCTAGTTTCCTAGGGGTGGATTAGCTTCTCTGAGGGGTAGGTCTGTTTGTCCACCTCAGAAGCTCATTTGTCCACCATATATTGTCGTTTGTCCACCCTTAGAGATATAGTTATACGCGAGTTAATTATATATCTAAGGATTTTAACTTTGACGGAGGATTTCTAGTTTTCTAGGAGTGGATTAGCTTCTCTGAGGGGTAGGTCTATTCTTCCACCTCAGCAGCTCATTTGTCCACCATATATTGTCGTTTGTCCACCCTTAGAGATATAGCTATACGTGAGTTAATTATATAGCTAACGATTTTAACTTTGACGGAGGATCTCTAGCTTCCTAGGGGTGAAATTGCTTCTTTGAGGTTTTGGTTTGTTTGTCCACCTCGGAAACTCGTTTATCCACTACATATTGTCGTTTGTCCACCCTTAGAGATATAGTTATGCGTGATATAAGTATGTATCTAAGGATTTTAACTTTGTCGTGGGATCTCCAACTTCCTAGGGGTGGATTTGCTTCTCTGAGGGGTAGGTCTGTTTGTCCACTTCAGAAACTCATTTGTCCACCACATATTTTCGTTTGTCCACCCTTAGAGACGTAGTTATGCGCGAGTTAATTCAGTATATATCTAAGTATTTTCATTTTGACGGGGGATCTCTAGCTTCCTAGGGGTGGATTCTCTTCTCTGAGGGGTTGGATCGTTTGCCCACTTTATAAACTTGATTTTCAAACCTTTAGTGTAGTTTGAACGTACCCGGAAATTCAGTTTCTATCGTTTTTTTCATAAAAAATGTTTATTTGAATAACTTTTTTTTGAAGGGTGGACAAAAAAATTTTTTTGGTGGACAATTGTGGACTAACGATGTACAAACGAACCTGATCAAAAAAAGTTCAAAATTCGCATTTGGGGGTGCCAACTTCCACCTCAATTTTAGTTTTTTTTAAATAACTTTTTTTTTAAGGGTGGACAAAATAAATTTTTTGGTGGACAAACGTGGACTAACGATGCATAAACGAACGGGATGAAAAAAAAATAGAATTTCGCATTTGGGGGTGCCAACTTCCACCCCCATTTTTTATTTTTTGAATAATTTTTTTTGAGAGGTGGACAAAAAAAAATTTTTGGTGGACAAACGTGGACTAACGGTGGACAAACGAACCTGATGAAAAAAAACTGAAAAATCGAATTTGGGGGTGCCAACTTCACACAGCCTAAATAGCCATAGTTTTCAAAACGCAAAAGCAATGCTCGTTTTGAAAATTCCGTCTATTTAGAACTTTAAATAATAAAAATATGGCTCAATCCAATTTTAACTATCAACTGTGTGGTAAGAAAATTTACACCTAAATAAATGACCTTTCCAGGATTAACTGAGATTTGCCATATTTTGATAGTTATAAGATGACCTTACATTTCATATTATTTTTACAAATTTCCAAAAATATGTACAACAGTAATTAATTTTTCACAACTTGTGGATGGATAGGTGGTAAAGACTACTTTGTTGTGCAGATATATTTGTAGATATTGTAGATGGCTAAAAGAGGGGAGACTTGGTCTTCAACTAGGTACCCTTGGACCGTAACACGGTCGCGGGAGCTGTAAGGCAACCCGTAAATAAAGAAAATATATATATTGTAGCCTTGCCAGCTTCATATATTTATGGAGCCGACTGTACAGAATTGACGTTAGGGCTGATCAACATCTTGCTCCTTTAAAATGCAGAGTTACCCTGACTTCCAAAATCTGCGACAGACTCGCCATCCATCATAGCAAGCCTGAGGAAATATTGAAATACCAATAGCAAGTGGGTGAACAACTTGCAATATTGTTTTTTAAAACTATCCTATTCCGGATATTTGTTTTCATTGCTTGTCTGTAGTGTTTCTTCAATATTTTCTGTTGAGATTGCTTCTTTTGCTTCAGTTGATCCGAGATATTTATTTAAATTATCTGTAATAACGAAATTGACAATTAAATTAATGTTAAAAAGAGAAAGGCGTCGGTGGTCGAGTGGGAAAGACGTCGGCTCACAACTGAGAAGTCGCGGGTTCGATCCCCACATCCGACCATGGGTTTTTATCTATGTACATTATCCGACAAACCGTACAAAGAGGCTTTTCCCTCAACAGAGCTGGCTGGCACTCGTTAGGTATAGCCTCAAAAAGTCATCGGCTAAATGAGGAAGACTTTGTCTTCCGCTGGGTAGGTACCCTGGGCCGGCAACGGTTCCCTGTAAGGTAACCCGTGAAGAATAAAAAAAAAACACAGATGTGATATAGTTTTTTCATCTGGCGGTGTACAGATTTGTGGAATATGCGAGTAGGTACAGAACGCAACGTTCCAGTTCCAGATTATTACACCAAATGACAAATACGCAAACAAATTATATAATTGTAGGAACACCAACCTCTTATAACAGAAATACACTTATCCAGATAAGTTTTACAATTGGGATCTTTAGCCAGAACCTGATCTAGAGTGACACAGTAATCAGGACCATAGTTGATCCACAGATCATGGTCTGGTATCTCATCATCCAGCTCCAAGCCAAGAGCCGTGGCTGTTATACTCGCCCACAATTTGGATGCGTTGGTCAATTTGTAGCCACCTGCAATGCAACATGCACTTATTAGTAGGTATCCATGGATTCAAGTACGTACGAATCCGTGGGCAATATGAACTCATTTTCCTCTCCTACATTTTAGGGTTCCATAAAGTTGTGCCATCGATGTCTGTCTGTCTGTCACGGGCCTCTAGGTTCTAAACGTAATGAGATAGGGACTTGAAAATCCCACATAATCTGTATTTCCGTGGCCCAAAGACGTGTACGTTACGCCAGCAAGAATAAAAAAGATTTAACTAATGCCTGTTCTTGAAGGTGGCCGATCCTAAGATATGCTTTTCCACGCTTGACCTGGACCCCAGATTGTAGGAAGCAGGATATACCCGGATGTTCTAATTTATAACGGCGCACACAGGGACGAATTACCAAACTTCTTTCGTATTTGCAGAACTCCTCAAAAATTGTCAAATGCTGTGAACAGACTTACGCACGAAATCGAGGGCAAATAGACATTCTTTCCTCCCATACTTTTTTATCCTGGACAAGGATGTACTCGATATGTCGTAGTGTTTTAGGATGCAACAAAGCGCTTACTAAAATATTTTATAGTAGTGCCTCTCTTCTCAGCCACAAAAGCTTATTCTTTGTTCTATAAAAACGAAGACAAAAGCTAGTAATAAATAAGAGGGGCTCTGCAGCATAGTTGATTTCAACTCACCCCCTACCCTGCGAGTAGCAAGTTTAAATACAGAACCGTTTCATATGAGGCATCAATGGTTATCGCGGGTTTGATGCCAATAGAGTTGGTTATCGAAGAGATGAACAGATTATACTTACGATCAAACGAACAAAACAGAAGCGCCAATAATTAGTAGAGTTATCAAGTCCGACAACCTCGCAAAGTGGCAGCACAACTGGGAAAACGGGCAGAATGGAGAATGGACCAGGACTCTAATACCCGACAAGGAAACACGGAACGTTGAACTACTATAATATCTGTCACAAGTGCTTTCCGGACATGGTTGCTTCAATCTCTTTAAACTAAGAATAGGAAAATCGCCTACCAGCACATGCTCCTTCTGCCCGGAGGAAGATTCAACAGAACATACCCTATTCCAATGTGATGAGTTCTGCAATGAAAGTCGAAAGAAGAGAATTCTTCGATAAGATAGGATTCCATGTAGGATGAGGGGTTTTAGCCGGTAGGAGTCTGGCACTACCCACGTCCGAACGTGGGTGTCCAATACAGGATTTCCCCTCCTCAAAAAAAGAAACTCACCCCCTCCAAGTAGCAACGTCGGCTTTTTCTTATCCAAAACCGTTCGTACAGCTTTACAATATCCTTCTATAGTGAGCGACGCTCGCCCAGTCGGATCGTGTGCTAACGAATCAGCGCCGCATTGCAACACTATCGCTTCGGGCTTGAAGTGCTCGTAAACTGTTTCAAATACCCTGAAAATAAAAGCACAGATATTATACAATGTTCGTGAATTGTCGCAAGTCGTTCGGCTAACTTGAGTTCGTGGCGTGACAGTGGGACATTCGCCGCGTATAGATAGATTCAAACTTTATGGCGGTTCGGATGTTACCTAGCTGCGAGTGCGAGTACGCGCAGGTACAGTCAAGTCGAAAATAATTTGGGTGACTTTACAAACACATAACACAGTGTCGTCCGAGTAGGCGCCCCTTAGTGGGACATTCGCCGCATACTCCGTCCCGCTCAGAGACGCGATGTCGTCCAGACTTCCGCCGTCCGGGTAGAAGCCGGCCTCCATCTTGTGGAAGGAGAGCGTGAATAGTCTTGTTGATGTCGAACATACATGATACGTACTTTACAAACACATAACACAGAGTCTCGTCCGAGTAGGCGCCATTCAGTGGGACATTCGCCGCGTATCCCGTCCCGCTCAGAGCCCCGATGTAGTCCAGACCGCCGCCCGGGTAGAAGCCGGCCTCCATCTTGTGGAAGGAGAGCGTGAACACAGTTTTGCTGATGTCGAACATACATGATACGTACTTTACAAACACATAACACAGAGTCTCGTCCGAGTAGGCGCCCCTCAGTGGGACATTCGCCGCGTACCCCGTCCCGCTCAGAGCCCCGATGTCGTCCAGACCTCCGCCGCCCGGGTAGAAGCCGGCCTCCATCTTGTGGAAGGAGAGCGTGAACACAGTTTTGCTGATATCAAACGCGTCTTGGACGCCATTACCTGTGGAAAACAATTTACAATGATACCCTTCAATTCTATGCACATGAAGTCACACACGTAACACTTACCATGATGTACGTCCAAATCTATGTAAAGAACTTTAGGGTAAGTCTCCCTCAATATCTCTATGGCTATAACTATGTCATTAATATAGCAGAAACCTTCGGCACCAAACCTGAAACAGCAATTGTCACATTATTAATCTATACTAATAATATAAATTGATTCTACGTCATGTCATGGCGACCGATATTCCGCCGTGATATGATGGGGAATCCGGTTTAATCCCGCCCGCGCTGTGAGTTGGCGGGATTATCTTAGACACCAATTAATCGGCATATATACTTTTAATACTTGACATTGGCAAATCATTGATTAACATTGGTGGAGTCACAATAAAAGAAGAAGTAGAAAGTGTTTGTTTGTTTGGGCTTCTTTAACTTCAAAATTGTGCAATGGATTGACTTGATAGTTGAAGGGCCATATTTGGGCAAATTACTATTGAAATATTTGGTAATAATAATTTACATTAATTGCTAATGGTAAAAAGTCTGGGAATAACTACAAGGAATTTATTCAGGTTTTCATGATTAGATAGATTGATTTACGAGAATAAATTAAAGCTAGAGAGGAGAAAGCATATTTACCTCAAGCCATACATACCTTTCTCACATATATTTTACCTGTTAGCATGATGCCATCCGCCGCACCAGTTGATAGCAATATCAGCTTTACCATGCTTCAGTGCTCGCGCTGCTGTTACGGAGCCACCAGCTATAGCACTCACAAGCTCAAACATATTGGAAACTGGAGTACAATCATATCCTGAAATTTTTTTTTTATTTACCTGGGACAGTATGGGGAATAAGATCTGTAATCGAAGTAGAACAATGGGACAAATAAGTGCTGAATGATGCATTAACAATTACTGGATATCAGCGCAAAATCCGAGAGTACCAAAATGGGCGCCAAAGTGAAATTGTTAAAACTAGGAAAGCCGACCCCAAAAGACATGGGAAGTAAGGCACAGAAGAAGAAGGGGATAATATGGGGATAACTTTATATAGAAGAGATATCAAAGTAGGTACCTTCTTCAGGGACTCCTTTTGTCAGAAAATAAAATTGATTATTTATTTTACAGCCAAGCTTATTTTTCTTCATAAAATTTTTTTTTTTTGTTATTTGCAGTTTCATAATAGCAGCTGAAGTTTGTTATTAAATACTACCACTATCATATTAATCTACTGAAACATTCATACAACATTTCAAGACTGCAAGCAAAACGTGGGCAATAGTAGTTAAATTTAAAATACATACCAATACCATATTCCACATCTTCATCAGTAACAATATAATCATCGTCCACCTCTTTGAATGTCTTCAAATGGTTTAAATACAAATCTGAGTGGAATTCCCTCAAAACATTGTATGAAGCTGGCTCCGATAATAACACTGTCATGTGCTTGTGTAGTTCATAGGCTACAATTAGTTCATGTACTAATGATGCCTAGAATAGAAAATATATTATATAGCTTTCAGATCTGGCTTCAACTGTGGAAATGTTTGAAATAAATGCTAACTTTTGAAACATTTAATATGAATTTTCCATTATTTATACTTTATCAGTCATACCATCATATAATGAAGAGTGTATAAACACACTTTCACATTTATAATTTATATTAAGTAGTTAGGATTATAATTGGGGCTTGGGGGGTCATCTCTGGAACTACTGAACTAATTACAAAAATCTTTACTAGTAAGTAACTGTCAAGAATACAGATATAGAAAGATATACAGGCTAATATAGGTTTTCTCACAATACAGTAACGCGCGAAGTTGCATGGTGCAAATATTATATAATTAGGTTATAGGGTGCATATAAATAATTATTACCCGTCCTGGAACAGCTGGTAAACGATCGCATTCCTTTATTAAATTTGAATCCCAAATGTAGTAAACTTTACTTTTACAGGAAGTCATTTCCTATGTGTGATTAAAGAAAGAGAGATTATTTATAATTTAGTATTTATATTAATTTTGACAACACTTTTTCATATACAACTCACAGCATTTTGGATTTTGCCGCCACAAAATTAGAAAATCTGACATTTAAGTATAGACCATACAGAATGCATTTTGTTCAGGAAATGGCAAAGGGCTCTAGAAACCATACAATCGTTACAAAACGCACGTATATTTTACTCATCTATTATATAGACATTTTTAAAATAATAATGTTCCGTACATTACTTTATTTTAATAATGTATGTAACAAAAGTCTAATTATTAATATATTATACATATTGTACAAAGATAAACTTTTTTTCTATTTTATTGGAATAAGTTAGTGTTCTCTGTGCTTACCATTCGTCACTTGACAAAACAAATTTATATTGTCTATGACGGTTAATTTGAAATGATTGGCTGAAATTATAAATTTTTGTCCAATCAAATTGCAGAAGCTAAAAACAAGCGTCCATTTTCTTCACAGATAACTATATTATTTCTTACTTTTTACGATTTTGTACAAATGACATATTTAGCGAAGAACTTTTGATTTCCTAAGTATTTTAAATATAAAATCGCTGTTTCGTGACATTGTAAGTGTGTTTATAAATTGGAAATATAAAGTTGCTTAAGTTTTGTGTTAAAACGCGTCAAAGTTCGACTACCTTGTATGTTTGGCGCGTTCCTAATGTGACAGTGATTATTACAAAACGTCGGTAACATGAGTATTTTTGAGTTTGTCAGGTTAGTTTTAGTATTCGACGGTGTTCCGCTGTAATATATCAAGAACTATAGCGATCTAAACATAATAATTAAAGGTTAGTATATTATTATACTTAATATTATATACTTAATATATTAAATAAGGTTACCTTTGTTTGTAGGTACCTAAGTAGGTATGTACAGTGTATCAATGTCATATTTCTAGAGTTATGTCTTTGTTTGTAATATAATTGAATTAAAAGAAATAAAACAGTAAAGGACAAAGTCACCTACTTAAGGCATGAACTTAGAAATGGAATTTCAAGTATTTCCCTCATTGTAATAAACCATTAAATTATAATATAATTAATTGTTCACTATATTTCGCTTACCATCTATTCCAGCCCAAAGAATGCCGGAGTCCCCAGAAGGTGTTAAAACCCCTCATCGCATTGAACTATGTGAGAAGGAATTGTCACAGCCTGTCCGAAATTATCGTAAACGAAGGTAAAATTTCTTATTATGTCCTATAATACATAAAACTTTAAGTATTTAGTAATTAAGATAGTAAAAATTATTTTAAGTAAGGCTATTACATAATTTTTTTTACTCTAGCATGACATGTGACTTGTCATTCATTCAAATTGTTGACAGGTTTGTGGTTAATAATCTTACACATGAGACAGACAGTTGTGGGTTCAAATCCCATTTGGAGCCAAATTTTATAATTGAAGCTTTTTATATGGAAATCCTAATATATGATGAAAGAAAATTGTCAGAGACTGTTAAAATATTGCAGTTATTAAAGCTTATGCTAAGAAAATTATTTTATGGTTAATTTTTTACTTATTTGTTTTATTATCAGCATGCCTATAATTTCTTTCAAGTAATTTTGTTTATTTACATAACAAACAGAAAAACCAAATTGGTTTTTTCTTGTAGGTACTGTGCTTGTACCCATTAGTTAATTAGTACCCATTGACAGGTAATTCTTAAACTAAAAACAATTATATTAATGTATTTAACCCATTAATTAATTAATGATGGGTAAATCATAATTAACTTGAATATTTAAGTTCAACCCATGGTTATTATATTTTAGTTCACAAAAATATTTTGACCTGTGTACACTGTCTAGAGTGTCTAGTTTAAACATTTTAAAAATGACAAAGTGAGTGATTATATTTTACCTTAAAAATATTTAATAGGCATATCTGGTTTCTCGCTTATTGGATAGTGGTATTGTCAAAGTTTCAATTTCTAATTGATGTAGATTTAGAATAATAATAAATAAATAAAAATTGTTTCTAATGCAAATAAATCTATATTAAAATATTGTCGATATAATGAAATATAAAATGCCATCCAATTTTAAATTAATGTTTACATGTTTTTTTCATTAAATACATATATTTTGTAAGCTCCAATGTAGTGGTTAAATTTGATTAGAATTTAGTCTTTGCTTCTGGAATAAGATGTTTGACTAAAATGTGAGATATGAAGACCTAAAAAATCCACCATGTTAACGCAAAATAATGTCATCCAAATCCATTCAACCCTTGATTGTTGAATTATAAAGTATAATGAATTGTTCTATGTTCTAGAATAATAGCTGCAATCGAGCCCAAAACGGAAAATGAATCGCCAAAGCCGTTAAAAAAAATTGGCGTGCGTTCCAAATCCAAACCGTTCAAATCCTGCAACGGCATTACCAACATGACGAACGGCAGAAGTAGAGCGGCAAAGGCACGCACCGCAGATAGCCACAAGTTGACAGAATATTTTAAAGAAGAGAAGTTAGACAAGACTGTGCCTATATCGCCCACGGCAGATAAGACTGTGAATGTAGGGAATAATGTTCAAAATGGCGCGCCTAACCGAAAACTCACAGAGTACTTCCCTGTGAGACGGAGTGTCCGGAAGACCTCCAAGTGTGTGATGGCTGAGAAGATGAGGGACTTGGAGCGCGCGGTGAGGGAACAAAGAGAGGATGGACTTGAGGTGAGTTTTACATCTATACTTATAATAAAGCTGAAGAGTTTGTTTGTTTGAACATGCTAATCTCTGGAACTACCAGTCGGATTTGAAAAATTCTTTTTGCATTTGATAGCCCAATTGTTATTTTACTGCAAGGCATATATTTACAAGGTCATAACATAACCAATACTTGGTTCAACCAGGCAATAAGTAACATCTTTAAAAAAAATCCTATCCTATTCATCCTTCCTAACTAATGTTATACATGCTAAAGTGTATTTGTTTGCGTCCTTCTTTCACGCCAAAACAGAGCAACGGATTGACGTGATTTTTTGCACAGAGATAGTAAGAGGACATCTAATGAGTTACTTTTTTTCCTGAAGTCCTTCAGGGTAAATTCATTTAAAAAAACGTATAATTAAAAAAAAAACGTGATTTCGGTGATAGTTGAACCCTTAACACTGCAGTACACGCGTGGCCTACTATAGTAGACCAGGTTAACATTTTTGTCGATAACTTTTTTGTTTCGCGCGTTATAGTAGTGTGATTCCAGGAAAGCCTTCTTCATTAAATTTGTCAAGAAGTCAGTTCACCGCGTGACCTGGTCGCGTACGCATATTTAAGCAATTTGCCGCCAAAACCGCGGGCCTACCAAAGTAGTCCGCGCGTGTATTGACGCACCTAATTTAGGTAAGTAACTTCTATTAATTCCTATTTTTATAATGATATTTACTGTTATATATAGTTACTATTTTACACTTTACTCTTATACTATCACCCCAAATATTTTGCAAAGTTATTTTAATTTGATCTTTAGTATTTTTTTGCAGTTTTATCCTTAATTTCACAATGAACGTTGCACGAATTGAAAGGTGGCTGATGGAACTAGGTGATGAAGGAGATGAAGAGGCTGAGAGTTGAGAAAGAAGAAGATGAATTAAAACCTGAGCCAGACTTACAAACTTTCGATTCGTGAGTCAACTTCTTGTGGAATTGAAGCAGCTGGATTGAGTGTTTCAGTAGAAGTCTCAGAAAATGATGTTCCGCTCTCGGAATTTGCAAGCGGAAGACAGTGTGAAGTTTATAAGTCTACAAATGGTGCCATGTGGAATAAAGACGTACCTCCAGCAACGCGAACTCGCGTCCATAATTTTCGGATGAGACCACCAGGCCCAAAGTAGCTAGGAATGCAAAGAATCCGCAATCAACGCTTTGGTAATCAACCAAATGAACGTCAACCCTGCAGCAATTGCAGTGGGCATGCATAGAAACACTTCCCCGACAACTTAAATTTAGAATAGAAACGCTTCTGGGTACAACCCAAGTAGTGCAGCACAATGTCACACCAAAGATGGGACGGGGTGGTCGATGCGCACTTTGTTCAAGAGCCCGAAATCGATCGACATAGAAATGGTGTAAAACTTGCAATAAATGGATTTGCCCTGATCACCAAGCTGTGGTGTGCTCATATTGTTACGAAACATACAATTTTTGTCATTAATTTAAGTGTATATATTAAAAAAAATAACGATCAGTCTCATAGGTGCCATTTTTGTTAAATTTTCTTATAAGTTTATTAAATTGTTCCTAATTTCCGGTTTCTACTAGTTATGTAATATAATTAACTTTATAAGTGAAGTAAAATAAGTAACTAACTCATCCCATTTATTGTTTTATTTATATAATATCCGAAATTCAATTTATAGCCATTTTAAAATTGTCTACCATAGTAGGCCACGCGTGTATTTGTGTAAAAAAAAAGGGGCGCGTGTACTGCAGTGTTAAACATAGGTACCTAAAAGTTTACAAAAAAGGTTGGTACGATTTATAACAAATGTAAATGATGCAGGTGTGCGTATTCGAGGGCAAGGGTCGCGGCGTGATAGCCAACCGGGCCTTCGGTCGCGGTCAGTTTGTAGTAGAGTACGCTGGGGAGCTGGTCGGGCTGGCTGAGGCTCGTGAGAGAGAGCACCGATACTCTATGGACCCGGACGCCGGCTGTTACATGTACTACTTTAGACACGGGGATCAGCAGTATTGGTAAATATATTATACCATTTTAAACATTTCAGGGACGATTCCACCCATGTGTAAGGCGAGGGGTATGTTGGGTCCGAAGGGGATCCTGATATCTCTTTACTAGTTCATCATTGCCCTTGCTCATCAAGTTTTTAATGTGTTATTATAGTGTGAGTGCTCACAGTCACCATTTTCAGGCATCTCTGGATTCAGCAAGAGATCCTAATGGATGCACCAACCTTTTAATATCACTTTCTGTTGAGTTGTCCAGTCTCTACTGTATGTAATGAATGGGAACTTTTTAACACTGGAAGTCTTCACTGGTTCTTGGAGTTTTGTGTATTGGAATTTCTAAGGACTTGCCTATAGGACAGGCCATCATCAGGCAGTTGCTTTACCAATTTTAAATACGTCATGAGGGCGCTAACTTGGTTAGTGCTCTGCAAATTGGATGGCCAAAGTGTTTCTTTTACACAGGGTTTAATAAAAACTAGGGATCTACCGACTATTAGGGCTCTTTTTGTCGGCAAAGAGGCCGACTTGGTACAGGAATCTTCTTTTATTGTGAAGCATTAATGTTAATCGATGATTTGCCAATATCAAGTATTATAGTATGTATGCAGATTAATCCGTATCTAAGATGATTATCACAGCGCTTGGCCGTCATGACATGACGTAGAATCCGAAATAAATGGTACTAACTTGTCCATTAATCAATACTTGTTTCGGCCCCTTTTATAGGGCTCAATTAGGGTTAAATCTATAATTAAACTCTTCATATCCAATAATAAATAATATATTTCACATTAAACTAATGCAAAATTACAACTTATCCTTCTGCATAAGGTAACCTGTAATTATAAATGGTGTCCACAGACCTGAGCCCATGAAAAATATGAAGCACACAGTACATGCATATCTATTGGACACTTTGAAGGGAAAGTTGTCGAACGCTTGCGGTGGATACTCGTCGTGGGCGTGGCGTCTTCCTATAATCTGTTTGGCCGGTTGCAGCACTCTTCTGTTAGCCATGGTGGCTATTCCGGACAAGCGGCGTAGTGCCAGCATATTTTGCACTTAATTTCAATAACTTATATTATATCAGCTTATTTTACCGTTTGTTGTCTTCAGCTGTTGGCGATAATGGCAATGTCAGTGTCATGGTGGATTCTGTCTATTTTTTGGGTTAAATTCCATATTTGAATTTTTTTGTTTTAAATCGAATTCACACAGAACTTTTTTTTTTAATTTAAAGTAGCTGTATTTACTTTTCCTTATTCGTAGTATTTACTAGTGAGAAAGCAATTTTTTTATACCTTCACGGCAACTTCCAGAACCATGTTATTTTTCACATTTAGCAGATCACATTTTGAGACTAACCTAAAAGCAGCTATACGCTTATCGGTGGCAATATTGGGGCAGTGGTGGGGAGCGCCCTAGATCGCTACCTTGATCGCCACGTGTATAGGCAAATCGGCGCCATAATTATTATTATTACCCTGATTTTGAAACTGGCGAACCCACGATTTAGGAGCTATTATCGGGCTAGGGAGCATTGTCACATCGTGTGTAGCGAAATCGGGGCGATTATACCCGCAGTATCCTGCTAGCGGTGCGGCTGCTGCGGTGATAGGACGTACTCTATATTCGTGTTTTATTTTAATTTATACGTCAACATGACGAAAGAAAGGCTTGGACGAAAGTTATACATTTATTTAAAAAATATCACATCTTTATGACAAAAACAATAAAGGATATTTTAACCGTGACATAAGGCAGGCCTATAAAATTTTTCTTCGAGATTTGAATGAAAATCTTGGCAAGGAGATTAAGAGAAGAGTGTCGAATGCAGCTTTATCGACGAGCGCTTCGCTGCACGGTAGATTTTATACTGATCGGTAGGGACGTGTGTGTGTAGAGTAGCACCCGATTTCATCCCCACCACCACTGCCCCAATATTGCCACCGATTTTAGGGTCGTCGTGTAGGTTTTGTTTCGGGGGGTTTTTTTTTTCTTATCGAAATCGCCCGTGCATGGAAATTCTCTATTTCCTTCTAAATATACCTCAACTGTACTGGCCACGCGTTACGTATAGCCTCATAAAAACCATCGGCTTAAAGAGGGAGAATTGGTACTGACAACCCGTGAAGAAAAGAAAATATAAACATTACCTTTTCACATTTCAGTATTGACGCGACCCCCGAGTCCGACAGACTGGGCCGCCTAGTGAACCACTCCCGTAACGGCAACCTGCACACCAAAGCTATCTGGGTGGACGGACCCCGGCTGGTGTTGCTGGCGGCGCACGACATAGCCCCCGGCGAGGAGCTCACCTACGACTACGGCGACCGCTCCAAGAACTCGCTGATGCACCATCCGTGGCTCGCGCTCTGACTGGGTAAGTGTACAAACGGATTTGGTTTTCTATGATAATTTTGGAAATGTACAATGCCTCCATTTTTTACTTTCAGTCGTTTTTCTCCGGCTTTAGTTGAAAATGTATATTGTTAATGTATAAGTTTAGACTTATCGCATCACGTGATTATACTTGCGCAATAGACTATTTGTATGAGCGGCTTGAGCGCCCCTTTACGAACGAAGGCTTTAGTAACTTAAAGTAATTATTTTTGCTAACGCTCTCCAAGTCTTAACTTATTTGGCGCGACCTATATTATATCTTACGAAAACTTAACCTTTTTAAAATAAAACATGCTGTTTTGAAATTATGTAGCTAGACAGTGAAATTGTTAAAATTGGTCCAGTGGTTTTGAATTTACTTCTTACAAGCAAACAAACTCACATTTGTATCTATAAAAAACGTCTTCCTCATTTAGCCGAAGATTTTGAGGCTATACCTAACGAGTGGCCAGTTCTGTTGAGGTATGGAAAAAGCCTCTTTGTACGGTTTATCAGATAATGTACATAGATTTTTTATTATACAAACCCATTGGTACATTGTCTCCATATTTTATTAATTATAGTTTTTTTTTCAGATTGTAGGGGACATCGCTGGAGTGACAGTTATTTATTAATTTATTATCTAGAACAAAAGTTGTTTAGTTCAAATTGTTACGTAGTGAGAGAACGTGGCCTAACAATTAGTACGAATATGTGTGCGAATATAGTACATAAGTAATTATTAAACACTCTTGAAAAAATCGACGCGACAACCTAATAACGGCTAATGATTGACAATACAAGTTTTTTGTGGATTGTCTCACGAATCAAGCATATTCCTATTGAAATTGGTTCGATACGACGACAAAAAATACTCGTGCTAGTGCTAAGCCCTCTCAGAGCTATTCTTACCTGCCTGCCACTAAAAGTTACTTTAAAACTTGTGTCACAGTATTTCTTCAAATTGTTTCGACATAATTTTTTTTGTTAAAACTTAATTATGTAATTTATATACTAATTAATTATTGTTAATTGTAATAGAAATTAGATATAATTTTTGTCTAAGTAATGGATCGATATTAATTCGGTATTTTACCGGCTAAAATCGATACATGGATTGACACAAACGATTTTATATTTGCTAATGGCGTTCATTCAAACAAATGACAAGATATTAATACCGAAAAATATAATAAGATTCCGCGTCACGCTGCCCTGTTTTCCCTCAAGCACCGCAATGTGACGTGGGATGAAGCCATTGCAATAAAATATAAAATCGAAATCAGAGGGCATTTATAGTGGATAAAGTGAAATGATGACCCGCGCAAATAAATTAGGGCTCCAAAGATCATGAAACTCGTGTGAGGTAATTTATGGATGGCTCCTTAGAGCAATAAACTATAGAGCAGTTTTTCAAAATATAGTTGGGACACCTTATTTTACACTTTCAAAATATTTTACATTGATATAATCAATGTTACAGTCAATTCACATTTTTTAAATATTCAATTCAAGGATTTTAATTGATTAAAAACAAGGTTTGGGACCTCTAGGTTGAGGAACGATGATATAGAACGATTGTATTACCGCTTTTCCAACTGTAAAGTGTAAACAGGTGTTTACCGAAAATTATGGTGATAGAAATATGGAGACTTGGAAGACCTGATGATGGAGTCTCAAGGTTCTACCTGAACTATCATTGATACCGGTACTTCCCTTCTATCACTATTTTTGACCTATTTTATATTCCTAACCTAACTTATAATGTTTTAATCAGTATGAGTGTGAATCCAAATTTTTATTATTAAAAAAGGCTGATGATTTGTCCTACAAAACAAACCCTTAGAAGCTAATTTGATGTTGACTAACACAAAAGGCTTCATAGAGCGAGTGAGTTGTGACTGATGGATGTATTCCCGTCTCTTACTTTCTTGTGATACAACTCAATAGCTAGAAAGAGATGCAGATACATTCATGGGCGTACACAAAGGGTGGGGCCAGCAATTCGATCTATGGATACATTCCTTTAGTATGACTTTGTCAGACTCCTAAATAACATGTTTTATCTTGTGGGCAAAGGAAAGTTAGTCTAAAAGTTTTGTTACTATTTTGGTTATGCACTTTAAGTGAAGTGCAAAGTGCCAAACGTTGCATATTTTTTGTTTAATTTGGCCCAAAATGGACACTATCCTAAAATTAGGAACAAAGATTTATATTATAATTGATACGTAAATAATAATTCTCGAATAATTTATTTTTATAATAAGGAACTTTAGGTGTGAATATGCTATGAAATTGGTTTAGAAATTAAAATATAATGTTATGGTTATATTGCCAATTGTTAAATGATATCTACAAGCATTTTTGTCTGTAAATCTCTCATAAATATTATAATCCATAAAATATTATTTAAATTTGGGTGTATTTATTTTTTATTGTAAAATGTTGACTTTAAAGTAGTTTTCAAAATTTTGTTATACTCTCTTTACAAAAGGAGACAATAAATTACAATTAAACAGTTGTTCAACTCTATAATAATTTCGTTATAGAGGGAGTTTACTGTATTTGATAATTATTTTACTGGTTTTTCCATTGAGTTGGGATTTTTTTGTATACTAAAGAATATAAATAGCTTTATTTAGAACAAACTTTTGTTAGTAATCTTTGCTTTATAACATTTACGCGTCAACAGTTTTGGTAAGGGGATGTCAATCTTAGTGCAAACTATTCTTTTGTATATAAAATAATCCCAATTAAATGGGATCTTCATACTAATTTACAGACTGACAAATAGCCATAATTATTAATTGAAATAGAGTAGAAAAAATATACTTAGCAAGTTATATAATCTTTAAGATAGTTATTGTACCAATGTGCACTTCAATTTTGTAATTATGATATAGAAATCAGTGCTTTACAAATTACAAGAATATATAGATATTTTACAATACATTATAAAGTTAGTTAAAAAACGTATTCACTGCCTATAGTGATAGTATAATGCAATAATTATTAGAAAATATTTTTCTAGAATAATTCACTGTCGACGCGAATCGCTTTTACTGTATTTATTGCTTTTGTAGTTCCTATTCTTACTCACAACACGTTTGTTTGTGTGTTAACTAATATGTATATTTTATATACATTTCCTCAAAAAAAGGAAAAAATAACGATCTCTTGTCCAGTTTCAATCCATATTTCTATACTAATATTTTAAATGCGAAAATAATTCTGTCTGTCTGTTACGCTTTCACGGCTAAACCACGGAACCGATTTTGATAAAATTTGATACAGAGTATGCTTGAACTCTAGGGAAGGACATATGCTACTTTATTTTTTAATTCACAATAAGGGATGAAAGTTAGTATGGCCCCACGGGCGAACAGCTAGTTCTAATATAAATTGAAATTTTGTAGAGCGTTGTCTCTAGTCATTCGTACAGGTAGCTGAAATCATTTTAGCGAAGAACTGTACATATCTCACGGAACCCTAACTTTCAATAAATAAAACATAGCCTATGTCCCTCTATATTAAAAATAAAAATTTTACAAACAAACTTTTTATACTATTTTATTTCAAACGCTTTGTTCACTTTCCTATCTCTGCTTTTGTAACATTTTATGCCAAGACGTAATGCTAAAATTATATCCATCTCTTTCGCACTAATGATATATCTATAATTACATCTCGCTCTTTTAAGTAGACAATATATTAGTTCTACTAAAAAGGTATAGTATTATTGATTTGTTCAAATATTAATATGCATTTTGTTGTGTTTTTTATTTGTACATTTTTATCTTACTATATTGTTCTTGAATAATAAACAAAATTTTTTTTGTAGTAATTAAGATTTTCAGTGAGATTGTAATTAATTTAATTTATAAACATATACTGAGGGCTTCGCACTTTTGGCATAATGTATTCCTGTTTAACTTGTGAACACTGATAGTCTGTGCACAAAGAGAATCGTCATGGAATTGAGGGAGAATCGGGCGTCTAATTAGTATATTTGTTATGCTAACACATGTTTTCAAACAAAAAAATATCATCAAATATAAATATGGTCGAATTGGGTGGCCATGTTGGTTTTCTTTGTTAGCCAAGACGGTTCCCGTTTCGCACAGAGTATCAATATTAAATTTATTTAAATCGTTACATGACAAGGCCCACCAGAAGGCTGTGTTCTAGCGTCTTAACATACTAAATTGATGTATAATGACACTAAAATTCTTGTATAACTCTCTGGTTTGAAAGGAGACAGATACCAGTTCATAGATCCTTGGGCCCCTGTTAAAACAAGATAAATAAATAAATTAAATAAGATTTGTTTCTAAAGAGGGCATTAATGAAATAATTACGAAAAATTTGGCAATCTGGGAACTGAGATAAAGTAAATGTCACTTTCAGAAAAAAGGCCTAAAACAGACCTCGAGGGATAACTTTGTTTTACATTTGTTACTCATCTCCCATACAGCTTCTTCACTTGAAGCGAGTTAATCATTCACATGAATCAATTCCTATATCTAGTTTCCTAGATTGTAAGTTTGTCTAATTTTTTGTATTCTACATAAGAAAAAAATATCTCAACTTGTTACAACTCAAATAACTTAGGCCAAAAGTCTGTCTCATTTTAATGTCGGCGCAAAACAACTGTAACGGTGTATAGCGCTTAAAATGAGTTTATGTATGTAACTAATCTTCTTTGACCTATTTTTCAGTATTGAGCGGGGCCTTTCGGGCATTAGAAAGAGACTATAGGCTGCTTCAGTTTTGTAGTGTTGTCTCTCTCTCATTCGTACACGTGTGACGTTACGACGCACTAGAAAAGCGAAGCTTACCAGTTGAAACCATAATACAGTAAAACTCGGTTTAATAATTGATAAAGTAACGTCTTCAAAGGTACTTAACTTAGTAGTTTTAACTTGGTTTTACTTTGATTGTTAATTTAAAAGAAGTATTTTGTGAACCGTTATAGCGAGATGGCGGTGTGTTATTTTTGTGTATATTATTATGAAGTGTTCAGAATTTAATTAGCGGTTAATGTGATTGAGAATCGAGTGAATTATTAAATAATAATAACGTATACTTTGTTTTATTTATAACTGCAAATGGAGATGTTTAATTGAGGACGTTTCGAATCGAAGAAATTGGAATCGGCGCGGGCCTTAGTTGCTTCCTTTATATGCTTGCCAAGCATCGGCAAGCGTCCACAAGCACAAGCTTGTGAACGGGGGTATTTGGCTTGGCTTGCGCGAGCTTGGAGAAGCTTGTCGCCGTTCCGGTCGAGTGTCGGTTTTTGAACACATCTCTCTCGACGGACGGATGTTTTGCGGTGTGCCGACAAATTCCAAAATGAGTGCATGGTCGAAATCCTTTCTGGAATGTTACCAGAGTGAACCATGTATCTGGAATACCAAGAATATAAATCATAAAAGACAAGAAAATAGTGGCAGATGCATGGAGTCAACTGAACAGACGGCCGTCCGTCTCTATACAAAAGGAATTAAAAGCAAAAAGAGAGGGTTTTTATTGCTTGTATTTAAATAATGATAATGTCCGCCATGCTTGTCTGTTCGGAGTACACTGACCTGACGCACTCGTTTGTAGTCTTGGGGCTTGTGGATGCTTTTCGAGGCTTGACAAGCATGTAAAGGCCACATGAGGTTCGAACTAAAAAAACCGGCCAAGTGCGAGTCGGACTCGCACACGAAGGGTTCCGTACCATTATCTATAAAAACGCCACAAAAAAAAAGTTTGTTGTATGGGAGCTCCCTTAAATTTATTTTATTCTGTTTTTTAGTATTTGTTGTTATAGCGGCAACAGAAATACATCATCTGTGAAAATTTCAACTGTCTAACTATCACGGTTCATGAGATACAGCCTGGTGACAGACATATAGCGGAATCTTAGTAATAGGGTTTCCGTTTTTACCGTTTGCGTACGGAATCCTAAAAAACGGAGCTGGTGAAAATCAAATCAAACAAAATTTGGTCGTTAACTATTCGCGTAAAAAAATAAACTGAAAATTAGTGTCATCTATTGGTGTGTAGGATTCTAGACAAATAAATATTAACCTACATAATATAAAAACGGATGAATTCGGGCATCATTTTGTATATTTGTAGGTGAATCAACTCTCATTGTGATATAAATCTAAAAGACCACCCAAAAAAGGTAGAAATTAAAACAAATCGTTTATCAGACCATTTCATAAATATATTAAGTAAATATCAGACACTGTTAAACCACAGTAACATTATGATGCAACTTGAGATAGTGCAGCTGTGATTGGGATTCTATCGCCTGGAGAGACTTCACTACTGGCGCCATCTGGTTCACGTGATCCTAAAAAAAATCGAATTATTAAAATAAATTACATTAAAGTTATCAAGGATTTCTGTGATAAAAAGTTCTCGCTCTCCAGCCGTGCTCCGGCTCTCTAAATTTGTTCCGGTTTCCATGATATAGATTGATAAGTTATGAACGTTTTGTGTGTATGTACAATCAGGAGCAGCGTTGGTAGGACCCCGTAAAGGCTATATTCGCTTATACAGTGGTGGAATAAAAAGGTTCGTCATCATAAGGTTGAATATCGCTTGAATTTCATGTAGACATAAAGGCAACGTTCATTTATATATTTATCTCTTATATTATTTGATTAGTGACGCATCCGTCACATTTTTTGAAATTTGCAATTTAAGTTTTTTAATTAATTTTTTTGTATGTTAGGCAAAGATTTTGTAAGACGATGTTTTTAAGTTAAAGAAGGTTGGTAAAGTAAAGAAAAAGTAACTACCTTATGCTATAGTATAGGCAAGAGTAGAGCTTGCAATCACACATTGCAGTCGCTGTTGCATGAACCCACAAGGCGAGTGCATAAGTCCGTTCCTCTTATGCCTTCCCAAACAGTTTGAGAATATTGCTGTAATGGTTGCTTTGTTTTTTCGTTTCTGTTTTGCCATCGCTGCACCATTAAACCCCATACATTTTCTATAAGGTTTAAATCTGCAGATTTGGAAGGCCAAGGGATCACCACTGCCTTGCGATGCCCATTAAACCACACGAGCTGTGTGTATGCGACTATTATCGTGGACGTAGTGAAACTGTAGCAATTCATCAGCTGGAAATGCAACATACTTTCCTCCAAAGTATATACATAGTTTGCTGCATTTGCAGTCAAAGGAGTGAAGACGAGCTCGCCTACTCCACCTGACGACATCCACCCCCACATGTTAATTGATATCCGAGTTAGTGTGCCGACGATCTATCAGAGCGCCCTCTTCACCATGTATTCTGATCCAGAATCTCACACTATCTCTGGTAATATTGAGACGACACGATATTTGACTTATATTATATTAAATTTCTGGGCATTATAAAATATTCGGACAATAAAATCCATGATTATTAAGCTTTCATAGTAATTAATCTGTGATGAACGCTAAATAATTACATTGACAAATAATATATTTAATGACACTGACAGCTCGTAAATATTCTAAAATATACTCTTTCTAGGTATGTCGACTTCAGATTTGTCATTGTGGCAGATATTTTTGAAATAGAGAAATGTCATTACATAACTATGCGAATATAAGCTTTATTGCTTTCATAAGTTCATAGAATATGTCAAAAAAAATGACGAAGGTTTTCATACCACCACTGTACATTGAAGTTTCATATTGTTTCATTTCTAATGCCAAACTATCACATTAAATCTCAATGACATTCAAATAGATATGAACCAATTAGATCAAATTACAACTGACATAGTTTTCGTTTTCATGTCATTTTAAAGTGTCATGCGAAAATTTTTTTTCTAGTGTTCCTAGCAATGTTGCTCCTGATAGTACCTACATAATAATGTGAAATACATGACATGAGAATGACGTTGTGCAATGAATGAATATGTATGATATATTACACTACCTTGTATCCCGTGCCCGTCTGTTTCCTCTTCTCTCCATAGACCACTTTCCCGTCAAACTCGTTACAAGGCACCTTCATGTCGGGCCCCACTTGCTGTATTGTCACGTTGAGGTGATCTTCTATGTCAGCTAAATACTGGAACAAATTCAAATTTTAACAACTTTAAATAACTGGAATTTAAATTGTAAACTACAATTAAATATACCTACTACAAATAAACCTATAAATAAAAAATATCAAGATCGCTGCCTTCTGGTAGATTGCCCATAAGGCTGGCCCATTCGAAACCCTCAAAAAAAATATGAAAAAGTATTTTTATAATTATATTAAAAGTACGAGCTTAGCTGTACAATAGACTAACAACTCATCCAACAGACATTAGTACTTTTAAATTAGAGGGTTAGCAAAGATTTGAGCCCCTATCAATCCTTACTTTTAAATATTTCAGTATTTTTAAAATACCTCAAAAAATAAATTATATAGGTTTCTAGCATGTAATCTCCAAACGGTTTTTAAATTTCGGTACCTTACGAAAAATGAAATGAAATGAAAAGTTTTACTACGAAAAAGTAGACGCGGCTAGTCTAAACTGTGTATTAAAGCCTTGTACACAATGGCCTCGCAGGGCCAAGGCTCCGCCACAGGCCTTGGACATAATGGTCCACTGTGTACAAGAGGCTTCAGATATGCAATTATAGCTCTCTTTCTCCTTCTCTCTACGTTATATGTTTCTTCTTTACATGTAACGAAATGTGCCTAAACGTGACGCGTCCTTGAAATTTCACTTTAAAAATGGCTTTCCTTTCACCTCAGCCATTTAAACTTTTTTAGTCAATCTTTCATCATTCATTCTTTCAACGTGTCCAAACCAGCGTAAACTACTTCTCTCCTCTTTAGTCAGAACATCATTTTTCACTCCGCATTCTTCTCTAATGACATCGTTCCGGATGCGGTCAATACACTTTATATCACACATTCTACGTAAAGACCGCATTTCCACTGCATTTATCTTACTTTCATGCTTCTTATTCCATACCCAATATTATCTTGTCTCGCATTTCAAAAGT
Organism: Nemapogon koenigi; assembly: GCA_963924495.1. Lineage (NCBI taxonomy): Eukaryota > Metazoa > Arthropoda > Insecta > Lepidoptera > Tineidae > Nemapogon > Nemapogon koenigi. The sequence goes on from OZ004648.1 coordinate 9,076,704, forward strand.
GTCCACAATAGAAACCGCGGGCAACAACAAAACCAGTATAATAGACATACCTGCGGCTCATTATACCACATACAGCACCCCTTCGGTCGGTCGTCGATCAGGTTTGTGTTCCAGCAGTTCTTCCCTCTGGAGGAGCACCACTCGCCGTGATACCACACCTGGAAGTATATCACCAGGATTACCTTATGAAAAAAATCTGTTTGATGTACGAATCCCAACTAATATTGTAAATGTGAAAGTGTGTTTGTTTGTCCTGTCCTTCTTTCACGTCAAAATAGAGCAACGGATATTTTCTTGTCACGTTTAAAAATAACCACGTGCGTGGTCGGGGCGGAAAGTTAGTCTAGTGATAAAAAGATTATTCCTAATAGGGGTGTAGACAATTTTTTTAAATTATAGCCGTAGTTATTATACCTAATAAAATAGTTCGGAATTTTTATATTTGTATTTTCATTTAAAAAAATAATCCACGACGATGACGTCACATTTTGAAAACCAACAAAATGATGGTCACAGATTAGATAAAATAACTTGAGCAGTGACAGATTGACAGACGGTTAAAAGTAAGGCCAACGAAACGAGAGAAAGAATGATTTATATGTTGTCTTTATTTTCTTTTACTGTCTACACCAGTGGTTCCCAAAGTTGTCTGGGCTACGACCCATCTAATACAAGTTTAAACAAACTCGGGACCCACCTCTAGGAAATTTCTACTATTTTCGCAATCAACTGGCGGCGGCGAGGTAGTTTTTGCTACCCGTTTCAACCACTTTTCCATATTGTCTTCAAACGTAAATAATTATTTTCGAATAAGATTACAATGACGGCGAAATGAACTTCGCAAAACAAAAGACGTCTCGTTCGGAACCCTTCGGATTTGGGCAACCCTGGTCTACACCCCTATTGAGACAGTATTTATGAATGAAAATCCCGGTTTTAAATTCCTAGTAGTAATTTTTACTCATACTCAAATCAAAAATCTATCTCATCTTAGGCGAAGAAACACTATTTTCACAAAATAAACAAAACTAAAATATTATATCGGGCGTTGTTATTTTATCTGTCCGTCAACCTTGCTACTTGTTAGAAATAAATAAAATCGTGGTTCTATCTATCATCACGCCTTTTAGCCCAAGAGGGGTATAGGCAGATCCCGCATAGACAATCGAATGCCATTTGCTACGATCCTCACATACTTCTTTCGCTTCTTTTATATACTCGACGATATTTAACGTTCTTCTTTATCTATAACTAGCTATCCGCCCCCGGCTTCCCCGTGGATATTTTCGAACAAAATAAAATATAGCCTATATTAACTCGGGAATATCGTAGCTTTCTATTCGTGAAATATTTTTTTAGAATTGGTTCACCTACATCCAAACTTTACTTCTTTATAATATCAATATATATATATATATACTAATATATAGTTTTTGTATGTTTAAACGCGCTAATCTCAGAAACTACCAGACCGATTTGAAAAATATTTTTGCGTTAATCAGCCCGTTTATTAACAAGGTTTTAGGCTACATAACATCACGCTACGACCCAAAGGAGTGGAGCAGCAACCATAAACGTCAACGAATAAGCACACACATACCTTCTCCGGAACACTGGAGACCAAACTGACAGCGAGCCCCATACGTTCAGCACGACCCACGCGACCTATACGATGGACGTAGTTTGACTTCTCATCGGGCAGCGTTATGTTGATCACTGAAATATTGCGATTGGAACGAGTTAGTAGAGATATCCCAACAATTTCTAAATCGATCCAAAATTTCACAATCCTTACTTCGTTTCTAAAATTATAAATGCGAAAGTGAGTCTGCTTGTCTTTATTTTACGTCAAAACAAATTAACAGATATTACATATTATACAAGTCTTAATTAATTAAAAACTTATGTACATAATCCGACAAACGCTGAAATACGCGTGAAATTGAGGATTTTCAAGGCTTCATAAAACTTAGGTGATTTTGGTCATTTTCCTTCCATGAGAAGGAAGGAAGAATATATTTATCTTTGAAAAGCAAAATTTAATTTCGAGCCTAGCTCATACAGATATTGCGTAAAACGGACAAACGAAACATCTGATTTGTATGGGACAAAAATCATGAGGCGTCCCCTTAAGGGGAATTATCGACCGAATAATCGGCGACTAAGCGGTAACGATTAGTCGTTAGTCAGCCAAACACATAGTCGGTAGATCACTAGTAGGCACCGACGTTACACGCGAGGGAGACGACGCTCTACAAAATCGAAATCTCTTAATAATAATAAAGTTGAAGAGATTGTTTGAACGCGCTAATCTCAGGAACTACTAGTCGGATTTAAAAAAATATTTTTGCATGCAATATTGATACGAGTCAAAGGGGCGGAGCAGTAACTATAGTAACTATCTCTTAATAAAGCCCGATGGGCATAATTTTGTATTTGGTTTTTACAATAGGATTTTCCCCTACTCTTGATATAATAAACCATCGGCTAAATGAGTAGCATTTGTTCCGCTTAGTACCCTCAGTGGGGCATTTAACACGATTCCCGGGATCAAGAAACAAGGGTACTCACTAAACGGCAACCCAGAAATATCGATACCCCTGGCCGCCACATCCGTACAGACGAGGAACTTGACTTGCTTCTGTTTAAACTTATCCAAGTTCGCCTTCCGCTCCTGAGGTTTACGGTCGCCGTGCAGACAAACGCACGAATACTGGTCGCCGCAAGCACGCAGATACCTCTCCAAGTTGTCGCAGTCCAGCTTCGTGCGACAAAATATTAGGGCTCTGAAAGGCGGTAAGTATTCTTCTGATTTTTTTTTCTTTTTTCACGGGTTGCCTTATAGCTCCCGAAACCGTGTTACGGTTCCATGGTACCCAGAGGAAGACCAAGTCTCCCTCGTTTAGCCGATGCTATTTGCGAGGCTATATACCTAACGAGTGGCCAGTTATGTTGAGGTATATTTAGATGGAAAAGCCTCGAAGTGTGGTTTGTCGGATTATGTACTTAAGTTCCGGGATTCGGGATCGAACTGCCTAGTTAATACCAGACGTCTAAACCACTCGGCCACCGACTCACCTGCTCTTGCTCTAGTAGGTTGTTTTATTAATTATAATTTATCTATTTATATTGAATAACATAAGAAATAACGAGAGAAATAACAAATACACGCAAAAACAGAAGCTAGCTAGCGAACTGACAGCCTGACTGAACTGGCTGACGACGGCTGACTTATTTTATATTAGTGTTGCTAGTGTTTAAAGTGTAAAATACGGCCACTAAAAATAAAAAAAATAATTTATTTTGGTTCGCCCATTTGTGACCTTTATTAATATGTCGGTTGGTGCCAGACATTGCCCGACACTAGCCCAACTATGTATGGGAATATGTGGATCTCCTATCTGTGTGGTCCATATTGAACGTCAGCGTTCATCTATAGCAAAGTGTGAGGAGGCGGTGCGGTGCGGGCGGAGGACGGTCAGAGCATATAGGTATCGGGACGGTTCTTGAGCGCTCGTCGAAGAAGTGGGGGAATGTTTGCTCATATGTAATTCGAGTGCAATATAACTTGTATATTTATTATAATTGATTTATTGGTGTTTGTTTTTACTATTGCTTTTTACTGCTGGTAAAATTAAAACCTCATACCGTCAAGCAGACCCAAAAATTGTGTTCTGCGCATCTAACGACCACCGCTCAAGAACCGTCCCGGTACCTATACATTACAGCAGGTGGCGGCAAATGCCTGCGTGATTGCCGCCGCCCGCCAGTTGGATAGTCGAGGTTGGCACGTCGTCATATCATGCGTATCTTGCAATAAAACTTCATGAACCGGCACCGGAAGGAAAGATGACCTACTTATAGAGTCTCTATCTACTTTGTATATGTAACACTTGAGGTTGCGTGCTGTACGTGGAACACTTCCTAACCCTCAGTGTCGTGGCAGGTCTCTATTTGGGTCACTCTCCAATAAAAGATAATACTGTTCACTCTACTATATTGACATAGACCTGCTTGCTAGGCAGTATTATGAATGACCTAGTGAATTACGACGCTATGCATGCGACCTACTGTCGAGAGCGTTTACATGTAACTGGCGTGCGCCGGAGCTTCATACCTGTACGGTCTAACCGCTACACTACTTCCCCCCTACGATTGAGAGAAAGTGTTTACAATATTTCCTAAAAGAGACACAAAATTTTCATAAGCAATCATCTAGTAAGCAGGTTACACATAAAAAATAATCACATTAAATCAAAAATACATAAGCAATTCTTAAGTGCTAACATTTTCATAACAAAGTTAATAATAGGTACACAGTAATTTACAACATCTTAAAAAGTATAAAAAAAATTACTGAAATGCGAGATGTTTCTGACTGTACAAATATTAATTAGTAACATATTTTCTGACCGTACTTATGCGACGAAGTAGGTATGCATAAAAATGTTCAACCTTGCATTTTCTATAGATGCGTTGACGATGCTCGTACATGACTCATTTATTTTAGCATTCTTACTTGGCTAAAAAAAAATATTATATTACACAAAAATTGCTGAGTTCCCTAAAATGAATATTCAACAACAAATTACGTAATTACATGCATAGGTAAAAATATAAAACACAAATTCATTTACAATTAAACTTAACACATAGCAAAACCGTAACCTAATTTGATATCTTATCTCTAGAATAGGTATAGGGTATTAATGCTTTCTTGGTGTGCGATTATGTACTTTGATAATGCACAAATCTTTTAGGTGGGCGAAATGCGCGTCCCCGCTCCTCGCAAATATTTGTGTAGTCGGTTCGTTAGCGACTTTTTCTGTTTGAGAGGTAGGCAGAGTTGCCACCTTTACTGTTCGGAGAAGTCGGTACCACAGCGACTTTTTCTGTTTGAGAGGTAGGCAGATGCCACCTTTACTGTTTCGCTTTCGGACAAAATATGAGCGGGTTTCAATCTGTCCACAGAGATATTAACCTTGACTCGATTTGCATTTTCGCATAGCTGCAAATTTTCTGTATGACGTCATGGTCGGAAGAAATCACTTCACTGTCGGAACTATAAAAGTCCCCGGGCAGGCGAAGCGTTTTCCCGGACGTCGACTCGGCGGCACTTACATAGGTGTCGTTTCTGCTGGCGGTTCCTCGACCGCGATCTGTCTCCGTTGCGCTGTCTGTTCCCGGTCTCCATCCTGCTCATCCGCGCCGAAATAGCTGACCTCTTTCGCCAAAGAGCTGTAGTCCACGATCGCAGCCATCTCTCTGCTTTCCTTGTCGGCTGGAGTAGGTCAATAAAGTCCGGATGCAGCTTCCGTCATATAAACACGTATAAACACGAAAACTCGCGCGGTGTGCGGTCTCGGCGCACAACTATAGCAGCGGTTTTCGCGACGTCGTTGGGTCACCAATGTAACACTTGAGGTTGCGTGCTGTACGTGGAACACTTCCTAACCCTCAGTGTCGTGGCAGGTCTCTATTTGGGTCACTCTCCAATAAAAGATAATACTGTTCACTCTACTATATTGACATAGACCTGCTTGCTAGGCAGTATTATGAATGACCTAGTGAATTACGACGCTATGCATGCGACCTACTGTCGAGAGCGTTTACATGTAACTGGCGTGCGCCGGAGCTTCATACCTGTACGGTCTAACCGCTACATATATATTAATAATATCTTAATTTCTATTAATCTTTGGAACTACCGAACCAATTCTTCTACACATCTTTGAGTAATAGGCTATGTTTTATTTTGATAATTGAAAATTTCCACAGGCGAATCTGCTCTTTGTTGGTATTATTTATTTGATTGACTGACAAGAGTTCTCATATTATTTTGATGAAGACCATTAGAATAATACACACCTGTCCATCTTGTGTTCGTTGATGGCCTTCACACAATACGCTCCCTTCAACAGTTTGACGGCTTCTGAGAAGGTCTCCGGTGTGGTGTTACCGCTGCTGATGTTGTCGCGGGAATGAACGCCATCTGTTTGTATGTGCCTGCAATTTTTATTTTATTCTTTATATAAAAGTGATTATAAATCAAGGGCGGATGGTGTCATGGGGGTCATGACCCTCCCCTCATCCCCTGGGCTGGGTCCAGGACCTAGGTGGACCACTAATTAAAATTGTTAAACATAATGTTTTTATATATTCTATGTCACAATATAGATTTTAAGTAAGTACATTACTTACATTTATTAACAAAATACCTACTTTTTACTTGTATCTATTATTATCAAAATTAAATTATACCTTGTTGTGACTTGACCATGACTATGTGACTATCCTTAATTTTACTATCAGTGATTAATTGGACTATCATTAAAAAAATAAAGAATAGGTACTCCATTCTATGCGTTTGTTGTATGTAAGAAACTTCGTCTTTGTAGAAAATTGTGTACCGCTTACAACAACTATCGGATATGACTATTTTGACTATCCATATAACTCTAGGTATACTAGCTTCGAAAGGTTAGACAAATTTAAAGTCAATGATTCCAATAACAATATTTAAACTCTTCCCGGGATAATGTCACTGTACAAAAAAACACGTCAATCCGTTGCTCTGTTTTTACGCGAAAGAAGGACTAGCAAACATACTTTCGTATTTATAATATAAGTGTCGATTTTTGATGTAGATGTTACACCTTCCTCTCGCTATCCTGAAATCTGTGGGAGTGCGGGGAAGCGCGCTATACTTCATTTGACCAATGAGCGCGCGCGGTGGTAGAGTTGGCCGTCAGATGGTACCCATTTTCCGAGAGGTTGGTACTGTCCGCCAACAGTGTGTGCGTGTGTATGACGAGAAAGACAATCAGAATTAGAGAAAAAGAACGCATCAGCTGCGCGCTTTACCTACAGTGTTGTATATAGTGTTTTCAGGATATAATGTTCTCCTTCTTCTTCTTTTTTATTATGGCTCCGCCAATTATAATGTATTATAGCCTTTATAGTGTTTATAGCCGATAAATCGGTATTTAAGATTATCTTGCCGACCGTGATATGTCTTATTAATCACTGATTAATCACAACCATCACAGCACGAACAGGATTAAACTGGATTCCACATCACGCCACGATGAAAACGCGTGCGTTCGTCGCCATGAGCGGATGTGGAATCCGATATAATGTTAATGTTGCTTATTACCAAGGTGAGATTTCAGATGTTGCACATCATATGCGCAGGGCCGGATTTACCCTTAGTGCCGCCCTGGGGCACCGTGAAAAATTGCTTAAATCCTACATATTTTTTAAATTAATAATAGAATCATTTATTATTTTTATTATAAATGGGATAAATAAACGGTAAATGTGCAAATGTTATCAATACAATCACACTTTTCAAAGAATTTTCAATAACGCGAAAATTTTTCTCTCCGAATTTTCCCGCCCTGGGCACTGGCCCCTGTGGCCCCTAGTGTAAATCCAGGCCTGATGCGACTACTGTAGGCTCGCTCTTTTTTTTGTATACCTTCACCTTTGAGTATATAACAAAGGAGACGTGTTGCATGTAAATCACCGAACAATTTTTTCTGCCACTTTTAGCGGGGGAGGGGAGGTAAACGTCTAGTACTAGCCCCTGTACCACTGTATTTTTCTGTCGTTTTATTGTCGCAACGGATTTTACGTTATATGATGATTATGTTAAAATACAAACATAATAATTATAATTAATGATTGGAAACACTAAGTTTGACGCCCTAGATCGCCTTTCCCGTTTAAAACATCACAATTAACTATTTTCCTAGAGCTCTGTCTCGCGACACAAAACGATACCAACGAAATCTAAGGTAACTTATTACTGCACACCTGGTCAGTATAACTGGTCAAAGGGGAAAAAATTGGCGAAAGGGGAAGCCCGTCTATGGCCCCTCCATAGGCTTAGTACTCTATGACCTTCACAGATAGGGTAGTGTTATAAAGTACACAACGAAATAAAAAAAATTGAACACACACACATACGTTCACGACCTTTACACATTGCGGTATGGCCAGGCACACCAATAATAGTGTACACTTTTAGTCAGTTGACCATGCATTTTATGGACCTAGAAGTAGGGACGCGATAGAAAAGACTCATCTTCGAGTATCTTTATTACTAACTTTCTGAAACTCTCCCACGAGCGATCTTTCTGCGGGTTGACCATGATCACAACATGATGAACAGTTTCCGGGACCGCATCCTCACCCTTCAGATCCACCCACGTCGGGAAATGCATCAGCTTCTCCTGAAAATAGTTAGTTTAAGTTCACTTAAGAAAAATCAACTGTCTAGTCGCCATTTTGTACGATGCATAATGTTACCACAACTATTTGTTTTAAGAAGCGAGTACTGAGTTGAGTATCTCTATCGCATATATCTAAGATCAGCTTGCATGCCTTTTAACATACCTACTGATTAACATTTTTTCCTATTTTACAATTGCAAAACAACTTTTAAAGTTCTAAAAGACGTTATATTAACAATTTTATATACAGATTAAAATCCGACCCAAAGGAGCGAAGCAGCAACCATAAACGTCAACCAAATAAAAAAAATCCAAATACATACAGCCATCTTCTTGACCTCGAAGGCGTGCAGTGTAGCGGAGCACACGACCATCTGCAGGCGTCGTCCGTCCGACGTGATCTTGGGTATCTGCCTGTGTAGCCGCTCTATCAGCTCGCCGTAGCCAGCCTTCAGGAGGCCGTCCGCCTCGTCCAGGACAAAGAAACGGCAGTGGGTGAGCGCCAAGTAGCCTGGTGATGTAATTAATTTTATAACTAGCTATCCGCCCTAGCTTCCCCAGTGTACACATTTATATAATGGACAACATTTCATTTTTTTAATCACCCATTTTTATTACTTTAAATAAAAATATATTAAAAAATAAGTTACACGTATTTTTCTATTTTATTTTTGGTTGAGTTTTTATATTTTTAATTTAATTATGAATTTTTATAAATTCTGAGGACTTATAAACTAAAAACCATAGCTAGGACTAAAATTAAGAAATATAAACTGTCACCCAAAGAAAGTGACTGATAGTGTCAGTCAAGCCACAGAGTATACGTTATAGAAATGCAAAGAGTATAATATACCGTGTTCCAAATAGGTGTTGCCGTAGCCGGAACTCAAATCGCCTACAACATTATTCATAATGTATATAATAATACTAGCTTTTGTCCGCGGTTTCACTCGTAAATATATTTCCTGTGATAGCCCATTCGAAACTAGCAAAACTTCAAAAAAAATATTATATAAAATAAGTATTTTTATAATTATATTTAAAGAATAATTATTAATTTAGCTTTAAATGGAATAAAAATGGGTAAAATTAATAGAGGGCAACACCTGAGTTCAATAACTAACAACTCTGCCAACAGACATTAGTATTTTTAAATTAGAGGGTTAGCACAGATTAGGGCACCTATTAATCCTTATTTTTCAATATTTCAGTATTTTTAAAATAACTCGAAAATTAAAGGTTTTAAAAATTAAAAAAAATTAAAAATAAGCTTTCTAGCATGTAATCTCCAAACGGTTTTCGAATTTTGGTACCTTACGAAAAATGAAATGTTGTCCATTGTTGACCACATCCCATTAACACAGCCATATCTTTGAAACCCTTTATGATATCAAATTGAGATATTCTATTATAATATCTGAAAATTTCATCAAAATCCATTCAGTCGTCTAATCAGCTGACAGGCGACAGTGAAGCAACTAATTCAGTAACAATTAAAACTAAACTTTCTTTACTTTACCATAGGACTCAACTTGCTCTTGTTTCAGTGTATGCTAATTGCTAACTCTTTATTGAATGCTGCTTAACCACTGTTTACTTACAGCCTACTAATTTAACAACAATTTATTGTCAAAGGACTAAAACACATGCCATACCAACCTCCTTGAATCAAATCTTCAAGCCGTCCAGGGGTGCCAACCACAATATCAACTCCCAAATTAAGTTGGCTAGTCTGTTCTTTAACATTGACTCCACCAACAACCAGCAACTCCTTCACTTTTGGATTATCCAGATATTTCTTGAACTTCGTGATCTGATTGCATGTCTGCTCCGCCAACTCTCTTGAGGGCTGAGGAAAAATATGGCAATTTTTTTATTTGGTCCTTAATCTACATACTCTCCATAATATTCTTCTTTTATTATGGCTCTACCAATGTTCATCAGTGATTTGCCAATGTCAAGTATTATAGCCGATTAATCGGCATTTAAGATAATACCGCCGACCGCGATATGTCTTATTAATCGTCGACTAATCACAACAATCACAGCACGATTAAACTGGATTCCCCATCACGTCTTCGCGGGCGCGTGCGCTTTACACCAAGGCGTGACGTGAATCCTAAATAATATTATAAATGCAAAATGTGTGTTTGTCTGTCTTTTACCTCAAAACAGACCAACAGATCAATGTAATTTTTATGCACAGAGATAGTTGAGAGGGCCCGGTGTGACATAGGCTACTTTTTATCACTTTTTAAAAGTTTTGTAGATTATATAAAAATTATGCTAAAATTTAATCTTTAGGATTTTTTATACATACCTATATCTTAACGCCTGTTTCCCAAAGGGGTAGGCAGAAAGTATGGAGCACCATTTCTCTCGATCTTGGAATACTTCTTTCGCTTCATCTACATTAATACATTGTTTCATACATGCACGCACCGACTTATACTTTATATTTTTAGTACTGCATATTTGACATATTTGATTTTTTAAGGATATCAGATATTCGATCCATGAAAGTTTGTCCTTTTCTTGTTGTTTTTTTCGGGACTTAGCTTTACATATTTGTTTAGTCATTCTTTCATAACACATTCGTCTTTCACATACATAATCATTTCTCACTCTATCTCTGGATTTCTTATTGAAAATAATAAGTGTGCTAGCCTACAGAACCTCCTCAAATTTTTTAATTTTCTTTTCTGGCAACATTAATCTGAATAAATAACACAAAACATACCTCTATGATGATGGCATAAGGTGCATTATTGGTGGGTTTATTATCAACAGTTGAGCTAGCTTGCACCACATTCTGTTTAACGCATTCCTTTGGTGCTTCATTTAGAGACACATATCCATTTGGCGGTGTATGCTGTAACATATAATTTTTTTAATTAAATTAGATTTATAATTTAAACTAGCTTTACGCGCCAGGCTTTGACTTCGAACAAAGTAAAATATAGCCTATAGCACTCAGGGATAATGTAGCTTCATATTAGTGAAAGAATTTTTAGAATCGGCTTAACAGTTTCAGAGATTAACCCCTACATCCAAAATTACAAACAAACCTTATAACACACACACACCTTCACACCTTGTGTGGCCAGATACACCAGTAACTGTGTCCACTTTTTGCCAGTTGTAAAAAATTTTTAGAAGTGCGGACTTTACGTGCGATCCGAAGCACGAGGAGTCGATTAAAGAACATATTCTTAAAGAAAATTGGTACTTAGCATTTTTTATGTAAAGAGTGGAAACTTATACTCTGCTCTGCTTATATATGCGGCTCTGAAACGGCTCAATATTTTTTTCTGAAACTTTCAGGGATCACAGTGGGTGATCAGAAACGGGTGTATCTTTCATTTCAATAGCTTGAAGGTTTCCGTAGATAAATAAAAAAAAATATTGCCCATTGTTGCATTTAATGGGATTGGGTGAGCAGTAACGTGATATCAAATTTCCATGGGCAAAGCCAGTGGCGAAAAGCTAGAAATATAAATGTGTATAAATTACCTTGAAAGGTGTAGCACCAAAGTTAAAGTTCATTTCAGCATTTTTGAGGACTACTGCTGGGAAGTAGCAGTCAGAACGTCTAGACTGGTCCAACTTGAATGCTAGTCCAAGATCCTCACCATTTTTAGTATACTTAATTTCACCACTATTTAAGTTTAAGTAGCAACCTAAAAATAAAAATTCAATCTAGGTCTGTTTCTATACTCTTGGTAAACAAATTTTTAATATAATGAATTTTAAATGACAATTTATTAAAAAGTTTTTTTTTTTGACATGTGACCTTGCCACCACCTGATTATTAAGCATAGGTGGCTGGTCCATGAATGCACGGGACTGGCAGATCGTAATACTATGTGTGTGCAAAGATTGTTTACTAAATAAGACAAGTCTAGAAAAACAGACCTTACTAATATTATAAAGCTAAAGAATTTATATTGTGCATACCTTTTCAAACTTTGAACACACTAATTTCAGAAACTTCAATAGAATTTCAATAATAGTTTTTTGCATTAAATAGCCTGTTCATTGAGGAAGGTTATAGGCTATTAACAACTATACTACCCAAAGGAGTTGAGCAGTAACTTTAATATTTAAAAAAATTCTCAGTGTGGAAAACTAGTGTCTACAATAAAAGTATAATAATCAATGAATAACAATTACCTATAACATCATGCATCCCAAAAGCAGTTCCATAATCATCAAATTGCTTGGCATTAGATTTCTTCCCAGTGCCTCCGAAACCAAAACCCAGTCTGTCTGTTCCTAAATCCAGCCTTGCCTATAAGAATTGGATGAAATTGTATAATATTATACATTTTGCAGGAATTATAATAGAAAGATTCAATTTAGAAAATGAATATCTGTTTAAATTTGATTTCTAGATTTAGGGCAGATATGTAACTTACTGCTTGAGTCGACCAGCCAACTCTGCATAAACCTTCATCAGTAACCGTAGCTTCATAATAATATGCTCCTTTAGTATGAACACCTTTGGAAGCTCGGCACCCATGCCATTCTTTGAAATCCCTTGACTGACAACGCAGTCCATCTGGACTTACTGCTAATGCTTCTGTACGGTCAAAGAATGACATTGTACATGTTGAAGAAGTTTGTGGAGATGCCTTGGTGGTTTTACCCTCTGATATATCCTTCAGTGTTTCCCAAACAATCTGAAGAATTGGCAGGCAAAATGCACCGGTTTTTCCACTGCCGGTCTCAGCAGCCATGAGGACATCTCCACCTCCCAGGATTAAAGGTATTGCCTCAGCCTGTACGTCGGTAGGTAAAGTCCAATCCATCTCGTCGATAGCCTTTCCCAATTCGGAAAGAACACCGAATTCCTCAAAAGCCGTCATTTTTAATGCTTATTAAGTAATTATTCTAGTATTTAAAGAAATAAACACAAAATCGACTGCCGCAAAGGCAGTTAAGCCAGACATTTGACATTTATGGTTTTAATTTTTTTTTTCATGCATGCATTAAAAGTTGCCAACAGAAAAAATAAATTATGATTGATTTCAAGTGGTTCTTACATAACCCTTTTACATATTCCGAATTTTCCGCATTATTTTATTTTACACATTATTATTTATTACATATTCTTATTATTCCACATTATGTATTTTCCGTACGATGTTCGAGGCGAGGCGACTTGTTAGTCTTGTTACTAAACTCATAAACTGTGAACTTGCTGTGTGAACCTTTTACTTGCTCTGTGGTGTGAACAGCTGATTATAACCTATAAACAACCTATAAATTATTTTATAGGATTCCACGACACGCCTTGGTGGATAGCACACGCTCCCGCGGAGACGTGTTGGGGAATCCCGTAGGTCGAGTACGAGTTTTTCTAACTTTTACGCCGCGTTAACGTTAACAATTATTTGTATGGAGATTAAACAGCGCCACCTAGTGGCAGTAATCTGAAGTAAGTTTGCGAGTATGAGTTTTTTTACGTGTCACTTACGTTGGCGTAATCGAACACAATCGAACGTGGTGACAGCGTTGTATGGGTTTTGCGAGTACGAGTTACTATTTTGACCATTTTGACAGTTCGAAAGTTAACGTCATAGAGTAACTTGTTAACGTTCTCGCAAACGCGGAAGTAAAGTTGTCACTGAGGGATTTTGCTGTGAGATTCGAAGTTTACGTACTAATTTATTATATTATTCTTGTTTTCATTCGTTTTATGTTATTATTGTTATTAGTATTTTTGTTAGTTGTTAGTATTAGTAGTTGCGAAGTGTAAAACTAATCATAACAATGGCAGCAAGATTTTATTTTGCCTGGAGGATGTTTGCAGCAACAGCGAGAGCACGACATTATAATTATGGAATTCAGAAAAAGATACCGCCTTACGAAAAGGATATTCGTTTCGTATTCTTGTGCGCAGAGTTGAGTTCCTCTTAGCGAGTTCCTTAGAAGAAAAGGTAGGTATAATCTACACATTAAATTTTTTGTACTAAATCTGAAAGACCTATTGTACCCTTCAAAAAGTGGCTTTAAGTAGGGGTGATGGAATGCACAATTATATCTAGAATATCCAGAGGTAAGTACCAGTGCATTATGCTGCTCCGGACACTCCAGAAGCATATTACAACAAAAAACACATAGCAGCCAGAGTTATTATAGAGAACACATTTGGGAGGCTGAAGAACTGCTGGCATTGTTTGAATAAAGACAGGGTTCTTCATTACCAACCAACAAAATGTGCCAAAATCATACAAGCCTGTTGTAGATATAGGTCTTAATTTTGGCATTATAGACCTAGAGGAAGATATAGGTAGGTTATGATCTACTCAGCACCAATTTTGGATAGAAATAAATGAACTTGAAATGTAAAGAGCGAGAAGATCCATCTTAAATTTAATTTGAACATATACCTAAAATATTAATGGAAGATTTAATTAATCTATTTTATTTCTAGAGTTGAGACCTATTGAAGAACAAGAAGGGAGGGAAGAAGTAGATAGAGAAGAACATACCACAGATTTGATAAGAGGACGAATTATAAGAGACCAAGTAATTAGAAGATTGCAGGAATAAAAGACAATAATTAAATGTGTATTTTAATTTTAATCATAGCATAACCTATCCTAAATTAAATTCTTACTTACTATCTTATTAAACCTATTTCTAAGTAACTACTTATTGGCTAACTTATCTAAGACTTGAATTACTTTTGCTGCCTATGCCGCCCACTCCCTATGCTGCATGTTTTGGTCTTCTCTCTCCAGCTGCCTTTGATGCATGTTATCCCTATGCTGTTCCATTTGGTCCCTGTGCTGCTGCATCAAAAAATTTCTCCACGCCTCATCGGAATGGAAAAAGTGATCTGCAGCCTGCTCCGTTTCAGCTGGCCTCAGACGCCTTCGAGGCGACTGTTCATTTCGTCGTCGGGGAATATGACGAGGAGTGACTTCAGCATGCGTGGGTGAAACAGCATCTGAAAAATAATACCTCTAATTTATCAAAAGCAGACAACCGCCTGGGGAGTAGAGTGGACGTAGTTGCTGAATAATTCTCATATCTCACTAAAATTACTGTCCCAATTAAAAAAAATTTTCACTGTTAAGTATATTGTTCCCTAGCAATAGCACATAAAATGAAAAATGTGCACCACAGTTTGTATGTAGAACTAAGGATTATCTTCTTCTTTTTTATTAATGGAGGTCCAACCAATATTATGGTATGATTTCGCTATCCAGTGATATATATGCAACATTCTACAGTAAATATGCAGATTAATCAGTAATAAAGATTATCGCGCAGACTATAATATAATTAATACAAATATTGTAGCATGATTATATAAAAATATATACCTGTGGAGGTCCTGCCTCTTCGAAATGCAGCCCAGTTGCTGCCAACCAGTTTTAAGACAGGCAATTCCCAGTCAGCCAGTCTGCTTTTTGTGTTTCCATTGTCGTCACTATTCAGCAGAGACACCAATTCCTCCCAACGCATGTGACTCGTCGCACGACCTCTTGACGTATTGGAGGTTTTGCTAAGGTCTCCATGTCTATAAATAATAAACGAAATCACAAAACATAATGTACATAGGTACTTGTTCTTATTTAAAACTTTAGCACTCTTAATTACGTAGTATTTATACTTACTGTTGAACGTTATCATTAATTCTAATTGCGACGTGCTTGTCTTCATTTTTATTAAAAGAAAGTCGACAAATCTCAGAAACAAATATGTAAGTAAACAAACAAATTTGTTGTTGTTGACATTGACCGTGAGAAGATGTAACCCGGCTGGTTTTGGTAGATCGCATCTTCCGATAAGAGCAATATTAGATAGCATTCTTTTAAATTTGGTCGGCTTCCTTGACTGATTTACTCGCTCACGGTGAGTAAACGTTGACTGAAAAGTTAGAAGCATTTGTAACTCATACTCGCATGTTGTCGGTTCTCACCGTGAGTGTAGTTTACTCACTTTACGCGGTAGTAAAGTTACTCGATATGACATTTGCAACTCGTACTCGACCTACAGTTTAATCCCGCCCGCGCTGCGATGGTTGTGATTAATCAGTGATTAATAAGACATATCGCGGTCGGCGGGATTATCATACATACCGATTTATTGGCTATAATCACCGTAAACGGCTATACTACTTGACATTGGCGAAATCACCGATTAATATTGGTGGAACCGCCATATTGAAAAAAAAGAAGAATTATTTTATAGGTTAGTAATCACTGAACTCTATTATACTAGTACATAGAGTTCAGTGTTAGTAATGAATGAATTAATATGGATTTAGAAGCTATCATGAACACAGAAACTATTAGTAAACCAATATCCACATTTGGCAAAGTCCTCATTTATGGTACTGGGGGTTTAGCAGTCAGTGTAAGCATCATATGTATACCTTTCGTTTCGCCAGCATTAAGGAAGTTCTGCTTACCTTATGTACCTGCTACTAGTGACCAATTAACTGGAGTTCTAAAAGCACTATCTGGAAGACGCGGTAAATTACTTGACGTAGGATCAGGAGATGGAAGGATAGTTTTCGCAGCAGCAAAAGCTGGGTTTGAAGCTCACGGAGTAGAATTAAATGCTTGGCTGGTGTTATATTCCAAAATAGCTTTAATTTTCACACCACAATGTCGCAGTGCAAAGTTTTTTAGGCGAGATTTGTGGAAGTTTAATTTAAGGACCTATGATAATGTTGTAATATTCGGTGTAGAACAAATGATGAAAGATTTTGAAGTGAAAATTTCTAGTGAACTACAAAATGGTGCTGTAGTTGTTGCTTGTAGATTTCCTTTACCTAACATGATACCAGTTGAAACTATAGGTCATGGTGTTGATACTGTATGGAAATATGTAATAAGCCATTAAGTAGTTATATTTTTACTTTTAAACATTATCTATTATAGGATGCAATTAAAAACCGAATTAAATGTACAAATATTATAATTTAATACCTAGTATTTATAAATATTTATGAAAATAAACTTTAAAATCTGCCACTGCGTTTTCTACCAGTATATTTGGTATCAGGTTTTGTATCCTTGCCTTGTTTTCTCCGTCTCTCCTTTTTTTCAAGTAACCAAGCTCGGGTATTCTTCAGAGGTTTACCTCTAGCTGCTTTTGATGCTTCTCTTCTTGCATATTTCACTTGAAGGTTATTTTCACTTTCGTCTGTTCCTGTATGACAAAGAAAAAAGCTAGTGATGCAATTTCTTTGCTTGCTTGCATGCTATTTATTTCAGAATGATACCTATACTATACCAGAATTAATTATTATAGTTACTAATAACCTGCATAAAGTTATACACTGTTTTTTGGATTTTCTTTTTTACAGTGTTTATTACTAAGCAGATTAGAGCAATTACTGTAATAGAAGAGTAAGATTTTAAAATTGAAATAGTTTAGAAACAAAACTGGTAAATGGTAAAAGTAAATACATCTAAAAGACCAAAATTACCTAAAGCTTGTGGCAATGGTGCGGCCCCACCAGTCATTAATACAAGGAAGAATTTCTTGGCTTTAGCAGAATTTGGATAATCTATAACAACTCCTCCATAGAAGCCAGCCTTCATCGCTTGTGATGTAAGCAGATTTAATTGGCTCTCATTCTCTGGGTAAAACTGGAATACGGCACGGGCTGACCGAGACTGAAAGAATATAATATACCAAAACAATTACAAATAATTAATAACTGACATAATAGCTTTAGATTATACACTTGTCCATGGATAGTGAACCATAGCATGAAAAAATAGAATATAATATTATACCCACCATACAAAGTCTGTATATTGTATATAATAATATAAGCATATTGTGTACAAGGTTTTCATTTCATCTGGTTCTAAAGTGTAATCTTTTTGACTTTTCTTATTTGGTAAACAAACTTTGCATGTCTGTCTGCAAATGTAGTCTTTTAAGAATTTTAAATGACAACTTATTTAAAAAATACATGTAAAGTTTGTTTACCAAATAAGACAAGTCAAAAAAATACATTTTAACACTATTGTTGCCCAAAGTGGTCTATATGGACCCCCAGGGGTCATTTTCAACTTGCTGAGGGTCCATATCACCACAGAAAAATTTGGAGATATACAACATAATAATATAGAGACAAATCAATATTTGGCAAGTAGGCGGTTTATGGAGAAAAAAAAAACCAGAAAGTAAATATGGGATCAAACAAGCCCTACAGTAAAGAAAAGATTTTTGAAATTTCTTCAGCAAGACAAGAGATTACCCCAAACAGACATCCAACCAAATTTTATTGTATTAGTATATATTACAGAAATATATATTTAAAAAAATACCAACCAAAGAAGCATAGAGTGTGCTAAAAAATGTATAAAGCCTCTTTACAGGATTGTGTGACTTTTTGTCGGCATTAAATAACCATTGTACAGCAGACACTGACACGGCACCATCAAACACTCCAGCCCGGAATGGCACTCCTTGGCCCATATCAGATAAAATCAAGTCCCCTTCAGATTCCCTTTCTGAAGCTACATCTGCAAGTTTTTAATTAGGTAAGGTATGGTTTCTCAAACTGGGAGTCACTTTTAGGTATAAGGGGAGTCGCAATCTATTCTATATTTAAAAATGTGTTTGTTTGTTTGTCCCTCTTTCACGTCACAACAGACTGGAAGTCCTGAGAGTGACATAGGCTACTTTTATCCCGGAAATCCTTTACAATGAATTCTTGGTGACACATTTAAAAAATACCACTTCCAGCCAGCCTAAGTTTGCTGACATTTTTGAAATGCTGTAATATGATTTTAAAAAAGCATAGACTCTGTTCATTATACTTAAAATGTGTTATCTTGTGATTAAATTGATTTTTGTTACTTGTATTACTTATTTTTATTTAAAAACAGTTCACATCATTGTGTGCATGTAGGTGTAGGGATATTTTCCTCAAATACCTACTTTTAAATGAAAAATGCTTACCAAGCATAGCAGAAGATATGTCCATGCCGATCCATATGTGACCAGATTCTTCTAAGACAGAACCAGATAATCCCGACCCACAACCAATGTCAAGCAGCAAGCATGGTGTATCTTCAGGTAAAAGGAGTAACTCTAAGCAACGTTCCGTCATCTGAGCTTGAATGTCCATAATTCGGGAGCTGTAAAATATACAAATAAACAGAGTTAAAATAATATATTATAAATTAAAACACAATAGGTACAAACAAAAATACATATAATTTTGATAGTGAACTTACTTCTGAGTATATTTTCTGGCCTCTTCTTCATTGTAAAACTGAAATATTGAGTTAATATTAATTTACTACCTATTCAATATATATCCCAAAAATTATAAGAAAAAAGGAAGGGCTTACTATTTCTGGAGGAGCCTGATGTTCTGGTCTTTTCGACATTTTAATGATAAATTCACTTATATTTTAACAATTAACAGTAATATATAATTGATCAATATCACTTTATTTTTATCTAAATAAATAATAATAAAGAAAGCAAAGCAAGCAAGACATAACCTCAAAAACAAACAGAACAGAAGAAAAGTCATAACATCAGTGTTGCCAGCCACAGAGCAAGTTGCCAGCATGCAGCATCTATCTATCTATCTATCTATCATCACGCCTTTCATCCCAAGAGGGGTAGGCAGAGACAATCGAATGCCATTTGTTACGATCCTGACATATCTCTTTTGCTTCTTTTATATTCATCTTACCTTTCATACATGCTCGGCGATTGTGTGTACTTTTAATATTTCCTTCGATCAACATATTTTTTATATGTTCAATAAAAGTACATCTAGGTCGTCCTCTGCTAGCATTTCCTTTCACTTCAGCCATATAAACCTTTTTAGTCAATCTATCATCCTTCATTCTTTCAACGTGTCCAAACCAGCGTAAACTACTTTTCTTCATTTTTGTCACAACATCATCTTTTACTCCGCATTCTTCTCTAATGACATCGTTCCGGATACGGTCAATACGCTTTATATCACACATTCTACGTAAAGACCGCATTTCCACTGCATTTATTTTACTTTCATGCCTCTTATTCCATACCCAAGTCTCGCTTCCATAAGTAAGTGATGGAACTAAAACAGCATTATGTATGTTCATTTTACTTTTAGTTGTAAGTTGTGTATTTCTGCATACATTGTTTAGTCCACCAAATACCTTGCTTCCCGCTTTCACTCTCCTTTCAATTTCTTTGTCTATCTTTCCACTTCTTGTAACCATACTACCTAAATAAACAAATTCATTCACTTGCTCTAACTTACATCCTTTCACACAAATCTTACACTCCGTCCTTTCATCTTCCTTTTCAAATATTTATATCATATATATAATATCATAAATAAAAAAAATCAAATAACAAAAAAAAAAAAAAAAAAAAGCATGCAGCATCTTTGAGTATTTACCAAAGGCTCAAAGACCAAAGGAGACTTGAAGACCGAACAATTTTTTTCTGCCACTTTTGGCGGGGGGGAGGTAAACGCCTAGTACTAGCCCCTGCACCACTGTATTTTTCTGTCGTTTTATTGTCGCAACGGATTTTACGTTATATGATGTTTATGTTAAAATACAAACATAATAATTATAATTAATGATTGGAAACACTAAGTTTGACGCCCTAGATCGCCTTTCCCGTTTAAAACATAACAATTAACTATTTTCCTAGAGCTCTGTCTCGACTGTCTCGCGACACAAAACGATGGTCGGTATAACTGAACTCTATTACTGTGCTCTATTCAATACTAGTACGAGTTCAGTGACTAGAATCTAGAATAGAATAAAGTCGGTCGTGGCAACATCATCATGGCGTCTTCCGAGCCGAAGGCTCGGGAGGTGCCGAGGTTTAGCTCTTCGCACCGGCATTGTCTCGGGGGGGCAACTACCCTCCGGTGTCTTCTTTAGGCGCACCGCCCGTGGGGTTAGCATACATTTTGACAGCGACACTTTCGTTTCGGTCGAATGGCCTTGAACAGGCCAAAACGTTCATGTCCAACAAGGACCGGCCAGAGATAGCCCGGGGCCGAGAGGTCCGGCCCAACAATGTGCGGGAAAATTCTGTGTACTTGTCTTTGTCCGGCCAAGCAAATTGCTCGGCATTCTTGTGCAGGGCATGCCCGGTCCGGGCTATCTCTGGCCGGTCCTTGTTGGACATGAACGTTTTGGCCTGTTCAAGGCCATTCGACCGAAACGAAAGTGTCGCTGTCAAAATGTATGCTAACTCGGCCGGTGCGACAAGGGGGGACCCAGTTGGTCCCCCTACTGGGGACTCAACTCGAGGGGTAACTATCTCCCGCGGGAGCGGGCGACCTGCTGCTGGCCTATGGTACGCAGGGGCTATGTCGCGCAGATGCTCGTGTCGGCTGTTGTCGGCGCGGTCGTACATTCGACGCGCCAGCGCGACCACGAACTCTTCTACGCTTGACATTCGCAAGTCCCTGCGTATCGTAGTATTGCGGACGAACCACGGCGCGCGTGTTATTGCGCGCAGTGCCTTGTTCTGCTGGAACTCCAGCTGGTGTTAGGGGGTTGTGGTGAGTGACAGTTGGTGACAGGCTGTGACAGGCGTAGGTCACAGGACTGTGTTATTATACTCTTTGGACGAGCACAAATCGCACAAATAATCTGTGAAGTACTTTGGTGAATGAAATTTATAAGTTACTCTATGAATTCTTTTACTTGCCTGTGCTATGAATGAAATGTGTCAAATCTTGGCGGGAAGACTATTTATTTACATATTTTATTTTTTGGAATGAATATTATTGTAAAGATAATTATGTAAAATATTCCTTCATAAATAGGATATCAAACAAAATGCCGAAAATATTAAGTCTAAAAAAGGTAATTATAAAATAATCTTACATTTCAGCAATTTCAGTATGATTTCAGACTTTCAGTGCATTTCATTATACCTATTATTCTTCACAAATATCATTGTAGGCTTTTAGACAGAAGTAGTTTTAGTACCTAGGTACTAATTCTCCATGTTCAAGAACTTATATTTTGTACAAAAACCATTTTCAACTTTTCTTGTGAAGTTGTGACATTTGTTAAGACAAGTCCATAAACTGTTTTCTATGACTTATGAATAGTTATAATCCATGTATCTATGTAAAGTATTCTTTTATTTCAGACAAAAACCACTGTACAGAAAAACCAAAATACAATTACACAATTTTTCAAAACTACAAGTTCTACCTCAGCTGTCCCATTAACAAAGTCTATTGAGGAAAACCAAACGAATAGATTCAAAAGGAAAGCCATATCACCTGTTAAAGTTGCTAGTAAAACAGAGACAGTAAACACTACTGAAATTTGTGATACATTTAAAAGACTGAAATCAGATTTAGAAGAGAATCATTTAGATGACCAAATTTTACATTTAAATTCACCAACAAAATTGGGCAGACGTCTTGAAAAAGTTGATAATAGCCCGGAAAAATGTATACAAACTGTAAAAACTACAAAAAACTGTGATACTTTTAAAAAACTGAAATCAGATTTGGACGAAAATAATTTTGATGACCAAATTTTACTTTTAAATTCACCAACAAAATTGGGCCAAGATTTTGAAAAAGTTCATAATAGCTTGGAAAAATGTGTACCAAGTCCAAACAGATTACCATTATGTTCCATGGACAACATACAATCCTCTCCAGAAGATGCTATTAAATCTCAAAAGCTGGCACTGGTTACAGAAAATCAACTATTTCAATCCCCCAAGAAGAATAAGACTCTGAAGAAAAAAATAGGTATAAATATTTTTTATTGTAATAATACAAATTCAGCCTCCATAGGAATTTGGAAGTGTCTTTTTCATCTATGATGGAATCATCAGAACCATAATATTAATAAGCAAGGAGTGAGGCATGTTGATGGATGAATTCTAAAAATTGTGTTTTAAATTATACCTTCAAAGCAGCAGACCTATAATATTTAATACTAGTGAGTAGTGACTCGGCCCCAACTTCGCATTGGTACATATAATATGCTACAGTGGACATTTTTTTCTCTTTTCTATAAAAGAAATTATATCATATATACATAGGCTATCCTATGTGCTAATCTAATGTATAGGCTATAACATTGGAAGTTTCCTCAAAATCTGTCCAGTAGTTTTTGCGTGAAGGAGTAACAAACATCCATCCATTCTCACAAACTTTCGCGTTTATAATATTTTTATTTCTTTATGCAGAAATTTTAATTCCTAAAGGGAAGCCGAAAGGAATCAGGTTGTGTAGGCTCCTCGCCACTGCTCCCTACCTTCTTTTCCCCTTTCTTCATTTATTGTATTAATTATTTAATTGATATTTCCAGATACATCATCACCACTGCGCCGTTCACCAAGACTAGCTAATTTAAGTCCATCACACAATGTGTTGCAGTTGTCACCAAATGTAAAATCAAAAGCTATGGTAGCTCTAGATTTTGGTAAAGATGATCTTTTTGAAGCATTCAATATTGATGATTTTGATGAGGTTAGTGAATATTTTATTTTAAAATGTCATGAATTTTTTCCTGCATCCTATCATGTAGAGTGTCATTGGACAGGTCTTTAACAATGAAATAAAGGTGTTTAAGCAGATTTTTTTATCCTACAGTCATTAACAATCTATTTTTCCAACTATATGATTATTGAATCTGAAAAAGTCAAGGTTAGTAATAATTATAAATCCTCATGAATTTATTTTTCACATTTTTCAGTTGCCAACCTTTTTATTTTGTGATATGTGAAATAAGCCTGTTTTAATGTTGATAGTTAAAAGTTTTCATTAAATTAAAATCTTATATTAACATTACATAACATTATACTTTAATCATGAAAGAAAAAGTCATCTAAATATACCTCAACAGAACTTTCTGCTCCTTAGGTATAGCCTCACAAATGCCATTGGAAGCAAGAGGAAGACTGGGTACCTTAGGAACTATTTTCATCAATAATGAACTTCTGTTTCAGCATATAATTGAAGACCTGGATTTGAGTGTGATGCAGAGATGTGAGATAGTGGAGTCTCATTCTGGTGGTTGTATTACAGAGTTGAAACTGAAGAACTCTGACGGTATACTGGGCACTTGTCTTGTTGAGGGCATTTGGTATGTATTATTAACTACATAGTAAATAGTATAAAAAGTCGCCGGCGCATGTCTCTCGGTACGACTGCACGAACTTAAGGACGTATTTACGCAAACTTGAAAAATATTGAGTTTTGCGGTACATTTTACGATAATTCTGTAGAATTTTCTTAAGGGGCCGCCTCATGATTTTTGTCCCATACAAATCAGATGTTTCGTTTTTCCAGTTTTACGCGATAACTGTATGTGCTAGGTTCGAAATAAAAATTGCTTTTCAAAGATAAATAAATTCTTCAAAATTCCAAAATCAGTTACACCTAAGTTTTACAAAGCCTTGAAAATCCCAAATTTCACGAGTATTTCAGCCAAGTTTACGACTCGAGTTCTCTTAATATATTTACAAATTTTAAATTTTCTCGACATTAAAATATAGATAATTTCACATACTTACTTTAAGAATACACTAACTAGAATTGGATAATTCTTATAGTTTTTGTAAAAACCTAGAAAATATGAAGTCCTTTTCGTGTTTTTCAAAAGACAAAATACGCCGCGCGTAAAACTGAGATGCGTCGACTTAAATGTTATGAATACCAGAACATACACTAAATATTTCGGTGAGTTTCGGTACAAATATCTCTGTAACTACCTAAACTTTCATCAATGATATAAATAAATAACATAATACAGTAAATATATTTAATATTTTATGGTCTTGATACAATACTCTTAATCATTTCAATAATTTTGTACCATTTTCGTAAATTTCTCTAATTTATGTAACGCTAAATATGAAGTTTGAAATTACTTTGATATTTTTTTTTAGTTGTGTGTCTGTGCTTTTAGTAGTTGCCTTAATGTCTAGTGTGAAAGATCGTCATTTCGTAAACGTGCTCTTAATGTTTTATGCATAGATTGTTTTTACTTTTTTTATCCTTATTCTTATTTATTTATGAACGTTAGAAGTAGATATTTTGTTCAATAACAACGACTATACGGGAATAACTAACTGCTTGCTTCAAACATCTTCGAGCCTACTTCAATTTGGCAATGAACAAAATAGGTAATCTAATCACGCAACTGAGTTTTTAACCAACCAGACCCCCCCCCCTCCTATTTCGTATATCTGTATAACAAAAACGTGTTAGTAACCGTCCACAGATTAGAATGTAGGATAGACCGAGCAGAGCGATCGTGCACAGTACACTCGCTCTCGGCCTGTCATATTTACTAATCTGTGAACGATTACCAACACGTTTTCGTTAGCAAGAAAGATAGGAACCAATAAGCAGGTTGTCACCCTAAAGCTCTGCCACAAATGAATACCTATTTCTTCATCTAGGAATGATAATCCTTTGACTATTGGTGAAAAAGTAAGCATTATTGCTACCAAAGGAGATGATAACAAGTACCATGTGAACAACACTAGTGGTCTGCTAGTGCTGCGCCCGGACCATCTGATGTCATCCACTAGTGTTGTAGCTGGAGTGTTTTGTCGACGGAAGGCGGTTCTACAAGATCGATTTAGAGGGATCGATTGTGCTAATGACGCTGTAAGTATGGTTAACATTCCTGGGACATTTATTTGTTTAAGGCTGTCGCAGTAGTTAAAGGCTGAAGCCTCCAGGAGGTGACGAAGAGAAAAACACGATCTTGGATATAGGTTGTTATGTCATGGCGACCAACGCATGCGTCCCGCCGTGACCTTATAGGGAATCCAGTTTAATGCCGTCCGCGCTGTGATAGTTGTGATTAGTCAGTGATTAATAGGGCATATCACGGTCGGCGGGATCATGTTAAATACCGATTAATCGACATATACACTATAAAGGTTATAATACTTGACATTGGCAAATCACCGATTAACATTGGTGGAGCCATAATTTCAGGAAAAGTAAAAGCAAAATATATTTTTATACCTACGTCGATCTACTCCCTTCTGTTCTGTTTCGTGGCCCAGCTTCCATCGCCGATGCATTCTCACAGCGAAATTGACGCTTCGAATCTCTTGCCCACTCTTCCGCGACGGTGAAATGCACCTTGTATTGTTGTCAATTCTACATTCTTTTACTTTGTAAAATTGGTAAAATCTAGTGGGAGGACATTAGCATAAAAATAATAATTGTAAATGCGATAGTGTGTTTGTTTGTTTGCTGTTCGTTCACGCCAAAACGGAGCAACGGATCGACGTGATTTTTTGCACAGAGATAGCTGGAGGACCTGATAGTGACATAGGTTACTTTTATCCCGGAAGATTTTTTGATTAACAAACTATTAGTGCTCCTAAAAAATAAAATAGATAATCAATATCATGATTGTGGTGTGGTTTATTGAAGTTCTCAAGTATTAATGTAATTTATTTTTCAGATGACAATTGGTACAATAATTCATGAGTTAGTACAGAAAGCGCTCACTGAAAAAATTTCAAGTCCTGATAGTCTTAGAGAATTGGCTGCTGACATTCTCAAGGAGTCCATACATATGTTGTATGAAGCTGGCGTATCAATAGATGTTGCAATGGCATCTATGAACACATACATACAACCATTGTCAGAATTTATTAAGTTTTATGTGTTACATAATAATAAAACTAATAGTGTAAGTTTTACTCTTTAATATATGTAGATTTTGAGCTAATGTGGGCGAGTCCATGAAATTTATAATTTATTATAAAATATAGGGTGTAACATCGAGAACAGTCAGTATGAAGAAGCCTGAAACTAAGAGATAGTGAAATATGTTCTAATGAATATTGTTTTATTTTTTATTATTATTACTTAAATCGATTGATCTCGATAAACTATACAATACACAAAAGAATCACCACGCTACCACATCTGAGTCGTGAGTTACACGGATTGGAAAGAAGCGAGAGCGCTGGTTTTGTTCGATCAGCGGGGCTTGCCCCATTATCCGCCAACAACGAGCGCCCGAGACGCCACTCAAGAACGTACCTTTATAAACACCTTCACGGCTTTTATACCTTGCGGTGTGGCCAGAGACACCAGTAACAGTGTCCACTTTTTGCCAGTTGTCCTTATTGAACAGAACAGAAAATAAAATAAACTAACTGATATAATAAAATACACATTTCTGTTTAGCCCTTGTATCTCGGTTACTAACAAAAAGCTAAGGTAATTCACAAATTAGGAAATATAACAGGCCGAGAGTTAGTGCACCGTGCAAGCTCGCTCTTCTCTGTTTATCGTACACTAGCATTCCGCCCCCGGCTTCGCCCGTGGATATTTACGAACAAAATAAAATATACCGTATACCTACCCCTACCCCTATAAGGATTAATAGCAAGGTACAAATAAAGAGCCTTTTCTAGCCGCGGCTTTTTAATTAATTTTTTAAAATAAAAGAACACTCATTGTGACTTAACTATAATAGTTAGACATATGCTATCGCGACACTTTTTGTAGATAATGATGTGTTCTGCAAAGTCGTAGTACATTATTTTGTTCTATCATCAATAGTTTTCGCAGCGCACGCGATGTAAGGAATTTCTTAGGTAATTTTAATTTTTTTAATGTATTATTGGAGTTTTAGTAAGGTACCCTAATTTAAAAAAAAATAGAATATAGCCTATGTCACTCAGGGTGAATGTAGCTTTCCAATGGTGAAAGAAATTTTGAAATCGGCACAGTAGTTTTTGAGTTTATTCATTACAAACATACACACACAAAAATACAAATCTTTCCTCTTTATAATATTAGTATAGATTACTAATCTGTGGACGGTAACCATCGCTTTTTGTTAGTAACTGAGATACGTAATACGAGGGCTGGTATCCGTACGGCCGAGTTAGCATACATTTTGACAGCGACACTTTCGTTTCGGTCGAATGGCCTTGAACAGGCCAAAACGTTCATGTCCAACAAGGACCGGCCAGAGATAGCCCGGGGCCGAGAGGTCCGGCCCAACAATGTGAGTGCAAATTTGCTATGCCGGGCAAAGACAAGTACACAGAATTTGCCCGCACATTGTTGGGCCGGACATTCTCGGACCGGGTATGTCCTGCACAAGAATGCCGAGCAATTTGCTTGGCCGGACAAAGACAAGTACACGGAATTTGCCCGCACATTGTTGGGCCGGACCTCTCGGCCCCGGGCTATCTCTGGCCGGTCCTTGTTGGACATGAACGTTTTGGCCTGTTCAAGGCCATTCGACCGAAACGAAAGTGTCGCTGTCAAAATCTGTGCTAACTCCCCTGTTCGGTACTTACGTTTGTAGAACGAATCAGGTTACGAATTGCTTTTTTTTACAGATTAACAAAAAGGATAAATGGCACGGACATATAAATGAAATATTGGATATAGAAGAGAATGTGTGCTGCCCACAATTGGGAGTTAAGGGGAAAATAGACGCCACGTTAAAAGTTACTATACACGAAAGAAAAGGTAAAATTGATTAACTCAAAATAAATGATTGAAATAAAATAATATATAATTTGTAGGAATTATTATAACAGAGTAGTTTTCTAGGCTGCCATTTATTTTATTACTATAATTTCCAGTTCACAAAAATTTAATTTAATGCAGAAAAAATATAAATTAATATTTTTAAGTTTCAAAGTTCTCGATATGATAAAAAGCTATGACCTCTATGGTTTTGAAAATAATGTATAATCTATTATTTAATTCAACTACGGCTACATCTTTGATCACAGTTTCCTGTAAATAAAAAACACCGTCTAAAATATTTATTCGTCCACCAAAATGCTGGACAATTTTCTCCATACAAATCTCTAACACGAATCACCTGGCCTTAATTGTTAAATTTTCATTACATGGTTACGAAACAGGTGCCTGAGTTCAACTCAAATGTGAATTATTTTTAGGCAAACATCAGTCAATCGTGCCGCTGGAACTAAAAAGTGGCAAAGCATCCGGCTCGGCCGAGCATCGTGGACAGTTGGTGTTGTACAACATGATGCTTGCTACGCTCGGTGGGCGGGACCCAGCACACGGGCCGGACCAGCGGGGACTGCTGCTTTATTTGAGGTGAGCTCTATACATGAACTACTAGAAAGTAGCATATTATATCCAAGGCGACCTTTCAACTATCCAGATTCGCGCAGGTAAGGTAGACGTTTTTTTATCAAACAATCTAATTCCAACAAAAAAAAAATCCGAACGAATGAAGTATTATTTTCCGGGATAAAACTAGTAGCCTAGTAGGTAACTCTCCGACGATGCCCTTCAATGATCTGTGCAAGTGTGCAAAAAAGTTCGTGATGTCGGTCCGTAGGTCGCATGCTCATAACTTAAAAAAACCGGCCAAGTGCGAGTCGGACTCGCGCACGAAGGGTTCCGTACCATTATCTATAAAAACGACAAAAAAAAACATGTTTGTTGTATGGGAGCCCCCTTAATTATTTATTTTGTTATGTTTTTTAGTATTTGTTGTTATAGCGGCAACAGAAATACATCATCTGTGAAAATTTCTACTGTCTAACCATCACGGTTCATGACATACAGTCTGGTGACAGACGGACAGCGAAGTCTTAGTAATAGGGTTTCCGTTTTTACCCTTTGGGTACGGAACCCTAAAAACCAGAAAAAGTAATGTAAAAATGTTCGTTGTAAAACCAAATTAAAATAACAATTTAATATTTTTGTCCATCAGAGATAAAGTGGATCTCCGTGAAGTGAGTTGCGGTTATCCTGAGAGACGAGACTTGGTGATGTTGAGGAACCAATTGGTGCAGTTCCTCGCTGCGTCACCTCACCAAACTGATCCAGGTACGCAATATTATTACAATTTTCCTGAGGACTCCACTATCTTTTTAAAAATTTACGTCGAACCGTTGCTTTGTTTTGATTTAAAAGAAGGACAAACAAACACACTTTTACATTTTTTATATTAGTTTGCATTAGTTGTGCCCACGACTTCGTACTCGCTTATTACAAAAATACAATTCAAATAGTCATTAATCAGTAGGTATCATCTCTATATATTATTTATCTTTGTCGGTACCCCATATCTCCCATAATACTTCATGAAAATTAATGGTTGATACGCCATTTTGAAGATTATTTCCCCCTCGAAAAATAATTATCAAACAAATCAAAAATGTTATACATAGTTTAGTCCTATAAGTATATCGTCGAGTTAAGTCCAATTTTACGGCAATTTAGAAGAATATTTTTTTATCAAATAACTTTTCACCCACGGATTTTCCTGAAGGATTTCCAGGATAAAAGGTAGTATTTCTTTGCACGGAGATAGTATGTCACTCTCCGGCCCACCAATCCCTGTGCAAAAAAACATGTAGATCCGTTGCTCTATTTTGACTAGAAATAATACTAACTTTTATTTTTTCAGAAAAAATAGTGGATATTGAAGATGCCGCGCATGTTTTTAGACAAGAGCTGCCAGATCCGGTACACCACGAGAATGCGTGTTCGAAGTGCCCCTATTTAACTATATGCTCGCTTTATATTTGGTAAGTCCTCTTATCCATATCACTTCAGCAGTTACAATTTGATTGTATAATATACCTACAAACGTTCATTGAATGAACATTTGGTACCCAGCGGAAGGCCAAGTCTCCCTCTTTTAGTAGATGGTATTTGTGAGGGTATACCTAACGAGTGACCAGTTCTCTTGAGGTATATTTAGATGGAATAGCATCGTGGTTTGTCGGATTATGTACATAAGTTTTTGATTATATAAAACCCATCGGTACATGGCCGGGATCGACCCGCGGTCCGTCTAGTTAATACCAGACGTTTTAAACACTCGGCCACCGACGCACTTGTCTTGTGATAGTCTAATAATTTTAGTTACAAATTGTTTTTCCTATGATACATAGCCTATATATATTCATTGTTCATCGGCGGGACTTATTGTTTTGTTCGAGTTTATCTATTTTTTGCCCATTTTTTGGTATAGAAATATAGATTACTGCCTATCCGCCCCGACTTCGCACGGATAGAAAAGTTGTTTATGAAAAATTCAATTTTCCCCATGTAATAAAAAGTAGCATATGTCACTCTCCGGCCCTCTAACTATAATCTCAGAGCAAAAAAGCACGTACGTAAATTATATACAATTTTGGTTATAAATAAACATTTAATTTTTATTTTTTTATTTTTTAAAGGGTATATATTTAAATTTATTTTTAGGAACACAGAAGGACCCGTAGTATCCGACCGGCATCCATTATCTAAACTGCGCGACGTTGCCATTGGTCACTTGTCTCTGTCGCACATCAAGTACTTCTTACATTGGGCGGCGTTATTGAAATTGGAGGAAAAGGGACAGATGATGTCAGCACCGTTGCATGCTTTGTGGACGGAGACACCTGAGAAAAGGTACATATAATATTTTGTGTATAACAAGGGGAGTAAGATGCGGGTTCATGTAGATGTGGCTGACACGGGCTGTGTTCATACGGGGTCACCAATTTAGAAATGGCAATACACAACAATCCAACGACTCAACGAACACCGTTGGAAAGTTGCATTATATATTCTATTAAGACTCTCTAATATCTATAATTTTTCTGGGATAAACTATTCCCAATTTCCCACCTATGTCACTGTAATTTAGCATATATGTAGTTACTTATTCAATATATCTAAGTGAAATAACTGTTATTTTTTCAACAGGTTTTATTGAATAGGAAATATGGGTGGTAAAGTAAAGGATTATTTTGCCCCTATTTTCTCTTTCATACTCTATCACAAAGCTCTTAAATTATCTAATGTATTAAATATTTCCACTAGAGCGATACAGTATTGAGACAGAGCGCCATCTATCGACGTGCGGCCATAACGATTATTGGAACATGTGTAGCGCCGATCATTCTCCCCCCTATTTTTATGCAAATGCGATGATTGTCCTAAAGCATAGCCTAAACTGTTTTTAAACAAGTTTACCATAAACACTGTTTCTGAAACTTGGCAGTCCACACACCTATTGACTTTTGTTTATAAACTAGATGTTTCGTCTTGCTCTCCACTCAAAGTGCAAAATTTTTCATCACCTTTGTTTATAAACTGTTTACAGAGATGATGAAACATTGTGAAACACTGTTTATAAACAGTGTTTATTAACAAATGTTGCCTAATGAATACCCCGCTTAAAGCAGCCATGTCAAACTCAAAGTCACTGGTGGGCCAAAAGCATAAAGACCGTAAACTAGGTGGGGCGCAAAACCTAATTTTAATGGAAACAAAGTACTGAACATACTTTTAACAAAAATAAGTATTATTAAATGTTGGGCTCAAATTGATTTGGGCTGCAGGAAAATGCTCAGTGGGCCGCATGTTTGACATAGCTGGCCTAAGGTGTAAAAGATTTGACGTGAAAGAAGGTCAAACAAATACTATTGTATTTCACTGGATTAAACTAGATTCTGGGTCTGTCCTGATGACGGCCGTCGATCACATTTTACAAAGTTAAGTTTTTTTTAGGTCGAGTCGTGGGGTTTGTTTGTGTAATCTTAAACTTAAATCTGTGGAAGCAAGCAACGATAGATTTCTCCACGTCTTTCAATATGACAACAAATCAGGTATTTATACTATATTTTTTAATTAATGGCCTCTATCAAATAAGGGGAGAGAGGTCTATATTTATTTAACGACGCTTATCAACGTAACAGTCTCGGGTTCGAATCTTAGTTTGAACAAAATATTTATTATCATTTGATATTAATAAGACATCGTCTGTCTGTCTCTCTGTGCCCTTTTCACGCAAAAACTTCTGAACGGATTTTGTTGCGTTTTTCCTATTATATAGATTGATTCACCGGGAAGGTTTACGAGTATTAAACATGAACCAATCATATTTAGGAGCTTAGGATTAACAGTATGTGTGAATCAAGTCGGGGAAAAAGTTAGCGCCAAGGAGTTTTCATGGCGTATGCTCCTATTCGTCAGAGATATAACAAAATGATGTGGGAAAGAATTGTGTAGAATAAAATGATAAACACTCTCAGTCCTGATTGTGTCGGTTTTTTTACATATCATATACATAATATTAAAGTAATTCGTTTGCCTTATAATTTCAGACAAACAAGGTCCTCAGGAAGGTGAATTTGCGATAGTGAGCGTAGAGAAGCGACCCTGGATCGCTGCTGGTACTATAACAACTCATAATGGTGGATTTGTTCATATATTACTGGAAAGGTTTGTCCATAATTTCAATTTTATATAAGTAATAATTATACCTTAATTGTTAAGTGCTGAATAAAATTTTATTTCTTTCTTTCTTTCAAAAGTTTTGTTTTGTGAAAGATTGTATTTTGAGGATAATCGTCGGGGATAGACAGACTTGCTTAGTACTGACATTTTCAATTTTAAAACCTCAAAATCTTGAACTAAGCGTGGTGACAACACCGTCAGTATCGAAAACGCATGAATTGGCAATAAAGTGATTCGATTGGAATTCCGTAGAATTAGGATAACGAAATTGAAATCAAATGTGTAAAATAAAAATTGGCTTTCTTGAAACAAACTTATGTATTTTAGGTATTACAAAAATATAAATTTCTACACATACATAGTTAGGTACTTAGTTACTAACTGGGCGCCTGTATGCTAACCCACACTTAGGACCGCGCTTTGAAACGACGGGTCCGCCCAGCCAACTAATGCCCGACCTGAGAATGTCCAACGCTAGAATGCCAAGCAAATTGCTGGATCTGGCAAAGACAGTACACGCATTTTTAGGGTTGGACAGTCTCGGGCCGGTCATTCCTTGGGTGGCCATTGGTGCGGACCCGTCGTTTTTGGCCTTCGAGTCAAAAGTGTGCAATATTACCACACTACACAAACACAATAATGTTACCATTAATTGAATACCAAACTATAATTTAACAAAGAGAAACCAATATTGGTGCTTTTTTTTTTCTTTTTTTGGTAATGATCCGTAATGATTTGACTATTAAATATTTCCACAGAGATTTGAGTCGCCGTTACGAGCCGACAACATCATACCAAATAGACTCGTACGAGTCGTATGCAAGTACTGTACAAAACTTGACTAACCTTGGTGCTTTAATGGACGACAATGACCAATCTAGCAAATTGAGAAGGTAAATTATTTTTTTACACATTTTCACAAATAAGACAACGAACAAATTAGGTGCTTACGACGACTGACACGTGACGACGACTTCTCGCGACCAAAACGAAATCAGAACGAGATAGTTTTAGGGTGGAACCTTTATCGGTGTAAAGGAAAAAGCCTTTGATGTAAATTTATGTGCGATCTCCATTAAAATTATTTTAGAATGTATGTTTTTAATTATTATTTTTAGGTTAATAATAGACAAAAATGAACCGCAATTCGAGTTAAAACTCCACAAGGACGTTGGGAAGCTTGGCGCTAAGTTGATGAAGAAGTTGAACATTGAACAGCAGCGGGCGGTTTTGAAAGCGTTAACTGCCAAAGACTATATGCTACTGCAAGGATTGCCTGGCACTGGTACGATGGGAGTTACTATTACTTTAAGTTAGATTTTAGTACTTACCTAATCGAGTTGATAAGTTAAATGTACGCCATCTATTGGCAAGTAGTTGAACTTTATTTTTACTTAGAATAAAACAGCCCTGATAAGGTATGTGACACCTATCAAAATCGTTATTGTATCATTACGCTAAGTTCAGGAGCGAAAAGTCGCCAGAGAAGAACTTCCTATAATAAAGGTGAATTAAATTATAAGAGCGCTTTCAGACTAGCGTTTTTCTACGCTCGTTTCGACATACGCGCGCTTCACAAAACCGAACGCGCGTACAAGCACTGTTCGCTGGCAGTGGCAATACGAGCTTATAAGAGCGTTAACGCTCGTACTAGTCAACGCGTATACGCGCTTACAACTAGCTCGGTACAGTATTTCGACACTCAAAATAATTATTTTATGTATGTATGTATTTTCAAAATTTCAGGCAAGACTCAAACAATAAGTGTGCTCATACAAATGTTGGTGGCGTTGAAGCAGCGAGTACTAGTCACAGCTCACACACACTCCGCCGTTGACACTGTTCTAACAAGGTAAATAAAACGAAACGGTTACTGATAAATGTCGAGCTAAATATTTGCATGAGTTTTTGAATCGTCTCGTGAATAGAACATTTTTCTATGGGAAACTTAAATTACTAGCTTTCCCGGGATAAAAAGTAGCTCCGGTCTTCCAACTATCTCTGTCTTCTTGAACTTTTGACCTGAGAGAAGGACAAACAAACACTTCGGATATTTATATTATTTAGATTCTACGTCATTCATGGCGACCGACACACGCGTTCCGTCGTGACACGATGGGGAATCCGATTTCGGGAATCCACAATAAAAGAAGAATAATGTCAAATTCCCATATTATCAAGGGTGCCATGCGGCTCCCGGAACCGTGTTATCGAAATCGTGATATATATATCCTACTAGCAGTTGCCCGCGGTTTCGTACGCGTTATGTTAGAAATTGTAACGTAATTAATGTAAATACACAAAAAGTTTCCCTTAATTTTATTTTTTACCCCCGTAGTTGCCCCATTGGTCAAATGTCCCAAAATGTAAGTACCTGATATCCCGTCCGCGTGAAAATGTTTAAATAGGACACAATTTAATCCATCCATCATAACCAATAATCTGTCCCGCAGTAACCGTGGATTTTTCCGGGATAAAAAGTAGCCTATGTCCAATTCCAGGTCATATTCCATCTATCTGTGTGCAGAATTCTGTACAAATCCAAC
Source organism: Nemapogon koenigi (assembly GCA_963924495.1). Lineage (NCBI taxonomy): Eukaryota > Metazoa > Arthropoda > Insecta > Lepidoptera > Tineidae > Nemapogon > Nemapogon koenigi. The sequence continues at coordinate 9,112,700 of OZ004648.1, forward strand.
CAGTACTTTTTGCGTGATTGACTGTCAAACATACGATCATACAAACTTTCTTATTTATAATTGTACCGAACGCGCGCGTTACTTTTGATACGTCCAGTACATTTGGGTCAGGGTTAATACAACCCTGCCGAGGGTGTACCTACGAGGTAGATACACCTGCTTGGCTACAATCAGAGACACGCCAATTCACCCAAATCAACCAGTACAGTTCCACTTACTTGAGCGTTCCCTTGCTTCTGTGCAGACTACCGGCGCCGGGTCTCTCTGCTCGTATCCCTGATTGATGTTTCTGTTTATTTAATATGTATATATATCTTGCCTGTGCAAGCCGACGACGTTGGCAAGGAGATTCGATGTATCGCTCGTTCAGTGAACCTTTACCGCGACCGATTTGAATGAATGAACATGTCTTAAATGGCGGGAAGTTTCAAGCGAGTCGAACGCATCAAAATGAAAACTATACAATAATATTAATAGGAAAATAGGTTTTTGAACGAGTCACGTTGACATTTTGAGGTCACCTAACGATTGGCCAGTTAGAGATTAAAAGACCTGATCTTATCACAGTTTGGGGGTTCAAACCCGTATGGCCTGCCGTATGGTTCGCCATTGGGCCACCGACGCATTTTAATTTAATTATTTTAATATCATATCTAGGTTGCCATCGTCGATGAAGATATTAAGGCTAGGCAGCTCAGCGCGAGTCGTACCCGCCCTCGCTTCCCGCTGCGAAAAGAAAGTTACTGCTTCGTGCAAAACGCCCGAAGAAATAGACGAACTGTATAATCAAATGGTTGGTATGATATGCAGTTATCATATAAAACCGACCGTCACGAGACAGCACTGATCGGAAGTTATTCAGAACTCGTGACAAAAATTTTATACACCAATTGTGCTTCGGAGGGCACATAAAACCGGCGTCCGCACTTTTTAAAAATAACAGAAAGAAATGACAAATTTTAGTCCATTAAATGCTTGCCATCTGGTGTGTTTAGGCCACACCATAAGTAAATGAACGATTCTACGTCATGTCATGGCGACCAACTCACGCGTCCCGCCGTGACACGATGGGGAATCCAGTGTTATAATACTTGACATTGGCAAATCACCGATTGACATTGGTGGAGTCATAATAAAAGAAGAAACAGTATGTGAACATATGCATACTATGATATTAACACAAAACCTCATATTCCAGGAAGTGGTAGGAGTGACATGTCTCGGGTCTGCCCACGCGCTCCTCTCCAAGCGCATGTTCGACGTGTGCGTCGTGGACGAGGCCACACAAGTGTTACAGAGCACTGTACTGCGACCGTTGTTGGCCGCGCGACGGTTCGTACTGGTGGGGGATCCGGACCAACTGCCGCCTGTCGTCAGGAGTAAGAGTGCTAGGTATGTCGTATTTAAGGGGATGATCCATTGGCGAATAGAGTGGAACAAAAGTCAAAACCACTAATAATCTATTCGACAGTTTGGTACGCCAATGGAGTGGCTTTTAGGTTTACAGGCAATATTATTGGTAGATTTATTTCCAAAATTCTGATTAACAACGGGCCTTATGTCGTCTGTGGTCGATCGATATGGTAAACCTAAACGGAAATTTTATTTGAATAGCGTAGGGTTGGCAATTAGTATTTAAAATTTAGGTACGCTGTATAAAAAAATGTATGGATTTTTTTTTATCTAAGCACTAGCGATCCCGGCAGACGGTCCTGCCCTGCCTGCACTACCACTAACTTTGGATATTGTTTATACAAAAATACTAAAATCGCGATTAAAAAAATGGAGTAGGAGGGTGAAAAGTTTACGACCTATTCTCAGACCTACTGAATATACACAAAAAAAAATCATACAAATCGGTCAAGCCGTTTCGGTCGAGTTTATTTATATATTATATAGATAAAAATATAGTGAATTGCTTCTTAATTATCAGGACTTTTACATTTTTTTAAAACAAATCGCTAAGAAATTTTTTTTTAGGAAACTAGGAATGGAGGAGAGTTTGTTTATCAAGCTGAAAGATACGGGCGCGACGCAAACGCTCAAACTGCAGTATCGCATGAACTCGTCTTTAACTAAGTTAGCGAACAATGTGGCTTACGATGGTAAACTGAAGTGTGCCACTGATGCTGTTAGAGATTCTACTATTACTATTGACACAGAGGTGTGTAATACGTGTTTGTATTTTTTTTTACGTTAAAATAGGTTTATCCTAGTGCAGCCATATTCAACTGCACGCCCTGTAAATATATAATAAAATTGAAAAACCAGAATAAGATAAAAAACGAGAGAGAGCGTGTTGGCGCTCTACAAAAGTTTCTTGACACATTTCCCCCAAACGGCGTACTATTTCTTAGGAATTTGTATGTAGTTCGATTCCTTGATCTCGGGAATCGCGAAAAACTTAAGAAAATATGATATTGGATGTGTAATTTTTGTATAGTAAGCAAAATAAAATCGCAATTTCGAATTTATAGCCAAAAGAGAGCGAATCCATTGTCTATGCCAGTGTTGTCGTTTGAAAAAATCGTGACATTTCTTTGGTTGGTTTCGAGATTTAAGGCCGATTTACACAATATATGAACTTATCCCAAACCTGTGCACAATAGATTCTACGCGGGCGGTCGCTAGTTTATGATAATGATAAAGACCGAATACACTTTTTAGAAGTAAATATTTAAAGACTGTCTAATCCATACTAATATTATAAATGCGAAAGTAACTCTTGTTTGTTACGCTTTCACGGCTAAACCACTGAACCGATTTTGATGATATTTTATACGGATAAAGCTTGAATTCTAGAGAAGGACATAGGCCATAAAACCACCCCCTTAAGAGGGTATAATAGGGGATGAAATCCATTTAAATTTTTCATTAATCTTAATATTTCGGCCCATATGTGAAATGTGGTCTGATGAAAAAAAGGGTTGAGTGTATTTGGCCTAGTCAGCAAACAAACCCGAAGGATCGAATTTCGAGTCGACTTACATATTTGTATCAAAAAATACTAGTATTTTAGCCCATGTCATTTGTCTGTCAAGCCATTGCAAGCCTCAAACATGACTTTTTTTCCTAAATACTGACCTTTGCCTTTGCGCTGATTGAATCTTGTAGATTTTATCTTTTTATTTTACTTATATTTTTCGCAGTTAATATCTCAAATGTACGCCGCCGATTCGCCCTGGCTTGTGACGGCCTGCAGTATAAATGTGGATGAAGCTGCTATATTCTTGGACACCGGGCCGACAATCAATAGTGGATGCAAATCGTGCGCTAATAGATCTGAGGCGTTTGTCATTTTGGGAGTCCTCGACGCTCTAATTACGGTATGTTTTAATTCCAAACTAGCTTACTGTCTGTGGAAATTTTTGAAATGTGACATAAGAATTTATCCCGAAGAATTCCGGGATAAAAATTAGCCTATATCACTTTCAAAAAAATGTCAACATCCCTATTGTTCGTTAGTGTTAGGATTTTTTAAAATACGTTTCTACATTTGTCTATTTATGTATATTTTATTTAAGGGAGGCGTTCAACCTTCGGACATTGGCGTAATAGCCCCATATAGAGAACAGGTAGCGATGTTGCGGAGGTCTATATCTTTCCTCCGGGACGTAACCGCGCTCGAAGTGAGCACTGTGGACCAGTTTCAAGGGAAGGATAAGTCCGTTATTCTGTATTCTTGTACTAAGAGTGATGGCGAGGTAGACAGGAAGGTTAAGGTGAGATATTTCAGTAATATTAAGTACCTACTAGACTTTCCGCCTGTGGATATATTCGAACAATAAAATATAGCCTATGTACCTCAGGGATATCGTAGCTTTCATCTCTACGGGCGGGTGGGAGCGACTGGCGGACTGTATTACGATCTGCCAGTCGCGCACATTCATGGACCAGCCACCTATGCTTAATAATCAGGCGGTGGCAAGGTCACATGTCGTCTTCTCTATAAAAAAAAATTAAAAGAATTTTTAGAATCAGCTCAGTAGTTTTTGAGTTTATTCATTACAAACAAAAATACATTCATCTCTTTATAATATTAATATAGATTATCTACGGGGGAACGAAATATTATCAATATGTTTTTTTTTTCTTTCTTCACGGGTTGCCTTACAGCAAATCTCCCTCTTTTAGCCGATGGTATTTGTGAGGCTATACCTAAAGAGTGACCAGTTCTGTTGAGGTATATAATATATACATATATATAGATGGAAAAGCCTCTAAGTGTGCTTTGTCGGATAATGCACCTAAGTTTTTATTTATAACAAACAAACAAATTGGTTATTACCATTAAAATATGGTCAACGCACACATATAATAGAAATATATGTAACTAATTTACGAATAAAACAATTAAATTGTAATAGTATTTGTTGAGTACAGATGTTCGACTCAGGGTATGTAAATGTGTAGAGCCATGTAATACAGCCACTGAGTTAGCTACGTCTTCGGGTCGCCCTATTCGGATACACATCCGTTTCCGGGACGGCTAGTTGCCATGATATGTTGTTGTTGAGAGTTGAGATAAAAATAACGTCAATAGTTTTTTTCATACTTTATTATTAATTTTATTTGTATTTAGAAGAATATAATATCTATACCTAAATACAAGGGGTTTCATTATATTAAAAATCCTTCATGGTAATTTATAGAAGAACCCCTATATGAACCTAAATATGGCGCCCAACTGGGCCGAAAACAGTTTTTGTGAAAAAAAATCAGTTCCAATTTCTAGTATGAAACACTCTTGTTATGATCACGTAGAGTATTCTATGGGATTGTTTGGGATCTAGATGTGAAGAGTATCGATAAGTACTTGGTTTTTTTTTTCGCGTGTGTGTGCGTACCGCATTCTCACTTCTAGCAACAAAACCCACGACCCTGAGATTAAGAGTCTCAAATGTATATAAGTACTAGATATACTTGTACAAATAGGCTTAATAATATGAAAATTCTTTATTATCAGGAAGGCGAAGTATTAAACGACCAACGTCGGTTGGCTGTGGCAGTGACTCGTGCCAAACACAAGTTCGTGGTAGTGGGAGATGCCACTACGTTGCAAAGGTACGAGCCGTTTCAGCGGCTGCTTGGTGCGTGCGCTCAGACAACGCTGCAAACTGTAGATTTAGATAGATTAAGGAAAGATTATGGTAAATATGTTGCTGAATGTATTAGTTAGTTTTGCAGCAACGATCTACTAGCAAAAAACAAGTAAAATATTTTCTCAATTTATACTAAACGTGGTGTTAGAAAATCTGCACGCTGGTTGGCCTAACCCTATTATAAAATTAATTAGATTTATTTTAGTCAAGTTTACAGAGCACAGATATTGCCTTGCATTAGGTGTCTTGTTGGTAGAAGGTCGTTGTTTCAAAGCGAAGTTTGAAAGTTAATCGCCTCTATTTCTTGTTTGAATGTAATGTAATAGCTTATTAGCTTATAACCGATACGTAAAAAATGGCGGATTTTATACGAGACTCGCTTGCATCTATTTTTTATTACATTCACAAGTAATTGGGCCTTATTAGTTTTGTCATGTTATTAATTTATAATTTTGTTTAAGTCATATTTTTTGTTTACAGTTGAAACATAGTCTGATTGTTTAATTTAAATTAAGTGTGTTGTATTTTTAATTTTGTATACATTTTATAGTTTTAGTATTAATATAATAGAAGCGGTTACCTACCAATAAAAACGCTTAATAATACTTGCCTTATTCGAAGCTAATATTATTGAGATAAGTGGGACTTTAGGAAAGGACGTAAATTTGGTGCTTTTAAAGTGGTTATTAAACTACTCTGAATTTAGGAATCCTAATTAGGATTTAGAAAAGGACGTAAATTTTGTTATTACACTACTCTGAATTTAGGAATCCTAATTAGGATTTAGGAAAGGACGTAAATTTGGTGCTTCTAAAGTGGTTATTGCACACTCTGAATTTAGGAATCCTAATTAGGATTTAGGAAAGGACGTAAATTTGGTGCTTCTAAAGTGGTTATTGCACACTCTGAATTTAGGAATCCTAATTAGGATTTAGGAAAGGACGTAAATTTGGTGCTTCTAAAGTGGTTATTAAACTACTCTGAATTTAGGCAAAGCTTTTTCGAGTATAGTCATCAGTAAATGTTATAAAATACCGTGCACCACTAAAGCTATTAACGGATATAGGAACGCAAATATCCGAATGAATTAAATCTAATTTAATATTAGAACGTTTTGACCTTTTGGAAACGCTTTAGTTTTTAATTTAGCTTCAATGCAAGGAACGCAAGAATTTAATGATCCACTTTTAAAGTCTATACCGTTGGCTAAGGAATCACGAAGTTTTAACATACCTTGAACATTTAGATGCCCTAAACGTCGATGCGAAAGCTCCAAACTCTTTGGTATCAAAGCTGTACCTTTACCGCTCGGGTCAAATTCACTAGATAAGCCAATTAATACGTATTCTGCTAGTTCTCCGTCATCAATTAATCAGCAAGTTCATGTACTGTGGAAATTATATCTCCAAGATAATGATCTATGCAAAGTGTAATTTTATATTTTATTTGCGAAAGTTTTCTTTTTAATTGCAATCGCTTACTGATACCTGCATTTTCGTATGCATTTTTTAAACTATTCCACGCTTCTAAAGCTGTTTTTGCAGTCTTAATATGTGGATAACATATAGCATTAACATTTAAACATATCTTTGCGTATGCTCTCTCATACTTAATTGCATTTCCAACATTTGTAGGATCGCTGATACATTGCCATAGGCTATGATCAATAAGGAGTAATTTCATTTGAAATTTCCATGTCGAGTAATTTCTAACACCATCTACTTCGTTTCCTTTACCATCACACATGATGTCAAATTGTGTCACAAGTGTCACAACACAATTATATAATATTTGATTTATAGAATATTTCCCATACCCTTTGTTAATATGTGTGATTATATCACACAAAGTTCCACATATCAATGGAATAAAACATGTTGTATATTATTATAAATGTTACTGTAATTTTCACTCAAATATAACAAACATTGTTTCCATGTCAGAACAAAATGTAAAGCAACAACAAAATCACATAGACTCAAGACATTACTTTTCTCATACATGCTTTATGACAGCATAGAGTGTCTAACATATTTGTATCAATTTCTAAATTAAAACATTGTGTATGTCCTAACATTTGTTTAGTGTGGTGAAGGAGTCCTTCAATTGTCTCTGTTGATAGTTTATTTCTCTGCTTGGTTTTCATTTTGAACGATAAAATACGTTCAACTGTTGCGCTTGAATGAGGTAAACACGTCAATTCTGAAACAAATTTCCCTAATGTCGTGTCGGGTACAGTGCTGAGGGAGACCTCTTGGCACATTATGCATTTTACCTTCATAAGTTAAAATAAATTTGCGAAATCCGAACTCTGAATTAACTGTTATCTGTGAGACCTGTCTCGAACTTTGCCTTGTTTAGATATTACTTATATTCCGGGAGCCTCACGGTTAAAAAAAATATTAAAGAAAAAAGTTTAAAAAGGTAATTGCTGGGTGTAGGTAAATTAAATAGGTAGTAATCTAGTATTCACCTGCGGTCTGGAATCTGGGATAGTGTGAGATAGTTTTTCCACATTTGAAATCGAAGTGTCAATATATGTAAGCAGTGTCGAATTAGAGACAAAACTAACTTTTTCCTGATTACAATAAGCGTTATGTTCAGAATGTTAGTGAATATCGTAGGTACACGCATTTTTGAATTAACAAGTAAATGTGGCCAGTGGGTATATGACGCGTGGAACGTCTGATAACATTTAAACAAAGTGTCTACATCTTTTGTTGCAGAGGGGAATGAGTACCTGATATTATCAATTATAAGATAAGTTTTGTTGTCAGCTTCTTTCTTGGCACAATGGAGCAAGTAGGGTTGTACACTCTGGTTAATTTTACTGGCATTCCCGGCAATTTCGTTAATTTTGCAGCGCAGCACAGCGCATTTGGTGTGTCATGTCTCATACTATTTCATACATAACAACATGCTGTGCTGTGCTGCTACACGCTACGCTGTATTGTGGTGTGACCGACCCTTAAATCAGCATTTACACACGCTGAGGTCGCAAACTTTTCCATAAAATGTTATTATTCCTAGCCTGCCAGTTATTATTCGTAGCCTGCCAGTTACTGGAGAAGGCAAAATTTATTTAATATCTGCCATCGTCACATAATTATGATGAATCCTCCACAGTGGGTTCGACAAAGTAATGTATGTCCGATCATCTAATTTGCTCCCTTTCTTTCTTAAACAATGAACTTCAAATGATTAGTCGTCGTAATTAATCATTACTACCTTAGCTACATAACGTTTATGTCTTTTATTAGTTTCAAACTGTACTACTACATATTTTCCAAAGCTGATATTTTCAAATTATTACGAATCTCTTTTTGTTTCTTATTTTTAAGACTTCAGTTCCTTTTTCAATTGTGTCCTTGTTCCTAGTCTTCTTTGCCTTCCTTATTATTAAATTTTCTGTTTATATTTTTTCATCTTTATTTTGTTTTATTTCCTACTTGAAATTTTTTTAAATTAAATATTCCTTGAATTTGTTTGATGTAATGGCTAATGACATAAGCGAGCTTTGACGCTTTCGTTTGAGACTCGGCTTATTGTTGGGTAATGCTAGTAGATTTTCAATTCCAGACTTTTCATATGTTGATTGATCTATTTCAATAAGTGATTTTGTAGTTTGTAGGATTGAGTTCAAATTATTTCACTTAAAACTGTGATTTGTTTAGTTGTAGATATGTTGGATTTCTTTGGAGTGTTATTGTTAAAAGTCGACAAACAAGACGGAGATACACTGAGATACATAACATTCTTTCTGTGTCGGTATATTTTTTCAATGGGCACTAATTTAAACTGTAAATATTGTGTTTCTGATATTGATCGCAATTTCCTTCGGTCGACCATTTCCGGCAAGACACTTTTCATTAAAAAAAACTATTTTATATTGCATTTTGTATTGCCATAATTCTTCATCTCTCTTTATGAACACATAACTTCATCTTATAATATAAGCTAGAAACATTTGACTTGGGAGCAGTCGAAACTGCTTGAAGGTCAAGAGTAAAAACAAATTTTTCGTTGACTTTATCTTTCTCTTTTTCTTCACGTGCCTCTATTTTTCGTTGAATATGAGCTTCGTATTCTTCGTCAGTTTTCTGTTTTAATTTGTGTGCCAGACAGATACTACATTCGTCCTTTTTTTCACGAAACAAACAAATATTCAAAGTATTTATGACATTATTAAATTTTGCAATTGAAACTGCTTTTACATTATTACTTACACACTAATTTGAGACATAAAAATTATACAGTGAAGTTTTAGAATCCCATTCCGGTAAAAGATATTCCCTTGAAATTGATTGCCTACAATAATGTGATGGCACCTTAGGGATAGCATTTAAAACATTTCTATAGCCTTAACTTCTTTTTCAAATGCATTTTTGCGAACCTTGTTTTCAGTATGAGATATTGAAATATTTTCATTTAAATTTCTACTGTTTGCAAAATTTTCTTTTGACTCTGACTTCCACTTCCATATAGATGCTTTTCCAATATCTAATGTATTCAGAAACATTGTCTTACAGACACGTATCAAGTCGTCATGTACTTTTAAATGATACAGCATTGAGCAATTTCGTTTAGAAACAGATTCATCCTTTCTATCTCTTGGTCTTTTTGTTTGTACAGTACTAACTAAACCATAAATAAATATTTTCTTTTCGCCCCATGTCATAAGGCAAAATGCATTAAAGATATCTTGTCGTTGTAGGTCTGTTACTTGTCCACATTTCATATTTTTACTAATAGCACATTTACACCTCAATTTCATTTTTCTTTGCTGCTTAGGAATTTTATTCCATTCATTTCCTTCCTTTTTTCTGCCAAAATAGTTTTTACCTTTTTCTCTATTCTTAGCATTTACCTGATCTGCCCATAAGCTACTGTCAACTTGACAACGTTGTCTTCTTTTTCTTTTATTTATTTGAGACATATCACGGTCGGCGGGATTATCTTAAATACCGATTTATCGGCTATATACACTATAAAGGCTATAATACTTGACATTGGCAAATCACCGATGAACATTGGTGGAGCCATAATAAAAAAGAAGAAGAAGAAGATAATTAGTAGTACCTACATACATCAAGGATTCCACATCCGGTCATGGCGACATACGCACGCGTTTTCGTCGTGGCGTGATGTGGAATCCAGTTTAATCCTGTTCGCGCTGTGATGGTTGTGATTAATCAGTGATTAATAAGACATATCACGGTCGGCGGGATTATCTTAAATACCGATTTACCGGCTATATACACTATAAAGGCTATAATACTTGACATTGGCAAATCACCGATGAACATTGGTGGAGCCATAATAAAAAAGAAGAAGAAGAGATTCTGTTACAGTTGTACTCTCATCAGTATTGGAATGTTCAGAATATGGTACCAAGCTATTATTATATGTCACATCATTACTTTCATCTGTTATGGCAGTAGCAGTATCAATGTCATCACATGTAATGGCCTCATGTTGTATATTGTCACCAATAGGTAGATTATCACTTGTAGACAATACATACACTGTAGCCTCAGTGGAATCTACTATCATTTCGGCTGGTTGGGAATTGATCAGAGTGTAATTCTGTAAAGTAACTACATTGTGTTCAGTATTATCTTATCCATTTTCTGCTATAATATGATATCTCATATCCGGATTAATATTGTCATCTTTGAAAATAATTGGAATATTTGATAATTGCTGTCATTTTTTAGTGCCAAATTAACCATCATTCGTCCGCGATTTCCACTCATTGTTATCTAAAAACAAACAAAATAATAATTAAATACGATTTTTATGATTTTAAAATTTACTATTTAATAAAATAAATCATTTATTGTATTAGTTTCCATAAAACTATTTGAATAAATTCTGGCAGAGAGCGACCTAGGTGTACTTTTATTTGTAATTTTTTTGTTTGGTTAAAAGTAAATACATTCATGGGAATTTATGAAAGTATGATGAGTACTTATAAATCAAGCGAAAGAAGTATGTCAGGATTGTAGCAATTAATCGTATTCGACTGTCTAGCTATCCCTCTTGGGTTAAAAGGTGTGATCATAGATAGATAGATAGATAATAAAATATCTGATAACTCCACTTTCAAGTAAATACATTAAATACTGCAAAAGACTCCAATGTTCCCATTTAAAGACTTTTTAATCTGAAATGATGTTTTGAAATAACTTTGAGTTATTCAATATTAAAATAAACCTTTATACTTACCAAATACTGTTATTTATCACTAGGGCCCGGATAAATATGTATTAAAAATTTCGAAATATGTAAATATAATATGGACTGAAAAAACTAAAATATGGAAAAAATATGTACAATAAAAAGTAACAACATTTCAAATAAAACTATTGTTTATTGCAAAAAATCAAAAATTACAATTTTATTCAGCTTCCGTTTTACTAACATTTGAATTGCAGTAAATAATCACGTGAGAGAGTAGTATATTCCTTGATCACGTGTTTTTTAACTTTTTCTATTTGGACGAAATAATGCTTTGTACTGGCTTTCAACATCACAGGATGTGATTGAAGCATATTTAAATTTGCATAATTCTGCAAGTGAGTAGGGCACGTCTATGTCGCCTTCTAATCTCCACACGGTATGCTGTTAATTTTTTTTAGGATATGAAATCCTTTGCTTTTTTCTATCACGTAACTACATATTGTGGAAGAATTCTCGAGCGCCTTTATCTGGTGTGATAAAAAGCAATAATTGCTTTTTATGTAGACCAAGTCATTGCGTAGACTGTCATCTTCGAGAAGTTCTTTTGAGATCGCAATGGATTCCACATCCGGTCATGGCGACATACGCACGCGTTTTCGTCGTGGCGTGATGTGGAATCCAGTTTAATCCTGTTCGCGCTGTGATGGTTGTGATTAATCAGTGATTAATAAGACATATCACGGTCGGCGGGATTATCTTAAATACCGATTTATCGGCTATAAACACTATAAAGGCTATAATACTTGACATTGGCAAATCACCGATGAACATTGGTGGAGCCATAATAAAAAAGAAGAAGAAGAGATCGCAATGGCAGCAGCCTCGTTTTCCAATCCAAAAATAGTAGTTTTGATTAGTATTCAACTGCTGTTCGCGAATCGTATCGTTTTGCCAGAATTTTTAGGAAACTCATAGCGCTGATGAAAATATGGATAAATTGATTGAGATTTTGTGAAATATGGATTTATATTTAAAATATGGAAAAATATGGAAAATAAAACCTGAATTTTCACGATGTAAATAACATATTTTATGTAGAAACCATAATTAAGAACGAAAACAATCTCAAATAAAAATATGTAAATACATATTAATCCGGGCCCTATTTATCACTTATTTTCAATGAATTCACTTAATATCAATAAAATAAATCACAACAAACGTCACTCCACTAACGCGCGTCATACAAAATGGCCGATGGTCGCGGAGTTATCTGTTTTACGGATTACCTTGTCTATGGCTGGAGTTGCCACATTTTTGTGCATCGTTTTTCAATGTTTTTAACATTAATAGAGGAGTTGTTTTCAAACTGACAAAATCTCCATTTGAGTCAAAATGGGAGTTGGCCGTTTTGCGGATTAAGACGACGATATGTTTTTTTGGCTGAAACAAAATTAAAATACATACGGACATTGAATAAGCTAAATATTACTTTTACATAATTTACTTATTAATAAGCTTTTTTCATGTTTACAGGCTTTCTTCTGATTCGCATTACAAGATTACATACTAAACATATTTAGTTCATAAGCTCTTTTCCAAAACAAAAAGGATTTATTACCTGATATGAAGCTGGCCTTGTACTTGATAGTTACCAGTCATGGTTTGTATTAAGCGAGTGTGTTGAAGTTGCGCGGCAAGCTTTCTTGCTTTCACGGTTGCTGAATATCGAATAGAGGTAGAATTTTCAGATTTAAGTATGGATTGAGCGTATACAGAACCCGCTATGGTTGGTTAGAGTAGGTAATGGGGATTAAAATTTAATTTAATATAACAATAACATTTGTAGCATTTTGTCCTTTATTATAAATATAAATACAGCATTGGAAAAAATGTTCTCTACGTGCTGTCCTGGATCAGCCTATGAGTCACGGCCATTCTTAGTGACCAAAGGCAGTTTCTCTGTCCACCGTTTTTTTCTATGGCGGCACTGAATGCATCGGCATTCAATACGTTAGAGAAATATTTGTATGGTCTCTGCTCGGTGGCCGGCATACAATTTGTAGCAAATAAGATGATGTTTTGTGAAAATCACCATTGTAAAAATGTCATAATTTTTTTTTCTTCACGGGTTACCTAACAGGTCTTCTTAGCCCACGCCCACTGTAAGACATCACACAAGGTGGACAATTATCTCTCTGTTTAAAAGTGCACTCAGTTAATTCTGCATAGGATTTGTTTGAGTATGACACTATTGCGAAGAGAATCATATGCGTTTACCTCCTCATTTGTTTCTAACTCAACAAAACCTGGTGAGAAGTTATAGGAGGGTTTCTGTGTGTCGGCGTAACCAATTACTTTATAAAAAAACTGAATTTCATTTAGTAGGTATGTAATACATAAGTAATACCAAAGCATGATCGAAGTCTTTGGGTTTTTTTTAATTTAGTTTCAATATCAAATTAAAATAATTAAAATGATTAGTTTGGTTTTGGGTCTGCTAATTGTTAACGAAGTTCTCGTAATCCTTGCAAAAGTCGATCCAGTTTGCGGTCGACGGGTCGAAGCCTCCCCCCTTTCGAAGACGAAAAAGAGGAAGAAGACGAGCTAGAACTTGAGTTACTACTGGAGCTTGATCTCATTTTACGCGGCAATGTAAAGCTGCGTTTTCACCACACTGTCGAGCGAACATTTCGTTTTGAGCAAATGTTTGCTATTCCGTCGATGTTCGATCAGAAGAGAAATCACTGTTTTCACTACATCGAGAAAACGAACACTAGAAAAAAGAAGTACTACTAGAATATATGACTATAGATTGTGCAGGGCTAGAAACCTCGTGGAAAATGCCTTTGCCAAGTCTGATACAGCCTGAACCTACAACTGCGGTAGTTTTATCGTGTGTTTATTCTTCGTCTTATCTTCGTAAGATCTCTGCTCGGCTCTCTGCGGCAGCTGGATACTGCTCTGCTGTATTTTTCAGATCTTCTTGGGGCTTTAGACGTTGTCCCAAAAGTCCATGCATTATCGTACCAAATGAGTAGTCACACTTTGCTTGTAGATCTTTCAGTGGACTTGTATAAGAATGTTGGTAAAGTGTTGGATTAACTCTGAGACAGTTAAATACTGGTGACACGCCTCAGCTTTTCTGGGATTCAGCGTATCGAATTTTGTTTCACGTTGGTTCACCTAGCCTTTGGCATTTTAGTACTTGTTGTTCTAAGATCGGATTTGCTGTGGGAATGGTCGGTTCACTTTCTTTTGTTGTTGCCTGTTTCTTTGTTAATATCATTCGGAAGTGAACATAGAAGCGAACTAGGAGCTCGCCAGTTCGAATCTTCGAACTCACATTCACTTTCCCTGTTGGCGCTAACCATTTCATAAAGGTTCTGTATCATTCCCTCTAATCGATTTAGTCTCGATTCCGTGGCGTCTTCTCTCACCGAAGGCGATGAAGAATAGCGTCTACGTTTTGAGTGGCCTCTTTCCGGTGAAAGTGATGACCGAAATTCTTTCTCATGTCCCCTTGGTTTTACCGAGATTTCCTCGAAGGAAGATGACGTAGGGTAGTGGAGTGCCCCTCCCTGAAGCCAAATTGTTCCTCTCGGAGCTCGAAGCAGGGCTTCAGTCGTCGGAGGAGCAGCAGCCTCTCAAACAACTTGGAGAGACTGGACAGGAGAGTGATAGGTCTGTAACTGGAGGATAGCCGACGGTCCTTCCCCGGCTTAGTATAGGGGGAAAAGAGAGCCAACTCCCCCTGTCAAAATGAAACCACATGAACGCTAGCGCCGCCAAGGGATAAATGGGTGAACTAATTATGCAAGAGTGCGTGTGACACACACATAATATATACCTATTTTTCTCTCAGTGATCAGGCCGAAGGCACAGAACCGAAATAATGACAATATTTCCATGCATGTTTGAGAATTTACCCCCTAAATTTAGGGAAAAAAACCCGAAGTTGGGATCCCTGGTTGCGGTACGTCTCTATGGGCGAGTAGAGGGGATTGAAAAAGGCGTTCCCACGCACAGAGCAAGCACCAAGGTCAAGTCGGTTCGCACCATCAAAAACTTTCGTAGTCACAGTAGAGGGGATTGTAGAAGACTTTCTATTGGTTAGGTCACGTCGGTTGAGTCGGGTGTCCCACCGTGTGGAAGGCATTTAAAAACGAGGTGCGACTTCGACGGGAAACTAGACTCCAATTACGAAAATAGGTCGCACCCCGCAACCCAAAAGCGCTTTGGGGAAGAAAGAGACAACCAAAATGTACTGTCTATCTCAATAACATAAGCTATAACGGTCAAGTAAATTAATAAAGATATAATTTATGTTAATTTATTAATTTTATTTGTTTACTCGGCATTAACTTAATATATCAAGTCGTATAGACGAACGAACGTTGCATGGTTTGTTTGTATATTCCTAGTCGATTGAAAATGGTGACTTTGTGTGCGCGAGAAACCCATACAAAATTCGTCATTTTCAGTCCCATTCTAGATTCTATTAATTTGGCTGTGCGTAGCAAGGATTTTTTGCTGGGGTGAGCACTGGCCAGATTCACATGTTAATAAAGGATTCTGGGGTTGCTACGCCCAAATATTTGAATCAGTAGATAAGCCCTAATAATAATGAGCGCACGAATAAAAATGTTCCCGTCGAAAGCTGTTCACTGATAGAAAAGAGACAACAATGTTTCTGTGCTTTCGATACACTACACGATGTTTTATTTAGCGAGGGCATATCTACCGATTTAAATCCTTGCCCGCTCTATATACACAGCAGTCAACCAAAGTCGCTGTCGTGTTTATCCTGCCGTACTTATATTCCTTGATCCTGCCTAAGTTTATAAACAGCAGTATTTTTATTCTGAGATGTTTATAAAAAAAGCTAGTAAGGTACTTAGGTTTAGTTATAGTTAAGTTGTACATAGGTAGGTAGCATAGGTTTTGTGATCATGCCATTGATGCCATTTTATAATTTTATTATATTGTATTTTAATAACCAATTGTTTTATTTCCTATTTTATATAATTCCTTCCTTTTATATTGATTGAAGTCTACATCCCACCTATATATAATTTAGATAGACGCCTAAAAAAATAATAATTTTATATACCTAGTGACAATGTGACAATGCAATATTTAGCATATTATATATATTATATATACGGGTATTAGAGCATAACATAGAGTACTAAGCCTATGGAGGGGCCATAGACGGGCTTCCCCTTTCGCCAATTTTTCCCCCTTTGACCAGTTAAACTGACCAGGTGCGCAGTAATAAGTAACCTTAGATTTTGTTGGTATCGTTTAGTGTCGCAAGACAGAGCTCTAGGAAAATAGTTAATTGTGATGTTTTAAATGGGAAAGGCGATCTAGGACGTCAAACTTGCTGAAACATAGTGTTTCCAATCATTAATTATAATTATTATGTTTGTATTTTAACATAATCATCATATAACGTAAAATCCGTTGCGACAATAAAACGACAGAAAAATACAGTGGTGAGCATAATTATAATTTTTCCCTCCCTTTGGCTGTAAGAAATGATCCTTTACCTATTCATACGGACCAAATTAAATAATTTATGTCATAACCAAGGAATATAAACATAACCTCGTACAAAATCGAACGTTATTTATAACCTAAAACAAAGCCTAAAACTGGCTAAAACTTTAAATAATTTGGTAATGAGAGTTTATCTGAGGTTATCTTGTCCTCTCTTTTATCAAGAAAACAAACAATTACTAATGTAATTGACGTCTTATCAGTATTGTGTAATATTGCCGCCGGTTCCACAAGAGTAAGCAAGTTCCCATTTTCATTTGGCATCGTAGTTGGCATCAAGTAAACCAGTAAGTTTTTGTTATTATTATTTTTCACAATATAAAGTGCATTTTTAGGAATTTATGAGAGTTCTTCATTATTAAATCCATCAGGTAAATAATTTTAAAATTTCCAAGGTAAGTACCAAGTAAGTACATACTTTTGTCTTGTTTACTGAATGTTTCTTCCCCCTCCCAGACTAAACATTTTTTATTTTAGAGCCATAACACGAAAAAAAAAGAATAGAATAGAATGTTTCTGTAGTACGGAATTTGTACATCCCTTAATTATTGATACTTTGTTCATTTACTACTCACCACCAAATTAATGACATACTCACAAAATAGAAACCTACACATACATGTCTCCCATAGGGATATAGACAGAGGACAGGAAGCACCACTTCCCTCTTCCATACATACTTCTCTTGCTTCATACCTACTTACATCAAGTAAATGATAAGCCTATTTTTGTGTTGTCAAACTTTTAAAAGAGGCTTAAATTAGAGCAAAATTGTTAATATTTTTTACTGTGGAACAAAACAATTTCTGAATAGAATAGAAAGTTTGTGGTACGCTCTCTGTGTATGATGTATTTCTCATGAAAAAGACAATATTATCAATCATAATTAATGGAAAGGGACAGAGAAAAAGCCTTAAAATGGGTCACATTTCACTGCCGTTGACTAAATTTCACAATAACAAATAATGACACGAAAATGACATGGTATCTACAATCCACTTATTTCATAGTGAACACAAATTACAGTGTTCCGGAGACTGACTAAAAATAATTGCCAATTTTGTCATAATTGATATCATCATGCAACCATATTCCATACAATCATGTGTTTAGAAATATTCAGTAGTAACTAGACATTAGTACATTACACTTGGTTGCTTTTTTAAGTTTTATGTAAAGTTTTTTTATTTTACTTTGATATTCCATGTTATATATATAGCAATGTTTGAGTGTAGTCTATTTTTTTTTCTGGGGGGCTCTTAACTTTGGCTAAACCAATTGCTTGTAGTTAATATTCGTTTTTAATTATGGCATTGTTTGTATGGTTATCATAATTACCAATCCATCTGCCTTCTGAATGATAATACTCATTCACTTGACATTGAAGTAATAATTGTACAATAATAAATAAATAATCTATGAAGTGTAAATATGAAAAAAACTAACTTTAATTCTTTTTATTTTCAGATTGAATAAGCAAAAAGAAAAATGGTTGATAAAGTAGCAGTAGTCACAATCAGTGACACATGTTCAATGGAACCCGAGAAAGATTCATCTGGCCCAGCACTGGCCGAGTTAATACAACAATCATACCCTAATGCTGAAATAAGGCAAACCATAGTACCAGATGATATAGAAACAATCAAAATAGCTCTCACAGATCTGTGTGATAAATTTAAAATAGATCTTATATTAACAACAGGCGGCACAGGGCTTAGTAAAAGAGATGTAACCCCGGAAGCTACTAAAGCCATCATAGACCGAGATGTGCCAGCCATTTCTACAGCAATCACTATAGATAGTTTAAAATCTACACCCATGGCGATGATTTCTCGAGGAATTAGTGGTGTCAGAAAGGAAACATTGATTATAAATTTCCCGGGAAGTAAGAAGGCTGTGGTAGAATGTTTTAATACAGTGCGGCCTATTCTATCTCATGCCGTTAGTTTGATTAAGAACGAATTGAAGGAGGTGAACGCTACTCACAAATCTATACAAGGATCTGATCATGTGTGTCCGCATATGCAAGTTACTAGTAATATTTTAGATAATTATAGAGTGGCATTTAGGCCGAGAGAATCTCCATATCCGATGATTGAAATGCCTGAAGCTTTCCGACTTGTAGATGAATTATTGAAGAGTTATACTGTAGATTATGAAGTTATTGGTATAGAGGAGGCGTTAGGCAGGGTTCTAGGTGAAGAAGTTGTTGCCAAGGAGCCATTGCCACCATTTCCAGCTTCTGTGAAAGATGGTGAGTACTCATCACTACATATTCTAAATCAATGCCCACGCCACGTCGCGTCTGTCTGTCTGTCTGTGAGTGCCCATTTACGGAATTACTGAACGGATTTTGATGCGATTTTCACCATTACATAGATTCATGCAGGAGGAAGGTTTATGAGTTACTTATCATCTTTAGGAGCTGAGAATTAACAATATTAGTGATGGCAGATCTAAGGCCTTTATAAGACGCGTTGCGCTAGGAATTAATAGAGGTAACCCAATTTGTATTCCTAGAACAAATATTTTATTTATAATTTTAGTGTGTGTGGGGGTGTAGGTAGGTAACCACTTTTAATTAATTTATTTTTATGTAGATATTGAATGTATATTTTAGATTTATGTTTATTTTTAGTTTGAATAAATGAAATAAAGTTTATATTTGTCACTGGAGGGCGCCTCGATGAAACATGACAAAACACTTAAAAATTTCCTATATAATATAAATTTCCAGTCACGAGTTAGAGAAAAAATTACGAGATCAATTATTATTATTAAAACAATACCAGGCGACATCTACCGACGAGTAGCGGATCTATCAATAATCAATATAATTTTTTTTGTCATTGGATGGGTTGTTTTAAACCGATATTGTACCCATGCGAAGCCGGGGGCGGGTCCTTAGTTTCACTCCAATTTTGGTATTTTAAATCGTAACATGTAATTGACATGCTTACTATTCCAGGCTATGCGTGCATCAGTTTAGACGGCTCTGGAGCACGACGCGTGAGATCGGTGCTCGCAGCGGGAGATACCCCGGACGCGCCGCTGCTGCCCGGGGAGTGTGCCAGGATCAACACGGGCGCAGCCGTACCGCCGGGCGCTGATTGTGTGGTTCAGGTATGATCAGAGTCTAATCTAATCCTAACTAATATTATAAATATGAAAGTGTGTTTGTTTGTCCTTCTTTCAATCTCACTCATGCCAAAAAGCTAAGCACCTATTTTTTTAAAGAATGTGCTTGAATTGCTTCTTTTGCTTCGGAGAGCATGTAAAGTCCACACTTCTAAAAATAATACTAGGTCCATTAAGGGCCCTATTTCTGTAATTTGTATGGGATAAACTATTCCCTATTTCTCTGTAAATAATTCACACTGTGTGTCACTGTAATTTATCATATGGACAACTGGCGTTAAGTCATTCAAGTGGACACTGTCAAACTGGTTTTCATGTTTTGTAAGAACAAATTTAATTCCAGGTAGAATACACAATGCTGGTAAAAGCCTCCAAGGATGGCAGGTCCGAGTTGGAAGTTGACATATTAGTCGCTCCAGAAGCTAATCAGGACATAAGACCTGTAGGTGCTGATATAGAATTGGGCTCGGTCCTGGCTTACGAAGGTGCTATATTGGATGCCGCCATGATCGGTGTTTTGGCCGGAGCTGGGGTGCGAACTGTGAAGGTAAAGTTAGTTATGCTAGTTAACGATGTATGCATTTTTAAACTATTTTTCACTAATTTCTCATTTCTTAATTTTGTAAGTCTATGGATATGGATGTATGACTATGTGTACCTAGTTTTTGTAATGATTACCTTATATGTATGACTCCAAATTGCAGACCAGAGCCTGGTGGCCTGAGATTCAGACTTTTTGTCCTACGGCATCAGCTCTCACCTAGTAAATACTTTTAAGTGTCATTATATAAGTTTTAATTGATGTGAGAGAAATAAACTATATTTTATTATATACAGACCAGCCATTGACTTCGCACGGGTACAATATCTAATCTAATATATAAAATATTTGTTTGTTTGTTGTATTCTATCGACTCAAAAACTACTGGACCTATTTGAATAATTATTTTTGCATTTTATAGCCCTTTTTTGCTATTTAACATCACGCTACCTACCTAACCTACGCTTAGCCCGTGGAGCCCGTATTAACTGTCATCACCTATGGTCTTGAGTTCATTTAGAAATCAATTTTTCTTTCCCTAAGACTTTATTCAGACTATTACGAAAATTCAAAAAAAATTGCTAAATCGGTAAAAGCTTACCAACAAACACATTTTTATTTGTATAGATAATTATTATTTCCTACAACATTTTGCTATATCTCTGACGCACTTCACTAATACTGTTAATGCTCAGCTCCTAAACATGTTTAATACTTATAATCCATCCTCGTGAATTAATCTATGTAATCGTGAAGACCACAACAAAATCCGTTCAGTAGTTTTGCGTGAAACGGACACATACAGACAGACAGAGACGGCGGGGGACTTTTGTTTTATAATATGTAGTTATTTATTTATTTTGACAGGTAACTAGTCGACCTAAGGTGGCATTGTTGTCGACCGGCAATGAATTGCAGGAGCCGAGCGAAGGGGAGCTGAAGCCATCACATGTGAGAGATTCTAATAGGACCATGTTGAGGTCACTTTTGAGGTAATATATCTTGTACATAAGCGGCAGAATATAATACTCATCGGGGTTTAGATGATTTGAGATGGCTAGAGACGACGCTTTACAAAATCGAAGTATAATATTGTAGCTGCTTACCCGATCTCATTAACACAGCCATATATGAAGGCTATACAATTTCATTTATCTAACTGTTAAAGGTCGACACTACCTCACATTGCTTCGCATAAACGTTTGCAGTATCGACAATACTGTACCATTCTATTTGTATTTAATACATAATAAAATAGAGGATATATATACTGAGCGTCATATGGTGATTTGGACCAAAACGCGATTCCTTGAAATTTTCTTAATATGTAGAAAAATAATCGTAGGTGGCCGGGTGGTTAAGATGTCTGGTATTAACCGATCGAACCGAACCGGTTTTTTATAATTAAAAAAATATACTTTTTATTATTTTATATTAATTTCCAGGATAAAATAGAAGCACTGTTACAATGTTTACATATTTATTTGCAAAAGCAAAAACACGACAATAGAGACAGCTGACATAAAATAAGATTAAAACAACTAAAAATACAAAGAGGTTAAACTATAAATGAAAACAATAAATAAAATATGTATGAAATATAATTAATTATTTCAACACTTTTTTTCTTCAATCTAAATGTACCTCAACAGAACTGGCCACTCGTTAGGTATAGCCTCACAAATACCATCAGCTAAAAGAGGGAGACTTGGTATTCCGCTGGGTACCCTGGGACCGTAACACGGTTTCGGGAGCTGTATGACAACCCGTGAAGAAATAAGAAAAAAACTGTCCACAGATATAGCCTTAAAAAATATGATCGGCTAAATGTAGCAATACAAATTTTAAATGTAATTTAAATTTTAATTGTAATTTTCAGGGAACACGGCTACGATAGCATAGACTTTGGAATAGCCAGAGACGATCCTAACGAGTTGGTGAATGCCATTTCTAGGGCTTTCACTAAAGCAGATATTTTGGTTTGTACTGGCGGTGTGTCTATGGGAGAGAGGGACCTACTTAAACCAGTTCTTTTGCAGGAATTCCAGGCTAGCCTACATTTTGGTCGGGTTATGATGAAGCCTGGTAAACCTAGCACGTTCGCTACGTGCAAGTTTAATGGAAGGAAGAAATACATATTCGCATTGCCGGGTTAGTATTTTGTCTATCTCGTTTGCGCCTTACCCATCGATGGACGGCCTGGCCTAGACACGGTTTGCCTACATTTGTAATTTAACAATTGGCTTGTAATCGCAGGTAACCCAGTGTCAGCCTACGTATGTTGCCTACTGTTCGTTGTACGAGCTCTTCAAATATGTTCCGGTCGTCGTGTCGGCTGGATGACGCTACGAGTGGAATTATCGCACGACGTGACGCTGGACCCACGACCGGAGTATGCGCGCGCTACGCTCGAGCGAGGTGGCGGGGATCTACCTAAGGCGACGTTGATTGGGAGTCAGGTTGGTACAAGTATAAAGTTAGAGAAGTGACACATCTATATCCATAATTTGTATTTGGGAATATTACTATTCCCAATTTCTCTGTAAATAATCCACAATGTGTCACTGTATTGAACATATAGTACTTATTCAATGTTTATCTAAGTGAAATAGCTCTTATTTTTTCAATGGGTTTTATTGAATAGGAAATATGGGTGGTTAAACTTTCATAGTATATATAAGCTCTTAATTTTTTATTTAAACTTAATTAAACGTCTTGCATTTTATGTAGCTTATTGAAAATTCAAAATAATAATTATTTTTGACTAATTAAAAAAATCATAAAATAATTTACAAAATATTACAGTGACACAGGTGGATTATTTACAGAGAAATTGAGAATGGCTTATAGGGCCGCGCCGCCCGCACACAGGCGCCAAGACAATAGGGGCGCCGCTATCGAAATTAGTGGAGTATTGATAAGTAAGTAGGTATAATAGGCGCAACAAATGCCTCGTAAACAACAAAACATAATATTGCACTTATTGTACAAGTTTTAAAATTTTCCACGGGCGAAACCGGGGAGGAGAGCTACTATTCGCACCATTGTTATAAAAAAGAAAAGATATGTGACTAACGCACTACGAGTCATAATACCCTACCTGATCTCACAACCGTAGTAGCCCGTGCTCGCTCTCACGCGTGTCTCGCGCGTGTTTGTCTCTTTCTTAGCTTGGCCCATTTCTCAAATTCGTTTTGTAGGAAGGTCACGTATCTTTTTTTTTATATCAATGATTCGCACCAATGATGTGTCGACAAACCTCAAAAAATTGAAGTTCTTAACTTTCCTTTCTACTCCGGTTTCGCCCGTGGAACCCATATAATTTTTTTATACACTATTTTATGGTCATACAAAAATCCCATAGAAAACAGCACTTTCCGTTTTTCCCGCATTTTCCAATATTCTGGGCAAAGTTTTCCAATCTTTCTTTCCCAAACAGTTTAGAAATAAATTAGCCAAATCGGTCCAGCCGTTTTTAGGTGATGCGCTTACCAAGGCACAGCAAATAATTTTAATTTATATAAATTTGTAACTTCCAGGCCAGCTCGAGGTTATTGAGTGCGTGCGGCGCCCGAGTACTACTGGAATTACCGGCGGGCAGCCAACGGACTTGTCTCAAGGCTGGAACTATAGTCACAGCGCTGGTGACGTCTAAACTTGAATTTTGAATTAAGTAAGCGTGCCCGTGTGGCCACGTGATGTGGCACAAAACTTGCCACTCGTCGCAATATTCTAGTTGAATTACACCGGGATGACGTTACACGTGACACATATATTGTCTATACCACGTTACATAGATTCCACTCTGTGTCACGTCAGAGCCATGGCATGCAAAGCTTGTTTACTAAATAAGACAAGTCTCAAAAATTTACCTCAAATATGTTAATGTGTTAGGGGCGTATCATACAGACTGTCACGTTATTTTGGATTACAACATGTCACCAGGCTTCCACGTCCCGTCATGGCGTGATGGGCAATCCGGTTTAATCCCGTCCGCGCTGTGATGGTTGTGATTAGTCAGCGATTAATAAGACATATCACACAGTTGCATATTAATTTTATTACTTTAATATAAAGCTCAAATTAGAATAACGAAATTAAGCGGCTGCTTTTAGCCGCCACATTGAAGGCTGACCCCAAGGGACTATATATATATATATATAGTTATACAAATCGCACGAAACGCAATTTTTTTTAAATTGTATGAATTTTCATTGAATTTCTATGCTTTTTTTTCTTCATTTGGAACGCAGCTTTTCATGCGCGCGCTCTGTGTTTATAGTCCCTATAAATATATGGTACGCGACTGTATTCTCACTGAATTTGGAGAGTTTAAGTTTGTTTTTCTGGGGAATATTACTTTCCTTACTGTTTAACAAATCGGTCATTCAATGGAGGAGTAAAATTTAATGTTACATTGTAGATCGTATTGCTACGGCAATGAATAATGTCTTAGAGCTACATGAAGAAGTATTCTGAGGAACTATGGATATGGATAGTCCTTTATGACGACGATTTTCGATGTTAAAAAATATCAGTTAGCCCATTAAAGCTTCCATCTCGTTCACACATCATTCATACTATATAGTATGTGAGCGAGAGGCACTTAGAAAAGCCGTCATTCTTTAAAAAATCAGGTTTGTAATTAAATTACAGACTGTAGGTATGTAACGAGTACCAAGAACAAAAAATATACATTTATTCATATATAAATACTTATTTATTATTTACCTATCTAAAACTGTTAAATACCAGTGTTAAAATATTATTCATAAGATCTAAATCTCTTTTTGTACCTGTATGATATTGTCAGGAACTAAATTAAGTATCTCATTATTTTAAGGTGAAAGTTTAATAAATGTTATGTTATTGAAGAATTGGTTTCTCATTTACCACATTCTACGGCCTTCCAATGTGTTCCGTTTTGATGTGAATAATTAGAAAGGTAATAAAAAACAAAGGTGCGTCGGCGGCCGAGTGGTTGACAACTAGCCAGGGCACGGGTTCGATCCTGGATCTCGGCCATGTACCAATGGGTTTTTTAATAGAAGCGTTTCCATCTAAATATACCTCAACAGAACTGGCCACTCGTTAGGTTATAGCTTCACACATACCATCGGCTAAACGAGGGAAGACCTTAACACGGTTTCGGAAGCGTAAGGCAACCCGTGAAAAAAATAAGAAATGAAAAACAAATATTACAAACAATATTAATTTATTAATTCAAACATAATATTGTACATCACACACACAAGCATATCAATGTACATTGCACACGCCCTATACATATGTATTACTGCTGTATGTAGTCAAAGTCGACTCATTTTGACTTTTGATTTGACCCATATAGGAATATAAGCATGAATTCGCTTAATTTGTTTACATTACATTACGACATATAGGTATTTATTACTAAAAATAATAGGTACCTAAATTAATGTCAAAAGCCTTACTATTGAATAAATATTCCAGTTTATTATTGTTTAAAACAATTTTCACAATATCTAATAGTATTTCTATTACTTAATTACCATTTTAATTAATTTAATTACACTGGTTGATTAAAAATTTAAGACTATTAAACTTTTTTCAATGCCTCGCCTCGCCCGATGGAATGTGAGGAATGCAATATATTATTAGGTTAACGAGAGCTGGCGTGAACAAATACATTAAATGACAATTCTACTATTGAATTGCAATATTGTTCTTAATATTGATAGAATGTACAGTCAAATAAGATAAAGAACAAATTGGTAACAAATATAAATTTTACCTAGGTTCTCGTACTGGAGATTTTTGAAAATATGTCACAAGTATTTATCATAAAGGATTTCACAAGGTTAAAAAGTAGCCTGTCATTTTCGGACCCTCTATCTCTGTGCAAAAATATCAGATTGATTTGTTGCTCTGCTCTGCCATGAAAGAACCTAATGATGTTTAAGATGATATTAAATGAGTATTCAGCGAAAATAATGCAGTGGTTTTAAAAAAAGTTAATATTGCAAATACCTCCATTATGATTATTGACAAATCTCAGAATAACGATATTCATTATTCAAGGATTCCACGTCACGTTTGGTGCTAGACAGTCGTCACCAGGGTAAAGTGACGCTATACATACCGTACAAAATAACAGAAAACTTGATAATATGTCACATTTGAGGCTACTTCATAAAAAAAAACAATAGGTACATAAATCAAGTTCTCCACACAATCTATAAGTTAAGAACAGATCATTTAATTCACAAACACAATAAGACAACTAAAATTAATAGCTACAACTAATTGTAATGAGTTAAATGCATTGTATTGCCATATATACAAACTTTTTAGTTCCATGTTCTTAGTTCCACATGGAACAACAATACTAACAATTTAAAATGTCCATAGTTTACTAGCCTCAACTGATCCATGTGGAACTATGTGCATGGAACTACTTGGTTATAACAATAAACAATATGTTTCGTCTATCTCCCTCTAACAAATCTTTCATTCTCTATGATAGAGGAAGATAACAACATAAATCTGTTTTTTATATTTGACTTATTTAGTAAACAATTTTGACATGTTTTGGAATTTGTCATATAAATTGTAAATTTTACATATTAATTAACATATATAACGTGTATAAATGTGCGAAACTAATAATTTTACTTTCTAAACAATAATTTCAATATTGAAAATACTTATACAATAATATTGCTGGGAGAATTAAAAAGAGTTTTTTAGTTCCTAATGCGTCAAACGCAACTAAAAACATAAATGACATACGTGTTCCGTCGTGGCATGATGGGGAATGCGGTTTAATCCCGCCCGCGCTGTGATTAATAAGACATATCACAGTCTGCATATTAATTTTTATTAAATAAACAAATCAAGTATAGAAAATTAACAAGTAATAAAATGTAGGAATTGTAATGTGAAGACATTGTAATCAATTTTGAATCATTGATCATCTGTCGTGGAAGAATTAAATTTATTATGATAGTATCTCACTAAAATTTATCATTAACAATAGAAATAAAATGTTTATAGCTATAACCAAGTATTTATAATCACTCATCACATAATATAATAATTCCTTACTATACTCTGTTCATTATATGATGGTATGACTGATAAAGTATAAATGAAGAAAATTCATATTAAAATATTATTCCTATTATTACAAAACCAATCTAACGAATTAGATATACTTAGATGTAGTATCATCTTATGTTGAACAAAGTATAGTACAAAACCTAGTATATAATTCTCATATAAAATTTTGTATAGGGTGTGTGCACTAAAGTTGAAGAGTGTTACCAACACGGCTCCTTTATGTACAAATAAAAAACTTAACTTTTTCCATTATATATTTTTTATTGTATTGGTTTCACCCAGAAATAAATATTTTCAAATAATAAATCAAGGCACGACTATAGTGATAAAGCTGTACCGTAAAACTACGAATACAACATGACAATTCAAAATGGCGACGTTAGTTCCGATCCTAACCACCGCCTCTGACAAAACTGTGGCGCTAGTCAACTATTGATATAAAAACATCTCTTATACTGCAGCCAGACATGTCTTGACGATTCCGACCACAGAGTACAACTTTCGCAACGAAATTTCATCTAGACATCTTGACATGCGTGAACCAGCCGCGCGAGCATGACCGTGTAGAGTATCTCTGTACATAAACAAAATAATATAAAAATAAATCACTTAGAAAGAGTTTTTATCTACGTAGAGACTCTTTCTGCTCGCACAGCTGCAGTTAGAAATTGGAAAACAAGACAAAACATTTAAACGAGGCTTTATAATGCCTGTAAATAAGTAATAGAAAGCCACATACAGTTTGGTAACACATCTTCCACAGTAAACAATATCTCAGACTACCCTCTGCACTTCAAAGAACCTTTTAAGGTAGTAAACTTGACCGACAGTCATCAGTAGCAGTACGGACGCTTCAAACACAGACCACATCACAACCCTAGAGTTCGTGCTCTCGTTGATGGCGCGATGTGTCCTGTCTCGTACCTTAAAAAAACAAAAAAGTACATAAGTGTCTTTCTCTAAGGTAGATGGATTCTTAGTCATGTCATGTCGATCAACGCTCGCGTTTCGTCGCGACATAATGGGGATTCCAGTTGAATCCCGTCCGCGCTGTGATAGTTGTGATTAGTCAGTGATTAATAGTGCATATCAGGGGCGGCGGGAACATCTTAGCTACCGATTAGAAATCATCAAAACCCATCAGGAGCCATAATACAAAATAAATAAAATAGACTAAGGTGGATGGTCAATCTATGTGAAGACTGTCAAGGTGTAAGTAATCTATACCAATAGTAAAACTGAAGAGTTTGTTTGTTTGAAACTTGCAGCCGGATTTTTTTTGCATTTGATAGCCCAATAGGGTAGATGACAGGGTAAACAAAATATTATTCTATTTAGTCCGTCATTTAGATTATCAAAAAATATTGAACACATATTTTTTTCTTTTGTCAATCAAACAAAAAATGACAGAGATAAAGCGCGTCAAAGTTTGGGAGTGGGGGCTGTTGACGTCACGCGTTGCTAAAAATTGTACCACAGCGTGACGACGTCTTTTTTCATCATTTTTTGTTTAATTGACAAAAGAAAAAATATGTGTCCAATATTATCTGATAATCTAACTGACAAATTTTTTAGTCATCATGCCTATTCTTGGAAGGTTATAGGCTAAGGTCACGTTGCGGCCCAAAGTAATAATGAAACAATAAACTTCGACTTTGCCCATGAAAATTTTTGAAATATATACATAAGGCTTTTCAGTATAAGAAGTCACCATCTATCTCTTGTGAAAGAAAATTACATCAATCTTGCTCTGTTTTGTGAGAGGACAAAGAAACAAACACTTGCATTTACAATATTAGTTATATACCTTCACCTCTGTTATGCAGAGAGTATGGAGGGAGTGCCATTTCTCTCGATCTTTACATACTCCTCTAGCTTCATTCACATCCATACAATGTTTCATTGATGCATGTCTATCTTTAGTACTGTGTATATCATCATCATCAACCTTTTAAGATACACTGCTGGATCATGGTCTCCCTCTAGTGCACCATTTTTAGTGGTGCTCATTGAGAGGAATTGCCATAGTCACCACACTTGGCAGGCGGGTTGGTGACCGGACGCCGGATTTACGTCGATTGAAGCACATATTCTTAAAGAAAATTGGTGCTTAGCATTTTGGCAAGGGGTAGGATTCGAACCCGGGACCTCCAGTTTCAAGTCCACCGTCCTACCAATTAGGCTATCAACTACCCTTTTTAAATCATTAAATTATATTATTTAGGAAGGATATTAAGATTTATTAAAAATTTTGGCTGAGTTCCTAATTTTACAAAGTATTTTAACAAGTGTAGAAACCTTGTAACGTGCAAGCTTCACTTGCAGTTACATAAATTGTTTTTATTGTTGTGGCCCTAAGCCAAGGAGGTCAACGCCCACTGACTTTTTAAAAAGTTTTATTTCAGTCAATTTTGACAGTGATTGATCTTTTTTTTTTATATATTTTTTTGGACTACCCCGATAACAGCAGATGGACGCTTTTTATTATTTTTTTGTAAAAGTTAAATTTTAAATCTCCATTTGGGAATCCGTGGGGATCCGGGCACGGAGAATTGATCGTGGCCAGGGACCCGAGAAGTGGTTGCTGGAATTCGACCTGCAGCGTGCGGGCCATGTATTTTGGCCGCGGCCCCTGCACGTGGCGTGCCCCGCTCCTCGGATGGGACGCTGTGCCCTCCTGCGAGGCCCACCGACCCTGTGGACCCGAGTTTGGCTGCAATGCCGGCTACCCGGGTTACTTGTGTTCAGAGTTGGAAGTGAAGTGAAGTGGATAGTTAGTGTTGATAAATAAATTGTGTTGTCCTATAAACTTTTTGTTTAAGTTGGGTTTTCCCCAGTTTAGGCCCCTGAGGCTTTGTTAGCCACTAGTAGGAAGCTGAGGCTTTGTTAGCCACTAGTAGGAAGTTCCACCCTGGCTTGAGATTAGAGGTCCGAGGCTCTCAGCCGAGTTGTCCGGCCGGTCCGTAGCGGAGCACCTACCAACTGCTCGCAACCTCTGTTCTAGGCGCCCGATTTTAAATACAAATTTAGGGACAGAGAGAGACAATAGTTACGGCCGGGTTGCAGGTAGGTTTTGGTTCCAGGGTACCACCCTTAAATAAAAACCCCTATATCATTATTAACTTCTTAACATTATTTTTTTATTAATTCAATTTCTTATTTCTTCACCCTACAACCTACAACAGTCTCCAGTAGGTAATGTACTCACCTGCATGTACTCCTGTTCATGTTTAACAGTCTTCAAGGTGGAGGCGAGCTCCTTGATCATATCTTCCAGCTTGGTGTGGCCCGCGTCTGTCTCCTTGTCAGCTCCGGGCGGCCTATTTGGTGTTTCACCAATCTCCATGTTAAACATTACCACCTACAATAAATTTTAATAATTTTAATTGGGATAAAAAGTAGCATATTATTATGTTACTCCCTAGTCCTTCAGCTATCTCATCATGTCTGATCCTCTCACATTTATAATATTACTATAGAACTATAGATGATCTCACACTACCATGAAGTCAACATTCAATTCAAGCACTGCAATGTAACACAGAATCCCTGATGTAGGTACCTTTATATTTTTGGATTCTATCATTCTGGTGCACAATATTTACTTAAATCACTCATAACATAGAAAACAAAACAGGATTCTACGTCATATGATGGTGACCGACGCACGCGTTCTGCCGTGACCAGTGACATGATGGGGAATCCGTAATTTTGCCCGCACTGTGATAGTTGTAATTGGTCTGTTAAAGAGACATATCACAGTCGCCAGGATTATCTTAGCTACCACAATAAAAGAAGAAAATAAAATAAGTACCTTAGGTGTCATTGTAGACATTTTGTTACTGAAGCAATATGTATATTTCCCAGAAGTATGAGCGGAAAATACATATTTTCCATTTGTTTCCCTGGTTCCCTCATATATGACTTTACCGTCAGGGTCGGTGATGCGAAAATCAATGTCTAGGAAACCACCTTCCGCTATTTCAAAAGTAAGACCTGCAAACAATTTATAAAATATGTGAATCAGTAACATTTTGTTTTGCTTGCTTGACTTTCCCACTTTATTCATAATAATTATATCATTTATACAGGCTTAAGCAACATGAGAATTAACTTAAAATAAAATAGAGCATAATTAATTAATATATAATTGATACTATTCATTCACCTATTTGTTTTTATGTAAAACTAACTAAAATTGGTATTTTAATCATAAGTAAAGTAAATAGGTTGAATTACAGGATGTAAAATACCAAGAACCAAATCCTAATTATAGGAGGGAAAGAAGATATGAGAAAGTTCCTAAGTTTGATGTTGTACCAGATGTTTTACTGTTGATCTCTATGCCTAAATGACTCAGGATATTTTGAATATAAATTTATTATTATGATATATATTATATGTACCCATTTTGGTGCCAGCATCAACTTGGTCGAAGAAACATTCTTCAGCATGAGCATCCACAGTGATGGAGTAACATTTGGCAGTGCTAAACAAGGTTATTATTGATGCAAGGAACACTAACAATGTTCTTAAATTAAAATCCATTGTACAATTTCTTGTTCTACTAAAATTAAATCGAACTTTACAATGCACTAAATAATATAATGAGAATATTAAAAAGTGTTTTTATTTGCTATGCTCCGGTGTCGGCCACGTAAGTTGACAGTTTGACAGCATCCATAAATGTCAAAATCAAAATTTTGGTCTACTGTCAACTGTGACGGTTGTGACAGTAGAGTGCGTTCAAAATTACAGAAAATATAGTTTTTTTCTATTATTAAAAAAAATTTAAAGTGTGACGTCACACGATTTATACACGTAAATATCAAAGATATAGCTTATGTAAGTAAATGATATACCTACCAACACGACTCACCGGCTACG
This sequence comes from Nemapogon koenigi, assembly GCA_963924495.1. NCBI lineage: Eukaryota > Metazoa > Arthropoda > Insecta > Lepidoptera > Tineidae > Nemapogon > Nemapogon koenigi. The sequence goes on from OZ004648.1 coordinate 9,145,217, forward strand.
ATTTTTCCATTTGTTAAATGTTTTTACATTAGCGGGAAACTTAGTAAAACTTATGGCATTTTATATGGACTAACGTCTCCAAATAACTCGGAATAAAAATTTAAATGTTTGTTTTACGGGTTTTACCCAACGTGACGTCATGACTTCCGAAGTCTATAGATTTAAGAGTTACTTGTAAATAAAGCACAAATTAATGTAGGTACGTACTTACTACTTAAGTTATTTTTTTTTCTTCACAGCTCCTGAAACCGTGTTACAGTTCCAGGGTACCCAGGGGAAGACCAAGTTTCCCTCGCTTTGAAAGCCTCTAAGTGTGGTTCTTAGGTGTGGTTTGTCGGACTATGTACATAAGTTTTAAATTAAGAAAAAACCATTGGTACATGATAGGCATCCGGGATCAAACCCGTGGTCTCCCTAGATAATCGGCCACCGACGCACCTTTATTTAGCTACTGCACAATAGATGGCGCTGCATGCTAAAAATATAATAATACCTAAATGTCTTTGAGTCTAAATACTCAAAGTAATTTGTATATCAACTTGTCTATCAATGGTTGTCTTAAAAGAAATTTATGCATTCGAGATCTTTCGAGATTTCGTTTCAATAACGTTAGTTGAGTGTTGGGATACTCTCAGAACACTTACACTAGTAGCACAGCAAATTTTATTAAATTTTACTGTGCTAGTAGGCTATACAATGTCTTCCTATGTTCGTCAATTCAGTAACTACTGTGAGAAATCGGACATTTTGATGGCCATACCACTCGCAAACAAACTCAATCTCAATTAGGCCATCATACAATATGTCTTATTTGGTAAACAAACACAAAATAAGACAAGTCAAAATAGTAAACGCAGCGATAGGCCTGTACTAAGATTTTGCAAGACGACGCCCCTACACGCATCGTCTTATAAAATCTTAGGGCCTGTAACTACCTCTATTTATCTATGTAATTATTATTTAATCTATGCCTATATATAAAACACAAAAAATGTTTCTACCTATGTCCGTTATAGACTTTGAAACCATCCAACCGATGTGCCCCAAACCGGTTTCATTTGAAAGGCAATAATGCGAAGATGGTTATAGCAAAAGAAGGAATAAAAACAAAAAAAAACCATACAAAAACTTTTTTTTTTCTTCACGGGTTGCCGCCTTACAGCTCCCGAAACCGTGTTACGGTTCCAGGGTACCCAGCGGAAGACCAAGTCTCCCTCGTTTAGCCGATGGTATTTGTGAGGCTATATCTAACGAGTGGCTAGTTCTGTTGAGATATATTTAGATGGAAAAGCCTCTAAGTGTGGTTTGTCGGATTATGTACATAAGTTTTTAATTAAAAAACCCATTGGTACATGGCCGGGATCCGGGATCGAACTCGGGGTCTGCCTAGTTAATACCAGACGTCTTAACCACTCGGCCACCGACGCACCTACAAAAACTTTCAACCTCATTTAGGTTACGAATTTTTCAAATCCGACTGGTAGTTCCAGCCAGAGATTAGCGCGTTCAAACAAACAAACAAACAAACAAACAAACAAACATCAGCTTTATTATTTTGTTTACGTACACACAATTTTAATACAACGCGTACGAAGTCGCGGCCAACCGCTAGTATTGAAACAAATCTAACATAATTTTCTGTCACATTAGTACGTAACCAAAAACACAAAGACTGCGTAAACAACAAAGGGTACTTAGCTAGTATCACTGTTGTTAATCTCAAAGTACGACATTGACACACGTTTTAATTCCCATGAAGCTAGTTGTTGATCAATGCAGTTAGTAGCCTTCCTGAATAATTACTAAGCACTTTACTAATTTAATAAGTAAGTAGCTACTAACTATAATAACTTATAAATTGTAGCTTAGCCATTTCTTTCAAAGGTCACGTGAGTCGCAGAACCGATGGCATATGGAGCCGAAAAATTGTGGACTGGAGACCGAGACAAGGCCGAAGGAACCTGGGACGACAGCCAGCGAGATGGTCGGATGATATAGCAAAGTGGTGGGAAGAAACTCAGGACAGACAGGAATGGCGTGCATACGAGGAGACCTAGCAACAGTTGGTGAATACGGGTTGAAGAAGAAGAAGGCATTTCTTTAGCAGTCGACGTTGGCATGCATACAAAGATTACGAAGATAGTAAATCTAGAAACGGGAGGAGAACGGAATAATATCTATCCGACCCCAAATGTCATCCTCACCCTGCTAGACAACAAACGACTGGCGACCGAGCAAAGGCGGTATAACCATACACCTATCTAGGCAACTGGCTGGAAGAGACTACAGCGAGCCTGAAGACCTAAATAGTCTCAAAATGTCTGGTGCAGAAGGCAACAGGAATCACTGTACTATTCTTCCCAAGGAAGTTAACCATGGCGAGTCAATACAAGGTGCGTCACGCTGTGGATCGCCATGATTGACTATACGACTGCTCTGTCAAGAGTACTACTACTGAGAAGAAATGTAGCAAACTCTGTCACTCTTATTAATAAACTCGAAGTAGCGACGTATTAACTAAACTGTATTTCGTCTCCGTCTAACACAGAGGTTCTCAAACTTATTTTGTCCACCGCCCACTTTTAAAATAAATTATTTTTCAGCGCCCTCCAATTTTTTTTTACTTTACCACATCTTAAAAATCACAAAGACATTCATTATTTCTGGACCCCTTACCGCCCCCCTCTAGGCCTCCAGCGCCCACAAGGGGGCGTTAACCCACTTTGAGAAAGACTGGTCTAACAAATCTGCAATTCATTATGATAGACGGAGACGAAATATAGTTTAGTTAATACGTCGCTACTTCGAGTTTATTAATAAGAGTGTGTATGTTCTACACATCGATGGTTTATCGTAAAGGCTAAATGGATTTGGTATTCATGCTGTCGTACTTACCGTCGTAGAATTTAAAGTTGAACTGTTCGGGGAAGCTGGGCTCTATTTTAGTGACGGGCGGTGAGCGAAGAAGTATTGAATATATCACTCAGCAAATTGCTGGGTCGGCGAAGACAGTACACGGATTTGCCTGGACATTCTAGGGTTGACCATTGCTGCAGACCCGTATTGTTTCTGGCCTTCGAGTCAAAACGAAAAATGTCGCCGTCCTATGCTTACCCCACGGCTGTGTAAAATCAATTCCGGACTTCCGGTACAACACAATAAAATACATGCACACCTAGGTACCTAATTAAATATATTTATTTATAGAATCCACTGCCATAACAATCAATGTGATTATTTTAGCGAACGGAAGTTTAATTTTAGCTCAAAAGGCCGCCAACCTCCGCAACGATCAGGATCTTACAAAACTGGTTCAATTTGGAAAATAACTAAACACGCGCTTGTTTACAAGAAGTTCAATCTTTGTTTTTTTGTAAGAGTCTTATTTTTTATGTTTATAAATATACTAGCATTCCGCCCCCGGCTTCGCCCGTGGATATTTTCGAACAAAATAAAATATACCCCTATACTATAGGGCCTATAGCACTCAGAGATGATGTAGCTTCCTATTACGAATTTTCAGAATCGGATCAGTGGTTTCAGAGATTAGGACATATACACAAACTCACAAAACGTTGGCTTGTCTGCCCTACCCCTACCCGTACCCATACCCATACCTTACCCCCTACCACTACCACTACCACTAACTTTGGATTGTTCAAGCAAGAGCTTATTCTAGCGGCGGCATTTAAAATAAAATAAAATAAAATAAAAATATGTTTATTTATAACCAAAATTTGCATATAATATGTGATGTTCCTGGCTCCCAAACTAGGATTCCCTGTATTATGGGTAGCCAGGGTTTCATCCATTTCCACCTTCATGTAATAAAAACAGGCATCAAACAATGTATACAGTCAGATTTAAAATATTTAAAGAATACAAATGAGGGTACACAATGGATTCGCACACAGTATACTCACGAAAAGCAGATAATTTATGAATACAAAATTACACATTTGTTTTACATATATTATTTCGGTGTACAATATACCAAAAACCAATATAACGTACCAATTCCAATAAATCCATTTGAGAGGTGTCAGTGTCATTCAGATCACAATAGTGGGGGATTCAGAAACAATTCCGTTTGTATGTAGTCTTTTTTGAATAACCATTTACAAACATTTCAATTATTTTTTTAAAATAAAAGAACATTTATTGTGACATAACTATAATAGTTAGATATAATATATGCTGTCGCTAAACTTTTTGTAGTTAATGATGTGTTCTGCAAAGTAGTAATACATTATTTTGTTCTATCATCAATAGTTTTCGCAGCGCACGCGATGTAAGTAAATAATTTTTAGGTAATTTTTTTTACACCCTGGGTTACATTATTGGAGTTTTAGTAAGGATCCCTAATTTTATTTACATATTTTAATATTTCTCGAGATAAAAAGTAGCATACGAAACTCTACAGCTCTTCAGCATCTCTGTGCAAAAATATACTTCGATCCGTTCTTCCGTTTTTAATAAACACACACACTTTCGCATTAATAAATTACTAGACTTTCTGTCCCCGGCTCCGAACAATATAAAATATATATAGCCTATTATGTCACTAAGGGATATATCGTAGCTTTAGTGAAATAATTTTTAGAATCGGTTCAGTAGTTTTGAGTTTATTCATTACAAACAAACATACAAAAAATTGCGTCAGTTTGTCTATTTATGACATTTGTCACAGCGCAAAATCTGCAGCGAAATTGATAGTGATGTCAAATATTTCCATTCTCTACCCCTAAAACATATTTTGTGATCATTATATCGGTTAAAAGATGACCGAGTTACTAGGCACCATGACGAACGCTCCGTTTTCTCCATGTGGCTACGGAACCCTAAAAAACATACGGTCCGAATTGAGATCCTTCTCCTTTTTTTGGAAGTCGGTTAAAAATTATAAAATTATATTCGTACCTATCATGAAACAATTATTTTTGCTTTCTTCACGCGTTGCCTTACACGAAACCTTGTTACCTTGTGGAAGACCAAAGTCTCCCTCGTTTAGCCGATGGTATTTGTGAGGCTATCGAACGGGTATATTTAGATGAAAAAGCTTCTAAGTATGGTTTGTCGGATTTTTTAATTAAAAACCCATTGGGATCCGGAATCGAACCTGTGATTTGCGTAGTTAATACCAGACGTCTTATCCATTTGGTTACCGACGCACCTTGAAAAAAATATGTCATTATAGCGCGATCTGTCGATTACACAGGGAACCGTGATATGTATACTACGTACATGATATACCACATCCGTGCGCCCACGCGTTTTTCATAGGCGGAAAAGCGATCCGCCATTTTCGCATTGTCTAATTATGTCATGTTCAAAATAAAGTGTTTTTGGTATTTAAATTGACTTATAATTAATCCGTGGGGCTCACACTGGCGCCTAACTTGGGGCTTACTTACTTACATATTTTTTTCGAATCTCTGAGTTACCTACCAACCCACTAAAAACCTTATTTTATTTTATCAAAGATACAATACTACATTTTAGATAAACATTACACGTTACGATTGATGATGGATGTAGTTAAAAATAGTACTGGTATCTATTTTTAAAGTTGAATTAAAATTATGATTCAAATAAATATTAATGAGCTATCTAATAATAAATTCATAGTAAACAGTAAAAAAATGGTTCTTGCGTTAATAAACCAGCTAGCGAATGAACTTGTTTGAACGAGTGATGTCAGAATTCTGACACTTTCATTACGTAAATATAGGTATTTAATTTTCCTCATCGTGCTAGATTGCTAGAAGATATTTTACTCAATGACATTTTATAACCGACTTCCAAAAAAAGAAGGAGAAGGTTCTCAATTCTGACCGTATTTTTATTTTTTTTATGTATGTGTGTACATAGATAACTCCGCCAATTGTGAATCGATTTTGATGGTTTCTTTTTGAATCGACAGTTAATTCTTCCGGATTGGTCCCATTTTTATCTCATAAATGACTTTATAAGTACATTTTTCTTGATATCTCGATAAAATATGTACCGATTTTGACGACTTATATTTTTTAAGACATAATAATTTCTCGACATTACCTCACAGACATATGACGAAAATCGGTTCAGTAGTTTTTCAGAAATTCAGTAATTATTTACACTCAGCCCACGCTAGGTTTTCCTGTATTGCGGGGGCTACCTTATTAGGCTAAGGGGTCATTCATAAATTACGTCACAGGTAGGAGGGGGTCAACAAAGTGTGGCATGTGTGTGATGTTATACCACTGGTCCACACTTGTGTGTCCTGTGACAATGACGGGGGGACGGGGGTCCAGAATCGTGAAATTCGTTTGACGTAATTTATGGATGGCCCCTAATTTCATCGCTTGACATTCAATGAAAGGAGAGAAAGGGTTAAAGAAGTTTTGGTCAACAGCTAGAATGTATGAATTTAATGATAAGTATTTTTAGTTTTGTTTATTTCTTTATTATCATTATAAATCTAGATCTCTTATTTTAATTTAATGTATAAATCTTAACCAATTTGCATAACTGTCATATGTAACTATTTATTTATAAAAAAATGTGAAATGTGTTTATAATTATAAATTACCTTTCAAAATCAAAAACAAATACAATATAATGAAAAAATGCTATGTAAAAGTATTTTTCACCGAAAATCTTTATTTAAATAATGTCGTCATGGATTCTTGTAAAAATATCAGAACTTGTCGATATAATAAATATTCTTTGGTGTCACGATTATCGATAGATAATGACATCACTGTATCAACTTAAAAACAAACACGATCTAGTTTTTTTTTAATTTAAAACTTATCGCGCAAAACAAGTTCTTAAAACTTTCCTGCACTCCATTCATTATCTAAAAATAAACTTAACAACTAGTAGTGTATTATATTAATCTAATTAATCGATATCAAGTTTCCTAAATGCCCCAACTGTCCCAAAGATGTCGTCGTTGCAGGCATTTAATTTTGTTGATTCAGCAGACAATTCCCCGAGACCTCGGAGGAATTCTCTCAATTCATCAACACGATGTCTCCATTTTCGGGCCAGTATATCGAATGATTCTTCATCACCGCCCCACTCAACTGGTAGCACTCGAACTGGTATTTGTTCGTGCAAATCTTCCACTTTGGAGTGTAGCAAGAACTGAGAACGTAAAAAATATTGGATGTTGTTATTATTACTATTAAATCTCGTTTGAAAAACATTGGTACCTATCTATATTTATTTTAGTAACGTATTTTTTATAACTTCACGTTTTACCGGCCCCACCTAACGACAGGTCAGCTCCTGTATGTTAAAGATCTTGAAAATATACTTTGAAAATATCAATATACTTACTGTCTGAAGTTCTAAACTATGGTCATTTCTATGATGAACTTTATGAGATGTGGGTAACTTGCGGTTTAATACCGTTTAATAAAACTTTAAAAAAAACATTCTTACCCGTTTTCTAACTTTTTCACTCATGAAGGACCTCATAAGCTGCAATGTAGAAGCTAAGAAGGGAGGCGCGCTGACCACGTGCACCTTGATGAGTCGCTGCGGGTAGGCGGCTTGGGCGAGCTGGATTCCGCGACGTATGGCTCCTGCAGCCGTTGCCACTCGTCCCACCAAAGACACTCGTGCTGCTGATAACTGTAACAATAAAGGTTATACTTAGTGATATTTATTTTTAGCCCCGTTATCTGGCCATTCGCTAGCTCGGATATCTTAAACATTTTTAAGTATATTGTAGTACATACATGTTCTATTAAGGGCAGAGGCTGTATATCCACGTATATTTGTATTACATTATAATAGGTACCAAATTGTCTAATGAACTATAAAATGTACAGTGCGCTCCTTTGACCATCATTGAAGATGGAAGGATTTTTGTTGGACCCGAGATACGATCCGACAACCGTTCCTTAACAATCATTTAGCATGGTGTGTTGTAAATAAGAGGCAAACGCGTATTCAGTCAGTGCAAGAATTAATTAATAGCTGCTGACCACGGAAAAATATTGTTATAAATAACTAAGATATTCACCTCCCATACAAATATATCCCCGGCAATAGCTTTCTCATCATGCATGCGAGCGTCACTGACGAGCAGAACTGCACGAACTACAGCGGCCACGTCCGAGGAACGCTCTGGGTATTGCTCCCGCATACGGAATACAGTCACACGCAGTCCCTCATCTGTCAACTTCGGAAGAGTGACGATTTCCCTGTGAAATATTAGACATTATTAATACAAGAGTTTGAACGCGCTAATTTCAGGAACTATTTACCAGTCCTATTTGCGTTAAATAGCCCCTTTATTGATGAAGGCTATATAACTTCTTCTTCTGTTTTTAATGTGGCTCCACCAATATTCATTGATGATTTGCTTTTGAAGTTGCAGCAGTCCAGCACTGATCAGTGAGCAAAGATGTATCTCTTTTCACATTTATAGTCCTGTTAGCATACGGGACAACTTTTCTCTGCAAATATCCGTGTTTTTGAGGAGTACACTTAGAGCTCCATAATCAGTAGGTAGATAATCACATCAAAGGCCACTAGTCTGAGATATTGTTAGTTCGACTTGGACAAAAGACAACACAATGCAAACACCCAAAACCACTAGAGTATATTGTTACGAGCTAGGGTTCGAAGAGATTTTTAAAATACCGATTAAATAAACAAACTTTACTTTAACACCACAAAAATACAGTTAAATAATTATACACTATAGAATAACACTTAGTCGCACTAAATTCCACTTCACTGTTTCGCTTTGGTCGCTCTGATTCGCACTGTGTTATTTCCGGTCAAGATCCTCTGTTTTTTATATTGCCCACCGAACATTCGAGACACGCCGAGATTGTTGTACAAAGTTATAGACGCGCCTCGATGGGACTCGGCGCCAAATACCTACCTACCGACCGCGGCCGATTTTGGTACCTATGGCTAGGCACATACGGTCCATTTTCGTTTGTACTTGATTCTCTCTGGATGTTTCTAGAGACGTCTATCGACCTTGATGTGTTTAGGTATTTATTTGTGCAATTTAAGTACCTACTCGTTACACTGCCCCCCGCTTAGACTTGCTCGTCCCGAGCAATATTCGAGCCTTTGTAAGGAGCCAGTCGATCAATGTGGACAACCTTTAACTGCCCACGCGGGCATCGTTGGATCCGATAGGTCACGTCATTGATCCTCGTGATGACCTTATACGGACCTTCCCAGCGGTTCTGCAGCTTGGGAGATTTCCCTTTTCGGCGTTTCGGGTTGTGCAGCCACACCAACGATCCCTCGTCAAAACCGTTACTATTGAAGTTCCTATCGTACCTGGTCTTCATCTTTGTACTGGCCACAAGACTGCTCTCACGGATCTGGTCATGTATGTCGCACATCTTGTTTTTCAGGTTCGATACGTAGTCACTTACAGGTTACGGCGCATCCGGAGGTCCGCCGGTCAGGAGATCAACTGGTAGTCGGAGCTCTCTCCCAAAGTTGGCATAAGCAGGAGTCACCTTTATGCTTTCATGCTCTGCGGATCGATATGAGAGCAAGAACAAGGGAATATATCGGTCCCAGTCCCTCTGGTGATCCTCAACCAGTTTCGCCAAATGAGTCTCCAAAGTGCGGTTTAACCTTTCAACCATTCCGTCGGACTGTGGGTGATACGCCGTAGTCCTTGTTTTATTTATTCCCAGGAGACGGCATACTTCCTGGAACAACTGCGACTCAAAGTTACGCCCTTGATCAGAATGTATCTCCATTGGTAGCCCGAACCTGCAGAATACTTCGTTGACCAACTTAGCCGCCACTGTCATCGCTTCCTGGTTGGGAATTGCGAAGACCTCCGGCCACTTCGTGAAGTAGTCCATTACGACCATGAAGTACTTGTTCCCGTCTTCAGTGGCCGGGAACGGTCCAGCAACGTCCACCGCAATTCGTTCCCATGGAGCGCCAACATTGTACAGCTGCATACGTCCTCTCGTACGTGTCGTAGGTCCCTTCACGGCCGCACATACTGTGCACTTGCGACACCAATCCTCGACATCTTGCCGGCAATGAATCCAATAAAATCGTTTCCTGATTTTCGCCAGAGTTCGATTCATGCCCAGATGTCCTCCCGAGGATCCATCGTGCACGGACTCAAGCACTGTGCGCACCTTTGACCTAGGCACGACCAGCTGCATCAATGTCTCCTGTCCACTTGGCGACTCCCACTTGCGGTACAGCAACCCGTTGTGCAGCACTAGACTTTCCCACTGAGCCCAGTAGCTTTTCGTGGTGGAACTCATGGCTGATACAACATTCCAGCCGGGCCTTGGAACATTCTGCGTCTTCCATTCCATTATCGGCGCCAAGTTGTTATCCTTGAGTTGCTCGTCTCTCGTCGTCTCGTTCGCCCATTCGTCACTAAGGTTGTTAGTCGTAATGACTTTGATGACAGAATCACCGATTTCACGCTTCGAGCAGTGTTTACAATCTTCAGGGCACGGCCTGCGTGACAGTGCGTCAGCGTTGCCATGCGTCCGTCCTCGTCGATGCTCGATCGTGAAATCGAATTCTGTTATATTACTAATGACTTTGATACATATCTGATGTAGCAATATGTACTAATAAATCATAACAAGAACGTATTGTGTATTATTTATTATTAATCAACATATTACATTTAATATAGAATGACAAGTTCTATCAACAACAATGTTCCTAGCAGTGATCTCCTTGACAACGTATTGTCTTTGACCGTAGACTATATGCTATGTGATGCAAACTCCAACAAACTCCTTCTCATCATTAGCATAATGGCTATATTAGGCCAAGGGAAGATCTCAACTCCTTGAACCTTGGACCAGGCAAACTCTTCGTAAGCATATCTGCCTCCAGTTTAGTACTTGGATGATACTCCACTGTAACTTCTTTCAACTGCCTTATGAAATGTAATTTCGTATCAATATGCTTTGTTTTAGATCCAATCATAGGGTTCTTAGTCAGTTGTATAGCAGCCTGATTATCGTTTAAGATTGTCACGATGGGCTGTCTAAACTCTGATATGTCGTTTATCAGACGTCTTAGATAAATTGCTTCTTTAGCAGCTTCAGCCACACACGTATACTCAGCTTCAGCTGTTGATAAAGCTACACTCTTTTGTTTTTTGCTTTCCCAGCTAATGGGAGCACCAGCAAGCTTAAAACAGTAGCCACTGTACGATCTTCGATCTACCGTACAAGATGCAAAATCTGCATCAGCTTGACCATATAAATCCGTTTCCGTTTTCTTGTAACATGGACCCATACTTTTGGTCCCTTTCAAATATCGGAGTACACGTTTCGCACTTTTAAAATGTTGCTCTCCATAACAGCTGTTGAACTGTGATAAGTAGCTCACACAGAATGTTATATCAGGCCTGGTGGCCACAGCTAAATACATCAGTGTGCCGATCAATTGCTGATATGGTAGTTTCTCGTCACACTTTTCATTTTTCTCTAATTTTAAATTAAGTTCCATTGGTGTAACTGTTGGCTTACACTCTTCCATGTTAAATTTCTTTAAAGCCTTTTCAATATATTTTTCTTGATATAGTTTTATTTCGTCTCCTTGCTTTTTAATTTGCATGCCCAGGAGTAATTCAGGTTCTCCTAGATCCTTCATTTCAAATTTTTCATTTAACATCTTTTTTATCTCCTTCAGTTTTCTGTCACATGAGTAAGCTATTAGTAAATCATCTACATATATTCCTATTATCATTTTAGTTCTCTCTTTCTCTGATATATAGACACAAGGATCAGCGTCTGATGGAACAAATCCCATTTTTTTCAGCTCGCTACTCAATTTTAGGTACCATTGTCTACCTGACTGTTTCAAACCGTAGATAGCTTTTTGAAGAAGACATACTTTCTCTCCTTCTAAAGATTTTAAATCCTCTAACATTTTCTTAGCTTTGTTAAATATTGTCAAATCATCTTTACTGCTTTCTTCAACCATTATTTCTGTCACATATTCTTCTAAATAATCTGGCTTATCCATTACTATCTTTTTATCTAATTCGCCATTAAGGTAAGCTGTCGTGACATCCATTTGATTAAGTTTCAGATTTTCTTCCACAGATACAGCGATAATGCTTCTAATTGAGCTTAGCTTTGCGACAGGGGAATATGTTTCGTCGTAATCGATTCCAGGTCTTTGCCTGAATCCCCTTGCAACAAGTCTCGCTTTTCTTATCTCTGTGTTTTTCGGACCAGCCTTTTTCTTCAGAATCATTTTGAAGTCAACAGGTTTCATGTCCTTTTCTCTTTTTTCAATTTTCCACGTACCATTTTTGACGTGTGCTCTAATTTCTGTTTTTATGGCATTGTGCCAGTACTTATTACCTTCCTCTTTTTCTTCTTCTTCTTCTTCTTCGCATAAATGAATCTCCTCGTCGTTTCTGCCTTTCATCACATAATCCTGAGTCCATGCTGGCAATCGTCTTATTCTTTCAGATGGTCTTCTGTGATTTGCATCATCATGAACTTGTTCAGCTTCACGTTCTTCATGATGTTCGACTGTTATCTCATCAACAGTTTCATTAAATTCATCGATTGCGTCATTAAAATTGTCTACGAATATATTTTGTTCATTTTCCGTCGGAAAAATAGGTGATATGACTGATTTTGGCAATTCATCTTTCTTACTTATCTCGAGTTCTATGCTCTCGATTTCGGATTTTTGCTCTGTTTTATCAGTACTCCTTTTATTTATGTTATCCTCCCTTTTATTTTTATATGTTTCAGATTTATTATCGTAAAACATTGTATTAATAACTTTTACGTCTCTGCTTATTATAACCTTATTTGTTTCAGGGATAAATATTCTGTACCCTCTAGCACATTTTGCGTATCCGATGAAAACGCCTTCGGTTGCTCGAGGAGCAAATTTTCCTCCTCTTTTTGGTCCTTTCTTCAGGACAAACGCTTTGTGTCCGAATACATGCAGGTGTCTTGCAGATGGTTCATGACCAATCCATATTTTAAAAGGTGTCTGGCCATTTAGAGCTTTAGCTGGACATCTATTTACTACATAGTTCGCAGTGTGAATAGCATCTGCCCATAGCTTCTCTGAAACGCTTGATTCAATTATAAAACATCTTGCCTTCTCGGCTAACGTCCGATTTTTACGCTCTGCAAGCCCATTACTTTGTGGTGTGTATGGCGACGTTAATCTGCGTTGTATTCCATGTAGCCTCAGAAAATCATTAAAATCTTTATTTAAGTACTCAGTACCATTGTCCGATTGTAGATATTTAATTTTGTGTTTAAATACATTTTCCACCATGCTTTTATACTCTTTGAATATCTGGAATACGTCGCTTTTATTTTTCATAAAATACACGCAGCAGTATCTACTGAAATCATCAATGAAAGTCACGAAATATCTTGATCCTGCATAAGTCTCAATTTGCATAGGACCACATACGTCGGTATGAATGATCTCCAGTATCTCTTTTGTCTTAATACCTTCTGTAGTATTAAATGGTAGTCTCGTCATTTTTCCTTTCAAACATGTTTCACAGTCACCCAGTTTTTCATTTTCTTTTATTTTTAATCCTCTTATTAATTCTCTCTTGGATGCTGCCTTCAGGTCAGATTCGTTCAAATGTCCGAGTTTCTTGTGCCACTTCATGATATTTGTATCAAGATTGTCTTCTACCGCGTTGGCCTTTTCTACTTCGTTAAATTCAATGTAGTACAAATCATTTTCTCTATTTGCTTTGAGAACTGTCTTTCCGCTATTGTTCTTTACTAATGCCTGATTCTTATGGAATACAACTGTGTATCCATTATCGGTGATTTTCCCGACTGACATCAGATTCGTGGATAGTTCAGGTACATATAGGACATTATTTATATTGTAGTGTTCATCCTTCACTCTTACAGTGATTTTTCCTTTTCCTTTCACTTGAGTGACATGTTGATCGGAAGCTAATTTTAATGTTCCAGATTCGTTGTATATAATATCAAATTTATTTTGATTTCTGCACATGTGTGATGTGCATCCGCTATCAAGACACCAACTATTATTGTTCAAGTCTTTCGCCAACGTTAGACATGCTGGTTTTACATTAAAATTTTTATGGCTTGAATCATTTACCTTTTCTGTACCATATTTAGCTTTTGATTGACACTCAGAAGCCTTATGTCCCTTTCTTTTACACTTATTACATCTGAACCTGAAAGTTCCTCCATTATTCTCTTGTCTTCTATTTCTACTGTAGAATGCACCTTCAGTATTTTCTTTAATATTTCCACTGTTTTTTCTTGCTTCATTTTCTTCAATAATTTTAATTTTTAAGTTTTCTGGTGATGGCAAAGTATCTCTGGTTTCGATTGCAATTCTAAAATTTTCGAAACTTTGTGGCAGACTATACAACATCATAATACTTAATAATTCTGGATGGATATCCACACTCATAGTTGCGAGTTTATCTACCACATCCATAAAGTTATTTAAATGATCTTGCACATCATCTTTATCATCCATTTTCTTTAGAACTAGCTGTTTCAGCAAAGTTGCTTTACGCGCAGGTCCTGAACTTTGATGGATAGACTTTAATTTGTCCCAAATTTCTTTAGATGTTTTACAGCCAGTTACCTGCTTTAGTTGTGGTGGAGACATCAATAGCAAAATTTCAGCACGAGCCATTGTATCCTTTTTAAAAAATTTTTCTGTCTCCTCAACAGTTGCACCTGAAGATAATTTTACGGTTCCACTTGCGTATTCCCAGAGCTCATTTTTTATTAGTATAGCTTCATCCTGCACACACCAGGTATCGTAATTGCTTTTAGTAAGTGGTTCGATACGATATGACGACGTCATTTTTATTTCTCGCAAATAACCACGCTCTGCTACCAATTTGTTATATTACTAATGACTTTGATACATATCTGATGTAGCAATATGTACTAATAAATCATAACAAGAACGTATTGTGTATTATTTATTATTAATCAACATATTACATTTAATATAGAATGACAAGTTCTATCAACAACAATGTTCCTAGCAGTGATCTCCTTGACAACGTATTGTCTTTGACCGTAGACTATATGCTATGTGATGCAAACTCCAACAAATTCTTGTAACTGCTCGATCCACCGAGCGACTTGTCCTTCAGGATCCTTGAATTGAAGTAACCATTTCAACGCCGCATGGTCTGTCCGTAGCTTGAACTTCCTTCCGATGAGATATTTGTTGAAGTGTCGTAACGTCTTCACTACGGCCAGAAGTTCGCGTCTGGTTACGCAGTAGTTCCTTTCTGGTTTCGACAGAGCTTTGCTGAAATACGCTATCACAACTTCCTTGTCCCCCTTCCGTTGTGACAGCACACCTCCAATGGCGATGTTGCTTGCGTCTGTGTCCACCACAAACTCGCCGACTTGGTCCGGGTAGCCCAATACAGGTGTTTCACACAGTCGTTGTTTCAGTTCCTGGAACGACTTCTCACAGTCCTCAGTCCACTGAAACGAACGCTTGTCCTCCGTCAGTCGATGTAGGGGCTTGGCTACTCCCGCGAAGTCGTATACGAAGCGGCGGTAGTATGAGCACAGACCAAGAAACGCCCGAACATCTGTTTTGTTCCGTGGGGTGGGCCATTCTCGTACAGCTACTGTCTTTACAGGGTCGGTTTTTACGCCATCCTTTGTAATTACATGCCCGAGGTAATTCACACGTTTCTTGAAGAAGCTACACTTCTTGGCATGCAATTTCAGGTTCGCGAGCTTCAATTTGGCAAACACTCTTTCTAAGTTCCTCACGTGCTCGTTGAAGTCGCGTCCCATGATGATGACGTCATCCAGGTAGACCAGGCAAGCTTTTCCAACGAGATCCGCAAGCACAACTTCCATCAGTCTTTCGAACGTAGCGGGAGCATTGCATAACCCGAAAGGCATGACGTTGAACTGCCACAGTCCATTTCCGGTCGAGAAAGCAGTCTTTTCCTTGTCCTTGGGATCGATCTCCACTTGCCAGTATCCACTCTTCAAATCCAGTGTTGAGAACCATTGGTTCCCACTCAACTTGTCCAAGGTGTCGTCAATCCGGGGTAGAGGGTAGCTGTCCTTTCTGGTTACGTCGTTCAGTCGACGATAATCCACACAGAAGCGAGTGCTGCCATCCTTCTTCTTAACTAGCACAACCGGAGAACACCATGGGCTCAAAGAAGGTTCGATGACATTAGCCTTCTTCATGTCTTCCAGCATGCACTGTACTTCGGCTTCTCTTCCTACTGGGATTCGTCGAGCACGTTGACGTATAGGTAACTCGTTGCCTGTGTTGATGGTGTGTTTCACCAACGACGTCCTGCCGAGATGCCCATCTCTGTCACTAAAGATGTCAATGTAACGAGTGAGCATCTCCTTCGCTAGTTTGTACTCGGAGATTGACAAGTCCTTCTTCGAAATGTCGACGAGTTCCAAGGGGTTTGCACTGTTATTTTTCATCGCCGACAGCTTCCCCTGGGTGCAGCTCCGCATCCAATTCGCCTCGTCGCACTTCGCCATGACTTGATCCTTATTAAGAGTGACAGGAGCGTCATTGAAGTTGGTCACCCTTCCACTCTGGCTGTTTACTAAAGTTGGAGTGAGTAACCAGCCTTTATGTTTAGAACGTTCCAGGTGGTCGATGATAGAGCACCTCGTATTGGAGGGGTCCCCATTAGTTGGTAACTCCACATCGACAAGCGTCTCTGAGTATGGGTTCAGTTTGACGCCCTTGGCACAGCGCACATAGCCAGCATAACCGCCTTTCAAAAATACTTGTTCCTGGCCGCACTGCAGTACACCGTTGCGCAAGTCGATGCCAAACTGGAACCGCTTCATAAAGTCGAGTCCGAGAATGCAGTCGTCTATAATGTCGGCCACGATGACGGTGTGTGGATACTCCCCGTCACCCACCTTGAGTGTCACCGGCAGCTCGTCGTATGCGGGTATTGGCTGACCGGTTGCCGTGAAGAGTTTCAGATGGGAAGATGGACCTCTGGTTCTGCTCGTAGATCGTCCCAACAACTGAGGTCTCACAACCGTACGCGTTGCTCCTGTGTCGATCGTCATCTCACATGTTCCCGTCGAAAACTTGTCGGATGGTAACTTTTGGGGCTGTGTCACGATCAGCCAGTACCCGCCCCACGGCTCTGGCTGTTACTCGTTTCCCGGAAGCTCCGTAGTTACGGCACGGACATCAGCTCCGACGTCCCGTTTCGGCACTCGTTGATCCGTGCCTTGTCGTTTAAGCGCCGGGCAGCTTGCTTTAAGGTGCCCTTGTTAAAGTGTTCGTTCTCCCGTTAGATAAGAATAATAAACTAGAAATATACTTAGAAGGAATTTATTAATCGGGTTTTCTAACAAAGACTATTTATAAAACACCATAGCAACCTATAGTGAAGAATAGTAGCAAAGGTGAAAGCATTATAATGCCAAGCATACTTTAACATCTTCTCTTCTTTTTAAAATTTCACCTTTGTTCAAAATCCATCCCAATGCCTTTACACATTTGCATCAGCCTTGTAACGTTCTATAATCCCATCTGGATTAATTTTCAATTTATATATCCATTTACAGGCAATGGCTTTTCTATCCTTTGGCAATGGCATAAACTTCCAGGTTTTATTTACATTTAATGACTTAATCTCATCATCCATAGCATCTTTCCATTTCTCAGAATCATTACTTCGGATAGCTTCTTTATAATTTTGAGGTTCCTTTAAATCACATAAATCGTCCATAACTGCCATTACATAATCATCAAAACTTTTCGGTCTCCTAAGTTTAGAACGATCTCTTAGTGTCATATCATATTGTCCCTCAATTTCATTCTCAGACAATAAATAATTTCCAGGTCGTTGGTCTTCAACATCATCCATTGTATCTACAGAATCATAATTACTATCATTTTCATCTTCATCTTCATTTGCACCTTTCGGCAAATTCTTATCATCTACATTAGACTCTTTAGTTTTATGATCTGTCTCAATACTAGGCATATTTACAATTGCATCTCTAATATCTAATGGTATTTCTATTTGATGATAAGGTTTCATAGTATTTTCATTAAATATAACATCTCTTGAACAAATAAGTTTGTCTGTTTCTTTTACCCATACTCTGTACCCTTCTTCATTATTATAACCAATTAGAACACCCTTTACAGCTTTCTTATCCAACTTCTTCCTAGTTACTTTTGGAACGTGTGCATAACACGTGCTACCAATAATTCTCAAATGGTGAATCCTCGGCTTTTTCCTGTACCATATTTCATAAGGAGTCATATCCATTGACGTTGGTCCTGTTCTATTTAAAATATATACAGAAGTATTTACAATTTCAGCCCATAAACCCTGCGGTAAATTCATCGCATGCATTATTGTTCTAGTCGCTTCAACTACAGTCCTATTGTCTCTTTCACAACTGTTCTGTTGAGGTGTATACGGCATTGTAAATCTCTGTATTATTCCTTTATCATTTAGTATCTTTCTCACCTCATGATTATCAAATTCTCCTCCATTATCACTCATTATACATTTTACTTTGTGTCCTGCTGTTTCCATTTCAGCTAACACTAATTTGAGCTTTTGACATACTTCAGACTTTTGCTTCAAAAAATATACAAATCGAAATTTCGAGAATTCGTCTTTAAATAGAACAAAATATCTATATTTTGAAAATGAAAAACAAAAGGGTCCACAAACATCAGTATAGATCAATTCTCCTACTTCTGTTGCCCTCTCTCTTGTTCCAAATTTGAAGCGATGAGCTTTTCCATAAATACATCCTTCACATATTTCACTATCAAGTTTCAATTTTATACCAAGTTCTCTCTCAACTATTTTCTTTACATGAGCTTTGTTTTGATGTCCGAGTCTTTCATGATAAAGCTGTAGCATATTCTGAGATTCTAAACTGGTAATCTCTGCTGATTTGACAGTCCTTAACTGAAGCTTGTACAGACCACCTTGTCTAGGCCTTCTTCCAATTAGTAACACTTTATCGTTTACTGTCATCTTACACGTAGTCGCTTCTGATATGAAAGTACTGTTGGAGAGTACATCATGTGCTGCCAAAACAGAAAATAAATTCTTCTTAATTGTTGGCACATACCACACATCATTTAATGTAATCAAATGTTTACGTCCTCCGACATCAGCTTCTACTTTTATTATGCCTTTTCCAATGGCTTGTATAGCATCTCCGTTGGCTGTGGTCACTGTATGTGAATTCGAAAAATATTCAAACTTCTCAAAGAAGTCACTCTTGTTTGTAATATGGCTCGTCGCACCATTATCTACAAACCAATCTATTTCATTTTTCTCCACATTACTAATATTTACAGTCATAATATTCATATGTACATTCTCATCATTCTTTGATGTATATGTATTTGGTTTCGGTGGACATCCATCAGCCATCCATTTAAAACACTGTTTAACTCTGTGGCCAATCTTTCCACAATAGTGACATTTACATTTATCTATCTTGTCACAACTCTTATTTTTAAATGTCTTCTTTTTATTATTTCCTTTTACATACAGAGTCTCTATATCTTCACTATTCTTTGCTGATAAGGCTCTCTCATATGCACACAATGTACTAGTTAGGTTTTCAATTGAACGATCTTTCTTTGTCATTAATAACAAACTTGACTTAAATGAAAAATAATCATCAGGCAGTGTCTCTAAAATCTTACATATTATGAACATTTCTGGCAATTCTTTTCCTTCACTTTTTAACATTTCCAGCGTTAACTCAAACCAGATATTCTTGATTTTCGACAAATGAGTGGCCATATCGTCACCTGACATTTTCTTGTATCCAAAAAACTTCATACATAAATCATATGCCCGGTCCTCTGAAATACCATCATACAGCCTATGCAACTCCAACCAGACATCTCTCGCGTTAGAAAATCTTAAAACTTTTTGTAGACATTCCTCAGATAAATTAGTCGTAATTACCAATAATGCTGTACTATCTGCCTTTAAATAGCTCTGTAGCTTCAATTTATCATCCGCAGTAGCATCCTTTTTCTCTTCACATTTGGTAACTTTTCCTTCTACAACATCTAGCACGCCCAACCCTCTAAGAGCTATGCTTACTTTATATTTCCACGTTGCCCAGTTTTTATCATTCAAAAGACCAATCTGCATCTTTGTTGCATCAAGTATGGACCTAGATTTCTCCATCTTTTCCAACTTTTCAACATAAAATATTATTTGATCATAGAAATAAAAACTTGACACTTTACTTCAATTGTATGTATGTATTACTTATCTTGTTTTTCCTGAAACACGAAAACCACGGGAACCACGCTCTGCTACCATGTTAAAGTGTTCGTTCTCCCGTTAGATAAGAATAATAAACTAGAAATATACTTAGAAGGAATTTATTAATCGGGTTTTCTAACAAAGACTATTTATAAAACACCATAGCAACCTATAGTGAAGAATAGTAGCAAAGGTGAAAGCATTATAATGCCAAGCATACTTTAACAGCCCTAGCTTGTGGCAGTAGAAGCAGCGGGGTAAGTAGCTACGCCTCTCTGCTACAGGTGTCGTTGTTGGAGTAGCCTCCTCCGCCACTTGTCGCAATCGCTGAGAACGAGGCTCCTGTCTCACGGCTTCCACCTCTAGAGCATGGGCCAGTGCATCTTTCAGGGCGCTGTGGTGGCCCAGTCGAACTGCAGCTCTGACCTCCATGCTGCGGATGCCGTCGATGAATGCTTGAACGAGGTTCGCAGCAATGAACTCTTGTCCGGCAGATGGGTACGCCTTCCTCACGATCTTCTCAATCTCCAGAGCCCATTGTTGCAGATTCTCACCAGCATGTTGCGTCCTGTCCCTCAGCTGCGCTCGGTACACGTGCTCCAGGTGTTTGTCGCCGTACCTGGAGTCCATTGCCTCGATCAGGTTCCCGTACAGCTGTCTGGAGAGGCTTCCAGAACAGACAGTGCGCGGCCTCTTAAAGCCACTGTCAAGGCGGTCAGAGATTGCTCGTCTGTCCAGCCATTGGCAGAGGCGACCGTTTGGAACTGTAATTTGTACGCTGTCCAGGACGTAGTCCCGTCGTACGGCGGCACCTTGACTCGGGGGGCGGAGACGATGGCGCCTCCAGAAACAGGAGCGGTCAGCTTCAGTTTCCTTACTTCATTCTGGAGCCCCTTGCATTGGCTGTCAAGTCGTGCCTCCAACTCTCCGTAGCGGTCGTCAAGTCTTGCATCCAGTTCTCTGCTCATCCTAGTCTGTATTTCCTTGCAATGCTGTTGGAGGTCTTCATAACGAATGTCGAGGTCTTCGATTCTCTCCTCGTGCATGTCTGTAACCCTCTGTAGCTGCTTCACCTCCATAGTCACCTTTCCCATTGACTCTGAAAGCAGCTCCTTAAGGTTAGCAGACTGCTCCTTTAACAGCCGGCAAGTCTGCTCCTTCCGAAGTCTGGCCTCCTCCTCTTGTCGTCGGGCCTGCTCCTCCTGACGTCGGGCCTGTTCCTCAAATAGGTGTCGAGTCTGCTCCTCCTGACGTCTGGCCTCCTCCTCCTGTCGTCTGGCCTGCTCCTCCTGACGCCGGGCCTGCTCCTCCTGACGCCGGGCCTGCTCCTCCTGACGCCGGGCCTGCTCCTCTTGACGCCTGGCCTGCTCCTCCAATAGCTGCCGAGTCTGCTCCTCCCGAAGTCTGGCCTCCTCCTCTTGTCGTCTGGCCTGCTCCTCCTGTCGTCGGGTCTGCTCCTTCTGTCGTCGGGCCTGCTCCTCCATCAGCCGAAACAGCATCCCCATATCGAATGCCTGAGGAGCACCCACAGAACCCGCAGCACCCGTATCAACTCCAGCAGCAGCTCCAGCACCAACAGCAGCAGTCCCAGCAGCACCAGCAGCGGCTCCAGCAGCAGCTCCGGCACCACCAGCAGCATTCCCAGCAGCACCAGCAGCGGCTCCAGCAGCAGCAGCCTCGTCGACCTCCTCGCCGTGATGTCCAGCAGTAGTTTGTCGTGTTTTGGGTCGCCGTGATAACGACGAGTCACGTGGTGTAATCGGCATTTTTTTTAATCCCACACTCCTGACACCAATTTGTTACGAGCTAGGGTTCGAAGAGATTTTTAAAATACCGATTAAATAAACAAACTTTACTTTAACACCACAAAAATACAGTTAAATAATTAAACACTATAGAATAACACTTAGTCGCACTAAATTCCACTTCACTGTTTCGCTTTGGTCGCTCTGATTCGCACTGTGTTATTTCCGGTCAAGATCCTCTGTTTATATTGCCCACCGAACATTCGAGACACGCCGAGATTGTTGTACAAAGTTATAGACGCGCCTCGATGGGACTCGGCGCCAAATACCTACATACCGACCGCGGCCGATTTTGGTACCTATGGCTAGGCACATACGGTCCATTTTCGTTTGTACTTGATTCTCTCTGGATGTTTCTAGAGACGTCTATCGACCTTGATGTGTTTAGGTATTTATTTGTGCAATTTAAGTACCTACTCGTTACAATATATATAACTTCACGCTACGATCCAAAGAAGCGGAGCAGTAACCCTAAAAGTCAATCAATCAAAATTTTCCAGGGGCCGAAAGCTAGTATTACCTAGTACATAAATATCGAGCTGGTGTTTTTTCATTATACCTAGGAATAGTTTGTATTGAAAATCTCACTTACATGAAATGACAGACGTCATTTAGCGGTGGCTCAATCAATGAGCGAAACTGGTAGAGATCAGCGTGACGCGCTCGTAGTCTACAGAAGGCGTCTAGTTTCCTGCGTGCTCTCTCCATGTCCATACGGCATCCTCGTACGAATAACTCCAGGAAGGGGGTATCTAAATAAAAAATAATTAATTAAAAATTTATCCGCACGACTGATCATCTTATCTGGCGACAAGAGGACTGGCTCCTTCCTCGCTCAACCAATCAGCATCGAGGGCTGCATTAGCTAGTATTCTGGTGATTATTCTTTATTGAGTTATTTTTATGTTAATTTTAAGGTGTTTTATATTGTTGTATGTAGATCACTATCACTACAGACACGACATATTATAAAGTAATGTCCACTGCCGAGTCTGTCTGTCTTTCTGTCCGTAGCATATATTATCTATATCTAATATTGAAAACCCATATTGTACCCGTGTGATGCCGGGGGCAGGTCGCTAGTAATTTTAATAAATAAAAAAATATTTGCAAAAACTAAGCATTTACGGCAAATAATCGATATCGATGAAAATCGAATGATGTAATGTGCACAACACTACAAGTATACAGTAATCTAAGCTGAATCAATAACGTCCTCGGCATATGATGCCGCTTATTAATATTATAAAAACAAACAAATATTATTAAAAAATCTAATTAATTGCTTATCTATGTATAGTACGTAAATACATAATGTAGGTATATGGACTACAAACCGTAGTTTATTTATTCAACATGCCAACAAGGCGAACAGGGCCGTATTCCAATTTATTGAGTTTAAAATAAAAAATAATTAAAACATACAATTGAGGGAATCTTAAATCAAATCTAAGGATTAAAAATAACGAAATAAACCAGGTCCGCGTGGAATAGTGGCAAGAATACTGGCTGCATTTCCCCGCTGAATCGCGATACTGATTCGTTGAGCGAGGAAGGAGCCAGCCCTCTTGTCACCAGAAGAGATAAAAAAAAATTGAGGGAATGGATAAGCATTTTAGATGACACATAATGTCTTCATTAATTTTCAAATAGGGATCACGTGACAAATGTCATAAATAAACAAACTGACACTAACAGTAGATTGTGTCTAACCCCTGAGATTTTCTCTGATTCCACGTCATGTCATAGCGACTGACGCACGCGTTCAGTCGTGGTCGGCGGGACGATCTTAAATAATAAATCTATAATTGGCAAATTGCCAGGTTTTTCTTTTAGGTTTTCCTGTAAACTATGAGCGAGGACCTATATTTCCTAATTTTTTTTTCATAGTTGTGAGTTTGTTTCTATGATCTGGAATAGGAGGGACATTTTCATTCCTGGGAAAATATTTCATTACCATTCATGTGTGTGTGTAATGTTTGTTCTTAGCTAGAATAAGCTAATATATATGTATTTAATGATGATGAAATATAGAGCCTAATCAGGTAGAATTCGTCGGTATTAATCACGCCATTTTGAAGATATTTTTTTCCTCTAATGACGAAAAAAAAGAAAAACGTTCTTTTAAAATTAGACTAATTTAATATATTTTGTAAAAGACGCCAGATCAGTTGAACTTTGGCAACAATATTGACACTACTAATATCCTAATATATACCTAGGTAGTTATTTATTACTAACTACGGACCTATCTGAAAAAATTGTTTTTATTTTTTCCTCTAAAATTGATGTTAATTGCACGTTTATTCGGTAAGGCCATTGTCAAGTTTACCATGAACGGCACAAAAATAGTTCAAATGCTCAATAATTTCTTCATCATAAACGGGCTGGTATCAGCATACCAGTGGGGAAACGAAGCGCCTTGTTTAGAGGTTATTTTAAAATTTTATGTTTTAAATATGTAAATTAAAAATTTTAATGATAAATATAGCAACAATGTTGACGTAGACAGACTATAATGACGTGGACTATATTATATTAACGTCACTACTTTTTGTAATGTTTTTATTATTTTCTATAGTAGGGTATTAGTTCTATAAATAGAATAATGCCCAAGTCACTATAAAAAATACCCAAATCGCTTCAAGTGTGCGTATAAAATTTGAAGAGTTCTCGATTCCTCCAGGACCCATGAAGACCATGGGACCACCAGGAAAGTATATAATAGCCTTTCAACCAAAAAAGAAATCCAAATCGGTCCAGGCGTCTTCAAGTAATCGGGGAACATACATAAAAATAAAAAAAATATTTCTCCTCCTTTTTTTGACGTCGGTTAAAAATTAAAGAAATTCATGAAAATACGTGTCATTAGCTGTTGTGATTTAGTCTCGAGGGGCTTTGTAATTTGGCATTTTGAAATCTTTAAATGTTCAATCAATCAACTTCGCAATTTATTTTCTGAAAGAGATTTTTATTAGATCCTCAGAATACGTACGCATGCGCACTGAATAGTATAAAAGCGTCATGTGTCCAAAAAATTTTTTTTAACACCCGTCATACTTCTCGCCACTATTTTGGGATATTTTCTTATTATCAATATTAATAAAAATAAAACAGTTGTTATTCATTTTTCTTATATTTATTGTCTTTTTATAAAGAAATACAACAAAACAACCAGGTAGTTTGATGAATTTATGCGGATTCTGGTTTAATGTATTCTTAGGCTGAATCATACTCATACTAAACCTGTTACACAACAAACAAACAAAAAAAATTTAGGAAAGAAAATTCAAGCTGGAATCTAGGATTTACCCTGAGGTCAGGATTTTCCTAATAGATGTATTCAATTTCTTACTAATAAAAACTTACTTATAAAAACTACAAGAACAATTTCTTTGTTTGAAGCAGGTTCTACTGACTAATACATTAGATCTAGTCTGTCTAGTACATCTAGACAACTTTATGGTTCCAGTTTTATCTAGGCAATAGAACACTATATTATTTTTCCTGTAAATTACAACTTAGTATAATTAGGTACCTACCTACTTACTTGTTTATCAAGATACTTTATATACCCGAGTTAGTAAATCTATGCTATTTATCCTATAGATAATTTCACATATCTAATAGTTTTCGTATAATACCTACTGGAAATCCGTTTTGTGTACTTTTGCAAGACCAATTTTTTGTAAAATCGTTCTTTCTCATGTTTCTGATACATGAATCTTGGTCTATCTTATCTTATCTTTAGTTATTTTACTGAGTTCATAGAGCTAACAAGCTTGTTTTCGGCTGCGTTTGTCTGTCTGTCTGTGACCTTTTCACGCAAAAACTACTGAACGGATTTTGTTGCAATTTTTAACAATTAGGTTAATTCAGGCGAATCAAGTCGAGGATGAGCCGCAGCGAGTTTTCATGGCGTATGCCGTCTAATCCGTCAGAGATATACTTAACAAAGTAATTGTGTATAATAGATTGTGTGTAGATTGTTTACCAAATAAGACATGTCAAAAAAATACACTTAACAAAAAAGTCCGCGGTAGCTGTAGGTAAGTAGTATTTGTGAAGGTATTCAAATTGATGAAACTCATTGATGATGATGAAGACATGTGAAGTTTGTTTATCAAATAAAACAAGACTACAACAATCTTAGCTATATTTATTTATTAACTATTTTCCACCCCCGGCTTCGCCCGTGGATATTTTCGAACAAAGCCTACTGCAGAGAGATATCGTAGCTTTCTATTAGTGGAATATCGGTTCAGTAGTTTGAGAGATTCCAAACTTTACCTCTTTATAATATTAGATAGATTACCCCTACATCCTTACATAAAAAAGGTTTTTTTGAGTCAATTATGATTTGTTTTGTTTGTCTTGTCGGACTTCATGTTGGTTGAGAGATAGATTAGGTACACAATTTACACATACCTATATATTCATCATCATCCAATCTCTATAACACGTTGCCGTGGCGAAATAACGCGTGGTACGAATAAACTTATATTGACATTTCTAGTCTTATTTTCTGTTTTGTGTAAATTATGATTCCTATCAAATAGGCTGTACCTACCAACTATATGATGTAGCAATTGCCATGGCACAACCGCAAAACCAATTTACTGCGAATTTAAATTGCAAATGTCCTAATATAACCTTATAAAGCACCTGAGAGATGTCACAAACCACTCATTACCCTCGTAACCTAGATTACCTATCAAATCTGTTTGTATTGATATGTGTGTCTTTTGATAGAGGATCGACTGTGAATCTATACTAATAATAATAATATAATTTGAACGCGCTAATCAGGATAGCTTATGGGCTATACAACATCACGCTATGACCTAAAGGAGCGGAGCAGTAACCACAGGATACAGCTAGTCAAAGTATAAAATGCAAAGAAACGCTCTCTAACCATTATCTATAAGAGGGGCAGGCAGAGACAATCGAATGCAATTTGCTACGATCCTGTTTCTATCTAACCATTTGATTATTCTATGATAAAATGTATATTTATTTGCTATTAATTACTATAGGTTGGCGAAAAGGTTTGGGATCAAATTACCAAAAAAAGAAACATTTTGACATCGAAATTGGGCGAAGGGATCAGACACAGCTTTGGGTAAGTCGTTTATATATAGTAGAAAGAGTAAGGGTCCCAAAATACTACCTTGAGGTACTCCGTATTTTACTTCCCTCCAATTTGATTTATAAGTCATGATTTTTTTTCCATGTAATTGCTGTATAGCTGTGCATTATGGTGTCGATTTTTTATATATGATTCCATTAATTTTAAAGATAAACCGCGTACTCCTATGAACTCTAATTTTTCGAGAAGTAAGGTATGATTTACATACTTTTCCATCTAAATATACCTCAACATAACTAGCCACTCAAAATACCATCGGCTAAACGAAAGAGACTTGGTCTTCCGCTGGGGTACCATAGAACCGATAACATATATAAGGTGATCCGTGAATAAAAGAAAAAAAATAAAGAAAAAATTAAAGTAGACTTTCGCTTACTAGCGACCCTGCCACCGGCTTCGCACGGGTACATATGGGTTTAGATTGTAATACTTACACAAATATGCTACTTTTTCGTAGATTTAACATTATTGTACACAATTTTTTCATACCTACATGATTTTATTATATCTCTGACAGATTATAGAGCATGAGTATGAAAACATACTGGCGCTAACCTTTTCCCCGACTTGATTCACTAATACTGTTAATACTCAGCTCCTAAACATGATAGGTCCGTGTTTAATACTCGTAGACCATCCAGGTAAAACAACCTATTTAACCGCAACATAATCCGTGCAGTAGTTTTTGTGTGAAAAAGCAGGGGACTTTGTTTTATAATAATGTAGTGTTGATGATAGTGATTATAAATGCGAAAATTTGTTTGTTTATTTTTTCTTTTTCTTTACGGGTTCCCTATAGCTCCCGAAACCGTGTCCCAGGGTACACAGAAGAAGAGCAAGAAAAAGAGACCCCCTCTCAGATCTTTTTTTGTTTGTTTTCTAGAGCAATAGATCGACGTGATTGCAAAGATATAGTTGGACATAATTATATCCCGGGAAAATTATTTATTTTATAAACAACTTTTCTATAGTTTATCTACCTACTTAGTGTTGAAAATCCTGGCATATGATCGTTAGAGTTAACCATGGCCCAGAAGCTGTGTTTAGTAGGTATCAAATAAGTTGGTATTCCAGACACGATAATCTGCAATAGCATTTCGAAATCTCGTTTGCATGCATTGTAAGTTGTAAGCTGTTTCGATTGCCATCAAGCGATTGACTATTATGTCGTACTCGTAACCAAACCTACCAAGGCTTTAAGTAATTAAAAAAACATTGAACTGACTTTTATAGTTCAACTATGTACCAAATATTACCAAAATTGTGGGAGACTATAGCAATGAAGTATTTCGTCAACAATGTTTGTTCATATTTTAAAGTTTATAATCCGTTCACCACCAACCAAGCCATTATTTTGAAAAAATCAAACACAAAGTACGACTTTACCTTTTATTACATCTTTTCTGCAATAGGGCAATATCCTTGCTTGCTTAACTCGACCTCATCAGCTCAGCTGAACTGATAGTAATTACCTACTTTTTAAAATTCTCAATTTCAAAAAGTGTCGGTGACGGATTTTGGTCCGGACCCACTGGATCCTCCCCCTGCCTACGTGCTTCTTGTGTCTTTATTTTCTCTGAATCTACTCAATAGAGTTTGTAATAGTATTAGAGTTTAATGATCAAATTCGCGTCATGTGACATATCAAAAGAAAGGGCTCGTTATAAGAAATATATTTTTTTTTATAATATTAAAATGCATATGAAAATTAAGCGTAATATTATCCCCGAAACTAACTGAGTCTCATACTCATATTCATACAGGAAAACCTAAACAAAAATAATATTTTTACACGTCTACGGCAAAACAAAAGGAGGACTACCTATACCTATACTACTATAATAGACGACCAGCAAACTGCAGGTTTTTTCAAAAAGGTAGTTGGTTTAGAACTTTAGAAAAATGGAAAATGACGGCGCGATATTTAGGGAGAATGTCAATGTGTAGTGTAGGTACAACTTTACAATTTATGCCAGTATTTCAATGTGAACCGGTTTCTAGCTAGGTTATTATCATTAACTAGCTTTCCGCCCCGGCTTCGCCCGTGGGTATTTTCGATCAAAATAAAATATAGCCTATGTCACTCAGGGATATCGTAGCTTTCTATTCATGAAATATTTTTTTGTATCGGTTGAGTACTTTGAGAGATTATCCCCTACATCCAAACTTGCAAACTTACTCGATTATTTACGCAATATGTCTGTGATTGGGTCATGATCATGAAACTCTATATAGGTAGGTATATGTATAGCCCGTCGGAAATATCTTGGCACCTCAAAATAATGCGTCCTAGCAGCGGCACACTACTTACGGCAAAAAAATTGAATTATGATTTATATAATTAAAATTAGTCAATTTATTGTCTACTATTTTTTATTTAAAAAATTAAATAAACCTCTTAATTTTAATATAAAGGGGGAAGCGCATTCTTTCGAGGTGCCGAGATATTTCCGACGGGTAGTACCTACCAAGTTTCAACATTTTTCGTCCAGTATTTTTTGAGAGAATAAACTCTGTCAGACGGACAGACAGACACATGAGTGGTCCTATAAAGTTGTCCGTTTGTTCATCGGAGATGTTCGGAATCCTAAAAAGTAGATCTTGTTTGTAGACCATGGTCGAACCGTATGTCATTTAAAATCTATATCACGGGAAAGAAAAATGAAATTTTTCAAAAACAAACATACCTTCACGGCCTTGCGGTGTGGCCGATACACCAGTAACAGCGTCCACTTTTTGCCAAAGAACAAGTAGCAAACCTGTTGCTGCACTTAATGGACCTAGATGTGTCATTTCTTTAATAGACGTAAATATCTGTTATTTTTAGAAGAAGTGCGGACGCTGGCTTTACCTGTCCTCCGAAGCACGAGGAGTCGATTAACGTGGGAATTGATCCCGGCCACCTGCCTCTAAATTTGGTTCGCCTCTTATAGTGTAGAATATAATGAGGATGATAGGTATTGTAGTTAGTAGATGAACGTGTTACGAAATACGGCAATTATTATGTATGGACAACTATCAAAGGTGGATTAGGTGGATATCTATGAAGCTGAACGAATGAGAAGCAAATCAACAAAATAGGTTGTGAAGTAACGTGGTTTTCTGTCATTTTGATTCGCAAATCTTCAATATTGTCGTGGTGGTGGAAAAAAAATGTAGTTGAGCTAGCTCCTGGGGTGCCGTGCCTATTTAAAAAAATAACTTGCCTATAAAGAAAGGCTAAATTAGCGCTAATTTGTTATTTAGCTCGGGTGCAAGATAATTTGCATAGTTCATGGTGGCCCCTGATTTTCATATCTAGCCTCGGAAATCCAGTGTCAGGATGTGACAAGCCTCTGCAATGTCTTCAGGAGCTATAGGGCGCAAATATCTGATAACGTATGTTTTTGGGGTGTGATATTTTTGCCTGGGACGTGAGTAGTAATTAGCCCCAGGGGGTACATAATAACACAAGTCGCAAGTTGTACAAGAATGTAGAGTAAAAGTTTGTGCCACTTTTGGTGTAAGCGATAAGCAATTTAAGTCACCTTTAAAAAAAAATTTAAAAAAAAAAACAATAAGTCACATCTCCGCCATTTATGTGCTTAACTGCTTACCCCGAAATGGTGCCATTATTTTTATTTTTTCATGATACCTAAGTAGTTTTTTTGAAAACCTCGAGGTAACCAGCGGAACCTAACCTCGATTGGTGTTTTTAAAAGTTGTTTTTAAAATGGCCTCAGTAGGTGCTGAATATCCTACTTTCTACTAATGTATAGGTATAATACCAACTCTGAAACAGGTTACCCCCAGCGAGTTTTCATGGCGAATTATGTAGAAAAGAATTGTGTTGAATAAAATGATCTACAAAAATTCCGCAGTTGCCTATATAGATCTATCTCTAATAGATGCGTATTTGTAGATATTCGAATGGTTGTAAACCTCTATTGTACCCGTGCGAAGCCGGGGGCGGGGTTTAGTTGCTTAATCACGCCTAACGGATGAACGGATTTGGTTGAAACTTGGAGGATAAATAGTTTATGTCCTGGATTATCCCGGAAAGGGGAAGCGGGAGCTTGAAAATTGAAATTCGTGTTATGTGTGTGAAACCGCGGACAAAAGCCAATAAATACAAAATTCGCTAACAAGATTCAATAAGATGTAATCACGTTCATTTTGTTACCAATTTGAGTAAATATTTTTACGTGACAAGTTCTGATTTTATATTGAAGGTGAGTAAGAAATAATTGTAACATCTTGACGCATACCGTTTTTATTATTTCCTCATTTCATAACATTTCTTTGTGCATCCGTGTTTTACAACTGCTGACGTTTTAAGTACAAAGTTAAGTAGACTTAGCAATATTAACCTTGATAGGTAAACACGGGTAATTTCTTTATATTAATTAAGTACTAGCTTTGCCTGTGGTTTCACCCGTGTGGAAAAAAAGATTCTCTAGTAAAATATCTAATAATTTTATTCAACGATGTACCTACTATTTAGACCTAGATGTAGGTACCTACCTCTCTTTGAAAATTCTTTTGAAAAACTTGTAAAACATTGGTCAAATTTCTGTGTTCTATAAAAAAGATACCTATTGTAAAGAATTCGCCGCCACGTCTTTAATCCCACTAACATTATAAACGCGAAAGTTTGTATGGATGTATGCGTGGATTACGGCTGAACGGATCTGGATGAAATTTGGCACAGAGATAGATTATAGTCTGGCATAGCACATAGCCTACTTTATATCCCGAACAAATGTATAGATCCCGTGGGATATATTTGTTTTTGTTTTTCACGGGATCGACATGATTTTTTGCACTTTATATACCGCGAAAGCGGGTGGGGTTTGGCAAATTACAGCCACGGGATTATTTCTTTTTGGATCCACTTCCACGCAGGTGAAACCGCGGACAAAAGCTTGTTAAATCTAAATATAGAAATATTTAAAGTAACATTTTGTTTATAGGAAATTTACAACACGATCACCCATTTAAACACGTTCCATAATCGAGCTTCCGTACTAATTGCCTTGACTTTGCAATAACAGGTGAACAGTAGCGGCGCTAAGTGTTCGAGACAGCGAAAATGCTTCGCGACTCAAGGCTCGCTCTTGCAAATGACGTCAATAAAATATTATTACATGGAAGGAAGTGAGCAAGCGAAAAGAGATATATAAATAAATATTAATAAATTTGTGACGCATCTAATAAATAAATACAAAAATACTTACAACTAAAAGTAAAATTATTATAGGTACATAATGCTGTTTTAGTTCCATCACTTACCTACCTATTTATAAAAGCGTGACTTGCGTATGGAATAAGAAGCATGAAAGTAAGATAAATGCGGTATTTACGTATCACTGACCGAATGTCATTAGAGAAGAATGCGGAGTGAAAGTTGATGTTGTGACCAAAATGAAGAACGGTAGTTTACGCTGGTTTTACTTGTCCAACGTTGAAAGAATGAAGGATGAAAGATTGACTTATAAGGTTTAAGTGAAAAGAAACGCTGGCAGTTTATTTAACATATATTTACAAACTACGAGTTGAAGTATAATGTATTAACATACTATAAAT
Organism: Nemapogon koenigi; assembly: GCA_963924495.1. Lineage (NCBI taxonomy): Eukaryota > Metazoa > Arthropoda > Insecta > Lepidoptera > Tineidae > Nemapogon > Nemapogon koenigi. The sequence continues at coordinate 9,177,996 of OZ004648.1, forward strand.
AACTATATTGTAGAGGACGCCGTAAATTAACTTTGTTTGAAATGTCGTTAATACGTTAATAATAAATTAATAACAAAGTGTTATTATATAAAAAACGAAACCGAATCATTTGACATAAAACTAACTAAAGTAGGTACCTACACCGACATTTAATTTGAATATTTATTCAAGTAGATATTTATTTACTTATATTATCTCGTAAAAGAAGCCTGCACAGCCATTTAATTTTTCATCGTATATTTTACATTACTTCGCCACCGCATTATTTTGAGCGAATTTGGCGAGTCTATGTATGTTTGTCAGTCGCATCCACTAGGAATACTGGAGTTCCTGTTACATATAAGTAGGTAAATCCTAGCCTGTTAAACTACCTAACGCCGCCACGAAGGCCGCTACTGTTGTAAATAAAATTGTAATCAATAGGCATTTCAAGGCAGATTGCATCGTGATATTATGGAAAGTGTAGAAATAGCATTATTGCTTCATTGTAGCATCTTCTAAGAATATTCTTATTAGAAATGTAGCTCTTCATTTACTTGATGGAAAGTTAAGGTGGTTCGTTTTCCATACAAAAATGTAATTAAGATAAACTAATTTAACTAAACAGTAAAAATGTCTAAATATGTGCTTACTTAACTATTTTCGGCTTTTATCAATATCAATAAAAAATATTTTTTTTATAATAGAAAAAGTTTACACTATCAAGATCACACACACATTTAAAAAAAATTATGTTTAATATTAATTAGGTATTTCTATTATAAAAAAGTTATTTTTTATTGATTTCGCGCAACATAAAAGCCGAAAATAGTTAAGTAAGCACATATTTAGCCATTTGTACTGTTTAGTTAATTAGTTTATCTTAATTAAATTTTTGTATGGAAAACGAACCACAAAGCTTGCAAACACAAAGAAATTTACTTAAAAATACTCTAAAGTTTAAAAAAAACATAGGTAAACCTAAAATTTTTACTAACAATTTTGTTATTCTATAAAAGGGATTTCGGGGGGGGGGGGGGTTGATAATTCCCTAGATACGGCCATTCATCATTCCCTTACCTAATCTATTACTGAGAAATATAGGTACGCAAACTTAAAAAAAAAAAATACAGAATACTGCATCACTTATAGTATAGTATAGTATTAACCATTAAATCAATTGAAACTGCCTAACTCTCCTGCCTAAGAAAAAATACGTGATGATAGATGATTTTCTATATTTGAAAACTTTTTGATGTATAAGGTATTTGTTATGGGTACAAAAAATAGAGGTTTATCATAGGCCATACTAATTTTATATCTATCTAAGTACAGACTCATTATAAAGGAATTAAATTAGTAGGCTCGGTTTCTACTCACGCGCATGTCCTAGTTTACGGACTTGGTTGGTATATCTACCATAGTTAAGTATGTACCTATAACCTTAAATTAAATTTACAGCCTTTAGGTATAATTTGCGGTGTGGCCAGAGACAACAGTAACCGTGTCCACATTTTACCAAGGCAGTTGCCTTGGATCTAGATGTATTACTTTTTAGTAGTGCTGATACTTTACGTTCCCTCCGTAGCACGAGGATATTTGATAATTGAGATTTGAAAGTTTCAGTCCATGCTATCTATCAATTCCTTTTATTTTTGAAAAATGTGACTAATACTAATAAACAATAAAATAATTCATTCGGTTTATTCAAAAAAGTGATGGAGAAAAACACTTACCAAAAAAATCTGGACGAGGTACGTATGGCGAAGAAGCACAAATAGCTCTAAGCTCCCGAATACATCTTTCCATTTCTCCTGGCAACTCCCCTAATTCCTGTCTAATCACCTCCAATTGTTTTGGCGAAGGACCTTGAATGAACGCCATTGCTATTTTTTATTTAAAAAAAAACAACGAAAAGAGTTCGTATATAAAAATGTTATTCCAATTTTAAATGCTGCACGCGTTCTTATTTCAAAAGTGGCGCGTGTAACGTGGACGCAGGAGCGCGAGACTGCGCGCGGGCAGCTTGAGATGGTCTTTATAAACGTGCTGTTTGTTTCCATAGAAAAACGGATGTTTCATCGGATCTTAGATTACTAAATATTTTATATTACTATCTGTGAGGTAGAGGTTCGATTATAGAACCTTTGGATGCAGGAGGCTCTGGATTCTGTCATGAAAGTTAAACCAGAAATACTTATGGGAGTTTTATGATAAGTGTGACGTAAGGCGTATTTCCTTGTCTATAATACCTTTCCCATAGAGTACTAAGTCTATGGAGGGGCCATAGACGGGCTCCCCCTTTCGCCAATTTTTTGCCCTTTGACCAGTTATACTGACCAGGTGCGCAGTAATAAAATTACCTTAGATTTCGTTGGTATCGTTTTGTGTCGCGAGACAGAGCTCTAGGGAAAGGCAATCTAGGACCTCAAACTTGCGGGAACATGGTGTTTCCAATCATTAATTATAATTATTATTTTAATTTGTATTTTAACATAATCATCATATAACGTAAAATCCGTTGCGACAATAAAACGACAGAAAAATACAGTGGTACAGGGGCTAGTACTAGACGTTTACCCCCCCCCCCTCGCCAAAAGTTGCAGAAAAAATTGTTCGGTGATTTACACGCAACACGTCCCTTTGGTATATATATACTCAAAGATCTGTCCACTTCTTGTAAACATACCTACTACCTAAATAAACAAATTCATTCACTTGCTCTAAATTTAAATCCTTTCACACAAATGTTACTACACTCCGTCCTTTCATCATCCTTTTTAAAATACTAGTACTTTTGATTTCAAATTATTAATTTTCATGAATAACTTCTCGCATTCTTCGTTCGAAAGTGCAACTAGGCTTTGTAGCTCTTGCTCCGAAGATGCAAATTTTAATACCGCATCATCGGCATATAAAAGACAGCAAACTCTAGTAGAACTCATTTCTAACCCAAAAGTAGGCCACACATTGTCCGGCATCGCACCAAAAATTTCCCATTCCGGCCGCAATCTAGGCGGACCATTTGTTATAAGAATTGGACGAATCTGTGGTCAGTTTTGGTGGACCGTAATTTGTAATTTGGTCAAACAACTATCGAGATATAGATTGAACAGACAAGGTGACATTACACAGCCCCTGTTTATCACCACAATGTATATAGCATTGTCCACCCACTCTAACAACGGTAGTACAGCCATGATATAATGATTGTACTGCCCCTATGAGTTTTTTATTCACTCCTTATTTCGCTAGCGTTAACAATAATTTCATTTTGCATAGGTTGTCATATGCTTTTCCCAAGTCTATGAATATCTGTCTGTATCTGTTTGTAATTTGTAAAATTGACGATTTCAAGGTACCTACCTAAGAAATTAATGATCTTTTGATTTGAATTTACTGTATGTCAACAGACAGCGTAACTAAAAGTCTCCCATAGTCTGTATAGTATTTACAAGTATACCTACTCAATAAACTCAATAATAATGTGACATAATTATATACAAGCGTGATGCAATTTTTTACTTTTAGATTTATTACAATTATTGTATAATTTATTAGATTGTAAATAGGTACTAATTATCTTCCTCACCGCGCCTAAAGAAGTTTCACTTCAAAAATAATTTACAAATAATATTCTTTTTTGTTGTTTTTTTATATACTTTGCGGTATGGCTGGTGTCACTGTGCCATTTAGGTAAGTATACAAGACAAGTGAAAAGTCTTTCATCAAAAGGAAGGTAGGTACTCTTTGAGTCTGTCACTTCCGTCATTACACTTTAGTTATGACAGGCCGGATTTATAATCTTTTTAATATAAATGGAATAAATAAACGTTCATTGTGCAAATTTTCAATTCTTAAATTCAATACTTTTTAAAGCATTTTCGATAACACTAAATTTTTTTTTCTCTCTCCGAATTTTGCCGCCCCTGGAAATTGGCCGCCCTGGGCACTGGCCCCTGTGGCCCCTAGTGTAAATCCAGGCCTGGTTATGACCGCAATTAGGAAGAAGGTAAGTGCCTTCCGACGAACGAACAAATTGATTTCTAGCATATTTTGAAGAATTCCACTTTGTTCCTGTGGGATTCAATGATTCTTCTTTCACAACAATTTTTTGAGTGTAGGAGAGGAAAGGTTCGAGTTCCAGTACTTTTTTCTGGAAATAAAATTTGTATAAATAAGTAGCAAAGTAGGTACTTTATTTATTGGTCAAAAGCGTACTTTTATTGAAAATACAAAATTAAAAACAAATGGTTTCGTAGAAGGATTATCTATACTTATTTATTACTCTGCTCCTTTGGGTCGTAGCGTGATGTTATTATAGCCTATAGCCTTCCTCAAGAGATGAACTATCAAATGCAAAAATTTTTTTTTCAAATCCGACTGGTTCCGATTCCGGAGATTAGCGCATTCAAACAAACAAACTCTTCAGCTTTTTAATCTTAGTATAGATAGATAAGTTCGTTGGTAAGCGCATCTTTTGAGAACGGTTGGACCGATTTTAAATTTTCGTAAAAGTTTGAATAAGCTTTTTTAAGAAAGAAAAATTTAAAAATTTAGGAAAAACTGAAAGTGCTCTTTTCTATGGGATTTTTGTATGAACTCAAAACCATAACAGGAGATGACAGTTAATATGAGCTCCACGAGCGAAGCCGGGGCGGAAAATTAGTATTAAAATAACAAAATCTAAATGATTTGTCAAGTTAAGATATGAACTTGAGAACTGACCGGTCAGGTTGACTGTTTTAGCGTTTAACGACGTAGATTTCTAGACCGCAGATGTATTATATATAACACTATAAATTACCTACTCAGTTGTTAGTAAGCCAAGACCTTGGTCGAATTACTTCGGAATGTCTGCTAACTTACTTAGGTATACTATACCGTAAAGGTAGGGAATGAACGTGTTTCCACATTCACTATTAGTAATATTTTTTTATAAAGTTAAAATACATTATTATCTTTCAAATACAATAAAAATCAAAGATATCGGTGCAGTATTTTTCGAGATATAGCATGGACAAAAGTAGCCCAGCCGCTAGTCTTACTTTGAAGTCTACGCCATGTGATTGCAATAATGGCGCTCTAGGCGACGGTTCCCAGATAACTGTCAACTTTGAGTTATTTTACATCGTGTGGAGGTTTTTTTTGGTATTCCATGATGACAATATTAACTTCAACTAAAATTAAAGTCTCATATGAATGGTAAAAAGGCTGTGTTAATTAATAAAATATTTTATTATTTATATTTATTTACTTGATCTTTAGGAAATCAATACACCTATGTTTTTCCAATAATATGCAGCTTACCTACCTATATTAAATGTCTTTGTATGCAGCACACCTAGTCATTATTACAATAAAAATCCACAATAAATAATACAATTTGTATGGCGTATGACAGTTTTGACAAAAAGTGAAGACAGAGGGTGTCGGGATAAAAAGGCACTTTTCTACCCCATTCCAAATTGATAAATTATATACAAACGTGAAGTTATGGTCGATTGTCCACGCTGTCCACCCTGTAGAAAGTATAAAATGTTTAAATGTTCTACGGTGACCCAGACATAGGCCGTGATAAAGTCAAAAACATGTCGCACAACTTTTATTTCTCCAACTGCAATTACTAACATATTATAAAACAACAGGATTATGTCCGCGGTTTTACCCGGCCGCGTGGCAAGAAAAAAATAAATAATCCCGTGGCTGTAATTTGCCCCTCCCGCGCCCGCTTTCGCGGTATAAAACGTAGTATATGTCATTCTCTGACCCGTAAACTACCACTGTACAAAAAATTGTTGGAATGAGTAATTTATACACATCCCTAAATCTACTGCACAACACTAAAACTAAAAGTGAACTGTCATCTCGGGTCTGTAAAAATTGCTCACATATAATTTATCACCGCCATGTTGCCCAAGCTAAAATGTAAAACTATAATTAATAAAAACTAAAATAAAACAACCAGTGCAAAGTAAAAGTGTATTTCTTTTTTCTCCGAACAATCAATATTAAAAACCCAACAAAAATCACGTCGATCCATGAAAAACAAATCTATCCCACAGGAACCATATATTTTTCCGGGATAAAAAGTAGCCTATGTGCTATTCCAGCCTATAATCTATCTCTGTGTCAAATTTTATCCAGATCCGTTCAGCCGTTCTGGCGTGATTGAGTAACAAACATACATCCATACAAACGCGTTTATAATATTAGTGGGATTAAATGTCTTTGGTGGGAAGTCTTCCGCTGCAGCGTCTGTCTAGCCTACCGCCATCTATTGACGAATAGCAGAAACCGGCTTCTTTAGGCGTGTTATGAATAAAATACCGCGATAAAGTTGGCATAGAACCCTAAACGCAGAGAGTAGTGAGTAAATGCTATTAATTGCTCCAATTATTATTAGATAAATATTTTGCAAGCCTATTTTTTTATAGTAGTAGTAGAATATTTTTAAATTTCATTGAATTCAGATTTTAGCAACTACGAGTAAGGAAAGTACTCGTAGTTTAGCAACCGTATTTATAATCACGCAATTTTATTTCCATTAATTATTTTCGTGCTAAATAAATTATTTTTGTATTATGCCAAAATATGCAAAATATAACTTCTAACAAGTACATACACAGAAAGAACATTATTCAAGCGGGCTTTCTGAAGGTATAACAGACTAAATAATCACTATAGTTTTATATAGCTTCAAAAGGCTTTTCCTTTGGGTATCAGACTTTTTAATAATGGCAAATAATTATATCTATCTATCATCACGCCTTTTATCCCAAGAGAGCTAGGTAGAGACAATCGAATACTACAGGATACAGGGCTCAGCTCATAAAAGAAATCATTATATGTGTATTAATTTCGCATAAATCTATAGAATAGATACTAACAGCGGAATAAAAAACAACTATGATAGTCAGAATATAAAACTCGTCAATTAAAATAACAAACAATTTAAAACAAGAGCTTTTTAATTAATTAAAAATTACGAACACTATAGTACACATCACTTAGCCAAAATGTTAACAAATAAAACTCATTACATGACAAAATTAAAAACTAATCTAAATTAAATTATAGCAAATCACAGTGATGATTAGAGAAAAACATTAGACAAGCTAATAAATAATGTCATTTGTAGCAATAAAACAATTACTCGATTTATTAAAAAAAATAAAACTTATAATCATAATTTGAAAAAAAAACAGTAAAAATTTACATTGAAGTAAAAAAATATTTTTATTAAATATTCGGCAGTGGGCGCCACTGGTAATACAATTTTGACCAATAGGCGACTAGGGAACAAAACTCAAAGCTAATTGTAGATGGCGCTCTAGGCGACGGTCCCCAGATAACTGTCAATTTTGTAGTTATTTGTCATCGTGGGGTTTGTTTTGATATTCTATTCTGACAATATTAACTACAACAAAAAATTAACTAAAGAAACGAAAGTCTCATATGAATGGTAAAAAGGCTGTGCTATTAGATAAAATATTTTATTATTTATATTTAGATGTTTAGGAAATTAATGTGCCTACACCTATGTTTTTGCAATAATTATTTGTAATGGCGTATGACAGTTTTGACAAAGAGTGAAGGAACCCTCGCCTAAAGCGCCCTCTGTCGGGATAAAAATGCAGTTTCCTGCCCCATTGAATAGACATATTATTAAAATCGTCCCAATGTCTTCATATTGAAAGTTTCATATAAATCAGAGACTTGGGTACAGACTCGAATACCAAAATTCTTCAGCCACATCACTCGCAATGGAGCGTCTACCAAAGTCGAGTCAAAGGCATGAGGTCACGCGGTCGGTCCGGGTGATGGACTGACCTGATTAGATCTGTGACGAAGTATTCCATCAATTAAGTTCCCGTGAGGCTGTCAGTCGTAGCCGGTGGAGTGAAATCGCAAGAGCGGCGGCAGTGTTTATTTATTATGTATTTAACGGTACGACTGAGAAAAAGAATTAATAAAATAAAACTACATGGACTACTGAGAAATATTCATATAAACTTATATACATAATCATTAGCATTTAAAAAAACGAGCGAGCCTTACAGTAGTCGCATATGATGTGTAACATCTGACATCTCACCTGACATCACTTTAGGTTAACCTGATGCGTTCTCCTTCACTATTTCCCTTTCTCTTTCTCGCCACACACACGGACACACTGTTGGCTGACAGTACCAACCTCTCGGAACATGGGTTGGTACTATCTGACGGCCAACTCAACCACCGCGCGCGATCATTGGTCAAATCAAAAAGCGCACGCTTCCCCGGCTTCCTGTTACACACTTCAGTTCCTTTTCACGAAATCACTCCCACAGATCGCAGGTAAGGTATCGAGGAAAGATGTTACACATCAAAAAGAATGTTAAAATTACGTATATTACGACTATTGGTATATTTAATGAAAGTCTTAAGATTGCGATTGCTGCAAAATTATTTTTGTTTTAATGAAACTAAATTTACATATAAAAACCGTCACTAAAATAGAACTTATTAGGTTCTGGTAACATAATAATATCCTTACAAAAAAAAACTTAAAATATTAAAACATTAATAAATTACTTACCAAATTAAGTACAGAGCTCTAAAAATGTGCTGGCTAAGTGTCAAAGTTACTTTGTTTTTAATTATTGCTCCATATTAGGCAAGAGTGGTATATTGTGATTCTAAAGACGCCTAACAACACCTACTACCCACAAAACCATTTAACCATAGAATAAATATTCGAGCGCGCTCTCTACAGTTCAGACCATAGATGTAGTATGCTGGCGCTCTACTAGATTGGTAATGTCGCGATTAAAAAAAGACCAAAAAATTTATACATCAGTGTGCGTGACAAATGTGTATTTCTGTAGATTTTTCATCTTAGAATTTTTTAACCATAATTAATCACGTCTATTAAACACTAAATTATACTTTAAAACAGGATATTTTCCAAAAATTACTACTGACGCTATGCTGTTACAGTTATTAAAAAAACGGTCTAGTCTGTCTCGCTTTAACATACGCGTATCTATGCGCTTTCTCTTTTGTATTGTCAATCTAGTAGAGCACCCGAGCGACTATACTAAATATATGGTGCAGACATAGTTCTGTCTTAGTCTTTCATATTGAATGACAGATATGTAGGAGAGTGATAAAATATAGTTTTTTTGTGGTAGGGCCCCTATTGTTTTTACAAGTAAATAATTATGAGTATCAGACTTATATTATGCAATATTACACGGTTATACCAAAGAAGTTTTATTTCAAACTAAGATAATTTTAAAATATCTGGTTAGCTTTTACGCCATTCCATTCCATTGAATGTCTCATAAATAGAAAATCATCTATTCTTATAAAACTTTCCATTCCACTACAACGCATTAACGAAAGCATTTTTTTTTCTTCAAAATATACACAAACTTCGTTCTTAAATCTAAACCAGTTCCTTCATTGATGAACTCATCATCACCGGTTGGAGAAATATTATGCATTGCTTTAGTAATATCAAGATTCATAGACTACCAAACCCAGTAGTAAAACTTAAGTTTTCTTAAGAATTAAACCGAACTTGTCTAGCAAACATATCCGCACACAAATCCGTAGTCTTCGCTGAGTCAGCTTTGTCACTTTCCGAATCCGTACTAAACTCAGACGTGGTCGCCGGAGATCTTCTACCGTTAATGCTACGTCGAGGGCCTACTTCTTTACTTAAAATCTGCTTAATCACATCATCCGCTTGGTTTTTCTGTTTATTCCTCAACTGCGTCGCGCGTTTCTTTATATCGGCCAGAAACCCTGTAGTCGGTGGTTCCTCATTGGACACATCAACATCATGGACTTCCTGTGATGTATTGCTGCTTTCCATAGAATTTCTGACTCCGAACGAATCTAAGGACTCTACGGACGCTCCAATACTCCTCAACGCTGACAGACCGTCAATTAAGAAGACTCCGAATTCATTTTCAAGAGGCGAACTTATTATTATTCCCCTAGAATTACATCCGATTAACGTAGGGTTCTTAATATCTATTGTGAGAGACCTCGGCGCCGAGCATTCCGTGCTAGTCGACGCCATAGAGTGATTGTCGCACGTGCACGGAGGCAGTCTATACGCTTCTTCGTTAATATAGCTAATCAGTACGCAATCTTTACCTATGGCGTACAGGAACGGACAAACGAAACACCAAGTGTGTACGCTCTCGCTCCACTTAGCGTCTTCAGAGCGCGTCCTTTTTCCATTAACGTCGACGAAGACTCCGCACTCGTTATAGCATATTAGTATTTCTAGAGGGTTTTCCTGGATTAGGAGCATCGCTTTTGGCGGGGTGTGCTTTTTGATGGCTGCTGCCACGGTAGGGTCATCCGTGGCGAACGGTTCTAATGCGCCGGACGGCAAAGAGACCCTGAGCAGTCTTTCTCCGGCTATGTAAAGATGGTTTCTAGTCAGTAGTAGCGCGTTGGGATGTTTGTCGATAGTAAAACTGCGAGCCGTCTTTAATTCTGATTGAGAAGCGTCGTACTTCAGCACGAACACTCGACGACCACTGGCGACAGTTGCGCATGCGTGCTCTGCGGAGTCGCCAGAAATAGTCTGCAAAAATAACGTATGTTTATAGAAAATCTGCTATGTGGCAGAGACAATGAATGCTGGTACATGTCGCGCAACGTAAGATGAGCACACCACACAATACCCACACTAAAATAGTTTTTGAACTATGAGAGACCGACCGATTTTCGGTTTCGGTTATTTTGGGCTAAAATATCGGCCGAAAAAATTTAGTGTTTTTGGCGCACGCACGCATCACACACACAAATTATAGATGTGTTGTTTTGCTCAACTTGCGCCGCGTGACCGGTACCAAGCGACCTATTAAATATTAAGTCGGGTCTTGTGAAAACCTTTGTCAAGATAGGAATGTCCTAACTTCCTTGGAGACTGTTTATCTAGACCCGATATGTGGACATTTACCAGGCATCCGATACTGGGTGCCTAGGGATCCGGCGGAAGACGGAGTATATATCATGAGGAGCGGATAGGGACTACCAGGGGACTTTCCGCTTATAAATCCGCACATGTAAGCCACCGAGACCGACGCGTTATATTTGAAAAATGCTTAGAAATACTATGAATTTTTTTTCTTCACCGGTTGCCTTACAGCTCCCGAAAGCGTGTTACGGTCCCAGGGTACCCAGCGGAAGACCACGTCTCCCTCTTTTAGACGATGGTTATTGTGAGGCTATACCTAAATTGTGGCCAGTTCTGTTGAGGTATATTTAGACGGAGCAGCCTCTAAGTGTGGTTTGTCGGATTATGTACAAAAGTTTTTAATTATAAAAAAACTTATTGGTACATCCGGGATTGAACCAGTGGTCTGTCTAGTTAATACCAGACGTCTTAACCACTGGGCCACAAACTCACCGTTTTTTATTTGTAACAAATAGATAAATACATAAATATACAAACCTCCATTAAAGTAATTTTATTATCGGGCATATTAGCCAAATGCATCTTCAACGCCGGCCTCAAAGTAGCCGCTCGCTTCAATGCCGACATGAATGTAGTCAGTGCCCCATGCAACACCCGTCCGTCAAGTAGCAGTACAACTCTGCCAGCGGCACTGCCCACTTTAGCCACGACTCCCACGACGGCGGTTTCTTCGTTATCGCCCTCTACGCAAGCCATGCGAACGGCGCCGTGTAGGGAGTGTAGACCGTCCATGCAACCTATTTTAAAGGATTTTTTATATTATTTTCACGTCGGGATCACCATAATTATCAATACAAATTTACTTGAATTAATTCCATACGAATGACAGCTATATATATAAAATTTACATTTGTGGCGGCACATCGCGTCGCGCCGATAGATGTCGCACCGTTAGTAACTCATTGAAACCTGTATCGCGCCATTGAAAATATTTAATAGATTGGCATATATGCAACTTTCCAACGATGTGCGTTGGGGAGTATTCCTTTTACTCATAGACGTTGGATTGTTCTATGTAGCCATTTCTATATTGGTGACCCCGTATGAACACGCCTGTATTCCTGACCCCGCATCCTATTTCCACTTCCCACTGACCAGACCGCCGGCCCGACATGACGACAGGTCATAATCACGACAGGTGATTCAGCCGCGATGCAGTCCACCACACAGTCCATCACTGCTGACAAAGCTAAAATGGATGTTGGTTTTCATACTGTATCGACCTCTGGTCTGGGAGGGGAGTCATGTGGCGGCACATCGCGTCGCGTCGATAGATGTCGCACCGTTACTAACTCATTGAAACCTGTATCGCGCCATTGAAAATATTTAATAGATTGGCATATATGCAACTTTCCAACGATGTGCGTTGGGGAGTATTCCTTTTACTCATAGACGTTGGATTGTTGTATGTAGCCATTTCTATACATTAAAAAAATGGATTGCTAAATGCCTATTGCAGTTTCAACCGCGTGGAAAACGAAATAAACATAATTTCTTCCAGCGGCGAAATTTTACTAACCAATCAAACACGCCATTGAGGCTGGACGAATTCTTCAAGAAGGCCATAGAAGGGTTTATTTGACTTATCACTTACATTACTAGTAAAATAAATTATAGTGATATTTACCAAGAGCCACGGCATCCTCAGCGAGCCACAGAGCAGCGTTAGGTGCGGACTTGTGTCGCAGTAGGTTCCTCGGTCGATACTCTAGAGTGCGGGGCGGGGGGAGGGACCGCAAGATCTTAGTGCGCTCCTCGACACTGTTACATATGGCGACCACTTGGGACTGGGTAGCGCCGTTTTCTAACTTTAACTGAAAATTAAGGGAAATAAATTATATTCAGGTGCGTCGGTGACCGAGTGGTTAAGACGTCTGGTATTAACTAGGTAGACCACGGGATCCCGGCCATGTACCAATAGGTTTTTAAAATAAAACTTAAATATACCACAACAGAACTGGTCAATCGTTAGGTATAGCCTTACAAATACCATCGACTAAACAAGGGAGACTTGGTCTTCCGCTGGGTACCCTGGAACCGTAACAAGGTTTCGGGAGCTGTAAAGCAACCCGTTAAGAAAAAAAAATATATATATTTTTGGAGAGACAGGTGATATAATATATTTTACTAGCGACCCGCTCTGGTTTCCCTTGTGAAATTTTAACATCCGATCCCGTTGACTTTACATTATTATGTTACTGCTTAGCTCCCAAAAGACGTGGCGTGATGTTTTATACACATAAACCTTCTTATTAATCTATCTAATCGCGCAAACAGTAACAAAATCGATTCGTTAGTTTTTGAGTCTACGGCACAAACAGACATACCAACATTCATTTTAGGGCTCCGAACATCCCCGATGAAAAACGGAAACATTTATAGGATCACTCATGTCTGTCCGTCTGTCACATCTTATTTATAATAAGATAGCTACTTAATATGTTTAGAATAATATATCAACATAATATGTCAACCTGTATGTATGTCATTATTATAATATGGGATTAGGGCTGTAACGGATAGGCCGTACAGGGTAATTAATTAGGTCAACGGGCGTGGACGGCCACTCATGCGCAGGCCGGCGACCATTTACGATATAGCACTCGTGGAGGCAGGACGTTTGCATAGTCTGTGTAATACATCACGGATAGTTTTAGCTAGTATTAAGTACAGTGGCACTGACGAAGCAAGCAGGTCGATTAGGTGGACATTATATTGATAGACAACAGTGCTGTCTTTAATTTATAGTAACCACATAGGATAGGTACCTGTCGAGTTAACTTTATAGACCTAGCGGTTGCACGGCCGCAGATATCTTATTAAGTTACAGGGCTATTTTAGTCTTATACAGAGCTATATCACTACAGCCAAATTAGGATTAGTATGTATATTTAAAAAAAGGTCTTTAGGTTAGGTTTTTAGAGAAATAACAATTGAAAAAATTCAAGAAAAACTAAAAGTGATTTTTGTATGAATTTAAGACCACAATAGAGGATGAAAGTTAATATGGGGGCTCCACGGCCGAATCAGTAAATAAATATAAATAATTAATTATAATCTCACATTGATAGATCTCTGCAAGTCGTCTATAGTCATAGATGGTGTTTGCACGACGGTCCCGTAAGCCACAGTCGCCTTCATCGGAGACTTGCCCGAGCGAGACAGCAACAGTGTACCGTTGTCGACCCGGGGCGTCACGTTCTCTCGTCTGCCGTCGCTCCTGCAATATTCTTGTGTTAAGGCCAGAGCAAAATACCTCAACAGAACTAAACGAATAGAATGTAGAATAGTCTATCTATCTATCTATCATCACGCCTTTCATCCCAAGAGGGGTAGGCAGAGACAATCGAATGCCATTTGTTACGATCCTGACATATCTCTTTTGCTTCTTTTATATTCATCTTACCTTTCATACATGCTCGGCGATTGTGTGTACTTTTAATATTTCCTTCGATCAACATATTTTTTATATGTTCAATAAAAGTACATCTAGGTCGTCCTCTGCTAGCATTTCCTTTCACTTCAGCCATATAAACCTTTTTAGTCAATCTTTCATCCTTCATTCTTTCAACGTGTCCAAACCAGCGTAAACTACTTTTCTTCATTTTTGTCACAACATCATCTTTTACTCCGCATTCTTCTCTAATGACATCGTTCCGGATGCGGTCAATACGCTTTATATCACACATTCTACGTAAAGACCGCATTTCCACTGCATTTATTTTACTTTCATGCCTCTTATTCCATACCCAAGTCTCGCTTCCATAAGTAAGTGATGGAACTAAAACAGCATTATGTATGTTCATTTTACTTTTAGTTGTTTTTTTTTTACATAAATAAATGTAGAATAGATAACTTTAAATGTCTGGGACCAACTTAAATACAACCACGTGACCTAACAACTTCACTCATACTTATTGTATACAGACTCGAAGCGTAATTATGTCATGTTGTCTACTTAGCGTCTTTCGTAAACGCGTCTGCCCATACCCTGTAGATAACGCTGAAATTAATGGCGGTTATGGCTAGTTGTTTTACGGATTTTTAATTATTTAAGTAGTTAAAATGCATATTAATATACCCCTTTTAGTAAATTTTATTATTTACCAAAGCAATTGCATCGAAGAGTCATTTCGCCCGTCCGGTGTGTCTATGCTCAACAATCTGAAAATGTATAAATTAATAAATTGTAGTTTAATGTCAAAATCTACATGACGCTTTAAGGCTGTCCCAGGTGTGCAAGATAGCTAGCAACAAAGCTTCATTTGCGTGTATTAAAAAAATCAAGCTATGTTTTTGGCGGACAGTTAATAGTATTCCAAAAGAATAATAATCTGAATTTAATTACATTTAATTTACAATTTTAAACATAAGTGTATAGAAATGGCTATACACACAACAATCCAACGTTTGCGAGTAAAAGAGAATACTCCCCAACGCATGTCGCTGGAAGTTGCATATATGCCAATTTATTAATTATTCTGAGCAGCGCGATACAGGTTTCAGTATTGAGACAGTGGCGCCATGTATCGATGAGGCGCCACATGTGATTAGGATTTGCTGTATTGTATAAAAAAGAAATTAAAAATACATTTTGTTACTTTTATTATTATGTATAAACTGGAATAAAACCTTACCCATTGTTTTTTTTTACAGACTGCGCCCTTTTTGGAGTTTGTTCGTAACTGTTGAAATAAAAATTTCATAAAATTAACAAAGCGAGTCAAAACTATCTTGTAAAATATGAAAGTATTAGGGTTTTAATGGGAATTTATAAGAAATCTGTGAATTCCGCAAGATTTAGCGTGTTTTTAAAATTTGTTCAGTGTATGGAAAAGTCAAATTGCAGAATTAATTTTGTTGACACTCCTCTTAGTAAAAAGTACTTGTAAGTGTCTGTACTTCTTTCACGTCAAATCGAGGGGGGGGGGGATGGGTCATAAGCTTCGTGACGTCACGTGTATAAAAGTTGTATGTGGACGTTACCTTATATCAGAATTGGCTAGACGAGCGCGCAGTCTTTCTACTTCTTCTCGTAATTCCCTAAAACAATAATTTATTTTATTATTAGTCAATGTCATCAGTAATAGGGCCCACACATTACACATCTTGCTGTGCGTCCGAGCATACACAAGTCGAGGAGTAACCAATGCTGAGCGAAAGGAACATATATTTTTTTTATTGATTGAAGGCAATATTAAAAGTAGGTAGACACAATCACCTGTCATACATGCTTGACAGGTATGAAATATAAAAGAAGCGAAACATGTAAGTCAGGATCGTAGCAAATGACATTCGATTGCCTCTGCCTACACCTCTTGGATAAAATAGACATGTATTAGTTTCGGCCGGCTACCAACCTATTAGCCTTCCTCAACGGCGGCGACGCGATTGGCGTCCTCCTGCCCTTATTGCCAAACAGTTTATTGCTGAGCGAGCTGCACTTCTTCCTGTTGGCTTCCTCAACTTTGGCCTGCAGGAAGTCTATGAGTTTAGCTTGTTGCCGGAGCGTAGCATCCGCTTTAGTCTCGCGTGTTCGCCACCACGCGGACGCGGCCTCCGATGTCTCTCTGACGGCGGCGATTTCTTCCTGAAAACGAAGTAGGTAGGATTCTACGTCATGTCATGGCGACCAACGCACGCGTTTCGTCGTGACATGATAGGGAATCCAGTTTAATCCTGTTCGCGCTGTGATAGTTGTGATTAGGCAGCGATTAATAGGGCATATCACGGTCGGCGGGAACTAAAGTATTTTCTTTTAGAAGAATTGTAACTATTTAAATGTTTAATAAAAATGTTTGATAATATTCAGTATAATGATTACCGCAGACAAAATCTAGTTAAGTAGTATGATTCTACCAGTTGGAGCATAAGAATATGGTACTTCAACTCAGCACGAGTCGTAAGTGTTGTGATGCGGGAGGTAAGAACGGTTCTCCTACTCAACTCTAATGGCTAACCTAATCCAGGAGCCCGAGGGAAGCTGCAATACCCTGATCCGTCGCCCTCGAAGAGATCGGCAAAGATTTGTTAGGTTAATACAGTGGGAGAAGGACTCACCTGGGACAGGCACACCGGCTCGCTTGCACTAATTAACACTTCGACGCACTTTGTTTTGGTTGTTCAGTTAGCTTATTTTATATAATTTTAAACCTCGAGACAAGTGCACACGACGTTACAGGCGGTGATTGGTTGCTCACACACCGTCATGGGTTTGTGGACATTGGATTGGTTAAGTGGAGAGGGGCACATTTTATATGAGTGTACCACTATTTTGGTCGCGCTACCATTGTCCCGGTGAAATAGAGACCTGAGTCAGAGACGAAGTAACGTCCCCACACGTACCTGAGCGTCAGCCAACTGCGCTTTAGTCTTCAACAATAGCGCGTGTTGCTCGTGCGAGGCAGACCGGAGCTGCGCGCACTCCTCCTGCAGACTGCGGAGACGCGCGGCGGCCGATGTCAGCGCACCCTCGGCGGCACCGCGCGCACTATCGCAGTCGCATAACTGCATCTCTAGCTCCGAGATTCGCACTTCGCGACTCTCTAGGCGCTCCTGTAATTGACATTTTTATTAGTGAACTTCCAAGATATAATTATGTGATATCTTGAAAAATTGGCAATAAAAATAGAAAAAACGTTTGTTTTCTTTTCATTACAATATAATGTATGTAGTT
Source organism: Nemapogon koenigi (assembly GCA_963924495.1). Classification (NCBI taxonomy): domain Eukaryota; kingdom Metazoa; phylum Arthropoda; class Insecta; order Lepidoptera; family Tineidae; genus Nemapogon; species Nemapogon koenigi. The sequence goes on from OZ004648.1 coordinate 9,195,638, forward strand.
TGTAAAATAAATAATATAGTTTTTAACTGTTTTAGTTTATAAGTTAAGTTAAGTTTATAGTGTTATAGCAACTTCTATTGTAGCCCAATCGGTAATTCTTCTCCGGATTTTGTTGCAAATGCTGCTATATCTTACGGAACCCTAACTATTTAAATAAAGTATATAGCCTATATTAAATTGATTAATAACAAAACAGGAAAAGAAGTTTCTATATAACCTCATTACAATTCGATTTTAGTCTTTATGTTTACTACATAGAGATGAAATTTAGATGTATTGCCTCGATATCAGCAATTTACGTCACATTATGCATCTCTTTTTTTGTCCATGTCTCTTTATAAATATGTGAGCAAGATGGACTACTATTAAAATCGATAAGATAACCAAGGATAAGATAAGATAGACCAAGATTTACGTACCAGAAACATGAAGAAGTACGACTTCTCAACAAAACCTGTCTTGCGATAATGCACAAAACAGACTTCAGCAACTCAAGTATTGTACAAAAAATATTAGAAATAGCAAGTTCTTGTTAATGGATCCATAAAGTATGTGAAATTATCTTTATTCAAAATGTAAAAAAAATACATTAGTAAATGTATTAAGAGAACTCGAGTGGCAAAGTTGGTTGAAAATATGCGTTAAATTGTTGACTTTCAGGGCTTTATAAAACCTAGGTGTAGCTGATATTGACATATTTTATACATTTAGTATAAAGATAATTTCATATACATTTAGGATCCATTAACTAGAACTTGCTATTTTTAATAAGTTTTGTACAATACTTGAGTTGCTGAAATCCGTTTTTGTATGGGATAAAAATCATGAGGCGGTCCCTTAAGATCAAAACTAATAAGTCACTTATGCAAGTGTATAGTACATCTATACAACGTCAACATACCTTAAGCAAATTAAGTTGGCACTCATTATGAGTAGCTATCTCCCGCGCGTTGTCACCCTGCCTCGTCAACAACTCGGCAGTAGCGCGCCCCTCGCTCGCAGACTGTTCCGCGTCGGCAAGTCGTGTCCTACACGCGTTCAACTCCTCCCTCATTCTGGATACTTCGCTCTGAAATTATGGATAACAAATTTTAAAATAATCAATGCCACTGTTTAGTTAGGGATTTTTCAGTAGAGTAGGTAGACTCAAAAATGCCTTTGAATGACTTCAGGTTGTACTATCAGGAGCAGAATTGCAAGGACCACTTGAAAAAAAAATTAGCTTGACACTTTAAAATTACATGAAAACGAAAACTATGTCAGTTGTGATTTGATCTGATTGGTTCATATCTATTTGAATGTCATTGAGCTTGAATGTGCAAGCTAATATAGCCTTACGGGGTCCTACCAACGCTGCTCTACATAACCAAAAATTAACAACATATGCTTCCTTTTAGTGTTTAATTCTCCATGTTAATCGGTGATTTGCCAATGTCAAGTTTTATAGCCGTTATAATATGAATATGCCGATTAATCGGTAGCTAAGATGATCCCGCTGACCGTGATATGTTATATTAATCACAGACTATCACAACTATCACAGTGCGGGCGGGATTAAACCGGAACGCGTGCGTCGGTCTCCATGACATGACGTAGAATCATTTTCGTTTCTAATACATTTGGCGCCATCTGGTGGCTGACATGCGTATGACAACTAGTGACAGTTTCCATCGCCCACGAAAGAGACGTTGTTCTACAAAACGCTCAGGGATGTTGCAGACGTCTGCATCCGCATTCGTAATGGCAGAACCTTGACATTTAAGTATACGCCAAATGATCACTTTTCGTCTTTGAGTATATACCAATGAAGATGTGAAGCGGTAAGTCACTGAACCTTTTTTCAGTTACTTTACTAACCCCCGTTCCACAGTATTTTTCTGTCCGTTTTATTACCGAATTTACTTTATACGGAGATTATATTAAAATACAAATTATAAAATAATGATACGAAACACTATGAGCAAATTTTCATATTTAAATCCCATGTTTAATTGGGGTCGGCTCTCCTAATCGCTTTTCGCCAGCTCGATCTATTCCTGTGGGGTTAGCATACATTTTGACAGCGACACTTTCGTTTCGGTCGAATGGCCTTGAACAGGCCAAAACGTTCATGTCCAACAAGGACCGGCCAGAGATAGCCCGGGGCCGAGAGGTCCGGCCCAACAATGTGCGGGAAAATTCTGTGTACTTGTCTTTGTCCGGCCAAGCAAATTGCTCGGCATTCTTGTGCAGGGCATGCCCGGTCCGGGCTATCTCTGGCCGGTCCTTGTTGGACATGAACGTTTTGGCCTGTTCAAGGCCATTCGACCGAAACGAAAGTGTCGCTGTCAAAATGTATGCTAACTCGGCGGGTCGTCCGTGGGTCCAGTTCAAGGTATTTGAGTTCATTATTGATTGCTGAAAGCCATCTGCCGCGGCGTCTCGGTCCTGACTCAATGTCCAACACTTTCCGGGTAGTCTTCGGGCCATCTCATCACTTGTCCATACCAATTCCTCCTCCAACTCCTTATTCTTAGTACTGTACGTAATAGGGTGGCTGGTAAGTTAGCTTCGTCATATTGTTGTGTCCTAGTGGCGCTAGTGTCGCTATTAATTATTCGGTAACACGGAAGTGCGGTGCTGTTGCGGAAAAATAACTAAAATATAATTACCTCCAAGTCGTTGTTCTTGACTTCGTGTATATCAGCCAACTTCTCCAGGTCGGTCAGTTGTTCCTCCAGAAGCGAGCACGCTTCCTGGAGGGCCTTGTTGTTCTGGAATAGAAACGGTCGCAACTCTAGTTAGGCTATTACTTTAAACACTGTTTTTTTTTTAGGAACCACAGTTTTGGACCTACAGGCGGCTTTCTTTTATTGTGTGAAAATTTGTAGTTATAGTCAGACTGAGACATATATAATGTCTCAGTCAAAATCTAATACTAAAAAATAACATAATATATATAATAGTCTACTGCAGGAAATATTCACCAAATGAAAGTGTGCTTGCAACGCCGCCACCGACTGCACTGTAGAGAAGCATCGTCCTTCTAACAGATCGTTAACGAGCGAGTGTAGTATACAGTGCCCCCACCCGGATAGTGGCGGTTTGTACAACAACCGGAAACCGGGAGCGGCGGCTTTAAGGAACCACGGTTTGGGACGAATGGGCGGCTTCTCCTTGTTGTGTTTGCGGTAAACTTTGTCAATCTTCGTTTGGTGATTGTCGGCCATTTTGTTTTTCTCGAATTTATTCTTAATATTCGATAAAATATACACTAGATAACTGGTCACATATATGCATATAAACAAAGCTTGAAATTGGGTACCTACTAATGTGTCGAAGATCTTAATCAGTCTATTTGTATGAGAAATTACTTGATTTACATTAAAATAATACAGCACAGAACTTAAGTGAGTTCAGTTGTGATACTGTCTCGATTGTGATAAATTCATATGCCGTGCCCCTAGAACTCAATGAAAACAAATGAGACATACTGTTTATACAATAAAAGATAAATAAACTATTGTGTATACAAAACATACGCGCGCATTGTTCCTCTATTTGTATTACGATTGTTATTTTCTTCATTCATCTCATCTTGATAATCAAAACAAGGATAAATAACAGAGACGCATTTTAGCAACTACATACTTCTTACTAACATAGATGCAGTTAGCTTTTGATATTTATTATTTATGGTTATTAAAAAAAATATTTACGGTAAAGCGGAAATCCTATATGTAATTGGTTTCGTTGTGATATGTCTGTCTGTCACCGGTCATTATATCGCAAAGTACTTTGAGGTTTGAATTTTAGAAATATTTTAGTATGGGTGTCCGACTCGCACTGTCGGTTTTTATTTCCATCATTAAGTGGGATTTGATAAAGCATTCTTTGAGCATTTGAAAACTGACTTTCTGTTTCGTCAAAATAGTGTAAACAAAATTAGGTCGATTTTTTTAGTCATTGCTATATGTAAAACCAGGTGCCACGCCGCGTCTTGTCACTCCGAAACTACTAAATAGATTTAGTTGCGGTTTTCACGATTAGAAAGATTAGATAAAACGGTGTTTAACAAGTGTTTAATCACTCTCTTACAAATCTGTCATTCAATATGAAAGACTAGACAGAACTATGTTTAAAGTAAACACTGGTTAAACACTGATTTGTAGTATGGGAGATCACGTTATGGAACTGATTAATAACAGTATTAGTGAAATCGGGAAAAAGGGCGCACTTTCATGGCATATATAATATATGTCTTTAATAAGTAAGAACCAACATACTTATTTCTTATTTATAATTGAAATTACGTATTTGTGTAGGTATTTAAATTGTCGTAAACTGATACTTACAGTACTCGTGCGAATAAAACTAAAATTAATGATTACCTTTTTCTCACTTTCTCAACAATATCGCTGTCACAAGCAACTTAGTTACTCACTCTTCAAATTATCTCTGTGCAAAAAATCACGACAAAGGTTTGTTCGCATTCGCATTTTATCTATCTATCTATCATCACGCCTTAGAGGGGTAGGCAGAGACAATCGAATGCCATTTGTTACGATCCTGACATACCTCTTTCGCTTCTTTTATATTCATCATACCTTTCATACATGCTCGGCGATTGTGTGTACTTTTAACATTTCCATCGATCAATACATCTTCTGCCAAGACTAAAAAACTACTTTTTACATCACAGATTTTTTAACAATGTATAATATTATGACCACGGATTTTTCTCTAAAAACCAACCAACCTGAGTAAGTTGGTTGACACTGGCCCGTAGTTCAGCCGCCTCGTCTCTCAACTGCGCTCGCTCCCTGTTAGCGAGCTCCTCTTGAGTCTCGGAGTGGATGCGTCTCTTCTCGGAATACTGCAGCTCACTCTTCAACTTTCTGATGTCGTTGCGGGACCTGGATATCATAACGTTAAATTTTATAAAAGTGACAAGATTTTATCCCCAAGTATTTCCGGTATAAAAGTAGATTAATTCACTTCCCGGTTGCTCTGTTCAAGGACAAACAAACATACTTAATTATTATTACTTATTATTTTGACTAGTAACAATTCTGTCAACAGCTAAACGTAGTATGCGGTACTACAAGAAGTGCACACTGATTGTTCATTGTCCTAGACAATATTATTGTAAACTATTATGTTTATGTTGTATTAGAGAAAAGACGAGGGGAGTGGTCCATTACCTATCAACTTCAGCCTCCAAAGTGTCATTCGTCTTCTGAACTGTAGTAAATTTAGTTTTAATCAATGACAATTCCTCTTTCTGCGCTTGCGCTTCCGGTTTCAGAGCGTTCAACTCAGTTTGCAACGCCTTAGCTTTTTCTACAGCAGCTTTTTTAGCTTCCACTGCCGCAGTCACGCGATCTTCCAGCCTTTTGATGTCGCGCGCCGCGGCCTTAACTTCAGATGTCAGTTCAGTAACTTCGCGCTCCTGTATTTCACAAAATGAAACATTGCTTTTATGAGAAAAACTGCACATAGAAATTGTTAAACATTGTTGTAATTGTTAGAGTCAAAATATAACTAATGTTTGCACACCTGCTTGCAGGTTAAATACATGTACATACTCACCATAATTTTAGAACCTATACTGTATTCTTGCAAATAAAACATTTCAATTTGAATACAAATCAGCAGGTGAACAAAAAACTGCGGCGGATAGTGGTCTTTCTTCTTTCTCCTAGGATACGAATTTCGCGAGTGTATATCACATGCATGGTTTCGTAAAGTTTAATATATAGGTACCTATTATATATAAAGCTCAAGAGTTCGTATGTTCCTCATTTAGCCAATGATTTTTTTGAGGCTATACCTAACGAGTGGCCAGCTCTGTTGAGATATATACTTTGTCTTCCACTGGGTACCCTGGGGTCGGCAACGGTTTCGGGAGCCGTAAGGCAACCCGTGAAGAATAAAAAAAAAAGAGTTCGTATGTTTCAACACGCTAATCTCAGGAACTCTGCCCGATTTGTAAAAATAGAGCCAAAAAAAAGAGCCCTATGATTGAAGAATGTTATATGCTATATAAAACATCCACGCTACGACCTAAAGGTGCGAAACAGTATAAACGTCACCAATCAAAAAGCTAGTTTTATATAACGATTCAGTTAGGGACAAGGCTTACCTTGCGCCATTTCTCTAAATTGGCCGTCCTTGTTTCCTGCTTTAAGGCAGCTACTTCTTCAATACGAGCCTGGAAAAAATACAAGAAATTCTATCAAAATAAAGTTTTCAATAACATTTTTCCACTAGAATAGAATTATTAAAACGCATAGTAAAACAAACAGTAGTGCCAATGGATTCATAATCAATTTTCTTCCTTTATCTAATTGTATCGTGATCCATCCAAGTATCCAATCGGCTAAATGAGGAATACTTGTCTTCATAAGGTAACCAAAATTATAATAACCTGAAGTTGTGTCTCGATTTTCTGCAGTTGCTCCTTTAGAAGCACAACCTGCGAGTTGCTAGATTCAACGTCGTGATTGCTCTCTGTGTCGCTAATCACCTCCAACTTGGCACTGTTCGTGTCCCTCGTTTCTAACGCTCTAACCTCTCTTTCTAGCTGTCTCACGAGATGTTCTAGAATGTTGACCTGAAATAATAATACGGTTTAAAATTGAAAGTAGCCATAGGATACCCTAGGTTTACGACATCGATTAGGATGACGGACTTAGATTTAAATTTATTTCAAAGTATTGCATAACTATAGGCGGCGGTTCGTAAATTTTTGGACGAGAATTGAGAGTGAAATTTCCAGGACGCGTCACGTTTACGCACATTTCGTTACATGAGAGAGAAGAAAGATATAACGTAGAGAGGAGGAAGAGAGCTATACATTGTATACCTAAAGCCTCTTATACACAGTGGACCATTATGGCCCAGACAAGGTCATTTCCAGTGTGTAAACGGGCTAAAAAATTGTATCAATAATGACGCGCAATTTTTTTAACCTTTTTCGACTGATTTTACAATTTAGTATGCGACGGCCAATGGGCACGCGATAGGTTAATATTATAGAAATTTTCTAACTAAACCAATAAACGTGAGAAAACGTTAACTTCCAAGGAAACTACCATCCGGCTCGAAGAACCAACACAAGTGTGAGAAGATGAAGGAAGTCAAATCTTCGATACCTTTTCCCTGTGCCTAGTATCGGAGGTGAGAGCTTCAGCAATCTTAGTCTCGGAGATCTCGAGACGCTCCTTCAGACGAGACTCGGTGCGCGCTCGCTGCTCCTCCATTGCTACTTCTCGCAAACTGGCCTCCTCTATTGATCTCTGCAGTTCCTGTTAACAATTACCACAAAAAAAAGTCAAAATATTCTAGGATCTATATTCCTGTAGCCGGCTGTGACATTCGACATATATGTACACGGGTGAAAACAGGAATTTATTCAATTTTCAATAACTAATTTAATTTAAAAAAAATCTTAGACAATATTTTAGACCTGTATTTGTGTATTCAAGGTGGCCGATTTAATTTTCTCTTGTGTGAGTTGTGTTTTCAAATCAATCACGTCTTGTGACAAAGTTTCGCTTCGTCGCAACTTATCAGTGCTAACAACCTGTATATAAAAAAACACATTAATTATTATAGAAAAAAAAAACTACTAAATTGCAGTGATAAAAATAAACATTTTGATTGTGAATGAAACAAAATGGCTGCTGACGTCAGCCATATTGAAATAACCGCCCGCGCCATCTTGTAATCCTTCTTTCACGACAAAACAGAGCAACGGATCGACGTGATTGTTTTGTACATAAACAATTGGGAGGGCCGGTAACATAGGCTTACTTTTTATCCCGGAAAGATAAATTCTTATCATATTTCAAAAATCTCAACGGGTGTAGCTAGGGCAGAATATCTTATACAATTTAAGAAACAAAATTAGATAGATATCTCTTTAAACATAGGTGCGTCGGTGGCAGAGTGGTAAAGAGGTCTGGTATATTAAAAACTTATGTACATAATCCGACAAACCACATTTAGAGACTTTTCCATCTAAATACCTCAACAGAACTGGCTACTCGTTACGTATAGCCTCACAAATACCATCGGCTAAAAGAGGGAAACTTGGTCTTCCGCTACCTGAGCTTTTTCTAGTTGCTTCGACATCTGTTCCAGCTCAGTTTTCATAGTGTTGTTCTGGTGCTCCAGCTCCACTATCCGTTTCTCTGCCTCCAGTTTGGCTCGCGACTCTTTCATAGCATTAGATTCAGCTACCGCCAACTTGCAAGCTGCCTCCTTGGCTTCTATAGTGCCTCCGGTGAGGGTTTGGCGTCTCAGTGCTCGCTCTTTAGCTATAGAGTCCTGTCAATTGTAAAATATATATTAAATAATCTTTATTGATGGTTGTGGAGATTGCTACTTTACTTATAATTAACACACGTACACACATGCATGATAGTGCACACGTATAGGCACCTAAGGTATGGAATAAGAAGCATGAAAGTAAGATGAAGGCAAACGGAACTATGTCATTAGAGAAGAATGCGGAATGAAAGATGATGTTGTGGTTAAAATGAAGTAGTAGTTTACGCTGGTTTGGACACGTTGAAATAATGAAGTACGAAAGATTTGACAAAAAAAGGTTTATATGGCAGAAACCTAAGGAAAATGCGGGCAGAGGACGACTTAGGTATACTTTTATTTAACATAATGTATGATATATTATTTATTTTGTTTTTGCAACAAAGATTACATGATTAAAACTACATGGTTTCAGTAATTTGTTAACAATTGATAATGCTTTACTGAAGCCTTCCTACAATCCTTGCACTTACGGGATTATTTTTTTTAAACAATAATCAACATCTATTACTACAATCTACAAATTCTAGCTTCGTAGTCATCTACCACTTACTATGGCCCGAACATTAATCTCTGTCAGTCGCCTGTGTCGAAGCTCATGCACATGCTCTATTATATCCTGGTGGGAGAAATTTATACTTTAGATATTTGTATTAAGTGATTCACAATTTTTACCTACAAAATTGTAAAACCATATTAGAAATCAATGGATTGTCATTATAAAGCTGGAGAACTTGTATTGGCTTTAACACATGGAATTTTTAAGTACATAAACAGGACTGGCCAGTCGTTATGTATAGCCTCACAATTACCATCGGCTAAAAGAGGAAGACTTAGTCTTCCGCTGGGTACCCTGGGACCAATAACAACGGTTCCAGGAACCATTAAGCAACCCGTGATGCAGAAACAAATTAAAAACAAATTGTTAAAGTACCTTTGCCAAGCTGTAGATGCCAGTTCTGAGAAGTTCTACATAATTATTCAATTAATGTAATTTTACTTTTAAATCGACAATCTCCTACGCAAAATATACACACCAAAGCATGCCACCCTATTTAAATGCATTTATAACATTAGACCTTAAAAATACGGCGATTGGACTTCTCGTTGCACTCACTCATACACTTAACACCAGGCGATGTTAGTGTCATGTCTTACAATAAAAAAAACACAAATATTATTTGTTCACAACCAGCATTCGGCTGCCCGAGCATGACGCGCGCGGTTTTCTCTACCGCGAGATAGTCTACTCTACAGGGTCAGAGGTAATTGTTGTGAAATGGTTTCTTTTATTTATTTACTAACCTAACCTAACCTACCTACCTTACTTGGTGACCATTTATCCATTACTTGGTGACCATTTATCCATTTTAGAAACCAAATAAAATATTAGTACAAGGCGTGCGATTTTTCTGATGTTTTTTCTATTATTACCCCTATTGTTACTATGCCAACCTTTGTTAAAATAATTGAATTGATTGTCAATGAAAATAATCAAGAATAAATACATCATATTATTATAAATGTTTAATTTAAATAAACCCTAGTAATCTTCTAACGAATTCTAAGACGGCTAGCAGTTTTTCTACAGTAATGCCCCACTAGAGGCAAAGCAGGACAAAGTGACGCGACTATCTGCGTCTTTCTAACGATGTGGACTATAATCTGTTAAGATCTTTGAGTATTTACCAAAGGAGACGTGAAGCGTTTAAATCACCGAACAATTTTTTCTGCCACTTTTGGCGGGGGAGGGAGGTAAACATCTAGTACTAGCCCCTGCATCACTGTATTTTTCTGTCGTTTTATTGTCGCAACGGATTTTACGTTATATGATGATTATGTTAAAATACAAACATAATAATTATAATTAATGATTGGAAACACTAAGTTTGACCCCCTAGATCGCCTTTCCCGTTTAAAACATCACAATTAACTATTTTCCTAGAGCTCTGTCTCGCGACACAAAACGATACCAACGACATCTAAGGTAACTTATTGGTCAGTATAACTGGTCAAAGGGGAAAAAATTGGCGAAAGGGGGAGCCCGTCTATGGCCCCTCCATAGGTTTAACTCTAACGGTTAAGATTCACCCGCCACAGAAAAAAAGCTATTGATTTTAATATTTTTTACCTTATAGTGAGCCTGCTGTTTCCTCGCAAGATCCGCTGCCGCATTAGCTCGCTCGCACTCCGCTTCCAAATCTTTAACCCGAGTCTCCCATGTTCGTAACTGTTCTTTGAGGGTGTTCCTCTCGCATTGCAACTCTTCTCTCTTGGTGTAGGCCGCCTTAAGTTCGGTGTTGTTTCTTTCTTTAGCCGAGTTGAGTAGCTCGGTGTTGGTGCGCTCTATGATCCGTCGCTTCTCGCGTTCCGCGTCCACATCTCTCTCTAAGCGCCTGTATGTGCAATAGCAGTGTTCAATTTAGTTATTAAAAGTTGTGAACTTTTTTGTAGATTATTTATTTCTACACAATCACTCCCTAAATTATTTTGATATATCTCTAGCGCGTAGCAAATGATTCCTCTTCTTCGTAAAAGACGTTACATTAAAAAAATCAAATATTAATTAACATTTTTAAAGATTATTTACTAAATAAGAAAAGTTTAGAAAACTTTACCTATTGGCGGCACTAAGCTCCGTGATCTCCTTCTGCAGCGCGTGCTTGTCAGTGTCGCCGTCTATTTGCGCGCGCGCCGTCTCCTCTCGGTGCGCCGCGACCTCAGCCTCGAGCGCGGCCACTCTACTCTGCAGCCGTGACACCTCGCGACCTCGCGACGCCGCCAACTTCTCTGCAGACCTGGAAAATATACAGAATGTATTGCAATGTTGTCAGCAGCAGTTAAATATGACCAGTCTTGAAACAAAGTGAATCGTGGGTTGATATTTGTATTGAGAAAAACTAGTGGGCGCCATTTTGATGGACGAATAGTTATTTATAACGGGTTCTTATTTATTTTAGGAATTGGTAAACTTAATCAAAAATGTAGCAAAAAAGCGTCTTAGTCAATAATAGAAAAATCATATTTTTAAATTATAATTTATGGTTATCGCTGAAAAGGCTAAACCTTTTATTTCGGCGATTAATAATTTTTTCCGTATTAATATAAAAGTTTTATAAATCAATTTAGGATTCACTGGTTGAGTAACATTCAAAATAATTTTCTTTGTAGTTTCATTCGATATCTTAAAACGAATTGAAAGATATGGAACGTTACAGAATTTGCGTCACTTGATCCAGAAGTCAGAAAATACAAAATGTGATAAAAAGTAAGTCCAACACCAGTACATTTTGACAGTTTTCATGAAAGCAAAATAAATCATACTTGTACGAGGCCATGTCTATGGCGGTGCAATCATGGGACATGCTGAAGGTCGTTGAATGCTCCTCATTACTCTCGGGGCAGATGTATGAAAATCCTGAAAAATGTTAATGAGATTATTGCAAAATATACTGACTGCATAAATTTAGAGCGATGTGAAAAATCGGATGAAAAATTTATCAGGGTGGTTGAGGTATTTAAGAGTCCTCAGTCACTACTTCTACCAAATGCCTTTTTACGTGGGGAAATCCTGCATGGATGGAAATCCTCTTGCGGGTAAGAGGACGGGTTTAGTCGGTACCACGGGGGCGCGTGAGCTTCTTCAAATGACCTCATATTAAAGAACACAACATAGACGCTACGGGGTGTACCACTGCTGCGCCTTCAACCTTGGTCCCCGTTGCTACCCCACTGGCTTAATTTTTTTTAATCAAAATCAATAACTTACCAATAAAAGGCACATGAGCAGCGAACGGTGTCCTTGTACGGAACGGCAACGCGTCCGGGGGACTCGGCTCGCGACACATCTCCGGGAAGTGGCTCGCGTCTTCCGGCCCGCGGACTATGGGCACCCACGGCGGAACCTAAAGGAACCATATAATTTTATTTACTAACTAGACGTAGATATCTAGCGAACATAATATCATACTTATCACTTTATATTATAAAACAAAGCTGCGTCTGTGACATTCTCACGCAAAAACTAGTGAACGGATTTTGTTGCGAATTTCACTATTAGATAGGTTGATTCACCGGGAACGTTTACGAGTATCAAACATGGATCTATCATGCTTAGAAGCTGAGCATTAACAGTATATGTGAATCAAGTCGGGGAAAAAGTTAGCTCCAGCGAGTTTTCATGGCATATGCTGTCTAATCCGTCAGAGATATAAGAAAATGATTTAGGAAAGAATTATGTAGAATAAAATTATCTACAAAAAAGCGTATTTGTGTAGGTATTCAAATTGTTGGAAACCCATATTGTACCCGTGAGAAGCCGGGGGCGGGGTTGCTGGTATGTATTATAAATGCGACAATGAGTTTGTTGTTTCAGAATTCAATTGTAATAAATAAAATCAAAAAAAAATATTTTATTGTCATGTGGCGGCACATCGCGTCGATAAATGTCGCACCGTTACTAACTCATTGAAACCTGTATCGCGCCATTGAAAATATTTAATAGATTGGCATATATACAACTTTCCAACGATGTGCGTTGGGGAGTATTCCTTTTACTCATACTCGTTGAATTGTTGTATGTATTGCCATTTCTATAGTCATTTCATTATTAAACAGCGCGTTTTATCCCTACCATCCCCTACCACTGTTGCTCAGGCGACAAGATCCGTGTCTCCAACTAACCTGATCTCTAATGCTATGCGGCGACAGATGCTTCAAAGCCGGATGCTGCAACGTATCCAGGTAGTGGAATCTCTTCGACGGCTGAACTCTCAGCAGGCCGGCTACTAACGATCGCCATTCAGCGGAGGGGCCGGCCGGCAGCGGATCGAATGGAGGCTCCGGGTGCGCTGGAAATAAGTTCACATAATTAAGAACGATACTGAAAGAATACTTGGTCAACATAATAGTTCCGTCCAGCACACCGCGGAATCTTTCGCTATATGAAGCGGGTTTGGACACGTTGAAAGAATGAAGGATGAAAGATTGACTAAAAAGGTTTATATGGCTGAAGTGAAAGGAAATGCTGGCAGAGGGCGACCTAGGTGTACTTGTATTGATCATATAAAAAATTTATTGATCGATGGAAATATTAAAAGTACACACAATCGCCGAGCATGTATGAAAAAGCAAAAGCAAAACCTACTTGTATGCGAACGGTGACGTTGTATCTGTGAGTGAATTACCATTTAATTAGTGTCTATTCAAGATTTCAAGTCCTAGTCGACTCTTGAGTGGCCTTATATTTACCTTGTCGTTCGTAACTTTGTATTTTGGAGAGCGTGTGCGCCAGTGAGTCTTCATCGCTGGTGGTGAACGGTCTCCTCAATGTGACCAGCTCGAAGGCAACCACTCCCAAAGACCAATAGTCACAGGCAGTCTGTAAATAATATAACACATTAGCCTAGTGGTCAGCAATCCTATCACAGATTCAAATCAGTCCTATCCAGATTTTATTGTTGCTGTTGACGCCATTGCAACAACATACATATTTAATATATTGTTTGTTCGTATTCTATAGTCCCAAAAACTGCTGGACCGATTTGAAAAATATATATTTGTTTTTGATAGCCCAATTCTCGGGGAAGGTTATAGGCTAGGTGAATTGTATGCGTACGAAGTAGAGAGCAATCAGCTGGGTTGAAAAAAAATTTTTTAAAGGTTATAGGTCATTACATCGAAAACTATTACTAAAAATCTCAATTCAAAAAGGCACGACTCATCGAAAATCATTTCTAAAAAAATCTAATCAAAAATACTGAAGTAATCGAATCTTATTACTTAAAGGCTTTATATAAAAATGTTCAAAACTCAAAAACTTAATTTTAAAAACCTTTTTCTTAGAAGTAATAAAATACTAAGGTTTCTGGCGCTTCGCCGGCCGCTCTCGCGGAACCGCTCGCTTCGCTCGCTCGGCTTGCGCTTTGTTTTATTACTATTCTAAACCACGCTCGCCGCTGCGCTCCTCGCTAACCTATTTTTTCTATTATTTATTCATCTTTATTTGTTCACTATCTTTGTGCCTCGGTTCGACCGTGTGTGACATAATAATTTATCCTGAAGGAATTCAGGCATAAAAAGTAGTCTATGTCACTGTCCGGCCAAACTCAGTAGACTTAGTGCAGCTAAAAATAGTGTCCCGACTTAAAAAATTTGCACTGAAAAGAAATAATAAATATTTCGTCGTAGAATTTGAAGACGGTGGTGCCAAATTAGGATAAATATCTGTTCAATATTATATATGTTTGTACTGATGATCGTAGGTTTCTAATTAATTGTCTAGATTAGTGAATTTGGGAAGTAAGTTGTTTTTATTTCTTACTTTTCAGTGCAAATTTTTTTGAAGCCGGTACACTTTTTTTTAAAAGTTAATTTATTTTTCCCTTTTAAGTGATTTTGCTGCCCTGAGAGACAAATAATAACGCAAATGAAAAAAATTAATGGAAAAATAAAAAATCCCATACTGCTGTGGATGGGATTTGAACCATTTGCATCCTGAGCTGCACCATACCAAACCATACCTTTAGCCGCTAGACCACCGTCGATACAAAAATTGACAACTTCGTGTCAATAGCAACCGTTGCTAAGGCTTTTCTCTGACACATAATTTTCTGCCGTAAACAGACACAAATTACTGAATTTCTGAAAAACTACTGAACCGATTTTCGTCATATGTCTGTGAGATAATGTCGAGAAATTATTATATCCTTAAAAAAATAAGTCGTCAAAATCGGTACATATTTCATCGAGATACTTATAAAGACAGTTTTTTCAAAATTACTGAAAAACTAATCAACCAATTTTTATGACATAAAAATGGGACCAATCCGGAAGAATTATCTGTCGATTAAAAAAGAAATCATCAAAATCGGCTCATAAACGACGAAGTTATCCGCGAATTGAGTAACGTCTTTTTTTTTTGAAGTCGTTAATAAAATAAAAACAAACCAATCTACGTGAACCAGCCATGATTCAGGTATATTGAAATATTGTTTTAAAAATATTGTTTGTAGGTACCTTTGTCAATCAAATTCAATTCATTTTTTTTCTATTTTTGCTGTTTTGTTAATTTTTAAATAAAGTATTTTTTACTAGAGCCTTTTTGTTTTGAATTTTTAAGAAATGAGTTTTCGATGAATCGTGCCTTTCTACTTTTGAATTTTTTTTTGTATCGTGCACTTAAGTTTAGTGCATTTTTTAAAAGTGCTTTTATGACGTGAATTTCGATGACATGACGTGCACCCACTAAGCATGCAATATTGCAATGTCTTGGGTTCGCGAATGTTAAAGTGCGTTTAATGACAAAGTTTAACAATAATAAAGCCTTTTCAATCAGAATTAAAGGTAAAATTTTACAAAACCAACGCATGGCATATGTTACTAAATTTAGGTTTAATAGACGCATTATGTATTTACAAGACAAACTAGACTAAAATTTGTTGTCGGAACACAAAGATTCTTTATAAAAAATCATAAATAAATAAATAGAAATCGCTATATCAGCCGCCATTTTGCCGGAAACCGAAACTGATTTTTTAAGAAAATACAATTAACCAACTTAACAAAATTATTTTTATTTTTTTTTTAATTAATCGCATTTATCGATGTTACGAGTCGAGTCGAATTTTACTCGGGTGTTAAAATTACACATAGGTTAGCGAGGAGCATAGCGACGAGCGTGGTTTGTATTGTGACAATATAAAGCGCAAGCCGAGCGAGCGTAGCGAGCGGTGCCGCGGTAGCGGCCGGCGCAGCGCCATTCTAGAACATCACAAAATAGTAACTGTAATACTTGATGAGAGTAATAAAGTAATAGTACGACGCAGCGCCACCTCATAAATATTACTCTCATAAAGTATTACAGTTACTGATGTTTCTAGAATGGCGCTGCGCCGGCCGCTACCGCGGCACCGCTCGCTCCGCTCGCTCGGCTTGCGCTTTATATTGTCACAATACGAACCACGCTCGTCGCTACGCTCCTCGCTAACCTATGTGTAATTTTAACACCCGAGTAAAATTCGACTCGACTCGTAACATCGGTAAATGCGATTAATTAAAAAAAAAAAATAATAATTTTGTTAAGTTGGTTAATTGTATTTTCTTAAAAAAATCAGTTTCGGTTTCCGGCAAAATGGCAGCTGATATAGCGATTTCTATTTAATTATTTATGATTTTTTTTTTCAAGAATCATTGTGTTCCGACAAAAAATTTTAGTCTAATTCGTTTCCAAAATTAATAATGTATCAAAAAAAATATTATAGTAACATAAGTGATGCGTTGGTTTTGTAAAATTTTACCGAATTAAATGTTACAAAAATACAAGCAAGTAAGTTATTATAGTCAAAAAGAATTAAATTAAATAAATACATGACGCTCCGGCCCTTCTATTATCCCTGTGCAAAAAAAATCGATCCGTTGCTCTGTGTTGGCGGAAAAACAAACAAACAAACAAAGACACATTCACATAATATTAGGATTTATATATTTAATTAAAAAAATAAACATGCCCCTGAAGTTTGAATATTTGGCGGCGGAATATTCTTTCATTGTTAATATATACATTTTATCTACTCTTATATCGTAAAGTATCTATTACAAAATCGAATTATACTTCATAATGATATGTTTTACATACACGCGTCTGTAATATGTCAAACTTCGATACTGTAATGTATTATAGTACCGAAGTTTTCATACAAAAACGATATCGTAATGTTTTGTTTTTTTAAATGCAGAAAGGGCAGAGTATATGTGTTATGCAGCCACATTAAACTCTATGAAAATATCGACACGTCCATGTGGGAGTTACTTGACAGTTAACGCGCATGTGCAGTAGGTAGGTAATCGCGGTTTGCCGCCAATTTATCGATTAAGAAAAATATATTGGTTCAATTTGTTTTGTACTAGTGCATGGGATTAGATAAAGTGGTGTATGAACGGGCACATAACTTGGAATTAAAACACTCGTGGATGCTATTAAAAAATTCCACTTGTATTTTAATTACCCCCATTATGATCCCATATCATAAACTACTATTATGCAAAATGCAATACGAGTCTTAATGGGAGATGACATGATACTGATTAAAATATAAAATTGTTGTGCAATTTCAAAATATTAATACCAATGTCTACCATAAGTAGGATATGCTACTTACATGATATGCAAAAATAATTCTTTGTCTGTTTGTCTAGTATGCTGTTCTAGATTTTTACGGCGTAAATAAATAGCAAATGTACCTATGGCAACAAGCAAGCATTCATTAAAAAATAGGAGAAACACGCGAAACAATTTAAAAAATAGAATTATCTGGATTCAATTTACGTCATGCAAGGAAAATATGCTCAACCTCTCAACATACCCAGTTGCAGTGCAGTTAGGTCAAAGTTAAGTTCTCAAGTTAGTTAATAGTGCAAAAAAACATTGCTACAAGCAAACCGGCAATATAGACTGTGCGAAAAGAGAACCGTCACAATTCGAACGCGCGCCGCTGTTTTACAATTAGCGGCGATGAACAAATGCTCCTATGCAAAAATTAAAAAAAAAATGTTAAGGCTCCTCTCACACATTTTCTCCAGAAAGGCAATAAAAAAATATTTTTGGTGTTCTAATTCAGAGAAACAGAAAGGTGTCTATAAACTTGAATTACAGAAATACCTAGACCGTTTCTTGATATTGTACATAGCGGCTTTAAATTTTAGATGTAACGAATATCATTTACTAATTTCAGCCCTTAATTTTTGAGCTCTTAATACGTAATTACACTGAAACAAACACCGTATATAAAAATTTGTTATGTACACTGCGGCTTTACCTTTTAGTTTTTTGGCCAAACAGATATAGGTATATATCTACATTACTTTTAATTACACAAAATTATAAAAATGTCCTGAAGTATTATGGCAATACGACACAATATAAATAATTATGTTATTTGATAAAAAATATTACTCTAGTAAACAAATAAAAGTTGAAAGTTTATTTTTTTGCGCTTGTAAAAAATCTAACTTAGTAAAAAATAATAGAATAACAGGAAAAAATATAATATTGTTTAGCCTAAATAACTCCACACCGAGTTTAAAGATTAAATTTTTTTCAAACCACTATTTTGTAACACGCCTCTTAACGAATTTGGTCGCTTCGCCGCCACTCCGTAAAAATACATAATGTTAGTTCCCTTATTAGCTACAACGGTTCTCTTTCCTCAAGAATATCCACCAAAACCGAACACAACAATCCCACGCCATTCCGCCGCCAAGTATCCAAACCCACAATGGCCGCAGTTTGACCGCTAGTGTAGTTCGCACGGACAGCGTAAGTGCAGGTCACCGCTCCCAGAAGCTCAGGCGCGACGTAGTCAGGCGTGCCGACTGTGACCGTTGCCGCGCTGCCGTCGGCGAGGCGGGAGCTGCTGCCGAAGTCGCACAGTTTCACGTGGCCGCATCTGAAAGTATATTGCCAAATTAAATCTGAACAATTCTTTTGATTTTATGAAATCGTTATATTTATGAAAATGTGTAAGTGAAAATAAAGATGAATATTACCTATCTATATAGATCTATCGTTTCCTAAAGTGATCTATATCTTTTCCAGGAAAAAAAGTAGCCTATGTTCTATCTAAGACACAAACTGTTTGTCGTCCAATTTCATTCAAATCGAATTAGCCACAAAGGCGTGATTAAGCAACAAACATACAAACTTTCGCATTTATAATATTAGCAGAATTTGTTTTTCTGTACGTTTTTCAAGTAAAAAGTCTGATTTACCGGTCCAAAAGTATATTCTGCGGCTTGACATCCCTGTGCACGTAGCCCAGCCCGTGCAGCGCTCGCAACGCGTGAGCAACCTCCGCGACGTAGAAGGACGCGTCGCTCTCCGACAGAGGGCGCGCGCGTCGCGACAACAGGCCGGCCAGGTCGCCGCCCGGACACAGCTCCATCACGAGGTAGAGGCTGCTGTTGTCCTGCGGTAGGTTAATCATATATTAAATACTAGCTTTCCGCTCCGTCTTCGCCCGTGGAAAATTTTGAAATGTGATCACTTTCAGGCGCTCCAACTATCTCTACACTCATAATCATGTCAATCTGTTGCTCTATTTTGATGTGAAAGGACAAACAAACACATTTTTACTTAGTATTAACTTTACTAGAAAAATACAATGAACTTGGTGTGGCATATCAATTTGGGAACCCTAGGTCTAGGCAAAACAAAACAATTTATTCAGGGGTATAAATTTAAAAGGTTCTAATGTGGTTGAACTGTTGGTCGTATCAGTACAGTTTGGATTGTTGTATGTGAGTGAGGTTCTAGTGGCTAAAAAGGGGTGTGAGTTAAGCCTAAGATGGAAGTGGTTTTTTCTGCCAACCTTCATTGGAGAGTATATACCCAAACCCCCTTCTCCCCTCCCCTCACTGTGCAGCGCTAGACGCATTCAACACATCACATATACAATTCACCCAAGGAAAAAACAAAATATTTCACACATATTGCTGTGGCAGTTCATTCTTTCATTCCTCTATCACTCAATATCACATTATATGAAACCGTAAGAAGTAAAATCAATTTACCTGGAAGGCATACTGCAGTTTAACCAGCCACGGTGCGGCTCCGGCTGCCAGCACATCCCTCTCCTCCTCGTAGCAGGCTACCCCACGACGAGAGATGGCAGACTCTTTGCGGAGACTCTTCAAGGCGTATACGTCGCCCGTGTGTTTCTCGCGAACCATCTGTGTAGAAGTTTTTTTGGAATATTGTCTAAAATAGCACCTATAAACCTGAGATAAGTTTTGCAAATAAAATAATACAAGATTCTACGTCATGTCATGGCGATGGTGGGGAATCCGGTTTAATCCCGCCCGCGCTGTGATAGTTGTGATTAACAAGACATATCACAGTCGGCGGGATCATCTTAGATACTGATTAATCGGCATACTGATACTATAAGGCTTGACATTGGCAAATCATCGATTAACATTGATGGAGCGACAATAAAAGAAGAAGAAGAATAATACAAATACCACCAAAAGAAAGTAAAGTGAAAATATAGTATTCAATTCTATGTATGTCAGTTTGCCCTCTACGCAGGCCAAGCCCGCGAGAGAGAGAGAACCGCGCGATGATTTGCAGAGAAGGTGCTAGAGTCCATCCACATGGAACCGAAATATCATCAGCATGACGCGCGAGATTATGTCTACCTCTCTGTTGTTTCACTAAGAACCAGATATGATTATATCCTAAGGCCTTTATTCATAAACGTATTTTAGCAACGTTTTTGTTAAATGTGTTTTGTTTCTTTCTATTATTAGTAAAGACAGGTTTGTTAGAGAGTGACAAAACATATTTAAACTAAAACACTTCTAAAATGTGTTTATGAATATGGCCATAAATCTATACTAATATTATAAAGAGGTAAAGTAAGTTAAAACTACTGATCCGATTCTGAAAACACTTTCACTAATAGTAAGCTACATTATACCTGATACACGGGCTACACGAGGCTAGTTTTTCAAGCCAGGATAGCAAGCTAGTTCTCTACTAAACTATCTGACCTGGCTTGGAACATGCTAGTTATGTTTACATGAGGCTAGATTATTTTAAGCTAGTATTATTGCTGTGACTGAGGTAACCACACAGTCCAAAATGAATTGTTTTTCTTTTCATAGGTACATTTTTAATGAAACTGTGCATTTCTTGGAACCAATTTAGCTTCAACTTATATTCTTCTTGAGAACCTGCTCCAGACCAGGTTGATTTATCAACTTTTGTCAGTTCTTGAGAATACGTTGCTCTTAAATTTTTAATTTTATTTTTTATGTCATTGGTGGTCATATCAATACCCAATGTCTTTAATTCGCTACATATTTTTTCTAGTAGTGCTGAATCACGTTTAGACTTGTCTTTATAACTTGGATGGGTGGTGTTCCACAGACATTCATGGTCACAGTACAGTTGTATAAACTTAAAATTAATCTCCGTATTTAGTTTGGGCATCTTAAAATCTCAAAAACAGGACAATAGCGAGGATAGTAAAATCAGTGGTGGGGGGGGGGGGCTCAAAAATAGAACTCCATCCTATTAAAAACTGTCCTGGCATGTAAACTAGCTTACTAGCTTAGAAATGATACTAGCTAGTTTTGTCTACACAAAGCTAGTAGTACTAGCTTGCTATCCTGGCTTGAAAAACTAGCCTCGTGTAGCCCGGGCATAAACGCTATAATAATTTACATTGGTAAATCACCTATGAACATTGGTGAAGCCATAATATTTTAATTGGTCCTGATAAAGATTCTCTTAGCCCCTTTCTTTATATAGATATTTCAGATTTAATTGCTTGATGGAGCAGATTTCCCACTGGTGTACATTTGTACAATTTCTGAGGATTGGGAGTGTCAGCAGTGTGATATCATAATCATTGTCTTGTATGCAAACAGGGTAATATACTTACATGAACTTCACCAAAGTGTCCCCGACCAATCATTTGCAACGTTTCAAAGTCTGACAGACAGACTCGGGCTCTCCGCAACTCGGCCAAAGCACATCGATCTGTTAATATTATTAGCCAAAAAATTAGATTTTGCATATAAAACTTCTGGATTTCTACTGTTCCTAGTGAGATGGGATATTGGGATGTAATTTAAAAAAAATTAACACCCACAGCTCTTTATAATTTCATTTATAAAAATGCCAAATTCTGAGGCATTATTTTTTACTGCTATAGATATTGGCCCAAATAAAACAAATGCTAAGCACCAATTTTTTTTAAGAATATGTGCTTTAATCAACTTCTCCTGCTTCAGAGGGCATATCAAAAGGTCCATTAAGTGCAGGCTTACCACCTGTTCTGTTCCATGTGGACAACTGTCAAAAAGTGGACACTGTCTCTGGCCGCACCACAAGGTATAAGGGCAGTGAAGGTGTGTTGTAATAAAAATTGTCAGCACACTTGGAGGAGGCTAAAC
Source organism: Nemapogon koenigi (assembly GCA_963924495.1). Lineage (NCBI taxonomy): Eukaryota > Metazoa > Arthropoda > Insecta > Lepidoptera > Tineidae > Nemapogon > Nemapogon koenigi. The sequence goes on from OZ004648.1 coordinate 9,217,910, forward strand.
TATATAAAAAGAAGTTAAATTTTCAAGTCACACAGGATTTTAATGCAATATTTGTTTATAAGTAAAAAAACCCCAACACAATATGCTCAGCCTTATAAAATATTTGAGCACAAACTATGAGTCTCCAGCTTTCGTAAAGGCCGAGATCCTTACACAGGCTCTGATGAACACCTAAAATATGCAGGTTTATGCTTATCTAATTTTCAACAAACAAAACAACAAAGAAAAATGGAGTAAAAAGATTATCTATTGGTATCCTAGAAATAGAAAGAGGAAGCAGGGAGACAATTTTGGAGATGGGATGATGACCAACCAACCCAACCAATCAACCATGAAATGAAACATAGGCAAACATGGGATTGCCAACAGAAGTGAAAACTTAAAACTATGAATAAAGTTTTCAAGTTTAAAATCTAAAATAAAAACCAGTCTCAGAGCATGTCGCGTACACAGGTTGTGAATCCATAAGATTTCTCCCTACCAAAAATAGCTCAATACATCTAAAGAAGTTTTACCTTCAAAAACCTCATTGAAATATGCATGCCACAGAAACAGTCGAGACAGGTTTCAAATTTATGATACCCCTCATTCTTCCATTGAGGTTAAAAAAAATTATGCTATGCTTGCCTAACTACATAATAGAACGAGGGGAAATATCTGGATAGATGTTATCTAGTCCACAAGACATAGTTTTTAGACACAATAGTCAATTTATCATTTCAGATATAGATATTTCTCCTGAAGTAGCTATATTTTATAGATGAAAAACAAATATGGAATTTATGGATAGGATGGCTAAGGAATGTTAAGCTACTTTAACCTTTAAAAAAGCATCAACTTCCATAAAAGGAAATAAAAGCAAGAACTTGTTTCTTCGATTATAATAAAAAATACAATGGTAGGTAATAAAGAGATTATAAACTTGTTGTTTTATATTTATTTTTATTTCTGGCATACTCCTGTAAGCTGTAAAGATTAAAGAAGTATTGTGTAAATTACTTTGGTATATTGATGTGTAAAATTGTATTTCCGATAACAAACTTACACTTATCAAGGAACCTGCGGACAAGATCATCACATTTCTTGTTACCATCTTCATTACATTCATCAAATAGCACAGTTAGGGCGTCCAAAAGGGTTTCTCTGTCCACTGTTTTCTTGATATAACTATTCACATTGTTAGTAACTTTGCCGAGAATTTGTCGATTAAGCCGAGTAAGCCTCACGGCTATAGCTTCTTTAGACGGCTCCATTGAAGATTTATTAACGCATTTCTCACAATATTAATAACTTTGTTTTATTTGTGAAGACACTCGCCGTTACAATTTGAATCTTTTAAACTTTTAAATTTTTGACTTGACAGCTGCAGGCGGAGCTGGCGGACTATTGACAGTGTTGTCAATGTAAAAAAATATTAAAGGGGCTTTTAATTTGTAAAATGGCTTCATTGGTTTCGTATTTGCCAAAATATAAAAAGGAAAAAGAGCGATGGCACAGGCACACCCTTCTTCTTCTTTTGATATATGGCACCCTATGGCACGTGCTGACTTTCGTCGCAATTCTGCCAGTCTCCAGTGTTTAATCTTGTGCAATAGTAAGCCGATAAATCGGTAGCTAAGATTATCCCGCCGACTGTGATATGTCTTATTAATCACTTAATCACAACCATCACAGCGCGGCCGGGATTAAACCGGATTCCACATCACGCCATAACGAAAACGCGTGCGTTCGGCGCCATGACCGGATGTGGAATCCCCGGCACACCCTTATTTTTAGACGTCATCATTGACAAGTTAGACGAATATATAATTATCTGTTCCGCTTAATGTGGGCAACTGGCAAAAAGTGGACACTGTTACGCTCTGGCCACACCATAAAGTATAAAAGCTTTGGTCATGGTGTAACAGGTTTTGCAAGAGCCTGAATACTTTACATACTGTAGAAGTGTAGAGTACAACCATACAAACAAACATACATCTATTAAACCATGTATAAAGTTGTACAATATTTTGTCTTCCTCTATAATATTAAATAACAGAAGTTGATAAGTATTAACTTGCATTAGATAAATAAAACACTGAAATCTAATTCACTATTTACTTACAAATAAATAACTTTAATAACATTTCCACTCATTTGTTTCATGATTCATTATCTAAAAATGGCGGGGGCAAAGAAGGTCCAATTACAATTTTAGGATCTATACTATTGATTTTAAAAATAAAACAGTTTTTTTTAATTTACTTAAGCTTAGAAAAGAGGTCCTTCGTGACACATTTGTCTAAAACATGCAAATAATCAAATAGCTCTTCTTCACAGGTCTCAGCAGTATTGGTGCGGGAGTTGACACGATCATTGCACTCTTGCAACACACTAAACAGTGCTTTTACTGACGGCTTCTCAGCACATTCTTCCTGCAAAACATACATTAATATTTAAGGATGTTGTAAAACCCTGTGGCCAGAACTTATTAGATTTAAGCATCTGTTATTTTTATATGAAGTACAGACATGAAAGTATGAGTGAGATTTGAACTCGGGTCCCTATACCAACTACTTTAAATATGGATGTACAACCCTAATATGACTATTGTAAAACATCACATCACAAGCGATGAGCAGTAGCAAAGATGGTGTGTGGGCTGATACACCTCATTCAGACCATTGGCTTGATGAAATAATAAACACCTTCAAGCCCAATATACCTTGCAGTGTAGCCAGAGACACCAGTGACAGTATCCACTTCTTAAACATAACAGTTGGCACTTAAATAATTGTAACTAAAAAACCCCACAATTTTTTTTTTTTAAATAATTTTGAAAGATAATGTTTACACTACATAATAAAAAAATATGATAAGAAACCTTAGGGTAGGAGTGTATTCAGGAATAGGAGCTTGGGATATAGTTTATCTGGAATGCAAGCATAATATTATTTTGTAGTTTGTACATTAAAAAAAAACATTTTGTTTAATACCTCTCTATACCATGTAAAGTAAAGGAACCAAGAGAGGTCAGGATGTGGAGATTGGTAGTCAGTGCCTATCTACCTTCTTCTTTTATTGCAGCTTCACCAATGTTAATCGATGATTTGCCAATGTCAGGTATTATAGACGTTATAGTATCAACATGCTAATTAATTGGTATCTAAGATGATCCCGCCCACTGTGATATCACAACTATCACAACGCGAGCGGGATTAAACCGGATTCTCCATCATGTCACGATGGAACGAATCTTTATCTACCTTTATAGTGTAATGGCAAGAATTTACAATAGTTGGTAGCTGCCACCTAGAGCCAAAAATAAATCATTATCAATCTATCCTAACTAGGTATCTACGGACTAGTCGGAAAAGCCAACTATTCAGCCACTTTTATAGTTGGCAAAGTCAACCAGTCTTAAATAATTTAAAATTGTCAATTAATCACTACTTCTTAAGGGGATCTATCAACTGAAAGTCAGTAAGGCCAACTATTCGCCCACTTTCATAGTCTGGTACTAGTAAGTAATCTTGGGGTCGGCCTACTAGTTCACTATCAACTAATCGGTTAGTGACAGTGAACTAGTAGGCCAAATCCATAGTCTGTAGATCACTAATCCTAACCTAACTAATATTATAAATGTGAAAATGTTTTTGTTTGTTTGTCCTGCTGTCACGCCAGAACAGAGCAACTGATCGAAGCGAGTTTTTTGCACAGAGATAGTTGGAGGACCGGAGAAAGACTACTTTTACCCGAAGCTAGTAATAAATAAATGCAATATCTTAGAATTTATTTAAAAAACAATGAGATAAATCTACAAGAGGTTATCTTAGGTTAGATGGAAAATGTATATTATAAGGAGTTCAAATAAATTATCAATGAAAGGTTACCCGTAAAGTAGTTTGAGGGTCCACCAGCTCCACTTCTTCAACCACTTCTTCATCAGCCTTCACTACGGGGATCACTTTGTTGGACATTTTGGCTGAAAACACAATTATCTATGATAGTCTATAGGGCCGAATACAGATTTAATTATTGATTAACGTTTCATACTAATTAACCCAAAGAAATTAGAAGAAATTACCAAAAAATAAACCGATGACGCAACAATAGACCACAAAATTTATTGAACGAAAATTGGATGTTGCCAAGTTAATAATTTCTTTTTACCCAACAAAAATTTCTAGATTTTTTCTAGTATGTAAAAGTTGTGAACAAAATTTTGGAAAAGTGAAAACTGATTTAACTGATTAAGTACCTACATATTATTGTAAGAATTCAAACACAATAATCACATAATAAACAAACATAGTTTTTACACAAAAGAGAATGGTCCCAGGGTACTATTGGAATGAAGTGGAATCGTAGCTCCTGAACTAATGGACCGATTTCAAAGCCGATTTTTATTTGAAACATTACTCTCCAGTAAAAGTCGGGTAAAAAATGTGTAGGTGGGCGAGTATTATTCATTAGGTATTTATTTGATTTATTATCAACTAAACTATCGATTTCAGGTACCTACCTATCCTGCCTTTTCGCGGAAAATTGTTTGGCCGATTATCACTTGCCAATCAACGTTTCACCTATTTTTCACTTTGACAACTAACGTTTATTAAATTTTTGTATGACAACATTTCATTTGGAAGAATTATTGTTAAGCTGATTATTATAATGACATAAAACCATTAGGGCATTTATCATTTGTCAAATATTTCACTAGGCCAAACAACTATTGAATAACGTTTTGTCAGTGTAACAGTTCCCTTTTCGTTCATGATTGATGTAATGATAAAAAATTAAAGTAAAGCAGGTTAGGTTAGTTTGGTGTATGATAAACAACGCACGAGCTGAGCGAGCGAAGCGACCATGCCGCGGCAGCGGCCGGCGAAGTGACAGAAGCGAATCGCTTTTGCAAAAGGAAATAGTTATGTTAGTTTAGGTCACATCAAAGATTAGGTAACGACGAGCTAAGCGAAGAGGAGCGTGTTATGTTGACTGTGAGCAAACCAGAATAGACGTTTATAATTAAATAAAATAAAATCTTAAAAAAATATGAAAAAAATTATTTCAATAACAATAACTAGGTACCTGTATATAATTTGTCCCAAAAGAAAATGGCATCCTTGTAAATAAATATTTTCAAAATTTGCAGCTTGTTACTAAACGAATATTACGCTAACTAAAACAGTTGCTACTTAAAAGTTATGAAAAGTGTCATTATAAAAAGCAGACCAAATATACAGTTGGCAACTGTGAGGTTGAGAAATAAAACAAAATTATAAGAAAAGTTGGTAAATGATTATTCCGCGAAATAAAATTCTTCGAAACGTTTAGTTAGTAAGCAATAATCGGCCTAACAATTTTCAGCGAAAAGGCCAATTATATATTACAAAAATCGGTATCGTATCGGCAAAATTCTGTATCGTTAATCAGTGTCATTATAAAAAGTTTTACTGCTTTTTGGGGAAAAGATTATTCAGTGGCAACTAGATTGATTGTCATTTCACATTGTGACCAACATAGCAAACTGGTACAAGGATAGTCAAAATAATAACTTTTTTAAATTTTGTATGTCTAACATTGCAATAAGCTAAGCAAATAATTGTCCTTCATGAGAGAATAAAGTTTAATGTTTTTAGTTATTAATTGCTTAATACCTAGTGAAAATTAGATTAACATATTATGGTTTATTCAAAAAAAGTAGCTTTTATAACCATTGCTAACTTCATACAATAGATTTGCACCGAAGCATGTTGCTAACTTCACACCAGTTAGCTCCGATTGCCGTCACCATGGAGAGAGCTTGTTCTTGCAATTTTATTTTCTAATTCTAAGTTAACGCTTTAACCTAAAAAGTAATTATTTGAATGAGTTAGTAATTTGTTTAAAATTATTTAAAATGCATCTGCGCCATACGTCACGGCCAACGCGATAGAGAAGAATTTACACTTTTTGCTAATTTACTGATTATAGCACATTTCAGGTTTGTTTATTAACATTAAAAGGTTTGTATATAATTATAATACTTATTTTCAGCAAACTGTTATTTTAAAGTCTCACATCGCCGTTCGTATGAAGAAGAAACTTGAAATTGTTTTGAAAGTTGAGGTTATGTGTATACAAAAACAACTATGTTATTTTTATGTTTTAGGATGAATGGAGGGATGGAGGCGAAGACGTCGGTACACGGCGCTGTGCCTCATAAACCCCCCAAGAACTATAAACTGCTGATGGACCCTTTCCTCATCAAGGGTGCTACCAAGTTATATAGATACGACGGCAATGTTCCTGGGGATAATTCGTTTCCAAATGTACAAGTGAGGGATCCTCGCGCAGTGAAATCAAGACTATGGGACAGGCTAGATCCCTTAGACATGCCAGTTCCCAGGTATTACAACTAGCATTTAACTTTATAGTCATATCTACTAGTCCATACCAAAAATATCTTTGTTTACCATTGAATCACATTGGATTTCTTTTGATATTATTATTTGATATCAAATTATCAACAGAACCCATGGGATAACAGCTTTAACAGTAATAATTCTGATGAAAGAGGTTAAAATACAATTCAACAGTTTTCTTGATGTTGCTACTGTTAATTAACCCCGTTCCGTATTATATGTAAATAAATGTGCTAAATCTTTAAAATACGTAGTAAAATACATAATTTCACCGCTATTAATTAAATAATCGAGGTTATTTGGTTATTTTTTGGTTTGTTTTTATTATATTTGGCAAGCAGGCTTGCCAACATAACCGCTTAATCTGACATATGGCAATGGCGGGAATATTTAAAAATACATTATTTTTTTTAATATTCGCGAAGGAGTTCAAATGTATTTTAATTTTATTTCCTTCAATAATAACTGTAAAATCTAAGATATCTATTTAGTATACATGTAAAAAAATCAAGAATTGTTCTGCATTATGGCAGCACTAAGTGCAAAGGTGTAATAAATTTTGCTGTTTCAATGTCTGTCTGTCTGTTTGGTCTCTATTACTATCAATTTATATCTAAGACATGTATTTTTTTTCTTATTGGGTTACCTTACAGCTCCCGAAACCGTGTTACGATCCCAGAGTACACAGCGCAAGACCAAGTCTCCCTCTTTTAGCCAATGGTATTTGGAGGCTAATTCCTAATGAGCGGTATCATTTTACATTATCTATGTTTACAGATTCAAAATAGACAAACACTATGTGGGCACACCTCCTCAAATTGAAATCACTATTGGAAATCTGAATGACAACATTGACAGAGTGTTTTTGAGTGACATGATGAATAAAGTGGGTCCGTGTGAAGAAATAACTATATTCTACCATCCATTGACCAACCGGCACCTGGGATTTGCTAGAATAGTATTTCAGGATGTGAAATATTCTAAAATTTGTATAGAGAAGTATAATGGAAAATCAGTTATGGGAAAGGTATGTACAAATAAAATTGGTTTATATCTCAAACTGACTGCGTCATTGCCTGATAATCTATCTATCTATCATCACACCTTTTACCCCAAGAGAACTAGGTAGAGACAATCAAATACCATTTGCTACAGTCCTGACATACCTCGTTCGCTTTTATATTCATTATATATTATACCTTTCGTACATGCTCGGCCTTCAATTAATATTTTTTTAAATATCTATATTGATATTATAAAGAGGTTAAGTTTGTAAGTTTGGATGTAGGGGATTATCTCCCAAACTACTGAACTGATTCTGAAAAATGTGTTTGGGGTAAGAGGGTGTTTGTGTGTCTGTTACCATTTTTCTCCAATTTGTCACAAATGATGTCCCACTTTGTTGACCCCTCCCTCCTATGTTGTTGAGGGCAACATGTGACATTATTTATGAATGGCCCCTAATTGGTCTTTGGCTGTAGCAGAGGTTCCCAAACTTATTTTAGTCACGCCTCCCTACTGCAAACATCAAAATGTCCATGTTCCCGGATCAACTTTGGTGCAAGCAAAATTAATAAAAATGAGTAATAAATTAAAAATCTTGAGTCAAATGTTTTATTTAAAAAAAATCACGTTCTGTACTTCGTTTTATAGCCACAACAACTGAAAATGCGCGGGCGACCGAGACTATCCGCCGATCGCCCCGCGTGCCCCCGCCTCCCTAGTGGGGCGCGCCCCCTAATTTGAAAATCTATGGGCTATAGTTATATAATAAGGGGATGTAGCACCTGTAGGCCATTCCTGATGGCTCCCAGAACCTTGCCACCAGTCCCAGTTAGCCAATTAAATGTGTGAGGCTATATGTAAAGAGTGTGGTTTGTCAAATTGTGTACTATCAAGAGCATTAGTGAGTGAACATATACTTGAAAAAAAGTTTCGTTAAGCTTTACTTTACTGCATTTCCTTATTCAATCAGATTGTATCAGAGTAAAAAAAGAGAAATATTGTTTTCAATACTTATCTTAAAAATATTGTTTATATAATTTCAATACTCTATTCTATTTTTTCGTGTTATGGCTCCATCAGGGCTTTGATGATTCCGCCAATGTCACAGTTGAGAAAGACACTTCCTAAGGAGAGCAAATATGTTCAGTATTATATAACAAGGAACCTATGAATACGGGGTTTGGAATTCTTAGACTTTAGGACAACACAGAGACATACACATTTTGTACAGTATAATAATAAATTACTTAATGACGTTAAGTTTGATTTTGCCTAACTGAATTATGAAGTTATGATGTTTCATTCAGTCAGTGTCAAAATATGACAATGGAAAAAAATAAGCCAGTTGAAATTTGATGTCATTGGTTATGGTTAACAATTTGTATGTTTTATGTGATTAGCGGCATTAGAAAGGAAACAAAGTGAAAGTTTAATGTACAAGAGAACATAGCCTTTAAGGTGTCCTTCCAATCCTGCACTTGGTATAAGTTTTAATTTAAAAAAAATTGCTAAATGACAACTGGGATATAACCATGGTTGGTTAAAATTTTAGGTCCTCGATGTGTTCCACGACGCGTTTGGTATTAGATGTCAAGAATTATATGAAGAGAAGACGACACAGAGAAAAGTGGTGCCCCAACCCATAATATCTGTTCCTGTTCCTGTTCCTATTCCTGTTCCTGTTCCTGTTCTTGCAAAGCTACCACCAACGCTGCCGGTTCTGACCGAGGATGTGAGAAGTCAGAAATTGGATCCATCTCTGAGTAAACGGTTAGAGGAGACGAAGTTGGGTGAAAAGGTAAGAGTTGGTGTTTAGAGCTGCTAGCATTGATATCTGTCAATTTAGACTTTGTGGCGGCACATCGCGTCGATAGATGTCGCATAGCAATACTGTCTTAAGGAGACGCCTCATAACTTTTGTCCCATACAAATTACATGCTTCACGAAATCTTAAATTACGCGATAATTATATGTCTTAGTTTGTCGTTATATAGTTTTCGAAATTTGACCTAAGTTTTATGAAGCCCTGAAAGTCATCAATTTCGCTCGTATTTTCAAACACGAGTTCTCTTAATATATTTACTAATGTACAATTTTCTCGTAATTTTTCTATAGATGCTTTTACATACTTTACGAAAACGTTAACTACAACTTGCTATTTCTAATAGTCTTGTATAATACTGGAAGAGCATATGTCCGTTTTGTGTATTTTCGCATGACCGATTTTTTGTGTAATCGTTCTTTCTCATATTTCTGGTACGTAAATCTTAGCCTCTCTTATCTAACAACTTTTTAAAGAGATATAGACAAAATAAGCCGCGCGGTTTACTGAGTTCATTGCGCTAACGAGCTTGCACTTAAATACTGAGACCTGTATCGCGCTACTAAAAATATTTTATATATTATGGTAACTTTCCGACGAATTGTTGTGTATAACCATTTCTGTAAGCAGTTAATTTTAAATTTTGATTAAATCGTTATCATCAGTCCAAAATATATGTTATTTTTTGTTTATGCTATAACATACCTAACATAGGTTTCGGGAGCCGTAAGGATGAAAAAGAAAAAACAGGGCCAAAACACATTAAATTCGTGTCACGTAATTTATGGATAGCCCGTAATACAGACATTTGCTTAATTAAACTAAATTTCGCAGGACCAATATGGAGGACGTTATAAGGACGTGGTAGTGGAAATCAGCGACAGCAGTCGGTGGTCGGACGATGATCGGGAGTACCGCGGTCACAGACATCGACACCGCGACAGAGATAGGGACCGGGACAGGGACAGAGATAGAGATAGGGGTGACAAGGACCGGTAGGTGACATTATCTATAATATAAATAATCTGTGCTGCGTTTTGGTTATGGAAAAAAACTCAATCTGAGGTGACCCCCTTTGCGCCAGTGGAGGTATACAAGGGAAAACTGCCTCTCGGGGTCTGCTTTTGGCCCTCATCCACCTCGACTCTATAGAGTCATAAGGATTTTCACGCTTCGATTTCAGGAGCCAGAAAATACTGAAGGTGGAGATCAAATTAACTAACTTTGTTCTCGTGTTTATTGATTTTCTTTATGAAGCCAAAACTATTTAAATGTAACCATGTTTGTGCTCAAATTAGAAAAGATATTCTCTGTTAACAATACAATGCTTAGTCTTCCTCTATTATTTAGAATTACAGGGCTGTCAGACAGGGACAAAGCATACTTGATTAAGCTTTGAAACAGGAAAAATAGGTTTCCAAGGTTTTCTCACAATTAACATTTGTGACATTTTCTTTTACAAGCCGCAAAAGAAAGTGTAGACGAAAGTAAGATTTCTTTTTTTTTATCATATCATTATATTATATTTGCATGATTAAAGTATGCATGTACATGAAGGCAAAGAAAGCTTTAAATATTTTATTTATTTGTTTACCAATTTTTTTTTGTGTTGAGTTTTCAGATATAGCTTAGCAATATTTAAAGAGCTTTTAAGGAATGTAGTCAATAAATATATCATTGGTAAATGCAGTTAGTGCTAGAAAAGTTAAGATGTTCTATGCATGAGTAGCCTACTAGCTAAAGCTAAAAGTACAAAATATAAAATTTCGGGTTTTCGCAGTAAAAATACAATATTGGTTTAAAAATACATACACAATCCTATTTTCTCTGGATAGGTTTATGGATTTTTGGATTGAGTTGGGATTTTTTCAATAAAAAAGAAAATGCCACTCCCTTACTAAAAACTGCACCTAATAATGTGTACCTTTGACGCCACAGAGTAATACGTCCCGATCACGACATTCAAACGTTTTCATCTAAATATATAAAACAGTCGCGTCGCTGACTGACTGACTGACAATAAACGCACAGCCTAAACCACTGAAGATATAAGTAAATATGAAAATTGGAAGGTATATTCCTTAGGGAGTCTAGAAGTGCACTAAGAAAGGATTGAAATAAGTGTGTGAAATGAGGTTTTATTCCCAATACAACCAACAAAATACCTACATATATGGCACGTCTGATCAACTCATCAGGGATATGTATATATATTTCAGACACAGAGATCGCGACCGGGCCCGCAACTCGTCACGCAGCTCGGATGTCCAGCTTACTGAGACGTCGCACTCCACCAAATCTAGCCACGCTCCCGAGTACCCCTCTAATACGACACCTTACGACCAGTATTATCAGCAGGGGTGAGCAGACGAATATACTTATTATTAGACGTTGTCCTGCCTAAACGTTGGCTTGGATATTGTTCATACAAAAATACTAAAAAAATCGTGATAAAAAATGGGGAGTGGGATTAGGAAGGTGAAAAATAGTTTACGACCTATTCTCAGACCTATCGAATATACACAAAAAAATATACAAATCGGTCAAGCCGTTTCGGAGGAGTTTTGTTACAAACACTGTGACACGAGAATTTTATATACATAGATTATGCAGTTTACTAGATAGTTTATTAGATATGTATAAATTTAGTTTAGTAATTGGTAGAACGTTTCTAAAAAGCACCAATTCGGTATGTAAAGTAAAAGCTAAGGTTCGATTTTTATATTTTTATTTTAAAGATTAAGCTATTTTAAGAAACTAATTTGAATATTTTTGATTTCTATACAGTAGTTTTTTTATAATAAATTATCTAAGTTTTAGTACTGATGACGTCATTTTGTCGGCTGAATACTTCAATACCTTTGATTTGTTGGTACAGAAAAAAGAACATCTGTGGTCTTTGAGTTTGACATTTAACAAACAATAGTGTTGCCGTCTCTAAATCCTACAAAATCTACCAAAACCTACCACTTCTACATAAAACATATTAAAACAACAACAAAGAAACACATCTTTACGGCTTTTATACCGTAGTCTGCATAGTTGTTGTGATATAAAATATATACAAAGGTCAAAGAATATCCTACCATAAAAAATGCTTAAACATTCTTCCTAAATAATAAACTAGATTAGTTATAAAAACTACTGAAATAGTAGTATATCTAGTAACAGGGTAACATTGGTTGACAAGTTGACAAGCAAATATTTTGCTTTTATTTAGCCGATATAATGACGTCATTCATAGGTGAAATGTAGGTTAAGTAAATTATTTGTTTTTGAAAAAATAAAGACAATCTCACGATTTTAAGAGTTATAAATTGAAAAATACGGATTATTAAGCCAATGTCTCGAAACGGTTTTGGATTCAGCATATCTTAACTTTTACTTTACCTACCGAATTTTCTTTAATCGACTCCTCGTGCTTCGGAGGGCACGTAAAGCCAGGGCACTTATTATAAAAATAACAGATATTTACGTCTAATAAAGAAGTCACACATATAGGTCCATTTTGTGCAGCAACGGACTTGCCCTCTGTTCTGTTCAATATGGACAACTGACGTCAAGTTGACGGACACTGTTGCTGGTGTCTCTGGCTACATCGCAAGGTATAGGCCGTGAAGGTGTGTGTGTGTGCACTCTTGTTTGTCACCTCCATTTATGTACTCCCTTGGCCACTGCTCACCAAGTGGATGATGAGTCACATGCCGTGCTGTCTATTTGAAAATAACATACGCGTCGCTTTTTAAAATTGTATAAAGTAATAATGATTTAACCAAACTTGTGTCCAGCAGGTACGGTTACGGCAACACCCCTAGTGCGGGGTACTCCGGGGCGCCCGGTCAGACGTGGTGGGGCAGTGACCGGCGGAAGAAGTCCGCACAAACACACGTGAGTCTTACATACAACCCGCGAACATAGAATTGAAAATGGCGGATCTCGCGTATAGTGTGAGAGAGATGACCATATAAAAGCTGTCATTTTAAAAACATATTCTTTATCTGTGCGAGTTCTACACGCCTTTAATATTACACAAAACATGAAATAAAAGTTGTGGACTTAATAATCCATTCAGGTGGTTGCAATTTTTCATGAATTTTAATAGAAGGCTATTTTTATTTTTTTTTATATAGAACGTAACAAAAAACACAAAATTAAAATGTTGACAACTTCTTTCATTTAAACCGACCAAATTGAATAGTTTGCAAGTTCTAAATTAAATTGTCTACGAAGTTATTTAGCCGTATATTTTTAATATGTTGTAATTAGGAAAGAAACTTCGGTCACGATCGGCTATCTTCGGTTCAGATCGGCTATATAAAACCTAAGCTAGCAGATCATGACTTGTAGTCTCTGTCTAAAGCCCGAAGTGCAATACTTTTAGCCGGATATTGTATTTTGTCGGGTACTTCAATTACAATATATTATTGAACAATGTAAAAATGTCAACATTAATGACAAGAAATCTGAGTAAGAGTTTCCTTAAATATGTGTGGAGAAGGAACAAATTTAAAGTCTCTAAACTCTTTTTTTTTTTTTCGTTTCGGAATATTTTTGATTCTTATCTTGTATAAACTTTTCCTAATGTTCTAATAATAAAGCTGAATTGTTTGTTTGTTTGAAAGCACTAATCTCTGGAACTATACCAGTCTCGATTTGAAAAATTATTTTTCTATTTGATAGCTCAATTCTTGAGGAAGGTTATAGTAGGCAAAATTTAACATCACGCTACCTACCCTAAGGAGGTGGAATTCCTAATACAACGTGTACGAAGTCGCGGGCAACTGCTAGTATTAGGTTTAACCAGAAGCTTCTGTAAATAATATGTTTTAAGGAATTACGTCACGAATATTTCCTCTGTATTTAATAACCAATGTGATTTTTGTTGCTTTGTCATGTTGTTTCTAACAGTGTGTGTAAGTGTATACATTACATAGTTTTAAAATTGTACGATCTGATTTTTGAAAGCACTTTCGGATATTGTTGTTTATGTTGATAAGTTTTAGGCTTAAATATTTCATACCATGTAATTGATATTGAAAAATCTGGATAAAGGACTTTGTATGTGTGTTACTATATTTAATTTAATTCCAACTGTACTTAGAAATGAGAATAATTTGACATGCAACTGTAATGCAAAGTTTTCTTTATCTTGATTTGTCTATACACAATTGCACGCTGATACTGTTTCATATTGTGTGATGGTTGTCAGGTAATACAATGTATATTCACGTTCCTTTTATTGAATTTAAATTTATTTGTTCAAGTCATCTTTTGTTTAACTTCTAACATTATACATGATTTTCATTTACAGACAAAAAGTGACAAGGTCAACACAGGTACAGTAGATGACCTTGATAGCAAAATATCTAAATACATGGGTCAGGAAGACAAAGAAAAAGAAGGAACTAACAAAAACAACGAAATTAAGAAAGCAACATCTAATGTTGGAGGCGCTGTTATGAATCAATCAACTGATAATGATCCCTTTGGGCCTCACAAGACACATAAACAGCAGAAAAACCGAGAGAAGAGAAAGAAAAAGAAACCGGCTTGGGAGAAAGAATTTAGACGAGAATTGTTAACATATCAAACAAACAACGAAATTAAGGAAGGAACTTCTAAAGATGGAAACACTGTTATAAATGAGTCGTATGATATTAGTCCTGTCAGGTGTGAAGAAACAAACCAAGAGGATCAAGCTGAGACCCCGGCGTCAGATAGAGAACAACTTGGTCTAGAATTATTAACAGTAGACCACACCAACAAATATAATAAGGAATTTATAGTTGAAAACACAGTTATAAATATATCAAATGATAATGATCCAGTCTGGTGTCAAGAAGCAGATAATGTGGAGAGAAATCAAGAGAAAAGGAAAATGGCAATTATTATAAATAATGCACAGATACAGGTGTCGGAGAAAGAACAGCTTGAACTAGAATCGTTAAAGATTAACATTTATCTATCATACGCAAACTGAAAGCTATGCGACTAGAAAAAGAACTAGGATTACCTGCGTCCGTGTTTACACAACAATTGATGCGATCAGTATTAAAAGATGATGTATTAAACTTTGATTATGGAAATGATTGTGATATGTCACAATTTACATTTATAAATAAGTCAACTGATTTTGATCTTGTCGATTGTAAAAAAAATAGATAAAGAGGATCAAGAAGCGGTGAAAGAACAACTCGAATTGTTAACATTGTTAACATATCACACAAACAAAGAAGTTAAGGAATCAACATCTAAAGTTGGAAACCCTGTTATAATCGAGTCAACTGATGTTCTCCTTGTAGGTAAGGGGACAGATAAAGAGGATCAAGAAAATAAAATAAATATTAAAAGAAATAAAGCAGAGATCCCGGCATCGGAGAAAGAACAATTTGGGTTAGAATTATTAAGAAACGGTATTATAAATGAGTCACATGATATTGGTCTTGTTGGTTGTAATAAAACAGATATAGGGTATCAAGAGAAGAAAAGGAAAATTAAAATAAATATAGCTGAGACCCCGGCGTCGGAGAAAGAACAACTTGAACTAGAATTGTTAACAGATCACAGTCACACTAACAGAGAAACGAAGGTAGCAACCGCTGGAGTTGGAAATACTGTTATAAAAACATTAAAAGACAATGATCCACACGAGCGTCAAGAAACTCATAAAGAGGAGAAAAATAAAGGAAATGAAGCAGAGATACCGGCAGCAGAATTAGAAGTTAACCTATTAAGCTTTGATTCTGGAAGTGATTGTGATATGTCACAATTTACATTTATAAATAAGTTAACTGATATTGATTTTGTGGATTATAAAGATATAGATACAGAGGATCAAAAAGCGTCAATGAAAGAACAATTTGAAATAGAGTTTTTAACATATATAAACAAAGGAATTAAGGAAGCAACATCGAAAGTTGGAAACACCATTATAAATGAGTCAAGTGATATTGGTCTTGTCGGTTGTAAAGAGACGGGTAACCGGGAGGATCAAGATAAAACGAAAATCAAGAGAAATAAAGCTGAGACCCCCGCGTCGGAGAAAGAACAACTTCGACTAGAATTTTTAACAGATCATACTAACAAAGAAATTACGGAAGCAACATCTGATCCAGTCGGGTGTCAAGAAACATATAAGGAGGAGAAGAAAAAGGAATTTAAAGAAAATGAAACAGAGTCACTGACGCCGGAGAAAGAACAACTGAAACTAGAATTGTTGAAGATTGAAATTTATATACGAAAACTGAAAGCTATGCAACTAGAACAAGAACTAGGACTACCTGCGTCCGTATTTATACAACAATTGATGCCATCAGCATTACACTTTGATGAATTAAGCTTTGATTCTACAAATAAATTTAATAATAATGATCCAGTTGGGTGTCAAGAAACAGATAAAGAGAAGCAAACGAAAATTATAAGAAACAAAGCTGAGATTTCGGCGTCGGTGAATGGACAACTTAGATTAGAATCGTTAACAGATAAACGCTGCTATAAATGAGTCACCTGATATTGGTCCAGTCCAGTGTCAAGAAACCGATAGAGAGGATCAAGAGATCTTATGGTTTGATACTGGAAGTGATGTCTATTATTATTTTTGATTTTTTAATACAAAATAATTTAAATTACTTGTAATTTTTAATAAATTATGTGTCAATAGTTCTAAATTTTATTACCTTTTGGCTGCGGTTTTACCCACATAGAAATAGAACAAATTAAGATATTTATAAGCTTTCCTGTGACTGCAATGTAATTTGAACCTCTCCTCTGTTCCCTAGTATGTGATCAAATGTATGAGTATTTATGATATAATAATATATGTTTATTTAATCGAAAGTTAATTAAGCTTCTTTTCTTTGTTTTGTTTCTGAAGTATGATAAATATTAGTATTTATATTTTGAGGAATTTTCAATACAATTACATAGTGAAAAGTGCTTTCAAAAACAGTAGGTGCCAAATCTAATATCCTTCTTAATAATAAACTACAATAAATTCATTTCATCTCATTTTATTCAAATCATTAAATTATTTCTATGTATAAGAAATTAATAATATTGAAATCAGTAAGGTGATATTAGTAGACTTTCTAGAAAGTTATGTCTGATTACTTATATTGTTGATTTTTCATACAATTTATTTAAAGGGAGTTCATTTTTGAAACGGATTAATTAAATAGTACAATGGTATTTATATATTTTAGGCTGTATGGTCAATAACCATTGCCATTACTAAAAACAACACTTTTGAAAATGACCTCCCACCATAGATAGATAAAATAATAGACCAAACATTTTGTCTTTCACTCCAAGTAAAGAAATATAGAGTATGAAACCTACTTTTTGCGTCTGTCGCTGAAACTGATTAGCACCTAATTCCAAGTCTGGTGACATTCGCAAAATCATACTATTTTTAAATATTGCTAAAATATATTCGGAAAGAGAACCGTTCAAACCTGTTTTTTCTTTGGTTCTGTTTTTGCACTAATTTCCATGACGCTTCTCATTCCGAACAGATTATTTCATGTCAGACACATGTTTTATCTAATGCTATCTCTGTCTACCTCGACCACATTCCGAATTAACACGCATGTGATAAGAAGCCGAGCGAGCGTCGCGCACCCCAGACGCCCGCGGCGAGTGCCGGCGTGCCCGCAACCCCCTCGACCCGCGCCGCTCCTCCCACATCGGCTAACAGACAACCGTCGCCAGACAACGCCGAGGCTAAACAAAACCACAAGGAAAAGGTCGGTCTAGCCTGCCTGCACCCAAGTCGTAGTCGCCAGATTTAGAAAGAGTTTGGTTTGGGGGCAGTTTGTTTTTCAGTAGTTAGTTCAGTATGGTTTAGGGATTTGATTTCGAAATGTAGAAAGGCTTTGTTGAAGGTGATAATAGAAATAAAATACTATAAATAATAAAAGCTGTACTAAAATTAATGCATTCCAATTTAGTGACAAAAATTGCATGGTAGAAAATTGTTATTTTGATATTAAATGCTAATTGAATCTTAAAAATATTGATATGGCTAGTTTGCCCTTCAAATAAGAATTACCTGAGATTGCGCCCTTCATCTGTTACAAAGGAAACTAAATTAATAACAGCATTAAAGTTATTATACTCCAATACAAGTTTAAATGGCACAATCAAAATATATGACGATTTTGCCATCAATAATAGTTTTAACTTGATCTCTGTGGCAACATCAGCATGAATTTTGATAAATATGACATTTGGATTCAAACAGAATAAAGGTTAAAGGTTTATTACATTACTATTAGGTACAAATCGTCTGCGCTATGGCTAATTAAGTTTGATTTAATTAATTAAATTTCGTAAATAAAAATAATAAATGTCACTTGCGCCATTAAGATCGATACGTTCCACCTTAAATGCCACACGATCCATCGGACTTTATCTCTATTAACCTAATGCGTGTTTTTTTTCACCTATATTGACTCGTCATGCTATGTTTATCTTGTATATTATACAGTTAAAACTCTGACAAAAATTATTTTGATGTTGGAGTGTTCACTGTGTATAAAAATAATGTATGTACTAACAATATCACCTTGCATGTGCATGTCTCACTGTTACATAATTATAATAAGCTATGCATGTAGTTATAATAGTTTTTTATTATTTTATAATTACCACAAAACGTTGTTCAACAACCGTTTAATTGTAATGTGTTTTTGTCTCCCTTTAACTGTTCTATTAATTTTTTCGTAATGGCTTCAACAGGGTTTTATTGATGCCGCCAATGTCAAGTTTTATATCCGTTATAGTATAAATATAAATTAATCGGTAGCAAAGATGTTCCCGCCGACTGCGATATGTCTTATTAAGGGTCCTATACTGGAAATTTGTATGGAGATATTACTATTGCCAATTTCTCTGTAAATACTCCACCTGTGTCACTGTAATTCAGCATATAGTTACTTATTCAATATATCTAAGTGAAATAGTCGTTATTTTTTCAATTGGTTTTATATAATAGGAAATATGGGTGGTAGAATAAAAGATTATTTTGCCCCTTCTGTCTCTTTCATAATCTATCACAAAACTCTAATTTTTTTTAAAGCGCTCTTATACCATTACTCTTCAATTATATATATAGCTTTTTTTTGTAGCTTATTGAAAATTCAAAAAAAAAAATTTATGATTTTTTAATTTGGCAAAAATAATAAAATAATTATTATTTTAAATTTTCAATAAGCTACCAAAAAATTCGACATATATAATTGAAGGGTAATGGTATAACAGCGCTTTTAAAAAAAAATAGAGTTTTGTGATAGATTATGAAAGAGACAGCAGGGGCAAAGTTAAACTACCCATATTTCCTATTCAATAAAACCCATTGAAAAAATAAGAGCTATTTCACTTAGATATATTCAATAAGTAACTATATGCTAAATTACAGTGACACAGGTGGATTATTTACAGAGAAATTGGGAATAGTTTATCCCAGAAAAATTCCCAATATAGGACCCTTAATCACAACTATCACAGCGCGGGCGGGATTAAACCGGATTTCCCATCATGTGTCATCATGTCGGTCGCCATGACATAACGTAGCATCGTCTCCCTTTATCATATAGAAAGATAGATTTGAACAACGTTTGTGGTAAATGGTATAACAAAGGCCAAGTTTTTTTGGATGGCGCTGGTTTATCTGTATGTTGCCAAGCGCATGCGATTCATGATGGTATACAATATGAAATATATGTTACTAACTAATTTACGATCTAATAGTTCGTATATTCCTTTACCATTATGAATCGCCTGTTTAGCTATATATAGGTTAATTCATTAAATTTTGCTTAAAAAAAATAGATAAATACTAAATTAGCGCCATCTGATGGGAGTTACATTAGAAACCTTAAAGTAGTATTAGAGTTTGCTGTTTTCCGTGTATACCGTAAAAAATTTTTATGAAGTATCCTTATTCCTTAGTCTACATAATGTACACATCTTAATATAATTTGGGTAAATGGTGTCAGTTTACAAAATTAAATGGTGGGCATGCATAATAGAAGCGATATCGTTTGGAGACGCAAAGCGATTATGTCGTCTCGAAATGATATCGCTTTTAGTAATCATGTCTAACAGTTTAACAAACACAAGCATGTTGCCGTAGCAACAAGCGGCAATTATTAGCGGAGATTATCCTCTTTAGCTAATATTATATTATATTATTAACACAAATCTATAGTTTTTATTTAAATATTAATTAGATTGATTTTGTAATAATAGGAATAATATTTTATGTTTATGGAAGCGATACTTGCGATACGATAGAATGAATGGAATGCGGTCTTTATGTAGAATGTGTGATGAATGATGTCATTAGAGAAGAATGCGAAGTGAAAGATGATGTTGTGACTAAAATTAAGGAAAAGTAGTTTACGTTGGTTTGGACACGTTGAAAGAATGAATGATGAAAGATTGACTAAAAAAGAAATGCTGGCAGAGGACGACCTAGGTGTACCTACTTTTATTGAACATATAAAAAATGTATTGATCGATGGCTATATAAAAAGGTACACACAATGGCTGAGTGTATGAAAGGTATGATGAATATAAAAGAAGCCAAAGAGGTATGTCAAGACCGTAGCAAAGAGGATTCGACTGTCTGCCTACCCCTCTTGTGATAAAAGGCGCGATGATAGTTAGATATTTTAATGTAAATTTTCTTTGTTTATACTGTATCAATCATACCATCATATAATGAACAGAGCGCAGATGATGATTTTATTAACGTCTTTAATATTTAATTATTGTTTAGGAATTTCCACCGGAAACAAAAAAGTCTGAGCAAGATGAGGTGCGGCCGCCCGATGAAGGCAACGGTGAAGATGTAGATAAAACAGAACCGCCTGCCGACGAACCGAAAAATGTAGATTTGGATACACGGTTAGTTTTTAATCAATCGGTTCGTGTATGAAGTGAAAATTCTTTGGCTTATTATTTCTTAAACGCCATAATATACTCATGCCCCGTGCCCAAACCCATACAATACTGTATGTGGTCCTGGGAAATGAATGCAAATTTAATATAATGTTGGAAATATGTACGCTAGCGCCATCTGTATTTCTTACAAAGAGTTACACTTTACATTTCTATCTACCCTGCCTAAAGAAGTGTCACTTCAAAAACGTAGTCTGTCACAAAAGTGACGTAATTATTCTTCTTCTTTCATTATGGCTCCACCAATGTTTATCGGTGATTTACCAATGTCAAGTATTATAGTGTTTATAGCCGATTAATCGGTATTAAATCTATCTCTTATTAGTCGTCAACTAATCACAACCATCACAGCACGAACAGGATTAAACTGGATTCCACATCACGCAAGAAAACATATAATAAAAAAACTGTATAGAAAATAAATTACGTGTTTATTCTATGGTTTCGAAATAACTGCCTTATCTCAAGCTTATATGGCTATATATGTCTGTCTGTTTGTTTGTCCGGGCTGAACTGATTTTGACTCAATTTTCACCGTAACCGCTAGTGAAAATAAAAAATAAAAAATCTTGAAACTCACAGTCCTAATTCTACATATATTTGTATATGGACAACAGGCAAAGAGTAGACACTTGAGTGAGTGGAAGATGTGTTGTGCTAATTCTGAACTCTTAACTTTGTCAGGGCAGGACGAAACAGAAATATTATGTTATTTGATATTCGAATTATTGTGCAAGGTTTGAGGATATCTTTTATTCTATTTCTATTAATTATAATGAACTAGCGCTCCCGGCAGACGTTGTCCTGCCCAAACGTTGGCTTGCCTGCTATTTACTTTCCTTCGTCCATGGAAAACAACTACCACTACCACTACCCCTACTCCTACCACCACCACTGCACCTATATCTACTCCTACCACTACACCTATCTCTACTCCTACCACTACCACTACCCCTACCCCTACTCCAACCACTACCACTACCCCTACCCCTACTCCAACCACTACCACTACCCCTACCCCTACTCCAACCACTACCACTACCCCTACCCCTACTCCAACCCCTACCACTACCGCTACTATCCTATGTCCGTCTCCTGGCTCTAAGCTACCTCCCCACCAATTTTCAGCCAAATCGGTACAGCCGTTCTTTAGTTATAAATGGTGTAACTAACTGACTTTCTTTTATATATATAGATTTTGTATTTTTAAATACTATTTTAATGGATTAAAGAAACATATAAATGCATGAAGATTAAGCAAATATCCAGGATTTTAAAGTAATGTTTAAAACATCATTAAAATAACTCAGATTCTACACATCAAAATTTTCATATTCACACGCATTTTCATTCGAAGAAAGATTTCATTGCAGACCAGTGTAATTAATTAATAGATGCTAAATAAGTTATCAACGATAATTTAATTTCAGGCTTACTTAAACTTACGGATTTTCTAAACACGAGGAGTCGATTAAAGCAGATGCGAAAGTAACTCTGTCTGTCTGTCTATTACGCTTTAACGGCTAAACCACTGAACCAATTTTCATACGAAGAAAGCTTGAACCCTAGGGAAGACGGCCTACTTCTATTTTAAAAATACACCACCTAAGGTGGTTTAATAGGGGGTGAAATTTAGTATAGGCCCCACGGTCGAAGCCGGGGCGAACAGCTAGTAAGTAATATATATTTGTCCTCAACAGGATTGCCATGCTTCTGAAAGGTGGCGCGACGTGCGGCGGGATGGCACCGCCGTTCTTAAGTTTGGGCTCCGACAGTGACAATATACCTGACTATCAGCAGCATCACGATCTGGATTATGACGGTATTTAGTTTTTATAGCCAAGACTAAGGCCACTGGCCACACGTTTTGTACACATTTTGTATCACCGACCACAAAACGTGGCACATGTACCGCCACATACACATGTTAAGTTGATCGATGGTAAATGGAATTAATATTGATTGTGAACTTAGAGGAAAATAAAGTAGTTATTTACCTCAAGCACTGACCTCATATATATTTTTGTTGGTTATTTATTGATTAAATTGAGGGCAATGTTTTACCTACCAATGATGGGATTAAAGGCGTGATCATAGATATATAAATAAATTAGGATTCAGGACATTATAGGAATTTTATATACATGTCAAATATCTCAATATCTCACAAGTCAATAATACAACAAATAAAGCACACAAGCATAATTATCCATACACAATCATAAACCCATAATCATCTTCAACCTGTAGGCCCATACATGGAAAAAAAACCAGCCAATATGTCCTTCCCCAGGGTTCAAACTGTCTTCATATCAAATTTCATCAAAATCGGTTCCGTGGTTTAGCCGTGAAAACGTAACAGACAGAGTTACTTTCGCATTTATAATATTAGTATACTTGTAGCGCTCTCTATCCAATAAACTGCCCAAACATTACCAATAATAGAAACACGGCTAAATAACTTTGTATACGATTAAAAGAAAGTTATTCAGATCTTGCAAACTATTCAATTTGGCCGGTTTATACTTGTAGCTAATTATATAAATGTATTCCAACGATTACAGAAGTTGTCAACAGTTTGAATATCATGTTCCTTGTTATGTTCTATATCTATACTAATAATATTATAAAGAGGTAAAATTTGATTTTTGTATTTTTTGTTTCTAATGTGAACGGATTCTAAAAATTCTTTCGCTAATAGAAAGCTACGATATCCCTGAGTGACATAGGGTATATTTTATATTGTTCCAATATATCCACGGGCGGACCAATTATCTATTTCTTATCTTTTATCATGTGTGTAAATAAATAATTATATTTTCAGGCTCAGCGAGCGATGACAGAGACAGTATAATATCGTTGAAGAGAGATGATGAATTAGAAAGTCAACCGTTGTCCACAACTCCATCGCCCTTCCTTAGTAGAGAACTCTATTTGGAATGCTTGAAGATTACTATAGAAAAGGTGACTTAAAAATATATAATAACTAGAAAACTTCCCACCGTTAGTTCAAGTGATCTTCAACAGATGGCGTATTATACAAAAAATACTCTTAATTTTAAAAGAAAAAAATATTTTTGATTTATTTGATTATTTTTCGCCATTAGAGGGGAAAATAATATTCAAAATGGCCTATCGACAAAAAAACACCCTTGGGAAATAATATATAGAGATAGGAGTCAGTTACTAAAGAGAGAAATTCATGTTTTGTAAATTCAATTGCATGTTTCAGTTGAATTGGAAGCATTTTTGATATGCTATAGACATGAACCATATGATTAAACGTGTATATGGGTACAATCACCAAAAGTTATTAGTTTCAGAGTTTTAATGTTTTTCATTTCAATAATAAATTTCTATATTCAGTCATTGAAGGTTTAAAGTTATCTATGTTTATGACGCGGTGTATTAATTTTATATGAACATTAAACTCAAAACACAAAACATTGAATTGTAATTTCCTATTTGATCAAAAGTAATAGTTGTGGTGAAAGCGTGACGTGATTATAAGTGAAATAGTGAAAGTGAGAAGCAAGGTATTTAGTGGACTAAACAATGTATGCAGAAATACAAAACTTACAACTAAAAGTAAAATTAATATACATAACGTTTTAGTTCCATCACTTACTTATGGAAGCGAGACTTGGGTATGGAATAAGAAGCATGAATGTAAGATCAATGCAGTGGAAATGCGGTCTTTTCTATTCCGGACCGATGTCGTTAGAGAAGAATGCGGAGTGAAAGATGTGACTAAAATGAAGAAAAGTAGTTTACGCTTGTTTGGACACATTGAAAGAATGAAGGATGAAAGATTGACTGAAAAGGTTTATATGGCTGAAGTGAAAGGAAGTGCTGGCAGAGGACGACCTAGGTGTTCTTTTACAGAGCATATAAAAAAAGCACAAACACATCGCCGAGATGTGTAAAAGTTATGATGAATATAAAATAATATGAAAGAGATATGTCAGGATCGTAACAAATGGCATTCGATTGTCTCTCCCTACCCCTCTTGGGATAAAAGGCGTGATGATAGATAGATGTAGTGAAATAAAAATATACTCGAAAGTGTTGATTTTATTGTTTCGTATAGTATTACAAAATTTTATACCAGTCGTTTGAATACGATAAATTTAAATTTAATAAATTAATTGTTTTTTTTGCAGAAAGTAAAAGATCTGCGTCGAAAAAAGTACCCCCCGCTCGATAAAATCGGGTCCGACATATCGTCGTCGGAGGATGAGCTGTTGACTGGGGAGCAGAAACGTCGCTCGCCCGCGGTCCGCGAGGCTGAGATTAATGCGCAAGAGGACAAAAATCTTGATGATGACCAGGTAATGTGATGCTCAGCTGGCCGAGCACGACGCGCGCGGTTTTTGTTTTTCCGCGAGATCGTCTCCGCCGTTAAAAAGAGAAGGTGATAATGTCCCAATAGAGGCAAAGCAGAACAAAATATCGCGTCAAGAATATCAAGTTTTGTTTACTTACTCTATAAAAGGCAAAAGCGTAGAGAGACTTCTCTTCTCATCTCTATCCCGTCGTGCTAGACATGCTGCTAGACTTATATTATTATTCTAATTTATTTTTAAAACGTTTTGCAGAAAGCAAGGCCGGCCGGCCGGCATAGTGAATGGAGCCATTGCGAATTTGCGACATCATGCCGCAATTGTTCTTACTCATAGATTACCACTTGCTTAACACCAGGCAGTCATATGCTCGTCTTAATATATGTATCGATAGTCGGTAGCCTAATTGGTAGGTCGGTGGACTTTTGAAACCGGAGGTCCCATGTTCGAATCCTACCCCTTGCCAAAATGCTAAGCACCAATTTTCTTTAAGAATATGTACTTAAATCGACACCTCGTGCTCCGGAGAGCACGTAAAGCCGGCGTCCGGTCACCAACCCGCCTGCCAAGCGTGGTGACTATGGCAATTCCTGTCAATGAGCACCACTAAAAATGGTGCACCTCGAGGGAGACCATGATCCAGCAGTGGATCTTAAAAGGTTGATGATGATAAATATATGTATCTATGACCCCCCCCCCCCCCATACCGGCACTAAAATGACCGACTATTCACACGTCGGTAGATCCTTAATTTCTATGCAACGGATTATATCAAGGGCGCCATTATACGCGCCCGGACTCTTATTATAACTGGTTCCTAAGACAATTCTTCCTTATGCCAATTTTTTGTAAATATATTTTTACTGATGCAAAAAAAAATGCTTTAAAATTGCTTAAAAAAATTAATGGATATTTATTATCCGTCCTCAGATGTCGCTGTCGTCGCTCTCGTCTACTGAGGCCAAGATCGAAGAGCAGGTCCCCGCGGAGCCAGTGCTCAACAACTACTACTACCCGCCGCCCGCGCACCCCGCACACCCCGCGCAACCTACACACCCCGCGCAGCCTACACACCCTGCGCATCCGCAGCAACACTACTACCAGCACATGTGGCCGCACAATGGTAACATATTGTCACGATTATTTAAATTTTTTTTGTGGTTCCATTTTTTTACGGTGTTATCTTGAAATTGAGTCCCCTATATGCTACGTATTAAGGCGTACAATAACGATACCTATTTGGCATCAATCTTGGTAAATCGCTACATATTACAAAACGCCGCCGCATCTGTCTTGTTTGTGACTAAATCACTTCAAAACTACTGAACGGATTTTGTTGCTCTTTATCATGAATAGATAGAATGATTCAAGGGAAATGTTGACAAGTATTAAATAAGAACCTATCACGTTTAGAAGCTGAGCATTAACAGTATTAGTGAATCAAGTCTGGGAAAAATTAGTTCAAGCGCGCTTTTTTGTTGAAATTTTTTTTTATAATATAAACTTAAGTTATCGAGGTTATATGTTACACGTCATTAGTGGCTACTGAAAGACTCGTTTTTTTTCGGTCTCCCACTATACATTGTGGCTGTTTAATTGTTACTGTAAATTGTAATGTTTGCAGCCGCAGCGCCGTATGGTGCCGGTAGTGTGCCGTACGGGCACGCGGGCGTCTACTCGAGCGGGTTCCCGCTGGTGCCGCCGCCCGGGTACCAGTACCATCCGCCGCACAACCAGGCGCCGCCTGCGCAGGTCACTACTTACACTTACTACACCATAAGTAACATCTCACGTGTTTGCACAGTAAGGCCAACGAAACGAGAGAAAGAATGTAAACAATTTTTTTTTAAGATTTTGTTTAACATTATTTAATTTTATACAACACATCTTCACGACCTTTATATCTTGTTTTATATCTAATTTTGCTAGTTGACCATATTAAACAGAACGGGCGGCAAGCCTGTTGCTCCACTTAATGGACCTAGATGTGCCATCTATCTATCATCACGCCTTTCATCCCAAGAGGGGTAGGCAGAGACAATCGAATGCCATTTGTTACGATCTTACGATCTTACCTTTCATACATGCTCGACGATTGTGTGTACTTTTAATATTTCCTTCGATCAACATATTTTTTATATGTTCAATAAAAGTACATCTAGGTCGTCCTCTGCTAGCATTTCCTTTCACTTCAGCCATATAAACCTTTTTAGTCAATCTTTCATCCTTCATTCTTTCAACGTGTCCAAACCAGCGTAAACTACTTTTCTTCATTTTTGTCACAACATCATCTTTTACTCCGCATTCTTCTCTAATGACATCGTTCCGGATGCGGTCAATACGCTTTATATCACACATTCTACGTAAAGACCGCTTTTCCACTGCATTTATTTGTTTAGATTTATTTAGATGTGCCACTTCTTTTAATATACATAAATATCTGTTATTTTTAGAAGAATGCCGGTTTAACGAGTAGGAATTGAACACGGGACCTCCGGTTTCAAATCCAACGCCCTACCAATTAGGCTATAGACTCCTTTTTTATTTTAAAACTTATTATTACAAAATACATGTAATTGTGTAAATTATTGAGACCTTTCAAAAGTTGCCTGGAGTTGCCAAGTTGTGGCTCCATAATTAAAATCTAAACTCACGAAAACAACAAAGTAACAAAAACACTAATAAAATAATATAATAACCATATATATAACAATCATTGATAACAAATATAATGATGATAAGCAAATGAAATAACGAAAACTAAATAACACGGAAACGAAATCAACGCACTCCGAGCGCATCCCAAACAGGAATAAACTTAATTTCAAAAAACCGTTCCAAATGTTTTTACAGTACTGGCCAGTACTATGATTCACCTAGCGACAGTCACGTCTGACGTTATTGCGTGCGAGAGAAAGGGACGGAAATACTAATTGTTCATAGTCATAACGCACCTTAGTAGCGGTCGGTTTGTCTACAATTACATTCTTTCTCTCGTTTCGTTAGCCTTACTTTAGTTTATTATATTTTAATAATCTGTTAATTATTTTGCGAAAAAAAAAACATTTTCTTCTCGAAATCACCCGATTTCTTCTTTTTCATGGCTCGTAGTTTCCATATTTGCACTTGAAGGACGAACGGTCCTTTGTTAATTACGAGAGATAAATGGTAGTTAGTAACTATTTTTCAATAAACTAACGAATCCCTTATTTAATTACCAGGCTGGATAAATGTTTACATAAGACGCCTCTCGCACATTTTCTCTAGAAAGGCAATAAAAAAATATTTTTGGTGTTCTAATTCAGAAAGGTGTCTTTATTATAAACTTGAATTTTAGAATAACCTAGACCGTTTCGTGATATTATATATAGCGGCCTTAAATTTTAGATGTAACGAATATTATTTACTAATTTCAGTCGATTTCTGAAAGTCGTTGTTCGAAAAACGGTCGGAAGACAACTTTTGAGCTCTTAATACTTAATTACACTGAAAACAAACACCATATACAAAAATAGTTTTATGTCAGATATGTATTCTTATTGTACACTGCGGCTATACTTTTTGTGTTTTTTGTTCATACATCCAAATTACTTTGATTACAAAAAAATTGACCTGCAGTATTAAGAAGGGTTTTTTTATGTCCACCTGCATGGACTGCATGTGTTTGTGTGCGTAAATAATGTATTTTTTGTCATTATAGTCGGACTGGACTAACCAATTTTGGTCCCCAGTATCATAAAGGTTCAATTTCAAAATATAACACATCGCGCGCTGATTTTAATAGCACATTTTAATTCACTTAATTATTGAATGCACGACACTTAACATTAGAACATAAGAGAGAAAGTTTAGGTAACTGAGGAGAAAACAAAAGCGTGACAGTGAGCGGTCTATAGCCAGCTTGCAACTGATTCCTGTGCGGGGTAAAAACGGTGCCTGGGCGAGCCGAACGTGCCCGACATATAACGAATGTGGCCGAGCGACGAGCTGGGTAGCGAGGTCTGCAGAGCACATGTGCTCACGTACGAGCCGTCTAGCGGTCAAGCAACACTGTGCAAACATACCCAGCGCGAACTATTGCCACTCAACCCTTACAATTATCATTTAAAATGAAGTGAGATTTATAGAGAAAATAACAATTTTATGGGGTATAATTTTAACTTTTTTTTTAATATGATTGTGATTTTAATTTCTGAAGAAAAGAACAAAATGACTGTGTAGACGTGTCGCCGGGTTTAGATATTTAAAAATTTTCAGAACGTTATTTTTAAGTAGGCCTCTTAACTTGCTATTGACTGGCTTAGCGCCGATTGCTATCTAAACATATGCACTATTACGTATAATTTCAGAAGCTCGACAATCCCTACTACCCGACAATAAACAGCGTTATAGAGCGCGTCACGGCCGAACTGAAAACTATCCTGAAGCGGGACTTTAACAAGAAAATGATCGAGAACACGGCCTTCAAGAACTTCGAGGTTTGGTGGGATGAACAGTCGCGGAAGACGCAAGCGCCCGTCAAGATCAAGGATGAGATGTCGCAACCGCTTCAGGTATGTACTCAAAAAGTGTGGCCTCAATCCATTACTTTTTACTTTCCCTCTTCGCGCCGACATTGTTGCCCCCCAACTACCCTCCGGTGTCATTTTTACCTTAGAATTGGGGTCCAGTGGCTCTGGTGGATTAAGCTAATTAGGGTTCAATCTTTCTACCTATTAAATGTCATCAAAATCGGTTTAGTGGTTTAGCCGTGAAAAAGCATTTCCCGTTTGTGATATTTGTATGGATATTATTGTCAAAAATGTCACTAATATATTTTTTTTTCCATCAGGATATATCGAACAAAAAGGACGAAACTCTGGACTCTATCAAGTCGTTCATGGACTCCCGGGACCTGGAGTTGGGTGGCTACAGTATTGGCATTGGTCTTGGGTTGAGGGCGTCCATACCCAAGATGCCCAGCTTCAGGAAAAAGCGGAAAATACCCTCGCCCGTCATCATGGATGAGGACTCCTCTAAGCGATTCAGTGATCAGGTGCGTATTTTTACACGACTTCAAAAAAAAGGAGTGTAATGTGGTCAGGATTTATTTATGACTAGTGACGCCCGCTCCCGGCTTCGACCGGGTACAATATGGTATGCTACAGATATGCTACAATATGGTATGCTATGCTTTTGTCTATTATAGCCTATGTGCTATTCTGATGTACAAGCTAATGCGTCCAGTAGTTTTTGCGTTAAGGAATAACAAACATCCATTCTACTCACAAACTTTCGCGTTTATAATTAATTGTACCCTGGAACCGTATCATGGTTTAGGGAGCTGTAAGGCAACCCGTGATGAAAGAAAAAAATAATAATAAATATAAAAAATAATAAAATAAATAAAGAAGGGATTGTCCGTTTCTTTATTACACCATGATTTAACCATAATGTCATCCCAGGTGACATAAATAGTCAAAATATCAAAAATATTTAATCCCACTTATCTCGTGAGGGGTCTAGTTGGATATTTTTGTGTGCATTTCTACCTACATTGTGGAGCTGACAGTCACCGTTCAGCGCATACTGGTTGTATCTAACATACATAAAAAAAATACACAGACACAGGTTAGGGTTTTTTAATGTTTCCCCACGTGTTTCCAGGAGGAAATGGTGCAGAACTCTGATGAAGAGAAGGAGATACCGACCAGTCCTCGCAACAGAACCACCGGCTCCTATCTCTCGAGGAATAGAAGGCGGAACTCTAGCAGTTCCTCTAAGTATGTTACATTAATCACTACTTCTTTTTTATGTACATAGAGTTTATTGTGAATTCATGGCCTTTGCTGTTGAGACTATGGGTGTGTGGTCACCGGACGCAAAGATATTTGCCGAAAAAATTGGAAAACTGTGATTGCAGATCTAAGGCCTTCTTTATAAGACAGAGTTCCTAGAATAAATATAATTTTAGTGTGTGTAGGTGTAGATTAGGTACCTACCACTTTATTTTATGCATCAAAGTCTCCCGCCGACTCTCAGTGCCCGATTTACTCCGAAACTATTAGAGTAGATAAATTAATTCACGAGCAAGGTTTACATGCATTAACAATGGACCATGTCGGTCTTGTCTTCCGCTGGGTACAATGGGACCGGTAACGCGATTTCGGAAGCCCTGAAGTTATAACAAATATATAAAAGGTGTATTTTTTAAATAAATATGTATATACAATTAATTCCAGGTCATCCAGTTCCTCGAGCGGTTCCGAGTCAAGTTCTGGGTCCAGCTGTGAACGTGAGAAGCCCGCAGTGCCCAGATTGCAGGTGGCCGGGATATACTCCGACACTGATGACAGCGAGATTGATGAGGCTGAGGTAATGTACAGAGTCCGTTATAAAGACACGTTACTGATCGGCTCTCAAAAGACCTAGCGTGATGTTTTATACACATATCAGTGAATCAGTCTATCTATTAGTGGAAACCGTATCAAAATCGGTCCAGTAAATTTTGAGTCTTTTAATCTCAAATGAAAGGAGGCGATAATGAAATCTCACTCGTGCCAAAAATGCTAAGCACTAATTTTCTTTAAGGATATGTGCTGTAATCAACTTCACGTGCTTCGGAGGGCACTTCTAAAATAAACTATAATTTATGTTAAAAAAGTGACACATCTAGGTCCACAGGCTTGCCACTGTTCTGTTTATATGGACAACTGGCAAAAGGTAGACGCTGTTACTGATGTGTCTGACCACACTGTAAGTTAAATAGGCCGTGGTGTGTGTTAAATATTATAAATTATAATTAAAGACATGCAAAGTTTGTTTACCAAGTAAGACAAGTCAGAAAAAAACTCTACCTACTTATTTCACCGAGAAACTATTCATCAACTAAAATCAGTTTCTACTCGCCTGCTAGGTGTCGCTCCATAGCGATTTTTTTTCTTATTTACTTCCATATTTTGAATTTTGTGGTGGGTAAGTACCTATTTGGATTTGCTAGCACGAATATTTTTTATCCTCATATCGTCATCGGTAGTCATGAGAAATTGTAAACACTTCTGCATTCACATCTACTCTGTAAATAATGTAACAAAAAAATACATTTTAGTTCAAGGTGATATCGAATAAGGAGCGTCTAAGGCGAGTCTATTCTTCGTCCGACAGCGAGGAGGAGCAGTCCAGGCGAGGTATGAATAATGGATATATTTCACTGATAAATTAAAATATATTTTTTAAAACTATTCCCTCACCATGTCGAAACAAAAACAATGCCCTGTTAGCCATTGATGCAATATTAGCTAAACATTTTAAATGTCTTCTATCAATTCGTTATGTAACTTTTTTGTAATTGTCATAGTGAAAAAAAGTTTTCCTCTTTTTCAAAATTTGTAATAGCTCAAAAGTTAAAGCAACTAAGGAATAAAACTAAAAAAACAGTTTTTGCGTGATCGATTTTAGCCTTATATTTTTTTTAATAGAAAATTAAATATAGCCATGCCAGGATATGAGGCGGCAACAATAGCTCGTTATGTTTTTTTATACATTACCTTGTATAAAATATATTTTTTATTAGGAAAAAGGATTTATTATTTTATTTATTAAAAAATAGCTGACAATAAAACTTTTAAAACCAAATTCACAGCCATTCCTAAAGAGTTTTTGATACAATAAAAAATAAAACCATTTAATATTACAGAGAAGACGCCGATACCGCCCGTAGAAGCGCCGGAGGAGAGACTCGGCTCGCCTATATTGTCTCCCGAGGAGGGAGTCGAGGACGCCAAACCTTCTATGTTCGACAGGGTCTACTCCGACTCTGAGGAGGAGAGAGAGTATCAGGTACGTTCTGGTACCAAACACTTTCTATTAAAATCTATAATAATCTAATATTTATATTATTTTGCAAGAAAACTTCACTCCTTAAACGTTATAAAACGGAAACATCATCGGGTAGGTACAATCAAGAGCATTAGTAGAGATACAAATGAAAAGAAATATCGCCTTTATTGCATTTTCTTACTAATTTAGATTGTATCAGAATAAAAAGAGATAGATATGGTTTTCAATGTATATTTAAAAAAAAATACTTGCAATAGTCAATTGGCCATGCTAACTTTTTGAACAGGAACGAAGATCTCGAAACCGTTTCGAGATATAAGCTTTCAGTACAATTTCTATTTATCAGATTTTAAATTAAGTCTATACTTTTTAAGATATTCAATAAAAAACAATAACCTTAATTTGACCGATGTATGACGTCATCATAAGCGGTATGAAAAAAAATACCATTGCCTACAAAAAAGTAAAAAAAAAGGTAATCGTCAATCTTTGAGTGACATCTTTATAAATTTATATTTTAGGTGTTATTATTTTCTTTGTTATTAGGACATGACGGGATGAAACACTATTTACTTGCCACTGTAAAAACTATTCAATTTAATTATTATAAACACGAGTATATAAACAAGAGTAATTTTTAGGTTAGTCGACCTTGACTGACGTTTGCTTGACGTTAATTTGATTGACTGTCACTTTTGTGTGTAGTGGCCAAGATTTTGTGACGTCACGTTTACTTTTCGCGGGTAAAAATAGACGCAATGCATAAAAAACAAAAATATCGAAATTAGTTTCTTAAAATGGGCTATATTATCAAAATAAATTATAAAAAAAGTATATCATAAATATGTAGCATGGCCAATTAAAAATAATAAAAATACTTCAGTTAAAATTTGATGTAATTGGTGGCAAGTGAAAAGTTTAATGTACAAGCGAATATAGCCCTTACGATGTATCTCCACTTATGCTCTTGATAGTTCATAAACGGTGCAAATATTATTGATCCACTTTTCTGTCATTTTACTGGATTCAATTCATATATTAGTCTAGTGAAATGACATCACTAGATGTTTCCAGTAAGTAATCGATTGGAATATTCGAAGCCCTGATTTCCTAATTTCCCACGAAAAATTTTACATTGCCCAACAGGAGAGGAGAAGGAGGAATACAGAGTACATGGAGCAGATCGAGAGAGAGTTCCTCGAGGAGCAGAACAAGAGTAAGATGGAGACTGAAGACCGGCCGCACACTGACAAGCCTCCCGACGAAACGTGAGTAACACTTTTAGACGCTGTGTCCACAACTTGTGACTGCGCACGGGACGCCACTTGATATATGTATATATTCGAACAATATAAAATATAGCCTATGTTACTCAGGGATATAGTAGCTTTCTATTAGTGAAATACTTTTTAGAATCGGTTCAGTAATTTTTGAGTTTACTCATTACAAACAAACATTACAAAAAATCAATTTTAGATTAAAATCCATTTGTTTTGCAAAATCTAGACCTCCCGTGAAACAGCCAGAGGAGCCAGTCACAAATCACGCGCCGCCACCCGACAAAAGCAAACCTGAAGTCGAGGAAGGGGAGATCAGCTCGGAAGACGAGAAGTTGGATCTCAGGAAACAGAAAGAGATCAACAACAAGGGAGAGAAGAGACAGAGACTGCTCTCATCTGTTAGCGAACATTCAACAGAGAGTACTATCAGCGCTGTCAGTGTTAATGGGATCAAAGAGGTCATTATTATATTTTATTTATTTCCAAACTAGATTTCAACGTACCAACTTTACCACCCTATTCACCCATTTAGAGGACAAATTTCAAAATATCTCTTCTTGGTGCACTCCTAGGGTACTCAAGAAATATTTCCTCCTTTCAAATCTCTAAGTTTAGGCTGTGCGTTGTCAGCCGAAGCAAAATTTAGTTAGTTATAAATATTGCTGTATCATTTTTTTAATAAAACTCGTGGCATGTGACCCGACCGATGTGGAATATTCTGAAATAATGTGGCTTCATAACAGTGGATGAATTTTGAAAATCCGAGTTTACTTTTTACAAACAGATGTAGACAATATGGCGTATTTCTTTCTCCGTATATGTTCTGCTTTGATTACTTCCCTTCGGCCGTCTACGAAACCAGAACTCGGTAACTAGTTGCGATGGGAGAATTATTTTTATATATCTAGTATAGGTACCGGGACGGTTCTTGAGGGGTGGTCGTTAGATGCGCAGAACACTATTTTTGGGTCTGGTTGACGGTATGAGGTATTAATTTAAATTTTACCAGTAGTAAAAAGCAATCGTAAAAACAAACACCAATAAATCAATTATAATAAATATACAAGTTATATTGCACTCGAATTACATATGCGCAAACATTCCCCCACTTTTTCGTCGAGCGCTCAAGAACCGTCCCGGTACCTATACATTCGGAAAACCGCGTTAAATCGTTAAAAAATCGTTTATAATAAGAATTTCTGGTACGCCCCTGAGCGAGCGTTTCTGGACAACCTTGAAGATATGCATCATTTTCAAAATTTCAGGCGCTGGACAGCTCTTCGTTGTCTTCGTCGCCCACTTCACAAGCTTCACAGGCGTCCCAGGTCGCGCTCGACCATCCGTACTGTCGACCGCCCACTGTGGAGGACGAGACTGTGTCTAATCATCTACAACACGATCACGGTAAGTGCTCTCGGCTAAACTGCGCCCAATATTAGAAACTACTGAACCAATCCGGAAGAATTATCTGTCGATCACAAGAGAAACCATCAAAATCGGATTGGATCGTTTCCGAGAAATCGGTGAAAACACATTTCTTGGAGCTGGTTAATAGTGAGTGGAAACTCAACCAATTAACTCTCCGTTCACAAACCTATACAATAGGAGTTAATGCTACTTTTGTTAAAGATCTAGGTTCAGTAATTGCAGCAACAGGCTTGCCACTTGTTATGTTCAATATGGACAGCAAGGTATTACTACAAATAAAAGTGTAAGTCAACCTAACGCAACATCTCATTTTTCTATATTTAGGTTACACATGGATGACGGAGGGGCCGGGCGAAAATGCCGCAGGAGACGCCAAAGTAATAAAGAAGGACGTGAAGCGATCATTCGAAAAGTTCGACACTAAGAAAATATCTGGGTATGTGTATTTTTTTTGTGTTTCGTACCGAAATTGATATAATGGATAACTAGGCTTTTCGTCAGGCAATGTTTGAAAAAGATGGTCAAAAAATATTGGCTGGTATTTCACATACATATTTAGCTAAATCTAAGACGTGTGTGATATATAATTTATCTATTCTGTATCAGATGTATTCGAATCCTAGCTGAATATTTGTATCAAAACTCACGATATCTTATAGAACAGACTCTAACCCATTCAGCGTTTAGTTAAATAAAAAAAAGCGTTCGAATTTTTTTTACAGTTGCCTTACAGCTCCCGAAAACGTGTTACTAGTGGCTAGTTCTGTTGAGATATATTTAGATGGAAAAGCCTCTTTGTCGGATTATGTACATAAGTTTTTAATTAAAAAACCCATTGGTACATGGCCGGGATCTGGGATCGAACCCGGGGTCTGCCAAGTTAATACCAGACGTCTTAACCACTCGGCCACCAACGCACTATCTAGTAATAAAATTTAAATTGTTATAACAGCTTAGAGTCGATAGAGGATGCGGCCCGCCAAGCGTTCCCACAAGTAAAGTTCCCGCCGCGCGACATGATGCAAGAGATGCAAGTTATGTATGAGTTCTTGACGCGCGGCGTCGACCGCGAGGACGTAAAATATCTGCGGCGGGCTTACGATGAGTTGCTGACTAAAGACGCGCGGGGGTACTGGCTCCATGATACCCATTGGGTGGATCATCCGCCCACGGATGTGTGTTACAGTCCACCCAAGAAGAGATCGAGGAGGCATAATAATATTTATGAGGATCTGCAGGTGGGTTGAGTGATAATTAAATAATTAATAAATATTCTAAATGCGCTGGTTTGGACACGTTGAAAGAATGAAGGATGAAATATTGACTAAAAAGGTTTATATGGCTGAAGTGAAAGGAAATGCTGGCAGAGGACGACCTAGGTGTACTTATATTGAACATATAAAAAATGTAATGATCGATGGAAATATTAAAAGTACACATAATCGCCGAGCATGTATGAAAGGTATGATGAATATAAAAGAAGCGAAAGAGGATGTCAGGATCGAGAATGGCATTCGATTGTCTCTGCTTACCCCTCTTGGGATAAAAGGCGTGATGATAGATAGAAATAAATGTGAAAGTGTGTTTGTTTGTCTTTCTTTCACGCCAAAGTAATTTGAAAAGAATATTTACGTATATCGCCCCCTTTGGTGTGGGGGAACGGTCCCAATCTCAAATATGTTTTCAGGGTCACTCGAGCGGTTCAGCGCGCACTGAAGGCTACTACAAGATGGACTCTAAGATCAAGGCCAAGTATAAGTACCATCACGGACGAGGTATATCGTCGGCGGGCGAGGCAGACCACGATGACAAGAAGTTGGCGTCCAAGATGCAGCTGCTATCGCGGGAGGCGCGCTCTAATCAGCGACGACTGCTCACCGCCTTCGGTTAGTTAGCTAGCTCCTGCCCGCGGGTTCACCCGTGTACAAATTGTACAGAGCAAAAGTAATCCCGTGCGTGACTGTAATATATTTCAAGCCCCCTATCTCCTTTTCCGGGATAAAAAGTAGCATATAACAATTTCATAATATTAGTAGGAAGATTCTACTGTGCAAGCATGACCGCCTAGAGAAAATCTACAGGGGTTAGACACAATCTACTGTTAAGTAGGCCACACATTGGTCCGGCATCGCACCGAAAATTTCCCATTCCGGCCGCCGGATGATCTAGGCGGACCGTTCGTTACAAGAATTGGACGCGCCGGGGATTGGACGAACGTTTAGTGTCAGTTTGTTTATTTATGACATTTGTCACGTGATCTCTAGACAATTTTCCTTTTAAGGGGTGACAAATGTCATAAATAGACGAAACACAAGCTCATGCTACCTCTTGTAGATTTTGTCTACCCCCTGTAGACTTTTTGACTACACTAATGAAATTAATTGTACGCGGTGATGCT
The DNA here is from genome assembly GCA_963924495.1 of Nemapogon koenigi. NCBI lineage: Eukaryota > Metazoa > Arthropoda > Insecta > Lepidoptera > Tineidae > Nemapogon > Nemapogon koenigi. The sequence continues at coordinate 9,256,354 of OZ004648.1, forward strand.
CGCACGGCTAATAGACATTGTAGGGACCATCTGCATCCCGCACCAATCTGTGACAGTCAATGAGAAATGTTTATATATGACGTATGCCCCTCTATCGGACGCGAGGGTACTCTTTTTTTACATGCGTAATAAATTTAGAAAGATAATTATTATATGTATTTTAAAAAACGACAAAATTGGGACATTTGACTTCCGAAGCGGCTTCGCCTATTTATAAGATGTTTTCAGGATTCTACGTCATCTCATGGCGACTAACGCACGCGTCCCGCCGTGACATGATGGAATGGAATCCCGTCCGCGCTGTGATAGTTGTGATTAATAGGGCATATCACAGTCGGCGGGATCATCTTAGATACCGATTAATCAGTGTACAGTACTCCTGATGATTGTGCAACATCCTTTCGGATATGTTTAGTCAAAGTTGATTACAAAACCACAATTTTTCAATCTCATTCTTTAATCAATCATGTTGTACTGATCAATCACTGACTTTCGAAATATAGTATTGATAACATTCATGACTAACTTCTCGTTTGTTTGACAGGCACGGATACAGACTCTGATCTGCTGAAGTTCAACCAGCTCAAGTTCAGAAAGAAACAGCTCAAGTTCGCTAAGTCCGGTATACACGACTGGGGACTGTTCGCTCAGGTGAGTTCACACCTTGTGTGTTGTGTTATTTGAAAGGATTTTCACAGCTTTTAAATAACGACCAAATAAATGTTATATGAAACGAGGTGGTGTATATTAATCGGTTTATATTGAATTGTTCAGAAGATCCACTGTCAGTGACTGAAGAATTCGTGTTGTGCTATATTTAGATTAAAAAAATAATGACACTGTTAATGCTTATTTTAATAATTATTTCGGAGCCTAGGTACTCGGGACAAAAAGCCATACGAAAATTCTTAAAAACTAAATTTTTCATGTTTCGTAAAGTGATGGACTGTATGAAAGAATCTACAAATGGTGATCAAATACTATATTATACGGAAAAATATTTAGAAGAGACGTTTTTTTTTTACATTTTAATATATTTCTATCTTTCTTCACGGGTTCCTCCGTGTTACGGTCCCAGGGTACCCAGCTGAAGACTCCCTCTTTTAGCCGATGGTATTTGTATGGCTATACCTAACGAGTGGCTAGTTCTGTTGAGGTATATTTTAGATGGAAAAGCCAGTAAGTGTGGTTTGTCTGATTATGTACCAACATTTTTAATTATAAAATAGATCCGGGATCGAACCGTTAATACCTAGTTAACCGCTCGCCCAACTTTTTTATTTTATTTATAATTTTTGTTGTTTTCATTGTCGATCCGGTAGTACTTTAAGTTTTTACATTTTTTTGAAGTTATACTTCTTTAGGCGCATTATGAAAAACTATGCAAGAAAGATCGACAGTATGAAGTTGCCGACAGCGAAATTTTTAAATGCAAGCACTATGCAATCCTTTTTTATTATATTAAATAGACAATTTAGTACCTACCTATATTTAATTCTCAATTATAATCAGCCATTTTTAAAATTTAATTGTTTAATTGAATACGATTTTAGCAACCGTATTTATTATCACGCAATTTTATCCATGAATTATAAACTTATTTTTGTATTATGCCAAAAAAGTATAATTTCTAATAATTGGCTCAATAACATATCTCACTTAGATTATTTTGTTAAAATCTCTTTAAATATTTCAGGAGCCGATAGCAGCCGACGAGATGGTGATAGAGTACGTGGGTCAGATGGTCCGTCCTGTTGTAGCTGATGTTCGGGAGGCTCACTACGAGGCGACGGGTATAGGGTCCTCTTACTTGTTCCGTATAGACCTGGACACCATCATCGACGCCACCAAGTGTGGCAACCTGGCGAGGTTCATCAACCACAGTTGCAATGTGAGTCTAGTCTATATCTAGTTTGTTTTTTCTACTCGTTTCTAATTTAAATCTATACTAATAATATAGCTGAACAGTTTGTTTGTTTGAACGCACTAATCTCTGGAGCTACCAGTCGGATTTGAAAATGTAGCCCAATAGACTATTCCAATAAAATTTATTTATGTTCAGGAGTATGCTGATTGCGTTAGCGGTATTTTTTACATAAATATAACTTTTTAGTCCATGAAAAAATACCAAAAACAATCAAAGTTTTAAGTAAAATGTATGTACCCAAAACGCAAGCGCGACCTTCATTGCCACGCGACCGATTCTAGTCATAGTGTGCAGATGCACCATGCTTGTATAGAGCGCAGTGACGTCACTAGGTTCACGTCGCGTGGGAGCATCGTTTCTTGTCGCGCATCAAATAAGTAATCTTTAAACTGCCATAACTTCGTCAATTTGTATCGTATAATAATAAAACTTGTTGCAAATTTTAAGTTTTGGTTAGTTCTTTTATCCTAATTAATAAAAAAAATTGGGTGGAATAGTCTATTCTTGAAGGTTTATATAGGCTATTTAATATCACGCTAACTACCATAAAGGGAGTGCAATATGGTGTAAACGTTGTATTCCTAATACAACTGCTAGTATTAGGGGTGTAGAGGTGCATTAGGAAGAGATCCCCTAACACGCGGGCAACTGATACTTTTATAATATAATTACTTCGTTTTCAGCCCAATTGCTACGCGAAAATAATAACGATAGAGTCGCAGAAGAAGATCGTCATCTACTCCAAACAGCCGATAGGTGTTGACGAAGAGATCACCTACGACTACAAGTTCCCTCTGGAGGACGAGAAAATAGCTTGTTTGTGTGGAGCCACGCAGTGTCGCGGTTTCCTCAATTAGACAGTGGTGTTATTGTTTTTAACACTTTGGCTTAGCGCGCATTGGGATGAACTATAGGATTTTTTTAAATTTTCTTGACAATTTTGTGATAAGTCTACGGAACCCCCAGTGAATTTTAAAATAGTTAATTCTTAGTATAAAAATTCGTGTGATTTTTAATCCCAGTGTGTGCTTAGCCTTGCTGAGGCAAATTATATTTAAAAATCTCTCGTAACGCCCTGAACGAGCGGAATACTCGGTTCGTGTAAAAATATAAATATTTAAATAAATATTCTTCAGCGTTTAGAGAGAATCGTTGATATAGTTAAAAATATGTAGCTAAAATGTACAGTTGTAAATTATACCTTAACATGTTTTTGTAATATTATCACTCAAAAGATTTGCCAATATATTTTTTTTCCAGGGTTGTACAGTATGGAATATTATACAATTTAGTGAAACGAGCTAATGGAATCTCCAAATTTATTGTATTTAAAGTTTATTTTTATTTGGTGCAAAACTTCTCAGGGCCAAGAAGTGTTCGTGTAATTGTTGTTAAACAATGAAAGATATGCTGAAACTGTAGCGTGCTCTTAATAATTTTAGAATTTAAAAAGTAGACTAATTATTGAGAGGCCTATGACGAATACAGTCAACAACGAACACCTTATTAAGATTTAAAATGATTAATTTTTCTGCTGACAGTACTCTCAAATTCCATACGAAATTTTGTACATAACATAAGTACTGGTAGCAATTTTGATAAAGTAATTGTATAATATTATGTGTCGTGTTGTATTTTGTATGATACAGGGCCGATGAACTGATTTTAAAAGAAAAAATATTTTTTTTTAAATAGTATTTTTATACTTAATAAAACAGTTTTACGGTTCGCAATTTGTATTTATGTAAATGATGTCATCGATGTTAATTAAGTATGTTATTAATCAATTTGTATAAAAAATAAGCTGATTTTCTATAACTTGTAATATAATTTTATTTATACAGTTGATCTCCTTTGGTCTGTGTGGATGAGTTAGTACATTTTTTTAATAATTAAACTCTTACTAGTTAGACATAACCAAAAATATGTTTTCTGATGACTATGTTGAGTAAGGCAGGCCAATTCTCACTGCTTTAAATATATAAAAATAAGTGAGAAACATATTTATTTCTTATAAAATTGTGTAAAAAATATTATATAAAGTTGGTGAATTGGCCTTTTTTATGAACGTAGGAGCTCGTACGTGCGGTACGCGTTTCTATGCATTTTGCGCGAATTATTGTAAATAAATTATTCAAAATATATATTAAGGTTTTATTTATTTGTCGTAGGCGGAATCTCTATATATTATTTCTAAAAGGTGTTTTTGTCGGTATTAAATATCTCCCCTTTAAAACTGTATCAAAGTTAACGTCTGATACGCCATTTTAAAGTTTATTCCTTTTTCCCTCTAATGACGAAAAATAAACAATATATCGAAATTTAATGTTTCTTTTAAAATTAGACTTTTATTTTGTAAAAGACGCCATCTATTGGAGATCAGTTGAACTAACGGTGCGAAGTACTCGCACGGGTCATCTAGTGTTTTATATTGTAAATGGGTTCTTTTTATACTAAACTTTGAATAGAGCCCCGCCCTATTTCGTATCTCGGTTGCTAAAGAGAAGTGAGTCACCGGACTCATTGGAGATTGGAGTAAAATCTGTTCTTAGGGCCTATGCTAATTTAGTTGCTCGCTGACGTTCTTGCCGAATAATTATGTAATAAAACCTCCGAATCTTCTCCTTCAACGGAGGATGCTCCACCACTGTTAATCGACGAGTTGCCAATGTCAAGTATTATAGCCGTGATATGTCTTATTAATCACAGCGCGGGCGGGATTAAACCGAATTCTTCATAATTCCACGACGGAACCCGTGCGTCGGTTGCCATGACATGACGTAGAAATCTGAACAAGGATACTTGCTTCGCTGGCACTGACATACATACAGCTAATAAGGTGAAAATTTTGACGTATACCATACTTATAATCCCTATATAGTCTGTTTCAAATAGTATATAATCACAGCGTTTTTGTTGTTTACAACAAAGAATCGTGAAATTCACGAAGCGCTTGCGCATTTAAATTTAATTTGTTGAGGTTTTAAGGTTATTTCGATATTTAAAACATGAGTATTTAAATGCATATTGGATTCCACATCCGGTCATGGCGACATACGCACGCGTTTTCGTCGTGGCGTGATGTGGAATCCAGTTTAATCCTGTTCGCGCTGTGATGGTTGTGATTAATCAGTGATTAATAAGACATATCACGGTCGGCGGGATTATCTTAAATACCGATTTATCGGCTATATACACTATAAAGGCTATATACTTGACATTGGCAAATCACCGATGAACATTGGTGGAGCCATAATAAAAAAGAAGAAGAAGTAAATGCATATTTTGCAAACATCGCGATCGCTACAAAAATCACTAGTTTTAGTTCCACGGACACTCGTCCGCCTACAGTATCAAAATAGTGGAATTTGTCAGTAACGCTTGACTCCAATTTTTTTAAATAAAACATTAAAAGTACTAGGGTAGCATATACATACGTATAGTACATGGATACAACCTGATTTAAAAGAATGCTCGACATCACATAAATACCGTTTTCCTATTTTCAAATAGTGGTCAACAATGTAGGGTAGTTTGGTCAACAATGCAGGGTAGTTATCTATATCAAGGAGTTTGTACTTGTTGTGGTCAACAATGTAGGGTAGTTTGTACAAAATACAGTTATTTATGCTACCCTAGTACTTTTGACACAGAGTTTGTCAACAATGCAGGGTAGTTTGCACAAAATACACTGATTTATGCTATCAAGGAGTTTGTCAACAATGCAGGCAACAATGTAGGGTAGTTTGTACAAAATACAGTTATTTATGCTACCCTAGTACTTTTGACACAGAGTTTGTCAACAATGCAGGGTAGTTTGCACAAAATACAGTGATTTATGCTACCCTGTTTGTCAACAATGCAGGGTAGTTTGTACAAAATACACTGATTTATGCTATCAAGGAGTTTGTCAACAATGCAGGCAACAATGTAGGGTAGTTTGTACAAAATACAGTTATTTATGCTACCCTAGTACTTTTGACACAGAGTTTGTCAACAATGCAGGGTAGTTTGCACAAAATACAGTGATTTATGCTACCCTGTTTGTCAACAATGCAGGGTAGTTTGTACAAAATACACTGATTTATGCTATCAAGGAGTTTGTCAACAATGCAGGCAACAATGTAGGGTAGTTTGTACAAAATACAGTTATTTATGCTACCCTAGTACTTTTGACACAGAGTTTGTCAACAATGCAGGGTAGTTTGCACAAAATACAGTGATTTATGCTATCAAGGAGTTTGTCAACAATGCAGGCAACAATGTAGGGTAGTTTGTACAAAATACAGTTATTTATGCTACCCTAGTACTTTTGACACAGAGTTTGTCAACAATGCAGGGTAGTTTGCACAAAATACAGTGATTTATGCTACCCTGTTTGTCAACAATGCAGGGTAGTTTACAAACTAAACGCGATTTTTTACGGTTTTTTTTAAATAAATAATATGTTTTACAATTTATTGACATCGGACCGGGCTAGACCGATCCGAAATAAATAGTTCCACAACTTGTGTATTAAACTTTTTTTAAGTAAAGGCTATTTTTTTTTAAAACGAAATAGTGTTATTTAACAACTTGGCCGCCATTTTATATAAGTTCCCCTAATGTCCCCTAATTCTACGGAATATTTCCGATTTTTAACATATATTCGTTTGCTGTACGAAAAATTTATGGAAATTTCAGCTCAAAATAGCCAGACTGGCCTAATTTTCTTTGTTTTTTCTATGAGGGTTTTAGCTCTGGTTATCGGGCTCGGTTTCCGCAACTCGACTTCTTAGCTCCTATTTTGCGTGAGGCGGCGATTCTGAAGGATCCTCGGAGATGAGCAGCCCTGTATTCTATCAAATCTACACACTCCAGAAGAATGTGACCGTTTCTTCAGTCTTCATACAAGCTCTGCCCATGCCTCAAATGGTTTCTTTTTAGGTTAATTAATCTTTATGTCAGTCGAGAGTTTGGATGGCAGAGTTAGTTTTCATTGTCTACAGTTCTCAAGTCTGACCCATTCCGTTTCGTGTTTGAGTGGTTCTATAAAGGTATTAAACTAGCTCTGCCATCCAAACTTGTACAAAAATAAAACTTGTACCAAAGTAGCATAAGTTCACAACAGCCAAGCTTATATAAAAATCGAGTTATTTGAAAAATACGTTAGATAGGAAATAGGAATAATGAGGTTTATCTTTGCAAAGCCATTTTTAAAAAGACATATTAAATTAAAACATTAGCATTAAATAAAAACGGGTGATTAAAATCAATTTTGTCCATTTTATAACATATGTAAAGAAAAAAAACCACCAAAAATCGCATATAAAACTATTTATTATCATATTTATCATACATGGGATTACAATAAAATTTAGAAATGAATAACAAATAATCAGTAGAATAAGCATTCACTGCTATATATATAATCAACTCTATTTGTGAACAAATGGCACATCAGCTTACATACAACACCCACGAGGTACTCTGAGGCTATGTGCTCTTCCTCCATGCTTATAACTCGAGAACTACTTATCCGATTTACGTGTTAAATCTAACAAAACTCCCGTCGTAGACTTGTCTCCGAAATCGCTTTCAAAATTCAATTGGTTCATTTTGATTATATGCGTGGCAAACTTAGCAATCATCTGGCCATCGGGCGCATTTTGTACGGACTTCCGAAACAACCGATAAGTAGGTATGCACATAAAACGTGTATTTAGTTGGAGCATTAGCCTCTGATAACCTCAACAATCGGTGCATACTAAATAAATATAATTAAAAGTACATCATTTCAATTGACATTGTAAACTCTTAGATATATATATAATGATGCAAACAAACAAAACTTTAAATTGTTTGATCGCATAAATATGACAAAGATAAAATCGATGGATTCCAGAGGGACAAAAGTTTCCTGTATTTTATGGTTAGTTATTGGACCAACTTATTTGTAATCTGCGAGAATCTCAGCTAGAAAGAGAAAGATATAATGTCGTCGATGTCGACGCTAATCTTTGTCCTGCTCGTCACTACTGGAAATTATATCTTACTCTTTCTAGCTGAGATTTTGTCTACCTAGAGATTTTCTTCTCACAGTCATGCTCGCACGGCAGAGGGTCTATCGTGAATTTTGTTGCTTTGTCGAGAACTTTAGTATGAAAAGGAAATGTTTCATTTTGGGCTATCTCATGTACGTACCATATTATCTAGAAAGAATCCCAAGAAAAATAATAAAAACAAACTTACCGAGAGAATCTTAATTTGAGCCGTATTTTCTGGTACTAAGTTAGTTTTTGTTTTAGTCTTTAGCTATACTGTCGCCATATTGAAATGGATTTCATTCTCTCTTATAGATATGTTTATAAAGAAAAAAATAATTTAGAATAAAATTATTTCGTACCCGAAAACTAAATTATGAAAAAAATAATATATCCAACTGTTTATAGTTGCCCGTGGAAGTTTTTGAAAAGTAACATCAGCATTAATATAGATAGAAGTTTTCAGGTTGGGTTATGTCCGTTATGTCCCAGGATCCATATCATTTTGAAACATCTCGAGAGGTTTTCAATATAACAGTTAAAAAAAAAACAAATATAGTTTTATTATGTTGTTGATAGATGGCGATGCAGTGCAGCCTTATGTCAAAAACATGATAATTATGAGAAACTTCTGAGGGTGGAGAAAATAACATAAGTCTGTGAGCGTCGTACATTTTTTCTTTTTAACAAATCTATTCTATTGGCGTAAATTTTTTAAATGTCATCTTGAAAACCTCTCATTGTGTATAAAAAAAGGTACTCGATACAATAATACAAGAAAGTATCTACCTTGTCAAATATACTGACGCAGGAAACTATTGCGAGCCCCGTCAAGAAGCAAAATATTATTTACTAAAATATAAAATATAGGAATGTTTAAACAAATACTGTTACAAGCAATAATAACTTTTGCCAAAATTTCGTTCATAAGAATGTACATGGTTTCCCTAATTAAATTATCAAATAAATAATAATAGGTATAATTTCGACGCCTTCATTCAACTTAAATATGTCCAAAATAGCTCTTTTATACTTTGGTATCAATTGTAGCAAACGATGCCATCGGAAAAGAAATGCTGGAAAATTCAAGTGAATCTTCCCAATTAAAAAATACATTACAATTTATATGAAAAATTCATATTATATATATTAATTTCAGCAAACATCAGTCCTTAATACTTCAAGCTCTGTTATTATTTCATATCTAACATAAAGGACTGACCAAAAAAGCCTTCAAATAACCTCCACGCGACGATTAAATACAATCAAAACTTTTAACTTAAATCTACAAAACGTAATAGCAAAAATAAAGCATAACATGACTTATGTGTACAAAAGATATTATATTATTTAAACTGCATACTAGTGCTAATAGGCTATCAATCTATTCTAGGGGTAGACAGAGACAATCGAATGCCATTTGTTACGATCCTGACATACCTCTTTCGCTTCTTTTATATTAACCTTTCATACATGCTCGGCGATTGTGTGTACTTTTAATATTGCCATCGATCAGTACACGTAGGTCGTCCTCTGCCAGCATTTCCTTTCACTTCAGTCATATAAACCTATTTATGTTTATAGTAGGCAATTTTTACAATCGCGTCTCAATCTCGAGACGATCCTGTAAAGGATCATTTACAACTCTATCCTTCCACATCGATCTTTACAGGATCATACATTATGTATATAACATAATATACCGGTCCCTTGACACATGACAATTTATCTATATACAGACAGTACACACAGACGCCGAGCATGTATGAGAGATATGAATATAAAAGTAGCGAAAAAAAAATATTTGACAATTGTCTCTGCCTACCCCTCTTGGGATAAAAGGCGTGATGATACATAGACAGATCATAAGTTAAATGCGAAACAGAATCACCCTATACTAGCACACAAAGACAAGACAACCTGCTCTCTAATTATATATCTACTAATCAGTATCAAATGTTCTACAAAATCTGGAGGGATTGTCGCATCTAACCCCGTTACTAATAAACGGTGTACAAAGTTATACAATGTATATATATATAACAAATATGTCGCCGATGTAGTCTTGTGTATAATATATCCATACTCAACTCATAGATCTGAACATCTTATCTAAGCCACGGCTCTTCATAGTGTGCATAAAACGAATTCTGCAGTATTTTGGCCATAGAGAGGACAACAAATTGGAAACTTATGTGGTGATGCGCCGGGCGGAGGGAAATACGATGATCCGATGAGAGATAGTTGAGGAGAAGCTGATGAATCGGAGTCACGATCCTAATAATGATGATACTGAGGGACCAACTGTGAAGCAGGAAACATATATGTAAATCAACACGATAGAAGGAGATAAATCATTGTATAAATTTGTACAGCGTTTATAAGTGATGGGTAACAATATTCTAAGTATCAAAAAGTTCATGCTCATTCAACACTATAACTGTCATTTACAACGGCTAAACCGATTTTAACGATAATTTAATGATAGGTACTTATATAAATATTGCTCATAAATTTCAATAATATGTGTAATAATGTTGTTTTTGGGCCTTGATTTACATTACACAATAAAATACGGATTATTCCCAGTATTTACTGAATAAGATTTGCCCCTTTCGTTTATTTAAAAAAAAATAAACCAGCAGATTCTGTTTTCAATAAAACAACCTTAGTAATATAGAGAAAAATCTCTTGTCTCTTATTCCACTGCAAGAATTTGTGAATATAAATTGCAAAATTTGCATTTTTTAGGGAAAGATACATTCAAGTAAAAGAGTACACATATTAGAAAATATTTCAAAAAGAGATTAGGCACTTATCCGCGCCGGACGCCATTTTTAGTAAATGCTGGCCTGTGATTGGTCCGCTTTATATTTATTGTACAAAGATACTTCTTTTCTTCAATATAGTCTATCAAATGTAGCTTTGTTGTTGAATTTTCTGACAGCTGTCATTTTAATTAAGTTTAACTAAAGTCGACGTCGTTAGTTGACGCCTTGTTAATCGGCGAGCGATAACTGTGCTTGAATCTTTAGGCGTCTAAATATAGTACTACTTTTTTGTTTTTTACGTGTGCTTCTTGTAATACACATAGTAGATTAGTTTAGTAGAAAGGCCAAACTAGCCGGTCTACAACTGTTTTACATAAATATAGAATTAAAATGGCGGATATTGGGTGAGCGAGAGGCAAATAAAATAAGTTTAGGTTTGATCGCCATTTATCTGAACGCATTCGCACAGCGCCATACAAATACAAGCTGCAAATACTGTGGAGTGCTGATGGTATCCCATACTAAATTTCATTTTTTTAGACTTTTGGTAAACATACTTTGCATGTCTTTTTATTGTTAAATTAAAAAAATATGATTATTAGTTCTGCAAATGTAAAATAGGTTAAAATGTTAATTATTATGTGAAATTGTTAATATAAGAAGAAAAAGACATGCACCCTATAATAACCTGTTTTTTGTATGGCGTTGTGCGTAAAGAGTCCTGACAAGTTAGGCTCAACCGTTATACTAAGTTGACAGCAATTAATATCTGTCATTTGTCTGTCAATTTTTTCCCTGTCGCCACACTCTGCGTTAACCAAAGCTAATATAATATTATAGTACACGGTGTTCTAACTGGCGCCCACTTGCAGAACGTTGAAGCATATCTCGCACACCCGCTGCGGCTTGTTCATACCAAACTTGAGTATGGGCACGTCGTTACTCGAGCACTTGCTGCAGAGCATGCGGCCGCAGTGACGACTGAAACAGGCGGCAATTTTGACATTCTATTCTAATTAGTACGTGCCAATTTTATTGGGCACTGTCAATATCACCTGACAACCTGTTAAGAGTACTAATTCTATTAATTTAATTATGATAGCATTAAAATGCGATTGGTATCTGTTACATAAATATAATAAATATTTGCCTCTCGTTCACCTGTTGTTATTCAATTATAAGTGTTAGCGAGAGGCAATGTTTAATAATCATTTGGCCGTCTCTAACTCGTTTTTGTTTTTCAAATTATAACTTAAAAATGATAATATAACAAATACGCTACTCAATTCCTCTGATGACTCTAGCAATGTTTCTATATAAATAAAATACAATGGCACCCATTTACCAAGAATCACCCCAATGATTTGTTTTGTTTTCAAATTATAGTTTAAACACATGCCAATATAACAATTACTCAACTGAATTCCTATGATAGTTCTCTTTACGAGCATGCTCTTGCAATTTTTCTTTATGAATCGTAAAAAAATACAACAATGGCGCCCATCTAACAATACTCACCAATGATGCTTCCTCATAGTAAGTGTGAACTTAGAAGCACACTGTTGACACAGCTCGCCGTCCGCCCACGGAGCCTCCGCACTCAAGGAGTCTAATAGTCGGTGTAACAGTTGTTTAGTCGCCACCTACAGTAAACACAATATTTACTAAGTCTGTTCCATAAGAGAACCGTCGTGGCTATAATGGGAACAATGATTTTTACACAGCAAACCAACTCTATGGCTGTCATATGTGTTATTATGTCAAAACATTTACATTAGATTAATTAAAAGTATGTTTTTAATGCTAATATTAGTTTTCATTTAAACATTTGCATCGTCCATACCTGATAATTAAATATGGAGACTCCCTCTTTATTCTCTGCGGCCAGACAGGCACCGGCGCGCACCAACACGCGACACAGAGCGCCCGCGCCGTTCATGTACGCCAGGAGCAGAGGTGTGTTTCCCTGGACAACGGACAAAAAAAACTCGGATCTAAGGCATATATGAAGAGCGGGAAAGTTCAGAGGGGCTAGAAATCACAGTTAGGCTTTTCGATATAAATATACCTCAACAGAAATGGCTACTCTTTAGGTAAAGCCACCTCCAAATAAAAGTATCAAGAATCGTACATACTTGCAAATCAGTCTTATTAATGGGATAGTCGGGCATGAACTCCAGGAACATCTCACAGATGGTAGCTGCGTTATCCTTCTTACACCAGCACAGTTCATGTAGGGGGTTCCTTCCTGAAACGACATATATTTGAATGTATTTTATGAAAGTAACCTACCAACCAACCAATAATCCACAAATACAATACAAGTCAAACGCGAAAACAATAGTATAAAAACATATTACAACTAAAACGTTTTATACCACTATCTACAACCACGTAACACGACAGATACGAGGCAAAATCTCATTAGTACCGTTCTGGTTGAGCAGTGCCGCGTCCACGTCGCAGTCGGCGAGCAGCGCACGAACAACAGAAGCGTGGGCGTGTCGCGCAGCGAGGTGCAGCGCGTTGTCTCCAGCGCCGTCCACCGCCGCGCAGTCCGCGCCGTGGGCGAGCAGCGCAGACACCATGGTCGCCTGACCCTCTGCCGCCGCTACGTGGAGCGCCGTACGTCTGTGAGACACTACTTGTAAAGTCTGTTCGATAAAACTGGTCGTAGCTTAGGATTTGTGGCTGTGAATATGATAACAGGTAGTGTAACACAGACATACAAAGGCTTCAATACTTAGATTTCCCCTTTTTTTCGCCGGGGTTATAAATTTCCGAACTAACAACAACACACCTTCACGGCCTTTATACCTTGCGGTGTGGCCAGAGACACCGGTAACAGCTTTTTGCCAGTTTTCCATATTGAACAGAACAGGTGGCAAGCGGAAACAAAGTTATCACACGTACAGCGTCCAATGTCGATCCCTATCGTTGCGTACTTTAATTGCGCCCTGGAGATTCTCTCATTCCTGTATCATTCGAAAACAGGGTGCTATGATTTTAACTTTCACGGGTTGTCTTACAGCTCTCGGAAGTGTCACCGCGGTCCCAGGGTATGCAGCGTGAGACAAAGTCTTCCTCATTTATCCAATGTGTTTTTATAATTAAAAACTTATGTACATAATCCCACAAACCACATTATGTCCTCTACTGGAATGTCTCAGGTAATAATCATTACTACACAGTGGTGGAAAGCTAATTAGAAACACCTAGTATGATATAGTATGTTGTATAATATAAACATTATTTTCACTGCAATTTACCAGAGGTCAAGGCATATTTATTACATCACAATGTAACTTACATATCCTTAGTTTAAAATCAAACAAAATTAATTGTGATCATGTAAGATTAAATATTAAACCTGTAAACAAGTACCAATTTCCTCAGCACTGGCAGCTAGACAACTAATTAGAAAAGAATATCATTTATGTTCTAAATTTTAAATTTAAAAGAATAATACGACTTCATTGTAAATAGTAGGATTTTTGCCGCCGTTTTTAATTTGTTAAATTAGTTTTCGTTTAATTTTATTGTTAAAATGGGTAAAAACAAAAGTTGTGATGCATCGACCAGAAAAGTTAAAGTTAATTTGCATTGCAATCGAAATTGGACATACAGAAAGATCGCCAATCATTTAGAGTGTTCCGTTAAGAAAGTATTTAATGCAATTGCACATTATAAACAACATGGGACGACAGACAAGGAACCTAGAAAAGTTCGACCAAGGAAGACTTATGATTCTCAACATGACCCTCGAAACGTATCTGCAAAGCTAGTCCGCAGGCGGCTGGTTGAAGCAAATTTGTTTGGAAGGCTTGCAAGGAAAGTACCAGGCAACATAGAAAAAACCGCTTGGCCTTCGCTAGAAAGTATGGCAGTTGGACAGTTCAGCAATGGAAAAAAGTTTTATTTTCAGGTGAAACTAAAATAAATTTGATAAATTCCGATGGCAAACGGTACGTTCGTCGCCCAATCAACGAGGCATTAAATGACAAGAATACGAAAAAGACAGTTAATCACGGCGGTGGAAATGTTAAAATATGGGGATGTTTTTCCGGATACGGGGTTGGTCCTGTGAGAAAGATTGAAGGGATGTTGGATCAGTTTCAGTATAAAAGTATATTAGAGGAGACTATGATTCCATATGCTGACGAAAATTTACCAGTACCTGGATATTTCAACAAGATAATGATCCGAAACACACAGCTGTGTTAAGGAATTTCTTAGAGATCAATTGGTGTCTGTGTTAGAGTGGCCAGCAAATAGTCCGGACTTGAATCCAATGGACAACATTTCATTTTTCGTAAGGTACCAAAATTCGAAAACCGTTTGGAGATTACATACTAGAAAGCTTTTTTTTATTTTTTTTTATTTTTTATATCCTTTAATTTTCGAGTTATTTTAAAAATACTGGAATATTGAAAAATAAGGATTAATAGGTGCCCTAATCTGTGCTAACCCTCTAATTTAAAAATACTAATGTCTGTTGGCAGAGTTGTTAGTTATTGAACTCAGGTGTTGCCTTCTCTTAATTTTACACATTTTTATTCCATTTGAAGCTAAATTAATAATTATTCTTTAAATATAATTATAAAAATACTTCTTTTATATAATATTTTTTTGAAGTTTTGCTAGTTTGAATGGGCTATCACAGGAAATATATTTACGAGTGAAACCGCGGACAAAAGCTAGTATTATTATATACATTATGAATAATGTTGTAGGCGATTTGAGTTCTGGCTACGGCAACACCTATTTGGAACACGGTATATTATACTCTTTGCATTTCTATAACGTATACTCTGTGGCTTGACTGACCTATCAGTCACTTTCTTTGGGTGACAGTTTATATTTCTTAATTTTAGTCCTAGCTAAGGTTTTTAGTTTATAAGTCCTCAGAATTTATAAAAAATCATAATTAAATTAAAAATATAAAAACTCAACCAAAAATAAAATATAAAAATACGTGTAACTTATTTTTTAATATATTTTTAATTAAAGTAATAAAAATGGGTGATTAAAAAAATGAAATGTTGTCCATTGAGGATTTGTGGCACACTATGAAGAAAACATTGAAGGATAAACATATCACCAATATTCATGAACTTTATGACGCTTTTGTAGAAACTTGGAGATTTATTACCATGGATAGGTGTGAAAAATTGATAGAATCAATGCCACGTCGATGTAGAGCTGTAATCGAAAACAACGTTTACCCAACCAAATACTAATTGTCTGTGGATAAGGTATTTGTATTATCTAACCATAATATTTCTTGTTAATATTAAATTCATTCTTGTTTGTCCAAATTATTTTACTGTTTCTTATTTGTTGTCCACCTTGATGTACTGCAAAATGACGACTTGTTTCGTTGTTTATAATAAATTATTCTAACTATAAGTGTTGTTTGATATTTGTTAATCGGACATGTTAAATACGTTATAGAGCCGGTGCATTAGCTATATTTTTTGCCCTTTTTGTTGCTTAAAAAAGTAATTACTCGGTCAATTTCATTAACAATAAAAGTCATTTTACTGTGTTTCTAATTAGCTGTCCACCACTGTATATATATATGGGCTTTCCCATCTAAAAAAACACCTCAACAGAACAGGCCACTCGTTAAGTATAACCTCAGAAATACCATCGGCTAAAAGGGGGAGACTTGGTCTTCCGTCCGCTGGTTTCCCTGGACCGTAACACGGTTTCGGGAGCTGTAAGGCAACCCGTGAAGAAGAAAAAAATCTTTATAGGAATTATAACCGTTTGATCAGTCAATCCTTTCACATTATCCTAACTAAAATTATAAATGCGAAAGTGTGTGTTTGTTCGTCCTTCTTTCACGTCAATACAGAGAAACGGATCGACGTGATTTTTTGCAGAAATACTTTGAAGACCGGAGGCTACTTTATCCCGTAAATCCTTCGGGATAAATTCTTATGTCATGTTAAAAAAAATCCACGGGCGAAGCCGGTCCAGTAAGCTAATATCTACTAAAACATATATACCCACTTGCTAGCATTCCTATCATTAGGCCTCGCGCCCGCCAGCAACAAGCTCCTCAGTAGAACTTCGTTGCCGGCCGCGGCCGCCAGATGGAGCGGCGGCGCTAGTGTCGCGTCCTGCACGCGCGAGTTAACGTCCACCTTCACAGAGAGCAGGAACATGACGCTCTCCACGTCGCACTGCTGGATGGCCACGTGCAGGAAGTTACGGCCCTTCTTGTCCACCTGAGGAGTGAGGAGACGAATTATATGTGAATTATTATATAGGTCAGATACGATTTTTTTTTTAAATGGGACTAATAAAAAATAAAGCATTAAAATCCTAACTAATATGTATTGTAAATGCGAATAGGCATATTTTTATTACAGCAATTTGAATTTCTTGTAAACAACTTTTCTATCTGTGCGTTGTCCATTAGCGTAGAAATACATTATTATTATAAATTTAACATAATTTGACAATTTATGTAAATTTTTAAGGTAATGGACTCTGTCAATATCATGATGATTTCGCCAATTAACTCAAATATTATAGTAATCAGGGCCAGCAAGTTGTGTTGAGCCCGAGTGGATTGTTGACCGTGAGGAAGAATAGTATCTAAAAAAATTTATATATAAAAATTATTAAATTTTCTTAATATTGTTATGGGTTAAAAAGGTAAATATGCAATATCCATGCTATGTGACATTTCGATTAACAAGTACAAGCAGAAGTGGCTAGGTGGTAGGCACCGCGCTGCTAACCGCCGAGGTCGCCGGTTCGAATCCCAGACGTTGCGAATTTTATTTTTGTCTTGATTTATATTTTTACGTTTTGAATAAAATGCAGGTAATTTAAAATAAGATTCACTATGGAATTTTGATGTGAGCAGCACATATTTATATGGAAATTATTGCAATTTATAAAGAAAGTCACTATTTTGTACTATTTTGTGCAATATTCATGTGTTATGAATGTTAAAGGAAAGGGCTTAATAGATGAGACACGCCCTTTCCTAATGAAGTAACAAGTAACCTTAAATTGAAGGAAGTACTATTACCTACTCATACGACTGAGCACGGCACTCATTGGGGTTGGCAGGGGACAATTTTGTAGAATCCCTCCTGGCGCCCTCATAACTATGTACATATAAGATAAGTTTAGTTAAGAGTAGTTAGTCTTAGATTAATTATTTTATACCTAAGGTGTGTATTAGTTTAAGTCGTAAATAAATATAGGCTAAAAGAAATTAGTTGTGTTTGAGTTTTAGCCATAATAATATATTATATATTTAATTAAAAGAAAAATAAAGGAAAAAACGGGTCTAGACATGGATTTTTCAAGCGACGAGGAAATTCCCATACTTAGTAACTCGGAAAATTCCGAGTGGGTAGAGCTACCCACTATACCCGCTAATATAATATAATAGTATTTATAGTATATTAGCTTCCCGCTTCAGTTTCGCCGGTGGAATGATGTAAGATGAAGGAAGATCACAATTGGGTCTCTAACCTGTTCCGCCGCCGAGGGATTCTTCTCCAAAATCGCTTGAGCCGCCTTGATATTCCTCGCTACCAGCGCCGCCGCGAACGGTGACACGCCCTTATTGTCGCGGGCGGACAGATCGATGCCCGGCTGTGACAGCAGCAACGTGATGATCTGAGCGTGTTGGTTCTCTATGGCGACGTGGAGCGGGGTTTTGCCTTCCGAGTCTTGGGAGTTTATGTTCGCTCCGTGCTCCAATAGTGTCTGCAAATCAGGCAATATTATTCTAACTAGAATCACTATAATATTTAAGTAGAATATTTAGCAAAGGATATTCATGCCAATTGAGTCGAAATTAGACACTAAACTTTTTTTTTCTTCATAGGGTTGCCTTACAGCTCCCAAAACCGTGTTACGGTTTCATGGTACCCAGCAGAAGACCAAGTTCGTCGTTCGTTTAGCCGGAGGTATTTTGTGAGGCTATACCTAACGAATGGCTAGTTCTGTTGAGGTATAGCTATTAGTTTTAAACTACTAAACTATGCAGTGATAATACGTTGTAAATAAAACTTTGATACGAAATTGAAGTTTAAGTAGTAGCCGTTTATACTTTGACCACGCAATAGGCCTACATGGTTTGTGCTGTGGCGGCGCACCAACAGATGGCGCTATAGATAATTATTATAAATATATATATAAATTTTCCAACGACGCTCGTTAGGAAGTCCTCGGAGTCGTTGAATTGTTGTGTATTGCAATGTCTACATTGGTGACACCGACGTGATACGTGACGTCTGGCATAGGTTGTACTTGTACGGGATCACCAATATGTAAATATACAACTTTCCGACGCAAGGTCTTCCCTTTTCCTCTGAGTTTTTGAATTACTATAGTGTCTACTCCGATCATAAGTATACATCTAAAAATGGATGTTAGTTTGGTATATCTGTCTGTTGGTGTATACTCCAAAAACTACTGGACTGATTATGATACGGTTTTCACTAATAGATATATTGATTCGCAAGTAAGGTTTATCTATTTAAAACATCACACTACGTCTATTGGGGGCGGAGCAGTAACCAAAAATGTCAATGTTCCTTATGGATCGGGTGAGCATGTCGGCTCGTAACCGAAAAGTCGCGGGTTCGATTCCTACATCCGACCATGTACCATGTACATTATCTGACAAACCATACAGAGACTTTTCCATCTATATACCTCAACAGAGCTGGCCACTCGTTAGGTATAGCCTCAAAAAATCATTGGCTAAATGAGGAAGACTTTGTCTTCCACTGGGTACCCTGGGGCCGACGACGGTTCCCGGAAGCTGTAAGGTACCCCGTGAAGAATAAGAAAGAAAGAAGAATATAACATATGTATATCCCCACCTGTATAACATCGATGAGTCCCCACGAGCAACACAGATGTAACGGTGTCTGTTTCTCAGCAGCGATGTCTGCCGCCTCCCCGTCAGCGCCCGCCCGTCTCGGAGACTCCACGTCACACCCGGACCGTATCAGAAACGTGGCGAGGGCCTCCTTGTTGTCGTCTATTGCTCTGTCGACAAGTATAGTTTTCAGATAGTAGTATAATTTGAACAAAATCCCCCGCCGTGTCCTGTGTGTACAGACACAGGCCCGTTTCACGCAAAAACTACTGAACCGAGCTTGATTAAACATGGACCTGAATTATTCTAGACTAGCTGTGCATAAGACTCGTAATGTTGCGCGCGCTGATCAGAGCCCAAATTTTACTTAATGCGTTTCTGACGAGTGTATGTCGCTAGAATGACAGGGGCTCTTTCTAAAACCCGGGGTCGCGTACCGTTTGTCTTGTTGATTGTAAAAATCACTTCACAGTTGTCAGGTTATAGTCATAGATAAATCGATGCCTTTGGTACTTACTCCGCAGAGTATCCTAGTGTGGGGTCTAAATAATAAGTGTGAAATGTGAATGAGGCGTGAGAGATACCATCTTAAAACCAATAAAAGTACAATAAATATTTAGTTGTTCATACTTGTGTAACAAAGTCTGCAAACATCCGTCAGGTCCCGGGCCCCAGCAGTCGGCGTCGGCACCATTTCTCACCAATATCTGCAATAACAGGCCTTACAATTTTTGTCACTCGAATGTGTAATTTAGTGTATTAGAGGGAGACAAAACATATTATTGTTGAAATATTTATTATTCTCATAGTAAGGTTACGTGAGGAAAATATTAATATTATCTATGTGATGCTCCTAGGAAGGAAATAATTTCAATTCCTTAGTTAGACAAATCATTTTTGTGTTATGTCAGAGGCCAAAAAGGCAGCCTAATTGCGTAACTTGAAAGCGATCCAATCACTATCATTTTTTTACAGATAAAGGTCGAATTTAGCCCCGCACTTTTAGAAATGTGTATTTTCGTTAATTGTGCTACATTGTGCTGCGTTTGTGCCGTACTGTGCCGCAAAAAAATAGCTCAATATCTCAAACCGTTTTTGAGAAAAAGAATAAAAACGAAAATTTCACGTTTTTAATTGTTTTTATTTGTGTATGGTGTGTGTGTGTGTATGTGGAGAGTGTGGGTGTGTGTTCACTGTTCGTGTGTGTCAGTCAAATTATACCTCTCTTAATAATTTTTTTATAATAAAAAATTAAAAATATTATTATTACCTATATGAAATGTTCAAAATCAAAATGTTTCATGGAGCTAGCCAATCGTTAGGTATAGCCTCAAAAAATCATCGGCTAACTGAGGAAGACTTTATCATCAGCTGGGTACCCTTGGGCTGGCAACGGTTCCCGGGAGCTGTAAGGCAACCCGTGAAGCTTTCAAGCTTTGTTTCACGGACAGTAGAAATGTTCTAGATTCTAAATTATCCCACACAAACAACCATACTCACGCTAGCCACTTCCTCCTGTCCGGAGTTAAGCGCTGCCCATAGAGGAGGGACACCGTGCGCGTCCAGTCGGCCCATGTCCACGCCGCGCACACACAGAGCTTCCACGACCAGCCCGAGTCGACAGTGGATAGCGAGCTGGAGCGGAGTCTCGCCCACTTCGGTGCTGGAAGAAAACAAAAAAGTCGGTTGTCTGTAAAGTCGGTTTACTGACGATAGTTGAACGTGACAACGTCATAAGAAAGCTGTCCACGCGGACGCATCCCTCACTCAAGTAGGAGAGAGACAGATGTCGAACGCTGCCGAACGCGGAGGCCAATTGTACCTCTTTGTCGCTCGTTCCGCGCTCTCGCTTGCACTTCAAGCCTTAAATGAAAAGCCTCAGAGCGAGGTAACGCCGTGGTAATGCCGCATGAGTCATGTTTTTTGTGCGTGCAGCCGGCTTCATCGAATTATAAGACGTTGTCACGTCAAAAAAGGTATACATTATACGGAGGTTCGACGACGCTGTGCTGCTTGTGCTGAACTGACCTCGTCAGTTGTTTTGAAAACAAGAATATATTGTTATTGCACATGAGTATAAATGTAAGTATGTAAAGCGATCCGTCAAAAAGAAAATAGAAGGGATGTATATTATATCTTTATCAAAAAAATATAGAATTTAAAATTGGCCAAGGGCGAGTCTAGCTCGCGTGAATTGGGTTTCGTACTATTTTTCGTAGGATTTTCGTTTAGAATTTCCTATTTTGTTTTTCAAAATTTTAGACCGTAGTCCTACGTATAGTTTTGGAGATAACGGGGAACTATGCATTTATAAAATTACAAAAAAAATATTATAACGTATTGTATTCCTTATACGGCCCTTCATTTGAATGATACTTTTCGAAAAACATTTTTTTTTCGAAATTCGATTATTTAAGGCTTAAATTTTACAGACAACACAAGAGTGATCCTATAAGTGTTAACGTTTTTTCATCTGAGATGTGGGTAAAGGTACACAATGAATAATAAATAAATAACTTACAGAGCATTCATATCAGCTCCGTGGTCCAGCAGATATATGGCGGTCCGTGAGTCTTCTTCCACGATAGCTTGGTGTAGAAGAGTGAACCCTTTGTCGTTGCGGATGTTGGGGTCCGCACCGCCCTCTATGAGGGGGGCCACCAGGTTCTTGTGACCTGGGGATAATAAAGAAAACGTGTTTTAATGTACACGCGTAAGAAGTGAAATTTCTTTGGCTTATTATAATTAAGAATTAAATATACTAAATTATGTATGTATGTAACATAATTAAATATCTATCTATCATCACGCCACCGAAACCGTAGGTGGAATTAAAGAAAGAAAGAAAGATATTTATTTGCAGAAAGCCTAGGCATTTTCACCAGATTCCTGGTATGCAAAATACAGTAAGTGGCACATTATTACTTCCATATTACATGACACCAATACATTATTATATTCTAAAGCACAAGCATAAACAACATATTATATTCTAATCTACGAGTAAGGAAATTCTAATATTTATTTGTCAAGTATTGTTTTACAGTGTAGAAACAATGTCCCACCAGCCATTTACGCAAAACTCGCTTAAACGTTATTATTTGTTCAATATTTTTAATGTCCTTTGGCAGTTTATTATAAAGCGTGACAGCCATTCCCATATAGTTCCTTGACACCTTCGCCGTTTTGAATAATGGGAGAATCAAGTCGTTCTTGTATCTTGAATTAAATAAACAGATGTCACCCTTCTTTTGGAAAAACAGTGGGCTCCGTTTCACAAATGCATTACATGCATTTGCATAATTTAGTATATTTAATTCTTAATTATAATAAGCTTCCTACATCTTTACTCAGTAACACCGCAACGGCTATATGCATTTGGATAAGAAATTACCTTCACCAAGAGCCAAACTAACAGGCGTGTCTCCTTCAGAGTTCTTCAGGTTCAAGTTTGGCAGCAGGGATACGTTGCTCCTGTCTGTTGTGGGCAAGTCTCCCTTCTCGACCAGCTTCTTGTGTTCTAATATAGCTTGGACGGCACCTTCGTGATTGCTCAGTACGGCTAAGTGTAGCGGTGTCTGTCTGTGAAGAAATATTAACTTCAATCAAATCAAAATATAATTTTGTTGGTGTATATGACAATAATTACTAATCCTATCTAATATTATAAAAATGCGTGTGACGGTTTGTCCTTATCTCAAGCCAAAACAGAGCAACGGATCGACGTGATTTTTTGCACATACATATTAATTGGAGGGCTGGAGAGTGTTTTTATCCCGGAAATCATCCGGGGTGGAAAGCTGGTAACATATTATAATAAGTAATGGTATTACTTTCTCTCAGTCCCCTGCAAATATCACTCACTCACAAGCGACGTATATACGAATTCATGCATCCCTCCATCACTGAAAAACTATTTTTTTTATTTATCACGGGTTGCCTTACAGTTCCCAGGAACCGTTGCCGTACCCAGTGGAAGACAAAGTCTTCCTCATTTAGCCAATAATTTTTTTGAGGCTGGTGGCCAGCTCTGTTGAGGTATATAGATGGAAAAGCTTCTTTGTACGGTTTGTACTGAAAAACTGATTATAGCTAATGTGCTTTCCTAACAATATCAGTATATATATTTGATGTGCTAGCATCTTAGATCTCGCATACATGTGACGGAGATACGTAACAGGCAGTAAAATAAAAATCGATTTGTTTAGGTTCTTTAGATGAATGACTCAATTTTTTTAGAGGTCCAAGAGTAAGACGATTACTAACGGTCAGGTTCAAAATGACAACTTTTAAAAATATAAAAAACGTGAAAAATTATGAAAAAGGACAACAAATTGTTTATGTATGGTGGGATATTCACAAAATATAACACGAAAAAGAGTTATTATCTTAAGGAACCATAAAAAATGGGTCATCCTCCGCTCGACTAACACCACCAACTTATTTGGCGCGAACTCTACCTACCTATAGACGGTATCGGTCTGTTCCCCATACGAAGTCTGCAAGTTCGGCCTCGCCCCATGCTCCAACAAGCAAGCAGTAAGCCTGGCGAGCCCGTTGACGCAGGCGGCATGCAGGGCCGTGTGACCAGCCTCGTTGGTGTGGTTCATGTCTCCATTCATGTTGGATGCGAGGAACACCGCTGAATCCTGTCGATTAGTGTCGATATACATTAAAATTAATTATATAATTATAAAGTAGCTGCTACACAACATTTAAAATCCAAGTGTTAACTATTTATAATATAAAATAGGACTTCAATGTCCTTTTAAATATATTGAACGATTCCAATATTTCTTTTGCCATAATTTGTTCTTGGCGTAAGCAGATTAATATTTGGACGACCGTTGGACTTGAAACCGGATTAAAATCTCACTCATGTCGTAAATGCTAAGGACCAATTTTTGGACATTTGTGTGTTTCTTGCACGCATAAAAGCGTGAATGGATGAATTTTGCAAGACAAATTGTTTGAGTTCTGGATTTAAAACATAGGATACATTTTATCCGGGAAAACAGGACCGGGAAAGGACTGTTGATGTTTTTGTATCACTACTAAATTACGCGCTTATTTAAAAGTTAATAAATAGTTGCTTTATTTTCAAGCGCAAAATATGTTAACTGGCGAGAGGTAATAATATCTTTAAATTGTCCAATTACATACATATTAAACCTCACCTCAAACCAGCCCTGTGCCAATACATGCAGCAAGCTATCCCCAGATCCAGAATAAATAGGGTTAGCTTGGCATCCCTTCTCCAGCAGTTTCGCCGCAAAACTCCTCTCAATAACATGATCCACCTTCTCTTCATCTTCAGAAAAGGCGTGTTTGTTCGTCACAGGCGTATCGAATGGAGTAGAGCCGTTCATGACTAATGTTTCGCTAGACGATATCGAAGCTCGCCTGTCATCAACCAGGGCGAAGTAAAGTGGCGGATGCTCGTCGGTCAGCGAACGAAGATTCGTGTCCAGGGTCGGCTGTTTGAGTAGTAAGTCGAATATCCGCTGGTTTCGCGCTATGACCGCTTTGTGAAGAGGTGTGCTGGAATTAACATGGAAAAATATGTAATAAACTCATCAAGGTCTTTGTTGAGGCGCTATAGGTCCAGCTAGAATATATCATGTTATGGTCTTTGTTGAGGCGCTATAGGTCCAGCTAGAATATATCATGTTATCTGAGATGAGGTATAGATTTTTTTCCTCTTCACTGGTTGTCTTCAGGTTGCCTTACAGTTCCCGAAACCGTGTTATCGGTCCCAGGGTACCCAGCGGAAGACCAAGTCTCCCTCTTTTAGCCGATGGTATTTGTTAGGCTACACCTAACGAATGGCCAGTTCTGTTGAGATATATTTAGCTGCAAAAAAACCTTTGTCGGATTATGTATATAAGTTTTTAATTATAAAAAACCCTTTGGCCTATTTAATACCAGACGCCTAACCTGCACTCATCCACCGACGAACCTTTTTGTCTCACATTTAAAAATAATATGAATTATTAATATCACGTATGAACATATATGAACTTTTTTCGCTGGACCTGGCGCCTTGCTAAGTGTCTAGTTAATTTGATGTAAAATATTTTTTTCTATAGAGGGCGCCACTAGCCCCGATGAAAATACTATTCCTTCATTACTATAGTGGAAATTGTTACCCAACTAATTCAATATCAAAGCATCAAAAGTTCAAGCATTTTATAGTTTCAACAGTGTAAAAGGTATATCAAATGTAAATTATTATCAAACAGTGTGGTAGCAAGTAAAACAATTAAATCAAAACAGTGGATTTATTAAGAATAATAAACTTACAATCCTTTCCGGTTTTGCCTGTTAACATCGGCTCCCTTCTGTATCATAATCTCAGCTATTTCCGTCATCTGATCCAGTACCTCCTCGTCACAGGAGCTGGGAGTCAGCGCCGCGACTAAATGTAGAGCGGTGTCACTTTCCTCTCTGAAAATCAAATGTGACGTTAGTTTACAATGCTATATTATAATGAAAAGCTTTTATTTTTTTGCATGCAAGGCAACCAGTGGTTTTTTTTAATTAAAAAATCCATTTCCCGTAGGAATGAGATATGTTCACGGGATACATTATTATTCAGGGTTTTGATGATTCCGCCAATGTCAAGTATTATAGACGTCACAGTACAATAGCCAATTAATCGGTAGCTAAGATGTTCCCGCCGACTGTGATATGTCTTATTAATCGTCGACTAATCACAACCATCACAGCGCGGACAGGATTAAACTGGATTCCCCATCATGTCATGACATGACGTAAAATCTCTCCGGCCCTGTCTGTATACAATGATCAAGCGCTATTATCAAGGAAAATGACCCAAGAGACTCACTTGGTAGCAAGATTGCAGTCAGCGCCATGTGTCACCAGAAACTTGGCAGAGTACGCATCGCAGACGTGCAACGCGCGCTGCAGCAGCGTACGTCCGCGGGGACCTCTAGCGTCCACGTCCCCGCAGTGCTGCAGCAACGTCCGCGCTATAGACTCGCTGCGGCCGCGCAACGCCAATTCCAAAGGCAACTCGCCGCGGGATGACATGGCGTTCACTATGTCTGTTAGCTATGGACAAAGAGATAATTTTGATTAGAAAATAGCATTGGATTTAGAAACAATGTATATGGGAACTGCATAAATCTGTTAGAGCATTGTGTTTTAAATATTACAAATAACACCTAAAACTCAATCTTAATTGGTTTGTGCCGTGCACGGTGCAATGCACTGTGATTTTTTTAAAGAAATAAATGCTAGGATTCTACGACATGTTATGGCGGACAACGCACGCGCTCGCCGTGACATGATGGCGAATCCGGTTTAATCCCGTCCGCGCTGTGATGGTTGTGATTAGTCATTGATTAATAGGATATATCACAGTCGGCGGGAACATCTTAGCTACCGATTAGTCGGCTATTGTTACTGTGACGTCTATAATACTTGACATTGGCAAATCATCGATTAACATTGATAGAGCCATTATAAAATAAGAAGATGAATAAATACTAATAGGCTGAACATGTAAATTGGAAATTTACTCCTCCTTTTTTAGACAAAATTTTTTAAAGGAAATTCAAAGTAGATACTGAAACGCTGCGTTTTGTAGTTGACCATAGATTAAGTCAACTGTGTTATTATAGGAACGAAAAAAGTGGTGTGAAATATTTCCCCTTTAATGCTTTCAGACAAATTGCTACATTTTCAATGATATCTTATAAATTTTTGGTTCAAATAGTCGACCGCAGTTTTGCAAGGTGGCTCGTGCCTATGCTATAACAAATTAACTTTTGATTACACGGTTAAGTTCCGCGAAATTGGTGACCAACAAGTAGTTCAGATTCGATTATACGCTTTTAGTTTAGTTTCTCTAATTTTATAAATATCAAAATAATTAACTTGCACAAGATAAGACAGACGTGAATAATAAAAAAATTACAATACAGTGGTTTAATGGGCCCTTTACTAAGCCAGAGACTTCAATGGTTCTATTCCTCCATAAAGTGTATGCAATCAAAAACCATTATTTTAGAAGGTCAAATCGATGTTTTGGGGCATATTATAAATAGTAGGTATTTTTAAATGACTTCGCAGGACGTTAGCCTACGGCCTTTATGTGGCCTAATGAATGGCCAGTTCTGTTGTATATATTATTTCTCTATCTTTTGTAGTAATTTTATATTGGAGATATCCTATCTAATATTAAATATAGAATTTCCGCCCGTGTATATATTCGAACAATATAAAATATAGCCTATATCACTCAGGGATATCGTAGCTTTCTATTAGTGAAAGAATTTTTAGAATCGGTTCAGTAGTTTTTGAGTTAATTCATTACAAACAAAAATACAAAAAATACAATTTTCTCTTTATAATATTAGTATAGAATTATAGATGAATAAACCCCGATTGATCGATTTTTTTGCACAGATATATTTGGAGGGTCGTTGAGTGGACACAGGCTACATTCTTCATTGTCACATTAACAAAAAATCCGCGGTCGAAGCCGGGGCGTGTCACTAGTACGTATGTAAATAAATACGTAACGAGTGACGAAAGAGCGCGTCAACCCGTCAATGCGCCCGCTCCTTGACACCCGTGTCATGTCTCCCATCAAATACACCGTCGCCTCACGCGCACCATAATATATGCGCGGCGCGTCACCGAGCAACAATGTATCGCTCGAATGACAATAGCACTTTCACGATTACACAACCTGACTTAATTGGCATCTTACACTAATTCTGATATTGCGACCGGGAGAAACTGCGGGACTCCCGGCCGTTTCGTAATTGCAGTTGGTGCCGCATGTCTTGCTACTTTAACTGGGAAAGACTGATTGCTAGCTCCTGTACTATACTATTTTGAACTTGTAGGTAAGAAAAATAAGCTTTCCCATTTCAATATTATCACACGAAAACCATCTAACTATCCTATATCCCTACTATTCAAACATGAACACATCAGCCTTTGACTGACTAATGCAGACCTAGCATTGCCTAGTCAAAGCCCAAAACATATTATTTTAGTTTCAAGGTTTACTACTGAGTTTAGTCACTCCTACGGTTGCTTATATGTAGTTCAATATAATAAGCTTTACACTCAAACATTTTTTATATAATTATGTAACTTTGAAGTATTTGATGACGATTGGTCAAAATAAATTTTGTTTTTAATCCCCGGCATATATATTTTTTAAGATAAGTAATTCAAAAGTGATAAGAACTAGAAAAAAAAATTTACAAAGCATTACCTACATTGAATGGTTTCTTAACTTTTTTTTATCTATACTAATATTATAAAGAGGAAAGATTTGTATTTTTGTGTGTGTGTATATTTGTAATGAATAAACTCAAAAACTACTGTGCCGATTTCAAAAATTCTTTCATCATTGGAAAGCTACATTCACCCTGAGTGACATAGGCTATATCAATTTTTTTTAAATTAGGGATCCTTACTAAAACTCCAATAATGTAGCCCAAGGTGTAAAAAAATTACCTAAGATTTTCCTTACATCGCGTGAGCTGCGAAAACTATTGACGATATAGAGGTAGTGGTAGTGGTAGAGGGTAGGGGGTAGGAGTAGAAGTAGGGGGTAGGAGTAGAAGTAGGGGTAGGTATAGGGTATATTTTATTTTGTTCGTAAATATCCATGAGCGAAGCCGGGGGCGGAATGCTAGTTATTAATAATAACAAAGTTAGGGCGGTTTGAAATTAAGGGGTGATGTGTTTAACTTTTACATAATATGATTAACAAAATGGTATTAAAAAATATGATTTAAATTTGGTTTAAATTATAAATTAAATTAGTCAAAGCTAGATCGAAGATCTTTATGTGGGGGTTTGACGAAACTTATTCCGCGGAGAGACACCATATCAGCCTAACATACAGATTGGTTCTACAGATATTTTTTTAATAAACTTTTGTATAATTTTTAATGCCCACATCCCCACTGAGATATAGGCGTGAACTTATTCTAAGTAGTATTCGGTGTACTAGAAAGGATAATAGAATAAATTGAGTTGATAGCTCTCAATTGAACAAATGTACGAACACATCCACAAACCGAGGAGGGTCTGTTAGTTCCCCCTGATCTTTCACTCTTCCTGTCACGCCGTCTAGGATGGAATTTTGAAGGAAAAAGGGAGCAAATTATTTATTTTATTAATTAATATCATGGTAAAAGACATACAAAACAATGCAATAGGACGATAACTAAAATTATGTGCAGTTGTATAAGTAACTAATTTTACACACAAAATTTTCGGGCAAATGTGCCCTTTTCACGTAAAAACTACTAAACAGATTTTGTTACTGTTTTCACTATCAGACAGGATTACCGGGAAGGTTTACGACTATTAAACATGGGCCTATCATGTTTAGGAGCGGAGCATCAACAATATAAGAGAAACAAGTCTGGGAAAAATTTGCGGATTAGACAGCATAGTAGTGTATGCTGTCTAATCCGTCAGACATACCTATAACAAAACGATGTACGAAAAAATTAATAGAATAAGGTGATATACAAAAAAGTCCGCTATAGCATAGATAAGATAAGCGTATTTATAAAAGTTCTCAAATTGTTGTAAACCCATATTGTACCCGTGCGAAGCCGGGGGCGGGGCCGATAGTTAGATAATTGCAATTTAATTACAATATTAATTGTTTCATGCACGAATCACGAATGACAAAGTCGCTAATTGCAAGAAACAAGTTCTACAACAATATTGTAACGAATAGGTACTTAAATCGCACAAATAAATACCTAAACACATCAAGGTCGATAGACGTCTCTAGAAACATCCAGAGAGAATCAAGTACAAACGAACCGTATGTGCCTAGCCATAGGTACCAAAATCGGGTGCGGTCTGTGTGTAGGTATTTGGCGCCGAGTCGCATCGAGCCGCGTCTACAACTTTGTACAACAATCTCGGCGTTTCTCGAATGTTCGGTGGGCAATATAAACAGAGGATCATTGCCGCAAGGAACACAGTGCGAATCAGAGCGACAAAAGCGAAACAGTGAAGTGGAATTTAGTGCGACTAAGTGTTATTTTAGTGTTGTCAATTATTTAACTGTGTTTTTGTGGTGTTGAAGTAAAGTTTGTCTATTTAATCGGTATTTTAAATCTCTTCGAACCCTAGCTCGTAACAATATTAAAGTTTTGATTCCAAAATCGGACTTGTTGTTAAAATTCTCTATGCAACATTTTGAAATACTCTCCTCAAAATTAATAGCCATATCAATTGCTTCCTCTATAAAATTTCATATAGAACACCCATACCACAAGCCCATACAGAAAATTCATCTTCGCACATGAAGCCCAATTAAATGTAAATAATGTTTACAGCTAACCATATCACAATGATACTGGTTGATATAGAATGTAACTTGTACAGTTATATGATTTGTGTAAAACTTCTACTTCATTTCGGTATGTATAGTAAAAACTAAGGTAAGTACGCTTTTTATATTTTTTATTTCAAATAGTATAGTACTTGTTGTTGTTGACATGGAGTGTACATGGGTCAGAATGGCTACTTTACCTAAATTATGACGTCATTTTGTCGTCTGTCGGCAAAACTTTGAAAATTTATTATAAAATAACTACTCAATAGAAAACAAAAATATTCAAATTAATTTCTTTAAATTGCTTTAGCATACCTTAGTTTTTACTTTAAATACCAAATTCCACCATTTAACTCTTAACGTTTTAACAAACATCAAATTGGCTGTTAATTATCGTAAACTGTACTTTATATTGTACTATAAACTGGAGATTAAATTGTCGCGCATTTGACATTTGTTAATGTTAAAGTTAAATGGTGCAATTCAGCCTTAGAGTAAAAATCTTACGCATGGATGAGATATACCAACCCAATATGTTTTGCCTAAATTAAAAAACTAATTCAGTACATATTCCGTCTTCCCAAGTCCCAATGACGCGAGAAATTTCCATTCAGCCGTAGTATTAAATAATAAGTCACGTTGTTAATTCGAGAAACACACGCCTGCTGTTTATAATAATAATTATTAAACAATTTTGATTTTGTAAAACTAGATTTAATGGCAGGCCGGACATTTAAGTTACAAAAAGTACAGCGATTACGTTCTATGACCAGTGAAGTCACGGCAGTCCATTGAGGCTTGTCCTTGCCCGCAATACCTAGAGTGGAGGTATCAAGACTATCCAGACGCCCAGTCAGCTGTCCAACTTCGTACACTACATACGTGCGGTGATATACTGTGATTATAAACAAAGTTTATATTGTTTCGTGATTTGGTGTTCATTTCTGTATTGAATTAATTAAATTGTAAGTAGCAATTAATACACAATTTCAAATCTAAAACCTCTAAAGTAGCCAGGGTTTTTTGACATTTTTTTTAATTCTGTAAAATTGCACAGTAGGTTTTAGAGTTGCAGTTGCAATGACGAGATTTTTAATTTTAAAGAAGGTGTCAAAGACAAATCATATTACGGTTGTAATTTGGACAGACAGACACTATCTCCAAATATCTTATTTTTTTTACTTTTGGAAAATCACTGCTCATGATCCCTTTAACGCAGCCATACATTTTATTTATTATTTGCCCAGACAT
Organism: Nemapogon koenigi; assembly: GCA_963924495.1. NCBI lineage: Eukaryota > Metazoa > Arthropoda > Insecta > Lepidoptera > Tineidae > Nemapogon > Nemapogon koenigi. The sequence continues at coordinate 9,288,542 of OZ004648.1, forward strand.
TCTCGGGCCGGGCATTCCTTGGAGATTGGTGCGGACCTGTCGTTTTTCGTCTTCGAGTCGAACGAAATATGTTGCGGTCCTAAATATACCATATCATTTAATGCTTAGGAAATTTTTTTTTAAGAATATGAGTTTTAATCTGTTAAAGAAGTGACACCATCTAGGTCCATACATACCTATTGTTATATATATAAAATAGATCCTGAAAGTTTTCCTAAAATACATTAATTAATTAAGTGCAGGTTGCTGTTGAGGCTTGCCACCTGTTCTATTTAATATTGAAAACTTAAAAAAAACTGACACTTACTGATGGCTCTGGCCACACCGCATAAAGACCGTGAAGATGCGTATTTGACTATATCATGAAAAAAAAAAAAAAAAAAAAAAAAAATGCGTATTTGACTATATCATGAAATAATAGGCAGACCCCGGGTTCGATCCCGGATCACGAACTTGTACCAATGGGTTTTTTTATAATTATAAACACAATCCGATAAACTACACTCAGAGGCTTTTCCATCTAAATATACCTCAACAGAACTGGCCACTCGTTAGGTATAGCCTCACAAATACTAACGGCTAAAAGAGGGAGACTTGGTCTTCCGCTGGGTACCATGGGATCGTAACACGGTTCCGGGAGCTGTAAGGCAACCCGTGAAAAAATAAAAAAGCGAATAGAAAGCTACGATATCCCTGTGTAATATAGGCTATATTTCATTATGTTCGAAAAATACACGGGCGAAACCGGGCGCGGGGTCGCTAGTATACAATGATACATACAACTGTATCAACACAAGCCTATTCTGCAATATCTATTTTAATAAACCGTCTTAATTGCAACGCACGACATTGTGTTACTAAAGATTTGGTGACCCGGTTACCAATTTATTGAGACACGCCAACGCCCAACTCGGTTCAACTTTAACCATTAAAACGTTTTCAACAGACAATTAAAGGATAGAAGTATCAACAGAATGGAAAATAAAAACCCGGCCAAGTGCGAGTCGGACCTCGTTTAAAGCCCATGTATGGCGAAAGAAATATTTAACGCGACTCCGACTCACACTTGGCCGGATTTTATTATTTGTTGCACATACATAACTTCACGCCCGTTTCCCAAAGGGGTAGGCAGAGAGTATGGAGCACCACTTCTCTCCGCATACTTCTCTTGCTTCATCCACATCCACACATCGTTTCATACATGCCCGTCTATTTTTAAGGATATCGGATATTTGATAGATATATCAGAAAAAAGAGTGTCTTTGCCTTTGCTAATCGACAAAAAGTTGATGGCATAGAACCATCACTCGACCATTGAAACAAGTTCCAATCCAAAATCCAAAGCTTTGAAATTGGTTCAGAAGTTTTGGAGCTACGATACGAAATACCCGTTACCCACCGACACAAAGGCAAGAGTTCAAGCTGGGAATTACAGATTCAATAAAAAAAAGCATAGTCCAATACAATAATGCTACAATAGGACAAGATCAGACAAATGAGTCAACATTTGTACTGGTTTTGTATGCAAATCCGACACTAAGCATATTCTGTATAGAGCTTGAGTCATGTCTCGTAACTAATATAAATAATGTCAATAGCCTGCTGTACACATACGTAATACACTTACGGCTGAATCCTATTGGGGTAAACAGATATTTGTCTATTCTATTCTATTTTTATTCAATATGGCTCCATCAGGGTTTTGATGATTCCGCCAATGTCAAGTATTATAGACGTCACAGTAACAATATTAATCGGTAGCTAAGATGTCCTGATATGTCTTATTAATCATTGACTAATCACAACCATCACAGCGCGGACGGATTCGCCATCATGTCACGATGGGCGCGTGCGTTGAGCGTCATGACATGACGTGGAATCCAGATATTTGTCATAAACCTGTTGCTTCAAGGGCTGAACAACTAATTAAAATTAGGTCAATATGGCGTTACAGAATTATACTTTTTTTTATAGTTCCTAATTCTCACTCGTTCAAAAAAAAAAAAGCTAAGCACCAACTTTCTTTAAGAATATGTGCTTAAATCGACTCCTCGTGCTTCGGAGGGCACGCAGAGCCGGGGTCCGCATTTAATGCTCAGAAATTGGTCGATGTTTAATACTCGTAAACCTTCCCGGTAAATCAACCTATCTAATAGTGAAAATCCGTCCAGTAGTTTTTACATATAAAGGTCACAGACAGACGCGGCGGGGGACTTGTGCTATATGATAACCCCAACTTATTTTATAATGGCTCCATCAATGTTAATCGATGATTTGCCAATGTCAAGTATTATAGACGTCACAGTAACAATAGCCAATTAATCGGTAGCTGGGATGTTTCCGCCGACTGTGATTTGTCTTATTAAACAATGACTAATTACAACCATCACAGCGCGGACGGGATTAAACCGGATTCGCCATCATGTCACGACGGGCGCGTGCGTTGTCCGCCACGACATCACGTAGAATCTCACAAGGTCTTTGTAATTGTAACCGAATTTCAATGTCAATCGAAAGCATAATGTCAAAATGTAGAATCCTGACATTGACATTAAGTGAAACTTGACATTTAATGGATGTTAAATCCATTATTGTGCGCGTGCACACACATCCATGTCGCAACCCAACCAAATATCCGTTCATTGTTAGAACAGCACACAAAGAATATTGTATCTTATGTGTGTATACAAACAATTCAAAATTTCACAACTCAGGTAATCATTTAAAGACGTTCCTGCATTGTCGCGGTTTTGCAACTTTTTTTCTCTTCAAACGCAAACGGTGTTCTAAAACACTTTGCTGTTAAATTGAATTAGTGGCCACGGTTATGTAACGCGTGCGGCCTAATGAACTTCGAAAAAGTTTCAAAGAAACTCCTTTCTACAAAAATTATCATGCACACATTTTCACAACCTTTATATCTCGCAGTGTGGCCAGTTGTTTTCAGTTGTCCATACTTAAGGCTCCTATATCCATAATTTTTCTGGGATAAACTATTCCCAATTTCTCCGTAAATAATCCACATGTGTCATTGTAATTTAGAATATAGTTACTTATTCAATATATCTAAGTGAAATAGCTGTTATTTTTTCATAAAGTTTTATTGAATAGGAAATATAGGTGGTTAAGCTTTGCCCCCGTTTTCTCTTTCATAATCTATGAAAGCGCTGTTTTACCCATTACTCTTCAATGGACAACATTTCATTTTTCGTAAGGTACCAAAATTCGAAAACCGAGAAAGCTTATTTTTCATTTTTTTTATTTTTTATATCCTTTAATTTTCGAGTTATTTTAAAAATACTGAAATATTGAAAATTAAGGATTAATAGGTGCCCTAATCTGTGCTAACCCTCTAATTTAAAAATACTAATGTCTGTTGGCAGAGTTGTTAGTTATTGAACACAGGTGTTGCCCTCTATTAATTTTACCCATTTTTATTCCATTTAAAGCTAAATTAATAATTATTCTTTAAATATAATTATAAAAATACTTCTTATATATAATATTTTTTTGGAAGTTTTGTTAGTTTCGAATGGGCTATCACAGGAAATATATTTACGAGTGAAACCGCGGACAAAAGCTAGTATTATTATATACATTATGAATAATGTTGTAGGCGATTTGAGTTCCGGCTACGGCAACACCTATTTTTAACACGGTATATTATACTCTTTGCATTTCTATAACGTATACTCTGTGGCTTGACTGACACTATCTGTCACTTTCTTTGGGTGACAGTTTATATTTCTTAATTTTAGTCCTAGCTATGGTTTTTAGTTTATAAGTCCTCATAATTTATAAAAATTCATAATTAAATTAAAAATATAAAAACTCAACCAAAAATAAAATAGAAAAATACGTGTAACTTATTTTTTAATATATTTTTAATTAAAGTAATAAAAATGGGTGATTAAAAAAAATGAAATGTTGTCCATTATATACATTGTGTTTTTTGTAGCTTATTGAAAATTCAAAATAATTATTATTTTATTATTTTTTACCAATTAAAAAAATCATAAAATAATTGTTACTTTGAATCTTTTATGTTTTTTTATGTATATGTTCCCCGATTACTTGAAGACGCCTGGACGGATATGGATTTTTTTTTGTTTGGAAGGGTATACTTTCCAGGTGGTCCCATGGTCATCAGGTCAGGATCTGATGATGGGATCCTGGAGAAATCGAGAACTCTTCAAATTTTATAGGCACTATTGAAGAGATTTCGGAAGCACACTTTTCAGTGCATAATTTTTGAAGTCGGTACCTACACCTTTTTTTAACAGTCAATTATTTTACCACCCATATTTCCTATTCGATAAAACCAATTGAAAAAATAACGGCTGTTTCATTAAATATATTGAATAAGTAACTATATGTTAAATTACAGTGACACAGGCAGGTGGATTATTTACAGAGAAATTGGGAATAGTTTATCCCCATACAAATTATGGATATAGGGTTCGTAATGCACCTAGATGTATAGACGTGTTTATGTAATTTTTGGAAGTGCCCTACGAAGAAAGAGAAGTCGATTCAGATTAATGTCAATGATACAGGTGTAACGTTTCACAAACGTCAAGCAAATAATTTATTTTGCAACATCAAAAAAACTAGTTTCCTTGCAAGGACAAATAACAGATATAAAACGAGTTAAATTAAGTTTTTTTTTAAACTTTGGCAATTCTTAAAGCACTTGACGATTCTACGTCATGTCATGGCGACCAACGCACGCGCCTCGTCGTGACATGATAGGGAATCCAGTTTAATCCCGTCCGCGCTGTGATAGTTGTGATTAGTTAGCGGGAACATCTTTCCTACCGATTAATCGGCATATTGTTACTGTGACGTCTATAATACTTGACATTGGCGGAATCATCAAAATCCTGATGGAGCCATAATAAAAAAATAGAATAGAATAGAAAAGCACTTTGATAGATGTCATTATAGCCACCACCTTCACAAATAATAAAAGGAAACTTTGAATTTGCATTGAATAGTAGATCAAAAAATTTAAATTTTATTTAGTTATTTTATCACAGTTTTAAAACCTTAACGAAGCCCATTCTGTTACTGGCCTATTACAAATGTTTAGAACCGTATAATTTGAGATTAGCGACTGCAGTTATGACCGAATTGTGCGACCTCAAAGTTAATTTTGTATGTACGAAGGTTTCTAGTAGTTTTACGAGTGTAGGTTAGCACAGCCTCTACCAAGGCCTACTTTAATTATCTTAAGACACAATGTATGTGTGCAAATATGGCTGATATAGTCTTAGTGCTCTTAGATTTGCGGAGTTCACACAATGGCTAATCAAAAATTGGTTGTGATTGTGAATTTATAAAAGACGTGGAAAAAATATTTTATTTATACCAGTTATTTTCCCGGGATATAAAGTCGCCTAATGTCACTCTCCGTCCCTCAAGCTACATCTTTGTGCAAAAAATCACGTCGATCCGTTATGACGTGAACTTTTTTCAACAAACAAACAAAAACTTTCGAATTAATATTATTATTAATAGAGAATATTAAGTCAAGCAATACATTATTTAGGTCTATGTTTGAAAATAATAGAAGAGATATGTCAGGATCGTGGCATTTAGAAGCCTTTAGTTAGACACTGTCTACCCCACTAGTGAGTGTGGCTATTACATATTTTCAAAAATGTTGTCTCAAACTTAGCATAATCTGTACATTCTCCAATATTTTTCGCAACCACCTGAATGGCCCTTCGTCAGGGCCACTGTTCTTATAAAAAGGTGCAGTTTTAAACAGCTCTGATAACGAAAACCCGATATTACTTAATAACGCAGAAAACATAACGAAATCGAACTTCAGACCACTCAAAACTGGTTTAGGTCGCGCAACTCTACCCATGCCGCTATTGATACTATACCTACTTTACGATAGTCATGTGAATGAGACAGATTAAAGCACCTTATTTAAAAAAAAAACTTTATAACCTTCTTTAGAGAATAAAACACCTCATTTATATATTAAAAGGCGTAAGGCGTAAGGCTGCGAACACGACCTTGAACGGTCATAGTTAAATATCAAAATATAATTTATTAGTAAAGAAGATTAAAATTTATTATACAACTGAGAGGTCAAAATATTACTTATATAAAAATTGCACGTGGGTTGCCATTATTGCAGACTAGTTTTTACTTGTGTATTCGTCCACATGGTTAGAGGGATATTATGTTTTCTTTAATTAATTTTCGAGTTTATTCAACAACAATGGAATAATGAGGATTGACTTTGCCAAGCAATTTAAAAAAATGATAACATGATTTTTGACATGATCACGCGTTTTCGTCGTGGCATGATGTGGAATCCAGTTTAATCCTGTTCGCGCTGTGATGGTTGTGATTAATCAGTGATTAATAAGACATATCACGGTCGGCGGGATTATCTTAAATACCGATTTATCGGCTATAAACACTATAAAGGCTATAATACTTGACATTGGCAAATCACCGATGAACATTGGTGGAACCATAATAAAAAAGAAGAAGAAGAAGAAGACATGATCTTGGCAGATTGTCTTTTTTATTATTGGCCAAGACAACACATTCAAATATGAAATACAAAATACGGGTCTTTTAGTTTCACATATTTTTCAATAAAACACATTTTCATTGGGCAATGAACAATTTTCTATTAGCATCTTGTATCTAAAATATACATTGATATTTTAAAAACGATGTAGCAAGATTTTTATCAAGGGCCAAATGTCAACATATTTTAGAAAGATGATTTTATGACCAAGCGCATAAATAAACAGACAAAAACAGATAAAACAAGAGCTTTCTGCGCAAACGCAGATGTAATATTATCTAATAGTAATTTGAGTGGTCAGTGAGAGTAAAATATATATTTTATTGTCCATTGTTACAGGAACGCAGCTGCATCGAAGATAATAAATACTTCTTAGCTAATAGAAAGTAAAAGTGAAGTCATTTATACAAAAATAAAAAGTGCAATAATAATAAATGTGGCATTACAGCCATGTGTGAGTGAGCCCTTCCTTTGCCTAGACTGAAGTAATAGAAAAATTAAAAACAAAAGTGATTCTAAATGCGATTGCTAGAGAACAAAGAAACAAAAAGTGAGAGGGGATGGATATGGACCAGTTACTTTTAATCGCTCTAGCAACACTGACCTTGGTTACGTCAGGTTAGTTATTTCGCATTTTTGAAAATTATATAACTTAAATTACATTATATTATATTCTAACATTGGGTAATGGTCAAATTTAATGGCAACACTCAGGCGTTACAATACCTTTTATTGTGTAATAATAAAATAATAGATTTTAAAATTGTAATTGAAACTAAGCATTCTATGGTGTTCGACGCAGAAAATAATGAAATTGACTGATTGGCGAAACAAGAAAACTGCAGAAAGACATTTTAACTAATATCATAAATGCAAAAGCCAGGCAGGCGGAAGTTCGAACTAATAATTTAAGGCTAGGAAAAATTTAGCCAATACTAATGGTATCGTATCGCCATCTCTTTCACTCCATATACAGATGACAGTGATGGCAAATATTTCTGTACCAATCCATGATTTTCCCTCCTTAATGTTGTTAGGTTGGCAGTACCTATCGGCCCCAATTTCATTTCAATGTATGGCAGTCCCGAGTCTTATTAAAGAACATATTGATTGCTACGTACTCTATAGAAAACACGTCAAAACAGACCAACGGATGGATGTCATTTTTTTGCATAGATATCGCGGTAGTTGGATAGTGAATTTTATCCGGGAAATCCTTCAAGAAATTCCATGGGCGAAGCAGGGTTGGAAAGCTAGTAGACAAATAAATATATTGACCCAATATTGCCGCGGTTCTATAAGTGTTAAAATATTCAAGTTATTGTTACTTATCAGAAATATGTTATCGATAGCGTGCGAAAATAGCATTTTCGTAGCAGACTTAAAATATTTGACCAAAATACATACACTGATTCATACTAGACTTGTTAGATTAAAAAAATGTGTCAACGTCTTCCCATTCCGCTATCATTCGGTTTTTAAAATATGTCACCAATAACAGTGTCACTTGTGCCAGTTGTTCATATTACCCCCCCCCCCCCCCCTTTCAAGTTCAATACTGTACCTAATATTTTTAATAGTTCCAAGGTATTCGAGTGAGACCAATTACAATTCTCAAAATACGTAGTAGGTATGTAATGTAAAATTCTACTGCAATCATAGATATAAGCTGCAGTAATATAAATGTGAAATCGGGAAGCAAACAAACTGGATCGACTTAACTAGTCGAGCGTGTGCAATTAAATGGCAAAGTTGATTCCTAATATGCTACGTTAATCAGCGGTGAGTTCACTACCAGTCATGTTTTCATAAATTGAATAGCGAAAATAATCACTATCACTACATATTATAAAACAAAGTCTTGTCTGTCTGTATGTGACCGTTTCTCGCAACAACTACTGAACCGATTTTGTTGCGGTTTTCACCATTACATGAACATGAACCTGCCATGTTTAGGAGCTGGTAACAGTATTTCATGTAGTAGTGAATGAAGTTAGCCCCAGCGAGTTTTCATGGCGTATGCTGTCCAATCCGTCAGAGATATAACAAAATTATGTAGGAAATAATTGTGTAGAATATAATGATCTAAAAAAAACCGCGATAGCATATATTTATATAAGTATTTATTTAGGTATTCAAATTGTTGTAAACCCATATTGTACACGGGTGAAGCCGGGGGCGGAGTCGATAGAAACATAATTTAGCTCAAGCTAATATTTAAATGAAAGACATTTATTCCAAAATAATATGACATAACATTATACAAAACACATCCGGGGGATTCGTACCCATGACCGTCTGCTACTGTATACATATGAAAAAATATTAAAACACCTTAATAAGTCGTTTGTCGCACAACACTACTGAATAAATCGTAAAGAATAAGTGAAAACAACGCGACGGGAGCTAGGACGGCAACAGTCCGATACCCGGGACCCTCATCTTTATATTTGTAGCAGAGCGCGGTAAATCTCTTACCGGTTTCAATGCATTGCGATCCAGGCTCACCTTCTATGTATATGGATTCTTCATTATCGCACTTGCCTTGGCTATTCTCTCGAAACTCATACTGGGACACCAATCTGGCTACACCCATTACCGTCGAGTTTGGGTCTACCTCGACTTTAGATCTCAACCAGTTCTCTTTGTAAGCTTTATACAAAAAGTTATAGGGGTCTGCGGTTGAATTCTTGACATGAACGACGTCAAGGTAGCTTCTTTTAGTTTTTATTGTGTCATCGTCGTCCGTCCACGGTTCCAACTCGATGCCCAAATACGAGAGAAATCTGTGTTTAGTTATGTCTGAGAAGTATCTGTAAACAAATTGGTCTGATTCCGGAATGATACCACAGTAGGAAACTCTCTCGAGCAGGAACGGGGCTCCCGGGGCGAAGTTGCAGATAACTTTGACGTCACCAGATTCGCCGGAGCCGTACGCGCAGCCCACTCTGTTAGTTCTCGCCCACAAGATTTGCGCAGTCGCATATGTCCGCTTCTCCAGATGGGCGCAGTGCACGTCCCTCATCTCGAGATTTTCGCCCGCGCTTTCGTACCACGCATGCAAACATCCGAGTATAACCGGAATGAAACACGCTCGTGAAGGGATACTGAAAAAGATTGACATTGTTTTTGTTTGACAGAAAGATTTTTTTGCTACAATGAATATAATGCTCTTACCAGTTACGATTGTATTTTCTATTGTGACAACAATGCCTAGCTTGTTTCGTGCACTCCAGCTGCGAGACAGTATTCCACTCGAGCGATACGCAGTAAGCGGGTCCCGGCGTACATTGTCGCAACCACGCTGTCACCATGCTTTCGAGATCGCGATCGTACGATATCCTCTTCATATTGGCAGCTTTACCGAGGTGTTTATATCGCAATGCTTGCCCGTTGGCCACTCGATTCCTCATGGCATTAAGCGTGTTTGTCAAAGCCATCTGCTCGTAGGCTGTGGGAGTGACCACTTTGTACCCATCCTCGCAAAGTTCTCCAAGTTTATCGTCCGCGAATAAACAGAGAGAATGGTCACCATAACATGGCGGGATAGTACACCATCTATCCGGGGAGGTCGCAACAGTTGGTAACGGCCGTCGCTTGGGCTTTGGTGTTGTATTGCTTAGAGTAACGTTTGCTAAACTATCTTCGTGAATAAGAAACACTTTATCTCCAGAATCGTCGAAGTTCAAAGTTCCGTACAAAAGGGGTAAATCGCTCTGACATCGAAGCTTTTCTGGTATGTACCATTTCGTGACATGCACGTCTTCAGAAAGGCTGGATTTATCTAAGTGAATTATATTTGGTTTTATGTTGTAAAACTTGCCCGCTAAAGATAGTTTTGTTGTAATTGTATTGTTTGCCATATTGAACGGATAGGGAGTATATGCAGTTGAAATTATATTGGTTGTAGCATTATCTTCGAAATAAAGGTATTCTTCGTATTTAGGATATTTTTTCGATAAATTTGTACGCAGAGAGTGGTGTGTGTCCAATGTTTGTAAAACTTCGACGTATTCTTCATCATCTGAATATTCATCATCTTCAGCTGAATCATTGGCATACTGAGATTGATGACGTCGTATGTTTGTCTGGTTATTAGTATAATGGTAAGTAGCTGATTCTGTATCCTCTACATCGATTGATACTGTAATATTGTTTCGCGGGACATCCGGTAATACATATTCATTTTTATAGTCGTCAGGTTCGACGTCATCTCGACCACCACTGTAATAATCTATACCGACAGAATGTATTTTCGCAATAAAGGAAACAAACACTATTATATGCCATATGGGAAACATATTAAATAAGTAGTCTTAGCCCACTAGATTATGTTTAAATATATTTTAGGGATAACTTTTGCCCGCTGTTTCACCCGTGTGGAAATAAAATAGCAACATTTGTTGACATTGCTATATTTAATCGGCGCTTTATTAAATATTGAGATTTCGAACTCAAAACTTAGTGCAGCTTTTTTTTGTGTAATAATTTTTAGAATCAGTCGAGTAGTTTTAGAGATTACCCCCAAAAACAAATAAACAAACAAATTTTACCTTATATTAGTATAGATTTGAGTTATAGTGTGAAACTAAACATAGTCCAATATCGATATTGTTGAAGATCAATTATAAACTAAACATTGGTGGATGTATCACAATTTTTACAGTGAAAAATATAATTATTTCAAAATCCCTAAATCAATTATCATGAAAAAGACATGGGACCTTTTTCGCTCCATTATAAAAGGAAGGAAAATTGGTTCATAATTGATAAAAAAACATAAATCCGGCGCTTAATAAAAATGGAATGGAACATAGGTAGACAATTGCATTTAAGAGTACGTTAATACAGTACAAGGTTCACAAGTCTGCTATTAAGTACCCAGTCTCTAGTTTCAAAGTAAATGCTTAAGAAAATATCCATAAGGTCAAATAATGACAATCGATATAAATACTAGATGATCACGATTAAGCGCTATTTCAATCTTTATCTACATTCTAAATATCAATCAATTCTTTGCTCCCAAATGTGCTATGGACAAAATTGAGTTCGCAATAACACTGGCTTATAAAAAGCTGCTTCAAAGTGTGCTGAACTAGCATAAGTTTGTTCTAAATCTAAATCCATACCCTTCGCTTCAATGGCTATAGATATGAAAGACAACATATACGTAAAATCAGATTGACACAATGCAGGGTCGACTGCTTGGTGGCTTTAGGTAGAATCTTTTTTTCTTTCTTCGCGTGTTACGGTTCCAAGGTACCCAAGTCACCTTCGTTTAGCCGATGTTATTTGTGAGGCTATGTGGCCAGTTCCGTTGAGGTATATTTCAATGGAAAGGCCCCTAAGTTTTTAATTAAAAAAAACCTATTGGTACATAGTCGGGATCCGGGATCGAACCCGTCAAGAATTTATGATAACTTTATATTTTTGGATAACGTCACAGACTGTATAATTGTTTTCTTTTTAATTTATGTACTGGAATATTGTTTGTTATCCGTTAAAAATAATCAATGCTTGGCGAGGCTAGAGTCTAGAGTCTACGTGTCTCTTTTCGTGTTAAGAGAATCTACTACCGAGCCCTTATACACGGAGAAAACGTTTTACTACTCCTAAAAAACTATTTTCCTTTTTTTTTATTCAATTAATATTTAGAGGTAGTAAAACATTTTCTCCGTTTTTATGGACTTGGGCGCGGTATCCGATTACTTACATAAAAAATATCCTTATATTTCTGTCCGTAAATGAATGATTGAGTAATTATTTAAATGACTGTATTTTTTATTACAAGTGTTAATATAGATGGAAACATTGCATGAACTTTATTTAGCACCTTATCGACAAGGTGCTATATTTGGCATATTTTTTTTAAATGGATACGCCTTTGTGATTCATATAGCTTTCTTGCGACCAGTTGAAATGTGATTGAAATGCGTAACCGGAAGTAAAAAAACAATATTTTTTTTAGGTTTTTTTATGTTACACATCATTCGCATTTCATAGTTTTGGAAACGCTTTCCAGGGTTAGTAGAATTTTTCACCGAAGCAAACGGTCCTAACTTGACTTCCATCTATAGTATAAAAAATCATGTGTCTGTCTGTGATTTAAAAATTATAACCAAAAATGAAAAAGCTAATCTGCCTAATTACTGTATTATGCGTAATTAATAAGCCAGCTCCTAAATTACATGATGTAAAAGACAAATTTCACCTGCCTGCACAATTTTTTTCTAATCGTTGACTGGCGATTGGTCAACTAGACCCAATATTATGCCCATTTTCTAATTATGTTACATGGTTTTCGGGAAAAACCTATGTGGCTGTGACAGACGGACGGACATAAAAGTGATCTTATAAATTATTCCTTTAGTCTGAGATAAATTCATAATATTTACTTGCGATTAGGTGAACTAAGAAGCAGCCGATCAAAACAGTGTTTGAGCGTATATCGATAAAAATGTTGCGGTCATCGTACCACAGAGTGACGTCATTGGAATCGATAAATCAATAATAACGTTGTGAATCATCCATCATTCATCTGAAAAGTATGCTATTTAATATCCTATAAAATGTCAATCTCTTCGGGGTAGGCATTGCTCCAGAATAGTCCAGATTCAATATCTGTCATACTTTAGTCACGGCACTCACAGCATATTTTGTTAGATGCTGGAGGAAAACTATTGACAGAGTTAAGTGACACAATCACGGACGTATAGCGAAAATAAACAAAATCTGATTTTGGAGGTTAATTTAGGGGGCCAATTTGAAAATATAAAAAATGTGACGTACCTATCAAATGAAAGGGCTCGTAATCTATATATATAAAAAGAGAAGTTCCGATTCACTGATCATCAACGCCCAGCCCAAACCCTTGGACCTATGAAGCTGATATTTTGCACAGAAGTTCCCTTTATTATGTAGACAAGGAATAAGGAAGGAAATTTCGATATTCAACCCCTAAGGGGGTCAAATGGGGTAAATACGTTTGTATGTAAAATCTTATTTCCTGCGTGAATCAACTTGAAACTTGGTACAAATATTTTTCAATACAAATAATAAATACATATTTCTGGATTTTTAAAAACAACCCTTAAGTAGAAGTGCAACGGGGTGTAGAAGTTTGTATAGGGAAATCGTATTACCTGCGTTGTTCAACTTGAAACTTGGTACAAATATTCTTCAAAACAAATAATAAAACACGTATTTTTGGATTTTTAAAGACGACCCTTAAGGAGGGGTGCAACGGGGTGTAGAAGTTTGTATAGGGAAATCGTGTAGGTATCACCTTGAAACTTGGTACAAATATTCTACAAAACAAATAATGAAACACGTATTTTTGGATTTTTAAACACGACCCTTACGGAGGGGTGAAACGGGGTGTAGAAGTTTGTATAGGAAAATCGTATTGCCTGCGTGTATTAACTTGAAACTTGGTACAAAAATTCTTCAAAACAAATAATAAAACACGTATTTTTGGATTTTTAAAAACTACCCTTATGGAGGGGTGCAACGGGGTGTAGAAATTTGTATAGGGAAATCGTGTAGGTATCAACTTGAAACTTGGTACAAATATTCTTCAAAACAAATAATAAAACACGTATTTTAGTATTTTTAGAAACTACCCTTAATGAGGGGTGCAACGTGGTGTAGAAGTTTGTATAGGGAAATCGTGTAGGTATCAACTTGAAAATTGGTACAAATATTCTTCAAAACAAATAATGAAACACGTATTTTTGGATTTTAAAACACGACCCTTACGGAGGGGTGAAACGGGGTGTAGAAGTTTGTATAGGGAAATCGTGTAGGTATCAACTTGAAACTTGGTACAAATATTCTTCAAAACAAATAATAAAACACGTATTTTTGGATTTTTAAAAACGACCCTTACGGAGGGGTGCAACGGGGTGTAGAAGTTTGTATAGGGAAATCGTATTACCTGCGTGTATCAACTTAAAACTTGGTACAAATATTCTTCAAAACAAATAATAAAACACGTATTTTTGGATTTTTAAAAACGACTTTTAAGGAGGTATGCAACGGAGTGTAAAATTTTGTATAGGGAAATCGTATTACCTGCGTGTATCAACTTGAAACTTGGTACAAATATTCTTCAAAACAAATAATAAAACACGTATTTTTGGATTTTTAAAAACGATCCTTAAGGAGGGGTGCAACGGGGTGTAAAAGTTTGTGTAGGGAAATCGTATTACCTGCGTGTATTAACTTGAAACTTGGTACAAATATTCTTCAAAACAAATAATAAAACACGTATTTTTGGATTTTTAAAAACGACCCTTAAGGAGGGGTGCAACGGGGTGTAAAATTTGTATAGGGAAATCGTATTACCTGCGTGTATTAACTTGATACTTGGTACAAATATTCTTCAAAACAAATAATAAAACGCGTATTATTGGATTTTTAAAAACGACCCTTAAGGAGGGGTGCAACGGGGTGTAAAAGTTTGTATAAGGAAATCGTATTATCTGCGTGTATTAACTTGAAACTTGGTACAAATATTTTTCAAAACATAAAACAACCCTTAAGAAATTGTTAAATTGGGCATGGGGAAATATTTTTACGTGACAGGGAAGATATTAATTTATAGGTACCGAATTTATACTTTTTTGACGGGGAATTTACGGGGGTAAAAGATAAATTAAGGGAAATCTCTGCGTATTTACATAAAATACGTCATTATTCCAATTCTACGCGAACGAAGTCGCGGGCTAAAGCTAGTGACATATATAAAGAGATTCCGCGTCATGTCATGGCAACCAACGCACGCGTCTCGTCTTGACGTGATGGGGAATCCAGTTTAATTCCGTCCGCGCTGATCACAGCTGTGATTAGTCATTGATTAATAGGGCATATAGCGGTCGGCAGGATCATCTTAAACACTTTAGAACGGCTGGACCGATATGGTAATTTTTTTTATCTTAGAGAAAGAAAAAATGGAAGAAATGCCTGGAAAATTGAAAAAAACTAAAACGAATTTTCTACGGGTTTTTTGTATGAACTCAAGACCATAATATGGGATGAAATGTAATATGGGTTCCAGAGGCGAAGCCGGGGTGGAAACCTATTATAAAATTAGTAGATTACTGACCCGAGCAGAAAAGTGACTTATTGTTGCACCGAGGGTTAGTTTGGAGCCCGAGCGGAGCGAGAACTCTAAAAACACGAGTGCAACAATAAGTCACTCTCAGCGAGGTTCGTAATCTGCTTTTCTTTCAACTATAACAAATAAAAAATTGAATGAAAATTTTCTTTAGAATTTAAAAAATATTTTTTCCGGACAAACAAAGCCCGCCAAACAGCCTATGTTTTTTCGAGTGTTAAATTCGCTCTGAAAATAATAGTGAAATAAAAAGTATCTTTATAATAAGTGCCTACAGAAAAAGAACCTAATTTAAAAGCAAAACCCAGTGCGGGATGTTATGGATTTTCATACAATATTACTGCATTATGTGCAGTAAAGTAGCGCCTACTGATCGCTATATTGTCAAGTAATGAGGAAAATACTACGTAGTTTGGATGAAAAAATTATGAATCATTGAAATTATCATATTATGCGTAATTAGATTTCCGATACCCACTCAGTGGTATCACACAAAATCACGTATTCAATGAATCATAAACACATGTTGTTTACGGTCTACAAGAAAAACACATGCCAATAATATATTCAACAAAAATAATAATAAAAGAAGCGAAATCTACAAAAAAATATTTTTTGAGTCATCAAGAACAGCCATTTTACAAAATTTCATCCGCTTGACACGCTGGTGCTGGTAATACGGTTCCAAGAATCCGAAAGGGGCAACCGGTGGTAGTAGAAAATCTCATGCAACAGACAGACAGAAAAACAGAAAGTAATATTATACTCAACCACGCCACGCAACAGCTAAAAAAACACTAAAATAATGATAAGTGAGAACAACATGACATGATAGGAGTGCCCGAAAATTCCACCAGCGGTTTCACCTGCGTGGAAATAGAACAAAGAAAATAAATAATGCCGTGCCTGTAATATATTTTCACCTGAGAAAATAGAAATTAACATTGCTATAAACTATATAGTAGGCGCTTTATTGCATCTGAATGAATGATATTGCCTTACAGCTTCCAAAACCGTGTTATCGGTCCCATTGTACCCAGCAGAAGACCATGTCACTCTTTTAGCCGATGGTATTTGTGAGGCTATACCTCACGAGTGGCAAGTTGAGGTGCATATACCGACAAACCACGCTTAGAGGCTTTTCCATCTAAATATAACTGGCCACTCACGAATGCATCAGCTCAACGAGGGAGATTTGGTCTTCAGCTGGGTACCCTGGAGCCTTAACACGGTTTCAGTAGCTGTAAGGCAACCCGTGAAGAAAGAAAAAGAAAAAAATAGTCACTCTCCATTCTTGAAGTACTCCAACCAAATTATCTCTGTGCAAAAAATCACGTGAAACAAACAACACTTTAGCAATTATAACTTTCTGTCAGAAATTCCTAATCGTAAGCCACGCCCTAAACTCGTGGTTCGGGCGCAACTGATGGCGTCATGCAAGACAACGACGGCTCTTTGTCCGTTCTTGCTGCAGAAGTGAGAAGGGCATAATGTACCGCTTCTCGGAATAAATGACGTAAGCGGCACATTACAAATAAATAATTCATTAAAAACGATCAAATGCAGGGAAACATCGTCTTAATCAATACTAGGCACTGAAATTACCTACAAATTCGTATAAAATTTAAAGATACCTTCAGAGTATGGTCGTATGACTAAAAAGGTGTTTTTGAAGAGGTGATTACAAATATTATCGAGAAAATTTTCACCAATCATGTTTTCATCCTACACAATACTAGATAAAATCCTCTAGTTTTCAATGCCCAAATTGTATGTTCATAGCATTCGTAAAATTCGGGAATTTCAGTTCAGAAATCAACCGAAATTATTTGTTCCTCCCCTTAATACCTGAAATTGGGGCTGGGGAGGGGCTAATACAGCTACTTCTCTATATGGGCCGAGATTTGCAAGATTTATCCATGAGTGACTAACTAAAAATTTACTGGCAGACCGAAGAAAGTGAAACGCGTTAATAAATCATGCTACGAACTATGAGAGGAAAAACCGCCATCGCGTCACGCAATTAACGCTTGAATGTACACAATATCTGTAATATTACATCTTCAACTTGTATGTGATTATGTATCGCCCTGAGTGTGTGGCAGGTAGCAAACGGACCCGGTTTTGAAACACAGGAGGTCCAGCAGTGAAAGACATATGAAAATGTATTGAATAGTGAACCGTTTGACTTTTTTTAGGTACTTATTTATTAGGTAACAAGATACTTATTAAAGTTAAAGGTATATATAGAACAGATGTGATCATGTCTCTTCTAGAAAAGGATTTCGCTGCCCCGAGACGTTTGTCAAGCACCACAAAGTGACGTGGCACTAATTTGTGCCAACTTTTCCAGGTGTATCGTCCCTACGATGCTACCAATGCTACATAAACCCACCGCCACACCAATACAACGCGAGCAGACGTCTCTGCATGCACTTCGACCATTCAGACAAATTCATCGTGGAATGCCCAGAGTCCACCATGTGCATGAAGCAGGAATTCTCCCTGGACATCCAGGATGGCGGTATGTACAAATTTTTATGGTATTAAGCTGTGTTTATTAGGTAATAGCCGCACAAATACCCTTACAAACATTACCTCTTTATAATATTAGTATAGAAAACGTGTGTCCATTGCAGTGGGCTGTGGGTCCAGGATAAGGAAGGGTTGAGATTCATATCACCCACTATGATTAAGTTCCCCTGAATTCAATTTTCCCACGTGTGTTAAGGCACAGCCATCACAAGATTGCTTTGTTCTCGCCAGCATTAGTTTGGGTCTAGTATGCCAAAGGGACTTGGAATCTATATAAGTACCACTAATATTATAAACTCGAAAGTTTGTATGGATGTATGTTTCTTACTCAATCACGCCAGAAAGGCTGAACGGATCTGGATTAAAATGGCACAGAGATAGATTATAGACTGGAATAGCACATAGGCTACTTTTTATCCCGCAAAAATGTATGGTTTCCGTGGGATAGATTTGTTTTTGTTTTTCACGGGATCGACATGATTTTTTGCATAGTGGTAGTTTTAGGGGTCAGAGAATGACATAAAACATCACGTCACGTCTTTTGGGGGCGGAGCAGTCACTAATAACGACTGTTCAAATTTCAGTGAGAATACACGGCGAGCAACGCGACTGCGCGTTCCAGAGATACGACTATCAAGAATACGTCGATGGTAGCTGGCACGCTAAAACTAAAATAATGGAACCCTACCAAGAAGGGTGCGTTAATGTGGACGACAAGGGAGCTAGAACCCCTAATACAAGGTGTGTTAAACTAGGACATCAAGAAACCTATAGCTGTCGTGTGAGCATGACGGTGTAGAAATCTCTGCGTAGACAAAATCTCAATTAGAAAGAGAAAGATATAATTTCCTGTAATGGTCTTTTGTCTTGTTTTATCTCTATGGTACATTATATCTTTCTCTTTCTAACTGAGATTATGTCTACGTAGAGAGTTTCTCTCAACACGGTAATGCTACCGCGGCAGATTGTGGGTTCGCTGAAAATTTTTATCCACAATAATTCTAAAAACAGGTAGTTTTGTGATAGCGACTTTACATATAAGAGAGATTCTATATTCATTCTATTTTTTTACTGCATATTTTTATATGTTCAGGCATTTCCGACGACGCCATAGCCCATAGCATGCTTTGGTAGTGATCCTGGTTGATGTGGCCGACGTCTATTCAATTCCCCGTCGCGGCAAAATTGCCCCTATTATTTTTTTCATGAAAATTCAGGTTCAGGAATAAAAAAAAGAACTATTTTAAAGTATTCTATTTATATTCATAAAAACGAAACAATTAATTAAAAAAATGGCATGAAATTTTTTTTCTTCACGGGTTGTGTTACAGCTCCAGGGAACCGTTGTCAGCCCCAGGGTACCCAGTGGAAGACAAAGTCTTCCTCATTTAGCCAATGATTTTTTTAGGCTATACCTAACGCGTGGCCGGCTCTGTTGAGGTATAGACCGTATATAGATGTAAAAGCCTCTTTGTAGGTTTGTCGGATAATGTACATAATTTTTTTATTTTAAAAAACCCATGGTACATAGGCGGATGTAGGAATCGAACCCGCGACTTTTCAGTTGCGAGACGACGTCTTAGCCATTCGACCTACATACGACACATGAAAAATGTCCCTTCTAAATGTTCCTCTTGTTGCATGGTGCCCAAGATGCAGGAGGCATTACCTCGCTGCACGGCTATACTAATTCTTTGAGCCACCAGAGGCGGGAATCAGCCTTTTTATAATTACGTATATACCTATTCTATTTTTTCAGATACTGCTACTGCCGCCAAGACCTATGCAACTCGGCGCCCAAGAGCACGCACGAAGGCTACACCGACATAATGGGAGTGATTCTTGTATTTAACCTTATGAAATATATACGAAGTCTTAGATAGTGAATAGACAAGAGTTTATTTGACAGTTTAGTGGCAGTCAGCCCACATTGTTGAACAGTCACTTAGAATATTGTTAAATTGCTGTGAGATTATATTTATTAGGTATGAAAATGATATTTAAGGGAGTGTATGATGCGCAAGAGTTCCTTACGTTATCAAATCTAGTTGGTGTCTAATTATTTTGAAACGGGCTACAAAAAATTCATCTTGCTGAAAACTATAGCTCAGCAATATTTACAGCGGTATTCTTGCACATTGCAATATAAGAATATATTCCAGTAACTAAATTGCCTAGCAAATGAGTTCTATATATCTGAACAGAGGTGCAGCAGTTTGACATAAAATAATATCGGACAGCAAGGATGTTCTGGTTGCAGCAGTATTTATCGTGATGCATCATCATATAAATAAATCTAAAATGAGAAGAAGAGTGTGGATCCGGACATATTTGAATAGACGGGAAACCATAAGTAACCTAGACAAGGCACTGATCCTCGATAAGTATTTGTTTCAAAACTTCACGATAATGTCCAAAAGTATTTTATTGAATAGCTTTAGAATAGCGCAACGGATCGACGTGTTTTTTTGCACAGTGATAGTTGGAGGGCCGTTAACATAGGCGCTACTTTACCTCGGAAATCCTTCGGGATTAAAAAAAAGAAAGCTTTATAGGGCCAAATATATCCAAATATATAAAACCGTCATCTGACTGACTGACTGACTGACAATCAACGCACAGCCTAAACCACTGAAGATATAAATATGAAAATTGGGAGATAAATTCCTTAGGCACATTTTTTTTTAAGATTTTGATTTTTTTTAAAGTGAAATGTGTGTGATGTTACTGTTGATGTTGAATAGTATGTATGAACAATGAAAATTAAACAATGTAGCAGTCATATTGAATAATATCAATAGAGAGCATTATGAGAATTTGACATTTAAAAAAATATATAAATATGTAGGTAGTGGTAAATAGTTGAAGAAAAATAAGTATCTATTAAGTCAAATTTTAAGCAGAGATGGAAATAATGCATAATATAGTTAATTAATTACCTTTAAGTGTATATTTATCTGTGAAGCAACTATTTATGTAAGTAATTGAAAACAATAATTTTATCGAAATTATACTATAAAGAGCACAAGCTTCTTGACATTTATATAAAATATTAATTATTTAATATTAATTAATTTAAGAATTTATTGTGATGATAAAATTAATTATATTCATAATTTTACTATATTAAACTAAGAACAATAACTATAAACTTCCAGCAATATAGTGGCGCCATCTATGATTTTGTACCAAAACTAAAAACTTTTTAGTATGAAATGTCGAATATAAAGAGAATTCAATAAAAAAACGTACTATTACGATTTTGGAATATTTTTATTAATATATGAATGATTTTAATAGCATAACTGTGTTTAGCTTCTGCCAGGGTTCCAAATCATCGACAAGAGGGATTCGTTAAATTTTGGGTTCTATGTTATGGAAAATTAAAGATTGACTAAAAAAAATTATATGGCAGAAGTGAAAGGGAATAATGCTAGGTGTACTATTATTGAACATATAAAAAAATATTGATGGAAGGCAATGTTAAAAGCATGTATGAAAGGTATGATTATGGTAGGATATTCTTTGACCTTTGTATATATTTTGTATCACAACAACTATGCAGACTAGGGTATAAAAGCCGTAAAAGCTTTGTTGTTGTTTTAATATGTTTTATGTAGAAGTGGTAGGTTTTAGTAGATTTGTTGTTTGTTTGTATGTAGGGGGGGGGGGGGATACAGTTATAATGAAGTTTAGACAATTTCAGACATCCACATATAAGACTGGCCCAACATGTGGACTCACAAAAAACTAAACATATGTGATTCAGCTATTTAGTTCGCATGTACACATGTGTTTCGACAGGCTCTTTGTCACTCAATCAGGCCAATGGCTCTGTGGCTATGATACCGTTAGATTTTACAGGGGAATGAGAATGCGGAATGAAAGATGATGTTGTGACGAAAATTAGTTTACGTTGGTTTGGTTTCGACACGTTGAAATAATGAAGGATAAAAGATTAACTAAAAATGTGTATATGCCGGAAACGAAAGGAAATGCTGGCATTGAACATATAAAAATATTAATCGAAGGCAATATTCTCAACTAGCGACCCTGCCCCCGGCTTCGCAAGAGTACAATTTCGGATAAATTATATAGCCTATAACTTATATTTTGTATTCTACATTAGAAAAATACATCATTTTTTTGGTATTATTCAACTTGTTACAACTCAAAAGACCTGGGTAATTATTATTTAATCTATGCCTGGGCCCAGAAGTCCCAGTCTCCTTTCAATTGAAGCCAAGATTAGGTTAGTCTTCCCAATGAAGAGCGATACGTTCGCCATCTATCATGAACGGCCATCGAAAAATCACATCTGGTGTTGTGAAAACACGGGAAGACCCAGAATTACAGGAAATCGTATTAGGTCGCAGCAAAGTGCTGATTCAGCTCCCCGCCCACACGCTAAGTGCAAAGTATTTTTATCGAGGAAAAAGGATGTTGCGGTCGCGTTTGGATCGAGTGGCCGACTCTTATTAAAATAATTGATATTTATTTAATTTATTGAGTGAATAGCTTTCCGCCCTGGCTTCGGCCGTGGATATTTTTAGGGTTCCGTAAGTCTGTCAAGTGCGAGTCGGACTATAAAAACGGCAAAAAAAATCACGTTTTTTGTATGAGAGCCCCCTTAAATATTTATTTTATCCTGTTTTTTTAGTATTTGTTGTTATAGCGGCAACAGAAATACATCATCTGTGAAAATTTCAACTGTCTAACTATCACGGTTCATGAGATACAGCCTGGTGACAGACAGACAGACAGACAGACGGACGGACGGACGGACGGACAGCGGAGTCTTAGTAATAAGGTTTCGCTTTTTACCCTTTGGGTACGGAACCCTAAAAATGAATTCCGATTTGATGTGACAAAAGGACAAACAAAAAAAAAACAAACAAACGAACACATTTACATCGCATTTACAGAAATTAGTTGGAGAGCCGGAGAGCGACATTTTTTTATCCCGGAAAATTATAATTTTTCTACCCCTCCATATGAAAGTTACTTAGGTTGCCCATGTACCGTGATAAAACAATATGGTTGTGGAGACGGACGTCTAGCACCGCAATCTGTCATTCGCTCACCTAACAGCATTCTCAACGGTCATATTTCAGAAATAAAGCAAAATACAAGGTCAAGAAAAACAAAAACAAAATCGCGACCACTAATAAATAAGTCACGGGCGCCGAAATACACACCTATGAAAAGTAAGAGACGTGCCAACACTAAAATCACGATGACTACAGACACCATATATAGCGTAATATAACGGGATTATATAATAAGGGCTTGGCCGTTTTGTTTTGAGTAAGGACTTTCTATCTTTGTTGGATCTTTTTCGGTTTTAGCTCGTTAATACGTGGGTTGCGGTTAGAAATGCAGTCTTCACGTAGTGTGTGAGTAAGGCACATCCACTGCATTCAGATTTAAAGATGATTAGGCCAGTCTGGCTATTTTGAGCTGTATGGAAATTTTTCGTAACCGTTATACAGCAAACGAAGATATGTAAAAAATCGGAAATATTCCGTATAATTCAATGCACTATTTTTAAAACAACTGACATTAGGGGAACTTATATAAAATGGCGGCCAAAGTTGTAAAAAACACTTTATTTCGTTTTAAAAAAAAATTGCCTTTATTTAAAAAAAGTTTAATACACAAGTTGTGGAACTATTTATTTCGGATCGGTCTAGCCCGGTCCGATGTCAATAAATTGTAAACATATTATTTATTTTAAAAAAACCGTAAAAAATTGCATTATTTTGAAACGTTCGTATCTCTTTGAAAAAAAAATGTAACCAAAAAATGGTGAAAATGTAGCCCTAGACAAGCCAAAAAAGAGCGTATTTGCAAATTTGAAAAATATTGAAAAGATTTTGCAAAAATCTGATTTTTCTAAAAAAAAGCAATTTTTTAAAATTTCAATAAATCACAAAAACGTGGCTTAAAATTTTCTTTAATAGTTGCCGTTATATGTGCGAGTATTGCGCGCTTCATTAATTGATCGGTAATATGCGAAATATCGGTCAAAAAATCGGTATCTTTTTTTTGTTCCAAAAACGTAATTTATCTTTAATAGTCAAAATTGTATAAAATTGACGTTTACGCGATGTTATAGCTGGTATTTTTCTGCAAATTTAAAAAACAATTTTTTTCCTCATTGACCTTCTGGAGCTAAGATTTTTTTTTGCTTGAAAAAATCCTGTGGCGCCGTTTTTTAATATTAATAGCTAAAATTTATATGAGTTAAAGTTCATTATTTATAGTTGAAATAAAAAAATACGAGAACTCGATTGGCCGTCGCTGAGCGCTGCAAAATTATTCACACACGGAGCTTAGCGCTGTGGTACCATACTTCAGCTCTAGCGGTGGAGTAGGGGGGGGGGAGAGCCGACCGAGGTCGCATGAATATGAGCAACTGTCGCGACGCGGTTACTGCATTTTTCCGAAAAATGCCTATTTTTCCGAAAAATACCCATTTTTCGACCGATATTTCGCATATTACCGATCAGTTAATGAAGCGCACAATACTCGCACATGTTACGGCAATTATAAAAAGTCACGGATTTATGAGTTATAGGAATTTAAAAATAACACCTTTTTTTCGAAAATACAATTTACTGCAAGATCTTTTTAATATTTTTAAAATTTGAAAATACGCTGTTTTTTGGCTTAAATAAATAGTTCCACAACTTGTGTATTAAACTTTTTTTAAACAAAGCTTATTTTTTTTTAAAACGAAATAAAGTGTTTTTTACCAACTTTGGCCGCCATTTTCTATAAGTTCCCCTAATGTCAGTTGTTTTAAAAATAGTGCATTGAATTCTACGGAATATTTCTGATTTTTGACATATCTTCGTTTGCTGTATCTTGATTTTGGTCCAAAAAATTTACATAGACTGGCCTAGATGTGAAGTGAGTAAAGGCCGAGAATATAAAGAAAGTAGGTATACTGAAATTAAAAGAACTTCACAGACATGTTTCGAGCTAGCTCGACGAAAGTCCTACCTAGGGTTTTCGCGTAACCGGACTTTTTTTTCGTACCCGAGTAACGGTTTTTTAATACCCGGATATCTTTAATTGTAAATAAAACTTCGCATTATCTATGTGTTTCGCACATTCAAATTCACAAAATAATGAAAGTTTTTTTTATTTAAAACTGAACAATACATCCCTCCCCCCAATAAAGATCTGTCGAACAAAATAAGTACGACTTAAAAAGATCCATCTCTGGAAAGACGATGTAGGTAGGTAATTGTCGTATTTCGAGTAAATACATATTTTTAAAACTCGTATTTCTGGAGAACATAACTAAACAATTGAATTATAGGTTTAGCTTATAGGAATACTTTAAAAAAATCGTGCATACAAAATCATAACAAACAGTCACAAAAATAAAAATAAACTTGTATAAAACAATAACATGTAACGAAGGTACCTACTTCTAATAAAATGGCACTTGAAAATTTATACAATAATATTATATAGAAAAGAAATCAATCAAAGTTATTAATTAAAATCAGACTTGTTAATGAAATAAGCTTTGAAAAATACTAAGGCGTTAGAGAACAATCCGATTACGTAGAAAAATAAAATATTTTTTGTTGATTTTGGGTTTTTCGTCAAGTATTTCCCGGGTCCTTGTATAACCGGGTATACCCGACCCGGGTACCCGGGTCCGAAAACCCTAGGCCTACCGGGCTAGCGTGACCACACGAAGACATGCTAGCCCGGCTGCTTTCTTTGTGTTCACGGCTTTACACTTGTGGTTTAGGCAGACTTTCTAGCAGAGGTCAGCGATCCAATCCTATCCTTGGATTTTTTCCTCACTCACCGCCCAGCTCTGGTAGAAAGCCAGCGTTACACTGGTTTGGACACATTGAAAGGAAACGCGGAAATACCTACAAAGTTCGTCGAGCTCGTCGTAGGTCGGAAAACATATATATGTACTAATATTGTAAATGCAAAGGTGTGTTTGTTTTACATTAGAACGGAGCAACGAATGAACGTGATTCTTTGCACAGAGATAGTATGAGGGCCTGACAGTCGACCAGTGCGAAGCCGGTATTTGTATATCAGAGCCATGAAAGAAACTGTCCCATTAATTTGCGAAATTATGCTCACAGCAGTTATGAATCACTTTGCATAAAGAGATTTCAAGATTTTCAAGAATGCGTTTGGGAAAACTCAAAATATATTTCACACTTACAATATTATTTCAACACAAACGGAATTGAATTAACGGAAAGGCAATATTACGCTCATTGTAAAGGTGAAACGAATCAGGAATATAAATGAGTAAATTTACATTATATTGTGTACAAGCTTCTCCAATAGATCCAAATAGATCCAAAAGGAAATAATCCCGTGGCTGTAATTTGCCCCTCCGCGGTATAAAAAGTAGTATAATATGTCATCCTCTGATCCCAAAACTACCACTATGCAAAAAATCATGTCGATCCCGTGAAAAACAAAAACAAATCTATCCCACGGGAACCATATTTGTGCCAAATATAGGCGTCTGGCGTGATTGAGTAACACACATATCTACATACATCCATAGAAACTTTCGCGTTTATAATATTAGTGGGATAGCACAGAGAATACCAAATCAATACTCGACATAGGTGTAGCTGAAACAGCTGAATGGGCGGCGACGCGGCGCTCGTAATGCGGACAGTGGCGCCTTACCAGAACATAAGGCCGTGTTCACAATGAAGGACATGTCAACATTGTCAATCAATAAAAAAAATGCAATCAATAAGCGTGCCCACCTAAGTGACATGACACGTGATTTAGCACTAAACTTGCCACTCGTCACAATGTTCTATCATAGAACATAGAATCTATAGAAATGTATGAAGCAGCGACTGTGAGGTATTTATGACAATTAAAAAAGAAATGCAACTTTTAATAAGCGTGCCCACCGACGGGGGAGGTCTAGTGTGATAAAAAAACGACGTTTTTCGTAGATTTCCATATGGGCTATACCCGATTAAATAATTATTGTTTAAATTCTTAAAAGCGTTTTTATTTAAATTGCTGCAAAAATAAATAAAATACATTAGCAACAAAATTTGACATAACAATGAAATAAACATAATTAAATTCATCCATTAAGTGCGGCAACAGGCTTGCTACCTTCTGTTCAATATGGACAACTGGCTACAAGTGGACACTGTTACTGATGTCTCTCTGGCCACACCACATGGTATGTAGACCGTGAACGCAATAAGCAATCCTTCAATTTCACAATCAATCACAAATCAAGTGTGCAACAGTCCTAACAATTTCGTATCAAATTTGGACATGTGCCGTTTTGCGAGCGGGCGCACAGTTCGTCAGCCCGGCGGCACTTCCAACCAAAGTTTTCAAACACAGTGTGCTTTCGGGGCACGCGCGGGAAACCCACTTCGCTTTAATTATCTATTATTAATGCTTATATAAAGTTAATTAATTATTCAGTTAATGTAATGGTGGGGAGTTGACGTTAAGTGACGACATGAAGGTCCACTCTGTGATATTTATTGTTTTTCCAATAGTTTGGCGGTGTAAGTGTTGTTTTTCTTTTAAATAATTAATTAAATGTGTAAACTATTTTTGTTTCATTGTAAAAGAAAATTTAGACTCTTATGATTGTTTAAAAATTAAAATTGTTCAATATAAGAGAACATATCCAAAATTGTACATTAGGTTATTTTTAAGATAATAAATAAAAAAATATAAAAAACCTCAGAAATAAAGAAAATCAAATCTAATAACAGTATTTTTTTATTGTTATTGGAAGAATCTCTTACATTATTCATAAACATTTATGACATAATATTAGTAATTTACCGGTAAAATAGATTCAGTAAGTAATTTTACTTAATTTTGGTAGAAAAAAAAAATTGTAAAAAAAATTCAGTATAAAATAAAAGTTACTTCAGTAAATAGAAAATCTAGCAATATAGCCCGATAAACAAAGGCCAAAAAATTTGATTGCTTTTATATCTTCTTGGCTTTATTATAAACAAGTCCTTCTCGTAAACATGAGAAACGTTATTGGATTGAAATTGAGATTAGAAAAGGGCTTCGATTGAAAAATACGTTTTAAATTAAAATGCGTCAGTGGCCGAGTGGTTAAGACGTCTGGTATTAACTAGGCAGACCACGGGTTCCATCCCGGAATCCCGACCATGTACCAATGGGTTTTTTAATTAAAAACCACACTTAGAGGCTTTCCATCTAAATATACCTCAACAGAACTAGCCACTCGTTTGGTATAGCCTTACAAATACCATCTAAACGAGGGAGACTTTGGTCTTCAGCTGGGTACCCTGGAACTGTAACACGGTTTCGGGAGCTGTAAGGCAACTCGTGAAAAAAAAAAAGAAACTACTTTGAATAAAAAAATCCACAATAAATCATACATACACGTCAATTCCTAGTGCTATATGATATAAACCATATTTAGCACAATAATCTGAATAATCAAATACTTATCTATTAGAAATAGGTATATGCTACCGCGGACTTTTTGTAGATCATTTTATTGTACACAATGGACAACATTGCATTTTTTTAATCACCCATTTTTGTTACTTTAATTAAAAATATATTAAAAAATAAGTTACACGTATTTTTATATTTTATTTTTGGTTGAGTTTTTATATTTTTAATTTAATTATGAATTTTTATAAATTCTGAGGACTTATAAACTAAAAACCTTAGCTAGGACTAAAATTAAAAAATATAAACTGTCACCCAAAGAAAGTGACTGATAGTGTCAGTCAAGCCACAGAGTATACGTTATAGAAATGCAAAGAGTATAATATACCGTGTTCCAAATAGGTGTTGCCGTAGCCGGAACTCAAATCGCCTACAACATTATTCATAATGTATATAATAATACTAGCTTTTGTCCGCGGTTTCACTCGTAAATATATTTCCTGTAATAGCCCATTCGAAAATAGCAAAATTTCCAAAAAATATTATATAAAAGAAGTATTTTTATAATTATATTTAAAGAATAATTATTAATTTAGCTTCAAATGGAATAAAAATGGGTAAAATTAATAGAAGGCAACACCTGAGTTCAATAACTAACAACTCTGCCAACAGACATTAGTATTTTTAAATTAGAGGGTTAGCACAGATTAGGGCACCTATTAATCCTTAATTTTCAATATTTCAGTATTTTTAAAATAACTCGAAAATTAAAGGATATAAAAAATAAAAAAAAATAAAAATAAGCTTTCTAGCATGTAATCTCCAAACGGTTTTCGAATTTTGGTACCTTACGAAAAATGAAATGTTGTCCATTATTTCCTAACATAATTTTGTTATATCTCTGACAGATTAGACAGCAAACACCATGAAAACTCGCTGGGGCTAACTATTTTCCCGATTTGATTCACTTAACTGTTAATGCTCAGCTCCTAAACATGATAGCTCCATGTTTAATACTCGTAAACGTTCCCGGTGAATCAACCTATCTAATAGTGAAATTCGCAACAAAATCCGTTTATTAGTTTTTTCGTGAGAAGGTCACAGACATACAGACGCGGCGGGGGACTTTGAGTAAAGGCTAGCTGTCCGCCCCCGGCTTCGCCCGTGGATATTTTCGAACAAAATAAAATATACCCTACAGCACTCATAGATGCTTGCCTGTACTACCCCTATCACTACCCCTACCCTGTTTCCCAAGACTTCGTACGTGTCTATTTCAGAATGTTGGCAAACATACACTTCATACATAGCTTTTGTCATGTTCACCTCTGCCAATCCCGTTCCCGTCGTCATGCCGTGATGGTATATAGCCTATGTTACTCAGGGATAATGTAGCATTCTAATGGTGAAAGAATGATCAAAATCCGTCCAGTAGTTTTTGAGTTTATTCGTAACAAACAAAAAAAAAATACAAAAATAGAAATCTTTCCTCTTTATAATATTAGTATAGAAGTATAGATAAAAATTATATTAAAAAAAATATATTTTCTATTATTACAAAATCAACCTAACTAATTAAGTTATAGGTGTAATAACATAAAAAATTGGCCAAGTTGCGAGATTTTAGACTCACTAGTTTCGAAAATAAGGGAGGGGAACGGTCAATTTTCTTTAATATAACTTAAACTATGCATTTTAAAATTATAAAAAAAATATATTTGTATTCCTTATAACAAGCCCAAAATAGAAATTCGATTATTTAAGCTCTACGTCCGTGATTGGATCATGAAACTCTATATATGTACCAAGTTTCAACATTTTTCGTCCAGTAGATTCAGATAAAATAACAATAAGCTGTCACAGACGGACACACAGACACAAGAGTGATCCTATAAAGGTTTCCGCTTTTTCATTGGTATATACGGAACCCTAAAACTTTTATTTGTTAAGATGATATGCTTATGTTGAACAGAGTAGATATATTACATATTCGCAGCAATATGCACATGTGCTTACCAAAAGGTTAATGCACCAATTTAGGTAAAACAAGTTTGTTGATGCCCATTGCCGGCTCAGAACTACTCAGAAATATTTTAAATAAATTCTAAACTATATTTGGATGAATTTATTGGGTCATAACCTCATACCAAAATCTTGAGAGTTCGCCGAGAAACTCAAAATATTCATTCTTGCATCCGAATACGATCAGCCGTAATTATTTCTGTGCCTTTTTCACGCAAAAACTAATAAACGGATTTTGTTGCGGTTTTCACTATTAGATAGGTTGATTCAAAAGGAAGGTTTAGGACCTATAATGTTTACGAGCTTTCACGTAGAATCAAGTTAGGGGAAAAAGTTGGTCTCACCGAGTTATCATAGCGTATGCTGTATAATCCGTCAGAGATATAACAAAATGATGTAGAAAAGAATTGTGTAGAATAAAATGATCTACAAAAAAGTCCGCGGTAGCATATATCTATCTCTAATAGATAAGTAGTTATAAGCGTATTTAGGTAAAGTTTGTTTACCAAATAAGATTAATTATCATCGACGATTGCTTTTTCCTATCTCAATATCCATTGTCATAGGTCAGTCAGTTAATTTATACAAAATACTACTAATTTATACAAATTAATTTATATCAATTTTATTATACATCTAAATCTTCCTCGTGAATCAATTCTAATCATGAAATTCCGCCCCCGGCTTCGCCCGTGGATATTTACGAACAAAATAAAATATACCCTATACCTACCCCTACCCCTACTTCTACTCCTACCCTCTACCACTACCACTATATCATCAATAGTTTTCACAGCGCACGCGATGTAAGGAATTTCTTAGGTAATTTTTTTTCACCTTGGGTTACATTATTAGAGTTTTACTAAGGATCCCTAATTTTTTTGAAAATAGAATATAGCCTATGTCACTCAGGGTGAATGTAGCTTTCCAATGGTGAAAGAATTTTTGAAATCGGCAAAGTAGTTTTTGAGTTTATTCATTACAAACATACACACATACAAAAATACAAATCTTTCCTCTTTATAATATTATTTATTAGTATAGACTAGCGACCACGCGCCCCCTTGCACAGGTACAATATGGGTTTACAACAATTTGAAAAAGTGCTCCCGGGAACCGTTGCCGGCCCCAGGGTACCCGGTGGTAGACGACGTTTTTTGAGGCTATACCTAACGAGTGGCTAGCTCTGTTAAGGTATGTAGATGAAAAAGCCTCTGTGTTCGGTTTGTCGAATAATGTACATAGATTTTTTATTATAAAAACCCATTGGTACATGGTCGAATGTGGAGTCTACACGGTCATGCTCGCGCGACTGATGTACATAGGCTATGTTTTATTAAAACAACATAGGACTTGTTGAGTTAAGTAAAATCTAATTTAACTAAAGTTTTTTCCCTCTTAAATAATGCATTTGTGACAATAAAGAACAATCCTTCACAGAGTTTATCATTAGTAGGTCAAAGGCAATTACGTTGTATGTATTCTCTTATCTATGTTTTATATGTAAAAAGGAAATCAACTAACACAATGGTAATGATCTGATTTCTTTATCTGAATTATATGTATTACAATAACACTATGATACCCGCTCCCGGCTTCGCACGGGTATAATATGGGTTTAAGTACAACAATTTTAATACCTAAGTTTATAAGTTTATATTAACTACTTATCTATTAGAGATAGAATTATTATGCTACAGCGGACTTTTTGTAGTAAATTTTATTCTACACAATGGACAACATTTCATTTTTTTAATCACCCATTTTTATTACTTTAATTAAAAACATATTAAAAAATAATAGACACGTATTTTTATATTTAATTTTTGGTTCAGTTTTTATATTTTTACTTTAATTTTGAATTTTTATAAATCCTGGGGACTTATAAACTAAACACCTTAGCTAGGGCTAAAAATAAGAAATATAAACTGCCACCCAAAGAAAGTGACAGAAAGTGTCAGTCAAGCCACAGAGTATACGTTATAGAAATGCAAAGAGTATAATATACTGTAGAAAATGTCCCGTGTTCCCGAATAGGTGTTGCCGTAGCCGGAACTTAAATCGCCTACAACATTATTCATAATGTATAACAATACTAGCTTTTGTCCGCGGTTTCACTCATAAATATTATAGCCCATTCGAAACTTCCAAAAAAATATTATATAAAAGAAGTACCTACTTTTATAATTATATTTAAAGAATAATTATTAATTTAGCTTCAAATGGAATAAAAATGGGTAAAATTAATAGAATACAACAACTGAGTTCAATAACTAACAATTCAGCCAACAGACATTAGTATTTTTAAATTAGAGGGTTAGCACAGATTAGGGCACCTATTAATCCTTATTTTTCAATATTTCAGTATTTTTAAAATAACTCGATAATTAATGGATATATAAAATTAAAAAAAATAAGCTTTCTAGCATGTAATCTCTAAACGGTTTTCGAATTTTGGTACCTTAAGAGGATGTATAGAGCTAAATGCGAGTTTTAGGATGCGTAAAAGTACATGATCCACTGCAGTGACCATAATAAAAAAAATATATGATATTCTTGAGGTTATGCGTTATTAAGATACTGTGTTCAAAACATAATACAACTATATTGATTCGATAGAAAAAAATCACGAATGTACCCCCTAAAAAAATATTCTACTGTCTAGAAACAGTACTAAAATGCATGCAATGATTCTGATTTTTTTGACTGATTTTTTATCTAGCAATATACTATCGTAATACTGTTCTATTTTTTAATTAAATTTTCAGCAAGTTCCTTTATTCTCATTTTCGAGATTTTATGTACGCACTGCACGCGTGTGTGCGTAAGCGCTCGTGTACCGACAGTACCGGCTGCAGCCTGATGCTATATTATTAGTGGCAGCCACGTCGTTTGGTATGTATGTGTACCCGCGTGGGGGCGGTTCCATCTCTCAAGGTCATTGGCTCTATTCAGCGTCTTAAGAAAAATGAAATGTTGTCCATTCTTTACTACATCATTTTGTAATATCTCTGACGTATTAGACGCTATGAAAACTTGCTGGGGTAAAGTTTTTGTCAGACTTGATTCACTCCTAAACATGATAGGTACATGTTTATTAATACTCCTAAACCTTGCTCCTGAATCAACCTATCTAATAATGAAAACCGCAACAAAATCCGTTCACTAGTTGTTAAAAGGGTACAGACAGACAGACGCGTCAAGGAACTTTGCGTAAGAGATTAAATGATGTAGGAAATAATTGTGCAAAATAAAATGATCTACAAAAAAGTCAGCGGTAGCATATATCTATCTTGGATAAATAAGTAGTTATAAGCGTATTTATGTAGGTATTCAAATTGTTCTACTTCTTCAAGGGTTGCCTTACAGCTTCCGGGAACCGTTGCCGGCCCCAGAGTACCCAGCGGAAGACGGAGTCTTCCTAGCTTAGCCGAAGATTTTTTGAGGCTATACCTAACGAGTGGCCAGCTCTGTTGAGATATGTAGATGGAAAAGCCTCTTTGTACGGTTTGTCGGGTATTGTATTGTATTAGTACATAGATTTTTTATTATAAAAACCATTGGTCGGATGTGGGGATCCAACCCGCGACTCCTCAGTTGTGAGCCGACGTTTTACCCACTCGACTACCAACGCCCTTCAAATTGTTGTAAACCCATATTGTACCAGTGCGAAGCTAGTCTATACTAATACTATAAAGAGGTAATGTTTGTAAGTTTGGATGTAGAAAGCAATCTTCGAAACTACTCATCCAATTTAAAAAAAAACATTATTTAGAATGGACCTTCAGGGTGGACATAGGCTATAAATTATTATCTCGTTGAAATAAAAGGGCTTTTTGTGGAGACATAGCAACGTCACCAAGCATTGGTATTTTTTCTTTCAGGCGTTACGGTATATTCTATTTCCACGCAGGTGAAACCGTGGGCAAAAGCTAGTTACAAATATAGATAACATTTAAGTTTTTTTTTTTCTTAGATATTTATTTAATTTTGTATCCTAATATGGCACTAAGCTCCTTTAAATTTTAGGACAAAATTAATACAAATTTTGAATTGCTACTATGTTTTTTTTTATTAACAAAATACATAATGCGATACGGATTTTTTATATACAATGTTTTCTCGAGTCTTCTTTTTTCCCTTAGCTATAGTTTTTTTTACAATAGAGGTTTCATTTACGCGAGGTTAGACATTCCACAATTAATTAGACAAACATTTAGCAATTAGCAACTTTTAATTGGTCTACAGAGAGTCTCTAATCAGAGCGGCGAGCTATACCAACTTGTGATATCGTTTACAATTAATACAGCATCTTTTTGTATATCCTTTTAATCACTACATATTATTAAACAGTCTCCCGCCGCGTCTGACTGTCTGTGCCTTTTTCACGCAAAAACTGCTGAACGGATTTTGTTGCGTTTTTCACTATTAAATAGGTTGATTCACCGAAAAGTTTTGTGAGTATTAAACATGAACCTATCATATTTAGGAGCATTAACAGTATATAATATGTATTCGAGTCGGGGAAAATGTTAGTCCCAACTAGTTTTCATGGCAGAGATTCAGAGATCAGGGGCCTTGGTGGTCGAGTGGGTAAGACGACCGGCTCGCAACTGAAAATTCCTACATCCGAACATGTACCAATGGGCTTTTTATAATAAAAAATCTACATAGATTTGTACAGAATGTATGTACAGATAATGTACATACATTATCTGACAAACCGTACAAAGAGGCTTTTCCATCTATATACCTCAACAGAGCCGGCCAGTCGTTAGGTATAGCCTCAAAAAAAAACATTGGCTAAATGAGGAAGACTTTGTCTTCCACTGGGTACCCTGGGGCCGACAACGGTTCCCGGGAGCTGTAAGGCGGAATAAAAAAAATATAGCAAAATGATGTAGGAAATAATTGTGTAGAATAAAATGATCTACAAAAAAGTCCATGGTAGCATATATCAATCTCTAATAGGTAAGTATGCCTCCTGGAACCATGTTTAACCTAACGAGTGGTCAATTGGCCATGCTACATATTTATGATATACTTTTTTATAATTTATTTTGAAAATATAGCCCATTTTAAGAAACTAATTTCGATATTTTTGTTTTTATCCATTGCGTCTATTTTTAATATATTTTACAAATTTTACCCGCGAAAAGTAAACGTGACGTCACAAGAAGTGGAACAGGATTAAATAATCTTGGCCACTATACATATAAAAAGGGACAGTCAATCAAATTTACGTCAAGCAAACGTCAGTCAAGGTGGCCTAACCTAATAATTACTCTTGTTTATAATTATGGCAAGTAAATAGTGTTTCATCCCGTCATGTCCTAATAACAAAGAAAATAATCTCACGTGAAATATAAATTTATAAAGATGTCACTCAAAAATTGACGATTACCTTTTTTTGGCAGAACTTTTTGTAGGCAAAGGTATTTTTTTCATACCGACGTCATACATAGGTCAAATGAAGGTTATTGTTTTTTATTGAATATCTTAAAAAGTATGGACCTAATTTAAAATCTGATAAATAGAAATTGTACTGAAAGCTTATATCTCGAAACGGTTTCGAGATCTTCGTTCCTGTTCAAAAAGTTAGCATGGCCAATTCAGTTATATTTATTCTATATATTATATAGAAATATATTTATGAGAATTAGTGTGGTTTCTCGGATTATGTACATATTTATTTAGAGAAATAAAACTACATAACGAATGTCCAACACACGAGGATAATATTTTAATTTTCCTACTTCCCCCCCAGTTACAGAAAGCATGCAGTGCTACAGCTGCGAGGCGGACCGCTCTCTCGACACCAAGTCTCTCTGTCAGTATTTTGAAGAGAGTTCCAACTATGTGATACACTGTCCACATTCCACTATATGCTACAAGAAAATTGTCAATCTGGACATGCCTAATGGACGTAAGTGCAATGAAAGATATAAAAAAAACAAAAACAAACCATCATGGTCTTTATAGACCAGGGGGGTGAGCATATATATTTGACGTGACATCTTTCGTGTCGACCGAAAGGCCAAAAACGTTGTCCGTACAAGAGCCAGTCACGCAATGCACGGACCGGACCGTCCAACCCAAAATGTGCGAGCAAATTCTGTGTACTTGATTTGCCCGGCCCAGCAAATTTGCCCGCACATTTTTTGGGCGGACATTCTCGGACCGGGCATTCTTTGGCTGGTCCTGTAGCGACATAAACGTTTTTGGCCTTTCGGTCGACACGAAAGATGTCACGTCAAATATATGCTCACCCCGCCGTAACAGTGTCTACTTTTAGTCTTTTACCCATATTAAACAGAATAGGTGATAAAACAGAAGATATAATCTAACTAAGATGAATAATATGTAACAATTTTTGAACTCGATAAAGCCAAAGCACTCAAACGCAAAAGCAACCCAAAGACAGAGAAAGCAACAAAAGATCTAAAGAGGTTTATTTAAGACACCTCATAACTTTTGTCCCATACAAATTACATGTTTCACGACTTCGTAAATTACTCGATAAACTATGTCTTAGTTTCTAAATTTTAATAGGTTTTGAAAGATAAATATATTAAACACAGCATGAATTTAAAAAATATGAAAATCAGTTGTACACCTAAGTTTTATGAAGCCTTGTCATCAATTTCACGCTTATTTTCAAGCGATCGCCCTGAAAATTTTATGGCTTACTTATGATATATTGAGGTAACTTAAGCTAAAGTTTCGTTACGCTAAGATGATTATTAATAACTTTAAAAAATTCGAGAAATTTCTTGCATTTCTTCGATTTTTTTTATAAACAATAGCCATTTCAACATGGTTAATTGAAAAAACGGGGTATTAAAACCCACATATCTTGTGTATTTTTTTATTGCGAACAACTTTTGTCTAATGAGATTTTGGCCTAAAACCCTCAGATTCCAAGTTATTCGTGCAAACGTAAAAAAAATACGCATTTTTCATATGAAAATCATATTTTGTTGATTTGAACAATGAAGCGGGTACCTTCGAGGGGGCGCAACCCACGGATCTATATTTTCTATCATACAAAGAATCAAAAAAAAATTTTTTTTGCGTTACGTCAGGTGCATCCAGTTTACACTGAGCTTTTACAGCATCCAACTGGTCTATAACTACAACTTGCTATTTCTAATAGTTTTTGTATTATACTGGAAGAGCATAATGTCCGTTTTGTGTATTTTCGCAAGACCGATTTTTTGTGAAATCGTTCTTTTTCATGTTTCTGGTACGTGAATCTTGGCCTATTTTATCGATTATTTTTGCAGTGTATCTCTCTAACAACTTTTAAAAAGATATCGACAAAATAGGCCGCGCGATTTACTGAGTTAAAAGTTTTTTTTTAATTTCAGTGTCAACAACCAGCATCCAAAGAGGTTGCGCGCCCCAAACTCTCGAAGGGGAGCAGGAAAAAGTCAACGGCTCTTGGAAATATGTCCATACAATTCACGAGGCCTACCTGGTGGGCTGCAAACACGAGCTGAGTAGTGGCAAGCCTACGGACACCACTTTCTGCTATTGTCGGGGTGACCTGTGCAATTCCGCTATATACAACTGCCTGCCCTTATGGAAATTAACCTTTATAGTTTTGTTGGCAAATATAGTTCAGGGTTACTTATGAAATGATGTACGCGTGGTGTGTGGTGATATAAACTCATAATTCGCTTAAAATTACAGACAAAAACGTCAAAGTAAAACAACAGTGCTAGCATGACCACACGATATAATCTTCTGTATCGATTTATGACATTTGTCACGTGATCCCTAGTACACAAATTCTCTAAGGATCACCAGTAAGGGAGGGTGTGATGTAGAGGATCTACTCGCACTTGCATGACCGTGTGGATCACGAGTCACGACAGTCTTCAGTCGTTAATTTCAGTTTGCCTTAATTGGTCCATACTTTAGTTAAATTAGATTCAGTATTAAACATTATAAACTATCAGCCATTGTTTACTTTCTGAACACGCAACGGTCACCATTACAGTAGAAATAACATATTCTACACGTGACAAATGTCATAAATGGATACAGAAGATTACCTATATCGTGTGGTCATGCTAGCACTGCATATGTAACTACACAATGTTTATGTCCGTTTTATATTAATTAAGGCTCATTATATGCCATTATGTCTATAGATTGCAACATTATTTACAATTAAAAAAGACTTTTAAGTTTAAAAATCTTAGTATGTTTAAAATAAATAACAGACTTTCACAACAAATGTATGAACCATTCAACAATCCTTCAATGTACTTTTATAAAAAAATATTTAACGATGGAAATATTAAAAGTACCTACACACGCCGAACATGATGAATATAAAAGAAACAATAAAGTATGTCACGATCGTAACAAATGGCATTCGATTGTCTCTGCCTATCCCTTTTGGGATGAAAGGCGTGATGATAGATTGATAGAACATTGGGCGTCTAAAATATTTGTGTGTATGACTGTATGTAGAATTACATAGATACTTTTTTCAAATCCTTATCATTCCTAATCACATTAAATTTGTAATATTAATTTAAAGATACTTATTATTAAATATATTTAGTGATTATTGTGTAAAATTGTTGTAAATTAGAACATAATATTATAATTTGCTTACAAAGCTACTTTATTTATGAATAATATGTAATAGAGATACAGATCTCAGAGGTCCAAATAAATGTTTGTAAATTATCAAAAAAAAAACTATTGCTATATTTACTTGTAAAACAATAAATTTCTCATTGAATATTATTTGTATACAATTATTATTTAGGATTAGGTAAAAAAATCCAAACAGAATGATAACCTGGAGATGGCAAAAGGAAATGAGGAAGAATAAAAGGGGTTATTATATTATATGTTGGGGCCTGGGCCATATTATGTAACCATACTCAGACAAATAAAAATGTAAACTAAATAAAAATATCTGGGGAAAAAGTCCAAAACTTGGCGCTAATTTCTAAAGAATGTATTAGTTTTCCTTGGTTTTCCCTATCTATTGCCGTATTTAATGTCCAAATAGACCGTTGCGTTCCAAATATGTTTACATATTTCAAAACTTGGTTAATACAAAATACCTTTTTATAACATACTAACTGTGCCTTGCAGTTGCACCCGCGTTAAAAGTTACTGCTCCGCCCCTTTGGGTCGTAGCGTGATGTTATATAGCATATAAGCTTCTTCAAGAATTTGGCTATCAAATGCAAAAATATTTTTTCAAATCCGACTTGTAGTTCTAAAGAGCTCGTTCAAGCAAACAAACTCTTAAGTATAGATGTGAAGTTGTCTTCAAAATAGGTAAGTAAAGACTATAGAGTATGGAGCTACACAGCGCCACCTGACGGTTGACAATAGGAAACTTGTTTCTTCGGTCAAATTGTATGTCTGTTTTATTTAAAAATAATATGAACATACGCAGACAGCAGATGTCAATCCCACAGGGGTAAAGAACCAATGTGATTTTGTAATTAAAAACTCATGTCGATAATCCGACAAACTTTTTGATGGCCACTCGTTAGTTATAGCCATACAAATTCCATCGGCTGAAGGAGGACTTGTCTGCAGCTGGGTTCCTGGGGCCGAAAACACAATAAAGTTATAAAAAAATGTGTGTGTTCATATGACCACACGATAGAAGGTAAAACTATGTAATTTGAGCAGAGTATACGCGTCGCC
Source organism: Nemapogon koenigi (assembly GCA_963924495.1). NCBI lineage: Eukaryota > Metazoa > Arthropoda > Insecta > Lepidoptera > Tineidae > Nemapogon > Nemapogon koenigi. Next base: position 9,328,897 of record OZ004648.1, read on the forward strand.
GACCTTACTGCGCTGGCTGATGTCGACTGGTGCCGAGTATATCCGATTCAGCGTCACCGATCCGAGCGTGACGGTTCAGTTTCGTTTACTGTCTAAAAAGAGCGCAAGAGGTAAACATGTTTTCACTTCAAAATTTATAGGAAGTATTGCAGCGAGAGTCGAATCAAAGAGTACCTACTAATTACATGGCTTCACTTTTGCCAAAAAGTACATATATTGATAAGTGTTTTAATTTTGTTATATTACGTCGGCTGCAAGTATAAGTCATTTGCGTGTGTTGTTTAACTCAATTGTCTTGCGACAACTTCCTATTATCCTTCCTGCATTCAACTAAATGTATGAGAAACATAATATACCTATACATACTGTGACGCCGGAAGGCGGAGCCAAGCGCTGGCGCAACTCGCTTGCCACTGTAGTAGGCGAGATACCTCGAGTTCTAGGCAGCCTGTGAGCGGTATATAAGCCGAACAGCGCGGCGGATCGCTGAGGTACGCGGTACGCCTTCCTCTCCGCCAAAGCCAGGCATCTCATCCAGGTTCATCAGAACAAGGCCGCGCGACTCAAAACATTGAGTCGTCCGCAACGAGACCATTCAATCGAGGAGTTTGTGGGATTTGGAGGCGATTGGGAGTCTACTCGACTGCTACCCCAGGGTGGTGCTGGTAGCACCTCTCGTCTGGTCCCTGGAGGAGCTAGACGTGGTCCTAACTTAGAAGGCAGCCACAGGCCGCCTTAGTGCCACGGCATCTAGCGCCTCCCGATCCGGAAGACTCGCAACAGCAACAGCAGGACCGCTGAATAATCAGTTTAGAATAAGCGATACCGAGCAACAAATGCGATGAAAACACGAGTGGTTAAGTGATTATGTTTGTTCAGTAAAGTGTTGTGCCATTGTAAAAAGCACATTTTATTGTATATCCCGAAACCGTATACGTTACAATACGTATTCTGTAACATAATAAAAGTACTCACATTAGCGTTGTTCTCGACCAAACACAGGAACACGACATCCTCGCGCAGCAGCCTCACAGCCCCGTGCAGCGGCTGGGAGCTCTTGCTCTTCAGCATGCGGTACAGGAGCGCTGACGACATGTGCGCGAAGTCTTCACCTGAGTATTATATGGTTTTTTTAATTGACATTTCATTCTTTCAAATAAGTTGAGACATATTGGGCGCTAGAGTGGGGAAGATGTTTCACGACATTTTTTCTAGTAACAGTGTCTACTTTTAGCCAATTGCCCATACTAAACAGAACATGTGGCACATAAAGCACTTCTTCTGACAAAAACAGAAAGTCAAGGTACATTTTTGTAGTGTTGTCTTATTTGGCAAACAAACTTTGCATGTCTTTTTTTTAGGGTTCCGTACCCAAAGGATAAAAACGGAAACTATTACTAAAGGCTCAGCTGTCCGTCCGTCTGTCTGTCACCAGGCTGTATCTCATGAACCGTGATAGTTAGACAGTTGAAATTTTCACAGATGATGTATTTCTGTTGCCGCTATAACAACAAATACTAAAAAATAGAATAAAATAAATATTTAAGGGCGCTCCCATACAACAAACGTGTTATTTTTGCTCGTTTTTGCTCGATATTGATAACGGCAACGCTTGAAATATTCAGAGAATATTTAGTTATATATTCACTTTAAAAATAAATAATTAAATTAAAATAAAATGAACATTTAAGGGGGGCTCCTATACAATACATTTTTTTTTTTTTTTTTTTTTTTGCCGTTTTTATAGATAATGGTACGGAACCCTTCGTGCGCGAGTCCGACTCGCACTTGGCCAGTTTTTTAAATAAGTAAATTCAAATAAAAAATTCGTTACTTGTCTGTTACAAGTAGGTACATAATAATAATAACGGAACCCATACATTTGGGTATATGGTATAATATAATATAAATATAAATATGGTAAAATGAATACTTAAAACTATCATAATAATAAGTAAGTAAATAGGTTAAAATAATATAAAAAAGATGTGACGTGACATATATAGGTCACCTGTTCTGTTCAATATGGAAGAAAGTGGACAATGTTACTGCGTCTCTAGCCCCACCACTAGATATCAAGGCCATCAAAGTGTGTTTGTGTTTAACTTAGTTTATGATGTAACAAAACGATAGAGACTAAAATCAAAAAATTTCGTTAACGTTTAGGTATAGAAAAACGTTAACACCTAAACACCTATTTTGCGCGCAATGGACAACATTTCATTTTTTTAATCACCCATTTTTATTACTTTAATTAAAAATATATTAAAAAATAAGTTACACGTATTTTTCTATTTTATTTTTGGTTGAGTTTTTATATTTTTAATTTAATTATGAATTTTTATAAATTCTGAGGACTTATAAACTAAAAACCATAGCTAGGACTAAAATTAAGAAATATAAACTGTCACCCAAAGAAAGTGACAGATAGTGTCAGTCAAGCCACAGAGTATACGTTATAGAAATGCAAAGAGTATAATATACCGTGTTCCAAATAGGTGTTGCCGTAGCCGGAACTCAAATCGCCTACAACATTATTCATAATGTATATAATAATACTAGCTTTTGTCCGCGGTTTCACTCGTAAATATATTTCCTGTGATAGCCCATTCGAAACTAGCAAAACTTCCAAAAAAATATTATATAAAAGAAGTATTTTTATAATTATATTTAAAGAATAAATGGGTAAAATTAATAGAGGGCAACACCTGAGTTCAATAACTAACAACTCTGCCAACAGACATTAGTATTTTTAAATTAGAGGGTTAGCACAGATTAGGGCACCTATTAATCCTTAATTTTCAATATTTCAGTATTTTTAAAATAACTCGAAAATTAAAGGATATAAAAAATAAAAAAAATGAAAAATAAGCTTTCTAGCATGTAATCTCCAAACGGTTTTCGAATTTTGGTACCTTACGAAAAATGAAATGTTGTCCATTCAAGACAATTTCGTCAGAAGCCTGCAACTCTCTCTATCGCACACGTGTAAGTGAACGCGGGGTGACTGATGAGATAGCAAATATTGGAAAAACGCACAGCGCCCAAACTCTGTAACTAAACGATACTCTTAAAGGGCACAATATACGGAACCCTCAGCGCGCGAGTCCTACTAGCAACTTGGCAAATTTTTTTTCACAACCTTATTATTCATTACTGCGTAACAAGTAAGTACTAATGGCAATAAAGAACAACCTTGCAAGTTTCGGTTCAAGTATTCCTAGTTTTACGCGGACAAAACTACCAAAGCTTCAAGGCTTTAACAGTGTCAACTTGACGCCAGCTATCAATATTAAACAGAACAGGTGGTAAGCCTGTCGCTGCACTAGATATGATATGTCAACTTCTTTAACAGATACAATGCCTTCCGAAGCAAATGTATTTGATTAAATCACATATTCTTAAAGAAAATTGGTGCTAAGCATTTTTGACACATGCGAGAATTGAACCAGGGTCGTCACGATTCAAGGCCAAAGCTCTACCAATTACGCATTGACTCCTCGCGTCATGGAGAGGTCATAAAAATTAAATATTTAGAAACTGATTGGAACAGACAGACAGTCAATTGCGCAATATACAAACAAGTTATACAGACCTGTAAGATCATCCCAATGTGCAGAAATAAGGCCTGAGCAATGCTCCTTCAAGTCAGAGGCCCCAATCTCATCAGCGGCAGAGTAAAATTTTACACATGTTCTGAAAAATATAATAATCTGAAATGTATTATGTATATTATGTAAAGACAGGTTGTTGAATTTTTAAGCAATTCCAAATGCATACATTATACTAGCAGTTACCCCCAACTTTGTATTAGGAATATTAATGTAATTTATGTAAATATGCAAAGTGTTTTCCAATTATTTCATTTTTTACCCCCGTAGTTGTCTCATGTATCAGTTGAAAAATCCTAAAACACAATACAATTTTCCATACAAAAGTTTACACCCCATTTCACCCCCTTAGGTGTTGATTTTCGGAAAATCCTTAGTGGACCTCCCTCCACACCCTCTAAGGAATATATCTTCCAATTTTCATATTTATATCTTTAGTGGTTTAGGCTGTGTATTGATTGCCAGTCAGTCACCGCGGTTTTATATATTTAGATTTGATTTAGGAATTGCATTGCATTGTTGAATAAGTTTGGTAAAAATCGCCACAAATACCATTTAAAGTTAAATGAAGAGAAAGTAATTTTTAATGACATTTTCCATGGTACCATTGAACAATGGGTCTATGGTTAATCGATTTGTCCCATCAGTGGAACCATCAATATGACTATGAAAAAAACTATAAAAAAAAACTAAAAAATATAATTTTAAAGTCATCCTTATTTTAGCTAATGATATTTTTGATACTAATGTTGTGATCTTATCATTTTAAATTCCTTTTTTAAGGCCCATTTTTTTTTTAATTTAGTCAATTAAGGCCCAAACCCCTGACTGAGGCCAGATTGACACTAATGAGCCATAACTTTAAAAAAAAAATTTAATCTTGTTTTTTATATAATGAGCCTTTTGCAACTTGTGAAGCTATCCAGAGTAATCCAAATGGTCAGAGTTAGGAGACAGCAATATTTGCAACTAAAACTGGAAACAAACAACCAAGCTAAAATAAAGGTTGGCAAAGCTACTTTACAATTAAAAACTGCCTACATCTTCAATTTTAAATCCATACTAACATTATAAAATGCAAAAGTAACTGTCTGTTATGTTTTCACAGCTGACCCACTGAACCAATTTTGATGAAATCTCATACAGAGTAAGCTTGAACCCTAGGGTAGGACATATGCAACTTTTTTGTAAATCCACCCCCCCCTAAGTGGTATAATAGGGAATGAAAGTTAGTATGAGCCACATGGGCAAATAGTTTTGTATATACAAATTAGTAAATCTCACCTAACACTGACTGAGGTAATTAGGGCTTGTTCACACTTCTGCACTAGACCTTGCAGTTTAAAACTGGCCGCAGACTTCATGAGTTGCAATATAAATGTATCACCATGAGTCAGGTCCACCACATCTGTGTATAACCACTTGAGGAGTGTGGAGCCCACTTCATCTGGGAAAGTTGACCAATCTAAAAGCAAATAAATACAATATTTAATATACATTGCATATCAGCAATGTCAGCGTGGGTATAGCCAGGAATTGGTTCAGGTCATGCATGAAAACTCTTTAGTAGTTCTGTACAAAAAAAAACTACTGTTGTGCCAACAATGTCTATCCATCTGTCACATAACTCTAGCTTCTAAACAAAAACAGAGACAGACTTTAACTCCACAAATATAATAATTGATTTCTTTTCCTCAATTCCCATTATTCTAAACTCAAAATTACACCAAAATATGTTCATCCTAAAGCATCTTAAAGGCATAACATCCACACTTTTTCCCAGTGGGCGGCCCAATGGCAATTATTAATTAGATACAGAAACAACATTAATTAAATAACTATTTGAAAAAGTTTGTATTACTTACAGGTACCGGGACGGTTCTTGAGCCTCGACGAAAAAGTGGGGGAATGTTTGCACATATGTAATTTGAGTGCTATATAACTTGTATATTTATTATAATTGATTTATTGGTGTTTGTTTTTACAATTGCTTTTTACTGCTGGTAAAATTAAAATTAATACCTCATACCGTCAAGCAGACCCAAAAATTGTGTTCTGCGCATCTAACGGCCACCACTCAAGAAGTCCCAGTACCTATACTTAAGTTTAAATTTATTTGAATTTTAATTAAATATAAAAAAATTGTTATTTTTAAAGTTTAGATTAGTTTTAAGGTTAAATAAAAAACTTTGTATTCCCTTTAAAAAAAATTAAGCAGCACTCTTATAAGATATCACAAATTCAGGGCATTCCTTTACATTACACAAAATCAATTTCCCCAACACACTCTTATAAGATAGTTGTATCTATTACTTCCAGTAGAATCAACAGTTTTCCAAAGCTAATCTTAGTTTCAAAACTTCTGTCAACAAAAACTTACCGAGTTCCTGAACATTTTTAAGAGCATCTTCACTCCAGTCATCCGAGCGAGCGTTCAGGACAAACTTATGAGCCGGCATCACGGCATCAGCCAATCTTATAGTTATATCAGAATATGTATCTCGACCGTAGAGGGCTGACACTGTTATTAACAATCGAGCCACGAAACTAGCTTCACTAAGGTCCCCTCCAGCGGCCGCTGCCCTGGCGTACCTTCTCTCTAAATCTGCACATCTCGTCTGCAGTTTACTATATTCCTCCTTCAACAATGTTAAGTGCTGCTGCAGTTTATTTGCTTCGCTCGACGCTGGAAAAGTTGGAAAGTTTGTTAACCGGTGCCGCCCACAAGCAGCTTATTATATCATTATTTACTAACCCATGATGGTTCCGAGCTGTCCTAGACGAGCGCCGTTCTTGTAATATCAATTGTTATCTAAATAAAAAAATATTTATCGGTAATTTAATAAAATTACAAAACAAGTGGGTCGAACGAAATAAGCAGAAACACAGGCAAGTAAATGTCATTTTCAATTTTCCGAAATGTCAAAATATTGTTGTAAACGTTCCGCTTCACGCTTTGTATTGATATTTTAAATTGTTATTTATTTATTTTTTCAGTACATAGTACGTAGCACATAATCAACCGTATAAAAAACTCTATTTTGACAATGCTTAAAATAACCTTAATTATAATTACATTCTTCTTCTTCTTCTTCTTCTTCTTTTTTTCAATATGGCGGTTCCACCAATATTAATCGGTGATTTCGCCAATGTCAAGTAGTATAGCCGTTTACGGTGATTATAGCCAATAAATCGGTATGTATGATAATCCCGCCGACCGCGATATGTCTTATTAATCACTGATTAATCACAACCATCGCAGCGCGGGCGGGATTAAACTGGATTCCCCAACACGTCTCCGCGGGAGCGTGTGCTATCCACCAAGGCGTGTCGTGGAATCTAAGAACATTGCTCCTAGCGTGGAATCTATAATTACATTATTAAGGACCCTTGGCTCTCAGTCATCTTGTATCTGTCAAAAATATGGTAAATCTAAGTTAATCCTGGAAACGTGAGTTTATTTATACAAAATCTCCTCACCCCAAAAGGATTGTTATTATTTGAAATTGGATTCAGCCATATTTTTATTATTCATGGGTTCTAAAGAGCCGTTGTTTTCGATACGCGAAGGCACTGCTCGTATCGAAAACAACGGCTCTTTAGAACCCATGAATAATAAAAATATGGCTGAATCCAATTTCAAATAATAACAATCCTTTTGGGGTGAGGAGATTTTGTATAAATAAACTCACGTTTCCAGGATTAACTAAGATTTACCATATTTTTGACAGATACAAGATGACCTTGACCACCGCCCCTTAAAATTATTTTTCGATAGATAATTTTTTTCTATTCGGAAAAAGCTTAAAGGCAAAGGTTTACAGAAATTTGAAACCATACAGCCATTTATATAGGTATTTACTATTTATATGTGTAGATAATAGATAACCTTCAAATGATTTTGTCAATTATTTACCGATAACAACTCTGAACTCAAGTTTTGTTTTAGAAAGAAAAGCGACTCGCTATCGCGGTTGCTGGAGTTTTTAATTAGAAAACAAGAAAATGACCGCTCTGAACAGAGTTCTGTGTTTGAAAGCAGCTATTCCGAAAAACGCAAGGTGTCTGCACAATATTTTCAAATACTCTGTTGTTACCTGTATGTTTAAATTTGGAACAGAAAGTAAGAAGTGGTTCTTTTTTAGGTGTATAAGTACGACGCGATCGGCATTGGCAGATGATGGTTGGTTATCAAAGCTGCTGGTCCGGCGAATCGAGCCAACTAAGGAGTCCCACAGCCGCATGCTGAGTGACAAGGAGATTGTGTATGCTCTGCACACTCATAACATCCGACCGGACTCCGTCGACAAATACCTCAAGAACTAGTAAGTGACCATAATACAAGTTGTTACATTGTAAAAGAGCTGCATGGCCCAACAAAGTAGTTATGCAATGTTCTGTAAATAGAAATTACTTTACTGTCATTATCATCTTATCAATAATAAATATTAATATTATCATAATAATAACTTTATAATTACAATACATACCTACCTACATGGCCTACCTAATGAATATAAATAAATTAATTGTCTATCTGTCATTCTGTCCCAATGGTTGTCCAGAATAAGCTCTGAAATGGCTCTATGGTATATGATGAAATTTTCAGGGATTATACTGCATTTTGTTTCATTTCAATTAAAGAGTACCTACTATAGATAAATAAAAAAATTGCCCATAATATATGGTTGTGTGTGTTATTGGGTGAGCAGTGATATCAAATTTTCATGGGTAAAGTAAAATTTTTAATGGTGGAAAACAAATTTTTAATACAGACAAAAAGAGAAATATTAGCAAGACATAACTTAAAAACATAATTTCTAACATTTCAGCCAAACATCTGTGGAGTTTGTCCATTCTCGCAAAGCAGACTTGGGTTGTGAACTAGTGGGATCATGGACTGTGTCTGTTGGAGACATGGACCAAGCTATACATCTTTGGAGATATGTTGGAGGTTTCGAAAAGATAGACAAAGGAAAAATACTTTTTAGGGAGTCTCCAGTAAGTGTACTTTTATGTATTGAACCTAAGAGGATCGTGTAGCTCAGCGTACGCAGCGAAATAGGTATTTAGAAAATCATATTCTGTCTCAATCACACTCTTCCCCCGGGCATCAGTGCGACAGAGAGCACTGCAGCTCGTGGGTGTTCGTAGGTATGTTTTTCGTTGAAAATTGCGTTTTGGGCGAAAACGATTTACACCTACTAAACTATAACGAAACCTTATAATTTTGGTGTCAAACGTTTTAGCAGATTATAATCTACGTACGTACGTTTTGCTTTTTTTGAAATTTTGCTTTGTTTCTCAAATACAGACGGTTTATTACCAGCAAGTTATGAACCAAAAAAACCGAGATTTGAGGGGCTTATAACTTTTGACCTATTACGAATTTTGAAAAAAGGAAAAAATACGTACGTAGTTTTTCATTATAACAGTAACATATTACAAAATCGTTAAAATTAATTAATATTTAGGGGTAGTAAAACGTTTTCTCCGTTTGTATGGACATGGACGCGGTACACTACACTCTTAAACAACACTCAACCTCTTACAAGTTAGTTAGGTACTTATTCTATATATTATTTCTCAAAGGTGTTTTTTGTCAGTATCAAATATCCCCCTTAATACTGTATCAAAATTAATGTATGATACACTAGTTTGAACATTATTGTACTCTCTAATGACGAAAAATAAACAAAGAAATCAAAATTAAATGTTTCTTTTATTTATTTTGTAAAAGACACCATCTATTGGAGGTCAGTTGAACTATGACAACAACACCACTAACTGTGTGAAATGAATATTATTATTAATGAATATGCTACCACAACATTTTTGTAGATTGTTTTATTCTATACAATAAAGTTATTTCCTACATAATTATTTTTAATGTTTAGCTCATAAATGTGATAAAAAAAAACATCAGTTCATGAAAACTGCAACAAAATCCATTCTGTACTTTCGAGTGAATCTGGGCTGGGACAGACAGACATATGCTGCGTAATAGTCAACACAATTATAATATGAACTGTAACATTGTGTTTCAGGACTACCGCCAATTAGAGAAGGAGCGAGGTAACTTCGTCCGCTCTCGCCACCTACAGTATCTGCTAGCTTTCAGCTTCTGGCCATCTGGGGAGCCGCGTCCAGGGAGCAACATATATGAAATTAGATCATACAGGTACTTAGCTGTTATCACTATCCCTTCCCTATTAATATAAATGCGAATGTAAGTTTGTTTGTTACGCTTTCACGCAAAAACTACTTAACCGATCATCATGAAATTTTGCACATATATTCTTGGAGGTATTAGAAGTAACATAGGATACTTTTTATTATCACGGCATGACGACGGGAACGGGGTGGGCAGTGTATGAAGTGTATATGTTTGCCAACATTTTGAAATTAGAAGTCGTGGGAAACAGCTATCAAATTCAAATATAAAGTAAAGAATGTGTCAAATCAAAATCTTCTTAAAAAGGAACTCTTTATACAGCCAAAGAGATCGAATATTATTCATTTCGGTCAGCTACAATTAGATACGAATTATAGGGTATATTTTATTTTGTTCGTAAATGTCCACGGGCGAAGCCGGGGGCGGAATGTTAGTATATTATAAAGAGGAAAGATTTGTAAGTTTGTTTGTAATGAATAGGCTCAGAAACTACTGGGCCGATTTTAAAAATTCTTTCATCATTAGAAAGCTACATTCTTCGTGAGTGACATAGGCTACATTGCATTTTCAAAAAGTTTAGGGTTCCGTACGAAATCTTGAATAATGTAATCAAAGGTGTAAAAAAATTACTTAAGAAGTTTCTTACATCACGTGCGCTGCGAAAACTATTGATGATATAGATAGAGGTAGTGGTAGAGGGCATAGAGTAAGTAGCAATCACTATGTTCTTTAATAAGAGACGGGACTGCCATACATTAAAATGAAATCGAAGAAATTAGGGCCGAAAGATACTGCCAACCTAACAACATTAAGGAGGGAAAATAGGAAATCAGTGCTACCAACTACAAAAGTCAAAACATACGGCTAGTGCTGTCCTTCCTACAGAAATATTTTTTTCGATATCGATAAAAATATGCAGAACCTGGATCAGCACCTACCTACTTTTAAAATCTCGGTTTTGTTGATTAGTATAATCGAAGAAGTTGAAATGTATGGTAATTCACAACCATTTTTTTATAGGATTTGAATAAACTACGTAGTAGATCAAGGGTCTGGGAGGAATTATTAAATTTCAACTTCTTTGATCTTTCATTTCAATAAAACTTCACATATTTTCTATAATTTATTTGTGTTTAACCTAAAAAAACAACTCATATACAAATACAATTCACCGACCTCTTAAAAACCTATCAATATTACAGTGAAATAGGTTATTAAATTGAAATTTAATAATATATAATGACCTAATCTAAGACCCATCTTAGGTAATTATTTCAGTTTCCCAAAGTGAATTTAGGCAATGATAGGAAATCTTATAGAATTGCGTACCTGTAAAATAATGATTATTAGGCGTATTTTGGTAAGTAATAACTAGCCGGACGGAATAAGTACCGGGACGGTTCTTGAGCGCTCGACGAAAAAGTGGGGGAATGTTTGCGCATATGTAATTCGAGTGCAATATAACTTGTATATTTATTATAATTGATGTATTGTGTTTGTTTTTACGTTTGCTTTTTGCTGCTAGTAAAATTAAAATGAATACCTCATACCGTCAAGCAGACCCAAAAATTGTGTTCTGCGCATCTAACGACCACCGCTCAAGAACCGTCCCGGTACGTATAAGTATAAATGATTTTTTTATTGTATTAAGAGGTGTGCAAAAACGATGTTACAACGAGAGACACAAACATAGCTGGATTTGAACGATTGTTTAAAAATCACCAAATTGCACGTCAATCTGTGGAAAGCGTAAAGTAAATTTGCTGCAGCAAAAAGAAATGGCTCAATTTATTTGGTTCGGGTTATAATGGGTTAGTTTTGTGGAATGTGAAACAAATATGTTTGAGTCAGAATATCGATATCGATAAACTGTACAATATGCAAAGTACATCACTATTTTTCAGCAAAATGCTGTTCGTTTAATATGAAATTTTTAAAGAATAATTACTTAATTAAATTGATATGAATGGCTAATAACTTACCGATCCTTATTTATTGGGAATATTGTCATAAATATTCGCTTGATACCGTCTACGCGGCCGCCTCTTGTACCACATATTGTACACTGTTTATGTGTTCATTCATAATTATTGAATACAATTATTGTAAAACAATATACTTATTTACTATAACTTACTATATTATATTTACAATTAATATATTACAAGCACGATTGAAGCATCACATTATATATTTATTTATTAATATTTCAAAACAAAAATAAGACAAAACAAATTGCCGCCATTTGCAACTTTGACAGCAATAGACAGAGATAGCACCATGGAGTGAAAAAGATGGCGATACGACGCCATTAATATTGGCTCAATTTTCATAGAACCAATGTTTTGTTCGAAGTTGCGCCAGCCTGGTAGAGGGTAGGGGGTAGGAGTAGGGGTAGGTATAGGGTATATTTTATTTTGTGCGTAAATATCCACGGGCGAAGCCGGGGGCGGTGTGCTAGTATATTATAAAGAGGAAAGATTTGTATTTTTGTATGTTTGTTATGAATAAACTCAAAAACTACTGGACGGATTTTTATCATTCTTTCACAATTGGAATGCTACATTATCCCTGAGTAACATAGGCTATATACCATCACGGCATGACGACGGGAACGGGGTGGGTAGAGGTGAACATGACAAAAGCTATGTATGAAGTGTATGTCAATGCCAACATTCTGAAATAGTCACGTACGAAGTCGTGGGAAACAGTTATATATTATAAAGAGGTTTTTTGGTTTTTTTTGTTGTCAAAGGCTGTTGCGAGAATAAAATGGCGTCTACCTACATGTCTCCCCCTCCACCCTCGCCAATAATGGCATAATAGTTATTTGTTCAACAAGTGAGCAAAGTTATTTTTTTCTTGCAAGTGCTGACTTTAAATCATGAACTAGTGAAGTTTTCTAAAATTCAATTACGAGCGTAGCGAGTGATTATAATATAGACTACTGAGCACAGTGAGTAATTTAAAGGGACGAGACATAAAAAAATGCTCTCGTGTGAAACATACAACTTTTCACTTCTACCAGCGAGAAAAGTGCACCAGTGTTATAGGTTATATGTAAGAAAAACAATTAAGACAAAGTGAACAATCAATACAATACCTACCACAAAAATAGTTCAAAATACCAAATGCTGAAAAAAATTGAATCCCGCCATTTCGTTTTATACGTTTATTTTTATTTAGATGTTGCGTTCGGAAACTGCACTGCTTGACATTGTTATGAAAAGACATGATATGTTTAAATAAGCCATATTAATGTTTACTAGTACATATTTATTTTAAATACTACATCCTTAAAAAGGCAATAGTACATTTATTTATATACTTAAATTTCAATAAACACAGAATTTTGTGCCTATGAGTTACATTTCTAGACCAAAATGAGTTTCTGAACGAACCATCGCCTAATAAAAAAGCGATTTTGCTGCGAGTTTTTATGCACCAAAAGCGACCTTTTCGGGCTGGAGATGAAAAAAAAATTCGGTGACCCAAAGATTACCAGGCGGTGATAGTAATTATTCTCTTAACGTGTATTTAAGATCTTACAATATGATGTAATGTTTCAGCCTGAAGCCCGGCACCATGATAGAGTGGGGCAACAACTGGGCACGCGGTCTCACCTACAGACGAGCGAGGAATGAGGCCTTCGCGGGATACTTCTCGCAGATTGGTAGACTCTACAATGTGCATCATATATGGTGTAAGTATTTACCTCCCCTATATTTTTGCGTTGGTGGCAGATTGGTTAAGACTTATTAAATGGGCCCATTAGTCGTTAGTCGGCCAATAATAGTCGGTAGCGGTACACCATTAGTAAAAATATCATAATTTTTAAATTCCAGGTTACAAGGACCTTCAAGCCAGACGAGAGACTCGTGAGAGTACATGGAGGAACCCTGGCTGGGACGAGTGTGTAGCTTACACCGTACCACTCATTAGAGAGATGCACTGCCGTATTCTAGAACCTACTGAGTTTTCACCAACCCAGTAAATGTCGACCTGAGATGTGATGACCTACTAAAAAGACGCCTAGACACAAAGGGGAGTTGACTTGAGGTACCAAGTGGGGATCAAATTAGACGCTAAAGTGCTCTTTATTTTAGCCAATTAATAGCACGCTGCCCCAAAAATACGGTGCGATATGTGTTTATATTATGGAATTTCTCGCATACTTGTTATGCACACGAGAAATTTTATAATTTAAAATAAATAATATCCGCCAGAATTAATTATCTACTTTAAAAACAAAGTATTAGGCGTTTTTGGTTAGTAGGTTTCAATATAATATTTTTTTTTGCAAATTGCGATCTTGTAACATTTTTTTTAAATATTGTTTTTTTAAATTAACATTTTATATATATATATATATATATATATAATAGTAATGTAAATAGTCACTTAAGACCAAAAATATTAAGATTGCCTTTTTTATAGACACTACAAAGTTATGTTATATGTAAATATCTAACATTTTTTTGCAATATTATTGCTTTTTCAAACAAATATTTTGTTAGCAAATGGGTTTAACTAATTATGTAATAAAATAATATAAGAGTGATGTCATTAAAGTATAATTGTTGAAAGGAAACTGCCGAAACAACTAATCAGCTATTTTTCTATTAGCTACCTCATATAATATTTTTATGTTTTCACAAGAAATATATTTTTAATATTGATTTATTTTACGTAAAATAATTTCAATTTTATTGTAGTCTTGCATGAATTTAGTTGTTTTTTTTTACTACTACAACTTGACTAAAGTAATCAGTTTAAAAAATGTAATGTACAATGTAAAATAAAAATATTTTTGTATATTTAATCAATTTGTCTGCATTTATGTAATGAGATATCAAGCTTTTTTATTTAAGTGTTTATACAAAGTAAGAAAAAAGCTTTATTTGTATTTGTTTTTTTTGCACACCTATATTTTTGTTAAGTAGAACTTATTTGAAAGTAGAAATTGAGTTTAATTTTAACAGAGTCCTTTCACATTTTCTACCAGTACCTACAGTGGTGGACATATAATTAGGAACGGCTAATGTTACGAGTAATGTTTGTGTTTTGATTTGTATTATAGCCTTAAAGAGTTATATTTAAAATAAATTAAGAACATCATAACGGAGAGTGTATTTATCAACCTAACTTAGAAAACAATACGACATTTCAATTTATTTTTTTGTAAAAAAATGTTTAAAAACTCATTTTGTGCAAGTTTTGGTGACTGGACAAATAATTAAGAACGGGAACAAAATCAAAACATCAGACCTTATTTTTCAATAAAATTTAATAACATGGCTTAGGACGTATTAATATGTTTAAAAAAATGTTAATTTAATATTTTGTAGGATAACCATTGTTGGCAATAACTGCACTGCAGCGACGAGGCATCGATGCTATTAGATTTTCACAAGTTTGAATAGAAATCTCGTTCCACGATTGCACAAAAGCTTTATAAAGTTCGGTTAAATTACTTATTATTTTAGCAGACACACTCTTCTTTACGGCATACCAAAAATTCTCAATGGGATTCAAATCTGGGCTATTTGCAGGCCAATCCAATATAGAGATAATATTTTCACTAAGAATTTTTTTAACTGAATGTGCAGTGTGCTTCGGATCGTTATCATGCTGAAATATCCAGACAACTGGTAATGTTTCCTCGGCGTATGGGATCATTGTTTCTTCTTATATTTCTTTATATTTAAACTGGTCTACACCATGTCCAGAAAAACATCCCCAAACTTTTATGTTTCCTCCTCCATGCTGAACTACTTTTTTTGTGAATTTCGGATTTTGTGCTTGGTTTGCAGGACGACGAACATACGATTTACCGTCTGAACCCAATCTATTTTCGTTTCATCAGAAAACAATACATGTTTCTGATGTTTCCATTGGCTCTCCGTCCAATTACCATACTTTCGGGCGAAATCTAACCTCGGCCTTCGATGCTGCCTCGTGACGAGCGGTACTTTTCGAGCGAGTCTTCCAAATAATTTAGCTTCAACTAAGCGTCGAAGTACCGTACGTGAGCATACACTTTGTTCGGGACCAAATACTTCATTTCTGATATTCGCAAAGGATCCACCTTCGCTGAACGAACAATCATGTAATCCTCACGAGATGTCGTTTTACGAGATTTAGGTTTGCGTGGGATATCATCGGTGGTGTTAAACTTCAGCAATCTTTCCATCGGACTAATCACGTTGAAATAGTGTCACCATTATTTGTCGTGTGGATGAATCGCAACTTTCCTTCTTACCCATTATTTCTTAAATAATTATCAAACTTTTAACTAGGAAAATTAACGAATAAGGACTCTCATTTACCGCGCAATCAAATAATACATTTATTTTTACTAAATTTTAAAATTTACAACAAAACTATTTTGCGTTCTTAATTATTTGTCCAGCGGCCAGTGCGCTCGGAATACAACCTGCTTTACATATTATATTAAAAAATATAAAAAGTTACGATGTTTTGTATAATAATTATATCGATTTACACGTCGATAATATAATTACATTATGACGTGATTAAAAGTTATTATTGATAAATTAATACAAAAATATGAAAAAAAAAATGTTTTTAGGATTGTTCGCTTGTTACCGTTCTTAATTATATGTCCACCACTGTACATAATACGGAGTGACTAAAAAACCAATTACTTTTGTAGGTAGAAAGCAGGTACGTAAATAAAAAATGTATGAACTCGTATCACAACTTGTGATTCACAAAACAGCAAAATAAAAAACACATTTAAATTTCTTTCTATCATTTATTTTCAGTTTGATTTTTTCATTAATAAGATTATATTACAATATAATAATAATATTTATTATTAAACTACAAGTCGATTGTGTTATTTAAATAAATGTAACAAAAAAAAAATAAACAAATCTCCCCCAAACATCCATTGTGAACTAACTACTTTAAGTCTATACAATTGGTAAAATATAAAACTATTCAAATTACAATTTACAAACGCCAACATTACCTACAACATTGTTTGGTACTATATTATAAAATATAATTTTAAAACGGCAGAAGTATAACATTCTAAGTAGAGATTGAACACCTACAACAGGGGATACAACTAGACGCTCTCTCGGCCTACACAAGCCACGGAACTGCATATTATATTCGGTTATGAGCTAAAACTATTTATTATAACGGCTCTATGCAATTTTAGAACCAAAAAAAACTTTCATTTTTGACGGTAGTTCAAAATATTTTTCAAATAGTACGCAGTTCCGCACCCCATCTATAGCAAGCTGTTAACTACGCACCTAGTGTTAAGTACCTAGCAATTTTGTCTAAACGTGCAAGCGAACATACAGCTTACGATTCGTTCAATTCCATAGTGCTTATAGAGCCGCGTCTATATTTACAGGGTTAGCATTGCCAGACGGGAAATATCAAAAACTACGTGTATAATTATTGTGATTTTTACGGCCTCATAAGAGTCCGCCATTTATTTACTGTCAAAAATATGACATGTCGAATAATCGTCAAAATTTTGACGTAGTATTTTTGACATAAATAAAATGGCGGATAGAAAGGCCCCTTAACTGGAAAGTGTTATTTGTATATAAAAAGGTAGATGAGGCTGGCAACACTCTGGATACATAGTGCCGTGTAGATTCTCTAGCTAGATTATTGTCGCAACATTGGTCAGGTAGACTCAGAAGATTATATTATGAAGACTATATTGCCATTTGGTGAATATTTTAAATCTCGCACGGAGATATATTATACCTATATTAACAGGTAGTGTAAATGTTTTACAGCACCATCATGTATTACGGTGGCAATCAGCCTTTGGTGTCCAAAAATACTAACGGGGACTCTACTTAGAAAACTCTTTACCACTAATGCATATTAAAATATACAAAAAAATCACATTCCGTGATGCAAACAAACTTTACGACGCAGACAAAAAAAAAACAACACAATGCAAAATAAGAAAAAATATTTGGATAAGTCATTCTTTTGCTAGTACTATGGCTGACCGAGCGAGGAAACTTGTATTAAGGCGACTGATGGGTACTAAGTAAAGATTGGATCTTCCGCTGGGTACCCTGGGGCCGACAATCCCTGCCGCTTGGTCAGCCAAAACTACAATACTTGTATAAATTTACTATAAAATCCATGATTTCTATATCTACCGCCGACATCCCTAATTAACGACTAATAGGTAAATTATAAATTAAATAAATCCTATTCAACGTTTATACATGACTGGTAGCTTAGTAATACATGATACATGTCAAATAGCACTATTTCGCACCTCTTATGTACACACTAGCGTTACGGAACTATATAACTATCTATATATACAGATCTCGCCCGCAGAGTTAAGGCAAAGTGCGGTTGTATTTACAAAATAAGATCAGACACATCATTGCAAGTTGTGCCAATAAATACGAGTATGTGTAACTTTCCACTTGCGCAACATAACCATTATTCCTAAATATTTTCCACCAAATTTTCCATTTAAAAAAGGTCGAATTTATCTTAACGGCACGTGTACGCATTGCTTATCACCGAAAATGTGTATTTAAATAAATTTGGTATCAACGCACCAAGTCGCAGGGGCTATATGAGCGCCGAGGTGGCACTTCGTTGTCTGTGTAGCCCGAATTTAACGTCTAATGCCTCCTAAACAATGATTGAAAGAAGAAATTGCCTATCAAGAAGAGAATTTAAATTTCGAGGCTCACGGTCGCCATAATGGACGAATAATTAACTTTTTCATTCATTTACGGAAACCGGTGAACATGTATCTGTAATTTTTGTTTGAAACAAGTGTTCCTCTGCACATTATTTTTACCAAATTTCTAATATTTGAAGAAGTGTATTTTGTTTAACGTCAAAACAGAGCAACGGCTCGACATGATTTTCACAGAGATAATTGGAGAGCGACATAATGCAACTTTTATCCCAGAAACGGTTTTTTTCTTAAGCAACTTATCTACCTGTGCGAATTAATGTCGCTAGTGCGATATAATTTAGTCTCCTCTGCACGATACACATGCGACCATTAGCCGAGCAATGCAAAATCCATGCTTTAGTAAAAGTCGGAAAATATTTCACACCGGGATTTTTGTATCAATATAAACCAACAGGAAAAATTCAGTCGCGCATGATTTACGAAAACAAAAACGATTTTTCTAACGTAAAACCTAATGATATGAATAGAAACAATTTTGACTATCTAAAAAAATAATTCTCTCGTCAAATAAGTTGAGCCTAAAAGTATCCATACTATTTGCATAATCGTCCTCCCCACTCTAGCGTTCAATCTGGCTCTAGTTATTCAGCGCTATACAACGCGCTTCAAGCGGGCAAGTTACTATAAAGCGTTCTAAGAAACCTCTACGTTATTATTAAAAGCAACTTTCTGTACATAATATAAAAATGGCGCCGATTTATGTTAATAAAATTCGCGATTCAGATAAAGGCCTACCATACTCTTCTATGATTTAGGAACACTTTTCTAATCAAGACGTAAGTTTTATTGATTGTGGCTGATAAGGACGGTGCATTTGTTCTAATGGTTAAGAATGTGAATTTCATACTTTAGAGCGCCACACGTTCTGAACTAAACCAACACGTTAAATATTGACGTTCATGCATGTTGTCAGTTGGATCTCATGGAGTTATGTTTTTTTTATACACAAAAGAATAGACTTTGCACTGACACCCTCTTACCAAAACTACACCTTTAAAAATGTGTACTTGCTGCCAATCTATTCTTTTATATATATAAAAATACTAAAACCTGTATCGCGCTAGTGAAAATATTTAACAGCCACACGCGTTAGACAGTATTCCCTTTTACTTGCAGTCGTTGGATTGTTGTATATTGCCATTTCTATAATACATTAATTACTGCACAATCAACAAAACTCATCCCAAATCAGACCCAGACACACAATTTCACATTATAAATAACGGGGAGAAAACATACTTGCACCTATTTAAATTGTTACAGTGATTTACCTTGCACTATTGAATGTTGTGATTTCGAGTCTTAAACTAAATAATTTAAATTCAAGCATTATAAACCGGGACGAAAGCCAATCTTAATAAAAAATAACTTTATGAAGAACCGTATCACATAAAGCTTTGAAACGTGGCTACTAATTTAAAAAATAAGTTTTAAAAACCACATTCTACCGTAAAAAATAGTTACAAAATAATAATATTATTATTGCGCGTAACCATCTCATTAGCTCAATTATTTAAAAAACAAAGATTGCACGTTCTTTTTAACAAGAGAAAATAAAAACTAATCCAATGTGGAAGACAATATTTTTAAGAGTTTGAAAAAAATGTCTAAATCCAATTTACAATTGAATTTCACAAAAAGTCTACCTCGTTTTATAACCATAGAGTTCTTTTAGAGCATCACAAACTCATTTCACCAAATGGCTTTATCTTTCTACTCCCGCGCCATGCGAGATTCTTTGTCGCAATCGGCTCCGCGTGACGCGATATTTACATTTCCTAACTTATATCATTTGAGAAGTTCAATTTTACAAATGGACATGTTATATTTTGACATATCTGTGAGAAAGTGTCGCAAATGATTCTTTGGTTCCAATTTTTGCCACCAGGTAAAAAAAGTTTAAGGCGCTGTACATAACGTCAAAATGCCGCCATTGGTTACTCATCGGCTAATCAGACGAAAATGAAAATTGCTTGGCAACTTTACAATTCAATCATTACATTAGTAAGTTATTTTGATTAAAAATCTAACCAATGAGCGAGCGGCATTCTCTATACGAACTCTACGGTTAAAAAAACTAATTTAAAATTTCTAAGTGACAACCAGTACATGCTAGGTGTAATAATGGAATATAATTAACATATTCGACAAAAAACACCACGATGTTTTTGCTAAAAAAAAATGTCGAAAACATACAGAATTTGAATATGTAACAAATAAACTCCTTGCTCCTCACAACCGTTACAGAAACTACAAAATAGTTTAAAGCAATAACTTAGCAGACTGTCAATAAATAAATATCTATAATACATTATTGTTCGTATATGTTGGTCGTACACCTGAAGCACAAAAACCGTGCATGCTTTAATAGGCGATGTATAATTTTCCATAGACACCGATCTAGGCGCACCAAGGTCATCTGCGCAGTAGGCTACTTTAAGAATGTTCATACAAGTGTATACAGAATGTCTCAAAAGTCAACAGAAATCGGGTGGAATGCGGATAAAATTCTGAGCAGAAAAACCCCCTTGGCGTTTTAGCAGAATTAGTAGATGTAGAAAAACTGCTGTCGGAATAAGTTATTTTGTTAACATTCAACAAAATATCGTCTTTTTTTATTTTTCGCTACTTTTTACTTGCCTTCCGCCCCCGGCTTCACCTGTGTCTATTTTCGAACAAAATAAAAGGGATAACCGTAGCTTTCTGTTCGTAAAATAATTTTTAGAGTCGGTCCAGTTATTTGAGAGTTTACCCCCTATATCCACCTCTTTATAATATTATTGTAGATTTTATGAGTTTTCTTTTTGGCTTCTGGTTGGCTACATTATTTAACTAATAACTAATTAAGGTATGCGTCAGATCGAGAACGCCAAGTACTTTTCGTCTCAGAATTGCATCCCCTTTCCACCCTTTTTCTGATGTTCTTGAGTTTTGAGACACTCTGTATACATGCGCATTCTATCTACACCACGATATGAGTCCACCAAATTTCATCCCCATACGTTCAGCATCACGGCGCGATTCAAGTGTATCCCAGAGCACATCAAGACTGGAGTTATAGCGAGCCGGCCGGGAAGGAGGCGGACGAGTTGCTGTGAGTTAGTGACAACATAGATCCCGATAGTGACTGTTCCTCATCACCATAGGCCTCCTTACTACCCTCGGCTATAGCCATCGCGCTGAAAAATTGCAAAACAAATAGTTAATTTAGGGATTTTTTTAAACGGCATTTATATTAAACTAGCTCTCCGTCTCCGGCTTCGTGGATATTTTCGAACAGAATAAAATATCTATCTATCATCACGCCTTTTATTTAAAGAGGGATAGGCAGAGACAATAGAGTAATTAGAGACATACCGCTTTCGTTTCTTTTATATTCATCATACTTTTCTTGCATGCTCGGCGATTGTGTGTACTTTTAATATTTTCATCTCTTAATACATTTTTTATATGTTCAATAAAAATACACCTCGGTCGTCCTTTGCCAGCATTTCCTTTTATTACAGCCATATAAACCTTTTTAGTCAATCTTTCATCCTTTACTCTTTCCACGTGTCCAAACCCGCGTAAACTACTTTTCTTCATTTTAGTCACAACATCATCTTTCACTTCGAATTCTTCTCTAATGACATCGTTCTGGATGCGGTCAATACGCTTCTAATTTAGAACATTCCAAAATATTTACTATTGACAGTTTTACAGCGATACATATTTTGATCGGACTGTCGAAATGTCGAAGTCCATTGGAAAATATATATACTTCCCACTCATGGCTAGAATGGCAGAACAATTTTATTAAATTACTAGCAGCAAACCCGGCTTCGGTAAATCTTATTGCAAATAGAGTGTGAAGATGGTTACATAACGACGCGATGTGTATAAAATCATACACCTAGGTAGGAAAGTGGCTGGAAGAGGCTACAGCGAGCCTGAAGACTTAAATAGTTAAATTACCTGAAACCAAGCCGCGCACTCTCGTTGTCAAACTGATCCAGATCCCGCTCGTGTTTGTCGTGCAACATGCGCGTCCGCTCCGCTCTCTCCGCCAGGAACTGACCGCCTTCAGACTCCATCTGAAAATACAAGACATTTTCTCAAATCCGCAGCCAAGTCTCCCACACACGACGCACCTTTACGTGGATAGAGCACAAGACGTTCTCTCAGTATGAAAATTCGCAATGGAACACACTAAGTTATATAAAGCTACGCGACACGCTTAAAGAAACTTAAATGCCGAGAAAATATAGCATACAAAAAACGCCGCCTATGATAGATTGGTTAGGGCTGAATTTGAGACTAAGACCCCGAGGGGTAGTTGCACCACGTTTAACTACGCCATCAGTGCTAGTATTACTTATTCTTCTTTTGATATATCCGGAACGATGTCATTAGAGAAGAATGCGGAGTAAAAGATGATGTTGTGACAAAAATGAAGAAAAGTAGTTTACGCTGGTTTGGACACGTTGAAATAATGAAGGATGAGAGATTGACTAAAAAGGTTTATATGGCTGAAGTGAAAGGAAATGCTAGCAGAGGACGACCTAGATGTACTTTTATTGAACATATAAAAAATATGTTGATCGAAGGAAATATTAAAAGTACACACAATCGCCGAGCATGTATGAAAGGTAAGATGAATATAAAAGAAGCAAAAGAGATATGTCAGGATCGTAACAAATGGCATTCGATTGTCTCTGCCTACCCCTCTTGGGATGAAAGGCGTGATGATAGATAGATAGATAGATGATATATGGTAACAGTGCTGACGCAATTCTGCCAACGTCCAGTGTTAAATCTTGTGCAATAGTAACAATATGCCGATAAATCGGCAGCTAAGATGATCTCGCCGACTGTGATATGTCTTATTAATCATTGAATAATCACAACCATCACAGCGCGGACGGGATTAAACCGGATTCCCCATCACGGCACGACGAGACGCGTGCGTTTGTCGTCATGACCTGACGTGGAATCAGTGCTAGTATTAATACACAAAGTATCTAGGGACCACGTGACAAATGTCATAAATCGATACAGAAGATTTTATCGTGTGGTCATGCTAGCACTGCAGGGTAAAGACCTACAATCACATTTTGGAATATCTTCAATATATATTATGTCACTAATGTCACCTTCTGGTCAAGCAACGCGCGCCGCACACTGACGCGCTCCTCTAACTCGCGCCTTTCCCTATTCCGCTGCGCCTCCGCCTGCATGCGACTCTTGCTCTGGTACGCCGTGAGCATGTCCAGCTCGTGTTCTAGCTTCATCTTGAGCTGCTGGAACTCCGTCTGTGGGGAAATTCGGTCGATCAATATTAATATTGTAAAGCTGAAGAATTTGCAAGTTTAAAAGCGCAAATCTCACGTCGGATAGCCGTCCGATTTGAAAAAAAAACATCAGAATTTGGAATTTATAAAATTAGATTTGCGTCAGAATTGCAAGAGTATTTTATATTTAGTAGATGACCAGTTTCGCACCGCTAGTTCAACTAATCTCCAACAGATAGCTACTTTTACAAACAAATAAATTAGTCTATTTTTAATAATTTTGTTTTGTTTATTTATTTTTTGTCTTTAGAGGGAAAAGTAATCTTCAAACTGACGTATCAAACATTTAATACAGTATTTGATACCAACAAAAAAAAATAGAAATAATATATAGAGATAATTCGCCTTTCTTCGTGCCTTTAGCAATGAAATTTAAGACTCTGTTTCGATTAAATAAGATACAATATAGTTTTTTTTACAGCTTAACCAATTTATATGTTTGTAAGCCACAAACCGCACTTACCATCTGACTCTCGTCGAGGCGCACAGTCTGCTTCTGCAGCATGTCACTGATGGTCTGGTCGTACTGCTCCCCCAACAATACCAACTTGCGTCGCTGCTCCTCTTTGAGGCTCTTTATCACCTCCTTCTGTTGTTCCTGGAAATCCGTAATGCACAAGTAGTATAAAGAAAAACTCCTGGGAACACCTCGATTTTATTTTTCCCTGACCAACTTGAGCTTCCCGGACATTACTTTATTTTCCAGAAAGTGTTCACCCAGGCCCATTTTTGACGGTTTTTTTATTTATTTGCAAAAAATGGTGAACTCAATCATAATAGGCAGGTGACATTTTTTTTTGGGAAAACTTTTAAATTATAGCTGTAAGGTATATTATATTAGAAAATTTTATATTTGTATTTTCATTTAAAAAATCATTATTTTAATTTTATTTTCGAATTCCCGCGAAAACGTTCTGGGCGCGATGATGACGTCACACCTAGGTAACGAACAAAATGATTGGTCACAGATTAGATAAAATAACAAGAAAACAACTTAGTCAGTGCCTTATTGACAGACAGTTATTATAATATAGTTACTAGTCTGTGGTTATTTATTTGACATTTACTTAGAAATAACGTTACTTACCGTTTGTGGTCACGTGACCGGAAGTATGATTTAAAGCTTTTCCATTTAGATAATACAAAAGATATATTTATTAAACAAATAAATAATCATTATTTTCAGACTATATAAAAAATATTATTGTGTATTTATTTTCTTTCACTGTCATCACTCCTATTATTATAGTCCATGCATTTTACCACTCAGCCCAACTCGTATCTATTTTTAATTTAAAATGATTACCTTGGCAGTCATCTGTAATATTTGAGCTTTAAGCGCCTTATACTGCCGCGTCTGTATTTTGCACGTTTCACGAAACTGTTTGCGGATCTGCATTTCCTTTTGCTGAAATTTAACAATAATATATATATATATATATATTTTTATAATAGAAGTACCTACTAGGTGTACTTTTATTGAACATATAAAAAATGTATTGATCAATGGAAATATTAAAAGTACACACAATCGCCGAGCATGTATGAAAGGTATGATAAGAAGCTAAAGAGGCACATCAGGATCATAACAAACGACATTCGATTTCCGCCTACCCCTCGTGGGATGAAAGGCGTGACGATAGATAGTACCTACGCTGGCTGTAAAATTGTCAGCCCTAACTTTGGTTCATTTCAATGTATGGCAGTCCCGACTCTTATTAAAGAACATAGTGATTACTACTTACTCTATGCCCACTGTGACGGCACAATACTGTCACGCGCTAATCATAATATATAATATGTTTGAACAACTTTTCGACACGCTTGTTGGAAAGTCTTCCCTTTACCTCTAAGTCGTTGGATTGTCGTGTATTTCTACATTGGCGACCCCGACGTGATGTGGCTGACATACATACACAACTTTTTAACGACGCTCGTTGGGGAGCCATCCCTTGTCTTCAGAGTCGTTCGGATTGTTGAGTATTGCTATTTCTATACCTCCACACTCTAGTATGACTTATATTGTATAGTTTACCTTAAGACTTTTAGGTTGCTGTTTGAGCTGTAGCGCGTGCTTCTTACACAGGTCGCGCTCGGCCCGCTTCATGTACTCGCACTGGTTGGCCAGCTCGGTGTCGTGCTGCTGGGACAACTGCTCCTCTCTGGCAACAAAAAGTATTTTAATAGATGAATATTTACAAATACACTTATTTGATTGGGTACAATTGAGGTGGAAAACAGTAAAATCGGTCCAGTAGTTTACACACTTCTTATAAACAATTTCACTTCACGTATGTATTTAGTTCATACAAATCGAATGGAGCGTACTCTAACCATGTGATACTTTTAAGTTATACAGAATTATAACTTAAGTTATATTGTAAACTCTCTTAATTATTACTACTATTAAGTAGTCTACCTACGCTTTTAAGAGAGTATGTATTGTAATAAAAAATATATTCAGATAAATAATTCCACTCACTCATCCCTAGTATAAAATATGTAGCTATTACCCACAATTTCGCCTAACTTATCATACTTATTTATATGTTTGAATCCATATAAAAAAGGACGTGTTATATTACGAATAATCAGTATACAAATCAATTAAGCCGCCGTACCTGAGCGCATGGACGCCCTTCTGCTGTCGGTACTCGAGCTCCTGCGTCTTCTCGTGGTGCCGCAACAACATAGCGTGCGCCTGTTCCAACTGTTGTTGACGCTTGTTTAGTTCCTGTAAAACCGGGGGACATTAGATTAGCTCATTGACCGATTTTCACAGAGTAATTCACGTTCAATTTATATAAATACTAGCGACCCCAGTACATTAGTTCAAACACAATGCGTAATTTCAATACAACCGTTTTTGCGTGCTTAACATATTTCTATCTTCTCGTGACGACTACTTTAGTTGAGGACAAGGGGATCCTCAGTAATCAGA
This sequence comes from Nemapogon koenigi, assembly GCA_963924495.1. Classification (NCBI taxonomy): domain Eukaryota; kingdom Metazoa; phylum Arthropoda; class Insecta; order Lepidoptera; family Tineidae; genus Nemapogon; species Nemapogon koenigi. The sequence goes on from OZ004648.1 coordinate 9,355,688, forward strand.
GGACGACTCGCTAATATCTCAGAATACAGAATAACAAACCAGAAACCGAATAAGCTTCTGAGGCTAAAAATAACACTCTTAAAGAGTAACCCGTTGTTTATTCTTATATCTTATTAAATAAAAAAAACTATTTCAAAATAGGTAAATTGCGGCGATAAATTAGACGAGAGCGGAATGTCGTACATTATTTGGATACATGGCACTTTGTACTATTCGTTGTGCGTTCGCGTTCTGGTTTGTTCCGTATTCTGGAGAAAAAAACTGTCAAATAAGTTTCATGTAGACCAGAAAATATGATTTCCCATACAATCTTTCTCCATTTGGGGAATGCTACTCACACTTGCATGGTCCACACACAGTAATACATAGCAATTCTTTACTTTCTTGGTCACTAATATAGACAGTAAAACGAAGCACTTGTACAAATTCTCAAACTCTGCCTACAATATAGATTCTATCCTTAGCAGGTAACATACCTCCCTAAGCAGCTCCTGCTCCTTGTGGTGTCGCTGCAACATTCGTCGCCTCCTGAACCGTCGCGTCTCCAACTCGAGGTATTCCCGCTGTGCGCGCACTAGCCGCGCTTCCTCCGCCGCTTCCGCTTGCTTCAGACTGTCCTTTTGTGATCTGTGGACGTTTTAGTGTTTAGTTGGCGGCCATTTTGGATATAGCGTGGGGCGTTTACACAAGGATATAAATTGCAAGTTGGATTGCCATATCGTATAAAAGAAATGTCAAACACTGATTTGAAAACGAAACTTGACGTCGACTCTGTGGCGTCGCGTGTCAGTCAGTTTGATGGTGGACATAGTGACTATTCGTATTTGCTATTACTTCCATGTATACTCGTGTATTTGGCTGTTTGTCAAATATTTTGACAAATCTAGAATCCAGAGAGCGTATTCATTGTGAAACGGTCCAGTGTCTAACTTGTGGCATTTCTTTTAGATACTAGCTTTCCACACCGGCTTCGCTCGTGGAATTTATTTAAATATGACACAAAAATTATCCCGAACGATTTCCAGGATAAAAAGTAGCCTATGTCACTCTTGACGTTAAAGAAGGGCAAACAAAGATACCTTTAAGGATCGCCTTAGGGCGCCTAGAACAGTGTTACCGTGAACGTGGACTAGCGGCCAGCGGGCATATTCTCCTCGTTTTAAGCAGCGCCAAAGCAACGCCATATTGGCGCTATTTCAAATATCCGTATTCTCCTTGTCACTGTCATCGTCGCAGCAATGTCGTTTTAGCGAATTTCAAACGATAATCGTTACGCAAGGTCATTGAATGGAACTTCATAGATTCGTATTCTCCTCGTTTAAACAAGTTCGCCGATCTGTCAAACTACGATAATGAAATGGTTTTCAAAAAGTTAGTTTCTTTTGACTTTATTGTTATTTTTTCACCATTATTTAGTGTTTATCACAAATTATTGACTACTTAAGCTATCGGCTAAGAAACATTACGCCCCTATTTTGACGGAGAAAGCAGAATTGACCAAAATAAAAGTCGAAAACATCTACCTAGTCTTTTATTTATCTGTGTTTCACAATAGTTTAGTCAGCGTATTATATTTTGTCTGACGTTCACGAAATTAATTACTTTTTTATGATAAAAATAAAAATAAGAATTGGCTGTATAGTAATAGTTTTATTGCCTTTTTCATGAAAGTTAAATAAAAAAAAATATTGTCATAAAATTATAACCAACATGTTGCCATTAGAAAAAAAGATTTATTTTTCATATTCATAAATTGGCAAATAAAAATAGCATTAAGGGTTCATCGATGTATTTATGGTTCTACAATCGAAATATATAATAAAATCGTTAATTAATTTAAAATATACATGAAAAATTGTTGATATAATGATTAACATTATTATGATGGTAACATTACTAAAGAAGTTTTGATATCGCTTGGAAGTTTTCAAACCGCTCTGACACAATAGTAGGAGAATACGGATTTTTGACAGCGCTATTCTAACATCGTAATAGTATCGCAACCAAACGATTATCGCGTGCATTTTGAGCAGAATAGGCCCGCAGTTCTGTTAGAGGTTTCAAAAGTACGCACCGTCGTCGACCCGATACTGTCGATCGACTGTAATCAATCCGGGATTAGACTAATAACTGCGATGTGATGGCATGCATTGTTACAAATTAAGTACACGTTTGGTTGCAACATTTTTCATAGGAAAATGCCTTTTTTCAATTTAGAACTTAACAAAAAACATGAAATTCAAAATGTTGACAACTTCTGTCATAATTACAATTCATGTCCAAGTATGAACCTGCAAAATTGAATAGTTCATAAGTTCTGAATAACTTACTTTAACTGGTCTAACAAGTTATTTAGCCGTGTTTCTATTGGGTCTCCTACAATATCTCTAAAATGTTCTGATATAATTTTAGAATATATAGGAACATAAGATATAACATTACATTCTATAATTATTCATTTGCTATAATTTTTTTTAAACCTAAAATCGATTTCTGTAATTTTCAAAATCACTATTATCAAAATATATAAAATTAAGTTCTATAATTATTCATTTGCTATAATTTTTTTTTACCCTAAAATCGATTTCTGTAATTTTCAAAATCACTATTATCAAAATATATAAGATTACATTCAATAATTATTTATTTGCTATAATTTTTCTTTTGTCTAAAATCGATATCCGTAATTTTCAAAATCACTATTATCAAAATATATAACATTAAATGATCTAATTTATAATTTGCTATAATTTTCGTTTTATCTAAAATTGTTTTCTATAATTTTCAAGATGTCTAAATTATCAAAAGGTACAACATTTAATTATCTAATGATTAATTTCCTATATTTTTTCCAGTTTATTTGCGAAATATTTATTAATATATAAAAATCTTCCTTTCTTATTATAAATAATATATATATAGGTATCATATCCGTTATCAACAAGTGATGGTTGTTTAGGTATTTATGAGTTTCTGGCGCTTCGCCGTCCGCTGCCGCGGAACGCTCGCTTCGCTCGCTCGTCTCGCGCTCTGTTTTAGCACTATTCGAACCACGCTCGTCGCTTCGCTCCTCGCTAACCTATTTTTATTTACAAATTAGGGGAATAGGAATCGAAAATTACTGCAACAGACATTAACAAAATCTACTGTAAATTTTAATAATAGTACTTATTTAAATTGATTACATTATAGAAAATTATTTTTTATGATAAATATATTTGTAAATGTAAATAGAATGAAGTTATACGTTTAAAAATATAGTGAGTACACTTATTTTAACAATCCATTAGAGCAAATGATATTATGATTAATAAATTTATAGAAATTGAATTTATATATTTAGAAAATTATAATAACTGCAATTATAGAAAAGTAACCATTAGTGCAACTAAAATTAGAGATTATAAAAATTATAAGAGATGAGATTATATATTTTCAAAATTATAGTAACAGCAATTATAGAAAAGTAGCCATTAGTGCAATTGAAAATAGACATTATAAAAATTATAGGACTTGAAATTATAGATTTTGAAAATTATGGCAACTGCAATTATAGAAAACAATACGTTATAGGAATTAATATTACAGATTTAAAAAAATATATCAACAAAATTTATAGATTTTTAAAATTACAGGACCTAAATTTATAGAAAATGAATATTTATAGCAACTAAAATTATAGCTTCTGAAATTATATATTTTATTTTAGAGCATTTGAGAGGATACCGTTTCTATTAGTAGTAACAAATATTATTTGGAACGCATTGTCATGTTTATCAAATTTCAACGAATTAGTTTGTTTGTATATTATGAGGAAGATTAAGTAAGTACTAACTGTAATGTGGCGTCTCTCTGCCTCTTGGGCGTGGCCTCGTCCATACTGAGCTCCTTTTTCCATCGCTCTTTGTTCGCTTTGTACTCGCGCTTGCGTTGTCCCTCGAACGTCTGAGGAAAAAGTTACATTTAAGTAATTTTTAGATGTGTTTTGTTAACAACTGTATGGATCACCATGGATGTGACAATTTTATTTTAAACTAGCCTTCCTTCCCGGCTTCGCAAGGGAAAATTTAATACCATTGCTCACCCAATCCCGTTAACAGACATATTTCGGTAGGTAATATTTTTTTTTATTTGTCTACATGAAACAAAAAGCAGATAAGTAAAAATACCGACAAGATCAAGATGTATAGAAACTTTCATCAAAATCCATTCAACCGTTTCAGAGGCCATTCTAGACAACCATTGGACATAGAGATAGATAGATAGACTGACACATACATTTTATTAATTCCTTTGTATAGATATTTAAAGCATCAGTCAGTTTTGTTAGATTTTTTACCAGAAAGATATGATACGTATGAAATAGTTTTAGATACCCCGCCCGCGCCACATAAGTTGAGCTCTATACGGTGGTTTTTCCAAACTAGATCTACATACCTTCTTTTCCTGCTCCTGGCGCGCGGTGATGTCTTTTATAAGTTTCTTCTCCGCAGCCACGTTTTGTTTCTGCTTCCTTTCCAGTTCTTGCACGTGCTTATTCTGAAAATTGCCATTCAAAACATTACTTTATTTTGTCAGCATAGCTAGTCTATGTTTGTTTAATGATGTCGCAGCATCGAACCGTACCAGCCTTTATCTCTGCTACGCTACGCCTCCGTGGACATAAGGGGTAACCACGCATCCTACTTTCTACTGATGAATGAAATTATTTCATTACTATATAGGTTTACAACAATTTGAATACACGGATACGCTTATAACTTACCTATTAAAGATAGAATACCGCGGACTTTTTTGTAGATCATTTTATTCTACATCATTTTGTATCAGTGATGGATTACAGGAATGGAAACGCGCTAGGGCTAACTTTTTCCCTGAATACAATTGCTGGCTTGGGCAAAGACAGTCCACAAATTCCTGCTTGGATTGAGCATTCTCGGTTCGGACATTTATGACTGGTCATTGTGCGTACTCGTCCTTTTCGACCGATGCTAACTCCACGGGGGTGTAAGCGTGAAAAATATATAAATGTCAGTGGTCAAAGCGATAATCAAGCCATATATTACCTGCAGCCGCTCGTGTTCCCTACTAAAGTGCTGCAACAGCGCTTCATACTCCCGGTCGAGCTGTCCCTTGTGCGCGTCGACGTCCGCCTTGCACCTCTCTTCCAGCTTGAGCAGCGCCGCCTGGTGCTCGCGACGCATGCGCTTGTAGCCGGACATCTGCTCGTGCATCTCCTGCAAAAATCAATTAAACCAGGTTACCACCGTTCGTCCACGATGCTACTAGTCGACCAAAACAATTAGGCACATTTAAAAAATGGTGTCATTTGAAATAACACAATAAAAAACAACTAACAACGAAAACTCAAGAAGTGCTAAATTCGTTCAATCACTGCCGACAGCGACGACACGACTACGCTTCACTAGGGTAAGCGCGGGTAGTTGAGGCGGGGAACGGGCGCCGTAACCGCATTCCTATAATGTGCCTAATTATTTTGGTCGAGTAGTACCTAAAACAAGCTAGTTTAGTACCTCTTTTAGCCGATGGTATTTATGAGACTTGACCAGTTCTGTTGAGGTAAATTTAGATGGAAATGTGTGGGTATTATGTATATCCTCAATATTTTCATTAGGCGTATTGTATTGCTCACTTTCACACATATACTAATAACACAGATGCGTCTACGCGCGGAGGGAGCCTATGCAATGTGATTAGTTACTAATATTAAAAATGTCAAAGTTTAGATTGCACGGATTTTGTTGGAGCTCTGACGAGAAAGGTACTTTATATCCCAAGAAATCTGGAGACGTGGAAGACCTGCTAATGGACAACAAGACCTTGTGTTCTCTACCTAAACTATTAGAGATTCTTTGTTCCATATTCATAAATAATGTACCTGATTGTGTTCCTTCTGCTGTTTAGTAACGATGCTAGTTGTTCTGATAGTAGCGAAGTTGTTAGCGCCGTGCTCGCTCACCATAGATATAGCCGCAGACACGTTATTGCTCACACCTGAAAACCATACGTCAATTATATATATCATTAGCTGGATTACAAAAAAAATATTCCCAAAGGTATGAAATAATCCGGCTCTCCAACTATTATATCTCTGTGCAAAAAATCACGTCGATCCGTTGCCCCGTTTTGATGAAGGACAATTAAACAAACAAACAAACTTTCGCACTTGACAGAAAATATTTTTCCTACAACCGACAGGTCTCGCAAATGCTGTTCACTCATTTTCTGTCAGCTGGTAGGACTTTTGAATTTAGCCGTTTTTTTCTTCTAAAGCGCCTCAGCGGCGTATCGAGAAGCGCTGGACCCCTACTCGACCACAAGAATTAGTAGGGGGGGGGGGGGGGGCTCAGACTACACGAAAAAGAGGTTTCCAGCTGACAAGTGCATACAACCACTTTCTGTCGCCGTCTCTCTACCTATTAGACTATTTCGAACATTAAAAAAAAACAAATCGGTCCAGCCGTTCTCAAGTGATGGATTTAGAGCATAGACTACATTTTATCCCGGAAAAGAATATGTGCGACGGGTTTGTAAATTGAAATATACCACAATCACGCACGGGGACTATTTCTTTTCCCTGTTCGATTCCCTAATCAAGTTAAACAATAACAGTACAACTCACCCGGCCGATGCCTGCGCTGCGTGCCAACATTCCTATTGTCATCCCCACTCTCCGCCTGCCAATTGGACGGGGCGTTGACATACTCCCTATACTCCTGCGACTGCCTGTCCCTCTCTCTCTCCCTGTCCCTGTCACGCTCGCGCTCCCTCTGCGCCTCCCGTATCGCGTCCCTGTTCGCGTAGTCGTCGCGGGAGTACTCGCACAGCGAGTCGCGGTTCGCGTACTCGTGCCGGTTCGCGTAGTCGTCGTTCGCCGTCGGCGGGGGGATGTCGTCGTCGCGGCTGAAAGCGCAACATATGGTTAGGATGCGCTTGTACAGTCTGAAATTAAGTCGGGGATGAGGCGGGGGGGAAGTGGAGGCACAAAATAAAAATATGGGGGGTATGGGGATTAAAAAAACTAGGTAAAAATATGATTAGAATGTTTTTGAGTTTAACATCACCTGAAAAGAGCGCTAAAGTTCGAGGTAATCTTTAGAACTATGATACCCTGCATAAAATAATACCCATCAGACTTTAGAAACCTTAACAGATTTCGAAAGCTCTATCACATTTTAATTTATCTATCTATTTTCACGCCTTTTATCCCAAGAGGGGTAGGCAGAGACAATCGAACTTCTATTATATTCATCATACCTTTCATAAATGCTCGGCGATTGTGTGTACTTTTAATATTGCCATCGATCAATACATTTTATATATGTTCAATAAAAGAACACCTAGGTCGTCCTCTGCCAGCATTTCCTTTCACTTCAGCCATTTCACTAAAGCTCTAGCACAATATAAACCAATAAATTGCTTACTGCGCAGGTCTACAGTCAGCGCTCTTTTTATGTGTCTCTTTTTGTACAAGAGACAAGAATAGACCAATTTACCTTTGAGAGTGCGAAGAGTGTTGGTGATTCAATTGATGATGGTAGCCGGCCTGCTGCGGCGTACTCTGACCGTGATGGTTGGCGTTTAGCTGAAACATTCAAAATTAAAACGTAAAATATGTAGCGATCCTGCGTTATCTGTATGGCGCCCGTTCCCCGCCTCACCTCCCCGCGCTTCCTCTAGGTAGAGAGTACTTATATTCCTTGATCGGCAGTGATTGAATGAATTTAGAGCTTCTTGAGTTTTTCGTTGTTATTTACTTGTTTTTTATTGTGTTTTTAAACAGACGCCATTTTTGAAATGTGCCTAATTGTTTTGGTCGAGTAGTATTTCGACGCGGTTGGGAAAGTTGTTTTGATTGGTAACTCTCAGCGGCGAAGTGCCGATACAAGCCGATTCCTTTCGGCTTCCCTTTTAGGAATTTGTCAATCTATAGATCAACGACATTTCATACTATTTTATTTTAACAATCCTAACATACCTACTCCAGAAGCCCACTTTCTTTGAACCACAAAGTACCTTTTTATATAGTGAAACTAACTTAACAAACGCATACTGATTGTCAAAATATATAGAAATAAGCCGGTAGCTTACTGGCTTTTTCGCCCATACAAAACTATTTCATACTAAGCATCTCTCCGTCTCGTTTCAACACACGCCATCTATTCTTTTCGAAAAACGATTCCGAGTTCTGTTGAGATAGTGCACAGGCACATATCCACTAGATAGGTAGTGTCGACTGACCGGATGCGGCCTACGTCGCTGCAGACTGCCGGAGGAGGAGCTCTGACTGGAAGCGCCGGCCGCGCTGTGCTCCGACGTCGCCGAGTTTGACTTGGAGCTGTCGCCGCCGGTCGGCTCCTCGGGCGTGTCTTCACCGTCACCTGCCGCAACGAGACAAACGAATTAGAAATAAAAAGTGCATGTCCTGTATTAGAACGCAGGCCCTTATAACTTCAACAACATTAGAACTTCTCATACCGGAAAAGCAGGTGGGGTAGGGGCATATTACAGCCACGGGATTATTTATTGTCTTGATTACATTTCCACGTGGGTGAAACCGCAGGCAAAAGCTAGTAATCATAAATATGTTCTGGACTACGATGAGTTTTGAGTCCGTCCTCCCTGATCACCTCTTACTGCAAATTTCACGAAAGAACGCGAGAAACAAATTCTAATGCTCTTAAGAGCCCCATATCCATAAGTTGTATGGAGATATTACTATTCCCAATTTCTCCGTAAATAATCCACATGTGTCACTGTAATTTAGAATATAGTTACTTATTCAATATATCTAAGTGAAATAGCCATTATTTTTTCAATTGGTTTTATTTAATAGAAAATATGGGTGGTTATATGGGTAAATATATTCAATTGTAACTATATGCTAAATTACAGTGAAACAGGTGGATTATTTTCAGAGAAATTAAGAATAGTTTATCTCAGAAAAATTATGGATATAGGACCCTTAAGGCTGGGTTACCCCAAATTCACCGTTTTTTGAACCAATTTTTAATAGGCAAATGTCGATTGTTTTGAAATAAAAAAAATATGTGATATAGTTCAACATATGCTCTATATATTTGTACAGTTAAAAACATGAAACTTTTAATATCGCTCGATCATAAAAAAAATGGAAAACAGGTCTAAACTTCGTTTGTTTTTCCAGTTTTATTCCAAATCTAACAAAGATTATGTCAAAATTTTTATATATATATTATCGTTTTACTGATTAAGATCGTATTGTACAGTTATATTTTTGTAAATAAATAGGTTTTTTTAAACAATGACTAAAAGCGTAATATATATAGAAAACGCTCCGCGCGCGTCTTGCCAGAAGCCTGCCGGGCGTTGTCGAGGTCGGACCTGTGTCGCTTTTGCCGCTCCCCGCACTTGGCTACTGTATTGCAACCGGTTTTTTATTTTTTGACAAAAACATGGGAAATTAAATAAATAAGAAAAATATATTACATAATTTGAATTGTCGTAAGACCAAGTAAACAATCATGTATTTTTTTCATAATTTATAATGTTCTCTTATCTATAACGTCACAGTATAGACATTATCACATTACAGTAGAGAAACTATTCATATACCTAGATTATGTTAATAACTATTTATAACTTTTGAATGTAATTATTTTAGTGCATCAAAGCATCGATCAAACAATGGAACCTATGAACTTGTTCAATGTATCGATGAAGAGTAAGTGTAATGCTACATGTAATCAAAATTAGTCTAAAAATTTTTAAAACAAACTAAGAAATAATGAAACTACATGATCACAGTTTTTTTTTCTTAAGGGCCTTTAAGAGTAAATCGAACTTTTGGATCAAAAACTGTACTATTTGAACAGTATAATTTCCGTGAAGCACTTGAAGAAATTCCCTGTTACTTTATAGATAATATTGTTATCTAAAAAATTAAGAAAACTTTTAAATTAATAAAGAATTTTTGAATTATAACAAGATAATTGAGACGGCTTTTCTCAATTTCGCTTTCATCATCAAGTTTCAAACTTATAATATCTGAAATCACTTGCCGATCTCACAATAATAAAATATTAGACTATAAATATTCTCAGGAAAATAGTTATCAATAAATATATTAATATTTTGCTTCTTTTCTTCAGAAATTAAAAAACACAATGATATTAATAAAAAAAGTAAAAATTATAGCACATAAAATTGTTATTTTCTCTATAAATCACACTTTATTTTAAATGATAATTATTTATTGTAATAGAACAACATTGTAATTTTGTAATATTTTTTAAATATTTTTAAAAAGTGCTATTAAAATCAGCGCGTGATGTGTTTTATTTTGAAATTGAACCTTTATCATACTGAGGACCAAAATTGATTAGTCCAGTCCGACTATAATGATAGAAAATACATTATTTACGCACACAAACACATGCAGTCCATGCAGGTGGACATAAAAAAAAACTCACAAACTGTAGTCTTTAACCCTGAATGTGGTGGGTTTTCAGGAAGTAAACATCTATATATATAAAAATGAAACCCGTTTTCCGTTGTCACGACATAACATGAAAACGGCTTGACCGATTTGGCTGATTTTAGTCTTAAAATATTCCTAGATATCCAGGGAAGGTTTAAAAGGTCAGACAATTCGAATAATTGCCGAAAAACCCCTAAAAACAGCCCTTTTCTTTTTCCCATAATAACAGAGTCAATTTGAACCTTATTGCTATTCAATAAAGTTCATTTTAAATTAAAAGCACTCATTGTTGTCTATGCAATTGTTCCTAATGTCACCGCACAAAGTTAAAATTCGCGTGCGTGTTGGAGAATCTAATGTCGCGTTCCGACACTCAACAAAAGTGATAATATCGCGAACGCGACCAAATTGAATAGTCACAAAATGTAATTTAAGTAATTTAATAGATCATTAGTAGTACTGATTTTCAGTTTGGTCGGCTTCGCGAAACTTAATTTTGCCTAGGAGTAGGGGTAGGAGTAGGGGTAGGAGTAGAGGTAGGAGTAGAGGTAGGAGTAGGGGTAGGTGTAGTGGTAGGGTAGGGTAGGGTAGGGTAGGGGTAGGGGTAGGGGTAGGGTAGGGGTAGGGTAGGGTAGGGGTAGGGTAGTGCAGGCAAGCCAACGTTTGGGCAGGACAACGTCTGCCGAGTCCGCTAGTTTAATATAAAATTTAACCAACTTAGGGTTTTCCAGAAATTATCATCTCTTTCAATCTGTTTTGTTGATAGAGGTTCTTTTGCTCCTGCACAGATTTCAAGAAGACACACTTGCCTCTCAGTAACGTGAAGTTGCTCTTGTTTTTACTCTTTTTATTTACTGTACATACTGGTGTTCGTGTTTCTATTATATTTCATTATTTGTATTTTGTTTTCTACAAGCGTATCATCGCCTACTAATCCGTCAGGAGTTGCTCCAATATATGGATAAGTTTTGTCTATGAACAATCCACAAGACTCAACATTTACGTTTTCTTGCCCTTGTATTTGGTAATATCAATTACTTTTTTTATTTAGTGTTTCTATAAGAAATCAATAAAAACTTATTGTTTATCGCTATCCATTACTTTTATTTTATACCTGTTTAGATCCCAAAACCCCACCATTTAAAAGTAAACTTTGCCTTTTAAAAATTTAATAGGAAAAAGTTACATAACGGCATAGTTTATTTACAAAACTTTATCTTTAAATGAATATAAGTACATATATATCAAGTTTTCCTACTGCATATGTTTTACTGTGACGCGCGACGCCACGAATCTAGCGGCTCGGGGTAATGTGAGTTCAAACGCGCTGCGCAAGCGCGATGTTATTTACGCAAGGGTTGAGAGAGCGCTAAATGCCTACCGCGGTCGGATAACAGGCCCTTAAGATAATAGGAAGGAAGAACGTAATCACAAAAAAATCAAAATCAGTTAAGTACACCTAAGTTTTATGAAGCCCTTAATGTACTCAATTTCATGCTCACGCGTATTTATAACCTACTTTGCGTCTTTCTTAAGAGGATCGTGTAGCTCAGCGTACGCAGCGAAATAGGTATTTAGAAAATCATATTCTGTCTCAAGCGCGCTCTTCCCACGGGCATCAGTGCGACAGAGAGCACTGCAGCTCGTGAGTGTTTGTAGGTATGTTCTTCGTTGAAAATTGCGTTTTGGGCGAAAACGATTTACACCTGCTAAACTATAACGAAACCTTGTAATTTTGGTGTCAAACGTTTTAGCAGATTATAATCTACGTACGTACGTTTTGCTTTTTTTGAAATTTTGCTTGATTTGTCAAATAAAGACGGTTTATTACCAGCAAGTTATGAACCAAAAAAACCGAGATTTGAGGGGCTTATAACTTTTGACCTATCACGAATTTTGATAAAAGGAAAAAATACGTACGTAGTTTTTCACTATGTCAGTAACATATTACAAAATCGTTAAAATTAAATAATATTTAGGGGTAGTAAAACGTTTTCTCCGTTTGTATGGACATGGATGCGGTACACTATACTCTTAATAATAACTAATGTACAATTTCTTGAATTTATTATATAGATAATTTCACATAGATGCTTTTACAATTTGCTTTTTCTTATAGTTTTTGTACAATACTTGAATAGCCTAAGTTCGTTTCGCGTTTGTTGTGAAATCGTTCTTTCCCATTTCTCTATTACGTGACTCTATCTTATCGATTCAAATTCCAGTACAATTAGCTCACATCTTTCTAAAGAGTAATGAACAAAATATGTCTCGCGTTTTACCAAGTTCGTTGCGCTGTGTCGTTCCACTGTGATGCGTCGCATCTGAATAATCTGATCTGAGTTGACAATTATACGTGTATAGGGTTGGTTCTATCCAAAAGAGGGTGTGGCGGCATATTTGCATACCCAGAACCCATCAGCATCAGAATTATCTGGCATTTCTAATAATTTGATTAGTCTATATTAGTAAAAGAGACCAACCAATAGCGCTCTCAGCATCCCCGTCCACCATCAGAATCTTCTTCATCTTGCGATAGTTGAGGTTGTCCAGCTCGCGCACGGCCGCCTTCGTGCGCTGTATGAGGTCGGCCAGCACGTGGTGTGAGCGCGGCCGGGACACGAACCCGTGGCCCAGAAGCTGAGCGGAGGTCGGCCGCTCCTGAGGGCTCTTGTGGAGACACTGCTCGACGAATAAGCGAAACGTGTCCGTCCACTCGGGCGCCTGCGACATAAAGTAATAAATTATTTAAAAATGCTGTTTTAGTTCCATCACTTATTTATGGAAGCGAGACCTGGGTATGGAGAATAAAAAGCATGCGGTCTTTACGTAAAATGTGTGATATAATGCGTTTGACCGCATCCGGAACGATGTCATTAGAGAAGAATATGGAGTGAAAGATGACGTTCTGACTAAAATTAATAAAAGTAGTTTAGGCTGATTTGGACACGTTGAAAGAATGAAGGATGAAAGATTGACTATAAAGGTTTATATGACGGAGTGAAAGGAAATGCTATCAGAGGACGACCCAGGTGTACTTTTATTGATCGAAGGCAATATTAAAAGTACACACAATCGCCGAACATGTATGAAAGGTATGATGAATATAAAAGAAGCGAAAGAGGTAAGTCACGATCGTAGCACTCGATTGTCTCTGTCTATCCCTCTTGGGACAAAAAGGCGTGATGATAGATAGATTTTATACCTGTTCATTTATTACAATCTCAAAATATCTAAACACCACATAACTCGTTAGGTAGCTTCAACAGAAGCATTGTGTAAAGTATGAGCACTCATTCATACTTTTTGTAGAAAATACTGGCTGTATGTTTTAATACTGGCAACTAATCTTTTGGACAGAGTTTCAAATAATTATAAACTATATTTGAAGCTCTGTAGAATTCGAGACTGAAGAAGAGTCCGGCCATCAGCAACGCTGGAATGATGTAAAATTTGAGACAATGAAATATATATTATAATATAAAAACCTACTCTTATCATTGAAATCGCCTTAAAACCCGTTATATGGTGGAGGCGCCGGGTAGTATATATTCGATTGATAATATTGTATTGATCGGGTATATATATTTAAAATACGGTATTTACGTGATATAAAAAATAATTTAATAATATATCATAGTATAGTGTATATTCGGGATTAGTGTAAAATCGCGAGTGTACCAAGAGAAGAAGAAGAAGGTATACCCAGATTGCAGTTTTGTGGAGACAAGAAGCTGTTACGGAGTTGTTGGAACTTGAAGTATAATTCGACAGAAAAAATAATAAGAAACAAGAGGATAATATATAAAGCTAAGTGGTTTGAAATTAATAAAATGTCCTCAACATCGAGATACGACGGAATCTCGACTTCCTTTGAAAATTTTTTGACCCAATTTTCAACACTAAGTGCCTTGAATTCATGGACTGATGAAACTAAAGCTCTCATCATTATAAACTATTTAACAGGCCCAGCTCTTAATTTTTTTAAAACTAATTGTGATGCTTCTACGACTTATAATGAAGTTTTACAAGTATTAAGGGAAGAATTCAGCACCCAGACTGATTATGCTGCTCAATCACAACACTTATCATTGCCTTTAAAAATACAAACGGTTGGCGATAAGGACACTTGTACACATACTTGCTCGCGGGGTGATTTCCGTGACGAGACCCAAAATGCACCAATTGTGCATTTCGAAAGTCAATTCAGTGATCGACGGGCACCAACTGATGTTTTTTCAACACCAGTTACGTCTGGACCCTCACGTAGGTTCCCACCGCCTATGGAACCCATGTTTTCTGCTGGAAGAGGAAATAATTTCTCGACGCCCACTCAGAGACCGACGTTTCAAAACTCTGAGAGAAGAGACTCATCAATGGTCGCTCAGCAGCCAACGCATGGATATGCCTTGCGAAATAGACAACAGCCATCACAAGATGTGAGGCAACAACAACTAAACACCGGGACTATGCTAGCCGCCGAGGAAATTGAAGGTCCCTCTATTTCGTCTCTGACACCTTTTATTGAAGTGAAGATACACGGAATTACTACGTGTGCTTTACTGGACAGCGGTGCCAGCGTCTCCGTGATCTCCGAGAAGTTGTTTTTTAAAATATTAGATAAAGTAGATATTGGTTCATGTCAATTAAATAATAATAAAGTGCCCTATGTGCGTGTCGCCAATGGCAAATTTCTTGAAACAACGTTTTCATTAATATTAAAGTTTTCTGTGTCAAATTTATTACTAGAAAATAGGTTTATTGTAGTTAAAAATATAACTTCAGATATTATATTAGGGTGTAACTTTGTCAGAAGGTATGGAATAACAATGGATTTCAGAAGTAATAATGTATTATTTCCTGATTTAGGTCCTATATCTTTTATGAACAAATTACGAACAGATGAGTATGAAGAGTTACCATATTTATCTGAATCTGATAATTATGTTAAATCTTTAAATTGTGCTATGCCTTTAAATAAAAATTTAAATTCTATTTCTTGTCCAGAGAATATTAATGAATCTCTAGATACTTCAAGAATTTTTTTTATAGAATGTAGCAATAATTTAATTAATGATTTGTGTAAATATAGAAATGAAGTTACTTTTGATAAACATGAGATAGAGTCCAGTGTAATTTCAGAAGTTGAAATTAACACTATGGATGCTATTCCCGTACATAAGGCTCCATATAGGTTGTCGTACGAGCAGCATCGTTTATTAAGCGAACATGTAGATAAAATGTTGTTGAATAATATGATTTATGAATCGCGAATTCCTTACTCTTCACCAGCCAAACTCGTAAAAAATTCTGATGATTCTTGTTATTTTGCTGATTTAGATGTAAATTCGGGTTATTGGCAGATTCCTTTTAAAGAAGGTATAGGATAGGTCATTCATGTGCTCGTAATTTGATTCATCATCATAATTCGATGAAACCTTGTAAGTTACGGATTTGATGATACGAATAAAAATATCATCACGTTTATTTTATTTATTTCACAGGATTTGGTCTGTCATAACATTGTTATGTCATATTTTCTGACGGTCAAATAAAATGACACATTATTTTTGAAACCTACTACAGGTGAAGGTATCAAAAGTATACATCCTCTAATATTTTTTTTATGTAGATATAATTTTTTTTTTTAAGTTGTCATAGTTGACAATGACAATTACTTGTGTCTTATGAATATGACATTCTTGTCTATAAATTTTTTTTCAATAAAAGTTTTGTCATTTTAATTTTTCTTACTCTATGACTTTGACGTGATTATATTCTCTTTGACTTTGATAAAGAGTAAAGTCAAGTGTCAATATTGATTGCTCTGTGATTGTCTTGTCAATGTTGATTATTTATTGAATTTATTAAATTGGAATTTTATTATAATTGTAATTTAATAGTTATAGTTTATTAACTGTTATTTATGCACAATAATTAATGGTATAAATTCTAAATTTATTTTAATTGATTTTAAGTATTAATTTTCATATACTAATAGTAGTATATAGTCATACTAATTTGTAAACAAATTACAATTTATTTGGATATATCTTAATATTGTGATGTCTTTGATAGGATAATAGCTTATTGTAGGATTTATTTGATGGGGTTTTATGATATTCTAGTAAAACTTTATGGGATAACTTCCATATTTATTTAAAACTCCAATATGAAGATATTTCATGGAGGGAGTAATATCTTAGCTCTACTTAAACATGGTTGGCATTTTATTCCCGGGGGTGGTAAGGTAATTTTATATGATATAGAGTAGGTAAGATTATCCTAATTGTTGATATTGAGATAGGTATTGAGAGTGAACTTCTATATTGACTATTTAATAGTTTGTTTCTTTTTAAGTTATCCTTTATAAAATAGGTTACTACAACTGTTTCTTAGAAAGAATATCAGTCATATATTGATACTTCTTATAGTCTATTTAAATATATTTGTTGGATGTGAATTAACATTAGTAATTTTCAGATTCTTTTTAAATAAAATGATGACTGATGTTCTACCATATGGTAATATACTACCATATGCTGCCTGATGCAGCATTTGCAGGTCCATGCAGCCTATACAGCCTTGGGGTTGTCAGCTGTTATACAACTAGTGCGCGTGTGTTTTTTTATTTATAGTTAGGATTTATTTATTTTTTTCAAATTTTAAAAATATTTTGTTCTTTTGGTTTAAAGTAGGTTGACCTAACAATCAGTATGATCAATATTTTTTGACTGGTTTTGATTGATTAGGATTAAAATAACTTGAACCATTTTCAATTATTTTATTTTATTGTCTTTCTTTTTATTAATTTTTCTTTAATAATAATTGGTGTAATGGTTTGTTATCTTAATTGGTTATTAGTAGTAACTTCTGATATTGGGTCATAATTGATGTAAACTGTTCCAGTCTTAGGTAGGTTAGATCTTTTTATAGTTTTTGTAAGTTTCAGTTTCGAACGAGTTCTAAACTTTTTTCGTAGAAGGGGGGATGTAAAGTATGAGCACTCATTCATACTTTTTGTAGAAAATACTGGCTGTATGTTTTAATACTGGCAACTAATCTTTTGGACAGAGTTTCAAATAATTATAAACTATATTTGAAGCTCTGTAGAATTCGAGACTGAAGAAGAGTCCGGCCATCAGCAACGCTGGAATGATGTAAAATTTGAGACAATGAAATATATATTATAATATAAAAACCTACTCTTATCATTGAAATCGCCTTAAAACCCGTTATACATTGGCTAAATGCCGTAATAGGATGAAGATATAAATTACCTGTAGTGTAGGCGAGTCATTCTGCGCGATGTGATACAGGGCGGACATAGCGTTCATATTGAAGTAGGGGGGCTTCCGCTCCGCCAGCTCTATACATGTGATGCCCAGCGACCACACATCCACCTACGAACCAGGATATTAAAGATAGCAAATTTTACTCAAAATAACCTCATTGGGGGTAGAAAACTGCATTTTTATCCCGACAGATGGCGTTGTGGGCGACGGTTCCTACAGTTTTAGTTAAAACTGTCATACGCCATACAATCAATATGAACTATGCGAGTTTTTAAACATACTATGGATAGGTGCGTTGTATATAATTGACAAAAAAAAAGGAATAAAGATCAAGCAAATAAAAAACAACTAAAAATCTAGGTTCATTAAGGGTCCGTGGCTCTCAGTCAATTCGGTAGGTAAAGTAAAAGTTAAGGTATGCTGAATCCAAAACCGTTTCGAGATATTGGTTTAATAATCCGTATTTTTCAATTTATAACTCTTAAAATCGTGAGATTATCTTCATTTTTTCAAAAACAAATAATTTACTTAACCTACATTTCACCTATGAATGACGTCATTATATCGGCTAAATAAAAGCAACATATTTACTTGTCAACTTGTCAACCAATGTTACCCTGTTACTAGATATACTACTATTTCAGTAGTTTTTATAAGTAATCTAGTTTATTATTTAGGAACAATGTTTAAGCATTTTTTATGGTAGGATATTCTTTGACCTTTGTATATATTTTGTATCACAACAACTATGCAGACTACGGTATAAAAAGTAAAAATGTGTTTCTTTGTTATTGTTTTAATATGTTTTATGTAGAAGTGGTAGGTTTTGGTAGATTTTGTAGGATTTAGAGACGGCAACACTATTGTTTGTTAAATGTCAAAGTCAAAGAACACAGATGTTCTTTTTTCTGTACCAACATATCAAAGGTATTGAAGTATTCAGCCGACAAAATGACGTCATCAGTGCCAAAACTTTGACAATTTATTATAAAAAAACTACTGTATAAAAATAAAAAATATTCAAATTAGTTTCTTATCTTTAAAAAAAATATATAAAAATCGTACCTCAGCTTTTACTTTACATACCGAATTTATATTTTGTATTTTTTTCTTCCTCACCACCCAATGATAGTTATTAATTGAAATTGGATTGAGCCATATTTTTATTATTTAGGGTTCTAAAATTCTAAAAAGTTCTGAAAAATTCTAAAATTCAATACGCAAAATGCTCGTATTGAAAACTACGGCTCTTTAAAACCCTAAATAATAAAAAATATGCCTCAATCCAATTTCAAATAATAACTGTCAGTGGGTGGTGAGGTAATGTTGTATAAATAAACTCACGTTTCCAGGATTAACTGAGATTTGCCATATTTTTGACAGATACAAGATGACCTTGACCAACGGTCCTTAAGTGCAGCAACAGGCTGGCCACCTGTTCTGTTCAATATGGATAACTAGCGTCAAGTGGACACTGATACTTGAATAAAGGCCTGAAGATTTTGTTCGTCCAACCAACCTTTCCGTCGTACTGCCCCTCGTCCATGGCCAGTATAACTTCGGGCGCCATCCAGTAAGGCGTGCCCACAAAACTGTTCGCGGGACACTTGATGCTCGCGCTACCAAAGTCGGCCAACTTCACGATACCTGGGGACACAGAGTAAAAAATCTTATTTTTATAAGTTTTTTTTCAGCTGCGAATATTTTTCATCGGAATCTTCCATTAGATTATTCCTGAAAGATGTTTTTGTCGGTATCAAATATATCCCTTAATACTGTATAAAAGTTAATGTGTGATACACCATTTTGAAGATTATTATTCCCTCTAATCAGACGAAAATAAACAAATGTTTCTCTTAAAATTAGACTAAGTTATTTATTTTGAAAGAGACGCCATCTATTGGCGATCAGTTTAACTATGACAACAATATCGACAACACTACTTGATACTTAAAAGGCAAATCTGGTTCTGGTAGACCATTCTTACTTGTTTACGAATTTTACGAATACATATGTGTAAAAAGTATCACAGTGAGTAAAACATAGTACTTACTACCAGTCGGACATATCTCGGCACCTCGAAAGTATGCGCTTCCCCCTTTATATTAAAATTATGAGGTTTATTTAATTTTTTAAATAAAAATAGTAAACAATAAATTGACTACTTAATTTTATTTTTATAAATCATAATTCTATTTTTTTGCCATAGTAGTGTCCCGCAGGCCGCATTCTTTTGAGGTGCAAAGATATTTCCGACGGCATATACAATGCAAATCAATTTCGACGACTTAAAAGCGTTCATAAATGTAGATCGAGTGGGGTTAGGAAACTAAGGACCGCGTCATCATTTTCTATTAGAATATGACCTAATAGACTCCTCGCGCTTCGGAGGGCACAAAAAGCCGGCGTCCGCACTTCTTCTAAAAATGACAGATAGCAAAAGATATTGGACAACTAGCAAAAAGTTGACACTGTTACTGGTGTGTTGCCTCGTTATTCGTTTTGACTCGAAGGCCAAAAACGACAGGACGCACCGATGACCACCCAATTCTACTATTTTTGCCCGACCCAGCAATTCGCTCGGTATTCTAATGTTGGACATTCTCGGGCCGGGCATTCCTTGGGTGTTCTTAGAGTCGAAACGAAAGATGTCGCGGTCCTAAGTTGCTGACTGAGTAAGAAATGTGTTTATGTCTCTGTCCATCCCTCATGAGATCCAACATAATACACCACGAAACTAGCGCCACCTACACCCCACACGCACCGTTCTCAGTGAGCAATATATTCCCGGCCTTGATGTCCCTGTGTATCCGACCCAGGCTGTGCAAGTAGGAGAGGCCACAAACGACACCCTCGCATATGGCCGCTATCTCCTCCTCGCGCAGTGGACGCTTGTGGACCTGGGGGAGGAAATAATTACTAATAATGTAACACAATTACAATAGGCTATTTGATTATCCTACCTAAATAACATGTATCTAGATGCATACATGTATATGCTCATGCCATATTTCCCTTGGGGTACTGCATTTTGTTTAATCTCGATATCTTGCAGGGTTCTGTAGATATAAATAAAAAACCGGACTCGCACACGAAGGGTTTAGTACAAGCATACTAAAAAAAATTGTTTATTATTATTTGTTGTTTTACTTAAGGTGGTTCGTTTTCCATACAAAAATGTAATTAAGATAAACTAATTAAGGGTCCTATATTGGGATTTTTTCTTGGATAAACTATTCCCAATTTCTCTGTAAATACTCCACTTGTGTCACTGTAATTTAGCATATAGTTACTTATTCAATATATCTAAGTGAAATAGCTCTTATTTTTTCAATGGGTTTTGTTGAATAGGAAATATGGGTAGTTTAACTTTGCCCCTTCTGTCTCTTTCATAATCTATCACAAAACTCTAATTTTTTTTAAAAGCGCTGTTAGACCATTACCCTTCAATTATATATGTCGAATTTTTTGGTAGCTTATTGAAAATTTAAAATAATAATTATTTTATTATTTTTGCCAAATTAAAAAATCATAAAATATTATTTTTTTGAATTTTCAATAAGCTACAAAAAAAAGCGATATATATATAATTTAAAAAAAATTAGAATTTTGTGATTGATTATGAAAGAGACAGAAGGGGCAGAATAATCCTTTATTCTACCACCCATATTTCCTATTAAATAAAACCAATTGAAAAAATAACGAATATTTCACTTAGATATATTGAGTAAGTAACTATATGCTAAATTACAGTGACACAGGTGGAGTATTTACAGAGAAATTGGGAATAGTAATATCCCCATACAAATTCCCAGTATAGTTCAGTAAAAATGTCTAAATATGGGCTTACTTAACTATTTTCAGCTTTTATGTTGCGCCAAATCAATAAAAAAAAACTTTTTTATAATAGATATAATTAATATTAAACATAATTCTTTTTATGCGTATTTTGTCTACAAAGATTTATGTTTAATATTAATTATATCTATTATAAAAAAGTTTTTTTTTATTGATTTGGCGCAACATAAAAGCTGAAAATAGTTAAGTAAGCCCATATTTAGACATTTTTACTGATTAGTTAATTAGTTTATCTTAATTACATTTTGTATGGAAAACGAACCACCTTAAGAGCATGCATTATAGTCATAGAGTAAGTAGCAATCACTATGTTCTTTAATAAGAGTCGGGACTGCCATACATTAAAATGAATCAAACTTAGGGCTGAAAGGTACTGCCAACCTAACAACATCGTACTGTGGATTGGTATAGAAATATTTCCTATCTCTGTCATCTGAATATGGCGTGAAAGAGATGGCAATACGACGCCATTAGTATTGGCTCATCTTTCCCAGCCCTAATTTTTTGTTCTAAGTTGCTGTAACGTGCAAGCTTCACTTGCCGTTACATAAATTGTTTTTGTTGTTGTGGCCCTAAGCCAAGGATGTCAACGCCCACTGACTCTTTATAAAGTTTTAATTCAGTCAATTTTGACCGTCAGTGGAGCGTTGACTATCAATCAGAGAGATTGATAAAAGATTTTTTTTTTTTTGGACGACCGACATTAAAAGCAGATGGACGCTTTTTTTTTATTGTAAAAGTTTAATTTTAAATCTCCATTTGGAAATCCGTGAGGATCCGGGGACGGAGAATTGATCGTGGCCAGAGACCCGAGAAGTGGTTGCTCGAATTCGACCTGCAGCGTGCGGGCCATGTATTTTGGCCGCGGCCCCTGCACGCGGCGTGCCCCGCTCATCGGATGGGACGCTGTACCTCCTGCGAGGCCCACCGACCCTGTGGACCCGAGTTTGGTGGCCATGCCGGCTACCCGGGTACTCGTGTTCTGAGTTGGAAGTAAAGTGAAGTGAAGTGGATAGGTAGTGTTGATAAATAAATTGTGTTGTCCTATAAACTTTTTGTTTAAGTTGTTGCCCCCTATTTAGGCCCTCTGAGGCTTTGTTAGCCACTAGTAGGAAGCTCCACCCTGGCTTGAGATTAGAGGTCCGAGGCTCTCAGATGAGTTGTCCGGCCGGCCCGTAGCGGAGCGCTTTCCACCTGCTCACCACCTGCCCTAGGCGCCCGATTTTCTTTATAAATTTAGGGGCAGAGATACTTTAGCTACGGCCGGGTTGCAGGTAGGTTTTGGTTACAGGGTACCTCCCTCAATTAAAAATCCCTGTATATTTTATTTACATTATTAACATCATTCATTTTCATTTCTTCACCCTACATTGCGCCAGCCTGATTATAGTTATACTAGTCAAGACGTTTGTACGTATTGCCATTATTAAAGGACGAAAAAAACGTTCCTTGTATGGGGACCCCCTTTAATTTTTAACTTTACTTTATTTTTATTATTTGTTGTTATAGCGGCTATAGTAATACATACTCTGTGAAAATTTTAAGCGTCTACCTATTATGGTTCAAAAGATACCCCTGTGATAGACGGACAGCAGAGTCTTAGTAATAGGGTTTCCGTTGAATTGCCCAAACGTGGCTATGTTATGGGATCAGTGGGGTTAGCATACATAGAACCGCAAAATCTTGGCCGGACATTGGAGCGGAACCCGTCGTTTTAATTCCTTCGTGCTAACCCCACTGGTGAGCAGTTATATCATAATTCCACGGGTGAAGCCAGGGGGGAAAGCTAGTTGCAAAATATAATGTAAAAAAACCGAACGTACCTCAATAATGTCGGAGGCGGACCCGACACAGTACTCCATGACGAGCCAGGCCGTGTGCTCACGCTTGTAGCATCCCTTGTATTCTATTGTGTTTGGGTGCTCTAATTGCTTCAGGAATCTGAAACGGGGCAAAAAATTTAAAAATTACGCGTGCGCTACCGTACACGTGATAGAAGTGAAACTTCTTTAAAAAAAAAGGGAGACGTGGATAGCCTAAACTGTGTCTTAGATATACAATGTATAGCTCTCTTTCTACCTCTACATTATATCTTTCTTCTCTGTCGGTAGCTTCAAAGGTGCGGTGCGTGCTGGTGCGCGCTCGTGCGTGGCCGTCCGCGGTCGTCTGATATTACTATACTCTTTGATCTGTCGTGCGGCCTGGTGCGTGCTATCACGCACCGTGGGAAGCCAGCATTAAATTTAAAAAAAAAGTTAAATGCGTGCGAGACATAAGGACAGAAATGCTATCCCTCACAAAATCGGGAAATCCACAATTTAAATCCCATTATTTTTGTAAATACATAACTTTAGTTGGGCGCCAAAAGCAAAAAAAATCTGTCATCACTCACTTGATCTCCTTCAGTATGTCTTGCCACTTCTCTTCACCAAGTTTGCCCAGGTAGGACATCTTCTTGATGGCCACAATCTCCTTGCTGAGATTGCAGCGAGCATAGTAGACCGCACCGAAAGACCCGTGGCCGATCTCGCGGAGATCCTCAAATATCTTCTCCGGGTCATGTTTGCTGAACAACTCAGCGATATCCGGGTCCTTAAGGCTGCCGGGGCGCGGCATCTTTGTCTGGTGATGTGACATAATATCTAATAAGTAATTTAATTTAAATATATAAAACTGTCGCGTTGCTGACTGACTGACAATCAACGCACAGCCTAAACCACACAAAATATAAATATTAAAATTTGGAAGGTATATTCCTTAAGGATTCCTTGGGGGTAAATGGGATGTAACTGTTATATTCCTTATACAACGCGTACGAAGTCGCGGGCAACTCCTAGTCCAATCTAATCTTAATCATCATTAATCCAGTACAGACGCCAAATCTGACAAGGGACACTGAAGAAGGAAATGTATGTGTAGATTTGAGACGTTTGTCAAACACCAGAATGTGTGATACAAACAACCCTTCATAAATCAACTTGAAATGTGAAACGAGCATCTATACTACTTTTATGAATTATATAATGAATGGACATACAGTTATTGAATTTCAGATAATTTCTATTAAGTAAAGGTCAAATGTAGGTACTGTTGTTTTTCAAGCCAGGCGTTATGGAGATACCTACCTCAAACAGAGTGGAAAAAGTGTTACGAAAATTGGTTTAAATGTATGCAAAAGTGTATTGACCATCATTACTTAATTTTTATTTAATATTCCGCATACATAATATAGCATGCCTCATAGCCAAATTCTATAGGCTATATAACATCATGCTACAACCCAAAGGAGTGGAGCAGTAACCATTAACGCGGGTGCAACCACCGCAAGGTACAGCTAGTATAAAGAATAACATGACAAAAACATTTGTGGTTCCCCAGGATCTTTTGCCTAGCAATTAGCAACAACATTTGACCTAAAAATTGTTGATAAGATAGTATTGTGTGTGATAACACTGGTATTATTTTCCCCTTATCCTGCAACATTTTACATATAAAAATAACTTCACTGCCTTTTCCCATAGAAGTATGCAGAAGCTATAATTTTATTTCTAGTATTTCTTATACGCACATCTAAATTTAGCTCACATATACCATCGGCTAAAAGAGGGAAACTTGAGACCTTATGTTTTTTTTTAATATTTTAGGAGGAAGACAGATCTTTTCACTTGTAGCAAAGGTTTTCAAACTGATTGGCCACATATTTATGATGTGTAACATCTTAGCTCTCACTGTGTAGCATAAATTTGTAGGGAGTAATTTTGTGAAATCGTAAGTAAAGACATTTTAATTCTTAAGCTTCTTTACTAGGTACCTACTACTTAAGGACTTGTTATTTTTTTTATTAATTAAGCCTACCATATATTTAACTTTTCCTAATACTGTGTGATATACATACCTACCTAAAATATTTTCTTCTTATGTCCATCAAGTCAAAATAAAAATTTATCATATTTTGGGAAACAATCAACTTATAATATAGCCAACTTTTTTTCACACAATACTTTGTTTTGTTGTAGTTTGTATGGAAACTCTATTGAAGATGGATAAAATATTGTTCACAAATATAAACAAAATGGTGTGTTAACCAATGTCAGGATAAAATCATAGTGAATTTTATGATCCTGTTGATATAACTAATAACAAAAACTTCTGTTCATTTCAACCATATTATTATAAACAAGGCATTCAATACATAGTTTGAAATATATTTATTACATCTGATTAAAATTTTGACCCCATAGAGTTTAAGGACAGTCATGGCATGTCCTTTTATACATTCATAGTAGATGCCAGTGACTTTGTATGCTTTGTTTTAGGAATACAACATTTACACCCCATTTCACCCCCTTAGGATACATAGCGTGATGTTAAATAGCATATAACCTTCCTCAAGAATTAGCCTATCAAATTTGACTGGTAGTGCGTAGAGATTAGTGCGTAGAGATTAGTGCGTAGATATTAGTGCGTAGATATTAGTGTGTAGAGATTAGTGCGTAGAGATTAGTTCGTAGAGATTAGTGCGTAGAGATTAGTTCGTAGAGATTAGTGCGTTCCAAAAACTTTTGGAGGTTGTTTGTCGGTAGTTTATTAAAACGACTTCAGTCTTAGTGAAAGAAAGAAAAAATATTTATTTACAATTATAACTACTTAAATAACTAGAAATTTCCTAGACCTAGAAACATGTACAATAGTAATGAAGCCGTCCAATGAGAATAATTATTCGCGACCCGCTCGAGTCGCGGTTGTGTACGTGGAGGGGATGCCTGGTATAAAACCACATCTCGGCGCGCGCTCGCCTCAGTATAGTTCGGCGTCGTCGCACGCGTCTGATGAATGTTGCAGGTCACAACAGCACTCCCCCTCAAGCGAAGCGTACGCACTTCTTCACGACCCTGCCGGAACGGGTGATGTAGGGATCAGTGGTACTGACAGGCTTCGGCGCTGGAACGACGTCGTGGGCGGGTGCATCTTCTTCATGGTACAGGAATGCAGGCTTCAGGCGGTCAATCGACACGACGGCTGTTCTTCTCGGTAGCTGCAACTTGTAGTACTTGCCGAGTCGCTCAAGTACTTTGTACGGTCCGTCGTACGGCGGTGTGAGCGGCCTCCGAACTGTGTCGTTGCGCACGAACACGTGACTGCATTCCTGTAGCTCTTTATGCACGAATATGCTGCGTTGTGTTGTTCTTGTCTTCGGTACCGGTGCGAACGACGTCATCCTCTCAGTCAAGCGGCGTGCGAAGGCGGTGTCAGAAATCTTCGACTTCGTAGGTACGAAGAGATCAGACGGGAGGCGAATGGTAGTTCCGTACGTCATTATGGCCGGACTGACTTCTCTTTCTTCCTTGATGGCGCTTCGGAGTCCGAGAAGTACTGTCGTCAGGTCGTTGACCCAGTCTGTAGCACCTCTCGCCATCAATGCTGCCTTCAGTGTACGGTGCCATCGCTCGACCTGGCCGTTAGCTTGCGGATGAAAAGCAGTGGTTCGTATTCTTGTCACTCCTAGATTCTTGAGCAGCTCGTTGAAGAGTTCTGACTCGAACTGACGTCCCTGGTCGGTGGTGATACGAAGCGGACAACCGAATCGTGTTATCCATCCGTCGTACAGCGCCCGCGCGACGGTCTCGGCTGTTATGTCGTGAATCGGGATTGCTTCGGGCCATTTCGTGTACCGGTCGATCATTGTTACAATGTACCGGTATTCTCTACACTGCGGCAGTGGTCCAACGATGTCGATATGTATATGTTCGAAGCGCTGCGACTCCGGGAACTCTCCGATCGGTGACACAGTATGGCGATGTACCTTTGCTCGCTGGCAGCCGATACAAGCTCGTGTCCAGTCTCCGACATCTTTGTTCATGGACGGCCAAAAAAACTTCGTCTGCATCATCTTCCTTGTTGTTCTGATCCCCGGGTGGCTTATTTCGTGCTGCGCCTTGAAGGCAGCTTGACGAAATTTTTCAGGTAAGTAGGGCCTCAGGTTCGATGTTGATGCTTCACAGACGATAGGTATAGTTTGTCCCGGCAGGGTGACCTTGGTGAATTTTAAGTTTGGTTGTATTTTTCTTCTCTGGAGTTCCTCGTCCTTTATTTGTTCATGTGCCAGTTGGTGATAGTCGAGCATGTTCGGATAAAAAATTTCTTCTATGCGTGACAATGTATCGGCCACAACGTTGTCCTTACCGTGAATGTACAGAATGTCGGAACAAAACTGGCTAATGAAATTTAGTTGGCGTTCCCGCCGACAGGTGTCGCTTGCTGTAGGTTTCTTTGTTAGCGCGTACGTGAGTGGCTTGTGGTCGGTATATACAGTTACTTGGTAGCCTTCTATGTATCTTCTGAAATGTTTCACAGCCATGTATATTGCTAGCAGTTCGCGATCATACACGCTGTATCTCCTCTGTGTGTCATTGAGCGCCTTGGAGAAGAATGCGAGCGGCTTCAACAGGTTGTTGACTCGTTGGTGGAGCACGGCGCCGGCGCATGTACTTGACGCGTCCGTCATTATTTGTAGGTGTGCACCGGGCGCCGGGTGACTCAGAGTAGCGGCTGTAGTGATGCTGTGTCGACACTTCTTGAATGCATCGTCGGCCCCTGTAGTCCACTGGATCGCCGTCTTGTCATTTTTTTTTGTGTTGTGTAGGTATTTGTTTAACTCGGCTTGTAGTTTAGCTTGCTGTGGTAGACAGTCTCTGTAGAAGTTAAGCATGCCCAGAAATCTTCGTAGCTCTTCAACAGTGCGAGGTCGCGGGTATGTAGAAATCGTTTTCACTCGATCTTCAAGCGGTTGAATACCCTCCGTAGAAACTTCGTAACCGAGGAAGTTCAATGTACTCTTGCCGAATTCGCACTTGTCCACGTTGATTGTTACTCCGTATCCGTCTAGTCGCTCGAACACTTGCTCCAAATGTCGCTTGTGTTCCTCTTCGTTATTTGAAAAAATTAACACGTCGTCGATGTAATTAAATACACAATCATCGAGACCTCGGAGTACCTCGTGCATGAAGCGCTGGAATGTTTGAGCAGCATTTCGTAGCCCGAACGTCATGCATGTGAACTCGAACAGACCAAATGGTGTAGTTATGGCTGTCTTCTTGGCGTCTTCGTTCTTCATGGGTATCCAATAGTAAGCCTTGTTTATGTCAAGCTTCGAGAAGATGGATTTTCCATGTAACTGATACGTGAAGTCTTGCAGGCGTGGTATAGGGTACCGGTCAGGCGTCGTGACGGAATTTAGTCGCCGATAGTCGCCGCACAGTCGTAGTTCTCCGTTTTTCTTGCGCACCACGTGTAACGGGCTGGCCCACGGACTGTTCGACGGACGACATATACCCATGTCGAGCATGCGCTGGAATTCCTTCTTCACTTCCTTGTACTTCTCGGGTGGCAGCGGTCGCGGTCTGGCGAATATAGGTGGACCGACGGTCTCGAGGTGGTGGACAACATCATGTTTAGGAGGCGTCTTGAGCGACATCGGACGGAGGATACTCGGGAACTTTTTCAGTATGGCCGAGTACGTATGTCCGTTGTTGATGAGATGGATGGCCGGTTCAGTAGATACGACGGTCGATGCGGGTATCGATAGCTCGGTGACGCTATCGACTAGGCGGCGGCGGCGCAGGTCGACGAGCAGGTTGTGATGTCGGAGGAAGTCGGCTCCAAGTATGGACTTCTTCGTATCAGCTATGACAAATGACCATGTGAAGTTGCGTCGAAGTCCCAGGTCGAGTTCTAGCGACTTTGTGCCGTAGGTATGTATGGGCGTCCCGTTGGCGGCGTACAGTTTGTATGCGTCTGTTGACTGTGATCGGTGTTTCATTTTTGCAGCTAGTACTGATACTTCAGCACCGGTATCGACGAGAAAACGTTCACCACTGAGCATGTCGGTGACGCTGAGGCGGCTTGTGATCTCTTGAACACCGACGTCAGCCACTGTCGGTGTTGGTCTTAGTTTCCCGACGACGACCTAGACGTACTTTTGGCGCAGGGTTCTTCACATCTATAGGCTCGATCACCGAATTTGTGGTGGTAGTAACAGAGCCATTCTGGTCCCCCGTAGCGCGGGTTCCCTGGACGCGCTCTTGATCTGGATCTGGATCTTGTGCGAAAGGTTGGTCGTCCGTCTCGACGTGTGAGTGCTGCAACCTCCAGTGTCAGTTGGTCTAGGCGGTCCATCAGCCTCTCCAGCGTTGTGCCGTGAGGTTCCGGGTGCGATATGGCTGCTATGTTTGACCGTTGACTGTGTTCCATCATCTTGTCTGCCATCTGTGCAAGGTCGTCCAGGGCAGTTTCTTTAGATACAGAGAGGACCGCTCGCACGTGTGGGGGTAGGTGTGCCATCCACATTACGCTAAGGGCTTCGTCAGGCACTTTGGTGCCGGCTAGATCGCGCATCTTTCTGACGAGTTGTGACGGTTTCTGGTCTCCGAGCTCGAGTCCGCTCAGCAGCTTCTGAAACTGCTTTCCTTCTGACTCTTCGTATACCGAAAGAAGACGACTCTTCAGTATGTCATACTTTCCCGTACTCGGAGGGTTAAGCACAATGTCGCTTATTTGTTCAATATCTGTCCTTTGTAGTACGGCGACGACCAAATTATATTTTTGTTCGTCTCCTGTTTTCTGAGACGCGACGACTGCCTCGAACTGCGCGAACCATAGTCGCGGGTTCTCTCTCCAGAACGGCGGTATACGTGCATGTAGCGAAATTCACGCCAGTTCTGATGATTCTTCTTTCTTCGCCGATGCACCTTGTGCATGTGGTTCGACGGACATTTTATTTTTGTGGCGTGCAGGCTTCGTCGAGGGTCACCAGTTTGGAGGTTGTTTGTCGGTAGTTTATTAAAACGACTTCAGTCTTAGTGAAAGAAAGAAAAAATATTTATTTACAATTATAACTACTTAAATAACTAGAAATTTCCTAGACCTAGAAACATGTACAATAGTAATGAAGCCGTCCAATGAGAATAATTATTCGCGACCCGCTCGAGTCGCGGTTGTGTACGTGGAGGGGATGCCTGGTATAAAACCACATCTCGGCGCGCGCTCGCCTCAGTATAGTTCGGCGTCGTCGCACGCGTCTGATGAATGTTGCAGGTCACAACAAACTCTTCAGCTTTATTATTAGTATAGATTACACTCAGTTCATTATTATGATGGTATGTAAATATTCAGGACACCTCGACCAATTTGAGTTCATAGCCTTTGCTGTGGAGACTATGGGTGTGTGGTCTCTAGACGCAAAGATATTTGCCAAAAACATTGGAAAACTTTTAATCGATGCATCTGGTGATTGCAGATCTAAGGCCTTTTTATAAGATGCGTTGTGCTAGAAATTCAAAGGGGTAAGGCGGCACTGTCGGAGTTCCTAGAACAAATATTCTATTTATAATTTTAGCGTGTGTAGGTGTAGGTAGGTAACCACTTTTAATTATTTAATTTTTTATAGATATTAATATTAAAACTTTCAGTTATATTAGGTATATACATTTTATGGTATTTAAAATATAAAAACCTTAAAATAAAATTTAAGTTTAAGTCTGCGTGGAATAGTAGCAAAGATAATAGCTGCTTTTCCATACCTTCGTTTGCTATGAAGGAACCAACCTATTTGTCAAGAATTGTACGAATTTGTATGAAGAAATTTTTGATCCTGAAACTATATATGCTTTATGGTATGACTGATAAAATATAAATGAAGAAGTACCCTGGGACCAATAGGTTTTGGGAGCTGTAAATCTAAAGAAAATTCATATTACAATATTATTCCTATTATTACAATACTAATTAGATATTGATTTAATAAATAAATATTGAATTGTGCTGTTAAATATCCCGAAAGTAATTTTTATTATATCATTATCATATCATCTTATGTTGAACTGAACACAGTATATAGGGAAAGTTTTGTTGATAACTGATGTAGCCATAATCCTGATAACCTTATAGGAAATAATATTAGATACAAAGTAGGATGTTCTTCTACTTTTAGGTAAGTAATGACTTCAATGGTGCTATAAAAGTTGTATGAGTAAGCAACTTATACTAGAAAATATTAGTTTGGCTGATAAACATTTACAATTACAAATAAGAATTCATTGTTTATGTGATAGAACTTAATATATAAAGTGTGTGTGAAGAGTAATTTAGTAAAGGACATACAGATTCGGCGGCTGTGCCGGAGTCGTCAAGTTAGGTGTCTCGGACGCCGCGGGCCATTCTCCGCAGCCACTATCTGTAACAGGCGGAAACGAAATGATAACAGCGCCCACGCGACACAACCAAAGCCCCTAAACACCATTCATTAATTTAATTAATGGGGCTTTGCGAAAGTCCTTGACCGGAGCCCTACCGCTCCTACATCGAAGCAACCTATCACTTCACCACTGGCCATCACAAACAGACCCATCCCCAGACCCTAACATCAGACCCTCGACACTTACACACAAAATTTCGCCTCAAAATGGCGTTAGGGGATCGTGCGCAATGATAGTTTTTTGTTTCATAAATCACACGGGCGACGGATTTCCATCGCTGCGAGTCGCGCGCGGCACCATTCGTCGGCGCGTTGGCCACTTGTCGGGTATATTTGGGTAGTAGATTGTACTAATAATGGCGATTTATTTACAACTTTCCCGTTCTCAACACGACAATCATCATTCTTTCGTAAAATTCGACTCACGCGCTCTCTGGCGGCGAAATTAGGTAGTTTTGTTTATTTTTCTATGCCAATGTTGCAAGAATAATTTATTGAACTTGAATATATAAAGATTGAATGGGTTTGCTGAGGTAGAGCTGGGTCGTTTCGTATTTTACGTGAAACGGAACGTAACCCATTTTATAAATCGACAAACTGTGGGGTTAGCATACATTTTGACAGCGACACTTTCGTTTCGGTCGAATGGCCTTGAACAGGCCAAAACGTTCATGTCCAACAAGGACCGGCCAGAGATAGCCCGGGGCCGAGAGGTCCGGCCCAACAATGTGCGGGAAAATTCTGTGTACTTGTCTTTGTCCGGCCAAGCAAATTGCTCGGCATTCTTGTGCAGGGCATGCCCGGTCCGGGCTATCTCTGGCCGGTCCTTGTTGGACATGAACGTTTTGGCCTGTTCAAGGCCATTCGACCGAAACGAAAGTGTCGCTGTCAAAATGTATGCTAACTCGGCTGCTTCGAAAAGCAGTGCCAAAAGAAACGGCTTTTTATTCATAAGGCGTAAATCGTACATACTACATATTATATTCATTCATTCAAAAAAACCGTTTATTCGACAGTCTGTACCATATCAGTCTAATGTATTTATACACTATACAGCGTCCATATTAAAAGAACAGCAAACCAGTTTCTTTTTCAAAACCGCGTCGTAAATATTTTTGGTAGAATTTTTATTTTTAGCATACATAGGACCCCCCGCTACATCTTTTATTTTGACCAGAATGAGGAAACTTAGAACAATTATTTTAGCCATTTATTGTTTGCATAGAAAGTACTGTCATCGGTAATGAAAAGGAATGCACGGCCCGAGAATGTCCAACACTAGAATGCCGAGCAAATTGCTGGGTCGGTCATTATGCTGTTGGACACACTCGGGCCGTGCATTCCTTCCCTGGCTGGCCCTGTATAGATTCGTCGGTTTGGCCTTCGAGTCGAAACGAAAGATGTCGCGGTTCTAAATATAACCCCAAAGCATGTGTTATGGGTACATGTATCTAATCTATACTAATATTATAAAGAGGTACAGTTTATAAGATTTGATGTAGGGGTAATCTCTGAAACTATAGAATCTATTTTAAAAATTATTTCATTAATAGGAAGCTAGAACCTCTCACACTTCTCACAGGCACTACACTACACACACAAGCGCAATATGTAAATGGTTGCAAAAATCTGATTCTTGAAACGGTTAGTCAAAAAAAACGACCAGGCTCTATTGTACGTACGTACAGTTGAATCGCCGAAGCAATAAACCTGCTTTTTAAAAAAAACTGATTTTCCTTCTGTCATAAAAGCGTTCGTTCGTTACATGGCAAAAATCTGTTTCTTGAAGCAGTTTGTCAAAAAAACGACCAGCTCTACTGAGGTAGCCCACGGCCACGCACGAGGTAGAACAAAGAATGTTGCCCTTCCTTAGTATAGTTATAATATATTGTATAATATACTCGGAGGTAGTATGTGAAAAAAGAAGCACTGTGCCGACAATGATTGCATAACGCCATGCGACGTAGATCCTCACCGAGCAATGCTACTGTGCAGCGAAAAGTTTTATAGGGAATGAAGTAGGCTAGGCGCCGGGCCCCCAGCGACTTTATGATGGTGGGCCAAGTACAAAAAACAACAATCGACAGTTCGACACACTACCGCGGCTCAACGGGCACTGATTTACTGACCACAGAGTAGAGTAAATGATGATGGCTGACAATGACTTTTGTGGGGGGCGGATGGAATCTCTGTGCTTATCACTCTGTGAGTCTCTGACTCTGTTCTCTGTGTATTTTTGTCTTGTCTTTTTCATTTTCAATAACGTATTACGGCGCTCTCTAACAAAAAAATTATGAATTTTCGTCCATTTATTCTGCTTGATTTACGGTAAAAAATAACACAAAGGCGGCGACATGTCGGATGTAAATATGGAGCGATTCGCGGTGCCCGACTTTACGTCGGAGCGCTACGTGAAGGAGCTCGCGAGATCCTGTGTTGGGGGCGAAGACTTGCAGCAACAGAAGGAAAAAATACAACAACTCGCTGAAGAGACTGCTACGGCGCTCAAGAAAAATGTTTACGAAAATTATATGCAGTTCATCGAAACAGCTTCAGAAATATCCCATTTGGAAACGGAAATGTATAAGTTATCTCACCTACTTAGCGAACAACGCACGGTACTAAGTTCTTTAGCTAGCGCGACTATTCTAGGGACCGACCATAATGTGTCTGGGGACTCCTTAGATTTTGAAGTCGAAAGGGCGGAGGAAAACCGTAAAAACAAATTGAATTTAATATCAGAGAAAATTGAGAATTGCATGAATTTAGTGGACGCCCCTGAAAGAGCTTTGTTGCATGAAGGTGATCTTTTAGAAATTGACGCAGAAGAGAATACAGCATTGCAAAGGATGCATGCATATCTTTTTAATGATTGCCTCATGTTGACATCCTGGATAACAAATCGTAGAGGACCCATGAGATATAAATTCCAGACTAGTTACGAGATCAGTAATTTAGCAGTAGTCAATGTGAGAGACTTGGGTACCGTGAAACAAGCCTTCAAACTCCTAGCATTCCCTGATACCAGAGTGTTTCAATGTAATAATGTTAATAGTAAGAAAGACTGGTTGGATAAGTTTGAATTAGCTAAGAAGATGTATATTGAGAAGGAAAATTTGAAACAAGTTAAGAAAGAGACACAAGAAAAGCCAAAGGCGGAGATGCTAGAATCTCCCAGTCAATCCTTTGATGAAGTCCATGTGCCTCTAGTCCCACCTCTTCCTCAAGCAGATGTCCCGGAAGAACTTGATGTATTAATTGTAGAAAGACATTTCAAGGAGACTTATAATTTAATAGTATCAACACTAAAGGTCTTAAACACTGAAGAATGCAAGGATCACCCGGAAAGAAATGAACTTTTGAAGAAAATTGAACAGAAGCAAAAAGTTTTAATAGAAGTTTTACTGAAGGAGCTTGACGTTACACAAAATTGGAGCCCTAGAGGAGGCCTGAGGATTAACAGGCATCCCGTGTCAATTTTGAATAAGTTCAACATGACCAGTCAAGCTTGTGACCTCTTCCTGTCAATTTGTAGTCAAACTGTAAAGGTCCAAGTTAAAGGAGTGCAACTAGAGGGATCTATCAATACTTACGTGAAGCAAGTCGGAGAGGTGTTCTTCTGTTCTTTAAGTGACGCTTTAACTGAGTTCATAAATCTGTTCCCAAAAAACAAAATAAGCGCTTTTGTTGTTTGGGCCAGCATTCAACTAAGAATATTAATGGGTCAAATTATTAAGCAAGTCTTCACACCACAGAGTACTTTAGATTGTATACTAGAATGCTCGCAAAGTCTCCGAGACCACTGTCTCTTGTTTTGTGAGTTTGGTCTAGATTTAAGATTTCAACTGAACAGTTCATTAAGGATGCCAATAATTAGAGCCTTAAGAGAATATAAAGACAGAATTGTAGATTCCATGAAATCCAAAGTGTCTGAAGATGAATGGACTCCTATGAATATGCATACAAAGGCGGGTGTTAATAAATTTTTGTCTCAAATGGAAAGTCTTGGCCTTATTTTAGTGAAGTATATAATCAATGAGACGTGGATAGACTTGTCGAGCAGCACCATATGGTTCGCACAGTCCATACTAACTATACAAATACTCGGGCTCAAACTCGTAACAAAAGACATGATGGATGTGCTCGATGAATGCATTCATGCCATTTTCAATTCCAGACTCATGCTTTCTCTAGGGAATGACTCAAGCTACGCTCAGAAAAACTTTAAATTTATATTAGATACACTATTGCCACTTATGCTGAGGAGTTATAGGGAAGAAGTGGGTTATGATAATGAAAAATTAGTGGTACTCGCAAAGAAATTTGGGATTACCGCTGCACCACCGAAGAAGACCCACATAACAAAATACACAAGTAATGAGTATTTATGAGACTACCCTAAACCAGTGGAGTTGCTTGTGTTATGCTGAAGCTTTAAAAGTGTAATATATAGATAGGTAGTAAGCATGCATCTTTTGTAAGGTTATTTAATATTGAAATTATATGTATATGCAAGTTAATTTATATCAAATTTTAATAAACCAAAACATTCTATCTATGAAGCATCTTTTTGTTTGTTGTTATACTCGCGCTGTACGACGACGACGCCTGACAATATCAGCTATTATTATTCCCTATGATGGCGTAGAATCTAGCAAACAACAAAATGTAAAAATTGATATAATCAAATTATTGTTTAAAAAAATGTTTATTTCTATCAAAAGTATTACAAAAATCATGAATCAAGTGTCCTTACTTAAATGTAACATATAGTGGGAAAAACCATTTGAAATGGGATTCTACGTCATGTCATGGTGACCGACGCACGCGTTCCGTCGTGACATGGGGAATCCGGTTTAATCCCGCCCGCGCTGTGATAGTTGTGATTAATATAACATATCCCAGTCGGATAAGCTACCGATTAATCGGCATATTCTTCTTATTTTATAATGGTTCCATCAATGTTAATCGATGATTTGCCAATGTCAAGTATTATTATAGACGTTACAGTAACAATAGACGATTAATCGGTAGCTAAGATGCTCTCGCCGACTGTGATATGTCCTATTAACCTTTTAAACCTATTAAATTTTTGTACCTTTGTATCATGATTAGTTATCTACCGACTTGATTTCGCCGATTAGACGACTAACGATTAATCGGTCCCAAAATGACCAATCGCCAACTATTCGATCGATAGAGTCCACTAACAACTAGATTTAAAAAGTTTAGTACAATTTAGTTTCCTGCATATTCCTAGTAATTTTTACTTGCTCTGTGCTAGTCATGTCCCTGGAACTGCTATTAGAAAATACCACCTTACATTAAATTAGGTGAACATCTAATTGGTGCTATTCAACTCTAATTAACAATTGCCTATGGTTCTAATTAGCTGATTCATCATTTATGATAATTATCAGAAAGTCTTGCTACATTTTTTATTAAAAAGGAAGCATATGACCAGTGAAACAACTGTGGCGAGGCCATGAATACAACAATTACTACGTATTCCACCTCTACAGTATTTTCTATAGGAAAGTGACTTTTATTTAGTTAAAGATGATATTCGAAGGGCGGACGGCGGCGTCAGCACTCAAATTCTACTCTTTTTTCACGTAAGAGGTGCAGGACATTTTTTCCAAAATCAAGTGGGAGTGCTACTTCACGGGCATACGCGCTGCCGACGATTTCTTTGCCAGTGCCAGTTATAAAGGCCGTAAAGGTTTTTTTTGTATATAAGAGAAAAATTTATTATATTACAGTCCCATGGGGGGCAGAAAGGCACTAATTACCTAGCTAAGTTGTTATCTACTCCTACATTCCATAGTCACAGAATAGGGAATATAATTAAGGTTCAATGAAACAAAATAATTATTAAATATGTAGGTAGATATATTAATTTACTTTAATACACTTTTTTTTTAATACACTTATACACAGAACTAACAAATAATATTTCTTTAAACAGTTGTATGCATTAATTTTTAGGCTCCGAAACGGCTCAATGGATTTTGATAAAGGTTTCAAGGATCATAGTGGGTTCTTATATTTAGAATCAGCTTTTTCAATAGATAATTAAAAGAAATATTTCTGCAATAAATATGGCTATGAACTATGAATGAAATGTTGAAAGAATGTAGGATAAAAGATTGACTAAAAATGGTTTATATGGCTGAAGTGAAAAGAAATGCTGGTAGAGGATAACATAGGTGTACTTTTATTAAACATCCAGGGATACCTGTGTGATACCTGGGGACACAGGGAATCCAGTGCGAGGGGTGTAAAACAATCAACCTCCCTTGGAAGGATCACTCTTGTGTCTTTCTTCTGTCTGTCACAGCTTATTTTCTCCGAATCTATTGCTGGCGCGCGCGACTATACTTATAAGGATATTACAAAAAATATTAACTTTTAAAAATAGGGAACATAGGGCCTTTCTTATAATTTACAGGAAAACGTAAACGAAAATTCTGTCTAAAAGTTCTGACAGAAAAAAGTGGCACGGGACCCTCAGCGCGCGAGTAGTACTCGCAACTAAGCCAATTATTTTTATGTAGGTAAGTACACATTTTTTCTAGTAGGCATGTCAAGTGGCGGATTGATTCTAATGTCAGTCATCTTCAATCAGCGTCTCCAAAAAGCTATTCCCGTTGACCAGCTTCGTGGTCAACACCACAAATTCTACATTAGACTCTTCCATCTGGCTGATTGTCCTCAACGCAGCGATTTCGCTATAAGTGCACCCACCGACAAAGAATACTAGAACAACTCTAACATTCTCGGTGGCCGAAGAGTTGTTACTGGAGATGGAGTTTCTTCTGGAGATACGAGACGACTGATGCTCATCGATGGTGGGGCCTGGTAGAATACCAAGGCATTCTTGGATTCCTGAAATACATATTTGTTTGGAAATAGTATTAACAAAAAATCCTAAGTAAATCTATCTATCATCACGCCTTTCATCCCAAGAGGGGTAGGCAGAGACAATCGAATGCCATTTGCTACGATCCTGACATATCTCTTTTGCTTCTTTTATATTCATCATACCTTTCGTACATGCTCGGCGATTGTGTGTACTAAGTAAATAAATGCGAAAAATGTTACGATTGTTTGTCCTTTCACACCAGAACAGAGCAACGTGATTTTGATGGTTGGAGGGCCGAAGAGTGACAAAGGCTACTTTTTATCCCGAAAAAATTTCGAGATATTTCTTAGGGTTCCGTACCCAAAGGGTAAAAACGGAAACCCTATCATTAAGACTCCGCTATCCGTCCGTCTGTCTGTCCGTCTGTCACCAGGCTGTATCTCATGAACCGTGATAGTTAAGACAGTTGAAATTTTCACAGATGTATTTCTGTTGCCGCTATAGCAAAAAAAATACTAAAAAACAGAATAAAATAAATATTTAAGGGGCTCCCCTACAACAAACGTGATTTTTTTTGCCGTTTTTATAGATAATGATAAGGGTTCCCTTCGTGCGTGAGTCCGACTCGCACTTGGCCGGTTTTTATATCATACTAGCTGATTGACCGCTACTTCGAATGCGTTGTATTAGGTATACAATTCACCCCCTTGGGTAGGGTAGGGTAGCGTGATTTTAAATAGCCAATAATCTTCCCCAAGAATTAGGCTATCAATGCAAAAAATCTATACACCTTTGGTTTCTTTTATTTTATATGTATGGTATAATGACCTTTCATACATGCTCGGCGATTGTGTGTACTTTTAATATTGCCATAGATCAATATGTTTTTTATATGTTCAATAAAGTACACCTAGGTCGTCCTCTGCCAGCATTTCCTTTAACTTCAGCCATATAAACCTTTTAAGTCAATCTTTCATCATTCATTCTTTCAACGTGTGCAAACCAGCCTAAACTACTTTTCCTCATTTTAGTAACAACATCATCTTTCACTCCTTCAACTTTATTAAGTATTACAAAACAAATCTCACCTGACCAACCCTTCCCCTTCGAGATATGTTCACTAAGTTTCACAGTAAGCGGAGTATATTTACTGGACAGATAACTTCTCTCCTTGGCGTCTAGTTCAGTGTCATCCATCGTCAAATGTAAAGCCTGTAAATTGCGATAAGTAAGAACATTAAAAATATGTATTTATTAAACAAATAAATAAACATTATTTTCAGTGTTTTATATGTTATATAATACTAGCGGACCCGGCAGACGTTGTCCTGCCCAAACGTTGGCTTGCCTGCACTACCCCTACCCCTACCACTAACTTTGGCTATATTATTTCTCGTAAAAAGTAAAGGATAAAAAATGGTTATTGTGGGTTATCCCTAAGAGATAGACATAATACCATTGCTGACTTTTTTGTAGACCTTTTTAAGGTGTACATTACTGTAGTATATTATTTTGATCTATCTCGTAGGGTTCAGCCAGCGTTTGCAATGTGTTTATTTACGACATCACATTAGAAACCTCTAAAATTATCAGTGTTTCTCTACTATATTATGCATGTTATATACCTACATATAAGCCTTCCTCTTGAATCACTCTATCTATTAAAAAAAACCGCATCAAAATCCGTTGCGTAGTTTTAAAGATTTAAGCATACGTAGGGATATAAGGACAGAGAAAGCGACTTTGTTTTATACTATGTAGTTATACTATGTAGTGATAGTATATAAATATTATTGTATTGTGTGTTTATTTTCTAACACTGTCATCACCCCTTTTGGCCGGTTTATACTTTATAGGTCATTATCTAGCTAGAAGCATAGAGACAAGGTGATTATTTGAATTATTATATTACTAGCTGTTTCCTACGACTTCGTACGTGACTATTTCAGAATGTTGGCAATCATACACTTCAAACATAGCTTTTGTCATGTTCACCTCTGCCCACCCCGTTCCCGTCGTCATGCCGTGATGGCATATAGCCTATGTTACTCAGGGATAATGTAGCATTCTAATGGTGAAAGAATGATCAAAATTCGTCCAGTATCTTTCTTCTTTATAATATTAGTATAGGAATCCGGTTTAACCCCGCCCGCGCTGTGATAGTTGTGATTAATAAGACACATCACTGTCGGCGGGATCATCTTACATACCGATTAATCGGCATATTGAAACTATAAAGGCATACTTGACATTATCAAATCATCGATTAACGTTGGTAGCCACAATAAAAGAAGAAGCTTACACACAAAACGAACACACC
The DNA here is from genome assembly GCA_963924495.1 of Nemapogon koenigi. NCBI lineage: Eukaryota > Metazoa > Arthropoda > Insecta > Lepidoptera > Tineidae > Nemapogon > Nemapogon koenigi. The sequence goes on from OZ004648.1 coordinate 9,396,758, forward strand.
ATCACGGCATTTATACCTTGTGGTGTGATCAGAAACATAAGTACAGTATTAGTTTACTTTTAGTCAGTAGAACACGTTGGTAAGCCTCAACCTAGATTTGTCACTTCTAGAAGCTAACAGCTTTGCGTGCCCTCCGAACCACGAGTCGATATATTAATAACTAGCCTTCCGCCCCCGGCTTCGCCCGTGGATATTTACGAACAAAATAAAATACCTACCCCTACCCGTACCCCCTACCACTACCACTAACTTTGGATATTGTTCATACAAAAATACTAAAATCGTGATAAAAAAATACTTACATTTTTAAACTCGTGATATCTTTCGAATGGAATGTCCGAATTGAATATTTCAAAAAGTTATATAAAGGTATTGAAGCAGTCGTGCATATAAAAGAAAGAGCCTTTTCTAGCGGCGGCTTTTTAATTATTTTTTTATTATTAACACTTATAGTGACTTAACTATAATAGTTAGACATATGCTATCGTGACACTTTTTGTAGATAATGATGTGTTCTGCAAAGTCGTAGTACATTATTTTGTTCTATCATCAATAGTTTTCGCAGCGCACGCGATGTAAGGAATTTCTTAGGTAATTTTTTTACACCTTGGGTTATTTTATTGGAGTTTTAGTAAGGATCCCCATTTTTTTTGAAAATAGAATACAGCCTATGTCACTCAGGGTGAATGTAGCTTTCCAATGGTGAAAGAATTTTTGAAATCGGCACAGTAGATTTTGAGTTTATTCATTACAAACATACACACAAACATAAAAAAATACAAATCTTTCCTCTTTATAATGTTAGTATAGAAGGTGCTGAAGCCGTTGGAATTTGGGGCGGGTCGTCTAGTTACCTTTCTAAGTACAGTATACTGGCGAGCACCAAGTTGTGGTCTGAGCAGTCCACACTTCTCCAGGTTGCACAGTGTGAGCCACGTCTTCAAGCCGTACACCTGGACCAGCTCTCGCTTGTAGAATTCTAGAACTTTCGGTTTCAACCCTGACCCCGTCACACATTGGAGGCATATCAATCTTAGCACCTGGAATGTGTAAAAAATGCAAGCGATGAAACAACTAATTTACTTAATAAAATAAATAAAATAAAACAAATTCGAAAACCGTTTGGATATTGTCTCCTACAAAGTGTATATAAAAAAAATGTTAGAGTTATGTATTTAAAAAAATATAGAAATTCACAACATTTCATTTTTCGTTAAGTACCAAAATTAAAAATCCGTTTGGAGATCTTCCTTTGCTTAACACGATACACATATTTATTTATTTTTTTATTCAGTGGTTTAAGAGATATTTTGAAAAAAAACTACACTGTGTAACGAGTACGGGTCAAAGCTACTATACTCTCTGCCTACATAGGTAACTGGCAATAAAAAGTATTAGTTGTAGTTGTAAAAACAAAACAGGATACAAGGGGACTGGAGCCATAACACTAAAAAATAGAATAGAATAGATACAAGGGAATTTAATTTACGTGCTTCTCTACCCATCTTTGTTGATGAAAGTGAATAAAATTTAATTTTAAATTAATAAACTAAAAATAAACAATAATGAATGAAACAAAAGAACCATGAACGAACTATTGAACGAATGAAACGAACGAACGCACGCAGCTCATGTCATTTTTTTTTTTTTAATACAGAATACGCATAGACACCTGATACTTTTAGCCGTTATCGGCTTTTTCTAAAAATGCAATATTTAAAAATTAATTTAAGAGTGTTAAAGTTAAAATTTTAGAAAAGCAAAAAATACGGGTACCTTAATTTTTCACCTACTTTCATATAGGCTAATAAAATTAGGGTGTTAAAATTTTGAAATGTTGTGGATTGGCTGAAAATAGGAACAATGAGGTTTAATCTTGCTAAGCCATATTTAAAAAGACGTCATTTGACATGACTTTGGCAGACTTTTACTATCAGCCCAGTATTCGTAAATTTTTATTTTTGTACAAAATAATATTACTAAATATACTTATTAACGATAACTTTAGCGATAAAATTGATTTCGGACGCACTGCCATACTGATTTTAACATATGGGGCATTTTATGGCCCCATGTGCCACTAAGGATTGCACAAACCATAGCAATAAAATTAATAAGTAATCTGTGGTTAGTTTAAATAACAATTTAATGTAAATTTAGCCTCGCGGTAAAGATGCTATTGCTTCATAACTGTGTGATATACAGTGAAAATTGTCACTTAATTAATTCAATTTCAATTCAATATTAAATCATCAAAATTTCAATCAGTTTATAGTTTCAATAGTTTAAAAAGTACCTATATCAAGTGTTAATTATCAAACAGTTTTCGGGCGCGAGTTGTGCCATAGATTAAATGAATAGTTCTCACGAGTCATACCTTGGTGAGCGGTGCCTTCTGAGCGATCAACTCTTCAATAAACGGGCACGTCCTGTCGTTGTCGATACAATTCAAGAAATCTTCCTCGCATTGTATTGTGTCGTGGAAATCGAAGCCGTCCGTGGTCTGAAAATATACGTATTAAGGATCAGACTGAATAACCAGATCAGCTTTTATCATTCATTGCTGCACTTAATGGGCGTAGATATCTGTTATTATATTCCACGTCCTGTCATGGCGACAAACGCACGCGATTCGTCGCGACATGATGGGGAATCCAGTTTAATGGCGTCCGCGCTGTGATAGTTGTAATTAATCGTTGATTAATAAGACATAGACGTCTTAATACTTGACATTGGCAAATCATCGAGCCATTATAAAAAGAAGTATCTGTTATTTGTATAAGAATTGCGGACGTGTGTAAAACATCGGCTCACAACTGAGAAGTCGCGGGTTCGATCCCCACATCCGACCATGTACTTAATATGTTTTTATAATAAAAAATCTATGTACGTACATTATCCGGCAAACCGTACAAAGAGGCTTTTTTTCCATCTACATATTTCAACAGAGCTGGCTACTCGTTAGGTATAGCCTTAAAAAATCTTCGGCTAAATTTTGCACGAGTGAGATTAGAACCTGGCTCCAGGCCCGCCGCTAATTCGCTAATTACACCCCCCCCCCCCCCCAGCGGTGTCAGACAAAGTAGATGTGAAACATCAAAATTAGTATAGGTACAAGGTGGCAAGGTCACATGTTGTCTTCTCTATTCTCTATTTTTGCCGCCCCCTTGAAAATGCCGCCCTGCACGCCCGTACGCAGCGGGCCTGCCTGGCTCCCTACCTTTACACCCTACCAACTACGCTGTCGACTCACCTCCTTGATATACTCAGCGATGGCGGTGTGCGTGGCCAGCGACTGTTTGTTGGTGAGTATCTGCGGGAGCCGCAACACGAACTGCTTGATCTCCTGCACGGACTTGTCGTTGTGTCGCTCGTCGAGTTGACTTTTTATAATGCGCGCCTTTTTGGACAGGGCAGCACCCACCTGCCATAAAAAATTAAGTAAGTATTGATTTATCTTAAAAGGGTAAACGACTACAGTTTGTGAGTTTTTTTTACGTCCACCTGCATGGACTGCATGTGTTTGTGTGCGTAAATAATGTATTTTCTGTCATTATAGTCCAGTGTTTCTCAAAGTGGGCGATAACGCCCCCTTGTGGGCGCTGGAGGCCTAGAGGGGGGCGGTAAGGGGCCCAGAAAAACTAATATAGCACACTATATATAAATTAAAGTAATGAATTTCATTGTGATTTTGAAAATGTGGTAAAGTAAAAAAAATTGGGGGGCGCTAAAAAATAATTTATTTTCAAAGTGGGCGGTAAACAAAATAAGTTTGAGAACCTCTGTTATAGTCGGACTGCACTAACCAATTTTGGTCCCCAGTATGATAAAGGTTCAATTTCAAAATGAAACACATCGCGCGCTGATTTTAATAGCACTTTTTTAAAATATTTAAAAAATATTACAAAAATACTAGAATTGTAATTTAAACGCTTAAGTTCTAAATAAGATGTTGTTCTATTACAATAAATAATTATCATTTAAAATGAAGTGAGATTTATAGCGAAAATAAAAATTTTATGGGCTATAATTTTAACTTTTTTTAATATGATTGTGATTTTAATTTCTGAAGAAAAGAACAAACATATTAATATATTTATTGATAACTATTTTCCTGAGGATATTTATAGTCTAATAATATTTTTTTATTGTGATATCGGCAAGTGATTTCTGATACTAGAAGTTTGAAACTTGTGATGAAAGCGAAAATGAGAAAAGCCGTCTCAATTATCTTGTTATAATTCAAAAATTCTTTATTAATTTAAAAGATTTCTCAATTAACTTTTTAGATAACAATATTCTCTATAATGTGGCTAAATAACAGGTAATTTTTTCAAGTGCTTCATGGAAATTATACTGTTCAAATAGTACAGTTTTTGATCCAAAAGTACGATTTACCCTTAAATGATTTTAAAGATGGAAAGGGTACAGTAGATTGTTTACCAAGGGAATAAAGTGTCGATTACCAACATTTAGGCACATGAGTTGGTAATCGTATTTTCTCCCGAGTGATACATTCTATTTTATACTACACCTACGAAATTAAAAGGTTCAAGAAAGCAACAAAGGAGACTTGGTCTTCCGCTGGGTACCCTGGAACTGTAACACGGTTTTCGGGAGCTGTAAAGCAACACGTGAAGAGAGAAAAAAAAAGATAGCAACACGCGCGGGAAAAAAAACCAGTGCAAACCTACCCAAAAAAGTACCTTCTGATGCCATTAAAAAAAAAACCTTACTATATAAAATCTATTACCGCTGATTAGGAGAAAAGTAATTTTCATATGAATTTTCTATCTGCATAATGTAATTACGTACTTTCTGCCCCTTTGTTGATAAATAAAATCGGTAAGCACAACTTACATTAGTACATATCTCGAAACGCACTTGGCCAAATTATTTACATTATTATTGTATATTGTGTCGTAAGCCGTTCGTAGAATCGGATCATGATATGGACAACTAAAATCTGGCATATCGTTGAACGAATCGTTTAAAGCAAAAAATTAACATAAAAAAGTTGCTAATTTATTAAGGTCAAGCATGGTTTCACAAATTGACATACGTTAATTATTCAACGATATGGCAGCTATCAAGACATTAATACATTACTAGCGACCCCCGCCCTCGGCTTCGCACGGGTACAATATGAGTTTGCAATAATTAACATACCTACATAAATTCGCTTTTTACTACTTATCTATTAGAGACAGAAATATGCTACCGCGCACTTTTTGTAGACTATTTTATTCTATACAATTGCTTCTTACATCATTTTGTTATATCTCTAAAGGTAATAGACAGCATGCGCCATGAAAACGCGCTGGGGCTATCTTTTCCCCCCGACTTGATTCACTTATACTGTTATTGCTCAGCTCCTAAACATGATATGCCCATGTTTAATACTCACAAACCTTCCTCTTGAATCAATCTATATGTAAAGGAATACCTAGGATCCCTTTGTTATTTTGAATTTAGCGCGCTTTGAAATGTCAGTCATTAGTACAAATAGTTGTCTCATTTATTCAATAGATGGCGCTAACTGTTGTAAAAAGGAATTTGGTTGTGAAAAAAGTTATTTATAATTAAAGTTGTTTTTTAGTGGAAAAAGATCGACAAATTTACTTTAAATGTCGTTTCTTTGTTTTTCAGGTAATGTTTGTTACATTACAATAATAATTATAATTTGTGTTTTTCTAAAGTCTAAAATAAAAAACTTTGCTTTTCAGAGCAACACATAGATTAATTTGTCACAAATACCCTCCAGAAAAGTTTACAATAGATTGTCTTATCTATATATATAAAAATGAAACCCGTTTTCCGTTGTCACGACATAACATGAAAACAGCTGAACCGATTTAGCTGAAAATTGGCAGGGAGGTAGTTTAGAGCCAGGAGAAGGACATAGGATAGGATGGTAGGGGTTGGAGTAGGGGTAGTTAAAATTATAAATTTTAATTGTGAATATATGGCGTCATCTTGAGTTTTACATGTGTACTAAAATGTATTTGCAAACGTCAATAGATGGCGCTGTATTATACTTTCTACCACGGAAATGTGTTAATTCCAGAGTCGGTAGGCCAGGTAGGTTAGTTAGGTTATTTATAACTCAAGAACGGCTGAACCGATTTAGCTGAAAATTGGCAGGGAGGTAGTTTAGAGCCAGGAGAAGGACATATGATAGTAGTGGTTGGAGTAGGGGTAGGGGTAGGGGTAGGGGTAGGGGTAGAGGTAGGGGTAGGAGTAGTTGTTTTCCACGGACGAAGGAAAGTAAATAGCAGGCAAGCCAACGTTTGGGCAGGACAACGTCTGCCGAGTCCGCTAGTATATAAATAATAGTGAAAACCGCAACAAAATCCGTTGAGTAGTTTTTGCGTGAGGCGGGCACAGACAGCAGCGGGACTTTGTTTTATAAGTAGTGATATCAGACTCACAGTTGTGAAGTTCTTGTCTCTAATATCCACATATAGTTCTTCGTTGGAGTTAAGTATAACAGTCTTGGTCTCCTGCACGGTGGCCGGGCCCGCTTCCTCCGGACTGACGAACTTGTGACTGGGGAATGTAGCGGCCACGCACGTAATGCCGTATAGCTCGTCTGAAAAATGTGGGTATAAGGAAGTTAATAAAAGGTGTCGTGAACAAATATTGTTCATTATCTGTTAGATCCCTTTTGGAGGCAGTGGATTGTATTGGGGGAGAAACGGTTAGATGGATTCTGATAGATTGGAAGGGAGTTTATTCGTGGAAATTAAGTGTCGAAGACTTGGGCCTAATCTGGCAAAACACTCACCTTGACGCTCGAACCTGCACGCCAGGACGTCGCTTTGAGAGGCAGTCCAGGAAATGTTCCTTATCGTCTATTGGGATTGTCACCACACACATACACTGAGAGGACTGATGTTCTGTCGTCGTGCGCGGGGTTCACACGTAATTCAAACACGCGGTAAGCGCCACCATTTCAAGCCAAATGCCCGAACTAATACATTATTTATCGAATGTGCCATTTCTGACAAAACCCTCCTTCCCCAATCCGGCTGGTCACCGTGGAGAACATGACCAATACCCTCCAAGAATTAGAAGAAACAATAATGGCAACTCAATAATAAATACAGAACCACAAACATGTTTCTGTTTGTTCATACACTGAATACTATAAGACTAAGAATGGATGAGAATGCAATAGAATAATTAAACCTCTGCATTCTGTACTATAAAGGAAAACAAATAGAGGAGTGGGTTTCCTAGTAAAATTAAAATACAAAAATAAAAAGAAATTAGAAGGTATTCCCAACTACAAGAATACCAGGGGTTCCCAAACTGTGGGCAAAGGACGTTCAGCGAGTCTTTTGTTTTCGTCGAATTTTGTTTTGATTTCAAGTATAAAATATACCTACAACATTTAATTTACACATTTAAGAAAATGTGAAGAAAGATTCAGAAGAGCGTAGTGAAAGAAACGTATCATCTTTTATAAGGAAGGGCATCGCAAAAAATAACAGCCTGTAAAGGGAGCGCAGTACATATAAAAGATTGGAAGCTCCTGGGCTATGCGGTATGCCTTACCAATAAGTCCTTCGTAGGTGAGCTGGGTCACCATAACACTTGTGAAGTCAATATTTCTATCCAGTATCAACAATTGATCTATACAAGATGGCACATTGCTCTTACTCACTCCCTGCTCTTCCTTGTTTAATTTCGACAGAAGATCCCACACCTAAAATTATTATTTCTGTTAGTAATAACATAATCATTTATGGATTATTCCATGTCACGCCTTGGTGTATAACGCACGCACCCATCGAGACGTGAAGGGGAATCCAGTTTAATCCTGTCCATGCTGTAATGGTTGTGATTAGTCGACGATTAATAAGACATATCGCGGTCGGAGGGATTATCTTAATAAAATACCGATTAATCGGCTATAAACACTATAATACTTGACATTGGCAAATCACTGATGAACATTGGTTAGAGCCATAATAAAAGAAAAAGAGATTTTGGGCCATCACATTAACAAGTACACTATCTAGAAAAATAATGAAAATCACGTATTTTCTGGTACAAATAAAATAAGTTCAAATCGGACTAGTAGTTCCCGAAATTTGCGATTTCAAACATACGAACTTTTCAGCTTTATATATATTGGTGTGGATTCTCATTTTAGTTACATTAAAAGCCATGCGTGCAGTAGTGCGACAAGTGGCGCCCTCTTTACTGACCTGTTTAGCTGCAGTGCCTTTCCCGTAAACCCGCGGTATAACACCATACAGCTTTTGTATAGTACGCAATGCTTGAGCTGAATTGTATATGCATGTGGGATCCCCTTCCAAACAATTCTCCCTGGAAGTAAAATGTAATAGAATAGACTCGAGATGTATGGGATCAATAACTAATTACTAAACTTATTTCCATAGGCCACTACAGAACACAAACTGCAGTTCTAAAACAATGAACACAACCAGTCACTTTTTAAGATTTGTCCCAAAGGATTTCCTGGATAAGAAGTAGCCTATGTCACTCACTGGCCCTCCAACTATCTTTGTGCAAAAAAATCACGTCAATGCGTTTCTCTGTTTTGACGTGAAAGAAGGTCATACAAACAAACACACTGTCACATTTTATAATATTAGTTTAATTAGATTCTACAGTCATGTCGACCGACGCACGCGCTCCGTCGTGATATGATGGGGAATCCGGTTTAATCCCGTCCACGCTGTGACAGTTATTAATAGAACATATCCCAGTCGGCGTGAACATCTTAGCTACCGATTAATCGGCATATTGATACTATAACGTCTATGATACTTGACATTGGCGGAATCATCAAAACCCTGATAACCCTAACACGAAAAAATAGAATAGAATAGAATATTAGTTACGATTCATTCATTACATACCTGAAATCATTCTGCAGTTCCAATGACATGACATCACTATCAAAGGGGAATATGTCACATTTAAACTCGTGCATATTTATATGAATAGAAACACCCCTGTTATCTAGGTGCTTCTCGCACAATTCGCTCTTGCGTGGCACAAATAGTAGATGGTAGGTTATGTCACTACGTTTCCTTCTGAAAACATTTATACACACCAAATTAAAAACAAAGAGGTCAAAAAAAAAAATGATGTAGAAAACAATAGATATGAGATATACAAAAATAAGAATAAAATGTGAATTGTCAAAGAGGTAGCAGTTTCCATGGATATGCCGAATGATGTCGCGCTTTTAGCGGATCAGACAGGCGACGACAGGCCATCACAGACGCGACTTTTATTGTTAAAATGATTATGATAATATAATAAGAATAATAAAATAAAATGATGAAGATTAATTTTATGAATGTAACATTCCATTTTTCTTTCAACTAGAGAAATTCCTTCAGTCTGGGGTCCTTCAAGTGAAGTGTGAAAAACCATAGGAAGGGCCAGCATAGTGGGCGCGAGTTGGCAGACTATATTTTGTTCAGCATATCATCTTCTGTATTAATGACGACTAAAATGTACTATCAGAAGCAGAATTGCATGGACCACTAGAAAATAATTTCGCTTGACACTTTAAAATTACATGAAAACGAAAATGAAACTATGTCAGTTGTGATTTGATTGGTTCATATCTATTTGAATGTCATTGAGCTTTAAAGTGATAGGTTGGCATTAGAAATTAAACAATTACCTGATTAACTGATTGTACCTATGTAGTTTGTTCTAGAAACTATATTATAGAGCTGGGTCGTTTCGTATTTTACGTGAAACGGAACGTAACCCGTTTTATAAATCGACAAACTGCTTCGAAAAGCAGTGCTAAAAGAAACGGTTTTTTATTCCTAAGGCGTAAATCGTACATACTATATTCATTCATTCAAACATTGATTCGACAGTCTGTACAGACTGTATAATGTCATGTCTACTGTATAAACTATACAGCGTTATGGTCCATTTTAAAAGAACAGCAAACCAGTTTGTTTTTCAAAACCGCCTCGGAAATATTTTTGGTAGAATTTTTATGGTTAGCATACATAGGACCCCCCGCTACATCTTTTATTTTGACCGAATGAGAAAACTTAGAACAATTATTTTAGCAATTTAGTGTTTGCATAGAAACTACTGTCATCGGTGATGAAAAAGGAATGCACGGCCCGAGAATGTCCAACACTAGAAATGCAGAGCAAACTGCTGGGTCGGCCATTATGCTGTTGGACACACTCGGGCCGTGCATTCCTTCCTTGGCTGGCCCTGTATGGATTCGTCGGTTAGGCCTTTGAGTCGAAACAAAAGATGTCGCGGTTCTAAATATGATAATACGGAACCCCAAAGCATGTGTTATGCGTGCATGTATCTCATCTATACTAATATTATAAATAGGTACAGTTTATAAGATTTGATGTAGGGATAATCTCTGAAACTACAGAATCGATTTTAAAAATAGTTGAATCGCCGAAACATGTTTTAAAAAAACTGATTTTCCTTCTGGCATAAAAGCATTTGCTCGTTACATGGCAAAAATCTGTTTTTGAAACGGTTAGTCAAAAAACGACCAGCTCTACTTATTAGGATGAAATTCAGGTTAAAATAGATTAAACATGGATTTATCAATTAGGCATGAAAAATAATACTATTATAATAACATGGCAGACACAAACCTCATATGGCTAACATTATCTGCAATAATATCCATTAAAGCGAGTTTAGGTCTAGTTATGAAGACCACTTGCTTCTCCTTTATAATAGGTAAATATCCCTCTTCTAGATGGTACAAGCTAGACACACCATGTTCTTTAAGCAGAGACTGTTGGGCAACCAACCTTACTGGACCTGATAGCCATTCATCCCATAATGTTGCCTAAAAATAAAAAAAAAACTAATATTGTAAGGGTCTTCTAAAGCAGTGTTTCTCAAAGTGTGCGATAACGCCCCCTTGTGGGCGCTGAAGGCCTAGAGGGGGGCGGTAAGGGGCCCAGAAAAACTAATATAGTACACTATATATAAATTAAAGTAATGCATTTCATTGGGGGGCGCTGAAAAATAATTGATTTTCAAAGTGGGCGATAGACAAAATAAGTTTGAGAACCTCTGTTCTAAAGGTTGCATGTCAAAAGACAAAATGGTGTGCAAAAAGTATGTGCCACAAGCTTAGCTTTCCACCCTGGTTTTGACAATTTTTTTTATTGGTTGACATTTATAGTTACTGTCTGGTACTTTGGGTCACATCCCGGGATCCCAGTTGATTAATATATATAAAAAATACCATCATAAAACTTGATAAGAACATTTTCCTTATGTTATGCTAATCATTATCCATCACCATGATAGTCTATGATCCATGACCTATAGTTATGATGTAATTTATGATACATTTTAAATTGAATGTTTTGGGTTTGATTGTAATAGTGAATGGAAGAGGTTTTTAAATGTCTTATAGGTTAGTCTATAATTTTAACAACATTTTAGGGCTGAAAATTAAAGGGTGCAAAGCTATGGATCAAAGAGAATATTAAATGTCTTTGCTATGGATAAACTTTACTTACTTTAGGTCCTTCACATAGTTGCAATAAGTTAAGAAGTTCTTTTCTCATGCACTCTTGTAATAAAGATATATTTAATCTACCACCAGATAAATGAGAGCTCATTTTCGGTTCCTTCATAGTTTTTACGATATTACTTTGTATTGAAGAATTTCTTCAACATTTCGGGAAAACACAAATAAATATTTTCTTTAATTTACAATTTGAGTTTGTATAATACCGTCAACTTGGAATAGCTATTAAATAAATGGTTGCTTTTACCACGCTCTATGTCTTTATAATTTTGTCGAGTACTACAATTTGGAACGAAAAGTTAAATCTGAAACGTAACTGTCAATGTATAATACGGTACATCGATGAGCGCGCACCATCACGACATTTTTATAACTTGCGACGTAGGTAGAGGTAGCCAGTTTTTGCCTTTGATCTTTGAAAAAACATTAGGCGTACTACTCGCTGCAAACCTATAAACATAACAGATTTTTTTCTATTTCATAAGAATTGCGGACGGCAGCTAACATACATTTTCATTGTATCTCTTATTTTTTAAGAAGTGCTTTTTACATCCGAAGAGCTTGAGAATATTTATGCTCTGGATTTTTCATGTGAATAAAGCAAATTATTGTAAATACAATATACAAAAAAAGCACAATAAAGATACATCATTAGATTTTTAGGATGGTACAAAATTGGAAATGGAGTCAATCTGGTACAAAGCTTACATAAAAAATCATCTTTTTTATCCATTAATTTTTAGAGTAATTTGAAAAATACGGAAATTAGGAATAATGACACAATAACTTTGCAAAATTTAAAAAAAGTGATATTTTGGACATAACTTTTTTATTGTCACACTGACCAGGATTCGCCAAGGCAACGGGTGGTTTAAAAAAAAACTTTAATGAATACAATCAATGATATATGAATAGCAAATGTATTAAAAATTATCCATTAGTTTATTTTCTTAGAGCTAGATACAAAAATAATCAATTGCATTTCATATATAATTAGACAATTTGTATTACAATTTAACATTTACTTAGAGCTACATAATAAAGTAATTTTGAAGAATTAGAAAATATATTAAACAATTTTATAGTTACAATCATAGATATAAACAAAAGATGCGTTACCGTAGTCAAAAAACAATTGCAAAAACGGGCCTCGACATGATGACATATCAACAGCGATGTACAGTCAACCGTCTGTATTGTCACTCTACTTGGAATTATTAAATTAAAATATGTAGTTAAAAAAAATGTTTATCCTTTGGGTGTGAAATAAAATTTCATAATGTAGTGAAACAACTATTACATATTATCGTAAAGAAAATTAAGTATTCGCCAATTCGATTTCAGCTGTTCGGCACGAAACTTAACAGTGTTACAGTTTTAAAAATTGAAATTAAATGCTTCTTTACATACACACAAAACTTAAGCTCACGCCTGTTTCCCACTGGGGTAGGCAGATACCACTGAGTTCCATTTACTACGGTCCTCTACGGAGACATTAGTACATTTATATTACATAATAGTATATTTATATAATATATAGACATTTTATTCTTAATTATTGTCCTTCAAACAAAGATAGTTTATTAAGTTTTTGCCTTTTTAAAACCATTGATATACTGGGATTATTTTTATGCAGATAATGAATTCTTACGTCACAATATTTGTCAATGAGAGCCATTAATAAGTGAGTTCGATTCCACGTGACGCCTTTGTGAATAACGCACGCGCCCACCTGGACGTCATGGGTAATCCAGTTTAATCCCGCCCGCGCTGTGATAGTTGTGATTAGTCAGTGATTAATAGGACATCACGGTCGGCGGGAGCATTCTACATACCGATTATCGGCTTATTGTTACTGTGACGTCTACAATACTTGACATTGGCTTGGCGGAATCATCAAAACCCTGATGGAGCCATTTTGAAAAAAAATAGAATAGAAATGAGTTCGATGGGTGAATGTGACAGGTTGATCTTGTGAGTGTCCTATCAAGTTTGTGAATATGTTGAAGTTTATAAACGATTTTATTACGCTTATTTTCAATTTTATTATTTTACTTTTGACAACAAAATATTGAGATTCTAAACTAAATAATGTAATTGTAGATTCCGTTTTTAGACAATTTTTATATAAGTCATAACTCGTTTCATTTGTCACGAGTTCAGTAACACATACCTCACAATTGTTTTAGTCAACGCCCGAGCTACCCAATGCGATATATATCCTACTATTAGATCTGCATTAATTGATAAATGATCGCTTAATATTAGTACATTTGTTTCTGCTATATTATCACTAATATTACTTTTGAGATATACATTTATCTTTAATGTGTTTAACATTTTTATACGAATTATAATACGTTAGTTTATGCTTTTTAAACGTATTTTCTTCGTAAACATGAGGTAAATTTTCTTCATCGAATAAATTTCGTTCAAGAGTATTAGGTAGATATGATTAATAGTGCCTACGGCTGATGAACGTGTAAGAATGGGAAAGTTATCCAGCGGTATACAGTTTTCTGACAGAGATGACTGCAATTCTAAATGCCTAAGTACCTTTTTATAAATTTCTTGAAATTGCCGTAAAAATTCGGATTATTATTATATCAAAACCCAGCGCAGCAGCTAGTTTCTAATAAAATAATAATAATAACGAAGTCATAGACTACTTAGATTGATATACCACTTTATAAAATAAATAGATGAAAAAATAATCTAAACAGAAATTTCATTTCAAATCAACGTTACATAAGTAGAGCATACTTTCGACAAAACCGATTGTACAGTCCTGGTGAGATAAAGCGGCCATGTTAAATTATTAATTAATTTATATATTATATTATATTAATTTTTAAAATATATAAAATTAAATCTATTCGCTAACGAACTTAAAAGGAGTGAAAAGTGATTCCATAATTTTTGTTTTTTGTAGTAGAGTTATTGGTACACCCTTTGAATGCGCAAGAAGGCATATTTGCTAAAAAACTCAATTTTTTTGTAGCACAACACACTGACAACAACGCGACGCAAGGACTGACACGTGTAAATGTCAAAGTGTGGTGGCCACCCAATGATATATTTGCTTATATCTATGGTTACAATACCATATTTTGACAGAACTAAATAAAAAACCTACTTTTTACTTAAGTATATGATTATAAAAAATTGTTATAGCATAAGTTGACTTTGCTTCATACATTTGTATGGGCGTCCTACCCAATCTATTATATTCACATTTGTTTCCCAAAGGGGTAGGCAGAGAACATGGATAGTTATTTGTCGCAGATATCTATAATTAATATTAAATTGATTTATTAAATCTACAAACATATTTTGGTTAAGTTTATATAGTATTTTTAAAACTTATTTGATAAAACACATGTGACTTTTTCTCAGATGTTTGAACTTTTTAACTATGTAGATTTAAAAGATATTATTAAAATAATATTACAGAAATCCAATAGACCCAACTTTTCAGAAAGTAAACTTTCTTTGACATTACAAAAAAAGAAAAATAAATCAATTTTTCTTTTAGTTTTTCAGAAGTAGGAAGACAAGTGAATAGAAATTTAATACTGGTAATGTACTTACTTGGAAAGTGGAGTCTGTTGGAGATCAAAAACACATCATACATTTTTTGTTATAGTAGATACAAACGCTCCTGGCGCGTGCGGAGTCATAAAATTTAAGGATAACAATTTCAAACGACACATACCATTTTTTTTAATAATGGTTAAAATGGTCAAAACAGCTACACAAACGTTAATATATTGTGTTAGAACAATATTTTCACTTTATTGAAGCAGCCAATATTGAACAGAAATTGTTTTTTTTTCTTCTTATTTTCCAGGAGCGTTTGTACACATTATAGTACTTATGTCCTTTGTAAACTATAGTTTAATAGTCAAAAAACTAAGGTATGTTTTTTTTTACATTTTCATTCTAAAGAATGGAGACTCTATTTTGAATTTTTTCTAAGCAGTAAATTTTTTAATAAATTTTGTCAGTGACAAATTAAGTGACATCTTAATTTATGTAAAAAGCCTTTCTTATGAAACTATTGTGGCAAAACTTTGAAATATTATAATAAAATTAAAATAACTGAATCTTTTGAATAAAAAAAATACCTTAGTTGTCACTTCACATACCGAATTCATAAGACAAGTTAAAAAGTTAATAACTTCTACTCCAGTTCAAATAAACATTAAAATATATTGAATATGGATCTTATACTAATTTTATAAAATATCTTCAACTACATTATCTATGGAGACTTTATATGGTCTATCAAATTTTTGTCCAACAGTGTGGACTTTCATTTTGTATTTCTGCCCAGGTGTTAAAGTCACCAAAATCTCGGTGTAACTCTGGCAATAGAATGCTTTGACCTGGGCCCACATAAGTTTTAGGTAATTTTCATCTAATGCCCGTACTGCTTCTCCC
Organism: Nemapogon koenigi; assembly: GCA_963924495.1. Lineage (NCBI taxonomy): Eukaryota > Metazoa > Arthropoda > Insecta > Lepidoptera > Tineidae > Nemapogon > Nemapogon koenigi. The sequence goes on from OZ004648.1 coordinate 9,412,737, forward strand.
ATTGTTGACTCTTCCATCTCTACAGTTCTACCATCATCCATTATTCTCAATATAAGTTTGTCTACTGTTCTGTCTATATACTCAACTACTGCATGGTTAGCTTCTTTACTTGTCAAATAACAAACCGGTAAATCTTTTTTCAATCTGAAAAACTCCAATACTGGCAATGCATTGGCAAATTTAAAAAATTCAGCCTTCCTTTTGCAGAACTTCTCATATTCATCAACAAGTGAAACAAAAAATATTTTCTGATTTATTTTATGTGTTAAAATTACATGGTAACTTTGGTAGGAAGTTAATTTTGGATGACGATAATATAGGAGTTTGGTAAATGGCTTTTTTATTGCTACAAATAAGTTGGAGCCAACAACTGCTGTACCCACTCCAAACATTACTAAAATTTTTCCTATTTGGGTAGGTAAAATGAATTCCACATACTGGGCACGGGAACAGGAAGTCTCATGTAACATCACATGGCATGGTAGCATATCTACATGTTCTTTAAACATGTTGATGGCACTATCTGACCAATATTTTTCTTTTGGTTGACACTGGGTCAAGGAACACCATACTGCCAGCGGTGGAACTTTCGGTATATAACTACAACAAATCTCATGAATATCACTAGTTTGTACTGATTCTTCAGTAAAACCATAATCCATGGCAAATATGACATATGATTCAGCATTTTTATTCTTTTTCAAAATGTATCCTCGAACCCAGCTATGAAGAGTGCTTTTGAATAGAACTATACTTTGTTTTGAAAGTTCTGTTGCTTTTTTCCCAGTGTCAACTTGGAGAGCCGGTAAGAATTCGGAGTATACGCATGGACGTACATAAAAACTGCTAGGGTTCCTTATATGTGTTACATCAACCCATTTTCTGACACCCATTGATGATGATGCACCCATGTCCTTAAATATAAGTTTCTCCAATTTACTTTGCCATGAATACATTGCTGTTATTTGATTGGCTTCAATAACAGCCTCATAATCTCCAAGTGGCATGAGGAAAATTTAACAAACTGTTTAATATTATTGTTATTTAATCTTGAAGTGTTTTTAAGGAATCTGTTGAGAGAAAATACATTAAGTAAGTACTTTATCTATACTAATATTATAAAGAGGTAGGTAAAGATTGTAAGTTTGGATTTAGATCGAAAATATCTGCAAGCGAACCCGGGAACGGAAAGCTAGTAGAATAAAGTAACAACGGTCATGTTACTCACGTTAGATCCTAATGACAATATTTTATCTTATTCTTATATCTTTATCTTTTCGAAAAATGGTGTTTACGTAGGTATTATTTTTACCGTGTTTTTGATTTTATATGGCTATCGCAGTGACTGACTACCTATATTATTATTATTCTAAAGAGGTACCTACTAGAAACATTAAAATATATAGGGCTATGAGTGCTATGAAGTTCAAACACTTACCAACAATAAATAAAGCAGTAGGTAGTTAGTTTTGGTATAATTTCACGGTTGTATATATAATAATAACAAACTAAAACGCAGTCATGACCATACAGCAAGGAATATACTACTCTCTACCGCCATACAGCGTCCTAAAGAAGAAAGAAAAATAGATGTTTTTAAAAACCAGCTGGGTATTTTCACGGTATTTTGAAAGCTTATTTCACGCTTATTTGTGTAAACTTAATATACTCTTTGGTGTAAACAACACAAAACCTGAGCTAGGAACAAAAAAACTGTTCTATGGAGTTTGGGTAAATTTTTTTGTTATACATACTTGGGCTCAGTCTCAGTGCTTATGAACTCTATGGCGTAGTCATAGAGTAACTTTGCAGAAGTCAATTTTTTTTGTGGTTCTGTCTTTTAATTTTCTGTTTCCTTGTCAATTTAAATTATAGTTTATAAAGCTTTGAGAATGATTCCACGACACGCCTTGGTGGAAAGCGCACGCGCCGCGAAGACGTGTTGGGGAATCCAGTTTAATCCCGTCCGTGCTGTGATGGTTGTGATTAGTCAGTGATTAATAGGACATATCACGGCCGGCGGGAGCATTCTACCTACCGATTATCGGCTTATTGTTACTGTGACGTCTATAATACTTGACATTGGCGGAATCATCAAGACCCTGATGGAGCCATTTTGAAAAAAAATAGAATAGAATAGAAAGCTTTGAGATATAAAGGGAAAAGTGTTCTGTGTGTGAGACTGAAATGACACCTCAAAATCGCATGTACGCATTCTAACTTATGATTTTTTTTTTGTGTTCGTGTCAGGTTCTGTTGTTTTTAAATTATTATGTACAGTACTGTAACCTTGTGCTCATTTAGTTAATATATGAGACCATTTTTCTTAATGAGGTTTGAATAGTTGCTAACCTCCTTGCAAAAATAGTTGTTAACCTCATTACAAAATAAGTTACTGATAACCTATAATTTAGCATTTTTTCAAAATAATCTGAATTTGGAACAGTGTCTGCTATTTGTTTATTTTCTTCCATTTTTAGTCAATTCCGTTTTAGCATTGCTAAGTAGCACACCTATTTCATAATGTCAATAATTTAATACAGTGAACAAATTGCAACAAGCTGATAAAATATAGGTACTATAAAGGAGCATGATATTTGGTGCTCCTTTTTACTCCTTCATTCCTTTGGCTCCTTTGGATCCTTTTTGTCTTTTGTCCTTCCTTTCCTTTTAATATATTCTTTTCCTGATGTAAAAATACTATTATCTACATAAAAACTTGAAATAAAACAATATGGAGTAAAATATTCATTTATTATTGTGGCTATAATATACGTAATGAAACGTCCATTGACCGAATCAGAAGACACTTTATTTCTTAATAAACATGACATGTAACATTCATTTATTAGTGGCCTACATTACAGTGGATATAGTTCTCAAAAAAAGCGACAGTACTTCTAAAGTTTATAGGTTTCTGTGTATAATATATAAGACTGAAAATGCCACGCTCCTGCTCCATATCATGCGAAGTTTGTGACGGGCAGCGAACGAAAAGCGAGCCAGTTGCGATGCTCAGGAAAAAGGATATTTATTGCAAAATTTCCTTTAAAGGCCAGGTTAACATTTTCTTGCATATTATTATGTCACAGTTGTGTTTAATTTAATGTAATTTAATGTAATTAATTTAATTACCTAAGTATATTTTTTTGTTATTTTGTTCAATACCTACCTATTATTAATATGATTGAGAGCATAAGGGGTCATAAACTTGATTAGAAAACGCTTTGTTTGGAAAGTCCTTTCGAATTGTATAGGTATATTGTACCGTACTACTAACTTTCCGCCCCGGTTTCGCCCATGTAGCCCATATTAAGGTACGGCCAAACCTGCGCGACCAAAGCGACTGCGAAGCTGCCCATGTAATCAAATGGCGCCATGCACACCTACGCGACCACAACGCGGGAAGACCACGTCGGCGAACGGGACGCACGCGTCTTGTGGTCAGACGTATGTGGACCGTAATTTAATATAAGTAAAAATTGACTTTAAGGTCTTCTTCATCAGAGTCAGACTCCGATGCTAAGTACAAGGATGACATAACCACAACAATGTTTTTAAACGATATCAGTGACTATTCTCTAAATAATAGAAGCCGTATGTAGAAAGGTACCTACTCTGTGAATAGGAGTTCGCGATTCGCGCCGTAGTCGCGCAGGTGTGCACGTCTAGTTTCGCGTTGCTGACGCTCCCGCTTTGCGTCCCGCGTCCCGCTCGCTTGACGGCTTTGGCCGGAGCTTAAAATTTCATCTTCTATTATGGTCTGAGTTCGTACAAAAATCGTAGAGAAAAAAAGCACTCAGTTTTTCCCGAATTATCCGGGAATCTTCTCTAATTTTTCTTACCCTATAAACCTTGCCCTGATAATTACGAACACAACAAGAAAAATCAGCTTTGATACATGCTGCAATTGATTTTTATTTATATAGATTGAATTTTTAAAATAGGTATTTCTGTTGTTTGTGTTATGTTGGTATTCCTCCATGACCTCCATCTACTTGCTCGGTGAACACAAAGCCACAGAGCAAGTAAAAGAAGAGTTGAGACTGCCATTTGTCTATGCTGCCCGAGACGCTGCCCGACGCTGCTATATACAGCCATTTGATTAGTTTGGGTAGAATGTTGGTACAACATAACAGGAGAAACAACAGGAATACCAACATAACACAAACAACAGAAATACCAACATAACACAAACAATCCGTCAAGAAACAGGAATACCAACATAACATATAAAATATAGCGCGCTTTTAGCTTTCTATTCTAACTTTTTAACCGAACTTCATTACAGGATAGTTATGATGCCGAGGAATCATAATAAGAGAGTGATTATTATTAATTTTATTTATTTCAGTAATCATTTACCGTAATGGCAATGTACAGTAAAATAAATAAAATTAATAATACTCTCCAATCACTCTTTTATTTATATTCTTTGGCATCCATACCAGGGATTCGACTCCACATATAAGCCTATAGTTGTACATATGTATAGCGGGTGGAGATGGTTCTATTACAACTAAATCAAAGTAAGAAACTTTTTCTGTAAAACTCTTTAATTAAGGGTCCTATATTGGGAATTTTTCTGGGATAAACTATTCCCAATTTCTCTGCAAATAATCCACCTGTGTCACTGTAATTTAGCATATAGTTACTTATTGAATATATCTAAGTGAAATAGCTCTTATTTTTTCAATGGGTTTTATTGAATAGAAAATATGGGTAGTTTAACTTTGCCCCTGCTGTCTCTTTCATAATCTATCACAAAACTCTAAATTTTTTTAAAAGCGCTGTTATACCATTACCCTTCCATTATATATGTCGAATTTTTTGGTAGCTTATTAAAAATTTAAAATAATAATTATTTTATTATTTTTGCCAAATTAAAAAATCATAAAATGTTTTTTTTTTTAATTTTCAATAAGCTAAAAAAAAAGCGATATATATAATTGAAGAATAATGGTATAAGAGCGCTTTAAAAAAAATTTAGAGTTTTGTGATAGATTATGAAAGAGACAGAGGGGGCAAAATAATCCTTTATTCTACCACCCATATTTCCTATTAAATAAAACCAATTGAAAAAATAACGACTATTTCACTTAGATATATTGAATAAGTAACTATATGCTAAATTACAGTGACACAGGTGGAGTATTTACAGAGAAATTGGGAATAGTAATATCTCCATACAAATTCCCAGTATAGGACCCTTAAAAACAAAAACAAACAAACAAAGAACTCATTAAAAAAAATAGATACCTACCTGATGCTTTATAAACATGAAATGGAAACTCATTCAACATTTATTTTCATCATGAAGTGGATCAGGCTTCTTGATGCGACTTTTTTTCAATAGGAATAATCTTTCCCTACAGCTTTAAGAGTGTAGTGTACCGCGTCCATGTCCATACAAACGGAGAAAACGTTTTACTACCCCTAAATATCATTTAATTTTAACGATTTTGTAATATGTTACTGACATAATGAAAAACTACGTACGTATTTTTTCCTTTTTTCAAAATTCGTAATAGGTCAAAAGTTATAAGCCCCTCAAATCTCGGTTTTTTTGGTTCATAACTTGCTCGTAATAAACCGTCTGTATTTGAGAAACAAAGCAAAATTTCAAAAAAAGCAAAACGTACGTACGTAGATTATAATCTGCTAAAACGTTTGACACCAAAATTATAAGGTTTCGTTATAGTTTAGTAGGTGTAAATCGTTTTTCCCCAAAACGCAATTTTCAACGAAGAACATACACTCACGAGCTGCAGTGTTCTCTGTCGCACTGATGCCCGTGGGAAGAGCGCGCTTGAGACAGAATATGATTTTCTAAATACCTATTTCGCTGCGTACGCTGAGCTACACGATCCTCTTAACCCATTGCTTGCATCTGGAAAACAGCCATTCCATAAATAAGTTTTAAAAATACAATCTATATAAATAACAATCAATTGCCGCATGTATGAAATTTTTCTTATTGTGTTCGTAATTATCAGGGCAAGGTTTATAGGGTAAGAAAAATTAGAGAAGATTCCCGGATAATTCGGGAAAAACTGAAAGTGTTTTTTCTATGCGATTTTTATATGAACTCAGACCATAATAGAAGATGAAAGTTAATATGGGCTACATGGGCGAAACCGGGGTGGAAAGTTAGTACTACAATCATGGACGTAAAAAAGTAGAGGACGGATCGCCGCTAAGACAAAAGTGAAGCACCAAGCGTGCATGTGTGCTACCGATTTTATTTATCTCTAATTGTAGAATAAGTGGTAAATTACTGACTTACCTATTTTTGATACTGGAGTTGTTTTTGCATAATTTTACTACACAAGACGGCATTGTTTTTTTATTTTCTTAATGGCGGCTGATCAGCGTAACCGAATGAGAATGTGTGCGTGAGACTCGTATTTACAATGAAACTGGCATAACTTGGTTGCTTCACTTTTGTCTTAGCGGCGATCCGTCCTCTCTTTTTTTACGTCCATGAGTACAATATATACAATTCGAAAGGACTTTCCAAACAAAGCGTTTTCTAATGCAATAAAAATCCTCATCTAAAGGAAATTTTGCAATAAATATCCTTTTTCCGAGCATGGCAACTGGCTCGCCCGTCACAAATTTCGCATGATATGGAGCAGGAGCGTGGCATTTTCAGTCTTATATACAAAGTAGGTACAATATAATTTAAATTAATGCGTTTTTGGTGGCATTTCAGTCTCTCACACACACACAGGACACTTTATATATGTACTATAATTTAAATTGACAAGGAAACAAAAAATCAAAAGACAAAACCACAAAATAAAATAAACAAATGAAAATTTTTATAAACATGGCTTCTGCAAGATTGGTGGAGGCAAGGAAGAAGAAGAAGATTATATTCTTTATTTTTGGGTTGGGCCAGATTGATGAATATTTCTTTTTAGTTTTTATTACTTCACGGGCACAGTCATATATCCAAAGATTTTTTTTGAGGCGCGAGTGGCCAACTCTGTTGAGGTATGTAGGTGGACTAGGTGGAAAAGCCTCTTTGTACGGTTTGTCGGATAATGTATATAACACTTAAGGTTGCGTGCTATGCGTGGAACACTTCCTAACCCTCAGTGTCGTGGCAGGTCTCTAATTGGGTCACTCTCCAATAAAAGATAATACTGTTCACTCTACTATATTGACATAGACCTGCTTGCTAGGCAGTATTATAAATGACCTAGTAAATTACGACGCTATGCATGCGGCTTACTGCCGGGAGCGTTTACATGTAACTGGCGTGCGTGCGCCGGAGCTTCATACCTATACCTGTACGGTCTAACCGCTACATGTACATATAGATGTTTTATTATAAAAACCCACTGGTACATGGTCGGATGTGGGGATCAAACCCGCGACTTCTCAGTTGTGGGCCGACGACGATTTACCCACTCGACCACCGACGACGCCCCTAATACTTTTATATGAAACGATAATCGTGAAGTTTGCAAAGATCGAGAGAAGTGGCCAAGGAATATACTACTGGCGCTCTATCCTCTCTGCCTACCCTTATAGGAAACAGGCGGGTGGTAGATGTAATAAGTAGTCGGTTAAAAAATACTCGAAACGGAATTACGGAACCCTATGAAATTTCGCTTTTCTTTTTTTTACGGGTTTGCCTTACAGCTCCCGAAACCGTGTTACTGTTCCAGGATACCCAGCGAAAGACCAAGTCTCCCTCCGATGGTATTTGTGAGGCTATACTTACCTAACGAGTGACCAGTTCTGTTGAAGTATATTTAGTGTGGTTTGTCGGATTATGTACATTAAAAAATCCATTGGGTACATTCAGGTGCTACCCTGAGGCACCGTGAAAAAATGTTTAAATCCTACATTTTTTTTTATAAATAAAATGAATCATTACGTAGAATGTGTGATATAACACGTATTGACCGCATCCGGAACGATGACATTAGAGAAGAATGCGGTGTAAAAGATGATGTTGTGACTAAAATGAAGAAAAGTAGTTTACGCTGGTTTGGACACGTTGAAAGAATGAAGGATGAAAGATTGACTAAAAAGGTTTATATGGCTGAAGTGAAAGGAAATGCTGGCAGAGGACGACCTAGATGTACTTTTATTGAACATATAAAAAATATGTTGATCGATGGAAATATTAAAAGTACACACAATCGCCGAGCATGTATGAAAGGTATGATGAATATAAAAGAAGCAAAAGAGATATGTCAGGATCGTAACAAATGGCATTCGATTGTCTCTGCCTACCCCTCTTGGGATGAAAGGCGTGATGATAGATAGATAGAATAGATAGATAGATAGATTATAAATTGGATAAATAAACGTTAAATGTTCTCAATACAATTACACTTTCTTAAGCATTTTCAATAACGCGATTTTCTCTCCGAATTTTGCCGCCCCTGGAAATTTGCCGCCCTGGGCACTGGCCCCTGTGGCCCCTAGTGTAAATCCAGGCCTGGGTACATGAATGGGATCCGGGATCAAACCAGTGGTCTGCCTAGTTAATACCAGACGTCTTAACACGCTTTTCTTTCATGACGGTATCGACGGAGGGAAGGTTGTATGTATAATATACATATATACGAAGGTAGGTACCTATCCTACAGTGCCGCGCCGTTCTTATCATTTGTAACCCGACATGCGCGCTACTCGCAACCGATCGATTTTTTTACCAAACCCATATAATCCGAATTTTAACTCACAATTTACCAAATTATCCAACTGAAGTCGAAATTAAAAGTAATACTTGAAAAAAGTTAAATTTCCGTGTGTTAATTAATAAAAATGGTTTAATTTTGCATCGATTTGTGCTTGTAATGGCTGCTGGGAAAGGTGAGTTCTATTTTGTTTCATATAAGTATTCATTTCGATATTAATATATGTGTTTTTTTAACTTTTAGTTAATAAATCTTAGGTGTATATGATGACTAAGGTTCAAAATATATTATTTTAAGGTGAAATTAATGATGTTTTTAGTACTCCATTTGACATATTTTGATAACATTATTGCGTGGGTGAAAATTTATCCATGTGCCGATGTAATGACCTTCTGAACAACGGAAAACTTACATTTGTTATGTAGATTTTATTGAAAGTGCCTTCGTTTTGGAAGGACGAGGTCTAACTTTGCAACATTATTGTAAAATTTACAATAATTAAATGTCTTTACAAATTGTAGAGATACGAGAAACTTATTATTAAATACAGTACCTACCTATGTATTGTAAAAAATACGCATTTATTTATTACTAGCATTCCGCCCCCGGCTTCGCCCGTGGATATTTACGAACAAAATAAAATATACCCTATACCTACCCCTATACCCCTACCCCTACCCTCTACCACTACCTCTATATCATCAATAGTTTTCGCAGCGCACGCGATGAAAGGAATTTCTTAGATCATTTTTTTACACCTTGGGTTACATTATTGGAGTTTTAGTAAGGATCCCAAATTTTTTGAAAATAGAATATAGCCTATGTCACTCAGGGTGAATGTAGCTTTCCAATGATGAAAGAATTTTTGAAATCGGCACAGTAGTTTTTGAGTTTATTCATTACAAACATACACACACACAAAAATACAAATCTTTCCTCTTTATAATATTAGTATAGATAGATGAGCTTTCCGCCCTGACTTTGCAAGTAGATTTTTTTAAATGTGACAGTATTCGGTTTAAAAAGTACTTCGACTATGTCACTCTCTTTGCTTCATTGCTGTTGCTCCGTTTTGATGCGAAAGAAAGACAAATAAGCACAATTTCGCATTTTTATAATGTTACTTAAGGTCATGGCCACACATTCGTCCAATTCCCGGCCGATCGCCGTACGGTCGCTGAAACCGACCACAGACTCGTCCAATTCTTATCGCGCGGCCCACCATCCGTTTTCCAATCGTTGTATTTGTGGTTGATTTCGATGGCCGGAACGATCACAAATCTAGCTTTCTACTCCAGCTTGGCCCGTGGAGTCCATATTAACTTTAATCTCCTATTATGGTCCAATTTTACTTTCCTAAAAACCTTATTCAGACCATTACGAGCATTAAAAACATAGCCAAATTGGTGCAGCCGTTCCTAAGAGTAGCGCTTACTTTTAATTTTTATTTATAAAATTATGTAAGTAATTATGTTTCTATTTGTTTCTCTTCTTATGTTATAGATGGCAATAATTTCTAGAAACATCAAGATACTGACAAAATCCCTCAAAGATTTGATTTAGTATCTCTATACATATATAAATTCTACGACATCTTACATCAAAGATAATCCTGGCTTAAATTCCGCTCAGGAAATTTGTTATTCAGCTTCCATATTCCATGCTATCTAAATTGTGCCGCTAGAAATTGCGGTGAATCAAATCAACATGTAAATTTATATCTACTCAAAACACTGTTTAGATATACGTAATAGCTTTACGACTAGGCTGTTTCTTGTAGGATAGGTAGGTAGTGTATCAATGGTTTAGAAATTATGTACATAATCCGAAAAACCACACTTTTTCATCTAAATATCGGGAACTGGCCACTCGTTAGGTAATTTAGGTATAGCCTCACATATACCATCGGCATTGATTTAAATTATATATCTATGACTATCGGCTAAACGAGGGAGTCTTGGTCTTCCGCTGGGTAGGTACCCTGGAATTACGGGCTTAGAGTAGATATAATTTTTTTTATGATTTGAAACATAAAAGCTACAATCAAGGTATTTGTTTCTGTTGTCCAAAAAAATATATAGGTACAGTTACCTAGTTATATTTTTATTTAAAAAATTAAGTTTTTAATTTCTTTTTAAAATTCCCGCAAAAATATCAGATGATGACGTCATATTCATGCAAACTATCATGTTGTTACATGATGGTCACAGATTAGATAAAAATAACTTAGTCAATGACAGTTTGACAGACAACTAATAGGGGGCATTTCACGTGAAGCGGACAGGGAAAAAAGTTCAAGTTTCCGATTTCCGTTTTATTTAAGTACATTGTTATACCTATACATGATCTCGACATAGACACAAAATATTTTTGCAGTGGCAAGCCTGGTTAAAAAAATATCGGTCTTTGAAAATTTTAGTAATCCTGAGGTATATGTACCTACTTCGAATGCCATTATTCAGTTTAAAAAAAGGTATAGTTAAATAAATTAACTACTGGATTTTATACTTTATTTAATGACATTTTTTAACCTCATATTTGAATTTTAATAATATAAAAAAATCACGGAAAAAAATTGAAAAAAAAATTTTTTTTATGGTTTTTTACAAAGTTCGCATTTTTTTTTTAAGTTCATTTAAAATAAAGCTTATATTGTGTTTATACTTCGTGCCAAGTTGCATAATGGGCCGCGCAGCCGTTTAGGAGCTATATATGTATTTAAATGCCGAAGCGCGACGGCAACCCCGTTCTCACTTCTCACGTATTAGTCAGTAAGTTATTAAAAAATTGATAAATAATGTTGTATTTGATTTTTTTTGCTTTACTAGAGGTTATATGGTAGACAAGCTTTCCAAACCGGCTTCGCCCGTGGTAATTTTCGAAATATAAAAAAAGTACTACTACATAGCCTTCCCCTTCCTCAGGGTTCAAACTATCTCCATACCAAATTTCATCTAAATTGGTTCAGCGGTTCAGGCGGGAAAAATTAACAAAGAAACAAGAGTTACTTTTGCATTTATAATATTAGTATGGAAGTATAGTAGATTATAATAAAACAAAAAAATTATAACTCATCTAATCGGTTTATTTGACAATCTTTACAGTTTTATATGTGCTATACGTGTACAGTCACTGTTTATTTGGTACTTTTGTTTGATACTTTTGTTACTTTTTCCCGCCTGAACCGCTGAACCAATTTAGATGAAATTTGGTATGGAGATAGTTTGAACCCTGAGGAAGGGGAAGGCTATGTAGTAGTACTTTTTATATTTCGAAAATAACCACTGGCGAAGCCGGTTTGGAAAGCTAGTCTACCATATAACCTATAGTAAAGCAAAAAAAATCAAATACAACATTGTTTATCTATTTTTTAATAACTTACTGACTATACGTGAGAAGTGAGAACGGGGTTGCCGTCGCGCCTAATCATCAAAATCGGTTCATAAACGACGAAGTTATCCGCGAACACAAAAAAAAATATACGGTCGAATTGAGTAGGTAACGTCTTTTTTTTTTGAAGTCGTTAAAAACAGAATGAAATAAATATTTAAGGGGGCTCCCATACAACAAACGTGATTTTGTTTGCCGTTTTTATAGATTATGGTACTCGCACTTGGCCGGTTTTGTTTTGTTTTGGTGGAAAAACGCCCTATTTATTAAAATTATTTTCAGACACGACAGGATCGGACGAGATGCCGGCTACAAAAATAGGCGATCCTAGCACGGAGCAGAAGGAACGACTCATAGCTGCTGTCAAAAAAGAAGTTAAACATTTGATGGAAGAGGTAGCTATACGCAATTAATTCCAAAATAAGTTGATGCCTAATTGGTAGAGTTACCTTGAGACGAGGTATCGGGTTCAATTCTTACTCGTTCCAAAATAGAATATGTGCTTTAATCGACCCCTCGTGCTTCGGAGGGCATCTTTTAAAAATAACAAGTAAAAGGCAGTAAAGGTGTGTTCAAATTCAAAATATACCTATTACGGTGTTAGTTGGAAATTGCGTCCCCTATGTGCTGCCTATAATATCCAGAGACCAGTTAGCGAGGCCAAAAACGACGGATCCGCACCAATGGCCAGTCAAGGAATACCTGGATATTGTAGATTTGGATATTCTCGAGCCGGGCATTCCTTGGGACTGTCGTTTTGGCATTCGAGTTGAAACAAAATAAATGTCGCGGTTCTAAGAATGAGGGGGGACCAGGGTTCAAATCTCATTCGTGCTTTTATTTTTTTTCTTTACGGGTTGCCTGACAGCTCCCGAAACGTGTTACGGTCCCAGGGTACCCAGCGGAAGACCAGTCTTCCTCTTTTAGCCGATGGTATTTGTGAGGCTATACATAACGAGTGGCCAGTTCTGTTCAGGTACATTGCCGGGATCCGGGATCGAACCAAAATGCTAAAATCACCAAATTTAAATAAGAATAAGGTCCATTAATTGCAGCAACAGTCTTGCCATCTGTTTAATTTGGACAAATGGTAAAAAGTAGACACTGTTACTGAAGTCTCTGGTATAAAAGCCGTTTTTTCTATTCTCAGGCAGTGACTAGAAAATTCGTTCACGAAGACAGCGGCAGCGTTACGTCACTTTGTGGAGCTGTTGAAGCATGTCTCGGTCAAGGAATACGGAGAAGAGCTCTTGGACTCTTCAAGACTAACTCTACAACTGCTTTACTTCATAAGATTTCTAAGGTCAGTGATTCAAATTCAATTCAAATTCAAATATATTTATTGACTCACATTATTACATGCTACCTGTTAAGGCGTACAATAAAGATTAAACTACCTTCACCCATTAAATAATTATTCTACAATGCTACATCATATAAATATTGAATTATAACATAATCATTAATCTAATTCATAAATTACAAAATTAAATGTCAATATTACCAAATAAAAGATAAAAATATTAGTCAATAAGTGTATAATAGTAAATTGCAATGTCAAAATAAAGGGTCTTTTAAAAAATCCTCAACAGTATAATAACACTTTTCAACCAATATATTTTGTATTCTACATTTAAAGACTGATAAGCTAAGGTCCCTCAGGGCATCAGGTAGGTGGTTATAAAGGGAAGCAGCCATTATGTGCGTTGTGTTTTCATAAAACTGTGTCTTGGCTTGGTGACAGGGCTGAACATAATATTTATTTCTATTCTTACGTGGTTTACAATTATTTTAAAATCATTTAAATTAGCTTTGAAATAGCTACATGCTTCATAAATATATAGAAGGCAATGTCAATAACTTTAATTGTATAAAATATGACGGCATAGAACGGCGAGGTTTATGCGATTTGTTGCATCCTGAATAACAGCATAGATATAACTCTCGTCTCTCCTACTTTCTGAGATAAAAATGAGCCTATGTCGCTCTTAGGTCTTTCAACTATGTAAATTTTTTTTCTTTCTTCTAGGGTTGCCTTCATCATCATCATCATCATCATCAACCTTTTAAGACCCACTGCTGGATCATGGTCTCTCTCTATTGCACCATTTTTTTTAGTGGTGCTCATTGAGAGGAATTGCCATTAGTCACCACGCTTGGCAGGCGGGTTGGTGACCGGACACCGGCTTTACGTGCCCTCCGAAGCACGAGGAGTCGATTTAAGCACATATTCCTAAAGAAAATTGGTGCTTAGCATTTTGGCAGGGGGTAGGATTCGAACCCGGGACCTCCGGTTTCAAGTCCACCGTCCTACCAATTAGGCTATCGACTACCTTGCCTTACAGCTCCCGAAACCGTGTTACGGTCCCAGGCAGGGTACCCAGCGGAAGACCAAGTCTCCCTCTTTTAGCCTATGGTATTTGTGAGGCTATACCTATCGAGTGGCCAGTTCTGTTGAGATATATTTAGATGGAACAGCCTATAAGTGTGTTATAAAAAACCCATTGTTACGTGGCCGGGATTCAACTACATATCTCTGTGCAAAAGATCACGTTGATCAGTTGCTCCGTTTTAACATGAAATAAGGTCAACACACACTTTTGCATTTATAATGTTAGTTTTGGACACGTTGAAAGAATGAGGGATGTTTGACTAAAAAGGTTTATATGGCTGAAGTGAAAGGAATTGCTGGCAGAGGACGATCTAGGTGTAACTTTATTGAACATATAAAAAATGTATTGATCGATGGCAATATTAAAAGTACACACATTCGCCGAGCATTTATGAAAGGTATGATGAATATAAAAAAAGCGAAAGAGGTATATCAGGCAGAAAACCGAACACAGGCAGGACCGTAACAAATGGCATTCGATTGTCTGCCTACCCCTCTTAGGATAAAAGGCGTGATGATTGATATATATATTTCGCCAGTGGAAATTTGTAATTTTATCTTCGTGGATATAGGTAGATAGAAGTATACTTTTTTTGATTGCTGTTTTATTTTGTTGATGATTGAAATTTCGTTTGAATGGATTCATTACATTTCGCGTAAAAAACGAAACATTCGCCCTTTGAAGAAAAGGTAATTTATATATAAGTACTCGAAATAAATTGATCTGTGAACAATATAAATAGGATTATCAAGGACTTTGCAACTTCATAAGTCTCTTGATTTCTTTGAGACTGGGTATATGAATATGCAATACAAGTTCGGCGACCTAAGTTTACCCACGGCTTCGTCCGCTTCTTCCGATGGAGTTAATAAAAGAAAATCAATACAGATTTTTTTATTTAGTTAGAGCAGTCTTTCTCAAAGTGGGCGATAACGCCCCCTTGTGGGCGCTGGAGGCCTAGAGGCGGTAAGGGGCCCAGAAATAATGAATCTCTTTGTGATTTTTAAAATTTAGGATGTGGTAAAGTTGTGGCGGCACATCGCGTCGATAGATGTCGCACCGTTACTAACTCATTGAAACCTGTATCGCGCCATTGAAAATATTTAATAGATTGGCATATATGCAACTTTCCAGCGATGTGCGTTGGGGAGTATTCCTTTTACTCATGATCGCTGGATTGTTGTATGTATTGCCATTTCTATAAAGTAAAAAAAAATTGGGGGGGTGCTGAAAAATAATTTATTTTAAAAGTGGGCGGTAGACAAAATAAGTTTGAGAACCTCTGAGTTAGAGTTAGAGTCTAAAACAATCATTTGCTATTAAATAAAAAGGCTGCTTGTGGCGAAATTTTAATAAGACGATAAAAGAACACCAAACATTTTCTTGGAAGGGGGATTTTATTTATTGGCTTAAAGATTTTATTTAATCAAAGAGTTGGAAGTCTGAAGGCCAAACATTCGTCCAATCCCCGGCGGGTCGCCTTACGGTCCACCGAAACCGACCACAGACTCGTCCAATTCTTGTAACGAACGGTCCGCCTAGATCATACGGTGGCCGGATTGGGAAATTTTCGGTGCGATGCCGAACCAATGTGCTTTTCATTCCCGGCTTCGCCATTTTGGGACCCATAGCATAGATATAATATATCTTTTTGTTTATATTTATGCGTAATAGTCTATTTATTACCTGTCATTCAAAACCGTTCAGCATAAACCATATTACCCAATCTTTCACAATATCATTCAGATGGACGATATAATAAATCGAACGTTTCAAGGTAGCTTTTGCCTTCCGCAATAACGATTTCAATATTTTATTCATTTTCCGTTTCGTATATCGACTATAGCTCGACTAACAGAGGTGGCACGTTCAGTATTTGAATTTATAAGAACTATTGAAAATTATAAGAACTAAAACGTTCGATATTTTAATTTATAACAGCTGCCCCCTTATAGTAGTTTATGATACGGGATCATAATAGGGGTAATTAAAACACAAGTGGAATTTTTTAATAGCATCCACGAGTGTTTTAATTCCAAGTTTTGTGCCCGTTCATACACAACTTTAACCTAAAACAAATTGAACCATGATATTTTTCTTAATATTCGACAAATTGGCGGCAAACGGCGGTTACCTACCTACTGCGCATTAGTGCGCATGCGCGTTAACTGTCAAGTAACTCGGACATGCGCGTGTCGATATTTTCATAGAGTTTAATGTGGCTGTACAAAAAACTGCCCTTTCTGCATTAAAAAAAAAACAAAACATTACGATATCGTTTTTGTATGAAAACTTCGGTACTATAATAGCTGCTTTACAGTATCGAAGTTTGACATATTACAGACGCGTGTAAATAAAACATAACATTATGAAGTATGATTCGATTTTGAAGAGACTTTACGATATAAGAGTAGATAAAACAATATACGAATGCTAGTATTTTATTCTCTCGGAAAACTAAATAATAATATTACATTCAGAGATACTTAGAGAGATTATAATAATTATATGAAAGTATGCGCAACCCATAAGAAGCTCAATTTATGCATTTTAACTAGGTACTTAAATAAAAAAAAACCCAAAACAATAACCAGGCATAACCTCAAAAAAATAGCTGATCGCCGATCGATAGCTTCGGGGTATGGGCAGACAGACACTAAAAATGACATAATTACACTTCGTTTTCTACAAGGGAGGAACGAATAATTTTGGTTGATTGCTGAACTGAAATTCCCGAATTTTACGAATGCTATGAACATACAATTTGGGCATCGAAAACTAGAGGATTTTATCTAGTATTGTGTAGGATGAAAACATGATTGGTGAAAATTTTCTCAATAACTTAAATTTTTGAAATCACCTCTTCAAAAACACCTTTTTAGTCATACGACCATACTCTAAAGGGATTTACGTTTAAATTTTATACGAATCTGTAGGTAATTTCAGTACCTAGTATTGATTAAGAAGATTTTTCCCTGCATGTGATCGTTTTTTAATAAATTATTTATTTGTAATGTGCCGCTTACGTCATTTATTCCGAGAAGCGACACATTATGCCCTTCTCACTTCTGCAGCAAGAACGGACAAAGCGCCGTCATTTTCTTGCATGACGTGATCGTTGCGCTCGAACCACTCATGGGCCCGAACCACGAGTTTAGGGCGTGGCTTACGATTAAAAATTTCTGAGTCGTTCCTCGTCTTAAGTAAACTCCTTAGTTTGGTCAGAGTGAAGGACAGTTCAGTTGGTCCCATACATCAGGCTGGCGCAACTTTAGAACAAAAAATGTGGGCTAGGAAAAATGAGCCAATACTAATGGCGTCGTATCGCCATCTCTTTCACGCCATATACAGTTGACAGAGATAGCAATTATTTCTATACCAAACAGTACGATGTTGTTAGGTTGGCAGTACCTTTCAGCCCTAAGTTTGATTCATTTCAATGTATGGCAGTCCCGACTCTTATTAAAGAACATAGTGATTGCTACTTAATCTATGCCATACATTTAAAGTTATCTATTCTACATTCTATTCTATTCGTTTAGTTGTACCTACGTCCTACATTGTCTAAGCCCCCTGGCACGTTAGATAAGAGCTGACCAACAATGACATTTAAATTTGTAAGAGCTGACCTTCTTGGAGCTGACACTATCGATATTCAAATTTCGATCGTTCGAGATTTTTAATACATTAAAGGGTATTACGTACCTTGGAAAAAACCCAACTGACAAAATTCGCAATATTTCGATTTAATTATCTCAAAAAGTAGACATGATTAAGCCTTAAAAAAAACTATGTTATTGACTGTCCTTTTACAAAGGGAAATTGGTACCTTAAAATTTAAAATTTAATTACTGATGTAATGGAATAATTATTTTTCAAAACACCTATTCATAGTCTTTAAAGCAATTATCTCGAAAGTTATTAACAGATTTTTTTTTTTTTTTGAAAATTGATATTCCTGATATTAAGAGATATTACTAATATCAAATGTATCATTATATTTGTGTAATTTAATTAAACCCATTTTCATACTTTAATCCTTCTATGTTTAGTATGCACCGCGTGCTGGTGCCGTTCGGACGTGGGGTCCGTGTCGCTGCGCTCGCGCCAAAATTTCAAAAATATTACGATCCTACACTTTTTGTTATAGTGTATAATATATAAATATAGATATCAAGTTTTCCAAGATGTAGTTCGCGCCAGCTCTAGTTAACTGAGCTGTAACACAACTAAGCTCTCTACCACCCGTCGTATAAAGCGACCCAGGGGCGGCCAATCCACTTCTAAAGGAAATTCTGTGTAAGAAATATGAAAAAGAACCTTTGTTGACATAGGGGATTGCGCAATCTCAAAGTGCTTGTATATTGAAAACCATTTTTCGCCCGTGGAAAACTTAATTAAATAAAACAAAAACCTTATATTTTTTCACCTCTCCAGCACGAAAAGGACGCTTTTGGTGCGTAAAAACTCGCAGCAAAATCGCTTTTGCTGCCAGCATGAGTAAGTGATTCAAATTTCGAACACCACCTTTTGATTACTCGGCGCTGAAAAAATATACTAGGCGATGGTTCGTTCAGATATTCATTTTGGTCTAGCAATTTAACTCATAGGAATAAAATTCTGTATTTATTGAAATTTAAGTTTATAAATAAATTGTAGGTACGGCCTTTAAGGACGCAATATTTAAAATAAATAGGTACTAATATATAGTATATCATTGGTACTAATAGTAAACATTAATATAGCTTATTAAAAAAAAACATGTTTTGTTTTCATAAAAATGTCAAGCAGTGCAGTTTCCGAACGCAACCTCTAAATAAAAAATAAACTTATAAAACGAAATGGCGGGAATCAATTTTTTTCAGCATTTGGTATTTTGAACTATTTTTGTGGTAGGTATTGTATTGATTGTTTACTTTGTCTTAATTGTTTTTCTTACATATTATATCCTATAACACTGGTACACTTTTCTCGCTGGTAGAGGTGATTAAAGCTCTTTTATAATATTATACCATTCATAACACATAGGTATCTACTTATTATTTACATAATCACTGAACATATTTTTGCTTTTTGTATCAAACTGTACTTATTGGGAAAATGGGAGTTAGCACAATCCATAATTAAGAAAATAAAGCATTTGGAAAATTCGGAATTTGTAAAATTGATAATTTACAAAATTAAGATTAATAGGTTTTTTTTTTTGGAAAATGTATAATTTGGAAAAAAACGAATTCGGAACCAATCTCCGACTTCGTGAAAAGTTGTATGTTTCACACGAAAGCAATTTTTTTTATGTCTCGTCCCTTTGCTTAAGCAGACGCTCGTGATTTTCCATCGGTTCTAATTGGAATTTGACAGGTATAATTTTAGCTTTCCATACATACTACGGAACCCTGCTTTGACTTATGTCCAATTCGTACTTTGTTCGGGTTTCATATAATGAATAGGTACGGGTTGATTTATTGACAGATACAACTGCACACTACAATATTGGTGTCATGCGGGCTGTTACATTTTTTTTTATTCAACAACTAGCTTGTACAACAATGTACGTAATTGCTGTCGTACAGATATGCGATTACAAAAATGAATGATCAATATCGGCATACATTCAAAATTTCTAAAAAACTACTGAACCAATTTTCACTAAAATAAAAATGGGAACAACCTGTCTGTCTGTCGATAAAAGAATAAACCATCAAAATCGGTTCACAATTGGCGGAATAATACACACTTTTTTTGAAGTCGGTTAACATGCGAGTTCGTGGCCGAGTGGAAAAGCTTATGTAATCGAATAGGTACCTAAGTAATAGCCTCAAAAATATCATCATCGGCTAATTGAGGTAGACTTGTCTCCCTTAGGCCGTTTTTGCACTCGCACGACACGATACGATAAAATACGTTGACAATTCAGAACGCCATGCGCCATATAAATGTATGGACCGTTTCTCCAAGCAACGACACCTTTATTTTTATAGTCTTGATATGTTTGTAAGAATAAATACATTCATTTAAAAGTGCGCTTGGTTTTTCTATAATTATTATTGGTGTCAGAAGTGGGATAAATTTCCATGTAACTCTTTCATTAGCTGCATAGTCTGCAATTGCATCATTATATAGTTTCTTTAGTTCTCGGTTGGCTCCAACAAATGCAGTTCCATTGTCAGATAAGACACCATTTTCTAAATGAAAAGTTGGCTATGTCATCGCTTAGTACTAAATCTATGGCCGTTTTTTCCACGACGCACCTCACGACATGTAAGAAAACTCTCTCCCGTACACTGCGGTGTCGTTGCTGGAATCGTCGTTAGTGGAAAAACGATAGAACGACAGACCGTGTGTCGTTTGTTTTGTTTTGCAACCGTAAATCGTGTCGTGTCGTGCGTCCCGGAAAAACGCCCTTACACAGCGTAAAGAACCCAAAATATATCTTGAAGCCTACCTCTCATTATGGGTGGGCAGAGAGGATTGAGCACCATCTTCTTCTTTCAATGCATACCAAAACGGAGAAACGGATCGACGTGGTTTTTTGCACAGAGGTAGTTGGAGAGCCAGAAAGTGATATAGGCTACTTTGTATCCGGGAAATAATTCAGAATATTTTTTTATGTCATATTAAAAAAAACAATAAAGTTGCGTAAAGCTATCTAGTCTAATATAATATTAATTTTGACAGCATTGCCCTGAAGCAGCATTAGTGTCAGCCAGGGTCTTATCAGCGGAAGGAGCGCCGGCCACAAGATCAGCATCCGGAGTAGAAAGGAGGCCGTCAGCTCCTAGACCGCCTCTTTGTAAACGTGGCTCCGGATCCTTATTGCCACAGACACCGCCACAACCAAGGTATGAAATTGTCTTTAAATTATTTTACTATATTGTGGCATTAAACATATCTCTTCTAAATGTTCCCCTTATGGCATGGTGCCCAAGACTATGCTAATTCTTTGAGCGATGTAAGCACCGGCTCCGCGGGGTCACCTTTTTGATATTTTGAACTTCTCTTAGTAGGTACCTACATTTATTTAAAATTCGAATAAAAATGAAAATACAAAACGATTGGATATTGGATAGTCACACACATTAAGCTAATACGAGTCTAATTGCATTAAATTAAGGTGCACTTTGCGTTGACATTTCAATCACATAATCGGCAGTATTTTGTTTCTGGCCATACATAATATTTCCCACTGAGTGGGCAGTGGCCAGGCAGTTGCCCGTATGTGAGCGGGGAGGTAAATTTCGCACATATACTACCGCGGACTTTTATAATCACTGACAGGTTTATAGACAGCATATTCTATGAAAGCGCGCAGGAGCTAACTAGATTCGTACACAAGTTTCGCACAAACGCGGTGGGAGATTTTATTTTAAAATATCAAATATCATAATTTTTCAGGGATTATTAAAAAGTAGGTAGGTCTATTGTTTTTAAACGAATTTTTCAGGAATTATGAGTCAAGTCATAAAAATTTAATTTCTTTACCTACCTTTTAAATAAACTCGAGCAAAGTCGGAACCTATCGCAAGTTTATAAATAATAAATATTTAAGTAGGTTAGATACACAGCTTGTAATTTATTGAGGAAATTAAATCAGTACGAAGGAAGATATTCGCGTCGCTTCGTAAGAAATTTGTTTTGTGGACTGAAAATGGCACGCTCGTTTACAAAATATAATATGAAAAGTTTGCTGCCATATTCTGACAGGATGTTTAGGTTTTGGGTGCTATATTTTAACGCAAGTGACATTGATGGTTACCTTAATATGAGGCCCTAGCTAGGTGTCACACCATTACCACTGTTATACCTCTCAGGGTGAACTGTAAACGACACTATCTATCTATCATCACGCCTTTTATCCCAAGAGGGGTAGGCATAGACAATCGAATGCCATTTGCTACGGTCCTGACATACCTCTTTCGCTTCTTTTATATTCATCATACTTTTCATACCATGCTCGGCGATTGTGTGTACTTTTAATATTGTCATCGATCAATACCTACATTTTTTATATGTTTAATAAAAGTACACAGCATTTCCTTTCACTTCAGCCATATAAACATTTTTTAGTGAATCTTTCATTCTTCATTCTTTCGACATGTTCAACCAGCGTAAACTACTTTTTTCCCTTTTAGTCACAATATCATCTTTCACTCCGTATTCTACTCTAATGACGTTGTATTATATTATATTATATTGTATAGTAATATTCTAAATACAAACGTACATAATGCTAACTTACAAATTAATGTTATACATTTTGCTGGTTCTGGGATTCGAACCCAGGATCGATAATTACTTCATGGGTAGGATCGTTAAAAACAGAAAAGGTTTTATCTAAAAAGTTCCAGAAAGAAAGTCTGAATCAGCTAAAAGAGATATTTCGCCAAACTTATCTTTTGAAGCGTACTTTATTAAATTTTATTAAATTAAAATATTCATATTTTATCGCACGGCGAGCAGACTTTTTGGACTTTTTATTTTTTTTTGTTTCTCATTCTCCATTTTCATGGAAGGCAAAGGGGTTTACCCATACAGCCAAGTCTTGGACTTTTATGATTTTGAATAAGGTAAGTTAGTAATTGTTGAAGATTCGGCACAGACTATACTAATATGGAGCCTAAAAGGATTACTGAAAAACAATGAAGTTAAAACAGGTATTAAAAATAATGTAATACGTAACCTCTATTTAACATGCCTGACTTATGCATGGCGTTGAGAAATATAGACGAAGAAAAAGTTGCAGTTTGCCAGCGGAAGATGGAACGAAGTATGCTTGGTATAAAGCTTTCGAACCAAGAAAGATGCCAAAGAAAGAACAAGCCGATAATTTGGCTTCAAAAATTATGCACTGAAAAGTGTGCTTTCCGAAAGCAAATGCACAAGTCACTATAAAAAAAATACCCAAATCGCTTCAAGTGTACCTATAAAATTTTGAAGAGTTCTCGATTTCTCCAAGATCCCATCATCATATCCTGACCTGATGACCATGGGACCACCTGAAAAGTATACCCTTTCAAAAAAAAACACCCAAATCACCTCAAGTGTGCCTATAAAAATTTAAGAGTTCTCGGTTTCTACAGGATCCCATCATCAGATCCTGACCAGTGAAGTATACCCTTTAAAAAAAATTCCAAATCGGTCTGGTATTCAAGTATAATCGGGGATCATACATAAAAAAATTAAGATTCCGACAAATTAAGAACCTTCTTTTTTGAAGTTCGGTTAAAAATGGAACTGGGCAGGACATATTTGCAGACTTGAAAACTTTAGATTGCCAAAGAAGGTCACCGAGAGGATCCCACGCGACGGAAAAAGGAAACCAGGAGGGCAGAGAAAAATATGGAGAGATATCTTTATGAAAAGAGTTGGAACAAACTGGATGACCAAAGCAAGGGATAGAGAAGAATGGAGAAGGTTGGGGGAGGCCTATGGCAAAGAGGCTATATTATTATTATGGGGTGTAGTGTACCTATTGGTAGTTGGGTTTGGGATGAGTCTTCCATTATACAATGGCGCTTTCTGTTTCTAGTGGTTTTTAATCGCGTTTACTCGAATTCGTTGACTTTTTAGGGTTGCTGTACATTAGTGAGTGAGTTTTAAAAAAGCCTCGCAAAGTTTTTTTATCAAATAAAACAAGTAAAAAAAATACACTTTACTTATTTCTAAAAAAAATATTTTAAAATATTAAAAATAATATAAACATTAAAAATAACTAAATAAACCAGGTCCGCGTGGAACAGTGGCAAGAATACTGGCTGCATTTCCCAGCTGAATCGCGATGCTGATTCGTTGAGCGAAGAAGGAGCCAGCCCTCTTGTCACCAGAAGAGATGATCAGTCGAGGGGATATGTCTTTAATAAACTTTTTGGCATTTGAACCCCACGGACCTACGTTTCTAGTTTCTACACCAAACGGCACAAATTTCAATAATTGAACTATATTTGCGCCATTTGTTAGACTTTACGATTTCCGCCGCAGCTCCCGCTTCGATTGATTGCTGTTTCCCTAAATGTGTCCACGCATGCACGTAGCATCCCATAGGTACAAGGGCCCGACCTCGCTTCCAGGGAATCAGAGTCATTCCATCGGGTCTCTTGCCGTCTTCCCGGATTATTCCCGTTGGAATGATATATTATGAGTAACTTGATTTTTTTGATAACGGCTTTGGCCAATGCCGTAAGAGATAAAGGTCATGATAATGCGGTACAAAGATATAAACAAACAACGTTTTTAGTAGCTTAAAAGTATTTTGTTATTCATCACAAAGGGTAACCTAATTACGTGCTCTCTTTCCTTCACTAATTAATTAATGACGACTTTAGAATAAAGTTATGTAGCTACAAGAGTGCTAACTATGGTGACGGTGAGTTTGTCCTGCTCTGCTTTTAGGAGCTTTTATACACACACACGACTTTTATACCTCGCGGTGTGGCCAGAGACACTAGTAACAATGTCCACATTTTGCTAAATGTCCATATTGAACAGAATAGGTGGCAAGCCTGTACGCCTCATAACTTTTGTCCCATGAAAATTACATGCTACGATTAAGTCTTTGTTTCGAAATTTAAATAGCGTTTGAAAGATAAATATATTTGACATAGTATGAATTAAAAAAAAAAAATGAATATCAGTTACACCTAAGTTTTATGAAGCTCTGAAAGTCATCATTTCACGCGCATTTTCAACCGATTTTGCTTATTTTAATATATTTACTAATGTACCATTTTCTCGTATTTATCCTATAGATAATTTCACATACTTTATGTAAACATTATCTACAACTTGCTATTTCTAATACTTTTTGTATAATACTGGAAGAGCATATTTTTTGTGAAACCGTTCTTTCTGTGAATCTTGGCCTACCTATCTTATCTTATCCTTGGTTATTTTATCGATTCTTTTTGCAGTGTATCTCTGTAACAACTTTCAAAAGAGATATCGACAAAATTAGCCACGCGTTTTACTGAGTTAATATGCGCTAATAGATGTGCCACTTCTTTAACAGACGTAAATATCTGTTACTTTTAGAAGAAGTGCGGATGCTTTACGTGCCCTCCAACCCACAAGGAGTCGATTAAAGCACATAATCTTAAAAAAAATTGGTTCTTTGCTATTTTGGAACGAGTGGGTATTGAACCCGGAAACTCCCGATTTCAAGACAACGATCTACCAATAGGCTATCTACTCTTTAAGCTTTTAAAATATTTATGAGGTTATTAGCTTAAATAGGTTAATTAAACCAGGACTTTTCTAAATTAAATATAGCCGCTTGAAGGGGAGGAAAATCTCGTCAGCCATTTTGGGTATCTCATTCCGTCCGGAGAATTATTTATTTAAATGGTAATGGTTACAGTGGTCACGGCGCGGTCGTGATGTTTAGTTACATTCACAATACATCCGAAACGATGTTATTAGAGAAGAATGATAGCTGATGTTGTGACTAAAATGAGGGAAAAGTATAGTTTATATGGCTGAAGTGAAAGGAAATGCTGGCAGAGGACGACGATAAAAAATGTATTGTTCGATGACAATATTAAAAATACACACAATCGCCGAGCATGTATGAAAAGTATGATGAATATAAAAGAAGCGAAAGAGGTATGTCAGGATCGTAACAAAATGGCATTTGATTGTCTCTGCCTACCCCTCTTGGGATAAAAGACGTGATGATAGATAGATAGATAAATAAATTCACAATATCTCCTTCTATTCCAATAATATAGTATTTCTACTCGTTACAAAGGTTTAAAAAGTATCAGATAGCTTTTCTGAGAAAATTTGTTGCACAAACGCGCGAAGTCACTAGATTATATTCCATCTGTTATTATAATACGACACAACACCTTTAAACATTGTCCACTTGACGACAGTTGTCCATATTGAACAGAACAGGTGGCAGGCCTAGCCTAGGCACATGGACCTAGTTATTTTTAGAAGAAGTTTACGTTTTCTCCGAAGCACGTGAAGTCTAAATATATCTCAACTCGTTACCCATCAGCTAATATAGAGAGACTTAGTCTTCCGCTGGGTACCCTGGGGGTAATCTATAGAAACCTATTTTAATATCGGACCTAATGAATAGCTGCAGCATGTAATTTGTATATGAGACAAACGTTATGAATCAAATTATCGTGCAAAACCGGGGCGGGTTTCTAGTTTACTTATACTATCTGTGGGGTATTTTTCGTTTCGACTCATAGGCCAAAAACCACGGGTTCAAATGAGTATGTCCAACGCTACAATGTCCGGGCAAATCCGTGTACTCTCTTTGCCCGACCCATCGTTCTAGTGTTGGATATTCTCGGGCCGGGCATTCCTTACATCGCTTTTTAGGGTATCGTACTGTTGCCGCTATAACAACAAATACTAAAAAACAGAATAAAATTAATATTTAAGGGGGACTTCCATACAACAAACGTTATTTTTTTTGTTATAGGTATATTCCCCTTAAAAATAAATAATTAATTAAAAATAAAATTAATATTCTATTCTCCCATACAACAAATTTTTCTTTGAGTATTTACCAAAGGAGATGTGAAGGGTATAAATCATCGAACAAATTTTTCTGCCACTTTTGGCGGGGGGAGAGGTAAACGCCTAGTACTAGCCCCTGTACCACTGTATTTTTCTGTCGTTTTATTGTCGCAAAGGATTTTACGTTATATGATGATTATGTTAAAATACAAACATAATAATTATAATTAATGATTGGAAACACTAAGTTTGACGCCCTAGATCGCCTTTCCCGTTTAAAACATCACAATTAACTATTTTCTTAGAGCTCTGTCTCGCGACACAAAACGATACCAACGAAATCTAAGGTAACTTATTACTGCGCACCTGGTCAGTATAACTGGTCAAAGGGGGAAAAATTGGCGAAAGGGGAAGCCCGTCTATGGCCCCTCCATACGCTTAGTACTCTATGGTTTTTATAGATAATGATACGGAACCCTTAGTGCGCGAGTCCGACTCGCACTTGGCCGGTTTCAAAAGTACAATTTGTTTATCGTGGCCCCAGTTTGTTTGTATCGATTTGTTCACTCGAGGGAGGAAAGATTGACGATCTGTTGTGGACTCGGAGGGAATTAATCTTTGTCTCAAACAAACAATACGCGACGTAAGAAGTACGCATTTGATTTTACTATATATAATTCCAAAAATATACGTGTGTAATACAGGATCCTTGACAGAATATCGTTGGGTTTTTTCAGGATTAGGCGAACAGAGTGGACTGTCATTATTGAACTTATATGACGATAAAATGGGATGATTTCGGAGCAATATAAATTAGGGGTGTATTCACACATATTTTTTTATTTCCTTTGAATTGAATACTTCTACCAAATATTACTGAATATTTTTGGTAGGAGAATATCTCATGTGTTCGCGTCACTGACATGGATTGTCCAGCCCGAGAATGTGCGGGCAAGAATTCGTGTAATGGCTTCCTGGGTCGAGCATTTTTGGCTGAGCATTTCTGGGCGGACCGAGATTTTTTTTAAGTGAAAATAACTTATAAATTAAAAACCACTGTTATTCATAATTTTAAGTTTGACTTCTGTCGACAGTCCCCGACTGCCTATGCCTTTTCACAGTCAATATTTCGAGGCCCCAGGCTGGATCCTGGGCGATCGTCCACATGACCATATGGAGAATTCTATCTAACCCTAAATTATGCCAACTTAGAAGTAAACTTTTCCTTGTTGTTTATTAACACTATCTGAATCTCGTATTTCTTCATTCGATTTTCTATGAAAGTCTAAATTTAAAACCGGAAGTTTAGTTCTAATCTTCCTTCCTCTAAATAATTCTCCTGGTGGAACGCCCGTCACAGAATGAGGAGTTGTAGAGTAAGAAGCTAAATATATTTGTAATTCCTTTTGCCAATCCTGTTTTAATCCTTGGGCAATGCGAAGGCGTCTTAAAATATTACGATTTTGCCGTTCGACTTCGCCATTAGCTTGAGGCCACAACGGAGTACTGTGTTTTAATTCAATATCGTATTCTTTACAAAATTGTACAAATTTTGAATGTATAAAAGCTGGACCATTATCACACAATAACTTTTCCATAGACCCTTCTCGGCAAATTAAATTAAACAATAGTTTTATGGTGTTTTCAGCAGATGGACTTTTAACACACTCAACTTCAACATATCTACTATAATAATCAACTATACATAAAATATAATGACCACTAGGTAAAGGTCCCATGTAATCAATGGACACCAATTCCCAAACTTTCGTTGGTAATTCAGTCCTAATCATTGGTTCAGGTGGCGAAAATTTATGTACAAGTCTACATCCTTTACAAGTATCAAGCCAATAATCAACATCTTTATCTAATGACGGCCACCACATCTTACTCCTCAGTCTAGCTTTCATACCTCCACTTGCAATGTGTCCTTCATGTGCCAATTCTAATGCTTTTGCATATAAATTTTTAGGTAATACTATACGTGTACCACGTAACAATAAGTCATCAATTATACATAGTTCCAAACTTATTAATTCATACCTTTTTAAATGTTTTTCCCATTTATTACTTCTCATTGCCTTTTTAACATTATTCAAAACATCATCATTTAAAGTTTCCATCTTCACTTGTTCTAATGTCATAGCCTCTGGAACTATACTTTCAATGACAGCTATTAACATATCTTCATCTTGATCTTCAGACACCATAGGTTTGATACTAGTATCTAGTAATCTAGATAACGGATCAGCTATATTGTTTCTTCCTGGTTTATACACAACTTTAAATGTAAAAGATTGTAACCTTAGTATCCATCTTTGTATCCTGGCGCTTGCCCTATATTTAATTGAATACATTATTTCCAACGGTTTATGATCTGTAATAATTTCAAATTCTTTACCAATTAAATACATATACAAATGTTCACAAGCCCATACTATAGCTAATGCCTCCTTCTCCGTCTGTGAATAATTTTGTTCTGTCTTAGATAAGGATCGACTTGCATATTTTATAACAATTGGTTATAAACTCTTTGTTTTTGAATTAACACTGCTCCAATACCTACAGGACTTGCATCAGTAATGAGCACTGTAATTGCATTTTGGTTATAATGTCCTATCACTGAATTAGATGTTATGGCATCTTTTAATTTAATAAAAGATTCCTCTTGCTCTACATCCCATTTAAAATCAACATTTTGCTTTGTTAACATTCTCAGAGGTTCATTAATAGTGCTATAGTTAGGTATAAAACGTGCTGAAAAATTAACCAGACCAAGGAAACTTCTAACTTCTTCTTTACTTTTAGGTGCTCTAAATTCTTGAATTGTTTTCACACTTGATTCTGACGGCATTATTCCGTCACCTGTTAGTTTATAGCCTAAAAATATAATACTAGAAACACCAAATTTACATTTATTTACATTCAGTGTAATTCCATTCTCTTTCAAAATATTCAATACACATCTAAGTTTATCATCGTGTTCTATTTTATTTCTCCCTCCAATCACAATGTCATCTTGAGAATTGACCACAAAACGTATTCCTTGAAATAATTGTGCAATAATCCTCTGAAACATTTCAGATGCACATCTGATTCCAAAACAAAGTCTTTTATATCTGTACAATCCAAGACTTGTACTAAACGTAGTAATATACCTCGATTGTTTCTCAATTTCTATTTGATGATATCCCCATTTTATATCAATACATGAAAAATATTTACAACCATTCAAATCTTGCAACAATTCATCAAAAGTCGGTAAAGGAAATCTTTCTCTGGTTATTGCTTCATTAGCTCTCCTCATGTCCACTACAAGTCGAAATTCACCCTTTTCTCTCTTTTTAACCAAATGTGAAGGTGATACACATGGTGTCGGCCCAGTTACTGATTCTATAATATCATATTGTAATAATTCTTCAATTAGTTGTTTCTCCTTTATTCTATGACAAAAGGGTGTACGATGAACAGATTGGGCAACGAAAGGTTTTGAAACATCTATCGGCAAAGTCAACTTGAAATCAAGTTTACCTACACCAGCAAATAACTCTGGAAATTCCATAAGAATCTTAGATTTCATATTACTTTCAGGTACTACAGCAGATATCATTTCTCGAGGCCCAACTCTTAATAATCCCATAGTAACTGAAGTTTCATAACTAAGAAGTGATGGTCCTTTACCATTATATACAATAAATTCAGCATTAGAAGACTTATTCGTTAATTGACATGTAATATTAGTCTGAAACATACAAAATATTGGAATAGATTTACAATTCCCATACCCATAATATCTTCGACCATCATTAGTTATATAATACTTGAATCCAAATGTTTTCAATCTATTAAATTCATTTATATCTATTACATTAATAGCTGCACCAGAATCAATAATAAACTTTACTAAACATCCTCCAACAATAATATCATATTTAACTTTATTGTTATTTACAGAAAAAATGAAATTATATACACCTTCCACATGTCCATCATCATCATCATCAACATCATCATTTGAGTCATTCTTTTTCATATATCTTACAGCTTTTCTATTTTTCTTCTTATCTTGAAAAACTTTTGACTTTGTCTTACAGCGTGATTTGAAATGCCCAAGTAAGCCACATTTCTCACATTTCTTATTTCTTGCAGGACATTTATCATCATTACTGAAATGACCTTCATATCCACATCTATAACATAACTTTTTATTACTTGTATAATTTTCAACTTTATTAATATACTGACGATCATCTTTCAATACAAATGAAAAATCAAGATCCCACACTCTACATATCTCCAATGCTTTATTTAGAGTTAAATCGTTTCCCTTAGATATTAATTTTCGTTTTAATTCAGGGTTTTTACATTTTTCAACTAGTCTCTGATGATATCATCTTCATTTATACCAAAATTACAAAATTTTGACTGCGTTCTCAATTTAATAACATATTGGTTAGCTGTTTCATTTTCCTGCATGTTAATATTTCTAAATATTTGACGCTCATAAATTATGTTTGATTGAGGTATAAAATAGTTTGCTAGATTTTCAATAGCATAGTCATATAAATCAAATTTGTCATCATCTTTTTTTTTATCTTTTCAAATGTTTCATAAATTTCTTGTACTTCAACACCTGCACTATGTAATAATCTCGACAACTTTTGTTCTGACGTTAAATTATATTGTCCATTTATGTAATATCCAAAATTTCGTACCCAAATTTGCCATCTTTTCCCAACATTATTCGGGTTTTCAATGACAGAAAAATTTTCAATACTATTTGACATTTTCGTATTTCATACAAATTAAGTAAGAATATAAGTAAGTATTATTAATACTTATTGTTTTCCTCGTCGCCAAAATGTAGAATTGTCCGGATCAAACCATATTCAATAAATACACGTATTTAAACACAAATTCATATTTAATAACTTGTTATCGTATTTACATGCAAATCAGATATGACACTTCTTTGTCATCTATCTTTTTAATATCTACAGTAGGTGCCAGATAAGCATTGAGAAAATATTTTGTGAATTATTTAATTACACCAAACTGGAAAAGTTTTCAAATTTTTTAATTATGGCTCGTTATAGATAGGTAAGATATTCCCGCAGACCGTTATATGTCCTAACTGGATTGCCCATCACGTCACCACGAGACGCGCGCGTTAGTCGCCATGAAGCGGTATTTTCCAGGACCCATTTCTATAATAAAAATTTTACAAGTTCTAAATTCAGTTCAAGTCAAAATTGTATCCGTATTAAAATAAATTGTCTGTTAACATTAGGCGCATGCGCGGGCTACACATGTAGCCCAGATGGTAATATTGTGGTATATTTTTTTATTTGGGGTTTTAGTGAGTTACGGTTTTCTGCATTCCTAGAATACTAGTAGCGTGCTTACTACTGCTTACCCCCGCGGTGCTCATACAACAGTGCAGCAAATGTATGAGGCGCATATTTAGCGATCATCAGAATGTATGCCAATAGAATGAGTTAGTTTCCTAATAGAAAATAAGATTCTGATCACAAGCCTTCCAAACAATGTTAATTTATCTAAGAATATGTTTTTGTTTCAAATTATAATGTATAATCTATATTTTGTTTATTTTATAACCCTTATTGGTAAAAATAAAGATGATTAGTAATTATATATAGTATTTTATTAATTGTTCAATATATTTAAGAAAAAAATCCTGTCCCAGAATGGGCTACACTACACCAGTAGCCCATGCGTGCGCTCAAAGAGTATTTTCAAGTTTTAAACGTAGTTTGGCCTTATTCTTACAGCTAAAATCTCGCTAAAATAGATCACCAATCAAAAATAAAAGGGCAGTATATATTTTACGAGGGCTGTAAAAAGTTGTAATATACGTTTTGTCCTTCACCCGCATTCTGTTTTACTACCCCGTTAATAAGAGTATGAAGTTCGTCCCCGCACAAAGAACTTCGCTTCAAATTGTGTCCGCTTCATAAAATTGATGTCATTATTGGTTTACAATGTCTTTACCATCTGGAAAAGTTATTGTTGTTTTTATTTCAAGAAAATTCATGGCTGAAAAAACATGAACGGTCAATAAGGATAATATTTTTTGGAATAATATCCAACCATTCCCTTCCTTCCTTCCTCGCTCAACGAATCAGCATCTCAATTCAGAGGGGATTCATTTCCAGTATTCTTGCCACTATTTCACGTGGATCCGGGTGATATACTTAGATAGTTATTTTTACTATGTACATACTTAGATTTAATTTGATGGTATTTTTATCTTCTGTCTATAGGTAGGTATATATAAAATTCTTACAGTGTTTGTAACCAAACTCCTCCGATTTTTTTTGTGTATTCGGTAGGTCTGAGAATAGGTCGTAAACAATTTTTCACCCTCCTACCCCCATCCCCCATTTTTTAATCGCGATTTTAGTATTTTTGTATGAACAATATCCAAAGTTAGGTAGGTGAGTTATGACGTCATCAATTTTTTGTATTGGTTTTGATTTTTTTCCAGAACCCTATCGTGTGTAGTATCAAATGAAAGGGCTTCGTAAGTCGGTTCTAAAAATATACTACACCATTACCTTTCGGCCACCTGTTTACTAAAAATCCAAAAAATATTTTCAAAACATACCAAGTCTCCTTCAGGTAAGAGACAGATTAGTAAATTTTTGTAAAACATACGCCAAATGTCTTTTGATATACTCATATCTAATGACAAAAAGGCGATGTTTCAAACATTATCATTGTTCACTCTATCTCTGAGACATAAATGTTGAACATCTTTTTTCTACAGCTACATTAATCTATTTAATATGGACACTAGGTTATTAGTATCCTTGTCTACATCGCATAGATAAAGGTCCTGAAGATAAAATCAATAGTAAATTTTACAAATTATATGATAAATCATTAATTTAGTTTCCTAAGTTTATTAGTTGATATGAATAGTTTTCTAACAAGACCCCTTTCACGAAGTTTCCGTCGTTCCTCGAATATACTTCCAAACTAATTAATAAGATTCCAGAGTTCTCCAAATATTTTAATAGGACAAACTTTTCAGATAGGTAACTGCTAAAAGTTAAGAAATTTTCCAGTTTAAAATGGTCTTAAGGAAAAGGTTTTGTTCCGTAGCCAAGGTATATAAAATAATAAAAAAAGTTCCCCACACAAAATGCGAACAACCTACCTAAGTTATATTCATTGGCTCGAAAAGCAATGATAATCAATCATGAATGCACCGGGGACCACTGAAGTAAACACTGAACAACTCTCATACAATAAACTATAATTATGTATAGAGTACTTACTAGCCTAAGGAAGGGCCTCTTTGACCAGTTAAACTAACCTGCGGAGTATTAAGTTACCTTAGGTTTCGTTGGTATCGTTTTGAGTCGCGAGGCAGAGCTCTAGGGCGATCTAGGACGTCAAACTTGCGGGAACATAGTGTTTCCAATCGTTAATTATAATTATTATGTTTGTATTCATCATCATAATCATTATATAACGTAAAATCCGTTGCGACTATAAAGGGGGTGGATTTAAAAAAATGCCAATATCCTTCCCTAGAGTTTAACTCTCTCTGAATCAAATTTAATTTAAATCGGTTCAGTGGTTTATCCGTAAAAGCGTAACAGACAGAGTTACTTTCGTATTTATAATATTAGTATGGATGGTGTCTTGTGTTGTATATGGTTTTCCCAGCTTTACAAATTTTACACTGCCTGAAAGTTTCCTTCTGAAATGAGCCATATTTATTTCAGGTACCTATGGATCCGCATAGCTCTATTCGAGAAACAACTGGCCCGCATCATAGAACACCTTGTGAAACATGCTACGAGATACTACGAGCGAGATGCGTTAGTGGCCGACCCGGATTACGGCTCCATACTAGGATCTCTACTTGTAGGGCCGTGTGCTTTAGACTTCTCTAAAGCAAAGACACCTACTTGCTTCTGGAGTGATCCGCCTGCAGATGAACTGGTAATACACTCTTACTTACCGGGGGGACACTCGCTTGCGCAAGAAATGCTAAGAACCATACCTACACTTGGATTTTTCGATATACGCAATCTTTAGGGTCTCTATAAAATGTTAAAAACCAATTGCCTTTAAGAATATGTGCTATAATTGACCCCTCGTGCTACGGAAGGCACACAAAGCCAGCGTCCATACTTCTTCTAAAAGTAACACGTCTGTTAAAGAAGTGACACATCTAGGCCCATTAAGTACCTACAGCAACAGGCTTGCCACTTGTTCTGATCAATATGGACAACTGGCAAAAAGTGGACACTGTTACTGGTGTCTTTGGCCACACCGCAAGATATAAGGGCGTAAAAATGTGTAATTTTACATATGGATTTATCCGTTGTAACCTAATGTAACCTAATGTACCTGCATAACTTTCCAGCTCTCCAACTGCGTCTCTGGTTTTAGCGTGAAAGTAGGACAAACCAACAAACACACTTTAGCATTTATAACATTAGTTATGATTTTTTTATAATCCGACTAACCACACAGAGGCTTTTCCCATCTAAATATACCTCAACAGAACTGGCCACTCGTCAGGTATAGCCTCACAAATCATCATCATCATCAACCTTTTAAGATCCACTGCTGGATCATGGTCTCCCTCTAGTGCACTATTTTTAGTGGTGCTCATTGAGAGGAATTGCCATAGTCACCACGCTTGGCAGGCGGGTTGGTGACCGGACGCCGGCTTTACGTGCCCTCCGGAGCACGAGGAGTCGAATTAAGCACATATTCTTAAAGAAAATTGGTGTTTAGCATTTTGGCAGGGGTAGGATTCGAACCCGGGACCTCCGGTTTCAAGTCCACCGTCCTACCAATTAGGCTATCGACTACCTCACAAATACCATTGTCTAAAAGAGGGAGACTTGGGGGAGAAAAGAGAGCTGGGCATACCCTTGGTCCGTAACACGGTTTCGGGAGCTGTAAAGCAACCAGTGAATAAAGAAAAATAAAAGAAAAAAGTTAGGATTTTTTTGATCTATTCCCAGGTCCAAAGACACAGAATGTCTGCCGGTACCACGACTCCACCGTCAGTGAGAAGACCAATATTGAACTTTAGGAGAAGCTTGAATACTTCATCTGAGGATGGCAGTGCTGTTAGCATTGGTATGTAAACCATCACACCCAGTTAGGCATTTGGTAATTGGTCCCTGACCATCGCGTCGGGTCACCATTTCGATTTTCGGTTTCTTGTCTGATGTTTAAAATATAAGTACCTAGGTAATCTGTGATTTCAAAATTATTCCAATATCTAAGTGGTATCTCTATATATTATTTCTCAAGGGTAATTTTTGTCGGTACTTCATATCTCCCTTAATACTTCATCAAAATTAATGTTTAATTAATGTATAATGTATAATCAAATTTAAATGTTTTTGTAATTTATGTATTTAGTAAAAGACGCCATCTGTTGGAGATCAGTTGAACTATGACAACAATATTGATACCACTAACTGTGCGAAGTAATCTCGACATATGTATTATGTAAGTCGAGACGGAAAGTTAGTAATAAATAAATTATAATGTATTTGTCATACGGCTAATTTGTATCTAAGTCGATATTTTGTTTGTGTTATTTAGGATCAAATGCTTCGTCATGTGCAAAAGACTACGTGGAGAGTCTTCATCAGAACCCAAGAGAAGCTCTACTCTACGGCAAGAATAATGTTCAAGTACAACCTGTAAGTTTGAAACATCTAATTCTGATACAATTCAAAATTGTATAGTTTTTGTATATACCTATACCTACTTTTTAGGGTTATAAAGAATATACACATGTTTATGATTATCTACCACATTATAAAAAACCTTAAAATTAATCTAAACATTAAAAATAACTAAATAAACCAGATCCGCGTGGAATATTGGTTGCATTTCCCCGCTGAATCGCGATGCTGATTCGTTGAGCGAGATGATCAGTTGAGTGGACATATCTTCTAATAAACATTTTGACATAGGTAATATGAACCCCATGGACCTAGAGTTTCTACACCAAACGGCACAAAGTAGTTTTCAATAATTGAATTATATTTGCGCCGTTTGTTAGACTCTGCGATTTCAGCCGCAGCTCCCGTTTTGATTTGATAAAGTAATTATAATATTATGACAAAGACTTAAGCCTTTATAATCGTCAAGAATGATGTACTGAACACACTGGATGGCAAAAACGAAGTTATCCATCAATGGGTGGGGAATGAAATTGCTGACTTCCTGGCACATTCAGGGTAACACTGAGGGTTACTCAGACACGAACCTAGACCTTTTTGTGGAATTACTAAAAGCTTTACTAAAAAGATGCAATATACAGATGCAACATGGAATCAATACAATACTGGAACAATGCACCAGTAGGTGCATACACTTTTGGATGAACTATTTTTTTCTATTTTTTCATCACGGATTGCCTTACAGCTCCCGAAACCGTGTATGGTCCCAGGGTACCCAGCGGAAGACCAAACAAATCTTCGTAGTGTCAACAAAAATCCTTAACTGGATGGACACTGTATATTGAACACTAAATATTATATAAATCTAAAACATAGCTCCACGAAGACAAGTAGATGATGTCAAACGGAAGAGGAAACAGCATTACACATTTGATGAGGATGACAGCAGCTGCAGTAAACTATCACTGTAAAACGCCTGCTGAAATTCTGTAGTGAACTATAAGACTGAAAAGAAAAATCACAATAAGCCCAAGAGAATTGATTGAAATAATGAGATAATAATAGCCTTTATTTAGTATATTATTTATTAGATTTTTACTTTATTTATTAAAACAAAAGTTTAAATATTATAAAGAAAACACAGGGAACCCCATGAGTGGCTCTCTAATCATGAATATGTAGGATACATACTCATAAGTAGAAAACCTTCTAATTCAAATTCAAATTCAAAATCACTGTCCTGCGGTAAAGTGGCAAGAAGGCTAGCAGCGCGCAGCGTTTTCTCGCTGTATGGCTATGCTTATACATTGCCCTAGGTATGCTCTAGCCCTCTTATCACCTGAATTTCGATTAGACGAGATGATCATTCCTTATATAATTTCTATTATACGATATTCCGGTAAATTTCTGAACATAATTTACCAACCCCTTATTACGTTGAATTGAAGGTTTCATTTTTGTCTCGCTCCATTAGAACCCGATGACTATAACTTTTTGATAGCAACGTGTAAGAGGAGCAGTTCTATGTATGGAGTCGAGCTACCCCTAAAAATATTAAGATACAAGCCTGTGACATACGGATGGACGGATGAAAACTAGAATATTTTGTTGATTTTTCAGAAAGATACAGAAGAGTTAATGGCTGGATACTTAAGTCTTCACCATCCAGCTCCTGGGTTGGTCATAAAATGGACACCCAACCAACTTATGAACGGGTATGCAGAGAGCGAGGGAATTGATAAAAGGTATGTATGATTGATATAGGAAAAAATAATTTGCTGTGTTTCTGCACGAAAAAAGAACCCTCGCGTTTTTTTTACATACCTACCTAGGTAGTATACGCCAAAGAGGACTTTTTTATATAGGTATACGCTTAGAGTTACATATATAGCCTCGACAATACCAAGTGCTAAAAGAAGAAGACTATTGCTGCCGCTGGGTACATTGGGCCATAAGGTGAAGAAAAAAATAATCATACCTATCAAATAAGTCTGCCTATAATTATTTTGGCACTCATACTTTAGTTTAGATTTAGAGATAAAGACTGCTTTTTATTCATACCATCACGACTTTTATTCCTTGCCACGTGGCTAGAGACTAAACTAGTTCACCATATTAAACATGTCAGCCTGTCGCTGCTTTATAAGCCACGTAGTACCTATGCACTGCTCTCCAAAATGCTTTGTGATTGAACCGGGTACAATATGGGTTTCCTTAAATTGAATACCTACCTACTTCCTTGAATACTTATACTACAGTAATAAATACACTCATTACTTACTTTGGACCTTTTTTTGTAGACCATTTTATTCTACATAATTCTTCCTGTCAGAAGAGTGCTGGCCGCATGTCTCGCCATGCCACATTAAATGATGTGATCCGAAGAGCCCTTGCCTCAGCGAATGTTCCGGCAATATTAGAACCACACGGAATCATTCGCTCGGATGGCAAGAGGCCCGACGGATCGACACTCATTCCTTGGAAACAAGGTAAATGTTTGGTATGGGACGTGACATGCGTTGACACTCTGGCCCCATCACACATAACAGTCACCTCTAGTCAAGCCGGAGGTGCTGCTTCGGGTGCTGAAACCCTAAAGAAAAAAATAAATATAGATATTCTCGGAAGCTACATTTTCACGCCAGTTGGCTTTGAGACCTTGGGCCCATGGGGCCCAAGTGCTAAATCATTTCTGAAAGACCTTTCAGTGCGTCTCGTCGAGGCCACCGGTGACAAAAGAGCTGGCAGCTTTCTGGCACAAAGAATCAGCCT
This sequence comes from Nemapogon koenigi, assembly GCA_963924495.1. Taxonomy (NCBI): domain Eukaryota; kingdom Metazoa; phylum Arthropoda; class Insecta; order Lepidoptera; family Tineidae; genus Nemapogon; species Nemapogon koenigi. The sequence goes on from OZ004648.1 coordinate 9,452,121, forward strand.
AGCTATCCAGAGAGGAAATGCTGCTAGCTTGCTAGGCACCGTGCCTCGAGGGGACACACTGGAGGACATTTTTTATTTATAATGTTGTAGTTATTTATTACGTAATTTATTTAGTATTATCTTTTAGCTTATTTACTTATGTTAAGTTTTATTATTATTTTAGTTTTACTTATTAATTTTAATGTTACTGAAATTTAATTCAATTTTGAAATCCGTAGAGTTTTTCTTGAGTTCTAGACTCTATTTGCGCTAAATTTCTTCTAAACGCGTAGTGAAAACGCTGAAGGAAGCTTCAAAAAAGTTTACTTCCCGTGAGAAATCTCTTTGTGATTCAAGCAAGTAAAATGTATGCATATGCCCAAATTCTTTTCTACATGATTTTGTTATATCTCTAACGGATTAGACAGCATTCGCCAAAAAATGCGCTGTCGCTAGCCTTCCCCCCAAAATGCTAATGCTCTTAAGGTCAAGGTCATCTTGAATCTGTCAAAAATATGGCAAATCTCAGTGAATCCTGGAAAGGTGAGTTTATTTATACAACATTTCCTTACCACACAATTGATAGTTATTATTTTAAATTGGATTGAGCCATAAATAGCTATAGTTTTCAAAACGAGTGTTATATAAATAAACTCACATTTCCAGGATTAACTGAGATTAGCTATATTTTTGACAGTTATAAGATGACCAACGCCCCTTAATGTTCAGCTCCTAAACGTCATAGGTCCATGTTTAATACTCGTATACCTTCCTCGTGATTCAATCTATCTAATAGTGAAAACCCCAACAAAATCCATTTTTTGGGAGTAAATCGGGCACAGACAGATGCGTCGGGGGCTTTGTTTTATAATTATGTAGTGATCAATGATATGGGTCTCCTACATTATCTCTAAAATGTTTTGATATAATTTTAGAATATATAGGTACATAAGATATTAAATTGCATTCTATAATTATTCATTTGCTATAATTTTTTTTAAATCTAAAATCGATTTCCGTAATTTTCAAAATCACTATTATCAAAATATATAAAATTAAATTCTATAATTATTCATTTGCTATAATTTTTTTTACCCTAAAATCGATTTCTGTAATTATCAAAATCACTATTATCAAAATATATAAAATTACATTCAATAATTATTTATTTGCTATAATTTTTCTTTTGTCTAAAATCGATATCTGTAATTTTCAAAATCACTATTATCAAAATATATAACATTAAATGATCTAATTTATAATTTGCTATTATTTTCGTTTTATCTAAAATTGTTTTCTATAATTTTCAAGATGTCTAAATTATTAAAAGGTACAACATTTAATAATGTAATGATTAATTTGCTATATTTTTTCCAGTTTATTTGCGAAATATTTATTAATATATAAAAATCTTCCTTTCTTATTATAAATAATATATATAGGTATTATATCCGTTATCAACAAGTGATGGTTGTTTAGTTATTTATGAGTTTCTGGCGCTTCGCCGTCCGCTGCCGCGGAACGCTCGCTTCGCTCGCTCGTCTCGCGCTCTGTTTTAGCACTATTCGAACCACGCTCGTCGCTTCGCTCCTCGCTAACCTATTTTTATTTATAAATTAGGGGAATAGGAATCGAAAATTACTGCAACAGACATTAACAAAATCTACTATAAATTTTAATAAAAGTACTTATTTAAATTGATTACATTATAGAAATTTATTTTTTATGATTATATATTTGTAAATGTAAATAGAATGAAGTTATACTTTTAAAAATATAGTGAGTACACTTATTTTAACAATCCATTAGAATAAATGATATTATAGATTAATAAAGTTATAGAAAATGAATTTATATATTTAGAAAATTATAATAACTGCAATTATAGAAAAGTAACCATTAGTGCAACTGAAATTAGAGATTATAAAAATTATAAGACTTGAGATTATATATTTTCAAAATTATAGTAACAGCAATTATAGAAAAGTAGCCATTAGTGCAATTGAAAATAGACATTACAAAAATTATAGGACTTGAAATTATAGATTTTGAAAATTATGGCAACTGCAATTATAGAAAACAATACGTTATAGGAATTAATATTATAGATTTAAAAAAATATATCAAACAAATTTATAGATTTTTAAAATTACAGGATCTAAATTTATAGAAAATGAATATTTATAGCAAGTAAAATTATAGCTTCTGAAATTATATATTTTATTTTAGAGCATTTGAGAGGATACCCAATGATATACGTAGTGATACAATTTTTACCTACTAAATTCGTTTAATTGTTGTCGATTTAGTTTCTTTTTGGAACCACTACATAGAATTTATCAGTTATCATCACACTTTTGTATTATTTAGATTTAGTCTGGCTTTACCCATTATTTTTTGCTTTTTGTTTTTTTTTATTTAGTTTTGTTGTACGCCGCCATCTTGTCCATTCATCAGCGTGCCAAAATGCCTCTGTTTTGTCTAGAACTTCAGATCTGTGTTCTGTTTATAGACATAACTGTGACGGGCCTGTTTGTATTGATTGGTATGTTTTTCGTTACACTTTGATTTTTTAACGTAATTAGGGGTCAGCGCACACCGACGAGACTAATTTAATAGTAGATAACAATTGAGACGTAACTTTTTTTTTTACTTACCTGAGGTCGAGCGGCTATCAGCGATTGCTCTTCGTCGGCACTCCATCGGTGTGCTCCGACCCTTAATTATTCTGATATGATTTGCAACTTTTCTGTATCCATAGACGTGTGCATCTCCAGTGCATGAGGTTTTAAACAAATAATTTTAATTTATATTATTAATATTTCATCAAAACATAGTAAATAATTTGCAGGGATAGGCGGTCATTGTGTATGGCCGATATTATGTGCTATTGATCCCTACATTGATACCAGATGATATTTTAGAAGCCATCAATTTTAGAATCACGCAGAATATAGATGACCCGTGCTAATACTGTACTACTACTAATACACTGTTAGCGATTATTATTTTATATATTTCCAGCGTATATTGGGCCATGTCGCTCCAAGTATGGGTAGCTGACGTTGTGTACGTGCATGTTCATCGCTCCGAGACCAGCGATGCTCTCATCCTGGTTGGACAAGATGGAGTACAAAGACCACCCATACATTTTCCAAAAGGTAATATCTATTGAAAATAATTTGGCCGTGTTGTCATGATAAACTGTAGATTTATAGCTGTGAGCGTTGGAGTAAGTAGGTATGCCGTATTCGGTGCAGTAAAAGTTGCCGTATGTTCCTCGTACGCTGTCGATATGGATTCATAGAGGTGGAGGAGGTTTCCCCGGGAAATAGATCCAAAAGTAAATAATCTTGTGACTGTAACTTGCCCCTCCCCCGCCCGCTTTGGCTGTATAAAAAGTAGTATATGTCCTTCTCTGACCACTACTATGCAAAAAATCATGTCGATCCCGTAAAAAACAAAAACAAATCTATACCACGGGAACCATACATTTTCCGGGATAAAAAGTAGCCTATGTTCTATTCCAGACTATAATCTATCTCTGTACCAAATTTCATCCAGATCCGTTCAGCCGTTCTGGCGTGATTGAGTAACATACATCCATACATCCATACAAATTTTCGCGTTTATAATATTAGTGGGATGGGATGTCATAAAATAGTAGTTATTCTAATTAGCCATTCTCATGTTCCAGTCGTATAATGATTTTAACTCTTCGTGATAAAAATCGACTGCAACCTTAGCTAAATATAAAAAAAAAAATTTAATTGTAGGTGGACATTTGCTTTCATTTCTGAGTCGTCTGGAGACCGGTCTGTTACCGCACGGTCAGCTAGACCCGCCGTTGTGGTCCCAACGAGGAACTGGAAAGGTAAGTCAACTTGTAGAGTATGTGATAGAGATAATAATTATTAGTAAGTACACCGATCTAGGTCTCAAAGTCAAGGTTTTGAAGTATTCAAAGGAAGAAAATTCGGTATTGTAGACTTGAGGTTAAATTGTCTCTATAATTCGCACATGTTGCGACAGAGATGACGCTTTACAAAACCGAAGCTAGCCGGTCTCTTCTAAAGTAGGTATAACGTGTATTACTTTCGGTCAGGAAATGTAAGTGCTTAATTTCTACCCTAACCGCTGTAGATTAGAAAACTCGATCTGTGAAGCATTTATAAACTTTCGTCACTCTCTGGGTAGCCAATGAGTTGCGAATTAATAAAAATATATTTGCAGGTTTTTGCTCGCTTCAAAGCGCGCCGTCTCCCGATGCCCAGCTTGACAGAATGCGTGGAAGGTGAAGAAGTGGAGTGGGAGGACGTGGCCGGAGACTACGTGTTTAGAATTGTCAACAATACGATAGCTGATAAAGAAGGTCAGAGTTCAGAAAACCGTTATCTTCATTTTGTTATAACAAAATCTAAAGCCTATTTATTCGTAACTCGTTTTACATACAATATTTATTTCCACAGCTATGAGGTTCTCACTTCTGGAACGTGTTTTGAGTTCTCCGCCAAGGACCCCCAGACGTCCACTTGCTTCTACCTCAACCACATCATCAGATTCGTCAACTATGTCTGTGGATTGGCCATCATCAGCTGGACTTAATGGCCATCATGTTGTTTCAAGCGTCCCTGTTCAACATCATCCACCCGAACAAGTAAGTTTTCCTTTTATGAAAAATTCGGCGAAGTGCGTGTCAGATACGCAACAATCTGGTGAGCTACTATGAAACTTCTTCTTCTAGTCTATTATTTTAATTTTATTACTTTGAAGTGGCGAACTAATGGCGTAAGTCCGTTTGTAGCTTTCATAAACTGCACATAATGCCCACATCGCACTTCCATTTTACTTTCAAGTTTTCTAATTTGTTTCAGTCTGCGTCTATAGAGTTGGTGTGCAGTACTATGAGAAGGCAGATTATATCGCGAGCATTCTACGGCTGGCTTGCATACTGTCGGCATCTGTCAACGGTCCGAACTCATTTGAGCGGTTTGGTACAGCCTACTATCATACCAAGAGGTAAATAAGTAAAACTTAATACACATATTGAGTGTAGAAGAAGTATTATCACCCTAGTAGGTCGATTCTGAACTTTCCAAATAAACATATCGCCAAGATAAATGGAGCCACGAATAGTATCGTGCCGCTTACTACCTTCAGCTCAATTTATCTTGGTCCGGTTGAGCTTTATCACAGTCGATATGTCTATTTCGCAAGATCAGCATTGGCGTGAAGGGTACTCAGCAGTCTGTAGAAGACAATTTGAGTCTTGATAATATCTATTGAGGCTATATTGTTGAGTCCATGTCCCTTGTATGTGAAATCCCACTTCAGTGGTTATGCAGATTTTAAATACCTAGCCGATTTAAAGGATCTTTCGAATAATATACCTCATTGACGACTGGTATTCGCTAGGAAGCCTCAATCAAATCATAGCATTTGTAATTTGAGATTGATTTAGATCTTCCATTGGGTAGCCTGGTCTGATGATGATAATGTTTTTTTAGAAGGCGCAGAAGGAGGTCTCACAGAAGACAGATGGCGATCAATGACTGACGAAAAAGGGGCAGTCACAGACAAGGAAGAAGTGTACCGACTTGTTTACTATGGAGGAGTTCAACATGATATTAGACGTGAAGTCTGGCCTTATTTGTTGGGGTACTACGAGTAAGTACGATTATAACTTGCAACTCGTTTGGGGCTTTTGCTATGTTCTTTATGTGGCTTCCGAAGCAAGTTTTAAGTTCAACGCTCTGACCATGCTGATTGCTACAGTATAAAGCATGCTACAGTCTGATGCTCACAATATCATGATTAATTCAAAAAAATTTTCTAATGATACTGTTCCGAATTACGTCAATGGACCTTACTTGCGCCACACTTTTTGTAACACATTTTGACTGTGTTTATCCTACACTTATACCAAACCCTAGTTTCTCCTACAAACTTAACCAAAAGTCCTCTACAGATTTGGATCAACAGCAGAGGAAAGATCGGAGCAGGACTCTACATGTAGGCGTCAGTACGAGACCACGATATCTGAGTGGTTGTGTGTAGAGGCGATAGTGAGACAACGGGACCGAGAGGCGACTGCAGCTTCTATCGCCAGGTTAACTGAAGCTTCTGGAAAATTGAAACCATCAGATGCCTCGCCAAGCGATGTGAGTTTGTGTGAAAACTATTACCTTCAATGAAATTTGAATGATGCTTTTTTGTTGTATCCAGTAAATCACATCGGTCACTTAGAAGTGAAAAAAAAAACAGGAAAAGTCTAATTATCTTTAGGTACATGGATAACTTATTAACAAATAAACTTTCAAAATATAATACTACTCGAGAAAAAATGCCAAATTGGAATGTAAATTGTATTTTCTTTCATTATTAAGTTTTTAGAAGTGTATAAAATTTACAATTTCAAGTGTATCTTGTGTATCTAAGAAATAAATGATCTTTTTATTACAAATTAATGTGTTACAGGTATTTGAAGACAATTGTAGTGTTATTTCCGACGATCCACCTGTCGTGTCTCCAGAACCGAGCGAGAACGAACAACGAAAGCCAGAAACAAAACCAGTATTGTCTCGTGCACCTAGCATAGACGAAGTGGAAAACATTGAACTTGACTCGGAAGATGGTAAAATCGACGAAGCTACAAACGATAACAAATTAAACGGAGAGACTGATAAAGAACAGGATAAGTCTGACTTAGACGATGATGTATACTTAACTAGTGTTGTAAATAATCCTGATATGCGTAGGGAAAGTATTGCAGAAATTAAAAGATTGGCTGAAGAAATTGTTCAGAAAGGGGATGGTAGAGGTCCGTTATGCAGTGTGGATAGCATTAATATGAATGGAGCTGATATGAGGTTGTCAATGGATGAAACCTCTCAGCCAAATCCTCATCAACAACACACAAGTGTAATAATTACAAACCCATCAGTTGATTTAGCAGCATCTGGATCTCCTGCTTCTGGGAATGGAACAGGTAAGAAATAAATATCCGACAAACCACAAAATACTGGAAGAGACCGCCTAATTAAGAGTAAAAAAAAAGTACACAGTATTGCTAAGAGTGTATTTATCTGTTTCTTTTAATTTTATTGTTGAACACTTTTCTAAGGGCCTTCATGCACAATAATCTTTAATAATATAATAAAAAAACTATGTACATTATCTGACAAAACGTACAAAGAGGCTTTCCATCCACACACCTCAACAGAGCTGGCCATTCGTTAGGTATTTCAGAAAATCTTTGTCTTCCGATGGGAACCCTGGGGCCGGCAACGGCTCCCAGGAGCTTTAAGGCAACCCGTGAAGATTTGATTTAATCTTTGAAAAATTCTCAATAATACTTAGTTAAAATTTTGAAAATATTTTTCAGAAAATGTTAGTCCAGCTAGAAGCCCTCTAGGAGTGGTTCGAGAAGAGAGCCATTCAGCCGGTGCCTCTTTTGACACGCTCGAGCCATCAGCTGACGTCAGAACACAAATGTTGGACAATAGATCCAATTGCGTATCGCCAGCCAGCTCTAATGGAGGAGTTTATTCCGTAAGACCCTATCTTTTTATTTGACTTTACGGCTCCTGAAACCGTAAGTCCCCAGGCCCTGATAAGTCTTCTGATTTAGCCGACTACATTTTTGAGGCTATGCATATGGAGTAGTCACTAGTCAGTTCTATTGAGGTATTTTGAGATCAGATAAGTAAGTCAGAATCGAAGTACCAATAAAATCAGGCCATATGTAAAGATCCTCAGAGTAAGTGGACATCGAAAATTTGCCACGTCAAAGAGCAGTCGCGGTAAATCATTGCGGTGCTTCCAGTGTGAATTATTTCGTTATACCAATTTTAGTCGTTGCATTAGTCTCGTCGCATTAGGGATTGGTGGTGACGGAGAGCATAATGGATTAACGGAAAATTTATTTCAGAACGAGTTGGTAGAGAGCTTTGCTTTGAATCTTCATCGTATTGAGAAGGACGTGCAACGTTGCGACAGGAACTATCCATTCTTTACAGATGAAAATTTAGACAAATTGAGGAATATCATGTGCACGTGAGTTGGCTTCTTTTTGTTCACATTATTTTACGGGGTTATGATATTTTTGCCCTGTCTTCATTCGTAATACCATCATCTTTTGCAGTAGAGGTTTATTACAACCATTTGCAATGTCAACAGTTCATGGTTGTTTTCACCCAATAGTAATCGAGTTTCGAAACCAGTTACGAAGCGGAAATTGATAACTATCAATAATAACTTAAATATAATATTACCATCGCTCAGTGGCGTCAAATATTATTTCTCTTCTATTACATTTTCCCGTTTGAAATAAAACAATTCCACTAATGTAATTTGATCCCACAAACGATGGTAGTGCGACAAGCTGCTCTGTAACAACTGTCAAGAACAGCAACTTGCTTCGCCTTTCAGATTTGTATGGGAGCATCTCGATACCGGCTACATGCAAGGGATGTGCGACTTGGCGGCTCCATTGCTCGTCATGATGAAAGACGAAGCACAAGCGCATGCGCTGTTTGCACGGTTGATGCGACGGGCTCACGATAACTTTCCATCTGGACAGGCTATGGATGCACATTTTGCTGATATGAGGTATATACAAGCTTTCCGCCCAGCCCGACATTTTATTTATTTATAGGATAGGATTTATACTAAATTAACATAATAAAGAGGTAAAGTGTGATTGAATGTGTATTTACAGGCTTCTGAACCGATTTTATATATTGATCGATGGAAATATTAAAAGTACACACAATCGCCGAGCATGTATGAAAGGTATGATGATTATAAAAGAAACAAAAGAGATATGTCAGGATCGTAACAAATGGCATTCGATTGTCTCTGCCTACCCCTCTTGGGATGAAAGGCGTGATGATAGATAGATAGATAGATACTGAACCGATTTAAAAAATTCTTACACCGCTATAATTATATGTAAAATTATATTAAAATGTTATTTATTTTATAATACTTAGGATTTATTTATAATATTTTAGGATCTAGCCAATGTCTAAAATTCCTTATCGGAATATAATTTTGATAGTTTGCTTTGGATAATAATATTATTATCTTTGAGATAGATAACAGCGGTTAAATAGCGTACCGTTTGTATTTCGATTTTAAAGTGATCGGATCACTTTCAAAAAATATTAATACACAATTATTATTTGTAGGTCATTGATCCAGATCTTGGACTGTGAGTTGTATGAGCTGATGCATGCACACGGAGATTACACTCATTTCTACTTCTGTTACCGTTGGTTCCTGCTGGACTTCAAGAGGGAACTACTCTATCAGGACGTGAGTATATTATTTTAAATTACCAAAGGGGCGATGAATATGAAGGAGGTGAAATCGTCAGGATCGTAGCATATGTCATTCGATTGTCTCTGCTTACCCTTGTCGAATAAAAGGTGTAATGATACCTCTAATTTGACACAGTAAAAAAAATTCAATGAAATGTGATGAAACAGCGACTGCTCTCCGCCGCCACTCTGTCAGTATGCGTTGACCCTAAGTATATTATACTGCATACATAAAATCAGGGGGATAACTCATGACATAAATAATAATTTAAATCCTAAAATCTAAAATCATTTCGTTGCGATATGGCGACAGTTAGTCTAGGAAAATAAGCGGTTAGTTGTATGAAGACCCATGCATTAAATCCTCAGTCAATGAAACTTTGCTGGGTTGTACTAAAGTATGAGTCAATACTTATTTTAAATAATATTAAAAATAATAATCCGAAGTTAGGTATTTATACCTAAAAGTACAAATAGCTTAATATATTGGACAGAGTAATTCCTCAGTCCAAAATTATTTTAACATATTATTTATTTACAACATTGTAATGATCCTTGGTAAAATCCAAAACTTTGTTCAAACAGAACTATTACTTTTTAGAGATAATTCCTTTTTTTGTCCGTCATTTCGATGCAAAAATTGCTCAGCTAAGTTTTTATTCACATGTATCTGTATAATGTAATTTGGCGTAATGGGTATTAAAATCCAAAAAAATATGCTTACCAAAATCAATATATCTTACTTCAATTGAAAGTTATTAAGAATTCAGTATGGAAAATTCCTCAGACCAATTTTCTTTTTTTAATTATCATGAGAAGTCAACTTAGACTTAAAAACAAAATATCCAAAAAAAAATCATACATAACATCGAAAACCTCATCATAGAATCATATATTATGGGCCTTTTACAACGGCAAGCGGGCGCGGAGTTTGGTTTGCGTCAAATTCGAGAAACGGGTGTCGGCTTTTGAACACAGATCAAGGGGCGCTTGTGTGTGTGTATTTACTAAAATAAAAATAGAAATTACTTACTACTATTACTGTTTATTAAATGACATATTTTTTAGCGAATTTATAACATTGATTGTTACAACATGCATTACCTAGACTGTTTCAAACTATAGATAGTAACTGATTATAAACAATAGGTATTACCCTCAGTTTATATAGTATATCATTGGGTATTACATATTGAAATAAAGTAGGTAGTAACTGATTATAAACAATAGGTACATACCTACTATTGAAATAAAGTAGGTAGTAACCGATTATAAACAATAGGTATTATTGAAATAAAGTTGGTAGTAACTGAAAATAAACAATAGTAGTAGCAAGAAAATAACAAATTGGTCAATTTCTTTACAAATAAAACGGCCTTAAATTTTTCAAACTCATTTACTACGACGTCTACGACATAATAATTCCGAAGTTTGTGTATAAGCATAGATTTAATAATAATTACTACGTAATAGATGTCGCACTGCTTTGATCTTGAACAAAACCGACAATATATTTACCTGCAAAAATGTTGGTGACGGAATTTAGTAAATGCTACCGCTATATTTAACTCTACGCACAAAGCATAGAGCTCATATTACTACGCGCCATAAGCGGACCGCCTCAGGACACGTGCACTGGTGTGCAGTCAACAAACGCACAGGGTTAAGGCGGAAATATATTTACGTGTCGTGGCGTGTCGTGATGCTTACTGTCGTGACGGTGAGTGTGCACACTTACGTGTCGTCTCGTGGCGTGCTCTGGCGTTATTTCTGAACGGTACTTAACGAACCTTCGCAGCGTTAAAACATACATGATGTTTTCTTCTGATTCGGATAGTGATTTTGATGAAGACCTTCAATTTCTCTTAGCAATGAAACTTCTTGAGGGCAAAAAAATAAAAGAAGATACTGGGTTCACCCTATAAACAGAGGGAGACAAGACAAAGGTGAATTTTATCGTCTTGTTAAAGAATTAGAGAGTGATGAAGAGAAATTTCATCAGTACTTTAGAATTAACAAAGCACAATATGAGGAAGTTCATTCTAGAGCTGGGTCGTTTCGTATTTTACGTGAAACGGAACGTAACCCGTTTTATAAATCGACAAACTGCTTCGAAAAGCAGTGCTAAAAGAAACGGTTTTTTATTCCTAAGGCATAAATCGTACATACTATATTTATTCATTCAAAAAACCCGTTGATTGATACAGCGTTATGATTCATTTTAAAAGAACAGCAAACCAGTTTCTTTTTCAAAACCGCCTCGGAAATCTTTTTGGTAGAATTTTTATGGTTAGCATACATAGGACCCCCCCCCCCCGCTACTCTTTTATTTTGACCAGAATGAGGAAACTTGGAACAATAAATTATTTTAGCTATTTATTGTTTGCATAGAAACTACTGTCATCAAAAGGAATGCATGGCCCGAGAATGTCCAACACTAGAACTGCTGGGTCGGCCATTATGCTGTTGGACACACTCGGGCCGTGCATTCCTTCCCTGGCTGGCCCTGTATGGATTCGTCGGTTTGGCCTTTGAGTCGAAACGAAAGATGTCGCGGTTCTAAATATTATAACACGGAACCCCAAAGTATGTGTTATGCGTGCATGTATCTAATCTATACTAATATTATAAAGAGGTACAGTATATAAGATTTGATGTAGGGGTAACCTCTGAAACTACAGAATCGATTTAAAAAAATATTTGGTTGTACCGTACAACACCAGAAGAAAAATCAACTGATATTTCTTCTGGCATAAAAGCGTTCGCTCGTTACATGGCAAAAATCTGTTTCTTGAAACGGTTAGTCAAAAAAACGACCAGCTCTAGTTCATTCGCTGATTGAAAGAGACATAAAAAAGTACATTTAATTACACTTTTTTTTTACAATTACATTAATTTACACTTTGAATCATATATAACTTTTCGTTGACTTACAAGTTCAATAAGATCGTCAGTCATTTTGCTGCAAATATAATAATTAAAAAGTGTCCGCTAGATGTTCGCGCCACGAGCCACGCGCCGTTATAGAAACATTTTTTTCGTGTCGCGTCATAACCCCCACCACCGCTCTGGCGCAATCCGTGGCGAGCGGTCGGCGCCACGACAGAACGTGTTGCGACACGACACGACATGCAAATATGTCACTAACCATATTAAATGTATGAAACCGATATGCTTATGGCGCGTCACGACACGCCACGACACGTAAATATGTTTCCGCCTTTATCTACAATACGAGGGGCGTTCAATAAGTTCTTGGTATAGGTATGAAAACAAAGTTATGCAGATGTATAGTTTTGATTACTTCTGGACTATAAGGTGGGTGGTCCATGGTGTCTAACCCACAGTCGCGCGCAGTAGTCTTAGCAATGTGAGCAGTATGGACAGAAGCATTATCATGCAGAAGCAGCACGCCTTTAGCCAATTTCCCCCTCCTTCTTTCTTTAATGGCTGCTCTTAATTGCCATAGAATTTTAGCATAGTATGTTCCCGTGATATTGACACCTTTATCCTTGTAGTCTATTAACAATACACCCTGCTAATCCCAAAATATGGTGGCCATGACCTTTCCAGCCGAAGAAACGATCTTGAATTTCTTGGGACGTGCTGATCCTCTAATATGCCACTGCTTCGACTCTTGCCTGCTCTCAGGGTCATAATGGTGAACCCACGTTTGATCTCCAGTAACAATTCTTTCGATCACTGCGTCTGGATTGTTTCCACACAGCTTCAAAAATTGTGAACAGCATTCCACGCGCGAACACATCTCGCGGTCTCCTTTGACATGTGAAGTTGGTCATGAATTATATTATATACGGTACCAGTAGAAAGGCCAAGAGTCTCAGCTATAGATTTAATTTTCACTCGACTGTCATCCAATATAATTCAATATAAATCAATTTCCTCTTTAATGCATTTTTGGCTTTTACCTTGTTTGGTTAAGAATTTAATAACAGCACGATGCTCTAGTTTAACTAAAAAAGTAAAATTGCTCATGTTGGTAGCGTTTATGTTCAACATTAACAGAAAAACAAATGTAAGTGATGTAGGTAGAGTTTGTGTATAAGTCTTTGTAGACAGCTAAATAATATACCTATATTATAAAATTACAACAAATTGGTCAATTTAAGGTCGTTTTATTTGTAAAGCAATTGACCAATTTGTTATAATTTTATAATATAAGTTATTTAGGTCTCTACAAAGACTGATATACAAACTCTACCTACATACTTCGAAATTTTTATGTCGTATTATAGTAAATGAGTATGATATATTCAAGGCCGTTTTATTTGTAAATCAACTGACCAATTTTATAAAATAAGTTATTTAGGTGTCTACAAAGACTATTGAATGATATTGAAGAGTGATGAGATCTTAAATAACATTATATAATATTGATATTATAGGTTAATATTTAATATTAATAAACTTACAGTAATGTAATATTCTATATAATTAATACTAATAATAAATAATATACCTATATTATAAAATTATAACAAATTGGTCAATTTAAGGCCGTTTTATTTGTAAAGCAATTGACCAATTTGTTATAATTTTATAATATAAGTTATTTAAGTCTCTACAAAGACTGATACACAAATTCTACAAACTTCGGATTTATTACCTATGTCGTAGTAAATGAGTTTGAATAATTTAAGGCCGTTTTATTTGTAAAGCAATTGACCAATTTGTTATAAATTTATAATATAATGTTATTTAGGTGTATACAAAGACTGATACACAAACTCCACAAACTTCGGATTTATTATGTCGTAGTAAATGAGTATGAAAAATTAAAGGCCGTTTTATTTGTAAAGCAATTGACCAATTTGTTATAATTTTAATATAAGGATTTGTTTTATTTAGTTAATATTTGTTGTTATACGTTGATATTTCAAAGTTTAATATTTTTATCTAGAATCTGTGGCTCGAAAACGTAAAAGTCTGTCTATGACAATGTGCACTGGGCGAATTTGTTATAAAATTCGTTTATATGCTGTAAATTGTACAACAAACATGATTCTGGAGAAATAAAGTTATGAGTAAAAGTTCTAATACCTAAATTATACCTAACGCACTGGTCCGATTTGTTATAATTTATGATTTCAAGCATCAATAAATGGTACGTAACTAAGAAAATAATAAACTTTTTTAAGATTAAGTACCTACTATATCACTTTATGACCAAATATTCCGTTCCAGTATTGGACTGTCTCTTTGTCTGTGAGACTTCTGTCACCCATTTATACTCGTAATATCACCGTTTTCTTTACTATAGAACACTATGATAGTGACGAGTGTTGGACGAGCGTCGGTGCATGCGTGCATGCGTGCACGCATGAGTCCGCACGATAGGGCACGACACGTCACCGAATTACCTACCTCCCCCAGCGTTGTCCGTGTCCTCACACCCCGCGACACTCAGGCGTAGGTACGAGATTCGCTCGCACCTCGTTTGAGCAGAATTTAAAATATTTATTTACGAAATGTTTTTAGTTTTAGTTAGCGCTTGATATTTTTTTGGATATTCTTATAGTTGAAAGGAAATAAATTTGTATGATTATATCAATAAATATAACGGACAGAGAATTTTTCCACTGCGAATAAAAAGGTATTTTAAAAAACAAATAGTTAGACTGTATATTTATTTTAGATTTTAATGTTATAAGTATAAAACGACACTATAATGTTATTCCAGTGAAAAAACTTGACTGAGCAATTTTAGGGTGAAAGTTATATTAAAAAAACTGTTTTTTTCAAAATTTTGTTGTTTCTGGTAGGATTTTTTTTGGATATTTTACATAATTGTTTTTATACTTTATATGGATATTTTTGGTGAAGAAAGTTTAAACTGAGCATTTTTCCGAACGAAGATATCAACGACATAAGAATTTAGGTAAAAATACCTAACTTCCGTTATTTTTTTTTTTTGGATATTTATAAAATACGTTTAATTCATGATACTTTATCATACTGTAAAGTTTCATTGACTGAGGATTTAGTGCGGGGGTCAACTGCTTCCTTTCCTAGACTAAGTAGCGAGAATATTATTAAAATTTAATTCTGTTTAATTAAATAAGTTGTCTCATATGCTAAGTACTCGATTTTAATAAAATTGTCAGCCATTGCAACGAAATTAAATTCAGGATTTTAGGATTTGAAATTGAAGTCAAGAGGCTACCAGATAAGATTTCTATTTATATTTTCATTTTATTGAAGGTTTTCTGCGCATGGGAGTTGATTTGGGCAGCTCGTCACATCTCTTCAGAGCACATGGTGCTGTTTATAGCACTAGCACTATTGGAAACTTATAGAGACGTTATACTAGCTAATTCCATGGATTTCACAGATATTATTAAATTCTTCAATGGTAAGTCCTCAACTCTATCTATCAGAGATCCCTACAAACTACAAAGGCTCTGATGAAACATATCTTAACTCATTAATCTACCTACGGCATTCTATTGTTGGACATTTTCGAGCCGGGCTTGTGGTGTGGACTTGTCGTTTTTGGCCATTGAGTTGAAACGAAATATCGGTCGTAAATATGCTAACACCACAGGTAGGTATTGAAAAATATTGTTTTTTTTTTATATATTTACTGTCATTTCCAATATGATAGATAGGTAACTATTTTTGAAATTGTTTAAAATAGCAGATGAGTAGCATAGCAAAATTAAAAAAGCAAGCAACAACAACTCGTATAGAAAAAAAATGTAATTTATGTTTTTTATAACATTTTACAAAAAAAAAGTTATGGTGTTGACACCTTTTGAGTAATTATATCACGCGTATTGGCTTTTCATAAGAAGTGCGACGCCTGCTTTTCGTGCTCCCTAAAGCACGAGAAGTCCATTATAGCTGACGAAGCTTTGTTTGGTTTCAAGTTATATTTTAATTATCATACTTATTTCAGAAATGGCAGAACGTCACGACGCGGCGGCGGTTTTGAGTTTGGCACGTGAATTAGTTCTGCAAGTACAAACACTTATTGAAAATAAATAAGGCGAACATTTTTATTATGATCTTTATTATGTTATGACGTCTGAAACTTTTATAAATTCTAAAATATTTGTTAAATTGAAAAATATTAAAAAATAAAAGTACAGTCACATGCGAAATTGCTAAACTTAGGACCTGTTTCAAAATGATATCCAACACAAAAAAGTTAACCATTTAATAATACTGTACGACGTTTGTGAAACGAAGTTAATTTGACAGTTTAGTAGTAGTTAGCCTTGTGAAACCTTATTATGAAATAGTACTAAATTGAAGATCAGTAAAATAATTGTTTTGTTTCGATCATAAATATGTCCTAGTTTAAGATTTATTCCTTGTTACAAACATAATATTAATTTTATTAATCTAGCCTTGAAATCTTGCATTATTGTACAAAATTAAATACTTCATCTGATTGGATGATGATCATTGGATCCAACTATGTCTCACAATTATGTAGAGATCTCTTAGTAACATAATTATATATTTTATGACCCCCTTATATTAATTAAGTGAATTATTTAAGCCAAATATTACGTGCAACTGGGCAAAGCCTGTGAAAAACCTTTATTTACAAATTTCCTTACATTAGAAATGTTATACTTAAATCATAGAATGATTTTATGCAGCGCTAACAAAAATATATTTTGGTTGGTCGGTTTGTATATAAATATTTATTTAAAAATGTTATACAATTAAATATTTTTATTCGGTTATTATTATTTAGTAAAGGGCCTGGCGATTTGATAGTTGGCCTCAAAAAATTTGAGCGACCAAATGAGGAGAACATGGCGACTACTTGTGCTGGTACCCTGGGATTGGTTAAAAGATTTCCGGATTTCCCGGAGTTGGGCAGCTGTAAAGGTTTAAAAAAATCAATATGGTTTAGAAAATATTTGAAAGCAACATTTCAAAACAATGCTTATTTTTAATATTGTTAACAAATTTTCATGCCCTGTAACACGGTTTCTTCTGCTATAAAACTATTCAAAGGGTCTAATTAGAGAGTCAAAAATTTACACACTTTTTAAAAATCTGTTTAGTGTTGTAAATAAGTATACAATTATATAAAGTCAATTTCACTTTTCAAAACCATAGGAAAATTGTAGTTTAAAAAATAATTCATTGTTATATTCCATTTAACATTATTACATTTTATAGACAGATAAAATTATTATAAAATTAATTAAATTATAAATATTCCTATCAAACAGATACAATCTGTCCTAGATTTTCTATCTTCCTACCTTCATATCATTTAATGATTTTTACGCACCCGTGTGCCTTTGTATAAAATTATCCATATTCTTCTATCAGATAAAATTCTACATTATGACACACTGTGTGCTACTTTTGCCATTTGTTACAAGGAAATTCTGATAATTTAAAAATATTTTCTTCTTTACTGGCTCTATGTATTATTATTATATTGCACTACTCAAATAGTGGTCGGTACTAGGTACTAAATAACATTAAAATATTCACCAAAATATATTGTATAGCTTAGATTTTTAAGTACAAAAATGTCATTTATTCTTGTATTGCTTTTAAGTGTTGAATTTATATTATCAATGTTGTAGGTATCTTTTAAATTAGTCAAATGTATATTTATATAAATAATATTTTACTTGTCCTGAAAATTATTTACTAATTGGATATAATTTTATATATATTTAGATTAAATTATAAATGTAGTAATTGGAATTGATAAAGAAAACTAAGGTTACTTAAACCTTAAATAAAAAAAAAGTAAATAAAATATTTTTATGCTATTATATTGGGACCTATTATGTATTTGTGTGTATTATAAAATTATTACAATCTAAAAGAAACATAAAACTTTAAAGTATCACGGTAAAAAATATCAAAGGAAAAATAAATATCTAAAGTATACAAAACTTAAAAACTGGTTGCATATCTAAAGAATATGTTTTTTCATTATTTCATGTTAATTAAAAAATAAATAATATTATTATGTGTTGTTTTAGGCCTAAAATATTTATATAGCTCTAAGTATAAATTGCATGTATTTTATAATATATTTTATTATTATTGTCTATGTATATTTAATCTAAAGTGTTTTAAACGCTTAATAAACGTGTCAAAGTGAAGAAAAATATTAAAAATTTTATTATATTATGTATGTTAATTATGTAAGAATAAATATCGAACGTATGATGTTATGAACAAAAATTAAATTACTTACATGTTATTTTATTACCTATAGATAAAATAGATAGAGTTTCATACGATTATTTTATACGTGTCAAAATTACATCTAAAATGTAATTTATTTAGTAATTGCTCATTTTGCAAATCTTAAATATTGAATTCGACTGTACATTATTTAATATAAATTTTATTTCGCACAAATATGAATGACTTAAATAGTTACCAAGTATTTTTTAATACTATCGGTTTTTTATTGTATTAAAAAAAAAAACTTTATTTACTCCGTACAACTACACTATTGTGTAAGTTAATGTATGGTAGAGTATGTGTGGAAAGGGAGTCTTAGGAAATGAGTTTATTTTTATGTTAAAATCATTATGTACCTCGTCGCTTTGTTTAATTCATTCAGAATCTCTTTTTAAACAAAGACAATGTTATAGTTCACTTATCAGCCATGAAGATTTTTTTCCGCACTAATTACATAAATATGCGTCGAAAGAGAAAGAGTGGCCAAAATAAAATATATATCCCAATTTTATTTTATTACAATATTTTTTATTACAATAAAATTAAATTAAAAAAATATATAAATTCAAATTATTAAATAATATATTAAAGTATAAAAATATCTAGGTATAGGTACTTAATATTACTAAAAATACCTCTATTTTAGAAGTGGAAATATTAAATACTAGCGGACTCGGCAGACGTTGTCCTGCCCAAACGTTGGCTTGCCTGCACTACTCCTACCCCTACCCTACCCCTACCCTACCCTACCCATACCCCTACCCCTACCCTACCCCTACCCCTACCCCTACCCCTACCCCTACCCTACCCCTACCCTACCCTACCCCTACACCTACCCCTACCCCTACCCCTACCCCTACTCCTACCCCTACTCCTACCCCTACTCCTACCCCTACCCTACCCCTACCCTACCCCTACCCTACCCTACCCCTACTCCTACCTCTACTCCTACCCCTACTCCTAGGCAAAATTAAGTTTCGCGAAGCCGACCAAATTGAAAATCAGTACTACTAATGATCTATTAAATTACTTAAATTACATTTTGTGACTATTCAATTTTGTCGCGTTCGCGATATTATCACTTTTGTTGAGTGTCGGAACGCGACATTAAATTCTCCAACACGCACGCGAATTTTAAATTTGTGCGGTGACATTAGGAACACATCTACATTGCATAGACAACAGTGAGTGCTTTTAATTTAAAATGAACTTTATTGAATAGCAATAAGGTTCAAATTGACTCTGTTATTATGGGAAAAAGAAAAGGGCTGTTTTTAGGGGTTTTTCGGCAATTATTCGAATTGTCTCACCTTTAAAACCTTCCCTGGATATCTAGGAATATTTTAAGACTAAAATCAGCCAAATCGGTTCAGCCGTTTTCATGTTATGTCGTGACAACGGAAAACGGGTTTCATTTTTATATATATAGATTATAGGCTAGTTTCCTTTCGAGTCCATCTTATATTTTCTTGTATGAACTATGCTATTATTTATTATCACAAATAGTAAATTAATATTTTTGTGAAAAATTATCTGTCATTAAAATGTGTCTCCATTTTGTGCTGGTTTTTTTAACCCTGATTCCTATATCTTACAATTTTAATCACAAATTAATAAATTGTAATCTGATCAAAATTAATACCAAAAATAACTGTTTTTACAATTTTTGTCTATCTGTCTGTTTAAATGTTTATTCAAAATAGACTCCGAAACGGCTAAATTAATTTGTTAAAACTTTAATTATGTATTTGATTTAGTTAATAATAATTTAGTTTCTACTGGTAATTCAGGGACATTCACAAGATCCTTAACTGACGCCGGAATAGGTGAGTAATTCTGCCATTTTTTTATTTCATCATATAACATTTTTCCGGGACACTCTGTATTTCTCACTTGTCTGTGCCCAAGTAACTTGTAGTTTTCGTTTAAGAATCCGTTCTGAGTGGCAATAAGAATTAGAGATTTTGCAGTTTCAAATTGCTTCAAGGGTGGAAGAGTATCTGAAAATGAATAAAGCTTTTAAGAATGCCTTACTATGCTTTACTAGCCTAGGACTCTCGTTAACTAAACTAGGTACCTACTTATCAAAAGTTTAGAATAGCTGCAAAAAAATAATTTGATAATACCATACCTGACCAATCCCCAATCAAACAAATACCAACACTAACAGCATTAAAGTTCTTGGCATGAGCTCCCATATTTCTCCATCCTCTCCCTTCATAAACTACGCCGTCGCCTCCCACAGCAAAGCTGAAAAAATGCTTTGTTCAATACTAGCTTCCGCCCTAGCTTCATTCGTGGTAAACCACAGCAACCACCTAAGGGTCATAGAGATCTGTTCAGCCGTTTCGAAGCATATTCTGGACAAATAAGGAAACATCTGTCATCACGCCTTTTATCCCAAGAGGGGTGGGCATAGACAATCGAATGCCATTTGCTACGGTCCTGACATACCTCTTTCGCTTCTTTTATATTCATCATACTGTTCATACCATGCTCCGCGATTGTGTGTACTTTTAATATTGTCATCGATCAATACCTTTTTATATGTTCAATAAAAGTACACCTAGGTCGTCCTCTGCCAGCATTTCCTTTCACTTCAGCCATATAAACCTTTTTAGTCAATCTTTCATCCTTCATTCTTTCAACGTGTAGGTACAAGCCAGCGTAAACTACTTTTCATCATTTTATGTCACTTTTATTACACTATGTTTGTTTATGTAAATGTATGAATCTGTACAATGCAGTCCACCCAGACTTGTTCTAAATGCAACACTTGGATGTTAATAGTACTGAATCATTCAGTTTAATGACAAATTTTAATTAGCGCAATTAGGTACCTAATAATTGATAAAATCTCACTACTTTGTACAGGCTACATCATTTTGTTATATCTCAGACGGAATAGACAGAATACGCCGTTAATGGTAGGTGTTAATTTTTTGCCGACTTGATTCAATACTGTTAATGCTTCAGCTCCTTAACATGATAAATCCATGTTAAATACTCGTCAATCTACCTATTGTGAAAAAGTAGTTTTATAATTTGTAGTGATTATGATTTGATCTGCTGTGTCTACCCCTCTGAAATTGGGTCGGAATCATACGTACTTGTATCCAATGTCCCACCAACCGAGTTTATCCATATGATAGTCCTGCATAGTTCTCATGGCTTTAATACAAGATGAAACGTTTTCACAAGCGCCAGGTAAATAGGAATGATGTATGACTACATATTGGATTGGGTGGGACAATTTAGTGACGTTTTGCGGTTTTCTGGCGCCCCACATGAGGCGAGGCGTGAATGCAAATGGATATTCTTGTGTTGCTTCGTCTTGAGATTCATTTGTATCTGAAATATTATCATAAAATTAACGAAAATCTACAGGGGATAGACAAAAGTTAGGGGTTAATGTCATAAATAGACAGACTGACGCAATGAGGACGTCATGCTACTCTGTAGACTCTAACATTTTTAACCGTGCGATGTCAAGGCAGGTCGCTAGTAGAGTAGGTTATACGAAGACGACATATCTAAATTATCTAATTAGGCAATCTTGCTTTTTGAATTTATATTTATTATAACTCTACAAGGTTTTTATTGATACTAGCTTGTGGAGACTATATTAACTTGGAGTTACTGGGAATGACTCTGATTCCCTGGGAGCGAGGTCGGGCCCTTGTATGGGATGCTACGTGCGTGGACACATTAGCCCCGTCTCATCTCAGGGAAACAGCAATCAAAGCGGGAGCTGCGGCGGAAATTGCAGAGTCTAACAAACGGCGCAAATATAGTTCAATTATTGAAAACTACAAATTTGTGCCGTTTGGTGTAGAAACTCTAGGTCCGTGGGGTTCAAATGCCAAAAATTTTATTAAAGATGTATCCTCTCGACTGATCATCTCTTCTGGTGACAAGAGGGCTGGCTCCTTCCTCGCTGAACGAATGAGCATCGCGATTCAGCGGGGAAATGAAGCCAGTATTCTTGCCACTATTCCACGCGGACCTGGTTTATTTAGTTATTTTTAAGCTTTTGATTTAAGATTCAAATTTAATTTAATAAAAAAAACACTTAAAAAAAACTTTGAGTTCATACAAAAATCCCAAAGGCCTCATTATAAGGAAGGATGTTTAATAGGGAGAAAACTTGAACCCTAGGGAAGGACATGCTACTTTTTTAGGATTCCGTACCCAAAGGGTGCCACGGAAATCCTATTACTAAGGCTCCGCTGATCTGTGCTACGCTGTCTGTCTGTCGCGTAACACGTAATAGCTAGAGACTTGACATTTCACATAGTGTGCATTACTATGACCGCTACAACAATAAATAATAAATATAAAATAAGTAAAAAAGTAAAGGGGGGGGTCCTCTTATTCTTCTTCTTTTGATATATGGCACCAGTGCTGCCTTTCGTCGCAATTCTGCCAGTCTCCAGTGTTTAATCTTGTGCAATAGTAAGCCGATAAATCGGTAGCTAAGATTATCCCGCCGACTGTGATATGTCCTATTAATCACTGACTAATCACAACCATCACAGCGCGGCCGGGATTAAACCGGATTCCACATCACGCCATGACGAAAAATGGAAACACATACAAACGTCTAACAAAAACCTGCCAATGGCGTATAATAAGAAGGTACATAAACTCAGTCCACTAGCTACTAAAATATAGGTAGTTTTAGTAATAAAAAATTACAATACTTACTGGTATTAGTAGGAATAGTAGATGCCATATTTATTAAAGTCACGAATATAAAGAATGTCCAGCTTGAATACAACATTTTTTTTATAAATATTTTTTTAACTAAAATTGAATCAATAGACAAAAATTCTTTATAAAAATTTAACTTCTCTGATGCTATAACAATGAGTTCAATTGCTTCTTGTATTTAAGAATAGGGTAACCATCTTTTAGGAAAAAAATAATTAATCAACCTCAAAATAACAACATAAAGGCACACGAATTAAGTCTGTCTGTCTGTTTGTTATGGTCTATCTATATACTGTAGAACAAAAAGGATAGACTTATTCTTCCAATAAAAAAAAGAAGATTTTATGAAGTCATCCAACTAATATTATTAACGCGAAAGTTTGATGTATGTATGTTTGTTACTAAATCACGTCAGAACGGCTGAACGGATCTGTATGAAATTTGGCACAGAGATAGATTATAGTCTGGAATAACACATAAGGAAAAATGTATGGTTCTCGTGGGATAGATTTGTTTTTCTTTTTCACGGGATCGACATGATTTTTTGCATAGTAGTAGTTTAGGGGTCAGAGAATGACATGTATCTACTACTATTTATACCGCGAAAGTGGGCGGGGGAGGGATTATTTATTTTTGGATCTATTTCCACGCCGGTAAAACCGCGGACAGCGACCTCGAGAGGGTGTTTTATTTATAAGTAGTTTTCAAATGTACCTAAGTATTAGAGAAACTCAAGACACGACAAAATATGTAGAGATTTTGTAAACTTTTTACAAAAAAGAAACAAATATATACCAAACGCACACAGAATTTAAATGAATTTATAAATCAAATACGATGTAACTTAGTTTACATAGGTACACGAATAACTAAGTATACATGTAAAATTCAAAATATATATATGTTTATGTAAGGTGAATCCCCAAGTATTTAATTGTAGTGACACCATACAACTTCGTATTTTAGGAAAACAAGAATAATTTATTTTTTAAATCACCTGCCTGAATCGGGAATTGAACTCGCCAAATGTGAAAAAAACACACATTTATATTATGATAACCGTCGAAAGGATTATTTTTAAAATTAATTATTTTAAATAAAATGTTAAATTTCATGATCTTCCTTTCATTTAACCTTTCGACGGTTATCATAAAATACATGTTTTATTTTCGATTCCCGATTCAGGCAGGCGATTTATAAAAAAACAGTGAATGCAGTTCTACTTATTATTAAAAATAAAATGATGTCTTCTTTCAGTAAAATATCCTATCTTCAATATTTAATATATATTTATATATATACTAGTATGCTGAAAGGCAAACTATATATTGTTTAATTTGTATAGAATCATTAGGTAAATATTATCATTGTAGACTCAAATTCGGAAGTAAGGTAAGGCTTGCATGGGGACATAGGTCCAAGACGTAGAGGACCTTGTGTTGTGGCTAGCACGCGTCCGGATGCATCAGAGACTGGACACGTCAGGTAGCTGAACTATTGCAGAGATAAAATTGAATTAAAATTGGGCAATTTTTTTGAGATTATTATAATTATTATTTTTATTTACCAACTGATCGGATTTTAGTCCTGTTAGAGATGTACAAGTCCGACTTTTTAACCTGGATATGTGTCCGACAGGATACCTAGATGCCTAATTTGTTGTGAACTTGACTGACACATTACCGTGTGTCTAGAATTTCTAGATCGTCGATGTGTAATTTTGCGTGCACTGCGTCACTGTTGTGGTGATATGAAAACTATATTTCTTCTAAATAATTCGAAAATATACCTACTTAAATTATTTGTCTCTCGTTCACCTGCCATTATGTCATTATTTGTATGAGCAAGAGCGAGAATAGGTTCAATTTCAATGACATTTTTTTTAAATCGGTATCTTTATTGCATAATATAGCGTGTCTGTTGCTATCAAAATTAAATTACTTTAATTGGCTCTCAGTTATATAAAAGAAGTGTCACCCGATGCGTCAATCCATTGAAAACACGAGTAGGCTAATTGGTCAAATTATTTATTGTTTCACAGCACACTGTTTTACTATTATTAAAGTTTATAGCCGATTTAAATGGATACCAATAAAAAACTGTAAAAAAACCTAGGGTAAGGTTGCTATCATTGGACCAGCGCTTTGATTGAACCGCGTTAGTATTAACAAAACTAAACGCGCTAAAAACGGTTGAATACCACGCGGGGCACGAGGGACGTGTACCCTGTCCCCCCTGCTTCACCTAGTGTCGCCGGGAACGTCGTTGAGGAATGACGTGTGTCGCAGTGTCTGTGCCGCTCCCGATCTTATAATTACGTGTTACTCTACTTCAAGTAAGTACAATTCCTTTAGATATTATTGAGTATGTTTTTGTGTGCGTATACTATATTTATCAATACTGGGATGGGTTGTAATATAATTTCATTATGTCATCAAGTTTTTTTATAATTAATTTTTTTGTTCCAATATGTCGAGTTGCTATCATTGAACCACCTCGGGTCTTTATCATTGGACTGGTCCAATGATAGCAACAACCTACATAGTTAAATATTTCTTTTTCATTTCTAGAATGGCGAAAAGAGGACGATACTATACCTGGAATAAACCAAGTAAGTATTTCAATGGCTATGGAAACATATAGAAAAAAAGAAGCTAAACGAGGGAGACTTGGTCTTCCGCTGGGTACCCTGGAACCGTAACACGGTTTCGGGAGCTGTAAGGCAACCCGTGAAGAAAGAAGAAAGAAAGAAGCTGGCCTCAACGAAATTTCCAGAATGTATGGAGTACCGAAGGCGACACTCAAGCGCCGGCTTGATGGTGGCAACAAAAAATTAAAAGAAGCGGTTAAAATCCCAGGATCAGGAGGAGCTTGAAAACAATATCTTGCAATTGGAGAGCAGTTTGTTTGGAATAACATCTTACGACGTTCGACGTTTGGCCTTCGAACTGGCTGATCGCAACAATATTAAAACAAATTTTATTATTATTTGTAACTTTTGTATGTTTCTTGAAAATTTTTTGTTTTATTTTGTTACTAGGTGCTATGATTGGACCAGATATTGAAATTTCTTTGGTCCAATAATGGCAACTCAGTGGTCCGATGAAGGCAATGGTGGTCCATTAAAAGCAACGACCAAAGTGTTTGTTTTTCTCATTTAAGTTTTAAAGCATTAGTTTGATTATTTTGTACACTTCAGGTATTGAAGATTTAATAAAAACTTTTGAATATATTAAATTTGTTTGATTCTATCACATAAAATTTTTTAATTATACAATTTCAAAGTTATGTGGTCCAAACATAGCAACATTACCCTATAAGTAGAAGCGAAATAGAGACTTTGCTTTAATTTTGACGTTATAATTTTCATTGAAAGTACCAATGTACCTCAACAGAACTGGCTACTCGTTAGGTATAGCCTCACAAATACCATCGGCTAAAGAGCTGGGTACCCTAGGGGAGCTAACATGGTTCCGGGAGCCGTATGGCAACAAAAAATATATATGAAAAATATTTTTTATACTAATATTATAAAGATTATACCTATTATCATTTTATACTCATGGCTTGTCATGCCAGAAAAGTGCGCCGGTCGAATATCACGATATAGAGCCCTAAATAATTCAAAGAGCTCTTTCTACGGTAAATAATCCCACTAATATTATAAACGCGAAAGTTTGTATGGATGTATGTTTATTACTCAATCACGCCAGAACGGCTTAACAGATATGGATAAAATTTGGCACAGAGATAGATTATAGTCTGGAATAGCATATAGGCTACTTTTTATTACAGAAAAAATTATGGTTCCCGTTGGATAGATTTGTTTTCGTTTTTCACGGGATCGACATGATTTTTTTGCATAGTGGTAGTTTAGGGATCAGAGAATGACAATACTTCTTTTTATACCGCGAAAGCGGGCGGGGGAGGGGCAAATTACAGCCACGAGGTTATTTCTTTTGGATCTATTTTCACGCGGGTGAAACCGCAGACAGAAGCTAGTTTTATATAAGTTTTATTAACTTTCGTAAAAGAGCTAAGTTTTAAGGGAGTAATCTCTCAAACTATAAATTAACCGATTCTAAAAAATATTTCACGAATAGAAAGACTACATTATCCCTGAGTGCTATATTTTATTTTAGTCGAAATTATCTCGGGCAGAGAGCTATTTTTGTACTATGTATTTTTAGATGTGTGTATTATGTTAAGGATAACATTTGGGGTCTGATAGGTCATTTTCTGTTCTCCTCCTTATGCTCAGAAAATGACCTATCCGACCCCAAATGTCATCCTTACCTGCACCTTGGTACCCACTACTAGACAACAAACGTGGCTCTGGCGACCGAGCAATGGCGGTATAACCATACACCTAGCTAGGTAACTGGCTGGAAGAGGCTACAGCGAGTCTGTAGACCTAAATAGTCTCAAAATAAGAAAGATCCCAAGGAGCGTCGGTGGCCGAGTGGAGCATCAATGGGTTTTTTTAAATTAAAAACTTAAGTACA
Source organism: Nemapogon koenigi (assembly GCA_963924495.1). Taxonomy (NCBI): domain Eukaryota; kingdom Metazoa; phylum Arthropoda; class Insecta; order Lepidoptera; family Tineidae; genus Nemapogon; species Nemapogon koenigi. The sequence continues at coordinate 9,479,842 of OZ004648.1, forward strand.
TAATCCGACAAACCACAAAAGGTTGTTTGGAAGAGATCGCCTAATTAAGAGTAAAAAAAAAAATTAACCATGGCAAGTCAATACAAGGTGCATCGCGCTGTGGACCGCCATGATTGACAATGAATGCTCTGTGAAGAGCACCACGACGAAGAAGAAGAAGCAGTTACAATTTTTTTTACTCAAGATGTTTGCGATGTTTTGATCTATCCAACGACAGCTCATTCAGTGGGGTAGGTACCCGTACAATATTATTTTTAGCGCAATAAATGAAGTATGGTGTACGTAGTAATAATATTTGTCATACCTATAATAATATCTTAATGATCCATAATTGATGTATGCAACACATACTGGACATTTTCTAATCAAAAGGGAAATTACCTTAGTGTCCCTACTTCCAGATCCCTTTAAGCAACATGTCATGAAATACATGAGATCCAGGTCTTGAATTATGATTTTTTTTATAAGTATTACCTGGTATCCTCTCAAATGCTCTAAAATAAAATATATAATTTCAGAAGCTATAATTTTAGTTGCTATAAATATTCATATTCTATAAATTTAGCTCCTGTAATTTTAAAAATCTATAAATTTGTTTGATATATTTTTTTAAATCTATAATATTAATTCCTATAACGTATTGTTTTCTATAATTGCAGTTGCCATAATTTTGAAAATATATAATTTCAAGTCCTATAATTTTTATAATGTCTATTTTCAATTGCACTAATGGCTACTTTTCTATAATTGCTGTTACTATAATTTTAAAAATATATAATCTCATGTCTTATAATTTTTATAATCTCTAATTTCAGTTGCACTAATGGTTACTTTTCTATAATTGCAGTTATTATAATTTTCTAAATATATAAATTCAATTTCTATAAATTTATTAATCTATTATATCATTTGCTCTAATGGATTGTTAAAATAAGTGTACTCACTATATTATTAAACGTATAACTTCATTCTATTTACATTTACAAATATATAATCATAAAAAATAATTTTCTATAATGTAATCAATTTAAATAAGTACTATTATTAAAATTTACAGTAGATTTTGTTAATGTCTTCTGCAGTAATTTTCGATTCCTATTCCCCTAATTTGTAAATAAAAATAGGTTAGCGAGGAGCGAAGCGACGAGCGTGGTTCGAATAGTGCTAAAACAGAGCGCGAGACGAGCGAGCGAAGCGAGCGTTCCGCGGCAGCGGACGGCGAAGCGCCAGTAACTCATAAATACCTAAACAACCATCACTTGTTGATAACGGATATGATACCTATATATATATATTATTTATAATAAGTAAGGAAGATTTTTATATATTAATAAATATTTCGCAAATAAACTGGAAAAAATATAGCAAATTAATCATTACATAATTAAATGTTGTACCTTTTGATAATTTAGACATCTTGAAAATTATAGAAAACAATTTTAGATAAAACGAAAATTATAGCAAATTATAAATTAGATCATTTAATGTTATATATTTTGATAATAGTGATTTTGAAAATTACGGATATCGATTTTAGACAAAAGAAAAATTATAGCAAATAAATAATTATTGAATGTAATTTTATATATTTTGATAATAGTGATTTTGAAAATTACAGAAATCGATTTTAGGGTAAAAAAAAATTATAGCAAATGAATAATTATAGAACTTAATTTTATATATTTTGATAATAGTGATTTTGAAAATTACAGAAATCGATTTTAGGTTTAAAAAAAATTATAGCAAATGAATAATTATAGAATGTAATGTTATATCTTATGTACCTATATATTCTAAAATTATATCAAAACATTTTAGAGATATTGTAGGAGACCCGTATTACCTACCACGAAAAAGTGACTTCTTGGGTTCATCTTGTCTAATGAAAAGATAATCAAAAAGTGTTACGAGACGAATAACGCGCTCTAACCTCTCTGTTTACCCCTTTGAGAAACAGGCGTGCAGGTATGTATGTAAGACCAAGTCTCCCTCTTTTTGCCGATGGTATTTGTTAGGCTATATCTAACGAGTGGCCAGTTCTATTGAAGTATAGTTATTTGATTATTAAGAACCCATTGGTTCATGGGCGGGATCCGGGATCGAACCCGGGGTCTGCCTAGATAATACCAGACGTCTTAACCAATCGGCCACCGACGCATACGTATTATGTCTAGTCTGTTTGCCCTCTTTTCAGATCAAAACGATTTTTTTGAACAGAGGGCCAGCCAAGAGTGACATAGGCTACTTTTTATCCCGGAAATATTTTGGGATAAATTCCAATGTCACATTAAAAAAAATTACTTACGAAGCCGGGACGGAAAAGCTATTATAAAATAAAACGTAAACAACAATTATAAAAAGGTAGGTAGTATTATTGTGTCACTCTTGTAATCCATATTATTTTAATTGCTATATTATGGTTACACGTGTGTTAATCTATAATAGATTCGTTAACTGGTTAATTTTTGTCCACGCCTTTAGGTTATGCCCTCGACTTCGTCTGCGTGTCTTACCATAAATAATGTCAATATCTATGAATTCCTGTGGTCGTCTACGCTGTGATCATATTCAAATTGCACTTTAAAATTAGATAATGTTTGAAAATAATACTTTATAAAAAACCTTAAAACTTTAAATACAAGTAAATAAACCTGATTCGCGTGGAATTGTGGCAAGAATACTGACTGTATCTCTTGTCACCATAGGAGATGATCAGTCGGGGGGATAGGTATTTCTTTTATAATTTTTTTTTCTATTTGAATAGATTTGACTCCCAAGAACCTAGAATTTCTACACCAAATGGCACTTTGTAGTTTTCAATAATTGAATTATATTTGCGCCGTTTGTTAGACTTCCGCCGCAGCTCCCGTAATTGTCACAGATTAATTTGATCTCTGAACTATCTCAATTTTTTTTAAAAAGCCGCAACATGATGCGCGCACATACAAAAAACCTCACGTGATTAATGGATGACCCCTTTTTGTTACCCCTACGTTTCCTATAGGTATTATAGGCTTGTCCGTACGTTTTCCTATAGGTATTAGGATTTCGTACATCCGATGAAAAACTAAAATAGGGTCTGTCCGAAACTTCTGGACGAAAAAAGTTAAAACTTTGTACATATATAGAGTTTGATGACCCAATCACGGACGTCGTAAATAATCGATTTTGAGGGGAAAAGGAAACGATCTCCACTCAAGTTCGACTTACTCTTAGCTAACTTAAAATTTTCCTTTTATTATTTTTTTATTTTTATTATTAATATTTATGTTACTCTAAATTCACGGGCATAATACCCGGTCCTTTGTAAGGCTTGCATGGGGACATAGGTCCAACACCTAGAGGTCCTTAAGAGTGTTTAATCTAAAGTGTTGTGGCTAGCACCCGTCGGGACCTATCCCTGAATGCATCAAATACAATGCGCTCACAGACAGGCCCCGTCAGGTGCCTGGACTATTGCTGAGATAAAATTAAATTAAAATCGGGCTATTGTTTTGAGATGTTAAATGGATTGGTTTATCAAGTTTATTGGTTAAGACTACGGTCACCTGCCGGTATCATTCATCTCATGAAACGTAAAATTGGCAGGTGGTGACTCGCCGTTTACTAAATGGGCCTCCTAAAACAACCACCATTTTTAATCATTTCTGCCGGCAGTAAGACAGGCAACATTGGTGTAAGCGGCTGGGGGTGTCGAGAGGTGTGACACCGGTTTCACTTATAGCTTCCCCGTTATTACGAATTATGAAAAATAGAAAACCTACAGACATAGTTTTTCAATATGTCAACTATAATTAACAGATATACTTCTGCTATAGATGTGACCACACCACAAGGCATAAAGGCCTAAAGATATGTGCGTGAAGATAAGTAACATAGTGGACTTCCATTGATATGCAAAAATGGACTCAAATGTGACAATATAATTACTGCATAATTAGTTGCCTTTTATGGGTGTATTAACAACTATTCATTAAAATTAACGACTTGACATTATTAGAGCAGGAAATTGAGAACAAATTGTTGAGATTGTAACATTACGGCTCTTATGGCGTGGACGGCACTGGCAACAATGTCACATTTAGCAGTTTGTTTTCTTAGGGTTCCGAAGAAAAAACGGAAATCCTTATAGCTTCACTCGCGTGTCCGTCTGTCACAGCTTATTTTCTCCAAATCTACTGGACGAAAAATGTTGAAACTTGGTACATATATAGAGTTTCATGACCCAATCACGGACCTATAGGGTAAATAATCGAATTTCGATTTTAGGGTTGAGTTTTGGGGGAAAAACTTAAACGTAAATTTTTTTTTCAAGTGCATCATGTGACATCAAATAAAAGGGCTCGTTATAAGGAAAACAAATATATTTTTTCATTTTAAAATTCATAGTTGATTGACAGACAGTTGACCTTTCCACGCAAATCCTACTGGACGGATTTTGTTGCAGTTTTAACTACGGTATTAGATAGGTTGCTTCACCGGGAACTTTTACAAGAATTAAACATGGGAGCTGAGCATTACACGATCCTTGGCAGTCGGCCATCTTCTCTCAAAAATATGGCAAATCTCAATTAATCCTAGAAAAAATAGTATATTTATTTATACAACATTTTTCAACTCAAATTGCTGATAGTTATGTTTTTTTTTTTTATTAATATAAAAACCTTAAATCAAATCTAAAGATTAAAAATAACTAAATTAACCAGGTCCGCGTGGAATAGTGGCAAGAATACTGGCTGCATTTCCCAGCTGAATCGCAATGCTGATTTGTTGAGCGAGGAAGGAGCCAGCCCTCTTGTCATCAGAAGAGATGATCAGTCGAGGGGATACCTACATCTTTAATAAAATTTTTGACATTTGAACCCCACGGACCTAGAGTTTCTACACCAAACGGCACAAATTTATTTTTTTATAAAAAGTTATTATTTTAAATGATTTACTACATATTTTTTAATATGTTGGTTTTAAATAGGCTTAGTTTTTAAAACAAACATTGTAAAAACTATGTCTATTTAGAAGTCTTAATAATGAAAATATTGTTGTTAAAAATACACTTATTTTTCTAAGATTCATTGAGATTTACCATATTTTTGACAGGTATGGCCGACAGCCAATAAAAAAATTAAAGATATTTTAGATCTATGCGTACGAAGTAGCAGGCACATCTAGTTAATAATAGGTAAATAACGGTCTTTATTTGTATAATGATGATACGTGTTACATTGTATTGATACAGTTGATAATTATACAGTTTGAATAATTATGTCGCTTGTCTCTTTTAATGGATTTGCTTGCCTGATTATTTTTAACATAATGCCGCCTCAGTCATGGCTTATTTCTATATACCTAATTAAATAGTTTCCGAAAACAAAAGTAAAAAGATGAACGAAATTGTAAAGTAAATTAGTTAAATTTTTCTAACTCAATGGTGCCACTGAATTTAATTGTTTTTCTTTTATTAAAGTTGTCAGATAGTCCAGTGAATTTAGTAAAATTTCGATAAAGGTGACTAAAACTCTTTTATACATTCTTGTTTATATATTAAATTAATTATTAAAATAATTAGGTACCATTCAGACAAATTTAGCAATCCAAAGAACTGAGATAAAGGATAAAGTAAAAGTTAGGTATTAAATTTATTATTTACTTACTTTCAATACTCAATCTAAAATTAATGACGTTAAGGTTGAATTTCCATATAAAAAAAAGAACAAAATAAAATAAAAAGGTTATGTCTTATCATACTTACAAGAGTTACAAGCTTTTTTTTACAAGCAGATGATTATAAATAGTAGTTACTTGTAATTGGTTGTAATAATATTTTCCGTGGCATTTATTGTTTACTGTGGCAACCCACCTTCCCTTCCCTTTCGGAGAAAGAGCCTAAAACAGACCCCGAGGAATAGCTTCCCCTCGTGCCACTTCACCATAAGCGATTCAATCATTCACATGAATCGATCTTCTTTGTATCAATTAATCACTAGTTTCATTTTGATTGTAAATTGGTTTTTGAATTCTAATATTTAATTTTTTTTTGTAACAACTCAAATTACCTGGGCCCAGATGTCCCACCTTCCGACACCACGACGCACCCCCTTCCAACCTTCCAACCATAGAGTAAGTAACAATCACTATGTCTTAATTGTTATTTATATAGAAATTGAAAACCATTTGGAAAGTTCAAGCTGAAGAAATCTAGTATTTATTAACAAAGGGGATAAACAGTATAAGAGTGTACTGCCATCATCGATGACTGCCATACATTAAAATGGAACAACTTAGGGCTGAAAGGTACTGCCAACCTAACAACATCGTATAATGTGGATTGGTACAGAAATATTTGCTATCTCTGTCATCTGTATATTGCGTGAAAGAGACGGCGATACGACGCCATTAGTATTGGCTCATTTTTCCTAGACCAAATTTTTTGTTCTAAGTTGCGCCAGCTTTCTTTCGAACGAAATAAGGCGCATGCGATTTCTAATAATTTAATGTATTATAAACAATATTATGTTATTTGTAAATCATTATCTTATTTATCATTAATGTAATCGATTCTTGGCTATTTATACATGATTATATAAACGGTTCTAGAAGAAATATTAGAACCAAAGAGATTCAAATAATATATATTGAATCTCCTACATTTGAACTGTGGTTCAGTTAGACACACTTGTTTTTATTCGATATAAAATAAAAAGTAATTATTAACATTCATATTAAAAGTGCCTTGGAAGATGTCAAAAATAATTCTACAAGCGACAACACACACAGACAGTAATATATTTTATATACGGACTCATATATTAAAAGCATCATAACTGGTAAAGATAATTCAATTGTCCAACACTTTTCATAGTTGCATTACGCGTGGAAAAAATATCTAAGAAAAAATGTATCAACCTAAAATGCACACAAACCCTGAAATCTACGAAGAAAACTGCTGCTATCCCATCGTCGCAATACACCATGCTCTTTCTGTTTACTCCTCAAAAATAGGAGTTGCACTTCCAGAACTAAAAATAAAAGGCAGAATTCTGGATGTTGGTTGCGGACCTGGAGCGGTAACACGAGTTTTTTACCAGCATATACATCCTTCTGGAAGTCTGGATGCGTGTGATATATCTCCAGAAGTGATAGCAAGAGCTAGAAACGATGTTAAAGTTAAAGCAAATTATTTTGTTATGGATGCAACGAAAGAAATTAAAAAAGAACTTCTGGATTCTTACGATTTCGTTTTCAGTAGCTTCATGCTGCATTGGATTAGAGATCATAGGTGAGTGATAGTTTTTTTTTCTTTCTTTACGGGTTGCCTTACCAAGGTCTCCTTCTTTTAGCCGATGGTATTTGTGAAGCTATACCTAACGAGTGGCCCAGTTATTTTGGTATTTAGATGGAAAAGCCTCTAAATGTGGTTTGTCGGATTATGTACATATGTTTTTTATTTAAAATACCCATTGGTACATGGCTGGGATCCGGGATCGAATCTGTGGTCTGTATTATTTGTAAGGTTCTTTTTATAAGATCGTTCAGTCTGTCCGTCCGTCCGTCGGTCCGTCCGTTTTTGATGAAATTTGCAATTTTAACGCAATAAAATGTTGTAGCTATATTTTTTCATGAACTTTCTCTTTATATAAGGAGATGTTTTTTACCTTAAACGGGGTGTCATTAAAATGTCTTTTGAAATGATTATGGGGTTTCATTAACAATTCTAGTAAATTAATAAAATTAAAAAGAAACAGTTTCTTCGAATAATATTTTTAAATTATGTACTGCACAACTGGTCCAGAACCGATATTTAACATACCCTGAGTCAATATACTTAGAACATATACCTACTTCACTTGCCTTGGCTCGTGTATTTCTACTGTGTTACCAATCATAGTGCAGGTGACAAATGCACTCTTTGTCACCTGCATTCATGGCCACTTTCCATCCTCATGTCGTACTGTCTATAAAAAAACCGGCCAAGTGCGAGTCGGACTCGCGCACGAAGGGTTCCGTACCATTATCTAAAAAACGGCAAAAAAAAAAAAAAAAAAAAAAAAAAAAAACACGTTTGTGTTTCAACTGTCTAACTATCACGGTTCATGAGATACAGCCTGGTGACAGACAGATGGACGGACAGTGGAGCCTTAGTAATAGGGTTTCCGTTTTTACCCTTTGGGTACGGAACCCTAAAAAATGGACCCCTAAACTTCGATTTCGTGTCAAAATTGACACCAGTTTAGCGTCTAAAATCGATTGCTGAGTTACCACTGTTAACTTTCTCACCATCAAATTATGTTTATTTCAGACCAGTATTAAAAAACTTCATATCGATGATGAAAGATGGGGCTCAAAGTTTGATTTGTTTCTTCGCCAACCAAGCAATTTTTGCAAGTTACCGAGACTTGGCTAAATCCTCGACATGGGAACCTTATATGAAAGATGTTGAAAATTTCATCACACCTTACCAAGATGATGACAGAGTTGATGAAACATATAAAAAAATTATGATAGATTGTGGTTTTAAGAACGTAGATGTGACTAAGGTGGAAATTAATTATAATTTTGCTGGGATACAATTTTTATATGAAAACTATAAGAGTAAGTACTTACCAGAAATCAGACCCGAATCAAAAATTTTTATTATAACTGTCTGTGAATTTTTCACGCAAAAACTACTAAACGGATTTTGATGCAGTTTTCACTTTTAGCTAGGTTAATTCACGAGGAATTATACGAAAATTAAACATGGACCTATCACTTTAAGGATCTGAGCATTAACAGTATCAGTGAATCAAGTCGGAGAAAAAAGTTAGCCCCAGTGAGTTATCATGGCGTATGCTGTTTCATCCATCAGTGATATAATAAAATGATGTAGGAAAGAATTGTGTAGAATAAAATCAGCAACAAGAATGTCTGCGGTAGATAACTAGTTATAACAACTATTCAAATTGTTGTAAGCACATAGCAAATTTAATATTTTTTTATTATGTCCGTATACATACAGAACAAACCAGAATACGCATGCGCACTGAATAGTATAAAAGCGTCATGTGTCCAAAATACGCGATTTTCAGCACCTGTCATACTTCCCGTCAAGATTTACTAATTTTGGGCTAATTTCTTACTATTTATTTATTATAAATAGCCCAACAACACCTACGTCCACACATATGCATTGTACATTTTTATAACTTAGTAGACGCAGTGTCAATTATAGGGCTATTAACATTTTTAAAACAACAACACAACATTGATAAGAGAGAAAAAGTAATTGAATATTCTATCAAGGGATAGGATAACACCTATTTTATGTTCTTATTCATTTACAACCGTGTACAAATAGCTTAGTGCACTATTTTTAGCCTTAGTTTGAAGTATTTATGCCGATTCTGGTTATTCTGTATCCTGAGATTATTTATCTATCTATCTATCATCACGTTTTTTTTCTCAAGAGGGGTAGGCAGCGACAATCGACTGCCTTTTGCTACGGTCCTGACATACCTCTTTCGCTTCTTTTATATTCATCATATCTTTCATACATGCTCGGCGATTTTGTGTACTTTTAATATTTTCATCGATCAATACAGTTTTTATATGTTCAATAAAAATACACCTAGGTCGTACTTTTCAGTCAATCTTTCATCCTTCATTCGTTCTCAGATTATAGCATACTTACCTATTGTTATTTTTGCAGATATTCTTGTAAATGTAGATCCATTCATACCACGACTACCCAAAGATAAGAAAGATTTATACATTCACGATTTAATGGAAGCTTACAAACAAAATAATGGATTTAGATTTTCTGAAATAAACAACGAACAAACCTTAGAAGGCACTGGTGAACTGCTTATTGCTATTGGAAGTAAATAAAATTATATAATCAATATATAATCAATTCTTGTAAATGTAGATCCATTCATACCACGACTACCCAAAGATAAGAAAGATTTATACATTCACGATTTAATGGAAGCTTACAAACAAAATAATGGATTTAGATTTTCTGAAATAAACAACGAACAAACCTTAGAAGGCACTGGTGAACTGCTTATTGCTATTGGAAGTAAATAAAATTATATAATCAATATTTTGATTTTCTTTTTCTTCACGAATTGTTTCACGGCTCCCGAAACCGGAACTTTTAGCCGATGGTATTTGTGAGGCTATTCCTAACGAGTTGCCAGTTCTGTTGAGGTATATTTAGATGGAAAATCCTCTACTGTCGGATTATCACACAATATTTAGAAACACACATCCGCTACATTCTCCCCAAATTTTCTGCTCATTTGGCCATAATATTGACCATTAGGATAGTGAATCATATAAATAGGATAATTTTTATATGGGTATATTATATATGGTAAAAGGGTATACTCTCCTACTCTCCAACGCGTATTGCTGGATATGCCAATCTATTAATTTTTTTCAATACACTTGCTCGAAAAGTGAACTTTTAATGTCAGTAAACATGGCTCGTAAGTTGATTATTACGCCCTAGGGCTATTTCATTACAATTGTTTTTAAGTCCAATGTAAAGGTTTGCTAGAAAGAAGTTTTTGACATGAAAGTTGAAAGTTATGTCGACTTATACCTATATAGAAAAAATAATAAATTTAATTAAATACAGCAGATTTTAAATGTTAAATCGTTTATTTATAAAAAAAATCGTAAAAGCTGAACGTTCACTTTCTTTGCCTCTTAATTTTGTACTAATTAATTGCATACCAAGTTACAAACAATCCTTGTTTTATTTACCTGTTTTTCTCACAAATGTATTGAAAAACGTCGTTAACCATAGATCTTAGGAAGACGGGCGCGCGCCCCGCCGCCGTAGCAAACTCGTGACACTGTCAAAAGTCAACTCGTTTGTAATATCCTACTTACCACCCTTGTATCACAATGTACTTTAACTTTAACTTTTATTCACTTAAAAAAAAAAAAAATAGGAACCATCTATTTCAGTAGCGCGATATAGGTATACGTGACGCCTTTGTGATATACGCACGCGTCCACCAGGACGTCATGGGGAATCCAGTTTAATCCCGCCCGCGCTGTAATAGTTGTGATTAGGAGCATTCTACCTACCGATCAATCGGCTTATTGTTACTGTGACGTCTATATTACTTGACATTGGCGGAATCATCAAAACCCTGATGGAGCCATTTTGAAAAAAAATTTAATAGAATAGAATAGGTATCAGTATTGATACAGTGTTGTGACTTGTAACGCAACATAGTGCAACGCAATTTTGACTTATGTGCTATTTACTGAAAATAATAGAGATAAGATGGGGTAAGTTTTTGGTCATTGAATTGTTATGTCTCATGCCTTGTATAAAAAGTGTGTAAATTAAATATGCACCTACCTACAAATTACTTAAAAATTACACAATGAATAAATGATATTGAACTTCCCGTTATCAATAAGTAATAATAACTCTACCTACGTCATTTGATTGAAAATAAAATGTATGTTAGGACAAGTGTGTTTACTTAGTATTGTATTTTATTTTAAAATTTTATTAAGTAATTATATTTTCGTACATTCCAACTCAGAATACGGAATAAATTCTTCAAACTGAGGCTAAAAATAGAACACTAGAATAGAGTACCCGGTTGTTATGTTTTTTTAATAAAAGAGGGAAGAATGGAAGAAAAAACCGGTCAAGTGCGAGTCGGACTCGCGCACGAAGGATTCCGTACACTCAATAGTTATACTAGTTAGACGTTTGTATGTGTTGCCGTTATTAAGATCGAGCAAAAAACGCCGAAAAAACGTTTCATGTAGGTATGCGGACCCCCTTTCATTTTTAACTTTATTTTATTTTTATTATTTTATGTTATAGCCGTATAGCAGCCATAGTAATACATATTCTGAGAAAAATTTAATCTCAAAATATAATATCTATTGTCATTATTAAGATCTAGCAAAAAAAGCTAGTTTATTATAAAAAAGTACCTACTGTATAGAAAACAAAAATATTCAAATTAATTTCTTAACATTACATAATATTTGAAATAAAAATTTAAATACTTTGTCCTGCCCAAACGTTGACTTGCCTGCACTGCCCCTACCCCTACCACTAACTTTGGCTATATTATGGTTATTGTGGGTTATCCCTAAGAGATAGACATATACCATTGCTGACTTTTTTGTAGATAGTATATTATTTTGATCTATCTCGTAGGGTTCAGCCAGCGTTTGCAATGTAAGCTCAAAAAATTAGTTTATTTACGACATCACATTAGAAACCTCTAAAATTATCAGTGTTTCTCTACTATATTATGCATGTTATATACATATAAGCCTTCCTCTTGAATCACTCTATCTATTAAAAAGAACCGCATCAAAATCCGTTGAGTAGTTTTAAAGATTTAAGCATACATAGGGATATAGGGACAGAGAAAGCGACTTTGTTTTATACTATGTAGTGATGATATGGTTCCTAAGCTAAAATAAGGGAGCAATTGGCCATGCTAACTTTTTGAACAGGAACGAAGATCTCGAAACCGTTTCGAGATATAAGCTTTCAGTACAATTTCTATTTATCAGATTTTAAATTAAGTCTATACTTTTTAAGATATTCAATAAAAAACAATAACCTTAATTTGACCGATGTATGACGTCATCATAAGCAGTATGAAAAAATAATACCTTTGCCTACAAAAAAGGGTAATCGTCAATCTTTGAATGACATCATTATAAATTTATATTTTACGTGTAATTATTTTCTTTGTTATTAGGACATGACGGGATGAAACACTATTTACTTACCATTGTAAAAAACTATTCAATTTAAATAATTATAAACACGAGTATATAAACAAGAGTAATTTTTAGGTTAGTCGACCTAGACTGACGTTTGCTTGACGTTAATTTGATTGACTGTCACTTTTTATATGTAGTGGCCAAGATTATAATCCTGTTCCAAAATCTTGTGACGTCACGTTTACTTTTCGCGGGTAAAATTTGTAAAATATATTAAAAATAGACGCAATAGATAAAAAACAAAAATATCGAAATTAGTTTCTTAAAATGGGCTATATTTTCAAAATAAATTATAAAAAAAGTATATTATAAATATGTAGCATGGCCAATTGTATTCCCGCGCTTGTCCGTCATATATACGAGCAGTGTCCATGATATTACAGGGTAGACAGGCAAATCACTTAGATATTTTCTTAAAGGCAGCATACAGCTTTATGTAGTTAGTTGCTGCAATTAACCTTTAATATAACTGGATTCTGATGGATTAACTTTACTATAAAGTTAACTAGATTTTTATATTTATTTTACTTCCTTTATGACTTATGTTTATTACATATTACTTAGCTCGGGACACGTAGCTTGAAGACACGATGGTAGATGGACGTCAAGGGTTACTGAGTGGAGACCTAGAATGGGCCATAGAAGTGTTGGCAGACCACCAGCGAAATGGAGTGACGACAATGTTATAAGAGTGAGGGTAGAGCGCGGAGGAGAACTGCGAGGGATAGGGAGAAGTGGCGCAATGCTGAGAAGGCCTACACCCAGCAGTGGATGGACACAGGGTGAGGAGAAGAAAAAAAAATGACTTAAGTTTATTGTTTTTTTTTTTCTTGCCAAACATCCAATCATCCAGACATACAAACTTTCACATTTATAGTATTAAATAATACGATATGAAAGGTTTGTCTACACACGACAAAATCACGTCATCATACCTAAAATTCTGCCCCATTTCTCAACTCATTTGTATTATTGATAGTGCCACGGGGCACGTTAAGGGCCGTGGTACTACTTTTATCACAATATAGTAGTGCCATGGAACAGAAACTCTACTTTACCTAAAGCGTAAGACCCCAGCTGGACGGACTTTCATGACTTTTCAAAGAGCCATGATTTTTTTTTTACTTTTAACACAAACAGACAGATTTAGTTAGCTAATTGTAGACACAAAGTAATTGCAAATTGCAAGATATATTTTCCGGTACTGCATTGAAGCCGGTTTTTATACCCCACAGAACATTATAAAGAAAGTAGAAGTAGCATGTTAATGTATGAAAGCTTATGTATGATGTTAATATTATGTTAATGTATGATTATGCTATTTTTAGACAAATGAATTGTGCGGTTATCCTTTTTGCAATTAATTTTTTTCTTTTTATATTTCCAGGTAAATTCATATACATATGCTATAGTGCGTATGCGTGGTTACGTAGGAATACCCACTTGCAACTTCTATTGTTCTGTGATGTATTTAAATCATCCAGGCATAGTATTTACAAAAAAAAAAAAAATGAATGGGTCGGTATTAAGAGAATCTAGGATATCATTATTTTGGAAGTAGAAGGTGGAAGTTATACCTGCATAACATAATTTCATAAATATACAGAAAAAACACAATATGAATTTGAACTATTATTTTATTTCAATTGTCCATATCTATCGTAAGAATATCACAACAATTCAATTTACCTAATAATTTAGCTACTTCTATTATCTAATTACACCATCAAGTTTGCCCCAAGACTCCCGGACCCTGTTACTAGTGGTAGAGACAGCCTAGGCTTAAATAATTTTCATAGTCAATATGTTACGAGTATTAGGGGCAAGCCTCTTAAATTATAAAAGTAAAAAAAAACTAAGGTATGTTTTTTATAAACTAATTTTAGTATTTTTGTTTTCTATACAGTTTTGCCGACAGACGACAAAATGGCGTCATCATTAAGGTAAAGTAGCAATTCTGTCCCATTTCTCAACTCATTTGTATTACTGGTAGTGCCACGGAGCACGTTAAGGGCCGTGGTACTACTTTTGTTACAAACTACTTAGTAGTGCCGCAGAATAGAAATACCTACTACTTTACAAAAATGATGACGTCATTTATTTTAATTATTATAAAAAACTACTGCATAGAAATATAAAAAATACTCAAATATACCTTAGCTTTTATTTACTTGTTTCATACATTGGAGATAAACTTATTGTTGCGTGGTATTGTACTCCCATTCGCACTTGACTTTAAGGGAATGTAAATCTATATGAATAAAAATGAAATTAACGGCTGGACCGATTTGTCTAATTTGTTGTTCGTATGAATAAGTTTTTAGTGAAAGAAAAATTGGGAAGTTCAGGAATTTCTTTGGGATTTTTGTATATAAAGTGTATTTTTTTGACTTGTCTTTTTGGTAAACAAACTTTGAATGTCTTTTAAAATAAGTTGATTATCAATTTTACATAATAATTAATATTTTTTAAACGCTTATTTAAAAAAAAATGCAATAAAAAAACATGCAAAATTTGTTTACCAAATAAGACAAGTGAAAAAACCTACTTTATATATAAGGAGCTCCCACGGACGAAGTTGGGGTAAAATAATATTTACAAAGGATCATCAGGTTTAATTGGCACAAAATGATCCCAAGTCTTGATTTCATTTAAAAGTGCTTCTCCAGGACATTCCGTGGACATCACTTGTTGGTGACCAATCAGTTTGTAGTCACTCTTAATTATGCCCTCCTGGACACCCCTAGCAATCAGAGCCTTGGTGGTTTCAAGTTGCTGATTTGGCGGTAATTCTTCTGTAAGAAAATAATGTAGGATTTTAGAAATAATTTTATGAACGCCTGAATGAAATGACGTTTTCTATTTATTGCCTTACAGCTCCCTTTCGGGATCGTGTTATCGGTTCCAGGGTACCCAGCGGAAGACCAAGTCTCCCTCTTTTGGCCGATAGTATTTGTGAAGTTATACCTAACGAGTAGTCTGTTGAGGTATTTAGATGGAAAAGCAAGGTAAGTGTGGTTTTTCGGATTATGTTTTTAATTATTCTATTTTTTGTTATATTTATAATATATTAATTTATTTGTTCAATAATTAATTACATAAAAAAAGAATATAATGTAAAAACCTTAAAATATATTTAATATAATTATAAAATCTAAAACAATAAAAAATTTGTCCGGTCCCGAGACATTGGAAGTGTACCCAGGCTGCGATAACAAAAAAAATAGAATAAATAATTTCTTCATATTATGTCTGTGAGATAATGTCGAGAAATTAGTATGTCTTAAAAAAAATAAGTCGTCAAAATCGGTACATATTTTATCGAGATATCAAGAAAAATGTACTTATAAAGTAACTTAAAAGTTTCTTTTCACGAGATAAAAATGGGACCAATCCGGAAGAATTTTCTGTCGATTAAAAAAGAAACCATCAAAATCGGTTCAAACCTTCTCCTTCTTTTTTTGGAAGTCGGTTAAAAAATGACGTCGATTTGTTGCTCTTTATCAGTGCCTATGATCACGTTTTCATGTCGAGGAGAGAAAATCCTGCTTTTACCTTTAATTCTATTGGGTTAACATTTCTACTCAAAGGCCAAAAACGACGGCCAAGGAATACACGGACCGAGAATGTCCGAGCAAATTGCTGGGTTGAACAAGGTCAGTACACGAATTTGACCGGACAATCTCGGGCCGGTCATCCCATGGGTGGCCACAGATCGACGTAATTTTTTGCACAGTAGTAATTGGAGAGCTGAATGTGACATAAGCTTCTTTTTTCCCGGGACAATAGCTGGCTAGTGGCTAGATAAATATACTAGGGTGCGTCGGTGGCCGAGTGGTTAAGACGTCTGGTATTAACTAGGCAGACCCCGGGTTCGATTCCGGATCCCGGCCATGTACCAATGGGTTTTTTAATTAAAAACTTATGTACATAATCCGACAAACTACACTTAGAGGCTTTTCCATCTAAATATACCTCAACAGAACTGGCCACTCGTTAGGTATAGCCTCACAAATACCATCGGCTAAACGAGGGAGACTTAGTTTTCCGCTGGATACCCTGGAACCGTCACACCATATATACTAGGTACGTACCTCTCCAATCTCCAATAAGACAAATCCCAATACTGACACTATTAGCTTTACCAGCATGGATACCTACGATGTTCCATCCTCGACCTTCATAAGCAACGCCGTCACTTCCTATACAAAAGCTGAAAAATAAAAAAATAAAACAATAATACGTCCGTTACATACTAGTAACAGTGTCCACTTGTAGCCACTTGTCCATATTGAACAGAACAGGTGGCAAGCCTGTTGCTGCTCTTAATGGACCTAGATGTGTCACTTCTTTTCCGTTTGTCTGTCCGCCTATTTTCTCCGATTCTAACGGGAAGCAAAAAGTCGAAATTTGGTACTTACATATATACTGACCCAGTTACGGACGTATAGCCCGGTATCTACTACTACATGGTGTGAGACGCTTGGTCTTGCCCCATGCCAACGTGTTATCCCAGCGCGTATGCCATAACCAAGCGTCTCTGAAGTGTGAGACGCTTTGTTTTGCCTCATGGCAACGCGTTATCCTCTCTACGTGCGCACATGTGCGTCGCGCTGTGGACCGCCATGATTGACCACGACTGCTTTGTCAAGAGCACCACGACTTAGAAGAAGAAGTTAGGAAGTATAGTATTAAAAAAAACTCACTTATATCCAATATCGCCCCATCCCAAGCTATTATGGTATCTTTGCATACTTCTCATAGAGGCACTGCAAGTTTGTACAGTATAACAGGCTTCAGGAATATACGTATGATGTACGACTACATACGAAACTGGGGTAGCTAGGGGACGACTGTCATTTGATGGTAGACCACCCCATTCGTGTTTTGTGATTAGGGGAAAATCTTGGGTTTCATCTGGAATATTGAATAATATATTAATATAATTTTCTTAAAACAAAGTTTATTTCCATCTGGATTGACTAAGAAGGTAGCTGAATAAAATATGGCTGAAGTGAAAGGAACATATAAACAATGTATTGATCGATGGAAATATTAAAAGAGGTACCTACACACAATCGCCGAGCATGTATGAAATATGTCATCTTTCGCTTCTTTTATATATGAATATAAGGTATGTCAGGATCGTAGCAAATTGCATTCGTTTTGTCTGCTAGTAGTATTTAGTACTAGCACTTTAGTACTAACTGTGGAATTTTAATATCACCTATTCGCCGAATATCCCAAATATATATTATGATATTTTATACACAGCAACCTTCCTCGTGAACTAATCTATATAATCGCGCAAACAGTAACAAATCGGTCTAGTAGTTTTTTAGTCTATAAGGCACAAACAAATATAGTGTCCGTCGCGCGCCGATACTCAATTTGGACCGATTTTGATGAACGAACAAAGCATTTTAATTTATTCGCACCGGTATACAATTTGAATACCTACGTAAATACCCTTATCTATTAGAGATAGATAAATGCTACCGCGGACTTTTTTGTTAATAATATTATTCTACACAATTCTTTCCTACATCATTTTGTTATATCTCTGACGGATTAGACAACGCCATGAAAACTAGCTGGGACTTACTTTTTGCCCGACATGATTCACTGAGCTCCTAAACATGATAGGTCTATGTTTAATACTCGTAAATGTTTCCTGTGAATCTACCTATATAATAATCGGTTCAGTAGTTTTTGCGTGAAAATGTCACTTTGTTTTTTTGTAGTGATGAAGTGATATCGGATATGCCCTTCGACGTTTTATGGATAACCCCATAAACTTGACATATAACATTATTACATTACATGCGGGCAATATTAAAAGTATGTACAGACAATCGCCGAGCATGTATGAAAGGTATGATGAATATAAAAGAAGCGAAAGAGGTATGTCAGGATCGTAGCAAATGACATTCGATTGTATCTTCCTACCCCTCTTGGGATAAAAGGCGTGATGATAGATAGATATATACTTGCGGCTTATAAATATAATTAAATAATAAAAATAATTGTTATCAAATACCACAATACGATACTAAAACTAACTTGTTGAATTTTTGTCTTGACTAAAAAACTTTTAAAATATGATAACACTTGAGAACGCCTGAACCGATTTGGCATTTTTTTTAAATGTTCGTAATAGTCTGATGAGGTTTTTAGGGAAAGAAAAATTGAAAATATGGGAAAATTGAAAGTGGTTTTTTCTATAGGATATGTGAACATAGGGGTGAGATAAATTTTAATATGATTTTATTTGATACTAGCATTCCGCCCCCGGCTTCGCCCGTGGATATTTGCGAACAAAATAAAATATACCCTACAGCACTCATAGATAATGGCTTGTCTGCACTACCCCTACCCCTACCCCTACCCCTACCCCTACCCCTACCCCGATCCCTACCCCTACCCCTACCCCTACCCCTACCCCTACCCCTACCCCTACCCCTACCTACCCTGTTTCCCACGACTTCGTACGTGTCTATTTCAGAATGTTGGCAAACATACACTTCGTACATAGCTTTTGTCATGTTTACCTCTGCCCACTCACGAAGAATGTAGCTTTCTAATGGTGAAAGAATTTTTAAAATCGGCCCAGTAGTTTCTGAGCCTGTTCATTACAAACAAACTTACAAGTGTTTCCTATTTATAATATTAGTATAGATGAAAAAAAAAAAAAAAAAAATCTTGTTAGATATAGCCTCACAAATACCAGTGGCTAAAAGAGGGAGACTTGGTCTTCCGCTGGATGTGGGTACCCTGATACCGTAATACGGTTTCGGGAGCTGTAAGATTTAAAATATGTAAAATAATGGAAATTTTAGACATCTTTCTTCTTATTTAGTTCAATAACAAATACTTGCCTTGCAATATTAAATTTAAATTTCTCCCAAAAACAGAAGAAAAGGCACAAATCACAAACAAAACGATCACAGACATGATAATAAAATAATAAATAAACGATAATAATTTGTTGACAATCAGAACTATACTGTGTCATTTTTAGTTCGAAGACTCTTTATATAAACAAATCAGGTACTTTACCTCGCACTTATCTAGAAATCATCTCTGTTATTTTGTGGGATGTCCAAGTGTTTGTATTACTTTTAAGTTAAATTTTTAACAATATTAATTAATGTCTATATACCTACTAACAAAGTTTAACTATAATTTAAAAAAAAAACAGACAAACAAACACACCCCATGCGTAGCTCTCTAATAATGAATCCCATGTAGCGATACATACCTACTCATAAGTAGAAAACCTCGAAATCATTTTTTTTTCTTCACGGTTGCCTTACAGCTCCCGGGGAACCGTTGCCGGCCCCAGGGTACCCAGTGGAAGACAAAATCTTCCTCATTTAGCCAATGATTTTTTGAGGCTATACCTAACGAGTGGCCAGCTCTGTTGGATATCATATAGATGGAAAAGCCTCGTTGTACGGTTTGTCGGATAATGTACATAGTTTTTTTATTATAAAAAACCCATTGGTACATGGTCGGATGTAGGAATCAAACCCGCGACTTTTCAGTTGCGAGCCGACGCGACGTCTTACCTACTCGACCAACGACGCTCCTGTCGAAATCACTGTCCTGCGGTAAAGTGGCAAGAGGGCTAGCAGCGTTTCCTAACCAACTAAAAAACGCACGTGTTCGAAAATTTTGCATCTCTTTCACCCAATATCCGAGCGAAAGAAATAAATAGAGAAAGAAAATTTCCGAACAAATTCGGTACCTACAAAACTTCAGCAATTCAAGTATTGTACAAAAATATTAGAAATATTTTACTCGATATGTAAAAAAATATAATTGTATATTCGAGTCGCAAAGTCGATTGAAAATATGCGTGAAATTGATGACTTTCAGGGCTTCATGAAACCTAGCTGATATTAACATATTTTTTACATAATGAATATAGATAATTTTATATACTTTAAGGATCCATTAAGTTACAAGGCGTCTCATTAAAACAATATTAATTAATATATACCTACTAACAAAGTTGAAATATTATTTAAAAAAACACGGGCAACCCCATGAGTAGCTCATTCTCATAAGTTGAAAAACTTCTCGAAATCACTGTCCTGCGGTAAAGTGCCAAGAAGCCTAGCAGCGTTTCCTCGCTGTATAGCTATGCCAATACGTTGCCCTAGGTATGCTCCAGCCCTCTTGTCACCTGAAATGTCGATTAGACGAGATGATAGTTCCTTATAAAATTACATCTAGCAAGAAGTGGACACTGTTACTGATGTCTCTGTTGAAAGAATAAAGGAGAAACATTGACTAAAAAGGTTTATATGAAGTGACAGAAAATAATGGCGCAGAAGACGAGAAAAATGTATTGATCGATGGAAATATTAAAAGTACACACAATCGCCGAGCATGTTGAAGGGTATGATGAATATGAAAGATGCGAAAAAGGTGGTATGTCAGGATCGTAGCAAATTACCCCTCTAGCGTACTAAAAGTGACAAAGCTCTTAAAATAATGACGACTAAAATTGGGTGTATAAAATTTTTTTTTATTTGTATTGAAACAGACATTGAAACAAAGAGTATTTTTTTATTTATCTCCGAGAGTTCAAGGGTTTATCGACACACAAAAGTTATCGTTATGGCTAAATTGATAAGAATATCGTATGCCACTAATCCATTTTTTTTATCTTTGACAAAATAAAAAATATAGATACTATACCTGTTGCGTCTTAACATTTCATCCAAAAATCCGGTCCATCGCAGCTAGACCACACATGACCACACAGCACACTAATTTAATTTTTGTTCTCGAGTCATTTTGTGCACCCTCGAAACACATAGAAGATGGATGGCATTACGTCTATAATTTTATTATTTCACTCAGTGGCGTACGTGTGCAACGACAGCGTTAATGAATGATTGTGCGTAATTCAGCGTAGAAATGCAGCCAGTATTCTTGCCACTATTCCACGCGGACCTGGTTTATTTAGTTACTTTTAATGTTTAGATTAGATTTAAGGGTTTCATATCTATTAGGATGGGAGTTAAGTCAAATGATTCAGTGATATATAAATAATTTAGGCAAAGGCGTGGGAATTTAGTCGTGACTAAAACTTAAGTTTCTAGAATATACTTGACTTTCTCTATAAGATGAAAACAAATGTATTATTGCCAATTTTCCTCATGTTACAGTTAAAATTAAGCGTGCCGGGGAGTACCCAGATTTGTAAAGATGTCAAGCAGTTACTTGCATGATTCATCTAAACATACTAATTAACTACAATAGTTAGTTAGAAACATTAATTAAGATGTTAGATTACATAAGAACTTATGTACGTAATCCGACAAACCACACTTAAGAGGCTTTTCCATCTAAATATACCTCAACAGAATTAGCCACTCTTAGGTATAGCCTCACAAATACCATCGGCTAAAAGAGGGAGACTTGATCTTTCGCTGGGTACTCTGGGACCGTAACACAGATCCTTATAAACATTAAGAAATACGAATTATTGGAAATTGAAAAATATCTAATTGAAAATTTGGTTATCTCTCAGAAATCGTGCCTTGCGGTTATATCGGCGTTAATAGTTACTGCTCCGCCCCTATGGGTCAAAGCGTGATCTTCAAGAACTAAGCTATCAAATTCAAAAAAAAATCATTTTCGACTGGTAGTTCCAGAGATTAGCGCGTTCCAACAAACAAACAAACAAACAAATAAACTGTTCAATTGAGTGATTTCTGGTCTCTACATTTTTCTTTCAATTCAACTATCTTTTAAGATTTCATCATCATCATCATCAACCTTTTAAGATCCACTGCTGGATCATGGGCCCCTCGACTTCTCAGTTGTGAGCCGACGTTTTACCCACTCAACCACCGACGCCCATCTAATGATCTTTTTGTTGTTATTCTAACCTATATAATTTGATAACAACAAGAAATCGTTTTCGCGAAAATAATACTTATTAAGTTTGTATTTAGGTATATTTTTACTGGAAATTTAATAAATCAAATCATTACAATGCAAAATATTGTAACTGGTAAATGTGTTCAAGAATCCAACAACAAACATAAATGAAGAAGTTAAGGGGACATCCATTAATTACGTGAGCTCAAAATGGGGGGAGGGGTCCAGCAAAATCTCACAATATCTCACTTAAACGGAGGGGGGTATAATAGAAAATCTCACGTCAACTTTAAAGGAATATACATTGCTATATTTTTTTTTATTCACTTGAAATGTCCCATTTTACCCGCTCAAACATCTCATGATTAAAAACATTTATTTTAAGAGTAAGCAAGAAACATTTAGAGTTTTTAAAAGAAAAAAAAAGGTATAGACAATACCGATTTAAAAAAAATCGTAAGTCTACGATAAAAATAAATTTTTAACAACTGTAGCAGAAATCTCACGTATGGGGGAGGGGGGGTCCCACTAAATCTCACTCAATTTCACCAAGGGGAGGGGGGAGTCTAAATTTAACGAAAAATAGCTCACGTAATTAATGGATGCCCCCTAAGGACTCTTATTTCACCACGGCACAATAGCATACAGGCGTGATTATATGAAAGACAAGGATATTATGCATAAATATTATATTTACATATTTACAGTAACATTTACAATGTGACTCTTTGTCATAGTCATTTTTGTGTAACATTTTTTTTATTAAATTTGAAATCTCATACAAAAAAGTTATTGGCTAAAAGTCAGTTTTCAGGGTTCCGTAGCACTTAACTGAAGTTAGGCCAAGTACTAATAATATTAAATAGAGCATTTCCAGGGCATTCTGTGCTACCGGCTTGCCTGTGTCCCATCAAGCGGTGGTTTCGTGAAATAAAGCCATTATTCATGCCAAATGTTATCAGATTTCTAGCAGCAGTGATTTGAGCTTGATTCGGGCTGGCGGCTGAAAAAATAAATTTTAAAATGGTTATTTTGAAGTCATAAATTATACACTACTGCAATAATATGAAGGTTAGCAGCTTAGAACGTCCTTGGGTATCTTCAATAAGGTAAATCCCCGACTCATATACATATAAGTACAT
The DNA here is from genome assembly GCA_963924495.1 of Nemapogon koenigi. Lineage (NCBI taxonomy): Eukaryota > Metazoa > Arthropoda > Insecta > Lepidoptera > Tineidae > Nemapogon > Nemapogon koenigi. The sequence continues at coordinate 9,503,646 of OZ004648.1, forward strand.
AATCAGGGCCGGATTTACCCACCTAATGCCCGCCCTGGGGGGCATCGTGAAAAATGTGTTAAAATATTTTTTTAATAAATATATTGAATCATTTATAGTCGAAAATATTTTTATTATAAATGGGATAAATAAACGTTTGTTTTCAAATTTTTTTTCTCACGCTCCGATTTTTGCCAGCCCTGGAAATTTGCCACCCTGGGTACTAGCCCTAAGTGTATATAGTTATAAGGTAACTATACTCTGTTCAACATATAATGGTATCTGTGACACGTAACAAAAACATTATTTTTTGGATATTTAACAGCACAAATCGAAAGTTTTTATTTCAATATTGATTATTTACATCTACTTTTTTTTTTTTTTTTTTTTTTTTTCTTTTTTTTTTTTTTTTTTCTTCACGGGTTGCTTTACAGCTCCCGAAACCGTGTTACGGTTCCAGGGTACCCAGCGGAAGACCTAGTCTCCCTCGTTTAGCCGATGGTATTTGTGAGGCTATATATCTAACGAGTGGCTAGTTCTGTTGAGATATATCTAGATGGAAAAGCCTCTAAGTGTGGTTTGTCGGATTATGTACATAAGTTTTTAATTCAAAATACATCAACATCTAATTAGTTAAATTGATTTTGTAATAGGAACAATATTTTAGTATGAATTTTCTTCATTTCTTCATTTATAGTTTAACAGTCACAGTTATACATGATCAGTCACCCCATCATATAATGAACGGACTGTAACATACAGCGTTTTAAAATTTGTACGGAATTACTCCGTTTTGTCTTAAAAGAAGGACAAAGCCAGTGGCCAATGGCCAGTGAACATATATATGATTTAAAAAAAAGAACATGTTAATTGGATAAGTAATTTTCGAGATATAGATTTATGATCGAGATTAGTGACCCAAGAGAGAGATTTTTACAGTCTACTTTTTTTCTTTCTACACGGGTTGCTTTACAGCTCCCGAAACCGTGTTACGGTTCCAGTGTACCCAGCGGAAGGTCAAGTCTCCCTCGTTTAGCCGATGGTATTTGTGAAGCTATACCTAACGAGTGGCTAGTTCTGTTGAGGTTATATTTAGATGGAAAAGCCTCTAAGTGTGGTTTGTCAGATTTAAAAAACCCATTGGTACATGGCCTGGATCCAGGATCGAACCAGTTGTCTACCTTTACAAATATATAGGAATTCTTATTGTATATTTTAAAGTCGATTGATTATTTTTCCAAATTGTAGATTTAATACTTACATGTGAATGTACCAATGAACGCGATACCCATACTGTTGAAGTTCCAATTAGTAGCATGAGCTCCCAAATTGGTCCAACCACGACCTTCATATACTTGTCCATCACCACCTACAGCGAAACTGGAAAAAAATTTCTAATTATTATTTTTTACGGATTGCCTAAAAGTGGCCATCGTCGTACGGTCCACCGAAACCGACCACAGACTCGTCCAATTCTTGTAACCAAGGTGGACTCCTCAGCAAGTAGAAATCAACCCCTGGCATTAGTAGAGTATATAGATAGACCACTTTGGGAAACGATACCCTAGCTAAATAAACCGGCGGCCGGAACGGTAAATTTTCCGTGCGATGCCGGACCAATGTGTGGCCTACTTTACAGATCCCGAAATCCCGTGTTATCAGTTCCAGGGTACCTAGTGGAAGACCAAGTCTCCCTTAGCTTTTTAGCTAACGAACGAGTGGTTCTGCTGAGGTATATTTAGATGGAAAATCCTCTAAGTGTGGTCTGGTTGGTTGTGTTGAACCGTAAATGGTACACTTACTTATATCCAATATCAGCCCATCCATTGGTATTCATGTGATGATTCTGCATGGTTCTCATAGCTTGACTGCAAGCTGTCAGCGATGTGCATGCAGCTGTTACTGTGTGATGAATGATGACATTTGGTACAGGGGTGGCTAATCTGGAGCTGCCTGTGGCTGGTCTAGCACTCCATTGGGCCCTGGATATGATGGTTACACGGAGATTTTTGCTTTCGGTTTCCCAAGGGTGTTCTAGAACGCTTACATCTGAAATAAGGAGATAATGGTATTATGTACTGAAGAATACTGTATGTGTATTTAACTAATATGCGACTTATTTTCAAATCATACAAATACTTTTTGATGAGTAACATCTTTCCTGCAAAATGTGGGAGTGATTTTATGAAAAAGGACGGAAGTGTGTAACAGGAAGCCGTGGAAGCGCGCGCTATTTGATTTGACCAATGATCGGCGCTGGTTGGCCATCAGATGGTACCAACCCATTTTCCAAGAGGTTGGTACTGTCAGCCAACAGTGTGTGGGTGTGTGTGACGAGAAAGAGAAATATAGAAGGAGAACGCATCCACTGTGCGCGTTGTGTATAAAGTGTTAAAATATATGTAGGATATAATGTTAATGTTTTCAGGATATAATGTTAATGTTGCTTATTACCAAGTTGAGATGTCAGATGTTACTCACATATGCAACTACTGTAAGTAACTGTTCTTTTTGTACATCATTTTATTCTACACAATTCGTTCCTATATCATTTTGTCATATCTCTGACAGATTAGACAGTATACGCCATGAAAACTCGCTGGCGCTAACTTTTTCCCCGACTTGATACACTAATAATGTTAATGCTCAGCTCCTAAACATGATCGGTCCATGTTTAATACTCGTAAACCTTCCTCAAAGGTCACAGGCAGACGCGGCTGGGGACTTTGCTTTATAATATGTAAATAATAATATATTATGATAAAGGTATTTTTACTTTGAAAGGTTCCACTTGTCTTATGGCGCAATTATCACAGTAATTAAAAAATACCTACCTACTACACATATAATTTGAAATACTTGTTTGCGGGTTAACCGTGAACATTTTCGAAATATAAAAAATTAGATTTGGAACTGAAAACTTATTTTTATCAAAATAAAATAGTGAAAAAAATTTTAGAATCGGTTCGGTAACACCTTTTTATTTTATGGATATCCAATTGTCTAGTTGACTGAGATTTTCCTCATGATTTCGCCAATGTGAAGTGTTTAAAATGAACTCTGTGTCACACTGTGCTGCAGAGGTCCATTAAGCACAGCAACTTGACGTGGAACCGAGGAAGTTTTTCTTAGGAAAAAATAATATAGTTACCTCCAAATTCTTGGGTTGGATAACCAAATGCTACAACTAATAAACAGGCCAAAGCTACTAGACGCATCATCTGAAAAAAAAACATAAAACGCTATTATATGGCTCACCACCTTTATAAATGGAAATTAAAAAAAAACTGCTGGTATTTGTGAGGCTATACCAGTTCTGTTGAGATATATTTAGATGGAAAAGCCTCTTGATTGATTTTGTAATAATGGAATTATATTTTAATATAATTGGTGCAGGCAGGTTTTCTTGCCACAGCTCCCTCAATAATACCATCAAAAGGGCTCTTGCGTCAATAGACGTCCCTGCTCTCCTAGAGCCAACGGGAATAATCCGGGAAGACGGCAAGAGACCCCATGGAATTACTCTGATTCCCTGGGAGCGAGGTCGGGCCCTTGTATGGGATGCTACGTGCGTGGACACATTAGCCCCGTCTCATTTCAGGGAAACAGCAATCAAAGCGGGAGCTGCGGCGGAAATCTCAGAGTCTAACAAACGGCGCAAATATAGTTCAATTATTGAAAACTTAAAATTTGTACCGTTTGGGGTAGAAACTCTAGGTCCGTGGGGTTCAAATGCCAAAAATTTGATTAAAGATGTATCCCCTCGAGTGATCATCTCTTCTGGTGACAAGGCTCCTTCAACGAATCAGCATCGCGATTCAGCGGGGAAATGCAGCCAGTATTCTTGCCACTATTCCTGGTTTATTTAGTTATTTTTAATCTTTAGATTTGATTTAAGGTTTTTATTTTATATACATTTCAATTTTAATATGAATATATATACTTTATCAGTCATGTCATTATATTAAAATAATTGGGCAAGTTGCGACTACGACTTGCGAGCTAAGGATTCCGTACCATTTTTTCAGGAATTTTCGTTTAGGTTTTCCTTTAAACTACAAGAAAAGTTCTATATTCAAAATTTTAGACTGAGTAGTTTCGGAAATAAGAGAGTCAATTTTCGTAAATATATTTTGTTTAATATAATTTAGTCTATGCATTTTAAAATTATAATTTATATTCCTTATAACGAAGTCTTTCATTATGTCACATGAACTTGAAAACCTTTTTTTTAGTTTAAATTTTTCTAATTCGATTATTTGCCTACGATATACGTCCGTGATTGGGTCATGAAACTCTATATTATTGTACCAAGTTTCAACATTTTTCGTCCAGTAAATTCGGAGAAAATAAGATGTGACAGACGGACAGACAGTATATTCGGAACCCTAATAATAAACAGAGTGTAAGTTGAGGAATTTTCGCACATAGGCTCTTGAAAGCTCTTACAGATATTCTCTTTTAAAATTACACGTGTTTTATTAGTTGAAATCGGTCAATGATCATTTCTAATCGACTTTCTAATCATCATTATTATGTTTTGCCGGTCAAACACTCTAGTAACATTGTCCTTAATTAGACAGATGTTTATATTAAACAGTATAGGTGGTGAGCCTGTCGCTACATTAAGTAAATAAACTTTATTAGTAACTACCTTTTACACCCGGTTTCTCTTGTGAAAGTGTTTGAAATTGGACAAGACGACTATAAACTTAGTTTTAATTAAAAATCTTGCTATATCTTACAGTAAATTAATAAGTTTGCATACTTAGAACCAGAGTAATGGTCAGCCAAGGAATGCCCGACCTTAAAAATAATGTCCAACTAGAATTCCGAGAAAATTGCTATACAGAAAAAACAGTGTACAGATTTGACCAGACATTGTAGGGTTGGTAATTCTCGGACCGGGCATTCCTTGGGTGACCATTAGGGCGACCCTTATTATTATTAAAAGAAAATAGTACATAATTACTTACATTTAAAAAAATAAATAAAAAACACTACAAAAAAACCTTTAACAGAGTTCACACCCAACTAATAATATTTCTACGAAACTGATTTACATATATAATCGTTTTTGACATATTGATATCAAGATTGTCCTGAGATTGATGACGTATGTGGAGTGGGGATATAACATGCGGTTCAAATTCGTAAAGTAAACAAACAAGTTATGGGCACGGGAACTTTTTATTGGTAGTGTTTAGAAACAGTTGTTTTTAAATATTATGATTCATGTATTGAGAGCACTTTTTATACCGGAGTTGGGGAAATTCCCTGATCTGAGGAATGACCTATGTAGCAAAACTTTTATTAACCAACTCTAAAAATCTATATATTATTTCTCAAAGGTTTTTTGTCAGTACCTATCAAATATCTCCCTTAATACGGTATCAAAGTCAATGTTAGATACCTACGCCATTTTGAAGATTATTTTTCCCTCTAATGACGAAAAATAAACAAACAAATCAAAATTAAATGTTTCTTTCTTTCTCCTCGCTGTGCCTAAGCACATTCTACTATGCATTCTTTCGCTTCGCTAATATTATTTTGCTCCCTTGTGAACTTGTGATACAATTTACTATTCTTCCATGCTCAACGAATCAGCGGGGAAATGCAGCCAGTATTCTTGCCACTATTCCAAACGGACCTGGTTTACTTAGTTATATTTAATTTTAAGATTTTAAAACAGCTGAATAAATCTGAATTTGAATTTAATGTAGGACAAGGATAGGAAAATTTTTACTTTCATACTTCCATACTTTCCTCGCTTCAACTTTCTTATTAGGAGAGCTTTCTTGAGTCTAACACAGCATCATCTTTCACATCACATTTTCTCAAATCTCATCATCATAATTTACAATATATTTTTAATAGCATTTTATGACAACAATGGATACCTTTACCTTATGAGAAAATAATGATATCGTTTATCAATTTATCATAATTAGGTACTATAATCTATAATTAGATATCTGATTTTAAATTATTTTGAAACAGTATGACCTTTTGGTCTTCGTTTTACAGATTAAATACCTAAGTCATTAGTGGGGACTAAGGAAAATGTAAAATCCCTGCAATTACTTTCGTCACAATATAACTCATGAGTTGAGAAATGTGGCAGATTGTCTCTTTTACATAAATACTAGCGGACCCGGCAGACGTTGTCCTGCCCAAACGTTGACTTGCCCGCACTACCCCTACCCCTGCTCCTACCCCTACCCTACCCCTACCCCTACCCCTACCCCTAACCCTATATAAAAAAAAATTAGGGGTGGACCACCCTTAACATTTAGGGGGATGAAAAATAGATGTTGTCCGATTCTCAACCCTAACGGATATGCATACAAAATTTCATAAGGGTCGGTCAAGCCGTTTCGGAGGAGTATGGGAACGAACATTGTGACAGGAGAATTTTATATATTAGATGACGTCGTCTGTTGTCAAATCTTTGAAAATTTATTATAAATAACTACTGCTTTAAGGACAGTGAGTTTGTAGGCACATTTTACGTTAATTCTGTACAAGTTTTTTTAATGTTATCAATAAAGATATACATGTTTTTAACGTAACTTCAAAAGAACGAGGAGGTTCTCAATTCGTTGGAAACTTTTATGTTTTTTTATGTACCTAGGTATATATTCCCCGATTACTTGAAGACGTCTTTTTTGTTTGAAAGGGTATACTTTCCAGGTTGTCTCATGGTCATCAGGTCAGAATCTGATGATGGGATCCTGGAGAAATCGAGAACTCTTCAAATTTTATAGGCACACTTGCGCGATTTGTGTATTTTTTTTTATAGTGACTTGTGCATTTGCTTTCGGAAAGCACACTTTTCAGTGCATATTTTTTGAAGTCGGTACTTACACTTTTTTTTTAAATAAATTGATATTTTTTTACTGTCATCCCGCAAAAACAAGTTTCGGTACAAATATCTCAATAACTACCAACTTTCATCAATGATATAAATAACATGATACAGTAAATATTATTCAATATTTTATGGTCTTGATAAAAATAGGTACTTAAAATAAATATAGGAATCTTTTATAATACAATTTTTATTCACACTACAAACAAAAATCTAAAATATACATTAAAAATCTTAAAAACCTTAAATACCTTAAAACTAAAAATAAAAAGAAAAAGGATGGAGGAATCAAAGATAGAATACCTCCTCCAGCTCTGAAGACAATCCAATCGTGCCAAGAACACTCGCTGCGTTACCCCTTTGAATCTCCAAGCTTATGCGGCGAATGAAAAAACTCTTAGCTCGGTGATCACCAGACTTTTCCATGAGAAGTTTACCAATTTTATCAGCAAACTTCTTGGAGTCTGATGACCACGGACCAAGAGTCTTTTTCAATAATTTTGTATGAATTTCGTAATTTCTCTAATTTACGTAACGCTTAATGTATATGAAATAAGGTTTAAATTACTTTAATAGTAGTTGCCTCAATATCTAGTCATTTCGTAAACGCCTCCTTAAAATAACAAAAACATAAAATAAAATTTAACTTCACATACCGAATTGTCAATCAGGGACCTATTCATAAAAGATAGGTAATACCTATAATAAAAAAAAGTTAATAAACCTAAAAAAAATAAACTTATTTTACGAATAAGATTTATCCGACCCCAAATGTCATCCTCACCTGCAAGCTTGGTACACTCTGGCGACCGAGCAATGGCGGTATAACCATACACCTAGCTGGCAGGCAACTGGCTGGAAGAGGCTACAAAGAGCCTGAAGACCTAAATAGTATCAAAATGTCTGGCGCAGAAGGCAAGAGGAAACCACTGCACTATTCTTCCCAAGAAAGTTAACCATGGCGAGTCAATACAAGATGCGTCGCAGTTAGCATATTTAGCAACCCCGCAGGCGTTATAGAGGTTACTTCTTAAATAAAAAAAAACTAATAAAATTAAAAATAATAGATTGGTATGTGACCATCACTTTTTTGTGACACCTAATTTACGAGTCCACGGTCTCATAGATTCATCAACGCTGTCGTTGCACACGTACGCCACTGAGTGAAATCATATTTTTATAGCTATTTTACATTATTTCAGTTTCGTAAATAGATCAGGTTTTCTAAGAAAATAAATTAAAAATCGGATTTTGATGCCTGATTTCCCCTTAATATAATTTAAATGCCATCTTATGTGTTTCGCAGGTGCACAAATCACTCAAGAACAATAACTAAATCGGTTACCTTATCAGTTACGGGTTCAGCCGCTTGCATGGCAGAGTCACGCCATTATGAATTTGTGGCATTTGCGTTGAAACTTCGGGAGTACTCGGATCTGAAGCTCAAGATTTCCACCAAGAGTTTGGAAGACGAGTGTTCCTAGAATGTGGTGACTCCAGATGCCATAGTTATTTAAAACATAAAATCAGCATTGCCATTCAACGAGGCTGCAAGTGTATTAGGTACACTGCCAAGTGATGTCCCACTTATGGACTTTTTTTTACCTAGTTTAGAGATTTTATTTAAATTTTTGTTAAATTTGTATATTCAATGTTCAATTATATTTTATAACTAAATTAGTGTGGTCACGCACGTGTGATACGATGGAGATTTTTTTATGAAATGTTATATTTTATCAAAACTGAGTAGGTATATTGTTTTAAATATTGTATCATCTCTGGTTGCTATCTTTAAATTAGTACAATTATCCCTCAAGACCAAAGACCGGATGATTGATGGGTTTCAAGATAAAAAATCATGTCTACATTGTTTATTCGCTTGATTGCTTTTCTAGGATCGGCAAAGGTGAGGCTGTTTAACATGATGTAAACTGTAAAACTATTTGTAAAGGTGTATGTACATTGTTAAGAAAAAGATGGAGCGTCTCAGCGGGACGTAGAGCGGCGTATGCGTATGGGCAGAGCGTAGGTGGAACAGACGCATCTTTTAGCATGACGACGTGCCAACCTTGGGAAGAATAGTGCAGTGGTTTCCCCTTGCCTTCTGCACCAGACATTTTGAGACTCTTTAGGTCTTTAGGCTCGCTGTAGCCTCTTCCAGCCAGTTACCTCGCTAGGTGTATGGTTAAACCGCCATTGCTCGGTCGCCAGAGCCTCGTTTATTGTCTAGCAGAGAGTACCAAGCGTGCAGGTAAGGATGACATTTGGGTCGGATAGATCTTATTCGTAAAATAAGTTCATGTACTAGTTTATATTCACAGACATAAGACCAGTTGGTTTATTAACTTTTTTTTAATTATTAACTACATATCGTAGAATTTGAAGACGGTTGGTGCCAAATTAGAAATAACTTAGTAGGTACCCAAATTCACTAATCTAGATAATTTATTAGGAACCTACGATCATCAGTAGGTACAAACATAATATTTACAATAAATAAAAAAAATATTGAACAGATATTTATGTTCTTAGATGTTTACTTAATTTTGTATCCTAATTTGGCACCAACCGTCTTCAAATTCTACGACGAAATTTTTATTATTTCTTACTTTTCAGTGCAAATTTTTGAAGTCGGTGCACTTTTTTTTAAAAGGTTTATTGTTCATTCAATTATCCATACTTCCCTACTAGTTACTAATATACCTAAATGCGAAAGTAACTCTGTCTGTCTGTTACGCTTTCACGGAAACCACTGAACCGATTTTGATGAAATTTGTTAAGGAGTCAGCTTGGACCCTAGGGCAGGACATATGCTACTGGGATGAAAGTTAATTTGGAAGCCGGGGCGGAAAAATAGTTATTTACAAATTCGTAAAATTTTGCCTCAATAATATGCACCAAATTGAGAAAGAAACGAAAATCAATCTTATTGTATTTGTAGGTTTAGTTTTAGTTTACCTGGTCCTTGTATTGTTAATGTACACACACCCTAAATTCATTAGAATATAATAGTTACTTGTAAATAAGGTGCGTCAATGGCTTTAGGAAATGAAGATTTATTATAGAGTTCCTTAATAATATATCCTATATCAATAATTATTTTTAGAATTTAAGGGAATTTGTATGGAGATATTACTAATCCCAATTTCTCTGTAAATAATCCACCTGTGTCACTGTAATTTAGCAAATAGTTACTTATTCAATATATCTAAGTGAAATAGTCGTTTTTTTTTTTTTTTTTTACTAACATTTTATAATTTTTATTACATTAAAATTTTTTACACATAACAATATAAGCCTAAAATAATATTAATAATCAAAAATATTTGGTCCGCGTGGCATGGTTTTTTTTTCAATTGGTTTTATTTAATAGGAAATATGGGTGGTAGAATAAAGGATTATTCTGTCCCTTCTGTCTATTTCATAATCTATCACAAAACTCTATAAATTTTTTTTAAAGAGCTCTTATACCATTATTCTTCAATTATATATATCGCTTTTTTTGTAGCTTATTGAAAATTCAAAAAAAAAATTTTATGATTTTTTAATTTGGCAGAAATAATAAAATAATTATTATTTTAAATTTTCAATAAGCTACCAAAAAATTTGACATATATAATTGAAGGGTAATGGTATAACAGCGCTTTTAAAAAAAAATAGAGTTTTGTGATAGATTATGAAAGAGACAGCAGGGGCAAAGTTAAACTACCCATATTTCCTATTCAATAAAACACATTGAAAAAATAAGAGCTTTTTCACTTAGATATATTCAATAAGTAACTATATGCTAAATTACAGTGACACAGGTGGATTATTTACAGAAAAATTGGGAATTGTTTATCCCAGAAAAATTCCCTATACAGGACCCTTAAGTAGGTTAAGTTATATAAAATGGGTGATCCATTGGAGGGAGGGATTTAACCTTTAAGGAGCCCCCTCATAACTTTTGTCCCATACAAATTACATGCTTCACGACATCTTAAATTACGCGATAACTATTTGTCTTAGTTTCGAAATTTAAATTGCTTTCATAAAAATAAATATATTTAAAAAATATGAAAATCAGTTACAACTAAGTTTTATGAAGCCCTGAAAGTCATCAATTTCATGCGTATTTTCAACAGATTTTGCGACTCAAGTTCTTTTAATTTTCTCGTATAAATCCTATAGATAATTTCACATAGGTACTTTATAAAATAATTAACTACAACTTGCTATTTCTAATAGTTTTTGTATAATACTGGAAGAGCATATAATTATGTCCGTACTTTGTATTTTCCCCAAGACCGATTTTTTGTAATATCATTCTTTCTCATGTTTCTGGTACGTGAATCTTAGCCTATCTTATCGTATCCTTGGTTATTTTATCGATTCTTTTAGCAGTGTATCTCACTAAAAACTTTTTAAAGAGATACATCGGCAAAATAAGCCGCGCGGTTTACTATCATCTCTTTTCCGCGGTACAAAAACCTGTTTTGCAACGAGAGGTAAAGAGAGAAAACTTTATCCCCGTTTCCCCGCCAAATGTTTCACCATTTGAATATTATTGTTTTCTAATATTTAAAATTTGTTTGTTTTTTTGTTCATATTCTATAGACTCAAAAACTACTGGACCGATTTGAAAAATTATTTTTGCATTTGATAGCCCAATTCTTGGGGAAGGTTATCATTTGGTTATTTTCTTTAATGTTCGTAATATTCTGAATAAGATTTTTTGTGAAAGATAAAAATTGTAAATATTGCCCGGAAAATTTGGGAAATAATTTAAAGCGTATTTTTCTATGGGATTTTTGTAAGAACTCAAGATAGAGGATTAAAGTTAACATGTGCTACACGGGCGAAGCGGGGCGGAAAGCTAGTTTTTCAAACTATATATAACGTTATTGTCATTTAGGCAAAGTCTACTTTACTTTACTTTATACCTTACAGTGTGGCCTGAGACATCAGTAACAGTGTCCGTCCACTTTTTGCCACTATTATTCTCTAGCCCAGTTTCGCTTGCCATCAGACGCGAGTATAGTTTAGTACATGTAATAAACAAGATTCAGTTTTCCGTGCCGCTTGTATCCGTTATGACATAGAGTTGCCTCAGTTCACGCGGGAGGAAATCATTCAGAAATAGAAGCACTGACGCTCGCTGGACGCTCCATTTTATTTAAAACGCACGCCTGGGACGGGGAATGTGCGTAATGTTAGCAGGGCCAGTAACTATGCAATAATTTATGTATCTGTCTGTGATTTCTATGTTTAAGACGACCCATCACAGCGCAACGAACTCAGTTTTACGTGCGACTTATTTTGTCCGTATTTCTTTAAATTCTAAAGTTTAGAAAGAAGTGAGTAACTGCTATTAAAATCAATAAGATATACTAAGATTCATGTACAAGAATCATGAGAAAGTACGATTTCTCAACAAATACAAAATACAAAAATATTTATTCAGTAACCAAAACAACAGATACAATATATATGCTGATGCCTCCTTTTAAGTAATGAATTTACTTGTGTTAGGAGTCACCCCTCTTCTATTACATAATTATTACAAAAAACAGTGAGTGTATAAAATATAGTTTTATTACAAATTAGGTACTGTTCAAATGTTTGTGTGTGTGATGTGTTGGTGTGTATGATGTGTTGGTGTGTGTGATGTCGGTGTGTGTTTGTGTATGGGGGGGGTATGTATGTGTATCAACCCGTATCTTTATAATATAGTTATAATATACTACAATGTAATCACAATTTGTCCAGTATTATTTACTTTGCAGGTAGGTACTATGTTGTTTGAATAACCCTTAAATGTCCACATGTAAAAGCAACTCTGTTTCTTCATAATCTTTTGTTTTTAGCCATTCAGTTAGAACTTTTTTGCATTCATAGCTTTTCATTGGGTAAATGTTTAAATATTTGTTAATATTGTTATAAAGATAGTTTATCTGTTTAATGTATTGTCTGCTAGCAAATGTTGTTTTAACAGCTACAATGGGAAGAAATTTCTTTGTTTCATTGGATCATAAGTTATGGTCTTGTGGAGTCTTAGGATACCATGTAAAATGTAAAGTTTTCTGATTGAGAGTACATCACTTAATGAGTACAGGTTCTCTGTGGGAAATCTGTAAGGTTTAAAGTACATCACCTTTAGCAGTGCTCTCTGTACTCTTTCCAATTCCAGAAGTTTAGTTTTTGTAGCTCCTCCCCACACCGGGATGCCATAGGTCAGTACGATTGAGCCAGCATTATGTAGATTTGGTTTAAAAGTTTCTTGGATGCAACATGTCTTAAGACTTTAAATGTGAATATGAGTTTTCTTATTCGACCCATAATTAGCTCAATATGTGTGATCCAAGATAGGCGTTGGTCAATCACAATCCCTAAGTATTTGGTGTGAGCTACTCTAGTAATTTGTGGGCAGGAACATGGACAGGAGGATTAGCAAGAGTTTTACACTTGTGTATTTTAATTTGAAAGTTATTTTCAGGTTGAGTCCTGTTGTAATTAGTAAAGCATATATAGTTCGTTTTGGAAGTATTTAAGGTAAGTAAATTAGAATCTAACCAGGTAGCAATATTTGAAAGTTCCCTTTCCGCAGATTCTCGAACAGCATCCCACGAATCGCCCACGAAAACAATAGCAGTGTCATCTGCATATGTAAACATGTGTCCATTATTGATTTTCATTTCACATAAGTTGTTAACATAGATGAGGAACAAAGTTGGACCTAACACACTCCCCTGCGGGACTCCGCATGTAATGCTGGTTATCTCGCTAACATATTCACCTATCTTGACTCGTTGTTTGCGATCACTGAGATAATCTGTTAATAGTGCAAGTGGGGTACCTCTTATACCTATATCCTCGAGTCGCTGAACTAGGATAGGGACAGAGACGGTGTCAAATGCTCTTTTTAGGTCAAGGAAGGCTGTTAAACATTTTTTACCTCTGTCAACTTGATTTACAATAAGCGAAGTCAGAGACACAACAGCATCCTCCGTTGATATGCCACCTCTAAATCCAAATTGCGAACTGGAAATTAAACCATAAGTATTTAGATAGTTTATAAGCTGTTTGTTTATTAGTTTTTCTAAGATTTTAGATATAGGTGTCAAGACAGATATAGGTCTATAGTTAGAAACATCGTCTCTATCACCACCCTTAAACACAGCAGTGACAATGGATTGCTTGAGGGCTGCAGGGAAAATGCCTCTTTCAAAACATAGATTGGCTATATGGCTTATAACTGGAACAACAGTTTCATGAGCAATTTTTAGGAATTTAGTAGTTATGTTGTCCCATCCTGGGGCGCTCTCAGTTTTAAGGCTCATCAAGATGGTACGCACCTCTTCAGGATCAGTTTTTAAAATTGCAAAAGATGTAAGTTGTGATTTTGTTGACTCAATATTTCCGATCTGTCCTTTGGTAGAAGTGTGTAAGTATATGTTTGGCAAGTGTTTCCCCAGTTTTAGTTTTTTTAATTATTCACCACATTTACTGATTCGCAGGGAGATGATGTTATGTCCAATAGTTTTAAGCTTTTTGATTTTGGACCTTTGCGATGTGTTATAGCATTAATTGTTTTCCATAGAGTTTTAGGATTTTTGTTAGCTTTTATTAATAGTTATTTTTCATAATTACGTTTCAAGTTTTTTATTTGATTGTTACAGTAATTACGATATCTTCTATAAGTAATTTTTAATATAATGTTTCCAGGGTCAGATCTTAACCTTTTTTGCATATCGTTTCTGTTTCTTATACAACGCAAGATGCCTACTGTAATCCAAGGCTTTATAATTCTATTTCTGCTTGGTATTGTTTTTTTGATATAACTGTCTATTAAGGATTCCCTCAGTTGGGTGGTCAAATTACAGGGATCATTTAGTTTTGTTAAATTATATAAGTTACGTTTTTTGATATTATCTAAGGCTTTCTCTTCTTCTTCTTCTTTTTTATTATGGCTCCACCAATGTTCATCGGTGATTTGCCAATGTCAAGTATTATAGCCTTTATAGTGTTTATAGCCGATAAATCGGTATTTAAGATAATCCCGCCGACCGTGATATGTCTTATTAATCACTGATTAATCACAACCATCACAGCGCGAACAGGATTAAACTGGATTCCACATCACGCCACGACGAAAACGCGTGCGTATGTCGCCATGACCGGATGTGAAATCTAAGGCTTTCTCGTAGTCAATTGTTATCTTATATTTAATGTCATTACTACTGTATGTCACATAAAACATCACTGATGTTGTAGTTGTCAAGTTTCAATATAAAATGGTCTAAGCATGCTTTGTTCCTGGTAGGTAGTATGTGACGGAAGAAGACCCTGTGCCGCCAACAAAACCTGTAATGCAATACACGAAACGGACTTCGGCTATCGGAGTATTATTAGAGAAGAGCAAGTTCTAATTAATGTTTTCTTAAAATATGTATATTAAATAAACTAAATAAATTGTGCATTAATATTAATAATTAATAATAATTAATATATTAAAGGTATTAGAGTTGAAAAATAAGCGAAAAATTGAAGACTTTCAGGGCTTCATAAAACTTATTGTGAAACTAATTTTGAAAAATTTATTATATTTATATCACGTTTAATAAATCTGTCTTTAGAAAGCAATTTTAAATTCGAACCGAAGACATATAGTTATCGCTTAATTTACGGATAGCTGCTGCTGCATGTAATTAGTATGGGACAAACATTATGCTGTCCTTAAGTTGATTATTGAAAAAGAAAAAGCAATGTGGTCACACTAAACAGAACAGGGAGCAAGCATGTTCCTGCACTTAATTGACGATTTCTTTTATATCTCGTTTGGCAAATATCTTTCGTACAGGCTTGACCTGACTAAAAAGGATAACGATGATGATTCTTACTCCTCCCTAACTAGTTTTACAGTGCCATAATAGCAACACCTATAGAGTAGTGAAGACTGAATTTAGGATTTAGATAATTAGAGAGACAGGATCAGGCAACCGGATCGCAGTTGTTTCGACTATCACGCAACATTTTCATCATAATTGTAAAGGGAAATCGTTTATAGGATCCTACCTAAGCCATATAATGTGTTTTAGTTGATAGTATGGAATCCTTGCACATGTTCTCCTCTGTGGAAGTTCTAATGCTTAAGAATATATTTCATGCCATTGAAAAAATTGAATATACATTCAAATGGCCATTTATTGAATAATCTTCTGGTCACGTCCACCTTATCGATTAATCATTAAAGGATGAACATGAACGAGTTACTATCGCTATCATAAGTGTAATAAAGTCTTGTACACTAATGTATGCAAATATCACAAAGTCACTTAATTTTTTTAACCATCCGTTTTAATTGTTTTAATGAAAAATATTATGTAAAAAAATAAGGGCCCGTATTTCTTTATTTTATGTTTTAATATGTATTGAAATTTTAATTAAAACGAAATGTTAATTATTTATTGTTAATTTGTACATTTAATTTAGATTGGTTTTCTATTTATACCTATCGTCTTATAAAAAAAAGCTGCCGTACCTATTTATAAAACTTTTTTTCACGGGTTGCCTTACAGCTTTTGAAACCGTGTTACCGGTCCTAGGGTACATAGTAGAAGACCAAACATTCCTCTATTAGGTGATGGTAATTATTTGAGGCTATACCTAACGACTGGCCAGTTCTATGAAATAAGTGTGGTTTGTCGGATTATGTACTACATAAGTTTCCAATTACAAAAAAACCATTGGTACATGTTCGGGATCGAACCGTGGTCCACCGAGTTGTGATTCTAGTGTAAATAATTATGATATTTTGTGATGTTATTGTTTTTTATACATCACACAGTTGTGGGAAGTACCTTGAATAACAAAACAGTGATTATATCGATTACCTACTTTATATCGATTAAGAGATAAAATCAAAATAATGTATATAAGATAATATACAATTGTGTCTTGAGTGTATTGCGTTTAATGACGTTAATGATTGTAATATCTTGGTCTATGTAATAATATATCAATATTACGAATTTGTAAATAAATTTTCACGTAATGAAAAAACAAACAATCTTATCAAACAACAGTTTCATTTTGATTATGATTTCGAATGAATGGATTTAATTATAATAGAAAAAATATATTTGGATATCTTATAATGAGCTCTTTCACATGAAAAAATTGAAGAAAAAAAATATTTACGCTATATGTCCGCGATTGGGTCATCAAACTCTATATATGTACCAAATTTCAACTATTTTCATCCAGTAGATTTGGAAAAAATAAGATATCACATCTTAGACGGACAGATACTGATAGTATTACAAGCGAAACGTGAAAAAATATCTCTACAAGCTGAATGTGAACAAGTCAACACTTTAGCTCAATACCAGGCGGTGGTAGACTCATGTACTTGTTATACAATACAAAAACATTGAACATTTATCTCTTGCTGTAAAATACTGATAGGAAAATTTCCAGTCTACCCTTTGTTAAGATGACATATTTTTTATAAAATAATACCCAATAGACAATTCTAAACGTTCGAGAATCCCAACTAATATAAGTTTATTTGTCCTTCAGCAACAGAGCAGTTATTTTTCTCCTTAAAAAAAGATAGAGCTAAAAATAGTTTGACGTCTAAGTAAATATCGATTTATTTAACGATGATCATTAAATGCGTAAGATTACGTAATATTATGTTAGAATGGAATAAAATAGAACTAAATAGATGATTGATAATAGGTACTACTCGTACAACAAATAGGGGGTTACCCTTCGGAGATAATACTATAATTACTTACGATGTGTATTGCTATTTACTGATAATTATCATTTGTATTACACAATTAACGTCATTCATTTTGCGATCGTTTGTTATTCGTTATTATCACAAAAATATTTACAGTAGAACCTTGATTATCCGAACCAATTGGGACCGAGACTAGTTCGGTTAACCAAAAGTTCGGATAATCGAAATAAGGGTTTTTTGGGACGAGATTATAAACAACACTTTTTTACATACATATATATTACAATTTTACATGCATATTAATGTTGAAATATAGATACATACATGTATTTTGAAAAAGTAGAATGGTTTTTTTTATAAAATCGTCACCGTGGCAGCGAGCATTGTATCTTTCACGCCAACGTAACTAAGTCAACGTTCAGATAATTGAGGGTTCGCATGATCGAGGTTCGGATAATCGAGGTTCTACTGTATTAGATCGCGGCTTTTATTATCTTGCGACGTAGCTAGAGTCACTAGACCAATGTAGACAACTGGCAAGAAGTGGAAAATGCTACAGGTGTCTCTGGAAACATCGCAAGGTATAACTGCCGTGAAGGTGTGTGTGAACCAAACTCGTCGCAAATGTTTTTCTTTTTTTTTTCTTTTTTTTTCTTCACGTTCTTTACGGCTCCCGAAACCGTGTTATCGGCCCCAGAGTACCTAGCGGAAAATCAAGTTTCCCTCTTTTAGTAGATACTATTTTCGAGGCTATATCTAACGAGTGGCCAGTTCTGTTGAGGTATATTTAGATGGAAAAGCTTCTAAGTGTGGTTTGTCGGATTATATACATAGGTTTTTAATTATAAAAACCCATTGGTACATGGCCGGAATCGAACCGTGTTCTGCCTAGTTATATACCAGACTATTTTTCTTTCAATGTTAAAAGGAGTTGGAGCTAAACTTTATTTAAGTGTATTAAAATGGATTATAAAATATTTCCATTCGGTCCTGCTTACCTAACGCACCTATTTATAAGTTCCAGAGAATTGTTCACAGATGAAATTCCCTCGCTAGTCGGGAATCGCACTCGCGACGCGGCGCATCTCATTCTAATCTAATCATATAAAAAAACTGATCAGAACTTATCTATTTTTGGAAGAAAATATGATATATTTCTTCGGTGTGCTGTGATAAAAGTGCGTGAAAGAAGTTTGTATTACACACATACACACACTCGTTATATGTAAGACATATTTCTTTGTAAATATATGTAAACACCTACCTACGACAAGTGTGTTTTTTACATTCTATAATCTTTCTCAAACTCTAAATATACTTTTCCAGCTTATTTCTAACAATATTGTAGACAATGAATTGTGTAAACCTACAATTTTTTCCATTTATCAAGATCATAAAATAAATTAGCAATTAGCAAAATTAGAAAAAATAGCATATTATCTTTATATATTATTTGTCCCATTGGTTTTTTTGTCGGTAGGAAAGCCATATCTCCCTTAATACTTTATGAAAATAATAAAAATAATTAAACAAATGAACTAATGGTGCGAAGGGTCATCTAGTTAAATTTTAAATATGTCAATTTATTAAATACTAGCTTTCCGGCCCCGGCTTCGTCCGTCTATTCGTGAAAGAATTTTTAGAATCCATTCAGTGGTTTGAGAGAGTAGGTACCCCCTACATCAAAACTTCCAAACTTAGAAACTTTACCTCTTTTTAACCGACTTCCAAAAAAAGAAGGAGAAGGTTCTCAATTCGGACCGTATTTTTTTTTTTTTTATGTATGTATGTACATCGATAACTCCGCCAATTGTGAACCGATTTTGATGGTTTCTTTTTTAATCGACAGATAACTCTTCCGGATTGGTCCCATTTTTATCTCATAAAAATTGGTTTATTAGTTTTTCAGAAATTTTGAAAAAACTGACTTTATAAGTACATTTTTCTTGATATCTCGATAATAAACGACTTATTTTTTTTAAGACATCATAATTTCTGGACATTATCTCACAGACATATGACGACAATCGGTTCAGTAGTTTTTCAGAAATTCAGTAATTAATTGCTGTTTACGGCTAAAAATTATGTATCAGAAAAAGCCTTAGCAACGGTTGCTATTGACACGAAGTTGTTAATTTTCGTGACGATGGTGTAGCGGTTAAATATAATGGGGTGCATAGGATGCACAAGCACATGGTTCAAATCACATCCACAGCGGTATTTTTTTAAAATTTTCCATCAATATTTTTTTAGTTGCGTTATTATTTGTCTCTCAAGGCAGCAAAATCACTTAAAAGGGTAAAATAAACCTTTTAAAAAAAAGTGCACCGACTTCAAAAATTTGCACTGAAAAGTAAGAAATAATAAATATTTCGTCGTAGAATTTGAAGACGGTTGGTGCCAAATTAGAAACAACTTAGTTCCCAAATTCGCTAATCTAGACAATTCATTAGGAACCTATGATCATCAGTACATACAAACATAGATAATATTGAACAGATCTTTATCTTCTTAGATATTTACTTAGTTTTGTATCCTAATTTGGCACCAACCGTCTTCAAATTCTACGACGAAATATTTATTATTTCTTACTTTTCAGTGCAAATTTTTGAAGTCGGTGCACTTTTTTTTAAAAGGTTTATAAAGTACTATAGTTGTGCCTTGTGGGTTTTTTTTGGGATAAAGGCGGGGGAAATGCCTCATGCACACCAGGGAAGTGGAGCCCTGGTAGTGTCGGACTCCTGTCTTAAAAGCGACAGACCTACCGACTAAAACCCCCTCCTTTATGTATTAACTTAGGGGAGCGGACCACGCGGCGCTAATGGTATGGTATACGCTTTGTGGTCCGCATTGGGATGAACTGCCGTCAGCTCCTTGTAACTCCGAGCTATCCATAGACGATCCTAACAACTGGGAGCGGCAACTCCGTATTGCCATATGGGCATCCCCGACAATTCAGAGGTCAACTCCGTGCTGCCATACAGACAGTCCGGAGCCCCCGAAGGGACGGCTGATTGGTGGGATAAGTGGGTTTTTATGGGTTGGGTTTAGATGTTGCTGTACTGGTAGCCAGGGTGATAATATTCGAGTATCCGTAGTGCAATTGTGATATAGACACTTGCAAGTAATGGACGACTCGGTGAAGAAGGGTGCTTAGCTACGGCTACGAGCCCCCCCCCCACGACAAGGCGGGCACCCACGGGGGGTGTGCCTTGTGGTTGCTGGTAACCATTAAGGTTACTGCTTCGCTCCTATGGGTCGTAGCGTGATGTTATATAGCCTATAATCTTCCTCGAGAATGGGCTATCAAATGCAAAAAGATTTGAAATGAAAAACTGCTAGTAACAGAGATAGCGTATTCAAACAATCAAACTGTTCAGCTTTATTAGGTATTAGTATAGAAGATAGATAAACAGAGGACTGTTAACAGGAGCGTGATTTACCACTGGTATATTATATCACAAAATCATTCATAAATCGAGATTTTATTTGTACTTATTTCTTAACAATAAATAAAGTAAAAAACTGCGTGGAAGAAAAAATGTGTCTCTTAATTTAAAATAGAGAAAAAAAACCAATCTTCTTTTAAATAGTAAGCGTAACAAAAGCGTTGTTTAATATGTAGCTATATGTAGACAATGTTACCTTTTCATATCAAGCTATAATATATAATTTTTTGCAGTAATAGGTTCCAGCCATAACCTCTGATATAAGTGCATGGCTTTTCATGATTTATTCTTTGTTTGATAATGTTTAGACCCGATTTTCTAACTATTTTGAATCTATCTATTATCACGCATTTTATCCCAAGAAGGTTAGGCTGAGACAATTTGCTACGATCCTGGCATATACCTCTTTCGCTTCTTTTATATCAATCATACCTTTCATACATAACAATGCCTTCGATGAAAGTACACCTAGGTCGTCCTTTGCCAGCATTTCTATCTAACTATCTATCATCACGCCTTTCATCCTTCATTCTTTCAACGTGTCCATTCATTATTATTTTGAAAGGGTGATTTGATTTGGCCTAGTGTTATATTGATTGTTGTTTTTTTACGCGAAAAAAAAACGTTTTTTATAAGCATAAGTACTTAATTGTTATGTAAATTGTCTTTTTATAAATAAAAATGAAATGCTATTCGAAGTGGATCATTTTGGCATTTTTTTTAAATGTTCGTAATAGTCTGAATAATAGTTTTTACGGGAAGAAAAATTGGAAACGCGTTGCCCGGAATTTGGAAAGTTCAGGGAAAACTGAAAGTGCTTTTTTCTATGGGATTTTGTATAAAATCAACACGGGAAAAGCAAGTAAAATATACAATATTGTTTATTATATACATAACATACATATGAATACAAGAAATATATTAACTATTAAATTTTTTTTAACCTTAACCTTAAATGAAATCTAAAGATTAAAAATAACTAAATAAACCAGGTCCGCCTGGAATAGTGGCAAGAATACTGGCTGCATTTCCCCGCTGATTCGTTGAGCGAGGAAGGAGCCAGCCCTCTTCTCACCAGAAGAGATGATCAGTCGAGGGGATACATCTTTAATTTTTTTTTTGGCATTTGAACCCCACGGACCTAGAGTTTCTACACCAAACGGCACAAATTTTAAGTTTTCAATAATTGAACTATATTTGCGCTGTTTGTTAGACTCTGCGATTTCCGCCGCAGCTCCCGCTTTGATTGCTGTTTCCCTGAGATGAGACGGGGCTAATGTGTCCACGCACGTAGCATCCCATTAAATATATGAAATATTAAAAGTACACACTGCAATCGCTGAGCTTGTATAAAAGGTATGATGAATGTAAAAGAAGCGAAAGAAGTATGTCAGGATCGTAACAAATGGCATTCGATTGTCTACGCCTACCCCTCTTGGGATAAAATGCGTGATGATAGATAGATAGTAACAACATCGGTTCAGAATCTTTTGACTTTTTCTCCACTAATATTATAAAGATGTAAAGGGTATGAGGGTGTAATATCTAAAGGTGGCCACACATTCGTCCAATCCCCGGCCGGTTGCCGTACGGTCCACCGAAATTGACCACAGACTCGTCCAATTCTTGTACGCGCGGCCCACCATCCGTTTTCAAATAGTTGTATTTGTAGTTGATTTCGATGACCGGAACGATCTGTCACACACACACATTCACACGCCTTTGTTTAATGGAATATTGTGTGTATGTGTGGGTGAATGAATTGCATGTGATCTAGATCGTATGATATACATTGCTAATGTGTACCATGTCTTCAATCTCGATGATACGGCGGCCGGACCGAAAACTTAAAACTACAGATCCGGTTCTGAAAATTCTTTCACTATTAGAAGAAAGATTCTACTTAGGCTATTTTTACGTAATAAGTAAGGGCAGAAAGTAGTTTATAGTATTGAAAATAATAATGTTTATCTCCCCAATAGACCAAAAATGCCGATCGGCAACATCAATAAAGACACAACACCAAAGCGTGACAATTACCGCCCTCCCTGGGTAAAAGACAAAGATGCTGATGCACCTCCACCGTGGACTCAAAGGAAACTCAAACCAGTGGAAAGTACCAGTACGGCAGCAGCCAAAACTACTGCACCAGATGACGCAGGAAACAGCAAGCCGGCTTTAAAACGTGAGTTTATTTTTATTTGCTTCATCATAGTGGAACCAACTTCCTTCGATGATATTTTCTGGAAAACACTTCTGTAGAGCTTTAGTTTGTATTGCTATGGTTCCGTCATACTTTTTTTAAGCTATTAGGTATGAGTTTTGAAAAAGGAAAGCTACATCCTTATTTAAGTCAATGATGATATGACAATATGATAGTCAATGACATATTACATACTAAAAATCTTTGAAATTAGGTAATTTCTTTACCCCAGCGGAATATTAAGTTTTTCTCTTTTAGCCGATGGTATTTGTGAGGCTATACCTAAAGTAGGCCACACATTGGTCTGGCATCGCACCGAAAATTTCTCAATCCAGCCGCCATAAGATCTAGGCGGGCGAGTCTGTGGTCAATTTCGGTGGACCGTACGGCGGCGCGCCGGCGATTGGACGAATGGGTAGTTCTGTTGAGGTATATTTAAATGGAAAATCCTCTAATGTGGTTTGTCGGATTATGTACATAATTATATATTTTTTAATTATAAAAATGATAATAAATGATAAACCAGAATCGAATTGTGGTCCACCCTCGGCCACTAAGGTAGGTAATATTTAGGGGTAGTAAAATATTTTCTCTGTTTGTATGAACATGGTGATCTTACAACGCTTTCATGAAGTCAAAGTCAAATCTTTATTTCGTAGTTGTTATAATATATAATTGCCTTTTAAAAAATTGTATACCGACTTCAAAAATTATGCACTATAAAGTGTGCTTTCCGAAAGCAAATGCACAAGTCACTATAGAAAAAATACTCAAATCGCTTCCTTCAAGCATGCCTATAAAATTTAAAGAGTTTTCGATTTCTCCAGGATCCCATCATCAGATCCTGACCTGATGACCATGGGACAACCTGGAAAGTATACCCTTTGAAACAAAAAAAAATTACTTCAAGTAATCGGGGAACATACATTAAAAACCATAAAAAAATCCGTCAAATTGAGAACCTCCTCCTCCTTTTTTTGAAGTCGGTTAAAAATGAAAATGAAAGAAAATATCGATACAGAAAAGTCCAGCGTCCTATATCTATGGATTTTTATCCTCCAGATAATCAGAAACTGTATAATATGCCCCCGCATGAAGTACGTAATCCCTTGTGGAAATGCAACTTCATAAATATCTGTTATATTTTGAATTAATTATAATAACCTTCTTTTTGCGTCTAAAGAGAAAACTTACACAAATATCAATGAATTGGCAAAATTCTGAAAAGACGCTGAAAAACCTTGTATTTACAAGCGACTTTTAGTGTCACCAAAGAAACGTCACGCAGTATGTGGGCGGTGTAAGGTCAGCAGACAACGTAGACAAAATTAATAATATTATTTGCAGTCTTAATACTTATATGAAAACACACACATTTTCACGGCCTTACACGGTAACAGTGTCCACTTGTCGCCAGTTGTCCTTTTTGTACAGAGCAGGTGGCAAGCCAAATTTTTATTTGGGAGGCTATACCTAACGAGTGGCCACTAACGAGAGGTAGGTATATTTAGATAGAAAAGCCTGCAGTTTGCCGATAGCACAATAGAATGTTCAAAATTATTTATTTGTCTGTTAAAATTACATACCTAATAATAATAACGGAACCCATACATGTGGGTATACAAATATAAACATGGTAAAATTAATACTTAGAACTATCATAATAATTAAACAATTAAAATTAAAATAATGAAAAATATACAAAATTAACAGCAACTACATAGTCATACATGACATACATGGCAAATACAACATTGATAATTTTTAGCATTACTTACTTTTATTCACACTATAAAAACGACGTTGAAGCAACCATTTGTGGAAGTTCCTTTTTAAAAACAAAATATGGCAAATCCTTAATATCTATTGGCAGTTTATTATACACTTTCACCGCCATGCAATATTTGTATGTACTTACATACAAAGATTAATTTTTGGTAATTTTGTAGTAGATGTCTGTGTCTTGTAGACCTTGGAAACGCATCTCCATGAGTTTGAAAATAATTAGTATGTTTTTTCACAAACAGACATACATATTTTATGTACATGCATGGCAATGTTAATATATTTAGATTATCAAAGAGAGGCTTGCAGCTGTAAAGGAGCTGTAAAATAGACTTTAAATATTAATTTATATATAAAATTGTTGTTATAATGTCTTTTAAGAATTTTAAATGATAATTAATTAAAAAAGACATGCAATAAAATAAAAATAAGACAAAGCTAGAAAAATGGATCTTAAATGACGGATCACCTTCTTTAGCTTAATTCTGGCCCTGCATATAAATCTATTCTGTTTGTAATAGATATATTGATAAATGTGAACCTTGCGTCACAGGCCACGTCACAAAGCATAAAGGCATGTTCCATAAAAGAAGCTATTAGAATATCTATAGATTTTAAGAAATTACAGATTTTCTGTTTGCCCTTTCGTCTCACACTGTATTTTTGTAGTAAGTAGGTATATTCTCCATACTTTAAGATATTTGGCTCTATGACAACTCACGTCCTGTAATAACGATCATTATATATTAAGAACTCCCTTCATGACGTTTGCATTTCTTCTTCTTCTTTTCATATATGGCACGTGCTGACTTTCGTCGCAATTCTGCCAGTCTCCAGTGTTTAATCTTGTGCAATAGTAAGCCGATAAATCTGTAGCTAAGATTATCCCGCCCACTGTGATATGTCCTATTAATCACTGACTAATCACAACCATCACAGCGCGGCCGGGATTAAACAAGGATTCCACATCACGCCATGACGAAAACGCGTTCGTTCGGCGCCATGACCGGATGTGGAATCGACGTTTGCATTACATATGCTGCAGAATGTTAATAACCACTTTTGATGAAGAAAGAAAACCGCCTTCAAAACCAAAATGTGCTTTCCGAAATCAAATGCACAAGTCACTATAAAAATATACCCAAATCGCTTCAAGTGTGCCTATAAAATTTGAAAAGTTCTCGATGTCTCCAGAATCCCATTATAAGATCCTGACCTGATGACCATGGTACCACCTGGAAAGTAAACCCTTTCAAACAAAAACGAAATATTCCAAATCGGTCCAGGCGTCTTCAAGTAATCGGGGAACATACATAAAAAACATTAAAGTTTCCAATCAATTGTAAACCTCCCCCTTTTTTAACCGACTTCGAAAAAAAAAGAAGGAGAAGGTTCTCAATTCGGACCGTATTTTTTTTTTTTTTTTTTGTATGTATGTACATCGATTACTGCTGAAAATTATATCAGAGAAAAGCCTTAGCAACGGTTGCTATTGACACGAAGTTGTCAATTAATTTTGTATCCTAATTTGGCACCAACCGTCTTCAAATTCTACGACGAAATTTTTATTATTTCTTACTTTTCAGTGCAAATTTTTGAAGTCGGTACACTTTTTTTAATTTTAAGTTCGGTTAAAAAACAGTATCTACCATCTATCATTGAGCCGCCACAGAGGACTTCCTTTTCTCCACTTTTCATGAACACTCTTACAATTTAAATCTCTATCCTTTAGCTGTTTAGGCTGGGTACACTTAATTTTATTTATTTTTGCTTTCCTTACTCTCTTTATATGAATTTTAAATGCATATAGATAGGTAGAAAATGACGTCAACACCTGAACGTAATATTTGGCAGGGGACACCGGTTACCGTAAAATATTGACTCGGAAAATCTGAGACATTTCAGTCTGGAGGTGGAATCTGTTCGGAAATCTTGTGTGTTTGTGAATTTTGGTAATAAAGTGAAGTGCTTTGTGATTGTAGTATTTAGTGCGTAATTTAAAGGTAATAATAATTGATAATTAGCCTAGTCGTCAGTTTTGCTCATGAAGGAGAAAATACTGAGTTTGAATCCCAAAAAGCTAATTGTAAAAAAAAATTCGGGTCATAGTTTGCGCACTACAAATATCGACTAATCGACCGAATATCAAGGAGCTCAATTTATTTGGCGGAAATAATACATACATACATATGTGGGGCGCACATATATCGACATTGACAAAAAGGCTAAGTGCTGCTGCTTATGCCGTTAAGAAAATTAGGCAGTTAACAGACATTAACACAGCTAGGCTGGTTTATTTCAGTAACTTTCATAGTGTAATGTCATATGGCATTATATTGTGGGGTAGGGCTGCTAATGCTGAATCTGTATTTATTTTACAAAAGAGAGCGATCAGATCCATATACAATCTGAACCCTCGTTTTTCACTTAAAGAAAAATTCAAGGAAATAAACGTACTCACGTTTGTTTCCCAATTTATATTTGAAAATATAATGTATGTGCGTAGAAATTTAGATCTCTTTGACAGGTTCTGCAATGTGCATAATGTTGATACTCGAAATAAAAATAAACTGGTGGAACCCAGACATCGTCTAGGTAGAACTAGTAAGTCTTTTTTAGTTCTGGGCGTCCGTATATACAATAAGATACCGGAGGACGTGATTTCACTTCCTTCGCTGTACTTGTTTAAGTGCCATGTGAAGCTTATCATAAAAAAGGCTTATTATACAGTGCTTGACTACTTGAATGATAAAAATGCTTGGCTTTAATGTCATTCATTAATGTTATATAAATTGTACCCGTTTTGTTGTGAATTTGTGTTTGCTTGCTCGTGCTGACTTCATTGTATTGTGAAACTTTGTATACAACATATTATGTATACCTTAAGGCTGACTATTGTGTAATTATTATTAACTTACATTGTAATTGTTTCTAAATATTAATTGTTATTATTGTAACTCTACTATAATTTGACGTTCAGAAAGCGGAGATTTTTACCTTCCTACTTTGAATAAAATATTTGATTTGATTTGATACTATTTGGTCGAAGTAGGGGGGGGAGGGGGGGGGGTATGACCAATAACTCACCCACCGAAATCATTGAAACGAAAAAACTGCTTGGGATGATATCACAAGACAGTGATTGTAATATGTTTAATATGGACAAATGGCTAAATGTAGACATTGTTAACAGTATCTCTGGTGATAATATTGAAATTATGGGTTAATTCGTTGCGCAGTACCTACAAAGTATTAAAAGTGCGTCGGTGGCCGAGTGGTTAAGACGTCTGGTATTAACTAGGCAGACCACGGGTTCGATCCCAGATCCAATGGGTTTTTTAATTAATACTTATGTACACAAAGACATTTAATCCGAAAAACCACTGCACTTTAGAGGCTTTTCCATCTAACTAAATATACCTCAACAGAACTGGCCACTGGTTAGGTATAGCCTCACAAATACCATCAGCTCAAACTAGGGAGACTTGGTCTTCCGTTGGGTACCGCTGGATACGGTTTCGGGAGCTGTAAAGCAAGGAAACCCGTAAAAAAAATAAAATAAAAATAAGTCGATTTTTGTACTGTGCACCAAATGTCAATAGATCATTTTATTTGGCGGGAATTATACAAGGGGAAGGGGCTCACCCACAAAATTGTAAAAAAAAGTTCCAGATTCAAAACTCATTCAGGGAAAAAACTAAGTGTTTCGGAGGTCATGCACTTCTGATATTATCACAGCTCTAGTTTAAGGCAGTTAGCAGTTTCTAAATGTAAACGTTGTTATTAGATCTCTGATAACACTATTATTATATTATTTATTTTCTTTAGAATGAGTGTACCTAGTTGAAAATTAATAAAAAACAAAATTACTTTTGTTATTATATCATCTGAAATTGGTTAGGAGTTTTTACGTATGTTTCGAGTACGTATGATTGTCTCTGCCTACCCCTCTTGGGATAAAAGGCGTGATGATAGATAGATAGATCGTGTACAAAACAAAAACTCAATGCAAACATACTACTGATGTTTTTATTATTTATACTACCTATCCTACTCAAAGTACCTATCCTATATACTCTGTGGTATAACTTCTCATTTTTACCAGAAGTGTAAAAAATATAGACTATGACCTTCATTCATTCATCACTAGGCAGACGAAGAGACAAATCATATTTGTTGGCGCGCTTCGAATAATAAACAAATGGACGTTTCATTTTTATATTATTAGTAGGGATCTTGGATCTATACGGCCTTTATACTTGGTTTCGTCAGAGTGAAGGAGAGTTTAGTTAGGTCACGTGGTTGTATTTCCTATTTCTATTCTATTATATTCTACATTCTATTCTATTCGCTAATATAAGACAATAGTCAAAGTTAGTAGGGGGAGGGGCTCACCCACAAAATTGTAAAAAAAAAGTTCCAGATTCAAAACTCATTCAGGGAAAAACTAAGTGTTTCGGAGGCCATGCACTTCTGATATTATCACAGCTCTTTTTGGAATTTTTCATAAACAATTTATCTATCCGTGCGAAGCAGCGCGCTTATACGCAAAATGTCAAATGAGTTTTGAAAGCGAAGAGCAATTTGTCGGTAAACATATTACAAAAATTTCTAGAAAAAATATACATTACTATTCTAAGTGAATCTTGAATATATCAGAAGAAGCATGCTAGTATATATATCTCTCAGAGATAAGAAATGATGATGTACGTGAAACATGTGGAGTGACTGATAGTGTTCCAAAGGGGAATGGTTTGGACATATTGAACGAATGTGTGATGAAAGAATGACAAAAAAAATATAAAGCTTTAGTACCGAAAGGAACAACAAGGAAAAGACGATCAAGACCAACTTTCATTGATCAAATTTCTGATATCCTTAAAAAAGGTCAAATACGTTGTACTAAAAATAGACGTGCATGTGTGAAACGATGTATGGATGTGGATGAAGCAAGAGAAGTATGCGAAGATCGAGAGAAGTGGCGCTAAATACTCTCTGCCTACCTCTTTGGGAAACAGGCGTGAGAAATCGCTTTTAAAACTCATTCGGTAGGTTTTGCTTATCTGCTTCCCAGGAGAGTCCTGAGTTTAAAAAAACAAGTTATGTAAGACAGACGTTGAATATGTTTCTAGGTTTTTTCTGTTTAAGAATGGTAAAGCCGAGAACAACCTCAAATGTCGGTATACAAAGAATGTTTAGAACTTTAGGAAAATTGTACTAAATCTTGGAATTGTACATGCTGCCAAAACTATTAAAAATGTAGCAAAACAGTCTTTGAAAGATACGTAACTTTGTAATTTTTAATATTTCAAGCAAAAACTACTTATCCGATTGTAATAACTTAAATTATTAAAGGTTTTTTAAAATTAATTAAAATGTAAACAATTAAATCTAAAAAATAAAAATATCTAAGTAAGCCAAGTCGGCTTGGATTAGTGGCAAGAATACTGGCTGCATTTCCCCGCTGAATCGCGATGCTGATTCGTTGAGCGAGGAAGGAGCCAGCTCTCTTGTCCCCAGATGAGATGATCAGTCATGTTTATTTAATAATTTTTTTGGCATTAGAACCCCACGGACCTAGAGTTTCTACACCAAACGACACAAAGTAGTTTTCTATAATTGAACTAAATATATTTGCGACGTATGTTGTTAGATTTCCGCTGCAACTCCCGCTTTGATTAGCACGCACGTAGCTTCCCATGCAGTATTAGGTACTTAGATATACCTACTTGCGTTAGATTTTTGCGATTTTCTAAGTAGGTAGGTAACTTTTGGCCTTATGCGGCGAAATACAGTGTTTTACTTGGGTAGCTACTTTTGGTTTTTTTTTCTTCACGAGTTGTCTTATGGCTTCCGGAACTGTGTCTTCCTCTTTTAGCCGAAGTATATTGAGATGGATACGCCTGTTTGTTAGATTATGCACATTCTTCTTAGTCGTGATGCTCTTGACAGAGCAGTCGTGGTCAATCATGGCGGTCCACAACGCGACGCACCTTGTATTGACTCGCCATGGTTAACTTTCTTGGGAAGAATAGTGCAGTGTTTTCCCCCTGCCTTCTGCACCAGACTATTTAGGTCTTCAGGCTCGTTGTAGCCAGTTTCCTAGCTAGGTGTATGATTATGCACATAAGTTTTCAAATGACATTTAAAAACTATTCAGACACAAATTATAGTAAAGTTTGGCTTCGAAGTTCTCGATTTTTTGAGCGATTATATAGGTAATCCTGTTTTTGCACAGAGATAGTTGAAGGGCCGGAAAGTTACATAGGCTACTTTTTATCCAAAAACTTTCACAGGGGAAGACGGGGCTGGAAGCTAGTATGTCGAGCAAACGAGAGACCCATTTTAAGCCATTTTATGAGTTATATGAACTGAAATTTTGCATATTGATATTAATAATTTTAGCATTGTTTTTTTGTACCTACATTAACAAACGTTAAAAGAATGAAGGCTGAAAAGTTGACTAAAAAGGCAGACGTGAAAGGAAATGCTGGCAGAGGACGGCCTAGGTGTATTTTATTGAACAAATATTGATCGATGAAAATATTAAAAGTACACACAATTGCCGAGCATTTATGAAAGGTATGATGAATATAAAAGAAGCGAAAGAGGTATGTCAGGATCGTAATAAATGGCATTCGATTGTACTGCCTACCCCTCTTGGGATAAAAGGTGTGATGATAGGTAGATATTTTATCATTTGCAAAAATTAGATGCCCAATAAAATATTTTACGTATATCTAAGCTAAATCAGTCAACTTCAG
The DNA here is from genome assembly GCA_963924495.1 of Nemapogon koenigi. Classification (NCBI taxonomy): domain Eukaryota; kingdom Metazoa; phylum Arthropoda; class Insecta; order Lepidoptera; family Tineidae; genus Nemapogon; species Nemapogon koenigi. The sequence goes on from OZ004648.1 coordinate 9,535,426, forward strand.
GGCTAACAATCCTTAGTTTAATTTCGTTAAAATTTAATTGTTTTCAATAATTTGTCTCATAATTATGCTACTCGATTTAAATAAAATTGTCACTGTTGTCATCATCGCAACGAAATACATTTCAGGATTTCAGGATTTGAAATTGTATTCAAGAGTAAGCTAGCAGTCCAGTCAACCGGCGCTGTATAACATAAAAAGTGATATTTTAGTTCGGCGCGCAATTTATTTATAGAAATACACTGATCTTTATGAAAACAAACTATCAGAGAAGTGCGATGTGAGAATGGAATTTTCAAGAGTGTACTACTCGGCGACTAATTTTATTTGTTTATTTAGTTAATAATATGAATTTGTAATTATTAATGCTCTCTTTAGGGTTTCATGATAGGCTCTTTCGGTTTGACTCGAAGGGCAATAACGACGGGTCGGCACCAACGAATGTCCGAGCAAATTGCTGGCTTGAGCAAAGACAGTACACGGATTTGCTCGTGGTGGTTCAGGGTACTGAGCTTTATGTTGGCAAGACTATTTTTTTTACATAATCCGCATTCGAAATCTTGCCTTTATTTTAATAATATGCTCAAAGGAAATAAAGAAAAACACTCTATTGAACATAATTTACAAAATTTAATGTTTAGCATTTTGTTAATAAATTGTAAGAGTAATAAATTAAAATAAAAGAGAAAAAATAAAGCCTATGGGTCCATGCATCCTCCACTTTTACTTTCACAAATACCATCGGCTAAAGAATGGACGAAAATTTGCCCCTTGAAGCACCAATGAGAATTGGTGTTTTTAGCATTTTTTTGCACGAGTGGGAATTGAACTTGTGACCTCCCGGATTCAAGTCAACGCTTTACCAATTAGGCTATCGATTCCTTTTGAAATTTTGAAGTTTTGTAAGTTGTGTATATAAAATTGTCGATGATCCCTAGTATAAAATTTAAAATAGCTAAGGTCGGCCTTGTTGGCAGTAAGCGTGTTTATTTACGTCTCACTAGCCACGAATGCACTATGGGCGATATTCAATATTTACTCTATTGCGGAAATAAGTGGTGTATTATAGCTAAATGTCGTACTTGGCTTGATTTATGGCTATGTGACCGGCCCAACGCCATTTTTTTTTAAGAGCAAGCTTGTTAGCGCTGAACTCAGTAAACCGCGCGAAATATTTTGTCGATATCGCTTTAAAAAGTTGTGAGAGAGATACACTGCAAAAATAATCGATAAAGTAACCAAGGATAATATAAGATAGGTCAAGATTCACGTACCAAAAGCACGAGAAAAAACTATTTCACAAAAAATCTGCTCCGCCAGTATTATACAAAAACTATTAAAAATACAAAGTTGTGTAATGTTTTCATAAAGTATGTCAAATTATCTAAAGGATAAATAATAGAAAATGGTACATTAGCAAATATATTAAGAGTCGCAAAATCGGTTGAAAATAAGCATAAAATTTATGACTTTCAGGGCTTCATAAAACTTAGGTGTGTGTAACAGGTGTAACTGATTTTTATATTATTTTTAATAAATATATTGTTATTTATATGGCAATGTTTATACATATAGTTAGGTTGGCTGCAATGCAAAGTGTCAATGTGTTAACGTTGGTACTACATTATATTTTTTCTTACTACCTGTCTATTTCGTTTTGTTCAGCGGTTGTTAACTCAGACGAGATTATAAAATATACTAGTGTTCATTATAAAAGATCTGCCTTTCATTTCTAAAACATCAGGTTACGGGCCCAGACACTTATATATTCTGTTAGCTGTTGTTGGCGTTAGCTACGGCAGCAAAATCGGCGAGAAGGAAAAGTGAGGTTATCTCATTTTGCGGCGTGGTGCTCAGGCACTGCAGAACATCGTCGAGGAGTACTTGTTCTTAGTTGGAAGAGGACAAGGTCGGAATGGAGGGCAAGAACAACAACGTCAGTGTGATCAAGTTGGAAGGGGCCAGAAATTGGAATATCTGGAAATTCCAAACAACAGTGCTGTTGAGGAGCAATGGCTGGTTGAATATTGTGGAAGGAGGACAGATGAAGCCCGAAGTTGCCACTGAGATACCTGCATGGGAAGCTAAAGATGCCAAGGCGCAAACGTTACTGGTTACACGAATGTCTGAAGAGGTGATGTTACATATCATTACATGTACGAGTTCTGCCGAGATGTGGCGGAAACTTCAGTGTGTATATGAACAGAAAACTGAGACTAGCGTGCATATAATACAACAGAGATTTTTCCAATATAAGTTCGAAAAAGGCACAGACATGTCCATTTTCTTGTCCAAGGTACAAGAAATGCAAAACCAATTGAAACAGATGGGTGAAGAAATCTCAAATAAATTTGTAATCACGAAAGTATTAATGTCACTGCCAGACGAATATAAACATTTCGTTTCGGCTTGGGAATCTGCGCCTGACGACAAGCAAACATTTGATAATTTGGTGGCCAGATTACTAATTGAAGAAGAGAGAGTAAAAGGAAAGAACGAAGATGTGCAACAACCTTCATCTTCTGCGTTCTTATTGAAAAATAAAAAGTCTATAAAATGTTTCAAGTGCGGTAAGAGTGGACATTATCAAACTGAATGTAAAAGTAATAAAAGTAACAGTGAAAGGAACATGAGTAATAATAATAACTGTTTTTATTGTGGGAAGTTTGGACACTTCAAGTCCCAGTGTCGTTTTCGAATGCAAAGAGTGCCAAAAAATGAAAATAAAATGAATAGCAATGCCTTTGTGGTGTCTAATTCGTCGCATAAACTGCAAAAATCCAAATGGTTAGTGGATTCTGGCGCTAGTGAACACATGTGCCGGGATCGTGCATTGTTTACATCGTTCACAAATACACCGCCAAAACCTGTAATTGTCGGTAATGGCGCAGTGATTAATGCGCTTGGTTGCGGACAGATGGCAGTTCAAGTATCAAACGGAAACGAATGGATTGACACAGTAATAGACAACGTGTTATACGTTCCGGAACTACAAACAAACTTGTTTTCAGTCAATCGCGCCACAGATAGAGGATATGTCATGATGACAGATGACAGTTCGTGCAAATTTTATCAGTCAAACAAAATTTGTGCGGTGGCGGAAAGAATTGGAAGCTCGTATTATTTGGATTTACGCTATAATAGTAATTGTGAGATCGCAAGTACTGCAAAATTAGTGCCGAACGACCTGAATGAGTGGCACAGAAGATTGGCGCATCAAAACTTTACCTACGTAAAAGAAATCCTACAGAAAAACAACGTTGAGGTTAAACAAACATCCAAGCCAGTGTGCGAGAGTTGTTTGGTTGGAAAAATACATAGATTGCCGTTCAGTAGAAGTGAATACAAGAGTACTAAGACATGTGAGCTAATTCATGTTGATACCTGCGGTCCCATGGAAGAACCGTCAGTTGGTGGGTCAAGGTACTTTGTTGTGCTGAAAGATGATTATTCGAACTTCAGGAGTGTGCAATTTGTGAAAACAAAAGATAAGATCAAATACATAATTGAGGATTTCATAAATAAGGCTGAGAATATTACTGGAAACAGAGTGAAGATATTCAGAAGTGATAATGGTCTGGAGTTTGTGAACAAGGATGTGAAGGAAATTTTTACAAGACGGGGAATAACACACCAAACTACAGTACCATACACCCCCGAACAGAATGGGAAGGCCGAAAGAGAAAATAGAACATTGGTAGAAGCGGCAAGGACTATGATTCATGAGAGAAATTTACCAAAGAAACTATGGGCTGAAGCTATAAACACAGCAGTGTTCGTGTTAAACAGAACTGGAAAGAGCCATGAAGATGGAAGATCTCCATTCGAGGTATGGACTGGGAAAACATATGATATCCATGGGTTGAGAGCCTTTGGTACAGAAGTATATGTACACATTCCAAAGGAAAGAAGGAGAAAATGGGATAAGAAAGGAGAGAAGGGCTTGATGGTCGGGTATGAGGAGAATGTGAAAGGATACCGTATTTACTTCGATCAGAAGAACACAGTGGAGACAAAAAGGGACATTGTTTTTCTACAGGAAGAAGAGAAGAAAAAAACCTCAAGTGAAGGGAGGTGAAGGTCAAACTGTAGTGTCATTAAACCTTGAAGAGGAGATAGTGCAAGAGAGTAGTCCCAAGACAGATATTGTTGAGATAGCTACCCCTGAACCCGAAGACACAACCCATACAAGCAGTACCCTAGAAGATCACTCAGAAAGTGACAGTGACTACTTGCCATGTAGTGAAGAAGAAAGCCTATTAGAAGGAAGTATTCCGCCCAGAAAGGAAAGGAGTAAGCGTGAGCGTAAACAAACATCGTTCTACAAGTGTAATAATGTGCAGCTGGACAAAAGTGAGTGCGAGCCTGCTACATATGGTGATGCCATGAGCAGAAGTGATGCTGATAAGTGGAGTGCAGCTATTGCTGGTGAACTTCAGACTCTGAAAGACAATAACACGTGGGATTTTTGTGATTTACCTGTAAATGCAAAAACTGTGAGTAGCAAATGGGTTTTTAAGATTAAAAATGCAAATAATGTCAAACAGTACAAGGCTAGGCTTGTTGCTAGGGGGTTCGAGCAACAGGATATATTTAATTTAAATGATATTTATGCTCCAGTTGCTAAGCTAGCAACTTTTAGGTTATTTGTAGTAGTTGCAACTAAATATAACTTACCTATATATCAAATGGATGTTACCGGGGCTTTCTTGTATGGTGATATTAAAGAAAATGTGTATATAAGTTTACCAGAAGGGGCTTATTCGGGAGATAATAATATAGTAAAGTTAAATAAGTCATTATACGGATTAAAAAGTTCACCTAAATCTTGGAATATTAAATTTAATTCTGTAATAACTCAAGAAGGCTTTATAAGGTCAAAATGTGATTCATGCTTGTATAAAAAGTATAGTGGTACAGATAAAATATTTGTATTAATATATGTAGATGATTTATTAATTTTTGGAACAAATAAAAATGAGGTCACAAAGTTGAAAACAATATTAAATAAAGAATTTAAAATGAAAGATTTAGGACTAATTTCAGACTTCTTAGGAATAAATGTAAAACAAAATTTAGAAAATGGCACAACTGTATTATCTCAAAGAAATTACTTAGAAAATGTAATTAAAAGATTTAATATGGAAAATTGCAAACCCATGTTGACTCCCCTGGACATAAATTTTAATACTAAGACTTTTGATTCTGATACAAATTGTAATAAAGATATTGAAGGAATCTGTAGGCAAATTATTGGCTGCCTTATGTATGCAGTCTCGGGCACTAGGCCTGACCTGTGTTTTACAGTATCTTTGTTAAGTAGATATCAGAAATGTGGGAATAGCGTGTTGCTAAGTGCACTTAAGAGAGTATTGCGTTATGTGAAACATACTGTAGATTATAAAATAGTTTATAAGTGTAATGATGCTATGTTGCAAGGCTACTGTGATGCTGATTGGGGAGGTGATCAGATGGACAGAAAGTCCACGTCTGGCTATTTGTTTATTTTTGCAAATTGTTTGATTGTGTAGTGTTCAAAGAAGCAATCTTCTGTAAGTTTGTCTTCTACTGAAGCCGAATATGTTTCTATGAGTATGGCAGCAAGTGAAGCGTGCTGGCTTGTTAATCTGTTAAATGATTTTGATTTTCAAAATGTTAGCCCAGTTAAGTTGTATTGTGACAATCAGTCAGCTATTTTAAATGCAAGTACAGAGTCAGTTAAACGTCTGAAACATGTTGATATTAGATATCATTTCACTAAAGATTTGATTAAAAATAAGAAAATTGATATTCAGTACATAAGTACTTCTGAACAATTGGCAGACATGCTAACAAAGTCATTAAGTAAGGATTTGTTAATTAAGTTTCTAACACAGTGCAATGTAAATTTATAAACTAAGAGGTAGAGAAAAATGTGTTCAGCCAGTGTATATAATTTTAGAATTATGTAGTTTGTTAAATATATAAACATTGAGAAGGGGTGTTATTTATATGGCAATGTTTATACATATAGTTAGGTTGGCTGCAATGCAAAGTGTCAATGTGTTAACGTTGGTACTACATTATATTTTTTCTTACTACCTGTCTATTTCGTTTTGTTCAGCGGTTGTTAACTCAGACGAGATTATAAAATATACTAGTGTTCATTATAAAAGATCTGCCTTTCATTTCTAAAACATCATATATTTATATTTAGAAAGCTATTTAAATTTCGAAACTAAGACATGTAGTTACCGCGTAATTTAAGAAGTCGTGGAGCATGTAATTTGTATTGAGTTCAGTGGGACATTATGATAGTTATACTGTTTATCTTATGATTCTTTTTAACCTTCAAGACGCATATTCCTATAGCTCTTTGGCAAGTTCTTATATTATGTTTGGTTCTGTTAGTGTGGCTTAGGTTTTTTTGACAAACTGTTTCAAGAAACAGATTTTTGCCATGTAACGAGCGAAAACTTTTATGCCAGAAGGAAAATCAGTTTTTTTTAAAACATGTTTAGGCGATTCAATTGTACGTACAACCATTTACATATTGCGCTTGTGTGTGTAGTGCCTGTGAGAAGTGTGAGAGAGAGTAGGCCCAACGAATGATGATGTAGTTTTAGAGATTACCCCTACATCAAATCTTATAATATGTACCTCTTTATAATAATAGTATAGATTATATACTTGCACCCATAACACATATGCTTTGGGGTTCCGTGTTACCATATTAAGAACCGCGACATCTTTCGTTTCGACTCGAAGGACAAACCGAAGAATCCATACAGGGCCAGCCAGGGAAGGAATGCACGGCCCGAGTGTATCCAACAGCATAATGGCCGACCCAGCAATTTGATCGGCATTCTAGTGTTGGACATTCTCGGACCGTGCATTCCTTTTTCATCACCGATGACAGTATCTATGCAAACAATAAATGGCTAAAATAATTGTTCTAAGTTTTCTCATTCTGGTCAAAATAAAAGATGTAGCGGGGGGTCCTATGTATGCTAACCATAAAAATTCTACCAAAAATATTTCCGAGGCGGTTTTTAAAAAGAAACTGGTTTGCTGTTCTTTTAAAATGGACCATAATGCTATATACTGTATAGTGTATACATTAGACTGATATGGTACAGACTGTCGAATCAACTGTTTTTTTGAATGAATGAATATAATACAATGTACGATTTATTACGCCTTAGGAATAAAAAAAAACCGTTTCTTTTAGCACTGCTTTTCGAAGCAGTTTGTCGATTTATAAAACGTGTTTCGTTCCGTTTCACGTAAAATACGAAACGACCCAGCTCTTGTGTGGCTGGACCCAAGTTTGACAGCCATAAAGCAAGAAGAAGTCCATCACCGACTCCTTCAGATGAAAGTTAAAGTTTCCCTTGACTATCTCTTTAGATCCAGATCTTCTATAGAACTTATTCCAAATTTCCAATCCTGAAATAGACATGAAACCGAGCAATAATTTACTTACAAAATAACGCATCAAATTATTTGGCACACACTTATGGCAGCCTTGTCATACATGTAATTAAAATTTTGAGAAATATATGGCAGGGTTTATCCTAATAGATTACTTGGCATTTGGCATCAAGTGCATTTAAGAAATGTTCATAAAGGTATAATTAAATAATTATGGAAATTAGAAAAGTTTCTAGAAAAAGGATACCACCATGAATTATGTATATATATATATTTTACATGGGAACTAAATAAATAAAATAAATAAAAATCTGAACTATTTCGATCTCGAAATTCTACAACAGAACTGATCACTCATAGGTAACCTCGCCTAAATTATGAATGCTTGTTTTTTCCGCTGGGTATCTTGGGGCGGTTAACACGAACAAATAAAAAAAAAACAGGAACTAAGTTTAAAAAATATTTGTCATTCTTTAGATAGTTATATGAACAGACAAGTATTTTCAATTACAATCAATACCTAACGTAATAATTAATAAAATTTCAGCGGCACTGAAAAAGCAGTCCACAATACGTGAAAAACCCGAGAACGGCGTATCAGCAGAACCTGCAGAAGATAAACTGGTTAAGCCATCACAAGCAAAATTAGCAGACAGAGCTTCAAAACCAGCTGAAAGTAAATTTACAAGACCTACTGTAAGAACAATAGATAGAAATAAAACTGAAGAAAAGCCAACAAACAATGAAAAAGTTCCTGAAAAATCTACATTGAAAAGTGTCAAAACTAATGATGATAAACCTAAAGAGAAAACAGTTACAATTATAGATAAAGCTAAACCGGCAGATAAAGTTTCAAAAACTGAAAATTCTGCTGCTAAAAAAGTTGAAAGTAAAACAGAGAAGAACTCTACAGAGAAACCGAGTAAACTAACTGCTAAAGATAGCAAAAAAGTTTCTGAAAAATCTGCTACAAATAATACTAAAGCTGAAGAAAAAGTAGAAGAGAAATCAAAAATGGCTACTAAACCACCTATTGAGAAGTCGCCGTCGAAGGTAAGATTCTTACATTACTTATCGATTAGAGAATAATGAATTATGAGATAGGAAAATGGTTTGGCGTAAATGTGTCTAAATGTGAAAGATTTCCTTTGTATCGCACTGTCAAAAGGTTCAACAAACTTCCGGCGTCGGTATTTCCTCCTTCCTAAAACCTGCGGTCCTTCAAGCGAAGCGTGAAAAATCATCTCTACGGACCGGACGGCATAGTGGGCGCGACTGGCGGATGGTATTATGATCTGCTAGTCGCGCGCATTCATGGACCAGCCCCTATGCTTAATAATCAGGCGATGGCAAAGTCACATGTCGTCTTCTCTACGAAAAAAAGAAAAAGATTTGATTGGACATATCGAAAGGATGAGTCATCAAAGGCTGGTCAAATCAATATGGATGTAGAATGTAGATGGAGCAAAAAAAGTAAGTTTAGACTTGGAGAGTGTTACCAATGGTGAGTGTGCGCAGGTATAACCGCGGCAGAAATAATTAAATGTAGGTATTTACATTACCACTACCTATTTATTAAGTTACAAAACTCGTCGTCCCGTCTAGCCCCTCAAACCGCTCATACCACCAATAATACCCATAAATCATCTACTGAGCAAGTATAATCAAGTGGTGCGTTAAGTCTAAACTTACGTGGAACCAGAAAATCATGCGACATGCCCAATATTGCCCAACCGTTCACTGGCCTCAGGGTACTAGCGATTATTATATAATCATAATCAATTTTCTTTTCCAGCTGCCACCACGAAAACCATCTTTACAAAAGCAGTTGTCAAAAGAAGACGGTCCAGTGAAGAAATGGAGAGATCCATTACACGAGCGCGTCAAGGAGAACATAGACAAAACACTTGCTAACGAAACTCCTAAAGGACACACACTTACTAAGAATGAGAGCTTGAGAAGTAAGTCCACCTATTCTAAATTATAGCCAGCTATCTATCATCACGCCTTTTATCCCAAGAGGGATAGGCAGAGACAGTCAAATGACATTTGCTACGATCCTGATACCTTTTTCGCTTCTTTTTTATTCATCATACCTTTCATACATGCTTGGTGATTGTGTATACTTTTAATATTGCCTTTGATCAATAATTTTGTAAAATGTTCAATAAAAGTACACCTAGGTCGTCCTCTGCAAGCATTTCCTTTCACTTCAACCATATAAACCTTTTAAGTCAATCTTTTATCCTTCATTATTTCAACGTGTCCCAGCCAGTTATATTTTCAAACTAAGTTTCCGAAGCTCTGTCTATTTAATCAACATAGGAAATGAAAAAGGAATCATCAAAATTCCGGAAATATATTAAAAACATAGCTTTTTAAAATGAAAAAAATACTGAATCAATTTTTATGAAAATATGATCCATTTTGAAAGAAGTCCCCAACATAAATAATTATAGCTATACTCATATGAAAAGCCTCTTTCTTTTTGAAAATGCTTAAAAATATGGAACCCTATCTCTTGGTCATATTTTGCGACTCGTATTCATGCCCCAGTAAGAAAAAACCAGCTTCAGACCCATCTTCAGAATCCTACTGCCCTGAATCACTCTGCATGCAAAAATCATTACGACACCCTTTCCTCTCATCTCTACACGCAACTTTACAAACATTATTCACTTTTCATTCTTCAAGAATGCACGAGCTTGTAACAAAAACATTGACACATTGAGCTTTCCCCGAAATAAAATTAGCAAGTATGTCAGAGTGAAACACGCGCGAAGAATCGCATTCTACTTGGCAGATTGTCCTCAAATACAACGTGTAAATGTAACTAAAGATCTTTTGATATGTCTTGCGATTTTTAACCGACTTCCAAAAATCGAAGGCGAAGTTTCTCAATTCTGACCGTTTTTATTTATTAATTAACTATATAGAAACCGATTTTTATGTACAGAACTATGAAGCTAAAAATCTATCAATTTTGACTACAGATTTCGTAAAAAGTGATCGATTTATTATTACTTGAGGACGGGCGCATTTTACCGCAAGTATATTCTTGCCACTCCAGCTTCTCCAGGAAGCCAGTGCAGTAGTCCAGTCCATGGTTTGCAGGCTTTCGTTATTGTACTCTGAGATACCCTTTTAATGTTTTAATCTCAAATCAGACAATGTCACTTATTTGAGATCTGGCCGAAACTTTCACTCCGGTCTAAAATGACAACTTATATACCGATATGACAACTTTTTTTAATATAAAAAAAATAAAATGCCCACTGTTCTGCATCAGTCAGGTGCCAAGTGTCCCGTGTCACTTGCTAAGTAAGCTTTGTTAAAGTAAGCTTCATTGGTGCATTATTTGCCGCCTTATTTTTCTCTTACCTTATCATTTGCCGTTTTTCTTGCAAAACTTGTAACCCCGAATCTCCACATCCCATTTATCTTTGCCATGATGTCTGCTGTTACATAATTTTATAGAAATAGAAAGGCTGTGCCTTTCTCCTCGTAGAAGAGGGCTCATAAGTTCTTAGGACGGTATTTAAATCACGTCTTCAGAAATATATGTACATCTGCTCTTCTTGCTTTATTTCTGCTAAATATGGAAATTGTAACCAAAGTCATTGCTAAAAGCAGGCTAAAAGTCATGATAGAAATTGCTATTCGCTTCGTTGTCCATCTCGAGATAATAAAATTGATCCGCACATAACGATCACGTGTAAGGCAAACAATGACGATGCATCAGATGCATGTCGTCTGAATATAGAACAAAATAAAATCACCTCTTCAGTTCCGTGTATTGAGTCAAGTGTATGCACAATTCCGATTCACCGACAGGTGTTCTGTGCTGTGATCGTGTTTATAGTGTAAAAAGTGATAATAATTACAACATGGCTGATGAGAATGAACCAGGAAATTTATTTAAAGGTTGGTTAATTTATATTCAAACAGAATTTAAAAAAATAAACTAAGTTAAAACGAATAAAAGGTCTTAAATAACTATGATTTCACAAATTCATCAAATTACAGTAAAAGTAATTTTGATTGAGGGCTACTATATTGACAATTAGTGTGGCAAATATATGACGCGAACTTCTGAAACAAGAAGGACGAATGCGTATTTTTTCAGTTTTCAAGTATTTACTTTCTATTAGAGCCTTTCTTTGACTTATAATAGATTATTGAGACTCAGAAATAAACAACTTACAACTAAAAGCAAAATTAATATACATAAATGGAAGCGAGACTTTGGTAATGAATGTTGGGGAATAAAAAGCATGCAAGTAAAATAAATGCAGTAGAAATGCAGTCTTTACGTAGAATGTGTGATATAAAGGGTATTGACCGCATCCGGAACGATGTCATTAGATAAGAATGTGGAATGAAAGATGACGTTGTGACTAAAATGAAGAAAAGTAGTTTACGCTGGTTTGGACACATTGAAAGAATGAAGGATGAAAGATTGACGGAAAGGTTTATTAGCTGAAGATTATTAAACATATAAAAAATGTATTGATTGATGGAAATATTAAAATTACACACAATCGCCGAGCATGTATAAAAGGTATGATGAAATTGATGAATATAAAAGAAGCGAAAGAGGTACCTATGTCAGGATCGTAACAAATGGCATTCGATTGTCTCTGCCTACCCCTCTTGGGGTGAAAGGCTTGATGATAGATAGATATTGAGACTCGTTTTTATTTATTATCAGCTGTATAATTTAGTACTACAATTTTGTACACACCATGAATATTCAGCTGTAAAGCACATCTGAAAATAAATTTATTGTAATCACGCTTATTACTGTATCTATTAAAGATATATCGCGAATTTTTTGTAGATAATTTTAATTAATAATTATCTTCATGTCTTCATCTTCAATTTGTAGCGCTATGAATGCATGATGGTGCCTGACGGTAAACATTACACTTCGACTTCATTCACTGATACAATTAATGATCAGCTCATAAGTGATAAATCAATTTTTAATACACATGAATGTACCTCGAGAAATGAAGACCTCATCAAAATCCGTTCAGCAGTACTCAAGATTAACCCAGTTATAACAAATCTCATTATGTACATTTTTCTATCAGGTCTTTTGAAACCTACTCCACCACCAATGCCGCCACCATTGCCACCAAAAATGCCACCTCCTCCCGAATTCAAAAAAGATCCGTTGGATCCCGCCAAGTTGAAAAAGATAGAACAACTCAAGAGTAGACCGCGGAGGAGACCGGACTGGAGTGACATGATGAAAGAAGTTGAAGAAGGAAAAAAACTAAAAAAAGTCGTTTGTAATGATAGGTAAGATACCATATTATTGGATTATGTACATCAAATACTAGATGGGGTTGTGATTGAAATAAAATATAATGGGTACAAATAACAAGTAAACTAAGTTAGTGTAGGTATGTCAATCGCGCATCAACTTAGGGTTTTTATATTGCCTTTTAACGACATGCCCAATGTTGCCCTATACGTCTGTGAAACGAAATTTAGAGGAATTATAAGCATCTGGCATACGAACAAACAGACGGAAATGACAAAATTATAAGGATTCCGTATTTGCAAGACTACGGAACCATAATAAAAGTCATAAAAATAAAGAAAAATGTAGGTGTTTAAAATATTATAAACACAACGACGAAGATGATTTTTATGAACATTGACCGTGAACTAGACTTTACGTCACACGTATAGTTTTATAACGTTACAGAGGAAGTATATTCACCATGACCTCAAAATATAATAAACATATGGCCCAACATTAACTCGATTTTATACTTCAAGTAGTTTTCAAACAGTATAGATCAGACAAACAAATTACAGCAGCAGTGAAATGTCCGGTTTGATCGAATTTACACCAACAGGCATACAACAGCAGCCATTGTAAAAACTAGTCAAAAATGATTATATTTTTCCTACAGAGGGGATGTAATTTTCCTTGATAAGGCCCCAATAATGCATTTCCTCTACTGCCAACAATCCAATAGCAAGCAATTGTCTCCATTTACTTTTTTGTTCTTGCATATAATTTGAAACATTAATAACTTTCTTATTTCAGATCAAGCCCAGTAATAACAAGATCTTCAGTTGTAAAGAATAAAGAACAGTTTATTTTCGAATCAGAGAAGCCAAATGCTCACAATGACTTGCTACAAGAGATAAACAAAGGTATCAGGCTAAAGAAAACTAAAACTAATGATAGAAGTAAACCCAACTTGGAAGGGTTGAGGAAATTTAGGAGGCAGATGACGATTGAAGAGCAAGTTCAGAAATCTATGTCACAAGCAAATCTACTAGCTGCCTCGCCTTCAGGTGTATCAGTAGCCGAAGTAAGTTGTTTAATTCCGGGATAAAATATAGCCGTCACTATCCGATCGTCCCACTAGCTATGTACCAAAAAATGTAAACAAATTGTCAAATACGGGAAAATGCATGGATTTCCCAATTGTTAATTAACTTATCTCTGATTCACTTTGACATGCCTTTCAGAAACTGGGAGTAAATGAGGAGTATTATAGATTTACTTTTGTCAATTTGGAAATACCTAATTCAATTTTAAAACTGAGGTCTTTCAATTTCAAGGCACCTCAATTTCGCTTAAAATTAAGCGTTTGCGAAGTCACAAATCGTCACGTCATGACAGTCATGTCTTTTCTACACAAAATATGTAAACGATAATGTTCTGTGGTTACAGGTACCAGCTGCTGAAGAAGAAGATATCGATGAAATGGACGATATTGATAAGGTCAGAGACGACCTACAGTCTACTAAACAACTTCTAGCTATTGAATTAAGGTATGATTACAGTATGCCCTTATTTTTCTACTACAACAACTTGCACAATAACATAATTATACTTAGGTACATTAACTTTGTACAGAAACAAAGAAGCGCAAGAAAGAGAAAACAAACGTCTTCAAACAAAAATAAACAATTTGGAAGCTGAATTAGCCAGAGAGAGGGCAATTATTAAACAAGAGCAACACAAAACTGTGATATCCGTGACCGACGCATATGATGAAAGGCTAGTGAACAATCTAAAAATGGAAGTAGACAGAGCTAAGGATACCGCAGATAATTTAGAAAAACAATATTTAGAGGCAGCAGAGGAAAGAGATACCGCTCTGACTGAACTCGAAGAGCTGAAGAGAAAGAACGCAGAACTAGAAAAGAAATTGGAGCAAGCTTTGTCGGTAAGAAAGTATTATCGTAATACGTTTTACCAAAACAGTAAAAAAATATACTTGCTTTGCTTTTAACTAATTAAAGCTATTAACAATCTGATTAAAGTCAAATTCAAGTTAAATTAGCAGTCAAATTTCTTCAACCATAATTAATATTCGCAAGATTTAATTTTCTGCTGACCTAAACAAAAATAATATATTGGGCAATTACTCCTATTTCTAAAATTGTATTGAAGATATTGTATTGGGATACATACACTATGTTGAACATTTTTTATATTCAATATTTCAGCTTAAAATTCTATTACTAATACTATTTCAGATAGAAAACTCGTATCAATCAGAAGAACCGTTGTCGTTCTACATGAAAAGGCAGCTTGAATTTGAGAAGGAATGTCGCTTACTTAACATTGATATTAATTCAGTCGAAGCTCAGCAACTAAGGAAAACTTGTAACGATGCAAATAACAATGTAACAAATGCTTTTGCAACTAACGAGGTGATGCTTTTAATATTTAAGCTTAAGTTGATAATAATTTAAACTGTTCATAATACAGCGAGGGTTTAAAAATTATTATGGCATTGGAAAAGTCATACAAGCTACTAAGAAAATACCCTAATTATTACGATATTAAATCAATACCAATAACTTTTAAAACCAAATAATCTTATAACTTTAATCCATATTAAGCAAAATTAAGGTTAATGCAGATATCGAGCAAAAATAAAACTCACTAACTTTAATAACATTTAGTAACATCACCCTACAATATGGTCCCATAAAATGAAGGTGACAGATTTAGTAGAAAGCAGATGCTACACAAACTCTACAATTTACACAAGGAATTATTTTATTAAATATATTTGTATAATTAACTGTGTTATTTAAATTTAGGGAATCGTCCCAACTAATGTAGGCTCCAGAAGGTCAAGTCATGCGATCAAACAACTATCAGTACAAAAAGACGACAGTTTTGAAGAAGAAGAAGAATCTGAGGAAGAAGAGGTAAGTAAATATTGTACATCAAATTAATCTATCTATCTATCATCACGCCTTTTATCCCAAGAGGGGTAGGCAGAGACAATCGAATGCCACTTTCGCTTATATTCATCATACCTTTCATACATGCTCGGCGATTGTACTTTTAATTTTGCCATCGACCAATACATTTTTATATGTTCAATAAAAATACACCTAGTGCCAGCATTTCTTTTCACTTAAGCCATATAAACCTTTTTAGTTAATCTTTCATCCTTCGTTCTTTCAACGTGTGAAAACCAACGTAAAATATTTTTTACTCATTTTAGTCACAACATCATCTTTGACTACACATTCTTCTCTAATGACATCGTTCCGGATGCTGACAATACGCTTTCAAATTATTAAGTGCGTAAACTATGTTTTTAAAATTTTGAACATTATTTCAGGAGGAAAGTGAAGAAAAGAAATTGAAGAGACTTGAGAAGGAAGTTAAAAATATGAAAAACAAGATTAGACATTTGAAAGAGAAGCAAGATAATATGAAAAAGGAAAGAGCAGCTTATAAAGTAGCCTTGAAAAATCAGCAATACGCTCTAAAGTCAGTGTCGTTATTTATTATTGCAGTTACAATCAAAATCATGTTAATTCAAAATAGGGACTCACTTATTAAAATTCTAAATAATTTAAAAAATATATGTTTAAGTATATTTCAAACTTAACGTAGGTTTTAGGTTGTACCTAGTCACTTCATTAAACTAATTTTCAAATATTTGCACTGAATTTACTATACTCACTCATTTAATCCTAGATTCCGTCTTCCTATTTCTAACACCGCAATAACAGTCTGAAATGTTTCAAGATAAGTATTTTCTCCTCTTTACTCTCTAACAATAATCATCTGTCTATCAATATCATAATAAAATTCCTATGGTTTCTGCTTTTTCAATGTAACCAATTCTAGTCAATTTATTAGCCTAGCTTTAAAATTTGAGAAAATCCCTTTTAATTATTACTTTCAATATAATTTTAATTAAACAAAAATGATAACACTGTAATTTTAATTAAATATTTTTTCAGAGACGAAAAGAAAAAATACAAAGAATTGAAGAGGGAAGTTGACAAAATGGCAGCAATGATGAAAGAAGTCGGTTCGGATGAAGAGGACGATGAAGATGAAGAGGAATCTGAATCTGAAGAAGAAAAGAAATCTGAATCTGAAGAAGAAGAGAGCGAGACAGAGACAGAACAAGATACCGAGAGCGAGACGGAAAGCGAAAGTGAACCCGAGGTAATAATGCGATTAATTAATCTTACTGGAATTTCAGTTTATTTTTCACTTATGTAGGCCGCAATAGTTTATTTATAGAAATGGGCGTTTACAGATATTTTATGAATATAAAACACACCATCACGGTATTTATACCTCACGGTATAACCAGAGACACCTTTGTCCACTTTTAACCAGTTGTCAATATTAAAGGTCCTTGACAGTCGGTCATTTTACTTCTGTCAAAATTGAAATATGAGTATATTTAAACAACATTTTCAACTCAAATTGCTGATATTTATATTCTTTAGGGTTTTAAATAGGCGTAGTTGTTATTACAAACGTTGCTATTGCGTTTTTAAACTATGGCTATTTAGAAGTCTTAATTATGAAAATATGGCTTAATCCAATTTAAAATACTAACTATTAACAATTTTAATTGAAAATGTTGTCATGAATAAACTTATTTTTCTAGGATTAATTGAGATTTGCCATATTTTTGACATATATAAGATGGTCGACAACCACGGACCCTTCAACTAGAACAGGTGGTACCTCTTAATGGACCTACATTTTGTCACTTCTTTATCTGTTATTTTTAAAAGTGCGAACGTGTCCTCTGATCCAAGATAGAAAAGTACCTATATTTAAGTAAATGATATATAATAAACTACTGTCATTTTAAGAAAAAAAGACTCGCAGAGATAAACAATGAGTTGTTTGAGTAATTTATTGTGTATGTACATTTACAGGAAGCACCGTTGCCGAACAAGAAAGAAAATCTCACGAAGAGAGTGAAGAGACACGAAACAAGAGTCAATGCTTTAAAGAAGGGCAACACTCTACTCATGGCTAATGTCGATAGACTGAAAGACGATGTCAACAAACAGAGAGAAGAATCACAAACTTTACAGAAAGAGTTAGATTCTCTTATCGATGATTTTGCTTAGAATTATCAGTTATTTAATTTATACACAATTATTAAAATTATTATCGAGCATGTGAGAAGTTAAAGCACAAAGATTTTAGATAGATTTTATTTTTTTAAATTCTAGTTTTAAGATTATTTTCTAGTTTATAGTCGCAAGGAAATATTTCAAGTTGACACTAACTTTGTTTGTACACTTATAATAATCTTCATTTTGTTAAGGAAACTAGAAGTTAATAATTAATTTGATTTACGATACAATATGCTTTTTAATTTGCAATAATATAAGAATAGATGTTGATGCCCCTTTCAAATGTTAATGGAGTAATTTATAAAAACCTATTGAATTTTAGCAATTCATAACAAATGTTTTTAGCTTTTATTAAAATTAAGAAACCTACTTTTCATCTACTATTTACATATAAGCTTTTCTAATAATATGTATATTTAAAGCACTTTTAAATTTTGTGATTTTGTACATATTGACTCCTAGTTCATATTGCGTAATATTTTATATTTTTACAACAAATACACGATACCTACTTAGGAAATTAATTTGAAATAAATTTTTAATAACATCCTTTTATTATTTTTACAATATGCAATAGGGCATTTTCCTTATTATTACCTATTTATGTTCTTTAATTATTAATTGTTCATAATATACTCTTTGAATAAATTTTGAAAAACTTCTAAATTTGTTACAATGCTGAATTTCCCAGATTTTGCAATCACACAGCACAATACCAAAAAAATTTCAAAGACCAATTCTATGTTTTTATGATATTTGACCTTTAACTTTATTGTAAAATTGTGCACTGAAAGCAAGTAATAATTAAAATATTTCGTCGTAGAATTTGAAGACGATTGGTGCCAAATTAGGGTACAAAATTAAATAAATATCTAAAAGAAAATTTGCTAAATAATTTGGCACCAACCGTCTTCCGTCAAGAATTTACGAAAACTAACGATAACCCTATGATGATGAACCTTTTCTTTACGGCACTATACATTCTAAATAATAATGTGAAAATATACTCACCAATATGTGCAGACCTCAGCAATAACAGGAATGACCGTCACTTGCCTAATATAGAAATACGACCTAAAAGTGTTTGTTTGTCCATCTTTGTGATCGACGAAATTGAAAATAGTTGGTGGGCACGAAATGGAAATAGGCTACTTCTTATACCGGAAATCAAAATGTCCATGTAATTTTTTTAGGCTAGTGCTCTTATATATGCTACTACACTTATTGACACGAACCTTTAGTTTAGATCATTGATTACGGAAATAATATGATTTAATTTCTGAATAAAAGGTGATTAGATTATGGCCAGGTAATTTCAACAAAACTATTTTAAAACAATCTAATAAATTCTTGTAGCTACCGTCTTTTGACAATAAAACATGGTCCTTCGAACTTACAAAATTTTATTTATTTAATTTAATTTTGCCCCATAACTACAAAAGCGAATTTGCAAATCGAGAAACTGACATAACATGACATCACCCTACCAAGCAACATACACACCCCCTAAACTGGAAACAAGAGCCTAGCCAGGGCGAATATGTATGTAATCTAGCGAGAAATATGGAAAAATCACCACTCTCAAGAGAGTTCAATCGCTTTTGCCTCATCTGAACCAATTTCTGGCTACGTCCAGTGGTGCTCTCATTCTTGCACGATCATCCCAGGCACTGATCCAACCAAGATTTCAGGGCCCCGCGTAAGACACATCATTAAACGACCGGACTTTAACCCTTGTAATATCGCCCTGGTGTTCTCGCGGCACACCGTGTACCTTCAAGAGATGTTTCCTAACGTTGAAGGACTTCTTGTAGGACGAGTTACACACGTGACACACGTACGAGTAGTGTCGGTTGCTGTGCGCACGACTTTTGTGCGTCGCGAGGAACTTGGCAGACTTGAACTTGGACGGGCACAGATCGCACTGGAAGGAAATAAACACACATATATTAGTTTTTTTAAATGGCCCTCCTATTAAAGGAAAAGTTATAAAGAAAAAAATACAATATAACAAAATTTTTCTAAAAAACTTTTTTTTAAAGTATACCTAATCTACCGGCTTCAAACATTGTTCACTGTAAAGCAAGAAATAATTAAATATTTCGTTTCGCCCTTGAACTTGAAATCGGTTGGTGCCAAATTAGGCTACAAAATTAAAATAGATTCTAAAGAAGATCTGTTCAATGTTAGCTATGTTTGTAATTAATTGTCTAGATTAGTGAAATTAAGAGCTAGGCAGTTTATAATTTGGCACCAACCAACCGTCTTCAATTCAACGGCGAAACGAAATATTTAATTATTTCTTTCTTTTCAGTGAACAATGTTTGAAGTCGGTATATTATTTTAAAAGTTAATATTCTTTCCGATATCATAATATAATATCACTACAAAAATAAAAATCATAGAAATCGGCATACATTTCATGGACTTATGACTAAAATTGCCTGAAAAATCAGTTTTTTCATTTTAAAAAGAAACTATCAAAATCGGTTCACAATTGGCCATGCTAACTTTTTGAACAGGAACGAAGATCTCGAAACCGTTTCGAGATATAAGCTTTCAGTACAATTTCTATTTATCAGATTTTAAATTAAGTCTATACTTTTTAAGTTATTCAATAAAAAACAATAACCTTAATTTGACCGATGTATGACGTCATCATAAGCAGTATTAAAAAAAATACCTTTGCCTACAAAAAAGGGTAATCATCAATCTTTGAATGACATCTTTATAAATTTATATTTTACGTGTAATTTTTTTTTTAGTTATTAGGACATGACGGGATGAAACACTATTTACTTGCCATTGTAAAAAACTATTCAATTCAAATAATTATAAACACGAGTATATAAACAAGAGTAATTTTCAGGTTAGTCGACCTTGACTGACGTTTGCTTGACGTTAATTTGGTTGACTGTCACTTTTTATGTGTAGTGGCCAAGATTATAATCCTGTTCCAAATTCTTGTGACGTCACGTTTACTTTTCGCGGGTAAAATTTGTAAAATATATTAAAAATAGACACAATGGATAAAAAACAAAAATATCGAAATTAGTATCTTAAAATGGGCTATATTTTCAAAATAAATTATAAAAAAAGTATATCATAAATATGTAGCATGGCCAATTGGCGGAGTAATGGCGTAACATAGGTACATACAAAAAAATACAGTCGAATTGAGAACCTCCTCCTTTTTTTAAGTCCATTAAAAAACAGATACGTGCACTAACAAGCGCTAGGATATTGTACATATTAATTAATCCACAACATTTCAAAATTTCAACCCCCTAATTTTATTAGCCTATATGAAAGTAGATGAAAAATTAAGGTACCTACCCGTATTTTTTGTTTTTCTAAAATTTTAACTTTAACACTCTTAAATTAATTTTAAAATATTGGATATTTAGAAAAAGCCGATAACGGCTTACGGAGACACTGATCTTTGCGTATTCTGTATTTAAAAAAAGAAATGACATGAGCTGCGTGCGTTTATTCGTTCAATCGTTCGTTTAATTCGTTCAATTGACCGTTTTATTCGTTCAATCGTTCGTTTCATTCGTTCAATCGTTCGTACATGGTTATTTTGTTTCATTCAATATTGTTTATTTTCGAGTTTATTGATTTAAAATAAAATATTTATTCACTTTCATCAACGAAGATGGGTAGAGAAGCACGTAAATTAGATCCCCTTGTATCCTGTGTTGTTCCTACATCTACAACTAATTTTTTTTTCTGCCAGGTACCTTTGGAGGCAGAGAGTATAGTAGCTTTGATCCATACTCCTTACACTATGTAGTTTTTTCAAAATATCTCTTAAACTACTGAATAAAAAAAAAATTAATATGTGTATCGTGTTAATCAAAAGTAGATCTCCATACGGATTTTTAATTTTGGTACTTAACAAAAAATTAAATGTTGTGAATTCTTTAGGAAGCCACATCCGTTTGGCATTACCTGAACAGTGTTGACAGGTAGATGTGTGGGCAGATGCTGTACCAAGTTGGCTCGCCGGTGGAACCCTGAGCCGCAATGATCACATATGTACGGCCGCTCGCCCGTGTGACGACGCTCGTGGATCTGTAAACGAGGACCCGTTAAACCTGCCTCCAATATACCAGTAACAGTGTCCACTTTTAGAAAGATGGCCAGCCTGTTGCTGCACTTAAAGGACGTAGATGTGAAGCAGATTACGGTCATACAAATATGCGGGAAGAAAAATCATATCAGAATACTTTCGCCGTGTTTGGCATTTTATTTGGTTCTATTTTCATTCGGAAAAGGCAAAGGTACAGTACCATACAGCTAAGTCGTCAATATAAGTGAAAATGGCGTGCGTGTTGCTTTGTTAAACAAAGGTATCACTCGGCGATTCACATTATTTGCCCAGTTGTTGGTAATTGGCCACTTTCTTCCCTTGATGAAAAATTTACAATTTTTTCCTTACAAAAAAATATTGTTCTTCTTTTATTATTTTTGAATTCTGTATTTTATAATGTGTTTGTGAACCTATTTGTTAATTAATGTGTGGAAACCTTGTTGGTTAATATGTATTATTAATGTTGCGTTTGAAATTTGTTATTTTGTAAACTGTTTGTTTCCCAAATATATAAATAAATAAATAAATTATGGCTCCACCAATGTTCATCGGTGATTTGCCAATGTCAAGTATTATAGACGTCACAGAAACAATAGCCGATAAATTAAACTGGATTCCCCAGCATGTCGCCATGACAGAACGTGGAATCAACAAAATATTACTAATTGAAAAACAATATCACCTTCAGTTGCTCCTTATTGAGCGCCATATAGTCACAGTACGAACACTTGTCAGTCCGCTGTAGACCATGTTTTCCCTTCATGTGCTGCAGGAACGCTGTTCTGTTTATACATCTCTTACCGCAAGTCTGTAACATATAATTTAAATTGCCATATTATATGTTAGCAGTTGACCCGTGCGAATCTTTTGCATAGTTGTCAATAGATGGCGCTTTTTACAATTATACTTTTTATAATTTAAAAAAAAAAAACATTATTTTTCATCATTAGCCAAGAAGGTACTTAATCTTCAAAATGATGGTTTAAACATTGATTTTGATGAAGTATTAAGGGAGATATAGCGTAAAGACAAAAACACTTTTGATATATGTATAATAATATAATACTAGATGACCCGTGGGAATACTTTGCACCATTAGTTCAACTGGTCTCCAACAGATGGCGTCTTTTATAAAATAAATAAATTAGTCTAATTTTAAAAGAAACATTTAATTTTGAATTGTTTCATTATTGTAAGTCGTTAGAGGGGAAAATAATCTTCAAAATGGCGTATCATCAAACATTATCTTTGAACATTTTTAAGTATGTCTATGCAAAATAAAATATTTGTTGTCCATTGAATATATTGTAGCATATGCACCTTCTACACAATAAATACTCACTTCACAAATATATGCCGTCTGCCCCGTGTGCCAGTTAAGATGTGTCCTCAAAGAACTAGCGTTGGCTAAATTTTTTTTACACATGTGACATTTAAACGGAGGCATATTAGACTTTTTTTTCTTCCTTTTCTTTTTAACAACTTTTTCTACTGCCTGTTCTATGTATTCTTCGTACACGACCGGTTCATACTTTTCATCTACACACTCATTAGTTTCATACATTTCATCCCAATTGTCAATGAACTCTATTTTTTCATCCTTTATACTATGGAATGTAGCTTCAGGGATGTTGTCCGTAGTTTTGCAGTAGGTGTAGCCCCATTTTTTCAGTTTGGCTTCAGCTTTTTTACACGTATTTTGAAATGTTATATAGTCTTGGATAAGTTTTGAACAACTCTCACATATTGTTTGTGGTAGTCCATCATCCTTTTGAATCTGCAAGAATAGTTCATTCAATTAAATAAGATCTGAAGTGATGATCAACCCCTATAAAATTAGTATTACAGATTTGTACCTGCAACCCAGTAGCTCTCATCAAATCTTCTTCTCTGCCTGCATCATCACCATCAAAGATATCTCTTAACTTGTGTGTACTGAGACAGGTCCTACACCGGGGACTCTTCCCGCGGCCCTTCAGTTTACGGAGCACCACGGCTGCTAGAACTAATGTAGCGCTGCTGAGGCTGCGACAGTGCTTACTGATCTCTTCACTTGGGAAATCTTTGGTGGACATTTCTATCTAGATAGGTCTTTGATTGTTTATAGATATTGTAAAATTTGTAAATAAAAGACACTATAAAATTGAAAATAAAAACAAAAATAAATGGTGAGTTGGTTAAGTACTCAGTCAGCTGTCAATTATACAAACAAAAAAATGACTGACAAATAGCTTCTTTATTACATTATAGTATACTAAGGTCAAGGACATTATTTATCCGATTGCTCTGTGATCCGACCCTTTGAGTATATAATAAAATGTGGGGTGAATTTTGTGTTAGATGTAATAATAAGTAAAAATAACAATGCATAAAAAAATAAAAGAAAAGAAACCCTTAAAGTAAATATTTTCTTATGTGAATTTCCAGAGCGTCGCTGCCAAATGTAACTAAAATACTGGCGACATTACCGGTTATTTTCCTGTGTGCCCTTGGCTGTACCCTTAAGGGTACAGTGGAAGATAAATTTTAACTTGGCTGTACCCTTAAGGGTACAGTGGAAGATAAATTTTAACCGCTGTACCGCATTGTATGGCCACTGGCCAGGCTTATTTGCTATCCGAAATAAAGGCCAGCTCTTGTGTTACCGGCTGTTTTATTTAATTTAGAAAAAATATTTTTAAATAGTTTATGTGCGTCGGTTCCCCAATGCCCCAGAGAGGGATTGTAGTGGAGAACGGAGCGGGCGAAGGGCTGGCACTGGGCAGAATTGAACTGGCCACTTTAGTCTCTAAAGACCTGGAGCCAAAAAGTTTCACAAAATGGCCTTCGATCTTGAGTGTAGAATGAATTTGAGATTTTGCGGCCAGTCTAACATGGGAAAGGCAAGGGTATTGAAATTACATTATTTTTTCCATTAGTCACCCTAACAGATTCTATCATTCATTCCGTTCATTCGTTATTTCTTCAAGCAAAGCAATGTGAAAAATGTCAAACAAAACTCAAAACAAAAAATCAAATCTAACCGCCGCCTTTTCTGTTTGTTATTGTAAAAGTTTTAAAATAGTGTTTAACATAGGATTTAATAATTATAAATTGTTACAACAATGGCAGCACATGACGTTGACGCCCCGCAAACTGTGTGTAAACCAAACCCAAGAAATAATGCCATTATGTTTCAAATATTTCAAAATGTACAATATAACGTGGTACAACACAAAAAATATGTTAAGGAAATGACTAAACTGTATAAAAAGGTATGTGTAATTTGTACCAATGGGTTTTTTAATTAAAAACTTATGTACATAATCCGACAAACCACACTTAGAGGCTTTTACATCTAAATATATCTCAACAGAACTAGCCACTCGTTAGATATAGCCTCACAAATACCATCGGCTAAACGAGGGAGACTAGGTCTTCCGCTGGGTACCCTGGAACCGTAACACGGTTTCGGGAGCTTAAGGCAACCCGTGAAGGAAGAAAAAAAAAAAAAAAATTGTATATTCAAGTCTATTAAAGAAGTGACACATTTTAGGTCCATTTAATGCAGCATCAGGCTTGCCACCTGTTCTGTTCAATATAAGACAACTGGCAAAGAGTGGACACTGCTACTAGTGTCTCTGGCCACACCGCAAGTTATGAAGGTGTGTGTGTATATTCAAACATTGTCTTATTTGGTAAACAAACTGCATGTCTTTCATTATAAAACTAGCGGACCCAGCAGACATTGTCCTGCCCAAACCAAACGTTGGCTTGCTTGCACTACCCCTACCACTACCACTAACTTTGGATATTGTTCATACAAAAATACTGAAATTGCGATAAAAAATGGGGGTGGGGGTAGAAGGGTGAAAAATATTTTACGACCTATTCTCAAACCTACCAAATATACAAAAAAAACTTACAAATTGGTCCTTGGGGAGGAGTTTGGTTACAAACACCATGACCGAGAATTTTATAATAGATTTTTAAATAAAAAAATATTATTACTTATTAGTTCTGCAAATGTAAAATAGTTTAAAAATTGTTAATATAACATCTTCTAAGAATTTAATAAAGAAAAAGCCTTGCAAAGTTTGTTGACCAAATAAAACAAGTAAAAAAATACATTTATGCCACTCTGACCACACCACAAGGTATAATGACCATGAAAATGTGTTTGTGTGTTTGTAAACCATTACCATTATTCCTTTTTATATTTTCTCTAAAAATTAAACTTCTTATAAGCCATTTTTCTACTTTTCAGTTGGACCAAGAAGATTTCAAGGAGAGTTTCTCAAACGCTCTCCACTATTTGTTTACGTTTGGTGACACAAGTGCTAATGTTGACAGAGTCATACAGTTTGTGGCTACATTTTGCACCTCATTAGATGACGAAGAAGAATTTCTATTATTCATATTTGAAAATATATTTAATGTGAGTATACTACCAACCAGCCTTTAAGTATCTCAGTCCCTAACGCAAAGTGATAGTGGCATTGGTATACTAAACTGTTAAATAAAGTGAGACAAAAATCAAAACCACCAATTTCATTATCATGCATATTTTAATTGCATTTCAAATTTTCATAAAGGAATGAGTTATTTTCCTGGGATAAAATAGTAGTTATAATCAAGGGGATGAAAATCTACAATTTTTATTTAGAAAGAGAAAGAGATAATGTCACATAGCCATAGAGTACTATGCCTAAGTAGAGGCCATAGACGGGCTCCGCGTTTCCCAATTTTTTGCTCTTTGAAATTTTTTTGGTGATTTACACGCTACACGCCTCCTTTGGTATATGCTCAAAGCCCATAGACAAAAAGGACTCTTCTCTTTGTTGTGTTTTGGCACTAAGGAAAATTATATCTTTCTCTTTCTAACTGAGATTTTGTACTGTACGGTCATGCTGTACCTTAAAAAAACACTATGAAATTTAGAGCGACATTTGCAATTACATACTTTAGACAGGTGTTTTCCCCTAATTTCGACCCTGCTAAATGATATAATAGAAAAATGAATAACATTTCAGTGTCAGTCAGTCTCCGGGATATCAGTAAGGTATAGAGCCAGTCAACTCCTGGCTGCAGTACTGGCAGCTTTGGGAGATGATGCATCCTTGGATGATGATCTGTGTGACAAACTATTGGAATCTCAGGTAATATTTACTTAAAAATCCTATTATTAATGAAAGACTATGTTTTTAAGGTTCTGTACCCAAAGGGTAAAAACGGAAACCCTATTATTAAGGCTTCACTGTCTGTCTGTCCGACTGTCACCAGGCCGTATCTCATGAATGGTGATAGTTGGACATTTGAAATTTTCACAGATGATGTATTTTTTCTCTTGTTTTTGCTCGATATTGATAACGGCAACAGGTAGACGGCAGACGCTTGAAATATTCACAGAATATTGAGTTATATTATTCATTTTAAAAATATATAATTAAATTAAAATAAAATTAATATTTAAGGGGGGCTCCCATACAACAAACGTGTTTTTTTTTTTGCCGTTTTAATAGATACTGGTACGGAACCCATCGTGCGCGAGTCCGACTCGCACTTGGCCGATTTTTTTAAATCCCTGAAGAAGTTGGAATGTGAGGAACGCATTGACCATGTTTACCAAGTTTCTATAATATGCTGATTCTTACTATAGATGTTACGTCTCCAAGATACCCGCGGCGCTGTGCGTTGTCGAGCGGCGTTGGCTCTCCAAAGACTTCAGAACCCAATGGACAATGAGGACCAGGTCACCAGAGCTTATAGGTTTCATATGAGCTGTGACCCTAGCTCTTCTGTTAGAAGGTATGAACATAAATACTAAGATTAAATAGAGGAGAATTTTCTGGTCATTTGGACATAATATTGACCATTAGGATACTATTGTTTGTTTCGTTTTATGTCGCAAGCGATCATTATTTATAATTATTATGTTTGTATTTTAGCATAATCTCCATATCAAGTAAAAGCCGTTGCGACAATAAAACTACAGAAAAAGACAGTGGTAGGGGGGTTAGTATTTGCACAGAGATACTTGGTGTCTGGAGAATGACACAAGACACTTTCTTCTTTACAATCTTTCAAAATAAAATTCATGTTTTTATTCTTTTTTTTTCTTTTCGGGTTGCCTTACAGCTCCCGAAACCGTGTTCCAAGGACCATGTCTCCCTCATTTAGCCGATGGTATTTGTGAGGCTATACCTAACGAGTGGCCAGTTCTGTTGAGGTATATTTAGATGGAAAAGCCTCTAAGTGTGGTTTGTCGGATTATATACATATGTTTTTAATTAAAAAAACCCATTGCTACAAGGCCGGGATCCGGAATCGAACCTGCGGTCTGCCTAGTTAATACCAGACGTCTGAACTACTCGGCCACCGACGCACCACACTCATGTTTACGGTCAAAGCCAGAAGCGAAAAGAGGGAGAGGCTCTAAAGTTGATGGTCCACGTTGTTTCCAGGGCCATAGTGATGTCCATAGCCAAGTCTGTGCGCAACGTTCCGTTCATGATGGAGCGGTTGTGCGACGTGGACGAGGCAGTACGTCGCGCCGCCTTCCTGCACGTGTCCGCCGTGAATGTAACTCAACTTAAAGTTAGACAGAGGATACACACGCTCAAGGTACGAACTACCGACGTCGGTATTTGTTGGAGTCTAGAAGTAGAATCTATAATCGCCACGTACGTTTCTATATTACTTTTGAAATAAAGAAAAAATATTAAGGGCTATTGCTTTAATTTGTATGGGATAAACTATTCCCAATTTCTCTGTAAATAACCCACCTGTGTCAGTGAAATAGTTGTTATTTTTTCAATGGGTTTTATTGAATAGGAAATATGGGTGGAAGAGTAGGGATTATTTTACCCCCATTTTCTCTTTCAAAATCTATCACGAAGCGCTTAATTTTTTTTAAAGTGCTGTTATACCATTCCTTCAATTATATGTCTGTTTTGATTCTTTTTTCATGTCTATTTTGTATCTTTTCTCAAACCTCCTCTTCTCTTCTGGCGGTAGTCAAGTCTTTTATTTGAAAACTCAAAACTTCCAACCTGATCATAAATTTTCCAGGTGGGACTGAACGAAAGGAGTCCCCGAGTAAGGAGGGTAGTCGAAGAAATACTTATACCTGGTTGGGTGAGCGCCGTCAAAGGGAATATCATAGATTTGCTCAAGGCGATCAGGCTTGACAATATGCAAGATGCTAAAGACTCTGAATATGTTGCTGGGAAGTTGCTCGAGTCTCTGTTTAAGTAAGTACCCATTATCTAAACAAACCATAGAGTACTAAGCCTAAGGAGGTGCCATAGACGGACTCCCCTTTCGCAAATTTTTTGCCAGTTAAATAGTTAATTGTGATGTTTTAAATGGGAAATGCGATCTAGGACGTCAAACTTGCGGGAACATAGTGTTTCTAATCATTAATTATGATGTTTGTATTTTAGCATAATCATATAACGTAAAAGCCGTTGCGACGATAAAACGACATAAAAATACAGTGGTACAGGGGTTAGTACTAAGCGACAATCGAATGCCATTCGCTATGATCCTGACATATCTCTTTCGCTTCTTTTATATTCATCATACCTTTCACACATGCTCAGCGATTGTGTGTACTATTAATATTTCCACCGATCAATACATTTTTTATCCTCCGCCAGCATTTCCTTTCACTTCAGCCATATAAACCTGTGAAGTCAATAACAAAACTCTTTATAATATAAGTATAGATATATTTTTAACTTACAGACGCCTCCCGACCTCGGACTTGTTGGAGTGGCTACCGACAGACAAGAATGTGAAGTTGATACCGGCGGAGCGCCTGACCAAGGAGGCGGCGTGGTACTGGCGACACTTGGCCGAACATTTGCAGAGGTTGGACGACGATGAAACGTTGGAGGCAGTTTTGCCGGATCTGGTGGTTTTGGCTGGTTATATTAGGGCGTAAGTACATTTTTTCTAAATTTTTAACCTGACCAAAAAACAAAGTATGCTAATTTTAGTTTCGGACAAAAAGAGCTGAAGTATGTTCCTATCTCTGTATTAGTTGTTTTTGGCAACACTATGTGCATGGCAACACTGTGCACTGTGATGTGTGTGATTAAGGGCCGTTGCTCTCAGTCATCTTGTATCTGTCAAAAATATAGCAAAACTCAGTTAATCCTGGAAAGTTGAGTTTATTTATACAACATTTCCATCCCACACAGTTGATAGTTATTATTTTAAGTTAAATTAAGCCATGTTTTCATTATCAAGAGTTCTAAATAGCCATAGTTTGTTTTTGCGTTTAAAATAATTTTGACAGATA
This sequence comes from Nemapogon koenigi, assembly GCA_963924495.1. Lineage (NCBI taxonomy): Eukaryota > Metazoa > Arthropoda > Insecta > Lepidoptera > Tineidae > Nemapogon > Nemapogon koenigi. The sequence continues at coordinate 9,565,620 of OZ004648.1, forward strand.
CAAGTTGACTGAGAGCAACAGTCCTTAAATATAAGTTTTTCAAATTCCACGCGCTCATATTAAAGCGCACAGTGTTGCCATACACAAAACAATTAACAACTAATTCTAGAAAAGCAGGCTGCATTAGAGTACATATTTAAAAGAAAGACTCTGTACATGATCAGATATCAATTAAATATCGTTTTACCTTTCTTTTCAGTATAGTGGAATCGCCTTGCCCCTCCGAAAGCGAGGATCCAGTCAGTTTCAACACTCGCCAGTACGTGATGACCGAGTTGGCGAGGTTGCTGCGTGTGTACGACGCTGGAGACCCGGTCGGCCGAAATATGTTGCAGCAATTAATTGTTGACGTGCTTACTGGTGAGATATAGATTTTTTTTTTTTTTTTTTTTCTTACTAAATTATTGAGATATAGATCTTCTTACTAAATGTATAATGTACTTATTTAGTACTAGCTGTGCCTTGCGGTTACACCCGCCTTAGTGGTTACTGCTCCGCTCCTTTGGGTCGTTGCGTGATGATAATAATATATATAATTTTCCTCAAGAATTGGGCTATCAAATACGAAAATATTTTTTTGAAATCCGACCGGTAATTCCAGAGATTAGCGCTTTCAAACAAACAAACAAACTCTTAAGCTTAATTAGATATAGTTTATATAGATTTTGCAAACTAAGTCCCTGAAAAATCTGATATTAGCCTATAAAGTCAATTTTTATAGACTTGTCTTATTTGGTAAACAATTGTTAATTTTTTAAATAACAGTTTAAAAAAATATCTTTTAATTAATTAACATTTTAAAACTTTTTTACATTGGCAGAACTATAAATTAATTTAAGCTAAAATTGTTAATGTAACGTCTTTTAAGAGTTTTAAACAAGACAACACAACAAGAAGAACGGACCTAACTGACACGGCGGTGGACTAATATAGAAATGGCAATACATACACAACAATCCAACGACTCATAGTAAAAGGGAATATTTGCGTCACCGAAAAGTTGCATATATGCCAATCTATTATATTATTTTCACTAGCGCGATATAGGTTTCAGTATTGAGACAGTAGTTTGCCGTCATACTTTGTATAATATGTAGTGATTTCCAGGCGACCATGGTCCTTTGAAGCCGGACGTGATCCGCGCGTTCGTGTCGGCGCTAGACATGGTAGTTCCGGAGCTCATGCCGAGACTGGAGCTCGTGAGCACCATCATAGCGGACCTGCGCGACCCGGAGCCGTGCGTGCCGGTGGTACCTGCTCCCGCGCCGGAGGGTACGGAGATAAAGATGCAGGTATGTCACTTAAATTTAAAAGAAAGTCGGCAGAAAAGGTCTTACGACTCGCCTATTACTAAATGTCCCCTTGAGAGATCGTAATATCCAAAGATTTAAATAAATAAATAATAATAAAAACTTTATTTACATAAAACAATTACAACATGATTTTGAGCCCAGGGGTTACACTAGGTCAGAACCTGTATTGCAACAAACCAGTTGTATATTTGTACACATTATGCATATAATAACTTACCAACTAGGTATATAGTATGTGTGTAACATACTATACTTAAACAAACACAATCACACCTTAATTGAGAAAAAAAAATGAAAACATATTGAAAAACATCTTTTGCAACAGAAACAACAGCCACGGTTTGTAAACCTACCCTCAAACTCCAAAACCTACAAACTTCTAGTCAATGCCACTATAGTACAATCATTTTGAAATGGCACGTTTTATTTGTAAAGATTGGAAAGAATGAAAAACTTAAATTATAAATTATCTATACTTTGTTCGGCGTGAGTTGATACAATTTTTATGAAAACGCTTCACGGTCGCACTTGGATACAGATCTATAAAGTCAAGAGATTCAAATTTTTTATAATTGTATATTTTAAAGCAAGTACTACTACAAATATTTTAATATTTTTTTAATGTTTTACAAATTTACAGAGGGCAGCGTTACGCGTGTCGTTAAACGAGGCGATGGAAGCGCAAGACGATGCCGTCAGAGAACAAAATTACACGCTGGCCGCCGAGTGTAAGGCTAAAGTTGAAGCGATACAGAAGAAGTTGGGCGATCTAACCGCGCCTGCGCCCGCCCCGGCGAAAGAAGTACCTGTGAGTATAATTATGCTTGATAAAATACTGTATGTATTAAAATGTTTTAGGTTAAATGTCTTTGGTCTTCCTCAATATTTTTTGGGCGCCAGCTGTAACAAAATAAACAGTGGTTCTAATATCCTTTGATTTAGATATTTATTTGACTCTTTTAACACTTTTAACAAACAAACATATTCATGGCCTTTATACCTTGCGGTATGTATGTACGGGTCTTGATGTGTCACTTCTTTAACAGGCGTATAAGTGTCTGTTATTTTTAGTTTACATGCCCTCGGAAGCACGAGAAGTCGATTAAAGCACATAAGAAAATTGGTGCTTAGCATTCTTGGGTCCCCAAGTCCAACGTTTTTTCAATTACACTATACGCTATAGAGTATCATTGTTTCTTTTAACTCTTAACACTTGACTTACAAATGGTCCTTGTTTAAGATAACTAGATGACCCGTGCGAATAACTTCGCACCGTTAGTTCAAGTGATCTCCAACAGATGGCGCCTTTTACGAAATACATAAGTCTAATTTTAAACGAAACATTTAATTTTGATTTGTTTGATTATTTTTCGTCATTAGAGGGGAAAATTATCTTTAAAATGGCGTATCAAATATTAATTTTGATGAAGTATTAAGGGAGATATGGCGTACCGACAAAAAACACCATTGACAAATAATATATAGAGATATTACAGACCTACTACAATTTACAGACAATTGGTGAGAAACTAACAGATTCTGAAGTTCTGAGGAGATGTCTGCTGATACTTAACTGCGCGTTGGACACTACGCAGATTACATCGATTACGCCGCAATTAAAGTCCATTTTCAGCGAATTGGAGGTGAGAGTAGATTTTTTATACTTCATCAGAAATAGCGCCGAAAGTATGTAATAACGGGAAGGAAATTCATATGATTGTAATTTTTTTTGTTTCTATAAATTCTTTTCGGAAAAGGCAAAGGAAAATGGCGCACGTGATGCTTTGTTGAAACTGTTAATTCCTTGTACTTTCCTCGTTGCTTTAGTATAAAATTGTATGTATTCCCTGCAGTTGCACACTTGTTGGTAATCGGCCACTTTCATCCCTTGATGAATAATTATTACCTTTATTACTACGCCGCCATTTTGAAATTTATTTATTTGCCTCTTGGTGGCGGTCATTCCTGCTTCCTTCAAGCGAAGCATGAAAAAGCATCTCTATGGGACGGCATGGTGGGCGCCAATGTACGGTTTATATTATGTTCCCAAAAATAATCAAATAACTTATTCTATTCTATTTTTTTTCTAAATGGCTCCATCAGGATTTTTATGATTCCGCCAATGTCAAGTATTATAGACGTCACAGTAACAATAGCCGATAAACTGTAGGTAAACTGCTCCCGCTGACCGTGATATGTCCTATTAATCACTATAATATAATATATATCACCTAGTAACGCCATGAAATGACGTGGAACCCAAATAACCTATTATTATAATTTGATATTCTAGGAAGAGATAATGCAGAATACAGAGATATTGGAGCCGGCTCTGGAGACAGTGGCGCTGTTTTCGATGTTGGACATCGGGTTCGCGAGGGAGAATAAAGCGTTTTTCTTCGCTCATGTAAGTATGTCACTACATATTACAGAACAAAGTCCCCCGCCTCGTCTGTCTTTTTCTTTAAGAATCTATCTATCTATCATCACGCCTTTCATCCCAAGAGGGGTAGGCAGAGACAATCGAATGCCATTTGTTACGATCCTGACATACCTCTTTCCCTTCTTTTATATTCATCATACCTTTCATACATGCTCGGCGATTATGTGTACTTTTAATATTTCCATCGATCAACATATTTTTTATATGTTCAATAAAAGTACATCTAGGTCATCCTCTGCTAGCATTTCCTTTCACTTCAGTCATATAAACTTTTTCTCCGCATTCTTCTCTAATGACATCGTTCCGGATGCAGTAAATCCGCTCTATATCACGCATTCTACGTAAAGACCGCATTTCCACTGCATTTATTTTACTTTAATGCCTCTTATTCCATACCCAAGTCTCGCTTCCATAAGTAAGTGATGGAACTAAAACAGCATAATGTATGTTCATTTTACTTTTAGTTGTAAGTTGTGTATTTCTGCATACATTGTTTAGTCCACAATTTTTTTATTTTTTTTTATTAATTAAAAATAAAAATTCTTTAAGAATACTTGCTTCAATCGACTTCTAGTACTTCGGAGGGCAATAAAGCGTCAAAACCACCGTTATAAAGGCCGTGAAGATGTGATTGTTTGTGTTTTTTTTTTCAGATTGTAAATACGGACAACGAAGATTTAGTAGATACGATACTGCGTTGTATTGTGGACGTGCTGACAGTTCACGGAGTTATGGTGTTCGACCCGGAAGAAGACGCGGAACTTGAAGAGAAGAAGAAGAAGAATAAAAGTAGAGTTTTGGACTCTACGGATCTTGATGGTAAGGCTTATGTGTACACTACACTTGGATGAAAAAAAAAATGTCCTTAAAAAACGAAAGCTATAATGCAACCGTGAAAATAAAAGAAGAGTGCGCCAGGGGACATCCGGTAGATGTGAAACATCAAAATTAGTATACAACAGTATTATTATAATTGAAGAAATACACGACCAGACGCACGCAGCGTAGGCTAAAACCAAGCGTCTCCGAAGTGTGAGACGCTTGGTTTGCCTCATGCTCCTGAATTTTGAGACGTCTTGGTTTTACCCTAGTCTAAGGCGCGAATAGATGTTTCACATCAAACTATTTTTTTTCGTTACGCGTTAGGTGTTCTATGGCGCCCCCATTAACAATAAATTCATATTAATTTATTATTTAATTATGTTTAATTATATTAGTACATTTAATTCTTTTTTATAACTAAACTAACAAGAAAAGAAGTTTCACTAATACACGTTTTTTTACAGAAATATCGGAGTCCACATTTTCGTTGTCACCTACGCACAGCAGCGTCATTGAGCTTCTGTTGAAGATTATGGAAGGCACTGTAAGTATATTTTTCTTTTTAATAGTAGTGGTAATTAAAACCCAAAGTAATAGTAAGTAATCGCATCCACGACTGTTTTAATCCCATGCCTATTACATTAAAGATAAAAATATTTTAAATTGACTAATTTCGTAATTGACAAATTGGCGGCAAACCGCGGTTACCTACCGCGCATGCGCGATAACTGTCAAGTGACTCGCACATGCGCGTGTCGATATTTTCATAAAGTTTAATGTGGCTGTATAAGACATATCCTCTTTCTGCATTTAAATTTACGATATAAGAGTAGATAAAATACATTATTCTCTATAGCATCTTATTAACCGAGTTCCAAAAAAAGAAGGAGAAGGTTCTCAATTCGGACCGTTTTTTTTATGTATGTATTGTATGTACATCGATAACTCCGCCAGTTGTAAATTGATTTTGATGGTTTCTTTTTTAATCGACAGATAATTATTCCGGATTGGTCCCATTTTTATCTCATAAAAATTGGTTCATTAGTTTTTCAGAAATTTTGAAAAAACTGACAAGTACATTTTTCTTGATATCTCGATAAAATATGTACCGATTTTGACGACTTATTTTTTTTAAGAAATAATTATTTCTCGACATTATCTCACAGACATATGACGAAAATCGGTTCAGTAGGATTTCAGAAATTCAGTAATAAATTTCTGTTTACGGCTGAAATATATGTATCAGAAAAAGCCTTAGCAACGGTTGCTATTGACACGAAGTTGTCAATTTTCGTGACGATGGTCTAGCGTTTAAATGTAATGGGGTGCAGCGCAGGATGCACAAGCACATGGTTCATATCACATACACAGCGGTATTTTTTTTTAATTTTCCATCAATATTTATTTAGTTGCGTTATTATTTGTCTCTCAAGGCAGCAAAATCACTTAAAATGGTTAAATAAACCTTTTAAAAAAAAGTGCACCGACTTCAAAAATTTGCACTGAAAAATAAGAAATAATAAATATTTCGTCGTAGAATTTGAAGACGGTTAGTGCCAAATTAGAAACAACTTAGTTCCCAAATTCACTAATCTAGACAATTCATTAGGAACCTACGATCATCAGTACATACAAACATTATAGATAATATTGAACAGATCTTTATCTTCTTAGATATTTACTTAGTTTTGTATCCTACTTTGGCACCAACCTCTTCAAATTCTACGACGAAATATTTATTATTTCTTATTTTTCAGTGCAAATTTTTGAAGTCGGTGCACTTTTTTTAAAAGGTTTATTTTAAGCTACTAATTCCATACTGCCGCAGTTCTACGATTCCACGGTAATCTTATGTCGAAATTTTTAATATTTTTTTTCATCTCGCAAGTTTGATATAATATCTATTAGCTCGCGTGGGCAAAATTGTCAAATTGTCTAGATTAGTGAATTTGGGAACTAAGTTGTTTCTAATTTGGCACCAACCTCTTCAAATTCTACGACGAAATATTTATTATTTCTTATTTTTCAGTGCAAATTTTTGAAGTCGGTGCACTTTTTTTAAAAGGTTTATTTTAAGATACTAATTCCATACTGCCGCAGTTCTACGATTCCACGGTAATCTTATGTCGAAATTTTTAATATTTTTTTTCATCTCGCAAGTTTGATATAATATCTATTAGCTCGCGTGGGCAAAATTGTCAAATTTTGTTTTATCCAAATTCTATGAAACTCTGAAAATCTGTAATTTTGTACGCGTATTTTGTACTGACTTTGCGGTCAGGATTCTCGTAATATATTTACAAAACTATAAAATGTCTCCATGTAAGGTGCTACATATTTTCACACAATTTGAGAATAACATGCTATTTGTAGTAGATTTCTCTAATAAAGTCCGTTTCATGAATTTTTGCAGGACATATTTTGTTATGTTTCTCTTATCTTATTCTTGCTTATATTATCGATTTGTTTCGCAATGCATCTTTCTAAAGAGATATGGGACGAAATTCACCGAGTTCGTTGCAATATGATGTTGGGCCTTAAGGTATAGACTAACCCCCTTATTCATAAACGTTTATTAGCAACGTTTTTGTTAAAATGTGTTTTGTTTCTTTCTATTATTAGTAAAGACAGGTTTGTTAGAGAGTGACAAAACATATTTTAACAAAAACGTTGCTAATAAACGTTTATGAATAAAGGCCTTAACGTTTTTCTATTTCAGAATACTTCTAGCAGATTGATAATAACAGAAGGGCTGTGTCGTCTCCTCATACTGGGACATCTGGAGTCACCTGGGATACTTAGCAGGCTTCTTCTACTTTGGTTCAATCCTGCAACAGGTATGTATGAAGTTCTAACTGTGCTCATTCAATTATGTGAAGATTTGTTTATATACGAAAGAATAGATTTCGTACCAACACCTGCACTAACAAAACTTCACCTATAAAGGCCGATTTAGACGGTTCTAGTCAATGACGTACTATAAGTAGACACGTTATACCCAATGACGTACTATAAGTAGACACGTTATACCCATACTAAATGCAGATAATAAACAGCTTGAACAATACTATAGCTACCTATTAATTACTTACGTTTATATATTCAAGCGATGAAAGGGATAGAGAAACACAGCTCAATACCGAAATCCATTTGTTAAAAAGAGATAAATATATGTTTTAAGTTGCGACACGTCATCGACGCGTGACCTTCTCCGGAGGAACTAGGGGAAGATTGTCTAAATGGAACACTCAATATTTTACTTAGAAATATTTTTGGAATAATAAAATATACAATATGTAATTAAAAAACTTTTATTTTACTAATAAATATAATGTAATAATCAATGACTTTACAACAAATAGACCATTTGTCTTTCAATCACGCTCAAACGGCTGAACAGTTCTAAATGAAATTTAGCATAGAGGTAGATTATGGCTTGGTATAGGATATTAGTATGCTACTTATTTATGTATTATGTAGTGTAATTTAAAATTAAGTCTTTAAATTTTTTTTTATTCTGGACAACAAAGATTACTACAACATAGATACATATTAAAAAAATAACTGTCATATAGTCAGTGACGTTTGTTTATACAAACGTATTGTTTATACATACATTCAAAACAGGATATTTTATGGTATAGACATACAACAATTATATAATATATAAATTTATAATAATGTAAATATAATTATGTATAATACATTTTCCGTACATTTAATAAAATATATAATTTTTTTAAATAGGTTCATGCCGTTCATGTAATTTATTGACAGGTTCGATATTACCAACCATCCCCATAATCAGTCGCTGAGTCTGTCGCGGTCATTTCGTTTTGTCTTCTCTATCACTCTCATACAAAATGCATCGTTCGTCTCGCGCAGGCAAGCGGCGAACTGGCAACAGCGCATTTATTATTAATAAAATATTGTTATGTCCATAATTATAAAATTTCTGTACTTACCAATGAAATGAGATATCATTTCTATCCTTTACAGTAGCAGTATAATTTCTGCAAAAGCGGAACACACAAGATGTAATTTTTCTTGATGTTTTTGCGGATTATTCTACTCAAGAGAGACATGTACACTAGTCGTAGGATTGTGCGTGACTGTGCGCGACCAAATTTATAGTGGGACACTTACCTCTCATTTGCCTTGTTATAGCTTGAGCGTCAATCACGCATCTACCTCAGTTTATATAGTATATCATTGGTTATACCCATACTAAATGCAGGTAATAAACAGCTTGAACAATACTATAGCTACCTATTAATTACTTACGTTTATATATTCAAGCGATGAAAGGGATAGAGAAACACAGCTCAATACCGAAATCCATTTGTTAAAAAGAGATAAATATATGTTTTAAGTTGCGACACGTCATCGACGCGTGACCTTCTCCGGAGGAACTAGGGGAAGATTGTCTAAATGGAACACTCAATATTTTACTTAGAAATATTTTTGGAATAATAAAATATACAATATGTAATTAAAAAACTTTTATTTTACTAATAAATATAATGTAATAATCAATGACTTTACAACAAATAGACCATTTATCTTTCAATCACGCTCAAACGGCTGAACATTTCTAAATGAAATTTAGCATAGAGGTAGATTATGGCTTGGTATAGGATATTAGTATGCTACTTATTTATGTATTATGTAGTATAATTTAAAATTAAGTCTTTAAATTTTTTTTTTATTCTGGACAACAAACAACTATACAACAAAGATACATATTAAAAAAATAACTGTCATATAGTCAGTGACGTTTGTTTATACAAACGTATTGTTTATACATACATTCAAAACAGGATATTTTTATGCAAATTCCAAAAAATATAGAAATAACAAATAATACATAAAAAAAGTTTACTACAATTAACTACTATTTAGAATGTTACAGATATTTTTCCTAAATATATACAAAGAATGTGAAAATATGTCCACTTCGCAAAACTGCTGGTTGTATCGTTGCACCATACGTCTAAATCTTAGAGTAAAAACTTGGCAACCAATCATATTCTCGTCTTTGGGTTCTGATTATCTCTATCCATTTTTCTCTTATTAATCCGCTTCTAGGGAGACTAAAAGATAAATAAATACAATAAGATCATAATACTATACATACAACAATAATATAATATATAAATTTATAATAATGTAAATATAATTATGTATATACATTTTCCGTACATTTAATAAAATATATAATTTTTTTAAATAGGTTCATGTAATTTATTGACAGGTCCGATATTGCCAACCATCCCCATAATCAGTCGCTGAGTCTGTCGCGGCCATTTCGTTTTGTCTTCTCTATCACTCTCATACAAAATGCATCGTTCGTCTCGCTCAGGCAAGCGGCGAACTGGCAACAGCGCATTATTATTAATAAAATATTGTTATGTCCATAATTATAAAATTTCTGTACTTACCAATGAAATGAGATATCATTTCTATCCTTTACAGTTGCAGTATAATTTCTGCAAAAGCGGAACACATAAGATGTCATTTTTCTTGATGTTTTTGCGGATTATTTTACTCAAGAGAGACATGTACACTAGTCGTAGGATTGTGCGTGACTGTGCGCGACCAAATTTATAGTGGGACACTTACCTCTCATTTGCCTTGCTATAGCTTGAGCGTCAATCACGCATCTACCTCAGTTTATATAGTATATCATTGATTCTAGTGGTTAGTAGAGTGCGTTAGGATAGTACATTAGTTGAAACATGTAAACGGTAGTTTCCAGTACTCGTACTAGTACGTTCCACTCGCCTTTCAACTAGAATCAAATAGAATCGCTTTTTATTTTTGTTTCAAGTGACACCCTCCCGCGCCCGCTCAACCCCCCGCGCGTTCCTGACTCGCTACTCGCTGTAGTCTAAACGGTCAGTTTTAGTAACTTGCACAAGTTGACAAGGAGAGTTATGTGTGTTTTGGCCTACAAAATGACAATCTACTGGAAGAAGTATAAACGTCACTGGGAACCTACTAATGCACTGGCATTCGAGTGCCACCTACGCACTCTACTAAACACTCGTAACGTCTAGGGACGAATTTTTTTAAACGGAACGTAGGTACGCTTGTTAAAGCTCGTCCCTTAGGGCTCGTCTATTAACCACGTAAAGTTTTAAGCCACTTTTTTTTACCAAAGTTAATATTTGATACGCCATTTTGAAGATTATTTTTCCCTCTAATGACGAAAAATAAACAAAAAAATCGAAATTAAATTTATCTTTTTTTTAAAGCCATATGTTGGAGACCAGTCTCTATTTATAGTTCTTTATGGCTCATTAGCCTTCCGCCCCGGCTTCGCCCATGAATATTTTTTAAATGTGACAAGAATTTACCTTGAAAAATTTCCGGGGGCCTATATCACTCTCGGGCCCTCCTCTGTGCAAAAAATCACGTCGATCCGTCGCTCTGTTTTGACGTGAAAGGAGGACAAACAAACAAACATCAGTTGATAGTAATTTAGAACACTTTTATTTAATTTTATTTAAATTATAACATTACAGAGGATGAGGACATGCTACGACAGACAATCGGTGTTTTCTTTCAAACGTTTCCTGTGTCGGTGGAAAGTGCTCAGGAACAAATACAAGTAAGCATTTACACTATCACCCATCAATTAAATAACTTTGACATCAAATAAATTATTGAAAATACGACCCTGTTGGCACGTACAAGTAGGTTAGGTGGTTTTTTATAACCGCACATCAACCCACCCTTGTCAGAGCCCGTACGGCCTTTCACGTAGGGGTAGTGCAATACGATAATAATATTTTGAGCTAAGTATTTGGCTGTGCAATCAGTATTTTTTTATGAGAAATGGGCATGTTTTATTATAAAAAAAAGTTTTTTTTATAGTTAAATATTACCCCTCTAAATATGTCTGAATATAAATATCTGTCTAAATATCTTGGTGAAAATTTGTTATAAGAGACCACCTCATTGAAATGAGGCAAAAACAAATTTCTACAGTGTTATTGTGCCTGAGTGGTGCCTTACAGCTGTGCATAAAATAGGACATAGAAGAAAATAAATTAAATATTATAAAACAGATAAATGAGGGTTGTAGAATTTTGTGCGACTCTCTAGGGGTAGTGCATTACGATAATAATATTTTGAAGTAAGTATTTGGCAGTGCAATCAGTATTTTTGATGAGAAATGGGCATGTTTTATTATAGCAAAAGTAGATTTTTTGATTTGTAATTAAGTTACCCCTCTAAATATATATCTGTCTAAATATTTTGGTGAAAATTGGTGAAAAACAGTTGCTCGAATCGAAAATTGGTCTAAATCAATAAGTAACTGTCAGTCTGTTACATTTTTATGGCTAAACCATTGAGCCGATTGTCATGATTGGTGATGGATCCTAGAGTTCTACCTAATCTATAAGAGATAGAGAAATGTTGGAAACCAAAAAATGGAAAATCTGAAGGCTTTGTTAGTTTACCCTAGATAATTGTAAAAAAATATTTTCCCAATTTACAACACAATACTTTGGTAACGATGTGCACATTAAGCGAGCTTTGCAGTTATACTTTTTTAGGCGCGTTATAATAAAATATGAGAATGAAATACGACGCAACAAAATCGACAGGATGAAGTTGTCGAGAGTGAAATTTTACGATGCACGCGCACGATGCAATCTTAATTTTTATTTTTATATTTAATTCTCAAATAAATAATTTTCAAAATTTAATTATTTAATTGAATTCAGATTTAAGCAACCGTGTTTATGATCACGCATTTTTATTTCCAATAATTATTTACGTGCTAAATAAAGTTATTTGTATTATGCCAAAAAAGTATAACTTCTAACGCGCGTATATAAGTATACACACAGTTTTTTTAAATTGTAAAACGTCTACAGCACGTTAAAAAAATCATAATATTATAAGCGTAGCAGGTTTTGAAAATAATGAATTCTCATGATGTTTTTAACAATGACTTACAAATGATTTTCAGAAATCCGCATTACCTACACTGCGCGCATTAGCAAACGCACCGGCCAGTTCGCCCATATCAGAGATAGACCAAGAAGCGGTTGTAAGATTCATCGTTTCACTCACAAGAGTCAACCATGAGGTGACATATTAAAAAAATACTAATTAAAAAGTAGTATCGGCGACTTTGTACGCGTGGAGATTAGGCTTGGGTAAAAAATATCGATATATCAAAATATCGATATTAATTCAATAAATAATCGATAATTATCGTCGATATTTTAAATCTCGATAATATATCAATAATCGATATTTCTTTCCGGATATCAAATTCGATTTTTTTTATGAGCTCCCGTTCGACTTCTTCTCGATGATTAGGGCCGCGTTCGCAAACCAAGTTAATTATTAGATGACAGTAGTCTGTTTCAGTCACACATTAATGTTTTGCATAAAGCTATCCTTCACTTTACACTTTACCGAGGGAATTTAACTTGTTTGCGAACGCGGCCTAGAAAGAAAGCAATGAATGAATGAGTAAATCGGTCTAAAACATAAATAACATATATTTCGATATATCAAAATATCGATATTTTTACACGATATATATCGATAGCTTTGAATAATATCGATACAATATATATCGATATATTTTTTCATTTGCCCATCCCTAGTGGAGATCATTGGAATATGTAGCGACGTTGAAATGACTACGGTACTCAAAAACGACCGACAACAATGCCTGCCCTCAAACGCTAATAAAACTTTTGTTGGACGCAGGAAATACCGACGTCGCCGGGTGTTCGTTCCAATTTTGAATGGTGCGACACAGGAATCTCCAAACAAACTACGCGTTTCAAATGAAATAGGCATGATATTGTGACTTTTCATCTTCTTGATATCTCCTTTTTTGAAATAGGGGTACGCTCAAAATAGACTAGATACGTACTTATTTTACAATATTCCTTATTATTGCAGACCGTTTACACGGTAAACTAATAATATGTGATACGTGTATAGACTTATTAAGGTTACAACTTTATTTTTATATATTTTATAATTCAAGACTTATGTACTATCAAGTGCATGATTGGAAGGACACCTTGAAGACTATATTCCCTTGTACATTAAACTTTACACTTTGTTTCCTTTCTAATGCCACCGATCACACAAAAGCTCAATACCATTTAAATTGTTAACCACAGCCAATCACTTATATTTTTCATTGTAATATTTTGTCACCGACGGAACGTCATAACTTGATAATTCAGTCATTAATTTTAAATTGAGTATTGAAAGTAAATAAATAATATTTTTAAGATAAGTATTGAAAACAATATTTCACTCTTATATTTTATTCTGATGCAATCTGAATGAATTAAGAAATGCAGTAAAGCGTTGAGCGAAACTTTTTTCAAGTGTATATCCAATAATGCTCTTACAACTGGTCACTTACAAATACCATCGTCTAAAAGAGAAAGACTTCATCGTCCGCTGGATACCCTGGGGCCGATAACACGGTTCCAGGAGCCATAAAGCAACCCATAAAAATATAAAAAACGAGCGAGCGTTACAGTAGTTGCATATCTGACATCTCACCTTGGTTAATAAGCAACATTAACATTATTTCCTGAAAACATTAACACTTTATACACAACACTGTAGGTTAAGCGCACAGCTGATGCGTTCTCCTTCTCTATTTCCCATTATCTTTCTCGTCACACACACACGCACACACTGTTGGCTGACAGTACCAACCTATCGGAAAATGGGTCAAATCAAATATGGCTTCCCCGGCTTCCTGTTACACACTTCTCACGAAATTACTCCCAATACATCAAAACAATTTTATACATTACTGCTTTGAACCGAAACTCAAAGTGATGTCATCACAGACAAATAAAATTTCACACATTTTCTTGTAATTTTCAGACGATAGACAGTCAAGGGGCCATGGCGTTGCTTTTATCTAGCTACCTGGTGCAGCGGCCGTTTGTGTCGGAGTCCGGCCTTATATGTAGGATGCTCTCGCTACTGTCGCCGCCGCGAGATGTCGCCACTTGTGTCGATCTGGCCAAAACGTTGCGAGATCTTTGTGCGGTGAGTGTGCGAAATTATTTGAAAAATACGAAAATTGACTGAAAATAGGAATAATGATGTTTGACTTTGCTAAGTCATGTTTACTTCTTCTTCTTTTATTATGGCGTGATATGCCCTATTAATTACTGACTAATCACAGCGCGGACGGGATTAAACTAGATTCCCCATCATGTCACGGCGGGACGCGTGTGTTGGTCGCCATGACATGACGTACAATCAAGCCATATTTAGAAACGTTTTTTGACATATCTTTGGCAGTCTTTTTTATTGTCATGCTGAACAGATTTGGACAAAGTTTTATAATGCCTATATTTTTCGACGAATAAAATTCGTGTTAAATTTAGCCTTATCAATTAAATATTAGTATGATTTTAATGCTTCTGCATTCATGACTTGGAATTCACTCGAGTGAAACCACAGGCAGAAACAAAGCTTATACCTACATATAAAAGTTTTGGGTTATATTAATTTATTTATTACAAAAATCCTCAGCACTCCACAATACAATCATTTTGAAAAACAACCAAAACATAATGCCACAAATGGATTTCTACTCTGTTGACGGGGACATTAATAAATTAGATCTTTATTAGATTAGATAATAAAGTTTATCTTTTTTTCCAGAAATTACCGGACAAACAATCGTGTCGCAACCTAACTCGATACTTGGGCGCGTTGGAGCTTGTGGAACGGTCAAGTACTAACAAAACTTCAGGTATGTTACATAGGCCTAGCGATCAGTGACTTCACACTTGAGTGACTCCACACTTCTAAGAATAACAGATACTTAAAACTAGAGCGGGACTTAATGTTTAGGTATTTCACAGCAAGTGTCCACCTGCACGGAAGCGAATGTGTTTGTGTGCGTAAAGAAAGTATTCGCTGTCATTATATAGTCAATTTTGGTCCCTAGTATTATTTAACGTCGAGAAAATTGTAGTAAATATATTAAGAGACATCGAGTCGCAAACTTGGCTGAAATACGCGTTAAATTAAGGATTATCAAGGCTTCATAAAACTTAGCTGTAACTGATTTTGGTTATTTTCTTTCCATGAGAATCTTTAGAATATATATATCTTTAAAAAGCAATTTTCATTTCGAGCAGTTATGATTTGTACGAGACTAAAATCATGAGGCGTCTCCTTAATTATATGTTGTAGGTACCACAGTAGATGAAGGCACCATGGATACAGACGATTTCACAAGGGCGAGTCGTGCCACGTCTTCGATGCGTGAGTATTAATTTTATTATGCTTTTATCTTTTCTTCAGTTTGCATGAATGCGCGCAGTGTTTTCTATGAAAATCTTATCTTGGTATGTACATCAAGAAAATTTGCGAGATACTATAACATCAAAACCGGCCAAGTGCAAGTCGGACTCGCGCACGAAGGGTTCCGTACCATTATCTATAAAAACGGCAAAAAAAAAAAAAAAAAAAAGTTTGTTGTTTTTAGTATTTGTTGTTATAGCGGCAAGAGAAGTACATGATCTGTGAAAATTTCCTAAATATCACGGTTCATGAGATACAGCCTGGTGACAGACGGACAGACAGACGGACGGAAGGACAGCGGAGTCTTAGTAATAGGGTTTCCGTTTTTACCCTTTGGGTACGGAACCCTAAAAAGTTATGTAGATAACAGTTTTCTGCTTCGACTTCGCCCGTGGAAATTGTTGGATATGTGACGGGAGTTATGCCAAAGGATTTCGGGGATAAAAAGTCGAATAGCCTAATTGCTAGAGCGTTGTCTTGAAACCGGGAGATCCCGAGTTCAATTCCCACTCGTTCCAACAAAAATGGTAAGCACCAATTTTCTTCAAGAATAATGTGCTTTAATCGACAGAATGCTAATCCATCAGAAATATAACAAAATGATGTAGGAAAGAATTGTTTATAAAAAAAATTACTACAAAAAAGTCCGCGACAGCATGTATTTATCTCTAATAGATTAGTATAGTCTGTCCAGTGAATCGTGTCATTTCAAAAGAGCGGCAAATTTGAAAAATCTTAAGCTGTAAACACTAGACTTTCACGGAATTGCTACTTGATACTTTCAATTTTTATGACGATACTTGATTAAAATACTTTTATTTAGCTATTACTTTTAATAGGTTTTATTAATATAAGAGACAACTTAGGTTGCGTTAACCACAGGCCACAGGCAATAATTGTTGCCATCATATAATTGCCATAGACTATAATATCTATACGTTTATTGTTCTTCACAAATCTTTCATCCTTCATTCTTTCAACGTGTCCAAACCAGCGTAAACTACTTTTTTTTTTTTTTTTTTTTTTTTTTTTTTTCCCCTTTCTTCATTTTAGTCACAACATCATCTTTCACTCCGCATTCTTCTCTAATGACATCATTCCGTTATGTTATGATTCTTAAACTTAATTTTTTAAGTATGTGGCGGCACATCGCGTCGCGTCGATAGATGTCGCACCGTTACTAACTCATTGAAACCTGTATCGCTCCATTGAAAATATTTAATAGATTGGCATATATGCAACTTTCCAGCGATGTGCGTTGGGGAGTATTCCTTTTACTCATAGACGTTGGATTGTTGTATGTATTGCCATTTCTATATTGGTGACCCCGTATGAACACGCCTGTATTCCTGACCCCGCAATGCCCGCATCCTACTTCCACTTCCCACTGACCAGACCGCCGGCCCGACACATCACGACAGGTGATTCAGCCGCGATGCAGTCCACCACACAGTCCATCACTGCTGACAAAGCTAAAATGGATGTTGGTTTTCATACTGTATCGACCTCTGGTCTGGGAAGGGAGTCATGTGGCGGCACATCGCGTCGCGTCGATAGATGTCGCACCGTTACTAACTCATTGAAACCTGTATCGCGCCATTGAAAATATTTAATAGATTGGCATATATGCAACTTTCCAGCGATGTGCGTTGGGGAGTATTCCTTTTACTCATAGACGTTGGATTGTTGTATGTATTGCCATTTCTATAAGTATTAGTAAAATAAATACAATATTTTATTCAGGCCTGACGTTGAAGGAGCGATACGCAAGACTTAGTAAGTTCTACTTATTCAATTATGTAGTAACTGAGAGTTCTGTAATTTTTTTATATACATTATTTTGAACTTGACTTTTATCCCAAGAGGGGTAGGCATTGATTGAATTATGACAAAAATATTGATATTTTTTTAAAGAAAATTACACGCTTGCTCAACCAACAAATTTTATTATTTATTTTAGACAAAATGGCAAAGGCACTCGAAGAAAATGCTTATTTTTTCTGAATAAGATTTCCCCTTATACACTCAAAACTATTGGACCGATTTTGATACGGGTATCATTAATAGATAGACTGATCCACGATACATCATCAAGCTATATCTTTTGGTAACTGTGCAGCAACCAATAATGTCGAATGTTCCTTATTTCCTATATACAAATTCCAAATTATAAAGAGGTATATTTTGGGGTTATCTCTAAAACTACTGAACCGATTCTAAAAAATCTTCGCTACGTGATCTTTGAGTAATAAAATATGGCCTATTTTATTTTGTTTGAAAATATCCACGAGCGAAGCTGGGGAAACCTAGTACCTACTAAATAAAATAGTCTGAAATGAACTCTCTAATACACCCAATATGTTAAGGGCCCTTGGCAGTCGGCCATCTTACTTCTGTCAAAAATATGGCAAAATCCCAATAAGTAATTCTAGAAAAATGAGTTTATTTATACAACACTAGCATTCCGCCCCCGGATTCACCCGTGGATATTTTCGAACAAAATAAAATATACCCTATAGCACTATAGATAATGGCTTGCCTGCACTACCCCTACCCTTACCCCTACCCCTACCCTTACCCCTACCCCTACCCTTACCCCTACCACTACCACTAACTTTGGATATTGTATATATAAGATATAGCTGTTCGCCCGTTGGCCCGTACTTACTTCCATTACTTATTAGATCCCCTTAGGGGGGTGGATTAAAAAAAAGTAGCCTATGTACTTTCCTATGGTTCAAGCTATCTCCATATCAAATTTCATCAAAATCGGTTCAGTGGTTTAGCCGTGAAAGGGTAACACACAGACAGAGTTACTTTCGCATTTATAATATTAGTAAGGATTTTCAACTCAAATTGTTATTATTATTTTTAATTCGGTATGTAAAGTAAAAGTTAAGGTATGCTGAATCCAAAACCGTTTCGAGATATTGGTTTAATAATCCGTATTTTTCAATTTATAACTCTTAAAATCGTGAGATTGTCTTTATTTTTTCAAAAACAAATAGTTTACTTAGCTTACATTTCACCTATGAATGACGTCATTATATCGGCTAAATAATAGCAAAATATTTACTTGTCAACTTGTCAACCAATGTTACCCTGTTACTAGATACACTACTATTTCAGTAGTTTTTATAAGTAATCTAGTTTATTATTATGAAGAATGTTTAAGCATTTTTATGGTAGGATATTCTTTGACCTTTGTATATATTTTGTATCACAACAACTATGCAGACTACGGTATAAAAGCCGTAAAGATGTGTTTTTTGTTGGTGTTTTAATATGTTTTATGTAGAAGTGGTAGGTTTTGGTAGATTTTGTAGGATTTAGAGACGGCAACACTATTGATTGTTAAATGTCAAAGTCAAAGAACACAGATGTTCTTTTTTCTGTACCAACATATCAAAGGTATTGAAGTATTCAGCTGACAAAATGACGTCATCAGTGCCAAAACTTTCATAATTTATTATAAAAAACTACTGTATAGAAATCAAAAATATTCAAATTAGTTTCTTAAAATAGCTTAATTTTTAAAATAAAAATATAAAAATCGTACCTTAGCTTTTACTTTACATACCGAATTGGATTAAGCCATATTTTTATTATTAAGAGTGCTTAATAGCCATGTTTTTAAAACCCAATAGCAATGCTTTTTTAAAAACTACGTCGACTGCCAAGGACCCTTAAGTCTTCTATTATATCAGTAAATGTATGATATAGTTGCATTGCTAATATTAATTACTTGGGATGTATATTTTATCTGCCAAACTGCATTCAAATCCGTTCAGCAGTTTTTACAATAGCGAAGCTGACAGGGTAAACAAACTATTATTCTGTTTAGTCCTCCATTTAGATTATCAAAAAATATTGGACACGTATTTTTTCTTTTTTCAATCAAACAAAAAATTACAGAGATAAAGCCCGTCAAAGTTTGGGAGTGGGGGCCGGTGACGTCACTTCTAGGTCAAAAGTGTACTCAAATGTGACGTCACGCGGAACTTTAGCGCGCTATATCTTCATATTTTTTTGTTTAATTGACAAAGGAAAAATACGTATCCAATACGGACTAATTAGAATTTTTTAGTCATCATGCCTATTAGTAAGGTTTTGCATTTAAACTAGGACTAACTTTGGCGGAGAGATTTGGCAGTTTTTGTTGTAAGTTGAGAATATTGTTTTAATTTTATTTATTTTGTTCTGTAAATTAACGCACATGCACCATTGTTTAATAATTATTTGTAGATAATCAAATTATTTTTATTTGTTTTTAATAGGTACCTTTTTTCTACTTGCACCTATCTCCATAGATTGCACTAAAAGTCATATATTATTATTTGACTTCCAGAAATAAGAGTACCTGGGACTATTATTCTTTTATTTAAAATGTTTCTTACCAAAAATGCTAAGCACCAATTTTATTTAAGAATATGTGCTTTAATCGACTACTCGTGCTTCGGAGGGCACGTAAAGCCGACGTCCACACTTCTCCTGAAAATAACATATTTACGTCTGTTAAAGAAGACCACATCTAGGACCATTAAGGGCAGCAACAGTGTTACCAGCTGTTCTGTTTAATATGGACAAGTGGACACTGTCCCTGGCCACACAGCAATGTAAAAACACAGTGAAGAAGATTCTTTTCATTTAGAATTTATATTTTAATTCTATTTTACATCAAACAGGCAAATTTACTGTGTTGACCAGCAGTATGACAATAAAAAAGTGTGTGTTTGTGTTAGGGCGAATCTAAGAAACATACTGTACATATTTTTATGCGGTTTTCAAATAACTCAAAAGATATAATAAATGGAAAATTATACTAAAAGGTTTTCGAATATTGGTAGCTTCCCAAAAACTAAATGGTGGTGAATCTGCTTTTTGTTTGATGTCGACATTTTAAATGGCAATTTGACGCATGCCCTTCAGACATCGTATTTTAAGAGGATGTATAGAGCTAAATGCGAGTTTTAGGATGCGTAAAAGTACATGATCCACTGCAGTGACCATAATCAAAAATATGATATTCTTGAGGTTGTGCGTTATTAAGATACTGTGTTCAAAACATAATACAACTATATTGATTCGATAGAAAAAAATCACGAATGTACCTCTAAAAAAATATTTTACTGTCTAGAAACAGTACTAAAATGCATGCAATGATTCTGATTTTATGACAGTTTTTTTATCTAGCAATATACTATCGTAATACTGTTCTATTTTTTAATCAAATTTTCAGCAAGTTCCTTTATTCTCATTATCGAGGTTTTATGTACGCACTGCACCCGTGTGTGCGTAAGCGCTCGTGTACCGCCAGTACCGGCTGCATCCTGATGCTATATTATTAGTGGCAGCCACGTCGTTTGGTGTGTATGTGTACCCGCGTGGGGGCGGTGCCATCTCTCAAGGTCATTGGCTCTATTCAGCGTCTTAATATAGATTTGTATAACATTCCAGCGCACCCGATAGCGCGTAGCACGCACGTCGTTGTGAACGAGACTGTGGAGGAAGAAACGGAGACCGAAATTAATGTAGAGAAGAACAACACAGAGTTGGGTGAGTACTATAGTATAGTGATCATGATCTTACTGCGAAGTCCTAGGTTTGAATAACTGTTACTATTATTTCTTACTAACCACTTTTGGATTTTTGGTGTTTTAATTCCGAGAAATAGAAAGGGGTCTATAAACTTGAATCACCGCAATTACCTTAAATTTTAGATGTAACGAATGATTAGTTACTTATTTCAGCCGATTTCGGTAATTATTTACGTTCTGATCCTTGTATTTTTCAACTTTCTTACAATTGCTATGTGGCAAGCAGCTTTGTACCGATGGCTGTTTATTTTCCATATAATAAAATTAAAAAAAAAAACTCCATTATAATTGTATGTATATTTCCTTGCAGCTGAGAACAGATCTGATTAAAAAAAATCAATAATAGGAAAAATTATAACATTGTTTGGTTTATATAACTCCAGCACCATGTGTTTGAAAATGCCTGATCTTTCAGAACGCTATTTTGTAATACATCCCTGAATACACAATTTAAAGTTTCGTTTATTTTTTTTAGAGAAAAGAACATCGACAGAGAGTGCCGGCAGCTCGTCAAATGGTGTTATTGCTCAAACTGAGGTAAGATGAGATAATTTGTACTTTAAATAAATCGGGATAAAGACAACTTTACAACCCGCGCAGCTAAATAATCGTATTTTAAAATGGCGGCTTCTTATATGGGCCGTCACCATTTAGGTAAAATAGCTTTTCTGTTCCGTAGTGCTGCTCGTTTATGATAAAAATAGTACTACGGACCGTTAGACAAATTATAAATGACGTCGCTTTCAAAAAAATATTCCAAAAAAACTACTGCATAAAAATATTTTTTTTTAAACTTAAATAAAAATATTGTTTTGTGATGCGGGAGGTAGGCGGCTCTCCTACTCAACCCCGATAGCCCGAGGGAAGCTGCAATATCCTGATCCGTCGCCCTCGAAGAGATCGGCAGAGAGATTTGTTAGGTTAATACAGTGGGAGAAGGACTCACCTGGGATAGGGACATCAGCTCGCTTGCACTAATTAACAAGTTGGTTTTTCAATTATTTTCAAGTAGTACGTTTTCTATTGCACTCGGTTCATACGACGACGTCACAGGCGGTGTATGGTTGCTCGCACGCCGTCGTGGGTCTGTGGACATTAGATTGGTTAAGTGGAAAGGGACAAAGAAAACAGACAGGATGTATCAAGCCATAACAAATATAATAAACATTTTTTTACTTTACATACAGAATTCTCGGAAATCATCATTATTATATGGTTATAGGTACCGGCAATTAACTTGAACATCTGTCACTTACTGCGCAGTACAAAATCTTAAAATAAATAGGTTTTTGTACTGCGCAGTAGATGACATATATTCAAGTTAATTGCCGGGAATTATACGCGGGAACGTACACTTAGACGCGTTGAGCGATTTTTGGCGGGGCGAATACTTATGGATTCGCGACATGTTTTCGGCGCAAGACCAATGGATTGCCCGGCCCGAGTATGCTCGACCCGAGAATGTCCGGGTAGGAAGATGTGTACTGGCTTCCAATTGCTGAGAATGCTCGGCCCGAGAATGCCCGGACAGGAATTCGTGTACTGGCTACCAATTGCTGGAACTGTTATTCATAGGTTTAAATTTTCACTTCTGTCGGCAGTCCCTATGCCTTTTTTCCTGTTCACGGGTTGCCTTATAGCTCCTGCAACCGTGTTACCGTCCCAGGGTACCCAGCGGAAGACCAAGTCTCCCTCTTTTAGCCTGGGTGCACGTCATGTCATCGAAACTCATGACATCGAAATTCATGTCTTAATGCACTTAAAATGCACTAAACTTAAATGCACGATACAAAACAATTCAAAATTAAAAAGGCACGATTCATCGAAAACTCATTTACCTATATAAAAATGAACAAAACAGCAAAAATAGAAAAAAAAAAAAATAATCAATAAACAAAGAATCAAGGTTGGTTCAGGTAGATTGGTTTGTTTTTATTTTTTAGCTGCACAAAATCTACTGAGTTTGGCCGGACAGTGACATAGACTACTTTTTATGCCTGAAATCGTTCAGGATAAATTATTATGTAACACACGGTCGAACCGGGGCACAAAGATAGTGAACAAATAAAGATGAATAAATAATAGAAAAAATAGGTTAGCGAGGAGCGCAGCGGCGAGCGTGGTTTAGAATAGTGATAAAACAAAGCGGAAGCCGAGCGAGCGAAACGAGCGGTGCCGTGGGAGCGGTCGGCGAAGCGCCAGAAACCTTAGTATTCTATTACTTCTAAGAAAAAAAAGAAATCAAGGATTAGAAATATAAAACGATTTTTGCTAATTGATACTTTTTTGATACAACATTTTAGGTCAAACAATTTTTATTTTGAGGTTTTTAAAATTAAGTCGTGCCTTTTTGAATTGAGATTTTTAGTAATAGTTTTCGATGTAATGACCTATAAACCTTTAGCCTATAGCCCTATAACTATAGTTCTTTATAATATTCTGTAATCCGTCGTATAGGTAGTTGCAAAGTTCAGTTTTACATTGTTTTTTTACAAATGACAGGAAGAAAAATTGGAGTCCGATAACGGTGAGCGAAGCGGCGACGGTTCTAGCAGTAGCGGCGTGTCGCCTGTTAAGAAGTCCAAAGTTCAAAAAAAAGGTAATTTAGGCAAAATTTATTTAATGATAATTTTAGTTACTTGCACCATAAATTAATTGCAATTAATCTCCCAAACGTATGCTCTCCAACTCCGTTTCGGCGTGAAAGATGGACAAACAAGTGGAAGATGTCTGGTATTAACTGGGCAGACCATGGGTTCGATCCCGGATCCCGGTTATGTTCCAAGAACTGGCCACTCGTTAGGTATAGCCTCACAAATACCATCGCCTAAACGAGGGAGACTTGGTCTTCCGCTGGGTACCCTGGAACCGTAACACGGTTTCGGGAGCCGTAAGGCAACCCGTGAAAAAAAAAAGAACCAAAGAACAATGTGAATATCTACATAAATACGTTTATCACTTCTTATATATTACAAATAAGATGTCGGACTCGTGGTCCCATTTTTATTAATATGTTGGGTTCGTAGTCCCACGCATTAATTCGTGGTTAAATTTATCACACTATCCGAACCACGCTCCTCGCTTACCTACTTTTAACTTATATAAGACGAGATAACAGTGGGACTAAGAACCCTATCACTCTTATTAATAAACTCGAAGTAGCGACGTAGTAACTAAACTGTGTTTCGTCTCCGTCTATCATAATGAATTGCAGATTTTTTAGAGAGACGGAGACGAAATACAGTTTAGTTACTACGTCGCTACTTCGAGTTTATTAATAAGAGTGCAAGTGTTTAGGTTTTGTTCCACTAGTTACTGTGACTTATAGATCAATTTAGTGAGACCCATGAGTCGGAAGTTCTACAGATAAATATATGCTACCGCAGACTTTTTTGTTGATCATTTTATTTTACATCTCTCATGTATTAGATAGCATACGCCATGAAAACGCGTTGGCGGTAAAATTTTCTCCGACTTCATTCACTAATATCGCTCTGCTTCGAAACGTGATAGGTTCATGTTTAATACTCGTAAACATCGCGGATGTACAGGATGGAATTTAAAGACAGGCAATAATATTTAGTGATACATATGCCACAGGGAAGAAAACTCACGCAGAACCCACCACCGATCCCAGGCGGACATCCAGGAGTTCGTCGGGTCGATCGTCCGGGGAATCAGAGAAGGCGTCGCAAGAGTCCGCCCGGTCCAGTGTTAAACGTACCAGATCGCAGAGGTCTCTGGTTGACATCGAGATAGGTAAGTGGATTTGGAGGACCGTTGAGTGCTATGTCACTTCGGGATAAATGCTTGTCACATTTCAATATTTTCACCATCGAATCTGGGGCGAAAAGATAGTATATTATAAATGCGTAAGTGTGTTTGTTTCTCCGTCTTTAACAGTGATACTTTTTTACCCGGGAAAATTGATCTATCTCTATCTATCATCACGCCTTTCATCCCAAGAGGGATAGGCAGAGACAATCGAATGCCATTTGTTACGATCCTGACATATCTCTTTTGCTTCTTTTATATTCATCATACCTTTCATACATGCTCGGCGATTGTGTGTACTTTTAATATTTCCATCGACATAAAAAGTACATCTAGGTCGTCCTCTGCCAGCATTTCCTTTCACTTCAGCCATATAAACCTTTTTAGTCAATCTTTCATCCTTCATTCTTTCAACGTGTCCAGACCAGCGTAAACTACTTTTCTTCATTTTAGTTACAACATCATCTTTTACACCGCATTCTTCTCTAATGACATCGTTCCGGATGCGGTCAATACGTTTTATATCACACATTCTACGTAAAGACCGCATTTCCGCTGCATTTATTTTACTTTCATGCTTCTTATTCCATACCCAAGTCTCGCTGCCATAAGTAAGTGAAAATTGAATTCTTGTTAAACATTTTTTCTATAGGATATAGGAATAGGAGCCTTACAGTTCCCGAAACCGTGTTACGGTCCCAGGGTACCCAGAGGAAGAATGAGTCTCCCTCTTTTAGCCGATGGTATTTGTGAGGCTATACATAACGAGTGGCCAGTTCTGTTTAGGTATATTTAGATAGAAAAGCCGTGTTTTTTAATTATAAAAACGCACTGTTAGTAGGAAATATTCTTACATATAATATGCTTAAAAATCTGTTTTATACCAGGACAGCCAAATTCACCGTCCAATGAGGTAGAAGACGAGGCCAATGTTACAATAAGAAAATCTAATCGCGGCGGTGCCAAGGCTGCGTCAGGGACAGTGGCGAAACCGGCCAAGACGAAACCGGCGACTAAGAAAACCCAAGCCCAGCCAAGCCCAAGTAAAGGTAAGAACGAATAAATAATTTATTGTAAAGTGTATTTTTTTTTTCTTTCTTCACGGGTTCAGCTCCCGAAACCGTGTTACGGTTCCAGAGTACCCAGTGGAAGACCAAGTCTCCCTCGTTTAGGCGATGTTATTTGTGAGGCTATACCTAACGAGTGGCTAGTTCTGTTGAGATATATATTTAGATGGAAAAGCCTCAAGTGTGGTTTGTCGGATTATGTACATAAGTTTTTAATTAAAAAAACCCATTGGTACATGGCCGGGATACGGGATCGAACCCGGAATCTGTCTAGTTAACACCATTTTTTTTCTTGTCTTATCTGCATATAATACAAAAATATTCAAATTGATTTCATTTAAAATAAAAATATAGGTTTTAGGGTGCCAACGGAAACCCTATTACTAAGTCTTCGTCCGTCCGTCCGTCTCTTTCACAGGGCTGTATCTTTTTGAACCGTAATAGGTATACACTTGCTAGGGTCGCTATAACAACAAAGAATAAAAATTATTTAAAAATTAATGGGGGTTCCCATACAAGTAACGTGTTTTATTCGGCGTTTTTTGCTAGATCTTAATAATGACAATACAGACAAACGTCTTAACTAGTATAACTATAATGCATACTCTTAAGAATAAATACCGGACAACTCAAAGCGCTAATCCACAACATTTCAAAATTTTAACACCCTAATTTTATTAGCCTATATGAAAGTAGGTGAAAAATTAAGGTACCTGTATTTTTGCTTTTCTAAAATTTAACACTCTTAAATTAATTTTTAAATATTGCATTTTTAGAAAAAGCCGATGACGGCTAAAAGTATCAGGTGTCTATGCGTATTCTGTATTAAAAAAAAAAGAAATGACATGAGCTGCGTGCTTTTGTTCGTTTCATTCGTTCAATAGTTCGTTCATGGTTCTTTTGTTTCATTCATTATTGTTTATTTTTAGTTTATTAATTTAAAATTAAATTTTATTCACTTTCATCAACAAAGATGGGTAGAGAAGCACGTAAATTAAATTCCCTTGTCCAATCTAAAATCCAATTCTATTCTATTTTTTCGTGTTATGGCTCCATCAGTAGTCCCCTTGTATCCTGTTTTGTTTTTATAACTACAACTAATACTTTTTATTACCAGTTACCTTTGTAGGCAGAGAGTATAGTAGCTTTGAGCCGTACTCGTTACACAGTGTAGTTTTTTCAAAATATCTCTTAAACCACTGAATAAAAAAATAAATAAATATGTGTATCGTGTTAAGCAAAGGAAGATCTCCAAACGGATTTTTAATTTTGGTACTTAACGAAAAATGAAATGTTGTGAATTATTTTACTAAACTATTTTTATTGTACGGACTGTGGTACGGAACCCTTCGTGTGCGAGTCCGACTCGTACTTGGCCGGTTTTTACTTTACATACCGAATTGCATTAATTAATTCTATATTTTTAATTATGCAGCTACCAACAAAAAGGCAGATAAGAAGAAAGTGACTGATGACAATAAGAGACGCACGCGCAGCTCTGGCGGCTCCAATCGGTCGTCTGTAGAGCCACATTTGGACAGCTCCTCTGATGATACCGAGTTACATACAATTGTTTATGATAACGATATTGTAAGTATTAATATTGTGAAAGGAGATTGGGATTGAGAGGGAGAGAGGGGGTAAATAAAGTGTGACAGGGGGGGGGGGTAAGTCACAAGCTTCGTGACGTCACATGTATAAATCTAAAGTATTAAAACTCTAAAGCGCAACTCCAACTAAGTCTTCCTCTTTTTGCCGATGGTATTTCTGAGGCTATACCTAACGAGAGGCCAGTTCTGTTGAGGTATATTTAAATGGAAAAGTGTGGTTTATCGGATTATGTACGTAAGGCTTTAATTATAAAAACATCGGTACATCCTATGTGCGCAGACGCCAGATATACATATCACATGCTCAGCACACAGACGTTGGCCATGGTCGTCGCTCCTCTGTCCATAGGTTTTATATCTGGTTCAGTGGGTTAATCCCTTCTTCCATGTAGGTAGACAAAGTCAGATTTGTCACTTCACTGGAATTTTACCGTCGAAATTTTTTTTTGTACAGAGTTAGTGCGCCGGTAGTGTGGGAGGTGGAAATTGAACATTTTGTAATATACTTGTAATTCGGTATGTAAAGTGAAAGTTAAGGTATGCTGAATTCAAAACCGTTTCGAGATATTGGTTTAATAATCCGTATTTTTACATTTATAACTCATAAAATCGTGAGATTGTCTTTATTTTTTCAAAAACTTATCCTTCATTTCACCTATAAATAAAAGCAAAATATGTACTTGTCAACTTGTCAACCAATGTTACCCTGTTACTAGATATACTACAATTTCAGTAGTTTTTATAACTAATCTAGTTTATTATTTAGAAAGAATGTTTAAGCATTTTATGGTAGGATATTCTTTGACCTTTGTATATATTTT
Organism: Nemapogon koenigi; assembly: GCA_963924495.1. Lineage (NCBI taxonomy): Eukaryota > Metazoa > Arthropoda > Insecta > Lepidoptera > Tineidae > Nemapogon > Nemapogon koenigi. Next base: position 9,594,398 of record OZ004648.1, read on the forward strand.
GTACCACAACAACTATGCAGACTATGGTATAAAAGCCGTAAAGATGTGTTTGTTGTTGTTGTTTTAATATGTTTTATGTAGAAGTGGTAGGTTTTGGTAGTTACTAAACTACATTAGAGACAGCAACACTATGTTTGTTAAATGTCAAAGTCAAAGAACACGGATGTTCTTTTTTCTGTATCAACATATCAAAGGAATTGAAGTATTCAGCCGACAAAATGACGTCATTAGTGCCAAATATAATTTGATAAGTTATTATAAAAAACTACTGCATAGAAATCAAAAATATACAAATTAGTTTCTTAAAATAGCTTAATCTTTAAAATAAAAATATAAAAATCGTACCTTAGTTTTTACTTTACATACCAAATTACACTCTTACCACTCTGGCTTCGCCTGTGGAACTTTTTGAGATATGACATGAGAAATATGTCACTCTACGGCCCTCCGACTATCACTGTGCAAAATCATGTCGACCCGTTGCTGCGTTTAGGTTTGAAGGAAGGACAACTAAACACTATCGTATTTATAATATTAGTTAGAATTTATAGCTATGATGCGCAGGAAAAAATCTTTAAATGCAGGTATTTGTAGTGCCCTTAAATTCAATCCATTTTTTTCCAGGAACAGTCGCTGATGAACGACTCTTCAGACGTAGGCAGCAATGCCGGCGACACTTCCCGACGTAATGTTACCATACCCGGCACTCCGACGGAGTCGAGCGAAGAGTGAGTGCTTAATAAATAATTTACGTGTACCTTGCGGCTCCTTAAAACCATGTTACCTGCTCTCAGGGTACCCCGCTGAAGACAAGTCAATTTAGACAATATTTGCTGAGGCATTTAATATGAAAAGGAAAATAAAAAAAGGGGTTCCGTTTTTTCATCAGAGATGTACGGAATCCTAAAAAGACAGATTTTAGTTGGTCATACTCTATCTATCTATCATCACGCCTTTTATCCCTAGAGGGGTAGGCAGAGACAATCGAATGCCATTTGTTACGATCCTGACATACCTCTTTCGCTTCTTTTATATTCATCATCCTTTCATGCATACTCGACGATTGTGTGTACTTTTAATATTGCCATCGATCAATACAATCTGCCAGCATTTCCTTTCACTTCAGCCATATAAACCTTTTTAGTTATTTTGTCATACTCGTATCATGATATGACCGAATTCTACGATCGGCCCACGACATCGATACTGAGGTCGAACCCCCATTGGTCCACACAGCACTGCGATCTCTGTAACTACTGAACCGATTCTAACAATTATTTCACAAATTGAAAGCTACACTATTCCTAAATAAAGGATATATTTTTAACCGAACATCGAAAGAAGGAGGTTCTCAATTCGTCGAAATCTTCTATGTTTTTTAAGTATGTTTGCAGACGCCTGGACCGATTTGGAAATATTTTTTTTCTGATGATGGGATCCTGGAGACATCGAGAACTCTTCAAATTTCATAGTCACACTTGAAGCGATTTGGGTATTTTTTTTATAGTGACTTTTGCATATTTGCTTTCGGAAAGCACACTTCTCAGTCCATAATTTTTGAAGTCGGTACTTACACTTTTTTTTAAATTTGTAACAACCAGAGAAACTCCACCGAGTGACTACAAAATCTTATTTTACTAGTTTTTAAATGTTTTTTTTAATCTACAGATCTGAGCCAGAGCCAGAACCGACCCAAGTAAAGGCGAAACGCGGCGGTAGACAGAAAAAATAAATACGTCTCATCACACCTATATCTTAATGAGGTAGACAGGGGCTTGAGGACCCGGACGTAAATATCTCTTGATTCCCATATAGGTACAAGTATTGTGATTTTTTTATCATAAGTAATGAATCACGCCATTTCTCGTTAACCGAACTATATCCTGATGGGACCAAAGTTACTCATAATTGATATTTAATTTTTAATAGATATTTCATGAATTCCAACTGTTACCGACAGAACGATATCATCCTTTTAGAAATAATATAAATTAGTTTAAGAGCCCTATATCCATAATTTGTATGGAGATATAACTATTCCCATTTTCTCTGTAAATAATCCGCCTGTGTCACTGTAATTTAGAATATAGTTACTTAATCAATATATCTAAGTGAAATAGCCGTCCTTTTATAAAATTGGTTTGATAGATAAATTCAGTAGATATATTGAATAAGTAACTATATGCTAAATTACAGTGACACAGGTGGATTATTTACAGAGAAATTGGGAATAGTTTATACCCGTACAAATTATGGATATAGGGCTCTTAATACAATTTAGATATAGATAAATTTTAGTTTTTTAACTCGATGTAAAAAAGTCAATTTCACTGTTTTTTAATTATATTTAATACCCAGCCAGCCAAATTGATTCATAAGATACTGTTACGAGCTGGGGTTCGAAGAGATTTAAAATACCGATTAAATAAACAAACTTTACTTTAACACCACAAAAACACAGTTAAATAAATGAAAACACTTGAATATCACTTAGTCGCACTAAATTCCACTTCACTGTTTCGCTTTTGTCGCTCTGATTCGCACTGTGTCCGCTTTGATCGCTCTTATTCGCACTGTGTCCTCCCGGCGACGATCCTCTGTTTATATTGCCCTCCGAACATTCGAGAAACGCCGAGATTGTTGTACAGAGTTGTAGATGCGTCTCGATGCGGCTCGGTGCCAAATACCTACACACCGACCGCGCCCGATTTTGGTACCTATGGCTAGGCACATACGGTCCATTTTCGTTTGTACTTGATTCTCTCTGGATGTTTCTAGAGACGTCTATCGACCTTGATGTGTTTAGGTATTTATTTGTGCGATTTAAGTACCTATTCGTTACACTGCCCCCCGCTTAGACTTGCTCGTCCCGAGCAATATTCGAGCCTTTGTAAGGGGCTAGTCGATCAATGTGGACAACCTTTAACTGCCCACGCGGGCATCGTTGGATCCGATAGGTCACGTCATTGATCCTCGTGATGACCTTATACGGACCTTCCCAGCGGTTCTGCAGCTTGGGAGATTTGCCTTTTCGGCGTTTCGGGTTGTGCAGCCACACCAACGATCCCTCGTCAAAACCGTTACTATTGAAGTTCCTATCGTACCTGGTCTTCATCTTTGTACTGGCCACAAGACTGCTCTGACGAATCTGGTCATGTATGTCGCACATCTTGTTTTTCAGGTTCGATACGTAGTCACTTACAGGTTGCGGCGCATCCGGAGGTCCGCCGGTCAGGAGATCAACTGGTAGTCGGAGCTCTCTCCCAAAGTTGGCATAAGCAGGAGTCACCTTTATGCTTTCATGCTCTGCGGATCGATATGAGAGCAAGAACAAGGGAATATATCGGTCCCAGTCCCTCTGGTGATCCTCAACCAGTTTCGCCAAATGAGTCTCCAAAGTGCGGTTAAACCTTTCAACCATTCCGTCGGACTGTGGGTGATACGCCGTAGTCCTCGTTTTATTTATTCCCAGGAGACGGCATACTTCCTGGAACAACTGCGACTCAAAGTTACGCCCTTGATCAGAATGTATCTCCAATGGTAGCCCGAACCTGCAGAATACTTCGTTGACCAACTTAGTCGCCACTGTTGTCGCTTCCTGGTTGGGAATTGCGAAGACCTCCGGCCACTTCGTGAAGTAGTCCATCACGACCATGAAGTACTTGTTCCCGTCTTCAGTGACCGGGAACGGTCCAGCAACGTCCACCGCAATTCGTTCCCATGGAGCGCCAACATTGTACAGCTGCATACGTCCCCTCGTACGTGTCGTAGGTCCCTTCACGGCCGCACATACTGTGCACTTGCGACACCAATCCTCGACATCTTGCCGGCAATGAACCCAATAAAATCGTTTCCTGATTTTCGCCAGGGTTCGATTCATGCCCAGATGTCCTCCCGAGGATCCATCGTGCACGGACTCAAGCACTGCGCGCACCTTTGACCTAGGCACGACCAGCTGCATCAATGTCTCCTGTCCACTTGGCGACTCCCACTTGCGGTACAGCAACCCGTTGTGCAGCACTAGACTTTCCCACTGAGCCCAGTAGCTTTTCGTGGTGGAACTCATGGCTGATACCACATTCCAGCCGGGCCTTGGAACATTCTGCGTCTTCCATTCCATTATCGGCGACAAGTTGTTATCTTTGAGTTGCTCGTCTCTCGTCGTCTCGTTCGCCCATTCGTCACTAAGGTTGTTAGTCGTAATCACTTTGATGACAGAATCACCGATTTCACGTCTCGAGCAGTGTTTACAACCTTCAGGGCACGGCCTGCGTGACAGTGCGTCAGCGTTGCCATGCGTCCGTCCTCGTCGATGTTCGTTCGTCATCTCACATGGCGTCCCGTTGACCTTGCCGGCGATCACCAGACTGTTCCCGTCGAAAAGTTGTCGGATGGTAACTTTTGGGGCTGTGTCACGATCAGCCAGTACCCGCCCCGCGGCTCTGGCTGTTACTCGTTTCCCGGAAGCTCCGTAGTTACGGCAGCATGGGCCAGTGCATCCTTCAGGGCGCTGTGGTGGCCCAGTCGAACTGCAGCTCTTACCTCCATGCTGCGGATGCCGTCGATGAATGCTTGCACGAAGTTCGCAGCAATGAACTCTTGTCCGGCAGATGGGTACGCCTTCCTCACGATCTTCTCGATCTCCAGAGCCCATTGTTGCAGATTCTCACCAGCTTGTTGCGTCCTGTCCCTCATCTGCGCTCGGTAGACGTGCTCCAGGTGTTTGTCGCCGTACCTGGAGTCCATTGCCTCGATCAGGTTCCCGTACGTGGTGCAGCTGTCTGGAGAGGCCTCCAGAACCGACAGTGCACGGCCCCTTAAGGCCACTGTCAAGGCGGTCAGAGATTGCTCGTCTGTCCAGCCGTTGGCAGAGGCGACCGTTTGGAACTGCAATTTGTACGCTGTCCAGGACGTAGTCCCGTCGTACGGCGGCACCTTGACTCGGGGGCCAGAGACGACGGCGCCTCCAGAAACAGGAGCGGTCAGCTTCAGTTTCCTCACTTCATTCTGGAGCCTCTCGCATCGGCTGTCAAGTCGTGCCTCCAACTCTCCGTAGCGGTCGTTAAGTCTTGCATCCTATTCTCCGCTCATCCTTGCCTGTATTTCCTTATGGAGATCCTTATAGTGCTGTTGGAGGTCTTCGATTCTCTCCTCGTGCATGTCTGTAACCCTCTGTAGCTGCTTCACCTCCATAGTCACCTTTCCCAGTGATTCTGAAAGCAGCTCCTTTAGGCTAGCAGACTGCTCCTCTTGACGTCGGGCCTGCTCCTCCAATAGCTGCCGAGTCTGCTCCTCCTGACGCCTGGCCTGCACCTCCTGACGCCTTGCCTGCTCCTCCTGACGCCTTGCCTGCTCCTCCTGACGCCTTGCCTGCTCCTCCAATAGCTGCCGAGTCTGCTCCTCCTGACGCCTGACCTCCTCCTGTCGTCGGGCCTGCTGCTCCTGACGTCGGGCCTGCTCCTCCTGACGTCGGGTCTGCTCCTCCATCAGCCAAATCAGCATTCCCATGTCGGTTGCCTGGGGAGCACCCGCAGAAGCCGCAGCACCCGAATCGACTCCAGCAGCAGCTCCAGCACCACCAGCAGCAGTCCCAGCAGCACCAGCAGCGGCTCCAGCAGCAGCTCCGGCACCACCAGCAGCTGTCCCAGCAGTCCCAGCAGCACCAGCAGCCGTCTCGTCCACCTCCTCTTCGTGATGTCCAGCAGTAGTTTGTCGTGTTTTGGGTCGCCGTGATGACGGCGAGTCACGTGGTGTAATCGGCATTTTTGAATCCCACACTCCTGACACCAATTTGTTACGAGCTGGGGTTCGAAGAGATTTAAAATACCGATTAAATAAACAAACTTTACTTTAACACCACAAAAACACAGTTAAATAAATGAAAACACTTGAATATCACTTAGTCGCACTAAATTCCACTTCACTGTTTCGCTTTTGTCGCTCTGATTCGCACTGTGTCCGCTTTGATCGCTCTTATTCGCACTGTGTCCTCCCGGCGACGATCCTCTGTTTATATTGCCCTCCGAACATTCGAGAAACGCCGAGATTGTTGTACAGAGTTGTAGATGCGTCTCGATGCGGCTCGGTGCCAAATACCTACACACCGACCGCGCCCGATTTTGGTACCTATGGCTAGGCACATACGGTCCATTTTCGTTTGTACTTGATTCTCTCTGGATGTTTCTAGAGACGTCTATCGACCTTGATGTGTTTAGGTATTTATTTGTGCGATTTAAGTACCTATTCGTTACAATACTAAATGTCTCTATTTTCATTGTGATGGCATCGTTAAATTATAATAGGTGCAAAAAATATTAAATTACCGCAACAAACTATGCTGTAAAGCATGAGCGGAAACATATTTTTTTATGCGTCTCACTAGGCACGACATACCACGATAAAATGTGGCGATTCAGAGTGCCATGCATTTGTATGGATAGTTTCTCCACGTAACGATATCGCACCGCACGACACAAACGACGTGTCGTGCGTCGTGGTAAAACGCTCATACGCTAAATCGAACTATTTATTTTATTTTTTACAGCTCGAGTACTAATCAATTACTAATGTCCTAATGCGTTACATGTTATGTTTGCTCAATGTTTTGTATTGGTTTATAAACATACCCAGGCGTTTAAATTACTATATTTTATGTATTTATTATGTGGCATCATCAATCAGGCAGGTCATAGACAAGTCAGGGCTCAATAAATATCGTAGGTAAAGAGCACGTCGCTTTTCTATTATAAAGAAAAAAACAGAGTCCATGAAGTATTGCATTTTTTTCTCTATGGTTGCCTGTCAATACTTATGGAACTTCATAAGCGTACTTATGTTAAAAGTAAAATATATAGTTGGATTTATTATAACACACCACCTGACTCCTGAAAGTTGCATACAAATCATAAATTTCATTGATTTGTATAGATTTAGCAATCCAATGTGTGGTATACATTCCATAACTTCACGCCTGTTTTTCGTAAGGATAAACAGATAGTATGAAATATCCCACGTTTCATACATATGATACAGCGTTACGTGCACGAAATGTTTTAGACATGTCTTAGGAATCAATTTAGCTCAGTGTAATGATGTTTGTAAAAAAGTTAGGTAGATAAGTATGAATTTTGAAGTCGAAATAAAAAAATATTTTAGAATAACTGTGTTTGTCTCATTTTATCAAAATTTCTAAATACGATCAGTATATATTAAGTTGGGTTCCAGGATCAACATTGGTCCCACCAAGTCTTTGGATAGTCACTGACACTTTTTTCTTCACATGTTACGTCACTTGTGGACACGGTTACTCCCAAAAACAATAATGCTACACTATTGAAATTTAATATGTAAAATAAAAGTATGTTTTTTATATTTTTATTTCAAAGTTGAGTTTTCTCTCCAGTAGATTTTTATAATAAATTTTCAAAGTTCTTCCTCATTTAGCCGAAGATTTTTTGAGGCTATACCTAACGACGTTATCATTTTGGTAAAGTAGCGTTTGTCCCGTGGCACTACTCGTTTGTGATAAAAGTAGTACAGCGGCCCTTAACGTGCCCTGTGGCACTACTAGTAATTCAAATGGGTTGAGAAATGGGGCAGAACGGTGAACATTTATTATAAAAAAAATAATGCATAGAAAACAAAAATATTCAAATTAGTTACTAAAAATAAGCAATTATTAATTAATATGAAATTATATATTGAAATAAAAATATAAAAAACATACCTTAACACATTCGTTCAATCTCCGGCGCGTCGTCGTACGACCCACCGAAACCGACCACAGACTCGTCCAATTATTGTAACGAACGGTCCGCCAAGATCATCCGGCGGCCGGAATGGGAAATTTTATGTGGCCTACTTTACTTTACATACCATTGCAAATTGGCTCGATGACGATAAAACTTTGAAAAAAGTGGTTCCAGCCCCTCAGAGCTGCTCTAAATAATATCTAGTAGTCTTTTGAAAGGTGATTGAAATTCACTTTCGCTGTCATAATTTTTTAAATTATTTATTAAATTTCAAACATTTTCCCTTAAAAACTAAAACGGCACCAACATTTGTACTTTAAAATCACCGAGAACTATAATATCTTTCATTAGGCATTGGTACGTTTTGTTTTTTATGCCATTCTTCATTATGTTGTACAGGCTTATGTTCCCAAGTTTGCCAATCTTTATGCCACGGTTTCCATTTGCCCCAATCATCGAAGTCTTTATTACTGTCCAAATTAAAATTATCTGTAACTTGTACTTTGTCTGTTTGACTTTCTATATTCTTCGTTGGTCCATAGAAATGCTCCTTATGGTCCCATGAATGGTGGATATGGCTTGGTACACTGGAACTGCCGAACCGATTACCGAGGTCTGGTTTTTGTTTGGATCGTTGGTATTTGGTTACTATAAATTCGGACCCTCGTTCAGCGATCATGATTGTTGGGGCTGCCGTGTTACCTGATGGTACTGTGGGCATTACTGACGCATCCATTACTCTTAGACCTGGAAAAAAGGGGAAGGGGGAGAGGGGGGGGGGGGTTTAGTACAAAAAGTCTAATAGTAAAGGCATTAAGGACCGTTGCTCTCAGTCATCTTGTATCTGTCAAAAATATGGCAAATCTCTGATAATCTTGGAAAGGCGAGTTTATTTATATTATTATTTTTATCCCAAATTGTTGATAGTTATTATTTTAAGTTGAATTAAGCCATATTTTTATTATCATGTGTTCTATATTGCCGTAGTTTTAAGACGAGCATTGCTTTTTCGTTTTGAAAACTATGGCTATTTATTATTATAATAATGAAAATTTGTCTTAATCTAATTTAAAATAATAGCTATTAACGGTGTGAGATGGAAATGTTGTAGGTATAAATAAACACAACTTTCCAAGATTAACTGAGTTTTGGCATATTTTTGACAGTTATAGGATGACCTTGACAAACGGCCCTTAAGATACAAAGAATTAAAGGCTTGGACATGCAGAGGTGTTATTAGTATGTAGGTAATATAGTTAAATAAAAAATAAATCCTGTACGTTGGTAAGCGCATCATTTGAGAACGCTTAGGGAAAGAAAAAATAGAAAAGTTGCCCGGATATTCGGGATTTGTGTATGAACTGATACGACAAGAAATCAGATGGACTAAACTGAATCCCTGGGTTCTTATATTGGATGCCGTTTAAATGGAATCTGGCAACGTGTATCTTGGAAAATCATGGGAAAACAAAATACCTTCGACTCCGTGCACCCTCAACTGCATATCAACTACTGCCATAGGGTCAGTATCAGGACCCATCTTACAAGTCCCCACTTGATGGTTTTCTGGTGCCGTGTGTTGTTGTGCTAGACATTTGAAGAACTCGTCTGTTGGTTCTAAACCTCCGCCGGGACATTGGGATCCATAATCTTCGGTTGGTACCATGCCGTATTTTTCTCTTAAAATCTGTTAAAAAATGTGTTTTTAGATGTAATTTAAGGTAAGGTAAAAAAAATTGCAGCTCTATTTCTGACAATTTTTTTGCCACCTTCATATTCATCATACCTCTCAGACGCCCTCGGCGATTGAATCTTTGAATTTCAGTTTTGGATAATGTAAATCTTTAATGGGTTAATTTTTTTAACAATATCCGCGTGGAAATTTTTATCGACAATTTAAATTTTAAAGTTTAGCGGAATCAGCCCTCTTGTCAGCAGAGGAGATGATCAGTCGTAGGTATATTATATTAGGTAATATACAACAATTTGAATACCTACTTACGTAAATACGCTCATAGATTAGTATATGTACGGGGGGAAAATACGCTAAACGTAAACTACTTATCTATATATGTATATATCTATATATATTTATATATTTGTAGATCATTATATTCTACACAATTATTTCCTACATCATTTTGCTATATCTTTGAGTTTTCATGGCGTATGCTGTCTAATCCGTCAAAAGATATATATATTTGTAGATCATTATATTTTACACAATTATTTCCAACATCATTTTGCTATATCTTTGACGGATTAGACAGCATACGCCATGAAAACTCGTTGGGGCTAACTTTTTTCCCCAACTTGATTCTCTTATACATCTCCTAAACATGACATGTCCATGTTTAATACCCGTAAACCTTCCCGGTGAAAACCGCAACAAACAGACGCGGCGGGAGACTTTTGTTTTATAAAAAATAATACTTACTGTAGTATTCGCTAATCTGTATGCAATTCTCGCGGCGTCTACCAAAACATTTAGTTCATGTTCTTCTAAGAAGTAATTAGGTTGCATTACTGGGCGGTCTGTGGGGTCTGCTGATCTCAGGGTCAGGTAACCACGGCTTCGGGGTTGAAGAGATACAGCTGATACACTGGAAATAATAGAACACGTAATAAACAGATGCAGTCCTGCAGTCAACCAGTCCATCCCAGCTGACTACATCACAGTTGCACATGGATATTGGTTTCATACTGCATCGACCTCTGGTCTGGGATGGGACTCTTCAGGAATAAAAAATTGCGCGTGCAGCACCGAACACGTGATAGCCTAAACGGTACAAAAACTACACCAAGGTTTTATGAAGCCCTGAAAGTAATCAATTACACGCATATTTTCAACCGACTTTGAGACTCAAGTTCTCTTAATATATTTACTAATTTATATTTTTTTGACATTTAGAATAAAGATAAATTCACATATAGGTACCGGGACGGTTCTTGAGCGGTGGCCGTTAGATGCGCAGAACACAATTTTTGGGTCTGCTTGACGGTATGAGGTATTAATTTTAATTTTACCAGCAGTAAAAAGCAATCGTAAAAACAAACACTAATAAATCAATTATAATAAATATACAAGTTATATTTGAACTCGAATTACATATGCGCAAACATTCCCCCACTTTTTCGTCGAGCGCTCAAGAACCGTCCCGGTACCTGTACTTTGAGGATCCATTAAGAGGATCGTGTAGCTCAGGGTACGCAGCGAAATAGGTATTTAGAAAATCATATTCTGTCTCAAGCGCGGTCTTCCCCCGGGCATCAGTGCGACAGAGAGCACTGCAGCTCGTGAGTGTTCGTAGGTATGTTCTTCGTTGAAAATTGCGTTTTGGGCGAAAACGATTTACACCTACTAAACTATAACAAAACCTTATAATTTTGGTGTCAAACGTTTTAGAAGATTATAATCTCCGTACGTACTTTTTGCTTTTTTTTAAATTTTGCTTTGTTTCTCAAATACAGACGGTTTATTACCAGCAAGTTATGAACCAAAAAAACCGAGATTTGAGGGGCTTATAACTTTTGACCTATTACGAATTTTGAAAAAAGGAAAAAATACGTACGTAGTTTTTCATTATGTCAGTAACATATTACAAAATCGTTAAAATTAAATGATATTTAGGGGTAGTAAAACGTTTTCTCCGTTTGTATGGACATGGACGCGGTACACTACACTCTTAACTAGAACTTGCTAATTGTAATATTTTTTGTACAATACTTGATTTGCTGAAGTCCGTTTTGTGTATTTTATTGTACCGATTTTGTTTGGAAATTTTCTTTGACTATTTACGCGTAGCCTAGGTGCGAACGGTGAAAGAGAACACGTGCGTTTTTAACCGACTTCGAAAAAAAAAAGAAGGAGAAGGTTCTCAATTCGGACCGTATTTTTTTTTTGTATGTATGTACATCGATTACTCCGCCAGTTGTGAACCGATTTTGATGGTATCTTTTTTAATCGACAGATAATTCTTCCGGATTGGTCCCATTTGTATCTCATAAAAAATAGTTCATTAGTTTTTCAGAAATTTTGAAAAAACTGACCTTTTAAGTCAATTTTTCGTAATATCTCGATGAAATAAGTACCGATTTTGACGACTTATTTTTTTAAGGATATAATAATTTCTTGACATTATCTCACAGTCATATGACGAAAATCGGTTCAGTAATTTTTCAGAAATTTAGTAATTTGTCTCTGTTTACTGCTGAAAATTATATCAGAGAAAAGCCTTAGCAACGGTTGCTATTGACACGAAGTTGTCAATTTTCGTATCGACGGTGGTCTAGCGGCTAAAGGTATGGGATGCAGCGCAGGATGCACATTGCTCGAGGTTCAAATCCCATCCACTGCAGTATTTTTTTAATTTTCTATCATTTTTTTTAGTTGCGTTATTATTTATTTCTCAGGGCAACAAAATCACTTAAAGGGAAAAATAAACCTTTTTAAAAAAAGTCTACCGACTTCAAAAATTTGCACTGAAAAGTAAGAAATAATAAAAATTTCGTCGTAGAATTTGAAGACGGTTGGTGTCAAATTAGAAATAATTTAGTACCCAAATTCACTAATCTAGATAATTCATTAGGAACCTACGATCATTAGTACAAACACAGATAATATTGAACAGATCTTTATGTCCCTAGAAGTTTACTTAATTTTGTATCCTAATTTGGCACCAACCGTCTTCAAATTCTACGACGAAATTTTTATTATTTCTTACTTTTCAGCTTTTCAGTGCAAATTTTTGAAGTCGGTACACTTTTTTTAAAAAGGTTTATTTAGTTGGTTACACGACCAAGGGAGCTCTTAAGCCCCTTGTACACAATAGCCTCGCAGAGACCAGGCTCCGCCACTAATCTGGGCCATAATGGTCCACTGTGTACAAGAGTCTTTAGATATAGAATGTATAGCTCTCTTTCTCCTTCTCTCTCATGTAACGATGTGCCTAAACGTGACGCGTCCATGAAATTTCACTCTCAATTCTCGTCCACCTACCTAATTTGTCGTTTTTCCTTATTACTGTCCAATAGAGTAGGGTCTTCCATAACTCCATCAGTGCATGACGCGAAATATCCCGCGAAGAAATATTGAATATCTGGATGTCTGCCACCTGCTGCCGCGTACCGAGAGTTTACTATGCCTGTCAACTGGAATTATGTAGAAAACATTGTTATTAAAATTAAGGCGCTTAGTATCGCCAATAACCTTGGCCATACAAACGGTCACCGAGCGCTGTCACCAAAACACTTTCAAAATTGACATATTTCGATATTATAAACGGAAAATGTTTATTGATTTATATATACTTTGTTGTGTTTAAAGTAGAACGTGTTATTTATTTTTAGGCATGTAAATATTTCCAAACGTCATAGCCGTTTAAGAGCAGTAGACAATTAAAGCCAAAAAACACCATTCCATTATTTTTTTTTTAAATATTGAAGTTTTGGTCTTACAAGAAAATATTTTTACGAATTGTATTAGAATTGATAATTATTAAATATTTTTTTCAAGCGTTTTAGTCCATCAGTAAACGAGGAGTAGTCTGTCGAAAGTGCTCATTCCAGTCACTAAGAAGACTCTTTTATCCGATGGTATTTATGAGGCTATACCTAACGAGTGGCCAGTTCTATTGAGGTATAGTTTTAGATGGAAAAGCCTCTTAAGGGTGGTTTGCCGGATTATGTAGGTAGGTACATAAGTTTTAACTATATATATTTACCTGAGACATTCCAGTAGAGGACATAGGCCCTTCCCTTTTCAGCATATACTCCATGACGCTCGCCCAATCAAGATCCTTAGAGTCAGACTCTTTGCTCAGAGTAAACTCTAAGTTTACCCCAACATGGTTGTGCAAATTTTGCCCAACGCCCAGACGTTCCTGGACAACTGGTATTTCAAATTTGTCCAGAGTCTCTTTTGGTCCGATTCCTGAGTGGAGTAAGATTTGTGGAGAGTTTATTGTTCCGCCTGATAATATTATCTGAAAAATTTTGTATGTTTGTTAGTGTGGTAGAGTTGGCCGTCAGATGGTACCAACCCATTTTCCGAGAGGTTGGTACTGTCAGCCAACGTGTGTGCGTGTACCAAGGTGAGATGTCAGATGTTACACATAATAAAGAAGGCTCATTTTTATAGAATAGTAGCTCCTTACCTCTTTACCGGCCCTAACAGTTTTCGTTTCTCCATTTTTAATATACTCCAGGCCTGAAACTCGTTTAGTGCCTGGATAGAATAGAACCTTGGTCACAAGGGCGTTTAATAATACGTGAAAGTTATCTCTATGCGCTGCGGGCCTCAAATATGCTCTGGCTGCACTGTATCGGGAACCGTTACTGAAAAACAAAATTTGGCCAATTAAGGACCTGCCTCTTATTTAGGGCATTTATTTGAAAATCGAATGAAAATCTATTGAATGGACACGCACAAGCCAATATGAGTCTAATGGCATTCAGATAAGGCTCAGTTTGCGTTGACAATTCAATCACATAATCGGCAGTAGGTATATCTGGTGAGCAGGGGAAGGTAAATTTCGTGAAATGAGAGAGACAAAGGAAAGCCAGGTCGGGAAGGAGAAAAATCTGAACCCTTGGAATTTTAATATTAAAACATTTATTTATTTATCTACTATTCTATTTTCTAAGTCCAAGAACCTACTATGATTCCTGAAAGTTTCATCAAAAACCCATTGAGCGGTTTCCAAGCTAAAAAAATTCTAAAAATCTATACCTAGGTCGTCCTCTGCCAACATTTCCTTACGCTTCTGCCATAAACCTTTTTACTCGAATCTTTCACCCTTCATTCTTTCAACGTCTTCAAACCAATTTTTCTTCATTTTATTATTAATATCATTTTTCACTCCGCACTCCTCTCTAATGTAATCGTTTCGAATGCGGTCAACACTCCAACATATTCTACATAATGACTGCATTTAACTTATATTACTTCCCGCTTTTACTTTGCTTTCATTCCTTTCAATGTCCTTGTCTATCTTTCCACTTCTTGTAAACATACCACCGATATAAACAAATTAATTCTCTTACTCTAATTTATTAAAAAATAATTAAAAATGCTATTTCCAATCATATGAACTTACTCGTTGAGTGTTTGTGCTATTGTAAAACCAGTAATAGTTTCCCCATTCAAATCACTAGTTGGTGGGTAGCCAAGTTCTATAGCTGCTGATACTATGTCGTGCGCCAAGTCCGGAGCGTGACGAAACTAAAAAAAAAAAATAGCTACTAAGCTGCCCACAATTTCATACGTGAGTTCTACGTACCACCTCTTCACCTCCTTAGGGTGGCACTGTTCCCACTATCGCTTCCGATTAGGCCTGCGATGGCCTGTCGTCCGTCCGATTCGAAATCGTGCAGCATGGGGGCATAGGCACAACTATGGGCCAACACACGCCGGACAGCGGCAACGTCCAGCGCGTCTCTCAGTTAACACTTAAAGTTAACACCCCATCTTTAGGATAGCTTAATAAATGAGAATGTGTGTTAGTAAGTTTGTTTGTTTGTTCGCCCTTCTTTGGCGTCAAAACGTAGCAACGGATTAAGGCTGGGTTACCCCAAATTCACCGTTTTTTGAACCAATTTTTAATAGGCAAATGTCGATTGTTTTGAAATAAAAAAAATATGTGATATAGTTCAACATATGCTCTATATATTTGTACAGTTAAAAACATGAAACTTTTAATATCGCTCGATCATAAAAAAAATGGAAAACAGGTCTAAACTTCGTTTGTTTTTCCAGTTTTATTCCAAATCTAACAAAGATTATGTCAAAATTTTTATATATATATTATCGTTTTACTGATTAAGATCGTATTGTACAGTTATATTTTTGTAAATAAATAGGTTTTTTTAAACAATGACTAAAAGCGTAATATATATAGAAAACGCTCCGCGCGCGTCTTGCCAGAAGCCTGCCGGGCGTTGTCGAGGTCGGACCTGTGTCGCTTTTGCCGCTCCCCGCACTTGGCTACTGTATTGCAACCGGTTTATTATTTTTTGACAAAAACATGGGAAATTAAATAAATAAGAAAAATATATTACATAATTTGAATTGTCGTAAGACCAAGTAAACAATCATGTATTTTTTTCATAATTTATAATGTTCTCTTATCTATAACGTCACAGTATAGACATTATCACATTACAGTAGAGAAACTATTCATATACCTAGATTATGTTAATAACTATTTATAACTTTTGAATGTAATTATTTTAGTGCATCAAAGCATCGATCAAACAATGGAACCTATGAACTTGTTCAATGTATCGATGAAGAGTAAGTGTAATGCTACATGTAATCAAAATTAGTCTAAAAATTTTTAAAACAAACTAAGAAATAATGAAACTACATGATCACAGTTTTTTTTTCTTAAGGGCCTTTAAGAGTAAATCGTACTTTTGGATCAAAAACTGTACTATTTGAACAGTATAATTTCCGTGAAGCACTTGAAGAAATTCCCTGTTATTTAGCCACTTTATAGATAATATTGTTATCTAAAAAAATTAAGAAAAGTTTTAAATTAATAAAGAATTTTTGAATTATAACAAGATAATTGAGACGGCTTTTCTCAATTTCGCTTTCATCATCAAGTTTCAAACTTATAATATCTGAAATCACTTGCCGATCTCACAATAATAAAATATTAGACTATAAATATTCTCAGGAAAATAGTTATCAATAAATATATTAATATTTTGCTTCTTTTCTTCAGAAATTAAAAAACACAATGATATTAATAAAAAAAGTAAAAATTAATTTTATTAATATAAAAATTGTTATTTTCTCTATAAATCACACTTCATTTTAAATGATAATTATTTATTGTAATAGAACAACATTGTAATTTTGTAATATTTTTTAAATATTTTTAAAAATTGCTATTAAAATCAGCGCGTGATGTGTTTTATTTTGAAATTGAACCTTTATCATACTGAGGACCAAAATTGATTAGGCCAGTCCGACTATAATGATAGAAAATACATTATTTACGCACACAAACACATGCAGTCCATGCAGGTGGACATAAAAAAAACTCACAAACTGTAGTCTTTAACCCTGAATGTGGTGGGTTTTCAGGAAGTAAACATTTAATATAAAATTTAACCAACTTAGGGTTTTCCAGAAATTATCATCTCTTTCAATCTGTTTTGTTGATAGAGGTTCTTTTGCTCCTGCCCAGATTTCAAGAAGACACACTTGCCTCTCAGTAACGTGAAGTTGCTCTTGTTTTTACTCTTTTTATTTACTGTACATACTGGTGTTCGTGTTTCTATTATATTTAATTATTTGTATTTTGTTTTCTACAAGCGTATCATCGCCTACTAATCCGTCAGGAGTTGCTCCAATATATGGATAAGTTTTGTCTATGAACAATCCACAAGACTCAACATTTACGTTTTCTTGCCCTTGTATTTGGTAATATCAATTACTTTTTTTATTTAGTGTTTCTATAAGAAATCAATAAAAACTTATTGTTTATCGCTATCCATTACTTTTATTTTATACCTGTTTAGATCCCAAAACCCCACCATTTTAAAGTAAACTTTGCCTTTTAAAAATTTAATAGGAAAAAGTTACATAACGGCATAGTTTATTTACAAAACTTTATCTTTAAATGAATATAAGTACATATATATCAAGTTTTCCTACTGCATATTTTTTACTGTGACGCGCGACGCCACGAATCTAGCGGCTCGGGGTAATGTGAGTTCAAACGCGCTGCGCAAGCGCGATGTTATTTGCGCAAGGGTTGAGAGAGCGCTAAATGCCTACCGCGGTCGGATAACAGGCCCTTAACGTGATTTTTTTTGCACTATTTTTTTCAAAAATATCTATTCAGTAGATGCTGAAATGATCGCGTACTTAGTCATACTAAAATTTTCTCGCGTAATTTTATGTCTGTTGTTAAGGTGCCATCGGTACTGAAAAACAAAACCCGGATTCATACCCGCCAATACATATTAATATCCTAATCAAATTAAGAGTTTCAACAATAGATTAACGCCACATTGTGCAGAAAAAATACCTAGCCATGTAAAAAAACCTTTTCGTTTTGAGACGGTATTGCCCAACATCAATTTATGTGATCATATTCATGTAAATGATGTATTAATATATTAAAATTTTGTTTTGGAAATTTCCTGGGGCCCCGTGTTGTATAATATAAAAAATTGCCAATATCACCGAAATATAGTGTACTAGATTCCCGCTCCGGCTTCGCCCGTGGGGCCCATACTAACATTTATCTCCTAATCTTTGATAAGATACACTCTAGATAGAACGTTACGCTACAAACGCAACAAAAACAGTAGGCCAGGTGTGAATCCAATAGTGTGCGTAATTACACACACAAGTAAGGAGAACTGCTATTGTTATATGAACGCGCGGTGTTACCAACTTTTGACTATTCTTCATAAATATGGGAATTTTTATTTAAGGTTTTATTGAATTTTTTCAACGTGATGTTTTTATTAAATTAGGAGTAGTGTGGATAATAATGTGAATTTCTAGGTTAAACACATTTTTAACAAAACAAAAAAATAATTTATTTTATTAAAAAAATGATACACATGAAACATAATGAAATTATAAAAATATTACTTGACTATGTTTTATTTATATTTTATACGTGTATTATTATTACAATTTACATAATACAAATATTTTGTTCTAAAATGATCAGAACATACTACTGTTGATTCAGTTGGTTGCCAGGTATCTTCACCCCCGCTTTTTCTTATAATATTAATCCACCGAGCACTAATAATCGGATCATTAGGTATTCTGAAAATAATAATTTATTAAATTTATAAAACATGTGGGGGGCGACAGGTATGAAAATTTGTATCTTAAGAAAAGTGAATTGGGGGGGGAGGGGCGAAGGGAAAAATGGACAGTATTCAAATAAAAGGCTGCGGGACAGGGGAGGGGGTCGCATTCAAATCTCATACGAGAAAAGAAAAACTTGTTCAAAAAATTTGTATGTAGGGGGCGACAATGTATAAAAAAATGTATTAACGACACTTTTTTGGATGGATTCTGTAATAGGAGGAGGTCCTGATTATCATTAGTTCCGGCATGAACCCCCTCCGATTTGTAGTTTCCCAGATACGAGGGTCAATAAAAAGAAAGGGGGGAGGGGGGTTTCGGATTTTTCTGGTACTCAGCGCCCTTTATATGACCATACCAAAAGTTTTTATGACCCCTGGGAGAACAGAAAAGGTCAGATTTAGAATAGGAGGGGGGGGGGGGGGGTCGCATTAAATTCTCAGTTCATACAGGAAAAGAAAAAAAATTGTTCGAAAAATTTTGTATGAAGGGGGGCGACAATGTACGACATCCGTATTGATAAAACCGGTCTTATACCACACAGTGGCAGCTGGTGGTATACGTCTCTGCCTACCCCTATATATGGTATTACAGGCGTGAGGGAACTTAATTTTTTATTTACAATATAGGTAAATTAATTTGACGTTCATTTGGGAATTTTAATTTCAAAAGCTTGCAACATCGTTCAAAGTGGCTGATTTTAAGACTTAAATATTATTTTTTAGTACACGTGTTATTTTTGAGAAATATAATATTATATGACTTACTTACCGATGGTAGATGATTGAAGTAGTTGTTTTCAAAAGTCCTCTATAATTTCGGCCCACTTTTATAACGCAAGACGCCATTTTGAGGCACAAATTTTAACACTTAGCACAACTGTCAGACACGATTACTCAATCGGTACTGAGCGGTGGTAAAGTTCAAGTCAGGTAACATTTACACTACATTTTTTTCGACGCGGTCGCGCCGCTTTTGATCTATCTAGAGTGTATATAATCAAAGCTCCTAATATACCCCCGGACTTAAAAAAAAGCCTATGTCCTTTCCTAGGGTTCAAGCTTTCTCTATATCAAATTTCATCTATATCGGTTCAGTAGTTTAACCGTGGAAACGTAATATTAGTATGGATTTGTTATTTTTTTGCTATAACTACTTCCTAAAGTACCTATCTTAGGTATTTGCAACTTTTGAGTCAGACAGGGTTGTCTGTTTGTTACTCCCAAAATACTGAGTTGGCCAATCCGTAACCTCAAAAATCTGCTAGATTAAGATTTGTCTTCTTTTGACAATCCTAGTGCCGTTGCCAGGAGTCATCTACCATAAGGCATCTTACCCGTTGAACAGGCAAAGGTCCACCAGTATTATGATAATGTCCAGAAATTCCTCCTCCAATTTCTTTATTATTTTCACTTTTCAAAAAGTAAGGCAGTACTTCGTTCCAAGACCATCCGGTAGCGCCATTGACTGCCCATCCGTCGTAATCAGCGGAATGCCCTCGCATATACATCATCCCGTTTATAACTGAACATCCCCCTGGAAATTATATTAGTTAATTGATACGGCCCATGCGAATCTTGCAAACCCTTTATGCAAAAATACCTCTATTTCACTTAGAGGGCTTTTCAGGGCATTTCAATTAGATATTTTGAATTTAACCATGAAAGACCCGGGGGTTAAAGGTTAAAGGTTATCCCACTATTGAAATGCCTGATGTTTTTTCCTACCGTTTTCAAGGTCGGAGAAATAAATAAAGTTAAGATTTATTACATGGAGGCAAAAGTTCTGGTTAAAACACGTATTTCTGGTCATATTAAGTTATTTGACTGTTTATTTTAAAAATATCCTGGAGATTGTAAAATATAGTTACTTACCTAACATCTTTCCTCTTGGCCAAGAACAGATTCCTTCCTCATGCAGACACGCTTTTTCTTGTTTTTCCGTATAATACATCCAGTCAGTTTCCTCACGACCCCAATAGGCAGTAACCCATGATGGGACCGAGGATTGTATAGGCTCGTCGCCACCAGCTTCTATTAGGAGTACCTATAACAGAAGGTTATGTTGAGGATCCCAATCGACAACATTTCATTTTTGGAAAGACATCAACTTTGGAGTTATTTGAAAAATACCGAAAAGAGGAATAGTGAGTTTTGCTTTGCCAAGGCTGTTTTAAAAAGTGAGAACATTATTTTTGACATGACTTTGGCAGATTGACTTTTTATTGTCATACTGATCAGGATTGGCAAAGAGAACACAGTCATTTAGCCTTAAATAAAATTTTAAAAATGTATTTGTAACTCTGGGGTACACAGATTTTGACGACTTTTATGTCTCATACGTCTCATATTGCTTTTATAATAAAGCATCAAGCACGCGAGTTTATTTCTTGAATTTTAACTGACTTCAAAAAAGGGTGGTTATTTTTTTATGTGTGTAATTACAAACATTACTCTGCCAGTAATTGACAACCGATTTTAATGGTTTCTTTTTTAATCGACAGAATTTTTTTTCAGAAATGTTGAGAAAACTGATTTTATCCATCTACTCTTTGTAATATCTCGATGAATTATAGGTATACCGATTTCGATATATTATTTTTATTGTACTGTAATTCTTAATTTCACCAAGGTACCTAAAAAGTTGCCTCAGCTCTTACATCATTAAATTGTCCGTGCCATAACCTGTCTTATAAATAATATTAAAAATCAATTTGCATTATTTGATGTTACTATTTTTTTTGTTTTCCAAGCAGACACATTAAAACCGGTTAAAAAATATAAAAAAACGGAATGTTTGAGGTACAAAAAATGATAACATTAAGTACCACTTAAGTAGGTAGGTATTAAGGCGTTACCTGTTCGTAAAATACCCAGGTCTAGAATTTTAGTTTTTTTACATGATCCTTTAATATTTATTACAGAAACAAAAATAATATGTGGTATAAAGTAGCATTTACATGAAAGCGAGTATATCCGTATATTGAGATTTGTATAGCATGCTCTATCTATAATAATCTATACCAATATCATAAAGAGATAAATTTTCTTTGTCAAAATAAAAATATGTTTACTTAAAACCTAATTAAATTAATAAATATATACAACAAAAACGTATATGATTTCTTCTTCGCCATCCACAATAAGTGGCGACCGTGAGTAAGTTTGGATGTAAGTGGTAATATCTCAAACTACTGGTGATTCTAAAAAAAAATTTCACGAATATATAGCTACGATATCCCTGATTAATATAGGCCATAGACTATATTTTATTTTGTTTGGAAATATCCACGGGCGAAGCCGGGGGCGGAAAGCTAGTTCGTTATATTTTAGGTTTTGTCATTAAAATTTAAGTAATTACAGAAAACAGTAAGTAGTGTCTTATTTTTTAATTCATTAATAGATAATTAAAGTACGAATAACTCAAAAATTATATCGTCGATAATTTTTTTTTCTTTTAAATATGTAGATTCTGTTAGTTTTCGATTTTTTTGCTACATATAACATGTAACGTTGAACTGAATCGGAACATCCACGCCTTAACAAAAATATATTTGGCACGGTGAAGATGACCTATGTCTTGCTTTGGCTACCCTGGAGTACCCAGAAAATTTTAAGTCCATTAAAGATTAATCCCCACTTATCAGAAGCAGAACTCATTCGCACAGCGCCATACATAAACAGGTTTTAGTACAAATCTGCGTCAGGAATTCTGACGAGTGTTGACAATGTTGACATCCTATAATAAAATCGTTTTTTTTTATGGTCCTGTGCTTAAGGGTCCTAGGCAGTCAGCCATCTTACTTCTGTCAAAATATGGCAAAACTCAATTAATCCTTGAGTTGTGTCGGTTCTATATAGTATGAAGTCGCTATATATATTATAGTGTCATCGCTTTTATTGGTTGTTTATTTTTTTATGCATTAATGAACCAAAAAGTAACATATTTCCTATTAATATTATAAATGTGAAAGTTTGTATGTTTGAATATTTGAATATTGGATGGATTTGTATAGAATGCTACACACAGATGGACCATGACCTGGAATGTGACATATGGTACTTTTTACCCAGCAAAAATGTCGGGGACGGGAATATCAGATGCCCATACATTTTCGAACTATTGACTAACGGGGCAACTACGGTGGTAAAAAATAAAATTAAGGGGCGGTGGTCAAGGTCATCTTGTATCTGTTAATCTCAGTTAATCCTGGAAAGGTCAGTTTATTTATACAACATTTCCTTAGCACACGCAGTTGATAGTTATTATTTTAAATTGGAAATGTTGTATAAATAAACTCACGTTTCCAAGATTAACTGAGATTTGCCACATTTTTGACAGATACAAGATGACTGAGAGCCACGGACCCTTTTGCATACTCCTACGGGCAACTGATAGTTGTCCATATTTTTATTATTTTGTCTATTTATGTTTGTCTGAATAAGGTTTTTAGGGCAAGAAAAATTGGAAAAGTTGCCCGAAAATATGGAAAATTCAGGAAAAACTGAATCTGCTTTTATCTATGGGATTTTTGTATGAACTCAAGACCATAATAGGGTATGAAAGTTAATATGAGCTCCACGGGCGAAGCTGGTTCGTTAAGCTAGTTTACGAATAAAATAACATTGTATAAGTATTACCATTATAAGCCGTTTGCGCTATAGTAAATTTGTGTGATTATAAATAAATTGACCAAGTTCCGAGTACGACTCGCGCGCTGAGGGTCCCGTATCATATTTTTGGGTCAGAACTTTAAGACAGAATTTTCGTTTAGGGGAAACCCTAAGAAAGGCCCTATACTCCCTATTTATTCATAATTCTAGATTTAGTACTTTCGGAGATAAGGGGAAGGGGGCGGTCAATTTTCGTATATTTTCTATACTAATATTATATAGAGGAAAAATTTGTAAGTTTGTTTGTAATGAATAGGCTCAGAAACTACTGGGCCGATTTTAAAAATTCTTTCACCATTAGAAAGCTACATTCTTCGTGAGTGACATAGGCTATATTCTATTTTCAAAAAAAATAGGGATCCTTACTAAAACTCCAATAATGTAACCCAAGGTGTAAAAAGTGACCTATTGCAAAAACTATTGATGATATAGAGGTAGTGGTAGTGGTAGAGGGTAGGGGTAGGGGGTAGGAGTAGAAGTAGAAGTAGAGGTAGGGGTAGGGGTACGGGTAGGGGTGGGGGTAGGGTTAGGGTAGGGGTAGGGATATGAGTAGGGATAAGGGTAGGGGTAGGTATAGGTTATATTTTATTTTGTTCGTAAATATCCACGGGCGAAGCCGGGGGCGGAATGCTAGTCTTTAATATAAATAAAATATGCATTTTAATATTAAAAAATGTGTCCTTATTTGATATGTCACGTGATGCACTTAAAAATAATAAATAAATTCACGATTTAATTTTCCCCCCAAAATCGAATTATTTAGGCTATTTGTCCGTGATTGGGTCATGAAAATCAATTTATGTATGAAACAACATTTTTCGTCCAGTAGCTACGATACGTAGCTAAAATAAGCTGTAACAGACAGACATACAGACACATGAGTGCTCCTATAAGGGTTTCCGTTTTTTCATCCAACCCTAAAACGTCCTTTTTCATTAACAGACCTTGATAGTGAATGATTAGCTGTTTTGTGGTCAATTGAACAATGAACGGACACACGCTCGACTGAGTGTGAATGTATGTACCGAGGTTGTCATACAGATAGACAGACAGATTGATTGGTTTTGTGAAATTATACTTCCCATGTGAATTTCTAATTGAAATCCTATTAAAATTACTGTAATAGAAAGTTTGATTATTTGTTAACTAGCGACCTCGCACGGGTAAAATATGTGTTTACAACAATGTAATAGGTACTTACTTAAGAGCCCTATACTTATTTAGCATAGTAACTTAATCAATATATAGGTATTCAATAGTGAAATAGCCGTTATTTTTTAAATTGGTTTTATTAAATAGGAAATATGGGTGATAAAATAAAGGATTATTATAATTATTTTTGAGCTTATTGAAAATTCAAAATAAAAATTATTTTATGATTTTTTAATTTGGTCAAAAGTTTAAAAGCTTTATGATAGATTATAGTGATATAGATGGATTATTTACAAAGAAATTTGGAATAGTTTATCCTAGAAAAAATTTGGATATAGCCTTAAATACGCTTGTAACTTGTAACAGCGAACTTTTTGTAGATCATTTTATTCCATCAATCCTTTCCTACACCTTTTTTCATAATTCGTAATTTGAGGTGTCTATGAACAATTACGAATTTAAAAAAAGAAAAACGTACGGACGTAGTTTTTCTCTATGTCAATACAAAAATTTCGTTGAAATGAGATAATATTCCTAAATACTAGGGGTAGTGAAACATTTTCAGCAGAACACAATCCTTGCCCGTGCAAAAGTTTTGAAATAGATCGATTAGATAGAACCAGAGATGGTTTCTATAGTAAATTAATGTTTAGAATCGGTTCAGTACTTTCAGAAATTACCCCCAGCATAACAAACAAATGAACTTGTACCTCTTTATAATACTACCAGATTTCTGCCCCCGGCTTCGTCCATGGATATCTTCGAATAAAGTTAATAATAGCATTCAGGGATATCGTAGCTTTCTATTCGTGAAAAATATTTTAGAATCGGTTTTTTAGAATGAAACAAACTTTTACCTCGTTATAATATTACTATAGATGTAACAGTAAAGTTAAACCCTCTATTTCTATTTTTTATACCTTCCATTGCGGATTTTCTGACAGCCTCCCAGCAACCACAGATCCTGCTGTTCCACCTCCAACGACTATGAAATCATAGAGTTCGTCCAAAGCATCCCTGTTAGATACTCTGTTGCAAGGATCGGCCAAGTCACATCTTCCATTGATGAAAGCTTCCAGAATGCTCATGAAGAGAAAAAATTGGCCAGGACACGTTTGGGACATTGGAGGTCCCACTTCCAGTATTGGACAGGCACATGTCTGAAAAAAAATAGGCACCTTTTTATAACTTCACGGGCGAAACCCTGTCATCGGCCATCAGGTCTTCCTCTCTTAAGGGTCCTTGGCACTCTGCCATCTTACTTCTGTCAAAAATATGGCAAATCTCAATTAATCCTAGAAAAATGAGTTTATTTATAACAATATTTTCAACTCAAATTGCTGATAGTTATTATTTTAAATGGGATTAAGCTATATTTTAATTATTTAGGGTTCTAAATAACCGTACTTTTTAAAACAAACCTTGCTATTGCGTTTTAAAAATTATAGCTATTTAGAACTCTTAATACACAGTAAAAGTAATCGGTTAAAGTTATAATAGAATATTAAATCTTTTTTATTCTAAAATGAAACAAAACATAAGTAATAATAATAATAAATCCTTTATTAACTGATCACAATTTTTACAATTTAAATATTTTAATAATTAAATAAAAAAGGTGTAGGTACTTTTATTTAACATATAAAAATGTATTGATCGATAGAAGCACTCGAGCAGGATAGCAACAGTTAGCGATTCAACGTCCAACAACGCAATTTTTGTTTAAAACGAAATTTCAAAAAATCGTATACAACATAGAAATGATATTACAATGAAAACATAGATAATTACCAAAAAAATATTTATGTTAATTTTGTAATGATATCATCTATATTATAGCCATAAAATTTGATAAATAAAAGTGTATTTAGGATTTTTTCTATCGAGTAAAATGTTTCTAAACATATTTTCAAAACAATAAAAAGATTTGTCATACCAGGTTTTCTGAAAATTTTTATTAAAAATTAGATTTTGATGACTTACTTCCCCTTAACATATAACCCGTCCATCACTATTTGAATTCTTAAAATTTTCAAATATCTCTTGACATTGCTTACTGGGAGCGAGGTTGGGATGCTACGTGCGTGGACACATTAGCCCCGTCTCATCTCAGGGAAACAGCAATCAAAGCGGGAGCTGCGGCGGAAATCGCAGAGTCTAACAAACAGCGCAAATATAGTTCAATTATTGAAAACTACTTTATGCCGTTTGGTGTAGAAGTCTAGGTCCGTGGGGTTCAAATGTCAAAAAGTTTATTAAAGATATATCCCCTCGACTGATCATCTCTTCTGGTGACAAGAGGGCTGGCTCCTTCCTCGTTCAACAAATAAGCATCGCGATTCAGCGGGGAAATGCAGCCAGTATTCTTGCCACTATTTCACGCGGGCTTGGTTTATTTTTAATGTTTAGATTAGATGTAAAGTTTTTATTATTTTATGTAATAATTCAATTCTGATATGAATAATAATAAAAAGAAAGTACAACAAAAAATGTATAACAACCGGAGTCAAATATAATATGTTTACCGGGCGTGATCTTTTTCGATAAAATGACACGCCTTCAAAAATATAGATATTTCTACAGTTGGAATTTATAATCTGTCACAATGATCCGTCGACCTTTATACGTGTGTAGGAACTAAACGTAAGTGAGATATACAGGGATATGATGCGACATCTTGCCGCCATATCCTGAACTAAGTACTGAAACCGGCTAGCTTATCAGCTAAAAATTTGCAACTAAACCTCCAAGGCAATTCGATGACTAATTGTAAACTAACCCAGTTGTATTTTTAAATTACATTTCTAGTATAAATAAGTCTCAATGTTATAAAAATAGATTTATCTATGTAATTTTTTAATACCTTAGTTGCTCGGTAGGGGCGCTAGCGTCGTCGGTTGTAAAGGCCCTTTTCACAATTATTTTGTCCAGAAAGGCAATTATTTTCTTTATTTTTTGCAAGTGTATCATGTGACAAATGAAATGAAAGGGCTCGTCATTTTTTTTTTATATATTTATATATTAATTAATTAATATTAAAGAAATATACGAAAATTGAGCGTTCCCAGACCCCTATCTCTCTCTCCTAAACGAAAATCCTGTCAAGTTCTTATTATTTTTACATTGATTTCCTTTAAATTTTTTAGTTTTAAAAATTTATTGTGATAATTTGAATTTATTTAAATAATTTAATAATAAAAAATTGAGTTGTAGTATCAAAAATATATTTTTTATCATTTTAAATATAAAAAATAATATATTTGTTTTTAAGATTAATTAATATTTTTTTAGTTATTTATTTTATTATTGGAAATTTGGTTATTTTTATAAATTATTTCTTTTTTATTTGATTGAATATCTTTTTTGTTTATAATATTTGTTTTATTAATTTCTTCTATTGTTATTTATTATAGAACGGTAAGGAAACCTGATCGCGCCAGTCGTACCCGCAACTTGGCCATTATTTTTTTTAAATTATACTGTGACGTCACTATTTAGTTCAGAATAGAGCCCCGCATTGCAATGCACGCCCTTGAAATTCACCATTAAGAGTCCTCATAACATTTGTCCCATACTAATTACATGCTGCAATGCTAAATTACGCGATAACTATTATATGTCTTGCGTTCGAAATTAAAATTTGTTTTCTAAAGAAGATATATTAAACATAAACGAAATAAAATTTTCATAATCAGTTACATAAAGGCCTGAAAATCCTTATATTTTCGCGTATTTTTAACCGATTGTAACTCTAATTCTTTTATTTATTTAGTTTATTTCATATACTTTAACTTATATTTGCTTTTCTAATAGTTGAGAAATCTTACTTTCTCATGTTTCTGGTACGTGAATCTTAGTCTATATTATCTTATCCTTGGGTATATTATAGATTTTAATAGCAGTCCATCTCGCTCACATCTTTCTAAATAGATATGGATAAATTAAGTCGCGCGTAAAA
This sequence comes from Nemapogon koenigi, assembly GCA_963924495.1. Classification (NCBI taxonomy): domain Eukaryota; kingdom Metazoa; phylum Arthropoda; class Insecta; order Lepidoptera; family Tineidae; genus Nemapogon; species Nemapogon koenigi. The sequence continues at coordinate 9,622,778 of OZ004648.1, forward strand.
CTGAGTTCGTTGCGCTGTGATGCGTCGCGTTAAAAGCTCTCTTGGTCGCGTAACTAAAAAAGGCACGTGTTCGAAAATTTTGCATCTCTTTCACCATTCACATCTAGGCTACGCGTAAATAGGGAAAGACAATTTCTAAACAAAATCGGTACAATAAAATACACAAAACGTACCTACTTCAGCAAATCAAGTATTGTACAAAAAAAATTAGAATTAGCAAGTTCTAGTTAATGGATCCTCAAAGTATGTGAAATTATCTTTACTCTAAATGTAAAAAAAATATATATTAGTAAATATATTAAGAGAACTTGAGTCAGAAAGTCGCTTGAAAATATGCGTGAAATTGATGACTTTCATGGCTACATAAAACCTAGGTGTAGTTGATATTGACATATTTTTTACATTTACACGCTTATTAATAAACTCGAAGTAGCGACGTAGTAACTAAACTGTGTTTCGTCTCCGTCTAACAAATCTGTAATTCATTATGATAGACGGAGACGAAATACAGTTTAGTTAATACGTCGCTAATTCGAGTTTATTAATAAGAGTGTTAGAGTATAGACAATTTCACTTACTTTTAAAGTTAATTAACTGGAACTTGCTATTTTTTGTACAATACTTGATTTGCTGAAGTCCGTTTTTGTATGAGACAAAATATTAAGACTAATTCTAATGAATAGAACGTGATCTTCCATTTAAAAACACAATAACATATTTGTATTAATTATTATATAATGAGTTATGTCTTCAATACATAACAATGAGGTAAAAAATATAAAAAATACCATCTGCAACTCTTGGAATGTCTAGAAAAAATACTGTTCTATAATTGTTATATGTCCCGGAAATTATATTAGTCATTAATGTGGCAGATGAAGTATGCTAGTAAGATGCAAGTAATATGGAGAAATAAATACAAAATGAAGAAACAAACAAACTGTGGCAAGAGACACCAGTAACAGTGTTCACATTTTGCCAGTTTCAGAAGTTTAAATTAAACAGAGCAAGTGGCAAGCCTGTTGCTGCACTTAATGTACTTAGATATGTCACTTCATTATATCTGTTATTTTTAGAAGAATGTATGCAGAAATACACAACTTACAACTGTAAAGTAAAATGAACATATAATGCTGTTTTAGTTCCAGTGCGAGACTTGGGTATGGAATAAGAGGCATGAAAGTAAAATAAATGCAGTGGAAATGCGGTCTTTACGTAGAATGTGTGATATAAAGCGTATTATCCGGAACGATGTCATTAGAGAAGAATGCGGAGTGTAAGATGATGTTGTGAATAAAATGAAGAAAAGTAGTTTACGCTGGTTTAGACACGTTGAAAGATTGTCTAAAAAGGTTTATATGGCTGAAGTGAAAGAAAATGATGGTAGAGAACGACCTAGGTGTACTTTTATTGAACATATAAAAAATGTATTGATCGATGGAAATATTAAAAGTACACACAATCGCCGAGCATGGAAAGGTATGATAAATATTAAAGAAACGAAAGAGGTAGATATGTCAGGTACAAATGGTACAATTTGGTAACAATTTGATTGCCTCTGCCTACCCCTCTTGGGATAAAAGGCGTGATAGATTTTAAGAAGAACTGCCTTCTGAAACACCAGTAACAGTGTTCACTTGACGCCACTTGTCTAGATTAAACAGAGCAGTAACGGGGATGCGTTCCTAAGCACCAGAAGTAAATTAAAGATTTTCTTAAAGAAATTTGGTGCTTAGCTATTTTGATGCGGTCTTCACACGGTTTAGTATAAAACATGGACCTATCATGTTTAGGAGCTGAGCAATATCAGTACAAGTGAATCAAGTCAGGAAAATAGCTCCAGCGCGTTTTCATGGCGTATGCTGTCTAATCCGTCAGAGATATTGCAAAATGATGTAGGAAAGAATTGTATAGAATAAAATTATCTACAAAAAAGTCCGCGGTAGCATATATCTATCTCTAAATAAGTTATAAGCGTATTTATTTAGTTTTTTTTTATATTTTGTGAGATTCTCCGTCTCACACAATTATTATTATCTCAACTCGTTTAGAAACTAGAAACCCGTGGCGTCGGTGGTCGAGTGGATAAGACGTCGGCTCGCAACTGAAAAGTCGCGGGTTCGATTCCTACATCCGACTATGTTTTTTTAATGAAAAATCTATATGCATTATATGGCATTATACGACAAAACGGTACGAAGAGGCTTTTCCATCTATATACCTCAACAGAGCTGGTCACTCGTTAGGTATAGCCTCAAAAAATAAATCATTGGCTAAATGAGGAAAAGACTTTGTCTTCCACTGGGTACCCTGGGGTCGGCAACGGTTTCAGGAGCTGTAAGGCAACCCGTGAAGAATAAAAAAAAAAGAATAAATTAGCATACATTGTAGGGTTGCACATTCCTTGGGTGGCCATTGGTGTCGAAACGAAATATGTCGCTAACCCCACCGTGACAGACGGACAGCATGGTCGACACAACTAATAGGGTTCCTTTTTTTAAGGAACCTTAAACAATTAAAAAAACTTACCTCTGGTGATCTTATCATTATGAATCCACTGCCTTACACCACCTTTCTGTAAAAATACAGAGAATGCATTTTTTTAAATATAATAGCGTTAAATTGTTTTTTTTTTGTTTGCAAGGTAACTTTTATTGAACATTAGTATAAAAAATGTATTGATCGATGCAATATTAAAAGTACGTACACAATCGCCGAGCATGTATGAAAGGTATGATGAATATAAAAGAAGCGAAAGAGGTATGTCAGGATTGTAGCAAATGGCATTCGATTGTCTCTGCCTACCCCTCTTCGGATAAAAGGCGTGATGATAGATAGATTATTTTTATCACTTTATACAATTCGTATAGAAAAGCTAGCAAACCGTCCATGCTTCAGTCCTGAAAATCCAAAAAATATTAAAAAATAATATTTTCAGGAGTGCCTCGTGATTTTTGTCCCGTAAAAATCACTGTTTTTCCAGTTTCACGCATTAACTGTGTGCTAGGTACCTAAGTTTTATGAAGCCTTGAAAATCCTCAATTTCACGCGTTTTTCAGCCAAGTTTGCTACTCAAGTTCTCTTAATATATTTACTAATTTACAATTTGCTTGACATTAAAAGATAGATAATTTAACATACTTTAAGAATACGCTAACTAGAATTTGATAATTTTATAAGTTTTCGTAAAACATAAAAAAGCCGAAGTACTTTCGTGTTTTTCGAAATACCGATTTTATTTAGAAATCGTACTTTCTCATGCTTCTGGTACGTGAATATTGGTCTATCTTATCTTATCCTTAGTAACCTTATCGATTTTAATAGTAGTCCATCTCGCTCACATCTTTTTAAAGATATATGGACAAAAAAAGCCGCGCGTAAAACTGAGTTCGTTGCGCTGTGATGCGTTACCTTAAGAACTCAATTTTGCTTGCATTTCTTAGTTCTGTTTACTCACGTTTTAGAACTTTGAACTCTTAAACTTGCAAACATAGTTCTCAGTTTACTGTTCAAATTTTCCTTATTCGATTTATACTTATATAACTACCTTTCCCCCCGAGTTTGCCCGTGGAATTTTTTATAATGTGACATAAGATTCATAAAAAACGAGCTCGCATATGATGTGTAACATCTGACATCTCATCTTGGTAATAAGCAACATTAACATTATATCCTGAAAACATTAACACTTTATACAGAATACTGTAAGTTTAGCGCACTGTATTTCCCTTTCTATTTATCGTCACACACATTCACACACTGTTGGCTCACAGTACCAACCTCTCGGAAAATGGGTTGGTACCATCTGACGGCCAACTCTACCACCGCTTCCCTGGCTTCCTGTCACATCACTCCCACAGATTGCAGGAAAGCGAGAGAAAAGATTTTACACATCAAAAAGTAGCCTAAGTCACTCTCCGGTCCTCCAACTATTTCTATGCAAAAAATCACATTGATGAAAGATGATGTGTTGTATCACGTGACAAATGTCATAAATAGACAAACGACTTTATAACGACTCTATCTTTCTTTCTTCGTGTGGTCATGCTAGCCTGGCAGAAATAAAATACTTATTAATTTAGCACAGCCTACGAAATTGACTGACAATCCTGAATTATTTTATTCGAAACCCCAAGTAGAACAAAAATGTTGGTATTTGTTTCGAATCATGTTTTTTTTTAATTTAACAAAAGAAATATCTACATGGTTTCGATCCCGGATCCCGGCCATGTAACCAGACAAACCAACACTTAGAGGCTTTTCCATTTAAATATACCTTAACAGAACTGGCCACTCGTTAGGTATAGCCTCACAAATACCATCGGATAAACGAGGGAGACTTGGACTTCCGCTGGGTACCCTATACAAAAAATTCTATCGTCAATCCGTTGCTCCAATTTGACGTAGTATAACAACGAGAAAAAAACAAATTTTCTCATTTATTATATTAGTACTAGCGGACCTTTGTCCTGCCTAAACGTTGGTTACCACTACCCCTACCACAACATACCACTAACTTTGGATATACTTCTATTTTATTCTATTTTTTTTCAAAATGGCTCCATCAGGGTTTTGATGATTCCGCCAATGTCAAGTATTATAGACGTCACAGTAACAATAAGCCGATAATCGGTAGGTAGAATGCTCCCGCCGGCCGCGATATGTCCTATTAATCACTGACTAATCACAACCATCACAGCACGGACGGGATTAAACTGGATTCCCCAACACGTCTTCGCGGCGCGTGCGCTTTCCACCAAGGCTTGTCGTGGAATCTTGGATATACTTCATACAAAAATACTAAAATCGCGACTAAAAAATATTCCTATATACCTATTCTCAGAACTACCGAATATACACAAAAAAATCATACAAATCAAGCCGTTTCGGAGAAGTTTCGTTACAATCACCGTGACACGAGAATTTTATATATATAGATTGACTTCGGAACCCTAAAACAGAATATTTTGTCTGAATTTTAATTACCTACAATTTTTGGTGTATCTTGTTAAGTGGCTATAAACATTCGATACGCATTTTGCACGCTTCTATACCGTTATATGAACAGTATTGAACAGGTCAATGTAGTCTTACAATCCGGATTCCAGAATTATTAAGCCTTACCCGAACCTCTGCGTCTGTGAGTCGAGAGAATTCGTGCACGAATTGATGGAATTTATTTCATTCACACCTTGTCGGTTGCACCAAGTTTGATACCTACGTAACTAATGGAGCTTAGTAGGAAGGAACCTAGTAAATAGACATTGGAACTAGATTTACGACACTGAAGTGGAGATGGGACGTCAAGGGTTACTGAATGGAGACCTAGAATGGGCCATAGAAGTGTCGGCAGACCACCAGCGAGATGGAGTGACGACATCGTGAAGAGAGAGGGTAGAGCGTGGAGGAGAACTGCGGAGGATAGGGAGTAGTTGCGCAATGCTGAGAAGGCCTACGTCCAGCAGTGGTCGGACACAGGCTGAAGAAGAAGAGAAGAGGATGTATATATAAATAGAATCCAAAGAGGTATGTCAGGATCGTAGCAAATGGTATTCGACTGTATCTGGCTACCTCTTTTGTGATAAAAGGCATAATGATAGATAGATAGATAATATTTGTACTCCGCTTTTACCAGTTTGCTAAAATAAAGGTGAAAGTACAAACGCCAATTAGCAAACTCAGTCATAGGCCAAATGACCAAGATTTGTCTTGAGGGGACCTTCTGGTAACACAGTTCCAGAAGTCGTGAGGCAAACAAAGAAAATATTTGAAAAATATATAATGCCTGAGACGGGAATCGAACGCAAAGGTTTGGGTAGGCCTTAACAAATCAATATCGTCTGTCAAAATTTAAATGTTTAACCCAGTGGTCATGTGATTCTAACAACGAAGCAAGCATGCCCGGGTTCGAATCTTAGTTGAGATCCATAATCTTAAGATTTTGTTTGTTTGAACGCGCTAATCTCCGAAACTACCTGTAGGATTTGAAACATTATTTTTGCATTTGATAGCCACATTCTTGAGGAAGCTTACAGGATATATAAAATCACGCTACGACCCAAAGGAGCCAGTGCTGACAGACTAATAATCAACACACAGCCTAAACCACTCAAGATATAAATATGAAAATCGGTAGGTGTATTTCTTTGGGGGAGTAGAGGTGCACTAAGAAGGGTAAAATGGGTATAAACGTTGTATTCCTAATACAACGCGTACGAAGTCGCGGGCAATTGCTAGTATTTTTTTAAATTGTTTAACGCTTTGATTACTGCTGCGCCCCTTTGGGACGTAGCGTAATGTTATATAACCTATATATTTCCTTAAGAATGCGAAAATAATGATTTAAATCAGATTAAGTAGGTATATATAACCGCCTGCAACAATTGCACTGAAATTATTCATTCATTCATACTCACATAAAGGTGTTAATTATTATTAGTATTATTATACCGATGCTAATAAACCTAGTATTAACGGGGGAAAAAGTTAACCGTTAGTCGCTAGTAATAACATAATTTACATACACGTACAAACGATATTTATCCCATATAAACGTTGTGGCACATTATGGCACTACATTACAAGGCATGTCATATTTTCAGAAATATATATTTATTTATTTTCTTTCTTCGCTGGTTGCCTTACAGCTCCCGAAACCGTGTTACGGTTCCAGGGTAACTAGCGAAAGACCAAGTCTTCCTCGTTTAGCCAATGGTATTTGTGAGGCTATACCTAACGAGTGGCTAGTTCTGTTGAGGTATATTTAGATGGAAAAGCCTCTAAGTGTGATTTGTCGGATTGCGTACATAAGTTTTTAATTAAAAAACTCATGTGCAGGCCGGGATCCGGGATCGAACGACAAATTTCAGAATAATGTTCACCGAAAATTAAGGATTGAACCTGCGACTTCCGGTTGCGCTATCGACGCTCTATCTACGTAGAAAAATCAAGTCAATCAAAATAGATAGATTTTAAAAAAAAGTAAAAAATCTAAAGTTTCATTCATAAATTAATATTTTCATAAATCATATAATTTCCTAAAACACACAACATAATACTCAAAAGCGAACACAAAATTTCACATAATTCATAATTGTAACAATATTTTTTAAAACACATCTTCAAAGCCATTGTCCATATTGAACAGAACAAGTGGCAATCCTATTGCTGCACATATCGGAGCCAGACTCGAAAAATCTTTTACAATTAGGGTGAATTCCGCGATACCGCGTGGGAAAATTAGCAAATAATATATAATATTAAGAAAATATTTAGTAAAAACTAACTGACCTTGAATAGATAACAAAAAACACTTTTTTTTTAAAACTACTTCACCGCTTTTGGTGAAAAACGTACGACACGTCTATCTCTGTTGAGATGCGAGTATGACTTGTAACTCGGATCATCACTAACTTTATAGCATGGTGGTTTCATGGCGTCGCTTAGGCGTTCGCATGGCTGTTAGCGTAAAAACCCAAAAAAAACTCTTCCATCCAAAGATGTGCGTTTTAATAATTAACCAAAAAAAAATTAAGAGCCCTATATCGATAATTTGTATTGGTGATACCTAGATTATGAAAGAGAAAACGGGAGCAAAGTTTAACCACCCATATTTCCTATTCAATAAAACCCATTGAAAAAATAACAGCTATTTCACTTATATGCTAAATTACAGTAATACAGGTGGATTATTTACATATAGGAGCCTTAAGAAACTAGGAGGACTATAGTTCGATGCCAGCCATGTACCAATGGGTTTTTTTATAATTACACTGGCTTCTGTCCGCGGTTTTACCGACGTGGAAATAGATCCAAAAATAAATAATCTCGTGGCTGTAATTAGCCCCTCCCCCGCCCGCTTTCGCGATATAAAAAGTGGTAGAGGTATATGTCATTCTCTGACCCCTAAACTACTGTGCAAAAAATCATGTCGATCCCGTGAAAAACAAAAATAAATTCTATTATCTATCTCTGTGCCAAATTTCATCCAGATCCGTTCAGCCGTTCTGGCGTGATTGAGTAACAATCATCCACACATACATCCAACGCGTTTATAATATTAGTGGGATAAGTACAAACATAATCCGACAAACCAAAAGGCTTTTCCATCCATACCTCAACAGAAGTGGCCACTCGTTAGGAATAGCCTCACAAATACCATCGGCTAAAAGAGGGAGACTTGGTCTTCCACTGGGTACCCTGGGACCGATATAAACTCGGTTCCGGCAGCATTAGGTAAACCCGTGAAAAAATAATAATATAATCAAAAAAGTGGTCCGCAGTGGTTACAAGTCATCGGCGAAATGAAGAATGTTTTCCGCTGGGTACCCCAGGATCGGTAATAATGCAATATAAAAAAAGGTTTATATGGCTGAAGTGAAAGTAAATGCTGGCAGAGTACGACCTAGGTATACTTTTATTGAACATATAAAAAATGTAATGATCGATGAAAATATTAATGTTTGAAAGGTATGATGAATATAAAAGAAGCGAAAGAGGTATTTTCGGATCGTAACAAATGGTATTCGATTGTCTCTGCCTACCCCTCTTTAGATGAAAGACATGATGATACATATATAGATAGATTGTGTAGAATAAAATGATCTACAAAAAGTCCGCGGTAGCATATATCTATCTCTAATAGATAAGTAGTTATAAGTAGAGAGATGGAGACAGAAAGTGGTTGTAAGCACTTGCCGGCAAAAAACCTCTTTTTCGTGTAGTCTGGAGCCACCCTCTACAAGTTCTTGTTGTCGAGTAGGGGTCCAGCGCTTGTCGGTACACCGCTGAGGAAAAAAAACCTGGCAGACCAGCTGGCAGAAAACGAGTGAACAGAATTTGTGGGGGGGGGACCTCTCGGTTGAAGGAAAAAAAATTTCTGCCATATATGCAGTTTTTTTTAATTCATTTTTGTTTTTTTTTGAAAGAATTTTGCAAGTCGCTGCAGGGATTAAATTGGCAGAAAATATTTCTTTTACAACCAACAGCTGGTAGGAGAGGTTTTTTTTAAAGCGCCTCAGCGACGTACCGACAAGCGCTGGACCCCTACTCGACAATAAGAATTTGTAGAGCCCCTCTCTCAGACTACACGAAAAAGAGGTTTTCTGCCGGCAAGTGCTTACAACCACTTTCTGTCGCCATCTCTCTACTTATTATAAGTGTAATTTACGTAGAGGTATTCAAATTGTTGTTAACCCATATTGTACCCATGCGAAACCGGGGGCGGGGTGGGGTCGCTAGTGATACATAATAATATGTGATACATGACACATTAAATTAAAGTTAGTGTAATCATGACTGTACCAAATTTGTCACTTACATAAATTTTATTTGCAAATCATCTTTGTAAATTTCATGTCTATCTAAAATCTAAATCTATGCACCATTATGACTTTTATATATTGTGGCGTGATCATTATGGTAATATGTCCACATTTAGCCCTTTGAGACATGGTTAAAACACGAACATCGTCAAATCTAGACCACTAGCAGCACTTGGCTAGTTTTCACATACGTCAACTTATATTTAGCTAATCAACTTATCATCTTTGTGTTATATGCAAGTTATTGTTTTTATATTGTAAGGTTCTATTCTTCTAAATATTTAATTTGCTGGTAAAAACTAACCAAGTCAAATGTTGAGGTTCAATAAATAGATCATAAGTTATTTGCTTTGTGTAAACAATTCGACTATTATAGGCGTCGGTGGTCGAGTGGGTTAGACGTCGGCTCGCAACTGAAAAGTCGCGGGTTCGATTCCTACATGTACCAATGGGTTTTTGACGTGACAACGTCTTATAATTCGATGAAGCCGGCTGTACGCACGAAAAAACATGACTCATGCGGCGTTACCTCGCTCTGAGGCGTTCCATTTAAGGCTTGAAGTGCAAGCAAGAGCGCGGAACGAGCGACAAAGAGGCACAATCGGCCTCCGTGTTCGGCAGCGTTCGACATCTGTCTGTCTCTCTCCTACTTGAGTGAGCGATGCGTCCGCGTGGACAGCTTTCTTATGACGTTGTCACGTTCAACTATCGTCAGTAAAACGACTTTACAGACAACCGATTTTTATAATAAAAAATCTATGTACATTATCCGACAAACCGTACAAAGAGGCTTAATCCATCTAAATACCTCAACAGAGCTGGCCACTCATTAGGTATAGATAGCTTAAAAAAATCATTGGCTAAATGAGGAAGATTGTCTTCCACTGGGTACCCTGGGGCTGGCAACGGTTCCCGGGAGCTGTAAGGTAACTTTGGTGGTACTTATATTTATATGTAAGACTAGCTTTCCGCCACGGTCTCGCTCGTGTTTTTAGGGTTCCCAACATCTTCGATGAAAAATCGGAGCCCTTGTGTCTGTGTGTCCGTCTGTCACAGATTATTTTCTCCGAATGTACTGGACGATAAAAGTTGAAACTTGGTACATATACCTATACAGTTTCATGACCCCGTATAGCGTAAATAATAGAATTTTGGGGGGAAAATTTAAATTTAAAAAGGTGTTTTTCAAGTGTATCATGTGACATATCAAATGAAAAGGCTCATTAGGTATAAGAAGTCCTTTTTTTTATAATTTTATTAAAGAAAATATACAAAAATTGTCAGTGATTTCAAAACAGACAAAGTTAAGCCGTCATTTTAGCCAACTTTGCCCTCATTTATCAGAACATGTGGCAAATCCAAGGCTTCTAAAATAGATGCCACGTTAATAGGTACTGCTCCACCCCTTTGACTCGTAGCGTGATGGTATATAGCCTATCAAATGCAACTTCAAATCCTACTCCTAATTCAAACGGCGAAGGTGTCAAGGAACTGTATGGGAATGGCTGTCACGCTTTATTATAAACTGCCAAAGGACATTAAAAATATTGAACAAATAATAACGTTCAAGCGAGTTTTGCGTGAATGGCTGGTGGGACATTGTTTCTACACTGTAAAAGAATACTTGACAAATAAATATTAGAATTTTCTTACTCGTAGATTAGAATATAATATGTTGTTTATGCTTGTGCTTTAGAATATAATAATGTATTGGTGTCATGTAATATGGAAGTAATAATGTGCCACTTACTGTATTTTGCATACCAGGAATCTGGTGAAAGTGCCTAGGCTTTCTGCAAATAAATATCTTTCTTTCTTTCTTTCTTCTTCTTTCTACTGGTAATTCCAGAGTTTAGCACTTTCAAACAAACAAAATTTTCCGCTTTGTTATTAGTAAGTATATTACAAGAAGGAGTTACTGGGCAGTATTATAGATAGATAGTTACTTATTTATTTTATTACTGACAATTAAATGAAATATAATAAAAAACAATTAAATATACCTACTATGCTATATATACAAATAAACTTATAAATAAAAAAAAACATCAATTTCTTTGTAGAGGTGCTGTGCGTTAGGTCTCCACGGACCCAGTGTTTCCACCCCAAACGCAAGAAGGATATATTTTATAAAATAATTTGCAAGCACCACAATACATTCTGACATATAGACTGGCCTGGATTTACACTAGGGGCCACAGGGGGCGGCAAAATTCTGAGAGAGATTTTTTTTTCGCGTTATCGAAACTGCTTTAAAAAGTGTGATTGTGTTGAAAATATTTGCCCATTTAACGTTTATTTATCCCATTAATAATAAAAAGAATAATGTTTCATTTTATTTATTTAAATTTTTTTATTAATAACTTTTCACAGTGCCCCAGGGTGGCCCTGCATATAGATGTACTTATAAAAACAATTTATGTGACAGTATGTTCATTTTATATCTAAATCTAATGCAAACATCGCCCGTGGATATTTACAAACAAAATAAAAAAACCTAGGTACCTATTAGCACTCAGGGATAATGTATATTCCAGTGGCGAAGGCTCATTAGGTATAAGAAGTCCTTTTTTTTATAATTTTATTAAAGAAAATATACAAAAATTGTCAGTGATTTCAAAACAGACAAAGTTAAGCCGTCATTTTAGCCAACTTTGCCCTCATTTATCAGAACATGTGGCAAATCCAAGGCTTCTAAAATAGATGCCACGTTAATAGGTACTGCTCCACCCCTTTGACTCGTAGCGTGATGGTATATAGCCTATCAAATGCAACTTCAAATCCTACTCCTAATTCAAACGGCGAAGGTGTCAAGGAACTGTATGGGAATGGCTGTCACGCTTTATTATAAACTGCCAAAGGACATTAAAAATATTGAACAAATAATAACGTTCAAGCGAGTTTTGCGTGAATGGCTGGTGGGACATTGTTTCTACACTGTAAAAGAATACTTGACAAATAAATATTAGAATTTTCTTACTCGTAGATTAGAATATAATATGTTGTTTATGCTTGTGCTTTAGAATATAATAATGTATTGGTGTCATGTAATATGGAAGTAATAATGTGCCACTTACTGTATTTTGCATACCAGGAATCTGGTGAAAGTGCCTAGGCTTTCTGCAAATAAATATCTTTCTTTCTTTCTTTCTTTCTTCTTCTTTCTACTGGTAATTCCAGAGTTTAGCACTTTCAAACAAACAAAATTTTCCGCTTTGTTATTAGTAAGTATATTACAAGAAGGAGTTACTGGGCAGTATTATAGATAGATAGTTACTTATTTATTTTATTACTGACAATTAAATGAAATATAATAAAAAACAATTAAATATACCTACTATGCTATATATACAAATAAACTTATAAATAAAAAAAAACATCAATTTCTTTGTAGAGGTGTTGTGCGTTAGGTCTCCACGGACCCAGTGTTTCCACCCCAAACGCAAGAAGGATATATTTTATAAAATAATTTGCAAGCACCACAATACATTCTGACATATAGACTGGCCTGGATTTACACTAGGGGCCACAGGGGGCGGCAAAATTCTGAGAGAGATTTTTTTTTCGCGTTATCGAAACTGCTTTAAAAAGTGTGATTGTGTTGAAAATATTTGCCCATTTAACGTTTATTTATCCCATTAATAATAAAAAGAATAATGTTTCATTTTATTTATTTAAATTTTTTTATTAATAACTTTTCACAGTGCCCCAGGGTGGCCCTGCATATAGATGTACTTATAAAAACAATTTATGTGACAGTATGTTCATTTTATATCTCAATCTAATGCAAACATCGCCCGTGGATATTTACAAACAAAATAAAAATACCTAGGTACCTATTAGCACTCAGGGATAATGTATATTCCAGTGGCGAAGGGTGAATATTTTCAGAAGGGAATCTATAAAATACTTCACTCAACTAATTAAGGCAGGGATCAACCTTTATAAAAAATACTATTTGCACTCAGGTGGGCGGATGCTTGTGTAGGACGATATAAGGTTGAATATTGCTTGGCATATTTTACGTGGTCATGCAGCTACACTTGAAATTTCACTTATTTTGTAGCTATTTCTTAAAATTTGTTAAAGAAAAACAATTAAACAGTAAAAGTAATCGGTTAAAGTTTTAATAGATTATTCAAGCTATTTGATTTTTTTTAAAGTATATATCTAGTTGTCGCGCAAAACATTGTGAATTTACGCACAAAAGTTTTTTTATAGAGGTATTTTGCATAATTTTTTTTCAATAGACCAAAACACTTATGAAAAGTTAGGTTAAAGTTTTATGTAGGTAGTATTATTTTCTATCCACTATATTTGTTTGAGATTGAGATTGATTCCTTATTTGCCTTAAATGCTACAGATCCAACATTTTCTTTTATAATCTAAAATGCACTAATACAACGACCAATGACAATAGTAATTTATCATAAAGGGATTTAAATTACCTAAACTATTTTTGATGAAATTTATCAAATGAAAAGGCTCATTAGGTATAAGAAGTCCTTTTTTTATAATTTTATTAAAGAAACAGTACAAAAATTGTCAGTGATTTCAAAACAGACAAAGTTAAGCCGTCATTTTAGCCAACTTCGCCCTCATTTATCAGAACATGTGGCAAATCCAAGGCTTCTAAAATAGATGCCACGTTAATAGGTACTGCTCCACCCCTTTGACTCGTAGCGTGATGGTATATAGCCTATCAAATGCAACTTTAAATCCTACTGGTAATTCCAGAGTTTAGCACTTTCAAACAAACAAAATTTTCCGCTTTGTTATTAGTAAGTATATTACAAGAAGGAGTTACTGGGCAGTATTATAGATAGATAGTTACTTATTTATTTTATTACTGACAATTAAATGAAATATAATAAAAAACAATTAAATATACCTACTATGCTATATATACAAATAAACTTATAAATAAAAAAAAACATCAATTTCTTTGTAGAGGTGTTGTGCGTTAGGTCTCCACGGACCCAGTGTTTCCACCCCAAACGCAAGAAGGATATATTTTATAAAATAATTTGCAAGCACCACAATACATTCTGACATATAGACTGGCCTGGATTTACACTAGGGGCCACAGGGGGCGGCAAAATTCTGAGAGAGATTTTTTTTTCGCGTTATCGAAACTGCTTTAAAAAGTGTGATTGTGTTGAAAATATTTGCCCATTTAACGTTTATTTATCCCATTAATAATAAAAAGAATAATGTTTCATTTTATTTATTTAAATTTTTTTATTAATAACTTTTCACAGTGCCCCAGGGTGGCCCTGCATATAGATGTACTTATAAAAACAATTTATGTGACAGTATGTTCATTTTATATCTAAATCTAATGCAAACATCGCCCGTGGATATTTACAAACAAAATAAAAAAACCTAGGTACCTATTAGCACTCAGGGATAATGTATATTCCAGTGGCGAAGGGTGAATATTTTCAGAAGGGAATCTATAAAATACTTCACTCAACTAATTAAGGCAGGGATCAACCTTTATAAAAAATACTATTTGCACTCAGGTGGGCGGATGCTTGTGTAGGACGATATAAGGTTGAATATTGCTTGGCATATTTTACGTGGTCATGCAGCTACACTTGAAATTTCACTTATTTTGTAGCTATTTCTTAAAATTTGTTAAAGAAAAACAATTAAACAGTAAAAGTAATCGGTTAAAGTTTTAATAGATTATTCAAGCTATTTGATTTTTTTTAAAGTATATATCTAGTTGTCGCGCAAAAAATTGTGAATTTACGCACAAAAGTTTTTTTATAGAGGTATTTTGCATAATTTTTTTTCAATAGACCAAAACACTTATGAAAAGTTAGGTTAAAGTTTTATGTAGGTAGTATTATTTTCTATCCACTATATTTGTTTGAGATTGAGATTGATTCCTTATTTGCCTTAAATGCTACAGATCCAACATTTTCTTTTATAATCTAAAATGCACTAATACAACGACCAATGACAATAGTAATTTATCATAAAGGGATTTAAATTACCTAAACTATTTTTGATGAAATTTATCAAATGAAAAGGCTCATTAGGTATAAGAAGTCCTTTTTTTATAATTTTATTAAAGAAACAGTACAAAAATTGTCAGTGATTTCAAAACAGACAAAGTTAAGCCGTCATTTTAGCCAACTTTGCCCTCATTTATCAGAACATGTGGCAAATCCAAGGCTTCTAAAATAGATGCCACGTTAATAGGTACTGCTCCACCCCTTTGACTCGTAGCGTGATGGTATATAGCCTATCAAATGCAACTTCAAATCCTACTGGTAATTCCAGAGTTTAGCACTTTCAAACAAACAAAATTTTCCGCTTTGTTATTAGTAAGTATATTACAAGAAGGAGTTACTGGGCAGTATTATAGATAGATAGTTACTTATTTATTTTATTACTGACAATTAAATGAAATATAATAAAAAACAATTAAATATACCTACTATGCTATATATACAAATAAACTTATATATAAAAAAAAACATCAATTTCTTTGTAGAGGTGTTGTGCGTTAGGTCTCCACGGACCCAGTGTTTCCACCCCAAACGCAAGAAGGATATATTTTATAAAATAATTTGCAAGCACCACAATACATTCTGACATATAGACTGGCCTGGATTTACACTAGGGGCCACAGGGGGCGGCAAAATTCTGAGAGAGATTTTTTTTTCGCGTTATCGAAACTGCTTTAAAAAGTGTGATTGTGTTGAAAATATTTGCCCATTTAACGTTTATTTATCCCATTAATAATAAAAAGAATAATGTTTCATTTTATTTATTTAAATTTTTTTATTAATAACTTTTCACAGTGCCCCAGGGTGGCCCTGCATATAGATATACTTATAAAAACAATTTATGTGACAGTATGTTCATTTTATATCTAAATCTAATGCAAACATCGCCCGTGGATATTTACAAACAAAATAAAAAAACCTAGGTACCTATTAGCACTCAGGGATAATGTATATTCCAGTGGCGAAGGGTGAATATTTTCAGAAGGGAATCTATAAAATACTTCACTCAACTAATTAAGGCAGGGATCAACCTTTATAAAAAATACTATTTGCACTCAGGTGGGCGGATGCTTGTGTAGGACGATATAAGGTTGAATATTGCTTGGCATATTTTACGTGGTCATGCAGCTACACTTGAAATTTCACTTATTTTGTAGCTATTTCTTAAAATTTGTTAAAGAAAAACAATTAAACAGTAAAAGTAATCGGTTAAAGTTTTAATAGATTATTCAAGCTATTTGATTTTTTTTAAAGTATATATCTAGTTGTCGCGCAAAACATTGTGAATTTACGCACAAAAGTTTTTTTATAGAGGTATTTTGCATTTTTTTTTTTTTCAATAGACCAAAACACTTATGAAAAGTTAGGTTAAAGTTTTATTTGCTATCCACTATATTTTTTTGAGATTGATTTGATTTCTGACACTTCAAAGTAAGCGTTCAAAAATGCCACTTTTAGTAGATATCGTGTTTGCACCCTGTCCAACATTTTCTTTTATAATCTAAAATGCACTAATACAATGATCAATGACAATAGTAATTTATCGTAAAGGGATTTAAATTACCTTAACTGTTTTTTTATTTAATTGTCTCTGTTCTCATAACCCGCAATTCATCGCCTTATTTGTGGGTCTGTTTGCGCGTGCTAAAACGAAAAAAAACGTGCGCGAATATCAATACAAATGTAAGAGACCATTGCTTATGTTCTTATGTTGATAATGGATATCGGTAGGAGTTTAGAAAAAAATACTTATAGAGTAACATTTGGATTGATATATATATATATATAAAAATATTTATATAAAGAGAAGTTCCGATTCACTGACTCATCAGCGCCCAGCCCAAACCATTAGACCTATAGGAAACTGAAATTTTTCACAGAGGTTACTTTTATTATGTAGACAAGGAATAAGGAAAGACATTTCGATATTCAACCCCTAAGGGGGTCAAATGGGGTAAAAACGTTTGTATGGAAAATCTTATTGTCTGCGTGAATCAACTTGAAACTTGGTTTAAATATTCTTTAAATAATAAAATATGTATTTTGTATTTTTAAAAGGTACAACGGTGTATAGAAGTTCGTATAGGGAAATTCTACGCGAACGAAGTCGCGGGCAAAAGCTAGTTATTTTATAAAATGTCGTTTATATACATTGACAAATTCCTAAAGGGACGCCGAAAGTAAGCGGGTTGTATAGACTCTTCGCCGCTGGTAGATTCCTATCAGTGACAGAATTTTCAAAATCGGTTCAGTAGCATGAGAGATTACCCCATACATCCAAACTTACAAACTTTACCTCTTTATAATATTAGTATAGTAAATTATACAATAAGGAATATAGATTCGCTAAACAAGTATATAAGAAAATCACCTATTTTTAATGTTAAAAACCATCTTGAAACGTGATAAGATTGGATTATCAAATCGTAATAAAAACAACGAATCAACTCTGACACTTGTGGGATTTCCAACACGGAATTCGTGACAGACATGCGCAAGAGTCGGAAAACTGTTTGATATCAAACTATACATTATATTATAAATACAGGATAATACTTACATGCTCATGACAGTATGCCATTGGGGTAGATAGAGACTAAGTAATTAAAAGTAACTAGATGACCCGTTAGTAGTGTCAATATTGTTGTCATAGTTCAATGGCGTCTTGTACAAAATAAATAAATTAAAATCATTAAAAGGCAAAATAATCTCCAAAATGGCGTAACAAACAAAGAGAATGTATAGAGCTAAATGCGAGTTTTAGGATGCGTAAAAGTATCCACTGCAGTGACCATAATCAAATATATGATATTTTTGAGGTTATGCGTTATTAAGATACTGTGTTCAAAACATAATACAACTATATTGATTCGATAGAAAAAAAAATCACGAATGTACCTCTAAAAAATATTTTACTGTCTAGAAACAGTACTAAAATGCATGCAATGGTTCTGATTTTATGACAGATTTTTTATCTAGCAATATACTATCGTAATACTGTTCAGCAAGTTCCTTTATTCTCATTTTCGAGATTTTATGTACCTACGCACTGCACGCGTGTGTGCGTAAGCGCTCGTGTACCGACAGTACCGGCTGCAGCCTGAGGCTATATTATTAGTGGCAGCCACGTCGTTTGGTGTGTATGTGTGCCCGCGTGGAGCTTGATGGGGGCCGTGCCATTTCTTAAGTTCTTTGGCTCTATTCAGCGTCTTAATGCAGTATTAAGGGAGATATTTGATACAGACAAAAATCACCTTTAAGAAGTAATATAGAGATAGTATAAGGCATAGTGTTATCTAAGTATTTATAAAACTGGTTTATGCGTATTAACTAGGTAATCTGGAAATTACCGGATACTATTTTTTCTCTCGTTTTCTCGCCCCTCCCCTGTTTATGCGTTTAACAAATTAAATAAATAATTCTGTTAAAAATATGGCAAATCTAAGTTAATCCTGAAAATGTGAGTTTATTTATACAACATTTCCTCACCACAAAATGATTGTTACGCAAAGGCAATGCTCGTATCGAAAACTACGGCTCTTTAGAACCCTAAATAATAAAAATATGGCTCAATCCAATTTCAAATAATAACAATCATTTTGTGGTGAGGAAATGTTGTAGAAATAAACTCACATTTCCAGGATTCACTGACATTTGCCATATTTTTGACAGTTATAACCACCGCCCCTTAACCGTATACTTGGTTGTTAGTTTATAGGTTACCTAGGAAGTCTAGTTTAGTTAATGCAAGAACTGAAACTATTGTTTCAACTTTGACGGACTCAGCCATTAGCGGTATGTTGAGATAAGTTAGAATGTTAGATGCAATACATAACGCCTACCAAAATAATAATATAGCAAGTCACTGCCGTATGTTTCTTTTATATCAGGCGTTATAAACTTTGCGTTTCGTTCCTTTAGCCACTTACATTTTGTCATTACGTATAATATTTGCATAAAGTCTCATATAACATATATACACTATCTCGTGACATTATCTCTAACGGATTAGGCACCATATTCCATGAGAGCGCGTTAGCTGCTGCCCTTTTCACAGTTTTAGCACAGTTGGGTATAATGTATGTGCATTACAGACGTTTATTCGATTTTATAATATAGACTTTACGATACAATAGATAAAGAAACTAATAATGACCAATCAAAAAGGAGTGAAAGATGATGTTGTGATAAAAATGAGGAAAAGTAGTTTACGCTGGTTTGGACACGTTGAAATTATGAAGGATGAAAGAGTGACTGTAAAAGGGTTTATATGGCTGAAGTGAAAGGAAATGCTGGCAGAGGACGACCTAGGTGTACTTTTATTAAACATATAAAATTGTATTGATCGATGTCAATATTAAAAGTACACACAATATAATAAAAGAAGCGATACAAGTATGTCAGGATCGTAGCAAATGGCTTTCAATTGTCTCTGCCTACCCCTCTTGGGATGAAAGGCGTGATGATAGATAGATAGATAGAATAACGATCAATATGTATTGAGTTCAAGATGTAACCGATCGTCGTGGTAAACCCATATCTCTCACAGAATATCATATTCATAATATTGGAAAACCACAGTATGCCCCGGTTTTTATTATACGGGCACACAATGTCAGTGTTAGGATTGTATATACAAATAAATAAAACTAGATGACCCGTGCGAATACTTCGCACCGTTAGTGGTGTCAATATTGTTGTCTTAGTTCAATAATCTTCAAAATGGTGAGATATTTAATACCGACAAAAACACCTTTGAGAAATAATATTATATACAGGTACCGGGACGGTTCTTGAGCGCTCGACGAAAAAGTGGGGGAATGTTTGCGCATATGTAATTCGAGTGCAATATAACTTGTATATTTATTATAATTGAAGTAAAATCTTAGAAAAAGTTGTAAACAAAAGACTGATGAACTATCTTGAAGAAAATAATATTTTAGCAGCCAGTCAATTCGGGTTTCGGGCAAGGAGAAGCACTGAGGATGCTGTAACTTTTCTTACAAACATTGTAGCTCAAAACTTGGACCGAGGCCAGAAATGTATTGGTACATTTTTGGACCTTACAAAAGCATTCGACACAGTGTCGATTCCATTATTATTAGGGAAATTAGAGTCATATGGAATACGAGGCTTAGTTTTGTCGTGGTTCAAAAGTTATCTTTCAGATAGGAAACAATTTGTTAAACTTGGATGTGCAGAGAGTGAAATGCAAGAGGTGTCCTTTGGGGTTCCACAGGGAAGTGTTCTTGGGCCGACGCTGTTTCTGATCTACATAAATGATTTGTGTGGGTTGGATTTAGGGTCGGCCAAAATTATAACTTTTGCTGATGATACGGCCATTCTCTGCGAAGGAAAACCTGGGTAGAAGTGCAGAATAACGCTGAGAAGGGAATGTCACTAGTGTCAATTTGGCTTGAAGATAATTTAATAACACTCAATGTATCAAAAACAAAATACTTGTGCTTTCACTTATCAGCCAAGTCAAGACCCCCGCAATCCCTTACTATTAAGATCCATGAAGGCCAATGCGTTGATAGTCAGCACTGTAAATGTCAGGAATTGGACCGCGTTGACCAAGTGAAATATTTAGGAGTCCTCTTGGACCACACATTAAACTGGAAGATGCAAATTGATAGCTTGGCAGCTCGAACGAGAAAGTTATTGCACATCTTCAGGAAGCTCCGTTCTGTTTGTGAGAAGGGCGTAATAAAAACGGTTTATTTTGCTTTATGCCAGGTGGTGCTTACTTATTGTATTGCGGCATGGGGAGGTGCTGCTAAGACTACTTTTATAAAAATTGAGCGTGCACAACGGGCAGCGCTAAAAGTAGCCTTTTCGAAAACTTTTAGATTTCCTACATATCTTTTGTACACCGAAAATAAACTACTGTCTGTCCGGCAGCTGTTTATTCAGAAAACAGCTTTGATGTTTCATAAATCAGCACTGCATACTGTCATTAATCCCAGGCATAACCTGCGCGAGTTAAAAACCCGTCCACGCCCTTGGAATATTCCCTTTGCAAAAACCACTTCTGCACGTAGATTTAATTATTACCTCGGTCCTTACATTTATACTCATGCCAATAATGATCTGCAATTGATTTTAATGACTAGAAGTCAGTGCAGAAAGGCAGTTTGTAAATGGTTATTCAAAAAAGACTACATACAAACGGAATTGTTTCTGAATCCCCCACTATTGTGATCTGAATGACACTGACACCTCTCAAATGGATTTATTGGAATTGGTACGTTATATTGGTTTTTGGTATATTGTACACGCATGTGTTGCCGTATGATTGCGTGACCGAAATAATATATGTAAAACAAATGTGTAATTTTGTATTCATAAATTATCTGCTTTTCGTGAGTATACTGTGTGCGAATCCATTGTGTACCCTCATTTGTATTCTTTATTTTTAAATATTTTAAATCTGACTGTATACATTGTTTGATGCCTGTTTTTATTACATGAAGGTGGAAATGGATGAAACCCTGGCTACCCATAATACAGGGAATCCTAGTTTGGGAGCCAGGAAGATCACATATTATATGCAAATTTTGGTTATAAATAAACATATTTTTATTATTTTTTTATTTTATAGTGGAGGTGAGGTAAAAATTAAAAACTTTTTTTTTTTATTAAATTAAATAAAACCGAACAACCAGAAACAGCTCTTATCGTGAGGTATGGAGCTCATGAGCATTAGCGACCGACAGCTTTTATAGCCCCCCCCCCCCCCTCAAATCACGGCCTTTACATGCATGCCAGAGACACTGGTAACAACGTCTGCATTTAGCGAGTTCCACTAGAGCATAGGTTACCAACCTTTTATGGACTACCGCCCCCTTTACAAGAAAAAAGAATTCTAACGCCCCCTTTTACATAATTAATTATACCAATTTTATGTCTGTCTATTGTCAATCTCAAATTAAAAAATAATTTTCTCTCTCTCTCTAATCGTGCTCCTCGTGGTCGTGGCAGAGGGTCGTGTTTATCAATTAGTTAAAAATATAAAAACATGTTCTAATAAAAACATACCGCCCCCACGAAAAGCTCCAGCGCCCACTAGGGGGCGGTAACGCCCCCGTTGGGAACCTATGCACTAGAGTTTAGATGTGCGGACGCTGGGTTTATTTGTCATCCGAAACAAGAGGAAACACTAGTTATGCGCCATAGGGAATATATTGAACGAACCATTTGCACAGGCGTTTTGCTATCTTTATTATATTACTAGCGTTTCCGGCCTGTCTTCGCCTGTGAATATTTTCGAATAAAATAAAATATGGCCTAGGTATATTACTCATTAGTCAAAGAGCTGTAGGCCAATTTTATGACAGGTTTTTAAAGCTACTGTTTCAATGATATTTATTTTGTCAGAGGTGCCATAACCCCCCGACCTATTTTAAAACTTCTCCAGGGGGTATGTAGGGTAATGACTTACGACAGTTGACCTACGAAAATAAATCAAATCAAATTTGAAAAAAATAATAATTTGACGCTGAAATTAGATTTTTTATTTATTATCCTAGGTCAGTGCTTCCCAATTAGTGGTACCTACGCGTACCCCCAGGGGTACGCGAGCTTACTTGAGGGGGTACGCCGGGTACGCGCGGCAATCTCAGGATTCTAAGGTACTAAAGGCGCAAACATATCCCTTCCTAGGCTTGGGTAAAAAATATCGATATATGAAAATATTGAAATTAATTCAATAAATAATCGATAATTATCGTCGATATTTTAAATCTCGATATATCAATAATCGATATTTTTTTCCGGATATCAAAATCGATTTTTTTATGAGCCCCCGTTCGACTTCTTCTCGATGATTATGATTAGGGCCGCGTTCGCAAACCAAGTTAATTATTACCTGACAGTAGTCTGTTTCAGTCACACATTAATGTTTTGCATAAAACTATCCTTCACTTTACACTTTACCGAGGGAATTTAACTTGTTTGCGAACGCGGCCTAGAAAGAAAGCAATGAATGAATGAGTAAATCGCCTGTATGGGCTCTGCTCCCTTTGCCTAAAACATAAATAACATATATTTCGATATATCAAAATATCGATATTTTTACACGATATATATCGATAGCTTTGAATAATATCGATACAATATATATCGATATATTTTTTTCATTTGCCCATCCCTATCCCGGAGCTGTTTGTACGTTCGATTGTACGCAAACAGCAATCGCAGCGATATACATATTTTGAGTCAATCAATTTAATTAAGATTTTAAATTTATTAAATGATAAAAAAACTAATATGACAAAATACAGTGGGTACGCGAGTTTGGGCTCTTTCTCGAAAATCTAATTGGGAACTACTGTCCTATGTCAACTGTCGTAAGATGAAAAATTCTGCTTTTCCATTTTTTCAGCATTCGATATATGTAGGTGGGTATTAGAAAAAATCCTAAACAGAAAGTTTTTCCACATATTTTCAAAATTTGGATGAATTTTATGCTATGCTATGTTTATATTTATATCAATCTAACATCACGCCTTTTTATTCCATTAGGAGTAAACAGATATGATAGAATGTAATTTCCTACGATCTTGACATATTTCTTTCGCTTCTTTTATAAGTATGCCTGGTGATTTCGCCACCCAAGAAATAAATGCCTGGCCAGAGAATGTCCAGGCAAATCCGTGTGTATTTGTCCGACTGTTAAACATTATCGGGCCGGGCATTCCTTAGCTGGCCGTTGATGGGGACCTGTAGTTTTTGGCCGTCGAAACGAAATATATCTATCATCGTCAAGGGTATAGGCAGAGACAATCGAATGCCATTTGTTACGATCCTGACATACCCCTTTCGCTTCTTTTATAGTCATCATACCTTTCATACATGCTCGGCGATTGTGTATTGCCATCGATCAATACATTTTTTATATGTTCAATAAAAGTAAGTACACCTAGGTCGTCCTCTGCCAGCATTTCTTTTCACTTCAGCCATATAAACCTTTTTAATCAATTTTTTTTTTCTTCACGGGTTCAGCTCCCGTCAATTTTTCATCCTTCATTCTTAATGGACCTAGATGTGTCACTTCTTTAACAGGTCCATTACTGGAGCAAAAACACGTAATTTTATCTTCTTAAGTACAAACTGATGAATAATAAAAGTAGGACATTAACTTTTTCCCTCCGGCCGCCATGGCAACTGAATTTCGCAACCAGTTGTCAAAAAAGAACAATCATTCTTGCTCTGCAACCAGTTGCCAAAGAAGGTATTTGATGCTGAAATTGCTATTATTATGTATGTAATTTGAAATAATGTGTAAAATTTAATGTTAACGTGTCCATTACTGGAGGGTTTCCCTAAGTAAGATGTTTACCTATATTCATATTACTAGCTGTGTCTTGCTGTTGCACCCGGGTTAATGGTTACTGCTCCGCATCTTTGGGTCGCAGCGTTATGGTATATAGCCTGTAAACTTCCTCAAGAAATGGGCTATCAAATGCAATAATTTTTCTAATCTGACTAGTAGTTCCGGAGATTAGCGCGTTCAACAAACAATATCTTCAGACTTAACCTTCTTAAGTTCCCTATAAAGGTAGGTATATTTTCAGGATAAAAGAAAACAATCAAAAATACAATTATAACATTTTTTTATTCTTTCATTTTTCGCTCTGAAAGACGAAGGTTGCAGTAAAAAAGTTCGAAGTTCACATTTTTTTTTCGTTTTTTCGGTTTATTAAAAAAGTTTAGATTAGCAGTCTAGCGGTGATTGTCAAGGAGTTCGCGTTCTTCAATGCCAACCTCCATGTTGGCCCCAGGGTTCCTCAGGAGATGCCGCAGCAGCATGAGCCACCGCAGAATATTGGGCTAAATGTGCCGCTCGTGCATGCTGGACTTCAGGTGTGTCAACTACGTACTGTCCATCGTGAGTCAATTGGATGTGAGCTGGGGGGCCCTGCCATTTGCCGTAGCCTGCACCGTAGCCTCCAGCGTAGCCAGCGCCATATCCTGCTCCATGGGCGATAGGGGCTAAAGCGTAACCTGCGCCTCCGTGGGCATACCCACCATGAGCGGCAGCGTGGGCGGCGGCATGAGCGGCTTTCAGGTGAGCTACCTCAGGGGTGTCTACGACGCGACCATCATGTGCGAGGGGAGCGGGGCCATATTTGTGAAGACCTGGAATTCAAAAATAGTTCTATGGTAACACAATCCAATCTTTGATGCGTGATATAGATATAGATCCGGGATCATACAACTTCAACATTCATGGACTCGTCTGAGTCTCGTCACAATGCAAGATTGTCAGATTAAACAGCTTATTACTAAGGACGGGTACTCAAAATAGCCTCAAAAACAGCTGTATTAGGACGCTCATGATCCAAAAGCCAAAATCAACAAACCTGCAGCTGGAGCTCCATAATGGGCACCAAGTCCATAACCACCCTGCCCTGCGCCTGCCCATGGTCCCGGGGCCCATGCTCCATGACCAGAAGAGGCCTGGGCATGTGCGGCGAAGTGGGCAGCTTTTGCGTGAGCTACTTCTGGTGTGTCTAGCAGGTATTTTCCGTCAGAACTAAGTTGAACATGGGCCGGGGGTCCTGCGTAGTACGACGCATGCGCAAGGCACAGCGTGCTGGCTAGGATAATCTGGAACAAGAGAAAATAAAATTATAATATCTACTGGATGGACTAATAAAAATACTGGATTTTGTACATAATAAAACAACCATTATCGGCTAAAAGAAGATTCGATAACTTGTACGAAAAAGTGCAGCGATAGACTCACTCGCTGTATGTAGGTATGTTTATAAAATTAGTATTAAATATTTTTTCTATTAGCAAATGGACACCAAAATATAATAAAAAATACTATTCGATCACCAATCTATTGTCCAAGATATAAAAAATGCTATTGAAATATAATGAGGTTTTGTAACTTTTTGTACTATCTACTTAGGTAGGTACTTAATAAATTTTTGTTCCATTTAATTTTCAGTATCGTTGCATAAAAAAACTATAGCGAAAAAAAACTTGGATCTTATAAATATTATGAAATGCGCATTGTTGGTTCTTCACGTCAACATGTAGTAACGGATGGACGTGATTTTTTGCATAGATATAGTTGAAGAATCAGAGATTAGATAGGTGTAGAGAGAAAAAATACCTAAATAGGTTTGGACACGTTGAAAGAATGGAGGATTTTATGGCTGAAGTGAAAGGAAATGATGGCAGAGGACGACCTAGATGTACTTTTACTGAACATATAAAAAATATATTGATCGATAGAAATATAAAAAGTACACACAATCGCCGAGCATGTATGAAAGGTATGATGAATATAAACGAAGCGAAGGTATGTCAAGATCGTAGCAAGTGGCATTCGATTGTCTCTCTCTGCCTACCCCTCTAAAGGCTCGATGATAGATAGATAGCTTTCGAACAAATAAACTATATTTTTTTGTATTTATGTTTTAATGAATGAACTAAAAAACTACTGAACCGATTCTAAAAATTCCTTCACTAATAGAAAGCTATGATATCCCTTATATCCACAGGCGGAGCCGGGAGCGGAAATTCTAGTATTAATATAAAGAAATAATATCTGTAGGAATGTAGGACACATTGCTCGGACCCAACAAGTAAACTACAACTAGGAAGTCGCATTTGTATTATTATGCATTCGATTTGCATTTTGTGACATATTACATTTCTCTTACAATTTAAAAAATATATACCTACGAATCTACTTTGCATATAAGAGCTCCGAGAGGCACGTAATGCCGTCTTTGCTGCAACAGCCTTGCCAACTCATTATATAGTAATCCCTCTTTCACGCCAAAACGGAACAACGGATCGATGTAATTTTTTTGCACAGAGATAACTGGATAATATCTATACTAATATTATAAACAGGTATAGTTTGGATGTAGGGGTTAATCTCTTAAACTACTGAACCGATTTTAAAAATTATTTCACGAATAGAAAGCTATGATATCCCTGAGAAATTTAATATAGGCTATATTTTATTTTATTAGAAAACCACGGGCGAAGCTGGGGGCGCAAATTAAATTATCATATAAATACAAAACTATAAACTCTTAACCTAAAAATAGTTTAATAAAGAATGCACCTTGGCCAATTGAATAAAAAAATAAACTAGGTATGTAATTTAAAAAAGTAAAGTCACTTTATGACAATGACCGCGAACTTTTGAAGCGGAACTCATTACGGTGCGTTCGGAAAATAATATAATTTGCTACAGAAATTAATATTACGACATGAACTCGGTTGAACGGTCGCGTAATGTCGCGTGCCATAGTTGCTTCACGGGGGAAATTATAGCTTTATTATTTCATTTTCATTGGAATTTATTATTTTGCATTTGCATATTTTGCATTGCGAACTTAAAACTTCCTTACACTAGCTTTTGCCTCGGTTTCATTCGCGTAGAAATCCTTACTTTTTTTCAGAGCAATGATTCTACGTTTGCATATAGATAATTGGAGAGCCAGAGACTGGCATAGGTTATTATACTATTTATCTGGGAAATATTTCGGGATACATTATTATGTTACATTGCGTAAACCTAGTAGAACTATAAAAAGTCCCCACTCCACCGCTTTTTCCGGGATAAAAAGTAGTTAAGGCCCGTGTGGAAATAAAACCAAGAAAATATATAATCCCGTGGCTGTATAATGCCCCTCCACTACCCGCTTTTTCGGTATAAGAAATTGCCTATGTTTTAATCCGTGACATATATTTTATTAAAATTCGCTCACCTGCTGAGGCATTGAGCAACAAACACACAAACATCCAAACGTTCACATTTATAATATACTAAAATATTATAATAATAAAGAGGTAAAATTTGATTTTTTGTATTTTTGTTTGTAATGAATAAACTCAAAAACTAATGAACCGTTTCCAAAAATTATTTCACTAATAGATAGCTACGATATCCCTGAGTGTCATTTTATATTGTTCGAATATATCCACGGGCGGAGCCGGGGGCGGAAAGTCTAGTTAATAATTATTTTATTAATATTTTCTTTTTTTTATTCGTTCGTCCCTAATGGAACAGGCTTAGATGCTATGCCATACCGCCTTGTCATATGCTCCCCTCTTTCTTTTTAATTTTTTCTATTATGCCATTTACATTTTTTTTTTAATTTCTTGAACTATTTAAAAAAGGAGTTTGTTACAAAAAATTTTATAAGCTAATGCGTTTGAAAACGTCTCGTTTCGAATGGCCACATTGTTTTACAAAACGGAGGTCAAGTATATTCTGTGATACAGTTTGCAATAATATTTTTTCCCATTCCACTGAATAAGTCATTTACATAGATACCTACGTAAGATAAATACTTCATTATTATTATAGCGTTGCATTATTTCCCATAATTTTCTATTGAGCAAAGACTTAAGCAAGTTACATTAAATTTCATGTGTAATTTGAAACATTCAAAGGATAAATATCATTTATAATTATTTAGCTACTATTTTTTGATGCTAACATTTTAGCTTCCGGTATGTGGCTAATTGTGTAGGGAGTAATTTCGTGAAATATGCGACGGAAGTGAAATGTCAAATGGGTTTTGATTGGTAGACTTTAATGGTTATTGCTACGCTCCTTTTGGTCGTGATGTTATAATTTCTACATTTTTTTTTCTCATCTATAATAATATGAATGGGCTTACAACAATTTGAATACCTACACAAATCAACTTATAACTACATATCTATTACAGATAAATATACGCTACCGCTGACTTTTTTGTAGATAATTTTATTCTACACAATTATTTCCTATATCATTTTGTTATATCTCTAACGGATTAGACAGTATACGCCACGAAAACACGCTAAAGTTAAAATTTTCTCCCGACTTGACTCGCAAATACTATAATACTATCCGTTCTAGTTTTTCGTGAAAATGTCACAGACAGACAGACGAGACTTTGTTTTATAATACGTAGTGATGAAATCATAGTGAAGTATGAATAAAATGTGGTGTGTGAGGTAGTTCAGAAACATAAATCAATGGTGAAATGACGGTGAACGTCTCTTGCTAAGGTAGGTAGGTACTGCCACTTAACGCTTCCTGTACGGATTTCCCGCCTTTGTAACACATATCTAATAATGTTTTTTTTTATTATTATGTACACATTTCCTTTGTTTTACACCTCTTATCACCTTTATCGAGAACTGGTGAAGCGATTGTGACGAGTCTATGAATGATATAAATTATGGAATTTCTAGAAGTGCAATTATTACTTCAGAAATGAACTTTACAAAAAACACCTAAAACTACTGAACCGATTTTGTTACGAATTTCACTATTAGATAGGTTGATCTATCATGTTTAGGAGCTGAGCATTAACAGTATAAGCCGTCATAGATATAACAAAATTATGTAGGAAATAATTCTTTAGAATAAAATGATCTACAAAAAGTCCGTGTAGCGAAAGCCGGGGTCAGGTCGCTAGTTAAAAATTTTCTTAAAGTTAAAGAAATTAAAGCAATCGTAAATTGAAGTTATTTGCATACTGAATGCATAAAGGGATATTTTATGGCTGGCCGGTTAAGTAATTGGCAACTCACGATTTAAACTGTTTCTATTCATACAACGAATGTCAGATTAATATTTGATGAAGTACACTTTTACAGACATTAAACGGGTGATTCACTGGACGGTTGATCTGTCGGGGCAAAGTAAAAAACCTACAATGGATCAACTCTTCTTAAAATACCAGGGTACCCAGCGGAACACAAAGTTTTTTGAGGCTATACCTAACGAGTGGCCAGCTCTGTTGAGGTATGTAGATGGAAAATCCTCTTTGTACAGTTCGTCGGATAATGTATATAGATTTATTATTATAAAAACCCATTGGTACATGGTCGGATGTGGGTATCGAACAAACGACTTCTCAATTATGAGCCAACGTTTTACCCACTCGACCACCGACGTCCCTTGGATCAACTCTTTTGTATCAAAAACTGGACGGATTTTGTTACAGTTTCCTTTATTAGATAGATTTATTCACCGGAAAGGTTTACGATTATTAACCATGGCCCTATCATGTTTAGGAGCTGAGCATTAACAGTATAAGTGAATCAAGTCGAGGAAAAAGTTAGCTCCAGCGAGTTTTCATGGTGTATGCTGTCTAATATAACAAAATGATGTTAGAATGAATTGTCCGCGGTAGCATATATCTAGTTCTAAGGTTCTAAAACTGATAAAATGTCACCTGAATCATTGGTTGTAATGTCCTTTTATCATCTACCCCTTGCTATATTATAGTCGTGATTGTATACATTTTTAGACAAAGAGGTATAAGGGCGGGCGCGCCGCGTAGCTTACAAAATGTTTTGCAACCGATCGGAATTATCATTTGAGGAACTGGTGCAAAACCGGCCATGTAACAATTTTAGTTAAGAAATATAGTGGGTGGTGCTTTATAGGGACTAAGGTCGAATTTTCTCTTACAGGTTCGATTCCTAGATCGGCCATATATGTGAAAATTTATGGTTTCGTGCCACGACATGCTTTCGGCACAAGACCATGGATTGCCCGGCCCGAGTATGCTCGCCCCGAGAATGTCCAGGCATGAATTCGTGTGTAATATATTTCTAAATTGAAAGGCGCTATTATACTTATAAATTAAAAACCACTGTTATGTATTCATAGTTTTAAGTACTTTAACGTTAAACATTTACATTTTTATTGTTTTACGAGCTTTTCGTCCCGACTGCCCCTGTGGAGCCAATATCAACTTTTATCCTCTATTATGGTCACACAAAATAGTTTCAGTTTTCACAGAATTTTTCAATTTTCCGGACATTTAACTTCTATAGCAAGCATTTCTCTGGTCTAAAATCTTAATTAGAACTTGAGAGGTATCTATTATTTCCACTAATGAAACCTTCACTTGCCCTCCGAAGCACTTGTTCTGAGAATTTAACCCAGGATTTCCAGTCCGTTATTGGCTTTGACTTTAGTCTAATTTGCCCTTTTCTTAGAACCAAATGTTGTCGCGGGATGAATATCTTGCAATGCGTGCCAATGTATATTTTAAAAAAATCGTTTATACAATATTTTAGGTTTTTTTTTTCACGGGTTGCCTTACAGCTCCCGACACCGTGTCTTTGGGTACCTATTTATAATATTTAAGAAAATTCTACAGAATTATGGTAAAATGAACCTCGAAATTCAACATTTTACCAGCATAATTAATATCGGTGAAGTCTGAATACAAAAACTTGTTTATCCGTGCGAAACCGGGCGCTTCACTAGTGTCATAGAAACACAAAATGAGTAGGCGTTATAATCAATTTGTAAATTCGACAATGTCTGCCCACATTTAGTACTTCATAAATCATTCAACATTATTTATTAAATCGTTAATGAAAATGCAGGAAATTCCGGGTCACGGTCGCATGTATAGATTACGCATTGTCTAGTCATTTAGAAGAACTTTTTAATTACAATTAGGTATGTTTATTTTTGGCTTATATTAAACAAGGTAGGTGGCAAGTAACAATGAGGTATGCTTTATATCTTTGCTATCTGTTTACCCTAAAGGAATTAAGTCGTGAGCATATGTATGTTTTTAAATAGTCTAGAAATAAAATTGAAGC
Source organism: Nemapogon koenigi (assembly GCA_963924495.1). NCBI lineage: Eukaryota > Metazoa > Arthropoda > Insecta > Lepidoptera > Tineidae > Nemapogon > Nemapogon koenigi. The sequence goes on from OZ004648.1 coordinate 9,654,729, forward strand.
TTAGCTTTAGAGGTTCGGATTCAATTCTCGGTCGTCACACATCCATATGAAAACATTATTTATATGATATGTCATTTAAGGATATAATTTTGATTTCTTCGTGGAATACAGAACAAACCAGTATACGCATGCGCACTAAATAGTATAAAAGCGTCATGTATAAAAAAATATTTTCGCACCCGTCATAGTTCTCACAACGATTTACAAATTTTGAGATAATTTCTTATTATCAAGAGATAGGATAAGTAATATTAATAAAAAAATAACATATATATAAGTTACATTGTCTTTTTATCAAGAGATAAGTACAAAAACCGGGTACTCTATTTTAGTGTAGGTACTATTTTTAACCTCACTTTGAAGAATTTATTTCTGTATGAATGATTCTCTATTCCCTAAAAACAACGTAAGTACTTATAAACCTACCTTGATATAAACGCAACATAATTCCGTTATTTTATTTATAATTAAATTAAATTACAAGTTTAAGTTAATTAGACCAGGAAAACGTGAAGCTATTATATATAATATTCATTAAAAATTTGTACCAATTTCCTTTTGAAAGTCAATATAAATCTTTCCGCCATTCACCTAGATTTATGTTACATTACACTATCGAAACACTTAAAAAATTGCACGAATATTTACCACGAACAATAGACCACTTATGTGTTATTTATTTATAAGTTATAGTTTTGTTACGAAAACTTTTTGTTTATTTTATTATTTTATTTTAGTTCGTGAATGAATGATCAATTTGAACAAATTTATTTTTAAATTTTATCAAAGAGGTTGATTGTGTTGTCCTATTTTTAACAAAGGAGGTTAGTAACATTACGAACTATTTTCATTTTATTTTGTTTTATTTTATAAAGAGTTCGTGAAACATTAATTTTAATTATTAAAACAACAACTTTAACGATTATTTTTCTTAAATTCACCAAAGAGGTTTTATATTAAAAATGTTTTTAAACAAAGAAGGTTAGTAACATTACGAACTATATTCCGTTAATGTACTAAATTACTAATAATAGGTAATTAAAATCTTAATTTTGTTTTATTTTATAACGAGTTCATGAATTTAAATTATAAAAATAACAACTTAAACAATTATTTTTTAAATTTCCCCAAAGAGGTTTTATATTAAAAAATATTTTTAAACAAAGGAGGTCAGTAACATTACGAACTATTTTCAGTTACGGAGCCAATAATAAAAAGTAAAATAAATAAGGCCACTTACCATAGAATACATGACTAAATAATTTTATTATTTGTGGAGATCTCAAACGAACTAACGCAGGCGCTGCTGTTACCAGTATTCGCCTGGAAATTTTCGCCTAAGTCACACGACTTCGAGGTATGCGAATGGTTTGCGCTAAACTAAAATGCCTCTCACTTTATATACAAATCGCAAACACCCCGCCAAACGCCCAATAATTTAACAATTAAACATTTACCTGATTGCACTTACAAACTAAGATGCACTTGACGCGTTTTCGACCGGAATGCATTGTTTTGACATTGAAACAAAGCTTTAATTTGGTTTTTGAACACAAATATTTGTTTTTGAGTCAGTCGAGTAAATCAACTTTTACACTATGCCTTTTTTCGTATGCAATCTAGAGAGCATACGTACTACCAGGTATTACTATACTTATTCAGCCATTAGCATAAAGTGCATGCGAAAAATTGCATTATCTTGCCACGATGATGATAGAGATTAATACAAGGGATTTATGCCGAGCACAATTAGAAAATAAATATTAAATTTTGATCTCAATAGAACTGGCCATTCGTTAGGTATAGCCTCACAAATACCATCGGCTAAAAGAAGTTAGTACCAAGCTATTTAACATAAAAAATATATTTTCACTTTTGACTGGTAGTTCCTTAGCGCCTTCAAACATATTATACAAACAAACTTTAGGCACCTATATACTTATTTTGTATAGATTATAAACAACATTTAAAATATATCTATCATCACGACTTTTATACCAGAAGGATTAGACAGAGAGAGTCGAATGCCATTTGCTACGATCCTGACGTACCTCTTTCGCCTCATACCACGTTTGTGATTACAACAAAGGAGTCCGTAGCCTAATTTGTAGGGTGTTGGAGAAACACAACACCATCTTTTACTCTGTGTTCTCTAATTCACGAGTAATATAATTTATTTAAATTCAATCGAAATCTGAGTGTGGTTTGTCGAATAAAACACGAGACTTTTCCATCTAAAATATACCTCAACAGAACTGGCCACTCGCCTCACAAATACCATCGGCTAAACGAGGGAGACTTGGTCTTCCGCTGGGTACCCTGGAACCGTAACACGGTTTCGGGAGCTGTAAAGCAACCCGTGAAGAAAAAAAAAAACAATCTTACGGAAATGTCTAAAAAGCCTTGGAAATGTTTCTACTATTATTTTGACGGTTTTTCTCGGCATTTCCGTTTTTAGTTATAATTAATTTGGAATTGCTAATTAGCGTATTATTTCTATACATGGGCATAAAGGAAGTATGGCGTTATCTATATATATACTAATAATAAGAGTTTGTGTGTTTGAACGCGCTAATCTCATTAACTACCAGTCGAATATGAAAAATTATTAGAATTTGATAGCCCAATTCTTGAGTAAGGTTACGCAGAGACATAGCCTCTCTTAGCGTCTTCTATCGACTGTATTATGGGGAGTGTTCAGAAGAACTCCATGGCCTCGTCTTTCCATCCCCTTTTCGCACCCACACTGCTCGCACAGAGTTGTCATCCTCACACAGTGGACACGTTCTGCATACGAACAAAAAAATTCAGTGACTCGTTCCTGTGTCGTACTGCCAAAAAGTGGAACGAACTTCCGGCGTCGGTCTTTCCTCCTTTCTACAACCTGAGTCCTTCAAGCGAAGCGTGTAGTGGGCGCGACTGGCAGACTGTATTATGATCTGCCAGTCGCGCGCATTCATGGACCAGCCACCTATGCTTAATAATCAGGCGGTGGCAAGGTCACATGTCGTCTTTTCTATAAATATATATATAGAGAAAACGGGGGCAAAGTTTAACCACCCATATTTCCTATTCAATAAAACCCATTGAAAAAAGAACAGCTATTTCAATTAGATATATTGATAGATAGAATAAGAACGCTTGGTACTCTCTACTAGACAACAAACGAGGCTCTGGCGACCGAGCAATGGCGGTATAACCAATAACCATACACCTAGCAAGGATACTGGCTGGAAGAGGCTACAGCGAGCCTGAAGACCTAAATAGTCTCAAAATGTCTGGTGCAGAAGGCAAAGGGAACTGCACTATTCTTCCCAAGAAATTTAACCATGGCGAGTCAATACAAGGTGCGTCGTGCTGTGGACCGCCATGATTGACCACGACTGCATTGTATAAAAAAAACCAAAAAATTCTTTGCTTGGCTTGGTTTTCTCTTTCCAATTTAGGTTATAACAACTATATGGTGCGTCGATGGCCGAGTGGTTAAGACGTCTGGTTTTAACTAAGCAGACCACGGTTTCGATACTGGATCCCGGCCATGTACCAATGGGTTTTTTTATAATTTCAGAACTTAATATGTAAATAATCCGACAAACCACACAGAGGCTTTTTGATCTAAATATGCCTCACAAATACCATCGGCTAAAAGAAGGAGACTTGGTCTTCAGCTGGGTACCCTGGGACCGTAATACGGTTTCGGGAGCTGTAACGCAACCAGTGAAGAAAAAAACTGTAACTAAACTGTCAGATAAACAATACGATTTCGTTGCACAATTATTAATTTATGGTTTAGACAGCTTTTCGATTTAACTAATAAGAGTATGTATGTATTTAGTATTTCGCTGGTTTGTACACGTTGAAAGAATGAAGGATGAAAGATTGACTAAAAAGGTTTATATGGCTGAAGTGAAAGGAAATGCTGACAGAGGACGACCTAGGTGTACTTTTATTGAACATATAAAAAATGTTTTGATCGATGGAAATATTAAAAGTACACACAATCGCCGAGCATGTATGAAAGGTATGATGAATATAAAAGAAGGGAAAGGTATGTCAGGATCGTAACAAATGGCATTCGATTGTCTTTGCCTACCCCTCTTGTGATGAAAGGCGTGATGATAGATAGTATATAGTATTGGTATATTAGATTGTTTCTCGTATTTCTGTGGTTTCTAACCGTAAGGCCATATAGCATTTATTTGAATTATTTTTTAGCGAAAGGCTTAATTAACTTAGTTCACTTAATGCGAATATTGTTATTTTTGCACTAGGAATATATGAAAATTAATAATTCGAAATCAAAGTGTTTGTAAAGGATGATGAAACGACGGAGTTTAGATGTAGGGTGGGGTGTAATCTCTCAAACTACTTATCCGATTCTGATGATTGTTTCACTAATAGAAAGATACTATATCCGTGAGTGACATAGGCTATATTTTATATTGTTCCAATATATCCACGGGCGGAGCCGGGGGCGGAAAATCTAGAAATATATAAAGCTGTAGAGTTATCTTAAATCTGTGGTTTGAACGCTCTAATCTTAGAGCCTATATCCATAATTTGTATGGGGATATTACTATTCCCAATTTCTCTGTAAATAATCCGCCTGTGTCACTGTAATTTAGCATATAGTTACTTATTCAATATATCTAACTGAAATAGTCGTTATTTTTTCAATTGGTTTTATTGAATAAAGGATTATTTGCCCCTGTTTTCTCTTTCATACCTATAGACCAATTAAAAATCATAAAAAAAAATATTTAGAAATTTCAATAAGCTACCAAGCAACGTTTAATCACCCATATTTCCTGTTCAATAAAACCTATTGAAAAAATAACAGGTATTTCACTTAGATATATTGAATTTAGAACTATATGCTAAATTACAGTGACACATATAGATTATTTACAGAGAAATTGGGAATAGTTTATCCCAGAAAAATTATGGATATAGAGTCTGTTTCAAATTTTTTGCGTCAAATAGATTACTAATTAATTTAAATAAAATAAATATATGTATGTATGAGGCATTATACGGATAGAAAGAAGTGGCCTTCTTGTCTGCCTACCCAAATGGAAGATAGGCGTGAATATATGGGTAGAAATATAGTATTATTTAGTTTAGTCAAGTTCATAGTGTTGGCAGATGTATGAATAATAAATACTCTGTAGGTACCTACGTAAATATCTAATTAAAACATCTCTATGGCTTAGAGAATATTATTATAATATTTATTTAGAGCTTGTTCGATTCTTGGATGAGCCATTTGGCGCAAGAATACTATATATATAAAAATGGATGTTCAATGCAAAAATATTTTTACATATCCGACTGGTAGTTTTAGAGATTAGCGCAAAAATAGACTCAAAAACTACTAGACCGAGTTTGATACGGTTCTCACTAAAATAACTGTGAACTGTTCATATCTGATTAATGTTTGGCTGGCTCTTATTTCGGTCAAAGAATAAGCATTGCCATCCAACAAGGCAATACAGCCAGTCTGTTAGGTACTCTCCCAGTAGATAGTGAATTACATTAATTTTTTTATTTGTTATTTTTTATGATGTGGGAGCGGAATAATATTCAGCCCATTCATCGAATGTGACAACGGGTTCGGGTGAGCATGTGAAATTAGAATTCAACAAGCGAAACCGGGACGGGTCGCTAGTATTTTTTTTCTTTTTAATTTTCTTATATCCCACTATTTCCTATATCACTGGTTGCCTTAACAGCTCCCGGGAACCGTTGGAGCCAGTGGCAGACAAAGTCTTCCTCACTTAGCCGAAATTGGCCAGCTCTGTTGAGGTGTGTAGATTAGATGGAAAAGCCTCTTGTACGGTTTGTCGGATAATGTACATAGATTTTTTTATTACAAAAAACCCATTGTCACATTGTTCTTCTCAGTTGTGAGTCGAAGTTTTACCCACTCGACCACCGACGCCCCATGTATTAATGGAATTATATTCATTGAATATACGTACAGGTGTGTTTTACTCGAAAGTAAAGAAAAGACCGTCACAAAATTGCTAAACCGAATGTGTTGAAAATGCGAAATAGAGCGAATAATCTACCAAGTGAATATTTAATATGCAACTGTAATGAACGGGCCTTTAACCAATTATCAATACGCAAGCAAGAGTGGATGGATTCTTTTATAATCGTCGCTTTCCCGTCTTCACTTTAATGTTTTTGGGCAATATTTTGTAAAGAAAACAATTAAAATTACTTTAACAAGAGTCAGTAAAGACTCAATATTTCATGAATCTGGAATTATACATTTTTAAGTGGGTTGTTTACCGCGCAGACCTACCTAAGGAATATACCTTCCAAATTTCATATTTATACATATATCCACACTTAGAGGCTTTGCTATCTAAATATACCTCAACAGAACTAGCCACTCGTTAGGTGTAGCCTCACAAAAGCCATCGGCTAAACGACTTGGTCTTCCGCTGGGTTTCGGGAGCTGTAAGGGGGTAAGGGGGAGAACGGAATAAGATCTATCCGATCCCAAATGTCATCCTCACCTGCACGCTTGGTACTCTCTGCTAGACAACAAACGCTCTGGCGACCAGCAATGGCGGTATAACCATACACCTAGCTAGGCAACTGGCTGGAAGAAGCTACAGCGAGCCTGAAGACCTAAATAGTCTCAAAATGTCTTGTGCAGAAGTTATCGGTGCCAGGGTACCCAGTGGATGACCAAGTATTCCTCTTTTAGCCGATGGTGTAAGGCTATAGTTACGAGTGGCCAGTTCTGGCCATTTACTATGGGCTAAATATTATCCAAAAATTTAAATAGACGCCATGGACAGATTGATTTGATAATTATCTCATAAAGTTTATGGTATGCATTATTAAGAAGGCGTGAATACTAGCTAATATCCGCTTCTATAACGCTTTCTTATACAGCATGATTTATTATTATCTATTATAAAGATAACTTGTTCATTTGTTTGTTTTTGTTTGCTTTTTCGCGTCAGGTAAGGTCCAATTTCAATTTCAAATCCTAAAATCCTGAATTTAATTTCAATATTTTTTCGTGGACGAGAATTGAGAGTGACATTTCAAGGACGCGTCACGTTTAGATACATTTCGTTACATGAAAGAGAAGAAAGATATAGCGTTGAGAGAAGGAGAAAGAGAGCTATACATTGTATATCTATATTTTTCACGCAAAAACTACTATTTTGTTGCGGTTTTCATTATTAGATAGATTGATTCATCGGAAATATTTACTAGTACTAAACTAGAACCTATCATGTTTAGGAGCTGAGCATTAATAGTATAAGTCAAGTCCGGGGAAAAGGTAGCCACAGCGCGTTTTCATTGCGTATATTGTCTAATCCATCAGAGATATTGCAAAGTGATGTAGGAAATAATTGTGTAAATTATCCACAATAAAGTCCGCGGTAGCATATATGCATCTACCTAGTATTTTTTAAATTCTAAAAGGAAATTAGTGCTTAGCATTTTGTTTCGAATGATATTTGAACCCGAGACGGTTTTGGAACTCTGCTCACTATGCTATAGGCACTATATATATGTAAATAGGGTAATAAATATAAAATGTTACAAATTTAAAAGCATTTAAAATTAATTACCTACATCTAGTTTAATTTATTAATTAAGTTTTAATTTCGTTGCAAAATTGAATAATAGCAAAGATTAAACAGATACCATTATGAATTTAATTTTTTTTTACTTTATCAAAAACAGCGCCGAAAGTACTTAAATGCGGTCATACAAACATGCGGGAAGAAAAATTCATATGAAATTACTTTCGCCCCACTCAGTGGCCGCTGATCGGGTTGTAATTGATTTAGACAACGTGCTTTTGACATTTTGTTTTTTTTTGTTCAATAAATAAATTCCTTTTGGAAAAGGCAAAGTTAAACTACCAAGTTTTCAATATACTTAAGTATCTACCTAAATCTTGGAATAAAAAATAAAAAAGTCACCTTAGTTTGAATGCAGTTTATATGGCTAAAGTGAAAGTAAATGCTGGTAGAGGACGACCTAGGTGTACTTTTATTGAACATATAAAAATGTATTGATCGATGGAAATATTAAAAGTACACACAATCGTCGAGTATGTATGAAAGGTATGTTGAATATAAAAGAAGCGAAAGAGGTATGTCAGGATCGTAACAAATGGCATTCGATTGTCTCTGCCTACCCCTCTTAGCGTGGCATAATAGGAGTGATGATAGATAGATAGATATATATAATGAACCCAAATATATACAGTAGTTTTTGAGATTAGCGCAGACATACTTGAAAAAAAAAGGCTTGATACTGGACGATATTAAAAATTCCATAGAAAAGAGTTCAACGCGCTAATTTTGTATTGTTCACGATTACAAATTAAAAATCTATACTAATATTATAAAGAGGAAAGATTTGTATTTTTGGATGTATGTTTGTAATGAATAAACTCAAAAACTACTTTGCCGATTTCAAAAATTATTTTTCTATTGGAAAGAGTGACATAGGCTATATTCTATTTTTAAAAAAATTTGCGATCCTTACTAAAACTCCAATAATGTAACCCAAGGTGTAAAAAAATTACCTAAGAAATTCCTTACATCGCGTGCGCTGCGAAAACTTTACAACAATTTTAATACCTACATAAATACACTTATAGCTACTTATCTATCAGAGATAGATATATACTACCGCGGACGTTCTTGTAGACTATTTTATTCTGCACAATTGTTTCCTACATTATTTTTTAGTATCTCTGACGGATTAGACGATATACGCCATGAAAACTCGCTGTGGCTAACTTTTTCTCCGACTTGATTCATTAATACTGTAAATGCTCAGCTCCTAAACATGATAGGTCCATGTTTAATACTTGTAAACCTTTCCAGTGAATCACTCTATTCAATAGTGATAACGCAACAAAATACGTTCAGTAGTTTTTGCGTGAGAAGGTCAAAGATAGCCGCTGCGAAGGACTTTGTTTTATGATATGATGTGATAATAGATTCACAAACAAAATTCAATAGAGCGTAAACTTGTAATTTTAATATATGTACCTAAATACTTGCTAAGGTACAGTGCTTGAGGGAGGTCTACAGGGCATCCAAGTTAATCTCACGTTATCGTAGTTAATCTCTATATATTATTTCTCAAAGGTGTTTTTGTCGGTACGCCATATCTCCCTTAATACTGTATCAAAATTTGATACGCCATTTTAAAGATTATTTTTCCCTCTAATGACGAGAAAAAAAAATCATGAGTTGCCTTACAGCTCCCGGGAACCATTGCCGGCCCCAGAGTATCCAGCGGAAGACAAAGTCTTCCTCACTTAGCCAATGTTTTTTTTAGACTATTTAGGTTTTCAGGCTCGTTGTAGCCTCTTCCGCCATTGCTCGGTCGCCAGAGCCTCCTTTGTTGTCTAGCAGAGGGTACCAAGACTACATAGATTGATTAAGGGGAGGTCCCAAATTAAATATGGGATCCCATAATTATGAATGTATGTATTGAAATTTCTAGTGGAAGTCGATTAAGGTAGTTATGATTTTATAATAGTTTTTTTTTATTTATCAAATAAACAATAAAAAAACCTTAAAACTAAACATTAAAAATAACTAAATAAACCAGGTCCGCGTGGAATAATAGCAAGAATACTGGCTGCATTTCCCCGCTGAATGGCGATGCTGATTCGTTGAGCGAGGAAGGAGCCAGCCCTCTTGTCACCAGAAGAGATGATCAGTCGAGGGGACATATCTATAATAAACTTTTTGGCATTTGAACCCCATGGACCTAGAGTTTCTACCCCAAACGGCACAACTAGATTATAATATTATATAGATAGACAAAATAGAATTAGGAATCAAACTTTAGACCATTTCTTGTCCACTAGGCATAAGAGTCCAGTTTGTAATGGAATCCACTTGTTGCAGTGCCGACAAATCATACTGTATATAACCGTTATAAATTTAATAGCCGTAAAATGCACCTTGTCAATGTAAACGCGCTTAAAACAGTCCTCTGGCTTAGAGGAGCCATTCACTAACTTTGTGTTTAGTTTACGTTACTTAGTTATTTTATAAGCTAGGAGTCAGGAGAATAATGAAATTTTGGTGTTTCACGATTTTGAGGTGGTTGCAATATTTTTCAGGGAGTTTTTTAATATTTTTTTTAATGTGGAATGTCATATAGAAATTAAAATCTTCTGTGATCGTTACAATATATTTCTTCCGGTCCCAAGGTAACCAGCGGAAGACAAAAGTCTCCCTCTATTAGCCGATGGTATTTGTGAGGCTATACCTAACGAGTGGCCAGTTCTGTTGAGGTATATTTAGATGGAAAAGCCTCTAAGTGTGGTTTGTCGGATTATGTACATAAGTTTTTTAATTATTAAAAATCCGATATCGAAAAAGAAAAAAATATTTGGCTGATCCAGTGACAAGAGCAGACTAAGGAAATATAGCCTGGCTGTAGACATTTCTTGCTAAAATTCCACGCGGACCTCGACTACTTGCTCCGTTACACACACTTAAAAATCGACTAATTTTTTTTTTTTGTAAAAACAATGAATAGGCCCTTCTCCACATCTGTCTGTCAAATATTCATTGATATTGAATTGTTGTCTTGATTTATACCCAGACATTCCTAACGACCAAATAGACTAACCGCCACTTCGTGCGTATGCGCGCAAGTAGGCCTACAATGAGGACGAAATCAAATCAAATACGTCCTTGAAAAGAATGACAGTTCTCGTGCTTCGAAAGTAAGTAAAGTCTGGGATTCCACATCCGGTCATGGCGCCGACCGGACGCGTTTTCGTCCCGGCCGCGCTGTGATGGTTGTGATTAGTCAGTGATTAATAAGACATATCACAGTCGGCGGGATAATCTTATATAGCTACAGATTTATCGGCTTACTATTGCACAAGATTAAACACTGGAGACTGGCAGAAATTGCGACGAAGGTCAGCACTGTTGCCATATATCAAAAGAAGAAGAAGAAGTAAAGTCTGGATTCCACGTCATGTCATGGCGACCAACGCACGCTTCCCGCCGTGACGTGATGGGGAATCCAGTTTATTCCCGTCCGCGCTGTGATAGTTGTGATTAGTCAGTGATTATTCACTATAAATATAATACTTGACATTGATGGAGCCTTAATAAAATAAGAACAAGAACGTAATGTCGCCGTTGGCACTTCTTCTGATAATAATAAACTAAGAACTAGACACTGTCCATTATTATTTTAATATCACAGCTCACAGCCAAGGAATGTCTGCCCCGATGTTCGAGCAAATAGCTGGATCGGGCAAAGACAGTACACGGATTTGCTCTATTAACACAGTAATATATGAGCATTTTTTTTATTTCTATTATATTCTATTCTATTTTTTTGTGTTATGGCTCCGTCAGGGTTTTGATGATTCCGCCAATGTCAAGTATTATAGACGATAGTAACAATATGCCAATTAATCGGTAGCTAAGATTATCCCACTGACTGTGATATGTTCTTATTAATCACAGATTACAAAAAGGTTTTTCCATCTACATACCTCAATCGTTAGGAATAGCCTCAAAAAATCTTTGAGGAAGACTAAAGTTGGCCACACATTGGTCCGGCATCGCATCGAAAATTTTCCATTCCGGCCGCCGGATGATCTAGCTAAGTTACAAGAATTGGACGAGTCTGTAGTCGATTTCGGTGGACCATCGACGCGCCGGGGATTGGACGAATGTGTGGCCACCTTTAGTCTTCCGCTGGGTACCCTGGGGCCGGCAACGGATTCCGGGAGCTGTAAGGCAACCCATGTTTTTTTTTTGTTTTTTTTTAGGACAAGCAAACACACTTGCATATTTTATATATTCACCGTCCATTATTTTCTCACACCAAAAAAGATTTTCAATGCCAAATCTAAATTGCTTTATAGGATTGATAGATTTAGCACGAACTGTTGTATGTCATACTTGGAAGAAAGATCAATTAAATGATTTTTTAAATGGCGATTTGAATTTATATTATGATTGATTATGCAGAAACCTTCGCTTAACACTTGGACTGGACTAGAAACGATTTTTATACAATTATCTATTACTCACGGGTACCTTACGGCTCCCGGTACCGTGTCGTCAGTCCCAGGGTACCCAGCGGAAGACGAAACTTCCTCTTTTAACCGGTGGTATTTGTGAAACCTTACTAGTGGCTAGTTCTGTCATATGTAATAACTTTTTATTTAAAAAATCTATACTAATATATATATCTAAATCCCACTAATATTATAAACGCGAAAGTTTGTATGGATGTATGTGTGGATGATTGTTACTCAATCACGCCAGAACGGCTGAACGGATCTGGATGAAATTTGGCACAGAGATAGATATAGACTAGTCTGGAATAGCATATGTTTTTCATGGGATCGACATGATTTTTTGCATAGTGGTAGTTTAGGCTATTTTTTATACTGCGAAAGCGGGCGGGAGAGGGGATTTCAGCCACGGGATTATTTCTTTTTGGATCTATTTCCACGCGGGTGAAATCGCGGTTAGAAGCTTGTAATATCTGCCGTGCCGGTGACTGACTGACAATCAACGCACAGCCATCAAAGATACAAATATGAAAATTGTAAGGTACATTATTTAGAAATTCGTATTACCTGCTTCCCCTAAAACGCGTACGAAGTTGCGGGCACTTGCTATAGTCTACGATTAGTTATAGATAATGTTAGAGATATCAAATAGGTATGTGTGTAAATTATTGTTTTGCATCTATCACTCATCTTTCATACAGATTCAAATATTCACATGGGGATTCCACGACACGCCTTGGTTGGACGTGTTGGGGAATCCAGTTTAATCCCGTCCGTGCTGTGATGGTTGTGATTAGTCAGTGATTAATAGGACATATCACGGTCGGCGGGATTATCTTAAATACCGATTTATCGGCTATAAACACTATAAAGGCTATAATACTTGACATTGGCAAATCACCGATGAACATTGGTGGAGCCATAATAAAAAAGAAGAAGAAGAAATATTCACATGAATCGATCTACTTTTCCTAGTTTCCTAGATTGTAAATTGGTCTATTTTTTTGTATTCTACATTAAAAAGTGTTATTTCTTTTTAACCGACTTCCAAAAACAGAAGGAGAAGACAGTTGGTGCCATATTAAAAACAACTTAGTTCCCAAATTCACTAATCTAGACAATTCATTAGGAACCTACAATCATCAGTACCTACATATATAATACTGAACAGATCTTTATCTTCTTAGATGTTTACTTAATTTTGTATCCTCATTCAAATTCTACGACGAAATATTAATTATTTCTTATTTTTCAGTGCACAATGTTTAAAGTCGGTAAGCACACTTTTTTGAAAGTTTTTTTTTTCTTTCTTTACTAGTTGCCTTGCAGCTCCTGAAACCGTGTTACGATTCCAGGGTACCCATGAAGACCAAGTCTTCCTCGTTTATCCGATGGTATTTGTGAGGCTATACCTAACGAGTGGCTACTTCTGTTGAGGTATATTTAGATGGTGGTTTGTCGGATTATGTACATAAGTTTTTAATTAAAAACCCAGACCCAAAACCAGACGTCTTAACCACTCGGCCACCGACGCACCCATAAAAGGTTTATTTGAAATGTATTTCAATTTATTACAACTCAAATCATACCCAAAAGTCCAAATACCAGATATTAAACCTAAGATCATATCATAAATGAACCATTAGGCAATAGGTCTAATATATTTTATAACTTATTAACAATCTTGTTTTATAGATATCAAGTCTATTGCAAGTCCAAATACCTACTATACCAAAATCGTGTTTCGTCGATTACTGGGGACTAATTAATTGTTTATACCAATGACTTCGTATGTATTTTAATAGACCTCTTAATAAATAAAGTGGTTAAGACGTCTGGTAATTACTAGGCAAACCTCGGATTCGATTCCGGGTCCAGGCCATGTAACAATGGGTTTTATAATTAAAAACTTATGTACATAATTTGACAAACCACACTTAGAGGCTTTTCAATCTAAATATATACCTCAACAGAACTAGCCACTCGTTAGGTATAGCCTCACAAATATCATCGGCTAAACGAGGGAGACTTGGTCTTTCGCTGGGTACCCTGGAACTGTAACACGGTATCGGGAGCTGTAAGGCAATCCGAAGTAAGAAATAGAATTTGAAGACGGTTGGTGCCAATTTAAAAATTACTTGGCTCCCAATTTCACTAATCTTGAAAATTACTTAGGTATGTAAAGTAGGTTTCACTATTTGACATATATATCAATACTGATCCTAAAATTCCGAGTTTGATTTCGTTGCAATGGCGACAGTAGCGACAATAGCGTACATAAGTTTTTAATTAAAAAAACCCATTGGTACATGGCCGGGATCTGGGATCGAACCCGGGGTCTGTCTAGATAACACCAGACGTCTTATCCACAATTTTATTGAAATTTATCTATCTTTCTATCTATCATCACGTCTTTTATTCTAAGAGAGGTAGGCAGAGACAATCGAATGTCATTTGTTACGATCCTGACATACCTCTTTCGCTTCTTTTTTATTTATATATGATCGGCGATTGTGTGTACTTTTAATATTTCCATCGATCAATACATTTTTTATAGCATGTTCAATAAAAGTACACATAAGTCGTCCTCTGCCAGCATTTCCTCTCACTTCAGTCATATAAACTAGTAAATTTAAATTTAGTTAATTTTTCATCCTTCATTCTTTCAACGTGTCCAAACCAGCGTAAACTACTTCTCTTCATTTTAGTCATAACATCATCTTTCACTCCCCATTCTTCTTTAATGACATCGTTCCAAATTTTAAATACTGAAATTGAATTGTGTTTAAATAAGTTGTCTCATATGCTACTCGATTAATAAAATTGTCACGGCTGTAGTCGATGCGACGAAATTAAATTTAGTATTTCAGGATTTAAATTTGAAATCTAACAGTCTACAGTAATATTGTATCTTCTTAGATGTTTTTTTTTATAATAGTGAAGCATACTAATATATTCTTAATACACAATAAATTAAAACAATAATAATATAACTTAATAATTAAAAAAATCTCAAAACTACAAATTAAAAATTTCTTCCAGAGAGTCCGAATCCGCTGCCATAGTGCCTAGAACACATAGCGCGTTACCCTTTTGAATTTCTAGCGCTATGCGTTGTATGAAAAAGGCTTTGGAGCGTGGATCGCCGGTCTCCGTTAGAAGTATTTTCCCCATTTTATTTGCAAAAACTATAGCGTCCGGTGACCACGCGTGAGGCATGAGTATTTGCTCTTTTTTGTGTTCTCGGCATGTAGGGCTGCGGCCCTTTGGAAGTTGCGGATATGTGGCAGGCGGCGAAGGTGTCAGCGCATGTTGCATCCCAAACCAACGGTCGACCCCGCTCCCACGGCACCAAACTCATACCGTCGGGTCTTTTCCCGTCGTCGCGGCTCAGTCCGAGAGGTTCCAATATACTGGGAATATTTGCTGAACTCAGAGTTTTCCTTATGATGGTGTTTATGTTTCTGTGCCGCGATTGACGGCCTGCACTACGACGGCATGAAAGGTATGTTGACATACCTTCGCGCCTATGCGGAGTGACACAGCAATCCTTATTGAATTAGCATCTAAGAGTGTGCCGAGGTGAGAAGAAGGATAAACTTGCAGCCAAGCACCGGATTCTGCTTCTGAAGATGCATTGATACGCGCTAATTCTATTTTTGATGCTGTTACTTTGAACTTATCGATCGATGTTTTTATTATTGGTAGGTATGTCCAATCTTTTTGAAAAATTGAGTCTGGGGTATATAGCCTCTATAGCCTATAATAGCCTCTTGAAAATAGCCGACCTCGAAATCACGTGGTGATGGAGAGAGTATTCTACCCACGAGGTCTTGGCTAGTGAGAATGGAGGATATGTACGCTGGTAAGCATATGTCAGAAACACGTCGGATTCCAGTTCCTCCGTATGAAATTGGAAGTGTGGTCTGAAACCAAGAATTTTCAGATAGAGTGACGTTGAGTATGGACTTAATGCTGGATTTAATGGTAATATCCATTGTGGTTATTAATTCTTCATTGAACCATATAGGGCAGCATCGGAAAAAGTACAAAAGCCTAGGGACGCAGAAACAATTTCGTAAAAGAAAAAATGCTACATGAGGCGTGAGGTCCATTAAACGATTAGATGTTTATAATTTGGCACCAACCATCTTCAAATTCTACGATGAAATTCTATTTGTTACTTTTTAGTGCTTTTGGTATATACTTTTTTAAAAGTTTTATAATATTTTGGCCCAATTAAAGATAGAATCCGGGTCTACCGCTTTCAAATGCTACTTGCGCAAACCTTTTATGATATATTTTTTTTTAGTTAAAGGTCAAATTATAAAAATAAATCAATTAGTGACATTATAATATTAAAATCTTGATTACATTTTTAAATGACGTATCATTACTAAGTGCAACTTAGAAACGGCCCGCGGCTTCATCCGTATTTTTTTTAATTTATTAATAGCTTTTTGCCCGTGGAATCCATTACCTTTCATCCTCTTTTATGTATGGTCTTGAATTCATACATAAATCTCAATTACAAATACAAAATAAATACAAATTTCAGTTTTTCCAGAATTTTCCAAATTTCCGGGATATATTTCCAGACTATTACGAACATTTAAAAAGAAAAATTAACCAAATCCTCAAGTGTTTTTTTAAAAATATTTTTATACCAACGAACCAGCATTCAGCATCAGTATTTCCCAAACTAATGAACCGATTCTAAAAAATATTTCTCGAATAGAAAGCTACGATATCTTATTTTGTTGGCGATAGAATAAATAAAAAATCATTATAAATTCACTAGCACCGCTCCCGGCTTCGCCCGGGTACAATATGGGTGTACAACAATTTGAATACCTACATAAATACGTATATAACTACTTATCTATTAGATATAGATATATGCCACCGTGGACTTTTTTGTAGATATTTTTATTCTACACAATTCTTTACTACATGTTTTTGTTATATCTCTGACGGATTAGACAGCATACGCCATGAAAACTCGCTGGAGCCAAGTTTTTCTCAGACTTGATTCACGAATATTGTTAATGGTCAGCTCCTAAATATGATAGGTCCATGTTTAAACTCTTACGAGTTTTCTCTTACCTTTCTGATGAATTAACCTATCTAATTCTGAAAACCGCCTGAAAAGGTCACAGACAGACAGACATATTAATTAAAAAAATACACAGCAAAAATAATAATTACAAAATGCACGGTTGTAGTTTTACTAAAAGTCTTTGTTTAATAATATCAGATCTCACCTCGAGATGGTATATCTGATAAAAGACTAAAACAAGTGTTTCGTATACCCTACTTTGTAACTTAGGATGGGAATACACTGTGTCATTAGTTCGCCACGTTATTGTGTTTATTTTAGAAATAGGTAGGTAATACAGAACTAACTATTCTTTTATCTTTCTTTATCGATCCCAGGGTACCCAGCGGAAGACTAAGTAAGACTTTTAGCCGATGGTATTTGTGAGTGGTAAATACCTAACGAGTGGCAGTTGGCAGTCGGCCATCTTGACTTCTGTCAAAAATACTTAATAAACTCTTAATTATGAAAATACGGCTTAATCCAATAAAAAATGTCATGGCCATTTTTAACCGAAGTTCACCGAAGCTGGTTTTTTCTTCATCAGAAGTGGTTATTCCAACAACTATAATTCGCGAAAATATCTAACAAGGTTTAAAATAATTTCATTTTTTGGACGGAATCCTCAGTGCGCAAGTTTGTCTCGCACTTGACCGGTAATTTTAAGTATCCTTAAGGATTTTAAGCCCTCTATTCACAAGACAGTTCCGTTTAGAGATTCAACATAGTTAACTAATTACTATACAATAGCAACAGATAAAATCGTATTAGTTTTGTTCTGAATGTTCTGTGCTCTACAACAAGTAGCAGAAAACTATGCGGAAGTGTTTATAGTGATCGATATTTGATTTGGTAGGGTAAACGTTACAGTTATAGACGCGTAATAGTTATTTTATGTTTTTTTTAATAATTAAAAATTTCAATAAGCTACAAAAAACCGCGATGTAAATATTGATGGGTAATGGTATAATAGCGCTTTAAAAAAATTAAGAGCTTTGTTACAGATTATTAAAAGGAAAACAGGATCAAAATAATGATTTCTATTACCACCCATATTTCCTATTCAATAAAACCAATTGAAAAAATAACGACTATTTCACTTGAATAAGTGACTATATGCTAAATTACAGTGACACAGGCGGATTATTTACAGAGAAATTGGAAATATTTTATCCCCATACAAATTAATCCATTATCTCCATATATAATCAATCCATGCATAATCCATAGGACTCTTAAATTCGTCTATAAAATTAATCATATTAAAAATTTAAATCATACCTAGTAAATTTTTTTTCATTCAAAATATTACTTGCTAGGGTCAAAAATGTACTAATGGGTTTTATAATAAAAAAATCTATGTACATTATCCGACAAACCATACAAAGGGGCTTTTCCATCTACATACCTCAACAGAGCTGGCCACTCGTTAGGTATAGCCTCAAAATAATAATTGGCTAAATAAGGAAGAGTTTGTCTTCCACTGGGTACCCTGGGGCCGGCAATGGTTCCCGGGAGCTGTAAGGCAACCCGTGAAAAATAAAAAAACTTATTTTATTGTTATCAATCGAACGTGTGACTTTTTATCTAACAACCTATATCGGCGCAGTTACCCTATAAAATAAGTAGTAATGTATTGCTAACACTTATTATGCAGTTCATCATTATATTCACTTAAAATGGTGTCCGACCTTGCTACTACTTTGTTACATTTTTTTGGGTTGTGCTCTTAATATCTACATTATTTTGTTTGCGTTAGGTGAGGCGCACACTGGAAGCACAAAATATGGTCAAATCGGAATCGAACTTAGGGACTGACTAGCTTTCCGTCCCAGTATCGCTTGTGGTCTTTTTGAAACATGACAAACGAGACAAAAAGTAGTTAATTCTGCGGCCCATCAACTGAACGTCGACAAAGTTTCGCATTATGTATTCAAAATAAGAACTCTTCACACTAACTAGATCGAAATTGAAAGCGGGACTCAGGATACGCAACCAGTACAATGAAAGTCTGGTCTTGGTTGACATATTTAATCTCAATTTGTATACATTTAAGAAGTGCGTTTGTGAGGTATTGGCATCGGTATTTGAGGGGTAGGTGAAAGTAATTTGTGCTACTTGATGAGCCTATTCCTTTTTAAATGTGTTTAGTTACTGGCTTAGTTATGATTTAGATGATACATTATTGTTACTCTTTCTTCGTAAATTTTTGCAAAAACTATTGGTGAGAATAATTTAAAGGGTAGGTATATATACATAGGGCAGGTATATGCTTATTTTGGGTATGTCTTGTTTTACCTACACCTTTTGTAAATTTTCCTTAATAAATAAATACCTAGTAGATTTGTTTTAGGTATACTTATTTTAATTTAGATTTTAGTTTTAATAATCCATTTTTCATTTTAAAATTATGTACTTACTTTTTTTTCATGTAAATTAACTTGTTGTCAGTAAATAACGTGTAAACGTATAGCCAATTGGAATATCTGTATATCAAGTAATAGCGTATTAAGTTATATTGTGATATACTTATTTCTATATAATATATAAATAAATATTTTAGGGTTATATTGCATACAAAATTCATCTAATTGAGTTCAATCAACCCGTGTGCAGTTCACACATATTTGCACTTATTTGTATTCCGTTTTACATATATAATAAACTTTAAAAAAGAAAATCGACTTCCAACTTACCTAATACTTCTCAAATTTATTTCAAAAACAACATGAGTGAAAAAATAAATAAAAAACCCTCTCAAAATCGCTGTCCTGCGGCAGGGTCCCCAAAACACTAGCTGCATTCCTTCTTTGTATCGCCAAGCTAGATTTGACCTAGATTCGTACCAGCCCTTCTAGATACTTTAATTAGATCAGAGGCAAGATGTTTAAAGAGCGTATGTGCTTCGAGACCCCATGGGCCCATTGTCTCAACTACACACAGCATAAATGTCTATCCTAGTCCTAAGGAACCATACTTACGCCGTCTGAAGTTTTCAGAGGATGTCGCTAATAGTTTGTTGTCCATAATAAAATAAAATAAAATATAATAAATTTTCTATAGACGATTTTACAGCTTTTTTTTCTAGAATCGCTTACAATGTACGCCACATTTTACATCAAACATAAGTTGATGAATTAATTAGCGTTTTAGATTAGACAAGTAAATTAAAGTAGAAATGAAAAATTAGACCTTACAAGCTTGGTCGGACACATAAAAATAATTGTAACTTGTATTTTATTTTGATTCGTTAATTAATCCACCTACATTAAAGAATATATTTCAATTTATGTCGGTTCCGTGTTTACTACGAGCTATCACAGTCGTTGTCATTGTCCATATTTAGTCACTCTTTTTAAATAAAACAGGTGGCCTGTATTATTTTCAGAAGACTAGTTTTTATCCGCCCTCAGAAGCACAAAAATATTTGTAGTCGAGCAATTTTTCATTATCTTATTTTTCCCATATAAATCTTTTTCGGAGTCTAGAAAATTCTGAAATATATGTTTCATAATTTATACAATAAAACAAAAAACGACACACACACCTTGTCTTATACTGATCAGAACAGGTGGCAAGACTGCTGCTAGGACCTAGATGTGTCACTTTTTTAACAGACGTAAGTATCTGTTATTTTTAGAAGAAGTGCACCAATGGCCAAGGAATGCACGGCCCGTCCGAGAATGTCCGAGAAAATTGCTGGGTCGGGCTTCCCTGTTCAAAGGGTTCAGGGACACACAGGCATTTCTTCTATCACCTATGTCATACCTCGAACGTAAAAGCAATTTGTTATATCTAGTAGTTTTAATTAAAACAATTAATAACTTCCTTTAAATAGACTAAACCAAAAACTATTGTACTCAATTAATATTATGTGAATAGAGAAGTGTTAAACCGTTGTTGCGTGTGGGCACGCGAACTTGGAATGCATCTAATTAACTATTTTAATTAACGAATATTCGGTTTAATTAACATTTGTAACGAAATCTACTTTGTAGCTGAGCCGTACTCCTCTATGAAGTTTTTTCAAAATATCTCTAAAACTACAAATTAAAAAAAAATTGTGTATCGTGTTAAGCATCTCCAAACCGGATTTTTATTATGAAAAGTTGTGAACTGTATCTGTCTATTCGTATTGGGATTAAAGGCGTGATGATAAACGAAAAGAAATTTCCAATTATATGAAATTCGTGATGTAGACGTTACGCCCCAATAACGATAGTGGTCTAGCAATATACGATTTTACTATAATTGAGTTATAAAGTGCGCATGCGTTCTTGACATAGTCGTTTCATAAAAACTATACTAAACGAAAGTTTGATCCAAGGGCGGCTGGTTTTGTGGCTTTATTTTTTTCTCAATTGTATTTTTTTTATTTCTCAAAGGTCACATGTCGTCTTCTCTATAAAAAAAAATAACAAGAAGACTTGGCTGTATGGGTAAACCCCTTTGCCTTCCATGAAAATGGAGAATGAGAAACAAAAAAAAAATTAAAAAAAAACATGAAATGAAAACAAACAAAACAAATATTCACGAGGATTCCACGTGACGCCTTTGTGATATACGCACGCGTCCACCAGGACGTCATGGGGAATCCAGTTTAATTCCGCCCGCGCTGTAATAGTTGTGATTAGTCATTACGGCCGGCGGGAGCATTCTACCTACCGATCAATCGGCTTATTGTTACTGTGACGTATATATTACTTGACATTGGCGGAATCATCAAAACCCTGATGGAGCCATTTAAAAAAAATATAGAATAGAATAAAAATATTCCCGAGTTGACTTACAGCTTCCGGGAACCGTTTCCGGCCCCAAGGTACCCCAGCGGAAGACTATTTTTTTTTTGAGAGTATACCCATAGAGTAAGTAGCAATCACTATGTTATTTAATAAGAGTCGGGACTGCCATACATTAAAATGAAACAAACTAAGGGCTGAAAGGTACTGCCAACCTAACAACAACGTACTGTGGATTGGTATAAAAATATTTGCTATCTCTGTCATCTGTATATGGCGTGAAAGAGATGGCGATACGACGCCATTAGTATTGGCTCATTTTTCCTAGCCCAAATTTTTTGTTCTAAGTTGCGCAAGCCTGGGTAGGTATAACGAGTGGCCTTTGTACGATTTGTCGGATAAGGTACATAGATTTGGGGATCGAATCTGCGACTTCTCAGTTGTGAGCCGACGTTTTACCCACTCGACCACCGCCGCCACAAACTCCTCCATCGCGTCTGTCTGTCTGCCCTTTTCACGCAAATACTACTGAACAGATATCGTTTTGGCTTTCACCATTACATAGATTGATTGATTCCACGTCATGTCATGGCGACCAACGCACGCGTGACATGATGGGGAATCCGGTTTGATCCCGTCTGCGCTGTGATAGTTGTGATTAGTCTGTGTTTAATAAGACATATCACAAGACATCTTAGCTACCGATTAATCGTCATATGTTAATATACTATAAGGTCTATAATACTTGATATTGGTGGAATCATCAAAACCCTGATGGAGCCATAATACAAAAAATAGAATAGAATAGATAGGTTAATTCACGAGTATTAAACATGGACTTATCATATTTAGGAGCCGAGTCGGGGATCAAGTTAGCTCTAGCGCTCTTTCGTGGCGTATGCTGGCTAATCCGTCGGAGCTATAACAAAATGATATATGTAAGAAATATGTAGAATAAAATTATCTGCAAAAAAGTCCGCGGTAGCATATATTTATCTGTAATAGATAAGTAGTTATAAGCGTATTTGTGTAGGTATTCAAATTGTTGCAAATCGCTAGCTAATAAAAGAATTGAAGTATTTTTCGAAATCTAATATAACTTTTCTCTTTTAGATTATGTACCTACTTTCGAAATAGATATTTTAGCACTTAGGTCCACTTTGTTGTTATTATTTTTCTAAAATTTCAATTTCAACTAATCAAACAATCTAGGTATACTTATATTAAATAAAAATGAAATCCTGTTCGTTGCTAAGTGCATCACTTGAGAACGGAAGTTTCCCGTAAAATTGGAAAATTCGGGAAAAACTGAAAGTGCTTTTTTCTATACAATTTTTGTATGAACTCAAGATCATAATAGGGGATGAAAATAATATGGACTCCACGGGCGAAGCCGGGGCTAAAGGCTAGTTAAATTAAAATCAGTTTTTATCCTACTTTGTTTGTTTGTCCCGTATACACTCAAAAACTACTGGACCAATTTTGTTACTGTTTGCGCGATCAGATAGATTAATTCACGAGAAAGATTTAGGTGTATAAAACATCACGCCATGTGTATTGGGAGCAGAGCAGTAACCAATAATGTTAAGGGAGCAGTAGCAATAGAATAATTTTGAAATCGATTCCAATTTATTTATTTGTAAGTTAGCTTGAGGCAAAACACATTAGTACAACAATTTACAAAACTATGTTAACAATAGGAGCAATTGAACTAATTGATCTATATCTTATAATTAAAAATATGTTGCAATAATTCAATTAAAATAAGGGCAATGATAAGTATAGCCTAGTGGTACGTAAGAAGTCGTTTTGGGTTTGAACCATATTATAAAGAATATAGAAATATCAAGTAGATGCTCACATTATATGCCCTTTTTTGTATAGCTTATGTGCTATTCTGATGTATAAGCTATAACATTGTAAAGTTTCATCAAAATCCGTCCAGTAGTTTTTGCGTGATTGAGGTTATTAAATCGTTTCATCCTCACAAACTTTCGCGTTTATAATATTAGTAGGATAGGATAGGATTTCGGTATATCTTCAGTTTTTTTTCTTTCTTACGGTCCCAGTTTAGCCGATGGTATTTGTGAGGCTATACCTAACGAGTGGCCAGTTCTGTTGAGGTATATTTAGATAGAAAAGCCTCTAAGTGTGGTTTGTCGGATTATGTACATAAGTTTTTATTTAAAAAAAACCATTGTAACCCGTGGTACTATGTCTAGTTAATACCAGACGTCTTAACCTTTCAGAATTTCCCCTAAAATATAGCCCAAACAATAGAAAATATATATTTTGTGCAGAATTTATACTAAATATAGCATAGTATACCATATTTAATTACACTATAGTTTATGTCAATATGGTAATTCCAGCACATAAATTTGGTCGCACTCGCACTGATTTTCATACAAATCTATGCTACTTCTACTTTCTTTATAATTGCTTTCTAGCCCCGGCTTGGATATTTTCGGACAAAATAACATATAGCCTATAGTACTCAGGAATAATGTAGGATTTTCAGAATAGGATCAGGGGGGTGAGCATAAATTTGACGTGACATCTTTCGTTTTGGCCGAAAGGCCTTGAAAAGGCCAAAACGTTTATGTCCATACAAGGACCGGCACGGAATGCCCGGACGTCGGACCGGGCATGACCTGCACAATAATGCCGAGCAATTTGCTTGGCCGGACAAAGACAAGTACACAGAATTTGCCCGCACATTGTTGGTCCTGTAGCGACATAAACGTTTTTGGCTTTTCGGTCGACACGAAAGATGTCACGTCAAATATATGCTCACCCCCCTGTAGTTGGAGAGATTACATCCAAAATTTCATACTTATAGAATACTAGCGGACCCGGCAGACGTTGTCCTGCCCAAACGTTGGCTTGCCTGCACTACTCCTACCCCTACCCCTAGCGGACCCGGCAGGCGTTGTCCTTCCCAAACGTTGGCTTGCCTGCACTACTCCTACCCCTACCCCTAGCGGACCCGGCAGGCGTTGTCCTGCCCAAACGTTGGCTTGCCTGCACTACTCCTACCCCTATCCTACCCTACCCCTACTCCTACCCCTACACCTACACCTACCCCTACCCCTACCCCTACACATACCCCTACACCTACCCCTATCTCTACTCCTACCCCTACCACTACTCCTACCACTACCCCTACCCCTACCACTACTCCTACCACTACCCCTACCACTACTCCTACCCTACTCCAACTTCTACTCCTACCCCTACCACTACCACTAACATTTTCCAAGTTTTTTTTCTACTAAACCACCCCTGTGTTGTAACGAACAAAACAAAAAAAGAATTAGCCAAATCGGATCAGCCGTTTACAACGAAAAGTGGCATTGATTTTTATATATCTAGATTAGTATAGATTTATCAAACCGTAAAAGATTTCAGGTTTGGGCTGACTCGACCCCAACAGCAGCAGGTGAAAGTTCGTTGACGTATTCTAATTTTTTTTATATTGCCTTCTCAGAATACAGACTAAACCCGAATCCTCATAAGTTTAAACTGAGGTTAAAAATAGTACTCTAAAATAGAGTACCCGATTGTTGTATTTCTTGAATAATAAGAACACTTGAATGAAGAAGAAGAAAGACAAACCAAGAGGTTTTTCCATATAAATATACCTCAACAGAACTGCAGGCCACTCGTATTAGGTATAGCCTCACAAATACCATCGGCTAAACGAGGGAGACTTGGTCTTCCGCTGGGTACCCTGAAACTGTAACACGGTTTCGGGAGCTGTAAGGCAACCCGTAAAGGATTAAAAAAGATCCTGACATACTTCTTTCGCTTCTTTTATATTCATCATACCTTTCATACATGCTCGGCGATTGTGTGTACTTTTAATATAGCCTTCGATCAATTTTTTTTATATGTTCAATAAAAGTACACCTAGGTCGTCCTCTGCCAGCATTTCCTTTCACTTTAGCCATATAAACCTTTTTAGTCAACCTTTCATTCCTCATTCTTTCAACGTGTCCAAACCAGCGTTCCTGATAATAAGAAATTATTTCAAAATGTCGCGTATTTTTTTACACATTACGCTTTTATACTACTTAGCATGCGTATTATGGTTTGTTCTGGTATTCTGAAGTTGAGTTAAAATATAATCTCGAAGCTAACACCCAACAGATATCAAGTATTTTCTAAACCACTTCTAATAGTCGTTACATAATTGAACTTATCTAAACGGTCCAATAACACAATCTGAAATAGCCTCAACTTGATACTGTGGTACAGTCGACGAAATTATTAATTAGTTAGACGTTTGTATGATTGTATGTATTGCCTTTATTAAGATATATAGCAAAAATTCTTGTATGATGACCCCCTTTAATTTTAACATTAATTTATTCCTGTGACGTACTGCTAAAAAGTGGAACGGACATCCGGCGTCAGTCTTATCTCCTATCTACAACCTGGGGTCCTTCAAGCGAAGCGTGAAAAAGCATCTCTACGGGGCGCGACTGGCTGACTGTATTATGATCTGCCAGTCGCATTCATGGACCAGCCACCTATGCTTAATAATCAGGCGGTGGAAATGTCACATGTCGGCTTCTCTATAAAAAAAGTATTTAGCAGACAAATAATGGGAAAAATAAAATCTGAATTCAATTAAATATAGGTACTAAATAATGAAGAGAATAGGCTTGCATCGTGCGCGCGCATCATTTTGACTCTCAGCAACTTCATCCTGTCCATTTTTTTTGTCGTAAAATTTCTCTCTAATCAATTTTTCATATATTTTTTCATAAGGCGCCTAAAGAAGTATAACTTCAAAAAACCACGGGTGATGCTGAGGCTGAAACTTATATTTAATATTACAATGATATTTATGTTCATGAGTGTACAATTAAAAAGTAGGCGCGGTTGGTCCGCATAGCCCTTACATCAATTTGTTTTACAATATACGCGCTATTGTCTTTCTTGTATTTCCAATTAAATTATGCTTTTTCGAAATAATTATTTTGTTTCGGAAGAGAAATAGAACTTGAAAACATTTTTTTTAAAGGCCTAAATCATTAAAAGATACAAGTTTTATTCAAAAATTCAAAACGATTTAAGTATTATTGTTTACAGGTAGTTTTTTTTACAAACTTGTATTAGAACACCTGCATAACACCTAATCATTTACAATAAGCAAGTAAACAAAATAAATGAAACATCTATCTATTACATATATAAAACATAAAAAATGTCCCAAACCGGCACATCGGTTAAAAAATAGAAAACTAAAACTAAAAAAACCCATACAAAAATTTTCATCAAAGAGTGGCGTTATTCGCAAATAAATTAAAAACATTAGTGTGAAGCCGCTAGTACCTACATAATATAGCAGAACTAAACACACTAAGATAACAGAATACATAAATAAATACTAGTAAATATATAATAAATGTTATATATTTTGATAATTACTTACATAAAAAAAGAATATAATATAAAACCTTAAAATAGACTTAATACAATTATAAAATCTAAAACTAAATTTATATATAAAAAATTTGTCCCAGGTCCCCAGACATTGGAAGTGTACCCAGAAGGCTGGCTGCGTTTCCTCGTTGAATTGCAATGCTTATGCGTTGTGCGAAATAAAAAAGCATACATTGCAGATTCATACAAGTTAGGCATATTATTTTAGTTTAACCATATGGGTAATCTCTCAAACTACTAAACCGATTTTGAAAATTCTTTCACTAATAGGCTACACTATCCATGAGTGCTATTATCGTCGTCAAGTCGTCAGTACCTACTTATATAAAAAACTAGCTGTCCGCCCCCGGCTTCGCCCGTTGATATTTTCGAACAAAATAAAATATACCCTAAAGCACTCATAGATAATGGCTTGCCTTCACTACCCCTACCCCTACCCCTTAACCCTAACCCTAACCCTACCCCTACCCCGACCCCTACCCTGTTTCCCACGACTTCGTACGTGTCTATTTCAGAATGTTGGCAAACATACACTTCATACATAGCTTTTGTCATGTTCACCTCTACTCACCCCGTTCCCGTCGTCATGCCGAGATGGTATATAGCCTATGTTACTCAGGGATAATGTAGCATTCTAATGGTGAAAGAATGATCAAAATCCGTCCAGTAGTTTTTGAGTTTATTCGTAACAAACACACAAAAATACAAATCTTAGATAATGTTTGTTTGCTTGTCCTTTATAGACTTAGTAGCTGAGTGGTTAAGACGTCTAATATTAACCAGGCAGACCACGAGTTCTATTCCGGATCCCGGAGCCAATGGGTTATTTAATTAAAAACCATAATCCGACAAACCACACTACTAGGGACTTTTCCGTCTAAACCTCAACAGAACTGGCCACTCGTTAGATACCATCTCATAAATAGATATACCATCGGCTAGGGAGATTTGGTCTTCCCTTTCGGAACAAACCCGTGAAGAAAGAAAAAAAAGACTCAATAATTACTGAACCGATTTCGTTACTGTTTGCGTGATCAGATAGGAAGGTTTTGGTTTATAAAACATCACGCTATGCCTTTTTGGAGCCAATGCAGTAACCACATAATATCAATGTTTCTTATTATTCTTCTTGAATTTTGAAAACACCACAAGAGTTATTATAACTAGGATTTTTAGGCGCACCACAACGCAACAAAAGTCGTTATAGTTTTTGATAAGGTAATCAGTCTGTATGAAATCTAGACATTACCCAACCGCCACCTGTGCGTGTTGCCCCATAATAAATTACTAACTGCTACCTAGTTCGAACGAAATATCGTATCG
The DNA here is from genome assembly GCA_963924495.1 of Nemapogon koenigi. Lineage (NCBI taxonomy): Eukaryota > Metazoa > Arthropoda > Insecta > Lepidoptera > Tineidae > Nemapogon > Nemapogon koenigi. The sequence goes on from OZ004648.1 coordinate 9,683,407, forward strand.
ACAACAACGGACGAAATGTGGGCGTAGACTGCATTGCCAGTCAAACAGTTAATTATTGGAGGAAATTCTTAGTTGTTTTGTTTACATTGATGCTTTTAATCGAGCGATCTCTGATTTGTAGCAAAAAAATCTTTTATCCCAAGAGGGGTAGGCAGAGACAATCGAATGCCATTGGTTACGATACTGACATACCTCTTTCGCTTCTTTTATATTCATCATACCTTCACATGCTCGGCAATTGTGTGTATTTTTAATATTTCCACCGATCAATACATTTTTTATATGTTCAATAAAAGAACACCTTTCTCATTTACATGTTCCTATTAAAGTAAGCATGTATGAAAACAGGTGTAACCAAATATTTGTACTGTGACTTGATGACAATATTGTGATATATGCTATTTATCTTAGATGACTTACATCAGAGGTTCTCAAACTTATTTTGTCGACCGCCCACTTTAAAAATCAATTATTTTTCAGCGCCCCCCAATTTTTTTTACTTTCTTATAAATCACAATGACATTCATTACTTTAATTTAATTATACCTAGTCTGCTATATTAGTTTGGAGTTTAAACTTACATTCTAAACGAGACTTTTTTTACCCTTGAGAGCAATAACGCAACTTTATAATATTAAGAGTATCTTTTATTAAAATTAAAACAAACGTAATCAATTTTAATTTTAAAACTAATCTAATGTGAAGGATGAATCTGATGATTTAAACAATTATTTTTAACAAACCGATAAATAATAGATAAAATTACAAATCAGCCATCGCCCCCCTAAACCACTTTAACACCCCCAATTTTTTTCTGGGCCCCTTACCGCCCCCCTCTAGGCCTACTAACAGTAGGTATTCAAAAAAACGGTCTTGTCTATCTGTCTCGCTTTAACATAGGCGTATATATGCGCTTTCTCTTTTGTATTGCCAATCTAGAAGAGCGCCCGAGCGACTATGGTATGGTATAAAATGTAAATTATGAAGTGTAAATAAGTAGACCGTCAAGTATAATCTCCATTTTTAGATCAATGGTAATCTCAGACATAATAAAATGTATTTACTAAATTTAAAACTTATTTTATACTTATTTTTTATAACGATGTTACTGGCCCCAGGGTACCCAGCGGAAGAAACATTTCTCATCGGATTCTACGTCATGTCATGGCGACCAAAGCATGACTGCCACCGTGACATGATGGGTAATCCAGTTTAATCCTGTCCGCGCTGTGATAGTTGTGATTAGTCCGTGATTAATAGGGCATCGGCAGGACCATCTTAGATACCGATTAATCGGCAAATACGCTATAATACTTGACATTGGCAAATCATCGATTAACATTGGTGGAGCCAGAATAAAAGAAGAAGTAGAACAACTTTAATTTAGTCTGTGGCATTATAAGCTATCGACACACCGTTATTTTCCACCAAGCAATGTAAAGTTACCTAACAATAATCAACTAGATCATATCACTTGACTTTAAAAGATACAATTTTGCCACAATCTATCATTAGTGATGGCCGACCAAATTCTTGCACGAGTTAAACTGCAAGTAATTTAACTAATCTTTTATTGTTATTTCAATTTAATCCACTTTTAGGGTATAGGTTGGACTAGGAGGGCACGTAAAGGGGGCGTCCACACTTCTAAAGATATCATACTAGAAGTGACAACCCAGCCACACTGTAACTGGTGTCCTGTAGCCACACCGCATATACATATAATATAGGTACATCCGATGAAAAGGAATGTGGTGGCGCTAGACCAAATGTAGACATCGGCGACATCAGCTTTGCGAGGCCTCTTTCATGTCCGAGTAAGAACAAAAACGATAAATAGATCTATTTCATTTCTTAAAATAGGCAAAAGTTTGCGAATCGTCCTTTTTTATAGCAGAAAATTCCTTCTTTTCTTCTTATGACTCGCAAGTCAAAATCGTCAAAGACTATTTTATCACTAAGGAGTCTTCTCTTACGGTAAGATTACGTTGTTGTCTGTGAATGAAAGCAGGAGAGTGCGAATTTTGAACAGGCGCGAGGCCGTCGGCGGAAACCGTTGTTGTTGCATTTTATAGCCCAATTCTTGATAAAGGTTATAGGATATATAACATCACGCTACGACCCAAAGGAGCGGAGCGGGAGCAACCGCAAGGCACAGATATTTAGTTCCTATATTATAAAATAGTCCCCCGCCTCGTCTGTCTGTCTGTCAGCGCCCGATTCCCTCCGATACTACTGAACTGATTTTGTTGCGGTTTTCACGATTAGATTAATTCACGAGGAAGGTTTACAAGTATTAAACATGGACCTCTCACATTTAGGAGCTGAGTATGAACGAACAATATTGAACCAGTATGAATCAAATTAACGTCAGCGGGCTTTCATGGCGTATGCTGTCTAATCTGTCAGAAATATAACAAAATAATGTGGAAATAATTGTGTAGACTAAAATTATCTACAAAAATGTCTGCGGTAGCATATGTAATAATAAGCGTAGGTTGTTTTTCAAATTGTTGTTTGGTTTATTTTGGTTCAAATAAAATTTGGTTATCGTGACAAAAATACTAAGCACGAATTCGACTTCTGGTGCTTCGGAGCGCACGTCCGCACTTCTTCTAAAAATACAGTCTCGTCACCTGTTTTGTGACGAGGTTTCTGGCCACACCGCAAGATATAAAGGCCATGAAAGTGTGAACGTGTGTATAGCTATTCAAATTGTTGCAAGTAAGAAACTATATCATGCGAAACCAGGGGCGAGTGGCTATTTTATTTACATCCGGGATTTGGTCTAGAAATGTGCTAATGAAGTTTAAACTGTGAACATTTGAACTAGTCTTGAACGTTTACTTGTTAAGAATTCATTAAATGGCTGCAGTTGCCACACCTACAAAATTGTTTTATAGGTACTTTTTAGGGTGCAAACGGAATAGTAGATTACTGACCCGAGCAGAAAGTGACTTATTGTTGCACCGAGGGTTAGTTTGGAGCCCGAGCGGAGCGAGAACAATAAGTCACTCTCAGCGAGGTTTTTAATCTGCTTTTCTTTCAACTACAACAAAAAAAAATATCAACATTTTATTTAAAAAAAAAATTTCCGGACAAAGCCCGCCAAAACGAGTCGACAATATTTTTTTAATGGAAGGCAAAGGCAAAGACAGCCAAACAGTCTATGTTTTTTCGAGTGTTAAATTCGCTCTGAAAATAATAGTGAAATAAAAAGTCACACTTTTAGCGAGGTTAGCAACCTGCTTTTACAAATTTACATCGCTAACGTCATGAAAAATTAATAAAAAATATATTATTCAATAAATCTTATAATTACGTCTGCCATAAAAAGTACCTTTATAATAAGTGCCTACAGAAAAAGAACCCAATTAAAAACAAAACCCAGAGCGGGATGTTATGGATTTTCATACAACATTACTGTGCAGTAATGTAGAGCCTACTGATCGCTATATTGTCAAGTAATGAGGAAAATAATATAATAGTTGGATGAAAACCCTATCACTAAGGCTCCGCTGTCCGTCCATCCGTCTATCACAAGGCTGTATCTTATTTTTTTACAGAGTATGTATTACTATGGCCGCTATAACAACAGATATTAAAAATAAAATAAAGTTAAAAAGTAAAGAGTGTCCTCATACAAGAAACATTTTTAATTCGGCGTGCAATAATGGCAATACATACCTACAAACGTCTAACTAGTATAACTATAAAACCGGCCAAGTGTGAGTCTTGGCCTGGTTTGACCTTAGGCACTATTGAGGGTCCCCTTCGTGTGAGAGTCCGACTCGCAGTTAGCGGGTTTTTATTATTTGGAGACCCTGACAAAAAATCATATACCTATTCTAGAATCTAGATAATTAGATTTTCTAGACAATATAAGAAACTGATTGACTCTATAGTACTTTTTTAATTTTTTAAAGTTTAAATTTTTTCCCAAAAATCGAAATCATCAAACTCTATAAAAGTATCAAGTTTCATTATTTTTCGTTCAGTGGATTCGGAGAAAATAAGCTGTGACAGACGGACAGACAGACTGACAGCGTTTCCTTTTTTTCATCGGAGATGTACAGAATCCTAAAAATGGTTTGAACGATATCTGTGGAGTACTTAGGAGTGCGACATCATTCGATTCGATCAAATCTGTGTACTGACTTTGCCCGACCCAGAAATTTGCTCGGTAATCTCGGGCCGGGCATTCCTTTGGTGGCCAATGATGCGGACCCGTCGTTTTTGGCCTTCGAGTCGAAACGAAAGATGTCGCAGACCAGTCCTAACCTAAAAGTATGCTAACGATCAAGAATAATTGAATATGCACCTTATAAGTACCTTCCTATCAAAATTCAAATATCGAACTTGTGAGCTCAAATTAAATCGTTGGTGCCTAACATTGAACTTAACATTTAAAATAATTTCGATGATAGATAGGTGGTATCAAGATATTGCGGCATGACGCTGCCATTTTAGGTACATACTTACCTACTTATTCTTAAAGGTCGTAATCTAGGTTGTTTGAAAAGGTTTGGCTTACGTAAAATATTACTTATCAATCATTTTGTTGTTGCCTTTACAACATTGTTTGGCCCAAACTAGGATAGTAGGATACCAATAGGAAACAACTGAAATTATAGTACCTATGTGAATACATACTTACATAAATTATATTTAAATACTTTAGAGATATATGTATAAATTAAATCTCAGGGAAAAAGCAATCGAGTGCCGTTTGGTGTAGAAACTCTAGGTCCGTGGGGTTCAAATCCCAAAAATTTTATTAAAGATTTATCCCCTCGACTGATCATCTCTTCACAAGAGGGCTGGCTCCTTCCTCGCTCAACGAATCAGCATCGCGATTCAGCGGGGAAATGCAGCCAGTATTCTTGCCACTATTCCACGCGGACCAGGTTTATTTAGTTATTTTTAATCTTTAGATTTAATTTAAGGTTTTTATATTAATAAAATTCTAATAAATAAAAAAATTATAGGTATAAGTAGGTACCTACCTAACTCGTTGGTTTAAGTTTTAGTAATTTTTGTTTGCGCTTGAGCAGCATTTCTCTATCTATAGTTTAGATAAAAAAGAACCATGCACCTCCGGAAGATTATTTTATCCTCAAAGTTTCATCCAAATCCGTTCAGCAAATTAAGATATTATGGTTGAGTTGAGCACACTTTTACTAAACGAATCCCAGAGTATTTAAGAGCAATTAGGATGTTTTATAGTTTCTTTTGCCACTGCCAAATTAAAAAGATAATTTTCGTTTGTTTTAGTTCATTTCATTCATAAGCAGTGAATGAATACTGAATCATTCATTCAAATCAAAACCTGTGAAACTTTTGTTTTGTTTTATTTGAATCTGAATACTGAATTTATTAATTTTAACAGAAATATTTAGAGTAAGTATAGAATAATTTATTATATCTGCAAATGCAATACGATAAACTTAAAACCGTGTGTTGTTCCATTTAATTGTAGGGTATATTCTAATTAAAGATTTTTTTTCTTCATGGATTGCCTTACAGCTCCCGAAACCGTGACGGTTCCAGGGTACCCAGCGGAAGACCAAGTCTCCCTCGTTTTAGCCGATGGTATTTGTGAGGCTATGCCTAACGAGTGGCTAGTTCTGTTGAGATATATTTAGATGGAAATGCCTATAAGTGTGGTTTGTCGGATGATGTAGGTACTTACATAAGTTTTTAATTAAAAAACCCATTGGTACATGGCCGGTTTCCGGGATCGAACCCAGGGTCTGCCTAGTTAATACCAGACGTTAACCACTCGGCCACCGACGCATAAAAAGATATATGTATAGAGAATATAATACTACATAGGACATAATTAGGTATATATTATGTTCATGCTATATATTACCTATCTATTGTGTAAGTTATCATCTTGTGTTCTATTAATAACTCATGAGATCATAGCTGCTTGCGGCTACATTGTAAACTTTTGGTTTACACAGTCAATGTTTTTAATATTAGATGGTAAACTGCTATACCAACTTTAAAAAAGCTGAATCTATATGTTTATATAATATGTGACTAAGTATGTGTATATTCACGAAGGCCTTTAGACATGAGTATTTGTTGAGAAGATAACTGTATGATAATCCATTGTGTAGTTCACAAGTTCTAGAGTACAAACAACACTTTCCTTTCAAAAACTTCACAGTTTCACTTAAGACACCCAGTACTTTGTTTTAGCTCAGGTTCTAGCTCAGCAATTAATAAACTCAGGTCGCAACCCAAATTCGGGTTGCAAGAGGTAAAAATATTTTTTTTGTTAAAAAAATGAAACGGGGCCTGACCCTGTATTGTACTTTGGGTCGTCCTCGCCAGCCAAGAAGGTTAAGATCTGCTGCTCTAGCTATTGAGTGGCTAGCTCTGTTGAGGTACTTAGAGAGCCTCTTAGTGTGGTTGTTTAGATTATACATAAGTTTCTATTTAATAAATCCCATTGGGACATGGCCGCTGTGGGATCTGCATAAATACAGATGCTTAACTCACTTGGCCACAGATGCACTGTTTAGAACAGATCAAAGAAAATAAACAGAAACTTTGTGTATAATTGTAGGCTTTTTATCATCTTCATAACCATTGAAATAAATACCTATGAAAGATAATTCTTATAATATTTTTAATTTAAATTTCAGGACAAAATGGAGTATTATATGTCAGAAGATGATAATTTGGGAAAAAGACATCACCATCTGAACAACATAGTAAATATTGCAGTACTTAGTAATAAAGAATTCTCAGAAGTTACTGTAAGATCTGAACAAACGGACCTAGATCATTTAATTAATATTGATATTGCAAACCGACTCAGAAATGTTGAGTATATACTTAAGGTTTTTAAGTCTCCTGACATATTTCATGTGTCTAGGGCCATCAAAAGGAGTGTCTGGCTTGTTACAGATGAACAATATTTTCATCTAATTCAACCACAGTACCTTGAAGTTGAGGTCTTCCCCTATATGACCTCGAGAGCTAAATCTAAATTACTTCTTCATATAAGATTACATTTGAAAGATGAAGAACGAGTTGAACAATTCTACAAGTATATGTACAAGGAGGAAAAAACAGTCAAATTTGCCTTAAAATGGCTGCCTAATTGCTCCATATCTTTTATTCTACAAGAAACTAAAAAACACATTAAAGATATTGATGAGTTGTTATTAAAAAGGTTAATGGAGCGTAGTATTACTGTATTAGATATATTTCTTGAAAATGATGGACACTATTATACTAGTATAAATAGCAGCATTTTTTTTCTCAAGACTCATACTCAAGAATATTTAGATATTTTTGAAAAGTCAAACTCATATCACTGGCCGAAGTTTGGAAAACGTCACATAAAAATAATTTTACAAAAGTGTCCAGATAGACTATTTAACAAATTTGATAAATATGCAGACAATGTTGATATTAGCATTGTTGGAAAACATTTAGGCCCAAATAAAATTAAAGATTTCTTTCTGGAACTAGCAGCTAATGGAGAATTGAAGAGTTGGTTTACTTATAAAAATGTTGAACCTCTCATTACATTGATGCCAAAGGAAGGGAAATTTGAATTTCTGAGGAATATATTTATAAAAAATGAAATATCTTATGTGCCAGAACAAATGAACCTCTTGATGTGTAGCTTTTCTTGTCCAATTAAAAGGGATAAAGTTTATCAGTGGTATCGACATGCACCATTTCAGATAGCATTCACAGAACTGAAGAAACAAATAAAATTAGAATCATCAAGTGAAGAACGGGGAGCAATATTGAGAGTGATGCTGACAAGTGCTGGTAAAGATCCAAACAATATTCATTCTATTCTAACATATATTTATACTAAGCACATAAATGAACCATTTCATATTAAAATGAATTTTGTTAATGCAGTTGTATCTGCTACTGACACACATAAATACAATGATAAGTGCTGGAATGTTTTAAATGAATTATTTTATAATCTTGAAGTTTACAATACCAATGTCCGGACCGATTGTGACATTCAAAAGTGTATTACAGCCATTGTTGTATATAAACTGGTACACAAAGAACCTATTCCCAAAATTGTTGAAGAAAAATTTTATTTTAATACTCTCAAGAAATATAAAACAAAACTGTCGAAGGTCGAAAACGATGTTGTTTTTCAGTACCTCTATAATAACATATATCAAAAAATTGTAGCACTTCCTACTGATAATCAAAAAGATTTTAACCAGGTAGCTACTTTATTAAGAAAACTAATGGATTTGTTAAAAGACTGGGACAAAGATCTTATAAATTATGTCATTGTATTAGACAAAATAAAAGAAATGGTTGCAATAAAAGTCCAACAGGATTGGCCCTGCAGATTAGATAATTTGTACAACAAAAATAAAATTTGAAGAAAATACTTATTCCAAGAATCAATAGTGATGTGGCCGAGTGAGATGACTTTGCTCAATGCTTTGAAACATGATCCATCACTTCTACGGAGACATACAACACAGTTCGACATGATATGTTTCAATGACAGAATTAAGTTATGGTCTTTGTTGTCTAAATTAAGAATATATTGGCCACAGTCACTGGCAGCAAATTTAGCTAATTCTTATCGAAATGGTATTGAGCGCCGTAATGGGCATCGTGCTCTGACTAGAGGTTTAAGTATTATGCTTCCTCAAGAGGAACTACTTGAACTGTTTGGAAAATACGCTCCCGAAGGTCCAACTATAAATTGGAGCGAAATAGATGAAGTGCTGCTTAGCTTGCGTCGGAATTTTTCGCAACTAATGCACAATGCACGACCCCAGCCTCCACCGGAACTTGTGCTGCGATATGCACAAGGTGACTATCTGCAATATGCTCTCCCGTCATTGTTTGCTATATTTTGTAATTTGCCCTCAAGCAAAATAGGTGATCATCTACCGAATATTCTTAACAGTTCAGTTTCCTTACGAAAACATGGTGTCAATATTGCATTCAGAAGCTTGAAAGGAGACAACCTTAAAAACACAATAAGCAACATCTGGCAAACATGCAATGATGCTACAATAAGAGCAAATATATTCCAAAAAACATTTGTATTCTTAAATGAATACAAAGATCCTTCTAATGTGAAAAGCTGTTGGGAGCTATTGAAATATTTAATAGCTAATTTATCAATTGATGAAGATCCATTAATTTATTACACACTTGCAAATGTTGATGATGTGCCTGAATCAATAAAAGCTGAGTATTGTATAGAAACTTACAAATTTTTTAAGAAGTTACCACCTGAAGCAGACTGTGCTAGCGTCATCACAGATAGTATAGCATTGTCGTGTGTCACTTTTATGGATGACATAGATCAAAGCTTTGTTGAAACTCTGATCTTGGACTTTATTGATGTATGGTTTACTAAGCGGAAAGCCCTTGTGGATAATTATCCACAGAGTATGTGTAATATAGTGTGTGGATATATTCTTTGTTGTAAGAGTAAAGATCTTCAGGTAGAGAAATGTAACAAAATATTGAAGCCCTTGCTACATCATTGTATAGCATTATGGAATACGCCAAACGATGATGATATCAAAGCTGTGGGAAAGATTTTTTGTTCTAAATTAATATCCACATTCATCAATATGCTTCACACGTTTATTCTCAAAGATTATATTCTCCCTTTGTATACATTTAATGAAATTATAAGTGTTCTTGAATCGCAAAGTATTGAAGAAAACTACCAAATACTGTCTTTGTGTAAAATTACACTTGTTTATTTAGAATGCTATGATGAAATGAGAGAAGATATAACGAGTGCCATTTCAAATATAGATAAAAAAGATAAAAAGTCGCAAATGTGGGTGAAAATTTGTCCAACGTTTTCAAGAAGGTGTATTGAATTTTTTAAAAAAGAAATCAATGAATATTTTATCACCATTACGAAGCATCTGTCTAGAACTGTGAAGGTGTTTACTTACGAAGTCACTGAAAACAACGAAGAATTGGTTCATATATTTCTTGAAGAATTAATAAAACTTGATGACATCCCATCCTTTTTATGTGCAATCAAAATTTTGCCTAATAATCACTATGTCGAGAGGAATGATGCTTTGCAGAAAGTACATAAAATAATAGCTTCTCACCCATCTCTCGAAATAAGAATGCATTACAACATAAAATTTCTTCATACTATTCTGGGTTGAATTTCAATACATAAATGTAATAAACTGTAGGTAACTCCTAACGTGATGTCATCAGTCAATGGTACAATAATGACAACTACTATTTACTTACACCATGCAATTTCTCGCATACTTTCGCATGCATCATTTTTCTTGTTTAATAAAATTGTATATTTTACCTATTTGTTTTTTCTTATAATAATTAAGTAACTACCTACCTAATGAGAACTACCCTTTATAAAATTCAATTTGTCGTATGCTGCTCGAACATTTTATTTGGGTGCGATCTGTGATGGTTTACATTATGCAATGTCTAGATTGTTGTCCCAGGCGGTCCGCCGAGCCACTATTTACTGAGGCCGAGCGTACAGAGTGATCTATATACATTACGCTGGATATGCAGTTTCTCGCATGATTTTTAGATATGCATGTTTGCAGGGCCGTACCAGAACGAGGTCCCCAACACATTGTCTTGAAATTGATTTTTCGAAAATCAACGCCCGCAGGCCTCCACCACAATAGACATTAGGTACCACCGATTTTTTTTTTGTAATTAGAAAAAAAGAACTAACGAAGACTTAAAATTTGCCACAAGTTTTATTATTAGGTATACGGCCCTGCATGTTTGACCGACCGACCTAGAATTTGAATTGAACATTAGCATGATGGGGACTGGTAGTAACGACTTCAAAAATTTACAATGAAAAGTAAGAAATAATAAATATTTGGTCGTAGAATTTGAAGACGGTTGGTGCCAAATTAGAAACAACTTTGCTACGATCGTCAGTAGTACCTACATACAAACATAGAAAATATTAAACAGATCTTTATCTACTTAGATGTTTTCCTACTTAATTTTGTACCCTAATTTGGCACCAACCGTCTTCAAATTCTAGAACGAAATATATTTATTATTTCTTACTTTTCAGTGCAAATTTCAGTCGGTACACTTTTTTTGAAGTTAATTTATGATATAAAACATCTTTTGGTGCGCCTTGGAGATAAGACCGACTCGTATAAACAGCATTGACGGTCTCTTATGCCGTCATGCCCCCTCTCCGCTGCCGCCCTATAGGTACTCCATTTGCGTGGCGCACATTTATTTATTGCTTTTCCTTAATTGTAAATTATTTCAATAACCATCAATTTCGATGATGCACATCTGCCGGGTGCCTCCTATAGTGACGAAATAAACACTAATAAATAATCAGGCCTGTATTGTATATACCGTAGGTACCCAGAATGTATATTTTTCTCTTTGATATCTATAGTAGTTATACTACAGAGGTAGAAGAAGAAACATATACCCACGGAAGATATGGGTAAGGCTCTAAATTTTGCCACATGTAACATAGAAGTAACGTAGTTGCTTTTGCGTGACCGTAACGTAGAAGTAACGTTAAAGTGATGAAAAGCTTATTACACACTATTAAAATTTTATAAAGTTAGTGAATTAAAATTCAGTGATCTTTTTATAATAATTTTATTCAGTATTAGTTGAATGCTAAAATTTAAAACAAATCTATAGGAAATCAGGGTTCTCATTTTTCATCCTCTCTTCTTGCTTTGTACTCATATATGTTTTGCTAATGTGTTTTGTTTTGTTATGTCTTTTATTGTCTCTGTTGATTTTATTCATGTGTGATATGGTTATAATCGTGATTCTTGATAATCGGAAGGTCTCTTGTACAACTAAAGTATTAACTGAACCTTATAATAAAATTGTATTGTTGGATGTTGGAGTCAAACTGCTAGTGAGCATGTTGAACCCTTATATTTCTATAATAATAATAATATGTCTTAGTTCCACCAGCGTGACAAAACCCTTGTTTTTGTTATCTATGTTTCTTATGTTCTTTATACGTAATAATGGGTATATTTGATGATTTGGAAGAAATTGATAATTCGTACCGAGTGAGATGTCACAGTGTTCATACTCCTGAAAAATGTAAAAGCATATTAGACAAATATGAAGTTAAAATCTTAAACTTTAACATTAGAAGTATCCAACGTAATCTGGACAGTTTTCTTTTAATATTAGTAAGAATGAATTTGTTCCCCGACATTATAGTTCTCACGGAATGCTGGCTAAACGAAAACACTAAAATAGGTAATATTGACGGTTACATTTCATATTTCTCACAAAAATATATAAATAAATCTGGTGGAGTTGTGGTTTATGTGAGGGACACTTGGAGTTTGGCCGTTAATGAGCCTGACATCGAGGATGCAAACTGTTTGTACTTGGAGTGTCCTGGTCGCTTTTCGGTTTTGGCAGTCTATCGCCCTCCATCTTTCCAAAATAGTAAGACGTTTCTTAATTCGCTTGACACCTTCTTGAGTGGTACGACTGTGTTTCCGATTTCTGTCATTGCAGGAGATATAAACATAAACATATTACATTCGTACAGTTTTGATTATAGTAATCTTATGACGGAACACAATTATATGTCTGCAATCTCAATACCCACCCGGATGGGGTTTGTCTGGACCACATTTTCGTCAGGACGGGATGTGTATCTGAGTCTGTAGTGTGCAGGTGTGATGTCACAGATCATGATATTGTCATGGCGGGTTTTGAGGACTCCTCCAAAAGTCCTAAAAAAAGTAGGACCTGTAAGAGAGGATCTCAGTAAAATAGATTGGATAGAACTGATTGAGAGGAAAACTGCAAACGATGCCGCAAAGTCTTTGACGTGTGCTGTGTTGGGATCAGTTGAGAGGCATTCTAGAGACATAGTGACGAGGCGTGCAATGATATGTTTGAAGCCCTGGATGTCCTCGGGACTGATTAGATGCTCTCGACATAGAGACAAACTTCATGCAGACTCTAGGAAATATCCAAATGACATTTCAAAAATGCTTATCTACAAAAGATATAGAAATTTTTATGTAGATTTGATTAGAAAATTAAAAAAAAGATTTTATGCTGAAAAACTACATGAACGAAGGAGGGACAACAAGAAGCTATGGAACACCATTCGAGAAATCACTGATACGACAAAGAAGAAGGTACCAGCATCGACCCTACTTACAACAAAATCCAATACTGTAGAATCACAAAATTTCTGTAATTACTACTTTTCTGTGTTAGGATCTCGCTTGGCTGGAGAAACCCTGAATCGATTGAAAGTAACTGAGGAATACCTTGCTTCCAGAGTCAATATTGAAAAATCCCGATTGGAATCATTTTTCCTTGCTCCAACGTGTGAGGATGAGATACGATCATTGATATCAGTCCTGAGATCTACCAGTTCAACAGGTTTAGACTGTATAAATAACAAATTAGTCAAATCCATTTTAGATATAATAGTCAAACCACTCACTATTGTGTGTAACAAGAGCCTATCCTCTGGCATTTTCTCAGATATTTGGAAAACAGCAATTGTTGTACCAATCCACAAAAATGGAGACCAATCTGTTCCTGACAACTATAGGCCTATTTCGCTTCTGACTGTCTTCTCAAAGATTCTTGAAAAGTTGGTTAACAACAGACTCATAAAATATATTGAATCAAATAAATTGCTTAACAACAATCAATACGGTTTCCGTAGAAACACATCAACCGAACAGGCAGTTTCTCAACTTACGAATGTAATATCCACTCAACTTGACATGGGGCATGCCTGTACGGGTGTTTTTCTTGATTTGGCGAAAGCGTTTGATACGATCTCTCATTCAATATTGCTACGAAAACTCGAGGGTTTTGGCATTAGGGGGCATGGATTGGATTGGTTTCGTAGTTACCTTACTGAAAGAAAACAGATCCTGAGAATGGGTGGTTGCCAGAGTGAACCGAGACCGGTCACATTCGGGGTTCCTCAGGGAAGTGTACTCGGTCCTACTCTCTTTATACTGTATATCAACGACATATTCTCCCTTAATTTAGGTAACGCCAGTTTAGTTAGCTATGCAGATGACACTGCCGTACTGTTTCATGCCCGGAGTTGGGATGCTTGCTGTCACGCTACCGTTAATGGTATATCGTTGATTCATAAGTGGTTGAATGTGAATCTATTGACACTAAACGTCACCAAGACGAAACTCATTTGTTTTCATAAGACTGCAGCATCAAACCCATCTGCGATAACTGAATTAAAAGTACACACTTGCGACCAAATGGGGTTGGATCGCTGCTCATGCGGATCCATCACAAGAACAAATAACATCAAGTATCTGGGTGTCATCCTGGATGAGAAACTGTCCTTTGAGAATCATATAAACAATACTTGCAACAGAATTAGGAAGGTGGCTTACGCTATGAGAGCTCTCCGGGAAGTCGCTGACAGGGACGTTTTGACAACTGTTTATGTTTCACTTTGTCAATCTGTCATTACATATTGTATAGGTGTATGGGGGGGTGCCGCAGTAACTAAATTAATCAGACTCGAAAGAGCTCAGAGATTGATCCTCAGGACTATGCTTAAAAAACCATATAGATATGCCACCACTCAGCTGTACAAAGATGCCCGGGTTCTGACTGTTAGAGGTTTATATGTGTTTGGGGCTTGTATGCGTGTTCATGGTTCCAACTCTCAGGATAAAAATTATAACGAGTTACAAAAAAAACGGATTGACAGTGTACCCACTCCCAGAATAAAAACAAATTTTGCCAGACGTTTCAGCCATTTTATGCACCCATACATATACAACAAAATTTTAAAATCAATTAACTTAAAATCTTGCTCAATGAGAGATGCAAAAGTACTAATTACCAATTTCTTGTATTCTAAAACTTACGATGAAATCGAATTGTTTATGAAATAATAGTCACACTAAATATACCACATCCATTATTGTAGTTGCTTGCTCCGTGTAACGTTGAACAAAATATTATTTTGTTGAATTTTGTTGTGTCATGTCATTGTCATTGTTTATTATTCTAGTTTGTAAAATCTTCATTGATTAGCATGTTTTGATTTTTTTGTGTGTGTGTACCTAACTCTCATTATGTATGTAATTGCCGAAGGTTCTCACGTGACAGGCTATGCCTAGTGTGAGAACCACTTTAAATAATATATTATTAAGGGTAGGTATAGGTATGTTATACTTTTACCTTAATGCATTTTTGAATAAATAAATTTGAATTTGAATTCATCCTCTCTCGATATTTTTTCTGCTTTTCTGCTGGCGTCATAGGCATCTGTATACAATAAAAATTCAATAATGTTCACATTTATACATAACTAGCTGTTGCCCGCATCTATTTTGGAATATTGGTAAACATACCCGCTTTTTGTCTTATTTACCACTCTGTACATACCTACCCGTTGTCATAGCATGATAGTATATACACAAAACACTTCAAATTCCTTTACCTTCCCGTGAAAGTCTCGTCGAAATCCGTTCAGTAGTTTCTGTTTCACATCTCTACCCACCCTTGCCTGTCGTCATGGCGTGATAGTATATAGCCTATGTCCATCCTCAAATTCCATTCTATTAGTAAAAGATTTTTATAAATCGGACAAGTAGTTTCGAAGATCTCTCTCTGCCCACTCCTACCCGTTAACGTAAGTGATGGTATGGTATATATTGTTAGTTGCTGATATGAAGCTTTTTATATAGAGATGAAATAATTTTTAAAGTCGATCTAGTACTTTTTGAACGGCAAACATACCCGCTTTTCGTCATGTAATATAAAAAGATGTAAATTTACTGGTATGTGTTGTTAGCCTTTACTTGTCGTTTACGTTACAGTAACATTAGGTTCGGTTATCGGTAACGTAAAGGTAACATTAAAGTAACGTAAAAGCGATACGTCTAGTAAAATATTAAATGAAAAGTCATTAATAATGCGATTTCCTAGGTTAAAACAACGCGCCAGCGATTCCTTGCAATTTAAACTATTATATCCAAAATAAAAAAAAAGTTAAAAACCAGAAACTTACCTTGCAAACGATTTAAACTCCGTTCCGAAATTTGTGACACGTCGGGTTTTGACACTTACTGAGAAAACAATAGGGCTGTTTGGTTTCCTTTTTCGAATGACTCAATTTCAACAACAATTCAATGTTGCCAGAGTATAATACCAATTTCAGCTAGTGAACTTAAGAAATTATTTAGATAATGGGTAACGTAAAATGAGTAACATTAAAGCACAATGTCGTTGGACAAAATTAAAATCAATAAAAAAGTATGTTATTATAGTGAACTCCTTCCAATAATAATTAAATATGAAAGAGTATTTCAAACTATTGTTCGATTACAGGTTAGGACATCTGAATCTATTACTTATTTTTTTGTAGAAATGGTTGAAGTGCAACCTTACAAAAAAGGACACTTTTTTTTCTATGGGAAATTGAATACGTCTCGTGTAAAAAAAATATTTTTTGTTAAAGTTTAAAGTATCTTTAGTATTTTATTATTGGAACACCTAGTCCATAAATCGAATGATATGGGGAAAAAATAACATGTCATTTAATGTTATACATTTTGAAATACTGATAAGGACACGCCGAAAGACAAAAAAGTGGCAAAATTTAGAGCCTTACCCATATTGGAGGTCAATAGGGAGTAAAAAGACACGGTGTAAACGCGGTCTTAAGTATCATTCGTTCGCTCACTCGACTTTTCTTTTCATTCGTTCAACAAGTGGGGAGAGGGTTGCGCGGCGCAGGGCAGGCAGAATAGGAAAATTTGATTGATTTGAAAAGTGAAAACAAGTCTGAAGTTTTGTCTTTTGTTAAAGTTTGTTTGTTTGATTTGAAGCCGGCGGAACACTGTTTTGATATTTGGAATTGGAAAATAAAATTACAACTAAGTTGAATAAGATAACTGTGAGTATTGTTTATGTTTTCTAGATAAACCAGCAATTTCCAATACATACAAAATTAATTTGATGATGTCATCCTCATTTATAAAGTTGGTGGGTGGGTGGACATTTTATTTTCGTTTCACTGAAAAACTTGCTTAGAATATTATTTACTACACTTTTCATTATATTATTCCTCTCATTACAAAACCAATTTAACTAGTTGGATTCTTATAGGGGATTTGTGTTGTTAAATATCTCCAAAAGTTCATATTCATTGTACATAATTATTATCTATAGAATTAATTAGGTAGATAAAGGACATGTTTTGTTAAAAACATTTTGCAATATTACTCATCATACCTGAAGTATCTCTGACTCATACTTTTTATATCATTATTATTTAATTTTTATTTTCCTTGTTTAGGCTTTTGGTCAAAACTATTAATTTGAAAGATATTAATAAAGTCATTACTGTTATAAAGCTCACTTTACACAAATAATCACATGTTTATTACTACTATGTATTTTCCTCACTCCATACATAGAACTGGAGAATAAAAATGCTCAATAAAATGTATGTCATTTTTAAATCTATTTTTCCCGATTATTCATAGACATAGGTTACATTAGTAAAAGAGGGTGGATGGACTCTGTGTCCCCATCTGCCCCTGTATTATATTATTATTATTATATCTCAGTTACTAACAAAAAGCCAAGGTTACCATCCACAGATTAGTAATGTAGGTATGATAAACAGAGAAGAGCGAGCTTGCACAATACACTCACTTTCAACCTGTTATATTTACGGGTATGATTTTATCAATTACCTAATAAATGCATATTCAGTGACCTAATAAATAATATTTGTTCCTAAAATAGTAGATCTGTCACCTATATTGAATCACCAAATAATAATAAAAATGCTTTCCTAAATATTAATTAAGAATTACTTGGAAATAATATCAATCATCAAATAATTATATTGGGTTTGAAAATAATAAAAGTGTCACTAAAACTGAATCACCGAACAATATAAAAATTGTTTAACCTAACCTAATAGAAAAAAGTGATCAAACTATAATTTAAGATACATATTTACCAATGATTCATACTTAAGAGACAGTTTTGATTAATATGATGACTAATATATTTCTTTGGGATATATTATAATTAGGGTATTGCAGATTAGTGACACATCTAAACTTAGGTGACAGAAAATATTGTTCTCTATATTTTACTAACCTGTGGATGGTAACTAGGGCTGCCATCCCTCCGGGTTTGACCCAGAGTCTACGGGTTTAACATCAATATCTCCGGGTAGCTGTCGAATCACTTGGTTTAAAAAATGTGGACGAAGATAGACTTTATGATGAGATCAATAAATTAAACCAAGTATTTCCTCAGTTCGTACAATCTAATGATACAACATTGTCTGTTGGTTTACGATGGGTTCAATTATTCAAAGTCACGTCAACCTTCAGGATAAACCTCAGCCGATAATAATTGTAATTTTTTTTTCAATTCCTATAAGCTTTCGTAGAATGCGTTTTTTTAATGGTTATTTGTGAACAGACTAGCGTAACTGCTTGTCAGTGGACATGATGAAGGCAGAGTTAATTGTAAAAATTAATTACAACATGAATTGCCAAGAATTTTTGAAGTTTTTGAAACTTACTTCGGGTCTTAGTTGCAAATATTGGTATATCTAACGGCCCTAACTTTATGTCCAAATTGTCCATACAGGCCATACATTCTAGGGCATGTAGAGTAGTATAGCTTCACAACAGTAATAGAACTTTTTAAACCAGTCCAATTTTTTTTAAATAAACAAAATTGTAAACAAATAAATTGCTGTGAAATTGATTGGCAGGATTACACAATTGATTAGCAGTAAAATCATAAGATTTTTTTTCATTTAAAGCATTAGGTTAGGTTAATTTTGTTTTCTGAACAAAATAAAATTATTGTATTACCGAAATTTGATTAAACCTGACTGACATAATGCAGTAAATATATTAAATTTTAGAATTAAAGCAGCCTAATATGACATTAATTATTAAGAAAAAATTATATTGATGCCATAAGTAGCATACCAACTTACTATATTTGCCGACAGAATATCACTTAAATGATAGCCCTTTTTCTACTCTCTCTTTCTGTGATTTAACCCGCGTGGAAATATATATTTTGAGTGGAGTATATATTTTATGTATACCAATATATTATTAGATATTTTTTGCATAACAGTAATACACATACATCATTTGTAGATATTCAACATGCCTCCACAACTTTTGGAAGGCGAGACCCTGGGCAAAAAGCACAAATATTTCAATTGTCGAGTTAACGAAGCTGTTAAAAGTGATGCATCTCTGAGCGACATTGTGTCTCAATATGGGGATTCTGATGCTGAGCAACTGTTCAAGATAGAAGTGGCGAACCGGCGGCGCGACGTGGAGTACGTGGTGGAGACCTTGAAGTCCGCGGACATGGTAGTAGTTTCGCGCGCCATCCGGGGCAGTTGCTGGCTCGTGGTAGAAGAACAATACTCCCACATTGTAGAGCCGCACTTCCTGCACGACCAGCTGCTGCCGCACATGACCACCAGGGCGGCCTGCAAGTTGATGCTGCACGTCCGACTAACGCTCAGGGATGAGCGCAGGGTGGAGTCGTTCTTCAAATATTATGAGGACAAGGATCTCAGCAAAGCCCTCAAGTGGCTACCAAATTGCAGTGCTGCCTTTATAGAAACAACTGTACAAAAACACCAAAACCATATTCGAGCGTCGTTACTGAAGAGATTATGTCGAAAGTGTCCTTCAGCTTTGTACAATGTGTATAAAGCCTCTAAAAAGTGCAATATGCATATATCGCCGCATTACACGGCCGCCAATTTCGTTTTGAAAACTGAGTTGGTCAAATATTTAGATGCTATGGAGACGTTTGAAACCTACAACTGGCCTTCCTTTGGTCGAAAACATACAGCGTTAATAATGAAACATTGTCCTGAAAGAATTATAAATAATTTTGCGAAATATAGTTGCAATGTTCATTTCGCAACAGTAGCCAAATATATGAAACCGGATGAAATACCATCATTTTTAATAAAAATAATGAAAGACCAAGCCACCTACACTCGCTGGTTTAAGTACAATGACATATGCCCATTTATCAAAAGAATTCCTAAGAGCATAAGATATGAATTTATTAAACAAACTTATATTGATAAAGCCCATGTTGAGGGAGACAATAATGCCAGACAGTACATACCAGATGATCCAGTATATCAGTGGTATCGGCATGTACCTTTTGATATTGCCTTCTCAGAACTTAATAAATTGATTA
Source organism: Nemapogon koenigi (assembly GCA_963924495.1). Taxonomy (NCBI): domain Eukaryota; kingdom Metazoa; phylum Arthropoda; class Insecta; order Lepidoptera; family Tineidae; genus Nemapogon; species Nemapogon koenigi. Next base: position 9,703,654 of record OZ004648.1, read on the forward strand.
AAAACGAGTCTTCCCCTGAGCAACGGGCGTCAATGTTAACAGCTATGCTGACAGCCGCTGGTCATGACCTCGACAACATCTATAAAGTTCTCGAATATTATCACAAGAAACACGTTAATGAACCTTTTTACATTAAAAAGCGTATAATAGATTATGTTTTATCAGATACAAATATTCTAAAATATGATGATAAAACATGGAAAATGTTGAATGAAATCTTCCACAGCATGGAGGTTTACATTCAATCTGATAAGGATGTTCAGAACTACTTGCAAGCCATCATTGTCTATAATGTTGTTCATAAGGAGCAAGTACCTGAAATTGTTGAAAAGAAATTTAATTTTAATACTCTTGAAATATATAAAACCAAATTATCCGAGGTAGAACGAGAAAACATATTTGAATACCTGTTAAAAAACGTTGGAGATAGAATGAATTTGCAGAAATTTGATACTGATGATGAATTATCAGAATTGCTTATAATTTTATCTGATGCCATGTATTTACTGTTCGATTGGAATAAAGATCTTGGGAACTACCCATCAGTGCTTAATAAATTAAAGATGGTAGTTGAACTCGTAAGGAAAAGAGAGAAGAAAATTAGTTTTGAACATCTGTATAACATAAAGAAATCGTGGAAAAGGTATTTATTAGAAGAATCCATTTTGATTTCTCCTAAAGATAAAACTTTAGTGAATGTTCTAAAACATGACCCTACATTGCTGAATCGTTACCTAAAGGAGGTCGAGGCGATACGTTGTGATGATGCAGAAGACTTGCAGCGATTACTCCCTAAACTAAAGATATACTGGCCCGATACACTTGCTGCAGAATGGCTAGTTGCTTACCAAAAAAGGATGAAAGAAATCCAGGCACCTAGAGCTCTTGTTAGAGGACTAATTAATTTGCTGCCTCATTCTGATCTGCTAAAACTGCTAAAGCAACATGCTCCTGATTCTCCCAAAATAATATGGAGTGAGGTCGATGAAGTTGCCTTAAGCTTACGAAGAAACTTTGCTCAACTAATGTACCGAGCACGTCCACAGCCACCTCCCAGTGCCATCACTCCTTACGCACAAGGCGACTACCTCCAATTTGCATTGCCATCCCTCAATTCAATTTTATATAATATTTCCCCTCAGAAAACTCGTGAGAATTTATCTCAAATACTGAGCGGTCCTGTCTCTCTTCAAAAACACGGAATTCGAATGGCCTTTACCAAATTGCAATCTGACGAAGTTAAAGATATTTTCTCTAATATTTGGAAAACTTCCAAGAATGCTACAATAAGAGCTGTAATTTTTAAATTAGCATTTAAACTGCTATCACGCGAAAAGAATGAGGCTAAAATTGAAGAATTTTGGGGTCTTTTAGATATGTTTATCACAAACTTATCTAGCGAAGAAAATGAACAGATTTACACTTTGTTAAGCAATGTGGAAGAGGTACCTAAGAATGTGAGAGCCAAATTTTGTATGAAAAGTTATAAACTTTTGAAGTCTTTGCCAGCTAAACTTAATTGTGGCAAACATGTTGAAAGGTTAGCTATAAGCACCTCTAATCTCATGGATACTATCGAGCCAGATTTTGTTAAGGAGATTCTGTTAGAGTTTATTGAACACCGGTTTGCCAAAAAGAAAGTAGATTCGACCGGTTACAATATTTCCCATGTTTTTGCCGCTTACCTGCTTTGTACAGATAGTGAAGAAGAACAAAATGAAAGGTATATAAAAGTTATGGCACCTCTAATGAATCAGGTTTGTATGTCGTGGGATGAAGTTTGCAAGGGTGAGCGTGTTACAAGAGATTTCTTTGAGAGGATAATACAAGTTTTGTCTACCTTGGTCAAAGATCACATAATACTGGTGGGTGATAAATATGTAGTCCCTATCAAATTGTTTATAGACATTCAGAAAGAACTGGAGTCAAAGTTAAGTATTGATAAAGTTTATGACGTCCTAACATACATAAAGCAGATGGTATGTTACTTGAAACATTATATTACAATAAAAGATGATGTACCACCGCCTATAAAGGATATAAGTGAAGAAGATACATGTGGAGATGGTGGTTGTGGTGACACGGACACGGACAGTGATAGATATAAACAGATTTGGATTAAAATAAGTCCACTGCTTGCAGAAGATTTTGTTAAATTATTAAAGCAAGATATAGAGCAACACTTTCCCTCAATTCAAATGTTATATGCTAAAGCATCACGCAAATTCTATTCAGCCATGCTCTACAATAATAAAGATTTTACTTTTGAAAAAGAAATTATGAAATTCAATGATTTTGTGCCTGCACTATTGTTATGTATGAAACTTTTACCTGATTACTGCTACGATGCAGAAAAGGAGAATCTAAATGATATACGGAGAGCATTGGCCGCTCATCCATCAAAGGAAGTAAGAATGCATTATTACAGAAAGTATTATGAAAATCCAATAACACCTTTAGAACCCTAAATAGAGTGTAATATTGTTTTGTCTTTGCTTAAAAATATTCATGTAATCAATGGAGATATTTTTATTTTTGCTATGCTACAGTGATATACATGTATAAACATAAAGATAATTTTATATATTTGTGTGTGATGAGGGAAGCAAGATGAGCTAGTAGTTACAGTATCCAAAGTAAGTAGAGATGATTAATTGATCTGAGGTAGAGATATTATGGAAAAGACTATTTTTAAAACATAGTATTTCAAAGAGTCTCAATAAAGTTAATGAATCTGCATTTCAATATTGTGTCTGGGTCAACCTTTTGCTTATTTGCTTTTTTTACCTTTGTTATATAATAAAAGTTTGTATATGTACGTTTTGTTTGTTTTATTCAATAATTACAGATGTCCTATATTTTGAATAGACTTTGCCTTCATGGTAAGGTTACCGAAACGTCATTCACTAATTAGACCGATAAAGTTTCTGTTAAATGACGTGGTTTCTTTTATTTATAAATGCTGACATGTAACTTGGCCACCGCCTGACCCTCGGAAGTGGAGTGTCCATAAATTCACACTGCTAGCATAATATGAGCAGTGCTGCCTCTGTCCCTTACGCTAATGCCTGTCGTTTCACTGGTCTATGCTGCACTCTAAACTCTCACTAGTCTCACTCTTATTAATATCATGAATTAGCGACGTATTAACTTTAATGTTTTTCATCACCCTCTAACAAATCTGCAATTCATTATGATAGACGGAGACGAAATACAGTTTAGTTCATACGTCGCTAATTCGAGTTTATTAATAAGAGTGTATGTGATTCTACTTTCACTGATTAGCTTAATCTGTGAGTATAGCTTGCACGCCAGGCTTATTTACCAAAACGTATTGAATCGTCCTCGACAAAATCAATACGATTTCTAGAATCTAATGTGTTAGGTTAACATGTTAAAAAACACAATAAACCGTGTTGAATTCGTCTTAGGGTCGATCAACTATTCTTTGTACATTTCACAGCTTTTTGAAAAAAATAAAACGAAAATAAAAATGTTAGATTTTTTTTACTTTTCTTATACAATTTATTAGGATATATATTAATCCCTATTATTCAGTCATTGACAGTACAGTTTTTTTAATTTTTCTCTCTTATTTTTAGGTTTTTGACACTTGATGGCTTAAATGTAGTCCCCTAAGTTACCTTAATTAGTTATATTTTCAGGCTCAATTTATATATTATAATTACTTTGTTTCAAAGATTTACCTGATAACTTTCATTCGTATGTATATGGTAAGGTCTAATAAGCAAATTGTGAACAATAATGCACGACATTGTGTCTCTTATGTTACCCAAACATATTTTAAAAGGTATTTTTCAAAATAAATCTTTAATCCGCCAACACGTATCATGTGTGTTACCTATACATACTAGTTTATATTTAGAAAGAGTTTATTACCCTTAACTTCTTAACCATGAACTAAGGACTGTAAACTATTTCAAAATACTATGAATTAACGCCAAGGGACAACATGGTAACATAAGTGACATTTGTCTCTAATGTTACCGTTGCAATACTGACTTCGGAACTGCAAGGTAATAACATACAGGTGTCTAGGTAAATTAAACAATTATATAATAAAAAGAAACGAAAAAATATTTATTGTAATAAACCAAAACGACAAAAAAACATAATTATTTTTCGTATAAAAGTAATAATCAATCATAACATAATACGAGTAGCTTCTTTCACTTAACAAAAATAATCAGTCATCTTAAAAAGTGTTATCCTATCAATATAAACATCAAGACAGTCATTTTTCAAAAATATCTAAAGATTCTTCAAATTTATAGTAAACTTGACCTTTGTCATTGACTATTTTGGGTTCAGGAAGAATCTTTATAATGTCATGGAATTTTACATACGCTATATCTTTTTCGTCTAATCGAAATTTGGTATCCGATTTCACAGCCCGAAGAAACATGACTTTAATCTCGCCATCGTTTTCAATATCTCCTAATGCTTTGCTTGCATAAGTATACGTATTATTCTTACCCGTGTGAACCTTCACCAACAAAAAATTTCCACGATGTGGCAGTACATTACCTTCGTTGGAACAAGAAGGCTGATTTTCTTCTTCTGAAACATCACCCGAACCGTAAATAACATTGTAAATGTTTGTACGATGTGTATGTGCTGCTAAATCTGCGTAACTTATTGGGAAATTATTATGTGTGGGTATATATTGGCTTAAAGGAACTTCATCATCAGATGACAAAGGAGATGAACGAACTATGTCAATAAGATCACAACTAATTTCAATTTAATTAGTGGGCTTCACAGGGCTTCAATGTTACTTAAATGACCACGATGTCTTTTAAGTTATCATAATGTCTTTTAAGTTACCATCATAGTAACTTAGGTGACCGGTAACACAGGAGACAATTTTGTATGTTATAGCCACGTTCTCGCTATCTTGTTTAATAAACAGGAATATGTTTACTAATATTGCAACTAAGACACAATTATAACAAAATTCAAGTATTAATAAATAAAACCAATGTATATTTACCACTTTTTAGACAGCAACTTAGGTGACACCAAATAAACACACCTTCTTCCTTGAACGACTGGCGGGCGACTAGCAGGATACAACCGCGCAAACAAAATGGTTGAATGCGATTGCATCATTCTCAGACATGCATTGGTTCATTTGTGACTACTAGAGCATCTATGTTTTTATATTTATACTTTTATGGGCTGTAACTTAGTTGACACCAATTTGAATAGCAATTTGAGGACAGTTTGTTATTATTTTTTTTAAATTGCAAAATAAAATATAAAAAATCTGGAAAAAATGTAATAGAATTTGGAAAATATTGTAGTTTATGACAAAATATTCAAATGATTTCCCTTTTATACAATATTTTCAAATTAATGAGTCAAAAAACAAGTGAACTAGTCGTGGGGACAGGACTAATTTGTATGGGAAGGATAACTTGTCAACTAAGTTACCATAAATTTTATTAAAAAAAATTAAATTTCATATTTAAATGATTTTTAAAATCAATGCTTTGTATTCTAACTTACTGTTAAAGATATAAATTTTTAGTTTATTGGTACATTTTAAGAGATATATAATTTTTATTCGGAAGGACAAGATTTTTACAAAGAATAGTTGATCGACCCCTTAACAAATATAATGATTATAAAAACTGTATTGATTTCGTCCCGATGTGGGGACGAATTATTGCTATGGAAATCTTGTATTCAGGGCATAAGAGTTGCTAGTGTTACTACTGATCACCTGCTCATTAGATAAATCGTATTAAATAAAGGCGACGCATCATATGCAAAGAACTCTGTGAATATTTTGTCCATAATGTGAGCGAGAGTAAACGAGTTAGAATTGAACCCGGAACCGAAACCTCCCGGTTTTGAAGACAACGCGCTCTAGGCGCTCACGGCTGGACCGATTTGGTTATTTTTTTTTAAATGTTCGTAATAGTTTTAGGGAAGTATTTTTTTTTACATTTACATTTATCGCATTGAACTGAAAAGAAAATGCTACATTAATTGAAAGTATTTGGCTACAATCGGTGATTTAACCAAACTACAAATTCCTACTTACAGTAATTACAGTCATGAAACTTCCTTGCGAAGAGCCCGTCTGGAAATCCATATGCTACACTGGTGGCAGTGCTTGCCGAGCTCTTTCTTTTACATCGATGTTCTGATCGCTTATTCGTGGCATATCACAGGTTATCAAATGAAAATAAACTCAAAAAATAATTGAACTTGTAAAATGAAAAACAAATCGAAATTTAAATCAAAGAGTACCTTTTTGTCACAATCTGGACATGCGCAATGCGCATTAGCTATTATGTGATTCTAGTACATTATTTAAAATGCATTTTTATGACATAAAACTTAAAAAATTCAATAAAATAATACCCTAGTGAACTTCTACAGCGTTAGACGATTAAAATGACTTATCATACACTGCAGTAAGTCTTTCCGTTTAATAGCCTTAGGCTGCACAAAAAAACGCCTCGCGTATTATATAGAATTATTATAGATACCTAGTTTTTGCAAATTTTATGCACCTTCGCTATACGTTTGTTTTATTCAATATCACAGATAATATAAAATCAATCTAAATAATTATGCATCACATGATTGATAATATTATTGACGTTTTGTTAAATAGTTGGAGACGAGGCAATCGGCATGAGGTATGTGGTCAACTGGACATGTGTCATACCTTAGGTCTAGAATACCAGATCGAGAACAACATGCAATCTGTATAATAAGTTCCGCATAAGCCATAGTTGCGCAGTAGACGATTTAGGGCCCTTTTGGTGGTATGAGGTCTTTTTCTTGATCGATGGGCATGAGCGGTTTGAGGGGCAAGACGGACTATGGGTTTAGTAACTTAAGAGGATCGTGTAGCTCAGCGTACGCAGCGAAATAGGTATTTAGAAAATCATATTCTGTCTCAATCGCACTCTTCCCCCGGGCATCAGTGGGACAGAGAGCACTGCAGCTCGTGGGTGTTCGTAGGTATGTTTTTCGTTGAAAATTGCGTTTTGGGCGAAAACGATTTACACCTACTAAACTATAACGAAACCTTATAGTTTTGGTGTCAAATGTTTTAGCAGATTATAATCTACGTACGTACGTTTTGCTTTTTTTGAAATTTTGCTTTGTTTCTCAAATACAGACGGTTTATTACCAGCAAGTTATGAACCAAAAAAACCGAGATTTGAGGGGCTTATAACTTTTGACCTATTACGAATTTTGAAAAAAGGAAAAAATACGTACGTAGTTTTTCATTATGTCAGTAACATATTACAAAATCGTTAAAATTTAATAATATTTAGGGGTAGTAAAACGTTTTCTCCGTTTGTATGGACATGGACGCGGTACACTACACTCTTAATAAATAGGTAGTGGTAATGTACCTATATATAATTATTTCTGCAGCGGTTTTACCTGCACACACTCCCCTCTCTAACGCTCTCCAAGTCTAAACTTATTTGGCGCGACCTACTGTCATGTCCGCTGTAATGCCAGATCACTCATACTCCGCGGACACGTATGCATCCGGACTTGTGCATATCAATTTTAAACATACTTGGATATTCATTTCATGGTAAGGTTACCGAAATGTCATTCACTACAATAGTCGACAGAGAGACCGATAAAGTTGTTGTTAAACAACGCGACTTATTTTATTTAGAAAAGCTGATGATCCTCTCAAAATATATAGGTATAATTTCTACAGAACTAGTATAAAAGATCTGTGATAATTTCAGGAGCTATAATTTTAGTTGCTATAAATATTCATTTTCTATAAATTTAGATCCTGTAATTTTAAAAACCTATATAAATTGTGTTTGATATAATTTTTTTAATCTATAATATTAATTCCTATAACCCGTAGACAGAGTAGGTATATATAGTCTGCACCGCGAGGAACAGCCGACCCGTATACAGCCGCATCCGCAATGGACTCTGCTGGAACACCCAGAGCCCAGCGGAGCGGCAAACTTTGTTCTAGAGTCCGCCATAATAGTTATCTGTGGTCCAGTAAGACCGTCGCGACGAGAGCTATCTCTGGGACTAGCCTCCGGGTAGGGGGTAGGATAGTGGGACCCAGCTTCACCGTCACCCGCTACTCAAGCCGGAGAGGAATTGTTCTCTGTGGTCTAGATGACACGACTGACCCCAGAGCCCCACCTCGGAACCCACACGGCCGTTCCCGCCTCCAGCCGGCCTAAGCCGACTCCGTCTCAAACCAGCAGCGCAAAAACCACCGGTTCCACCTCCAGCCGGCCTAAGCCGACTCCGTCTCAAACCAGCAGCGCAAAAACCACCGGTTCCACCTCCAGCCGCATGCGCAAAGAGCCCTGCCGCTTAGCTTCACCAGGGCAGGTGTCTGTACTACCCGGTTACTAAGCCCCCCGCCACGACAAGGCGGGCACATCCGAAGGGATAAAACTTGCCCCTATGCTGTAGTTTTTTTTTCTTTCAATTCCCTGATTAGTCCAAAGATATCTCTGATAACTGAAATTGTAATTATCGATAAGCGTTGAACACACCATTACCTTGCCAGTTTTTGTGTTCATATCTACTTAGTTAAAATATTTGTTCATTAATTTGGCTTGATACTCCCAGTGTGTGTGTATGTGGTAAGTACATAAAATCGATATTCTATTTCTATTATTTGAGGGTCATGCACTAACAAAATAGTTATCATGACACATACCTTATGCCTTATGCGGTTATGCACTATAACTTAAAATTTAGTCAGTACCAAAGTACATAATTACAAAGATAATAAAATATTATGTTAATTATGAAGGTACCTATGCCGCTTGTATGCGTCTTTGTTTCATTTTAGGGTTTCGTATATCAAATAAAGCAAGTATCATCGAACGAATAAATCATTAATTTTGAATCCCGTGTTTAATTATTGCATATATATATTTATTTGAGCTGTGCCGTGAAAGGCGTCTATAAAAAGCTCAGAATAAAATATTCTGATGTAAAAATGGTGGCACGAGACAGACGAGTTTGCAGAAAAAAAATTGCTCCAGTTCAGCTTGCATTTTTGCAACACCAGAAATCACACTAACTTTTTCTTTTATTTAAGGGTCCTATACTGGGATTTTTCTGTGATAAACTATTCCCAATTTCTCTGTAAATAATCGACCTGTGTCACTATAATTTAGCATATAGTTTTGAATAGGAAATATGGGTGGTTAAACTTTGCCCCTGCTGTCTCTTTCATAGTCTATCAGAAAACTCAAAATTTTTTTTAAGCGCGCTTAAAAAAATTAGAGTTTTGTGATAGATTATGAAAGAGACAGCAGGGGCAGAATAATCCTTTATTCTACCACCCATATTTCCTATTAAATAAAACCAATAAAAAAAATTACGACTATTTCACTTAGATATATTATTGAATAAGTAACTATATGCTAAATTACAGTGACACAGGTGGAGTATTTACAGAGAAATTGGGAATAGTAATATCTCCATACAAATGATGAATATAGAACCCTTAAATAAACATAAAACAGTACTTAAACATTTAGATACAATTGCTATTTTTATTTTTGTCCATTAAATCACAAATTCTTTGATGGCACGTCATGGCCACATTATTATTATTTTTATAAAAAAAATGGCACGTTTACCAATAAAGGTTCGCCATCCTTGCTCTATGGTGACCGGCATAGGCGGCATAGAACACGCATTTTCTGCTGCATAACCGGTACACGTATAGTAATTATTATTTAATCTATGTACATTACCACGCTCGCATTGGTCAACACGTGCGACACTCGTCAGTTTAGCCTGCCTGGCTACGGGCGAGTCTAATATTTAATATTATCATTATCTACTATGACATATTTATTTACTTATTTTAAATTTAGTTTTATCTATCTATAGATATACAGCCACAAATCGAATCACAAAGTACCTTTTTGTCGTAAAGACCAGAATACGTTTTATAGGTCGGTGATTTTTCGGTACGAGAGTACCTACGTAGACCTCAATAACATACCAAAATAAAAAAATACCTATAGCAGCAGTTACGCATGTGCGCATTATCTATATTATGAGGTAAAGTTTGGATGTAGGGGGTAATCTCTCAAACTACTAAACCGATTATAAAAATTATTTCACGAATAGAAAGCTAAGTTTTAGCTAAGGCTTTGTTCAAAAATATCAACGGGCGAAGCCGGAGGATTGTAATTATTATAAGTAGCGTACAACAAAAAAGTTTTTGAGAACGTTTCAAAATTTATTTATCGTTTACTAAGTTAAGGCCGATTTAGACGGTTCTAGTGGTTAGTAGAGTGCGTGTAACGTTTTGGGAACCTAGGGCTCCTAAACATCACAAGAAGAGGAAAGGGGGTGAGATTAGAAGAAGAGATAGAAAGAGAAGTGAGATACCGGGCTAGTTCAGCTCTACAGGGGGGTCGGGCCTACCTACATGTTGCCACTGCAGGATCCTACCAGGAGTATAAATATGAACCCACGATCTATTTTCACACACTATATATTTAGTCACAACACTTGTTCCTAATTTCCATCCGACTGGCAAGCTACATTGTCCTGTCACTGTTCTTCATCTTCTTCTAGGCGTTAGTGAAGTAGTGTCGGCCGTGGTTCTGTCTGTGGAGCCCCGGGCCCGTTGATAGTCTACAACGGCCCGACCGACGCCTCTCGCGCCGTCTTGGAGTCGGGCGGCGCGACGGTAGGTCGCGCGCCCAGAGATGCTGGTCCAGCCCCGCCCCTGGCGTGGCTGGCCCTTTGATCTTCGCAGCCCCTCATGTTGACTGCACGCCCTGCCTCGCAGTCCCGGCGTCCATGGAGGTATTGCGCTGTTGCGCCTCGGCGACAGGCTCTCGGCCCTCACGCCGACCATTGCTCCGGCGACGCGCACCCGCGCTACGCCCTGAGTCCACGTCCACCCTGCTCGCGGTCTCGGTCTGTTCTCCCCTGATTTTCTTTTCTTCCACCTTCAACATGAGCACAGACTTTTTAAATTCACCAACGGCTCGCAGCTCTGTTTACATTACGCCCACCAATCCCTCTGTGACATTTGTTGTCGTAAACATTGCTGCCAGCCGGTGGCTTGGATTACACATTCAGCCTACCGCAGTCGACTGATTATTTACAATAAAATATAACAACCTATTACTATTCTTCCCACGGTTCATCTCTATCCAACTTGGCTGTGCTCACGGCTAGACTTTGTAATGAAATCTATTCTATTTCTAAATCAAATAACGAATTTGAACCCTGTGTGATCGCTTCGCGCCCACAACACCGATATTTATTCTATTCTGTGGCCGCGCCACAGACAAATTCGTTACATGCGTTAGGATAGTACATTAGTTGAAACATGTAAACGGTAGTTTCCAGTACTCGTACTAGTACGTTCCACTCGCCTTTCAACTAGAATCAAATAGAATCGCTTTTAATTTTTGTTTCAAGTGACACCCTCCCGCGCCCGCTCAACCCCCCGCGCGTTCCTGACTCGCTACTCGCTGTAGTCTAAACGGTCAGTTTTAGTAACTTGCACAAGTTGACAAGGAGAGTTATGTGTGTTTTGGCCTACAAAATGGCAATCTACTGGAAGAAGTATAAACGTCACTGGAAACCTACTAATGCACTAGCATTCGAGTGCCACCTACGCACTCTACTAAACACTCGTAACGTCTAAATCGGCCTTTATACATCATAACATTTAAGAAAATTCTACAGAATTATCGTAAAACTCCACATTTTACCCGTTTCCGTAAATACGTCCTGCGTACAATAAAGATACATTTACCTACATTGAATTTTATCAAACTATCTAGTCATGCAATTTAGACAAGACTAGCGGCCCGGTACGTGCTTCGCTACGTATAAAGTGAAATAATTTTTTATTTTATTTATTAATTGCTAGCGGGCCCGGCAGACGTTGTCCTGCCCAAACGTTAGCTTGCCTGCTATTTACTTTCCTTCGTCCGTGGAAAACAACTACCACTACCCCTACTCCAACCCCTACCACTACCCCTACTCCTACCACTACCACTACCCCTACCACTACTCCAACCACTACCACTACTCCAACCACTATCACTACCCCTACTCCAACCCCTACCACTACTCCAACCACTACCACTACCCCTACCCCTACTCCAACCACTACCACTACCGCTACTATCCTATGTCCGTCTTCTGGCTCTAAGCTACCTCCCCACCAATTTTCAACCAAATCCGTTCTTTAGTTATAAATAGTGTAACTAACACGACTTTCTTTTATATATATAGAGATAACAATCCCTATCTGAAAAAGTTTTAATTTGACAGCAAAATCGCCATTAACAAAACGATCCGCCATTTATTGAATTCAGTTGTTACAAAAAGTGTGATAAATTAAAAACCGCTTGACCGATTTTGTGCAAACTTCACATAAACCATCTACTAAATAGTCCGAACAAAACCTAAACATTTGGTTTGGATAGGTTAGTCCGTTCTTGAGTTATAAAATTACAACGAAAAGTGGCATTGATTTTTATATACTTAGTCAGGTCATAAGTTCTGTCACATGTTTAATATGAAATAATTGAGACATGTTTATTACTGATGTAAACATTTATATACCAAAATGAACTTAATAAAACACAGATTCTTATTCTAATATAGTTTATTCAATATGACCCCCGCGATTTTGAATACAAGGCCTTCAACCTGCGCGGCCAGTCGTATATCGCAGCACGAACGAGGTCCATGTCAATTTCGGCGGCTGCCTTAATCAAGGATGCCTTGAGTGACTCCAAATCAGGATGACGCGTTGAGCAGGCTTTTTCCTCCAAGTGTTGCCATATCTTGTAATCTAACGAACTCAAATCTGGACTGGAGGAGGGCCAGTCTTCATGCCGGATGAAGTCAATTTCACGCGCCGCCAGCCAGTCTTGAGTGCTTTTCGCTCTATGAGCTGGCGCAGAATCTTGTTGGAATACCCAGCGCCTGTTATTGAACATGGTATGAGAAACAGGTTCCACAAGGTTCGTGAGGACTGTATTTTGATACACAACTGCATTTGTTTTTACGCCTTTCTCACAAAAATGTACCTCAGTTAAGCTCCAATAAGAGACTCCCAACCAAACCATGAGTGAGGATGGAAAATGGCCTCGTTGGACACGCGGATCACGGTTGCTCGCTTCTTCACTGCTGTGTGCCTACACCTTATCATTTTGTTTGTTGTAGCTATCTTCCACAATAAAATTTTTTTCATCCGAAAAAAGAATTTCCTGATGCTTGTTTCCCGCGTACCGCTTCAACAAAGCGCGACATCTCTTCAACCTCAGGTCCATTAAACGAGCTTTCAAACGATGTCCTGTTTTTCTTCGATATGCCCGAAGCCCCAAGTCTTCATTTAACACCCTTTCACCGTGGTTCGGCTTAAACCCATCTGAAGGGCCAAAAGTTTTTGCTTACGTATGGGTTTTCTTTGAATTCGCGCCCTCACAGCTTTTATTACTGCTGGAGTCCTAACAGAGCGAGGGCGACCACTTCTTGACCTGGTCATCTACACTAGAGTCTTCATTGTATCGTTTGATGGTACGATAAACGAATCTTTTGGTTATATTCAAATTTTTCAATATGTCAAAAATCTGATTGGCGCGTAACCGAAATGATGCAACGCAATAACGCAACACGGTCTTCTTTAAGTGTCCACTCCATATTTAAAAATGAGTAACATTCTAAAAAGTACACATTTTTATATTCATGAAAAATTCTAAATTCGAATTCAATAAACTTTTTTGTGACCAGCATTTTAAATTCAAAAAAATTTATTGTGTGACAGAACTTATGACCAGACTATGTATATAGATAATCACTAAACTTTACCTCAATTACCAGACGCACATTTTGTAAACATTAGTAAAGAGAAACACACAACACGTGCAGCAGTTTGGTGTTGGTGTTGTTGTTGTTGTTCAGTGACATAATTATGTTAGAGATTGACAAGACATATTACTTTATATGAGACATTCAATTAAAAAAAGATCACAGACACAAATTCCCTGTAATAAAATTTGATATTTTCTTTATTTACCTTCAGATATTGAAGAGTCAAGATGTCATTGATAACATTGAAAGGCGACAATTTGGGACAGAAACATAGTTATTTCAATTGTCGAGTTAACGAAGCTGTTAAAAGTGACGCATCTCTGAGCGACATTGTATCGCAATATGGGGATTCTGATGCTGAGCAACTGTTCAAAATAGAAGTGGCAAACCGGCGGCGCGACGTGGAGTACGTGGTGCAGACGTTGAAGTCCGCGAACATGGTAGTAGTTTCGCGCGCCATCCGGGGCAGTGGCTGGCTCGTGGTCGACGAGCAATACTCCCACATTGTAGAGCCGCACTTCCTGCACGACCAGCTGCTGCCGCACATGACCACCAGGGCGGCCTGCAAGTTCATGCTGCATGTCCGACTGACGCTCAGAGATGAGCGCAGGGTTGAGTCGTTCTTCAAATATTATGAGGACAAGGACCTCAACAAAGCCCTCAAGTGGCTACCAGGTTGTTCAGCTGAAGTAATTCAAGAAGCTGTCGTCAAATATCAAAGATCGATAAATATTCCTCTATTCAAAAGATTATGTAGGAAGACTCCTTCGGCTTTTAATAATGTTAGTGATGTTTACAATAATTATCTAAAACATTACTACCATGCTGCAATTTTTCTTCTGAAGACTGATACTCAAACATATTTGACCATGTTGGAGAAGACGGAACACTATAATTGGCCGAAGCTTGGTCGTAAACAAACAGCCATAATAATGAAGAACGATCCTGAAAGAATATTAAACAATTTCAAACAATATAAGAATCATGTAGATTTTGGAACCGTAGCTAAATACTTAGGACCAAAGGCATTATTGTTATTTATGACTAATTTAAAAAATACGGTATCCTGGACTGGTTTATACAATAGAATGTATCCCTTTGTAAAAAGACTTCCAATTGAACAGAGGTACGAATTCATTAATGATAATTTTATTATTAATAATAAATATACTAATGATGTATTCAATACGCTACAATATGAATGGTATCGCCTCGTACCCTTTAATGATGTATTTAAAGAATTAAGTAACTTAATTAAAACTATGCCTTCGCCAGAACAACGAGGATTAATACGTACTAGGATGTTAATTGCTGCCGGTCACGATATGACCAATATTCAAACTATACTCCAGTATTATCAAGACAAACATATGAATGAGTCTTTTCATTTAAAAAAACGATTTGTTGATTCTATAGTCCTACACACAAATACTCATAGATATGATGACAAAACCTGGAAAATTTTGGACGAACTTTTTTACAGTTTAGAAGTGTACATGGAATCTGATAAAGATGTTCAGAATATTATACATGCTATTATTATTTATAAAATTGTACATGATCAGCCGATTCCTGAAATTGTAGAAAGAAAATTTAATTTTAGCACTCTAAAGAAATATAAATCAGCTAAATTGACCCAAGAGGAGCAAGATAACATTTTTCAATATCTGTTTACTAGAATGACGTCTACATTAAACGAACAAAATTTTCCTGAATTGATACCTTCGTTGTACAATGCTATGGATTTGCTAATAGATTGGGATAAAGATCTAGCTAAGTACCCAGCAGTACTGTCAAAGATCAAAGAGTTATTTCAAACCATAAACCAAACACAAAACAAAGAAAGCATGGAAAATATTTACAACAAGAAGAAATCTTGGAGAAAGTATATGTTTGAAGAATCTATACTTTGTTCTATGGGAGATAAAACATATGTAAACGCGCTAAAACATGACCCTACAATATTTAATCGATATCCAGCGACGGTTGAAGCGATTCGCTGCGATGACGCAGTAAATCTAAGGCAATTTTTGTCTAAACTGAAAATATATTGGTCCAACACACTGGCCGATGAGTGGATAAATGCGTATAAAAATAACATTAAAAATCTTACCGGGTGCCGAGCTCTGGTTACTGGTCTTTGTGCATTATTGCCAAGTCAAGCACTTTTGAATGTATTAGAATATTACGCCCCAGACTCACAAAAAATAATATGGAGTGAAGCTGACGTAACATTACTAAATATACGGAAGAATTTCGCGCGATTAATGCACCTTGCTAACCCACATCCACCACCCGTTGCTGTTATTCGTTATGCCCGGGGTGATTATCGACAATTTGCTCTGCCTTCCCTCAACTCTATTTTTTACAACATTCCACCACGCAATACTTATGATCAATTGTCAAAAATACTGAGTGGCCCTGTTTCTCTTCAAAAACATGCTATTAGAATGGTATTTGTCAAGTTACAGCCTCATGAAATAAAAAATATATTTTCCGATGTTTGGGAATCGTCCAAAAGTGCAACTATCAGATCTGTTATTTTCAGATTAACTTTTAAATTATTATGCTCGCATAAAAGCGAAGCCATCATTGATGAGTTTTGGCAACTCCTCGAAGTGTTTATTGGAAACCTATCTTGCGAAGAAAACGCTCAAATTTATACTTTCTTAACCAGAGTAGAAAGAGTACCACTTTCAATCAGAGCTAAGTTTTGTATTAAAAGTTTTATGTTTTTTAAAACATCACCAAGCAATCTAAACTATGACAGTCATCAATGTATGGAAAATATATTGATGTGTACAACAACACTAATGGAAAATGTTGACTTAAATTTTATTTCAAATGTAATATTAGATTACATAGAAAACAGATTTACAAAAAAAGTTCTAGAACGTAATATGGACCGAACTATGGTGGATGTTATAACATACTACATGCTGTGTACTAAATTCGAAGAAGAACAAAGTCGCAGATATGAATTAGTGATGAAACCCCTACTAGATCGTACATGCATTTCATTTAACATGAATTGTGAGCACGACAAACGCACGCGAATATTTTGTGATCTCTATGTCAGAAGATTATGTAATCAGGTTAAAGATCATATACAAAAAAATAAATATGTTATTCCGATTAAACTCTTTACACATATACAAAGTAAACTAGAATCTGTATTATCATATGAAGAAAATTATGAATTTCTTACTTTTATGAAATTGATTATAAAATACTTGGAAAGTTGCAAAGAAATCATACCAAAAGTGAAGTTTTCTAATGACTCGTGCGAAGATGTGAACAAAGGAAACAACAATGACGACAGATATCGAATTATATGGATGAAAATTACTCCAATTCTTGCTGAATATTATATTCAGTTATTAAAAGAAGACATGGACAAGTTATTTCCTTTCATTCGCATACTTCTCACGAAAGTTTTGGTGAAATTTCATGGCTTTTACCAACATCGTTCTTCGACAAATTTCGTTATCGTCAGAGAACTAATTAAGAACTATGATTTTGTACCAGGGATAATATTGGCGTTGGAATTCGTACCTACCTACTGTAGTAATGAAGACGAAAAAGAAGAACTTACTGATATATTCAAGCTTATTGTAAACCACCCTTCTAAAGAAGTTAGGTTGTATTATTTTAATAAATTTCGGGATAATTCATCTATAATTTATAAATGAACTAGCTTTTGCCCGCGACTGCGTAGAATTAGGAACATTGACATAATTTATAATTTTATATGGATAAAGAGGATTGTGTTATCTAAGTAGGTATATATAAAACCTCAGGATCTGAGTATAAAACCGTCGTGTCGCTGACTGACTGACAATCAACGCACAGCCTAAACCACTGAAGATATAAATGTGAAAATTAGAGATTATATTCCTTAGGTGGCGTAGAGGTGCACTAAGAGATTTTTTCAAAAATCAACCCCCAAGGGTGTAAACGTTGTATTCCTAATACAATGCGTACGAAGTCACGGGCAAATGCTAGTATTTTCTTAGAAATATTATTTTTCATATATAAATTTAAATAGATTTTAATTATGCTACCTGCAAACTAAAAAACAAAATATACCTTAAATTAAAATTTATACATATATCACGGCGTTTATTTCGCGGTCAAACGTTAAAAGTAGACAAATTCTATAGGGATCACGTGACAAATGTCATAAATAGATAAAGAAAATTGTATACATTACTTACCTAATACCTATCTATCTTTCTTCATGTGGTCATGGATATGTCGGCATGGATTGTTTTATTACGTTTTTAGAAAATTTGACAAAAGTTTAGGTAAGTAGGTACCTTACCCTGTAGGTACTATATTACAGAGGGAACTTTCTGGAATCCATATTTATGGCAATATCAAATACCTATATGTCCCACATCAGGTCTTCCAAGTCAATAGCTTTTAATTTTTTTGCTAATTGCCAGTGTTACTGAAAAGAGTCGTATTTTTCTATCTATACCTACTTGCTATTAGTTTGGATGTAGGGGTAATCACTGAAACTACTGATCCGATTCTGAAAATTATTTCACTGCGAAGCCGGGGGCGAAAAGCTTGTCTCTAATAGTTCTATCTAGGGTTCATCATCAAGCCTTCCAAGTCATCAGATTGTCAATTTCTTGCTAATTGCTTGTGCTACTGAATAGTTTTTGTTTAGGCCGTATTTCTCTATCTCTAATAATTTAAGTTGACCTCTAGGGTCCATCATCAGGTCTTCCACGTTACTGGAGTTTTCATTTCTAATCCATTCATTGCTCAACAACAATCACAATTCAGCGGGGAATTGCAGCCAGTATTATCGCGGGCCTGAATATTTCCTCTATTTCACTTAGATATATTGAATAAGTAACTATATGCTAAGTGTAAGTGACACGAGGTGGATTATTTACAGAGAAATTGGGAATAATGTATCCCCATTCAAATTATGGATTATAGGACCCTATAAGTTATTTTTAATTTCTAGATTTAATTTTTATTTTAATTTAATGTAAATAAGTTGTATCAAAGGTATAAATAAGTAAATAAATCGGGATCATTTTAATGTTAAAGTTT
Source organism: Nemapogon koenigi (assembly GCA_963924495.1). NCBI lineage: Eukaryota > Metazoa > Arthropoda > Insecta > Lepidoptera > Tineidae > Nemapogon > Nemapogon koenigi. The sequence continues at coordinate 9,722,596 of OZ004648.1, forward strand.
CATTGTATGATCACGGAACCCTAATTAGAGATCTTTAAATTATTTTGCACTTTCACTGCGTACTTTTGAGAGTGTGGCTTTACTTACGTAGGCACACAGCGACAGATGACGAGACGGTGTCGCCCTATTGCCCTCAAGTGCGACACGACACTGCCGAATTTATGATTTTTTCGTCTTCTATAGTAAAATCCATATCGACACGCGACATTACTAGCAGTAGTGTCGCAGCCAGCTCTCATATAAACCACTGTCTCTGTTTGTTGCTCCTTGCTGTGTGCGACAAAATTACACAATGACCAACCCTGAAACACGAGCAAAAATTAAGTGTCACATCGGTCGGCACGCGCGTGTACTGCTCAGCACCTGTCTGTGCCCTTTTCACGCAAAAACAAGTGAACAGTTTTTATTGTGGTTTTCACTTACTATTAGATATTAATTACGAGTATTAAACATGGGAGCTGAGCAGAAAGTGAATCAAGTCGGGGGAAAAAGTTAGCCCCAACGAATTTTCATGGCGTTTTATGTAGGAAATAATTGTGTAGAATAAAATTATCTACAAAAAAGTCCGCGGTAAAATATGTGTAGGTAGTTCTCTAATAGAAAAGCTAGCTAATGATCTTGTACCAGGCATTATATTGGCATTGAAACTTCTGCCTGTGCGTAGTCACATTGATGAAGAAAAAGAAGAACTTATTGGAATAATGTAAGATGAGTCTTGATAACCCTTCAAAAGAAGTAAAGATGCACTATTTTGTGAAATTTAGAAATTATAAAGAAATCTAAAATTATTGACAAACATCCTACCTCTAGTCCAGTACGCAGACGAAAGTTTGTTCGACGGGATTACATTAAATCCTACCGTCAATTTTACTTTTGTAATTCAAAATATATTTAATTCTAATTATAAATTTGTAGTTTTCCCCAATTTTTTCCTGGAGCTTACGTCAAAATAGCCGATATAAAAGTTCAAACTTAATTAACACACGAACAATAAATTGTACAATGGTGATTTTTTTCTCATATTATTAGTGTAACATAGAGAAGGTAATTATCAAATATTCACCAATTTTTATTAAGAGCTTTTTTAATATGTATTTAAAAAAAATTAAATAACTACGAAACAAGAATTATGGAAAATGTGATTTTTTATCACCACATGGGAATAATATTTATACATATTGTCACAAATTATCACCTCGGTAACTACAGTAGTTGTTGTGAACGCACCCAAATGACATTTGGTTGACGTTCCACTGACGTCTATATACGTCATGATCTGTCACAGACAACGTGGAGACAACACATGGCAATGCGGCTTACAATGCTGAAATGGTCAACGTCCTAAATATGCATCTCTTCCGAAATAATACGTATTTGGGGCGTTTGGTGTGGAAACGATGGGACCGTGGGGACCTGGAGCTCACAGTCTGTTTAAAGACATTAGTAAACGACTAATAGAAAGTTCACATGACGAACGGGCTGGCTCTTACTTCGGTCAAAGAACAAGCATTGCCATAGATAGCGATTTTATTATAATTATTAGGCGAATTAAAGAGCAGTTTCTTGGTTATGCACAGACAGTATTTATTATTTATTTATTTAATACAAACATTTCAGAATTAATATCTTACACAATGGCCGTCGTCTTACTTATAAAAAAAACTCACCACAGAGTAGACTGCAGAGTACATTATATTTCAATGTAATACTTTACTCTTATAGATTTACATTTAAAAAATAATTGATTTTATTTTATTACTTTATTATTCATATAGTATTATATAGTAGGTACAGTGTTTCTCAACATGTGGTCCGCGGGACCCCTGGGGGTTGATATGTTTATATATTTTTCTATAATTTATTGCAAAAATTACTGCTGTATTTTGTTTTTGCTTAGAAATAATTCGAATTAAGTCACTGCCACTATTTTTAAAACCCTTATGTTTATGGTATTTTGCTCGACACTTGTTAATTATGAAATTTATAAAGTATAGAATATGTAAAGAAGTAAACAATATTAATATAAATATAATATGTGGTGAGTATAGTTTCATACATTATTTAGTTAATAAACTATTATAAATCTGCTTGATATACTTTTTTTGGTTTTCCTATAATCTGCCACATGTCATCTACAATTACGTAGTGTCAAAGTGTAGAGGCGACTCCTACCTCATTACAATACATTCTGTCATTGACTTTGGTCGTTCAGTGTGGTCCCACTCTTTGTATGAATAGATCTGCCCATATTTTCCTCTGGCGTTCTCGCGACCTTGTTCCATCTATTCACTATTGGGATCCAATATATATTTATTTTGGTTCATCTATCATTAGTCATCCGACATATTAATTGACCCGCCCAGTACCATTTTAGTGCCCTCATATCGTTCTACAATATCAGTCATATTGGTAATTTTTCTAACAACTTGGTTGCTTATTCTGTCTAATAGTTTGATTCCAAACATATTCTTTTTATTCTACGTTGACCAACATGCGTGAAACATGGCAGGATTGCTATCTCGTAGAGCTTAATCTTTACATTAAATAGATTTGTTTTTCATTATTTCTTCTAATCCCCAATAGTTTTTCGATGCTGTAGCAATTCTTCTCTGTATTTCTTTTTCAGTATGATTTTCAAAAGAAACAGATTGACCCAAATAAATATAATACTTTTCAATTATCCCTACATGCAAAATGGAACAGTATAGTAAAAAAATTGAATGGAGAACATGTCACATCTACATCTAGAAGGTGCCAGTTTGGGACAGAAGCATCGGAGCTTCAACGAAATGTACTACTGAAGAATGAGACGCCACTGGACAGTATTGGGTCAGAGTTCGGAGAGCCAGTGGTGGCCCAGCTACTCAAGATAGAAGTGGCGAACCGGCGGCGAGACGTGGAGTACGTGGTGGAGACGTTGAAGTCCGCGGACATGGTAGTAGTGTCACGCGCCATCCGGGGCAGTGGCTGGCTCGTGGTCGACGAGCAATACTCCCACATTGTAGAGCCGCACTTCCTACACGACCAGCTGCTGCCGCACATGACCACCAGGGCGGCCTGCAAGTTTATGCTTCATGTCCAACTGACACTCAGGGATGAGCGCCGGGTCGAGTCGTTCTTTAAGTATTATGAGGACAAAGACCTCGAGAAAGCCCTCAAATGGCTTCCTGGTTGCTCTTCTGATTTTATTGTAAATGCTCTCATAAAACATGCACATAAAGATAAAATTACAAATAAATTGTTTACAAAATTATGTGAGAAATGCACTACGATATTTAACACATTTTTAGGAAATTTTTATTGTTTTAAAAAACATCACATGCAAGCTGGCCTACTATTGGCTATAGGTCTATTACCTCCGAATGATTATGGTTCTGAATACGTTAGGTTGGTAAACGAAATACGAAGTAAGACACCTGACAACCCATATATGGAAATAAAATTTCATTGTGATATAGCCCAGTCACCAGAGGAGCGAAACCCGCCGCAAACCCCTAAAATTTAACACTATTATTGTGTCAGTCGGGACTTTGTAAAGAGACGATGATGGATTGAATAAAATTAACGTCTTTACTAATTACTGTCTTTAATTTCCACTTTTGGCACAATTAAACGAAGATAAAATATTATACAGTTGTTCACTCACTTAATAAAACCACTATTTTTGATTTGAATTATTTTACTTGCAACTTATAACCACACTGTTTGATAATAATTTACACTTGATATAGGTACTTTTAAACTGATTCTTTATTGAAACCTTTGAAACTTAATTAATTGGATGCTAATTTCGACTATATAGCCTAAAGTAACCAAGCAATAATATCTTTATTGAGACTACTTACGCCCTCTATCGAGCAAGTGAGATTTATATAAAATTACTGTAAACTAACTTAGACATTCCGCCCACCAAGGACGCTGTCCTTCAAACAAATTTATATGATAAAACCATAACGAATTACAAACCATAACAAACTAAAAGAAAACAAAGCAAGTACCTATCACATAAACATCTAAATAAAAACTAAAAACTAAACAAGATCAAACAGCGACCGCCCACCGTGAGAAATTAGTTTGAATTAGAACATTTGGGCAATACACACAATTTGCTTAAAGGTCGCTTTATAAAATTATGTTTAGCTTTGATAGTAACCACTCTAGTAACACCATCCTTTCCGGGGTGCTTCTGATCGATTATACCCAATAACTACTTGGCCGGTGGCATATTATCTTCCTTAACTATAACGACATCACCAATGTCCGGTTCATCTTTGATTGCATTCCATTTGTATCTTCTACTCAAAGTAATCAAGTACTCCTTAGACCAGCGGTTCCAAAAGGATGTTACCATTTTCTGTACCAGTCGCCAGCGTTGTACTTGGTTTGTCTTTAAATTACCATAATCCATATTTGCAACTGTGATTAGTGGTTCTCCCACTAGGAAATGACCTGGTGTTAAGGGCAATGGATCATTAGGGTCATCACTGATTTCTGTTAAGGGACGAGAATTCAAACATGCTTCTATCTGTGTCAATGTCGTAGAAAGCTCTTCAAATGTAAGAGTTGAAGCTCCTATAACCTTCCGTAAGTGCGTCTTAGTGGAACGAATACCCGCTTCCCATAGTCCACCGAAATTTGGAGCATGAGGTGGGATGAAGTGCCATCTTGTTCCTTCTGTTATAAGTAGATTCGAAATTTCATTGACTACTTCAGATTTTGCAGCATCAAACATTTCCTTCAATTGTTTATCGGCACCAATGAAATTGGAGCCATTATCGCTATACAAATCTTGACAATGACCTCGTCTAGATATAAACCGGCGAAATGCTGCAATGAAACCTTGAGAGGTCAGATCAGAAACAGCTTCAAGGTGTATGGCCTTAGTGACCATACATACAAACAGACATATATATCCCTTGTATGATTTAAAGCCTCGACCTGGTGAACAACGGATCTGTACAGGTCCTGCATAGTCGACGCCCGATGACCGAAAGCACTTGCTTGGTCGAAGCCTTACTTCTGGAATCTGACCCATGTATGGTTGATTGTTCAATTTTCTATATCTAGCACATTTAACACATTCTCTGTAATGCTTCTTCACTTGATCCTTTATTCTTATGATCCAATATGTTGACCTGAGGTAGTTGAGCATCAGTTGTGGTCCGCCATGCAATGTCTTTATGTGCGCATCAGCAATTACTAATTTTGTTAGATGACTCTTGGTTGGCAGAATTATGGGATGTTTCATGTCATAGCACACATTTGCTTGATCTATCCTGCCGCCAACTCTTAAAACACCATTTTTATCTAAAAATGGTGAAAGAATATGAAGTACACTCTTCCTTGGTAAACTTTCCTTCCTTCTAATTCTTCTTATATCATCCTCAAATTCTACCTCTTGAGTTTGTTTGATACATTCTCTTAATACTTGATCTAGTTCGTTTGTTGATAATATTGTTGTTATTTCTTCTCTTTCATCTTTAGCTATTTTTAATCTCAAAACTCTTCTGGAATATGCCAAAACTCTCAACATTCTTTGTAAATTTGAAAATCTATTGTATATAAAAACTGATTGTATAGTTGTTGTGAAAACTTTAATGGTTCTTTCTTCTTCATTAGTTGAGTAGTTTACTTTATTTAAGTTCATGTGAGGCTGTTGAAGCCATTCTGGCCCATTCCACCATAGATAATGAGTTGCCAGTTCGGATGGTTGTAGACCTCTTGATGCACAGTCAGCCGGATTCTCACTTGTCGCCACGTGGTTCCATTGATCACAGTCCAACATGGTTGATATTTCTGATACTCTATTGCTAATGAATGTCTTCCATCTATTTGGTAACCCTCTAAGCCAAGCCAAAACTACCGTTGAATCTGACCAGGCGTGAATATTTGTAACAGGTATATCCATAACTTGAGATACCTCGTACAATAGTTTAGTTGTCAGCAATGCTGCACATAATTCCAATCTAGGAATTGATATCTCTTTTTCTATAGGAGCCACTTTAGTTTTCGCAGTGATAAGTCGTACATAAACCTTTTGATAAGGACAAATAACTCGTAAGTATACAACTCCTGCATAAGCCAAACTTGATGCGTCAGCAAATCCATGTAGTTCATGTTGACAATTTGTTGTACAGTTTAACCATCTCGGAATACCAACATCTTCTAACATTGGGAGTTCATTTTTATAATTCATCCATTCATTAAACAATACATCTGGCAATCTTTCATCCCAATTCAGACCAGACTTCCATAATTTTTGTATAAATATCTTTGCTGTAACTACCACTGGTGCAATCCATCCCATGGGATCAAACAATTTTGATATGTCTCCAAGAACCAGCCTCTTAGTTGGAAATTGTTCGACATTGTGTATGTTGATTTGATATTGAAAATAGTCTGTCTCCTTGTTCCAACGTATACCTAACACCTTCATCAAATTGTCTATCTTCACTTGTACAAATTGATCTGGACTATGATTTGATTTATCTATGTAATCCATTAACTCTTTGCTGTTACTACACCACTTCTGCAGTTGAAATCCGCCAGCCTTCATTAATTTATCCATCTCTTGATATATCTGTACAGCATCTTCGCGTGTCTCGCATCCCGTCATTAAATCATCCATATAGAAATCGGTTTCTGTTATCTCAGCTGCTTTTGGATATTTGTCACGTTCATCCTTTGCCAACTGTTGTAAACTTTTGACAGCCAGGTAAGGCGCTGCAGCAGTACCGAAAGTTAAGGTGAGTAGTTTAAAATGTTGAATTGGTTCATCTGGACTCGATCTCCAAAGAATTCGTTGGTAATCCGTGTCGTCGTCGTGTACACGAACCATTCGATACATTTTAACAATGTCAGCTACTATGCATATTCTATGTCTTCGCCACCTCATCATAATATGGCGCAAATCCTGTTGCAACTTTGGTCCCACCAGCAAACTGTCGTTTAAGGAAACGCCATTAACACCCTTGCATGATGCATCAAAGACCACTTTTACTTTTGTTGTTGCCTTGTCTTCTCTAACGACTGCGTGGTGAGGCAAGTATACGGCAGCGGGATCGTTGATTGCTGTTTCATCAGTGATTTGTGACATATGATTTAACTCAAGATATTCCTTCATGACATTTCTATATTCTGTATATAATTTTGGATTTTTTAACAACTTCTTTTCTAGTAGGTTAAATCTTCTGTAGCAAATATCCTTAGATTTTCCATTTAAACAATTAGGTACTTCATTCTTGAAAGGAAGACGCACAATATAACGACCACCAGAGTCTCTTTCTGTAGTAGACGCATATAGAGATTCACATCGTTCTTCACTTTTGGTTAAAACCTTCTCTAAGCGATTAGGTTCTGATTCCATCTCCCAGAATTTCTTTAATAAGTCATCTTCTTTAAGCTGAAGATGTAGGCTGATAACATTACTTCTCGCTGAGTGCAGTGATGAATTGGCCAAGCCAGATAAAATCCAACCAAAAAGTGTATTCTGAGCTATAATACCTCCTTGTGGACTTTTGATAACTCCTTCCAACAATATCTGGCTGTACACTTCAGCTCCAAGAAGAACATCTATTCTTCCTGGTGATCCATAATCTGAATCGGCTAATGGTAAGTCATTTACCACAGGCCAGTCAGTGATATTGAGGTTCTTTGAAGGTAAATACGACGTTAATGAGCTGAGCACAAATGCATTTACCTCAATGGAGACGCCTGGATCATGCCGTGATTGCACATGAATAGATACCATATACCTTGATCTCGTTTGGTTCTCACCCAAACCCGACACAATACCATTTACTGACATCTTCTTGAGGCCAAGCAACTGAACAGATGACTCAGTGATAAACGAGGTTTGTGAACCTTGATCCAATAATGCTCTCAGAACATGATTACTTCCATTTCTTGATTGAGTTTTGATTAAAGCTGTCGCCAAGAGTACATCTTGACTTTGATTCCTACCCCTTGAGAAATGGGTTGCTATTTGATCTACTTGATTTGATTCATCTCTGCTATCGACATGAAGCAGCGAATGGTGTCTTCGTCCACATCTGCGACAACACGAGCGTTGATAACAATTTTTGACAATATGGCCAGGTGCATAGCAGTTGAAACATAATTTCAAAGATTTTACGAAGTTCTGCCGATTTTCGCATGATTGTTTGCCAAATTGCTTGCATTGATATAAATAGTGTTGATCAGAACATAATAAACATTTGTTGTAGTTTGGTTTGCTTTCATCTTGCATAGTGGAGTGAAATACTTTATGTTTAGACATATTTTGTTTATTATTGTATTGTATAGTCGGAGCAGTGAATGGCTGTCTATATATACTTTTAGTGGGTTCTAGCATCTCCAAAGTCTTGAATCTTGATTCCATAAATTCTATCAGTTGATTCCATGTAGGTAGTTCATCATCAGATACTGACAGATTTACTTGATTCTCCCATTGTTTGTGAGATTCTTGGTCCAGTTTAGATGTGGTAAGATAAATCATTAGTATGTCCCAAGACTCTGTATTGATACCAAGATTTTTTAGTGCCTTCAAACATGATGACGTTACGTCTAATAATTGCTTAATATTGTTAGCGGATTCTATGACTAATTGTTTTTGTGAAAATAGTTTTCTCAAAATTGCATTTGAATTATAGCGTTTGTTGTTGTATCGTTTGATGAGCAGTTTCCATGCTTCATTGTAATTTAACTCAGTCGTAGATAAGTTACTCAAAAGATTGCTTGCTTCACCACCCAAACTGGTTTTTAAATAGTGCAATTTTTGAACGGCGCTTATATTATTGTTATTGTGTATTAGTGATAAGAACATGTCATAAAACGCTTGCCATTCTTCATACTTTCCTGAGAAATTGGGCAATTGAATTCTAGGCAACTTTATTTCACCACTATTTGTTGTAGTTGGTTGTGATATGACAGTAGGTGGCTGGCGTGCTACTAACTTTTTGATTGCCTCTTTGATATTACATTTATATGCTGTATATAGTTCTTGAAATTCATCATAGGTATCATTTATGAAATATGGAGTTTTTTCGCGATCTGCCTTCTTTACATTAAGCATAATATTTCTATGTTCCGTTTTAAACTCTTCATATAAACTATCCACACATTCCAGCCTCGTTTCTAAGTATGTTTGTGTAATTCTATCTTTAGGAGTCTTTTTGTAATTTTTCTCAGCCTTTTGTAATGTAACAAATCTATCTTCTTGTAATTCCAAAGTCCATGGAATTTCACAAAATCTTCTAAGTGTATGGAATTGATCACTGAAATTTTACAAGTGTTTTATTTACACAATTTTTGCTAAGTCTTTGAGTTTTATCACGAAAATTTTACAAGTCTTTTTTCACACAATTTTGCTAAGTCCCAAAACACTATGAATTTTTCTAAGTTTTTATTTTTACACAAATGTTCACAAGTCCATTTATTTTGCACTTAGTTTTTGTTGCACTTTGTTCTTTTATTTCACTCACTCACCTGCTTCAGCAGTTCCCGGGTTTCGGCACCAGATTTATGGTCACTCACTTAATAAAACCACTATTTTTGATTTGAATTATTTTACTTGCAACTTATAACCACACTGTTTGATAATAATTTACACTTGATATAGGTACTTTTAAACTGATTCTTTATTGAAACCTTTGAAACTTAATTAATTGGATGCTAATTTCGACTATATAGACCAAAGTAACCAAGCAATAATATCTTTATTGAGACTACTTACGCCCTCTATCGACCAAGTGAGATTTATATAAAATTACTGTAAACTAACTTAGACAACAGTTAAACAAAGCGTCCATTTTACTTGCTGACCAGCGCCTCTCTCACCTCCCCGCCACCTAGCGGACAAAAGACGCAACTTTGTCTAATCAATAGAATGTCTTAACCAACTTAACTTAACAACTTCGTATACCTAATATGGAGAGTAGTTGATACTGTGTATAGTGTAGTGTATATGTCGCTGCCAAATGGTTAAAACAGCCACTCAATTGGATGGCTAGGCATTTCATTAAATGGCGGCATTCAATTAATGGCTAGGCCGTTCCTTAAATGTGTTGGCTGGTTGAAAGCTAACTCTTAAAACAGCTAAACCAAAAGCCGCCAGGTCATTTAAAATTTTGCCACTATAGCGGTCAGCAGCGGTCTCTAACAAATATGGCGTCAACAGCTGATTTAATTTGTGTGCGTTATTTTTATGTATTTTTTTATTTGGATAGCTTTTGGCAATCAGTAGCGGCGCTAGAACAAATATAGACGTCGGCGACATCAGCTTTGCGATGCCTCTTTCATTTCCCAGTCAGAACAAAAACGATAAATAGATTGAGACTGTATTTGTTGTACAATACTGTTGTTGTTGTATTTAGTGTGTGTATTTTAAAGTGTGAAAAATGGGTTTTTGTTTTTTTAATCGAAAGCCAATTTTATGAAGAGCTTTGCGAAGGATCTCTCTACACCCTTGAAAATCTATTTCATCTCTTAAAATAGGCAAAAGTTTGCGATTATTATAGCAGAAAATTCCTGAACTTTTCTTCTTAGGACTAAAGGCGTCTTTTCTTACGGTAAAATAATTATTACGTTGTTGTCTGTGAAATAAAGCAGGAGAGTGCGAATTTTGTAAACCATGAATAAACATAAAGCGCCTAGCGCCGCCACTGTTGGCAATGACTCAAGTCGGCGTTTACAAGTTCAAGGTAAATTTACACACAAGTTCAAATAATGAGGCCTGACTACATCGATGGGCCTGACGGTCGAAATTGTACATTTTAGGTGTTGACGCAAAAATGTAATCTGTCCATCACCACGGAATACAAAAGAATATATTATTATGCCATGACATAGATTTAGAATTAAAAATGTACCATCACTATCACTACAGCGACCTCAGGACATAAAGTAGCGGAGCAGTAACTATCAAAAGTTTCCACCATAGAGTAACTTATTAATACTGAGGTTTCCACGGGCAAAGTCCCTTCCTTCGTCTGTCTGTCTGTGTTCGATTTTCCCTGTAATTAGGTACTTGACGAATTTTGTTCTGGTTTTTACTTAGCATAGCAGACAACACGTTTTTGGATAGGCAGGCTAAAATAGGCTTGTTGCTCTAACACCTACCTACTTACATTATTTTTGGTTCAGAATATTTTTGACAACAACAAATTCCGTGTTTGCGTGTCATGCTGCGGTATTTCATCGATCCTATGAAATTTTAACAGTCATAGTTCGCCGAACTTATTATAGTTGCTAATTATAAATCTTGCTATTTTTGTTGGTAGGTACCTACTACATTTTTATTTTGAATAAAATATCGTTTGCAATCTGCTTCGCCATCATTTACTAAAATGGTACACATAAATGAATCCCTACTCGGTATGCCTAATTCTTATCTTAGTTCGTATTTGTAATTTTAGAATTGTTCGAAATTGCAGATGTAGTGATATTTGTATCTCTGACACACTTTTAATAGATTACAAATAGATTATTCCGATGATTAAGTATTCAAGGAAAACATTAGTGAGTAAAATTAAAAATAAATAATCTAAAGCGGAATAGTTTGTAGGTATATTTGAACGCAATATTCTCGGGAAAATTCCATTCCATCGACATATACCTACTTCAACAGAACTGGCCGCTCGTTAGGTATAGCCTCACAAATACCATCGGCTAAAAGAGGGAGACTTGGGTACCTGGATAAGACGGTTTCGGGAGCCATAAGGCAACCCGTGAAATGAGAAAGGTTATACGCCACGACCCAAAACTTCGACCAATCAATTCCCACGGGCGAAATCGGGGCTGAAAGCTAGTTAATAATAATTTAGGAATAGTGCTAGGAAAATACTAATTGAACTGCCTTCATTTACCCATTATATCGCTAGGTAGGGCATTATATAAATAATTATATATACCTACCTATATATGTTATCAGGAAAATTTACCTTTTATATAAGTATACTATTTTTTCTTTAATATTTGTTTTATTTAATATTCTAGTCTTCTTAGTTCTTACTCCTCTCTATCGCTTCTATATTTATAATGGAAGTCATGGAATGTAGCGTAGCGAAGAGTCTATAAATTCTTGCAGTGAATTATTAATTTTAGGCAATCTAGTTAGTTCAATTTGAATTCAAATAAACATAATTAGCAAAAAGTAGATAATTTTATATGGGATCGCTCGATTCTTATCTGCTAGATTCGACCGATTTACTCGTGGTTGTCAAACAGTCAAAAGAGGGCTCGGGTCTAATTTTCTATAAAGAAAGTCACATTACATCGCTCTTAAGAAATATTGTGCAATGAAATTAAGTAGATAATGTACACCTAGCTACTTTATATTTAGTTTTCCATTCGCTTTGTCTTTCCCATAAAAGAAACACGTAGGTATGCCGAGAATTACAGAGAGATTCAGATATCTACCTATCCAAAAATGTAGTCAGTTCTGTTGTTATCAATTACCTAAGTAGCTCAAAACATTAAATTGAAAGTTTCCTGTTTATAATCAGTTGTCAAGCAACCTCCGTCAGTAACAGGAAAATGTAAGTGGAAAATATATATTTTAAAACTAGTGGCACGATCCAGCTTCGTATGAGTAATTTCAACACCTGTGTTCAACACACACACAAAGCGTAAATATAAAGATATGTGCTATTCAATTTGATTCATTTTTTTTCTTTCTTTACAGCTCAGCGTACGCAGCGAAATAGGTATTTAGAAAATCATATTCTGTCTCAAGCGCGCTCTTCCCCCGGGCATCAGTGCGACAGAGAACACTGCAGCTTGTAAGTGTTCGTAGGTATGTTCTTCGTTGAAAATTGCGTTTTGGGGGAAAACGATTTACACCTACTAAACTATAACGAAACCTTATAATTTTGGTGTCAAACGTTTTAGCAGATTATAATCTACGTACGTACGTTTTGCTTTTTTTGAAATTTTGCTTTGTTTCTCAAATACAGACGGTTTATTACGAGCAAGTTATGAACCAAAAAAACCGAGATTTGAGGGGCTTATAACTTTTGACCTATTACGAATTTTGAAAAAAGGACAAAATACGTACGTAGTTTTTCATTATGTCAGTAACATATTACAAAATCGTTAAAATTAAATGATATTTAGGGGTAGTAAAACGTTTTCTCCGTTTGTATGGACATGGACGCGGTACACTACACTCTTAAGTATTTGACAAAAACTATTAGAAAAAGCAAGTTGTATAACTACAACTTTTCTTAAAGTATGCGAAGTTATATAATTGATAAAGAAAATAAAATTGTACATTTGTAAATTTATTAAAAGAACTCTCCAGTCGCAAAGTCGGTTGAAAATAGGCGAAAAATTGATAGCCCAAGAGCCAGCGACGGCCAGATATTCGTTATTTTATAAAAGCTGAAAGTTTCTCTGTGCATGTCCCCAACACAGGTAAGAACGACCAGCGACTATAGAGTTTGGGTTGTGGTTACTTGCGCAGGTAACAGGTAGTAAAGGTGTATAAAATAGTACCTTAAATTCGTTAAAGTATAAAGCTCATTTTTTTTATATTTTCTTCGGGATAACTTTAGAAATCATGTCATCCATTGCCAGACACTTATTACAGTTGCTACCCCCTGCCAGACACCCCTAAACTTTAATAAATTATAATTATACTTTCGTAATAGTATAAAAGCTAAATTTTATATATGTTACTTGGGGACCTATAAAAAAATGTTACCTCAATAGCCGGACAGTTTTAGTGGTTTTTACACCTTGCCAGACACATTGAGAGTCCGCACACATTAAATATATAGGTATATGTTTCCGTATCCAGAAATAATTACAAAATAGAAATATGTACTTCTAAGACTTATGTTTTGTCAAATATAACATATTTTATAACATTATTTCAGTTGTGTGCTGTGGATTATTGTGATGTCTTTAATAATAAATATAATAACCTGTAACTTTAATTAATTGTATATGCTAAATTACAATGACACAGGTGGAGTATTTACAGAGAAATTGAGAATAGTAATATCTTTATAAAAATTATGGATATAGGGCTCTTAAACAAAAATGTTAAAGAAAAATTAGGAAATTACAAAAATTTGTGACTTTGAAATTGAGCTTTACTTAAAAAACTTTGTTCTATTCATCCATTGATCTATAACAATTAATGTCACAAGTTCTAAATTTACACGGAAACAATCATCACTTTAAAAAAAATTAATACATACGCTCATAACTAGTAATTATATTAAATTCAGATATATATATATATACTACGTTAATTTTTACCTGAACAGATTCCACTCGAACTATTAAGAGGCTACCTTCATATTAAATCATATTTTTCAAATCGTTTTGAGTGAAACCTAAAACTCTTAGAAATATAGAAAAAATTACATGTTATAATTAATCATATTTCATAGTAATCTGTTAATCATAAAACATGTTTTAAGAAACTTTGCTCGATAGAAAAAAATTGCAAAGTAGCCTCTGAAAATAGTCTCCTTTCCAAATTTCTCAGTAGTACATGAAGTATTGTTTATTAAATTAAGTACAAATTTGTATCATCTATTACTAAAGTAAGATGTTAATTTAGATTTTCAATAAAGCTACTCCTTTAATTTAAATAAATTATTTTTGATTTGTCACTTAGGACGTTTGTTCCAAGCACCTTCCGTGCGCCTCTTCTCTTTTGTTTCTATTCAATGCGACAGAGAGAGATTCAGCGGAGAGACCAATCGATCACGTAGCGCTGGGTAGCGCTAGAGTACCGTATGCAGCTAGGCCACGCCCCTCAAACTATGATTTTATTTGAATGTATCGTCTTAATAACAATAGGCCCAGGTAATATCTCTATCATAAAACTTTGGCAAAGCATTGTAAAAAGCATAAAGATACACTGAACTAGTTTTGATACTTTCGCCTTACTGCCTTGTTTATAATAATTTAGAATTTTAAAATATATTTTTAGATTTTAATTATTATATTTTAGTTAACCATGGTAGGGGTAGGGGTTGTGGTAGGAGTAGGGGTAGGGGTAGTGGTAGGGGTTGGAGTAGGGGTAGTGGTAGGGGTTGGAGTAGGGGTAGTGGGAGTAGTTGTGGTACGAGTAGGGAATTATTTGACGTGATAGGTGGCGGGCTTATCGTTGACTTGTAGCATGTCTTCTTTGGTGTGGGTAGCAGTTTGTTCCCACACTGAAACCTCGCGCACTACACAACATATAACTTAATATATAAGATTAAATAACTTAATATAAAAGTTAGCACTAAACGAAGCGCCCTATCTCACTCGCACCCGCTTGAACAGATACCTCGCGCTCGCGCCTATAGCGGACTCTCAATGTGTCTGGCAAGGTGTAAAAACCATTAAAACTGTCCGGCTATTGAGGTAACATTTTTTTATAGGTCCTCAAGTAACATATATAAAATTTAGCTTTTATACTATTACGAAAGTATAATTATAATTTATTAATGTTCAGGGGTGTCTGGCAGGGGGTAGCAACTGTAATATGTGTCTGGCAATGGATGACGTGATTTCTAAAGTTATCCCGAAGAAAATATAAAAAAATTGAGCTTTATACTTTAACGAATTTAAGGTACTATTTTATACACAATCCAAACTCTATAGTCGCTGGTCGTTCTTACCTGTGTTGGGGACATGCACAGAGAAACTTTCAGCTTTTATAAAATAACGAAGGTCTGGCCGTCGCTGGCTCTTGCTCTATTGAGGAAATTCATGGCATCATAAAACTTAAGAGTGTAGTGTACCGCGTCCATGTCCATACAAACGGAGAAAACGTTTTACTACCCCTAAATATTATTTAATTTTAACGATTTTGTAATATGTTACTGACATAATGAAAAACTACGTACGTATTTTTTCCTTTTTTCAAAATTCGTAATAGGTCAAAAGTTATAAGCCCCTCAAATCTCGTTTTTTTTGGTTCGTAACTTGCTGGTAATAAACCGTCTGTATTTGAGAAACAAAGCAAAATTTCAAAAAAAGCAAAACGTACGTACGTAGATTATAATCTGCTAAAACATATGACACCAAAGTTGTAAGGTTTCGTTATAGTTTAGTAGGTGTAAATCGTTTTCGCCCAAAACGCAATTTTCAACGAAAAACATACCTACGAACACTCACGAGCAGCAGTGTTCTCTGTCGCACTGATGCCCGTGGGAAGAGCGCGCTTGAGACAGAATATGATTTTCTAAATACCTATTTCGCTGCGTACGCTGAGCTACACGATCCTCTTAAAGCTCCGGCCAAACCTGCGCGTCAGACGAGCGGGACGCGGGACGCGAAGCGGGAGCGTCAGCAACGTGAACCAAATCGTCCCGCGTTGTGGTCGCGTAGGTGTGCATGGCGCCATTTGATTACATGGGAAGCGACCGCCGCGCGACTGACGCTTGGTCGGGCAGGTTTGGCCGGAGCTTAAAAGGATCGTGTAGCTCAGCGTACGCAGCGAAATAGGTATTTAGAAAATCATATTCTGTCTCAAGCGCGCTCTTCCCACGGGCATCAGTGCGACAGAGAACACTGCAGCTCGTGAGTGTTCGTAGGTATGTTCTTCGTTGAAAATTGCGTTTTGGGGGAAAACGATTTACACCTACTAAACTATAACGAAACCTTATAATTTTGGTGTCAAACGTTTTAGCAGATTATAATCTACGTACGTACGTTTTGCTTTTTTTGAAATTTTGCTTTGTTTCTCAAATACAGACGGTTTATAGCAAGTTATGAACCAAAAAAACCGAGATTTGAGGGGCTTATAACTTTTGACCTATTACGAATTTTGAAAAAAGGAAAAAATACGTACGTAGTTTTTCATTATGTCAGTAACATATTACAAAATCGTTAAAATTAAATAATAGTTAGGGGTAGTAAAACGTTTTCTCCGTTTGTATGGACATGGACGCGGTACACTACACTCTTAAGAGTAACTATTTTTTTATATTTTATCTCCTTTATATCAGTCCAAGCAAGGAATATACTACTCTCTACCGAGAGAAGAACGCCAACTCCATACAAAAAATTTGGCGCACACTCACACTAACACACACGCTGCAGCAGCGCGTCGGTGTAATCGCATATGAACTAAAAGTGGCGGCAATTACAAAAAGGTCGCCAATAATTATAGTTTTCTTTCTAAAGAGAATGTTACTTATATTTATTTGAAGGTAACTTTAATTTACCTTCAAATAAATATAAGTAACATTCCCTTTTAAACTTATAAAATGTGGAAAAGTACCTACCTAGGTAAGATTGAGGAAAAATAAAAATCATAAATTATTAAAAATGAAAGATTTGTTTTTATTAATCATAAAAGGACATTATTTACATTTACATTACAATAAGAAAAAACAAAATAAAATAGCTGTTACACAAATTCCAAACTAATTCCTACGTATCTAGTAGGTATGTACCTACCTAGCCTACTTAAAACATTAAGACGAAGTTACTGTTTAGGACACATTATGTAAAATACTCGAGAAATAAGGGCCACTGTCTATAAAATACACTAATTATAGTACAAAAACTTGCGAAACAAAACACTATAATTTATAACTTTACAACTACGCACTTTTTTATCACACAAGTATTAAGCACACGCGATACCAACGCGAAATGGAAAATTAACAAATAAACAAAAAAATTACTAAGAAATAGCAACAAAACTGGTAAAATAAATATGAAAATGGAAAGAAAATAAAAATTAACACTGCGCAGACGCTACAAACGACGGCCATTTTTGTTTGCGTGCCGGTTTATCATTCACTCGGCCGGTCAGTAATATGTAATTTCCGCTCATATCACTCGTTCATAATAGATTACAAATTTTAAAATTTCTTAAAATTAGCCATATGAATGCTTAATTTATTCATAAAAGCTAGTCAGTAATCACTAATATTTGTTTATAACAGATATTGTAATAGTATAACAAGAAAATCAAAACTAAAAATTTGTCTGGCTAAAAAATCTCGTTTTCAGACCTATTTAACTAATTAAGTATATATGAAATAGCAACACACCCATGAGTATTTCCGTTACCACTTTTTTATAAGGAAGTTGAGCCCCCTTGAGTCCAAGTCACAACCCGTCAACCCAAAACGGAAACGCGGTCGACCTCTTAAACTATTAGATTATGTTTAAGTTCCTTGTTTCTATTTGTTTATTGTTAATTTTTCTTACTCATTTTCTCTTTGTGTAACTTTTGTGTTTGTGTGACCAAACTGGTGGTCCTATATTTGGTCAAAAGGGGGAGTAGGTATGTAATAAGACAGTCAATTAATTAGTAGTTACGTCTTTTGCCCGCCAGGTGGCGGAGAGAAGTGGTGCGTTGGCCAGCAAGAAAAATGGTCGCTTGGTTTTAACTGTATATTTTATTTTGTTTTAATTGTTTAATTGTGCCAAAAGTGGAAATTAAAGACAGTAATTAGTAAAGACGTTAATTTTATTCAATCCATCATCGTCTCTTTACAATTGTTAATAAAATAAAATAGTCTACATTCTGCTACTATTGTAAACAGAAATGCAAAAAAAATGTAATGTTCGGTATTATGAAACGTTGGTCTTTGATCACTCATGAAAAACGCTATCGAGCTTGAGCCCGCCCTTGTACATTTTTAAAATATCGTTAATATATACCTAGCACGAAAATATGCATTATCACTAGGGGGCTAAATATTCAAATGCATATAATATTAATCCGGTTTCTAGTTATGACAAATAAACTTAAAACCAGTGCAATTACCTTTAAACCTTTAAAAATAATCTAGCTCTAATTTCTATGGTACCCTTGACTTTCAACGATGGTGCTTGAATTTCCAAAATCCCTATTTTTATCATCACTGGCCTAATGAGTCATCAAAACTCATTTAGCTGTATCGATGGACAAACAGACAAACACAAACATATAGAACCGGAAAACCAATAATTTATTTAAATACATAAGTGTTTTTGATTTCTAAGCAATCTGTGGTTTATCTAGATTTATCTATACTGTGGTGTTCTTATTTACACGCTGTTACTAGACTGTAGCGAGTGGCGACAGTGGCGCATGGAGTACTACTATTACTACATACGTTTCAAATACTAATAAATTAAGCTGAAAAGTTTGTATGTATGAACACGGCAATCTCATGAATTAGATCCGATTTCAGAAATTATTTTTATCTCGTTTAGGGTCCTTGGCTTTCGGCCATCATAGCTGTCAAAAATATGGCAAATCCTAGAAAAATGAGTTTATTCATACAACATTTTTCAAATTCTTGATACCTACTTAGTTATTATTTTAATTTGGATTTTTTTTTACTCAGATTACCTACATATTTTATTTATTATCACTTTTGGATGCATATTTAACATATTTCCATAGGACTATGTTACTGACGATATTTGAATAGTCATTCAGGGCGTGATTGTATACTCTTTTGATTGAGGCAAAAGCTTAGGGAAATAAACAAAAAATCTTAACAAAAACCACAAAATTAGGCAAACTGTTTATTGCCGAGTTCTTAAAATTAATCTTATCCTTTCTATTTACATTACAATGTCAAAAAACCGAGAAAAAAACTTCTTTTTGTGTATGTACTGTCGTAAAAAAATGTTTAAAGGCGAACGTCTCGAACATAACTCCTAATGTATCGAATTTATTGTTTTTTTAATTTTTTACACGTAAATTAATTAATGAAATTAAACGGAATTTACCATAGCTGGTAAAAAAGGTAATGCAATATACAAGAAATACTACAATTTTGTTACTAATAAAACGATACACATTTTATTATTTTTAATGTTGCATACTAATTTACGAATAAAACCATACTGTAGTATAAATAGTCTGCGCTATAGTAAATTTAGTTTGATTTGATTCATTAAGGACCGTTGCTCTCAGTCATCTTATATCTGTCAAAAATATGGCAAATCTCAGTTAATCCTGGAAAGTTGAGTTTATTTATACAACATTTACATCATTGCTTTTGCGTTTTAAAAACTATGGCTATTTAGAACTCTTAACTGCAACTGTGTGGGATGGAAATGTTGTATAAATAAACTCAACTTTTGAGGATTAACTGAGATTTGCCATATATTTGACAGTTATAAGATGACCTTGACCAACGGCCCCTAAATTTCGCGTCAAAAAACCAATAAACACGTCACTACCGCCATCTGTTGGGAGCCAAGTTCGAGACGAGCACCTTAAAGGGAACCAATGCAGAAAACACTCAAACCTGACGATCACAAAATATTAATCTAAATACTTTTATAAGATCTATAATTTGTAGACACCAACCAATAAAGCGCCCCCGAGACAATTAAACAGATCGATGTCCTATACTTGTCTTATTTAGTAAACAACCTTTGCATATCTTTTTAATGTAATTCGTCATGTAAAATTCTTAAATTTCCATTATATCATAAATTTTAATTAATAAATAAAGACAAAAGAATAGAAAAACTGTCCATACAGCTGTGTTCAAACGAATATTCGCTGTAACGAATTCACAGAATCACAAACAGTTTGATTCAAACATGAATTTTGGAGTCAAATTGCTTAATTGTCTCGGGTGCGCTGAAGACTTAAAATACAAGTGTCCATAGAAGTATTCATCCATAGAACGATCCGTGTCTCCAAACATAATATCTTAATTTTCTTATCTTTTTCTTAACTTTAACCCACGGCAACTGACAGCCTATTTCTACTTATTTGGAATGTGTCGCAACGGTATCGCAACTGTTAGAGGCATGTTAAACTTGAAACCGCTTACCAACTGAATTCGCTATGTAGTTTTATTTTACATTTTAGAAGTGAAGTTGAGCAATTTTTGGTAAGGGAAAATCTTATGGGTTCGCGTCACCGACATGCTAAATGTTAACAGTATATCTGTAGCTATGAGTATGACGTGTTGAGCTTGGTCAGCAGATATACATTATTTCATAGTTTCATTTATATAATACTAGCGGACCCGGCAGACGTTGTCCTGCCCAAACGTTGGCTTGCCTGCACTACTCCTACCCCTACCCCTACCCCTATCACTTAGGGGTTCGAAAAATAGATAGTAGCCGATTCTCAGACTTACTGAATATGCATACAAAATTTCATAAGGATCGGTCAAGCCGTTTCGGAGGAGTATGGGAACACGAACATTGTGACAGGAGAATTTTATATATTAGATATAATTTTCACTTGTCGTCAGTCCCTATTAATTTCCATACCTTTTTATTACTTTAGTTCATTTAATTACGTGCCGTCATATTCAAGTTTAAAATAACAAAAACAAACTTTTGCAGCAATAATAAGGTCAAATCTTTTTTAACAAAAATATCAACGATTATTTAGGCATTTGTCGGTTTTTGATTTAACCCCCTCTTGAAAAAAAAACTTTACAGTACCTAATTATTATTTATATAATGATTTTGTTAATCTCATCTATACAATGCTAAACGTTGAGATTCTAATTGTCCTCATTTAAGATTTATTGAGCAACCATTATAATGTTCACAATATAATTCAGTATCCGTACTTAAAAACGTGACACTTCCGCTGCGATACCGTTTCAATCAATTCAATTGTGGTCGTCAGCTAAGGAAGAGCTCTGAGGGTCTAGCCAACCAAATTCAATAAGAATTTGAGAGCGCCGTCTTATTTTGTAATAATTTTGTAAGAATCTCAGAGATATTCTTAGCTGGCGGCCACTATATAATAAGTAGAATAGGGGAGTCGGAACCCATGCTTTGTGTCAAACACGAATATCTGGCAGCGCTGCCGACCCTCGATGAAATGGTGAAAGAAAAAATCGTTGTGAATCGGTTGACAATATGCCCCAAAATTGTGGCTGGTATGCAGACGGTAGTTCAAGGCATATTAAAGATACACAATTACTGAGAAATTCACTAAAACTAAAGGCGGCTCTAAAAGGGGTGAACGATTGGCGGGTTGTTCAAGTGACAATCTTTAATAAAAAACCGGTTTTGCAACTAGAGTCGACGAGGACACGGGCAAGTGCAAGGTGAATCACCCCCTTTAGTCTGATTTCTTTCGTTATACCGTCAAAAACAAAAATATGTAAATTAGTTTCTTAAAATAACTTAATTGAACTGGAAGTAGAAAAAACATTCTTTAGTTTTTACGTAAAGTACAAAACCGAATTATCTTTTAGAGTCAAAACTTAGAAAAACTATGTATGCATACAGTATGTTTAAAAGACCTGTTCGAATTGAGAAAGTATTACTAGAGATTATCAGTGTCTATTTAAATTAAAACACAGGCGAAATTAACGCTAATTACGCCTATACTGCGTAAACTTCAATTCAAAATTGACAACGTCCAAAAAGATTTTAACGCGTTCAGCGCTCAATTTTGACCGTTTCATGACAAAGTCAACTAATATTTTGCCATATCGTTGAATAATATAAAAAATAGAATGTACGTGGTTTGAAAATTTAACAAACATTAAATTTACTATATCCCTGATATTGGTCGATTATATAAATAATAATTTAACAAACATTAAATTTACTATATCCCTGATATTGGTCGATTATATAAATCGTGACTGTAAGTTAAATCTTGAAAAAAATAAATTTATTGCTTGTTAGTTCAATAGATATTTTTTAGTGAAACTTTTTAGGCAGAGTAGATAAAAAAATTATTTGCATGTAAACGTTAGGTATCTTTCTAAAAAAATACAGATGAGGAGATTTTAGCGCCATTAACAATAAATTCATATTTCCTTATTATTTAAGCTAAAGAAGTTCCACTTCTTATGCGTGTATTAGAGTTGGTCGTAATTTTCATTAAGCGTTTCAAGAAACAATTTTTTGCCCTGTAACTAACAAACGTTTTCTTGCCAGAAGGAAATAAGTTCAAAATTCTACCAAAATTATTACCGAAACGCTTTTTCCAAGTATCTGTTTTAGTGTTCTCTTAAAATGGACCATACATTAGACTGACTGAAAATTAACGGGTTTTTTAAATGACGATTTACGCCTGAGGAACAAAAAAGCGTTCTTTTTAAGTGTTTTTCGAAACAGTTTCTCGATTTAAAAAACGTGTTAAGTTTCTTTGTACGAAAAACGAGAAACGACTCAGCTCTATCTGCGGCATTATTTATTATCCGTAAGTATAAGTATCCGTTTAGCCAACGAAATGCGTCCTCTTTCTATCACGTTATATGACAGATTTATCTGAGAGTGACAAAACATATTAGCGTTTATGAATAAGGGGACTAAATACAAGATGTCAAATATTAACGTCTATATAAATTTTGAAAAAATTGAATTTTAATCAAATATACAATTTCGCTGGTTATCCGAGTACTTATTGCTTATTATTGCTAGGTTATGTTTAAAACAAAACTTGGTACAGTCAAATTGGCGAGTTTTGCTTGTTGAGTCGTGAAAATAGAACCAAAACTCACCTATTCAACTGTAAAGTAAGTAGTATTCCAGAGAATTGTGCATCTTTAAAAGTTTAAACGACGCGAGCATACCGAGCGCACCGCACAACAGTCAACGCATCAGCCGGCGCGCTGCCCGACCCGTAGGTACCCCGCTCAGTCTTCGTTGTTCTCGTCGGGACCGGGGGTGTGCCAGGTGAGCCTCTCCTCGTAGAACTGTATGACGACTTGCGGACAGCGCGTGTTGGCTTGCTTGGCGGGCACTAAGTCAGCCTCGTCGGTCCCGCGCCATTTCATCAGGAACATCAGCTCGCCGCTGCTGTCGGTCGCGCCTGCAATTTTTTTATGGTTTTGTAAGAACTAAGAACATTAATTGAAATGTTAATAAACGTGCGCGTCAGTGGCCGAGTGGTTAAGATGTCTGGTATTAAATAGACGGACCACGGTTTGATTCCGGCCATGTACCAATGGGTGTTTTATAATTAAAAATGTATGTATATCCGACAAACCACACTTACTTATAAATACACCTCAATAGAACTGGCCACTCGTTAGGTATAGCCTCACAAATACCATCGGCTAAAAGAGAGAGACTTACGCCCAGTTTCTGAAAGGCTTGTCAAAGTTAATCAAAGATTAGTTAATTAACAGCTGTCAAAATCCATAAATTTTCACGTATTTGACAACTGTTATGTTTACTAATCGTAGATTAACTTTTGATCGACCTTTCAGAAACTGGGGGTTGGTCTTGCGCTGGGTACCCTGGGAACGTCATATCGGGTGTCAATTGTCGTAAAACTGAAGATGGACAGCACATTTGACGTTTGTTAACGTTGAAGTTAAATGAGGTTGAATGACGTTAACAACATTCAAATGGGTAGTCTCCAATTTCTCGTACAATTTACTTCAATTGACGGATTCTACGTCATGTCTATGCGACCAACGCACGCGCGATTATTGTGATTAATAGGACATATCACAGTCGGCGGGATCATCTCAAGATACCGATTAATCGGTAAATACACTATAAACCGACATGGACTATATTATAATATGCACTCTTGGGACTCCCATAGCCATTTTGGTGACGCTTTACAATTACAATGATAATTACCAATGATCTTCTCAGGTTCGAGACCTCGCTCGAAGCCCCCTCCCTTCTTGTCGTCGGGGCGGCCCTTCTTGGCGCCCTTGAGCTCGGGTGTGGGTGCTGTACCAGGCTTGCGCTTCTTCACTTCCTTTTCGGGTTTGCCTTTACCTTCTGTGAATATTAAAAATATCTACTAATATATATGAAGCTCAAGAGTTTGTATATTTGTTTATTTATGATTTACAAAATTACGTTTGTTGAGGAAGGCTATAGGCGGGATTCCATGTCACGCACGCTCCCACCGAGACCTGATGGGGAATCCAGTTTAAGAATTCGCGCCTTCACAGCTTTTATTACTGCTGGAGTCCTAACAGAGCGAGAGCGACCACTTCTTGACCTGTCATCTACACTAGAGTCTTCATTGTATCGTTTGATGGTACGATAAACGAATCTTTTGGTTATATTCAAATTTTTTTAATATTTCAAAAGTCTGAATTGGCGCGTAACCGCAACGATGCAACGCAATAACCGCAACACGGTCATCTTTAAGTATCCACTACATATTTAAAAATGAGTAGAATTCTAAAAAGTACACATTTTTATATTCATGAAAAATTCTAAATTCAAATTCAATAAACATTTCTGTGGCCAGCATTTTAAATTGAAAAGTTTTTATTGTGTGACAGAACTTATGACCAGACTATGTATATAATATAATAATGCAAGTGTTTATTTGTTTGTCCTTATTTCAGCTAACAACAAAGCAACGGTCGCGGTGATTTTTTGCACAGAGATAAATTGAGAACCAGAGAGTGACATAGATGACTTCTTATCCCGGAAATCATTCATAATAAAATCTTTTGTTACTGCACATGCGAACCCGGTGCAAAAAGCTATTTATCAAATAAAGAGATATACATACCAGCCTCCTTCTTCTTCCTAGCATCCTCAAAGGTCGATATGAGATCTGGACAGTCGAGGTTTTCTTCAGGCTCCCATGTGTTGTCCAAGTCACTGTAACCTTTCCATTTCAGGAAATATTCCACCTGAAATGTCGGTTTAA
Source organism: Nemapogon koenigi (assembly GCA_963924495.1). Lineage (NCBI taxonomy): Eukaryota > Metazoa > Arthropoda > Insecta > Lepidoptera > Tineidae > Nemapogon > Nemapogon koenigi. Next base: position 9,748,130 of record OZ004648.1, read on the forward strand.
AATCTTGGTAAATGATTATGAACAAAAATAAAGTCTTACTGTAATGCCCAATGATGTGTAACATCTAACTTCGGTAACCTAAATTTATATTTAAAATAATTTTCCTTTTCATTTTATTTTTGAAATCCCTGAGAAACGATTATGACGTCACATCTTGCAAACCTACAAAATGTTGGTCACAGTTTAGATAAAATAAGAAAATAACTTACTTCTCATTTGCGGTCACATGACCAGTAGCATGTATTCGTTCATTTAGACATTAAAAAGGATATATTTATTAAACAAATAAATATAAAAATATTATTGTGTATTTATCTATACATTGCTAGGGTCAGTTTCTTACAAAAACCGTGAATTAAAAGAGTAAAATAATTTTACTTGTTACTATTAAATAATAAATAGTAATTAAATTAAATAGTAATTAAAGGTTTTGGAGGGTTGGAAAGTTGACAGACTAACTTTTGCGACCATTACAGCTGAATGTTTTTTTTTATAAACAAAAATTACAACTGGGACAAAAAATAAAAATACCTTAGTACATAAATCAACCTTTAACTCTAATCATAATCTAAACCAAACCCCATAAACTACTCTCCCAGCTTCAAAATGTAAATGAAGCCAATTGGTAGACCAGGAGAACCAAATCTCACTGCTAAGCTACAATTTTCTTTAATAATATAATATGTGCTAATCTACTTCTCGTTTCGGAGGGCAGGTCCTCAGTCTAAAATAACAGATACCTACTGTTAAAAAAGTGACAAATCTAGGTCTATTAAGGGTCCTATACTGGGAATTTGTATGGAGATATTACTATTCCCAATTTCTCTGTAAATACTCCACCTGTGTCACTGTAATTTAGCATATAGTTATTTATTCAATATATCTAAGTGAAATAGTCGTTATTTTTTCAATTGGTTTTATTTAATAGGAAATATGGGTGGTAGAATAAAGGATTATTCTGCCCCTGCTGTCTCTTTCATAATCTATCACAAATATCAACATTTTTTTTAAAGCGCTCTTATACCATTATTCTTCAATTATATATATCGCTTTTTTTTTGTAGCTTATTGAAAATTAAAAAAAAAATATTTTATGATTTTATAATTTGGCAAAAATAATAAAATAATAATTATTTTAAATTTTCAATAAGCTACCAAAAAATTCGATATATATAATTGAAGGGTAATGGTATAACAGCGCTTTTAAAAAAAATTAGAGTTTTGTGATAGATTATGAAAGAGACAGCAGGGGCAAAGTTAAACTACCCATATTTCCTATTCAATAAAACCCATTGAAAAAATAAGAGCTATTTCACTTAGATATATTCAATAAGTAACTATATGCTAAATTACAGTTACACAGGTGGATTATTTACAGAGAAATTGGGAATAGTTTATCCCAGAAAAATTCCCAATATAGGACCCTTAAGTGTAGTAACAGACTTGCCGACTGTTTTGTTTAATAAGGACAACTAACAAAAAGTGGACATGGTTGTTCAATATACCTTTCCGTTTCGCATTCTTCTGTCTAACACCTTTTCTACGGAGAACTCTTCAACTTCCTGTTCGCCATCCTTCTTTTTCTCTGCCATTTTTTACTGTAAATAATGTATTATTTATATTACAAAAGCTCTTTGTTGTTCTATCCTCAAGGTTAGCAGTTAGGTTGGAAAAAGTACAGATGCATTCATAGGTATGCAATTTGCGTCGGGTTTATAAAACATTAAATGCAAATGTATTCTATTTTGTCTTTGTCCCAAATATTATCTACATTCGTACATACATAACCGTCCGTTGTAGTACGCGGAAGCGGGACAAGATGCGATTTAAGTGTTAATAAATTCTAAAGTTAAATTGTGTTTATATCTAGCCACCTCCCATGATAATATTAACAATGAGGACTGATTACTATATAAATTTGAGTCAATAACAATAATAAAAACATGCTAAATGGCAAAGAAAGAAATAGCGCCATTTTGGTTAGCCTAACATTTTTGTTTGTAGTATAATACCTCACTGCACCCACTATAATTTATATATGAAACAACATGAAAAACCAATTTAAGTATAGTTTCTTACCTTTATTGTTTGATACTTTAGTTAAATCGAAAAATTAAAGACGCAGCCGGCTTGGCACGAAACGCAAGTCGCGAAATAACACCACAGACAAAATGACGCTTGACGCTTCGTTCGTTCCGTTCCGTCCTTCGTTCATTGTTGTACTCTATGGTGTTGTGTGAATGTGTGATTTCCTTTCATTCATTCATTTTGGCATTACTCAAAGGGGTTCAAATCCGCCCGTGCGAGCATGACAGTGTAGAAATAATCTCAGGTATGTAGACAAAATCTCAGTTAGAAAGAGAAAGATATAATTTCCTGTACCTAGTGACAAAGTAGGACAAAAAGTAACATCGCGGAAACCAGTCTTTTTTTGTCTTGCCTTATCTCTTTGGGGCATTATCTCTTTTTAACTGAGATTTTATGGGGGTAGACAAAATCTATAGGCGGTAGCATGACGTTCTCAGTTGCGTCAGTTTGTCTATTTATGACATCATTTTGTCATGTAATCCCTTTTCTCACGTTACAAAAATGTCTACTTATTCCTTTTAAGGCAGTTCCCGTAGCAAAACCGTAAGAAAGGTACTTTTTAGAGGATCTCTTCTCGTTAATTATAAAGACTAAAAAATAAATAAGTATACAAAAAAATTCTTTAATACCTCAACTTGTCTTTCCACTTTTTATTTCATTTTATTATTGTTTTAAATAATTATAAAACTTGTATACAAACAGGGTCAATATTAATTTATAGTCACGATCTATTACGTGCATTTACTTCATACTTTGAAGTCCTTTTTATTTGCGGTTTACACCAATCAACGGACAATTTTATGCTCTAAACATTACACTTTTAATTTTTTTTATATAACCTATAATTACATAATTTGAACTATACTCTGTCTGTCTACAGGGCCGGATTTACCCTTTGCGCCGCCTTGGGGCACAGTGAAAAATTACTTATATCCTACATATTTGAGAGGTTATATGAACCTCCTTAGGCATGCTGTCAAGAGACCGGCTGGTGTTGTCTAATAGTGACATGACATCCCTGTCATAACACATATCTTGTATTCTAGTATGATTCTTTTAGTTAAATAAAACCACGTTTCTGTTGGTATATCGTCTATTTTATTACAATATTATATTATAATAAACGTTAAATGTAAAAATGTTCTCAATACAATCACACATTTTAAAGCATTTTCGATAACGCGATAAAAAAAAAATTCTCCGAGTTTTACCGCCCCTGGAAATTTGCCGCCCTGGGCACTGGCCCCTGTGGCCCCTAGTGTAAATCCAGGCCTGTCTGTCTACGATAATTTAATAATAAAAATACGAAATTAAATAGAAATTCCAGAAAGAGGGGCGGTACCTACCAACGCTATCGCTTCTCTACTCACACTTAGCGTATTCGACATAAGCGGCTGAAGCCCATGCTATTCATATTCTCAAGGCCGTTTGGTACAGGGAGCCCCTTAAGCCCAATATAAATGTTTGAAATTAGAATTGCCATATTATTTTTTTACAGTTTATAGATTACCTTTATTCTTCTCCTTTTTTTCCCATTCATTCAATAAGCAAGTTGATTGCTCTGTGCAAAGTGACCATCGACCACAGTGATCTGACGTTATGGTTGCTCTGTGGCGTAGCTGTCTACGCATATCTCAGGTGGTGTGGATATTGCTATTAGTGATGTCCCGGATCGTTAAAAATGTATATCCCCGGATACGGATCTGAATACGGATATTTAGTCTCAAGATCCGCGAATACGGATACGGATACGGATCTTAACTTTCTTAGAGTTCGCGGCGGTAAATATTGCACATCGACCTTTGGAAAGAGATAATCTGTTATGGACAAAAGTTATTGATCTCTTTAAGAGTTAACTCTCATAACGTCTTAAATACTCAAAGCTCATAACAGATACAATTTAAAGAAATAAAAAATAATCTGAATGGAATTTAACAGTTTTTCATTGTTACCTAATCACCTATATATATATAAAATTTCATCTATGAATTGAAAATAAATAAGGTAAAAGATCCGTAAAGGATCCGCCAAAAACTAACGGATACGGATCTTTCTTCTCCCTCGGATATCCGCGGATACGGATACGGATATCCGGCACTTCACTAATTGCTATACTCTGTCTACGATATATTGTATGTTCTGTCTGTGGCTTCTTCAGGCGAAATGATGTCAATGTGATGTCAATAAAAGTAAACATTTGCATTTGTCTGTGTTTTTTACTGCAAGTTAATTATAAAATTAGTATTTATTATATTAAAAGCTTTTACTTAAAAAACATGTGAGTGCAGTGTGTAAATATATTTACCATACGTACAATGTAAACTTATTTCCTTACATTACACAAGACTGTCAAAACAAAAATATGCGCGAAAAATAACAACCTATCCGAAAAATACATTTTCCTACTTTACGAGCTTAATTAAACTTCAAAATGATGAACACAAACACATCAGATCTGGATGACAGCGATGAAGAAGAGTTGGAGAACCTGGACATTCTCCGACTACAAGCAGCTCTACAAAGTGATCATTCCGAGACTGATTCCCCAACACCCTTAGACCTGGCCAGTGTTCACGCCGCTATCGCTGTCAATAAAATGGCCCAAGAGAAACTAAGAAAGTTTGAATCTCATCTCCTACAAAGGTTACAAGAGGTAAGAAATAAAATAAAAGCACTCAATGACCAGAAAGATAAGAAACGACTTAAACACTTCACATACTCGAAATGTGCTATGCCTTACTTTGTGGATAAAAATGGAATACCTGCCCCGCTCAATCAGGATGCTATAAAAATGAAAAATTGTGACATGTTCGACCATTACAACAATGATGGGGTAGCAGTCTGGACTAAGAGAGACAAGAAAGCCTTACTTGATGTAATACTAAAACATTCTCGCAAAATGAAGAAGGAACAACTAACAGCAGAATACAACAAAGATAAATTGAGAACTAAAGGTAAAAACAATAAGGAAAAGCTAAAAAATAAATATGAAAAGAATATCCAGGCAATTAACGAGATGGATCTTGATAGTCTTGCGCTGCCTATAGATATAGACTATGATTGGACCACTATTGCTGAACATAACCGCCAGAGGCATTCAGCGCCAGAATGTAGTTCAATGTGGAAGTTAGTTCTTCATCCTTCTATAAACAATTCAGAGTGGACAAAAAAGGAAACTGTGGCACTGTTTGATGTTGCCCAGATCTATAATTTCCAAAATTGGAATGCTATTGCCAAAGAGCTCAACACTGGAAGGACTTGCTACCAATGTTTTGTTCACTACAATACAAGCTCGCAACACTCTGAACTTTTAAATAAAACATGGAGCAAACACGAGGAGGAATATCTAGAGAGAGTTGTTGAAGCATACCAGCAAGGAAAATATATACCTTGGAACCGAATAGCAGCATTTTTAGCAGACAAGACTAAAGAGCAAATCCACATAAAGTTGGCAGTAAAGTTAAAATCGAATGTAAGAAATGGTAGATTCATCCCAGAAGAAGACAATGTCATAATGTCCTGTGCAGAAAAATTTGGTCCAGACTTTAATAAAATAGCACAATATCTGAAAGGCCGAAATGTATATCAGATTAAGCATCGGTACGCTTGCTTGCAAAGAATAAATTCTGTAACCTGGACAGTTGAGGAAGATAAGAAGTTGGTCAAGTTGATGACAACTCATGCAACATATGGATCTATACTGAATCATTTCTATAACAAAACAAGAATTAATCTTCGGATGCGACACAGTACTTTAATGCGATGGATGAAAGCTAACCCTAAAAGACCTCTAGAATTTGCACCAAGAAAGAGTTCATTCTGCCTCACTAACAATTTAAGTCAACTGAAATCCATTGACAAGGCTGTTGAAGAATTGACAATGAAACTAGTGGAAGAATATCACAATATTGAAAACAATGAGTCTAATAAAAAGGTCACCTCGTATGATGAAATCAATAGGCGACTAATAGATTTCTTCTCAAGGGAACAAATGAAAAATTCGGATATTAAGAAAGAATTGGATAAAGGCCATGAAACTGTCAAAGTAATCCCACAAGTAAATATACCTGATGCTTTAGAAAAGGTGCTTTTACTGCTCCGAGTCAAGTTAAACAAAGAAAAATTAGACAAAAGCATTTTTAAAAATGAATACGAAGATACCTTGAAGTCTGGCAATTTAGTTGTTGCAAAGAAAAAGTTTCGGTCATACTCAAAGAAGTCAAACACACAATCAGAAGCCCAGCCAAGTAGTGTTGCCAACATCTGGGGCCAGACTTTTCCATTATCTATGAACTATGTATTGCCCCCTTGTTACACTACGATAGTAGGAAGTCAGAATATTTTGAGATATTATGCCAATCATATTAGTTGTACGAGATCTCTGAGTGCGTTATGCAAATCTAATGAAAATGTCAGAGAAGAATGGAATCTTTTTACGAAGAGGTTTAATTTTCTTTTCATGTGGCCATTGAAACTGACACATGTGGTTAAACCTAGACAGAAGCTCGTACAGGAAAGTGTGCCATTGTAAACATAATAATTATGAATCTAGAGCATAAGCTATATATTTTATTTTCTTGTAATTTTAATGTATATTTTAATAATAATGTGATTTATTTAATATTTGTTTTTTTTTATATTGAGTTCTAAAATTATGCAATACCTATGATGTTCTTCTTTTTTTTATTATGGCTCCACCAATGTCAAGTATTATAGCCTTTATAGCCTATAAATCGGTATTTAAGATAATCCCGCCGACCGTGATAAGTCTTATTAATCACAACCATCACAGCACGAACAGGATTAAACCTTGGGTCCAAAGTCATTAAATTCGTGTGACGTAATTTATGCATGGCCCCTAGGTAGGTATATATAGGATTCTGAAATTCACATGACAAAAAAACTAATTTTCAAAAGTATATATTGAAAATCTGGTGGAAAATGTGGTCCAATTAAAAAAAGGAAACAAAAAATGTTAATTAAATCCTTTATTATGTTTCGAGCTATGAAAGCACATTCAATTACAAATCTTTCCTTATTTTATATTTTACTCTCTAAAATCACCTAAGATACATTTGGTTAGTTGTTCATTATTTTTGAACTTCCTAGATTAAATCCAGAGAGAATAATTTTAAAAATTCTATATCAATGAACAACCAAATACCCACATGTGACATGGTAGTTAAAAATAATTATTCTTTTTTCGGTGCAACCTCGGTTGCAGGACTTGCAGGGATAATTGAAGATGCAGTTTCATCAGTTTTCGTTTCGGAATCGGCTGTGACTTCCTCAGTGTCTTCGTCTTCTTCACCATGATGTCTCTTATACCTCGCGTAAGATCTGGAAGCGGCTACTGACCGCGACTCGTAGCAGTTAACTAAGGCATCACCATTGTGACCTGTAGGTAAAAAAAATATGATGCAATCATGAAAGTGGCAGAAGAACATAATGGGCCTGGCCACCTTTTTCTCTGAAATCTTACCTGTAGGACATGTGCATACAGCCAGATGTCTTCTTGCCATACAAACAGCTCCTGAACCACATTGTGTGTTACCCAAGCACGGGTCCACACATTGGTACCCGACACACGCTAAGTGGTCCGAGCATTGAGAATCTAACTCGCATTCACCCTGTAAAATAAAAAAAGAAAGGGGTTAATTTTATATTGTCTACCTTGGCTCTAGCTCGGATAACGTGCTAACATCCAGCAACGACATCTAACTGACAATCAACCCACAGCCTAAACCACTGAAGATCTAATATATAATAGGATCACAGCCGTAGATTCCATCCCACTTCTGATATTTTCAGATTGTTTATCAGTTATTTGAGAATACTAGCTACTGAACGTGGACATTGTTACGAGCTATTTTGGCATAGAGTAGTGCGTCTAATGTAGTCTATTCTATACCTAGTTTATAAAAGTTAGGTGTAATGAAAATTTTTACCCTATCGCAGTTGACAAGAGCGTTGCCGATGTATCCGGAGGGGCAAGTACAGACAGGTCTTTCAGCACCCGTGCGGTCATGTCCGGGGGTGCATTTAGCGTTGGTTCCGCAGGGGTTCGGCTCACACAGATCACCTGAAAAATTATTAGGGTTCCTTAGTATATTGTGTCATTACCAACCTCAGTGACGTTAATGCGCCATGGCAATAAAATCTACCTACATATTTATTATGGATTCGTATCCAAATTACATAAACGGAACATTTATGTCATGTCGGCGTGTTCGTACGTTCTTATCTATGTTCTTAGGTATATTTCCATCGATTGTTATGAAAATTCACATAGTCTTATATTAAACAAGCAAACATTTTTTAGGAAAAATTACGAAAATAATTTATTTTATAGGTAGCTCTCTACATACCTATTACCTACCTACAAGAACTAAGATTTTTTTCAAGGCCGTATCCAAGAATTTAATTCGTTCTGGTTAAAAGTTTCAACTTTAAAAAACATTGTTTAGGACGCAAATAGGTACTTAATTATCTGTTATTTTTAGGAGACGCCCTTCAATCTACTCAATTTTACTTTACTTACGTGCTTCAAAAGGCCGGCAGAATACAAATGGATCCCCTGTCATATTCCTTGGACAAGAACATATAGGTGTCAAACCCCTCAAGTTACAATCAGCATTTACTCCGCAAACTCCGTTGCAGGGGTTCACGCAAGCATTGTACACACACGCTGGTTTGTAGCTGGGACATTCAGTATCAGATTCACATTCTGGGGAGCAGATTCTGTATGGATCTCCATGGTAACCCTGAAATTATTTAAAGCAAATTGTAAGTATTGGAATACTTCTTTTGCCCCGTGTTGTCGAGATGGTAGTCAGACTTCATACGTTATCGAGTAATTTAGTAAGGGTTAATTTTATTGGCATAATATGGCACGTTCTATAGATCCTGAAAGTCTTATATCTGTACATAGCCGACAAATAGAGCATTATCCCACTTCTGATATTTCCAAATTATCAGTTATTTAAGTTGCCTTAACGTGGACATTGCTACCTGTGTTACTGATTTAAACCGAGACCCCAATAGTCAAAACTGAAAATGAATACTGATTGCGATTCTTTGGCTTTTTTTAACAAACATTTTTAACAAGCGATCCAGGCCAAATTGCTACTAAATGTATACTTTTAAATCATACGGATTACGCAGCATGCCTAATTACATTCCATACAGATAGGAACGAGCTGGGATTTTTTTGATCCCGAAGGATTTTAGGGATATAGAGTAGCCTGTCAGTCTTCAATTATCTCTGTGCACAAAGTCACGTCGAATCGTTGCTCTGTTTTGACGTGACCAAACAAAGAAACTTTTGCATTTATAATATTCGACATAGAGTACTAAGCCCATGGAGGGGCCATAGACGGGCTCCCCCTTTCGCCAATTTTTCCCCCTTTGACCAGTTATACTGACCAGGTGCGCAGTAATAAGTTACCTTAGATTTCGTTGGTATCGTTGTGTCGCGAGACAGAGCTCTAGGAAAATAGTTAATTGTGATGTTTTAAACGGGAAAGGCGATCTAGGGCGTCAAACTTAGTGTTTCCAATGATTAATTACAATTATTATGTTTGTATTTTAACATAATCATCATATAACGTAAAATCCGTTGCGACAATAAAACGACAGAAAAATACAGTGGTACAGGGGCTAGTACTAGGCGTTTACCTCCCCCCCCCCCCCCCCCGCCAAAAGTGGCAGATAAATTTGTTCGATTTGTTTGTGAAGGACGTCTCCTTTGGTAAATACTCAAAGATATTCGATGATATTCTTACCCGAGGACACTTGCATACAGCTCTATGCGCTGATACAGCATCACAATCAGCATTAACTCCGCAGTCCCCACAAGGATTTACACATTTGAAGTCTCGGCAAGATTGTTGGGAAGCACACTCTCCATCTGATTCGCATTCATGGCGACAACCGCTTATTGGATTTCCCTGTGGATTAAATAATTCATACTTATTTAAAAACCTCGCTTTGGTGAGAGGTCTGACTTAGCCAACGTGGGGGTTTTAACCTATCTGATGCCTGTGATATTTAAAAAACCAATTGGATTCAGCCAGAAGCATGCCTGATACACTTTAAACCCTAGAGCATAAGCAAGGTTACAGCCAAGTAGTATTGATGGGAACATTTACCTTGGAGCTTGATGTGAAAATTTAGTAGGTGAATTATTGCAGCTCGGTTCATGGAGTACATAGAGAAATTTAAACTCTCACAAAAAGTGGACACTGTTATAATGACGTGACGGTGTGTTTTGTTTGTTTTGAGAAAGCATTCAAGCAACATTCATATTTACTTTAAAATCGGTTCATCAGTTTAAATTATTTCGATGGAAAAATTGTGATCGGACTTACTCTGTATCCAGAAAGGCAGGTGCAAATAGCTTGGTTATTGCTGACATGGCACTTAGTGTTGAGGCCACAAGGAGATGGGTGGCAAGCTTCCTCTGTAAATTATCATCAGTAATGAGAGATAAGATCGTTAGTTATACGTAACTGTATTTCGCATAGTCATCATGAATCAATTTATGTCAGCAAGAACTTAGAGGTAAGTTTAAGTAAGTGCACGGGGAGGATCTAAATTGAAAATGAGCCAAGTAGTAAAAAATCATCAGAATCGAAAACCTACAGTACCTACCAGTAGTTTTACTATAAAATTATCTAGGAATCAACCCCTGACATGAGGAAAACCAAGAAAATAAATATACCTGGATCAGCGACTCTGCAGGAGCTGAACGGATTTCCAGTGTAACCAGAAGGGCAAGAACATACAGGCACATGACCACGAACCTGAAAACAATTGGTCAAGAAGGGCTATATAATTGCGCGAGAGTTTGCGTAATGTATTGAAAAACTAACACTCAGCCGCAAGCACGAATGATTATGCCCATACACCATTTTTTGTAGCATAATACTTAGGAAGTTGGATTAAGCGGTCATAGCTTCATGTGTATTGAGTGGGCTCCAGAAGTGCTAATAGGTATGTGCAGCTCTTTACATTCCTCATACAAGATTGGCAATGATTATTTTTACTGTATTCGTTTAGGAACTTTCTGTTGCCCTGGCATACCACCATATTTCACGACTCAGTTCCAAGAAGTATTTGGTTGGGATACAGGCTGAGCCCACCAGTTTCATCCAAAACTGGCGGGCCCAGGTGGGACCGTATCACGGTTTCGGGAGCTGTAAGGCAACCCGTTAAGAAAGAAAAGAAAAAAATAATCTTACATCACAATTAGCATTGAACCCACAAGCTCCTTCGCATGGATTCACACAATGCTGGTTCACACAAGTCTGATGACTACGGCACTCGCTGTTTTCTGAACAAAGAAAATATTAACATAGTGAGTAGGTGGTCCGAGTTTAATCTTTCTAGAGCCAAAAAGATAAACTTTTTATGTCTATCCAATAATTATCACAACAATGTGCTCCCTTTTAGCCCACCCTCCATGATTTCCCTCCCTTTGCTTTGGTTACCATTATGACTTATGAGGTTATGGATATCGGGATATTCGATACGTTCCGATTATTCTGAGAGGGATCATAGTTTACCCTACCTTACCCATAAGAAACGGTTTTTTTAACATTTCATCACAGTTTCTAGTACATTTTTTTACTCTTGGAAGCCTCCTGCTTTATATGTTTTCAAAACCCCCTAAGACCTTACAAAATTAACAGCAGCACGAGTCTTACCAAGACACTCCACTCTGATACACTGCGACAATGGATCTCCTGTGTAGCCAGGTAAGCAGGAGCACACGGGTCTGACGCTTCCGTAGGTACAATGTGCACCAACACCGCAAGTATGAGGTCCACAGGTTACTGTATTGTCAGAAATGGACCTGCCATGTTCGTAGAGGTTCCTGCCGTAGTTAGAGTAACTTCTGCCATAATTGTAGTATTGGGCGCCTGGAAAATAAAAAATAGGTATTTAGTCCAAATCGGTGTTATTCTTTACTTTCCGCGCCTGTAGTCGTTGAGACGTGAATTCAAAAAGAAACGTTTGCTTTACTGAATTAGTGAACCGTTTTGAATAAGTAAAAATACAATAGAAACTGAAAAAATAGTTGAGACAGCGTAAGGTGGAAATGTTTGGTAAATATTGGTGGCTTTGCAATAAGCTGTAAGATTAGGCCGTAGGTAGAGTCGAGTCTTTTGCATCTAAAAAAATATAACCCCCAAGGGATTTCATCATCGGATCCTAGTGGACGAATATTTTTATTTATAAACCAAAATTGTACATAATATGGGTTGTTCCTGGCTCCCAAACTAGGATTCCCTGTATTATGGATAGTCAGGGTTTAATCCATTTCTACCTTCATTCATGTATATAAATCTAGGGATCAAATACACAATGGATTCGCACGCAATATACGCACGAAAAGCAGATAATTTTTGAATATATTTTACACATTTTTTTTATATAAGTATATTATTTTGGTTACACAAATAATAATCTTACATATCCCAAATTGGATCGATATAAGTAAAGGGTGCTTATTATAAATACTGAACCGATTTGAATGAATAGGTTTACAATATAATTTAGATAAATATCTCTCCAAACCGGACTTTTGGTCTGTGATTCACAAATATGTAATAGTAGATAGTTGGCTAATGTTAAATTTATTTTTTATTTGGGTATTTATATTAATTACGGTTTTTATATTATTCATTACAATTTATTAATTAAGTAAGTAAGTATATTTATAAAAACTGACTTGAATTTTTACCGCCACTTCTCTCGATCTTTGCATATTTCTCTAGCTTCATCCACATCCAAACATCGTTTCATACATGCATCCTCCAAAACTTTCGTTCATTAAAACACTGATCTATTTTTTAAACAAAGAAGCAAAGACAATAATAAATACAGCCTACGATCCATTTATGGTCATCTAAACATGCGCCCACACAAAACCTTCGTCCTAAACGCAAAGTGGGCTGATTCCGCGTGGTCACATATCATAATTATAAGTCCAGTGACATAACTCAGAAACAATAAAGATCTGCATATACCGCCTACAATAAAACGAATATGGCTAAAGATCGCGGCAACCTTCAATATTGTTTTGATTGCGTTGTTTTGCACGATTGCCAAAATTCATGGTTTTATGTGAAGATGATGCAGCTTCGTATCAAAGTTGAATCACTACTACATTCCTAAGTCTGTTATTTTTTCTTTACGGGTTGCCTTACGGTTCCCGAAACCGAATTGTCCCAGGGTACCCAGCGGAAGACCATGTAGGTAAGTAGGATGACCAATTACCTTATTAGGTAGGTACTAAAAGAGCTTATTTTTATTTTATTTTATTTTTTTATAGAGAAGACGACATGTGACCTTGCCACCGCCTGATTGTTAAGCATAGGTGGCTGGTCCATGAATGCGCGCGACTGGCAGATCGTAATACAGTCCGCCAGTCGCGCCCACTATGCCGGCCCGTAGAGATGCTTTTTCACGCTTCGCTTAAAGGACCCAAGGTTGTAGAAAGGAGGAAAAACCGACGTATATTTTTGAGAATTGTTTGTGTGCCCTATACTGTATTAAATTTTACCAAATTATGAAGACAGAGCAAAGATATAAACAAAAAGAGGAGACAGAGTGAGAATTTTGCGAGTTTGTGTGTATTTGAAACCTATTTGAAAAATTACCTGCACCTATTTGAAAAATTCTTCCAACATTTGAAAGTTACCTACTCCATATCTATCTATCATCACGCCTTTTATCCAAAGAGGGGTAGGCAGATACAATCGAATGCCATTTGCTACGGTCCTGAGTCCTGACATACCTCTTTCGCTTCTTTTATATTCATCATACCTTACATAAATGCTCGGCGATTGTGTGTACTTTTAATATTGCCATCGATCAATACATTTTTTATATGTTCAATAAAATTACACCTAGATCGTCCTCTGCCAGCGTTTTATTTCATTTCATTATTATTGTACTTAAATGTGGAAAAAGTTCAAAATCAACTAAGTCGGAAAAAGTCGTGCGTGCCTCTTGAGAGATTCCACGGCGTGCGCTGCATCAATAGTTAAAGTTGCACAAAAATAATGTATGATTAAATTGTTCCTCTTGAAAAGTATTTTTACTAAAGACGTCCGCGACAGCATGTCTATCTTCTAAGGATAACTATTCTATGTCTATCAAATTCTGTCAAATTGTTTTAAATGTTCGTTATTTAATCTATGGTAATAGTCCGAATCAAGTTTTTAGGGAAAGTAAAAATTGAAAAAATTGCACGGAAAATTGGAAAATTATGTTTTATGTGATTTTAAAGTTTTATAGTTAATATGGACTCCACGGAAAAGCTAGTTTTATATATTTTGCCCGCATTTCCATGCTGTACGGCGTAGAAAATTTCATTTTTAATAAAATATCCCGTAACGCATGAGAAAGAAAATAGCAATGTTTGGTGACGTTGCTATGTTTAGTAGGCAAAATTGCTCTTCACGAAAAGCCTTTTTATTTTAACAAGATAATATACCTAATAGCCTATGTCCAATATAAAAAGATAAGTTCCGATTCACTGACTCATCAACGCCCAGCCCAAACCTAGGAAGCTGATTTTTTCAAAGGTTCCCTTTATTATGTAGACAAGGAATAAGGAAGGACATTTCGATATTCAACCCCTAGGGGGGGTCAAATGGGGTAAATAGGTTTGTATGGAAAATCTTATTTCCTGCGTGAATCAACTTGAAACTTGGTTCAAATATTCTTTATAACAAATACCTAATAAAAATACGTATTTTTGGATTTTTAAAAACAACCTTTAAGCAATGGGGTGTAGAATTTTGTACTTATAGGGAAATCGTATTACCTGCGTGTATCAACTTAAAAATAAGTGTAATTTTTTTTTTGGGACTGGGAAGATATTAATTTATAGGTACCGAATTTATACTTTTTTGAACTTCTGACTGACGAGGAATTTACGGGGGTAAAAGATAAAATTAAGGGAAATCTCTGCGTCTAAGTACATTACGTCATTATTTCTAATTCTACGAGAACGAAGTCGCGGGCAAAAGCTAGTTGTAAATATTGGTGAAAGAATTTTTGAAATCGGATAATTAGTTTCGTAGGCCGCACATGTATATGTAAAACAATAAATGTATTTTGAATTTGAATTTGAATTAGTAGATTACCTCCTACATCCAAACTTACAAACTTATAAAATTGAAATTAATTTTACAGTGACACAAGTGGATTATTTACAGAGAAATTGGGAAAAATATGGAGTCGACTCAGACTCGCGCTAATTTTATTATCCACTAAAACTATTTTTATTGTGCGACTCCGACTAAACTTTACCGGTTTTTAGTATTAGATCTACAAATCATGTTTAAACTAAACGGGCAAAGCCAGCTTCACATTGTTTTATATGTAAGTATTATTTAGTAAAATAATTTAACAATAATAATATAACTTAATAATTTAAAAATCTCAAAACTACAAATTAAAAATTTCTTCCAGAGAGTCCGAATCCGCTGCCATAGTGCCTAGAACACAGCGCGTTACCCTTTTGAATTTCTATGCGTTGTATGAAAAAGGCTTTGGAGCGTGGATCGCCGGTCTCCGTTAGAAGTATTTTCCCGATTTTATTAGCAAAAACTCTAGCGTCCGGTGACCACGCGCCCAGTCTCCACCGCAAACGCCAGGAATTCAAAATGGTCCGCTGAGAGGCATGAGTATTTGCTCTTTTTTGTGTTCTCGGCATGTAGGGCTGCGGCTCGGCATCTCTGGAAGTTGCGGATATGTGGCAGGCGGCGAAGGTGTCAGCGCATGTTGCATCCCAAACCAACGGTCGACCCCGCTCCCACGGCACCAAACTCATATCTACGTCTTTTCCCGTCGTCGCGGCTCAGTCCGAGAGGTTCTAATATACTAGGAATATTTGCTGAACTCAGAGTTTTCCTTAAGATGTTTAGTTATTTTTATTGATTCCAAGATATAAAATTTGAATACTCGTTTATTTATACCATTTCAATTTCCAGCTAAATTAAATACGATCGAATGTAAAAAAAACCGGAAATAAAATAATTCTCGGAACTTATCAAACTTTATAATCTAGTAGTATAATATCTACCGAAGAATTTGAACACGATCATTTCAGCCCCCTTAGACAAATGTAGGTACGAACATGGTACGAACGCTAGTATTATTTCTCTCGCAAACATAATATTATTTTATGCAGAAACTTATAACCGAATTATAATAATTATATGAAAAGAAGTTTAATTTATGCATATAAATTACGTAAATAAAAAAATCCTAATAAAAACAACCGGGCATGACCTAAATAAATCAACTGATCGTCCAAAACCTTCGCCATATTTTTCAGCGTGGCAGACGTGAGGGAGGGCAGACGCTAACTTTGCGTCATAAGACGCTAACTGTAAACAACATGATGACATAAATTACGTTTCGTTTTCTACAAGGAGTTTGTATAGGTATAATAAGTATACAAACTCTTTGGTTTGTGAGAGTGAAGGACAGTTTAGTTAGGTCACGTGGTTGTATTTCAGTCAATCCCATACATTTATTTCTATATTCTACATTCTATTCTATTCATACATTGTCTAGGCCCGTTGGAATCGGAGCGATTGAAAAATTACCGTTTTACATCACGCTACAACCCAAAGAAGGCATGAGTTGGCATGGCAAGGCATGGTTACTGAACCATAGCAACCATTCAAAAATATCCACGGGCGAAACACTCCCCAAACAGTCCAAAATAAAGTTGTAGGACACCTTATTTAATATTTTCAAATAAAAAATTAACATTAATTTTCAATTCAAGGATTTATTTTTTGAAAGAATTTTGCAAGTCGCTGCAAGGAGTAAATTGGCAGAAAATATTTTTCCTACAACCGAGAGGTCCCCACTGTTCACTCATTTTCTGCCAGCTAGGAGGAGAGTTTTTTAAGCGCCTTAGCGGCGTATAGACAAGCTTACTCATACTCGACTTCAATAATTTGTACAGGGGGGGGGGGGGGGGGCTAAGACTACACGAAAAAGAGGTTTTCTGTCGCCATCTCACTACCTATATATATTAACTTATTATTGTTTAAATAAAAGTTATAATTATTTAAATTTATACTATGTAATAAAAAGTTTGATGAATGAAATGATCTACAAAAAAGCCTACCGCGAAGCCGAGACTGGTCGTTAGCCCTAATATTATAAAGAGGTAAAGTTTGTAAATTTGGATGTAGGTGGTAATCTCTCAAAGTACTGAACCGATTAAAAAATGTTTTGACGTGACAAGACGTTGTTCGGTTATAATTCGATGGAGCCGGCTGCACGCACGAAAAAACATGACTCATGCGGCGTTACCTCGCTCTGAGGCGTTCCATTTAAGGCTTGAAGTGCAAGCGAGAGCGCGGAACGAGCGACAAAGAGGCACAATCGGCCTCCGCGTTCGGCAGCGTTCGACATCTGTCTCTCTCCTACTTGGGTGAGCGATACGATAAAATTAAAATTTTCTTTTGAAAAATGCACCCATTCCATCAGTATTTTCTTATGACGTTGTCACGTTCAACTATCGTCAGTAAACCGACTTTACAGACAACCGATTTTTTTCACTAATAGGAAGCTACATTATCCCTGAATGATTATATTTTGTTCAAAAATAACTTGAACTTACCTTCTACATTAGGGTATAATAAAACAAGTAAAGCCACTGGAGCCAACCATACTATCCTCTCGACCATCTGTAAAATAAACAAATATTTTTATGATTAATTTTAATATGACAACGAAATTTTGATTAGAATTACTTGTAAATAAAAATAAAAGTGTAAATAAAATAGTCATGATTAATTGAGCACACTTTTATTTTCACGCTGTAAGGCACAGCCATTGATATATATTTACTATGCTTACAGCTCCCGAAACCGTGTTACGGTTCCAGGGTACCCAGCGGAAGACCAAGTCTCCCTCGTTTAGCCAATGGTATTTGTGAGGCTATAACTAACTTGCCTTTGAGTGTGGTTTGTCAGATTATAATATGTAGATAAGTTTTTAATTAAAAAACCCATTGGTATATGACCGAGATCCGGGATCGAACCCGGGGTCTGCCTAGTTAATACCAGACGTCTTAACCACTCAGCCACCGACGCACCTTAAAACTATCGAACAGAATTTAAGTAAATTTTACTGGGGGTCTTTTTTTATTTATCAATATTTACACATAACAATATGATAAACCTTATCCAGGTCCTCGTGGAATAGTGGCAAGAATACTGGTTGCATTTCCCCGCTGAATCGCGATGCTGATTCGTTGAACGAGAAAGGAGCCGCCCTCTTGTCACCAGGAGATTATCAGTCGAGGGGATGTATCTTTAATAAACTTTGTCAAGGTGCGTCGGTGGCCGAGTGGTCAAGACGACTGCTAGGCAGACAGACCACGGGTTTGATCGGTCATGTACCAATGGGGTTTTTAAATTAAAAACTTATGTACATAATCCGACAAACCACACTTAGACACTTTTCCATCTAAATATACCTCAACTGAACTAGTCACTCGTTAGTTATAGCCTCACAAATACCATCGGCTAAACGAGGGAGATTTGGGAGGGTGGATTTTTTTTAAATCTAATTTCCTGTAATATATGAAAATATAATTTAACGTATAATAAAGTAAAATGGAATAGTTAAAATTACATCTTTTCAATAATTTATTATATGTAGCTACGGTTTGAATGAAATCTTCTACTCAATGAATCTGAACTGCGGTTAACACAAGGTCATGGACTTTAACGAAGGCTGTATGCCATATAAATAAACTTATGACGTAATTATGTAGGACCCCATTCTTGGTCCATACTTGGTCTCCAAAGTTCCATAAACCAAACACACCACTTCCGTATCAGATATATTATAAAACAAAGTCCGTCGGTCTGTCTGTATGCTGTCTAATCCGTTAGAGATACAACAAAATGATGTAGGAAAGAATTATGTAGAATAAAATTATCTACAAAAAAGTTCACGATTGCATAAATCTATCTATAATAGATAAGTAGTTATAAGCGTATTTACGTAGGTATTAAAATTGTTACTCATATTGTATCTGTATAAAGAAGGGCGGTGTCGCTAGTTCCGGGATAAAAAGTAAATATCCAAATCCAAGCCGTGACCGTTCATTCTGAGATTAATAAAAAAAGTAAGATAGGTATTGGTTTAAAAAAAACTTTAGCAGCCGTAACTAACAACTGGTCCATTCCAATAACATTCAGCGAATCGAGTGCTTTATTTCTTAGCAAACACTTTTTAATTGAGTTAAATTTTTTTATTGAATGAAAATAAAGTATAAGTAAGTTCGATAATTCTAATTTTCTGAGAAAATTCTACAGCCGATAGAATTTCTTGCGACTATTCCACGCGGACCTTTAATTGGTGGTAAAGGGTTGAATTTTGAACACACAGATTCAAAAATTTGGATGGGTATGACCGTCTGAAAACACCACAATTTTTGCTACTATTTTACACCAATTTTTTAAGGGTTCCGTTTTTCAATTATTTATTATTTTATTATATCAAAAAACAAAAAAACACTTACGTTGTGTCTGTGTAGAATGCAGAACCAAAACAAGCGTTACATCATCTGTGAGCGCCTTATAGTATGATGGTCGCCCACGTTCCGCGAATTATTGATATCTGCCATTCCTGGAGGTCAGAAGTTCGACTTTAAACAAATACAATAATAATATTTATTAATTCAATGAATTTTACTAATCGTTTTAGGGCTCCGTTGTCAAATTCGTTTTGATACCCACTGCTCAACCAATCCATATGGGCGTCCCAGGGGTAAGTTGTAATGTAGGTACTAATGTAGGGTTGCCATTCGTCTGGGTTTCCCCCGACGGACAAAATAATTTATTTAGTTAACCTAAAAAATGCGTCACCGAGTGGTTAAGACGTCAGAACTACCAATAGGTTTTTATAATTAAAGTACTATCCGACAAACCACACTTATAATAAGTACTACCTATAGCTTCACAAATACCATCGGCTAAAAGAGGGAGATTTGGTCTTCTCCTGGGTACCCTAGGACCGTAACACGGTTTCGGGAGCTATAAAACAACCCATGAAGAAAAACAAACCCAAAATTAAAAAAATAAAACCTAAAATAAAAAAAAAATAAAAAAAATAGGTAGTGAGGGCTTGTATTTTTAACCGACTTCAAAAAAAGGAGGATTTTCTCAATTCGTCGGAATCTTTTTTTTATGTATGCATGACTCGCTTCGGCTAAATTCACGTCAATGTCACAAAACACATTCCACGGGCAAACCCGGGGGAAAGCTAGAAAACTATAATAATGTTCCTCATTTAAATTATTTAGTACGAGCGAAGCTGGGTCGAGAACCTAGTAATGAATACAGTATCTGAGAATATAAACATTTTCCTAGAAGAATAAACTTGTATGTATTACAAATATTATTTAGTTAGATCACAACCAGGATATAGATATAGAAGCAAGATCCAAAAAAGGCGGGAAAGTAATGTATGACTCATTTTAAGCTCAAATATTTATAAGTTCACGCTTGGTTCACACTAAGGCAGGCAGTGTCCTTCCCTTCAAACAAAATTATGTAGGTATAACTATAGGTAATAATCAGGTTGACAGGATATTTGCTTTATGAAAGAATATAACTTCTCGTGCTACGGAGGGCACGTAAAGCCCGCACTTTTTTTAAAGATAACAGATATATATTATACTTACGTAGGTAGGTGTTAGAGAAGTGAAACATCTAGAATCTAGATTAAAAAGTGGACCAGCCCCTAGACAATATACGAATGCTAGATAAAAATGATGTGGGTATATAATATGCACGTTGTAACGCAATTTTAGGTAGAAAGAACAATACGTAGAAGAAACATGAACATTTTACTTATTTACTTATTATTGTATCATTAGTTCCACTTTTGGCCACCGGGTCAGATAAGTTTGTGGAACTCATTGATATAAAATTCTTTTTTATCTATTCTACATTCTATTCTATTCGTTTAGTCGTACATTGTATAAGGTTAGTTTTTTCCGGTTTAAAATATTTTGGATTGCAATATTTGCAATCAATCTCAAGAATATCTAACAAAAACTAAATTCTTCATTATATTCTACTCGTTATAGACATGCTAAAAATATTCCTTTGTTCACTTGAATATTTTTATTGTTTCTAATATGCCTGCCACACTATGCTCCTCGTGCTTCCGCGATGTGGCCCCTTCTGTCCACTCAACGCACAGCCTAAACCACTGAAGATATAAATATGAAAATTGGAGTGTACAGGTGCACATAGAAAAGATTTTTCGAAAATCAAGTTCTATATAGGGGTGTGAAAAGGGGTCCTTGTCCCGTGCTGATGAGCGGCCCCATATCCTATATCCATACCGTTATACGAAAATACAGAACTTTGTCTGTCTGTCTGTTACGCTTTCACAGTTAAATCACTTAACCGATTTTGATGAAATCTGATACGGAGAAATCTTAAACTCTAGGGAAGGACATATGCTACTTTTTTTAATCCATTTAAGGGAATAGGGGATGAAAGTTAGTATGGGCCCCATGGGCGAACAGCTAGTCTAGAAATGCGAAAGTACTTATTGTTTGTTCTTCTATCTATCTATCTATCATTACGCCTTTCATCCCAAGAGGAGTAGGCAGAGACAATCGAATGCCATTTGTTACGATCCATTCATCATACTGTAGCGACTCTATATTACTTGTTTATTTTGTGTAAATAGTTTGTATAGAATTTAGTTATAAAACAAACACATTGTCAGCTATAGTTTTTATATATATATGTCAGTGTTGTATTGACAGAAAGAAAAATAATATTGCTTGAATGGTAGTTGTAAATTCTTTTATATTTATTTTCTTATACTCATTAAATTGCTTCTTCTTGTAAATAATATACATTTTGTACATAGCTACTGAAGTTTACTTTCGCCACAGCTACAATACCTTTCACAGATGCTCGGCGATTATGTGTACTTTTAATATTTCCATCGATCAATATATTTTTTATATATTTAATAAAACTACATCTAGGTCGTCCTCTGTTAGCATTTCCTTTCACTTCATCCATATAAACCTTTTTAGCCAATATTTCATCCTTCATTCTTTCAACGTGTCCAAACCAGCGTAAACTACTTTTCTTCATTTTAGTCACAACATCTTTTACTCCGCATTCTTCTCTAATGACATCGTTGCGGATGCGGTCAATACGCTTTGTTTGTTCTTCTTTCAGTCAAAACAGAGCAACGGATCAACGTAATTATTATGCACAGAAATTGGAGGGCCATGGAGGGCTTTTTATCTAGGAAATCCTTCAGGATAAATTATTGAGCATTTCAAAAATTTCCACGAGGCAAGCCGAGGCGGAATACCTACAATTTTTTTTTCTTTTTTTCCTCCTTTAGCAGATGGCATAGATTAAACTTTACGTAACGACCAAAGACTATAGTTTATTAACACCAAATAAAGAATGTGTATCGAATTTTGAGACACATAAATCGTGGCAAATAGACAGAGTGGTTTTGTTTGTCCCCTTGTCCAAATGTTTTTTTTAATTCAGCGAGTTGCCGACTTTGCCCAAATTGTTGAAATCAGAAATGTGACAAAATCTATATCTTAGATAATAAAGCTGTTTCTTTGTTTGAATGCGCAAATCTCTGGAACTTCCAGTCGGATTTTTAACCGACTTCAAAAAAAGGAGGAGGTTCTCAATTCGGCTGTATTTTTTTATGTTTGTTACCTCAGAACTTTCGACTGGGTAAACCGATTTTGATGAATCTTTTTTTATTTGAAAGCTGGTGCTTTCCCGTTAGGATACAAAATTAAGTAAACATCTAAGAAGATAAAGATATGTTCGTATCTATGTTTGTAATGATGATCGTAGTAGGTTCCTAAGGGGGCATCCATTAATTACATGAGCAATTTTTCGTTAAATTAAGACTCCCCCCTCCCCCTTGGTGAGATTGAGTGAGATTTAGTGGGGAATTTTTGTCATCGCTAAGTACACTTTTTAACGTTATTGTATTTGATAGTTCAATTCTTGAGGAAGGCTATATAACATCATGTTACGAATGAAACATGAAACTCAATACGGGCTCCACTCTCCGTCTCTCCAACTATCTCTGTGCAAGAAGTCACGTCGATCCGTTGCTCCGTTTTTTGAAAGAAAAACAAACAATTTACAATACAAATCCACTCTATAACCATAGATTCTTTGCAAGTAGGTACCTGGCGTAGCAATGTCATCATTTATGTACTTATCTTAGTACAATTGCCATCCAATAAAAAAAAAAAAAAAGTTACCTACTATTAATATTAAAAATAACAAAAATACATTCATACTTTTAGACTTAGTTTTAAATCGGCTCAGTACTTTAGCCGTGTCTATCAAGAACAGATAAAAACATGACCGGAATTCATAGAAATATAAATAATATGAGTCATGTTTGTTTTTAATATTTGGTTATCAAAAGTTACTATGCTAATTACCTATTTTTTTCTATTGTACCACAATAGGTAGTTCATATAAAATATGAATTAAATTAAATAAGAAGATTTTCGCCCCCGGCTTCGCCTGTGGATAAGTTCGAACAAAATAAAATATAGCCTATGCTATGTCACTCAGGAATATCCACGATCGATCTTTCTATTAGTGAAAGAATTTTCAGAATCGGATCAGTAGGTACCTAGTTTCAGAGATGACCCCTTACATCCAAACTTTACCTCTTATTATATGTATAAAAAACCGTCGTCGATTTTAAAAATCAGAACAACTGCATATATACCTAGTAGATTTAAAAAAAAAAACTATTCCAAAATAATTTCCAAAAAATATCTTTCTTCTCTTCAAAATCGACGACATGGTTCCTTGGAACATATTTATCTATCTCTTGTAGTTTCAGAGTTCAATCTACTTCATTATGTTGTCTCTGCTTTCTGGCCAGGATAAACAGTAGCCTGTCACTTTCAGTCTATTTTTTCTGTGCAAAACTTTGAGGTGCAAAATCACGTCTATCCGTTGCAAACAAAACAACACAACGAAAAACGAAACAATAAAGATCAGTGATCTTAGCTTATTTGGACAAAAATGGACTCATCATCCTTCAGTCCAATTTTCTAAAGTTATAAACAGGTCACCTACGCTACTAATTAAGTATTAATTTATACAAGAGATCAATTCCGCGATATAATACTACACAGGATACAGTATAGACATAGTAAATCTTAGTATGGGACTAAAGCAATCATAATAGGCGTAGTAACTTCCAGCCCCAGGCCCACCCAAGAATCTTTCGGGCCCATAACCTGCAATATCAAAAATTAAAAATAATTGCTACGCCCTTGAAACTATCCCACTTGGTGGAAAGTGGGAGTCCGTGAATGCAATGTGCATATTTATGTTTGTCATCTCCACTATGTTACGACAATCTTGTGTGAAAGTAACAATCAAAATATCTTGACTTGGCTCACGAGATTGTCGACATGTGGGATGTGAAGTCGGCGATCGTTGTACCGATAGTCGTGACGGTCAATGGTCTGTTTGCCAAGAGTTTTCACCGTCACCTTAGGAGCCTTGATATAGGCGGTTGGGTCAAAAGTCAGATCCAGAATGCAGTACTCCTCAGCATGGCACGTATCTACTTTCTGCAACCCTAACCACCGGTAGTTTAGATATGTACCTCGATTCCGGGGGATAACTCTTTATTGATAACAAAGGTTTATGCACGAGCAAATGTCGGTTATAATATACTGAATACTGTGGCTAAGTGGGTTTGTATGTATTATTTTGCTCCATTTATTCGTTAGTTCTTCTTACGATTCGGAACACATTCCTAAGCAAGCAGAGCTGGTAGCGTCCAAGTTTTCAGTATAAAGTTAGTGAATCGACCCTCAGCCCGGATTCTTGCTTTATATAGAGCTACATGGTAACACAATTGTTGTTATGTCATTCATATCTTTATAGATCACCACCTGTCCAACCACGCCCACTTTGAAAATTCTGTTTTTTTTTTCAAAAAGTAAAATATAACTTTTGAGTTAGTAATACAATCGTTGCACTTTTAGGAAATTATAATTTAATAATTAAATAATTTATTCCGTGCAATAATAACACAGAATAATACTACAATAAATAGGTATAAATGATATCTGTTTATTAAATAAAATATAGTGGTTAGCTTAATATTTAACAATAAATTACAATATAATTTACAATAAGTAATAATATATGAATGTCAAGCAAGTGCAAGTAGAAAAAATTCTAAACTTTAAATGCTTATTTTAGAATGTTTATAACCTAATCTTCTATATCAGAAGCAAAAGAAAATCTCCTATAGTAATGCAGTTTGACCTCATCAGACGGGTGTTTCTTCAGAGCTTCACGCACCTTGTGCAGTTTTTTCTTTCTTTCTGGGTCCTCAACTGATATTGGCATGCATCTAATACCGCAAACTACAGACTGTGTACCTTCCTGATTTACTAAATCAGCGCCAAACACAAAATCAGATTCACGATCCCATTCGTCAACGTTATATAAGAATTCGTCTAGCGCATCTCTAAACAAAAATTGAACAGATACAGCATATTTTTCAATGTCTTCATTCATTAATTTCATACAATTTCTAGCAAAAACCGGAGAGATTTTAGCAAAAACTTCCTTAAATCTCATCCCTTTTCTTAAAAGTAGTACATGATAGTCAACTTTAGATAAATCTTCTTCTATCAAAGGTGGTATTTGATCCTTAACTTCAATGTAACTTTCAATAAATAATACTGCCATGTTGCATATAGACAACCTATAATAAGTTTCAACAGCTGGAAGTCTGTCGGCAAGTAAATCTCTTATTGCAGCAAACAATTTGAGTGGTGCTTCATAGTTACTAAACAACCAGTTATCTACCACTTTACGCGAAAAATACCAGATTGTTTCTTCAAAATATCGTCTATAACCTAGTTCCTTGTGGATACGCTTATTCCAAGAAGTTAAACATTCATCCAGCAAAGGTCTAAGAAATTTGTCAAATCGTTCCATCTGCTCAATCTCGCTATGTGTGCATAGTATAAACGCTGCAAGCACATCCAGCATGTGGTATAAGAATACAGGCCAACGTTCAGTAATGCGCATCCTCCACGTATCAATGAATTCTAACAATAAACCTTCCATAAATTTGGGGTCTATGGAATCAATAACTTTTGGTGTATAGAGGGCAATATTCGTTAATGTACTTGAAACGTTAAATCTTATTGGCAATGACTTTAAGAAAATGTAACCCTTGATGCAGAATTTAGCTTGTAATGATTTAGGTAGTTTGCGCACACGTCCCAATAAAGTATACACCTTTTTGTTTTCTTGCTCGGAAAGAGTATCAATATACGATTCTAGTATACGCCAAAGATCATTGATTTTCGAAGGATTCTTCTCTTGAGAAAGTAAATTAAATGTAATTTTAAATAGAACAACCCTCATGGCAGGGTTGTCAGATTTCCATGAAGTCATTAAAATTTCCTTTAACGTTTCAAATTCCAGCTTTTTATGTAATAATCCAATAGATATACGATTAAGCTTTTCAGTATCTGTCTTTAGAAGAACCAAAAATTCACGACTATTGTGAGAAGAAATATTACTCAATATGGACATTAACGATGGTAGACCGTATTCAAGGTAGTCACCTCTTATATAAGGCAAAATGGCTTCAAGGGGAATGTCTGTTCCATTATGATAGATGGTCTGTGCAATATATTTGCTTAACACGAATTTAGTGTGTTCTGCTTTCCACGATATTTCTGAAGATTCTGGCGCATATTTACTTAAAAATTGAAGCAGCTCGTGACGAGGCAGAAGAATACATAAACATTTAATAATATTCTTATCGGGACAACTATCCGTAATTTTATTGTGAAAAACAATCAACCATTCTTCAGACAGTTGTGGCCAATAAACTTTTAATTTAATAAGCAAATGCTTTATATTTACATTGCTGTCACAGCGAAGTGCTTGTACTTTGTTAAAATTACTATTTAACAGTGTCGCATCGTGTTTTAAAATATTCATAAGAATTTCTCCATTATGTGGTAATAAAATTGATTCTTGGAACAAATACTTTCTCCATTTCTTGTTTTTGTTGTAAAGGCTATTAAGCTTGTCTCCAAAACTCCAGTTCTTATAATCATTAATTTTCAACATTTCTTTTAATATATTTAATACTTGCGGATACTTTAAAAGGTCTTTTTCCCAATCAAAAAGCAAATCAATAATATTTTCTACGTTAACAAGAACTTGTTCGAACTCTGCTCTGTCGTCAAGTGCCAGTTCTTTACATTTTGCAAAAAACACATTATAAAGATATTGAAAGACTTCTTCTTGTTCATTATTACTTAGTTTTGACCTTATGGATTTTAGAGTAGTGAATTTAAATTTAGAAGTAACGATTTTAGGAATTTCTATTTTATTCAGCACATTATGTATAATAATTGCTTCCAAACAAACCTGTACGTCATTATCAGAATCTAAATAAACTTCAACAGAATTAAATATATCATCCAATAAGTTCCATGAACTTGCATTAATTACTTTGGGGGAATAATGAGAAAACAATATTTTTACAAAATCAATTCTCGATTGTAAGGTTTCATTGCGATATTCACTGTGATAATATTCTATAACTTTGTTTAAGTCATCTAAATTGCCACGAGTTGCTAATATCATTTCATCCATTATAGCTTTGCGTTCACTATATATATTTTCAAGATCTACAAGCTTTTTCATATCTTCAAATGTATTCTCGAATGGTGCAAATCTGTACCACTGATATATGTGCTTCGACCAAGAGGCTCTTGTCCTTGATCGTAAAGCGCATCGTTTTAAGTTATTTTTAAGAATAGTGGTATGGTCGTCATCTTTAGTGTCTTCTACAACAGGACTAATGAAATATGTTTTTAAAAAATCATATCTGCCCACGTATGGCATGAGCTTCAATAAATGTTTAACATTCTCAAATGTGAACCAATCGTATAATCCAGAGATTTGTGAAATATTTAATAGAAACTCCTTTATTTTATCAGGTCCCAAATGTCGTCCAACAGCTTCAAGATCAATGTGGCTGAGGTAAGTTTTTAAGTCGTCAAATATTACATTAGGACATTGTTTCATTACTATTTTGGTCTGTTTCCGATTTATTTTAAATTCATAAAACTTTGGTATAGTTTTTATATCAAGCAAGTATTTTTTGGCAAAAGAAGGGTTCCGGAGTAATTGAGTCAGAGACTTATAATATGGATTTCTTAAATATGACATCAAATTAAACTTATCAAAAATTGTTTCCGATCTTTCACTTAGACGCTTAAACATTTTCACGCTAAGTTTATGGCTGTGAATTTCTACTGTCCTTTCAATTAATTCTATAGAACATTTTGTTAACCATTTTAAAGCATTCGCAATATTTCCTTTACATTCATTGTATTTGAAAAATTGGTCTACTCTGCGCTCATCCCTGAGCGTTAGTCGGACGTGCAGCATGAACTTGCAGGCCGCTCTGGTTGTCATGTGCGGCAGCAGCTGGTCATGCAGGAAGTGCGGCTCTACAATATGGGAGTATTTCTCGTCGACCACGAGCCAGCCACTGCCCCGGATGGCGCGCGACACTACTACCATTTCCGCGGACTTCAACGTTTCCACCACGTACTCCACGTCGCGCCGCCGGTTCGCTACTTCTATCTTGAGTAGCTGGGCCACCACTGACTCACCGAACTCTGACCCAACACTGTCCAATGGGGTGTCATTCTTTAAGGCTTCTTTTACTCGAGTATTGAACCTGCGATGCTTTTGTCCCAAAGTGGCACCTTCCAGTAGTAGAGGAGGCATCTTGGGAGGATCTGGTGAAACAAGGCATTTATAAATCATATACGTAAACTTTTCGATTAATTTAATCTGTGAAAGGAACTACATAATTACTGAACTACTTACCCTTTATCATATTTATATTTGTTATATTTCATCATAGCATTTTTATTGACATAATAATGTTGCCTAGGAGGGTAGCAATGTGGTTGTTAAGGGTATCGATAACACAAACAAAAAACATTCATGACCCAATACTTTTACCTAGATTATAATAATGCTACACATACCTTGTTCCGGAAAGCGGTCATAATAGCTCATTTGAACCTTAGTCGATGGATGAATTTTACAGCGATTGTGCAACTCTTGTAATCGATTTATCTTTTCTTGCGTGTACTCTTCATGTAGTAAAATGGAAATACCTATTAAATATCCCAATTCATTACTAGAATTTCTTAGTAAAGCATCCACTAACTCCATGTCTTGCGCTCGAGACCTCGCTATCATTATAGACCAGAAAGAATACAAGATTTTATTAAATTGATTTAGGATTGTTGGTGGATAATATTTGTTCATGTCATCTCTTACGACTTTTATGCAAGCATCGGCAAACAATGGCGAAATTTTTAACCACATTATACGAAATCTTTCTCCAGTGATTTTATCTTTAATTAAAAACTCCTTAGAATCAACATCTACTGGCTCTGGTAATTCAGATTTTATGATATCACCGCATTCAACAAATAGAAGAGCCAATTTGAATGAAGTTACGTAAGAGTAATATTTAACATAGTACAAATAACTTTCAACATCCGAAAGTAACATTGTGAACATTTTAACAGGAGCTATGTACAGATTTCTCACTAAATTCTTTCTTACTAACAAGACAAGTTTCCATTTGAAAGTTTCAAAATACGCTGTGGAAGTATATCCGTCAAAGTTGGGCGATGGCTTTACAAAACAGTGATGAAGTAGCGGTCTAACAACAGTCTCGTATCTTTGAATCTGAACAATTTCGTCTGAAGTGCATATAACGAATGCCGCAATCACCTCCAACATTTGATTAGGGTAACCGTAACTCCATTCATTATGAGTAACTTTCCTTCCGCGAACAAACCACTGATCAATAAAATCCAAAATAATGTCCTCTACAAACTTTGAATTTATTGTATCCATGAGTCTCTTGCAATGAAGAGAGACGTTTTGACACATTTTCGTATTATCCGATGTCGGTGGTAATGTTTTCATAAACTTGTGTGCTTTTAGGCAATATTTAGGCTGAACAGAGAATGGCAACATGCTTACTTTACACATGATGTTATACAAAGGCATACACTCTTTATGTGTTAAACTATCGATGAAGTTTTCCAGTAAATTCCATGTTTTCCTCAACTTAATAGGATCTCTTTCTTTACTTAAAAGTGTAAATGTTTCTTGAAATATAACTGTGCGAACTGTGGAATATTTTGTGTTATCCCATAGGTGTGGTACAAGCTCTCTAATCTCATCTAATGATAACTTTAAATAGGCATATCTAACACCATATTTTTGAAGATTTCTGTTTCCACTTAACAAAGTAGCAATATACTCTCGATAGCAATTTGCTGACATGTTGTATAGAATTGCATTTACACAAGGTAATATTTCATGAAATCTTAACCCTTTTGTGTATTCTAAAACAGTTTCTAGGGATGGTTGAGGCCTAGTGTAATACATTATTTTAGAAAGTTGTGAATGGTTCTCTTGAGAAGGATGTTCAATTTTGTCTTGATCGAATTTCGTTATTAGTTCTAAAACTGTGTCCTTTGTTGCAATTTCACATAATGATCGACTTACAACCTTGCAACAACTTTCTGACGCTGAATCCAGCATCGATGTATAGAACTTCTCCCATTCCGTACGAATTGAGTCACTCCAATATATCCTTAGTTTAGAGTGAACTCGACTTAGTTTAATTTTACCATTACTACGCATAGCGTCAATTTCATTTGAAAATGTTTGCAGCATATCGGGGTTATGTTTCAAAATATTGATAAGGGCGTTTTCTGTGCGTTCAAATAATAATTCCTCTTCATACATTTTATATTTCTTCCAGTTCCTTTTAATGTTATACATTTTTTGTAGCTCTCCCAGTAAGTTCCCCTTCTTGGCAATAACAAACGTAATTTTTAAAATTTCAGAATAATCTTTTAAATCCTTATTCCAATCAGACAGTAAGGCGAACATATTTAGTAACAAACCTCTGATAAGGTCTTCAGTTTCTGATAGTGTGTTACTTGTATTTAATTGAGTTATTATTTTACCTTTGAGTAAATTATATGAGAACTCAAAAATGAGGTCAGCGGCGGCATTATTAAGTCTAGAACGAAATTCTTTTAAAGTATTGAAAGAATACTTTTTTATTATTACATCTGGAATTTGCTGCTTGTGTATTATTTTATTAATAATTATTACATTAATGTAATGATCAACCGTGCTAAACGTTTCATTATAAACTTCAATTGATTGAAAAATAATATCTAACATATTCCAGTTGCTTTCATTAAAATTTAAAGCATCAGTGGTAATTAATAAGGAGTCCACAAACTTCATTCTGTACTTAACGGCATCGTTCAAGTGATTTTGTGTATAATATTGTAGTACCTTGCTTATATTATTTTCATTGCGACCTGCCGCCGTCATTAAGATTTCAAATATAGATATACATTTGGCAGCAAGTGGTTCATCTTTTACCTTTTCTATAAGATGGCAATAAGCAATATCAAAAGGTGCATGTTTATAACATATAATATTTTCATTTTCTTTATCATCTTCATCTGGCACATAAGACTTGTTTCTGAGTAACAAGTTGATGAAAATAAATTTATCAATTTTTGTCATACATTTAGTCAAACAAACTATGTTTTTATAGTTTAACCATTTCCTCGAATTCATTTTTGAAATTTCTGACTTAATAAATTCCTTGATCTTCTCTGCTCCTAAATGTTTAGACAAAGTTTCAAGGTGTATAACATTTGCATATTTGTCAAAATTATCAAAGATTTTGTGTGGACAATATTTCAAAATGCCTGCAGTCTCTTTCTTATTAAACTTCACGTAATCGTAGTCAAAATTAAAAAATAAACTTTCCATAACTGTTATATATCTCTCAGAGTAATTAGGATTATTTATGAAGTGAGCAACACATTTTAAATAACGAGCCTTTATGCTACTTTCACCATAATATTTTTCAACAACTGTGAATGATTTATTGCACAACCTACGAAACAATTTAATTGTAAGTTTTGAGCTATGGTTTTCAACAGCTTCTTCAATAACACTCACAGAGCAGTGTGGTAGCCATTTTAGAGCTAATTTGATATCAATCACTTCATAGTATCTGAAGAATTCGTCTACTCTCATTTCATCATCTAAGTTTAATTTTAAATGGGAAAGAAATTTTGTTATTGCTTTATATGTCATATGTGGAAACAATTTTGTATTTAGATTGTCTGGATTTATTATATGGTAATATCTAATATCATTTATAAGCCATGAACTTCTTCTGATTGCTCTTGTTGCATGAAGTATGTCTTCTGACTTCAAAGCCTCAAGTATATAATCAACATTTTTGTATTTATTTGCAATTTCAATGGCAAATAGAGCATCTATGTCTGACTTTAATGATTTTTTCTTAATATTCTCAAATGATGTACTATTATTCACAGCCTGTTCTACTTCCAAATTAAACTGTTTATGTCTTTCACCCAAATTTCCTTGTAGTTTTAAAGTAGCCATGGCCAAAACTGCAAAGTAAGTGTGATCTAAATATACTACATAATATAAAAAATCAATGTTTGTTTGTTCATATTCTAAAGAATCAAAAACTACTGGCCCGATTTGAAAAAAATATTTTTACATTTGATAATCCAATTCTTGGGGAAGGTTATAGGCTTTTTAACATAATGCTAACTTGGGTAAGGGGTTGAATTGTATACCTAATACACTGTGTATGAAGTGGCGGGCAAACAGCTAGTAATATATAAAAAAAGTATAATTTAATAGGCAGTATGTACAGGCAGATTCACAGCCCCATGTTGAAACTTGGGTCAGGGAAAAATTTGTTGCTTAAATAAATAATTCACACAAGGGTCATGAAAGTTAGTTCTTTGTGTTACCTTTCTTTTTTGAACCTAAACTCAACAAAGGGTATTCATAGCAGCTTTACCTCCCTAGCTTGGGTTGCCAGATGTAGTAAATAAAAATCCAGATACTTGTATGGCACAAATAAATCAGTTTACTAAGATTTTCTTGACTGGACAGATATTAAAAAGGCCGGACATATTTGGTGACCCATAAATACATAATGATTTTAAAAAATTGGAAGGGTCATAAATATTCTACAATATCTAATATAAAAAATCAATGTTTGTTTATTTGTTTGTTCATATTCTACAGACTCAAAAACTACTGGCCCGATTTAAAAAAACAATATTTTTGCATTTGATAATCCAATTCTTGGGGAAGGTTATAGGCTATTTAACATAATGCTACCTTTGGTAAGGGGTTGAATTGTATACCTAATACACTGTGTATGAAGTAGCGGGCAAACAGCTAGTAATATATAAAATTAAGTAAGTATAAATTATTTTAATTACTTAAATTAAGAGGGTATGAACTGCTAAAAAACAGTCTTACCTATGTGATGACTACCTATAAGAAACAGACAGTGATAAGTTCTATATTTAAAAAGAGTAGGTACTTACCTAAATGTAGGTATTTACTTAATTTAGTGAATTAAGTTAAATACCTACCTAACTAAGCTTAGTCTATCTATATGTACTAATATTATAAATAAGTAAAGTTTGTAAGTTTGGATGTAGGGGGTGGTAATCTCTGAAACTACTGATCCGATTCTAAAACTTCTTTCACTATTAGGAAGCTACGTTATCCCTGAGTGCTATAGGCTATATTTTATATCATTTGAAAATATCCACGGGCGAAGTCGGGGTCGGAAAGCTACTAAATAATAAAATCAAAAATACTTACGATCCCTAAAACATCAACTGCCTGTGCAAAGAATATATTATGTGCAATATCCAAATAACACTGAATAGTGAATATTTTCCTTATTTCTTACCTCTATTGATTATTTTGATAATTGTTATCTCAGTTATCTGCGAGTTGTGTGTGTTAAAAGCAATGATATACTATATAATTGGTTAAAAGTAACTTTTTTTTTCACCCCATTCATTTCATTCACAAAATTGTACTTCTTCTTTTTTATTATGGCTCCACCAATGTTCATCGGTGATTTGCCAATGTCAAGTATTATAGCCTTTATAGTGTTTATAGCCGATAAATCGGTATTTAAGATAATCCCGCCGACCGTGATATGTCTTATTAATCACTGATTAATCACAACCATCACAGCGCGAACAGGATTAAACTGGATTCCACATCACGCCACGACGAAAACGCGTGCGTATGTCGCCATGACCGGATGTGGAATCCCACAAAATTGTAATTATACAACAAATTGAACAAATAACAAAACAAGCAACAAAATTCCAGATTGATCTTCGGATAAATTTTTAAACACAAATTCTGTTCACAAAATTTGATCCGCACTCTCGTCCAGTAATTTTTAGCCATTATGAATCATGTTTTGTGTTGCACAATGTTTTGCGATGACTGTGGTGATTATATCCCCTTTGGTAACTGTGAAAGAGGAATATGTTTATATTAAAAGTAATACATACTTATCAAGAAAAGCCTGATAATAATAAAAATACAAAAAAATATTTAATAATATCAAAATTCCCGCCACGGGCATAAATTAAAAAAATGTTGCCATTTAAAAAAAAATTTTTATCAATATACCTAATTTACGGCAAACGTAAAATAATTTATATAAGAAATAAACAATTAAATCGTAAGTTAAAATTGACTTAACATCAAACCTTTGACATCAAACATAAAAAATATTTTCAATATTATAAATTTGTAATAGGCATAATAATGAAATTCAGAGCCATTTCCCAAATTATGTAATAAAGTTTTGAACAGCAGCTGACTTTTCAGCTATTTTGTTGACATTTTAACCAAAATTAAAATTTGTTATTCCAAATTTTTATCAAAATGCAAAATGTCTTAGAATTTTTTTAGATTCTATTTACATTGTGAATTTTAAATTTGTCGCAAACAAATACTTACCATTATAAAATGTCGGCTAGCAAATTGGACGCGGTGTACAGAAGTTTTTTAATAACCAAGTTTTTTACAAAAGGTTGGGGAAAACCTGAAAACCTAAGAAGGTGAGACATTGCACCCGATTGGATCAACAAAAGTTTTCCATTTTCTGTTATGTACAGCATTATATAATTTACATAATATTTACAATTAAAAAATAACATTTGCAGGTTATTTGAGTTCAGAAAAGTTGTATCAGATAGAAATGAATGTATGAAACTGGTGGAGAGAGATTATCCTGTTACAATAACCAAGGTATTCTCATGGATTTTTTTGGAAATAAAATTTGATTAAGTTTACATTTATTTTTCTATAGGTATTACAATGTTTTTATTCTTACATAATAATAAAAAGAACTTCATTAGTTTCATTTATTGTAATTATTAGATTTTTTTATCCAAAAATTTATTGAGAAACATTTATTTTTTTGACCAATTATATAAGGTCAACCTTTACATCCCATTTCTTTGACCTTTCTTATGACCATCTCCAATTGACCTTGTAGGGACACTGAAACTTGGTCATACTAAGTTTAGCTTATGCCAGTTTCACAACCTTTATAGTGTCATGCCCCTCCCAATAGGCCAAAATAATGTTGGGATCCCTTATTTTCAAATATTTTATACTGATACTCAATTCAAAATTTTAGGTGATTAAAAGTGACCACCTTATGGTTGAGAAATTTCTTACATACATACAAAGCTTCACACCTGTTTCCCAAAAGGGTAGGCAGAGGAGATGGAGCACCACTTGTCTCAATCTTTGTGTACTTGCTTCAGCCACATCCATAGTCTATACATCTATATTTAGTACTGCATGTTTGACCTATTTTAAGGACAACAACATCTTTCTTTAGAACAAATTCTACAGCTTTTGGCTGTTAGCTAAGTGACGGCTTTTTATTATTAGGGGCCATCCATAAATTACGTCACACTAATTTCATGACTTTGGACCCCCCCCCGTCCTTGTCACAGATAATACAGGTGTGGAATAGTTGATCCCTAGATAGATGGCCCCTTATTATTTATTTCTTCACGGGTTGCCTGAAGGCTCCCGAAACCGCATTGTAGGTCCCAGGGTACCCAGCAGAAGACAAATTTGTGTGGCTATATGTAACGAGTCTCTAAGTAACTCTGACTGCGTTTACTTTATAAATCTATCTTTGGTAAATGTTTCAGGAACAAAAACTATCAGATTGTCGGTTACTCGAAGGATACTTCATGACTCCGTTAGAGAGGTACCTGCCTGGTATAGTGCCTGAGGTAGCGAGGAAGGCACATTTTCAAGTAAGTTTATTTGTTTGTTTGTTTGTTTTTCTATCTATCTATCATCACACCTTTTAACCCAAGAGGGGTAGACAGAGACAATCAAGTGCTATTTTCGATGATCCTGACATACCTCTTATATCCCACTAATATTATAAACGCGAAAGTTTATATGTATGTATGGATGTTTGTTACTCAATCACGCCAGAACGGCTGAACGAATCTGGATGAAATTTGGCACAGAGATTGATTATAGTCTGGAATAGCACATAGGCTACTTTTTATCCTGGAAAAATGTATGGTTCCCATGGGATAGATTTATTTTTGTTTTTCACGGGATCGAGTGGTACTCGCATTTTGGCCAATTATTTTTTATTGGAATGAAAAAATAACACCATGCGTCCTTCCCCCCAAATATTTTTCTGAACATTTAAAAATAATAATTCAATTGTTTTTTATAGTTGATTGTTTACTGCCTGAAAACTCTAAACTCTTCTGAAATCTATAAAAACAAAGCCTGATCCCCCCCAAATGAAATCCTGGATCCCCTTGGCTACATTGCACAGGTCTGGTCTGGTCTGGTGGAGAGCCAGCATACAAGTAATGAATATATAAATTTCAGGCCGTGATCCCACTTAACTGGCCGGACGAGAACTGCAAGCCGATGTGTTTACATCTAGCTGGCACAGGTGACCATGTAGGTGTAATAATAGACATTTGAAAAAAATAACTTCGATTTTGACAGCTGTCATACAAACCTTACTTGTATGACAGCTGTCAAAATCGAAGTTCTTCTTCTTTTGATATATGGCAAGATTCCACATCCGGTCATGGCGACATACGCACGCGTTTTCGTCGTGGCGTGATGTGGAATCCAGTTTAATCCTGTTCGCGCTGTGATGGTTGTGATTAATCAGTGATTAATAAGACATATCACGGTCGGCGGGATTATCTTAAATACCGATTTATCGGCTATATACACTATAAAGGCTATAATACTTGACATTGGCAAATCACCGATGAACATTGGTGGAGCCATAATAAAAAAGAAGAAGAAGAAGAAGAAGATATATGGCAACAGTGCTGACTTTCGTCGCAATTCTGCCAGTCTCCAGTGTTTAATCTTGTGCAATAGTAAGCCGATAAATCTGTAGCTAAGATTATCCCGCCGACTGTGATATGTCTTATTAAGGGGCCTATTGACCACGTGATCAATTTACAATCTGTCAAAATTCGCACGAAAGTTGGCAACGTCGCAAATGAACGTTCGAAATATTCAAGTTTTAGAATTTGGTACCTATCAAAAATACAAGACTTTGCTATCTGTCAAAACTATTTGTAATTTTGACAACCAACGCTAGAGTTAACGTGGCGGAGCGGGAAAGTGTCTGCTCTTATAATGGAAGGTGCTAGGTTCGATTCCTATGTCACACAAATATTTTTTTATTTATCCTTTTTATTTTTACACGTATTTCAGAATAATTCAAAACAACCCCTAACAAGGGAGTGTTAAAATTTGTATGGGGGAAAATTTTTTGACCGGGTCTACTTGAAACTTTATCAGTAGGTACATAGGTTAGTTACCTACCTATGTAATTATAACTAATAATAAAAAATTCACATTTCACAAAACAATTTGCACACGTGGTACTTATGTTACCGAGGTCAAAAAAATAGTTTTTAGAATTTTTGTCTGCGTTTGTGCAGGCCAATCTCAGAAACGGCATGCTGTTTTCACTGATGTATTGTAGCAAGCTTCCCGTGTGTTTGTTTATTCCAATCAGTTCACAAACAAAAATGTTATCCGAATTCCACACGTACAAAGTCGTGGGCAACAGCTAGTAATAAGTAATAACGTAACTGTCCCCCGGTTTCGGACGAGTAAGTGTCGATTTACAACAATTGAAGCTGTTCCAAAAACCCTCACTCAACAAAATGCTGCAAGGTCAAAAATGCACCAATTCCACCTTCATCATACAAGGAAACACTGACATTTTTTAATTTTATACCTACGAAAAAAAAATTCAATGCGAAGTAAGAAATCGGTCTGCTATCATAAAATCAAAAACTTTTTATTTCTCAAGCAATCAGGAACTGATAAGAAATAAATACTTATTGTCCTTCAAAATAAAAGATGTTACACGCTCGCTGTATTTGACTTTCCAGCGACAACACTCTTCACTTATGAAGCATTATACCGATCTACCTCTCTCGTTTCATCTCGTTTACAGTTCAATTATCTTACTCTGTCATGTCAGAAGCCGTCTTGAGCGATCGGCGCATGCTAAAACGAAACGGAGAGTAAACTTTTTTAATACAAATGAAAGAGACAGATGTTTATCTATACTAATATTATAAAGAGAAAAGATTTGTATTTTTGTGAGTGTATGTTTGCAATGAATAAACTCAAAAATTACTGTGCCGAATTCACCCTGAGTGACATAGGCTACCTATATTCTATTTAAAAAAAAAATAGGGATCCTGTCTAAAATTCCAATAATGTAACCCAAGGTGTAAAAAAATTACCTAATAAATTCCTTACATCGCGTGCGCTGCGAAAACTATTGATGATAGAGGGGGTAGGGCTAGGGTATATTTTATTTTTTAGCTTTATAATTTCTATACTTATTGAAAATCAGTATGTATGCGTTTGTTTAGTTTGAAGAAAGTGGGATTATGGAGTAGGTAGGTATGTTTGGATTGATAAAATAGTATGAAATGTCGTTGATCCGTAGGTTGACAAATTCCTAAAAGGGAAGCCGAATGGAATCGGCTTGTATCGGCACTTCGCCTCTAGTACCTACACAATAATACGGACTACAAAATAAAACAAAGCTTAGTGAATAACATAATTTTATTTTACATAAAAATACAAGCTTATCTTAGGCAGAGGGAGGTGGGGCAAACTGATATACAGGGCACATACTACGGTTGTCTTAAAATTTATATTTTAGTCACAAATTTATTTATTGAAAAATTTATTTATTTTTTCTGACGGTTAATTTTAGAATAATTATAGAATAAAATATCACATGTAATGTACAAGTATAAAATAGCTCATAATATCTAAAGAACATAATAGCAAACTCATTAGTCTCAGCTAAATACGAAGGAAGGGACAGACCTAAATATAAGTGACCTTCATTCATTCAAAAGACTGTCTTTACAATTTATTATAATTTTACAAAAAATCGACTTTTCGTGCTTCGTATGACGGCACGTAAAGCCGGGCACTTCTTCTAAAAATAACAGATAATTACTCAGCTATAAGAAGTGAGTGTAGCTTGCCACCTGTTCTGTATAAGATGGACAACTGAATACTGTCTTTGGCCACACCGCAAGGCATGAAAGCCGTGAGCATGTTTCGTATAATATTCTATATTTTAAGCTATTAGATATAATATATTGAAACATAAGAAAAACGTATTACCATAATGTCTCATAAACAAAATAATGCGTGGCGCAAAAACCAAATTTGACTTTGTTATAGACATATATATAAATGACATATGAAATGACAGTCTTTGCCTTTTACGACCTTTCAATCAAATAGCAGCTGCATTCAAAGCGCTTGTCTTTATTTTTTTCTTCTCTTCTATAGCTTGTGTTATGTACACAGGATCCCTGATATCCATCGAACGAGAGACACGGGGATCTACCAATTCTGGGAGCAAACAATCATAATAAAATTTTACTAACTTATTCTTCATTTTCGACTCCCAAAATTGGTCATCTCGGAAAATAAGATGGACTTTCATGGGCCTATCTTTACCAAACCAGATTCCAAGCATACATGTGTTTTCGCGGGTAATATGTAACTGGCCTTGTATTTGATAATACCAATTATGATTTACATTAATAATGTAATCATTTTGGCTACTACTAAACTTCCAAAAGGGATGTTTTTTTAAAGCATCTTCTAAGGCAAGAGTTGCTAAAGAAGACGGGCACTTAATTTCGACTATACCATCTGTATACTTGCCATCTGGTGTGGTTCCAAGGAAATTAAGCTCTTTATCAACGAACAAACCGCAATCTATTATAGTTACATTTTCTTGTTTTTCCAGTTGCTTAATTGCAACTTCTTCGTTATCTATACCATAACGTACAGCAGGAATTGTGGAGATATTACTACCATATACGATTTTTTTTACAAGAGAAGCGCAACTGGTAGCAATTCTCCTCTTGCAAACTTCACCAAAAATCGAAGATGTTAGTAACTTCCTCCTCCTGGTCATCCACTCTGCGCTGTTTCTCTGTTGTACTGTTTGTCTTTCAAGTTCCTCGCATTCAGCACAAGACATTTTCAAATTATCTAGAAAATGGGCCTTGGCTTCTTCAAACACTTCTGGACTCATATCGGGTTGCTGACTGTTTAAACCATAGTGGGCATCTTTCGATACAGAATGATGGAGTCTTTTTGGATGCGATACCGAATTAAGGACAAATTGTCTTCTACGATGCTCCACCTTCGCGATCAAATTTGGTTTAGAACCTAAAATAAATTCATGAGTAAAAGTATGAAGCGTACCCGTATTGAAAGATATAACAGCAGCAGCACAACGGCCTGCATAAGAACCACGCAGCGAGTAATTGATTCGCTTGCCTCCAACATACTTGGCAATCTGTGCATTAAAACTTTCAACTATATTACTCGTATGATTATGAACTAAACTTCGTGAATGATAGGACAACTTCCTACATATACCCTCAATTGCTACCATCAACCCAGAAGTAATCAAATCTGACATAACAGCCACTGATTCTATACGTCGAGTTTCTGGTAAACAAAAATAAATACTACAATTTTGATGATTGCCAAATACGTGTTGTGGACCATTTAGGATATCTTTTTTAAGATTTGAAACCTTTTCTTCGAAATTTATGTTTTGTACACCCCAGTGTTTAATCGCGGAAGTTACACCCTTTCTTAAACGTAAATACCTATCTTTTAGGTGTTTTCGTAGATTGCTTGGGTAAGATGTGTCTTGTGACAATTTTACCAAAGCGTTACAAAAGTTACGTAAAAGATGATTTTTACATTCAATTTTTTGAACAGTTAAATTTCCATACGGTCGCGAATCTAAAATGCGTTTATATGTACTAGAATCGCCGTCTGCAACAAATTGATGATATATGATTCCGTGGTCGGCCACGGAATTTTTAAACCCCTCTACAATAATAGACGATTCCATCCCGGAAGATGAACCTGAATAGTTCTTGAAGCACTTGTGCTCCCGAGGCAGTTGTTTCTTACTAGCAGCTCGTGCGCAGACCGTGCAATATTTATTTCTAACACCTAAATATAGCACTTTATTAAACTTCAAACCAACTATTGCTCCTGCACCCGATAGAGCCGAATAATTTTTGCCATATGATCGTTTTGACCAGCATCCATCAAGAGCAACAGCAACTAGTGGTACTCCATCTTCGTTAACATTTCCTATTGATATTGCATAATCTGCTTCCTCCGTAGCCGCTGTGGACATAGAGTGTGCTGCTGCCGCTTCCCACCAATCGCAAACTTGGTTATGTAATGTAATATACAAATTTGGTGAAATTCTGGGTAAATCTAATGATGCCGTTAAAGTTTCAAGATGTGTCTGACCCGACCCACATGACATGATAGCCGAAACAGCTTGATGATTAATATTCATTCGATCATCTTTTTTATCATCTAATCTTACAGTAAAAATTTCCGCACACATTCTGCATTTAATAGTAATTTTAGAATCCAGCCCATTTACTAATTCGGATATAATTTCAAGACAACTAAAATTACATCCGAATATCGAACCATGATCACTTATACTTTGAAATTGCCTAAATAGATAACCTATATTGGCTATCCTTCTTCCAACTTCTACACCAGTGGAAAGTTCTTCGACGGAGATTTGTAGCGAAG
The DNA here is from genome assembly GCA_963924495.1 of Nemapogon koenigi. Classification (NCBI taxonomy): domain Eukaryota; kingdom Metazoa; phylum Arthropoda; class Insecta; order Lepidoptera; family Tineidae; genus Nemapogon; species Nemapogon koenigi. Next base: position 9,790,488 of record OZ004648.1, read on the forward strand.
AATCATCCTAAACAAAAATAAAATAACTGTTAAAAAATAATACCCCCCCGAAAAGTATGAATCTTTAAAAAGTATCTGTATAAAGGCCATGACAGCTAGTATACACATATAACACACTAACTTACCGTCTGTTTGGCGTGAAGGACAAACAAACACACTTCCACATTATATTAGTATATATTACTCACCACTGGATCCGTGAGCTCGTGTCCGTTGTTCACGTGCGGCGGTAAGTCGGGCAAAGCGGTCGCGGGCAACGGTATGTTCTCCATGAGGCGGGGGGTGGGGACGTCCACTACATCTTGCCCGCCCTCCGTACTGGACTCGTTTTCTTTGGACGCCTGTGGTTAGAAATATCGCGCATCGGTACCAATTCGAACAATATTACTAAACAACAAAGCACATCTTATGGCCAGAGGCACCAATTAACAGGTTACCAAGCTAAAACGCTTGAAAGCTGAAAAGAAATAATCATAAAAGTCGATCCTGTAGTTTCTAAAAAAATCGCGTACATACAAATATACATACTAGGGGATAAGATCAACCTTCCTTTTTTAGTTAGTAGGAAGATAAATATGTACTATTATGTAGTACCATATCATAGACTAATACCATATGAACTAGGTAAATGACCGCTGCCACTCACATACCTTATATATCTTGTCCGTGGGGCTTTTTATTATTAATGTATCATACTTACCACTGTTCGTCGATTATTAGTTAACACAGCAAAAGGTACTCTAGAAAAAAAAATTACCTGTTAGCTGGGAATCGAACCTGAAACTTACTACCTACAATAAGTTAATTCCCCAGTGTCGCCCTTGTAATCCCTAAAAATGGTTTATAGAAATAATTTCTTTTTCTCTCTAAGAATAGGTTCATCTTACCCGAATTACTACCTTGCCCCTCCCTACCTTGTTTCACAAAATACCAAAATCAATAAAATTTATATTTACTTACCTATTTTTTGCACAAAAATTTAATTGTCTCAAATGACGTCTTAGCTTGGCACCACTTTTTGGTTTTGGCATCTGAAAATATATATAAAAAAGGAAGGAGGAAACGTGGCACTAAGAAAAAAGATTTTATATGAATCAGCGACCGAAGCTCGAAAATGCAAAAATATATATCTTACATCCTATGGCACCATAAAAAAATCGTGTAATATTGAGTAGGTAATAGTGCCCCACTTGCTCCACTTGGTTGACATTTTTCATTATAGCGGCGCGGGGAGTAGTCTAGGTAGAAAGTTTCTGGGATAAAAGATTCTCCTTGTGATGCCTTTCATCCTATGGCATCATAAAAATTAGTGTAATATTGAGTAGGTAATAGTGCCCCACTTGCTCCACTTGGTTGAAATTTTTCATTATAGCGGCGCGGGGAGTAGTCTAGGTAGAAAGTTTCTGGGATAAAAGATTCTCCTTGTGATGCCTTTCATCCTATGGCATCATAAAAAAATAGTGTAATATTGAGTAGGTAATAGTGCCCCACTTGCTCTACTTGGTTGAAATTTTTCATTATAGCGGCGCGGGGAGTAGTCTAGGTAGAAAGTTTCTGGGATAAAAGATTCTCCTTGTGATGCCTTTCATCCTATGGCATCATAAAAATTAGTGTAATATTGAGTAGGTAATAGTGCCCCACTTGCTCCACTTGGTTGAAATTTTTCATTATAGCGGCGCGGGGAGTAGTCTAGGTAGAAAGTTTCTGAGATAAAAGATTCTCCTTGTGATGCCTTTCATCCTATGGCACCATAAAAAAATTGTGTAATATTGAGTAGGTAATAGTGCCCCACTTGCTCCACTTGGTTGAAATTTTTCATTATAGCGGCGCGGGGAGTAGTCTAGGTAGAAAGTTTCTGGGATAAAAGATTCTCCTTGTGATGCCTTTCATCCTATGGCATCATAAAAAAATAGTGTAATATTGAGTAGGTAATAGTGCCCCACTTGCTCCACTTGGTTGAAATTTTTCATTATAGCGGCGCGGGGAGTAGTCTAGGTAGAAAGTTTCTGAGATAAAAGATTCTCCTTGTGATGCCTTTCATCCTATGGCACCATAAAAAAATTGTGTAATATTGAGTAGGTAATAGTGCCCCACTTGCTCCACTTGGTTGAAATTTTTCATTATAGCGGCGCGGGGAGTAGTCTAGGTAGAAAGTTTCTGGGATAAAAGATTCTCCTTGTGATGCCTTTCATCCTATGGCATCATAAAAAAATAGTGTAATATTGAGTAGGTAATAGTGCCCCACTTGCTCTACTTGGTTGAAATTTTTCATTATAGCGGCGCGGGGAGTAGTCTAGGTAGAAAGTTTCTGGGATAAAAGATTCTCCTTGTGATGCCTTTCATCCTATGGCATCATAAAAATTAGTGTAATATTGAGTAGGTAATAGTGCCCCACTTGCTCTACTTGGTTGAAATTTTTCATTATAGCGGCGCGGGGAGTAGTCTAGGTAGAAAGTTTCTGGGATAAAAGATTCTCCTTGTGATGCCTTTCATCCTATGGCATCATAAAAATTAGTGTAATATTGAGTAGGTAATAGTGCCCCACTTGCTCCACTTGGTTGAAATTTTTCATTATAGCGGCGCGGGGAGTAGTCTAGGTAGAAAGTTTCTGAGATAAAAGATTCTCCTTGTGATGCCTTTCATCCTATGGCACCATAAAAAAATTGTGTAATATTGAGTAGGTAATAGTGCCCCACTTGCTCCACTTGGTTAAAATTTTTCATTATAGCGGCGCGGGGAGTAGTCTAGGTAGAAAGTTTCTGGGATAAAAGATTCTCCTTGTGATGCCTTTCATCCTATGGCATCATAAAAAAATAGTGTAATATTGAGTAGGTAATAGTGCCCCACTTGCTCCACTTGGTTGAAATTTTTCATTATAGCGGCGCGGGGAGTAGTCTAGGTAGAAAGTTTCTGAGATAAAAGATTCTCCTTGTGATGCCTTTCATCCTATGGCACCATAAAAAAATTGTGTAATATTGAGTAGGTAATAGTGCCCCACTTGCTCCACTTGGTTGAAATTTTTCATTATAGCGGCGCGGGGAGTAGTCTAGGTAGAAAGTTTCTGGGATAAAAGATTCTCCTTGTGATGCCTTTCATCCTATGGCATCATAAAAAAATAGTGTAATATTGAGTAGGTAATAGTGCCCCACTTGCTCTACTTGGTTGAAATTTTTCATTATAGCGGCGCGGGGAGTAGTCTAGGTAGAAAGTTTCTGGGATAAAAGATTCTCCTTGTGATGCCTTTCATCCTATGGCATCATAAAAATTAGTGTAATATTGAGTAGGTAATAGTGCCCCACTTGCTCCACTTGGTTGAAATTTTTCATTATAGCGGCGCGGGGAGTAGTCTAGGTAGAAAGTTTCTGAGATAAAAGATTCTCCTTGTGATGCCTTTCATCCTATGGCACCATAAAAAAATTGTGTAATATTGAGTAGGTAATAGTGCCCCACTTGCTCCACTTGGTTGAAATTTTTCATTATAGCGGCGCGGGGAGTAGTCTAGGTAGAAAGTTTCTGGGATAAAAGATTCTCCTTGTGATGCCTTTCATCCTATGGCATCATAAAAAAATAGTGTAATATTGAGTAGGTAATAGTGCCCCACTTGCTCTACTTGGTTGAAATTTTTCATTATAGCGGCGCGGGGACTAGTCTAGTTTCTGGGATAAAAAATTCTCCTTTTGATGCCTTTCATCATATGGAATCATAAAAAATGGGTGTTACATAGAAAAAAAAACGATCGAAAATTTTATTTTTTTCAGTGCCCCGCTTATTTTTCATTATAGCGGCGCGGGGAGTAGTCTAAGTAGAAAGTTTATGTGACAAAAGTTGCTCCTTGTGATGCCTTTCATTCTATGGCACCATAGGAAATGGGTGTTATATGGAGTAAAAAAGTCTTTATGAAAATCATGAAAAATCTTTTTGCACTTTCGAGCTTTGTCTAAGTTTATCCATATAATGGTTAAAAAATATTCCAAGTCTTTTTTTCTTAGTGCCCCGTTTCTTCCACTCTGACCCATTATGCTATATTTCTCTCTTCTTTTATATGTACACTATAAGACACATACAAACTGATAGAAATCCGGCAGACTGTCTCTGGATCACCCACATTATAATAATTATATAATATAATAATGATAATTATGATGAATAACTATTTAACTATCATCACAAGAGGGGTAGGCAGAGACAATCAAATGCCATTTGCTACGGTCCTGACATACCTCTTTCGCTTCTTTTATATTCATTATACCTTTCATTCATGCTCGGCGATTGTGTGTACTTTGTAATATTGCCTTCGATCAATACATTTTTAATATGTTCAATAGAAGTACACTTAGGTCGTCCTCTGCCAGCATATCCTTTCACTTCAACCATATACACCTTTTTAGTCAATCTTTCATCCTTCATTCTTTCAAACTATACCTATCTATGAAATAATGTACAAATTAAATTGACAAAAGTAATATTGAAATTATAAATTGGGAAATGATTTAAATAGTAAAAGAAGATAGGTAGGTATAGCTATGATGGGTGGCCAGACAAACAATTTAAATAAAGAAATGAAACCATATTTTATGAGGAGAAATGAAATAAGTGTTGATAGAAATTGTATATTTTGGGGTCACAAAATAATAATGCCAGAAAATTTAAAATGTCATGTATTGCAAGAATTGCACAAAAGTCATTTTGGGGTACCTACTAGGATCCGGATGACAGAAGTGGCTAAGTCATACCTACTTTTGGAGGCCTAAATAAAATGAGTGTTTGAGTTACAGCAATAGACCACACAAGGTATCTTTAAAAACATGGCTAGTCCACCATCTCCACCATCACATACATGCAGATTACTTAGCACCTCTTTGTGGAAAAATGTTTATGATAGTTACCAATATAATATCTTTACACTTTTAGTATAAATTATGATTTAGGTAAGTACTTACTTTATTGAAGCATATAGAAGTATTTTCCAGTATCAAAAATGTGGTTGTTGTTACAAATGTTTATGTATGTAATAAATAAATAACCATAAAAATAATCTGCAAAGATGCAAACGTCACAAAATGTCAAAAAAGTAAACAAACGCAATTCAACTCTCGTTTCATATACGATTTACAGATGGTATGACGCATGCGTTAATGCAAGCGTCACAGAGAAAGACAAAAGATATAGATTCTATGTTCATATTCAAATTTGCCTAGATGATAGTTGACAACGTTGTAATTTTAAACTTGAAACTCCTGAATTTTTGGTCTAACTTGATTTACGTAATTATTATTTTGATATTTCAATAAGCTACCAAAAAACGCAAGACGTTGAATTGAAGGGTAATGGTATAACAGCCCTTAAATAAAATTTAAGAGCTTCTTGATAGATTATGTAAGAGAAAACAGGGGCAAAATAATCCTTTATTTTACCACCCATATTTCCTATTCAATAAAACCAATTAAAAAAATAAAGACGTTGTCACTTAGATATATTCAATAAGTAACTATATGCTAAATTACAGTGACACAGGTGGATTATTTACAGAGAAATACGGCCTAGTTTAGCCCATACGATTACAGGATAGCCTCCTTAATCACTGACTAATCACAACCATCACAGCGCGGCCGGGATTAAACCGGATTCGACATCACGCCGTGACGAAAACGCGTGCGGTCGGCGCCATGACCGGATGTAGAATCAAAATTCGAAGTTATTTTTTTATAAGATCTATAAATATTCTACGATCCCACGTCATGTCATGGCGACCAACGCACGCGCCCGCCGTGACGTGATGGGGAATCCAGTTTAATCCAGTCCGCGCTGTGATATCACGGTCGGCGGGAGCGTCTTCGCTACCGATTAATCGGCATAATTGATACTGTGACGTCTATAATACTTGACATTGGCGGAATCATCAAAACCCTGATGGAGTAAAAAAATAGAATAGAATAGAAGATAATTTTATCCGTCCGTTTCTCCCAGTCTGTCACAGTATTGTTTATAATGTCTACAGATTTGAACCGAATTTGATTAAATTTGATACATATTATACTAAAGGCCTCTTAGAGATCCTAATTTTAAATTTTTTTTTCATCTACCTCCCCATTACGTAAAAAAATTTGCAAAATATTTTGAAATATGGTCAAAAGGGTCAAAACGGTTCATAGAATCTATACAAACATGTGGCAAAACAATAGGTTCGGGTCCGTGTCGTCAATAAGAAAAAGGTTGTCAGAGTGGGTATAGTGTGATGTGGTAGTAATTAAGTACTTAGGTATGATGCGCGCGTACACAAGAATGCAAACTGTGTGTTTTTGACCCCCGACCAAAAAAATAAGGGTGTTGTAAGATTTGATGCATCGATAGAATAATGTTACAAAAAACATGTAACATATTATTAAGTCGATGATTTGAACAATTCGTCTGTGAGTTTAAATAAATAAAATGAAAGTGGCTTCAATAATTTAACATTAGTTCAAAGTTCCATAGTTCCAAGTGTGTTCCCGCCCTTAGCAACAAAATGGCGCATTTTTGCCGGGCGAACTGAGCCGGTGTCGTAAATTAATCAATCATGACATTAGTTTGCTATATTAGCTTTTTTTTAAAATTTTTATCCGTTTATGATAAATTATTCTACATATATTTAAGTGGCAAACACAACAGAAATACACTAAAAATTAAAAAAAAAAGCTCGAGTTTACCCGGCAAAATTTTACTGCGCTGTTAATAGTGTCGATTTATGTACAAATTTGTCATACCTTATTGGAATCTTTCTCCCAATATGTTCTCAATAAATTTATCTAAATACTTACTTGTAAATCAGAAATAAATAGGTGTAAATTACCACAGAAATGATTTTTTAAACACAAGCACAAAAGAGCACAACTTCACTCACTAACCTCTGACTTTGACTATTTATTTCTAATAAAATTACAATGGTGCAATCAAGTGCAATGTTTTTCTTGCACTGTAGACCACTTCCCCAAGATCTTAGAAAGAGATAAAAATATCCTCTCGTAGGATAAATCATTAGTTTGAGAGAGATAAACAGATTTTCGTCGGTGTTCCGTAAATTTATAATTGGTAACTGCTAGTAACCACGGGCGTTTTGAGGACCATATGTGTTAGTTACTGCCGGTTACCATGGGCAGCTGAGCGGCTATGTTACTCAAGGATAATGTAGCATTCCAATGGTGAAAGAATAATCAAAATCCGTCCAGTAGTTTTTGAGATAATTCGTAACAAAATCTTTCATCTTTATAATATTAGTATAGATTGAAAACCGCAATAAAATCGGTTCATCAGTGGCTGTCAATAATTTAGGTTAATTTAAAAAATATTTCAGTTTTTTTGGCGCCGCCGTAATCTGATGGTGCGTCCGTTGCTCAAAGAGGCGGGAATTGGTGGTATTATACTTGAAAATCCCTTCTACGGCCTGAGAAAACCTACTGATCAAATGTTTGTATATTGCCATTAATCTACTTCCAAATGGAAAGAGCTTCTTAATTGATATTTTACCTACCACAATGGTAAGAATTCTTCCTGTCTGACTGTATATCTATATATATAAAAATCAATGCCACTTTTCGTTGTAATTTTATAACTCGAGAACGGCTGAACCGATTTGGCTAATTCTTTTTTGTTGTTTAGTTCGTTACAACACAGGGGTGGTTTAGAAGAAAAAAAAAGTTGGAAAAACCTTAAAGTTTAGCTGAAAAATAAAAAATAATAAATAGGTAATTTTGTATGGGAATCGCAGGAGTAGAATTGTAGGAGTAGAGGTAGTGGTAGTGGTAAAGGTAGGGGTAGGGTTGCAAACGTCAATAGATGGCGCTGTATTATACTTTCTACTACGGAAATGTGTTCAGAGTCGGTAGGCCAGGTTAGGTTCGTTAGGTTATTTATAACTCAAGAACGGCTGTACCGATTTGGCTGAAAATTGGTGGGGAGGTAGCTTAGAGCCAGGAGACGGACATAGGATAGTAGCGGTAGTGGTAGGGATTGGAGTAGGGGTAGTGGTAGTGGTTGGAGTAGGGGTAGTGGTAGTCGTTGGAGTAGGGGTAGTGGTAGTGGTAGTGGTTGGAGTAGGGGTAGTGGTAGTGGTTGGAGTAGTGGTAGGGGTTGGAGTAGGGGTAGTGGTAGTGGTAGTGGTTGGAGTAGTTGTTTTCCACCGACGAAGGAAAGTAAATAGCAGGCAAGCTAACGTTTGGGCAGGACAACGTCTGCCGGGCCCGCTAGCAATTAATAAAATATTTTTTGTTTGAATAAATGAATTTGATGTTACAATTTTTTTTTTATTATTTCACTTTATACGTAGCGAAGCACGTACCGGGCCGCTAGTATAATATATAAATACATACTATATGTATGCCACTTATCTCAAAAAGAAATACTGATGAAATAAAATTTTTACTACACGGAGTCAGTGCTAAAAGGGTAGTAAAATCATATGAAAATCCAATGTGCTGCTTTTTAGGGTTCCGCACCCTTTGGTGACAATGGAAACCCTATTACTAAGGCTCCGCTGTCCGTCCGTCCGTCTGTCACAGGGCTGTATCTTTTGAACCATAATAGGTAGGTAGACACTTGAAACTTTCAATATGGCCGCTATAATAATAAAAAATAAAATAAATTCGGTCCCCATACAAGAAACGTATTTTATTCGGCGTATTTTGCTCGATTTTAATAACGGCAATACATACAAACGTCTAACTAGTATAACGATAATGCATGCTCTTAAGTAAAACAACATTCCAAGCGCTAGGTATTTTATTCCTGCGCCATACTTGGTCAAACTTGGTCTCACCTTAGTGCATACTATTGAGTGTACGGGAACCCTTCGTGTGCGAGTCCGACTCACACTTGACCCGTTTAAAAAAAATTAAAATGGCGCGCGTGTTGCATTGTTGAGTTAATTTATTCCTCTTCCTTCCTCGTAGGTATAAGTAAAGTATAAGGAATAAGTTGATACTTTGGAACAATCTACTTTTGCACTTTATAATATTAGTGTTAATATGTTTTTCCAGTCGCTCATCGCTCCATAACGTGTCGGACATATTCGTGATGGGCGGATGTCTGATCTTGGAGTCTCTGGTGCTGTTCCATTGGTGCGAGAGGAACGGGTTGGGCCCGCTTGGTGTCACGGGATTGTCTATGGGCGGGCATGTGAGTATTTATTGTAAAGACGCCATTTTTTTTCGTTAAAAATATCGATCGACAAATCTAGGTCTTGCCTCGGTGGCCCATTTGTGTATATCTACAGGAACAAAATGCCATGTATAGTTCCACAAACTCATCTGGCCCGGTGACAGCGTCGCTGTTGTCGCACGTTTTGCCAATAAAAATGATTTTTCAATGTAAAAATTTTAATATGCACGTTGTAACGCTTGGCCATAATCAATTTAGGTAGAAAGAACAATACGTAGAAGAAACATGAACATTTTACTTATTTACTTATTATTGTATCATTAGTTCCACTTTTGGCCACCAGTCAGATAAGTTTGTGGAAATATAACAATGTTATTATTTAAGCCAAAGAAGTTTTACTTCTTACGCATGTGCATTAATACACGAACCGATTTTTTTAATTTAAAAACTTAATTCCATCTAAATATTACTTATATACCTTAACAAAACTGGCCACTCGTTAGGAATAGCCTCACAAATACCATCGGCTAAAAGAAAGAATGTCATTCCGCTGGGTATCATTTGACTGATAACATGGTTTATATTTCAATACTTCAAAAAAAGGGAAAAAATTCATTTTAGTACCATATTATTAACTGCAAGGTTTATCTTTTATTTATTTTTTCAGATGGCATCACTGGCTGCAACAAATTGGCCAAAACCTTTAGTGCTGGTGCCTTGTCTCTCCTGGTCTACCGCGTCTGCTGTTTTCTTACAGGTAATTACATTGTGCACTTGCTTTCCGCCCCCAAATTTACAATAAACAGGATCAATGTGGAATGACTGAAAAATATTTTTTGGTAGGGGGGAATCTTATGGATTCGCGACATGTTTTCGGCACAAGACCATGGATTGCCCGGCCCGAGTATGCTTAACCCGAAAATGTCCGGGCAGGAATTCGTGTACTGGCTTCCAATTGCTGAGAATGCTCGGCCCGAGAATGTCCGGAGTATGGAACTTTTAAGTTTTCACTTATGTCGGCAAATTCCATGCCTGCCTATGCCTTTTTTTATTTAATAGGCGGTGGCAATGGTCACATGTCGTCGTCTCTATAAAACAATGGTCCAAAGCCGTTACATATTTCAGTAGTATCTAATAATACAATAAGTGCGTGATTTTCAGGGCGTTATGTCGCAGTCAATAAATTGGGATCTGTTAGAAGATCAATACAAGTCTGACGGAGTGTACAGAGAGAAGCTGTCAAAAATGGTGACCGTTGTCGACGAGGCTTTTTTGGCGGGTAAAAAATTTGCTAGAACGATGTCCGAAAATATGGACGAAACTAACAGGGTACCAAATAGTGTAGATAAAACAGAAAAAGGTGACGATGTAAAAAAAGTGGATGTTACCTATGATGAGGTTACAAATCAGGCTAAAGAAGCCGCTGAGAGTGATAAAGTTAATGTAAATAAACAAGTTAAAGTTAAAGACACAAGTGTGACAGATAATAAAAAGGATACTGATGAAGTTAAAGTTACAAAAGCTGTTGAAACTAATGAAGTTAATGTTCATGATAAACAAGTTAAAGTTAAAGAAGGTAATGTGACAGACAAAAAACAAACAGATATTGGTGATCTAGAAATGGATAGTATTATTGAAGAATTGAGGACGGTATTAGATGAGGATAAAATAAGTGATACGTTATTCGAGAAGTTGACTGGCAGTGAGAAATTTGAACTGGACGCTAAAGATATTGATGAGTTAAATAATATCAATGAAGACAGGATAAAGGCTTGTGTTGCTGTCAAGTTAAAAATTGGTAAGATTTTTTATTTCTAACAGATTTTTCCAAAATAACTCCCGAATTGATCAGTTTGCCTACCGAACTGCGTTTTTAGATAAAAAAATCATAGGTGTCATAGGCAAATCTTAATCTTAATACTATCAATGCGAAATTGTGTCTTTGTTTGTTTGTCTTTTACGTCCAAACGGAGCAATGGATCGACTGGATTTTGCACAGTGAAAGGTATCATGGGAGTTTTTTTTAATTCTTCCGGGAAAATGGAATATTTTATAAACAACATTTTTACCCGTGCGAAGACAGTCGTTAGTGCTATATACAGTACAGTTCGACCAGAAATATGTGCATAGAAATCTTCTTCACACTTCGTATTTCCGACAAAAACCGAATCACAAAACGTAAAGGCCTTAAATATAGCACTTACACTTTAAACCTTATGTGAAAGATATTAGGGTTCATGCTCTTTACACCAAGGCGTGACGTGGAATCCAGCTATGTCCTCATAAATAACTCGTTTTTGACAAACAATATATATGAGAGGGGTAGACAGAGACTGCTTCTGCTATGTTCATGTACATACAAAAATGGTAGTAAATTGAGGAAATTGTTATTTAAAAATCATTTAAATTCATGCATATAATGTTGCTTTGAGCACAGACTAGAGTACACTGCGCTATGAGTACCGAAGGCAACATTACGGGCCAGTTAAGGGCCTGCCCCCCATATCTCTGTTGCTAACAAAAACGTGTTGGTAACCGTCCACAGATTAGAAATATGACAGACAGAGGAGTTACTGTACCGTGCACGCTCGCTCTTCTCGGTCTATCATACTAATCTGTGGTACTCTTAGAGATAAGTTTAGAGTATATGACATTTTAACCTTTCCGTCACAACACATATTTAACGTAAATGTTATTTACGTTAAAAAGAACATAGATTTTTTTAAGAGAAATAGAAACACACACAATATCAACACAAGAAACAAGGATAAACTTGTCAGTTGTGTGAGTCGACTCCACAAAATTAATTAATCATTCAAGGGGTTATGTGTGCATTTTTACAATAAGGTTCCCTCTCATATACAAGATCTTTCTTTCTCTAATTTCAAAGATACAATTAAACTTAAATTAATGAAAAAAGCATACTACAGTATATCTGAATACTTGGATGGTAAGCATCCATGGGCATAGCAATATGAATTGTTTTTATCTGACTAATGTATTTGGATTGTAAATTGACATGATTAATATTAATTTTATTTGACCTTTCATTTGATTTGTATTCATTGTATTTTTAAATTGCTGTAAAAATGTATTTTCTTTGATTAGGTTTGTATAGAGAAGTGTATAAAATTGACGATTTCAAGTGTATCTTGTATACCTAAGAAATAAATGATAATTTGAATTTGTGGATGGTTACCAACACGTTTTTGTTGCGTAACAAGAAACTTGTAGCAACCAAAGAGGTTAAATGCCTCTATACATATATCATGTCAGATAGATTGGTTCATTCCGTGTCATATCAGAGTCATAGTATGTGCTACATCTGTGTCATGTCATCATTTACAGGAAAATTAGATACTTATATGATATTGTGTTTTGTCTGTTTATGTCTGTAAATTTGGTGTCAAGTGATATTATGTGTGTAGTGTAAAGTAAGTATTTATTTATAATCTCATTACATCAAAAACTGACCATCGTGATTTCATGCTTAAACAGCTACATGGACAGGGGGGGGGGGGTGGACATGTATTAACTATTATTTTTAATATTATGTATATTTTATTTATGTTTATTATATTATTTATATGTATTTATTATTTCAGGAAAGTAATGTTCATTATGTCATTGCATGCGAGAATGAGTTTTATTTGGTAAACTGAGAAATTTTTGGTGAAAGATAAAAAATTGGCAAAAATACATACATAACTATTTTGAAGTTTAACATGAATATATATAATATTTTTAATAAAAAAGACTATACGATGAATTAAAAAAGCTACAAGCAAGCAAAAAATTGAGATGAACAAAAAAATTAATATGTCACACCAATGATGCATGATGACTTTTAAACCAAAAATTTCTTGCCAGGGACTTTACAAACTCCTTTTTTTAACATCTTTTTTTTTTAATTTTGTGGTTAATTTCTTGTTTTAGTTTAGTTTTTTATTATTTATTTATATATAGTTTTAGTTGAATAACCTGTTAATTTAACCTTTTTAAATAACATATATCTGTACTAAAATTAATTTGCCTCTCAACTCTCATTCGGGTGTTCTGTCAAATATTGTTTTTTTTTGTCCATTCGGAAAAGGCAAAGCCAAACCGCCATGCAGCCAGGTCTTCAATATTTCAAGGCTAAAGTCATGTCTTCTATATTTCGTGTTTGAAGGCGAAGCATTAAAAATGTGTCACCATAGCCCTTCATAACAACCTATCTATTTATTCCATAGAGTACTAAGCCTATGGAGGGGCCATAGACGGACTCCCCCTTTCGCCTATTTTTTCCCCTTTGACCAGTTATACTGACCAGGTAATAAGTTACCTTAGATTTCGTTGGTATCGTTTTGTGTCGCGAGACAGAGCTCTAGGAAAATAGTTAATTGTGATGTTTTAAACGGGAAAGGCGATCTAGGGCGTCAAACTTAGTGTTTCCAATCATTAATTATAATTATTATGTTTGTATTTTAACATAATCATCATATAACGTAAAATCCGTTGCGACAATAAAACGACAGAAAAATACAGTGTTACAGGGGCTAGTACTAGGCGTTTACCCCCCCCCCCCTCCCCCGCCAAAAGTGGCAGAAAAAATTGTTCGGTCATTTACACCCTTCACGTCTCCTTTGGTAAATACTCAAAGATTTATTCATAAGATAATGTTTTTTTATTTATTACATAAAGGTGGCGCGGTTTCAAAATTAACTAATTTTCACAGGTAACCTAAAGCGGCAGTCATTCGACAACTCAATCCCCATAGACAGTGCGAGCAAAGAGTCAAAAATCAAACCTGAGGAAGTGATAAAAGTCAAAACAGAGCCCAAATTGGACATCCCAAAAGTATCAAGTAAATGGTCATGGAACATGTCGGATATTTCCGAAATTTGGACAAGTTTGCCCTTCATAAGGTCCAAAGTCGAGAAGAAGATAGATATAAACAAAATACATTGGAGGGACAGAGAGGCACTGCAGTTTATGCGCGGTATTATGGACGAGTGCACGCATCTGAGCAATTTCTCTATTCCCTTCGATACTTCTCTTATAATAGGTATGTTAACAATTTACTATAATAGATATATTTGCACAATTTAACATTTAACATTAACAAAAGTTGAGGTGTGACTAGAGACTCTGGTAAAGAGGCCTGTTGCTGCACTTAATGGACTAGGTCACTTCTTTAACAAACGTAAATATCTGTTATTTTTAGAAGAAGTGCCCTCCGAAGCATGAGAAGTCGATGAAAGCACATACATATATTATATAAAGTAGTTTATTGCTAAAACGGCCGCACGGTTATGTGAAAAAATAACCATCCTATTTCTTTGCATTTCAAGGATTTTCAATTTGTTTGTTTGACGGTGCAACGGATCCACGTAATTTTTTGCACAGATATAGAGAGTGACATTCCGTATCTCTGTTGCTAACAAATACGTGTTGGTAACCGTAAATATGACAGGACGAGAGTGAATGTACCGTGCAAGCTCGGTCTATCGTACATTACTAATCTGTGGTCGGTTACCAACGCGTTTTTGTTAACAACAGATATACGGAATAAATGTCAAAAATGGTCAAAATATGGCATATCTCAATTAATCCTAGAAAAAATTTTATATTTATATGTACAACATTTTCAACTCAAATTGCTGATAGTTATTTTAAATGGGATTAAGCCATATTTTTATTATTTCCGGTTTTAAGTAGGCGTAGTTTTTAAACCAAAATTGCTATTGCGTTTTTAAAACTATGGCTATAGAAGTCTTAATAATGAAAATATGGATTAATCCAATTTAAAATAACCATTAACAATTTGAGTTTAAAACGTATGTTTAAACTCATTTTTCTAGGATTAATTGAAATTTGCAATATTTTTGACAGAAGCAAGATGGCCGACAGCCACGGCCTTAAATACATATATTAGTACCTACCATGAACATTATTTTCGCCGTCGGTATTTTGCAGCGGTGTGCGCCAAACACGACGCGTACGTCCCCCGCGACGACGTAGGCAGACTGGAGGAGATATGGCCGGGTGCTGAAGTTAGATATCTGGACGCCGGACACGTGTCCGCCTATATACTGCATCAGAGTCTGTTTCGGTGAGTGGTATATTAAAAAAACCGGCCAAGGGCGAGTCGGACTGGCGCACAAAGGGTTTCGTACCATTAACTATAAAAACGACAAAAAAAAACACGTTTGTTAAGCCCTCTTAAATATTAATTTTATTTTAATTTAATTATTTATTTTTAAAGTAAATATGTAACTAAATATTCTGTGAATATTTCAAGCGTCTATCTGTTGCCGTTATCAATATGGAGCAAAAACGAGCAAAAAAATTACGTTTGATGTATGGGAGTCCCCTTAAATATTTATTTTATTCCGTTTTTTAGTATTTGTTGTTATAGCGGCAATAGAAATACATCATCTGTGAAAATTTCAACTGTAACTATCACGGTTCATGAGATACAGCCTGGTGACAGACGGACAGACAGACGGACGGACGGACAGCGAAGTCTTAGTAATAGGGTTTCCGTTTTTATCCTTTGGGTAAAAAATGTCGTTCAAAAGTATCTTGAAAAAATTGTCTGCTTTGCTTGTTTGGTTTGGAGAATGGTACCCGAGCTTCGGTTTCAAGATTTTATTTTGTTATAATTCTTCTCCACCATAGAGTACTAAGCCTAAGGAGGGGCCATTGACGGGCTCCCCCTTTCGCCATTTTTCTGCTCTTTGCCCATTAAATCTGACCAGGAGAGCAGTAATAAGACTAATAAGTTACCTTAGGTTTCGTTGGTATCGTTTTGTGTCGCCAGACAGAGCTCTAGAAAAATAGTTAATTGTGATGTTTTAAATGGGAAAGGCTGTCTAGGACGACTAATTTTCGGGAACATAGTGTCTCCTATCATTATTATGTTTGTATTTTAGCGTAATCTCCATTTATAGTAAAAGCTGTTGCGACAATAAAACGATAGAAAAAGACAGTGGTACGGGGGTTAGTACTTGGCGTCTACCCTGGAGTAAAGTACCAAATTTCATCAGAATCGGTTTACTTTCGCATTTATAATATTAGTATAGATTATTTCAAACTTATAAATCCTATATTAGTCCTTCTTTACGCCACAACAGAGCATTTTTGCACTGATGTAACTAGAGTTTATCCCGGATTTTTTTCGGGATAAATTCTTATGTCTTATTTTAAAAAATGTTCGGAAGCTACTTGTAAATAATTCCGGAATAAAAATTGATATTAGTAATTTTTTCTTTACAGAGGCTGCATCATAGAAGCGTTCGAGAGATCCAAAAAGAAATGGCAAGATGGCCAACACATCGAGGACTGATTATTAACTTAAACAATTTGTAAGCTCGCTTTTGCCGTTGCAAATATTACTAATACGCTTTATTATCTTTTAAACTGGGAGAAAATGTTAACTTATTTACGTGAATATCATAGTAGAATACATTGATGTATATAGATGCGCCGATTGATACCTGATCACCCGTCAATGGCGTGGTAAAATTGACACGTGGCTACCTGTCAAAACTCGGTAAGATTGACACTTTACCACCCGTCAAAAGTGCCATAAAATTTATACTTGACTACTTATCAAAAGCTCGGTAAAATGACCCGTCAATGGAGCGGTAAAATAGACACGTGGCCACCTGTCAAAACTCGGTAAGATTGACACTTTACCACCCGTCAAAAATTTATACTTGACAACTTATCAAAAGCTCGGTAAAATTGACACGTGGCCGCGCGGTAAATTAAACCAATTGGGAGTAACCGTGTTATTTGTTTAATATTAGAACAGAATAGCAGTCGAATTGACTTAATTTTTTTTTTGTGGTATTTCGGATTATTTTGTAAAGTCTTTACCAATCTTATACATCAATGAATAAATATATCAGTTGATTTATGAAATTGTACATAGAATTGTGTGTCTAAGCAATAATTGTAAACGTGTTTTAAATTTATTAGATGCGTCACTTTCACAGGTATAATATGTTTCCTAAAATTAAAATATTTACTTAGCATAGAGCCGATAGCGGGCAACCTGTGTTCTCTGTTATCGCGGCTTACATCTGACGGTCAATGCTATTAATTTAATTTTGATACCAACCATAGATGTAATATGCTGGCGCCCTACTAGATTGGTAATGTCGCGATTAGAACGAGACCAAAACATTAATACGTCAGTGTGCGTGACAAATAATCTTGGATGACTTACATCCAGGCACTGCATTAACCATAACTAATCACGTCAATTAAACACTAAATTATACTTAAAACAGAATATTTTACAAAAATAAGCGAAATTACTACTGACGCTAGGCTGTTACAAAATTCAAAAAACGGTCTCGTCTATCTGTCTCGCTTTAACATACGCGTATTTATGTGCTTTCTCTTTTGTATTCCCAATTTAGTAGAGCGCCCGGATATGCAAGGTAATGCACCTAAAAATAATGTTTTAATCAATTCAAATCAATGAAGTTTGAATGCCTGTGACATTGATTATATCAATGTAAAATATTTGAAAGTGTTTAATAAGGGGTACCTACTTTATTTTGACCTATTTGGGGGAGGGAGGAAGGGGGGGGGGTTCGCCATGGCAGGTGACTGAGAGGCAAATATAAATTCAATATCCTTTTAAATATAATCAGTTTATTTTTGTTTTGGTATATTGTGTGTGAATGAGAGGCAAATAGATGTTCAATACCAATTACGTTGCTCATCTGTTTCTATAAAAAATAAATTACTAGAATTGGCCGCTCTGCCGTGCGAGCATGACGCGTGTAGATAGAATTTCTTTATGTAGACAAAATCTCAGTTAGAAAGAGATGGCGTCCTATAGAGTTAAAGCAAGCAAGATGCTGCTTTTTTGTATATTTCTTTTCTAACTGAGATTTTGTCTACACGCGTCATGCTCGCGCGGCTGTTCCAAGTTTTTTTTCATGTTTTGAGATTCATATCAAGTGATGCTATTATAATAGTTTAGTGGTTTTTGTGAGCCAACTTAATAACGCCTATTAATTAATCGACCTTTTTATACCTCACGAATCTTATTTTTCGTTTTTGTTTTAACATAGATATATCCTATCCCAAAAGCCTTGAGAGTTTTCTATAAAAATATTTTAAATATGAGTATGCTCAAAAAAATTTGACTAAATATACAATTTTGAAATTAATATACAATAAAAAAAAAATTAATGAGAATTATATTGTTCCTAAATTTTAAAATAGTAAATTGTGCCATTTTGGATGTTGATTTATAAAAGTTTACCAAAAAAATAAAATTAGTTTGCGAAAGTGTTGCCATCTTTTTTGGAGGAAATATTTCAGATAATAATTATAATTTAAAATAAGGTTTGATGGCAACCCTGGTTTTAATTGTTTTAAACAATTTGTTTGTTAGACTATTGCTTTCTGTACAAAAGCTGATAGTTATATTTTAATTGTGTTTTACTAAACTAAAATTCTGTAGTTTATGGTAAACAAAGGACATCTTTTTAAAATTAGTTGTCATATAAAAATTTTAACCTAGTTTACATTTGCAGAACTAATAATCATATTTATTAAACTGTTATTGAAAAAAATTGCAATTAAAAGACATGCAAAGTTTGTTTAACAAATATAAGAAAAGTAAAAAAAAACACTTTATTATAGCATACCTAAAGTGGGGAACTCACTAGACAGACGTGCCCACGGGCATGTCTGCGCAGACCTCTCTGCTATTAGGTCTGCCCTATGTCTATTAGTGTGTGTCCGTCACAGGCAGTCTGGCAGACTGCCCGTCGCAAGTCCGCGCGATCTCATTTTGTCCGCGCGGGCACAGACATGTCCCACCGTGTATGATTACCGCGGGCTGCCTGTGCACAGACACAGGAGCGACAGCGACCAATGCGTACCTAAAAGTTTATTATTATCATTTAATGAATTTATTTAATTATTATTCTCTTTATTTCAATTAATTTCTTTCATTTATATTTTTACGTATTTATAAAAATACATAAAAATGTATAAAAAAGGAGTTATCCCCCCAGAAGCGTGACAAATACCAAAAGTACCAGTGGTTAGGGCTTCAGAGAGAGGAACCTCCTCACAATACGTGCCGTGCTGAGGAGCAATGCCTTCTGGATCTGACCCTTGACCCAACCGCCAATCTCAAGGCTCCTAAGGTGTTGGTCAAAACTCTTGGCAAACAGACCATTGACCGTCACGACTATCGGTACAACGATCGCCGACTTCACATCCCACATGTCGACAATCTCGTAAGCCAAGTCAAGATTATTATTAACAGGGCACAGAAATGAATTTCAATGATAATAAATTATTCTGGGAAGAATTTATTTCCAATTCTTTAAGTAAATTCATATGGCTATACTTATTTCTACTTTTATAACATTTTTTAAACTAAATTCTTTTCTTTTTATTTTCTTCTAACATTATTAACGCAGCACCAGCTACTGTAATTTTACGTCTTTGCGTTGTCATTGTCTAAAACAAACTGATGAGTCTGTGTAGTGCATTGTGGCGACAGACATGTCCGGACAGACCAAGGACAGACTGCCCGTGGGCAAGTCCGTCTAGTGAGTTCCCCGCTTTAATGTCCATTAACTATCAACGTAATGACAACTCTTAAGTGATTCGTCTATAGCTATACCTTGTTGAATAGTAAATGAGGGCGCCACTGTCACATTTTGAAGTTAAAATTTCTTTACGCGCTTTATGAACAGTGAACGAAACTGAACCGTCACGCTCGGGTCTGTGACGCTGAATCGGGTATAATCGGCTTAAATTATATAGTTTTAAGCACACGCACAAATTTGTTTCATATTTAAAATCATTAAGTATAATTTTATGTCATTCCTTATCTGTCGCATTGTGTTATGCGGTGCCAGTTACACTATATGGGATTTTAACTTAGAATACACGAGAGAAAAATAATTGTTAATTTTATATAAGGCATAATGACGTATCATTTAGTGTGCAAACATTGTCCACTTAATGTTTTTTTATATAATTGTATTTATGCACAAATATTACTGTACATAATAGGTACCAATCAATTCTCTATTGAGATTGTAAGAACTATGTATATTTTTTTAGTAAATGTTTTTTTGTTGTTGATATTTAGTTGTTTCCATTTTCCATTTCAATAACACCTCAGCTCTGAAAAAATTGCTACGCCAGTTATTGCGTAATGTTATTGCTAATCATTGAAATTGCTACGACAGTGATACTTATTATCTGCCAGCCATTATACATAGATTTAAAGGTTATAAAATTAAAATAAAATTGCAAATATTAGCAATAATTATATTTTTATACAATAAAAAATATATTAAATATCAAATAATGGGCTCGTTCTAAAAATTGTGATTTTTAACGGTTTGTAATAATATTTTATTTGATGTCCAAGCGGGTGGAAATGGCGGCTAAAGCTTCAAAAAAGCTAAAATTATGTACATATAAGAAACCAATTTTACACGCTTTTTCGACCATGGTATTCTCGAAGAATCGTCTAAATACGATCTTTAATTATCTGCTAATGCTTGCTGAATCACAGATTGTAATGATGCTCAGAGGATAAATAGTTTCGGTTAGAACCAAGTTAGAACATACAATGAGAACATAGGATATTTTTTTATTAAAGATAGTAGATTACCTACTGGACAGTAGAAAGTGACTTCCCGAGCTCTAAAAACACGAGTGCAACAAGAAGTCACTCTCGGCGAGGTTCGTAATCTGCTTTTATTTCAACTACAACAATATTCTTATTCATTTTTCTTGTATTTCCTTTTTATCAAGAAATACGGCAACAGGGTAGGTACACTATTTTAGCCCATATTACAACCACGGGATTCAGATTTTTTTGGTCTAATATTATTATATAAAGTAATTTTGAAATCAAAAAGTCATGATATTCGAGATTTGCCATTTTCCCTTAATCTATAGGTATGTATCGTAAATAAGTACAAAATTTAAACATCAGCAAGCCCTCGCACGAATGTAAATTTGCGCAGATGCTTATTGCAACAATAATATAATTTGACAGTCATTTTAAAGTTTTACTATACAACCAATTATGTCACGCAAAACCACACGCGCAAGCAAGTAGGTATCATACAAAGTTGACCATAGCGCAGCAGACTTACAATATTGTTATATTCGTAAATTAATTTGTAAATATATTTCTTATATGTTGCCCACATTTCCAATAAATACTAGCTGCTCCATCTATCAGGAGTTCGACCGATAATTTTTTGGCCTTCGGTCGCGTTCCCAAGTATGCAAACCCCACAGCGGAAGACTAAGTCTCCCTCATTTAGCCGATGATATTTGTGAGGCTATATCTAACGAGTGAGCTAGTTCTGTTGAGGTATATTTTAGATGGAACAGCCTCTTAGTGTGGTTTGTCGGATCATGTACATAAGTTTTTAAGGCGACGTCTCCGTACATTTTCTCTAAAACGTCTATTTTTTTGTCGCTAAATGTGGACATATCAAGCCATTTTACAAGTCCGAAAAAAAATTTGTGAATAGTGAAATATATAAAGAAAATATATAAATAATAAAATATTATTAAATCTTTGTAGTATCTTTAAAAAAAAAATCGCAAGTTACAGCACGAAAATAATTTTTGCTCTCAAAATTCTCAATATTTTGAGCGACAACTAACGTTAAAAAAAAACTATATTGTAGGAAAATCAATGTACTAAAGACATTGCTTAAAAAATGGCAAATTAATAGCGTGTTTATTTTTTAATTAATTGAAAAGCCCGAAATTCCGTAAATATCGGCAGATGGCGGACAGATACCGCCGGCAGCGGACGTGTCCCGGACGCTCTGGTGAACTCGCCTGATTATAAATTAGCGATGTTTTTCTCGTAATCCTATTGTCTGTCCCTTTCACACCCGAACTTAAACGTCTACCACTATCCCGCTCTAGCTATCTTATTAGAAACAGCGGGCTTTCTATACATACTAATACTACTTAGTTTTTAATAAACTACCATATGTCTCGGTTTTGCCTGTGTAAATATCTGAATTTATACCTACTTAGGTCTTGATGGACTAGGCTTTTCCCGGCTTTACCTATGTAAATAGGTAACTTATACCTACTAAGTTTTTCATAGACTACCCTAATGTCTCGGCTTTGCCTGTGTAAATATTTTACTTTATACCTACTTAGGTCTTGATGGACTAGGTTTTTCCCGGCTTTGCCTGTGTAAATATCAGACTTTATACCTACTTAGGTATTGATGGACTAGGGTTTTACCCGGCTTTGTCTATGTAAATAGGTAACTTATACCTACTTAGTTTTTCATAGACTACCCTATGTCTCGGCTTTGCCTGTGTAAATATCTGACTTTATACCTACTTAGGTCTTGATGGACTAGGCTTTTACCCGGTTTTGCCTATGTAAATAGGTAACTTTATACCTACTTAGTTTTTGATAGACTACCATATGTCTCGGTTTTGCCTGTGTAAATGTCTGACTTTATACCTACTTAGGTCTTAATGGACTAGGCTTTTACCCGGCTTTGCCTGTGTAAATAGGTAACTTTATACCTACTTAGTTTTTGATAGACTACCATATGTCTCTGTTTTGCCTGTGTAAATGTCTGCCTTTATACCTACTTAGGTCTTAATGGACTAGGCTTTTACCCGGTTTTACCTATGTAAATAGGTAACTTTATACCTACTAAGTTTTTGATAGACTACCATATGTCTCGGTTTTGCCTGTGTAAATGTGGTGTTTTATACATACTTAGGTCTTAATGGACTAAGCTTTTACCCGCCTTTGCCTGTGTAAATAGGTAACTTTATATCTACTTAGTTTTTGATAGACTACCATATGTTTCGGTACTGTTTAGATATATTTACTGTGGCCGAGTGTAAGTATAAAAGGTTATGTACATACGTAAGCTTAATTTCTGTACTCTCACTGTTTTGTAGTATTCGGCCGTAGTGCTAATACAAAATAAGAAAAGAGGAACACCGGGACGAGGAGTAGTGTATAGGCAGAGCGTATGCTACGTGGCAGGCACGCTGAGCGGTTGTATTACTCCATCTTTTCTTTTTACATTGATTGAAGATATTGAATAATAAGGATTTTGTATTATAATTTCAAATATTATACTTACTCAGAGTCAAAAGTATGTTTTTTTATATTCTTCTTACGTCGTTTTCTAATACAAATCTTACGTAGTTCTTTATTCCTTTTATTACCCATTATTTACACTAAACTATAAATTACTACTTATTAGTTAATACTTAATAAAATAAACTATAATATAATCACAAAAAAATACAAAATAAAAATAAATTGTGTAACGAGATTTTATCAACAAATTTACACGATATGAGAGGAACGTGCACTTTCTAGACGTCTCAAGTCAACGGCTGTGACGCGAAATAGTCGCGCGGGATATGTTCGCGCGTGCATCATTTTATGAATACAGCGTGTTTGATATTTGTCTCCCTCACAAAGTTTTATAGACCAATGAAAAAATATTTTTAGTAGGATGTATCTACCTACACTAGTAAGGGCATGTAATAATCTCAATATTCTGATTATCAATATTCCGGTATATATCTTCCATAATACCGATAATTATTACGTACTAGTTTTTATAATATTTTCTGATTCTAATAAAATAACACACTGAAATACAATGTTTATTTTAAATTATATTACTTTATTTAATATTTTATTTCTTCTTAAATTATCTCTGAATAAAATATAGATTTGGTACCTACTATTGGCCACGCACTCGAAATCCACAGTTTACTTACTACTCTAAACAAAATAGGACGTTTGAAGAAGAGGCAGTGTTTATTGGCTTGTGATTGTGATAAAGAAGAAAAATACATCATGCAACTTTTAATTTAAATTAATTTAATACTTAAAATTTCACTCAGTAAATTTTAAAAGATTTTTTCTAACAAATAAAAATAAAGCTTCTAAAGTATAAATAAACAAAATGAAATAGTGATTTTAAATTCACACATTGGTTATAATAATTGTTCTAGATGTAACATCATTACAATGGAATAAGTTTTTATACCTATTCCTTTCGAACAAACAACTTCAGACACAAACTGAACCTTTTTATTGAGTAAATACTTGATAAAAACCTTATAACTATCTATAATTCAACATAGATGTTTGAAATATTTTTACTGTAACAATAATAAACACAAGAAACATCCTGTGAATGTAAAAAGATAGTCGCTAAGTCCTTTGATGCCGTGTGGCTCGCGCCGCGGCTAATCGACCGGCCGCCAGGAGAAACCGCCAAAGGCAAAGGGATGCCGCAAATCGATGTCAAGAGTTGGCAAAGCAAAGTGTCGATTACGCAATTTCTAGTTTCTTTTATAGTTAGGCACCTATAATAATTAGGTGGGTAGAAATAAAAGTACAAATTAAAGAAATTTTTATATGGAAATGACTTTCGGTCAAATTTCACGCAATTTTGAGAATAGATTCGTTTCGTAATTCTGAGCAAAAGTCTCCAAGGACGCGACTTTCGAGTTTCAGAGTTATTGATAAGAATTGGTCTACAAAAAGGCAGCGGTAGCGGTATAATTTTTTTTTTTTTTTTTTTTTTTAATTTTAATTTAATTTTAGAGAATGATTAACTTATATTACACTTACGCATTGGATGTAAAACATTACTATTATTAGGCACAGTTAAAACTCATACATGCTAAGTCGCTGGCAAAACGAAAATTAATTATTTCAGTCCGATTATTCCTATGTTCCTAGATTGTGATGTCGCGGTCTCGGTATGTTCATAGTAGGCGCGCCGCATCTCCCCGCAAATCGAAGCTTGCATCACTCCGCCTCACCCCCTCTACTGATTTTTTTGCACAAGCAGTGAGGGCCTTAATTAAAAAACCCATTGGTACATGGCCGGGTTTCGGGATCGAACTCGGGGTCTGCCTAGTTAATACCAGACGTCTTAACCACTCGGCCACCGACACGCACCTTTTCAAAACCATACATTTTAACTTTTATTAGGACTCTGTATTTTTATTTGGTATTTATTTTCTTTGTGATTCAATGTACTTCATCTTATTTTTTGCTTTTTACACTGTTTTTCCTCCGTTATATAATCCTCCGTTTTGCGGTGTGTTGTGATAATGGACAACATTTCATTTTTTTAATCACCCATTTTTATTACTTTTATTAAAAATATATTAAAAAATAAGTTACACGTATTTTTTTATCTTATTTTTGGTTGAATTTTTATATTTTTAATTTAATTACGATTTTTTATAAATTTTGAGGACTTATAAACTAAAAACCTTAGCTAGGACTAAAATTAAGAAATATAAACTGTCACCTAAAGAAAGTGACTGATAGTGTCAGTCAAGCCACAGAGTATACGTTATAGAAATGCAAAGAGTATAATATACCGTGTTCCAAATAGGTGTTGCCGTAGCCGGAATTCAAATCGCCTACAACATTATTCATAATGTATATAATAATACTAGCTTTTGTCTGCGGTTTCACTCGTAAATATATTTCCTGTGATTCGAAACTAGCAAAACTTCCAAAGAATATTATATAAAAGAAGTATTTTTATAATTATATTTAAAGAATAATTATTAATTTAGCTTCAAATGGAATAAAAATGGGTAAAATTAATAGAAGGCAACACCTGAGGTCAATAACTAACAACTCTGCCAACAGACATTAGTATTTTTAATTTAGAGGGTTAGCACAGCCAATCAATAAAAAAAAAACTTTTATTAATCGTGGACTAACTCTTGATCATGTATCAAACATTTGTTAATACAAAACAGAGATCGCTTTTAAAACTCAATTTGTAGATGTTGATTATTTTGCTGGGAACTGTACAAACCGTAAAAATAATCAGTTTAGATTATGCTAATTATATGAACATGGAATATGATATATACAAATATATTTACATGGCAGAAGTGACAGAGAACGTAAAGTGCGATACGATTACAATTAAAAAGTTAAGTATATATTTTAAATATCTTTTATTACAATAACAAGAAGGAATTACAAAGATATATACACAGAGCCATACAAATAAACCTAGTAGAACACTAATAGTTATACCATAGATGTAGTATGGCGCCCTACTAGATTGGTAATGTCGCGATTAGAACGAGACCAAAAAATTAATGCATCAGTGTGCGTGACTAATGTGTAAATCTGTGGGTTTTTCATCTTGGATGACTTATATCCTGGCACTGCATTAAAACCATAATTAATCACATTTATTAAACACTAAATTATACTTTAAAACAATATTTTACAAAAAAAAAAACAATATTACTGCTGACGCTAGGCTGTTACAGTATTAAAAAAACGGTCTATCTGTCTCGCTTTAACAAACGCGTATTTATGCGCTTTCTCTTTTGTATTGCCAATCTAGTAGAGCGCCCGAGCGACTATACTAAATCTATGAGTTATACAATGTTCTGTCTCCTTCTTTCGTATTTAATGACAGATTGGTTAAACAGAGAGAAAACATCGTATAACTGGTATAACTTAAACCAAGTAAGTATGTAGGTTAACTAAAGTAAAGTAAATTTTTTTTAATCTTTTTTGGTAAACAAACTTTTGTAAATTTTTTAAATAACAGTAAAAAAAACATGATTATTATTTAGCTCTGCAAATGTATATTATTACATAAAATTGTTAATATAACGCATTTAAGAATTTTAAATGACAACTTATTTAAAAAAAGACATGCAAAGGTTGTTTACCAAATACAAGATAAAAAAACGTACTTTAGAATAGTATTTATAGTAAATAGAGTTATAAAATACATAATAAAGAGTATAATGAGAGAGAGCGGGCATTAAGACGGCCAAGTTTTAAATTAATAACTTTTTTGAAAATGAAATATTTATAAACTTGCCCCGTTTCTTTCTGTGTAGTTTCCATAGCTCTTTTGTATTTAAATACATAATTACGACATTAATATAATTACGCGAATAATAACCTACATCTAACAAATCAGACACTTCAAATAAAGATAAATAAAGAAATCATCTTTCATATCTTGCATTTTTTGCAAACGCAACTATATACTTTGTTAAGCCGCTCATTACGGTCAACTCGGACTAGGCGGAAAAATGCTCTAAAGTACGAACGAAACCATAGAAATTTAGTCAACATGTCAAAGCGTTCCAAATAAGTTTACGTGTTACAATAGGGAAGATGACAGGGTAAACAAAATATTATTCTATTTAGTCCGTCATTTAGATTATCAAAAAATATTGGACACGTATTTTTTCTTTTGTCAATCAAACAAAAATGACAGAGATGAAGCGCGTCAAAGTTTGGGAGTGGGGGCTGGTGACGTCACGCCTTGCTAAAAATTGTACTAAGGCGTGACGTCACGCGGAACTTTAGCGGGCTATATCTTCATCATTTTTTGTTTAATTGACAAAAGAAAAAATACGTCTCCAATATTTTCTGATAATCTAACTGACGGACTAATTAGAATTTTTTAGTCATCATGCCTATTAGACGCACGTAAAAAGAGCTCCGGGCGATATACCTGCGCAGTAAACAAACAGAGCAAATTGGTGGTATGAGGTGCGGCGCGATTGGTTCGTCAGTTGACATTTAGTCTCGTTGACATGTGCGCGACTATACCTCATGAGCAAACATATCCCTTCCACTGGCGGCCGTAGCTCTTGTTATGTGCGTAATAGACATTCTAAAGCAAGTTATTCAGAATTTGTGAACTATTTAATTTGGCCGGTTTATACTTATAGGCACTGTAACTATGACAGAAGTTGTGAACATTTGAAATTAAAACAGTACGCAGAGCGAGTTTAATTTGTTGCATACAGTTTTCAGCACTATTTGAATGGAATAATATTGATATTTAATTATCAAATATGCTGGGGACGAAAAAGCCTAATCACTTTTTCAAAGTGATAATTACAACTATAAAAAAAGCGATAAATATTGTAAAGATGGCGGAGGATGCAACAGTTGTTTATTCTTTTAATGCCGTTTAATTTAATTATTTAATTCTAGCCCTTTCTTCTACGACTTTTAACTAGGATTCTAAATCTGCTACTTTTTTCAACTTCTTATACCAAGTAGGTATACCAACAAAACTCCGAGTGTGATCAATACCATAAGGTATGTAACTATGCAATAACAACGAATTAATGAAGGCATCCCTTTGATGCGTGACAAAATACCGACACCATTGTCTAACGTCGTTAATCAATTATTGTGGTAATTAATGACGTTAATGTAGCCGAGACTTTTTGCACGAGCATTTTTCCGCCATGTATGAGTTAACCCTAAATAGACAGAAAACAATACCTATCGGGCTTTAGAAAGAGACTTCGGCTTTGTAGTGTCTCTGTCACTCGTACAAATGCGTTTAAAACAAGAATAGGCGTGACGCCACCTTGTGATGTTCATATATCTAAAGATAAATATAGATGCGTAAAAAAGACAACATATCAGCGGCGAGGAATTTGTCAATCTATATAGACTAACGGCATTTTATAAAATAATATCAATACAAAAGTAAATTTTACTAAACGCCTACCGATATCCATTAGTAACATAAGGGAATAAGCCGATACAATACCGGCTTGCTCGTCAATACTACCTTAATTCATACTAAGCAACCGTCTCTTTCATTTGTATTGATAACCGCGCACGTTCCCTCTCGTTTTAGCACGCGCAAACAAACCAACAAATAAGCCGATTTTACACACTCTACAAAACCTTCGGCCTTGAAACACGAAATATAGAAGACTTTAGCCTTAAAATATTTAAGACTTGGCTGTATCGCGGTTTGCCTTTGCCTTTTTAACCGAAATCTCTTTTCAAAGCTCCGATGAGAATTATTTTCTGTCGAGTAAGTATAGATTTAGAATATTTTGAAGTTCGGTGCACAGTACAAACACCTTGTTACAGTCCAAGATCCGAGACTTTCATTATCGCGGGATGAGAGTAAGGAAATATATCAGTAGTTAGTGTATCTTTAGGTATTGATAACATTAAAGAAACTTCTACAGAATTAACGTAAAATGTGCCTCAAAACACAAAATTTTACCAGTTTCTGTAAATTTCCTTTAAATACTTAAATCACATAAAGAAAGGTGCTTGTACTTGGTACTGCAAAATCCCTTTTAAAAGCAACTATAGATACATACAAATTGTGTATGTTGTAAAATTTTCATTCGGTAAGCGGATGGGTGAGAGTAATTCCCAGTTCGGATCTTGTAATATAATATTAAGGCACTGCGCACCGTACATTCAACACATGCTCAACATACTACTGTAATTGTAGTCAACTTTCCTTGTCCTAAACATAGATTTTAGCAGACGCCGCGCTTGCTCCGTATTTTGGTGCGAACATCTAAAATTAACTGTACAAAAAGAGAATATTAAACACACCCAGGTGACTATTTCTTGAGTAGCATATTTCTAAAGTCGCTATTCGACATCGGTTTGCTCGCGGGGCCGTTCTCACTGACCGCGGCGCCACTTGTCGACGGCTGTTGTAGGACACTCGGTATGAACTGGCTCAGCTGTGTCCGACTCCTGTAAAATGTGAAAAATAAATGTTATAAGCAATCGCTGTTCTCCCTTCTTATCCTGAACTAGCTTCGCGATCCGGTTTTTCTTTCTTCACTGGTTGCCTTACAGCTCCCGAAACCGTGTTACGGTTCCTGGGTACCCAGCGAAAGACCAAGTCTCCGCCGAAGCGTGATGTCATGTTAATAACATCTATTGGCGCGCCTTGGGGTTAAGACTAGGGATGTGCCGGATATCCGTATCCGTATCCGCGGATATCCGAGGGAGAAGAAAGATCCATATCCGTCAGTTTTTAGTTTTAGTTATATATATATATATATATAATGAAAAACTGTTAAATTACATTCAGATTATTTTTATTTCTTAAAATCGTATTTGGCACCTTTATATTGTAAACATTTATCGTAGTGAAGGACCATACCAATAGTACATAACTCAAAGGTACTAAAAATCAACTATCTTTATAATAAGATCAATCACAAATCTCTGTAATAAGCTTATTAAAATGATGATATATTATATTAAACATTTATTAAAAGTTATTATAAAATACATATTAATTAAAATATCTTTATAATGAGATAAATTGAGTTTAAATCTTTGTGTTAAGCTTAATAAATAAAATAATTATTATTGACCTTTTTAAGAGTTAACTCTCATAACAGATTGTCTCTTTCCAAAGGTCGATGTGCAATATTTACCGCCGCGTACTCAAAGAAAGTTAAGATCCGTATCCGTATCCGCGGATCTTGAGACCAAATATCCGTATTCAGATCCGTACCCGCGTATATACATTTTTAACGATCCGGCACATCACTAGTTAAGACCGACTATGCCGTGACGTAAACTGCGTCACGCCCCCTCTCCTCCGCCGCTCTCCACTCTCGTGTATACGTGACGCGTATACTATATACTTTGTGTAGGTACTGCGTGTGCCTATTTATTCGACTACAGTATACTTGACGGAGATTTTATTAAATTTTTCTATATGAGAAATTATAGAGTTTCACATATAAATACATATTACTAACATAGCTGTAAGTTTAACACTAACCTGAATGGATCGTCCTTGTCTTAATAAATAAATAAATAATTATCATATAAACCCACTCACATCCCGACAGCCCTCCGTTTGGGCACAACGAGGGGCATCTTAGTCTTCCTCGGCGGCGGCGCACTAAACGCCACCTCCATATTCCGCCCCTCCAGCTCTACCCCGTCCGTGTGCTGCAGCGCGGCCGCCGCCCCCTTCTGATCTTCATACTCTATGTACGCGAGGCCTTTTGGACTACCATTCCTGTTACAAATAATATATTATATAGTAATAACTTTAAGTAGCCTTTGAAGAGTTCCACTATCCACCTCCTGGCTCCATCATCAGATCAGCTCAATGGTACCAAAAATAGCATTATCATCCGAATTACATACACTTATGAATCCCGGAACCGTGTTACCGGTCCTAGGGTACCCAGCAGAAGACCTAACTCTTCCTCGTTTAGCCGATGACATATTTGAAGTATTTTAAGACCGAAAAGTCCTTTTGAAGTCTATCAGAAACTCACTTATGCATAACAATCCTAATGTCCTTAAGAGCTCCGTGCTTCCCAAACACCTCTTGCAGCTTCTCCTTAGTACAGCTACTGTATGTCAGATTCCGCACAAACAGCTTGTTCTTCTCCGCTTGTGTGGGGTACTTGAAGTGAGACTCGTCAGTGTTTTTCTTCTCGGTGTACTTGGATAGAAACATCGGTCGTCCGTTGAAGGGGCATCGGTCGTGTTTTAGGGCTTCGTCGACGGCTTTCTGGGGTAATAAAAAAATGGCAAGATTTCTGATGAGTAACAATCTTAGCTCTCGCTATGTGGCATGAATATTTATGGAGTAATTTTGTGAAAAGGGGCAGAAGTGTATAAAGAAATTCAAATTAGATTTTTTTAATTCATTAGATGTTTCACATAATCCACAACATTTCAAAATTTTAATACCCTAATTTTATTAGCCTATATTAAGGTATCCGTATTTTTTGCTTTTCTAAAATTTTAACTTTAACACTCTTAAATTAATTTTTAAATATTGCATTTTTAGAAAAAGCCGATAACGGCTAAAAGTATCAGGTGTCTATGCGTATTCTGTATTAAAAAAAAGAAATGACATGAGCTGCGTGCTTTCGTTGGTTTCATTCGTTCAATAGTTCGTTCATGGTTCTTTTGTTTCATTCATTATTGTTTATTTTTAGTTTATTAATTTAAAATTAAATTTTATTCACTTTCGTCAACAAAGATGGGTAGAGAAGCACGTAAATTAAATTCCCTTGTATCAATTCTATTCTATTTTTTCGTGTTATGGCTCCATCAGTAGTCCCCTTGTATCCTGTTTTGTTTTTACAACTACAACTAATACTTTTTATTACCAGTTACCTTTGTAGGCAGAGAGTATAGTAGCTTTGAGCTGTACTCGTTACACAGTGTAATTTTTTCAAAATATCTCTTAAACCACTTAATAAAAAAATAAATAAATATGTGTATCGTGTTAAGCAAAGGAAGATCTCCAAACGGATTTTTAATTTTGGTACTTAACGAAAAATTAAATGTTGTGAATTAGCGGCTACTGTGAGACTCTTTCCTTTTTTTAATTTGTAACTGCGATAGTTTTTCACCATCTAAAACTAATATCGGAAATGGGATTCTTTGTTCCTTCTTTCGCGTCAAAACAAAGCAATGAATTGACGTCATTATTTGCACAGAGATAGTTGGAGGTCCGGAGAGTGAAATAGGCCATTCTTTCATTATGTCAATATATATTTATCAACATATATTAGTTACATTTCAACAATTTCCATGAAAGAGAAAGAAAGAAAGAAAGAAAGATATTTATTTGCAGAAAGCCTAGGCACTTTCACCAGATTCCTGGTATGCAAAATACAGTAAGTGGCACATTATTACTTCCATATTACATGACACCAATACATTATTATATTCTAAAGCACAAGCATAAACAACATATTATATTCTAAGCTACGAGTAAGAAAATTATAATATTTATTTGTCAAGTATTCTTTTACAGTGTAGAAACAATGTCCCACCAGCCATTCACGCAAAACTCGCTTGAACGTTATTATTTGTTCAATATTTTTAATGTCCTTTGGCAGTTTATTATAAAGCGTGACAGCCATTCCCATACAGTTCCTTGACACCTTCGCCGTTTTGAATAATGGGAGAATCAAGTCGTTCTTGTATCTTGAATTAAATAAACAGATGTCACCCTTCTTTTGGAAAAACAGTGGGCTCCGTTTCACAAATATGCACATTTCGAAAATATATAAACTGGAAAGAGTCAACAAATTTAAGTTCTGGAATAGCGGTCTGCATGATACCAATGGTCCAACACCACATATAGCTCGTATACACTTTTTTTGTACAACAAAGACACG
This sequence comes from Nemapogon koenigi, assembly GCA_963924495.1. Taxonomy (NCBI): domain Eukaryota; kingdom Metazoa; phylum Arthropoda; class Insecta; order Lepidoptera; family Tineidae; genus Nemapogon; species Nemapogon koenigi. The sequence goes on from OZ004648.1 coordinate 9,823,607, forward strand.
ATTTATGTTTATAGCATTGCCCCAAAAAATCAAACCATACCTTAACGTAGATGCTACATATCCATGATATGCATGGAGAGCTGTTTTTTTATCAGTTATTTTAGTTAATCTACGCAGGGCGAACACGAATCTGTTAAGCTTTCCACAGACAACGTCAACTTGAAACTTCCATGACAGTTGGCTGTCCAGGGTCACTCCGAGAAAATTAACAGCCTCAGACTGTTTAATATTGTCCATATTGTATATTATGTCAATTGCTGTTGGTTTATTATTTTTATTATAAAATTGTATAATTTTTGTCTTTTGAATATTTATGTTCAAGTTATTATTATCCATCCATTGTATTACATCATTTATTGTTTTAATTATGTCATTTTCGTATAATTTAATGTCTATATTATTAATTAGAATAGCTTTATTTATGTCATTTTTATTTAATTGAATGTCATTATTTTTAATAATTATTTTTTTATTAATGTCAGTTTGGTACAATTTATGGTCTCTATTTTTAATTACAATTGAAATGTCATCAGCAAATAGTGTACAATGATGATCAGTAACATTAGGGAGATCATTTACATAAATTAGAAACAGAATAGGACCGAGTATACTACCCTGTGGGACACCATAATCATTTCTTCTATACATAGATCGTGACGTACAAGTTTCCATTTTTTCATTTTGCCAAGCTACTTCGACACATTGAAACCGATTTGTTAGATAACTCTGGATCCAGTCCAATGCACGTCCTCTAACACCACAACTTTCGCCCTTCCGAAGCAGTATCTGATGACTTACATAGTCAAAGGCCTTGGTCATATCGAAGAAGACAGCCGCTACCGGTATTCCCCGATCTACAGCTGTCAGGACCTCCCTTACAAGTGCAAAAGATGCCATTGTTGTTGATTTTCCCTTTTGAAATCCATATTGTTCGGATTTGATGATTTTAAACTTTTCTAGTAAGGCGACTAATCTATTATGCATGACTTTCTCAAATATTTTTGATATTATAGGAATAAGCGTAATTGGGCGATAATTATTAATGTCATCTTTGTTACCTTTTTTGTATAATGGTTTAACAATGGAATACTTTAGTCTATCAGGAAATACACCATGCATCAAGGATCGATTCACAAGCATGGAGAGCACAAAAGCCAACTCAGGAGCGCATTTCTTGATAATATCAGTCTTAATATCATCATAACCTGTTGAGTTTGTTTGATTAAGAGAATTTATATGTTTAACCATTTCATAATCATCGCAAGGTTGAAGAAATATACTATTGCAAGTGTCTATATTTGTTGGCATAGCCCTTTGTGCGTTTATTTTACTGACATTCGTCGTGTCTATGAAGTGGTTATTAAATGCATTGGCAATCATTATGGGATCTTCGATAATCCCAGAACTGGTTTTTACTCTCTTTATGTGTTTTAGAGAATTATTGACGTCGAATTTGTTGTTCCTAATAAGGTTCCATGAAGCTTTGCATTTATTTTTAGAGTTTACCACATATCTGTAATTGTAAAATTTTTGTCTCCAATGTATGCAATTCTTCAACAATTTAGAATATATATAATGGATAACCAAGTACTAACTTACCTATACAAAAAAATAAATTATTCCTCTAAGTAGGATTATGCTGAACCTTTTTTGTCTGTCTGTCTGTCGCAATAGGCTCCAAATTGATTCATTAAATTGCGCGAAGGCTATTTACCATCACGCTACCTACCCTAGGGGGTGAATTGTACGCGTACGAAGTAGCGGGCAATCATCTAGTACTGAATAAAAATTAAATGCTATACATTAGTAAGCGCATCACTTGAGAACGGCTGGACCGATTTGGCTTTTTTTTAAACGTTCGTAAAAGTCTGAATAAGATTCTTCTGGAAAGAAAAATTGGAAAAGTTGCCCGGAAAATTGGAAAAAAGCTAGTAATACGTTTGACGTGTCGCTTGCCATGCTCGCGGAATATGATCTATCAAATGTCTCCCGCACACTATAGAAGGCGCTACTGTCGTCACAGTGTAGTGCCGACCACAGACTATAAACATATAGAACACCACAGCTAGATAAAATACCCACAAACTTACAGAAGAGGTATATTCACAGTAACATATAGATCCGCCAAACGCCTTCACCCCCGCGCGGACTCGCATCGACACGATCTCACCAAACTCTGATAACTTTCCTCTGAGCGCCTCCTCGTCAATTCTGAAATACAAACAGTCAAATAAATATATGTACCAAAACTTATGTAAGTACATAATCCACACTTAGAGGTTTTTCTATCTAAATATACCTCAACAGAAGTAGCCACTCGTTAGGTATAGCCTCACAAATACCATCGGCTAAAAGAGGGAGACTTGGTCTTCCGCTGGGTACCCTGGAACCGATAACACGATATGTAGTGACTAGATGACCGGTGCGTTAGTTTAATTAATCTCCAACAGATGGCGTCTTAAGACTTCAACGCCACCTCCCCCGAAATCTCGATTTTCTTAAAATTTTAAATTGGATACAGTCTTGGTATTAAGACGTTGGATAGAGCCAAAGACCTTGAGAGATGGCACCGCCCCCACGCGGGTACACATACACACCAAACGACGTTGCTGCCACTAATAATATAGCATCAGGCTGCAGCCGGTACTGTCGGTACACGAGCGCTTACGCACGCATGCGTGCAGTGCGTACATAAAATCTCGAAAATGAGAATAAAGGAACTTGCTGAAACTTTGATTAAAAAATAGAACAGTATTACGATAGTATATTGCTAGATAAAAAATCAGTCAAAAAATCAGAATCATTGCATGCATTTTAGTACTGTTTCTAGACAGTAGAAAATTTTTTTAGAGGTACATTCGTGATTTTTTTCTATCGTATCAATATAGTTGTATTATGTTTTGAACACAGTATCTTAATAACGCACAACCTCAAGAATATCACATATTTGATTATGGTCACTGCAGTGGATCATGTACTTTTACGCATCATAAAACTCGCATTTAGCTCTATACATCCTCTTAGGCGGGTTTACAATAGCCACAAAAGAAACAATACTACTAAAGAGTTTCTCTAGCTAGAAGGAGTACATTTATTTTAAATTCACACAATGCACAAGCCATTATGAATCTATTGCATTCAGATAAGACTCACTGCGGGGGGAGGTAAATTTCATGAAAATTTACGAATTGAGACAGACTTGCCGCAGTGTGCGAAGCCAGGGCGAGTCGCTAGTTATAAATACAAATATATACTTACACGTGAGCCAAATTACTGACAAAAAGTGTGCATTCTTTCTTGTCCGACTCTAGCAGCGGCCGCTTACTTTCACTGCTGTCATCTGCACAAAACAATTATATAATTATTTAAAGTGCCTTTATTTTGGACTTTAGGGTGCACCATAAAGGGCCTACAAAAATATTTTAAAGAAATAGCTCAATAATATTATATTATATTAATGTCAATGTATTATTGACTAGCAGTTACCATGGAGTAACATGGTTAGCACTCCATTACCTACATCCAATTTAAAATCGTAAAATTTGTTTTGAAGAGTATTTTTTGTACTAAGTTTCAAGTTGATATATATACACGCAGGGAATACGATTTTACCCCCTTAGGGGCTGATTTTTGATACATTCTAAATTTCTATTTTCATTAGAAAAATCATGTTTTTAATTTTATTTTTCAAATTCCCGCGAAAGCGTTGATGACGTCACGTTCTAGTAAACCAACAAAATATTGGTCACAGATTAGATAAAATAACAAGGAAATAACTTAGTCACTGACAGTTTGACAGAAAGTTATTATAATATAGTTACTAGTCTGTGGTTATTTATTTGACATTTAGGATATAGTGACGTCACTTTCCGTTTGCGGTCACGTGACCGGAAGTATCAATTTATGATTTTTCTTTTTGATTTATAAGTACATTAATTAAACAAATAATTAAACATCATTTTCAGTGATTACACGTTATAAACTATATAAACAATATTATGTATTTATTTTCTTTTATTATCTACACCCCTATTGATATTGTATTTCCACGCAGGTGAATCTGTGGGAAAAGCTACTACAATTTTTACTATTCGATAACTTTTGGACTAGAATTGAGAGTGACATTTCAAGAACGCGTCACGTTACATAATAGATTAGAAAGACATAACGTAGAGAGAAGGAGAAAGAGAGCTATATATTGTATATCCAGACAAGACCATTTTCAGTGTGAACAGTTTAGAGGTTAGAAGCCTGTGACAGACGGTCGGATGAACAGATATTGGAACCATAAAATTTGTCACGATTTCAATGGCATATGCTCGAACATACCTTCTGTGTCATTCGCCTCGCGTGGCCTCTTCAAACTCTCTTTCTTCTCTTTTAACTCCTCCACTTTCTCTTTCTCACTTTCCTTCTTCTCACTTTCATTCCCTTTCTTTCTTTTGACTTCACTTTTGTCTTGTGGGTTCCCTTCCAGTCTTCTTTTGCCTTTGTTGACTGTTTTCTGTTCCTCTTTTGTCGTTTTCTTTTTGTCTGTCTTGTTCCTATTGTTCTGCGGGTATGCTTTGTTCTTCCACTTTTGCTTTGCCAGGAATTTCTGTTGCCGCTCCTCCTCCCATTCTTCCAAGATTTTCTGTAATCAAAGTTAAAAACAATACTTTACGACTGAACTCACTTGAAAGTGGAACAGAGTTAATTTTACATTTGCAAGGACAGTGTAAAGAAGTGAGAAGTAGAACGTGGCGATCCACTGGTCTTGAGGATCAGGTCAGATTTAACTGGCGGTGACCCTACCTTGCTATTTTCACATCATGATAAAGGTTACTTCCTCGTACCATAATCTTACGGTGACGCTATATCCCGAGTTGGCAATCATCAGGTGGTACAAGGGAGTTCTCCTGGAGGCCCTTTCTTTTTTAAAATGCCGTTATAGAGAATCATTAAAAGTGGATAAAATGGAGTATTTTTAGACCTAATGATGATACCTTGGTGACCACCGTAGCCTCCCTCAACGAGTCCAGAGTGCCGTAGTCCCTCTCAAAGTCAAGCCACCGTCCGCACGCCAACTGCGGGTAGTCGTGCACGTTCTTCACGGACCGCCGGTGTAGATCCCGCAGCTTGTTGGCGTGAGGTCGGGGCTCACGGGCGCTCTCCAGCCGGATGTACAGCTCCCAATACTTCCACATGTCTTTGTTGGTGCCATATGCTGCGGAAAATGAAATACCACTTTAGTATATAAGATTAGCAACAGCATTTACAAGGTGTGTTCAAAAAATACATTTTTATAGCAGCAAAAGCTGACTGATCCTTTGAGTCAAGTTTGAAAAAGTTGGCTTCTGTTGTGTTCTGTATATATAATAGTCTATGGTCATCCCTACACTGTGACGACAGTAGCGCCCTCTATCGATGCGGCTGGACATTTCACAGTTCATATTCCGCGAGCATAGCAAGCGACACTCCGACCGAGGATTGGTCTATTTAATTTAACCAGTGTGTAATTCACAAGCCCCCCCTCCCCCCCATTCTGTTGCTAACAAAAACGTGTTGTCCAGAAATTAGTAAGTACCATAGACCGAAAAGAGCCAGCAAATAAAACGATTTAGCGATCCATATAGCGATTTAATGGTACCAAATAACTCAATTTAGCCCACCTTTAGTGTTGTGGCGGCATGCCGATAGATGGCGTGTCGCAATACTGCATCGCATTATACATCTTTTCAGTGAATCTATTCCCTTTTACTCAGAGTCGTGGGATTGTTGGTAAGGCTCCAGGACTCCCATAAAAAGTATAACTCACTGAACATCTCCCCGAACAGCTCCTTCCCGAACTTGTGATCACCAACGAGGTTGTACTCGACCCGCGCCCAAAACATTGGAATGCTGCAGTCGTTGGCCTCGTCAGTCCAGGCCTAGAAATAAAAAAAAATAAAAAAATTGGCCATGAGCGAGTGGGACTTGCGTTCCGTCCATTGCAATGTGAGAACTTTGAAGACAGAATTTACGTTTAGGTTTTCCTGTACACTATGGGTAAGCCTATTATTTCCTATTTTTCAAAATTGTTGACTCAGTAGTTTTGGAGATAGGGGCGGACACTTAATTTTCGTAAATAATATAATTTAAACTAAGCATTTCAAACTTAAAAATAAAAATTCGATTATTTACGGTATCGTCCATGAACTCTACATGTATATCAAATTTCAAATTTTCTCATACAGTAGATTCGGAGAAAATAAGCTGCGACAGACGGACAGCGGTTTTTTCAGTGGATGTACGAAATCCTAAAAAGAACACGCTCGTTGCTAGCGCATTTGATCCCTTCCTGCTAGCTAGATCGAAAACGGTCCTTGGTCTGGTCTCTCCTCTTAACCGTATGGTCGGACAGTATAACCATAGAGTAAGTAGCAATCACTATGTTCTTTAATAAGAGTCGGGACTGCCATACATTAAAATGAAATCAAATTAGGGCTGAAAGGTACTGCCAACCTAACAACATCGTACTGTGGATTGGTATAGACATATTTGCTATCTCTGTTATCTGTATATGACGTGAAAGAGATGGCGATACGACGCCATTAATATTGGCTCATTTTTCCTAACCCATTTTTTTTGTTCTAAGTTGCGCCAGCCTGATGTGTTTGGTTCTCGGGCCACTTTCCAATCCACGATTCGAAAAATCGATTTTTTTGACTGTTCTTAGTGGTAAATACCTAGTTATTAGTTTAGTAATTGTTTTTGTGTAAATTATTATTATTGTATTTTTTGTGTTATTATTATTATTCGATTACTTTTTCTCTCTTATCAATGTTGTGTTGTTATTTTAAAAATGTTAATAGCCCTATAATTGACACTGCGTCTACTAAGTTATAAAAATGTACAATGCATATGTGTGGACGTAGGTGTTGTTGGGCTATTTATAATAAATAAATAAAGACATGCTCTTCGGGCAATTTGGGTGTGAAACCTTACGGCTCCCGGACCCCGTGTTACCAGCAGCCTCATGATACCCAAGTTACCCAACGGAAGACAAAGTAAGACATAAGTTATGGACTGTATTAGCAGGCTGGCGCAACCTCGACCAAAATATTAGGGCTAGGAAAATTGAGCCAATACTAATGGTGTCGTATCGCCATCTCTTTCACTCTATGTACAGATGACAGAGATAGCAAATATTTCTGTAGCGATCCACAGTCAAGTAATCCTTAATGTTGTTAGGTTGGCAGTACCTTTCGGCCCTAAGTTTGATTTCATTTCAATGTATGGCAGTCCAGACTCTTATTAAAGAACATAGTGATTGCTACTTATTATATGTGTATTAGTACCCAAATTGTATGTTAGTCCTCACCTGCCCAATAGTGTCCCAGGCCAGCCTGAACGTCCTCCGCAGCCTGTCCAGCTCCGCCTCGTCCTTCATGTTGGTGTTCCTCCGCAGGTAGAGCAAGTACGCCGTCCACACCGTCTCGCAGTCTCTGTACGACTCTAGACCTACCTCGAGGGCGGTTTCTAGTACGGATTTAATCTGAAATTTGTTTGTTTGTTTATTTATACGAAGTAAGCTCGAAAAGCGTCGGTGGTGGAGTGGTTAAGACGTCTGGTATTAATTAGGCCAACACGGTTCGATTCCGGCCATGTACCAATGGCTTTTTTATAATTAAAAACGTATGTATATAATTGGTCACTCGTTAGGTATAGCCTTACAATTAACATTGGCTAAAAATGAGGAAGATTTGGTCTTCCGCTGGGTACCCTGGCACCGATAACACGGTTCCGGGAGCCATAAGACAACACGAGAAGAAAAAAAAGCTCGAAAAATAGTGGACCGATTTGAAAAAATATGTCGCTGTTATAATGCTACATTAATCCAGAAGGGCATAAGATTATTTCCATGTCACAATGAAACGACTGGTACGTTATTTAGGCAAGCTTTTGGATGAAAATAGGTTGGTCCTTTGAGCCGCATCTGGAGAGGTAGCAAGGTATGCGTAACATAAAACGTATGTGTACATTTATTTACACACGTTGAGGGACACAAGTAAATTTTTGACGATTAATCACGACAATTTATATCGCCGTCAAAGACCTTTCAAGATCATTTTTTTAATGTACTATATATTTCTTCCTCAGTATTCAATACCAATCATCCCCGTACCGAACTCATCAAAATCAGTTCAGCCGTTTAGCCGTAAAAACCAAACAGACAGATTTACTTTCCAATTTATACCACATGAATTTGACATTTCAAAACTTGGTCGCCAAACCTACCTTTCAGTTACCAAGTCTTTTATATTTTTAAAACGGACCTTCAGTAAAACTAATCGGTGACTGATCTACCATGATGAATTCTCCCAAGTCCACACACCTGTTCGGTAGAGACGCCGGTCTCCTCGAGCTGCTCCATCTTGAGCACCCAGAAGGCGACGACGCGCGGACACCGGCGCACGCACGCGTCCACCGTGCGCTCTCTCGTCGGGCGCGTGCTGTGTTCCTGCACGAAGTCCACGTACCGCGAGCAGAGAGCGCGGGCACCGGTCGCCGACATGCACTCGTAGGTCGCACGATCGTACAACACCTGCCGAATCGAGTATTTATATTAGACTCGCTTTTCGCCCCAGCTTGACTTGTGTACAAAAGCATTTTTTTAATCACCCATTTTTATTTACTTTAATTGAAAATAAATTAAAAAATAAGACACATATTTTTTTATTTCACTTTTGGTTGAGTTTTTATATTTTTAACTAAATTTTGAATTTTTATAAATCCTGATGACTTATAAACTAAAAACCTTACTAGGACTAAAATAAAAAATATAATGTATGTGCTTAGCTTCAAATGGAATAAAAATGGGTAAAATGAATAGATGGCAACACCCGCGTTCAGTAGACTAAATTTGAGCCCCTATCAATCCTTATTTTTCAATATTTCAGTATTTTTAAAATAACTCGAAACCTAATGTATAGAAAAAAATATTTAAGCTATCTAGCATGTATTCTCCAAACGGTTTTCGAATTTTCGTACCTTACGAAAAATAAAATGTTGTCCATTTAACTCTATGACCCCTAAACTGTTTGGGATTATACGTCCTAATTTACTGTTGAGATATTTTAAATTTAATAATTATGTTCATGATTAACACATTTATATACAAAACATACCTTGACGATATCATTTGTATCGCAAAATGAATATTTCTCGACCTGTGCCAACTGCAACACCTTGTCTATGTAGTCGTTGTACACCGCACAGCGTTCTTCAACGTCACTGGAATATATATTAAAATTTAGTAACAAGTATCACAAATTCAGTGTATTTTCAAATGTGTATGTGTAGTTTTTCTGATTTCAGTTAAAAAATAAACCAACAAAAATATATACTCACTCTAATGTCAGCAGTTTGTCTTCGTACGGAGTGATTTCTTGAAGGAACTCCTGAGCCAATTGGTGCTCCTCTTTTATCTGTTCATAGAAAAACAAAACCTATTATTGAACTTCAAAGTATTGAACAATACCTAAGTGATAATAATACTATGAAACAACCGTTTTAACTAGTCCGTCCATCATCATAATCAAAAACCACACGCTCTTCAGTACGTTATGTTAACACAGAAAGTGTGTGGTAAATGCATGGACGTAAAAAAGGAGAGGACGGATCGCCGCTAAGACAAAAGTGAAGCAACCAAATTATGCCAGTTTCATTGTAAATACGAGCCTCACGCACACATTCTCATTCGGTTATGCTGATCAGCCGCCATTAAGAAAATAAAAAACAATGCCGTCTTGTGTATTAAAATTATGCAAAAACAACTCCATTACACATAAAAAATCTCAAGGTACCACATATACAATTTAAAAATATATTAGAATAAATAAAATCGGTAGCACACATGTACGCTTGGTGCTTCACTTTTGTCTTAGCGACGATCCGTACTTTTTTACGTCCATGGGTAAATGTTTATATTACAGAATAGATTACGTCCAAAAATGGTAGAATGAATTATGACTTCACGCTGACATTTTCGATCAGTGATGTACAAGATACCTTAAATAAAGTATCTGGAATACAAAATGCAAAATACTTTTAAATTAAGTATTTCAGATACCAGATGCAAATACATTTCTGGAATGGTTTCTGAAATACTAGATATAAAATACGTATCTTTTGAATACTTTTTGTAGATAAAATACTTTTGTAAAAAAAACAACATTTTTTTAACAAAAGTTTGTTTTTTTACATGTAAATCGCGTTAATCGTGCAAACGTGACACAACATAATATTATATTTTTAAAGTTTTAATTGAGACTGAAGTAAAACCAGTTCTTCAAACAGTTTATCATTCATTTTTCTTCGATGAGGCCTCATGATCATGCCCCCAAATGAGAAGAGTCGCTCCACAGTCTTACTAAAAGTATTTTAGGAAACACAGTATCTACAAAATACTAAGATTCCAAACAAAAGGTATTTAAATACAAGATACAAAATGAATGTTAAAAAAGTTTTATAGATACAAGATGAAAATACGCATTTTGTATCTGTATTTCAGATATTTGTATCTTAGATAAGTAACACTCTGTTCGATACTATATTTATTTATTTACAGATGATCATCAGCTTAAATTGTACACTGTGACAATAACATATAGTCATATATATAAAGTGTTTATTTGGTAAACAAATTTGGCATTAATTGTAATACTTTTATATAAGGCAAGGTTAAAAATGTTAAATATTATGTAAAATTGTTAACATAATGACTTTTAAGAATTTTAATGCAAATATTTACCAAATAAGACAAGTAAAAAAACCACTTCATTGATTAGCTGTGCTTTGCGGTTGCACCCCGCGTTTTTGGGTCATAGCGTTGTGTTATATAGCCCTATACTATAACCTTCCTCAATAAATAGGCTAAAAGTATATTTTCAAATCCGACTGGAAGTTCCAGAGATTAGCGCGTCCAGACAAACAAACATTATTAGTATAGATTAGCATATTCACACGTCTCCTAAAAACGTCTTTAGAATTCAAAACCATGTCAATCTATCTGAAGTGACTGTTATATGTACGGACAAAACGGGTAATCATAGAGTAAGTTTTCAATTTTTCAAAAATCAACACGACGCGATTAGAAAAGGTAGCCGTGTTGTGACAATGTGGACTTATCCTATAACGTTCCTTTGCTCTCTTTATTTTACTGATCAATATATTTATACTGGTCGGTAATAAAACCTAATATTTTCTAGATTTTTGAATATTTAAATTTATTTTGTTTTGGAATTGTATCAGACCTTCAAATTCTCTCTTTATGTAATTACTTATTTTAATTAATTTTAATGTTCTATTTTATATCAAATTCAATTTTATAATTTAATATCTCAAATACACTCAATTGTGTACCTGGTAGATGTGTCCTAGAATCCAACAATAAATATAAATGAAGAATACTCTTATTTCACCACGGCACAATGTCTTGTTGTCTTACCTTATTAATGTACTCCTGGTCCTCAACCTTGAGCGCCAACTCCTCGAAGGCGGTCCACGCCTCCTCGGCATGAAGTAGCGGCCGCACCAATATCTCTTCATAACAATTGAGCACCACTTTAGCCTGCTCCTTGTATTCTGGCTCGTGCTCTCTGTAAATAATATATTAATATCATACTATTGTATAAAGTGGGAGTGCGAGTTTGTTTGTTTGCAAAATAATGAACCGATTTGAATTACTAGATTGTTTATAAAGTGTGCAATTGAGGCCCGAGCCGTAAGCGAGGGCTTTAAAGCACACGAGTTGAGAATCGCACTTTCTTTCGAGTGATATATACAATTTTATACTACGCGCACCGTTTCTATATAATAAAATCGAAAAACCAGAACGAGATAAAAAAAAGAGAGAGAGCGGGATGGCGCTCTACAAAACTTTCTTTCTTTCTACGCCGGCGGAGCTGCGGGCGGTCGCTAGTTCACTTATATTGAAGACGTGGCTGTATGGTAGTTTACCTTTGCCTTTTCTGAACCGGCTCCAGACGTTCAGGTCCACCGCCCACGATACCCAGTCTAGTAGATAACAACTTACTTGAACAACTCCAACATGCTGATCTCGTGCTGGACCTTGGCGTCCCAGAACAGCTTCCCGTGGAAGGGGTCCGCCCCGCCTCTTTTGAGCACCTCGGTCAGCTGCTCCTGCACCAGCTCCAGAGCGTTCAAATTCACAGCCCAGGAAACCCAGTCCATCAATATCGTCACGCCTGAAAAGATACACGTCTTGGTTGGGTAATCTAGGATATTTTTTTTTTACAAATTCACTGCCTTACTAGGAGAGTACATTAGTAGAAATACGGTCGTTCCACTCGCCTTTCTACTAGAATCAAATAGAATCGCTTTTTATTTTTGTTTCAAGTGACACCCTTCCCGCGCCAGCTCAACCCCCCGCGCGATCCCGACTCGCTACTCGCTGTACTACTCTAAACGGTCAGTTTCAGTAGATTACACAAGTAGACAAGGAGACGCATGTGTTTTGGCCTACAAAATGGCAATCTACTGGACGAAGTATAAACGTCACTGCAAACCTACTAATGCACTGGCATTCGAGTGCCACCTACGCTTAAATCGGCCTGGGAGGTCGCAAACTGACTAAAAAATAATAATCAATACTAATAATATAGCTGAAGAGTTGGTTTGTTTAAACGCGCTTATCTGGATACCCAACGACGACCAAAAGGGGCGGAGCAGTAACCATTAACGCGGGTGCAAGGCCTGGACTTACACTAGGAACCACAGGGGCCAGTGCCCAGGGTGGCAAATTTCCAGGGGCGGCAAAATTCGGAGGGAGAGAAAAAAAAATTTCGCGTTATCGAAAATGCTTTAAAAAGTATTGAATTTAAGAATTGAAAACATTTGCACAATGAACGTTTATTTATTCCATTTATATTAAAAAGATCAAATAATTGATTTTGTTTATTTAAATTTTTTTATGTGGGATTTAAGTAATTTTTCACGGTGCCCCAGGGCGGCACTAAGGATAAATCCGGCCCTCAGCTGCTAGTATTAATAATATATCTTTAGCGACAATAAAAAGGTGAAGAAAGAAGGACTTACAGTAACAGTCGAGCGAGGACATCAGAAACAGTTCAGCGAGCGCCTCCTTGTGTTCCGGCAGGTGAGCGAACGGTATCTCCGCCTGCAGCTTCCTCTTCCACACATCCGAGGGCAGAGCGCCCACGTTGCGAAACCGGTTGAAGGCGTCACGCCACTTGTCCAGATCCGAGAGGCATCTGCGGTGTGGCATTAATTTCGTGAAATGGGACACAAAAATATGTAACAGGAAGTAGATTCAACTTGAAATTTTAATGATTGTTTACGCCGCCCTCTACAATGCCTGCCTTAAGCCCGTGGTCTGTCTAGTTAATACCAGACATCTTAACCACTCGGCCACTGATGCACCTTCATACTTATTATTATGGCTCCATCAATGTTAATCGATGATTTGCCAATGTCAAGTATTATGGACGTCACAGTAACAATAGCCAATGATGTTCCCGCCGACTGTGATATGTCTTATCAATCACGTTGATGGGGAATCCAGTTTAATCCCGTCCGCGCCGTGATAGTTGTGATCACGGACGGCGGGAGCATTCTACCTACCGATTATCGGCTTATTGTTACTGTGACGTCTATATTACTTGACATTGGCGGAATCATCAAAATCCTGATGGAGCCATTTAAAAAAAAATTGAGTAGAATAGAATCAACAACAACAACTAATCACAACCATCACAGCGTGGACGGGATTAAACTGGATTCCCCATTACGTCTCGGCGGGCGCGTGCGTTGGTCACCAAGGCGTGACGTGGAATCGTAGACTAAAGGGTAACCAAGAATGAAAAGAAACTTACTGTAAAATGTTAACCAACTCTATATGATACTCGTAATTGTAAGGATCATCATTGATACGCTTCTCCAATTCTGCCACTTTCAAATCCATCGCATCATCTTCGTCAGACAGTATTTCTTCATCCTGAAACATAGATATATATACAATTTATTATAAGTAGTAACTTTTTTATTCTAAATTTAGGTATAATAAATATCTATACTAATATTATAAAGAGGAAACATTTGTAAGTTTGTTTGTAATGAATAGGCTCAGAAACTACTGGGCCGATTTTAAAAATTCTTTCACCATTAGAAAGCTACATTCTTCGTGAGTGACATAGGCTATATACCATCACGGCATGACGACGGGAACGGGGTGGGCAGAGGTGAACATGACAAAAGCTATGTACGAAGTGTATGTTTGCCAACATTCTGAAATAGACACGTACGAAGTCGTGGGAAACAGGGTAGGGGTAGGGGTAGGGGTAGGGGTAGGGGCAGGGACAGGGGTAGGGGGTAGGGGTAGGGATCGGGGTAGGGGTAGTGCAGGCAAGCCATTATCTATGAGTGCTGTAGGGTATATTTGATTTTGTTCGCAAATATCCACGGGCGGAGGCGGGGGCGGAATGCTAGTTATATATATAAATATCACGTGCCGCCTGGTATGGCACGTGATGATGGAAAAAGGCCTGACGTGCCCTGGATGCAGGGAAGACCGTTAGTGTGGGACGCTATCTGTGTCGATACATTGGCGGCTTCTCACGTCCAGGCTACATCTAATAACGCTGGTGCAGCAGCAACAACAGCTGAAAACCTCAAACGGCGTAAGTACGCAAACCTTGAACAAGATTACTCATTTGCACCGTTTGGGGTTGAAACCATGGGTCCGTGGGGCCTCGGAGCAAAGAAATTATATAAGGAACTATCATCTCGTCTAATCGACATTTCAGGTGACAAGAGGGCTGGATCATACCTTGGGCAACGTATTAGTATAGCTATACAGCGAGGAAACGCTGCTAGCCTTCTTGGCACTTTACCGCAGGACAGTGATTTCGAGAAGGTTTTCTACTTATGAGTATGTATCACTAATGGGGTTCCCTGTGTTTAATTTTTAATTTTTATTATATTTAAACTTTGTATGTAGATATATATTTATTATAATATACATATTTAAATAAATTAAAACAAATATCTAAGTGGGATATGCCATTTACATAAGACTGTAACATCCTTCTGTATTCCTGGCTAAAATTAGGTGATTGCGATCTAGATAAGGAACTTTTTGAATATTTTTAAAGAGACCCCTAATAACTTTTGTCCCATACAAAAACGGACTTCAGCAAATCAAGTATTAATATAGAAATTATCTATACTCTAACACTCTTATTAATAAACTCGAAGTAGCCACGTAGTAACTAAACTGTATTTCGTCTCTGTCTAACAAATCTGCAATTCATTATGATAGACGGAGACAAAACACAGTTTAGTTACGTCGCTATTCGAGTTTATTAATAAGAGTGTTAATGTAAAAAAATATGTTAATATCAACTACACCTAGGCTATATGAAGCCCTGAAAGTCATATGGTGAAAGAGATGCAAAATTATTGAACACATGCGTTTTTTAACAACTGTTTAACATGTAACAAACTGTCTATATGATGTTATTCCCTGCTCTATCCCCCGCCGGGTCAACATAAACTTCTTCCTCTCCCTAGTCCCCTCCTCCTTTTTTTTTACTCTTCACAGATTGCCTTACAGGTCCCGAGAACCGTTGCCGGCCCCAGGGTACCCACTGGAATACAAAGTCTTCCTCATTTAGCCAATGGTTTTTGAGGCTATACCTAACGAGTGGGCAGTTCTGTTGAGGTATGTAAAAAAACCCATTGGTACATGGTCGGATGTAGGTAGGAATAGAAACCTGCGATTTTTCAGTTGCGAGCCGACGTCTTACCCACTCGACCACCGACGCCCTTTGTTTATAAAATAGGTAATACTAGCATTCCCCCCCCCACCCCCCCCCCCCCCCCTGTGGATATTTACGAACAAAATAAAATATACCCTATACCTACCCCAACCCTTATCCCTACCCCTATCCCTACTTCTACTCCTACCCCTGCCCTCTACCACTACCTCTATATCATCAATAGTTTTCGCAGCGCACGCGATGTAAGGAAACCTTGGGTTACATTATTGGAGTTTTAGGCAATGGTAATAACTTTTAAACATCAAAATTGCTTATTTTCTAATATAATTATAATCATCAATAACTGAATTTACTTTATTTTAATGATCCAAATATCCCAAAAACTGCAACGTGACATAAGGATCCCTAATTTTTTTGAAAATAGAATATAGCCTATGTCACTCAGAATCAGGGTGAATGTAGCTTTCCAATGGTGAAAGAATTTTTAAAATCGGCACAGTAGTTTTTGGTTTATTCATTACAAACATACACACAAAAATACAAATGTTTCTTCTTTATAATATTAGTATAGACAGATGACCCATGCGAATACTTCGCGCCGTTAGTTCAACTGATCTCCAACAGATGGCGTCTTTTACAGTTTTAAAGAACATTAAATTTTAATTTGTTTGTTTATTTGTGTCATTAGCAGGAAAAATAATCTTCCAAATGGCATATCAAACATACTGACAAAACACTTTTTCACTAAGGGGACGTCCCATGAGCGAGAGAATCGCGGCGATAGTCTCGTCCGTCCGTCCGTGCCACCACTCTATGGGCCAATCTCCACAGGGCGATACTATCGCCGATACAGTTTGTATGGCACAGCGAGACTATCGCCGCGATTCTCTTGCTCGTGGAGACAGCCCCTAATACTCTCCCCTCCCAATCTAAAAGTTATTTATTTCTTAATATTTGTTTGTTTTAAATCCTTATCAACTTATCAATAAACTTGTACAAAGTGTAAAGGCCGATTTAGACGGTTCTAGTGGTTAGTAGAGTGCGTTAGGATAGTACATTAGTTGAAACATGTAAACGTAGTACGTTCCACTCGCCTTTCAACTAGAATCGCTTTTTATTTTGGTTTCAAGTGACACCCTCCCCCCGCGCCCGCTCAACCCCCGCGCCCGCTCAACCCCCGCGCGTTCCTGACTCGCTACTCGCTGTAGTCTAAACGGTCAGTTTTAGTAACTTGCACAATTTAACAAGGAGAGTTATGTGTGTTTTGGCCTACAAAATGGCAATCTACTGGAAGAAGTATAAACGTCACTGGAAACCTACTAATGCACTGGCATGCGAGTGCCACCTACGCACTCTACTAAACACTCGTAACGTCTAAATCGGCCTTAATGTATCTTAATTTTGTTTTCTTCTTTATATATACCATCGGCTAAAGAGGGAGACTGCAACACAATTTCTAGAGCTATAAAGCAACCCGTGAAGTAGAAAAAAATGTTTGTGTGCTGTCCTAAGGTCTAAGAATTATTTCTAGGTCCCTTGCTCTATGATACTGAACATATTATTTGCCCTCCTTAGTCTTTGTCAACTGTGACATTGGTGGAATCATCAAAACCCTGATGGAGCCATAGAACCAAGAATTGAATATTATTATTATGGTATGGTATATGGTACAAAATTAAAATGTTGTATGAATGTGGATGAAGCAAGAGAAGTATGCAAGAGATGTGGTGCTCTATCCTTTCTGCATAAGGGAAAATGTACTAAAATAATTTAGTTCCACTTTTTGCCACACACCAAGTTCTACTTGACCTCTCTATGTAAAATGCATTTTTTAAGACTTGTCTTTTTAGGTATACAAACTTTGCATGTCTTTTTATCATATTTTTTTTATATAATAGTTTCAAAAATGTAATGTTATTTATATACTTAACATATTTTAAGAATTTTATATGACAACTTATTTATCAAATGATCAAACATATCAAATAAGACAAGACTAGAAAAATTTACCTTATGTATGCCAAATTGCTTTTTAATCTGCTGACATTTTGAATTATTATTGCATTAAGATTGACCACAAAAATTATTTTTCTATATTTTATACAATCACATTGGTATTCTTGTTGAATGCTGTGCATGCACTCATTATACAGATATGAATGTAACAGTGTAAAACGTGTGCAAGTAAGGGAGACAACAATGTTTCTCTGCATTAAATTTTTAAGCACATTATATTTAGCGAGGGCTTATCTACCAATATGCCAAGAACCAAGCCCCAGCCAGACTCCAGGGTACCCAGCAAAGTGTTTGTTATTTATCAGCTGACATTTTTTGTGCATAAGTGGCCAGTTTTTTTATTTTGTAGGCCTTTTGGAATCCAGGGCTTTTAGACCAATAGTTTTAATTTAACTCACAGATATTTAATTGCACATTGGCCTTGAGAAACAAAATAATAACAATCAGGAGTTAACAAAAAGGCGAGCGCCCGTTGCTTGTAAACATGGAACTCGACGTACTTGGCGCTTACAAGATAGGAAAAAGCTAAAAATTATGCAATTATGTGCCTAACGTGAAACATGCCTGACAAAGAAATGTGAAATTCTATTGTTATGCATTGACAAGACCTTGCACTCAGAGCCAAGGAATTTAAATAATTTAGGTAGATTATTTGCCTAATATGTATGATTTCTAAACAAATATTATAACTGGGTTGTTTACTTAAGTCATGTTCGCTAGAAAGAGGAAAATAACGAAAGAATAAGTAGCTTACTTCTTCTTCGTCCGCAGAATCTTGATCATCTTCTTCCACAATGATCGCGATGTCATTATCTTCTTCGGACTCGTTCATCACGTCGTCCTCTACGATGGCCATTTTACAATAATGTAATATTAGAAAATAAACATAAAATTAATTTTCACAACAAATATGAACAACGCTATTTATTACGATCTGTCACAAAAATACACGTTTTGTTGTTCTCTAAACTTATCGATAAGTATTCGGCCAAGCAATACACACAGTATACAGCCAATTGTTAGCAAAAGGATCAATTTCATACAGTTTCTTTTTAAAAATTGCACCGCGCCGCATTACAGGCGGAGTGGTGAATTACGTTTTATAAAGTTTACTTAGTTACTTGACTAGAGGCTACCAATCGTTTTAATATTGCTGGATCGCTGCTCATCCACTCATATAACACAACCATTTACGTGGTAAATATTACTCAATATATACTATTTGGTTATCTACAGAAATCTCCTTCATACCCAAAAAGTAGATTATTTTTCAACAAAATCCATTCAGCCGTTTCAGAGTCTATTCTGGGCAAACATTGGGATAGAAAGACGATGATACTGAAGCTTTTAACATATATTTTCATTATCCTACTTAGGTACATATTTGTACGTATTAAATTTGAAATCACAGTCAGGCACTTAAATTTTTGAATTTGTATCCTACCTACAATTTTTTTTTTCAATATTGATTAATTACATCAATATGTAACAATCATAATCATCTATCATCATAAGGATCTATCTATCTATCATCGCGCCTTTTATTCCAAGAGGGGTTGTCAGAGACAATAGAAAGCCATTTGTTACGAACCTGACATCCCTCTTCCGCTTCTTTTACAAATTCATCATACCTTTCATAAATACATACAAAATGGCACTATTGTTAAAAAAAAAATTTGATCGTCAATACTCAAAATATAATAAGTAAACCGATCTTGCTGAATTTTTTTGTACATTATCGGAATAACATAGACACAGTCTTCAAGAATTTTCAGCCTCCTATATACAGTAGGTTATGAGTAAAAAAAATAGTGAAAAAAAAACTATTTTTAAGCTTTCGAGCCTATTTGCAAGTTAGCAGTTCTCGTTTTTTTTTAGATGCATAGGTTACACTAAAAGTTAACAGGTACGGAGACAAGCAAACTTAGGGTGCTCAAGTAGTTACACCCTAAAACGAAGCGTTTCCAATAATAATCTCACATCCAATCAAAACTTCCCACCTTTTAGCCTAATATAAAAATAGTAGAGATTACAACTATCGTGTAGGTATTCAAATGATTGCAAACGGATATCGTACCCGTGGTAATACAGGGTAGGTCGAAAGGTTTATATTTATGGAGGAAGTAGGCAATAAAATAAACAACAACTAAGTACTAAATTAGTTTTTAATACAAAAATACATGATGATTACATGAAATTTCTAATATAAATCAAAGGATACATTTTAGCACATCATAGCTTCAGTACCTACCACTATATTATTGGTGTTTGTGTCAAATTATATAATTCGCACCAATCTAAGTACAAAAATTCAAATAATAAATGCATATTTTTTAATATGGCTTCTTCAAATTAGACGGCAGCATCATTCATCCTTATTATTTCGATTTTATTTAAATAGATTAGTTATTGAACTATTTATAACGTAATATTATGGAAATTATTGTCAAATGAATGTCAGACTATATAAAAAATATTATTGTGTAATGTGTATTTATTTTCTTTTATGATTTTTCTTTTTTTTATTTATTTAATTAATAACTAATTAATTGTTTCATTACTTTGGATTAATTTAACGTTTAATAGGACTATGGGAGCAGCTATCTAATTTGAATATAGCCATTACAAGTACATTTCACTAAAGTAACAGCAATTCATACAAATAATTTGACTTGACCTCGGATTATTGTTTATAGACCTTACGAATAAACGCCATATAAAGTTATACATGCTTTGATTCAGTCTACTATATTTATTAGATAGAGGCCACGTGAGATATTCTTGTAACGTAAATTTGATTTCTCGGAAACGGCTTTAACAATTTAGATGAAATTTTGTTTTAGATAATGTTGGTACAGTACGACCAGAGAAATAATGCGCATACAAATCGTCGCCACACTTCGTATTTCCGACAAAAACCGAATCACAAAACGTAAGGGCCTTAAATATTGCACTTGCACTTTAAACCTTATGTAAAAGACATTAGGGTCCAATGTCATTTTAAAAATACGTGCGAAATCTATCAAGACTCAATGACATCTGGCCATTAATTTCCCCCTATTGCTCTCACGCTTTTTAAATGAACTTAAACTCTAAATTCATTGGGATAAGGTTTAAAGTACAAGTGCGAAATTTAGGCGACTTGTTTTATGATTCCGTTTTTGTCGGAAATACGAAGTATGGCAAAGATGCGATTTATTACTATTATTTTTAGTTTTTTTTTTTAATATCTTCTATTAATATTTTTGTTTTCTATGCTTTGTCTTATCTTTAAAAGTTTTGCTGTCACATATTTATCATCTAGGTAAAAGATCCTTTTTGCCCCATTTCTATCATCGTAATTATCTATAATAATCTAATATATTATAGTGTTGTTATTAATACTTTTTATAAGAATGTATGAAGTGAATTTTCTATAATAGCATATTTAGCAATTACAGTTTCAATCAATTGTATGAATTACTAATGTATAGTATAAATATAATAGTCTTGGAATAAGAATAAATTGGCAAATACTATTTATTGAAATGCACCATTTTTTTTTAAATTTCGTTGATGACTTTGGTTCACAGAACTTGTGATTATGTCCTAAACTAGTAATATAATATCTATTCAGAAAATAAAATAGTATTTTATATAATATTTTCTACATTAAGAAAAGAGTTAGGCCACAATATTACAACCAATTTTTAATATTATTAAATTTATCTTACATTACTTTCAAAATAAAATGTTTTAAAAAAAAGGAAAAACATTTAAATGGTGTAGAAAAGTAAAAATTATTGTCAATTATGATATAAAACGTTACTTAAATGCTACTAAAAGATTATACAAAAAAACAAACGTAAAATACTTGGAATAATAATATAATAACCTAAAATGTAATTAAATGCATTTTTCGAATCGAGTTTAATATTAGAGTTAAAAAATTTTTGGCATCAATCATTCGATTAAAATAAATTTGAGAAGTTATAATAATTCAATCTTATTTGCATTGGCAACAAGGATGAAGAACTAGTTCTAAAAGGCTCAAAGACATGTCTCCAGAGCCTTTGTTATCAGAAAAAAGTTCTAAGAGATTTTTTTTAAGACGTCAAGCGATATTCAACCCTAAAATCCTTGTAATAGAGGTCACAAACAACAACAGGAATTTTAACATGCAGTTTGCACTAATGACAAATATTAAAAAAACGTTATTTATCAGGAATGTTCCAAATAGTTTTAAGACGTCAGTGTGACATAATTATTTATTATTATTTACGCACTTTTGTTATCTAAACACGATAAAATCCAAACCGTGCATCATCGAATAGGTTTTCCCATTTAAATAGATCATAATCCTTAAATATAATAATATTCGAGTACAAATTATATTGCATTTCAATAATATATGTGATATTTCTACCACTGTGGGCATAATGGTAGTACGCTGTACATGCAATCCGCCCAGTTGCAACCAGCACGTTTTGGATCCACAGTTGAATTTCTCTGATCCTGTAACATGAAAATATTTATATGAAAATCAGTTAAATAATAAATAAAGCAAAGAGTTTGTTTTGTTTGTTTGAACGCGCTTAATATCTGGAACTACTTAATATTTTTGCATTTGCTAGCCCAATTCTTAAGGAAGTTTGTAGGCTACATAGCATCACGCTACGACCCAGAGGGGCGAAGCAGTAACTATTATCGCGGATAGATATAATAATTGTGGACTATTCAATTTGACCGGTTTATAATTACAAGTAATTCATTATGGACATGAATTGTAACTATGACAGAAGTTGTCAACATTTACATTTCATATTGTTTTAATGGATTCCACGTCATGTAATGACGACCAACGCACGCTTATATCTTATATACGGATTAATCGGCTTTATACACTATGTGATGATACGACCTTATTTTCCTGGCCGCTTATAAGCTGGCCATCATAAATAGCATTTATTTTAATTTAATAACACGGTATTGTTCATTTTTATTTAATATTTTATTTTCAAATATTCGATGTGTAGAACCTAATTAAAATATTGCTCATTCCTTCACAAACTTTTGATTGGGCAGTCACTCTGCCAATGGACAACATTTCATTTTTTTAATCACCCATTTTTGTTACTTTAATTAAAAATATATTAAAAAATAAGTTACACGTATTTTTATATTTTATTTTTGGTTGAGTTTTTATATTTTTAATTTAATTATGAATTTTTATAAATTCTGAGGACTTATAAACTAAAAACCTTAGCTAGGACTAAAATTAAGAAATATAAACTGTCACCCAAAGAAAGTGACTGATAGTGTCAGTCAAGCCACAGAGTATACATTATAGAAATGCAAAGAGTATAATATACCGTGTTCCAAATAGGTGTTGCCATAGCCGGAACTCAAATCGCCTACAACATTATTCATAATGTATATAATAATACTAGCTTTTGTCCGCGGTTTCACTCGTAAATATATTTCCTGTAATAGCCCATTCGAAAATAGCAAAACTTCCAAAAAATATTATATAAAAGAAGTATTTTTATAATTATATTTAAAGAATAATTATTAATTTAACTTCAAATGGAATAAAAATGGGTAAAATTTATAGAAGGCAACACCTGAGTTCAATAACTAACAACTCTGCCAACAGACATTAGTATTTTTAAATTAGAGGGTTAGCACAGATTAGGGCACCTATTAATCCTTAATTTTCAATATTTCAGTATTTTTAAAATAACTCGAAAATTAAAGTATATAAAAAATAAAAAAAATGAAAAATAAGCTTTCTAGCATGTAATCTCCAAACGGTTTTCGAATTTTGGTACCTTACGAAAAATGAAATGTTGTCCATTGTAAAATTTATTATATTTCTATTTGATCAACTAAGTAAATAACTAAATAAAATGTATTGGAATCAGTATTCAAGAACAAACATCTATGTTTATATAAAAGGAGTGCAAATAAGTATTGTAAGTATATTTATCATATTTTGTATTGTGTTACTTCCATAGCTTAACGCCCTGTAGTAATGTGTAGTCCATTTTTATTACAGTATTATCCTTCCATGGTACTTCAGTTCCTTCAGCTTCCTTCTTACTACCATGCTAATTCGACCTTCTTCTACTTGGAAACCACAATAAACGAATGGTGAAAGTTTACTACGAGTTTTCCTGATATTCCTACCTACCCGGCCAGCCTGTCTACCCATCCTGGGCACCCTACCCACGACAACTATACAGGCTAAAATACTTGACATTGGCAAATTAATAACCGATTAACATTGGTGGAGCCATAATAAAAGAAGAAGGATTGTTTAAAAGTCGAATGCCACATGTTGGTAACCGTCCACAGATTAATAATGTACGATAGACCGAGCCGAGTAGAGCGAGCGTGCACGGTACACACATGTGACCTTGCCACCGCCTGTTGGTTGGTTCATAAATGCGCGGGATTTGAAGAACATAATATAACCCCTAGAGATGTGTAAAATTGGTGATTTCTACTATATTGGTGACCTTATTAACTACACGACTAATTTTCATGATTCATCATCATGTCACGACGGAACGCGAACGTAAAAATCCTAGGTAGGTATATGTCATGCGCCCGCGCTTTTCATAGTATGTGTGTAGGCCATGCAAGTGTAATTAGATCCCCCACATGTGCTTTTTCACGCTTCGCTTGAAGGAACCCAGGTTGTAGGAAGCAGGAAAGACCGACGCCGGAAGTTCGTTCGTTGATAGTGCGGCACAGGAACGAGTCACTGAACTTTTTCGTTTGTTAGTTCGTATTTACTAATCTGTGCCTGCCCTCACTATTCCCCTATTTATGTTGCTAACAAAAACGTGCTGGTAACCGTCCACAGATTAGTAAATACGAACGAACGAACGAAAAAGTATAATCCAGACTTTCAATATTTAATGCAATTTCCCTCCAGAGGACATTGGTTTGGTCCTACAGTTGGTTTGGTATACAGGATACATAGTTATCAAATATAATAACTTGCAATTTACCTGAACGCTCTCCCCGCCCCTGTACTATGCGGTGGCACCGGCCTGCATGTTCATCTGTCGCTGCATCTGCTCCAACTTCTCCTGCATGCGCCGCAGCTCAATCTCCTTCTCGCGCAGCGCCCTCTCCCGCTCGGCCGAGTCGTCCCCGTTGGTCGGGCCGGTGCCGTCCGCCTCGCTGATGCCGGACTCGGTGGATCTGGGGATTGATCTAAAGTTGTTTCATAATACGAGATCTTACTCCCCCCAGACTATACACACATTCCTTCGCGGCCTTTATACGTTGGGGTGTGGTCAGAGACTTGTGTTACTGGTAACAGGGCCCACTTTTCGCCACTTAGACATACTAAACAGAATACCTAATTGTCACTCAGATGTTATTTTTAGAAGACCCCAGGATTCCATGTCACGCCTTGGTGAACAGCGCACGCTCCGGCCGAGACGTGATAGGGAATCCAGTTTAATCCTGTCCGCGCTGTGATGGTTGTGATTAGTCGACGACTAATAAGACATATCACGATCGGCGATTAATCGGCTATAAACACTATAAAGGCATTGGCAAATCACCGATGAACATTGGTGGAGCCATAATAAAAGAGGACTCCAGATTCACGTGCCCTTTGAAGCTAATCTAGTTATAGAATGAGAGAGTTATACTAACGTGTGCCTCTTGGGGAGACTGCCCCCGCGCGCCAGCCGCTCGCTGCGGTAGTTCTCGTAGTGCACCTCCTGGGTGACCTCTTGTAGATCTTGCATGTGGGTGCTGCGGACATAGGAAACAAACCGATTGAGGTGTCGATTCTATGTTAATAAAAAATGGCGAAAGAGGGACGCCATTTTGATTATCGAATGATTACGGTTTTTAACTACATTATGTATTTACAGAAAACGGTGAAACCAATTAAAAAAATTTGATAATAGACAATTGCCTTACAGCTCCCGAAACTGTTTTATTGGTCCCAGGGTACCCAGCGTGGTCGCGCCATATATACACCTACATACACAGATACACTCACACCAACATGATCAATTCCCCGCCCCTCCCCCTCTCACTTCACTGTCGCCGCTGCAATTTAACGCGACACGCACGCAACGCACCTAATTTTAAATAAATAATATTGTAAAAATACGCGAAGGTTAACGAGAAGCCTGAAGCAGATTACAATAAGATATTGGGAGAATCAAACCAGCCAAATCAAAATACAGTCCACTACAAAATAAATCGAAGATATCGCAGTAAGTACCTCCCTTATCACCTCCTGGTCCTGTCAAACGAGGATTTCCAGGAAACATTCCTGGGCCACGAAGGCGAAGGTCAGGATTACCTTTCTATTAACAATCTCTTTGTGTTCCCTAATCTTCTTCTTCCATTAACGAACATATACCTGAGCAATTCACGCACTTAAAACAAAATCTCCCTCTTTTAGCCGATAGTATTTGTGAGGTGAGGCTATACCTAACGAGTGGCCAGTTGTGTTGAGGTATATTTAGATGGAAAAGCCTCAAGTGTGGTATGTCGGATTATGTACGTACATAAGTTTTCAATTCGGTATGTAAAGTAAAATCTAAGGTACGATTTTTATATTTTTATTTTAAAGATTAAGCTATTTTAAGAAACTAATTTGAATATTTTTGATTTCTGTACAGTAATTTTTTTTATAATAAATTATCAAAGTTTTAGCACTGATGACGTCATTTTGTCGGCTGAATACTTCAATACCTTTGATATGTTGGTACAGAAAAAAGAACATCTGTGTTCTTTGACTTTGACATTTAACAATCAATAGTGTTGCCGTCTCTAAATCCTACAAAATCTACCAAAACCTACCACTTCTACATAAAACATATTAAAACAACAACAAAGAAACACATATTTACGGCTTTTATACCGTAGTCTGCATAGTTGTTGTGATACAAAATATATACAAAGGTCAAAGAATATCCTACCATAAAAAAAGCTTAAACATTCTTCCTAAATAATAATCTAAATTAGTTATAAAAAATACTGAAACAGTAGTATATCTAGTAACAGGGAACATTGGTTGACAAGTTGACAAGTAAATATTTTGCTATTATTTAGCCGATATAATGACGTCATTCATAGGTGAAATGTAGGTTAAGTTAATTATTTGTTTTTGAAAAAATAAAGACAATCTCACAATTTTAAGAACTATAAATTGAAAAATACTGATTATTAAACCAATATCTCGAAACGGTTTTGGATTCAGCATACCTTAACTTTTACTTTACATACCGAATTATAAAAATCCATTGGTACATGGCCTTCGAATCGTGGTCCGCCTAGTTAACACCAGACGTTACACTTTACACTCCACTCACATGAGCATGGTCCTCAGCTTGATGAAGTCGCAGTGTTCAGGGTTCTCGACTTCGACCACGCCCCACGGGTACAGCCGCCCCCGCACCCTCCTCCCGCGGACCTCCAGCTGCTGTCCCGCGCCGCACACCGCGAACGGGACGGCCTCCTTCAGCTGGCGGACCTGGGTAAAAAACAAGTGCTTTCATTGAGGCCAGTTAAGCCCGGGTTACAATCAACCATCTCTATATAATATCACTAGCTGTTTCCCACAACTTCGTACGTGACTATTTCAGAATGTTGGCAAACATACACTTCATTCATAGCTTTTGTCATGTTCACCTCTACCTCTCCCCACCCCGTTCCCGTAGTCATGCCGTGATGGTATATAGCCTATGAAAGTTTACGTGTATTTAACATGAACCATCGTGTTTAGGAGCTGAGCATAAACAGTATAAGTGAATCAAGTAGAGGAAAAAGTTAGGCCCAGCGTGTTTTCATGGCGTATGCTCTCTTATCTGTCAGAGATAGAACAAAATTATATAGGCATGATGACTAAAAATTGTAATTATAGTCCGTCAGTTAGATTATCAGAAAATATTGGACACGTATTGTTTCTTTTGTCAATTAAACAAAAAATGATGAAGATATAGCCCGCTAAAGTTCCGCGTGACGTCACGCCTTAGTACAATTTTTAGCAAGGCGTGACGTCACCAGCCCCCACTCCCAAACTTTGACGCGCTTTATCTCTGTCATTTTTTGTTTGATTGACAAAAGAAAAAATACGTGTCCAATATTTTTTGATATACTAAATGACGGACTAAATAGAATAATATTTTGTTTACCCTGTCATCTACCCTATTGTGTAGAATAAAATGATCTACAAAAAAGTCTGCAGTAGCATATACCTATCTTTAATAGATAAGTAGTTATAAGCGTATTTATTAGGGGTGTGCGAATAATTCGAACTTACGAATTATTCGTTCCGAATCGAATACTCATATTCGATTCGAAATTCGAATCGAAAGTTCCCGAATAATTCGAAAAAATGTTTTTCGAATGTATAGATTTTTTTCGGATATATCGAATTTCTTTCTAAATTATTCGTGAATTGTTATATTATTCGCGAATTTTTGAGTATTTTAAATTTAGGGTTTGTTATGTTCGATATTCAAATTTGAAATTAACAATTAATATACATTTTACAATTAGTATAGTTTTTTTGAAAGAGAATAAAATGACTAAGTAATTTTTTTTTTCTTGAACAAAAAAATTTAGTATATGACTAAAAAACTTGGAGAAATTCATTTCGATAATTTTGAAACATTGCATGTGTAACCTTTTTCTTATAAATTTTTTTCAAACAGAAGTTAATAATTATAAAAACCAAAACGAATTGAAAAGATCTCTTGCCAATATTATATTATCTAGATTTTTTATGATACTGACAGAAATGAACATAATATATATTAAAATTGAGCAATTGTTTTCTCCGTATAATTAATTTTAAATCAAAAAGTATATTATTCGTAAGTAAAATATTTTGATACATGTTGTGATGGAATTTAAATTGAAAACAATAGAAAATCCAGTGATATTTCGATACTTCGCGAATTATTCGAATTATTCATTTCGATTCGAACGCTATTCGCACACCCCTAGTATTTATGTAGGTATTCAAGTTGTACTCGTGCGAAGCCGAGGGCGTGGTCGCTAGTAAAAAATAACTTATACTGCAATCTCTATGATTTTATGCAAACACGGCGCACTGCCTACAGTCTACCTACACCATCACGCTGTTTCCTCATACAATGTTTTTTTGATGTGTAACACTTTCCTGCAATCTGTGCGAGTGATTTCGTGAAAAGGGACGGAAATGTGTAGCAGGAAGCCGGGGAAGCAAGCGCGCGCTATTTGGTTTGATCAATGAGAGCGCGCGGATTTTCCGAGAGGTTGGTACTGGTAAGTACTGTCAGCCAACAGTGTGTGCGTGTGTGTGACGAGAAAGAGAACGCAACAGGCAGCGTATAAAGTGTTATGTTTTCAGTTAATGTCAATGTTGCTTATTACCAATATGTCAGATGTTACACATCATATGCGACTACTGTACGGCTCGCTCGTTTTTTTTAAATGTAATTGTTTTGTATGAGAACCAAGTTACCTGCTCCTTATAGTCCTCATCTTCGTCGCTGTCGCAGTCCGGCAGCGGGTAGATCTTGATGCCCTCTCTCTCTATTTCTTCCATGACCTAAACAACAGATTATAATTAAATAACTATAACTGTAAAAAAATCTTTAAATTAACATGTATTTTTTTCTTTTTCAGTACCAGAAACCGTGTCATAGGTCCCAGGGTACCCAGTGGAAGACCAAGTATCCCTTTTTTAGCCGATGGTATTTGTGAGGCTATACCTAACGAGTGGACAGTTCTGTTGAGGTATATTGAGAAAAACCTCCAAGTGTGGTTTGTCAAATTATGTACAATTGTACATACGTTTTTAATTATAAAAAACCGATAGGTACATTGTAAACCTCATCAATACAAACATTTTGACACCTCAATCATCACAGTGCATCGGTGGCCGACTTCCGGATCCCGGCCATGTACCAATGGGTTTTTTAATTAAAAACTTATGTACATAATCCGACAAACCACACTTCCATCTAAATATACCTAAACAGAACTAGCCACTCGTTAGGTATAGCCTCACAAATACCATCGGCTAAACGAGGGAGACCTTGATCTACCGCTGGGTACCCTGGTACAGTAACAGGGTTTCGGGAGCTGTAAGGCAACCCTCAAAGAAAAAAAAATCTATAGTGACCTACAACTTCCGGAGGTATCGCCATGTCGCACTTTTGCTGAAAAGGGGAACCCAACAGAATCGACCAAAAGAACATTTCCAAAATAACACTAACCTTAGTTTTGAGCCGCAGCACTTCCTTCCTGGTGAGACAGTCGGCCTTAGCGATCACCGGTACGATGTTCACCTTGTTGTGGAGCTGCTTCATGAACTCTATGTCAAGCGGCTTCAATCTGCAATGAAGCACAATGTCAGTAGCGGCCCATGGGGTAGGGTAGAGCAAAAAGAGGGGCCGCTCTAGGCGTCAAGTGGAAAGGGGCGCCAAACTCTGATCATCAACCGCGAGCGAAAAATAATATAATTGTGAATATAACGGAGATGTGCAGCCAACATGTTTGCATTTTATTACCAGAAATTAATTATATATTTTTTTCTCTTTCTCTAATGACATCGTTCCGGATGCGGTCAATATATCACATTCTACGTAAAGATCGCATTTCCACTGCATTTATTTTACTTTCATGGTTCTTATTTCATACCCAAGTCTCGCTTCCATAAGTAGGTAAGTGATGGAACTAAAACAGCATTATGTATGGTATGATGAATTTAAAAGAAGCGAAAGAGGTTGTCAGGATCGTAGCAAATGGTAGGTATTCGATTGTCTCTGCCTACCCCTCTTGGAATAAAAGGCGCGATGATAGATAGATTATAATTATTTCTAACATGTCTACTCTGATCCTTTATCCTTGCTAGGGCCTCCGCTGCACAATGTTACTTCACACACTTGACGACAGACTGGTGGCAAGCCTGTTACTACACTTAAGAACTCCCCTCATAACCTTTGTCTGATATTACTGATGTACTGATATTTCTTGGGTTTAAAATTAAAATTGTTAAAATAAATAAAATAATCCATGAATGCCGCGATTGGCAGATCATAATATAGCCCGCCATGGTCGCGCCCATAGAGATGCTTTATCACGCTTCGCTTGAAGAACCCCAGGTTGTAAAAAGGAGGAAAGACCGACGCCGGAAGTTCGTTCCACTTTTTGACAGTGCGACACAGGAATGAGTCACTGAATTTTTTCGTTCGTATGCAGAACGTGTCCACTTGTGTTAGGATGAGATCTGTATCGTGTGCGAGCAGTGCGGGTGCGAAAAGGGGATGGAGGGACGAGGTCATGGAGTTCTTCTAGGGACGGGCTTTCCATGGCTGGCTATTGGTGAGAACCTGTCGTTTTTTGGCCTTCGATTCGAAACGAAAGATGTCTCGGTCCTGGCCAGTAACACGTTTTACACGAGCTCTGAGGATATAAATATCTTACCCATGTCCAAAGGGAGATATGAAATAGAAGCAGCAATGTATGCGGTTGTCAACAATGTTCCTTCTGTTCAGACCGCTCTCGTCTCGCAGGAACCGCTCAAACTGCTCGTCGATGTATTGTATTATAGACTGCAAGGAAAAAGCATTTTTTTTTATACAAACCTATCATATGACCTCGTCTCCACAAAATTCTAAGCATTTTCTTTAACTCAATGTTGCGTCTGCCAAGTATTTTGGGTGTGTTTCCTTCAGGATAAATTCTTATGACACATTTCAATAATTACCAAGGGCGAAACCGGGGCGGAAAACTAGTACTCTATAGAAATTATGACGCATGACAGTGACTGGATGTCACTGGCGTCAAAGATTTAAATCGCTAGATATGCCCTCGAGACTCTACGTCATGTCATGGCGACCAACGCACGCATCTCGTCGTGACGTGATGGGGAATCCAGTTTAATCCTGTCCGCGCTGTGATAGTTGTGATTAGTCAGTGATTAATAAGACATTATCACGGTCGGCGGGAACATCTTAGCTACCGATTAATCGGCATATTGATACTGTGACGTCTATAATACTTGACATTGGCGGAATCATAAAAACCCTGATGGAGCCATAATAAAAAAAAATAGAATAGAATATGCCCTCGCTGAACAAAATATGCGACATTATTGTTGTCTCTCTTACTCGCACGCATTTTACACTGTTTCTATCTCACCGTAGTGAGCGTTCATTATGTTACCGACAGAAATCTTTGACTGGCGTGCTACTAGTGAAAATTATCAAGTATCACGTGGTTAGACTTTTACACGATTTGTATAAGGGCCTTCAAATTAGTTGCGGCAGCCGCACCACTAATAATTTTCATACAATATCTAGAAGGTCGACACGAAAGATGTCGCGTCAAATATATGCTCACCCCCTTAGGCATGGAATGCACGGGCCCAGACGGTCCAACCCTACAATGTGCGAGCAAATTCTGTGTACTTGTATTTGCCCGGCCCAGCAAATTTGCTCGGTATTCTAGTTTTGGACAATCTCGGGCCGTGCATTCCTTAGCTGGCCCTGTACCGACATAAAGTTTTTGGCCTTTCGGGCGACACGAAAGATGTCGCGTCAAATATATGCTCACCCCGCGGAGCCCCCTCCCCACTCTAGCACTCAATCTGGCTCAACTTACTTCACGCGCACTATAACCATAGAGTAATCACTATGTTCTTTAATAAAAGTCGGGACTGCCATACATTGAAATTAAATCAAACTTAAAGCAGAAAGGTACTGCCAACCTAACAACATTAAGGATTACTTGACTGTGGATCGGTACAAAAATATTTGGTATCTCTGTCGTCTATATATGGAGTGAAAGAGATGGCGATACGACGCCATTAGTATTGGCTCAATTTTTCCTAGCCCTAATCTTTTGTTCGAAGTTGCGCAAGTCTGACTATAACCACGTCATTATTGGGTACCTTGAAAGAGTCCGTGTTGTCTATGGCGTCACCATAGCCCGGGGTGTCCACGACGGTGAGCCGCAACTTGACGCCTCTCTCCTCAATCTCGACAGTCGACGCGTCCAATTTCACAGTTTGATTGGTTTTCTCTGCAAAATATAAACTTTCATCTAGGTATATGGCATGTAGGAGTGGATCCAGGATTTGTTTGAAGTCCTAAGGTCCGTTTTTAAGGTTCTGTACCCAAAGGGTAAAAACGGAAACCCTATTACTAAGACTCCGCTGCCAGTCCGTTTGTCTGTCTGTCACCAGGCTGTATCTCATGAACCGTTTTTTGCCGTTTTTATAGATAATGGTACGAAACCCTTCGTGCGCGAGTCCGGCGTAGACTAAATCTCAGTCAGAAAGAGAAACACATAATTTCCCCTAGTGACAAAGCAGGACAAATATATATAATTTTAAAAACAAGAATATAAACATTACCAATGGCGTCCGGTATAACCCGCTCCGGGTACAGATCAGTCAGGAACAGAGAGTTGACCAAGGTGGACTTGCCGAGCCCACTTTCTCCGACAACCATGAGGGTGAACTCGAAACCCTTCTTGACAGACTTGCGGTGGACCTGATTGGGCAGGTTCGCGAAACCCACATACCCTGGTGTCTCCAGGTTGGAAAACTGTGGATAATGTAATAAACATCCAAAATCAGAAAATATCTTGCATAAACTAAACTAAACGAGGGAGACTTGGTCTTCCGCTGGGTACCCTGGAACCGTAACACGGTTTCGGGAGCTGAACCCGTGAAAAAAAAAAAAAAAAGAAAGAATCTTGCATAAAAAAATGTAAAGCGCATAGTCTCTATATATTATTTCTCAATGGTGTTTTTATGTTTGATACGCCATTTTGAAGATTAATTTTTCCTCTAATGACGAAAAATAATCAAAGAAATCAAAATTAAATGTTTCTTTTAAAATTAATCTGCCATCTGTTGGAGATTAGTTGAAACTAACGGTGCGAAGTTTTATTTTAAAACTAAATGTAAATGTTTATTGACTAAGCTGATACTTAGAATAATTTAATCAAAACTAAGTCTCAATTAAACCTTTCAATGGCCAAGAACCTCTAAATTGGTTAATTATTTTTTTAATTATCACGATCCTATGAAACAGTCAATTAGTTAAGTCAATTAATTCAATAAAGGGATGGGTAGAGTGGTTTCAAGAATTTCATGTTTTTATTGCATAACCATTCCATCAATTTGTCTCAAAATTATGAACCCATTGATTATTTCTTAACATTTCTTATAAAAGTTGGTGTAAATACATATTAAAAAAACCATCATAGAATAAATGTAATAAAATTTTCGAATATAAAAGGCCTTCTTAGATGTATTCAAATGCAACATATTCCACATATAAGCAGAATGTTTTAGGGTTTCACTGCAAACAGTTTTTTTTTTTTTAAATGCTAAATTAGCATTGTCCTCCGCGCCTCTTACCAAAGAAGTAATCTTCAATTTCATATTAACTCAAAACAGCATCAGCAAGCTTGTCTTTTTTTTTTTAAACCAGTACGAACCAACACAACTGTTCTACTCAGCCCGAATACATAATGTATGACACACATTCCGACAACTGTAGTTTTCACTTGCAGGAATGTTTGTATGTAAATATTTAGAAAAACAGCACACATTGTTTGCGAGTTTGCCTCTTAGTAATTTTATTGTGCGAGTAATGTAGATTATTATGAATAATTTTAGGTTATGTTTTGATATATTTTTATACAATTTATACATTATAGACTGCATTACTGTTCTCATTTGTTATCTTGGCCACTAAATGTCTGGTGCTTATTAATTACTGCGCTTATTTTCAACTTATTGTTAATATAGAAAGTATAATACACGCGCTCGATACATTTTCGGTTTTAAAATCATACTTAATTACACATTATCCTGTCGATTCTACGTCATGTCATGGCGGACAGCGCACGCGCCCCATAGTGACATGATGGGGAATCTAGTTTAATCCTGTTGGCGCTGTGATGGTTGTGATTAGTCGACGATTATTAAGACATCACAGTCAACAGGAACATCTTAGCTACCGATTAATTGGCTATTAATTAATCTGTGACGTCTATAATACTTGACATTGGCGGAATCATCAAAACCCTGATGGAGCCATTACACAAAAAATAGAATAGAATAGGGATTCCATATCACGCCTTGGTGAACAACACACGCGCCCGTCGAGACGTGATGGGGAATCCAGTTTAATCCTGTCCATCTGCGATGGTTGTGATTAGTCGACGACTAATAAGACATATCACGGTCGGCGGGATTCTCTTAAATACCAATCGGCTATAAACACTATAAAGGCTATAATACTGGACATTGGCAAATCACCGATGAACATTGGTGGAGCCATAATAAAGGAAGAAGAAGAATAATAATAGAATAGCAACCTGTGATAGATTCAAAAAATATTTTTTTTCTTCACGGATTGTCTTATAGCTCCCAAGAACCGTTGCCGGCCCCAGGGTACCCAGTGGATGACAAAGTCTATAAACGCCTACCCAGCTTTAAGTTTTCCAGGCGTCCCGTGAGTCATAGAAAGCACAGAAAGATGAAATATTGACACCCAATTTCACCCCCTTGGGGGTTGATTTTCGAAAACTCCCTTTTTTGTGCACCTCTACATTACACCCCTTAAGGAATATACCCTCAAATTTTCATATTGATATTGATTACATCTTCAGTTGTTTAGGCTGTGAGTTCATTGTCTGTCAGCAATACGAGTTTTATATTATTGCCTATACAAACTTTTCCACCACCTTACTCCCCTTACTTATTTCGGGATATTATTAAATGATGCCTACAATGTTGATTTGTATTAATGAGTCAGTGAATCAGTCTGGACATAGCCTTGCCTTCTATAAATACTAGATACTTTTCAGCTCAACTTATTTGGTGCAAGTCACATTAACAATTTACTTATAACAGAGTAATTTAATTGATGCAATGATAAAATAACATTCTTTCAACACATTATTAACTCATCAACAACTGAGAACCAAATTCAACCATGACCGAGGTTTGTTTTAGAGCTAGCAAGTAGGGAATGCAATATCAGGATACTGGGATCCTGAAATGCCAGGATCTTGTTCATAAATTGAGCAGGATTTGCAGGCACAGGATTTAAATTATGTTACAGGATTGCATTCCCTACTAGCAAGCATGAAGAGATTATTGTAGCAAATTGATTTTCTTTTCTATCCTATCTAAGTTGAGTAATGACAAAGTAAGCTATTGTAATACTGCCTACAATAATATAATTTCAATTTGACTGGGCGTATACACTTAATTACATTACACATATGGTAATTGTTAAAACAACTAGGTATCTAAAATCATTAAGACTACACTAATTACTTAGTACAATAGGTGATCCCATTGTGTGGCCATTTTTGATAAGGATATTAAAACAAGTACATTATAAAATAAACTATAATATTATATGATAATGAAAGCTTATTAATATGCGAAATACAAAAGGAATGATTGCTTACGTTCTTTCCCGATTCGGTGGACATTTTCTCCATTCAAAATGGTTGTTGTTTTGTAGAGATGAGACTAGTATATTCCTTGGTACTACCAAGTTGGTAGAGATTGACCGCTGGATACTATATTCCTTGCGCTGGACCTGGATCACAGACAGATCATAAGCGGATCATTTGAGTAGTATGTTGGCATTGTTGGCACAGAGCAACAAAGAGTACCTTTTAAGAGCAAGTAAAAGATTGTGGGCCTAGGGAGTTAGCACAGATTTTGACAGCGACACTTTCGTTTCGGTCGATCCCTTCGCTTTCGGTCGAACGAAAGTGGTAAAATCGTAGCATACAATGGTAAAACGAAAGGAAACAAAAAATTGTCTATGAATGTGATGTCACATAAAAAATCTTTGTTATTTTGACTTCCATTTTATTATTTTTTTCATTTTTATTTATTTATTAAATAATGAATTAAAATAGAAGTCAAAATAAACAATGTTATATTAAATTTAAAAAATAGTTTGCAATGAAACTAAAGAGTTGGATAAAAGGTCTACCATCCAAGCCATTAATATAATAACAAAAAAAATGTTTATTGTTTTTTTCAAGTTTGCTATTTTGTTTTCCCTAATTTCCTTTTATTTGGCTGTACCTATCACTTTTTGCTTTTGTGTGTATGTATTACTCTTTGATTATAATCAAGGAATATACTACTCTCTACCGAGAGATTATAATAATGTCGCAGCCACAAATGTCGCAGGAGCAGCTGCAAATAATGGTGGAGTTTATGGAAAGGTAAGCAAAAAGTTTGTTATTAGTCTTAGGTTTCCTATTAGAAAATGCCTAGGAGTAGAACTCATTTTGGCTTGTTCACAATTTTTTTTTTGAAATCTTACAGGCACGGCGACATAAGTAACAATATAACTAACAGTGCCCATGGGCGCCTGAAACGCCAGCGATTGTGGCAGGAGCTAATTGACATGCTGGACCAAATAGGTGGCGGGGCGAGAAAGTCCATTGATAAATGGATTAAAGTAAGTAGGTTCATACTTTAGGTGTGTTAGAAATATCAACTTTATGTATACTTTCATCCTTGGCACGGCTTGTTTTGCACTTAATAAAGTTATCTTTTTCCTATGTTGTGGATGTCATTTTTATACAATCTACTATGATATTTCACAATGCTTCTTTTGCACTAAAGGCATGGTGTTTTATGTAAAGTAACATATTGACATTACTTATTAAATTGTTTATGACTAATTTGAAAACATACTTTCATTTTTCACATGGCTTCTTTTGCATGCTTTTTGGATGTTGTGTTTAGACTTGGAGTGACTTAAAGCACCGCATTAAGAAAAAGGGAGTCCTGGTAAATGTTGACCTGACAGCCACTGGTGGAGGACCTCCAACTTGTGCTGGTCTCAATCCAATTGAGACCAGAATATACAAATTAATGGGGAGGAGGTCAGTGCATGGTGGTGAAGTGCAAGAAGTTGGTTTGGATCTGGTAAGATTGTAATCATCATAATATTATTATTTGTCTGTTACATTTTATAGTGGGAAAAGCATAAGCAGTCCTTTGTGTGTACAAATATTTAAGTAAACCACAATATAATTAAAAAACTATAAATGTCAAAATACAATCACATAAAAACATAAAACA
Source organism: Nemapogon koenigi (assembly GCA_963924495.1). Classification (NCBI taxonomy): domain Eukaryota; kingdom Metazoa; phylum Arthropoda; class Insecta; order Lepidoptera; family Tineidae; genus Nemapogon; species Nemapogon koenigi. Next base: position 9,861,506 of record OZ004648.1, read on the forward strand.
ATAGTACCTATAGCTTTGCTAGTAGGTAGGGTATGTCCAATGCATCAATAGCCTTAAGGTGGTTCGTTTTCCATACAAAAATGTAATTAAGATAAACTAATTAACTAATCAGTAAAAATGTCTAAATATGGGCTTACTTAACTATTTTCGGCTTTTATGTTGCGCCAAATCAATAATAAATATTTTTTTTATAATAGAAATAATTTATATTAAACATAATTCTTTTTATGCGTAGTCTAAGTAAGCCCATATTTAAACATTTTTACTTATTAGTTAATTAGTTTATCTTAATTACATTTTTGTATGGAAAACGAACCACCTTAATTATAAATTTTTTGTAACCTGAGTCAAAAATATTTCATCAGAGAGATATTCACTAATGGAGTAGCAGGTAACTAGTAACAGATGTTACCAGTTACTACTCCAGTTACCAGCAAGATATTCTTTATCCTAATTTAAAAATGACAACGGTAAGTCTTATACACTCTTATTAATAAACTCGATTTAGCAACGTATACCCTACACTGTATTTCGTCTCCGTCTATCATGATGAATTGCAGATATGTTAGACGGAGACGAAATACAGTTTAGTTAATACGTCGCTAATTCGAGTTTATTAATAAGAGTGATAGAATTTAAGAACCATCAAAAGCTTTTTTGGAATAGGGCAGTGTGTTACCTTCAAATAACTAAGTTTGTGTACGCTAACAATTTAATATGGCTCCTATAATTTAAAGTATTTATGCATTTTTAATGTTTTAGCATGGTCAGTCATAACTATATAAATGAACTTGTGTGATCCTTATAAATTCTTTGAAATTAATGGATGGGTATCAATAGCTAACACTTCCAAAGATATTATCTTACAGTGATGTGTAAAAATTTGACATAAAAAAGAAAAACAACATCACAACCTTTATTTAGCACTTAATGGACCTAGACTTGTCCGTTAAAGAACATTAAATACTTAGCGTTTTTGGGAGTTGGTTTGAATGTGGATGTGGTTTGAACCAAGGTAATTGCACTATTGACATTCCTTTTTATTTATATTGTATTACTTTGTCTTTACAGAATCGGCTTACAGAAACTATGTTAACTGTAGAATCCCAAGAGTCAACAAGGACATACATGCTGGATCCTGTATCTGGGTACCTTACTGTGGAAGGTATGTATTTTTATGCACTCTTTATATTCATATACCATTCATAAACCAGTCCACTCAGTCATTTGTTACTTAGGCATGACAAAATTGGTTGTGCATTGAGATTATAACATGTAACTTGATATTTGCAGACAACCTACACAGGAGCGGGAGCTGCAGCGGCGCGTCCCCAAAGCATGCTTTTGACGAAGGTGTGTGTTATAATTACTTAGGCATGACAAAATTGGTTGTGCATTGAGATTATAATATTATGTAACTTTATATTTGCAGACAACACACACAGGAGCGGGAGCTGCAGCGACGCATCTGTTATTGTCATTACTTAGGCATGACAAAATTGGTTGTGCATTGAGGTTATAACATGTAATTTGATATTTGTAGACAACACACACAGGAGCGGGAGCTGCAGGGGCACATCCCTAAAGCATGTCATTGACAAAGGTGTGTATTATCATTACTTAGGCATGACAAAATTGGTTGTGCATTGAGATTATAACATGTAATTTGATATTTGCAGACAACCTACACAGGAGCAGGAGCTGCAGGGGCACATCCCTAAAGCATGTCATTGACAAAGGTGTGCATTGAGATTATAACATTTAATTTGATATTTGCAGACAACCTACACAGGAGCGGGAGCTGCAGGGGCACATCCCTAAAGCATGTCATTGACAAAGGAGTGCATTGAGATTATAACATGTAATTTGATATTTGCAGACAACCTACACAGGAGCGGGAGCTGCAGGGGCACATCCCTAAAGCATGTCATTGACAAAGGTGTGTATTATCATTACTTAGGCATGACAAAATTGGTTGTGCATTGAGATTATAACATGTAATTTGATATTTGCAGACAACCTACACAGGAGCAGGAGCTGCAGGGGCACATCCCTAAAGCATGTCATTGACAAAGGTGTGCATTGAGATTATAACATGTAATTTGATATTTGCAGACAACCTACACAGGAGCGGCAGGGGCACATCACTAAATCAGGTTACAGTCGAAGGTGTGTATTTTTGTCTATTGAGCGTTCTCACTTTAGCTAAGCACCTCTATAAGTGTTTCAATTTCAATCAAAAAGTAACGAGTGACAGATGCAATGCATGTGATTCCAGGAAACACTAGGATCAGAAATCGCAGGCGCTGCCAGATACCTGTTGCTGCACCATACCCATCTCAGCCTTCAATGGACAAAGCTGCAATTACTTTTGCAGCCATTGAAGAAAAGAGGCTGAAGATGGATAAGGAGCACAACCAGACCCTGGCAGAAATAGAATTTAGAAGAATTGAGATGGAAAGGGAGAATAATAAAACTCAAGCACAATTGGAATTCAAAAGGCTTGAGGTAGAGTCCAAAAAGCTTGAGGTAGAGTCTGTTAAACAACAAAATATAAAAGAAATAAATATGCGCACCGCAGAATTCCAGCAAGAAGTACTGAAAGTGTTTAAAGAATTTAAAGATGCATATTTTAATAAATAAATTATAGCAAGATAAGTAATTTTGAAAACCTTTAGTAATTCTTGATGTACTTCTACCGAGTCCATTAGTGTGTAAGCTATCGTTCATCAAAAACTACTGAACGGATTTTGTTGCGATTTTCACTTTTAAATAGGTTGATTCACGAGGTAGGTTTACGGGTATTAAACATGGACCTATCATGCTTAGGAGTTGAGCATTAACAATACAAGTGAAAAAAATTCAAAAAAAAACAAGTTGAAGTTCGGTTAAAAATAGTGAATGAAGCAAAGAGGTTTTAATTACCCCCTATTATGATCCCGTATCATAAACTACTATATTTAAATTGTGTATGTTTATATTAATGTTGATTTAGTTTAATTTGTTTGTCTATTTAATATATAAATAATAAAAAAAAAATTAAAATAATGTAGTTTGTTATTTCTACAGAACTTTTAGGTAGCCTAAGTCTTGGTAAGACAATGAATAAAATTCAATATAATTATATATAATAATGATGTATTATTAGGATATCCTAATATTTACAAGTAGCCCAAACTTAACTTTTTTCTTTGTTAACATTAGATAACAACTAGGCAAGTCTTCTAAAGTTAAAAATAAAACTAAGGCCAAAAGGAAACAAGTAAACCATAGAAATAAAAACTTGGCAAATTTTCTAAAGTTAAAAATAAAACTAAGAAGGCCAAAAGGAAACAAGTTAAAATAAAAAAATAAATATGTTGTGCATTTATCCTAATATTTACATTATCACAAGTAAAACGGCTATGTAATGACATACATGTACATCTATTTTTAATTATTATTAAACAGTCGAATTATCAACTGTTCTAAAGTTAAAAATAAAACTAAGAATGCCAAAAGGAAACAAGTAAAAATAAAAAAATAAATGTTGTGCATTTATCCTAATATTTACATTATCACAAGTAAAACGGCTATGTAATGACATACATGTACATCTATTTTTAATTATTATTAAACAGTCGAATTATCAACTGTTCTAAAGTTAAAAATAAAACTAAGAATGCCAAAAGGAAACAAGTAAAAATAAAAAAATAAATATGTTGTGCATTTATCCTAATATTTACATTATCACAAGTAAAACGGCTATGTAATGACATACATGTACATCTATTTTTAATTATTATTAAACAGTCGAATTATCAACTGTTCTAAAGTTAAAAATAAAACTAAGAATGCCAAAAGGAAACAAGTAAAAATAAAAAAATAAATATGTTGTGCATTTATCCTAATATTTACATTATCACAAGTAAAACGGCTATGTAATGACATACATGTACATCTATTTTTAATTATTATTAAACAGTCGAATTATCAACTGTTCTAAAGTTAAAAATAAAACTAAGAATGCCAAAAGGAAACAAGTAAAAATTAAAAAAAATAATGTTGCGCATTTATCCTAATATTTACATTATCACAAGTAAAACGGCTATGTAATGACATACATGTACATCTATTTTTAATTATTATTAAACAGTCGAATTATCAACTGTTCTAAAGTTAAAAATAAAACTAAGAATGCCAAAAGGAAACAAGTAAAAATTAAAAAAAAAATGTAGTGCATTTATCCTAATATTTACATTATCACAAGTAAAACGGCTATGTAATGACATACATGTACATCTATTTTTAATTATTATTAAACAGTCGAATTATCAACTGTTCCCGGACTGAACGGCCTACAATGAGATCAGGGTCATTATTATTATCTAGTACATGCTCAATAATGTCATTAAAATTATTTTCTTCCGGAATGTCATCAGCAGGTGCAGGTGCTCCTCTCAGGTCTGTTAACATGTTGTGTAAAACACTACATGCAATGATGATTTCTGCAGCATAATCAGGATCATAATATAACACTCTCTGCTTAAGAATACATCGGAATCTGGATTTTAAAACACCAAATGTGCGCTCAATACAGTTCCTACTCTTAACATGTAGGGTGTTATATTGATCTTCCCTTGACCCTGCTGCAGCATTCAGTATTGGTGTCATCAAATAGCTCCTTTGAGGATAACCGCTGTCACCTGAAAATAAAATTAAAGTAAGTACATGCCCTATACCATACACACAGGTGTATCAGCGGGAACTAATACTATACACTACTATACAGAGTTGCGCAAAATGTCACTAAAAAGAAAAGAGAGATTCATATCCTTTATTTGGTTCACCAGATCACGGGAACTAATCACCATAGGAACTATTTGAGTCAAGAAAAATGCCCTTCATTTAGTATGTGATTATTATATTTCTCTTTAAGTAATAATAAACATAGAAATAAGCAATCAAAAACAACAAAAATTAAAATCAAAAGGCAACTTATAGGTCATCGCATAGATTAAATAATAATGTCATGGTCACAAAGTACAAGTGAAAAACTCTGCCCTATACATAATAATTACCTATTGTACCTTTGTCCCTAATCATTTTTGTTTATTGTAAACAATTTGATAAGTACAGACTTGTCGTAGTCAAGCAAATCGTTCAGCGAGAGTGAACTATAGTGAAGTAAAGAACTAAAAGATAGAATGTACTAAAGTGAACTACTAAAGATATATTGCTTCTGTGTAGGTGAAGTAGTTCTTTTTTGTCCTTCATACATATTACATGAACTACCCATCTTATTTGATAGGATATTTGATCCTATTAAATAAGATGTGTAGTGTTCTCGGGTCATACCCATTGCAAATTATTGTTAAAGAACTAAATATTTTATATCAATACAACAAGAAATTACATATAAATAACATAAATATTATGCTCTGATATCAGGGGTAAATATCACTTTTATATAAATAAATTGTCAGTCTATAGTAGGTACCTATTAAGAATTTGTATATAACAATAATTTAATTTAATATTTACAGCTTTTCCCCTATCCTCATATTATTAATAAAATATAATATGAAATTGTAAAACTGGAGGTGAAGTTTAAAGTTGCGGTGTAGTAGCAGAGTGCCTTCACCTGAAAAGCAACACCAGTACCAGAAAGACAATTAAGTATTACCTATACTTACCTATTATATACCTACCTAGTACTATTTTAATGGATGATCGTCAGGAGACATGACTATTTTCAATTTCTTAATTTAATTTAGTTTTTTATTATCCTTAATTTGTAAATATATCATTTAAAATTAATATAATAACTTAATAAGAATTGTACCTAATATTCATTTATTATTAACTAATAATAAATAAGTTAAACTTATTTCAAATTTTGTCTTATTAATCCTGTGTCATCAAACTGTAACCATTGGATTATAAATTATAAAATCAAATAAATAATATTACACCATATAATGAGGTGAATTTTACCTGAATTTACCTTTAGTAACACAGCCAAGTGAATGGGTAATTACAGTAGGCTAGGCTATTTACATATGACCTAGGATATTTACCTATTAGGATCAACTTATCTATTAGTAAACCTTTTTCAGCCATGGACCCCTAGGAAATCAAGCACATTATCAAGGACCCCTTAATAAAAAAGGCGTTAGCATATGCACGTGCTAAGTAAGTGTTTAGAGATTTTACGAGACTTAATGGCATTTATTTATTATTGTTAAATACTCCAGAAATGAGACTGCAGACCACAGGTTAAGAAACACTGAACTAGACTATTGATTAAATGACAATTGGTATTTCACTATTGTTAATGTCTCTAAATCTGTAACTTTATAATATTTCATACCTAATAACCATGCTGTTTCTCCATGTCTTTGTAGTGCTTCCACATGCGGGCGAATGATGCTAGTTGTCCATATGTGACTATCATGGGTAGCACCACCAAATTTTGGATTGACATTTAAAATTTTTAAATTGCTGTCACAAATCTGAAAATTTCAAAATTTTATTTATAAAGGGAAAATTATATAGTATGAAGTAATTACATAAATAACTATTTCTTTATAGGTATTATGAGTTCCTACCATTTGAACATTTAAAGAATGATATCCTTTTCGGTTATAAAAACATGGCTCGTTCTCTCTTGGACGGACTATTGCAACATGTGTACAGTCTATAGCACCAAGGACCCCTGGAAATCCAAACTTTGCGTAGAATCTGAAAAAGTATTATGATAAATATATGCATATGTCTAACTACATAATGTTTTCTAGTTATATAATTATACTAACCCATGTTTGACAGTGTCCTTCTCTTCTCTAGTTAGCGGAAACTGAATCCATTGGTTTATTATGGCCGGGTGATTCAATGCCACTATAACTTCTCTGAGACACTTACTCACTGTTGTCTGGGTCATAAAATTCTCTTTCGCCACACCCTTTTGATAGGACCCCATTGCAAGGAAGCTTAACGATGTCAGAACCTACAAGAATCATAATAGAACATAATAGTTATACCTATATTTATATTTAAATAAATATATGAATATGACCCTAATTGTAGTTGGGTATAGAATAAGTAACAATACCTTCACTTCCAGAGATATGTATGAAGCTTTTAGCTCAGTATGTGCCATTAATTGTGCACAAAGGAAATTAAATTCTCCTCTGTGCATCCTATAATTGGCACAAAACTGGTCATCAGCAATGTGCCTAATTAGGTTTATCCTTTGATTTCTCCTCCTAGCATACAATGCAAGCCTTCTTTGCCTCCTTTCATCTACATCAGCTGCATTCAAAAGTTGTAGAACATTCCACATACGTAACATCTTTTTCTGAAATTATCAATTTATTCTAATTGTCTATATTGTAAACATGTTAAAGACAGAATGCCCCAATTTAATTAAGATCCTACATAAAACTCAAAATGTAATTCTTATAACTAGGTACAACTGTACAGATATTTAATTTCATAAATTTCATCAAACAAAAATGTAAGTGTTAATTTACATTACAACCTAACCAAAAAATATTTTGTTATGGGTTTCTGTAAAAATTCTTATAAGGTTCATACGAGGATAAGGAATATTAACTTATCTTGCCCTTATCATTATTTTTGTTTCATTAAGATTTCAAAAATAGGTCTGAGTTTTTCCTGTTTTTTCAACTTTATTAAATGCACTGTTTTATTGTATACTTTAATTATTTTCAAGTATTGGTTTGGTAACAAATTGTTTGGTAAGGTATTAAATTATACGAAGTTCGAAAATGCAAAAATATTTTTCATGATTTTGAAATAAGACTTAGAAAATTTTCGATCGATTTTTTTTTACTCCATATAACACCCATTTTTTATGATGCCATAAGATGAAAGGCGTCACAAGGAGCAACTTTCGTACAGGACACCAATCCCGGAAACCCCTCCCGTGACCGCCAGGTCGGTGAAAAGTCATCAGACACGATCGAATTTTTTTTACTCCGCAAAATAGGTTAGCGAGGAGCGCAGCGACGAGCGTGGTTCCTATGATGCAAGGAATATAAGTACTCTCTACCGGTATGATGTAAAAACAAGAGCGAACGCAGCGAGCGGTGCCGCGGTAGCGGCCGCCGAAGCGCATATTTTATTTTTAAACACGAAAATCTCAATTTAAGATTTAGCGGCCGCCGAAGCGCATATTTTATTTTTAAACACGAAAATCTCAATTTAAGATTTTTAGGTTAAGTTTTTCAATCTCAATTTTCTTATAAATTTGTTAACACCGGCGAAAAGTGATACCTTACCGAGACTTCAAAATAGTTGAAGTATGTAATAAAACAGTGCAGCAATTTAATAACGTCGTCAAAACACGAAAAGCTGAAGATTAGATAATCTGAACCTTAAACGAAAAAAATGTCTAAATCAAACAAAATCGTAATACAGTAAACAATACTACAATTAATCAAGAATATTACTTTGTAGCTTTCAGCTTTTCACTTCACTTTCTCCGTTTGAATCCAGTTTTCTCACGTTCGGCTAAACTCCACTAAATGTGACTAAAACTAAATAAAAAGAATATTGATCATCGTATGTTCCTTGTTCATATGTGGTTCATTGAATATGTCAATATACTACGTCTATCTAGTCAATTGGCAATTTTATACATTTGACGGTACCATCGATGGTACCATGATACCATCGTTTTGTCCCCACAGAACGACAAATGTATGCTACGAATTTGTCTTCAAAACGAAACGTTTAATCCATACAATGACCGGGCAGAGAAAGCCGGGCCGAAAGGTCCGGCCCAACAATGTGCGGGAAAATTCTGTGTGCTTGTCTTTGTCCGGCCAAGCAAATTGCTCGGCATTCTTGTGCAGGACATGCCTGATCCGAGAATGTCCGGCCCAACAATGTGCGGGCAAATTCTGTGTACTAGTCTTTGCCCGGCATAGCAAATTTGCACGCACATTGTTGGGCCGGACCTCATGGCCCCGGGCTATCTCTGGCCGGTCCTTGTTGGAACATAGGGTTCAAGGCCATTCGGCCGAAACGAAAGAAGTCACGTCAAATGTATGCTAACTCCCCTGCCGAGTTAGCATACATTTTGACAGCGACACTTTCGTTTCGGTCGAATGGCCTTGAACAGGCCAAAACGTTCATGTCCAACAAGGACCGGCCAGAGATAGCCCGGACCGGGCATGCCCTGCACAAGAATGCCGAGCAATTTGCTTGGCCGGACAAAGACAAGTACACGGAATTTGCCCGCACATTGTTGGGCCGGACCTCTCGGCCCCGGGCTGTCTCTGCCCGGTCCTTGTTGGACATGAACGTTTTGGCCTGTTCAAGGCCATTCGACCGAAACGAAAGTGTCGCTGTCAAAATCTGTGCTAACTCCCCTGGGCGCTGGATATATCTACTCAGCGTTGCCGGTAACAATGTTCTATAAAGTACGCATGCGTTCGTAAAAAGGTACGAAAGTCTCTACGGTTCTTTGTTTGTGGCAAGGAATATAAGTACTCTGGTTTGTGGCTACTACTCGAAGGTCACACGCTTTTCAAGTGCTAATGATTGTATTGTATGTGGCATAATGCACAATCCGTGCCACGCCAAATATATAAAAAAAAAAGTGCTAATGATAATGGTGCGTTCCGAAACGCAGTAACAATTATGTGGTTTATTTAATTTTTAGTCGAAGCTTACATAAAATGTAATTCATTGTTTAATTATATTATTAGAATATTGAAAGTTTATTTAGTAATATTTTACTTACAGTATTAACTCTAGTGATTCCTTTTTAATAAACGATTATAAAAAAAAGTTTCGCGGTCGTTTGAACACGTTTTGAATACTGTGTTTGAGTAGTTTAAACGTTTGCTACTTTTAAGAAGTTTGTACCACAGAGCAAGTAAAAGTAAAGTTTGTACCATAGTCAGCGTGACCGGAACGTACTATAAAGTACGGTTTTCCGTACTATTTGTCACCCGTGGGGTTAGCATACATTTTGACAGCGACACTTTCGTTTCGGTCGAATGGCCTTGAACAGGCCAAAACGTTCATGTCCAACAAGGACCGGCCAGAGATAGCCCGGGGCCGAGAGGTCCGGCCCAACAATGTGCGGGAAAATTCTGTGTACTTGTCTTTGTCCGGCCAAGCAAATTGCTCGGCATTCTTGTGCAGGGCATGCCCGGTCCGGGCTATCTCTGGCCGGTCCTTGTTGGACATGAACGTTTTGGCCTGTTCAAGGCCATTCGACCGAAACGAAAGTGTCGCTGTCAAAATATATGCTAACCCAGCCGACCGTACCTCGGCCGTACCTTAGCCCTAAAGCGCTTATTACACTATACCTACAATTTTTAGAAAATCTATTTAGGAAATAGGAAGATGTAATTGCAGTTAGGACAGCATCCTATTTAGGACAGTTAGGAAGGCCCGACCGCTCTACTTCCTAAATAGGTTACGATTTAGGAGAGTGTAATCGTATCGCTTCCTATTTAGGACGACTAGTTGCCAACCAACCGCTTTGCATCAGATATATCGTATCTTTTTTTTCAATATATTTAGATACTATTTTTATTTTATTTTATTAAAAACAACAACAGTTACATTCTTAGAAGCTAAATTAAATAAGTATATAATAATAAAACACTATATAAATGAAACCTATATAATGTTGTTTACTGCTTACTAATAACACACACTATATTATAAAATGGAGACATTGTAAGTTACAAATACAAGTTTATATATAAAACAAATCAAACTTAAATAGTGACCAATTACAAAACCTAAACTTACTTAATAATATCTATATCTATCGATGAGATTATGAATTTGAATTTCCAAAATGGAACCCCTGTACGCTCGCGCAGACTTAATAAATAATCGAACTGCTCAGAATCTACTCTTAAAAAAATTCTAAAATCTCCTGCCGAGTTAGCATATGTTTGACGTGACTTCTTTCGTTTCGGCCGAATGGCCTTGAAAAGGCCAAAACGTTTGTGTACCAACAAGGACCGGCCAGAGATAGCCCGGGGCCGAGAGGTCCGGCCCAACAATGTGCATGCAAATTTGCTACGCCGGGCAAAGACAAGTACACAGAATTTGCCCGCACATTGTTGAGCCGGACATTCTCGGACCGGGTATGTCCTGCACAAGAATGCCGAGCAATTTGCTTGGCCGGACAAAGACAAGTACCTACACGGAATTTTGAACTTATTGCTAAAGGCATAGCGTTCACAGTTCTTTGCTTCGCGGCTGCCGCAGAGTGTACGCCGTGCAGAGTTGCCAACTCGGATTTTGAAAAAGAAGTAGGATAGTCTAGAAAATTATATAAGTTTATATTATTAAAATAAACGTAGAATTTGTAAAAATTGCATATGAAAAGTTCGTAGATCAACGTATTTTTTATTTTAACTTTATTTACTTTAAGATTTTAAAGTTAACGGTAAAATCTAAGATCTAAGCAAAAACACGTGAACTGGCAACGCTGACAAACTTTCGTTCGACCGAAAACGAAAACGAATTACGAAAGTGTCGCTGTCAAAATCTGTGCTAAGATTACCACTCGCCATCCGGTACTTGCTCTGTGCCATCCGGTTGCCTGTCCAATATCGGCTTGACGTGCCATTGCCTTGAATATACTATAAGATTTATTTTATGTTATATGAAAAAGTTATATGGTTACGATGGAAAAACATCGATAAAAATCGAGGAAAAAATGAATAAATAAAAAAATATTTTCAGCAGTCTGATCTTGAAACTGTTACAACTTTTACATTTAACTTTTTTCGATAGGACTTTCCGCAAAAATCGTGAAAAACCGCGTTTCACCCCTAAAAACACACCTAACCCCCCTTCCGGTCATCTGTTGTGGTCCAATCGATTTTTCCCCGTTTATGTATAATTTATCCTAAATTTAAAAGTTTTTTTGTGCGTAGAGTAGATTACATTTCCTACATGTAATATTTATAAAACATTTTTAGCTTCATCTACAGCTCTAGATGAGAGCAAAGCTATGGCTCTAGAGATAGAGAGAAAAAGAGTGGAGGCAGAACTAAGGACAAGTGAGGCCTTAAACCGGATGGCAGAGGTGCAAGAGAGAAAATTAAAAATTGAAGAGAATTGCCTTCAAATCTATGAAGAACAAGAGACTGCGCGTACTGCTATATTAGCAAGTATCTCTAATTCAATTAAAGCTTATGTTAAAGGTATTATTATTAATAATTTTCATTCTCATATTCAAAATACAATTTATTTAATTTATATTAAAACATAACATGTATACCTAATACACACTTAAATATTAACTTTAAATGTTAACTACATTTAAGAAAAAATAAAAAGGTATACCTAATAATACAACACAAACAAGTTATAGTAATTAAAATATTTAGTACCCACATTAAAGAAAAAAAAATTATTTAACTTTAAACAATTCGTTCACGCCACAGTCTCTGTACTAATGCAGCACGGACTAACCTTCCTTCTGCCAATACCCTATTATGGAGGCCTACTTCCTGTTCTCTTCCTTGAATTAAATGTAGGTTTTCATTCTCTGGTTCTGGTAAAGGTTCTGGAATTGGTGCTCTACCATCAATGGCAATGTTGTGCAATATAACACAGGCATTGACTATGTTACCAGCCATAATGGGATCATAGTGCAACACTCTGTGATGTAGCAAACACCTCCACCGTGCCTTTAGAAGGCCGATGCATCTTTCTACTGTATTTCTGGCAGTCATGTGAAGTTTTGTGTAATATTCTTCTTCTGAACCTGGTACTGCCTGAATGATTGGTGTCATAAGCCATTTGCGCTGTGGGTACCCTGAATCTCCTGAAATTATTTAGGAAAAATGTATATTTTTTAATAATATTAGATATCATAATTTTCAAGTTAGATATACTAATAATACAAAATTATACCTAATAACCATGTTACTTCATTGTTTTGATGAAGTAATTGCATATGTTCATTTACAGGGTGAGTATTCCAGATGAATGCATCATGGTTTGCTCCTCCATAACTAGCATCAACTCTTGATATTTTAAGATCAGCATTACAAATCTAAAATAATATAACATTATTTATATTTTGTTTCAGAGACTTCAACCAGCCACAAAGATAGTTAGTTAGATAGTATATTACAATAAATGAATATTTCCGATAAATGTGTGTGTTTTTATCTATGTACCCTAATATAGATATTGTAATGAAATACTTACAATCTGCACATTAAGTGAGTGATAATGTTTTCTATTAAAATACCTTTCTTCATATATTTTGGGACGTATGATTGCCACATGCGTGCAATCTATACATCGCATTACACCTGGTATTCCATATTTATCTCTGAAACTATAAAAATTTATATCTAAAACTTGTCAATTAAGTTATATAGTACCAAATTAATGAAACTAAAATATTACTAACTTAATAACTAAATTAATAGGTACCTTTTTCTAATATTATTCCTATCTTCCAGGTTTTGTGGAAATTTTATATATTTTTCACGCATTATATTTGTGTTCAGGGCCATTACAACTTCGTGTAAGATCCTGGACACGGTTGTTTGAGCCAAATTGTAACCCAAACCAATGTTTTTCTGGTATGAACCATTTCCTAAAAATGATAATACTGTTAGGACCTAAAAGAAAACAATGTTTTGTAATTAGTAGGTAGGTACATACATGCCCCACATGTAACATAAAATCATTGTCAATAAACAAGTTTCCTTTATTTCTAAAGATAATTCATGTACTACTTAAGGCTCAATCCAAAGTAGTAAATGAGTCTCATTTAAAATATACGTTATGTTACCTTCAATTCTACTGGTATATCTGATATGCATCGAGGATCAGTAAAATAGGGACGAAGTTCTTCAATTAAATCTCTGACCATGGGCTTGGTAATTTTGAATAAACTCCTTATCAGGCATGTTGAAAAGGTTAGCCTGCAACCTAAACATTCGACGTTGTCTCCTTCTTCTTGCAACATCTTCTCTATGCGCCAATTCAAAGATTTCATTAAATATGAGGAATCTAGCCATTTTAATAAAACAAATAAATAAAAGTAAGTACAAAACGTAAATAAATAACAATAAAGTCAGAAGAAACTAACTTTTTGAAAACCATTTCATTATCGTAGTTTGACAGATCGGCGAAATCTATGAAGTTCCATACAATGACCTCGCGTAACGATTATCGTTTGAAAATCGCTAAAACGACATTGCTGCGACCAGTGACAAGCAGTGACAAGGAGAATACCTCAGATGAATGAAATAGCGCCAATATGGCGTTAGATTAAATAATAATGCCGCTGTTGATGTTGATTCTTTTAGTTCTCTTTACGCCCGTCGTGGCGCTGTACAAATTTCCATATAAAATTACTCGATGACGATACGATTACGCTTACTATTCGAATTCGATAATGTTTGTGCTTAGGGTAGACACTTTCCCGCTACGCCACGTTAATCCTAACGTTTGTTGTCAAAATTACAAAAAGTTTCGACACATACATAGCAAAGTCTTGCATTTTTGATAGACCAAATTCTAAAACTTGAAATTTTCGAACGTTCATTTGCGACGTTGCCAACTTTCGTGCGAATTTTGACAGATTGTAAATTGATCACGTGGTCAATAGGCCCCTAGCCCCTAACAACTGAGGTTCAAGGCCATGTAGTGGCCATGTATAGTATTATCTTGTTCGGCTGTCGGACAGTCTTGTGAGCAAGGAATATAAGAATATACTACTCTCTAACCTTGTGAGTGTAGCAGAACATATTTTCTCTCCTTGGGAAGTGTCTTTCTAGATCGAACATATTATTTATTTATATGGTATAAATATCGATGAGTTGCTCACTGTCTAAATTAACAGAATGTTTGTCAAGTAAGTACATACTTATATTAAAACATATTAGGTTTTAGTACTAGCATAGATAATATTTATCACTTCACTTTTTCACAGAAGTTGTAAAGTACCATTAGGTATGTATTTGAAGCTAATGTCAACTCGATACCTTAGAAAAAACCGTTGCGTAGTTTTAAAGATTTAAGCATACATAGGGATATAGGGACAGAGAAAGCGACTTTGTTTTATACTACGGCGAACGTAAAAAACATGAAGCATAAATTCATAGTAATTCCCCTCGTGTTTTGGTATCCTCTTTTACCCTAAACGAATAGAGTATCCAAAATAAACCTTATTTCATATACATTAGTAATGTTTTTCGTTTCGCCAACCAAACCTCTGAACAACAGAACAAAAATGACATTAGTGTAAAGTAAAATAAGCCATATTTTCATTTCCGTAACGTCAATTCTAGTTCGTGAACTTTACTTAGTTACGACGTTTTGAATAAACAACGAGAACACCATTGGAGAACACTACCTAAAATACGTTTTTCCTGGATTGTCTTATTTAATAAACAATCTTTGCATGTCATTTTATTGTGAAATTTTAAATAAAACATTTATGATTATTAATTCTGGAACTGTAAAATAGGTTAAAAATGTTAATTAATATGTAAATTTGTTAATATAATGTTTTTTAATAATTTTAAATGACAAATTATTTAAAAAATGCATGCAATGATTGTTTACCAAACAAGACATGTCTAGAGAAACGTACTATACTAAAGAGCATAGACTTGAGGAGGTGAGTAGTAGTTGAAAAATATTTGACATTGACCACGGCTTCGCTCGTCCGTCTGTTTATACATAGTAAAATGTTGACTTTTAACGATATATGCAGCGGTATGAGGAAGAAGGTGAGTAGTTGAAAAATACTTGACATTGACCACGGCTTCGCTCGTCCGTCTGTCTATACATAGTAAAATGTTGACTTTTAACGATATATGCAGGCGGTATGAGGAAGAAGGTGAGTAGTTGAAAAATATTTGACATTGACCACGGCTTCGCTCGTCCGTCTGTTTATACATAGTAAAATGTTGACTTTTAACGATATATGCAGCGGTATTAGGAAGAAGGTGAGTAGTTGAAAAATATTTGACATTGACCACGGCTTCGCTCGTCCGTCTGTTTATACATAGTAAAATGTTGACTTTTAACGATATATGCAGCGGTATGAGGAAGAAGGTAAGTAGTTGAAAAATACTTGACATTGACCACGACTTCGCTCGTCCGTCTGTTTATACATAGTAAAATGTTGACTTTTAACGATATATGCAGCGGTATGAGGAAGAAGGTGAGTAGTTGAAAAATACTTGACATTGACCACGGCTTCGCTCGTCCGTCTGTCTATATATAGTAAAATGTTGACTTTTAACGATATATGCAGGCGGTATGAGGAAGAAGGTGAGTAGTTGAAAAATATTTGACATTGACCACGGCTTCGCTCGTCCGTCTGTTTATACATAGTAAAATGTTGACTTTTAACGATATATGCAGCGGTATTAGGAAGAAGGTGAGTAGTTGAAAAATATTTGACATTGACCACGGCTTCGCTCGTCCGTCTGTTTATACATAGTAAAATGTTGACTTTTAACGATATATGCAGCGGTATGAGGAAGAAGGTAAGTAGTTGAAAAATACTTGACATTGACCACGACTTCGCTCGTCCGTCTGTTTATACATAGTAAAATGTTGACTTTTAACGATATATGCAGCGGTATGAGGAAGAAGGTAAGTAGTTGAAAAATACTTGACATTGACCACGACTTCGCTCGTCCGTCTGTTTATACATAGTAAAATGTTGACTTTTAACGATATATGCAGCGGTATGAGGAAGAAGGTAAGTAGTTGAAAAATACTTGACATTGACCACGGCTTCGCCCGTCCGTCTGTTTATACATAGTAAAATGTTGACTTTTAACGATATATGCACCGGTATGAGGAAGAAGGTAAGTAGTTGAAAAATACTTGACATTGACCACGGCTTCGCTCGTCCGTCTGTTTATACATAGTAAAATGTTGACTTTTAACGATATATGCAGCGGTATGAGGAAGAAGGTAAGTAGTTGAAAAATACTTGACATTGATCACGGCTTCGCTCGTCCGTCTGTTTATACATAGTAAAATGTTGACTTTTAACGATATATGCAGCGGTATGAGGAAGAAGGTAAGTAGTTGAAAAATACTTGACATTGACCACGGCTTCGCTCGTCCGTCTGTCTATACATAGTAAAATGTTGACTTTTAACGATATATGCAGGCGGTATGAGGAAGAAGGTGAGTAGTTGAAAAATATTTGACATTGACCACGGCTTCGCTCGTCCGTCTGTTTATACATAGTAAAATGTTGACTTTTAACGATATATGCAGCGGTATTAGGAAGAAGGTGAGTAGTTGAAAAATATTTGACATTGACCACGGCTTCGCTCGTCCGTCTGTTTATACATAGTAAAATGTTGACTTTTAACGATATATGCAGCGGTATGAGGAAGAAGGTAAGTAGTTGAAAAATACTTGACATTGACCACGACTTCGCTCGTCCGTCTGTTTATACATAGTAAAATGTTGACTTTTAACGATATATGCAGCGGTATGAGGAAGAAGGTAAGTAGTTGAAAAATACTTGACATTGACCACGGCTTCGCCCGTCCGTCTGTTTATACATAGTAAAATGTTGACTTTTAACGATATATGCACCGGTATGAGGAAGAAGGTAAGTAGTTGAAAAATACTTGACATTGACCACGGCTTCGCTCGTCCGTCTGTTTATACATAGTAAAATGTTGACTTTTAACGATATATGCAGCGGTATGAGGAAGAAGGTAAGTAGTTGAAAAATACTTGACATTGATCACGGCTTCGCTCGTCCGTCTGTTTATACATAGTAAAATGTTGACTTTTAACGATATATGCAGCGGTATGAGGAAGAAGGTAAGTAGTTGAAAAATACTTGACATTGACCACGGCTTCGCTCGTCCGTCTGTCTATACATAGTAAAATGTTGACTTTTAACGATATATGCAGCGGTATGAGGAAGAAGGTGAGTAGTTGAAAAATACTTGACATTGACCACGGCTTCGCTCGTCCGTCTGTTTATACATAGTAAAATGTTGACTTTTAACGATATATGCAGCGGTATTAGGAAGAAGGTGAGTAGTTGAAAAATACTTGACATTGACCACGGCTTCGCTCGTCCGTCTGTTTATACATAGTAAAATGTTGACTTTTAACGATATATGCAGCGGTATGAGGAAGAAGGTGAGTAGTTGAAAAATATTTGACATTGACCACGGCTTCGCTCGTCCGTCTGTCTATACATAGTAAAATGTTGACTTTTAACGATATATGCAGCGGTATGAGGAAGAAGGTGAGTAGTTGTAAAATATTTGACATTGACCACGGCTTCGCTCGTCCGTCTGTCTATACATAGTAAAATGTTGACTTTTAACGATATATTCAGCGGTATGAGGAAGAAGGTGAGTAGTTGAAAAATATTTGACATTGACCACGGCTTCGCTCGTCCGTCTGTCTATACATAGTAAAATGTTGACTTTTAACGATATATGCAGCGGTATGAGGAAGAAGGTGAGTAGTTGAAAAATATTTGACATTGACCACGGCTTCGCTCGTCCGTCTGTTTATACATAGTAAAATGTTGACTTTTAACGATATATGCAGCGGTATGAGGAAGAAGGTAAGTAGTTGAAAAATACTTGACATTGACCACGGCTTCGCTCGTCCGTCTGTCTATACATAGTAAAATGTTGACTTTTAGCGATATATGCAGCGGTATGAGGAAGAAGGTAAGTAGTTGAAAAATACTTGACATTGACCACGGCTTCGCTCGTCCGTCTGTTTATACATAGTAAAATGTTGACTTTTAACGATATATGCAGCGGTATGAGGAAGAAAGAAGGTAAGTAGTTGAAAAATACTTGACATTGACCACGGCTTCGCTCGTCCGTCTGTCTATACATAGTAAAATGTTGACTTTTAACGATATATGCAGCGGTATGAGGAAGGTGAGTAGTTGAAAAATATTTGACATTGACCACGGCTTCGCTCGTCCGTCTGTTTATACATAGTAAAATGTTGATTTTTAACGATATATGCAGCGGTATGAGGAAGAAAGAAGGTAAGTAGTTGAAAAATACTTGACATTGACCACGGCTTCGCTCGTCCGTCTGTCTATACATAGTAAAATGTTGACTTTTAACGATATATGCAGCGGTATGAGGAAGAAGGTGAGTAGTTGAAAAATATTTGACATTGACCACGGCTTCGCTCGTCCGTCTGTCTATACATAGTAAAATGTTGACTTTTAACGATATATGCAGCGGTATGAGGAAGAAGGTAAGTAGTTGAAAAATACTTGACATTGACCACGGCTTCGCCCGTCCGTCTGTTTATACATAGTAAAATGTTGACTTTTAACGATATATGCACCGGTATGAGGAAGAAGGTAAGTAGTTGAAAAATACTTGACATTGACCACGGCTTCGCTCGTCCGTCTGTTTATACATAGTAAAATGTTGACTTTTAACGATATATGCAGCGGTATGAGGAAGAAGGTAAGTAGTTGAAAAATACTTGACATTGATCACGGCTTCGCTCGTCCGTCTGTTTATACATAGTAAAATGTTGACTTTTAACGATATATGCAGCGGTATGAGGAAGAAGGTAAGTAGTTGAAAAATACTTGACATTGACCACGGCTTCGCTCGTCCGTCTGTCTATACATAGTAAAATGTTGACTTTTAACGATATATGCAGCGGTATGAGGAAGAAGGTGAGTAGTTGAAAAATACTTGACATTGACCACGGCTTCGCTCGTCCGTCTGTTTATACATAGTAAAATGTTGACTTTTAACGATATATGCAGCGGTATTAGGAAGAAGGTGAGTAGTTGAAAAATACTTGACATTGACCACGGCTTCGCTCGTCCGTCTGTTTATACATAGTAAAATGTTGACTTTTAACGATATATGCAGCGGTATGAGGAAGAAGGTGAGTAGTTGAAAAATATTTGACATTGACCACGGCTTCGCTCGTCCGTCTGTCTATACATAGTAAAATGTTGACTTTTAACGATATATGCAGCGGTATGAGGAAGAAGGTGAGTAGTTGTAAAATATTTGACATTGACCACGGCTTCGCTCGTCCGTCTGTCTATACATAGTAAAATGTTGACTTTTAACGATATATTCAGCGGTATGAGGAAGAAGGTGAGTAGTTGAAAAATATTTGACATTGACCACGGCTTCGCTCGTCCGTCTGTCTATACATAGTAAAATGTTGACTTTTAACGATATATGCAGCGGTATGAGGAAGAAGGTGAGTAGTTGAAAAATATTTGACATTGACCACGGCTTCGCTCGTCCGTCTGTTTATACATAGTAAAATGTTGACTTTTAACGATATATGCAGCGGTATGAGGAAGAAGGTAAGTAGTTGAAAAATACTTGACATTGACCACGGCTTCGCTCGTCCGTCTGTCTATACATAGTAAAATGTTGACTTTTAGCGATATATGCAGCGGTATGAGGAAGAAGGTAAGTAGTTGAAAAATACTTGACATTGACCACGGCTTCGCTCGTCCGTCTGTTTATACATAGTAAAATGTTGACTTTTAACGATATATGCAGCGGTATGAGGAAGAAAGAAGGTAAGTAGTTGAAAAATACTTGACATTGACCACGGCTTCGCTCGTCCGTCTGTCTATACATAGTAAAATGTTGACTTTTAACGATATATGCAGCGGTATGAGGAAGGTGAGTAGTTGAAAAATATTTGACATTGACCACGGCTTCGCTCGTCCGTCTGTTTATACATAGTAAAATGTTGATTTTTAACGATATATGCAGCGGTATGAGGAAGAAAGAAGGTAAGTAGTTGAAAAATACTTGACATTGACCACGGCTTCGCTCGTCCGTCTGTCTATACATAGTAAAATGTTGACTTTTAACGATATATGCAGCGGTATGAGGAAGAAGGTGAGTAGTTGAAAAATATTTGACATTGACCACGGCTTCGCTCGTCCGTCTGTCTATACATAGTAAAATGTTGACTTTTAACGATATATGCAGCGGTATGAGGAAGAAGGTAAGTAGTTGAAAAATACTTGACATTGACCACGGCTTCGCTCGTCCGTCTGTCTATACATAGTAAAATGTTGACTTTTAACGATATATGCAGCGGTATGAGGAAGAAGGTGAGTAGTTGAAAAATATTTGACATTGACCACGGCTTCGCTCGTCCGTCTGTCTATACATAGTAAAATGTTGACTTTTAACGATATATGCAGCGGTATGAGGAAGAAGGTGAGTAGTTGAAAAATATTTGACATTGACCACGGCTTCGCTCGTCCGTCTGTTTATACATAGTAAAATGTTGACTTTTAACGATATATGCAGCGGTATAAGGAAGAAGGTAAGTAGTTGAAAAATACTTGACATTGACCACGGCTTCGCTCGTCCGTCTGTTTATACATAGTAAAATGTTGACTTTTAACGATATATGCAGCGGTATGAGGAAGAAGGTAAGTAGTTGAAAAATACTTGACATTGACCACGGCTTCGCTCGTCCGTCTGTCTATACATAGTAAAATGTTGACTTTTAACGATATATGCAGCGGTATGAGGAAGAAGGTGAGTAGTTGAAAAATATTTGACATTGACCACGGCTTCGCTCGTCCGTCTGTCTATACATAGTAAAATGTTGACTTTTAACGATATATGCAGCGGTATGAGGAAGAAGGTAAGTAGTTGAAAAATACTTGACATTGACCACGGCTTCGCTCGTCCGTCTGTCTATACATAGTAAACTGTTGACTTTTAACGATATATGCAGCGGTATGAGGAAGAAGGTGAGTAGTTGAAAAATACTTGACATTGACCACGGCTTCGCTCGTCCGTCTGTCTATACATAGTAAACTGTTGACTTTTAACGATATATGCAGCGGTATGAGGAAGAAGGTAAGTAGTTGAAAAATACTTGACATTGACCACGGCTTCGCTCGTCCGTCTGTCTATACATAGTAAAATGTTGACTTTTAACGATATATGCAGCGGTATGAGGAAGGTGAGTAGTTGAAAAATATTTGACATTGACCACGGCTTCGCTCGTCCGTCTGTTTATACATAGTAAAATGTTGATTTTTAACGATATATGCAGCGGTATGAGGAAGAAAGAAGGTAAGTAGTTGAAAAATACTTGACATTGACCACGGCTTCGCTCGTCCGTCTGTCTATACATAGTAAAATGTTGACTTTTAACAATATATGCAGCGGTATGAGGAAGAAGGTGAGTAGTTGAAAAATATTTGACATTGACCACGGCTTCGCTCGTCCGTCTGTCTATACATAGTAAACTGTTGACTTTTAACGATATATGCAGCGGTATGAGGAAGAAGGTAAGTAGTTGAAAAATACTTGACATTGACCACGGCTTCGCTCGTCCGTCTGTCTATACATAGTAAAATGTTGACTTTTAACAATATATGCAGCGGTATGAGGAAGAAGGTGAGTAGTTGAAAAATACTTGACATTGACCACGGCTTCGCTCGTCCGTCTGTCTATACATAGTAAACTGTTGACTTTTAACGATATATGCAGCGGTATGAGGAAGAAGGTGAGTAGTTGAAAAATATTTGACATTGACCACGGCTTCGCTCGTCCGTCTGTTTATACATAGTAAAATGTTGACTTTTAACGATATATGCAGCGGTATTAGGAAGAAGGTGAGTAGTTGAAAAATATTTGACATTGACCACGGCTTCGCTCGTCCGTCTGTTTATACATAGTAAAATGTTGACTTTTAACGATATATGCAGCGGTATGAGGAAGAAGGTAAGTAGTTGAAAAATACTTGACATTGACCACGACTTCGCTCGTCCGTCTGTTTATACATAGTAAAATGTTGACTTTTAACGATATATGCAGCGGTATGAGGAAGAAGGTAAGTAGTTGAAAAATACTTGACATTGACCACGGCTTCGCCCGTCCGTCTGTTTATACATAGTAAAATGTTGACTTTTAACGATATATGCACCGGTATGAGGAAGAAGGTAAGTAGTTGAAAAATACTTGACATTGACCACGGCTTCGCTCGTCCGTCTGTTTATACATAGTAAAATGTTGACTTTTAACGATATATGCAGCGGTATGAGGAAGAAGGTAAGTAGTTGAAAAATACTTGACATTGACCACGGCTTCGCTCGTCCGTCTGTCTATACATAGTAAAATGTTGACTTTTAACGATATATGCAGCGGTATGAGGAAGAAGGCAAGTAGTTGAAAAATACTTGACATTGACCACGACTTCGCTCGTCCGTCTGTTTATACATAGTAAAATGTTGACTTTTAACGATATATGCAGCGGTATGAGGAAGAAGGTAAGTAGTTGAAAAATACTTGACATTGACCACGGCTTCGCCCGTCCGTCTGTTTATACATAGTAAAATGTTGACTTTTAACGATATATGCACCGGTATGAGGAAGAAGGTAAGTAGTTGAAAAATACTTGACATTGACCACGGCTTCGCTCGTCCGTCTGTTTATACATAGTAAAATGTTGACTTTTAACGATATATGCAGCGGTATGAGGAAGAAGGTAAGTAGTTGAAAAATACTTGACATTGACCACGGCTTCGCTCGTCCGTCTGTTTATACATAGTAAAATGTTGACTTTTAACGATATATGCAGCGGTATGAGGAAGAAGGTAAGTAGTTGAAAAATACTTGACATTGACCACGGCTTCGCTCGTCCGTCTGTCTATACATAGTAAAATGTTGACTTTTAACGATATATGCAGCGGTATGAGGAAGAAGGTGAGTAGTTGAAAAATATTTGACATTGACCACGGCTTCGCTCGTCCGTCTGTCTATACATAGTAAAATGTTGACTTTTAACGATATATGCAGCGGTATGAGGAAGAAGATGAGTAGTTGAAAAATATTTGACATTGACCACGGCTTCGCTCGTCCGTCTGTCTATACATAGTAAAATGTTGACTTTTAACGATATATGCAGCGGTATGAGGAAGAAGGTGAGTAGTTGAAAAATACTTGACATTGACCACGGCTTCGCTCGTCCGTCTGTCTATACATAGTAAAATGTTGACTTTTTTTTATTTCAAAAAATAAGTGAAATCGGCAATTTTTTTATGATTTAACGCGACTCCATGGAAAATGTTTGTAAAACAAAAGTCTAAAATTTCTACTTCCGAAATTGACCGCAAACCCTTTTTTTCGCTATTTTGGGGTAGAAGTTAGTAAAAAAATTGCTATCTCCAGTTGTATTAGGAATTAAGAAACCAAACTGGAACCCTTTTATCGTCAATGTTTAAGTAACCCCCAGTTCAAATTTCAAGTTAATCTTAAAAAAAAGTCAAAATTAAAGGGAACTTGCGTGTCGGCTAACTCGGGGAGTTTTAAACTGATTGTTCGAGCTCAGGTGGTCTAGTACTCCGGGTGATGTGGTACAAATAAGAAGAGTGGACTGTATGATATATATTGGTTTATTTAGCACTATAATTGATCGGCGACGGCGAGAAGAGTGTGTGTGTCGCGCCGCCGGAGCTGCCGTGTTGGTCCCCTGCGCCCGCGCCCCGCACCTCACTCCGTCGTCCTCCTGCCCCCCGCGACTGGTGTATATAGGATTCACCAAACTCCCGGGCGTTGATTTAATCAATAATTGTGTCTTCTGTGTTTATTCTTCTCTGTGTCTTCTATGTGTAAATTTCTGTATGTCTTCTATGTGTATTTTTCTGTATTGTTATTATTCTCTGTGTCTTCTATGTGTGAATTTCTGTATGTCTTCTATGTGTATTTTTCTGTATTGTTATTATTGTATTCTAAGAGGGCATATGTTGTTGTATGCCCTTTGTATGTTGCCCTTTTTTGTTGCAATGTCGGCGACTCGAGTACCGCCGTCGTTGCTGCGATGGATGTTAGTGATGCGCCCGAGTAGCCACAGAAGAGGCGGTGCGGTCCTGTCTCGCACCAGCACGAGCTCTCCGATGCGCAACTCGTCGGACGTGGTGTACCATTTCGTTTTCTGTTGAAAAATAGAGATATATTCGTGTTGAAAACGATGCCAAAAATGTTGTCGTAGCTTCTCTATTCTCATGTAGCGGTTTAGTTTGATCAGGCTGACTTCGACGAGCGGCGGATAGGGCACCGACGTCAGTGATCGTCCAATTAGGAAATGGGAAGGCGTGAGGCAAGATAAGTCTGAAGGATCGGTAGATAGAGGGGTAAGTGGACGGGAATTTAACACTGCCTCTATTTTGACTAAACATGTGTTCATTTCCTCCCATGTAAGATGAGTCAGATTAAGGATTCTCCTCAAGTGATGTTTTACTGATTTTACTGCGGATTCCCATAGACCACCAAAATGAGGGGAATAAGCTGGAATGAATTTGAAAGTTATGCCCCGCTCTGTGCCACATGAAACAATGTCATTACTAGTAATTTTAAGAAATTTGGACAATTCATTGTAGGCTCCGACAAAGGTTGTTCCGTTGTCGGAGTATACAGTTTGAGGTTTACCACGACGAGCCACAAATCGGTCAAAGGCTGCCAGAAAAGCCTCCTTGGTGAGATCCGTGACGAGCTCCAGATGAACGGCCTTAACTGCGAAACACACAAACACACATATATAACCTTTTGTTAGTTTGCTACCTCTACCCTTTCGACTGAGTACCAGCACTGGACCCGCATAATCTAAACCTGTTGTTAAGAATGGAAATTCTAGGTTAGTCCTCTCTATTGGCAAATTTCCCATTATAATTTTCACTGGCTTGGCCTTTAGTTTTTTACAACGGAGACAATTATTTACTGTTTTTCTTGCGAGATTTCTACCCCCCAATATCCAATAGTTTTGTCTAATTTGAGCTAGCAATAATTGAGGCCCCGCATGCAATAATTGTTTATGCAGAGAGCTGAATAAGATTTGAGTTAAGTGATGCGTCCCGCACAAGAGAATTGGATATTTTACGTCGTAGCTATAATTTGAGTTATCGAGACGTCCACCGACGCGTATGATGTCATCATTGTCCATGAATGGAGTTAGTGAATTTAACCTATTATTTTTAGATAAAGTTGTCTTAGATTTAAATATTATATATTCTTCAGGAAACATTTCTCTCTGGGCTAGTCGTAATATAAATATTTCTGATGATTTTAAATCATTGCATGAAATTGTAAATCTTTTTTGATTTGGATGCCTAGTATTATTTATGAACATAAGTATGTAAGATACGATTCTTGTTAATTTCTGAAATTGAGATATTTTGTGAATTAGATTGACCAATGAATTATTGTGATCATGTGTCTTAGTACTACTTTGTACACAGAGGGATATCTCGGGTAGAGTTTCTGTCTGTATGTTAGGTATTTTGGGAAATGAAATGTCCTTTTGTTGGATAAATTCAGGACCCGACCACCATAGTGAACACTCGCTGATGTAAGCAGCCTTCACCCCGCGAGAAACAAGGTCTGCAGGATTCTGCTTCGACGGCACGTAGCTCCACCTATAACCATCAGTAGTATCTCGCATATCACTCACTCTATTCCGTACGAACTGCTTGAGCCGGCTTGGTGTGGCTGACAGCCATCCCAAAACTATTGTCGAATCGGTCCAGAAGAAGCAGTTATCTATGACTAATGTAAGTGAGTCTACGACCTTGGTGAAGAGCTTTGCACCCAGTAAAGCTCCACAAAGCTCCAATCGCGGAATTGTTGTATGCCTAATTGGAGCCAGTTTGTTTTTGGAGACTAAAAGATGAACCGAGACTGACCCATCATGTTTTACAGTTCGAACATATATACATGCACCGTAAGCGCGTTCTGAAGCGTCTGTGAATGTATGCAACTCCATCGTAGATCTGTGATCGTCTGAAACGTGACGAGGTATACAAAGAGAATTTAATAATGGAAGTGAATTTACGATTCCCAAAAATGTGTTTTTAACATTGCATGGTACTTCCTCGTCCCAACCACATTTTGTTTTCCATAATTGTTGTAATAATATTTTTGCTTCCAATATACAGGGACCCACGAGACCCATGGGATCAAATGTTTGACTGATTGTACTTAAAATTTTGCGTTTTGTAATTTTTTCTTGAATTATGTTATTGTTTAAATTAATAGAAAAATGTAAAAAATCTCTGATTGAGTCCCAATGCAAACCTAATATTTTATTAGAAGAATTGTCGATTATATCTAATGTTTTGTCCGTTTCGTTTTGTATGCTAGATATGTATTGTTCATTCCTTGCTGTTTGAGTTCCATTTTCGTAAGTTAAACTTTGCTGTGTTAAGTACATTTGTTACACCTTTGCATAATTCAATAACTGATTCTATGGTCTCACCTCCACTCATGAAGTCATCGACATAAAAATCATGTTTAATGGCATCTCTTACTTTGATGTTCGTAGATTGATTAGCCAGAGATACTAAACATTTGGTTGCTAGCCATGGAGCGGATGCTGTTCCGTATGTCAGTGTGTTAAGTCTGTATGTGTCTAATGGTAAATCTGAATAAAATTTGTTGCAATGATCTTTGTGAATCGTCTAGCATTATAGATCTGTACATTTTTTCTACGTCACTGGTGACAACATATTTATGTTGCCTGAAACGCAATAGAATGGACAGCAACTCATCTTGTACGGTGGGTCCCACTAACTGAATGTCATTAAGAGATTTGCCTGAGGTGGTGATTGCCGACGCATCGAAGACTACTCTTAATTTGGTTGTGATACTTGATTCCTTTATGACGCCGTGATGAGGTAAGAATACCCTTTTTTGTATGTTTGTATTTGCATTTGTGTTTGTGATTGAATTTGAGTTTGTGATTGAGTTTGTGTTTGAGTTTGCGTTTGCGTTCGAATTTGCGTTTTCGTTTCTGTTTGAATTTTCGTTTGTGTTTGAATTTGCGTTTGTGTTTCTGTTACAATTTGCGTTTGTGTTTGAATTTGCGTTTGTGTTTGAATTTGCGTTTGCGTTTGAATTTGCGTTTGTGTTTGAATTTGCGTTTGTAGTATATTTGTTTGGGTTTGTGCTTGTGCTTATGTTTGTAATATATTTGTTTGCGTTTGTGCTTGTGCTTATGTTTGTATTATATTTGTTTGCGTTTGTGCTTGTGCTTATGTTTGTAGTGTATTTGTTTGCGTTTGTGCTTGTGCTTATGTTTTTAGTGTATTTGTTTGCGTTTGTGTTTATGCTTATGTTTGTGTTTGAATTTGCGTTTGTGTTTGCGTTTGTGTTTGAATTTGCTTGCGTTTGTGCTTATACTTATGTTTGTAATATATTTGTTTGCGATTTGAGTTTGTATATACGCTGCCCGAAATTATCCAACCCAATTTAGTTTCGTGTATTTGTGGTTGATTTTATCCTAAATAAATGTGGTTGTGACGCAGAACGTCCCAAAATACATCGGCACCTAAGAGTATATCAATCGAAGATGGTTTAAAGAATGACGGATCAGCAAGCTGAACATTCGTGGGAATGTCAAATTGACTTGTATCTATGCATGATGATGGCACGGAATTTGATATTTTTTGTATTACGTAACAGTCCAAGTTCACCCTGTAGCCCCCACAACTAGACTCCACCGCGATATTACATGACTCAGTGCTATACGAAACACTACCGCTGATACCTGTGACTGTGGAGCTCGTGTCGCGCCTCTCCAGACCAAGTTTCTCGCAGAGTTGGCTCGATATGAAGTTAGAAGTACTCCCGTTGTCAAGCAACGCTCGCGCTGTGTGACGCTCTCCGTGTACGTCTTTTACGTTCACCATGGCTGTGGATAGCAACGTTAGTCTATGATTAATGTGAAAATTACATGTAGGAACTGCATCAGATGAAAGTGCGATATTGTTGATGTGAGCGGGCGCGTTATTTGTTTCGTTGTGCAACAGAGTGTTGTGCTTGCCGCTGCAATATTTACAATTAGACGCACGACAATTGTTATACAGATGTCCAGGACGTAAACAATTTTGGCAAAGCCTATGTTGTCTAACCCTCAGATACCTATCTTCCACATTTAATGATCGAAACGTTTGACACTGAAATATTTTGTGGTTATGTTTACATATGGGGCAAGTCATAGGAATAGTTTTATGCTGTTTATAAACTACTGAAGTTTGTGGACTATATTTGTTATCACCCTCCAATGACTCCAATAAATCCGCTTTATTATTTAAAAATTTTGTAAATAAGTCTAATTTTGCATTTTCAGTTAAATTATTTTTATACTGTTCCCACTCTCGAAAGGTACCTGGGTCTAATTTTTTACTCATAATGAATATTATTGCATCCCAATTATCAGTCGGTAGATTCAACGAAGCTAGTGAACGTAAATTTTTTTGTGTAATGTCCACAATGCTTCTTAATGACGAGCTTGACTCTGTATTAACCGATTGTATATCAAACAATGCCTGTAAATGATTATTAATAAGTAGTGTTTTATTATCGTATCTTTCCAATAGTAACTCCCAAGCTATTTTATAATTGTTAGATTGAAGATCTAAACTTTGTACCACTAAGGCAGCCGTGCCCCTGAGAGCGGCACGCAAATATTGAAATTTTTGAATGTCATTGATCTTATTGTTATTGTGAATAATGGAAATATACATATCTCTGAATTCGAGCCAGTGCTGGTAGTCGCCGTCGAAGTGAGGTAGGTCAATTTTTGGTAGCCTCACGAAATTTTGATTGCTGAAATTATGTGTGGTTTCGCCGTCATCAGAGCCCGATGCGGACCTCGAACGCGGAGGTCTGGTGTTAGTGAGTAGCCTGTTGGCCCGCGCGACGATCGCGAAATATTTCTTCTCAAATTCGTCTCTTTCCGACAATGTCTCGTGTGGTGTCTCAGATAACTGCTCCAACTCAGACTGAAAAGCATCGAATTGATCGTATTACCCCCAGTTTCTGAAAGGTCGATCAACAGTTAATCTGCGATTAGTAAACATGACAGTTGTCAAATACGTGAAAATGTATGGACTTTGACAGTTGTTAATTAACTAATCTTTGGTTAACTTTGACAAGGCTTTCAGAAACTGGGGGTAAGATTTCTATTTTGTTATATCTGCATTGTAATTCGAATAACTGCAGCTGATCACATGTATCCGAATTTTCCAAACTGGCTAAATAATTTGTAAAAAGTGTAACCTTTCCTTTAAGAATACTACGTTTCTTCATAAGATCTACAATCTTGGATTCAGACATTATTGAAATTATAAATTTATTTAAATGATTTGAAATGATTTTAAATAAATGATTGACTAATTTAACTAATCAAAAAACAAAACTCGAAATTGAACCTAAAACCCAGTATGTACGGCTCAAAATATTGTATGAAGATTGTTTCTATGTGGGCGTTGACCGAACTGAGGGTAATTTTGTATAAAATTTAAATCGCTGATGACTTGCAAAAACTCAAGACAATGGGATGTAAACTCAAGATTATTTGAATGTAAAGAAGTATGGCCAATATTTACCCCTTGTGTGTGACACAGGGCGTGAGCATATGACTAAATTGTTGAATGAAAAATGATGTGAAATAAGTATGAATTCTAAATGAAAGTAAGTCTGTAAAGTATGTTTTTAAACTAAATTGCTCTGCCTACACCTTTGGTGATTCCAGGCGTGAGCATATACACATGTACTTTATTATATTGGGATGTATGATGGAGGAGTGATGGAAATTGAACGATCTCACTGAATATGCCGCTGATACCATCCACCGCTGATCTTCCCCCTGGTTGTGGGTAGGCTCCGCGCGTAGCTGATGCTGTCGCTGCTACGGGCGCGGGCGCTGCTACCTTGATTCTTGCTTGCGGTTTGTTGTTTGTGGGTAGGCTCCGCGCGTAGCTGATGCTGTCGCTGCTACGGACGCGGGTGCTGCTACCTTGATTCTTGCTTGCGGTTTGTTGTTTGTGGGTAGGCTCCGCGCGTAGCTGATGCTGTCGCTGCTACGGGCGCGGGCGCTGCTACCTTGATTCTTGCTTGCGGTTTGTTGTTTGTGGGTAGGCTCCGCGCGTAGCTGATGCTGTCGCTGCTACGGACGCGGGTGCTGCTACCTTGATTCTTGCTTGCGGTTTGTTGTTTGTGGGTAGGCTCCGCGCGTAGCTGATGCTGTCGCTGCTACGGACGCGGGTGCTGCTACCTTGATTCTTGCTTGCGGTTTGTTGTTTGTGGGTAGGCTCCGCGCGTAGCTGATGCTGTCGCTGCTACGGGCGCGGGCGCTGCTACCTTGATTCTTGCTTGCGGTTTGTTGTTTGTGGGTAGGCTCCGCGCGTAGCTGATGCTGTCGCTGCTACGGACGCGGGTGCTGCTACCTTGATTCTTGCTTGCGGTTTGTTGTTTGTGGGTAGGCTCCGCGCGTAGCTGATGCTGTCGCTGCTACGGGCGCGGGCGCTGCTACCTTGATTCTTGCTTGCGGTTTGTTGTTTGTGGGTAGGCTCCGCGCGTAGCTGATGCTGTCGCTGCTACGGACGCGGGTGCTGCTACCTTGATTCTTGCTTGCGGTTTGTTGTTTGTGGGTAGGCTCCGCGCGTAGCTGATGCTGTCGCTGCTACGGGCGCGGGCGCTGCTACCTTGATTCTTGCTTGCGGTTTGTTGTTTGTGGGTAGGCTCCGCGCGTAGCTGATGCTGTCGCTGCTACGGGCGCGGGCGCTGCTACCTTGATTCTTGCTTGCGGTTTGTTGTTTGTGGGTAGGCTCCGCGCGTAGCTGATGCTGTCGCTGCTACGGACGCGGGTGCTGCTACCTTGATTCTTGCTTGCGGTTTGTTGTTTGTGGGTAGGCTCCGCGCGTAGCTGATGCTGTCGCTGCTACGGGCGCGGGCGCTGCTACCTTGATTCTTGCTTGCGGTTTGTTGTTTGTGGGTAGGCTCCGCGCGTAGCTGATGCTGTCGCTGCTACGGACGCGGGTGCTGCTACCTTGATTCTTGCTTGCGGTTTGTTGTTTGTGGGTAGGCTCCGCGCGTAGCTGATGCTGTCGCTGCTACGGACGCGGGTGCTGCTACCTTGATTCTTGCTTGCGGTTTGTTGTTTGTGGGTAGGCTCCGCGCGTAGCTGATGCTGTCGCTGCTACGGGCGCGGGCGCTGCTACCTTGATTCTTGCTTGCGGTTTGTTGTTTGTGGGTAGGCTCCGCGCGTAGCTGATGCTGTCGCTGCTACGGACGCGGGTGCTGCTACCTTGATTCTTGCTTGCGGTTTGTTGTTTGTGGGTAGGCTCCGCGCGTAGCTGATGCTGTCGCTGCTACGGACGCGGGTGCTGCTACCTTGATTCTTGCTTGCGGTTTGTTGTTTGTGGGTAGGCTCCGCGCGTAGCTGATGCTGTCGCTGCTACGGGCGCGGGCGCTGCTACCTTGATTCTTGCTTGCGGTTTGTTGTTTGTGGGTAGGCTCCGCGCGTAGCTGATGCTGTCGCTGCTACGGGCGCGGGCGCTGCTACCTTGATTCTTGCTTGCGGTTTGTTGTTTGTGGGTAGGCTCCGCGCGTAGCTGATGCTGTCGCTGCTACGGGCGCGGGCGCTGCTACCTTGATTCTTGCTTGCGGTTTGTTGTTTGTGGGTAGGCTCCGCGCGTAGCTGATGCTGTCGCTGCTACGGACGCGGGCGCTGCTACCTTGATTCTTGCTTGCGGTTTGTTGTTTGTGGGTAGGCTCCGCGCGTAGCTGATGCTGTCGCTGCTACGGACGCGGGTGCTGCTACCTTGATTCTTGCTTGCGGTTTGTTGTTTGTGGGTAGGCTCCGCGCGTAGCTGATGCTGTCGCTGCTACGGACGCGGGTGCTGCTACCTTGATTCTTGCTTGCGGTTTGTTGTTTGTGGGTAGGCTCCGCGCGTAGCTGATGCTGTCGCTGCTACGGACGCGGGTGCTGCTACCTTGATTCTTGCTTGCGGTTTGTTGTTTGTGGGTAGGCTCCGCGCGTAGCTGATGCTGTCGCTGCTACGGGCGCGGGCGCTGCTACCTTGATTCTTGCTTGCGGTTTGTTGTTTGTGGGTAGGCTCCGCGCGTAGCTGATGCTGTCGCTGCTACGGGCGCGGGCGCTGCTACCTTGATTCTTGCTTGCGGTTTGTTGTTTGTGGGTAGGCTCCGCGCGTAGCTGATGCTGTCGCTGCTACGGGCGCGGGCGCTGCTACCTTGATTCTTGCTTGCGGTTTGTTGTTTGTGGGTAGGCTCCGCGCGTAGCTGATGCTGTCGCTGCTACGGACGCGGGCGCTGCTACCTTGATTCTTGCTTGCGGTTTGTTGTTTGTGGGTAGGCTCCGCGCGTAGCTGATGCTGTCGCTGCTACGGACGCGGGTGCTGCTACCTTGATTCTTGCTTGCGGTTTGTTGTTTGTGGGTAGGCTCCGCGCGTAGCTGATGCTGTCGCTGCTACGGACGCGGGTGCTGCTACCTTGATTCTTGCTTGCGGTTTGTTGTTTGTGGGTAGGCTCCGCGCGTAGCTGATTCTGTCGCTGCTACGGACGCGGTGATGACCTTTGACCCTTTGACTCCTGCCGCAGCTCGACCAAAAATGATGCCGTAGGCTCGTAGGACCAATTTGTAGGCTCGTAGGACCAATTTGTAGGCTCGTAGGACCAATTTGTTCGAGCTCAGGTGGTCTAGTACTCCGGGTGATGTGGTACAAATAAGAAGAGTGGACTGTATGATATATATTGGTTTATTTAGCACTATAATTGATCGGCGACGGCGAGAAGAGTGTGTGTGTCGCGCCGCCGGAGCTGCCGTGTTGGTCCCCTGCGCCCGCGCCCCGCACCTCACTCCGTCGTCCTCCTGCCCCCCGCGACTGGTGAATATAGGATTCACCACTGATTTGGCTGAAATTTGTATCGAAGGTAAGTTTTATGCCCTCAAAACTGCCATATAAATTTCAAGTTAAAATATTAAATTGTTTCCGAGAAATTCAAGTTTAAGTAAATTTTTTAGCTAATTTTCAAATTGAGATATCTCATGTCATTTTCATCCGATTGACATCTGCTTGGCGTCAAAATGTAGGTATTCGCATATACTTTTACGTGGTAATCATCGTTTTTATATTAAAAATTTAGACTTTTGTTTTATTCACCAGAACAAGCATTTTCCATGGGGTCGCGTTAAATCATAAAAAAATTTGATCAAAATGTTTGACATACTCCACTATATAGTTTACAAGAAAATGAAATGAAAATTTTACGTTAAAATAATTATTTTATTACTCCTAAACTAATATAATGTAAATAAATATTTTGTTATATATTTCTAAAACATCATGTTATAATAATTTCTTCCATAAATAATTATTATTAGCAGAGCATTTATCGCGACAGTCTATATTAGTTATAGTAATTAGAGACACTTTTGGTCCGAATGCTGCATTATTTGATGGAAGCAAGCCGTTTTGCACAGTGATAGTAGGGACCAAAATAAACGATTTGACCCGAGGATACACAACATTCACCCCTTAGGAACAGAGATGGCGCCACTTGTTCAAAAAATCTTTTAAATTTTCTAAAACCTGAACGGATGCTTCGATTTTGATGATTAAGGTGTCAATCGACAGAAAATTAATTCGTTTATTATAATTTTGAAAAAAATAATTATTTTTTTTGTATTTATGTAATTTTATAAATAAAATGTATAAATATGGTACTTTTTTATTTAATTATATTGTTACGCAATTAATTGCACGTTCAATTAAAAAAAACCGCATATCAATATGTTACATAGTTCCAAAGTAATTGAAGAATACATGTACGCGATAGGGCCTGTTCCTCACGGATAGGGAAATGTTTCACATCGAAACACGCGGTGGGGCTCTTCTTCCAACTGTGACTAGCACACGGCCGACCTATATTATATGGACGAGCTATGGCCAGACCGGGGCCTATGGCAAAGAGTTCCCCCCACGCACGCGCCTCGGCCAATCAGAGACACACAACTTGTTTCATCATTTATTTACAAATCACATACATAAAATACAAAATGACAAGCATAAACAAAACATCAAAGAAATATAGTGCCACACAAGTAAAATACACGAACATACAAATACTAACAGTGATTTAGATTTTGCACAGTGATAGTAGGGACCAAAATAAGTCTCTCTTTGTATACAGCAAATAAATAAAATACGTTTATTTGTAAATATTATTTTAAAAATGTATGAATGTGGTTTTTCTGATTTCATTAAAATGTGAACTAATCAATAACACGTGTAATTAAAAAACTGCATGTCAATATCTCTAATAGTTAGAGAGATACTTAAGATGAAACATGCGCTGGTGTGCCGGGACAAACAGGACATTACTGTTAAACGCCTATTACACTATACAATTTTTAGAAAATCTAATTAGGAACAGTTAGGAACCTAAGTAGGAAGCTAGCGATCACACTACACTAAATCGGACAGACGCAGGGTTGCCAGATGCCAGATGTTTTTTCTCGTACCAAGGTTGCCAAATATGTCGTACTTTCCGTTACATAATCTCGTACAAGTATAAGTTTAAAAAAAATCTCACAATATCCAAAATTTACACTATTCAGTTTGGGGTAGTTTTATTCCCTGGGTTTGGGACTATAAGGCTATCAAAAGAAACAAATAATAAGTGATTTACAATTTAATAGTTATAGTCAAAACCAATACAATTAAAATTATTCATTTATGGAATGATTATGTTCTTACTACTAGCGTGGATATGTGGCGCGGGCAGTTAACATTGTTTAAATTTCGTATAAAAGTGTTTAATTTTCTCGTATCTCGTACAGAGACTGCTAAAACCTCTAAAACTCGTAAATGTAGGTATGGCATCTCCCTATAAACTTCTATTAATTTTAATAAAATTTCTCTTTCGGCAGGCATTGCCGCCGCCGCTGATGGAATAGTTGTCATTTTTACTTGCTCTGTGGCTGCGCGCTACACGTCTGATGCGAAGCACGGGCGCCTTCCAACTGCCAACTAGTCGTCCTAAATAGGAAGAATCGTAACCTAAATAGGAAACAGAGCGGTCGGGCCTGTTCGGAAAGATTTGTTATCAATTAAAAACAGGCTGGTCACAAGCCTTCCGCCTACTTCAGCCGCCCTTGAACAACATGCTCTGCGTGCAGCGTTTCAAGCTGGCCATATATGGGGAAACGTCTTAAATTTAGATATATCAATCCCAAGTCCATCTTTTTGGGGATGGAACGACGCCGAAGGCAGATGGACTCCACAATGGTCGAAGGTTACTTCAATTTGGCCAGTATTAAGCCTGCTTGATCATTGTGGATGCAAATCGGGCTGTGACACAATGCGTTGTGGCTGCCGACGCGTCGGCCTACCTTGCACGTTACAGTGCAAAACCTGCAAAGGCCAATGTGAAAATAAAACGTAAGTAAAATACAGATTCAGAAATGCTATTAACCATCTAGTATGATTATTATTATGACATTTTTTCATTGTGATTTTATTTTCAGGGTAACCAGCACCTTTGAAACGGAAGATTAGTTATCTAAATACACATAAGGTGCACATGTGGCGGCAGTATCTCACCGGCACCATGAAGTGACAGTAACAGTGTTTTAAAATTAAAGTGAAATTGTGTAAAAGGCAAAAGCATAGGGACTATAGATAGCGGTCAATGCACGGGAGTGGGAGTAAACCCCCGAGGCAAACTCGCACCTCGGACTAGGTCCACAGAAGCCTCTAGCACACGCCCGCTGGCCAATCACTCGTTGTCTGTCTGTAACGGAGGGATCGGTCCAGCGGCGTGTGAATTGTATAGTTTAGCTAATTCACCATAAGCCCAGCGCCTGGAACGCGGGACCCAGGCTGCAGTGGCATAAGCATTTATAGTTCGTTAGCGTAAAATTTTGTAACACCCTGGCTTAAGAGCGCGGGTCCGGACCTAGTTTCGCTATTCATATAGTTCGGTTCGTGTAAATAATTAAATTGTATATTTGTATTATTCGTATAGTTTATTTTGTTATTATATATATATTGATTTGTTCGTATTGGTATAAGTCGAGTCAATCCTCGACGAGGAATTAATATTTCATTTCTCGCTGCCATTGGCCAATAAAGCCCTATTGTGATTGGCCCATTTAACTTTGATATTTTGTTTGTGTATTTGTTATTTTATTTCGTGTGTTTTAGAGCTGGTCGTTTTTTTGACTAACCGTTTTAATAATCAGATTTTTGCAATGTAACGAGCGAACGCTTTTATGCCAGAAGGAAAATCAGTTTTTTTTAAAAACATGTTTCGGCGATTCAACTTTACGTACAACCAAACAATTTTTAAAATCGATTCTGTAGTTTCAGAGATTCCCTACATCAAATCTTATAAACTGTACCTCTTTATAATCTATATATATAAAAATGAAACCCGTTTTCCGTTGTCACGACATAACATGAAAACGGCTGAACCGATTTGGCTGATTTTAGTCTTAAAATATTCCTAGATATCCAGGGAAGGTTTTAAAGGTGAGACAATTCGAATAATTGCCGAAAAACCCCTAAAAACAGCCCTTTTCTTTTTCCCATAATAACAGAGTCAATTTGAACCTTATTGCTATTCAATAAAGTTCATCTTCTATATATATAAAAATGAAACCCGTTTTCCGTTGTCACGACATAACATGAAAACGGCTGAACCGATTTAGCTGAAAATTGGCAGGGAGGTAGTTTAGAGCCAGGAGAAGGACATAGGATAGTGGTAGGGGTTGGAGTAGGGGTAGTTAAAATTATAAATTTTAATTGTGAATATATGGCGTCATCTTGAGTTTTACATGTGTACTAAAATGTATTTGCAAACGTCAATAGATGGCGCTGTATTATACTTTCTACCACGGAAATGTGTTAATTCCAGAGTCGGTAGGCCAGGTAGGTTAGTTAGGTTATGTATAACTCAAGAACGGCTGAACCGATTTAGCTGAAAATTGGCAGGGAGGTAGTTTAGAGCCAGGAGAAGGACATATGATAGTAGTGGTTGGAGTAGGGGTAGGGGTAGGGGTAGGGATAGGGATAGGGGTAGGGGTAGGGGTAGGGATCGGGGTAGGGGTAGGGGTAGAGGTAGGGGTAGGAGTAGTTGTTTTCCACGGACGAAGGAAAGTAAATAGCAGGCAAGCCAACGTTTGGGCAGGACAACGTCTGCCGAGTCCGCTAGTATTAGTATAGATTAGATACATGCACGCATAACACATACTTTGGGGTTCCGTGTTATCATATTTAGAACCGCGACTCTTTCGTTTCGACTCAAAGGCCAAACCGACGAATCCATACAGGGCCAGGCAGGGAAAGAATGCACGGCCCGAGTGTGTCCAACAGCATAATGGCCGACCTAGCAGTTTGCTCGGCATTCTAGTGTTGAACATTCTCGGGCCATGCATTCCTTTTTCATCACCTATGACAGTAGTTTCTATGCAAACAATAAATAGCTAAAATAATTGTTCTAAGTTTCCTCATTCTGGTCAAAATAAAAGATGTAGCGGGGGTCGGGGGGTCCTATGTATGCTAACCATAAAAATTCTACCAAAATATTTCCGAGGCGGTTTTCAAAATGAAACTGGTTTGCTGTTCTTTTAAAATGGACCATAACGCTGTATACTGTATACATTGTACAGACTGTCGAATCAACGGGTTTTTGATGTATGTACGATTTACGCCTTAGGAATAAAAAAACCGTTTCTTTTGGCACTGCTTTTCGAAGCAGTTTGTCGATTTATAAAACGGGTTACGTTCCGTTTCACGTAAAATACGAAACGACCCAGCTCTAGTGTGTTTTATATTTTTGTATTTGTGTCATGTGACACTATAGTTCGTGATTGTAAATTATAACGTGTAATTTGTATTGTGAATTTTGTTCGTATATTTTAGTATTTGTATGTTCGTGTATTTTACTTGTGTGGCACTATATTTCTTTGTTGTTTTATTTATGCTTGTCATTTTGTATTTTATGTATGTGATTTGTAAATAAATGATGAAACAAGTTGTGTGTCACTGAGCGATGGGCTCTGATTGGCCGACGCGCGTGCGTGGGGGGAACTCTTTGCCATAGGCCCCGGTCTGGCCATAGCTCGTCCATATAATATAGGTCGGCCGTGTGCTAGTCACAGTTGGAAGAAGAGCCCCACCGCGTGTTTCGATGTGAAACATTTCCATATACTATATAACATATTGATATGCGGTTTTTTTAATTGAACGTGCAATTTATTGCGTAACAATATAATTAAATAAAAAAGTACCATATTTATACATTTTATTTATAAAATTACATAAATACAAAAAAAAAAAAAATTAATTTCAAACATAAAGACTTTTTGGTAGTTATAATAATTTTCTGCCACCTACTTATTTTTTTTTATAATAAACTAATTAATTTTCTGTCGATTGACACCTTAATCATCAAAATCGAAGCATCTGTTCAGGTTTTAGAAAATTTAAAAGATTTTTTGAACAAGTGGCGCCATCTCTGTTCCTAAGGGGTGAATGTTGTGTATCCTCGGGTCAAATCGCTTATTTTGGCCCCTTATATCACTGTGCAAAGCGGCTTGCTTCCATCAGAAAATGCAGCTTTTTTCCATAATTACTATGACTAATATGTAGCAGGGCAGCGCGCGGCATCTGCCGCTGCTAGTATGAAATTATTTTACTATTTTGCCATTACTTACTTAGGATACTGTAGCGGGAGCTGAGTTGGGGTGCGGACTTCCGCCGCGCCTGTCTCAGTGGCTTGGTGTGGGCGGGGTTGAACTGCCTTCGTGGCGTTTGATAACCCGGCCCTTTGTATTATCGTTTCCTCTGCCTTCTGGGCGTTTGGAGGAACGTCGGATGGTTTGTTTTTCTTCTTTCGCTTGCCTCTCCTGCGCTTCTTGCCAAGCTAGGGGCGCCGCGGGGCGTTGGCTCATTGGCTGGAGCAATTAAATTTTGACTTTGAATTGGTTCCACTTGCTGTGGTTATCTTGACATCTCAGGTCGAGGCGGAACTGGTGCTTGGCTGGTTGCCTCAGGCGGCTTCGTAGTGGTAGTCCTAGTTGGACGTCCTGCAGTCTGTTGCGGGGGCTTGTGCGGCACAGTAGGCCCCTCTTCCTGGCCTCTCTTCGGAAGGCCATCATCGCAGACACCGGATATCACGATAACAATTTGCCGACGCATGGCCAAACTGCTGACATTTGTGGCACTGGGGAGGCGCAGGCGACCTCTTCCATTCCCGCACCGAGATGCCCGGGAGGCAGAGGAGTTCATTGACTCCATAGAGAGCTTTGAGCACCTCCGGGTCCAGATGCGGGAACTGAACAAAGAAGATGGCGTGATTGCGCCCCTTCTTCGGTGGTATAGCCCTGGAATGAGTGGGCCTGACCCCCACAACCTCTTCCAAGGCCTTTAACATCATTTCTTCATTAGTATGAAGTGGTAAGCCCCTATAGTCTGATTTTTAATTAGATGGACTAAAATGACATTTGGTGGGTTGCCACTTTATCGTAATATAAAAATAGTGTTGTTCCTAAGTAAACGACAAATAATCGAGTGAGTCAAACTATTTTATAACAAATTCTTATAATAGCTGTGAATTTGCGTTGTACATTTAATTGTTTTTACAAGCTTTTATTTAACTTGCAACGTATGTATGTATGTTTGGGTCAAATCTTGCAAGTGAATTTTGACCCACTTCCCGACATTCAATTGAGAATGAGAATCTCACCGCCGCGGCGTGCGGTGGCAAGCCCACCATACCCGTACTGATGGGTGCGGGGGAAGCATAGGTCGCGGCACCGCTCGCGCTGGGTGGCGCAGAGCGGCCATTCCCTTGGGACTTGTAGAGTTTCCAAAGTTTGAAGATGTGTTTGTAGATTGTCATATAATAGCGATAAATTAGTTCCTCCATTCCTTTGTTGTAATACAAGATTTAGTAAACCTCTTACATAAAAGTCAATAAGCATTTCCTTTCTGCCGAAGCGTGATTTTAAAGCTTCTACTGCCTTTATGTAATTTTCACCGCATGGAGGGTAACTTGCTACTAAATTTTTTGCTTTCGAATTGGCTATCATGCTTTGTAATAGATATTGAAATTTATCAGCATCATCTATATTAGGATCCTCGTGTATTTTTTTGAATGGACCCCAGAACGCTATCCAATTTTTCACGTTGCCATCAAATTTTGCTAATTCAATTTTTGGTAAGTGAAGTTTTATATTATTATGTTGCGTCATTTCAAGTTTGTATCAGACAGTACTGACTTGTAAGATGCAGTATTAATTTTTCTATTTTTGTAAATAGTCTTAAGAGAAATGTACCTTGTCTTATATTTGAAAGCCTTGTCTTGATCCGATTCATATGTTATTTCATCAAAATCTGGAGACTCCAACCAAACTTTTCGCAACGATTCTTCCGTAGAGAGCAGTAACTCAGCAGCTTCCGAAAAGTTAGTGAAAAGTGGCTCAATTGCCGATATCTCGACTTCAGAATTGAGCGCCTTCTTCAGATCATCCGCCGTGAACCCTC
This sequence comes from Nemapogon koenigi, assembly GCA_963924495.1. Lineage (NCBI taxonomy): Eukaryota > Metazoa > Arthropoda > Insecta > Lepidoptera > Tineidae > Nemapogon > Nemapogon koenigi. The sequence continues at coordinate 9,902,868 of OZ004648.1, forward strand.
ATCTCAACCAACCTACCCAAATTCCTTTCTATACTGAGTTCTACGTCTCTTTAGCACATCCATATTTTACAATTATAATAAGTAAACCACTTACTATATAGACTGTCACGGTCGCCACTTATTGTGGATGGCGAAGAAGAAATCATATACGTGTTTGTTGTATATATTTATTAATTTAATTAGGTTTTAAGTAAACATATTTTATTTTGACAAAGAAAAAAGTTACATGTGTGGTTTACACACCCTTTTGTGATATAAAATGATAAATGATATTTGATATAAAAACTAAGTATATTTCACGAAAGAAGTATGCTAAAATGATATGAGTTAATGAGTACGAGTGGCGGGAATGCTTGCCAAAAACGAACTGATATAAAATTGATATAAATTTAATTTGTAATTAGTAAATAACTGCGCTGTGTGTGGCGTAACCGCTGACTTGACAGAGCTGTGCGAGCTAGCTCGTACATATTCCCGGGCCAGAGTGAGGAGATGAAAGGTGATTGATAGTGAACGACATGAGACACAGATGATAAACAAATTTACTACAACTAGTTGATAGAGTATTAAATAAACCTAAACACAATTCACAGTTGAAATTGCTTTTCGAAGTTAGGAGACGTCGATTTATTCTTTCGTGGCACACTCGCACTTTTTTGATTGGAACGGACACTTTTGATATTCGCACTTTCACTAGTTTTACTACACTCGCCTACAACACTGATATCGTTACACTGAAACGAATAAGGGCCGGCTTCGCCAGTCGGGCCTTCCGCGCCTGCTTCGCCAGCCGGGTCTGCCGCGCCTGCTGTAGATGGCGACGTAATGATGTACGTCGTGATATGATACGCGATCTGCCAACGTCGCTTCGGAGGCTCGAGCTTTCAGGTTCTCTATGCTGAGGCTCACCTCATCTAGATACTTCTGATCTGGTGAAGTCGTTTCCGTCTCAATCTGATCGGTAGGTATTGATACGTTGAAAATATGATTGATCGGAGGTATCTCAATGTGTAGAATATGAGCGGTTTCATTCATGATATTAGTCAATCTCTGGTGGGAGTACACTGTGAAGTTGCTAAGCTTGACTATACATCCACTATTAAGAGTCATAATTCCGACATTAAATAACTTGTCTGCAGTAATTCGATCTTCACATATGATGCGCACGGTACGTTGACCGCAAAAGAAAAATAAATATGTGTTGACGTCATGAAGTTCAATCCATTTATCGTGACAGATAGAGACAGTAGTCTTACATTGATCGGTTGTTTCATTTTTTATGCACCAATTGTCGTCTGATTTCATATCGTAAATCGGTCGCTTGATTGGACAAATGACTATTTCAGAACTATAGTAGGAAATGCAGGCCTGTACGTTACTGTAGGTCATGGTAACGTAGGTATCTTTGTGTATATTTATAGCGATGTACTCTGATATCGGTGATGTAGTGATCATTGCGTTGCGCTTTGTTTTCAGTGGGATTGGTATTAATTGGTAAATTTCAAAATTATCTCTGCTGACTAAGGGAATGCCGATTTCAAAAATAATATATTTTTGCTGAGCTCGCGCTTTTACGGTGAGAAGATGGTACATTCTTGATAGATCTTCTCGTATGTTGGTCAAAGGCAAGGTTAAATCCTTTGGTAACAAACTTGATATTATACTTAACTCGTTTAACAGCTGTTCTTGAGAGAGAAGATGGAAGTTGAATTTTCCTTGATAGATGTCGGTGAGAGAATCAATTAGTGTTTCTTGAATATTTTGTAGGTTCACTATGAGGTTGTTAGCTATGACGGATGACAGTATAAAATTGTTGTCATTCATTATTTGTTGAATTTCGTCCTTTTGTGAGTTGAGCGCCTTTTCTATATTATTTAAGTGAGTGTTAAAACTTTTATGTTGCTTATGAATGGAGTTTTCTATACGTTTGATCAAGTTGAACTCCGCCTCGACAACTGAAGTTTGGTTTTTCCATAGTAGAGCGAGGTGTTTTTGATTATCTCGGAGGGCATCGATATCTTTCTCGTATTGTTGAGCGAAGTGTTCGTCGAGTAATGTCTTCTTGACATTGGAATTATCAATTGGAATTTTATTTCAATTATTGGAATTTGTGACAACAGCGTTTTGTGCATTGTATTCATTGCAATTTTATATAAACTTTAAGATTTTATATTTAATCTGGCCCAATAATAGGAAGCTTAGTTTTAATATAATCTTTAGAGAAGAATTAAGCTAAATACGCAAATTCAAATATTTTAAATTAATTATAAGAAGAATAATTTATAAAATCCTAACATTTTTCACAAAAAAATATGTAAATACATATTCGCATAAAAAAATAATATTGAATATAACTAAAGCAAAGGAAAAGAGAACCAGTCAACAACAAACAGCAATAGTTCTGATGAAGAAGATTGCTTTTGCCTCGTGTGTTTAGAGTTATTCAGCAATAGCTTACCAAATGAGAAGTGGGTACAATGTGTTGAATGTAAGAAATGGTCTCACGCCGTGTGCACCAACAATGATTTACTTACACTACGTGTGTCATAATTGCGAATCCGAATAGAAACATTAATCTCATTCCTAAATTTGATCTCATTACTTTAATTGAACAATTATTATTTTTATATTAAAAAGTTTTTTTTTGTTATTCGTGTGAAGAAATAAAATAAATAATTTGGTTTAAGTAATCTTTTGTTTATTTTTTTATTATATACATAATAATGCACAAGACCTTAATAGTGTTACTTTCGACCCGTACTGTGTTACTTTCGTCCTGACCCTTGGGATGAAAGTAACGATAGACATTTTTTTTGCAGCTCCTTTTATTGTTAGAAACAAAGATATATTAAAGAGAATTATAAAGTACATTTGTAGAGTATAGACGAAAGTTTCATTAGGTTAAATTGGTTTCATTGAAAACATAATTAATAGGCAGAAATCAAAGTAAATGTACAAAGTGTTACTTTTGTACACGGTCTCCCCTATGAATATAAGGAAGGAAAAATAATTAAATTTAATGATAAACATGTACTTACCACCAGTTATAAAAGTGAGTTAAAAGTGAGCTTGGTTTGAATCCTTATTCTTTAATTTGGAGCCAAAAATAAAATAATCATGGCATCAGCGGCTAAAAAAAACATTCTTGAATTTTGTGGAGCACTTAAGAAAGGTACCTAGGTAATTTAATTACACTTTATTTATTTTCATTATATCTGACATGAATTGTATTTTTTTACTAATTAAATAACTTTTATTAATAATTAAAGAACTTCAAAAGACGGAGGAGTTTCTCAATTCGTCGGAATCTTTATGTATGTTCCCCGATTACTTGCAGACGCCTGGACCGATTTGGAAAATTTGTTTTTGTTTGAAAGGGTATACTTTCCAGGTGGTCCCATGGTCGACAGGTAAGGATCTGATAAGGGGATCCTGGAGAAATCGAGAACTTTTATAGGCATACTTGGAGCAATGTCTACAACACCAGGGGCTGCGCTTAATGCCTTGCTGAACCTGCCGCCACTTCACATTTATTTGCGCAAGGAGGCGATAGGGCCTGCATGCAAAGAGTAGCAGACCTGGGAGCGACATCATGGCATTCGCAGACACTGATTTCGCTGCAAAAGTCTACACAAGACGATCCTGTTATGCAAGTGACAACAGACACCATGATCCCGCATAACAATTTTATTAAACTATACACTGTGGAATTGCCAAGTAAGGACGATTGGCTACATAACAAAATACCGCCTTACGAAAACCACAGCTTAATGGGACATAATGTAGGCTGTGGAATATATGGTGTTGAACCACTCTTCAAAAAGCAATCAATCTGGGCAAACATGCCAGTATATTCCAGGCTGAGGTATACGCGCTAATTATATGCGCTGAGCACTACATAAACAAGAAAATGTACATACACTCAGACAGCAAAGCGACTCTCTTGGCCATCAACTCCTACACTATATCCTCTAAGCTGGTCATGAACTGCGTTGATGTACTGAACAGACTGGGAGCAAAAACCAGGTTATTCTTAAATGAGTACCAGGGCACTCAGGGATAGAAGGTAATGAAATTTCCGACAGTATGGACCTGAACCGTTATGTGGAATTTCTAAAAGCCTAACTAGAAGGATTCTGATAGACAGGTGCAATAAGGAATCAGTACAATACTGGCACAACTCGCCAGTACAGCACCATGCCAAGTTACTTATAAAGGGACACACAAACACTTTCGAATGAACTTAACTCACTCAGTCGAACAAATCTTCGTAGCATCACCAGAATACTTACTGGACACTGCAAATTGAACAGTCATATGTTCAATCTAAGATTATGCTCAACGAAGACATGTAGATTCTGCCTAACAGAAGAGGAAATAGCACAACACATTTTATGTGAATGTGGACCTCTCATGCGGAAAAGATATACTCACCCAGCTGCGGTACAAACAATCACTGCAAAACGCCTGCTGAAATTTCTAAAGGGAATAGGTATCTGCAGTGAAATTTGACAAGGAAAAAGAAAAAGGGAGATCACTAAGATCATCAAATAATAATAATAGGCATACTTGAAGCTATTTGGGTTTTTTTATAGTAACTTGTGCATATTGCTTTCGGAAAGCACATTTTGGTTTTGAAGGCGGTTTTTTTTTCTTCATCATATGTAAATACAGCACGCAGGGAATACGATTTTCCAAAACGGTCCAGGCCTCTTCAAAAGTAATCGGGGAACATAGATACAAGTGATAAATAGGTCATTATGCATAATGCCCGGGAATTGTGAAAAATGACCGATATGAGATGGTAATGTGATAAAAACTATTCAAGTAATTAAATTTTCCGGGCATTATACATAATGTCTATCACCTATTGGGCAGAGTAATAAAAAACATATTTAAATACTATTCTCTTTATTTTTGACATTAAACCATAATTGAAAAGACATACTTAAAGTTGTCAATTTAGAATGTAGTTTAGAATGCTATAGTATAGTTTTGCACTTAAAACTTAATAAAATTCCGCCATTCCGGTCTCTGATTGGTCAACGCGTGTCACGCGATAGTTTCCCTCCCCGCACCCCGTCCAATGTAGCTTTATTATCAAATTGCCCAATGGTCCGGTAGCAATATTCATAATGACCAGACAATGTGATAAATAATAATTAATCACTTTGTCTGATCACTTGGTCCATAACATATACACTATTTAAACTATTATTAAAAAGAGAGTGCGAATTTTTTGAGTTTGAATATATGTGGAGGGCATAGAGTAACTTATAATACACCGGTATTGTGAGCCCCTTCGCAGCCCACACTTTACTATGCCGGTTCGGAAGAAATGAAAGATGCGGTTTTGCGGTAATCTTCCTGTCGGGTACTTGCTTCGGTGTTGGTGACTGGTTAGCGTGCTGTGTTCTTGATCTTGACCCCGATTGTGCCCTTTCGCGCGCCCACTTAGACCTATGTCAACCGGGCGCGCGGAGGCGATACTATTGACCAATCACCGCAAACAAGCACCGTGTCGTGGGAAATCGTTTATTATGTTTCTCTTAATCTATTTACAAATTACATAAGTCTACACAAGAAGTCGGGACAGGTATATATAGTATTATCTATGAATCGATATGGTGCCAATCTATTTCTAAATACATTTATTTATTATCTTAAGTATTTTGCTCTTTACACTTTATATCTTAGGAATTATCGCAAAGTAAAAACTCTCGCGCGACAAAATAATTATAAATAAAGGAGGTAAAGTTTGAATAGGGGATAATTCTCAAACCGATTCTAAAAATTCTTTCACGAATATAGGCTACTTATATTTTATTTTGTTCGAAAATATCCACGGGCAAAGCCAGGGCCGGAAAGCTAGTTGCATTATAAAAATAAAGATAGGTACATAATAATTGTAACATTAACCAGCATAGATTTGCATACCAGGAATCTGGTGAAAGAAAATAAATTTCTTTCTTTCTTTCTAGATAAATTAAAGATTGCTACACACACACCTTCAAGGCTTTTATACCTTGCTGTGTGGCTAGCTAGAGATACCAGTAACAGTGTCCATAGTCCATATCAAACAGAACAGGTGGCAAGCCTGTTGCTGCACTTAATGGACCTAGATGTGTCACTTCTTTAACATACGTAAATATCTGTTATTTTTAGAAGATGCGGTATTTGGGGTATTAACTATTTAATAAAGCAAGTTGTTTCGCGTACTAATGTAGCCTCAGCCATAGGCGTTGTGGTGTAACCTCTAAGGAGACCTAGGGTACCCTAAGAGTCACAAAGAAACTCCGTTCAGTAGTTGTCGGTTACAGTGCCTGGATGACGAAGATGATGGGGTAGGGCTAAAGGCATCTCAGGGTCGTACAGTGTCTGGCTGTGCACTACTACTACCTAGGGCTATAGGTAACCTAAATCTGTGGGATAGACTGATGGAACTGTGATTCTCTGAAGGAGGTAAATAAGAACAATGCGGGTAACATTGCAATGATAAAATATATTAAACTAATCTTAGAATCTAGGCTATCTAACTAACTTAACTAAACACACTGGAAAACAATCTTAACTAAACTAACTACCTATAATCTAAATACCTAACTAACTTATCTATATATACAAACAACATTTACAATATTTACAAGGGTGGCATGATCGTTATGAGCTATGTTAGTTATTTGGAGTTTGGTTCGGTCCGTGTGTGGCTGCATCGGCTTCGTTGGTGGCGCGCGGTAGCAACAGAGTTCAAGAGAGACATAGTTAAAGGAACAATGGTACCAGTACTGTACAAGTGCAGGTGTAGGTAGATGCGTAAGTCCGCACTCGACCTGAACAGCGACCCGTTCCCGGCGGATCTTCCTGGCGCTCCTCGCAGCTGGTTGCTCGAGGTCTCGTCTCTTTCTGTTCTGCTAAGGTTCCAGCTCGATGACCAAGGTCCATGGATGGTGACTGTGCAGAGTCCCACTCCGCAGCTCCATGATGGCAGCGTGTTACGAAAAGCCTGGACTTGATGGAGGCGTCCGCTCCCTACGGCGGCGGTTTTACGAAAAGCCACTCCATGACGAAGGCGTGTGCCCTCGACGGCGGCGGTGTTACGACAGCTTGGAGTCCGAAGACTCCATAGCAGAGACGTCTGCTCTCTTCATAGCGATGTCACGACGGCCACGAGTCCTCGTGGCAATCACTGAAGCAGTTACTCTATGACTGAGGCGGCCCCCGCTTCTTCGTTTCGTTCTCTCCATAATTTTCATGTGTTACCAGATTGCAAAATGTCCTCACTGGCAAATATTTGTCCTCACGACCAATTCAATCATATCTATTATAACTTTCTTCAAGTTCCTTTATCTGTTTATCTCTCTTCCTTTAAATCTCCATGATGTTCGTCTTCAACTCTGTTTTGTATGTAGATCTCTTGATATCTTGCGTTCCGTTGCTTGGACCGAATTAAAAAATATTTATTTATTTATGGTTAGTTCCTAAGTCTACCAAGAGATGGCCTTTCTTTACATCATTTGCAAAAACCTATTGTGAGTTCGTCTATGACTATCCTCCGACTTTCATAAATAAAAATGTAACAGTAAGCGAGCCTGCGAGTACTGTTATAATGGCCAGGGACACTAATATTAGGGATTTTTGCCAGTTGCCCATATTAAACAGAATATGTGGCAGCCGGCATGCCTGTTGCTGCAATTAATTGACCTGTTATTTTTACAGGAAGTGTGGACGCCGGCTTAACGTGCCGTCCGAAGCACATATTCCTTAAGAAAATAGGTTGAGCACCTTTTGTAATAAATATATTTTTTTTAATTTCAGCAACTTCACCAAAGAACCCCAAAGTACGCATTGCACTCGTAGTATTGTCTATTATCTGTACGATTATTGGAATTTGTTTAATCGCCTTCTCCACTGATGTAAGTATGAGTAGGCACCACGGATGTGCAAAAGATTAAATAAAAGATGAAGTTATATAACAAAAGGTATAATAAATAGCAAAAGTTATAATAATAAAAAAATGGTAATATTTATCTGCATTTCCTTTCACTTCAGCCATATAAAACTTTTTAGTCTGGTAACACAATGTACTATTATGTATTTTCAGGTGGTCACACAACGTTTTATACATGACTATACAGAGTGTAAAAACCTTGACGACAAAGTTTGCGCCAACGTGTTGAGGAATACCCCGGGGAAAAAATGCATATGTTATCAAGGATTTAATGTCACTACTAGTATAAAAAAGCAGGTGTTTCTATCTTACGCTCTCAGTGGATATGATAATATGTTAAATGATGAAAATTTTAATTCTAGGTAAGTGTTTATTTATATTATTTCTAAGGCGACGCATCACAGCGCAACGAACTCAGTTTTAGGCGCGACTTATTTTGCCCATATCTCTTTAGAAAGATGTGAGCGAAAAGGATCGCTATTAAAATGGATAAGATAACCAATGATAAGATATGATAGACCAAGATTCATGTAACAGAAACATGAGTGTAGTGTATGGCAATACCTACACACACGCTACACACATTGTCTCAGGCAAACAGTAGTGGTGGGGCGGACGATACGTGAGCACTGAGCAGACAGGCGCGCGAGCCATAGAGTAACTTATAATACTGAGAATAGAGACATCAGTTACAAATTCTGCACTAGCGCCATCTGTCGGAAATTGACTGGTACTAATTGCATTAACTTGGTAGTTTTACTACTTCTTTTCTATCATAATTCACAAATGTATTTTAACGTTTTAAAATATATTTGTGAATTACGAGGGTTTGATATTTTCTATTTTCAGCTCATTTTGATAAAATTATATCTGATCATTTAATGATATGGAAGATTTGAGGAATGGCAATAAAACAATAAAACTTTTCTAAATCATTTATTTTTTCGTCTCTTTGTAAAATAAGCTAATGCCAGACTTTTCATTATATCATCACCAACTGCGTTTTTTCTGCTACCTTTTAAAATATTATTTACATCTTTACACCAATTATATATAAAAAAACGACACCCCAAATCAAATATAAATTCAATGTTTTCTTTTTTATGTTTTTCACAATTTATAAATGAAAAATCTATCTCGATATATAAAATTGTTTTGGCAATTTTTTTTATATTTTCTGTACTGATGTGGTTCTTTAAAACCCACATCAATACATCCTGCAATTTTGAAAATAGGTTTATCATATTAACAGAGGCATATGCTAGGTGTCGTTTATTTTTATAGTATTCCCGCATGGTTAAATATCCACTAACATCATTGGTGTTAAATAAATTTTTATGGCAGGAGACGCAGCTGTGAAGGACATTTTGTCTGGTTACCTTCAATAAGTAACCGGTTACATACTCTAGTTGAGCAAGTATTCTGGGATCCCTTTTTTTCTCTTCATAATCTATGAATATATTATTTTCTGGAATATTAAAAGTAACGTCCCCATCATTATTTAATTTTGCAATTTTTTGCGAAAACAGAGGTTTCATAGTCTTAAAGAGTTTTGAGCGAATAGCGCCAAAGAAATTCTCCAGAGGGTCTTGGTTAAAATGCCTCATCCAAAAAGACTTTATGTCAAATTTATTAAATAATATATCCCGCAGATACTCAATATTATTAATAGTATGTAACCAGTTACTTATTGAAGGTACTTTAATTTCCCTGCCATTTTTTATAAATAGCATAGTACCTAAAATATTCTTGGCCCGAGCCCAAACATCGCTATGCAATGATTTTGGCGTTACCGCACCCAGAAGAGGCTTTCCACTTTTCTTTTTTGAAACTCCAAAACTCCCGTTCATGGAGTAATAATTCATCAAAAAATAACATTACGTCTGCCGTTTCTTGACACTCCTCAGGTAAAATCTTCTTAGCTTAAAAGAAGAAACGTTTTGTTTTATTAACTATATTTACATATCAATCATAACTATATATTCAAACAGGAATAGTACCTATATAGTACTTTAATATTAGCCATATTTTTAAGAAACAACAACACTATCATGCGTCACGCATGCGTTTGTTTCGTAAGCGTGTTTGCATGTTCGTTCTAATTAAAACATTTTGGCAGAAACTTATGGAAGTTATCTATCAAAATAGCAACTACGCAAATTCAAACATCCAAGTGAGGTCGCACAGAGTGCCCGCGCGACTATATTAAATCTATGGGTCGCACCATCACACACAAAAACAAAGAAACATACTAAAGTGTCCATGTTTGTTTGTTAGTCTGTCAAAGCCCATTTTCTTAGAAGTAAATGATGCAGAAACTTGGCAAAATAACACATTATATTTTGCACTAGCTGACATTTTACTCATATGTTTAGTAAATTGGAGGGAGTAAATTAGTTAGGTACATTTAATGATGTTTTTATGATGACACTTGACCACCTCTTGTATACTTGCATGTACATATATACAATGATTATGAAATTATAGATCTATCTATGTGCAATTTAAAATAAAACACGTAGATCCGTTGCTCTGTTTTGACGTGAAACAAGGACAAACAGAAACAGACAAACAAACACACTTTTACATTTATAATATTAGTTAGAATCAGTCACACCGTTATATTATGTACAATTGTACAGAGTGTAGCTATATCAGTTAGTAGATACAAAGAAACATTTATTTATAGTATGTTAATTACTTGGCAATTGAATTAGGAAGCAGATTTAACTTTTTGTTATAGATATAATGGATAAGACTATTTTTGTATAATGAATGTCTAGAAACTTACAGATTTACTACCATTAAGGAAACTTGGTATTTACTGGGTGCTAGCTACAAGCCTTGTGGCATTACCTGTTCTTTTCTCTCTTATTAATTGCTCTGTCAAAATGGACTGCTCAGGTATTCCCGCTGATATCACACCTGTAAATTGTATTAATGTAAATGTGAATTTTAAGAGCATGTATGACGTTGGATTGCTGAATCAGAGAAATAAGTAAAACCAAACGCGCATCCACAGTAACCACACAAGCTGCCACAAACATAGCCGGTGAGCTAGTTGGAGGGCTTGCATAGATGCACCATAATAGATTTTGTGCCCTTACAGCTCCCAGAACCGTGTTATTAGTTGCAGGGTACGCAGTGGAAGACAAAGTCTTAATATTTTAGCCAATATTCAGATTTTGTTTTTATTGATGATTTTTGTCAAATTAAGTAAATATTTACCTGTAGAAGTAGAGGGAACAGGTTCTTGACGACTAGATGCAAAATCTTTATTTGTTAACTCTCTCAGAACAATAAGACTCATTTCTAGAAAATCCTGTAATGTAATAAAAAAATTAAATTAATGGTAGGTTTCGATTCTATGGAAATAATCTTTAGAGCAAAGAAGATATTGAACATATAAAAAATATATTGATCGAAGGCAATATTAAAAGTACACACAATCGCTGAGCATATATGAAAGGTATGATAAATATAAAGGAAGCGAAAGAGGTATGTCAGGATCGTAGCAAATGGCATTTGATTGTCTGAATTGTCTCTGCTTACCCCTCTTGGGATAAAAGGCATGATGTTAGATAGATAGCAAAGAACCCCGGCCAAATTGAATAAGTAAGAATGCTAGCTTCTAAAATTTGCAAAACAAATTACTCCTAATTAGGGCTGCCACCCCTCCACATTCAGCCCAGAGTTTTCGGGTTTAAATGGTGATGGTTGACACTCTCGCAAGACTCAATGACTTATTTGCTTTTGGGTTTCAATTCAGGTTCTTCTTATTGCCCCCCCTTTTTTAAATAAAAATGTCATCTCCTGGTCTACCATTTTTGAAAGGTGGCAGCTCTACCCTATTGAAAGTACATATATGGAGGTAAACTGATATTATACTTTCACTATACCTATAGGTACCTAACCAAAATTTAATTTTGTGACAGAATTGATCCATTTATTTATATTGAGGAGTGTAAAAGGATACAAAGCCAAACATATTATTTAAGCCTACAGGTACCTATGTTCTACAAATGTGGGAAAAATATTCTATTCTTTGTTTCAAATTGTACCTGCTCAAAAAAAAGGGTCCATTTACTGTCATAACAGAAACAAAATTTTTTACCTGAGTATCATAAAGTAGCTTTGAGAGTTTTGAGACCCATCTATACATACAATGAATTCAAGGGCACATTGAAAAATGTTAATGTTACTAAGTATTAAACTAATTATAATGTATAGTAGCTTATATCTGTGCTGTCACCAGTGTGTGTTTTTTTACACAGGAACCTTACATATTTCCAGAATCAAAAGTAGCCTATAACACTCCCTGGAAGATTAGTCCAGACAAACAAACAGACAAAAATGTTAAAAAGGGTGTTTGAGCTTAGGCAACAATTAACATGCAAATAACCATATGAACAGTTATTTCGCAATCACAGACAATTCTATTTGTAACATAAGTGATTCACGATTTGTGATCAAACAGGTCCTAAAATTATGTAAAAACAAAATTACCTGGCATGCCCAAAGTAGGTACGGCAAAAGCACTCAATCTTCTAGACCAAGTTTTATATTTATTTTCGAAGTGAAAATGACATATTTTCCTATTTTTTTATATAAACTGATGATCCAATGATGATATGCTTGTACCAACAGCATGCACCCAAGTCACAAATCTTTCACTCTCCTTTATTGGGTCAGGAAATGCATGGAGAACAATGTCTGCTGAACCTGCAGGGACAAAAAGAAATAACTTATGCTTGTTACTAAGTACTTAACACTACTTATAAATAATAAATTGACTGTAGCTGCTGTCCTGGTATTGAACATTCCACTATTATTCGAGTGTACTATAGACTACTTAAATCCAGGAAAAGCGGCAATGCATTTAAGCTAATATACAATCTCAATTCATTACTCCTTAATAACAATAGGTACATATATAGTTTGAGATTTACTTACGAATTTTCCCGCAATTAGGAACACAACAATTCCTGGTTGAAGCAGACATATTATCCAAAATATAAATTTAATCCAAACGTGAGGCAAATCAGGGTCCAGTATTTCTTGCGTAGTTGAAACGTGTAGGCAGGCAGTCTTCGGAGTCCGGGGGAGTAGCAAAGTAGATAAAGTTGTCGAAAAATAGCATACAAAATAAAACACAATCAGCACGAGAAAGATACGAAAAACGAATAAAATTTAAAATTGAGTGAGTGACTGAGGTGGTGGAATTGACCGGAATGGAATGACTGAATGAAAAACAGTTCGCTTGTCGATCATCATTCAAAAACTACTACAGCGACACCAAGCGCAAATTGATAATACTAAACTTCTATAGAAAAAAGGATTTGTATGGAGTGATATCAGTGTGGCGCGAGCCGCGGGCGAGCGTAGACCTCTAGTGGATATGTGCTACTGTGTGTTAGTGAGCCAGTGATTGTATTTCGCATTTTGTTCTCGAGATATATTAACTATTTGTAGTGTCTTGGTTTCCACGTACTACTTCGCACTAATTTCCAAGCTAGTACTTGTATTTAAAAAAAAAGACACTGTCTCTGGCTGCTCGTCTATTATGGATGGCGAAGAAGAAATCATATACGTGTTTGTTGTATAAGAATAATTTATTTATTAATTGAATTAGCTTACATGTTTTATTATTTTGACAAAAATAGAAATTACATCTTCTTGACGTTGGCACAAAAAATTATAAGAAAAAATATAAGGAGAGAGAGTGCGACCAAGTAGGTTAGATGTATAAGTATTCACAACATCATCCCGGGCGTTGCAATCCGGTAGGAATGTAATATGCTATATGCGAAAACGTTGTGGAATTCGTACAGTTCGCCCAGAACGTGTAGTCACATGTTTGTTAGTCTGGTCGGTTAGTTTGCAGTCAAGTCCATTGTCACAATATTGTACTTCAAGGGGATACAGTCTTTGACAAGCTCTTAACTTAGTGCCTGTCGCTGTACGTACTTTGACAACCCTATTTTGACCATCTGGACCCTCAAATAACTCTTCGACAATTCCTAAATACCACTGCGTACGTCTAGATACAGTCTCAACTAGAACTATATCACCTATCTTCAACGTGTCGCGAAAGCTCTCTATACCTAATACCCTTCTCATAAGTCGGATGAGCCTTTCCCAAAATCCTCCCCACCATGGCGCACTAGGAGGATTAAAGCGCCATTTTATTTTAAGTACCGTTGTAGGACATAAGATCTCATTCCAGTCTATAGCATTAAGATCGTTAGACAAACCGACAAAATTAGTTCCATTATCGCTATATATTGTCGTTGGTCTACCTCGTCTAGCTATAAATCGGCGCAACGACATAGAAAAGGAAAGAGAATCTACTAATTCTAAATGAATCGCACTGTAAGTTGCACATGTAAATTATTTATAACATTCCTTTTTCTTTTTAAATTTCCACCATAAAAAATTAAGATAATCGCGATCTTCAGGAGCTATTGAAATTTGCAAAAAAGCTTTAGCAATATCGGAAGTTATGCCAATGGCTTCTTTTCTAAAATTAAGCAATAGTTCAGGAATTAACTCTATTAGATTAACACCTTTATCTAGACATGTATTTAATGAATTACCAAATTTGTCTTTTAATGATGCATTAAACACAGGTTTGAATTTTGTAGTTAGACTGGATTCTTTAAAAACAGCATGTTGAGGCAAATAATATCCAGAAGTACCTGTATCAGACGACTCTTCTATGATATTGTTAATAAGCCAATCTTTAATAACTTCATGATATTGTTCAATTTTACTTATACGCTGAAGACGTCTAGTAGTTGCATCTAAGCGTTTCCTAATCAGACTAAAATTTGATTCTGGACGGCAAAATAAACGAACCTCATACCTGCCTTCATCATTAACCCTAACATTATCTTTAAAATGTTGTAAAGTTTTATGATCCTGTTGAGCTTGTAACGTTTGTTCAACGGGATCTCTAATGCCTAGAGTTTCGAGGCTCCAGAGGTCAGTCAAATCAATTTTAGATAAGGAAGTTAAAGATGTTACCATATTTATCGCAGAACTGTATACCCCTGAACTAGTAGTTCCTTGTATAGTCCACCCGAATATCGTCTTTATAGCAGTCATGTTATTACGTAGTTGAACAATGTCGCCAGTCAGAAGTAGACCTGAAAAATCAGCACCAATTAGTAAATCTATTTGATCAGTAGTGTTAATCGATTCAGTCAAAATAATACCCATCTCTGTAAGTTCTGAAATAATATCTTCGCTCTTAATCTTTGGTAAATATCCACATAAAATATTTTCTTCCACAGCTGTTACTTTAAAAGAATGTTTGTTGTCAATGCCTCTTATACTTAAATTATATACATTATGTTCTTTGGTTTCTGTTTCTTTTCCACCAAATAAACCTTGCTTCATATTTTCCTTGGCTATGATCTTCAGTTTTAGTTTATCTGCAACATATTTCTTTACATATGTTCGCTGAGATCCGCTATCTATTAAAGCTCTAATTAACATTTTTCTATCATCTTCAACAATCTGTACAAGTATTGTTTGTATTATCGTAGTGGATTCTTTATTACATAGTAAAACTTCTTGACTTACTTGACCATGGTTTTTAGTATTTACAGCATCTTTATTTAAACTCGAAATGTCAGGGCACATTAATGTCATGTGTCTTCTCTTGCAATACAAACATTTCGCAAAGCTTCTGCATTTTTTATATCCATGACCAACTTTAAGACAGATATGACATGCATTTTTGTTGTTAAGAAATTCTTTCTTTTCTTCTAAAGACATTTTTGCTGCCTTTGTACATTCTGAGCTTGGATGAGACTCTTTGCTACACCACACACAATATATTATCTGACGTTTTGCACTTTGACATTTTTGTTCTTTAATGTTTGGTTTATTGTCATAAGTGTAACATGTCATAGTAGGTGGTCTTGACTCAATAGACAATTCTTGAAAACCATATTTTGCTACATCAATTCTTTCTTGAGACTCAACTTCGTCTTTCATAAATGAAATAAGGTCATTTAATGCATCCCCTGTATTCTTACTTCTTGAACAACTTCTATGCCATGCTCGCAGAATATCTTCTGGCAGAGCTGATTCTACCATTGGTAGTAATAAGGAAGCAAATTTTTGTTTGGGTACTTGTAGAGTTTCCAAAGTTTGAAGATGTGTTTGTAGATTGTCATATAATAGCGATAAATTAGTTCCTCCATTCCTTTGTTGTAATACAAGATTTAGTAAACATCTTACATAAAAGTCAATAAGCATTTCATCTCTGTCAAAGCGCGATTTTAAAGCTTCTACTGCTTTTATGTAATTTTCACCGCATGGAGGGTAACTTGCTACTAATTTTTTTGCTTTCGAATTGGCTATCATGCTTTGTAATAGATATTGAAATTTATCAGCATCATCTATATTAGGATCATCGTGTATTTTTCTGAATGGACCCCAGAACGCTAACCAATTTTTCACGTTGCCATCAAATTTTGGTAATTCAATTTTTGGAAAGTGAAGTTTTATATTATTATGTTGCGTCATTTCCTCGTTTGTATCAGACAGTACTGACTTGTAAGATGCGGTATCCATTTTTCTATTTTTGTAAATAGTCTTAAGAGAAATGTACCTTGTCTTATATTTGAAAGCCTTGTCTTGATCCGATTCATATGTTATTTCATCAAAATCTGGAGACTCCAACCAAACTTTTCGCAACGATTCTTCCGTAGAGAGCAGTAACTCAGCAGCTTCCGAAAAGTTAGTGAAAAGTGGCTCAATTGCCGATATCTCGACTTCAGAATTGAGCGCCTTCTCCAGGTCATCCGCCGTGAGGGTAAATTCCCTTCTATACTGAGTTCTACGTCTCTTTAGCACATCCATATTTTACAATTATAATAAGTAAACCACTTACTATATAGACTGTCACGGTCGCCACTTATTGTGGATGGCGAAGAAGAAATCATATACGTGTTTGTTGTATAAGAATAATTTATTTATTAATTGAATTAGCGTATATATGTTTTATTATTTTGACAAAAATAGAAATTACATCTTCTTGACGTTGACACAAAAAATTATAAGAAAAAATATAAGGAGAGAGAGTGCGACCAAGTAGGTTAGATGTATAAGTATTCACAACATCGTCTATGGTTTGGCTTGGGTTGTCAATGACTCAATGTTGTTGTCATTCTTGTTTTGTGCGTACTGGTGCGTACTTCGCCGTACCGACGCTCTGCTTCGTAAGCTGCGTAATTTATATAATATAACGAGAAAAATGCCAAAAAGACGACGAGAATCTCGGGAGGAGGAGGTAGAAAAGAAAATACGAAAATTGAACAGGAAATTAGAGCGGCGCCGTCGACGTAGTAGACGCGAGGAAACGCCATCTCCAATGGTGTCATCAAACGGCGCAGACGAAATTCAGGACTACACAGAAGACCCAACATACAGCCCCATTCAAAGTTAGTACCAACTTTAATTTTCTGGTCATAAATAACTTAATACATGTACCTATTGATCCGGGCGCGGGGTTCTATACGAGATATAGAGACCGCCATATATGATCGGATTCTGTACGAGATACCGAGACGATCAACAAACATTAACTCACTGGATTTAGTACGAGATACTAAGACAGTGGAATAATAATGTCGAGTTTAGTACGCGATACTAAGACGACATAATAAAAGAAAAAAAAGGGGGGAGTGTACTTTAGCCACCTACCTACCCAAGGGTAACGTTTTACGTTATTTTTTAGGTTATATACCAGATCTAATTTAATCTTTGTTAAATAGACTATGAGACTATTTCAGTACTTGGATGGGTGACCGCCTGAGAATTGCAGCATTTTGTTGAGTGAGGTTTTTTTTGGAACGGCTTCCCTTCTGAAAATATTCAGTCTTCGCTACTGGTGCATAGTAAAGCAGCCAGGGATGAATTCTTATTTGGTGATAACCTGAGTGAACAAATTAAAACAGCAAAATTTATAGAAAAATCTGGCCAACAAATAAAAAAGTCCACAAACACAACTTATGTAAATCAACATTCACGCAGACCGCTGACCAACCATACATAGCATTTAAACACAAAAGGCCCATCTCGATATGTAGCAGCACCAGTGCCGTCGCGCGGTGGGCCGAGGAAACAACGAGGCATGACCCGGCAAGCCCCCACACAGCGGCAGAGCAAACCTGGTTACCAAGCTGCACACCAGTACAACCGGACCAACCGAGGGCGCTACTAAAACAGGTACATGCTGGCAGAGTTAAACATTTTATTGATGACCCGTATATATTAAAGTGCTTGCTACTTGCTACTCAGTTCTACAGAGAATTATATTCAAGTCAACAGAAGCTGGAAGAAACAAACTTGCCTGTTGGTGAAACAGTGCCTGAAATCATGGAAAGAGAAATTGAGAAAGCGATAGAGACACAAAAGAAAGACAAAGCCCCTGGACCTGACCAAATAAACAACGAGTTTCTAATAGAGCACAAAGACATCCTCACACCAGTACTGACACATATATTTAACGACGTCTTGGAAAGTGAAACAATCCCTGAACAATGGACATCTTCAAACATCATACTGCTGTACAAGAAGGGCGACAAAAATGATATTAACAATTACAGGCCAATTAGTTTGATATCAAGTATTTATAGGGTATTCGCTAAAGTTATTCTAAATAGAATAACAAGAAGACTAGATGAAAATCAGCCTAAAGAACAAGCGGGATTCAGAAGCGGCTATTCAGTAATAGACCATATTCATGTTGTGAAACAAGTCTTTAATGTATATCTGAATAAAAGGCTATTATTATTATTATATATTAAAGTGTGTCACAGGGTATGAGATACCTTTTACATGTGAAGTTTTTCAAACATTAGTAGGTACCTACCTAGTAACAAATTTTCAAAAAGGGAGGAACTTCAAAAGATACTAGCTTTAGAAAAATTGAAACAATTAGGTGCAATTAGTAGATGTTAGAAGGTCCCTGGCCAATTTGTGTCAAAAATATTCTTGACTCCTAAATCAGATGGTGGTTACAGGTTCATACTAAATTTAAAGTCATTAAATAAATTTATAGAAACAACACATTTCAAAATGGAGGACATTCGTACTGCAACAAAATTAATTACTAAAAATTGTTATTTAGGAACCATAGACCTGAAAGGTTTGAGAAGGAAAATATATATATATTTATATATATATATAAGGATATATCCAATAGTACAGTTTTTTATTAAATTAAATTAAAAATATCGTAAGAATAAAATTATGGACATATTGAATAGGTATATCGATCTTGTCGGTTCGATATTACCGATATCGATCTTCGATATATCGTTGCGTTTCTACTGTCCTGTAAATTGTAAATATTTTTGGTACAGCATTTTTAGTAAGGTAATGTAAATAAATAAACGGCTTTAATAAGTAAAACATGGTGATTATTCAAACTCCCTACCCGTACCATTTATCCAAAGTTCCTTTGTTTTTGGGTCACGTAGAAAACTAAAATAAAATATAATTGATTGAGATTAAAATTTGATTTGTCTGTCTCACTTATCGATATCGGTCTTTGAGTATTTACCAAAGGAGACGTGAAGGGTGTAAATCATCGTACTAGCCCCTGTACCTACCACTGTATTTTTCTGTCGTTTTATTGTCGCAACGGATTTTACGTTATATGATGATTATGTTAAAATACAAACATAATAATTATAATTAATGATTGGAAACACTAAGTTTGACGCCCTAGATCGCCTTCCCGTTTAAAACATCACAATTAACTATTTTCCTAGTACTCTATGTTTTTTTACCTAATGAAAAAAAAACTATATGGATTGTAGAAAGTTAAGTTTATTAACCATTTATCAAAAAAATTAAATGCATCCATTAAATGCGGCCAAGGTCGCGCAATACACAACGGGCGTTACGATCGTTTTTAAATATAAAATAATGACAGTAAAACAAACTTTTTGTATATACTTACAGGTGATATGTGACACCATTCTTCTTATAAGTCTTTGTTACACTCCTATTTTTGCAAATCACAATTGCACAACTTGGCATTTTTAAAAAAAGACAGGAGAACTTTTCTTTATAAACACTCAAGTGGCGACAAGTGTCACGCCCACTTGCCATATCTCCATTTAGTATAAAAGATGGGAGTTCACAAAACGCGGTCGAGCAAGGCGCGGCCTGCAATGTCTTTGATATGACTCGCGTGCGCAACTGTCTCTTTAAAATTTCCAGCCAATCGAACTTGAGCGTAGGGCGTTATCTAATTACTTCCAAATTTTGTCAGGAGATGGCGTTAGTCGTATCGTTTGGAGCTGAAATCAATCAATTCACGAAATTAGCAAAGTTACCAGTTTATAAGGCCACACATGGGTTCTTTGCATTTATTATGAGGTTTATAATCCATCAACAACTTTGATATAATACTTTAAGACCGTGGCCAAGTGTATGTAGGTAATAAATCAGTCCATACACATAGTATACATAGTTATTATACATGTATTTAGCATTAGTTACAGTGTAAATAGGCCCTTGATAACTATTAACCAAGGTAACACTACTTTATGCTAATCCACATACTCTATAGTTGTGGGTATCCTCTTATATCGATACATTCATTTCATCTTAAATCCGGTGTATAAATAGGCCTATAACCACTGTCGGTTAAGACCACACTGGGATTGTAATATTTTAGTATTAATATAATTGTGTTTAATAACGAGTAGCAGTGTGTAATTTAGCCAAGACAGAGCACTATCGTCTTCTTGAACGCATGCTAGTTAAATCACATAATTTACATGTGTGTTTTTTTATATCAAGTGTATTTTACCCTCTCAACACTATCGCTAAAAGGATACACTGAATTAAATAAGTTATACTTTGTTTAATAATCTCACAGTGCAATTTGTCCCCTTTTACACTGTCGTAAAAAGGTGCACTGGAAGCAATAATAGCTTAAAGTAGTTATATTAACTACATAATAATACATTCATTTAATAGTGTCTTCGCTTCGGTGACACAATATTGGCATATTTTTTAGATAAAATCAACTTAAATAAGAATAAGAATAAGAATTCTTTTTGAATAGCTGTAGTCTCATTTGAGGCAACTGGAATTGTAATTTTTGTTTACGCCTCAATCGAATTGTGGTTACCCTGTCAAACATGTGAGGGCATCTTCTAGCAAGAAGAAGCATTTCATAGATGTACATACATGGCAATGGTAGAATGTTATTGTTTTTAAATAGGGGCTTACATGTGTCCAAGTGACAAGTTACCCTGTCAAACAATAAAGTCATCATCCCCCACCAGTTTGGTTTCCAACCCAAACACTCGTGTCCCCAGCAAGTACATAGGCTAGTCGAATACGTTGCTGAGGGATTAGAACGCAGAGACAAGAAGGGTAACGCCCCTACTGCCGCTGTCTTCTTCGACGTCGCCAAAGCCTTCGACAAGGTCTGGCACGCTGGACGATTATATAAAATCAACGCCCCCGACAGATTAGTCCTTATCATCCAGGACTTTCTATCTAATAGGACCTTCAGATATCGCCACGAGGGGACACGCTCAAGGCTCAGTCCTATCCCTACTACTATACGCGGTGTACACTAACGACCTACCTATTCCGAGAGAGGCTGAATTGACCCTCTTCGCTGACGACACGGCTATCTACTTCAGAAGTAGAAACACCGATAAACTACATCGCGTACAGCGTACTGCAAACAGCGATCTCAAAGCTAGGAGAGTGGTTCACTATATATCTTGCTTTTCAGTGAAGTCTGTATACTTTTTTAAAAAGTTAATTTATTTTACACTTTTAAGTGATTACAAGTACCTATAAGTAGAATATAAATTATCGAAATCGGCTTGGCATTTCATTGAGTTTGAATTGACTTAGAAATTAGTTTTTATTGAAAACTACCGAACCAATTTTCACTAAAAACAATGGGACCACACGGGAAGCACCAGCATTCAAATAAAAAAAGAATCATCAAAATCTGTTCACCCAGTCAAAAGTTCTGAGGTAAAATCATTTTTTTGAAGTCGGTTTAAAAGCAAATTAAATATGAGTTAAGTATGTATATAAATTAGAGTCTCAAAGTCTGTTGAACTCAATTATCATTGGTTGAAATATGTGAAAAATTTAGGACTTTCAGAGCTTCATAAAAATTATGTGCAACTGATTTTGAATATATCATTCTTTAGAAAGCAATTTTAATTTCGAACCCAAGAAATATTAGTTGTTGCGTAATTTACATACGTAAATTTCATTTTAATTGTAGTTTATAAAAATATAATCGTCCTTTTTTAATTTCAGAGACGAAAATCAATTACAAGGATCTCTGTCTTCAACTCCATCTGATAAGTGCGGTAAATACACGTATACAGAGGCAGGGAAGCCGATAGCGCCTTGTGGGGCCAACGCTAATTTTATATTCAACGGTTAGTATTATTTTCTTCTTACAAAGCAAATAAATAACACATTACCTAACGTTCATAGAGCAATGTACCATACTACGTGACCCATTTTGAAAAAAATTTAAACAAGTACCACTGTATTTTTCTGTCGTTTTATTGTCGGATTTTACGTTATATGATGATTATGTTAAAATACAAACATAGTAATAATTATAAATAATGATTGGAAACACTAAGTTTGACGCCCTAGATCGCACCTTTCCCGTTTTTTGTCTTTGAACATTACGGACCTAGAGTTTCTAAACCAAACGGTACAAATTTGTGATGTTTTTTGTAGTTCTAACTTAATAAATGTTTTTCCAGATGTTATATCACTAAAAAGGGATACTGAAGATGTGCCTTTGATATACAACGGATTGGTAACGGAGCTGGAAAGATCCAAGTACAAAAATCCACCGGGGGACTTGCAAACCAGTAAAAGGAGTTTTTAAAGTTATATAAGGAAATCAATATTGAAATAATGAAGGATGAAAGATTGACTAAAAAGGTTTATATGGCTGAAGTGAAAGAAAACGCGAGGACGACCTAGGTGTACTTTAAAAAAAATGTATTGATTGATGGAAATATTAAAATTACACACAATCGCCGAGCATGTATAACGGATGCGGTCAATACGTTTTATATCACACATTCTACGTAAAGACTGCATTTCCACTGCATTTATCTTACTTTCATGTTTCTTATTCCATACCCAAGTCTCGCTTCCATAAGTAAGTGATGGAACTAAGATAGCATTATGTATATTAATTTTACTTTTAGTTGTAAGTTGTGTATTTCTCCATACATTGTTTAGTCCACCAAATACATTGCTTCCCGCTTTCACTCTCCTTTTAATCTCCTTGTCTAACTTTCCACTTCTTGTAAACATACTACCTAAATGAACATATTCATTCACTTGCTCTAATTAACATCCTTTCACACAAATGTTACACTCCGTCCTTTCATCATCTTTTATTTTTATTTTATTTAAATATAATTAATTCTATAAATATATTATTTTACAGCATTTGCTAACTTCGCAAAACCCATCAAATGGGATAAGAATGTATGGGAGTTGAATAACAATTCTACTGATAATAACGGATTTGAGGTAAATGCTTATTATTTTTAATTAGGTTATGCGGCCAGGCAGTGGCGGCCTTATGGGCAGCCAGATGAGAAAGAGCGCCAAATGTTAACCGCCACCATCTCGCTCTATCCTGTATGCGGCGTTGCTCGTACAAAAGGAGTGATCCACTAGGCGGGGAAACGAAAGTTTTCCTTTTTGCCCGACTCCCTGCAAGCTTGTTAGCGCAATGATCTGAGAAAACCGCGCGGCTTATTTACTCGATATCTCTTCAAACAGTTGTTAGAGAGATACACTGCAAAAATTATCAATAATATAACCAAGGATAAGATAAGATAGGCCAAGATTCACGTATCAGAAACATGATAAAGAACGTTTTCACAAAAAAACAGTCTTGCGATATTTTCGGACAAAACGGACATATTATGCTCTTTCAGTATTTAGTATATAAAAACTATTAGATAGCATGTTGTAGTTAATGTTTTCATAAAGTATTTGAAATTATCTTTAGGATAAATACGAGAAAATGGTACATTAGTAAATATATTAAGAGAACTCGATTGATGACTTTCATAAAACTTAGGTGTAACTGATTTTCATTTTTTTAAATTCATACTGTGTCAAATATATTTAAATTTCGAAACAGGACATATAGTTATCGCGTAATTTAAGAAGTCGTGAAGCATGTAATTTGTATGGGACAAAAGTATGAGGCGTCTCCTTAATGAACTTCGTTAAAGGACTTAAAAACGTGTGTTCTCAAAGAAATTGATACTTAGCATTTTTGGCACGAGTAGCGATTGAGCCCGGGACCTCTCAGTTTCAAGACCAACGCCCTATTAATTAGGCTATCGTCTCCTTACATTTATTTGTATAGCATATGAATCAGACATAACTTTCAGAATGAAGCCTTCATAATATGGATGGAAAGAGCGCTCAGAAAAGACGTGATGGATGAAGATATGATGGGTAGTCTACTGTACGCGCGCTTGGACCACACCAAAGATGGATTCGCTGACGGGTTACACAAAGGGAGTTACCTTTTGTCGGTCAATTATAGTAAGTATCAACTCTTGACTGTTATAAATTCAAATATCATCATCATCATTATCATCAACCTTTTAAAATCCACTGCTAGGATCAATGGTCTCCCTCTAGGTGCACCCATTTTAGTGGTGCTCATTGAGAGGATTTGCCATAGTCACCACGCTTGGCAGGCGGGTTGGTGACCGGACGCCGGCTTTACGTGCCCTCCGGAGCACGAGGAGTCGATTTAAGCACATATTCTTAAAGAAAATTAGCATTTTTGCAGGGGGTAGATTCGAACCCGGGGGACCTCCGTCTCAAGTCCACCGTCCTAC
Source organism: Nemapogon koenigi (assembly GCA_963924495.1). NCBI lineage: Eukaryota > Metazoa > Arthropoda > Insecta > Lepidoptera > Tineidae > Nemapogon > Nemapogon koenigi. The sequence goes on from OZ004648.1 coordinate 9,927,732, forward strand.
CAATTAGGCTATCGACTACCTTAAAATTCAAATATGAAATGAGTCAACTCTTATAAATTCAAATTATGTAGTACACAACAGACTGGCTGCATTGCCTCGTTGGATGGCAATGCTTATTCTTTGACCGAAGTAAGAGCCAGCCCGTTGGTTATGTGGACTTTCTATTGACCGAAGTAAGAGCCAGCCCGTTGGTTATGTGGACTTTCTATTAGTCGTATACTAATATCTTTAAACAGATTGTTAAGGGCCGTTGGTCAAGGTCATCTTATAACTGTCGAAAATATGACAAATCTCAGTTAATCCTGGAAAGGTGAGTTTTTTTGTACAACATTTCCTTACCACACAATTGACAGTTATTATTTTAAAGTGGATTGAGCCATATTTTTATTAAGTATTATGTATATGCGGGAAAACGGCCGACGTCTTAGGAACTCACGGCCTTTCATGCCGTCGTAGTGCAGGCCGTCAATCGCGGCACAGAAACATAAACAACATCATAAGGAAAACTCTGAGTTCAGCAAATATTCCCAGTATATTGGAACCTCTCGGACTGAGCCGCGACGACGGGAAAAGACCCGACGGTATGAGTTTGGTGCCGTGGGAGCGGGGTCGACCGTTGGTTTGGGATGCAACATGCGCTGACACCTTCGCCGCCTGCCACATATCCGCAACTTCCAAAGATGCCGGAGCCGCAGCCCTACATGCCTAGAACACAAAAAAGAGCAAATACTCATGCCTCTCAGCGGACCATTTTGAATTCCTGGCGTTTGCGGTGGAGACTCTGGGTGCGTGGTCACCGGACGCTATAGTTTTTGCAAATAAAATCGGGAAAATACTTCTAACGGAGACCGGCGATCCACGCTCCAAAGCCTTTTTCATACAACGCATAGCGCTAGAAATTCAAAAGCGTAACGCGCTATGTGTTCTAGGCACTATGGCAGCGGATTCGGATTCGGACTCTCTGGAAGAAATTTTTAATTTGTAGTTTTGGGATTTTTTTAATTATTAAGTTATATTATTATTGTTTTAGATTAAAAATTGTCAATGTTAATAATAAATAATTTTTATTATTTAGGGTTCTATATAGCCGTAGTAAATAAACTCACCTTTCCAGAATTAACTGAGATTTGCCATATTTTTGACAGTTACAAGATGACTGAGAGCAACGGCCCTTAATATGCATCTCTTCCGAAAGAATACATATTGGAGGCGTTTGTTGTGGAAACGATTGGACCGTAGAAATCCCGTATTTATAATGTAGGCTTGTGGCATGAAGGCCAATCAAACAAACATCCAAACATTAGCTTTTTTTAGAATATGCAGTGCCGGAAAATGGAAAAAAAAGCATCGTGTTCTGGTCCATGGAATATACCAAGTCACACGCGAAGTTGGGTTTTGGAATAACATTTTTGTTAGTTGGTGTGGGTTGTGGCGTTCTTTTCCTGGTGGGACTCTTCCCCAAGAAGGAAGAAGAACTGGAACGAGGTAACAAACGTCACTAGATAATAATTATTACGAGAACCACCCAATGTGTTTTCCCCCGGTTTTGGTGAAATTTACTCAATAGATAGGGGATTTAATTAGTAATAGTGGGTTTTTTAAACTTAAATATTTCCGTGAACTAGGTACTACTATGCTGGCAACACTGCCAAAACTGACGCGTCCTTTTGTATGACAATTTGCAAATCATTAGATATTATAAAACAAAGTCCCCCGCCGCGTTTGTCTGTCTGTGACCTTTTCACGGACCTATGGACCGGACCTATCATGTTTAGGAGCTGAGCATTAACAATAGGTATAAGTGAATCAATTCGGGGGAAAAGTTGGCCCCAGCGAGTTTTCATGGCATTTGCTGTAGACATGATCTAGGAAAGAATTGTGTAGATTAAAATGCTCTACAAAAAGTCCGCGGTAGCATATAATATCTATAATAAGCGTATTTATAATTTAATTATTTATTGTGTAGGAGTGAAAGATGATGTGTCTAAAATGAAGAAAAGTAGTGACACGTTGAAAGAATGAAGGATGAAAGATTGACTAAAAAGCTTTATATGGCTGAAGTGAATCGAAATGCTGGTAGAGGACGACCTAGGTGTACTTTTAGTGAACATATAAAAATGTGTTGATCGAAGGCAATATTAAAAGTAGGTACCTACTTAGTTACTTACACACAATCGCCGAGCATGTATGAAAGGTATGATGAATATAAAAGAAGTGAAAGAGGTATGTAAGGATCGTAGCAAATGGCATTCGATTGTCTCTGCCTACCCCTCTTGGGATAAAAGGCGTGATGATAGATAGATAGATTGTGTAGGTATTCAAATTGTTATAAATTTCCATTTTCAGATAAGGAAGAACAGGAAGAATCTTGTTTGAACTAGTAAATATATGAAGAAAAAAAAGCCACTAGAATTTCGTCTATCCACTTCAATAATGGACTATTTCAAAAACAATTAATTTGCAGTAAATGAAGTTCAAATATAAAATTTTCAATGACATGCTATACTTAGGGTTGCCAACTCTCCCGAAAAAAAGCAGTTCGTTTTAAAAATCTCCCGGCTCCAGGAACACTGTTAAAATCTCCCAGATTTTTTCTCCGCATAGCCGGGCAGCGAGTCAAGCCGAAAACTTATTATCGGATGCGTCCATCAGACTCTATTTACAAGAAAATGAGCGCAAGAAGAAATTTATTGAAATGAATTTAAAGATCTGAGTGCTTTTTGTTGATCGTAAAAATAAATGAGGATAAATTGTACTGTTTACTGCAAGAAGTTCTTGAAGTTGTGGCAAGTAAAACAAACAGGGCAGACTTGCGTTGGGTTAATTTTTTATCGTTTTCAATCAAAAGACATTGCAAGCTGCTCGCGTGTAAAAAATATAACTACAAATAAAAAAAACACAATTTTTTTATTTCACCTCCCGGATTTCTGATCCATAGAGTTGGCAACCCTAGCTATACTTGAAATTTTAAATGAATGAATGCGATATATACATAATTAGAAGTCTAATTTAATTAATTTAGTTACTTTTTCATTTATAATGTGTTGTTAACTGGTTAGGAAAAGAGTCCAATACAAAAGTCAATTTTTTTTTTTTTTAAATGTTCCACTATTGAGGTGGACGATCGTTTGAATTGCGACTAAGACTATTATTTGATATATTTGTTGTATATATTATTAGCTTTACGTTCCGGTTTTGCCCGTGAAAAATAGTGCGGATCCATCAATGCACACTGAACAAGTAGATACAGGTAGTTTCTTCACACCTGACGGTAAGATGATCTCTATTGAAGATCAAACTGTGGTCAGTCCGCGGTCTGTTCCCTCCGCTTCACCGAGAACACTGAGGACCCCGAGGACTCCTTATAGATCACCGGTAGCGTCGTCATCACCTATAACCATAGTAAGCCTATGGAGGGGCCATGGACGGACTCCCCCTCTCGCCAATTTTTTGCCCTTTGACCAGTTAAACTGACCAGTTACCTTAGATTCCGTTGGTATCGTTTTGTGTCGCGAGACAGAGCTCTAGGAAAATAGTTAATTGTGATGTTTTAAATGGAAAAGGCTATCTAGGACGTCAAACTTGCGGGAACATAGTGTTTCCAATCATTATTTATAATTATTATGTTTGTATTTTAACATAATCATCATATAACGTAAAATCCGTTGTGACAATAAAACGACAGAAAAATACAGTGGTGCAGGGGCTAGTACTAGACGTTTACCTCCCCCCCGCCAAAAGTGGCAGAAAAAATTGTTCGGTGATTTACACGCTTCACGTCTCCTTTGGTATATACTCAAAGCCTATAACGGATCCTAATGTAGACCCCGGTGAGAACGACAAATCCCCAGAAACAAGGAGATTTGCCTTGCGTTCGACTCGCAATAAGAACCCAAGGTATAATTAGTTTTCCTAATGTAATATGTTAGTTATGTTAGAATGTTAGTATATAGATAGGTAGTTTTTATTGTTATAGGTTAGTACCGTATGGATAATAATTAGAATGTATAGTAATTAGTATTGGTGTAAATAGGGGGAGAGATAATATATAGGTACCTGTTACAATTCAAATGTAAATGACGGTACTTTGAGAGTCAGTTGTAAAACGGCTATTAAATGATAGCAACAACTCCAGTTATTAGTAATTTGCTCTTAAACACTACAGTTTATAAGTATAAATTCAAAAGTAATAAAATCATAAAGCGAAGACGAAGCATACCTACCCTGAAGGGTGGTGCGCGGGCGCGCGGTTCTAAGCACCTATGCTCCTCCCATACGCTCAAGGACGTTCGGAATCGCCTTAATGTGACATAAAATGTATCCCAAAATATTGAAGGTAGCCTATGTCACTCTCAAGCCCTCCAGCTATCCTTGTGCAAAAAATCATGTCGGTCCGTCGCTCTGTTTTGGCATGAAACAAACAAAAACAAACAAACACACTTTCGCATTTATTTATTTATTTAAGGGTCTGTGGCTGTCGGCCATCTTATATCTGTCAAAATTATGGCAAATCTCAATTAATCCTAGAAAAATTACTTTATTTATACAACATTTTCAACTCAAATTGTTGATAGTTATTATCTTAAATTAGATTAAGCCATATTTTCATTATTAAGACTTCGAAATAGCCATAGTTTTTAAAACGCAATAGCAATGTTTGTTTTAAAAACTACGCCTATTTAAAACTGAATAATAAAAATATGGCTTAAACCCATTTTTTTTTTATTTGTTTAAATAAAATATATTTTAATAACTAGTATAACAAACTTAAATAAATACATAATCTAATCAAATTATAAAAAAAAACTTAAAATAATAACAAACTAAAATATGTAAGAACTTATCTAATTAAAGGTCGAAAAGGTCTCGCCCTAATGGCATAGTGCCAAGAACGCTGGCTGCATTTCCTCTTTGGATTGCTATACTTATTTTCTGTGCTAACCCCATTTAGAATAATAACTATCAGGAATTTGAGTTGAAAATGTTGTATAAATACATATACTCATTTTTCTAGGATTAATTCTTCTTCTTTTATTATGGCTCCACCAATGTTTATCGGTGATTTGCCAATGTCAATTATTAGTGTGTATAGCCGATTAATCGGTATTTAAGATAATCCCGCCGACCGCGATATGTCTTATTAGTCGTCAACTAATCACAACCATCACAGCACGAACAGGATTAAACTGGATTCCACATCACGCCATGACGAAAACGCATGCGCCGCCATAACCGGATGTGGAATCCTAGGATTAATTGAGATTCGTCATATTTTTGACAGAAGTAAGATGGCCGACTGCCAAGGACCCTTAATAGAGACGTGCACAACAGAAATACATTTGTAGGTACTCTTTTTACTTAAATTATTAGTAATATACTCTCTAAGGGTACACGTATATATCTGTGGGTCTACTGAAAAACCGTTCAAGTCCACTTATGACATTTTTGCGTTTTTCTTTGCATTCGACTTAAAAAAAAATCTCTTTAATTTGATGTATTTCAAGTCTAGATATCTTGAAAAATTAAATAGGTTTGTGATAAACAATACAAATCACCGGAAAGTATTAGTTTTGTCATTTAAAACAAGTTAGGTTCTGTTCACGAATTTAGAAATAATAATAACTGCAAATAGATAAAATAAATTTTAATATAATAATATGTTTGTGAAAAAACTTTCGAATCTTTTAATAAGTTGTATTCAAATAAAATGTTTTGTGAAGTGGCATTTATGTTTAGTGGAACTATTTTTCACGACACACGTAAACCACTATGTATATTACAATTACATTGATACGGTTACTCACAAAATATTATTACACGTATTAACTATTATGTTTACTTATACTATTTATAAAAAATATAATGTAATGATATCCATTACCATGTAGTGAAAACTCGAATATGAATACTCCCGCGCACCTGTCGAGCTTAGTGAGCGTTGGTTGTGTCGACTGTACAAAAGATAAACAGTTTTTCACCAAACATCGAGGAACTATTTTAACATACTATTTTTAATGGTATTTACCAATATGATTTTGTTTATTAACATTACTTAAAACTGTTTTTCACCTAATTTAATTTTTAAATGCTAACATTTATTTAAAGTGCTAATGATTGTTTTATTAATATAGGTAATAATAATTAAAGAAATAATTGAAATAAAGAGAATAATAATAATTGGTAATTTATCATATGAATGGGGCCCATGTATTGTATAGTAGTTTATCAACTCCGGTTTTACCGGATTTAAATTTCTAGAATGTTAAGGAACATTCAATCATACAATTGTAACATCTACGACGACATGTGACCTTGCCACCGCCTGATTATTAAGCATAGGTGGCTGGTCCATGAATGCGCGCGACTGGCAGATCATAATACAGTCCGCCATGCTATATACAATACTATGCCGGGCCCGTATAGAGATGCTTTTTCACGCTTCGCTTGAAGGACCCCAGGTTGTAGAAAGGAGGAAAGACCGACGCCTGAAGTTCGTTCCACTTTTTGGCAGTACGACACAGGAACGAGTCACTGAATTTTTTCGTTCGTATGCAGACCGAGACACTGTGTAAGGATGAGAGAGGCTATGTCTCTGCGTAACTATAGAGGCTCGAGATTTCGTGTGGCCTTTGGGTCATTGATGATGCGAATCGCTCTTTTTTGCAAACCGTTGAGGGCATCGAGGAGATACTGAGCGGAACCATCCCAGAGGTGTGAGCAATATTCAATGCACGAACGTACTTGGGCTTTGTATAGCTGCAGTCTGGTCTTTGGCGCGAAATAGCGTCTCACCTTGTGCAGAATTCCTAGTTTTTTAGAAGCTGTTTTGCTGATGCCCTCAATGTAGTCTCTGTCATTAAGGTCAGAGCGGATTGCCTCTCCTAGTAATGAGACACTGTTTCGCAACATCAAGGGATTCAAGGGATTGTTCTGAAGAGTGGGGACGGGAATGAAGGGGGTATTTTTGGCTGTGAATGCTCACACCTGGGTTTTTGAGGCATTGAACTGAACGAGGTTCTCAGAACCCCAAATCGCAATGCGGTCTAACGTCCCGTCCAGCTCACTGACAACACCCTTACGCATTTCTTCCAGTTGCTGAGGGCCTGTAAATGGTCGACCAACAAACCCAGCGTGAACTGTGCTGTCGTCAGCATAGCAATTAATGTTCCCTAATATCTGAATGTACAGCATTTCATTTAAAAAAAGGGGATTTTCCAAAGTTTTTTACGAAGAAATGAACTTCTTACGCAAACGAAAATACTACACCAGACACCTGCAACATTGATATACCAGTTCGATTCCAATTTCTACTGAAAAAAGAAAGATTTTACTGAAGAAAACAAAAAAAAAATCGACTTGCTAGAAGGTGTTAATCTAAAGAACATCGATCCTGACTTGGAAGACGACTCTGAGGAAATGTAACTTTTATATTGTAATTTTCTTTTGGTTTTTATTAGTATTTTAGCATTATTCTCTTTATTTCAATTCTTTTCTTTAAATTATATTTTTACATGTATTTATATAAAAAGAAAACATTAAAATATAAAAAAAGGAGTTATCCTCCGGAAGCGAGGTAAATACCCAAACTACCGGTGGTTAGGGCTGCAGAGACAGGAACAATACGTGCCGTGCTGAGGAGTACTGCCTTCTGAATCTGGCCCTTGACCCAACCGCCAATTTCAAGGCTCCTAAGATAACGATCAAAACTCTTGGCAAAAATTGACCATTGACCGTCACGACTATCGGTACAATGATCGCCGACTTCACATCCCACATGTCGACAATCTCGTGAGCCAAGTCCAGATATTTTGATTGTTTATCTTTCTCAGCTTTCACAAGATTGTCGTCATGTGGGATAGTGACATCGATTATCATTGCAAGGCGCGCTGATCGATCTACCAACACAATATCAGGCTTATTGGCAACAATAGTTCTGTCTGTGATATTAGATCGATCCCAGTTCCTAGAGCGTGGCATGACCATTTTCAAGTACTGGTTCAGGCACATACATGTAATATGGTACTTCCGTGACTACAAGGTTGTATAGCAAAGCAAGTTGTTGGTGTATAATCCTGGCTACTTGGTTGTGCCTGTGCAAGTACTCGCCGTTGGCAAGACGAGAACAATCGGAAATAACATTACTCTCCGGGATGGTGGCATTATGTTCAATTATAATAACACTTTTTTATCATTTACGATATTTTTACGTCACGACAACTTTTGTTTGTTTGTATAATTTTTTTACATTGTAATTTTTTATTTTTTAGTTTTACCTACAATTATTATGTTTATTGGGATATCTGTTTTTATAATCGTTTATTTTCTTAAATATTAATGTTTTTATCTTTCAATACTCTTTTATGTTATTAAACCATATTAATATTATGTACTTTTGTATTTTTAATTTAATCTACCAATGTTGAGATTGATACCAAATTGAGGTAATAACTACACGAAGTACTAGAATATCTAGTGATTATGATCATAGTTTAGACTTTGGTTAAGTTAAATGTTAATAAACTACATTAAGACCTATGTCATACTTTTCCACTTGTATGGTTTTTCACTGCCATTGGGATTGTGTAGAAAAGCAAGACATGTCTGCAAAAAGAGAATTTATAAAATATGTTGAAAATATAGTAAATAGCACCTATAGTTTTAAACTTTGTTCAAAGACCTTAATCAAAAAAGACTTTAATCAAAATTAAAGAAAATAAAGGCCGATTTCTTTAATATATTTGCTTTTTCACCGAATTTGCAAAGAATTATACCTAAATGAAATCAATTCTATTTATATGATTTTTTACAAAACCAATTGTACACAATAATAAAATTAAGTTCGTAATCTAGGCAACCTTAGGAGATACATGAAAACTGAAAACAACATCTGAAAGAGCATGAAAAATGTAGTAAAATTATATAAACAAGTTCCTACTGACCTAAACAATAAAAAAGAAATTTAAAAAAGACTTGTCAAAATCGTTTATCTTGCGTCTTGAAAAGTGACGATTTTAGAGTTATTCACAATGAGACAGAATGTTTCAGATGAGCTTTTTTAAAATTAATTAGGTATGGATTTAGAAATTTTGTCTCCAATGTTTTCTTGGAGTTTCAATAGTCTTTTCTGATGTACTTATTTGAAAATCGGGCATAGGTTCCCCGTCTCAACACTTTTACTTAAATTATTCTAAGTCCCAATTAGACACTTGTAAATATTTACTGTAAACCACAGTTTTCTTATTACATCACTGTTTTTCTATTGCTTCTCTAGTGTCTTGTTTGTCTGGAACTTCAGGAACAGACGGCACCATCAGTTGCGATCCACTCGTAGCTCAGCGATTCGCCAATTCACAAATTATCCGACTCGATCAGGACCATGTTTATTTTCCAAAACTCAATATTTCACAAAAAATAATACAACCAATAAAAGCAAAGCAAACTATATATTTTATCCACACATATTTATAAAACTAAAAACTACTAACTATACAACTTCTAACAAAACAATAATTCTTTAATACATCTAGTAGCGCCCTCTATCGACTAAACCTTAATTACTGTCTAAACACTTGGTCTTCCGCTGGGTACCCTGGGACCGTAACACGGTTTCGGGAGCTGTATGGCAACCGTGAAGAAAGAGAAAAAAAAAGAATCGGAATACGGAATATCAATTAAAATTATTATTTTTAGGAATAAGAATTACTTTCTACAATATACTTACCTACATTATTGTGAATTTATTTACGTTTTGCCATGCGATGCGGAGTCAATTGCTCTTGGCGACGCCCTTGCTGGTAGATATTGTACAAGACTTACGTAATTTTCTGAATTATATATTTTTGATGTACTTATGTAATTAGAAGTTGTTTCATTTAAGTCTATCCACTCTAGTTAGGTAATACATTCAGTCCTAACCACACGAAAGGATATTTATGCTGTAGGATATGTATTGACCAGAGAATCATATAGCACCTAAGAAACACAGAACACGGGGCGGAAGTGGATCCAACCATATAGAATTCTCTGGTTCTAATTATAGCAATGAATAGGTAAGCTATAGTTGAAAAAATAATTCTAAGCCACCTTTTTACATCTAAAAAGTTATAGAAGTAATGAAACCAGTTTTTTTTACTTTTGCATATACGAATCATTGCTGTAAGTTTTTCCAGCATAGAAAAGCGTAGGTATATATCTAGCGAAATGGATTTCTGGAAAAACGATTACCAACTTTAGAGCTTTATCTATTGTGCAGGGTGTGCAGCGCACGCAGGCGAAGGGTCTTAGGGTTGGAGCATTAGGTATCAAATGTATTAAAAAGGAGAACATTTTTAGATATAGGTACAAAAATGTCCATGCGCGCTCCAAGCCCCAAATATATTGATCGATTTCACACAATCGCCGAGCATGTATGAAAGGTACTTACGGTGAATATAAAAGAAGCGACAGAAGTATGTCAGGATTGTAGCAAATTACATTCGATTGTCTCTGCCTGCCACTGCCTACCCCTCTTGGGATAAAAGACGTGATGATAGATAGATATATTATAAAGATATCTCTGATCTAATTAAAGTATTTAAGTCTACGTGTCAGCTTAGCGATACAAAGGGAATGCAGCTAGGGTTTTGGGAACCCTGCCGCAGTGCCGCAGGACAGTGGTCTTAAGAGGATTTTTAATTTTTATGTGGTTTCTTAATGTTTATTTATAAAAATACGAGTATTAAACATGGTTCTATCGTGTTCAAGAGCTGCAAGTATTTAAAGTCTTGGCGTAGCAAAGTCTCCCAGAATAAAAATACCATTGCCTATACAAAGAAAAAGTATTGTTTTTCATATAAAGGCCAAAGCCCTTTATGTTTATATTGTTTCAAATGAAAATATGGAAGATGATGTGACCTCCGTCTATAATACGAGAAACAATCACAGACTTGGCTTTGGCGTATATAGGCCAAAGCCAAGTCTGTGATTGTTTCTCGTGATACTGGGCTTCCTTATAAATGCTGATAAGACTGTCAATTAATAATATTCTTTGTAGTGTGAATTCAGAGCAGTTAAAAATTATGTGATCCAAGGTTTGAGGTTCATTGGAATTCTTGGCTTAGGCCTAGATAATGAAGACATGGCTGTATGGTTACATAGACCTTTGCCTTTTTCTCGGAAAGAATACTACCAAAAAAAAAGTATTGGCTGTATGGGTAAACCCCTTTGCCTTCCATGAAAATGGAGAATGAGAAACAAAAAAAAAAAAAAAAAAGTATTGTTTGACATTGACAGCTGTCAATCAGCTGCGCGTATTGTTTTGTGTATTTGTGTGTGTGTGGTCATCATCATCATACCACTCCTTGTTGTGGATTTCCTGTTTAAAAGTTATTTTATTATTAAAAGAACGTGATTTTAGCCCCAAACGTATAATATATAATGGCCACGTCCAGCGAGACATCAGAGCCGCAAGTGAAATCCCGTCGCCCTGCCGGTAAGTTGTTTTATTTTGTAAAAATGTCGCACCTTCTTGTCCTTGATTAATATCGATTCTGACTATCCCAGCTTGGTTTGATCTTCATTTACATGTATTTTAACACTTACTTCCTGCCCCGGCTTCGCCTGTGAAATTTTTGTAATGTACAATACTTATACAATGACTTATTAATACTTATTCCTCCGTCGATTCGTTGAAAGAAGCAATATGTTTCTAATTACTAAACCAATTAACTTAGATGAGGTTGACATTTTAGGTAATTTATATACTGAATCTAAAATTATTAGAAGAACAAGTTGTTTATTACTCTATGCACATTGCAGATGCCCATACTGTATGCAATATACCTCCTCAAGGTTCAGTCAGTATAAATTGTAACTTAAGCTTTTGTAGGGGGTTTTTCTGCTGCCCCATTTCCAAAATAAAAGTCAAATTTCATCCAAATCTGTTGTTTTTATTGTGTAATTAGTAGTGATCTACTGACTATGGATTTAGCCGACAAGCCGACTAACAAGTAACCGACAAAATGACTGACTATTTGGCTCTGACTATAAAAGTCACCAAATAGTGGGCTTTACCAACTGGATCCTATTGTAGAAGTTTACTAGGTATAATTAAATACTGGAAACTTCTTAAGTTCTGGGATGATACAAGAACAAGAAAACATACACAATTTCACATTTTACAAGATTTTTGAGTTTTTTTTAGTATATACATTTTACATTACAATACAGTTTTCAATTTCAAAGCCTTTTATTTGCTATAGAAGAACTTAAAGCTAGTTACATACAAATTAATATTTATAAAATTATGTGTTTCACAACAGTCCCCTATGTAACGTGTCTATGACACAAAGGCCTCCTCCAGCGCTTTCCACTTCTCTCTGTCTCCTGTTAGCCTTGTCCACAGCGGACCAGCAATTTTTTTCAAGTCATCTGACCATCTTTGGGGTTGTCTGCTTCTCTTTCTTTTTGTATTGTGTCACACAATAGAAAATACATATACAGTAGGGCCTCAATAATCTGAATCCAAGATTATTCGAACGAACCCTTACCCCTGCACTATTGCCGTTTTTGTTGCATAATGTTTTCTATGTCACTAAATAATACATTGGATTGCTTTACTTTATGATTAAAACAAATTTTCCATCACATAAAATCTAGCTTTGCTTTCGAAAAATGCCTTTACATACTACAATCCAAACGCTTCGTACATCTGAACAGGATATACATTTTTGGTGTTTGGATTAGACAGGCTCTGCTGTATTAACAATACTTCATCAAAAATAAGGCCAGACCCCCAGAAACTTTAGGTAGGTTCTGGTTATCGAGCTCGGTCTCCGCAACTCGACGTCTTAGCGCCTATTTTGCGTGAGGCGGGAATTTAGTTACTCCTGCCATCCCAGTTCCTCCAGGAAGCCGATCAGCCCCTTCATGTTGCTACATGCCTCCTGAAGGGTCCTCGGGGCACTGTAGGTAGGTAATTACTATCAGTTCAGCTGAGCTGATGAGGTTGGGGGAGGGGAATTCCGCAAACAAAATACTGCAGATTATGTTTTGTAGTTATCGACCTGAGTGAACCTTGACTTTGTATTTTGGACAGGATTAAACTGGATTCTTCGGACGTCTCAATGGGCGCGTGCGTTATTCACAAAGGCGTGACATGGAATCCTGTTGTTTTCTTCTGTGATATCATACAACTGACAAAAACTTTTTAAATTTTCCAGAGTCAGCATTTAAACAACAGCGGCTTCCAGCATGGCAACCCATACTGACAGCTGGAACAGTGCTACCAACATTCTTTGTTATTGGGATAGCGTTCATACCGGTTGGAGTGGGTCTCTTGTACTTTTCTGATGAGGTAAGGAACATATCAAATAGCCACTATTTAAGAGAATTACAATTATTTGGCACCATCTGCCCCCCTATTCTGTATCTGTGTTGCCAACAAAAACATGTTGGTAACCGACCACAGATTAGTAATGTGCGATAGACCGAGAAAAGCTAGCGTGCGCTGTACACTCCCTATTTACTAATCTGTCTGTTACGATATATCTTTGTAATTTTTTCCGAGATAATAAATTATTTATTGCATCATGCATATTCCGGGTATGGGTACCTTTGGTGGGAAAAATCTTGAAATTGACTTAATTAAAACCTCCACTAAATTAGCTCAGGTTCATTGTATCCATAGTCTATACTGTATACTAATATTATAAAGAGGAAAGGTTTGTATTTTTGTGTGTATGTTTGTAATGAATATACTCAAAAACTACTGAACCAATTCTTAAAATTATTTCATTAATTAGTCTGGTAAGCAAGTGCCTTTTTCCGTATTTCCTGTTAGCGTTCACCGAAAATTATGATTGAGGTGTCATTCGATTCAGAATGACATTTAGAAACTTTTCGGAAAATATAAAAAGGAGCCGAAAAAATTTGCAGAAGTTATAAACAATTTAGCAAAATAATAAAAGAGGGTTTAGTTTTTTGCAAATATCTCAAAAACTACTTAAGATATTTAAAATCTCAAAGAAGATCCTTAAAGAGGAGGAAATTTCCAAAAAAGGTCCTAACTCCCCGAACTGTATGACCAATATTTATAATTTTAATTGCTCAGTGAAAATAGGGCAAAAACGGGTGGCGACTGGCGCGGCGGCCGCGTGCGCTTCACGTTCTTTACACATAAACAGTAAAAAAATATTTAACTAATTAAATATGAATATTAAGGAATGAAAAAATTAAGGCATTACCAAAAAATATGAGAAAGTTTTTTTTGTCATTTTTTCTATTAATTATGCTATTGTCAATTAAGTTAATTTTATAAAATTTGAATTCATATAAAAATCCGGATAATTTTTGAACTAAAAACCTGAGATTTTTTCCACTTCTTTGATCTATTATTGGATGGCTATAGAATAGATCCCCGTTGGAAAAATTTAAAAAAAATTATTTCCCATTTTTTAACAATTTAATAAAATGAAAAACTTTTTGCACAGATATTCTTAATTGGCTGAAGAGTAACATGGGCTACTTTTTATTCTTTTACGAAAATTCTTATTGAATTTTATTTTATTGTATTTGTGAGGCTATACCTAAGGAGTGAGTGGTTGAGATATATTTAGATGGTAAAGCCTCTTGTGGAATTATGTACATAGGTTTTTAATTAAAAAAACCCATTGGCACATGGCCGAGATCCGGGATCAAACCTGGGGTCTGCCTAGTTAATACCAGACGTCTTAACCACTCGGCCACCGACGCACCTCATTGAAATCTTTTGAAAAATCTTTCTAAATCTCCAATTACAGGTGAAAGAGTATCCCTTAGACTACACATATTGTATGAAAGACGATGACACGATCACCTGCGCTGACTACGTGAAGCAGAACCACACGATGTTCAACGATTGTTACTGCACGATGCCCTTCAACTTGACTGAGGACTTCGAGAGTGATGTGTATTTTTACTACGGGTTGACCAACTATTATCAGAATCATCGGCGTTATGTCAAGTCTCGGTAAGGTACTAGGTTATTATGTTGCGATAGATTGAGCGCTAGAGTGGGGAAAACAAATGGTATGGGATGGGTCTAACCATTTGTGGACTTTTGAGCGATTTTTGGTAGGGGAAAATCTTATGGATCTGCGACCTGTGTAATGTGTATGCGACATGTTTTCGACACAAGACTATGGATTGCCGATTGCCCGGCGAATTTTTAGCTGCGCATTTCTGGCCGACAATTTTCCAGATACATTTGAGGAGCTTCTGTTCAAAAGGAGATAATTCCACCATAACAGAATTTTCAGAAAACGCAAATTACTGATATTTTGCTTAGTTTAGCTTATAGTTTTTTCTTTTTAAAGGTGATGGGAAAGTATTGCCATAATACAATCAGAAGCATGCCAATTTTATTTTATTTGTACGACATAGTAATTTGGATATCGCTTTTTGAAATATATACATATATTTATTTAAATCAATTTTAAGACACCAAATCTTTAAATTAAATACTGAAAGAAAACATTGTGAATGTTAAATTTCTTTATTAATTATTATTATAATAAAGACACGAAAAATTACACTCTGACCTACCCCACATCAGGCTCGAGACGAACAGCAGCTGTCATCGCCACAGTTGTTCAGTTTCAGCAATAAGAGCTGTATTAGCATTGTTTGCTAAAATTATTTTATACCAAGACAATTCACTCAATTAAGACCATTCATCACCAACTTTAATTTTATTAGCACTTAACACATTCTGAATTTCTTCCAAGTTATCCATACTTAAGGGTCCTATATTGGGAATTTTTCTGGGATAAACTATTCCCAATTTCTCTGTAAATAATCCACCTGTATCACTGTAATTTAGCGTATAGTTACTTATTGAATATATCTAAGTGACATAGCTCTTATTTTTTCAATGGGTTTTATTGAATAGGAAATATGGGTAGTTTAACTTTGCCCCTGCTGTCTCTTTCATAATCTATCACAAAACTCTAAAATTTTTTAAAAGCACTGTTATACCATTACCCTTCAATTATATATGTCGAATTTTTCGGTAGCTTATTGAAAATTTAAAATAATAATTATTTTATTATTTTTTCCAAATTAAAAAATCATAAAATATTTTTTTTTTTATAATTTTTAATAAGCTACAAAAAAAAAGCGATATATATAATTGAAGAATAATGGTATAAGAGCGCTTTAAAAAAAATTTAGAGTTTTGTGATAGATTATGAAAGATACAGAAGGGGCAGAATAATCCTTTATTCTACCACCCATATTTCCTATTAAATAAAACCAATTGAAAAAATAACGACTATTTCACTTAGATATATTGAATAAGTAACTATATGCTAAATTACAGTGACACAGGTGGAGTATTTACAGAGAAATTGGGAATAGTAATATCTCCATTCAAATTCCCAGTATAGGACCCTTAAGGCATGTCTCTTTAAATTTATTTGAAGAGTGCTTCAGCACCACTCTCTAATCTGTAGTATTCTAAGGATTTTAGTTTGCAGTCTGCCACATTAATTTTATCTGTTGTGGCAATGGAAGCAAGTCTTCTGAGCTTCACTTGACATCACAAATCGAGTTTAAAAAGATAATAATCGAAACATAATCAAAATATCTCCTTTTTTTGGTATGAAATATAACTCCTTTTGTTCTTAGATACATTCTATTGTGTTATTTTTCTGTTAATATTGTTTTATTTATTTTGAAATGATTGATAGACAGCGTTATCATGTATACAACTTATAAATTAAAAACCACTGTTATTCATCGTTTTAAGTTATCGGTTCCAGGGTACACAGCTGAAGACTAAGTCTCCCTCTTTTAGCCGATGGTATTTATGAGGCTATACTTAATTTTTTATGTCCTGCTTTGTCATTATGGGAAATTATATCTCTGTCTTTCTAACTGAGATTTTGTCTACATAGAGAGATTCTTTCTACACGCGTCATGCTCGCACGCCATCACTTTATAATATAAGGGTGCCTTGTTTTACTATGGACATTTTTTTTGTACCTTTTTTCTATATTGATACTAACGACCCGGCAGACGTTCTGCCTAAACGTTGGCTTGCTTGCTATTTACTTTCCTCCGTCCGTGAAAAACAACTACTACCACTACCCCTACTCCTACCACTCCCACTACCACAACCCCTACCCCTAGACTCCAACCTCTACCACTACCTCTACTCCAACCCCTACCACTACCACTACCCCTACCCCTACTACAACCCCTACCACTACCGCAACCCCTACCACTACCACTACCACTGCCCCTACTCCTACCACTACCACTACTTTTAGCGAGATTAAGTAACATTTCTCATACAAAATGTTTTTCCGATTTCTTTTTCTTCTAAACCACCCCCTGTATTATTTATCTATGTTGCTTTAATGTTTATAGTGACGATAACCAGCTCCTGGGCCGCCTGTCATACCAGCCGTCGTCTGACTGTGACCCGTTCACGTTCATAGACACAGCGGAAGGACGGAAGCCGGTCGCGCCGTGCGGTGCTATCGCCAACTCTTTGTTCAACGGTAGGTGGCACCGCCTACTATAAAATATAGTTTATTTCTCTCGCATCAATTAAAACTTATATAATGACACTTAAAAGTATTTACTAGGTGAGAGCTGATGCCTGTAGTAGGACAAAAAGCCTCTATCTCAGGACATCAGGCTCCCTCTCCGGTCTGCCGAAATTAATTATGCCAAGTCTGTCGTTGTTTTTTCAATTGATTTTATTGAATAGGAATTATGGGTGGTAGAATTAAGGATTATTTTGTTTTCCTGTTTTCTCTTTCATAATCTACCACAAAGCTCTTAATTTTTTTTAAAGCGATGTTTAACCTGTATCCTTCAATTAAACGTCTTCTCAATAAAATCAATTGAAAAAATAACGACTATTTCACTTAGATATATTGAATAAGTAACTATATGCTAAATGACAGTGACACAAGTGGATTATTTACAGAGAAATATATATATTCTTTAGCATTTGTATGACAAGTGAGACTAGAAACCAGGTCCCCCCGGTGTCAAGTCCAATGCTCTCCAATTTACACTATCGTCTCCTTTTTTTCAAGACTGTGTAAAAAACAATTTCAGACACCCTGGAGGTATACTCGGTCCAGCCGTATCAAAAGGTTCCCGTACTCAAGACGGGCATCGCGTGGGCATCCGACAAGAATATCAAGTTTCGGAACCCGGCGACCCCTGATGGCCTTACGACCTCTGATGCCCTAAAGATTGGTAAGACACTCATTTTCTCCGTACTGCACTGCACGGCGGACCAAAGCGTCTGTCCTGGCAGAACTTAACATCAAAATGCGACTCTCCTCAATGTGCATGCAACGGCTGCTTAACTACTTCGGTCATGTGGCTAGACGCGAACCAGACAGACTAGAGAAGATGATAGTCGTCGGTCACATGGAGGGCAGGAGGAGGCCACCGCGAGCACTATACAGGCTTCCATTGGTCCTGAAGTGTCACGACTCTCAGCCATGAGGAACGACTTGGTAGAAGAAGAAGACATTTTCCGAATTATTATTATTCAATTACTTTTTTTTTCTTATCAATGTTGTGTTGTTGTCTTAAAAATGTTAATAGCCCTATAATTGACACTGCGTCTACTAAGTTATAAAAATGTACAATGCATATGTGTGGACGTAGGTGTTGTTACTTATGTCTGTTAAAGAAGTGACACATCTAGGGCCATTAAAGCACTAGGCTTGCTACCTGTTATGTTCAATATAGACACTATTACTAGTGTCCCTGACCAAGCACGTAGCCAGGGGGGGTGGGTCCGGACCCCCCCCCGAAATCCGTCACCGACACTTTTTGAAATTGAGAATTTTAAAAAGTAGGTAATTACTATCAGTTCAGCTGAGCTGATGAGGTCGAGTCAAGCGAGCTAGGATATTGACCTATTGCAGAAAAGATGTAATAAAAGGTAAAGTCGAACTTTGTGTTTTATTTTTTCAAAATAATGGCTTGGTTGGTGGTTGGACCCCCACCGACGGAAAATCCTGGCTACGTGCTCGTCCCTGGTCTGCAAGCTATAAAGGTCGTGGAGGTGTGGGTACAATTAATAAGAGATACTCGTCACTTTACAGCATTCGCAAACTTCACGAAGCCCGCCAACTGGAAACTCCATATTTGGGAGTTGGACAACATCACAGAAGGAAACAATGGATTCCAGGTATAACGTTATTTTTTTATTTCTATACCCCTCAACTTTCTTCTTTTCTTCTTCTTATTTTATGATGGCTCCATCAATGTTAATCGATGATTTGCCTTTATAGTCTACTAGCATTCCGCCCCCGGCTTCGCCCGTGGATATTTACGAACAAAATAAAATATACCCTACCAACAAATACCTACCCCTAATCTCCACCCCCACCCCTACCAACTACCACTACCTCTATATCATCAATAGTTTTCCTAGATGGCGTTAAAGTAGCTAGATTTCGAGATTTTTTGACAAAAATTTTTTTTTACTTTCGTAAAAAATAATTTTTTTTTTAATAATAAGTATCCTATGTTACTTCTAATACCTCCAAGAATATATGTGCAAAGTTTCATGATGGTCGGTTAAGTAGTTTTTGCGTGAAAGCGTAACAAACAAACTTACGTTCGCATTTATATTAATAGGGATATGCCGATTAATCGGTGTTTAAGATGTTCCCACCGACCGTGATATTATGCCCTATTGTGGGGTTACGCGGGAACGCCCACTTGTTCTATGTTCTTCATAATGCTTATCAATGCCCTAGGCTAAATCATAGGTTCCCAGCTGGGGCGGGGCGGTAGCGGGTCCAAAGGCAAATGGGGGCAAATGTTTTTATTATAACATGTTTTTGTATTTTTAATTAATTAATAATCACGACCCTCTGCCACGACCACGAGGAGCAAGGTTAGAGAGAGAGAGAGAGAGAATTAATTTTTAATATAAAATTGGTAAAATTAACTATTATGTAAAAGGGGGCGTTGGATTTTTTTTCTTGTGAAGGGGGCGGTAGTCCATAAAAGGTTGGGAACCTATGCCCTAGCTAGGTCATCCTCTGCCAGCATTTCTTTTCGCTTCTGCCATAATTTATAATCTTAAAATCAAGTAAATAAATGTATAAAAATCCCATTCCAGAACGAGGACCTGATAGTATGGATGCGCACGGCCGCGCTGCCGACCTTCAGGAAGCTGTATCGACGTGTAGACCACTCGCAGGTTGGGTTCACTAACGGGCTGGTCAAGGGGGCCTACGAGCTGAAGATTAACTACAGTACGTATAAATTTTGTAAACAAACATTCAGGTGATTGCAACGTTTTTCATGGATTTTAGAACTTTACGATCACTCTTGTGTCTATCACCGAATCTACTTGATAAAAATCACGGACCCAATGACGGACGTGTAGCGTTAATAATCGAATTTCGATTTTAGGAGACAAAGGAGATCCCTACATTTGGGTCATTTTTTTTTATCTTCGCGAACAGACCGATAATATTAAAAATAAAGTTGTTAGATATAAGATATAGAACTAAAAAATCGTGGTCCAGTATTTTTAGCTCTTGAATTAATAGTTTTCAGATTTTGATTTTGAACACCTATTTCAACATTATTTGTTGCTGGCAATAATTATTTACCTGTCACTTTCAACTTGACTGACATTGTTTGACTGATTGTTTTGTTTACCCTTTTTAGTAGGTTATTTTATTAATTATATTTTATCTATTTATATTGAATAACATAGAAATAACGAGAGAAACAACAAAAACCGACAAAAACAGAAGCTAGCTAGCGAACTGACAGCCTGACTGACTGACTGAACTGGCTGACGACGGCTGACTTAAGTAGATACGTTCCGAAGCGTAAACATTTCATATTAGTGTTACTAGTGTTTAAAACATAATAAGTAAAAATACGTGTAAAATACGGCCGCTAAAAATATAAGATTAATTTATTTTGGTTCGCCCATGTGTGACCTTTATTAATATATATATATTTGATGTCGGCACTCGGTTGGTGCCAAACATTGCCCGACACTAGCCCAACTATGTATGGGAATATGTTGACCTCCTTTAAAAGTAAAAAAATATGCAAATTAAATTACATTAAAGATAAATTGACCCCCTCCCCCTTCCCTATTATCTTAGAAACTACTGAGTGTAAAATAAAAAAAAATAGGAAACATATGGCCTTTCTTGTAGTTTATAAGAAAACCTAAAAGAAAATCCTGTCTTAAAGTTCTGACAGAAACAATGGTACGCGCGAGTCTTAATTTTCGGTCCGGCCGCCTTATGATCGAGATTTAACACAGGCCACATGTAAATTACGTTCAGCGTTGTAAATCATACGATCTAGATCACATGCAATTCACTCACTTACACAGACACACAAGATTCGATTAAACAAAGGAGTGTGGATGTGTGTGTGTGTGACAGATACAACGATTTGAAACGAATGGTGGACCGGATGGCGGAGAATTGGACGAGTCTATGGTCGATTTCGGTAGACCGTATGGCGGCGCGCCGGCGATTGGACGAATGAGTGGGCACCTTTAGAGAAGTAAGCGAGAATAAAATTGGAAAAGTTACCCGGAAAGTTGGAAAATTCGGGGAAAACTGAAAGTGTTTTTCTTCTATGGGATTTTTGTATGAATTCAAGAGGATGAAAGTTAATATGGGCGAAGCCGAGGTGGAAAGCTAACTTGTGAAAATTAACCATTTTCTTTTTTAACGATTTCAGGATACCCGGTGACGGCCTTTGACGGCACAAAGTCGTTTATAATATCGACCACTTCTCTCCTGGGTGGCAAGAACCCCTTCCTTGGAGTGGCTTACGTGGTTGTGGGGGCCGTCTGTCTACTGCTGGGGATCGTGTTGCTTATTATACATGTTAAATGTTCTAAGAGGTTAGTAACAAAATTAAAAACAAAAAATCGGCCAAGTGCGTGTCAAACTCGCGCACGAAGGGTTCCGTACCTATAAAAACAACAAAGCCCCCTTAAATATTTATTTTATTCTGTTTTTTAGTATTTGTTGTTATAGCGGCAACAGAAATACATCATCTGTGAAAATTTCAACTGTCTAGCTATCACGGTTCATGAGATACAGCCTGGTGACAGACAGACGGACGGACAGTGGAGCCTTAGTAATAGAGTTTCGGTATTTTTTCTACACCCTAAATTAATTTTTGGATCCCGCGTCCCAGGTTCAGTTTTCATTCGTGCCAAAAATGACAAGCACCAATTTTCTTTAAGAATATGTGTTTTAGTTTGAGAAGACACGTAAAGCCGGACACTTCTAAAATTAACACTTTTTTTTTCTTTCTTCACGGGTTGCCTTACAGCTCCCGATACCGCGTTACGGTTCCAGGGTACCCAGCGGAAGACCAAGTCTCCCTCGTTTAGCCGATGGTATTTGTGAGGCTATACCTAACGAGGGGCTAGTTCTGTTGAGGTATATTTAGATGGAAAGGCCTCTAAGTGTGGTTTGTCGGATTATGTACATAAGTTTTTAATTAAATAACCCATTGGTACATGCCTAGTTAATACCAGACGTCTTAACCACTCGGCCACCGACGCACCTTTATATTTAAATTAATACATATTTATGTCTATAAAAGAAGTGACACATCTAGGTACGATAAGTGCAGCAACAGGCTTTCCACTTGTTCTGTTCAATGAGGACAACTGGGCATTAACTGGGCTTGTAGCGGATATTAGTACAGCGGCTTCGTCCGTGTGTAAATGAGTTCGCGCACACGGACTGTCGCGCGCATATCGGCGCAGCTATGTCTCTACGGAAACGAGAGTAACAAACCCGTACTAGCTGTCCGAATCTCTCTTAACTTATTTATTTAATTTGCATTTTATTTAATATTATCATTGTATATTTAACGTTGTAATATAGTTTACCTTTTACTAAATCTATCTATTATTTATACCAGTTTTCAAGTTAGCTCCCCTGTACATATAACCTACAGGCTGTTACTGGCCCACCACATCTTGCACACTGTCGGTACCACGTGACGTACGTATATCTCAGTACCAGATTTGCTGAAATTACTACTGCTAGAGTGGGGAGGTATGGAGCTCGGTTTAACCACGTGATACTTGTCAGCTCAACTTATTTGGCGCGAGTTAAACTTTCTTAAAATAGAATAGGGAAGATGACAGGGTAAACAAAATATTATTCTATTTAGTCTGACATTTAGATTATCAAAAAATATTGGACACGTATTTTTTCTTTTGTCAATCAAACAAAACATTATAGAGATAAAGCCCGTCAAAGTTTGGGAGTGGGGGCCGGTGACGTCACGCGGAATTTTAGGGGGCTATATCTTCACCACTTTTTGTTTAATTGACAAAAGAAAAATACGTGTCTACTATTTTCTGATATCTAACTGACGGACTAATTAGAATTTGTCATCATGCCTATTCGCATTAAAACCGACATCCCCTTACCAAAAACTACGCCTAATAGGTGGACATTGTGTAGATCATTGTATTCTACACAATTTTTTCCTACATCATTTTGGTATATCTCTGACGGATTAGACAGTATACGCCATGAGAACTCGCTGGTGCTAACTTTTCTCCCGACTTGATCAGGCCTGGCGCACTCCGCACTTTGGTTACGAAGCTACAAGTACACATGCGGACCGGTCTAGCCGTGTCCATACAGTAGGTTAGGGGGTCGTCCTTTAATCATGTGAGGTTGTTAGATGGTGAGGTTCTAAGCTACCCCACCACCCACCTATCTATTATTACGTGTATTTTTTTGTTAAAAAACTCAGAATATTTTCCGAATATTTTTTATTGAATAATACAATAAAAAAACCGGCCAAGCGGGAGTCGGACTCGCGCACGAAGGGTTCCGTACCATTATCTATTAAAACGGCAAAAAAAATTACGTTTGTTGTATGGGAGCCCCCTTAAATATTAATTTTAATTTAATTTAATTATTTATTTTTAAAGTGAATATATAACTAAATATTCTGTGAATATTTTTTTAAAGCGTCTACCTGTTGCCGTTATGAATATCGAGCAAAAACGAGCAAAAAATCACGTTTGTTGTATGGGAGCCCCCTTAAGTATTTATTTTATTCTGTTTTTTAGTATTTGTTGTTATAGCGTCAACAGAAATACATCATCTGTGAAAATTCAAACTAATTGTTGTTCATGAGATACAGCCTGGTGACAGACAGACGGACGGACGGACAGCGGAGCCTTAGTAATAGGGTTTGCGTTTTTGCCCCTTTGGGTACGGAAACCCTAAAAAAGGAACACATAATGGATTTACCTGCAAATAATGAGCCGGACACTAGTTCAAAGTTTTGAGTCTAAATAATACGAATACGAAAGTTAAACGTTTCTTTTAACAATTTGGCTAAGCATCCTTTAGCCATTCAATTGAATGCCTAGCCATCCAATTGAGTGGCTGATTTAACAATTTGGCGGCGACATAAATAGGTAATAGGAGGTAATAGGTACATTAATTATTTGTCACAAGAAGAACAACCCTAACGCGCGTCAGAAGTGATAGAGTTACGCGATAGAAAGAGAGGCGCGTTGTAGGTGAATATAATTTTAGGCAAGCTGCGCTGTGCGAGCTAAATTGCACTTTATTGCGTCGTAGCAGGAGCCGCTATTTATTTAAATTTATTTTTAGACATACCTTTCTGTACCCTTCTGTCTTCTGTGACTTGATTCACTTATACTGTTAATGATCAGCTCCCGAACATGATAGGTACATGTTTATTACTCGTGCACCTTCCCGGTGAATTAACCTGTCTAATAGTGCAAACGAAAACAAAATCCGTTTTGCTTGAAAAGGTCAAAGACAGACAGACAGACGCGGCGGGGTGTTTTTTTTTTTATAATATGTAGTGTAGTTTATACTTACTTTTAACATAGTGCTGTCTTAGTCTTTCATATTGAATGACAGATTTGTAAGAGAGTGATAAAATATCGTTTAGCTAAACACTTGTTAAACACTGTTTTGTGGCTAACGCTATCTCTTATTGTAAATTAAAATTTGATGTTTTTATCTATTCCCTTTAGATCCTCCTATCAATTGTGTACTGGATTTGGTGGAAATTTCTGATTGATTGACGGTTATGGTTCGGTACTGCTCCGCTCCTTTGGATCGTGGCGTGATGTTATATAACCTATTATTCAAGGCAATGGCACGTCAAGCCGATATTGGACAGGCAACCGGGTGGCGAGTGGTAATCTAGGCCTTTGAGTGGTACAGAGTCCCCTGGTAGCGGCCAAAGTGACCCCAAATGGACAGGGGCGGCGATATGGGGGTGGGGCAAAATCGAATTTTTTTTGAAAAGGCAACCGGATAAAAATGCGGTAGCATTAAAGGAAATACCCTAATTATATAATAAATTTTTTTTGCCAGCCGGGCCGTTCTTGCACTAGCGAGTAAAAAAAAAAAGTGAAAAGGCAACCGCTTCAAAATTAGTGAGCATACTTATTGACACCACCAAACGTTGGGAAAAAATTGCCATCCGATCCTGATGAACAGCAGGGGTAAAATAATCTATAAAAAATAATTCTACCACCCATATTTCCTATTCAATAAAACCAATTTAAAAAATAACGGCTATTTCACTTAGATATATTGAATAAGTAACTATATGCTAAATTACAGTGACACAGGTGGATTATTTACAGAGAAATCGGGAATACTTTATCTCCCATAGAAAATAGATGTTGGTATATCTGTTTGAGATTAATAGACTCAAAAACTACTGGACCGATTTTGATACGGTCTTCAATAATAGATAGACTGATTCACAAGTAAGGGTTAGGTGTATAAAACATCACGCTGTGTCTTTTGGGAGCCGAGCAGTAACCAATAATGCCAATTGTTTCTAGGCCAGGCAGAAAAACTGACATCACCCCCACCCCGGTGAGAACCCGCACTAAGAAGCGTGGTAAAAAATGTAAGCGATAACTGTATGGAGAGATGCGTATCGTTTTATTTCGACGCTAACATTATATTTGTGTCTTTGATTGTTTAGTTTAGAATGGGCGTACCAAATTATATTTGTGTCTTTGATTGTTTAGTTTAGAATGGGCGTACCAAATTATATTTGTGTCATTGATAGTTTAGTTTAGAATGGGCGTACCAAATTATATTTGTGTCTTTGATTGTTTAGTTTAAAATGGGCGTACCAAATTATATTTGTGTCATTGATAGTTTAGTTTAGAATGGGCGTACCAAATTATATTCGTGTCATTGATAGTTTAGTTTAGAATGGGCGCATCAAATTATATTTGTGTCATTGATAGTTTAGTTTAGAATGGGCGCACCAAATTATATTTGTGTCATTGATAGTTTAGTTTAGAATGGGCGCACCAAATTATATTTGTGTCATTGATAGTTTAGTTTAGAATGGGCGCACCAAATTATATTTGTGTCATTGATAGTTTAGTTTAAAATGGGCGCACCAAATTATATTTGTGTCATTGATAGTTTAGTTTAGAATGGGCGCACCAAATTATATTTGTGTCATTGATAGTTTAGTTTAAATTTTTTTAAATTATAATTTAGTTTAGAAAAACTAAACAGACATTAGGCGATTAGAGAAATGCCCACATTTTTCTATAAAATTGCGTCACACTGAACTTTTTTTTTCAGCTCCAAGAACTGAGAATACACGCTTAAATTATCTATTAGGAATAAGTTGGAAATCATGGTTCTGGACTGCCGTACGATTTATTTATATAATGTGTTATATTGCAACAAAGGCATGTGGCCTTATTTTCCTCAAAACGGAAAGGAGGATGCTCTTCCCGTTTTATGGGATCAATAATACACTTCGCACTTCAATCTTCGTGTACGAATTATCACTATGCTCTAAATTTTTATAATTTATTTCCGCCACCGGCTTCGCCCGTGGATATATTCAAACAATATAAAATATAGCCTATGTCACTCAGGGATATCGTAGCTTTCTATTGGTAAAATAATTTTCAAAATCGGTCCAGTAGATCCATAGATTACCCCCTACAACCTCACAAGCTCACAAACTTTACCTCTTTATAATATTAGTATAGATCTCCTTAACTTTTCGCCTTCGCACTGGCAAAAAAGTTTATGAAAATTTTAAATTTCCCGGGCAAATGGGGGGATTTATCCCGGGATAAAAATTAGCTTTTGTCACTGTCGGGCCCTCCAGCTATCACTGTGCAGAAAATCACGTCGATATGTTACTCCGTTTTGATTTTGAAAGAAGGACAAACAAAAAAACACCTTTGCTTTTATAATATTAGTTAGAATAAAATTATTTGTCACTTTCCAACAAATACGTGATTCAATATAATAGGGAGACAAAATATATTATAACTAAACCGTAGTTCAACATATGTTTATTAATATAAAGTTTTGTACTAATTGATGTTTTTTTTTATTTCAGCACAACCGAAATGATCAACGTGAATCCACGGACGCCGTACACGTAAACAAGATGGCGGATATTTATTTATTTTTTTAAATTTGAATCGCTCTCTGCAAGAATGATTAGGAAGATTAACTGATGCCCGCGCCTTTGTCTGTGTGGCCCACCGTAATGTCAATACACTTTATTTGAGTGATTTCCTGTGTTCATATTGTCATTAAACAGTTTGAAATTACCTCTGAATTATCACAAATAATTTAAAAAAAAAGACACATATTGATCTCGATATTTTCAGTATATTTTGCATGATGCGCGCACAGACACGGAGCGAGTTACCAAAAAAATACTGGTTAAATTGTCTGATTTAGTTTTTTAACCCTGGTTTTTTTATTTGAAGCATGTTCCTTCTCATTTAAATACATTTTGAACGGTTTTTTTTATTTAAAGCATCATTTAATATTTTTTAACTAGGCTTTTTGATTTGAGGCATGTCCTCAAAACCTATCCTATCTTAACCGCTGTTAACAATCTTATTTATGACGATAGAAATATAAACCAAAGTTGAAATCTCAATTTTATTATTTGTGAATATTTATCATTCTTGCAGTAGACGCTTCAATCACTAACGCTTTATGTAAAATTAACATTTTATTAGGCGTGTTACTAGTTATGTATTTAAGAAGCCCTAGGCATATACGGAGACTCGGGTAACAATTTCCACGTTTAGTGAGTTGATCGTATCAATCAACCCGCCAAATGACGCTATATAGACCGAGAAGAGCGAGCGTGCACCGTACACTCGCTTTCGGCCTGTCATATTTACTAATCTGTGGACGGTTTCTAACACGTTTTTATTAGCAACAGAGATATGGAATAAAAAGGCTGGTCAACTTTGTGACGCATTTACCATATTTAGAGCTTACGTGAGAGATCTGTGTCTTCGTATACGCTTAGAGGGTGGTCCCTTAACGGAATAAGCCGTCAGATAGAGCGTGACAAAAGTCAAAACCGTCAATTCCATTGGTGGATTTTACATTTGTCTCGTTCTTTCCGACGGATTATCCCGCTAATGGATTAACGGTTATTTTTTTGCAAATTTTATATTTACCCTCACTTTAGGATTCCTATATATTAGTGTAAGTGGCATTTTGTTAATCCCTCAGAACGGATAATAAAGTAGAAGGGCATACGCTACTTACGTCATTTTTGCATCAGCCAATTTGCGTGCAGCATTTTCTTTTGCCCCGGTTTTGCCCTATTAAAAAAGTTGTTTATGAAAAAAAATCAATTCTCCCGGGATGGAGTAGCCGATATAGGCCGTTCGGATCTCCAAATATCTCTGTGCAAAAAAAAAAAGTTAATTCCTCGCATAGCTTTCAGTCCCCGGCTTCGTTCGTTGATATTTTCGAACAAAATAAAATATAGCCTAAATTACTCAGGGATATCGTAGTTTTCTATTCGTGAAAGAATTTTTAGAATTGGTTCAGTAGTTTGAGAGATTACCCCCTACATCCAACTTACAAACTTTACCTCTTTATAATATTAGTATAGATAAATACCATTGCCGTGGCTAATTAATTTAGTTCTTAGCACTTTTAGTCTTTAGAGCCTTTATCTTAACTAATATAAATTCGAAAGTCCTTTTTTAACTTCTTCTTTGTGCTATTTTTGGTATGGCGATATCTTATAGATTCGCGACCTGTGTTCGCGACATGTTTTCGGCACAGTACCATGGATTGTCCGGCCCAAGTATCGAGCTAATCGAGAATGTCCGGGCAGAAATTCCTGTACTGGCCACAACGTATGCCTGGGTCGGGCATTTTTGACTGCGCATTTCCGGCCGGCAATTCTTCGGCCCGGACACAGATACATTGTGAAATGATCGCTAGATGGCGTTATTATACGTTATATATAGTTTTCACTTTTGTCGGCAGTACCTATGATTGCCTTTGCCTTTCTTTTTCAAGAGATAGTCGGAGGACCAGAGATTGTCATAGGCTACTTTTTATCCCGGGAAAATATCACATTCTATATTCTATTTGTGCGAATCCGGGGCCGAACGCTAGTTATAAATGTTTTGTTTCAGTCTACCATATTGAATGACATATTTGTTAGAGGGAGGCAAAACATTATTTTCAAGTATCACATTATACTATTCGCAATATCTCGCTGTGCCATAAGACCTGTAAGTGCGAGGGAGCGATACATACTCCGCTCTGCCGCACCAGGCAGCGACATATTGCCCATAGTATTACAGTAAGGCCTTTTATCTGTTCTGAGGTTTATGATGGAAAATCTTGGGCTCTCTTTATACCAGATTTTCGTGTATTTCTATGTTGAATTAAAAAAAAATTAAGCATTTATTGGCACAGGCTATTTTTACTTAAATTAAAAAAAAATTAGATATGCAAAAGTATTGATTATATTTTATTGTTAATTAATTGGAGGCTACGTGAGAGAACATCTGAGATACTTAAAATAATTGAGTATTTATTATGATAAGTATTTTTGTAATCTGTGCCCTTTGTTACGATACGTTTGCGTAGTAAATCAGTCTGGGGCAGTACCACAAGATTAATCCATTCAAAATTAGGACAGTTCAATAGCAGGTCTGCTAAATTTTGGTATCAAAGCTACTAGATGACATAGGAAAGTCGTTGGTCCTTCGGTCTTAAAAAAATATTGTAAAGCAAACATATTCAAATAAGACTTTGTTCATTATATTATGGTATGACTGATAAAGTATATGAAAAAAATTCATACTAAAATATTATTCCTATTATTACAAAACCAATCTAACTAATTAGATATAGTTGTGATAAATCAATATTAAGATAAAAAAAAATAGATTTATACTGTTAAATATTTCAAAAGTTAATATTTTTACCTGTCATGCATAACATCTTATAAGTTTTTACTTTGTTACTAAGCAATTTTTTTTATAAGTTGAACGAATTTTGAACGTATTATAAGCTAATATCTCATTTTGTAGTTACGGCCCCAAATTGGTTTCAGACCACTTACCAATTTAGTTAATTGTTTAGTATTATTTAAATTATGTTGACTAAGATTTTGCATTTTATACAAAAAATATATGTGAGAATATGAAATTGAATACGCACACGTCCGTTGGCGCCATTGAGTTGGGAATTTTTATAAACAAAATAATAGAGCACTAACCTGACATCTCCTTATTAAATCTACACCGTCGCTACTGTCTCAATACTGAACCTGTATCGCGCTAATGAAAATATTTAATAGGCATATATACAACTTCTAGTATTAAATACTATGTATATCATAGTATTACTCTGGAATTAACTAGGCAGACCATGTAGCAAACTTATGTTCATAATCCGACAAACCACACTTCGAGGCTTTTCAATCTAAATATACCTCGACAACTGAACTGAACTCACAAATACCATCGGCTAAACCAGGGGTCGGCAACCTTTTGCTATAGCAGGGCCACAAATGTTGCCAGAGTATCAGTGCGGGCCGCACCTATTTTTATATATACGTACATGTATTTCTTATATTTGAAATAAAACTCATAATTACATTTTTAATCATACAATCATGAATTTCGTGATTTTTCGGCAAATTTTCACAACGGAATGACTGTGATTTTACCTAAAGTCGGTTTCCTTTGGTATTTTTTTTCTTTCGGACGTCAGGGCCCGCAGGTTGCCGACCCCTGGGCTAAACGATGAAGACTTGGTATTCCGCTGGGTACCCTGGAACCGTAACACGGTTTCCGGAACTGTAAGGCCAGAAACACACGCGTATACTCATACCCTTTTGTTTTCAGCCGCTGGATTGTTGTGTGTATTGCCATCAATATATTGGAATACGCCCCAACGAGCGTCGTGTTCATACGGGGTCACCAATATATTAAATACATTCACTAGCGCGATGCAGGTTTCAGTATTGAGACAGTAGCATCATCTATCGATGTACTTAAGCTTGACGTTCACTTATCGTTTGCTTAACAACAATAGTAAAGGAACCTTAGTGTCTAAATGATTGGTATGCGACAACCTTTAGGTGACTATGATGTGTGCGTAAATATAGTTCTACTGTACTGTACCCGGCAGAAAATAATACCCATCGGGCTTTAGAAAGAGACTTCGGTTTCGTGGAGCCATAGATACTATTTTTCGGGGACAGTTTATATTAACCGAAAATATTGAGCGGCAGCCAAAAACGGCTTATAGGGGCAAGCACATAGAGTACTAAGCCTATGGAGGGGCCATAGACGGGCTCCCCCTTTCGCCAATTTTTTCCCCTTTGACCAGTTATACTGACCAGGTGCGCAGTAATAAGTTACCTTAGATTTCGTTGGTATCGTTTTGTGTCGCGAGACAGAGCTCTAGGAAAATAGTTAACTGTGATGTTTTAAACGGGAAAGGCGATCTAGGGCGTCAAACTTAGTGTTTCCAATCATTAATTATAATTATTATGTTTGTATTTTAACATAATCATCATATAACGTAAAATCCGTTGCGACAATAAAACGACAGGAAAATACAGTGGTACAGGGGCTAGTACTAACAAGCTAATTTGATAATCGTTCTCACCGATCATTCCTCTTTACATTGACTCTAACTTAATGGAGCCATAATAAAAGAAGAAGATAGTTGTCATATAAATGTGGTCTTTTTACGACTATAGAACGAATCGCAAGAAACTCCTGCTAGTCCCTCAGAGCTATTCTAAGCTGCCGGCCAATAGAATCGTAAGTACTATGCGTTTCAAATAGAATAGGTGTGGATTTGACCGCGATCAGACGAAATTTACCGGATGACTGCGGTCTGTAATAATAAATAATTGTATTATGTATTATGCTCGGGGGTGGAAGTGTCTAAAGGTGTAATAACGGGTAAGCCGGTGTCACACCTCTCGACACCCTCAACCGCTTACACCAATGTTGCCTGTCCTACTGCCGGTAGAATGAAATGCTCAAAAATTGTGGTTGTTTTAGAAGGCCCATTTTATGTTTCATGAGATGAATGATACCGGCAGATGACCGTATTCTCAACCAATAAACAATAGCCCGATTTTAATTTAATTTTATCTCAGCAATAGTCCAGGCACCTGACGGGGCCAGTCTGTGAGCGCATTGTATTTGATGCATTCAGAGATAGGTCCCGACGGGTGCTAGTCACAACACTTTAGATTAAACACTCTTAAGGGCCTCTACGTGTTGGACCTATGTCCCCATGCAAGCCTTACAAAGGACCGGGTATTATGCCTAATAATTATTGTAAAACTAATAATGTATTTGTCAATAATTATTATTTCGATTCCACATCCGGTCATGGCGACATACGCACGCGTTTTCGTCGTGGCGTGATGTGGAATCCAGTTTAATCCTGTTCGCGCTGTGATGGTTGTGATTAATCAGTGATTACACGGTCGGCGGGATTATCTTAAATACCGATTTATCGGCTATATACACTATAAAGGCTATAATACTTGACATTGGCAAATCACCGATGAACATTGGTGGAGCCATAATAAAAAAGAAGAAGAAGATTATTATTTCGTACGCGTTGTATTGGGAATACAATTCACTCTCTTGTAGGTAGTGTGATGTCAAATAGCCTCTATAACCTTCAAATCGTCTATCATCACGCCTATCATCCCAAGAGGGGGTAGGCAGAGACAATCGAATGCCATTTGTTACGATCCTAACATACCTCTTTCGCTTCTTTTATATTCATCATACCTTTCATGCATGCTCGGCGATTGTGTGAACTTTT
Organism: Nemapogon koenigi; assembly: GCA_963924495.1. NCBI lineage: Eukaryota > Metazoa > Arthropoda > Insecta > Lepidoptera > Tineidae > Nemapogon > Nemapogon koenigi. Next base: position 9,960,893 of record OZ004648.1, read on the forward strand.
AGTATTTCCATCGATTAATACATTTTTATATGTTCAATAAAAGTACACCTAGAGGTTACTCTCTGCCAGCATTTCCTTTCATTTCAGGCATATACACCTTTTTAGTAATCTTTTTAATGTTTTAAATCAGTCTGGTGGTATATAGGAACAAATAAATATTATTTTTTATATATAAGATATCTATCTTGTCTTTTTTGCGAACATCACAAGATTCTATTCTTATTTGAAACGCATAGTACCTATATACAATACTAAAATTAATTATCAAATTTTAATGTTTTTTTACAGTGGATTTTTTATTTTATGTATTGTACCTAATATTAAGAAACGTGCCTTGTTGTAGATTAAATTAGTAAAATGTAGTTTTTACACTAACATAAGAGTTTTTTTGTGTATTGCCTTCTTCAAAAATTATGCACTGAACACTGATGTACTTAGGTCTCGTTTTTTTTCTTTCTTGACGGGTTGCCTTACAGCTCCCGAAACCGTGTTACGGTTCCATTGCAGGGTACCCAGCGGAAGACCAAGTTTCCCTCGTTTAGCCGATGGTATTTGTGAGGCTATACCTAACGAGTGGCTAGTTCTATTGAGGTATATTTAGATGGAAAAGCCTCTAAAGTGTGGTCTCATTCTAATCGCGACATTACCAATCTAGTAGAGCGCCAGCATGCTACCTACTTCTATGCTCTGGCCACACCGAAAGCGTTTCTATGTTCGCTATGGAATGGGACCCTAAATAATGACACCTACTCTAGCCCCCGTTATCGCAATACTTAGATCGTATTGTGTTCATTAATGACTATGAGATCATAAATCATAACTTAGATATCAGATCACATTTTTCATTGAAATAATCGTGTAATTTATTTGATAATAAACTGACATATGATAAAAAAGATAAAAATGTTTAGTTAGTTCCCTGTTCTGTGAATTATGGAGACTTATTTAATTTTTCTAACAGTTCTTTTGGCTTTAAATGCGTTTGCACAAAACGAAGAATTGTTCGAGTTGAATATAATACATTACAATGATTTTCATGCACAGTAAGTACACATTTTTTTTAATATAGTGACTTGCCCCGACTTCTCCCGGGGTAATAATTATATACAAAATATAGCCTATGTTACTCAGTGATAATATAGCATTCTACTGGTGAAAGAATTTTTAAAATCGGTTCAGTAGTTTCTCAGTTTATCTATCTATCTATCATCACGCCTTTCATCCCAAGAGGGGTAGGCAGAGACAATCGAATGCCATTTGTTACGATCCTGACATATCTCTTTTGCCTCTTTTATATTCATCATACCTTTCATACATGCTCGGCGATTGTGTGTACTTTTAATATTTTCATCGATCAACATATTTTTTATATGTTCAACAAAAGTACATCTAGGTCGTCCTCTGCCAGCATTTCCTTTCACTTCAGCCATATAAACCTTTTTAGTCAATCTTTCATCCTTCATTCTTTCAACGTGTCCAAACCAGCGTAAACTACTTTTCTTCATTTTAGTGACAACATCATCTTTTACACCGCATCTCTAATGTCATCGTTCCGGATGCAGTCAATACGTTTTATATCACACATTCTACGTAAAGACCGCATTTCCACTGCATTTATTTTACTTTCATGCTTCTTATTCCATACCCAAGTCTCGCTTCCATAAGTAGGTGATGGAACTAAAACTGCATTATGTATGTTTTTTTTTCTCATTTCGCAGTTTATTTATTACAAATATAGGTACATACTTCCTTTTTTTCTTCACGTGTTGCAATACAGCTCCCGAAGCCGTGTTACGGTTCCAATGGCATTTGTGAGACTATACCTAACGAGTGGCCAGTTCTGTTGAGGTATATTTAGGCGGAGTGTCGTTTGTCGGATTATGTAGATACATAGGTTTTTAATTAAAAAAACCATTGGTAGGTAGGTAGGTACATGGCCGGGATCCGGTATCGAAGTTTTCCCTTTATAGAATTATTAATTTTAAAATTGGTCCAGTGGTTTATGAGTTTATTAATTATTACAAACAAACATACAAATATTTTCTCTTTATAATATATTGGGTTTTTCGATTAGAGATCCGCGGGTTAATAATAAGAAAACTGAAGGTTCTGTATAAATACTTTTACCCGGAGCATGGGTACAATATGGGTTTACAACAATTTGAATTTCTACATAAACTAATAGGTAATATCTACTTGTTAAAATTTTTTGTAGATCATTTTATTCTACACAATTCTTACGTGTTCGTGCAGGATCTTTTTCCCCCGACTTCATTCACTGTTAACGCTCAGCTCCTAACCCGTAAACCTTCCCGGTGAATCAAGCTATGCAGGCCTGGATTTACACCAATTTCGAGGGGCGGCAAAATTCGAAGAGAGGAAATTTTTTTTCGCGTTATCGAAAATGATTTAAAAGTATGATTGTATTGAAAACATTTGCACATTTAACGTTTATTTATGCCATTTATAATAATAAATGATTCATTTTATTTATTATTTTTTTTTTATGTAGGATTTAAGTAATTTTTCACGATGCCCCAGGGCGGCACTAAGGGTAAATCCGGCCCTGAACCTATGTAATAGTGAATACCGCGCAACAAAATCCGTTTAGCAGTTCTTGCGTGAAAAGGGCACAGACAGACAGACACGGCAGGGGGGGGACTTAATTTTCATAATAATATAAGATACTTACATACGCCTATTTTACTCCCTAGCAAGAGATTTTCGAAAAATCCCATTTTCGCTTGTAGGACCACAGAATGTAGGAAGCAAGAAAGACCGACGTCTGAAGTTCGTTCCACCAAACTTCATCGTTCATATGCAGAACGTGTCCACTGTGTGAGGATGCAACGTGTATTCCGTGAAAAAGGTGACAAGGTCATAGAGTTCTATGGAACATACCTCGTAATACGATGCTTATTTTTCCAGCTTTCCCGAAGTTAGTCCAGCAGGAACAGCTTGCGACGCTCCAGAAGAAGGTTGTATCGGTGGTATAGCTAGACTTCATACAGCTATTCGTCAAGCGCTAGAACTCGAACCTGACTCCCTTTTACTAAATGGGGGTGATAGTTTCCAAGGGACCGTCTGGTATAATTTGTTCCGATGGGAAGCTACAGCCATATTCATGAATGCTTTACCGAAACATGACGCTCATGTATGTATTAATAACTAAATGTAAAGATTTTGCCTAATAATTACCTTTAAAAAAAGTGTAGGTACTTACTTCAAAAATTATCCACTGAAAAGTGTGCTTTTCGAAGGCGAAAGCAAATGCACAAGTCACTATAAAAAATACCCAAATCCCTTCAAGTGTGCCTAAAAATTTGAAGAGTTCTCGATTTCTCCAGGATCCCATCATCAGATCCTGACCTGACGGCCATGAGACCACCTAGAAAGTAACCCTTTCAAACAAACAAAAATCCAAATCGGTCCAGGCGTCTTCAAGTAAGTACCTAATCGGGGAACATACATAAAAAAATATATATAAAAGATTCCGACGAATTGAAATTCTCCTCCTTTTTAACAAGCGAGCCTCATTGTAGTCGCGTATGATGTGGAACTGTAGGTTAAAGCGCACAGCTGATGCGTTCTCCTTCTCTATTTCTCTTTATCGTCACACACACACGCATACACTGTTGGCTGACAGTACCAACCTCTCGGAAAATGCGTTCATACCATCTGACGGCCAGCCCCACCACCGCAAAACAACTAGCTCTCGCTTCCCCGGCTTCCTGTTACACACTTCCGTCCCTTTTCATGAAATCACTTCCACATATTGCAGGAAAGCGAGAGGAAAGATGTTAATCATCAAAAAATAAAAAAAGTCCCTAAAATGGTTATTTTTGGGGTAGGTAGACATTGAGCTATGTCTCGGGATGTTTTTCGAAATTTGAAAAATAATATTTTTTGGAGTTAAAAGGGTCATATCTCGAAAACCACCAACCCGTCATGTCTTTATCAATATGAAAGGTCTCGATGAGATCTTCATTTCGGATGACAGCTGTCAAAACATACATGTTTGCTTTCTATTTTTAACCGACTTCAAAAAAAGAAGGACGTACTCATTCGTCGGAATATTTTTTTTATGTATGTTCCCCGATTACTTGAAGGCGCCTGGACCGATTTAGAAATTTTCTTTTGTTTGAAAGACTCCAGGTGGTCCCGTGGTCATCAGGTCAGGATCTGATGGAATCCTGGAGAAATCGATAACTCTTCAAATTTTATAGGCACACTTGAAGCGATTTGGGTTTTTTTATAGTGACTTGTGCATTTGCTTTCGGAAAGGACATTTCGGTTTTGAAGGCGATTTTTTTTCTTCATCAGAAGCGAAGTTCATTTTCAATGCTCTTTGAAGGTCATGTGGTACTGTGAATTTTTATTGACAAAAGGCTCTACTCTAAGAGACAGACCCATGACCATCCATAGAGGGAGTTAACTTTCCAAAGTAATTTCTAGCCTTGCAGAAGCAGAATTCTATGGTGGGGTTATTAATTAATATATTTCTTTTGACTTCCAGGTGTTAGGCAACCATGAATTTGACCATGGTATAGATGGTCTCATACCATACCTAGAGAATCTAGACTCTGTCATGTTGGGAGCCAATGTGAACGCAAACTTAGAGCCACAAATACAGGCGCTGTACCAAAACCATGTCATTGTGGAAAGAAATGGAAGACAAATTGGGATTATAGGAATTTTACTTACAACTGTAACTATCTATCATCACGCCTTTTATCCCAAGAGACAGGCAGAGACAATCGAATGCCATTTGTTACGATCCTGATATACATCTTTCGCTTTTTTTATATTCATCATACCTTTCATACATGCTCGGCGATTGTGTGTACTTTTAATATTTCCATCGATCAATACAGTTTTTATATGTTCAATTCCTTTCACTTCAACCATATTAAACCTTTTTAGTCAATCTTTCATCCTTTATTCTTTCAACGTGTCCAAACTGCTTTTCTTCATTTTAGTAACAACATCATTTTTCACTACGCAATCTTCTCTAATGACATCATTCAAGCCTGTTGCTCCACTTAATGGACCTAGACTAGAAGTGTCACTTCTGTAGCAGAAGTAAACATCTGTTGTTTTTAGAAAAAGTGCGCCGAAGCACTTATTTAAACTGTGAACATCACCTATTTAAAATACCTAGGTATACGTTGGCTTTTCGTTCTGCCTTCCTTCAGTAACACCATTTATATGTTTTAATTATCTCCATGTCAGATATCAGAAGTGGGATTCTTGATTCAATTTTACTACATTCGGGAATCGAACCAAAAACTTTCACTTAACCAAACTTCTTAGTTTTCAGCACCAATCGGCCAAATAGTAATGGAAGATGAGATAGAAGCAGTAAACAGAGAAGCTAGTATACTAACGGAACAAGGAATTGATATCATAGTTGTACTTTCTCATTGTGGTCTGGATAATGACAGGTTTGTGACTTGTGACATTTTTACTTTTACACCTAGCCCCTTCCCCGCTATCTATCTATCGTATGTCGTGACGAAAACCTGCGTCATGCTCCTTCTCCCCCGCCGCTCTCTACTCCCTTGTGTGTGCGTGGCACGTATACTATATACTTCGTTGCTTCTCCGACTACAGTATACTTGACGCGTCAATTTCGATGTTTTACATCTGCCGGGCGTCCCGTGACGGTCACTTTTTTTTTTCTTACAGATACATTGCTTCCCGCGTCACATCAGATGTGGATATTATAGTGGGGGCTCATTCTCATACTCTGTTGTACAACGGTGACATCCCTAATGGTGATACTGCTTTGGGGACGTACCCTGAGGTCATTACACAGGACAATGGACATCAGGTACCTATCTAGATTTCAATAATAATTTTCCTCAAGGAAAGAGATTTTTTTTCTTTCTTCACGGGTCCTTACAGCTTCCGAAACCGTGTTACGGTTCCAGGGTGCCCAGCGGAAGACCAAGTCTCCCTCGTTTAGCCGATGGTAATTGTGAGGCTATATAACTACCTAACGATTGGCTAGTTCTGTTGAGATATATTTAGATGGAAAAGCCTCTAAGTGTGGTTTGTCGGATTATGTACATAAGTTTTTAATTAAAAACCTCATTGGTACATGGCCTGGATCCGGGATCGAACCCGGGGTCTGCCTAGATAATACCAGTAGTATTCTATATTAACCACTCGGCCACCGACGCGGCGACTCACCGAAAGAGATATTTTCCTGAAATAAAAAGTCAAAAACTGTCTCTAAAGTGTTTTTAGGGTTCCGTACCCAAAGGGTAAAAACGGAAATCCTATTACTCCGTCCGTCTGTCCGTCTGTCTGTCTCTCACCAGGCTGTATCTCATGAACCGTGATAGTTAGACAGTTGAAATTTTAACAGATGATATATTTCTGTTTATTTATTTATTTACAAGAAGAATTTACAAAAGGTGTAGGTAACGTTATGTACACAAGATAATAATAATAAAAAAGACACACACAAGATAAGAATAATAAAATAAAAAATAAGTGAGAAAGTGCCCTACCTTTTAAATTATTCCCACCAAGAGTTATAGAAAAATTCAACGACATTAACATAATATTATACCTAATCCAAATTCTAAACAAACTAACAATAACACATACAGAGAGAAATAGGGTAGCACAAACAATGCAATTATTTCCATCTACCCCTCCAACACCCTACATACGCACTTCTTAAATTTATGCAAATTAAGATTAAATATGTCAACCGAGACCAGACCCTCATCATACTGCTTGCATATCCTGCGAAGAGGTGCTCTGAGTCCCGCGTTAGATTTCGATCTAGCTATTGTGAACAGGTCAAGTGTACGAGTTCTTTTTAAGTTTGCCCTGAAGTTGACCTGCGCCAGAAGATCTGGGGAGTCAAAGAGACTGGTACAGATTTTGTATAGTACCACGGCGTTAAAGAGTTTTCTGCGATCAGCAAGATTTGCCAGCCCGAAAGACTCAAGCAGTTCGGCGTAAGGCGGCCGCACCGTCAGTGGAGATCCGTTACTCATTCTATGGTGGAGGGCTCTTAGAAATTTTCTTTGTATGATTTCAACCTGATTGATGTAAACAGAGTAATGGGGGTTCCAGATGTTGCCGCTATAACAACAAATACTAAAAAACAGAATAAAATTAATATTTAAGGGGGCTCCATTTGCTCGTTTTTGCTCGATATTGATAACGGCAACAGGTAGACGCTTGAAATATTCACAGAATATTGAGTTATATTATTCACTTTAAAAATAAATAAGTAATTAAATTAAAATAAAATTAATATTTATGGGGGCTCCCATACAACAAGCGTGTTTTTTTTTTTTTTTTTTTTTTAAACTATTTTACATTTGCAGAACTAATAATAATATTTTTTAAATTCTTATTTAAATATTTTACCATAAAAAGACATGTAAATTAAAAAAAAAGTGTACCGACTTCAAAAATTTGCACTGAAAAGTAAGAAATAATAAATATTTCGTCGTAGAATTTGAAAAATTGACAACTTCGTGTCAATAGCAACCGTTGCTAAGGCTTTTCTCTGATACATAATTTTCAGCCGTAAACAGAGACAAATTACTAAATTTCTGAAAAACTACTGAACCGATTTTCGTTATATGTCGGTGAGATAATGTCGAGAAATTAGTATATCCTTAAAAAATAATTCGTCAAAATCGGTACATATTTCATCGAGATACTGATAATTGACTTAAAAAGTCAGTTTTTTCAAAATTACTGAAAAACTAATGAACCAATTTTTATGAGATAAAAATGGGACCAATCCGGAAGAATTATCTGTCGATTAAAAAATAAATCATCAAAATCGGTTCATAAACGACGAAGTTATCCGCGAACACACATAAAAAAATATATATATATATACGGTCGAATTGAGTAACGTCTTTTTTTTTGAAGTCGTTAAAAATACACTTAGGTTAGGTATCCTCACAAATACCATCGGCTAAACGAGGGAGACTTGATCTTCCGCTGGGTACCCTGGAACCGTAACACGGTTTCGGGAGCTGTAAGGCAACCCGTGAAGAAAGAAAAAAAAATGTGTGCAAAAGTGTGCTTTTTCGTCTTTGGTTAATGCCAAAACGGAGCAACGGATCGACCTAATTTTTTTGCACAGTGACAGGCTACATTAATCCCAGATCTCATTTTTTTTTCTTCCGGGAAATATATTTTTTCTGCCTTCGAAACCAGTGTGGATCGCCTGCTAATCCTGCTATGAAAAACACCACCAAGAAAGAATGGTGAAAAGCTTGTATTAAATTAAACTGGGTTGTTTGTTTGTTTTGTTGCGTCGGCAGTATGAAAACTTGTCCATGGAGAACGAAACAGAAAGCGGGATCATTTGACTTTGGGACCTTATTTTCTTTTACCCTTAGGGAATCTGGTAATTACATACATAGATACCTTCCTGATAGACGCCTGGTTTCCTAAAGGGGTAGACAGAGAGCATGGAGCGCCACTTCTCTAGGTCTTTACATACTTCTCTTGCTTCATCCACATCCATACATCATTTCATACATGTACGTGTCTATTTTTAGCACTATATATTTGACCTTTTTAAGGACATCAGATATTTGATCAATGGAAGTTCGTCTTGGTCGTCCTTTTCTTGTTGTTCCTTTCGTTACTATAGCTTTATATATTTGTTAGGCATTCATCACACGTTCAACATGTGTAACCATCGCAGCCCTTTCAATTTTATATACAAGTCACTCCATGTTTCACGTATTTAACCACTTATTAACAAAACAAACTCTTATTTCACCAGATTCCTATAGTTCAAGCTTCAGCTTATACCAGATACCTCGGTAATATCAAGATATATTTAAACAGTGCAGGGGAGGTGCAGAGATGGGAAGGTCAGCCTATATTCCTGGGAAATTCTATTGTGCCTGGTAAGATTTTAACCAACTGAGGAACCAAATCAACTAATTCAATACATAATATTAGATTACTGACCCGAACAATAAGTCAATCTCAGCGAGGTTCGTAATCTGCTTTTCTTTCAACTACCTACAACAAAAAAATTTTCTTATCAAAATTTTCTTTAATTATAATTATTTTAAAAGCCAGCCAAAACGTCATTCGCGTCAACAATTTTTTTTTTAATGGAAGGCAAAGGCAAAGACAGCCAAACAGCCTATGTTTTTTCGAGTATTAATATCGCTCTGAAATAATAGTGAAATAAAAAGTCACACTTTTAGCGAGGTTAGCAACCTGCTTTTACAAATTTACATCGAAAACGTCATGAAAAAAAAAATTCAATAAAGCAACATGCCCGACACAATATAAATCTTATAATTACGTCTACCTTAAAAAGTACCTTTATAATAAGTGCCTACAGAAAAAGAACCTAATTTAAAAACAAAACCCAGAGCGGGATGTTATGGATTTTCATACAACATTACTGCAGTAATGAGGAAAATACTGCGTAGTTGGATGAAAATATATTTATCTCACACCCACACAGATTAGGCTGGTGGCTGAAATTCATTAATCCATACATTTTTCAGATCCCAATATGCTTGAACTTTTGCAACCATGGAAAGATGAGGTGGACGCTTTTGGTAAAGAAGTTCTAGGAAGGTCGTTGGTTACTCTGAACAGATCTTGGTGCAGACGTGGCGAATGTAATATGGGAAGTTGGGCTTGTGACGGGTTCTTACAACAGGTAGGTTACGTTTCCTTCATTTGGCTCCAAACGTAAAATGAATATTATTAAATAATTGGCCACGAGCGAGCTGAACTTTTCGTGAACTTTTCGTACCATTTTTTTGATTTTCTTTTAAACTATGAATGAGTGAATGAAATTTTATACTTAGTAGTTTCAGAGATAGGGGGGGGGATTCGATTATTTACACTATTAGATACGTCCGTGATTGAGTCATCAAACTATTATGTACCAAATTTCAACCATCTTCATCCAGCAGTAGATTCGGAGAAAATAACTGTGACAGACGGACACACAGTGATCCTATTTCCGTTTTTTCATCGGATGTCCAAAACCATAAAAAAGAAAAGAATGGTATGGGTCCAGCGGGAACTTGGAAAGTGAAAATACATGGCTTGGACAACTTTACAAGAAGGTGCGTCGGTGGCCGAGTGGTTAAGACTTCTGGTAGACTACGGGTTCGATCCCGGATCCCGGCCATGTACAGTGGAAAGCTATTTAAATAGAAAAGTTCCTTAAGATATATACCTACATATAGCAATATTTGGAACAAAAACGGGAAAGTCATTATTTTTCACGTTTTAAAAGCACGGGCAGCAGTGGCAACGACCGCTTTCGGGCCCTCCGAAGTCAAGGTCATCTTATAACTGTCCAAAATATGTCAAATCTCAGTTAATCCTGGAAAGATGAGTTTTTGCGTTTTGGAAATTATGGTTATTTAGAACTTTTAATAATGAAAATATTGCTCAATCCAATTGAAAATAAGTAATAACTATTGATTATGTGGTGAGGAAATGTTGTATAAATAAACTCAACTTTCCAGGATTAACTGAGATTTGCCATATTTTTGACAGTTTTAAGATGACCTTGGCCAACAGTTTTTAATTGTTTTAGATGATGCAATTCGCAGAAGGAACTGCTTGGAATCATGCTCACGTATGTTTTATAAATTCTGGAGGTCTTCGAACTCAAATATTAGCAGGCGGTAAGAATTTAACTATGCGCCTATTTGTTTCCCTTATGATATGCTACTTGACAGAAACACTGTTGGAAAAGAAAGGTTGCAAGTAAATATATAAGTATGAACTTTGAAACGAAGTTCGAGCTAGGCCGAAAAAAGTGTAAAGGTGCCCACTCTCTCGTCCAATCGCCGGCGCGCCGCCATAGTGTCTGCCGAAATCGACCACAGACTCGTCCAATTCTTGTAACAAACGGTTCACCATCCGTTTTCAAGTCGTTGTATTTGTGGTTGATTTCTATGGCCGGAACGATCTGTCACACACACACACGGATGTTTGACACTTTGTTTAATCGAATCTTGTGTGTCTATGTGATCTAAATCGTATGATTTACTTACATTGCTATATAGTGTGTGGCCTGTGTTCAAATCTCAAAATATTTTTGTAATAATTAATAATAAAATGTTTATTTCATACTTTAAAAAAATATTAATTACAATTTATTATTTATTATATTCCTTCATTTATTATTTTATTTTTCATTAAATTTCTCTTAAACGTTGTTAATTTATTTCATTGTGCCTGTTATTTAATTTATAATATACCTATAGAGAAAGGTAATTAGTTCCAAACGGGTGTCCCACAACACCTCTCGTTTTTTTTAATAATAATTAGCTATACTTAGAGGTATGAACATTGGCTAACGGCTAACATAATATTGAATTTCATCTTTTGGTTTGCAGAAAATAAAAAATAAATATGATTTTTAAAATGCTTCTTATATTTATTAATAAATTACTTAAAAACTAATTACAAAATTGGTCCAAAAACATAGTATAAATGAAAATTAAGACATCATAGCTTGACGCATGTTGAAATCTTGATTCCTATAGGATGGCGCTCCATAACCCGTGTTGTGGTATTTGGATAAACTGCCAGAAACTACTGATGGGGAACAACTCAATAGAATTGGTATGGCACAACTTGAGTGGGCACCATGGGGGAAAACACCAATAGCTGATCCGCTACCACCCCCAGAAGATAACCCACTAAGATTTGGAAGTCCAGAATCGACACCGTATGCGCCTCTAGCCAAATGATGAGGTCTCATGTTGTGTGCCATCATTGCTCTTGCCATGGGATTAGCATGATGAGCCCAGTTTTCCATTGTAGTTGATGCTTTAAAGGATTGGTCAGCTTCAGCCGTCTTGGGCGTCTTATTTTCAGTCTTTGTGGAGTTTAATTGTAAATCTTCTTCAGACAAATCTTCCACTTTTACACTTTTTTGAGACATTTTGGAAATTTCGGTGCTATGTTTTTTAGGTGCCATGGGCATGTTAGCGAATGTTAGTAAAAAGTTTTGAGCTTCGCTTGATTTTAAGGTAGCTGGAATTTGCTTTTCAATTTGCTGAGATTTATGCTCTGATTCATTGTCCATAATTTTACTTGGTACATTTACTTGATCTACAGCAACTGATGATACTTCGGAGGCACTTGATTCTATGTCTACTGCTGGTTTTTCAGTGGGTTTGGCTTCAATCTTTGACTCCAATTTGTCATTAGGAACTATATCTAATTCTTGTTTCACGGTGTCTACTTTCTGTATCTTGTCAACATCTACACTTGCTTCAATTTTTTTCTGATCTTCAGCTACATTCATCTGATTCTTTTTAATTTCAACATTTTGTTCGTGCTGTTCCAAAATGTTCGGGGCACTGTCGTCCTTCTTGATATCGACTGCATGGTCAGATTCTCCAACTAAAGGAACTGCATTCTTGCTTTCAATATTTTCAATAGTTTGTTTCCAATGGTTCATTCGTTTCTTTTCTTCGTCAATCGACTTTAAAGTTTGAACAGAATCAGCAGAAGTTGCACTCGACTCCAAATCTCCAATATTGGTGAACCCCTGTTGGACAAGTCTCAAAGCGTCCTTGGCGGTCTTGAGGCTGTGATGCAAATTTGAGTCAGAGTTGGCTCCTAACCCTGATTCAATATTATCCATAGCATCGCTGGCAATGTTGATACTCTTCTGAAAGCTTCTGTGCGATTCTGGCAGCGACAAGGGAGCTGATCTCTGCACATTTTGGTTGTTGTGAACTCCCAAATTTACTTGTATGCCTTCACGTAGCTCGTTTAGTTCACTTTGGTCGCGGTGTTGTTGAGGCCGAGTGTTGTGCCGGACTGTCATCGGGGCGTTGATTGGGTGGTTGGTTCTTGCTGCGTTCTGGTTTACTTGTAAGGTTGACCGAGCTGCTCCGAAGTCAGGGTCCGAAGATCTCGAGCTCCATGATGGTTGTCCACCGTGTGTCCATTGCTCTATATAAGGAGCAGCCAAGGTATAAGTGACCAAGGTGGCTAATATCACGAACGTCTTCATCTTGTTAGTACGGATTTGTTTTTGATTTGTCTATGAACTGGCTCGGTTTTTATAGTAAATCATCAACAGTATAGAGACAAAGGAAACGTGCTTTTTAGAAAAATAACGGAGAAATTTAGGTTTATCATTTTTCTGATCATTTATTATCACGTAGTCACGTTTTTAAAACGCTTCATAATCAGATAGCGACAAAAATAATTAAGCAATTAATAGACATTTAAAGTAGAACGTGAGGAATTTGCTGAATTTTAGATTTTATATTTAATTTTATTGATTTCGTGATTAATATGAATATTGTTATCGTGCATGATATTTGTAAAAGAACAATTAAAGGTGGTAGTAGTTTCTGTCTCCTTATTGGGCAGTATCTACCACCACCAAGATAAGTAACTCGTGCTTCAATTAGATTCTTCTATAAACTTACTACCTACTCAAGATTGAATATGGTTTATTTTGAACTCTAGTTTTCTGCCCCGGCGTCGACCGTGGAAAGATATAACTGCTTACCTGCCTCCTTAAACAATGTATGTAAATAATAATTTTATAAGAGAACTAGCATTTTGCCCCCGGCTTCGCCCGTGGATATTTACGAACAAAATAAAATATACCCTATACCTACCCCTACCCCTACCCTACCCTACCCCTACCCCTACCCCTACCCGTACCCCCACCCCTACCCGTACTCCTACCCCTACCCCTACTTCTACTCCTACCACCTACCCTCTACCTCTATATCATCAATAGTTTTCGCAGCGCACGCGATGTAAGGAATTTCTTAGGTAATTTTTTTACAGCTTTGATTACATTATTCGAGATTTCGTACGGAACCCTAAACTTTTTGAAAATGCAATGTAGCCTATGTCACTCACGAAGAATGTAGCTTTCTAATGATGAAAGAATTTTTAAAATCGGCCCAGTAGTTTCTGAGCCTATTCATTACAAACAAACTTACAAATTTTTCCTCTTTATAATATTACTAGCATATCGCCCCCGGCTTCGCCCGTGGATATTTACGAACAAAATAAAATATACCCTTAAAGTAGCTAGATTTCGAGATTTTTTGACAAACAATTTTTTTAACTATCGTAAAAAATAATATTTTTTTTAATAAAAGGTATCCTATGTTACTTCTAATACCTCCAAGAATATATGTGCAAAATTTAATGATGATCGGTTAAGTAGTTTTTGCGTGAAAGCGTAACAAACAAACTTACATTGGGAAGTATGGATTATAATAATTATTATGAAAAACATCAATTTACGCATTTTAATTAATTAAATTATAAAATATCGGAAAAATAACAACCTCAAAAAATTAGCTGATCGACCTAAACCTTCGCCATATTTTTCAGCATTATCTACAGGGTATGGGCAGACGCTAACTGTCGACAACATGACATATTTTACGTTTCATTTTCTACAAGGAGTTTATATACAGAGTGAAGGACAGATTCGTTAGGTCACGTGGTTGTATTTAATAAGTTATCTATTCTACATTCTATTCTATTCGCTTAGCTGTACATTGGCTAAGCCCCTTGATCCCGCTAACAAAGAACACAGCCATATATTTGATTTTTTTAAGTTCAAGACCCACTATAATCCTGAAAGTGTAGCTTTGTAATAAAAGCTCATATGAGATTTTTTGACAAAGGGGGGGAGTAGTGTTGAAAACGAAATGTATATAATAGCAACTCAATCGCAAAGCAATCGCAGTTACAATCAGTTGCGACTGGTCGCTAAATCGGTTTTGTGTTTGGTATTATGTATGCAAATCGCTCAACGGTCGCCTTGAAATGCATGTTGCTGCGCATACCTAATGGACCTCTAGGTCATGTGCCTTGATGTGATAGGTTTTAACTTTTAACAGTAGTATTTGTTATTTTTAAAAGAAATGCGTTTACTGCCCTCCGAAGCACAAGAATTACGCTACCGACTCCATTTTCTGAAACATATATATTTTCAGATGTAACAACAGAAATATTATTGATGGCCATGCCGTTTGAGAATTCTCTACAAGTATATTCTCTGGCCGGCCGGTACCTGCTAGAAACTCTAGAATTTTCAGTAAGCGGGAACATAAATCCTGAAGAATTTGACAGTGGACGAATGCTGCAAGTTGGAGGTAACAGCTATTGGTTTTACAATCTTACTAGCGACTCCGTCCCCGGTTTCGCACGGATACGCTTATAATATAGATAACCATTGCATAACCATTAGACTTTTTGTAGATTATTTTATTCTAAACAATTCGTTCCTACATCATTTTGTTATATCTCTGACTGATTATACAGCATTCACCGTGAAAAGTTACTGGAGCTAAATTTTTTCCCGACTTGATTCACTAATACTGTTAACGCTCAGCTCCTAAACATGATAGGTCCTTGTTTAATACTCGTGAACCTTCCCGCGGAATCAACCTATCTAATTGTGAAAATCGCGACAAATTTCGTTCAGTAGTTTCTGCATGACAGAGAGACACGGCAGGGGAGTTTGTTTTATAATGTAGTGATGTACTATCAAGAGCATTAGTGGAGATACACTTGAAAACATTTTTCGCTCAACACTTTACTGCATTTCCTTATTCATTCAGATTGTATCAGAATAAAAAGAGATAAATATTGTTTTCAATACTGTAATATCTATATATCAACACGCCTCACATCAGGCAGAGACAATGGAATGCCATTTGTTACGATCCTGACATACTTATTTCGCTTCTTTTATATTGATCATACCTTTCATACATGCTCGTCGATTGTGTGTACTTTTAATATTTCCATCGATCAATATATTTTTTATATGTTCAATAAAAGAACATCTAGGTCGTCCTCTGCCAACATTTCCTATCACTTCAGCCATATAAACCTTTTTAGTAAATCTTTTATCCTTCATTCTTTCAACGTGTCCAAACCAACGTAAACAACTTTTCTTCATTTTAGTCACAACATCATCTTTTACTCCGCATTCTTGTCTAATGACATCGTTCCGGATGCGGTCAATACGCTTTAATAATTTAATACTTATTTAAAAATATCATTTATTTACTTTCAATACTCTATGTGGATACAATACAGAGAATGATACGGAGTGAAAGATGATGTTGTGACTAAAATGAAGAAAATCAATATAAAAGAAGCGAAAGAGGTATGTCAGGATCGTAACAAATGGCATTCCATTATCTCTACCTACCCCTTTTGGGATGAAAGGTGTGATGATAGATAGGTTGATTTTGCGTAACTGAATTATCCAGTTATGACGGTCCGTCAGTGTCTTTTATAAGTCAGTTGTGATTTGATGTGAACTTTTATGTGATTGGTGGCAGGGCCGCCCCGCCCCTATGTGCGAAGTGTGCGGCGCACACAGGCGCCAAGACAATAGGGGCACCGCTATCGAAATTATTTTTGTTACACTTACACAACAACATATTTCTTTGTAGTGGAGTATCGATTAGTAAGTAGGTATAATAGGCGCAACAAATGCCTCGTAAACAACAAAACATTATAAATAAAAATAAGTTGAAACATTAAGATTCGTGAAAAAAAGAGGCGCTTCATAGGTTTCACACACAGGCGCTGTGGGGAGTCGGCGCGACCCTGATTGGTGGTATTAGAAAGGAAACAAAGTGAAAAGTTTAATGTACAAGCGAACATAACCTTTAAGGTGTCCTTCCAATTCTGCACTTGACTTTATATTATCTTGGACAGGTCTTCGAGTAGTCTTCAACGCATCAGCTCCTGACGGCTCCCGAGTATCAAGTTTACATATAAGATGTATAGATTGTGAAGTACCACAATATGAACCTGTGCAGTTAGATACCATGTATCGTGTTGTGACCCAGAACTATATCGGAGATGGAGGCGGCGGATATACGGTAATTGGTTAATTCATTCAAATCCGTTGCATATTTTTAACTTCATGGTTCAGTGGCTTTCGAGTTTCGCAGTGACATATAAACAGATGAACCCACGCTGATGACTTCCTTTTAAGGGTCCTTGACTGTCGGCCATCTTTTATCTGTCAAAAATAAGATTTTCAACACAAATTGTTTTTTAAAATATATGCAGTCATGGGGACTGAAAACTTAAATCCCATACGTGGAAGCCAGTACACGATTCCCTGCCCGGACATTCTCGGGCCGGACAATTCATGGTCTTGTGCCGAAAACATGTCGCGACAGGTCGGGTCGCTCGTGAATCCATAAGATTTTCCCTACCAACAGCTCCCTAAACAGGGTACCTACCCAGCGGAAGATCAAGTTTCCCTCTTTTAGGCGATGGTATTTGTGAGACTATTCCTAACGAGTGACCAGAATCCGTGGTCTGCCTAGTTAATACCAGACGTCTTAACCGCTCGGCCACAGACACACCTAATTTTATTATATTATGTTATTATTATACTAATAAATAATAGTGTTGTGTCTTGTTCTGTCTGTTTGTCCAGAATTGTGGTATGGTAACATTGTCCATATTTAGTCAACTACAACCTACCACCGAACATATGAAACCTATATGTTATGGAAAATTTCACTGTCTCAAACAAATATATACCTATACAAGTATATTTTTCAGATGATATCTGACAACCGCGAAGACTTAGAGGTTATGGAGGAACCAGACTACGTCTACCTACAGCGATACATGCGACAAGTGGGAACTGTACTGCAAGACTTAGATGGTCGCATACAAATTATTACATAAATTAAATAAAGAGAAAATATTTATACAGCATGTTTATATTATCCTCTCCTTTTATCCTCTCCTTTAAGGCTCTATATCCATAATTTGTATGGGGATAAACTATTCGCAATTTCTCTGTAAATAATCCACCTGTGTCACTAGGCTGTCATTTAGCATATAGTTACTTATTCAATATATCTAAGTGTAATAGCTGTTATTTTGTTTAGGTTTTATTGAATAGGAAATAGATTATGAAAGAGAAAACAGTAATCCTTTATTTTACCACCCATATTTCCTATTATATGCTATATGCTAAATTACAGTGACACAGGTGGATTATTTACAGAGAAATTGGGATTACAGAGTAATAATAAAAACTTATGTACATAATCCGACAAACCACACTTAGAGGCTTTTCCATCTAAATATAATCTCAACAGAACTAGCCACTCGTTAGATATAGCCTCACAAATACCATCGGCTAAACGAGGGAGACTTGGTCTTCCGCTGGCTAACCTGGAACCGTAACACGGTTTCGGGAGCTGTAAGGCAACCCGTGAATTACCCGGCAATAAACCATTACATAATTTAAAAAAAATAAGCTGTTGAAGTAATTTTTCTGACCATATAATATACATGTACCTACCTAAGTAGCATATTAATCTATGGTTTTGAATTTATTAATTTATTTTGCAGCTCGTTTTTTTTCTTCTTTTTTTTGTTTCTCATTCTCCATTTTCATGGAACCTTTTTTTTTTTTTTTTTTTGTTTCTCATTCTCCATTTTCATGGAAGGCAAAGGGGTTTACCCCTTTTTTCTTTTTTTTTTGTTTCTCTGCTCCATTGTATTATAATAATAAGGTCATTGGTTATTTGTTTATTCATAGATTCGTGTAAATAAGGCGAGGCCAAGTCTTTTGTTTGTCAATCCAGGAAGAACTCTATCGAGTATATTTTTTTACTTCATTATAATATTAGCATAGAGTACTAAGCCTATGGAGGAGCCATAGACGGGCTTCCCCTTTCGCCAATTTTCCCCCCTTTGACCAGTTAAACTGACCAGGTGCGCAGTAATAAGTAACCTTAGATTTTGTTGGTATCGTTTAGTGTCGCAAGACAGAGCTTTAGGAAAATAGTGAATTGTGATGTTTTAAATGGGAAAGGCGATCTAGGACGTCAAACTTGCTGAAACATAGTGTTTCCAATCATTAATTATAATTATTATGTTTGTATTTTAACATAATCATCATATAACGTAAAATCCGTTGCGACAATAAAACGACAGAAAAATACAGTGGTACAGGGGCTAGTACTAGACGTTTACCTCCCCTCCCGCCAAAAGTGGCAGAAAAAATTGTTCGGTTATTTAGCTCTTCCCGTCTCCAGTCTTAAATACTCAAAGTAATATTTTTTACTTTTGGTACCAGAAGGATCCAAGAGGTCCTGGTACAAATTTATACTACGTTTACACAAACACATCATCGAATTTAAATTATTTTATTAGTTCCTACTGCTATGGTAGTCAAACGTGAGAAAGGTTTGTTGAATTGATACGGATTTTTTATTGTACCTAATATTTTGCTTACGACGAAATATTGCTTTGCATTGTTGTGGATAAGCGATAAATACTGTTACTTTTGCTATTTTATGCTAAGAAATACACAACTTACAACTAAAAAGTTAAATTAATATACATACCATAACCAATGCTGTTTTAGTTCCTATGGAATCGAGACTTGGGTATGGAATAAGAAACATGAAAGTAAGATAAATCCAGTGGAAAGGCGGTCTTTACGTAGAATGACCGATGTCATTAGAGAAGAATGCGAAGTGAAAGATGATGTTGTGACTAAAATGAAGAAAAGTAGTTTAAGCTGGGTTTGGACGCGTTGAAATAATGAAGGATGAAAGATTGTTCAAAATTGTTTATATGGCTGAAGTGAAAGGAAATGCTGGCAGAGGACGACTTAGGTGTACTTTTATTGAATATTTAAAAAATGTATTGATCGATGGAAATATTAAAAGTACACACAATCACCGAGCATGTATGAAGAAAGGTATGATGAATATAAAAGAAGCGAAAGAGGTATGTCAGGAAATAAATTCAAATTTACATGCATCGCTACCATGACCTTTACTTACACCTTGTAGCGTAGCCAGAGACATTGGTAACAAATTGTTACTAACAATGACCACAATCCACATGTAGCGAGTTCGTAATCCTATCACATAGTCAGAGCTGTCATTTCCTAAATAGAAGATTATTTTCAAAAGAAGTTCGGACCGGCTTTGCGTGCGTCCTTCGAAGTAAAGATAACATAAGGTAGGTACCAAAGGGAACGACGTCCATGTTTCTAAACAAAAACATATAGTGCCTGATTTTATCGAGAGTTATGAATCCGTCTGCTGTTAGTGATGTTTACCACCTACTATCTAGTCGGTTTTCGAATAGTATGGTAGGTAACCGTCTGCTTTTTTGACCAAATGATAGATGTGGTCAAGAGCATGCTCCGTATAAAATTTGAGACTGTTAGGTGGTCAATTTGGAATTTGGACATAACTTTGAAACCACTAGCTATCAGCTGCTTTTTTTTAATTTAATGGGTTCCTTGGGTTTGCCTTACAGCTCCCGAAATCGTGTTACGGTTCTAGGGTACCCTGCAGAAGACCAAGTCTCCCTCGTTTAGCCGATGGACCTTGCCACCGCCTGCTTATTTAGCATAGGATGGTCCATGAATGCGCGCGACTGGCAGAATAGTCCGCCAGTCGCGCCCACTATGAGAGATGCTTTTTCACGCTTTGCTTGAAGGACCCGAGCAATGCGGGTGCGAAGAGGGGATGGAGGGACGAGGTCATGGAGTTCTTCTGAACACTCCCCATAATACAGTCGATAGAAAACGCTAAGAGAGGCTATGTCTGCGTAACTGTAGAGGTTCGAGATTTCGTGTGGTCTTTGGGACATTGATGATGCGAATCGCTCTTATTTGCAAACCGTTGAGGGCATCAAGGAGATACTGAGCGGAACCATCCCAGAGGTGGAATAGAGAGAGAGAGAGAGAGAGAGGAATATTAAATATAGGTACCGGGACGGTTCTTGAGCGGTGGTCGTTAGATGCGCAGAACACTATTTTTGGGTCTGCTTGACGGTATGAGGTATTAATTTAAATTTTACCAGCAGTAAAAAGCAATCGTAAAAACAAACACCAATAAATCAATTATAATAAATATACAAGTTATATTGCACTCGAATTACATATGCGCAAACATTCCCCCACTTTTTCGTCGAGCGCTCAAGAACGGTCCCGGTAGCTATACCAGAGGTCTTAACCACTCGGCCACTGACGCACCTTATTAAGGTTTTGCTATTTCTATTTTATTTATCGGATGTAGAACAGAGATAATCTTTGCTTTTAATAATTCTTTAACACAGCATAAAAAGCATAACTGTCAAAAACCAAATCAAAAACATGATTTCATAATTTTACTAAATTTATCATGAAAATTACAAACCAAATTAAACAATAAACAATTTTGTAAACCTGAATTTTTGTGACCATAACCAAATATGGAAAATGAACCAAAAGTAGAAAATAATCCGAATATTAAAATTCTAAAGGAACCTCTTCAATCTGAGGCAGACAAGAAACTTTATAGGTTAGCTTACTTTGAAATAACTGCCGACACGCCCCCGACTTCGCACGGGTACAAGCATAAATACTATTTCAATGTCTAGGTCTAGAAACTCTAGGTCCGTGGGGTTCAAATGCCAAAAATTTTATTAAAGATGTATCTCCTCGACTGATCATCTCTTCTGGTGATAAAAAGGCTGGCTCCTTCCTCGCTTAAAGGAATCAGCATCGCGATTCAGCGGGGAAATGCAGCCAGTATTCTTGCCACTATTCCACACGGACCTGGTTAATTAGTTATTTTCAATCTTTAGATTTGATTTAAGGTTTTTATGCTAATAAAAACATTCTTAAAAAAAAGAAATTCAATGTCTAATTTTATCTATTTTATCTAATATTTACAGCTCCCGAAACCGTGTACGGTCCCAGGGTACCCAGCGTAAGACCAAGTCTCCGTCTTTTAGCCAGTGGTATTTGTGAGGCCAGTGGCCAGTTCTGTTGACGTATAGGTATAAATGGAAAAGCCTCTATTTTTATTCTACACATTTTTTTTCTAAATCAAACGATTTAAAATTTTTGGGATAATTTCTTATCAAGGTATAGGGAGCGTCGGTGGTCGAGTGAGTGACGTCGGCTCGCAACTGAAAAGTCGCGGATTCGATTCCTACATCCGACCAATTGGATTTTTTATAATAAAAAAATCTATGTACATTATCCGACAAACCGTACAAAGAGGATTTTCCAACTGTATACCTCAACAGGAGCTGGCCACTCGTTAGTTAGCCTCAAAAAATCATTGGCTAAATGAGGAAGACTTTGTTTTCCACTGGGTTCTTATTCATTTTGCTTATATTGACTTTTTATCAAGAAATACTCTATTTTAGTGTAGATACTATTTTCAGCTTCAGTTTGAAGAATTTAAGCGGTTTCTGGTTTGAATTTTGGTTTCGTTGCAATTTTTTTTCAGAACCATCCAACTAGAAAATGGTTTGACCGCTCTCCTAATATCAGATCCCACTAGTCTACCATCTGAAAACAATTCAGCTGAAGTCTCTGAAAACGATACTACCTACGAATCTATATCAACAGATGAATACGAATACGTAGAAGGAGATGTCCCTATGTTGATGAAAGATTTTAACGAAGAAGAATTGGTTAGATTTCATTTAATTATGTGCTATCAATGATTTAGTACTCCTAAAGGTCTACTGAAGCCGACCACAGACTCGTCCAATTCTTGTAAAGAACGGTCCGCCTAGATCATCCGGCGGCCGGAATGGGAAATTTCCAGTGCCATGCAAAATTAGCCTATGTCACTCTCCAGTCCTTCAAATATATATGTGCAAAAAAGAACCGTCGATCCGTTGCTACGTTATACAAGGAGAATTAAAGTAAAGACCAATCCAGGATGGAGGGAATCAATTAGTTTTTAATCAGGCCTATCAATTATGATAAGAAAAGTTTCATCATGACGTACAGATCAATAATGTACCTACGATAGATACGAGAAGAGCGGGCGTGCACGGTACGCTCACTCTGGGTCTATTACCAAATTACCAATACGTTTTTGTTAGCAACAGATATACGGGGAATGGCTGGTGATACTTAAAAATTGGCTACCACTGGTTTGTCACCTGATATCTGAGTGCGAAAAATACTTATACAACATTTTATTTCGTCAGGCTGCTTGCGCCCTATGTGTGGGTGTTGGTTTCTTCAGTGACCCTCGAGACATACAAGGTCTAGCTCACTTTGTGGAACATATGCTGTTTATGGGCAGCGAGAAATATCCACAGGAGAATGAATTTGATGCCTTCATACAGGTGGGTCAATTTTTGCCGCTCCCGAAACCGTGTTACGGTTCCAAGGTACCCAGCGGAAGACCAAGTCTCCCACGTTTAGCCGATGGTATTTGTGAGCTGTGGCTAGTTGCAACGAGTGGCTAGTTCTGTTGAGATATATTTAGATGGAATAGCCTCTAAGTGTGGTTTGTCAGATTATGTACATAATGCACATAATTTTAATTAAAAAACCCATTGGTACATGGCCGGGATCCAGGATCGAACCCGGGGTCTGCCTGTTAATACCAGACGACTTAACCACTCGGCCATCGATGCACCTGTACTTACAAAATTGGTTACACTTCTTCCCCCTTCTTCTTTCCCCCACAAAACCGTGTTTCGTTTAAACAAGGTTTTCTCTTAGTCTTTCATATTAAATGACAGATTTGTAAGAGAGTGACAAAATATAACTTAGCTAAACAATTGTTAAACACCGTTGTTTCTTTTTTTTTTAGTTTAAAAAAGTTTTTTTCTTTTCTTCCTTTCACCAATACAAAACAAACCAGAATACGCGTTATTCTTCAATTTTGGGATAATTTCTTATTATCAAGAAATAGGATAATATTATTAAAAAATAACACTTCATATATAGATTCTTATTCATTTTTCTTATATTGTCTTTTTATCGAGAAATACAACAACCGGGTATTTTAGGGTACAATTTTTTGCCTCAATTTGACGAATTTTTGGGGATTCTAGTTTAGTTTGTATTCTGAGCATTTTCGATAATTTTCAAATTTCTAGAGAAAAGGTGGATCGTCGAACGCTGCGACAGACTTCGAGGTAACCACATTCTATTTTGAAATAGCTGAGAAGCACCTGCTGCAAGCTATGGACATATTCAGCAACTTTTTTGTCAGTCCGCTAATGTTGAAAGGTGCCATGCAGAGGGAGCGGGAAGCTGTCGAATCTGGTTTGTCCTTGTATTTCTTAACATTGTCCTGCCCACACGTTGGCTTGCCTGCTTTTTGCTTTCCTTCGTCCGTGGAAAACAAGTACCACTACCACTACCCCTATAGGTGAACCGCTGAGAAAGTAGCACTCCCATGTCCATGAGGGGTGAGGGGCGGGCGTGATTCTGCTATACACGATGCGCGGTTTCGCGCGATGTGTCTGTTGTCGACGCGATTTACCTCGGGCTTTTGCGGGTAGGTTTTTGGATAGCTTGAACTCTGAAATCTTTGAGGTGGATCGCGTCGACAACAGATTTATCGCGTGAAACTTCGTATCATGTATGGCAGAATCACGCCCGCCCCTCTCACCCGCGCGGACCATGGGAGTGCTACTTTCTCAGTGGTTTACCTATAGTTAATACCACTACCCCTACTCCTATCTCTTTCACTTCTTTTATATTCATCATACCTTTCATACGTCATGCTCGGCGATTGTGTGTACTTTTAATATTCCCATCGATCAATACATTTTTTATATGTTCAATAAAAGTACCTACACCAGCATTTCCTTGTGTAGGTACTTTTAGTACCAATAAATCAATAGATGAGGGTATGAAAAAAATGTTTTTACAGAATTTGCCATCGGTGCCCCTTCAGATATAAACAGGAAAGATCAGTTGTTGTTTAGTCTGTTCCCGTCTGGTCATCCAGCCAAGACGTTCCCGTGGGGCAATCTGAAAAGTTTAAGTGACAACTTACACAATAATGATGAAAAGTTATACAACGCTGCACACGCCTTCGTTAAACGGCATTACAGCGCTCACAGGATGACTGTCGCTGTTCAGGTTATCTTCTTCTACTTCTTTCACAATGGCTTCACCAATGTTAATCCATGATTTGCCAATGTCAAGTATTATAGTCTTTATAGTGCTTTTTTTCTTCGCGGGTTGCCGTGTTATGCTTCCAGGGCTACCAGCGGAAGACCAAGTCTCCGTCGTTAACCCGATACTGTATTTGTGTGGATATACTTAACGAGCGGCTAGTTCTGTTGAGGTATATTTAGATGGACAAGCCTCTAAGTGTGGTTTGTCGGATTATGTGCATAACTTTTTAATTAAAAAACCCATTGGTACATGGCCGGGATCCCGGATCGAACCTGTTGTCTGCCTAGTTCATACCAGCCACCGACGCACCTCTTTATAGTGTATGATTGATATGCCCGGATATGTCCTATTAATCACGGACTAATAACAACTATCACACCGTCTTACAGCTCCCGAAACCGTGTTATGGTTCCAGGATACCCAGCGGAAGACCAAGTCCCCCCCTCGTTTAGCCGATGATACCTAACGAGTGGCTAGTTCTGTTGAGGTATATTTAGATGAACAAGCCTCTAAATGTGGTTTGTCGGATTTTGTACATAACTTTTTAATTAAAAAACCCATTGGTACATGGCCGGGATCCGGAGTACCAGACGTCTTAACCACTAGGCCACCGACGCATCTTTCAGTGTTTTATTTGATGTACTTATTTTATTTGTATTTATGTATTGATAATTTTCACAGGCTAGAATGGAGTTGGATCAGCTACAAGACTACGTGATAAAGACGTTTGGTCTTATACCAACAAATAATTTGCCACCTCTGGACTTCACGTTGCACAAGTTTACACCGAAATCTAAAGATTTTTTCGGCGGAGTTTATTTTATTAAACCACTCAGTGATATTAATGAGGTAACCATATTTATCTAATCTTCATTGCTGAAGGTCGTGTCTATCATGAAGAGGTAGAATTTATCAGTTTCTGAACAATACTTACATCGACCACAGACTCGTCCAATTCTTGTAACGAACGGTCCGCCATCCGTTTTCAAATCGTTGTATTGGTGCAGTTGATTTCGATGGCCGGAATGATCTGTGACAGATCCACACGCCTTTGTTTAATCGAATCTTGTGTGTCTGTGTGAATGAGTGAATTGCATGTGATCTAGATCGTATTATTTACATCGCTATTGTGTGGCCTGTGTTCAATCTCGATCATACGGCTGGCCGGACCGAACATTTTCGGTGAGATACCGGCCCAGTGCGTGTAGATATTTATCTATACCCACTAATAATAAGCGGAAAGTTAGTTATTTTATAAATTAATTCATAACCGCCAAGCGGTAACCATTGAGTACCTACATATAGAAAGAATATTGTTTTGGTCGCATTTAGGTATCTATACTTAAATACTAATCTAGGTATATAAATCAAAATTAAATGCTGTTCTTTGGTAAGCGCATCATTTGAGAACGGCTGGACCGATTTGGCATGTTTTTTGATTTTCGTAATAGTCTGAATAAGGTTTTTAGAGAAAGAAAAATTGGAAAATTCGGGAAATTTTGAAAATATAACGAATCAATTTAAAATATGTCAGGGGGTTACAACTACTACTTAACCATGTTTACCTTTAAAACATTTTCCCCATAGAAAAAACGACCGTCACATGACGAAGTGACGTCATACTAGACATTAGCGCTAAATAATTGTAATGTAACACTCACTCACTCTTTAAAATTTAACATGGGGTTAGCATCCATTGGCCATATTTATAAACACATTTTAGAAGCGTTTTAGTTAAAATAAATATGTTTTGTCACTCTCTAACAAAGCTGTCTTTACTAATAATAGAAAGAAACAAAACACATTTTAACAAAAACTTTGCTAAAATACGTTTATGAATAATGGCCAAGCAAAGAGATTAAAATAATTAAATGTCTTTGTGGCCAAGTAACTCTGTCTGTCAGTCTGTTTGTTACGCTTTTACGGATTAACCACTGCTAGGTGAGCATATATATGACGTGACATCTTTCGTGTCGACCGAAAGGCCAAAAACGTTTATGTCCGTCCGTACAGGACCGGCCAAAGAATGCACGGTCCGAGAATGTCCAACCCTACAATGTGCGGGCAAATTCTGTGTACTTGTCTTTGCCCGACCCAGCTTTGCTCGGCATTCTAGTGTTGGACATTCTCGGACCGGGCATTCTTTGGCTGATCCTGTACCGACATAAACGTTTTTGGCCTTTCGGTCGACACGGAAGATGACACGTCAAATGTTATGCTCACCCCGCTTAACCCATTTTGATGAAATTTGATACGGAATTAGCTTGAACCCTAGGGAAGGACATGTCGCTGATTCCCATAACTACCTAATCTAATCATTCTATCCTCAAAATTATATCTTCTTGTTGTCTGTTATGTACTAAAGTTGTAGGAATTTATTAACTCGTTCTGTTTGGGTTCAAAGTAGGTATCAAATAATTTTAACACTGCTTCAAATTTGGGAGGATCTTCATCTCGCTTCAATACGTTAAAATATAAGTTCTGGTCAACTTCTCCTAGGCAATTTAGCAATATGGCGGCTTTTCTCGCTTCGGAGTACCTTTCGAAGCCCGCTGCCATCGTGTAAATGTGGAGTTCTTGTTTGAATCTTCTCCATTTCGGCAACAAATCTATTGAATCGAACGTAATGTGTGAATTGTGATGGCATTCTGAATTCCCCGGCCGCCATGTCAAATACCTCTTCCGTTTTGCTTGTTTGGGCTGTTGTAGGTTTTTCATTCGATTGCGCGCGCCATGTAATGTTGTTAATATTAGTATGATGACAAATTAAACTACTATTCACTTCTTGGTACTTTATTATCTAAGCATTGTCCACGCGTACATTTCTCAACTCTCGCATCTGTCATGCATGTCACAGCGCACACAGTGTTGCCATACCAGTAGTGTTGCCAGCACCAACCGACAACTAAGTAGTACAGGCTACTTTTTTAAATCCACACTTCCTAAGGCCGGATGAAAGGTAGTATTTTCGTATTGATTCGATCGATTCAGAGACAAAACTTTAGTGTGCTAACCCCACAGTACCTGGTTCATAGTCATAGACACGACTTTTTTATTTCAGCTCCAATTAACTTGGTGTATGCACCCACTGATCAATCAGTATCAATCAAAACCTGAAGACTATATAGCTTATATGTTGGGACATGAAGGGAAGGGCAGTTTGATGTCGTATTTAAAGAAGAAGTAAGTTATTTTGGGGATTCCACGTCACGCCTTGGTGTAAAGCGCACGCGCCCGCGAAGACGTGATGGGGAATCCAGTTTAATCCTGTTCGTGCTGTGATGGTTGTGATTAGTTGCAAAAAAATCACGATGCACCGTTCTGGCGTGAAAGAAGAAGTCACAATGGGTTTTTATTATTAAAAACTTATGTACCTACCAAGCACGTAGGCAGGGGGAGGGTCCAGTGGGTCCCGACCAACCCCCCCCCCCCCCCGAAATCCGTTTTTGAAATTGGGAATTTAAAAAAAAAAGGTTCATACTATCAGTTCAGCTGAGCTGATGAGGTCGAGTCAAGCGAGCTAGGATATTGACCTATTGCAGAAAGATGTAATATAAGGTAAAGTCCTACTTTGTGTTTTATTTTTTCAAAATAATGGCTTGGTTGGTGGTTGGACCCCCCCCCCTCGACGGAAAATCCTGGCTACGTGCTTGGTACCTACCGTAAAATGCCATAACTTTGCCACTCACGCCTATCATTGCCTACACAACTAAATCTATTCTAAATTTCATATTTTTACACTTTGGCACACAAAACACGGTAATATTTTATTTTATACATCTGGCAACGCAATCAAAAATCAAATTCTATTCTCTATGATCTACAAGTCAGTTTTGTCACATCACTCTAATAAATGACGTTGGTAGTGAAGGCACGGTTTTTATGAGGCGGAAACTTTTATTGTAAGTAACGATTTATGATTATTTTGTGTAAATATTATTAACTATGTTATAGTCGTTGATTTTCTCATTAATAATTACAATTTCTTATGCAATATATGCTTTAAGAAGAGAAAATAATTTAGGACAGGCAAAGTTGTGGTCGGATTTCGACGCCATTTCAAATTTCTATGCATATCTTTGCCTGGCCCTAGGGTTGATACTCAACGCTAACAAATATTTCTTCTGTCTATATAATTTTTGCTAATACTATTATTGTAGTTTTAATTTTCATATCATTTTTGATATTGTTTGTTACCGTTAACATCGAACTATGTAAATTACTACTGTCACATCTATACCTACGTTTATAACATACACTATTACTTTGTTTAGGTAAGCGCAATGAATAATAGAATAAAGCCTGGGGCTAGAAGATATAAAGATTACGACGACAGCTTCCTTCAAATTGCAGTAAACTTGGTGCAAAATAAAAATCTCCCATCGTTTGAAACAGAAAAGCAATTCAATATACCCCGCCGAACTATTTTTTTTTATAGAGAAGACGACATGTGACCTTGCCACCGCCTGATTGTTAAGAATAGGTGGCTGGTCCATGAATGCGCGCAACTGGCAGATCGTAATACAGTCCGCCAGTCGCGCCCACTATGCCGGCCCGTAGAGATGCTTTTTCACGCTTCGCTTAAAGGACCCAAGGTTGTAGAAATTTTAAATAAAATTAAAAATATCCATTTATCAAACTACCTATTAGGGTTAGTATTTAATCTAAATGCTACTCATGCATTAGTTTTTGATCTCAACAATTGCGCGAATTTTATTAGTAGGTATTACTTACATGCTTAAAATTTTTCATTCATAATCCATTGACTCTGTGATACCGAATTAAGTCTATTTTCGTTTCTTAAATAGCATTTTAAATACGTAAGGTTTTAGAAATAAACAACTTATACTTGAACTCAGTGACTATTTTTATTTAAAAAATATCCTGCTGTTTGTGTGCAGATGTATCTGGATCTAGAAAATAGATTATAAAACGTTAGCTATTAATTACAAGTCTATTCTCCATTTATATATTTTATAAACAAATTAAGATTTATTTTTAGTTGCTATTAATTTAGTGCCAACCCTAAGCTTAAGAATAATGTTGTATGCAAGTGACAAAAAATAAGACCCAACTTTGCCTAGTCTTTGTTCAGGCTACCAGACATATTTAACAAACTATTGTGCAGTTAATCTTAAAGTAACCGAAGTAACGTTCATTTTTTATTGTAGTAGGTGATTATTAATGTGCTTTATTGATGGTTTTGTCCTGTAGGCAATGATGTGGACTGTGGCACAACTTTGCCCTATACAGATTATAATGTCTCTATAACCCATATTTTAAAAAGTAGAAATGAACCTTATACTGTAACACTTAAATACCAGTTTGAACTTTAGTGTTATGCAATTAAAGTTCAAATTGCACTGTTAGATTTTATGATATAAGTCAAAATATGGCAAAATTTCTTGAAATTTAGGCAAAGTTACGGCATTTTACGTACATAATCCGACAAACCACACTTAGATGCTTTTCCATCTAAAAATCTTAGCAGAACTGGCCACTCGTTAAGTATAGCCTCACGCCATCGGCTAAAATACCCGTCCACTGGGTACCCTGGGACCGTAAGACGGTTTCGGCACCTGTGAAATGCGGTACCTATAAATTAGACAATGCGTACGAAGTCGCGGTCAAATGCTAATTGCAAAGTTGTTACTTTCTAATAAATACCTGTACAATTTCAAATAAATCTGTTCATGAGTTCTGTTGTATGTACCTGCACTGAAAAGTGTGCTTTCCGAAAGCAAATACAAAAATACCCAAATCGCTTCAAATGTGCCTATAAAATTTGAAGAGTTCTCGATTTCTTCACGATCCCATCATCAGATCCTGACCTGATGACCATGGGACCACCTGGAAAGTATACCCTTTCAAACAAAAAAAAAATGCCAAATCGGTCCAGGCGTCTTCAAGTAATGAAATGAGAACCTCCTCCTTTTTTTGATGTATTTTAATAAATGTATTTTTTTTTTCAGAGTATGGGCACTGGGTATCTACACAGGTGACCCTCTGGGCTACACGTCCATGTTCAGTATATTCTCTATAGAAGTAGAACTTACTTCTGATGGGTTACGGCATATTGATGAGGTATATAATGGTGTGTCGGTGGCCGAGTGGTTAAGACGTCTGGTATTAACTAAGGCAGACACCGGGTTCGATTCTGGATCCCGGCCACGTACCAATGGGTTTTTTAATTAAAAACTTAAGTACATAATCCGACAAACCACATTAGAGGCTTTTCCATCTAAATATACCTCAACAGAACTGGCCACTCGTTAGGTATAGCCTCACAAATACCATCGGCTAAACGAGGAAGACTTGGTCTTCCGCTGGGCACCCTGGAACCGTAACACGGTTTCGGGAACTATAGGGCAACCCGTAACGAAAAAAAATTAGGTAGTTAGTGATTTTTTTTTGGGTTTTTGTTCTAATGCATGAATTCTGATTGTAGACATCGAAAAACACTTAAATTTCCATTTTTAGCTTTTAAAGTTTGCTTATATGTTGTTTTACGTTGGTAAGTTTTGAAGATTTTAATTGATTGTATGAGCAACAGGTGGCTCTGGGTTCTACAAAAATTTAACCAAAAAATCTATTTTTCCCTTTACTAGTTACGTAAGACAAATCGAAATTTGATATTATAACTCAAAAATCTTGTCGACCGGTGTAATATACGTATTGAAAAACACAAACACATCTTCACAGCGTTTATAAGTTGCGGTGTAGCTAGAGACACCAGTAACTGTCTTGTACACTTTTAGCCAGTTAAACACACCTGATGGCAAGCTAACATTTTTTTTAGTTTAAAAAAGAAACAAAAATCAAAACATCTTCACGACCTATATACCTTGCGGTATGACCAGTAACAGTGTCCACTTGACGACAGTTGTCTCTGTTGCTGAGTGAGCGCGTGTATAGTGTGTTACATTGTTGCAATTTTCCATACAAAGTTGCAACAATGTAACAAACTATACACGCGCTCACGGCGTTTGTACCCGTAATTCGATCGAATTTAAAAAAAAAAACTTATAGAACATAGAAATAGTTTTACAATGAAAAGATAGATAATTACCAAAAAAAATCTATATTACAGCCATAAAATTTCATAAATAAAGTTTTCAGAGGTGTATTTAGGATTTTTTTTCTATCGAGTAAAATGTTTCTAATCATATTTTCAAAACATTAAAAAGATTTGTCATAATTTCGTAAATAGATAAGGTTTTCTGAAAAAAATAATTAAAAATTGGATTTTGATGACTGACTTTATAAGAAGTGCTTTACGTGCCCTCCGATTCGTCATGTTCTTTCAGCTTTATAGTATGTTTTAATTTAAATTAACCTAAATATTAGTGAAACTCCTTTGGCTTATTATAATTAAGAATTAAATATACTTAGTCAATTAGTCAATTAGTCAATAATTATAAATGTTTTATTGTTAATGGGGGCGCCATCTGTATTTTTTAGAAAGCACACCTTACGCGTAACGATTTTTTCTTTACCATTTTCTAGATTCACTTAAGAATAGAGTCGATAAAGTAATTGGTGAAACGTTGGACTTGAAACTCGGTGGAGCCGGGTTCTATCTTTCTCGTGACAAAAATGATCGACATAGTCGACACTTCTACAAATAACAGATATTACATATAAGAAGTGGCACAAAATGAACAGGTATAAATGCCGTGATGATGTGTGTGTGAGGAGGAGGAAAAGTGCATTACGTCGAAGGAAACCCTTTCTAGATATTTCACGAAAATTCAGTGGCTTTTCAGAAATTTAGTAATTTTTTGTTTTTCTGTTTCGAAAATAACAGGTTTTGGAAGCTATATTTTCTTACATCACAATGTTGAGACAGTCGGGACCATGTCAGAGAATATTTGATGAAATTAAGGTTAGTTAAGTTAATTGTTTAATATTACTCAATATTTTATTTATTTTATTTATTTTCTGCAAATAAATAAGTGTTTAATTTTAATTTACTTCTTGGATCAGTTTTGCAACTAAGTTGTGATTGTGACACTTGAATTGTGATTTATTTAAAAACCCTAAATTATTCGATATTTAAGTCAAAATATCCAAAGAACTATTAAATTAATCTGTGATAAAAAAATACAAATAGATACATAACGATCCAATAGATTATTTTGATTGAAAATAAATTAATTTATAGACAAAAAAATCCCCAATGTCTAGGTACCTATTGTCGTCATGATTTGCAAAATTTCTCCAAAACGGCACAAGCTCTTTAGTTAGTTTTTACACACAAAAAAAGGTCTTGAAAAGGTCTTTGTTTTAGTATGCATTTTACTCGTGAGAAGATTATCCGCGCAAGCGTGCCAGCTCCGTAGCCCTATAATCCCGGGCGATTTCTATACAAATAATAGAGGTCATCTTATAACTGTCAAAAATAAGGCAAAACTCAGTTAATCCTGGAAAGGTGAGTTTATTTATACAACATTTCCTTTAATTTGACAATTATTATTTTAAGTTGGATTGAGCTATATTTTCGTTATTAAGTGTTCTGAATAGCTATAGTTTCCAAAATGTTCTATAAATAAACTCAACTTTCCAGGATTCACTGAAATTAGCCATATTTTTGACAGATACAAGATGACTGAGAGCAACGGCTCTTAACCTAGCTTTGAAGAAAACTTAATTAATGTTACAGACTATAGCGGAGACAGGGTTTAAATTTTACGAAGATACACAACCGTCTGATAATGTCGTGTCTCTTTCTGAAAATATGCAGTACTACCCTCCTCAACATTACATCACAGGACCGCGACTCTACTATAAATATGATCCTAAGGTATTTAATAATATTTTTTCCCATCATGGGGTGTCTCACAGCTTCAGGGGACCGTGTTGCTATAGGTAAACCACTGAGAAAGTAGCACTCCCATGGTCCGCGTGAGAGGGGCGGGCTTGATTCTGCCATACACGATACGAAGTTTCACGCGAAATATCTGTTGTCGACGCGATCCACCTCAAAAATTTCAGGGTTCAAGCTGTCTTCATACCAAATTTCATAAAAACCAAAACCTACCCGCAAAAGCGCGTCGACAACAGACACATTGCGCGAAACCTCGCATCGTGTATAGCAGAATGACGCCCGCCCCTTACCCCTCATGGACATGGGAGTGCTACTTTCTCAGCGGTTCACCTATAGCCCCAAGGTACCCAGCAGTTGCAATCTCCATAATTTAGCCTATATGATATATATTATATCTAAGTTAATATTCACCGAATCGCCAAGATTATATTTACGCAATGGAAGCGGCTTGGGCCCATAACCTGTTATGTTAGTTGTAAACAAATTAATGTTGAATTACGTTGCTTAAGATGAGATTAGAATAAAAACATACGAATCAAAATATTATGTACTAAATTTAAACATTTTTGTCCAGTAGATTCGGAGAAAACGGGAGAGACAGGCAGTTTGACAGACATACACAAGAGTGATCCTATAAGTGTTAAATTTTTTCATCGATTGTACGAACCCTAAAAATCGCGAATTAACGAAGATTTTTTCCCGGGATAAATATCACAGCCTCCTATAGTCACTCTCCGGCCCTCCCTTTGCCTTATCACTTTGCGCCTTATCACTTTGCTATTTTAAACGGAGGACAAACAAATAGCTCGCATTAACCTATAGTAATGTAGTAATTCGCAACTAGTTAAACCAGCGTAAACTACATTTTAGTCAGAACATAATTTTTCACTCCGCATTCTTCTCTAATGACATTAAAACCGCAAATAAATTAAGTAAAAACCGCATCTCCACTGCATTTATCTTACTTTCATACTTCTTATTCCATACCCAAGCATTATGTATATTAATTTTACTTTTAGTTGTAACTTGTGTATTTCTGCATACATTGTTTAGTCCACCAAATACCTTTCCTTGCCGCTTTCACTCTCTTTTCAATTTCTTGTCTATCTTTCCACTTCTTGTAAACATACTACCTAAATAAACAAGTTGAAAGAATGAAGATTGACTAAAAAGCTTTATATGGCTGAAGTGAAAGGAAATGCTGGCAGGCGACGTCCTAGGTGTAGGGGGAATCCGGGAGACTTGCCCAGGTTGGAGAGTTGAACCATCTTTCAAAATTATATTTAAATTTAGCGCGAACGGAATGTCAATGCGTTCATTGGTCACATGCGAGAGGCCAATCATAAGTATGCCGCCATTTTGCTTCAAAGCTCTTTTATTTAGCAGTGATGATGTAAAACGTGTTTTTGTTGCTCCAGAGTGTTTTTTTTTAATTAGGTAATTTTGTGATTGCAGTCGTGTTTATTGAGGTACGTACGTTTGTTACTATTATTATATTACCAGATTAATATAGTTTGAGGTGTGCTATGTAGTTTTTCTCTACGATTGGAGGTTTTTCTATGCCTTGAGCTAAATATGAAACTAGTGTGAGATGGAGAGTTGAACCAGGGAGGGTGCGGGAGACATGCTCAGTGGTTCATGTCTCCTTTTGTAGGAATTATAAATCATTTAAGTGTTTTTTTTCTGTCTTAATTTTCCATGTTTATTTACAGAACCTTCCTACACGATGCCCTTTCAATACAAGCCTCCTGAAAATGCACGCAAACGAAAAAAATACACAAAAACGGAGTTAGAAAATGCCATATGCGAAATTAAGGAAGGCGCTTCTATTAGAAAACCTTTATGTGATTTAAAATAATTTTGATACCGATCAAAAATTTATTAGAAATTATTTAATAGTTTTAAAAAAGTTAATAAAGACTGATTGTTACAAAGTTTGATAGTAATATGTTATCTGAGTTAATAAGTAATGTTCGGTAATTTGGTTAAGGTAACGTTTATTTGAGAAAGATATAAATTAAAAAGATTTCATATTGATTTACAATAATTTTGAGACTAGCAAATTATGCAAAATTATTAGAAATAAGTTAATAATAAAAAAAACTAAAATAAGTACTTAATAATGTTTGTTTAAAAAGATTGTAAATTGTAGTTTTGTTTATTTTGGAACATTTTGTTACCTACAATTTTATTGTTATGGAAATTTGTACTTTTTTATGTTTTCCTTGCTGGGAGTACTAAAAGCAAGTTAATTATTGTATAAGATAACTTAATAAAGCTATGATTCAATCTGAAAATTATTTTTCTTTTCCCCAAAATAGTATGGTCAACTCTCCCCATACGTTCAAGTGTCCCTGCTGGTGGGGAGACTTGACTCATATCTCATTTTTTATAAAAATACAAATAAAATTTATACCTGCGCGTTATATTAAATTACAATTATGCACAAATGTAGATACTATAATAAGGTATCGCAAAAACGTATAATCGATTCTCTAAACTCTATGAACAAAAAAACATGATGGTATATGTAAAAAGCGGTTCAACTCTCCCGGACTCCCCCTACTTTTATTGAACATATAAAAAAAATATTGATCGATGGCAATATTAAAAGTACACACAACGCCGAGCATGTATGAAAGGTATGATGAATATAAAAGAAGCGAGAGAGGTATGTGAGGACCGTGGCAAATGTCATTCGATTGTCTCTGCCTAACCCTCTTGGGATAAAAGGCGTGATGATACATAGATAATGAAGTATATTTAATGTTTCAGGCAATTTCAGCGCTTCTAGAGTATTTGAGACCGGAGCGCGCTAACATTGTTATAATGTCTAATGAACACCAAGTACCTGTACATTACAACTCTAAGGAGCCGTGGTTTGGGACACAATATCGACGGGAAAGTAATGTCTTCATATTAAAAAACCGGCCAAGTGCGAGTCGGACTCGCGCACGAAGGTTTCCGTACCTACCATTATCTATAAAAACGGCAAAAAAAAAAAAAAAAAATATTTCAAACCCGTTGCCGTTTTCAAATCACGTTTGTTGTATGGGAGCCCCCTTAAATATTTATTTTATTCCGTTTTTTAGTATTTGTTGTTATAGCGGCAACAGAAATACATCATCTGTGAAAATTTCAACTGTCTAACATCACGGTTCATGAGATACAGCCTGGTGACAGACGTCTGTGACCCCCGCCGCGTCTGTGACCTTTTCATGCTAAAACTACTGAACCGATTTTGTTACGGTTTTCACTATTAGATAGATTGATTCACCGGAAAGGTTTACGAGTGTTAAACATGGAGCTATCATGTTTAGGAGTTGAGCATTAACAGTATACTTAAGTGAATCAAATCGGGGGAAAAGTCTACCATTCCGGCCGCCGTTTGATATAGCCGAACCGTATGTTACAAGAATTGGACGAGTCTGTGGTCGGTTTCGATGGACCCGTACGGCGACGCGCTGGGGATTAGACGAATATGTGGCCACCTTTAGATATGTTTATTCACTGGGAAAGTTTACGAGTATTAAACATGGACCTATCATGATTAGGACCTGAGCATTACCAGTATTAGCAGGACCGGATTTACTCTTATTAGTGCCGCCCTGGGGCACCGTGAAAAATTGCAAATGAATCATTTATTATTTTTATTATAAATCGGATAAATAAACGTAATTTTTTTTTTTCTCCGAATTTTGCCGCCCCATGGAAATTTGCCACCCTGGGCACTGGCCCCTGTGGCCCCTAGTGTAAATCCAGGCCTGAGTATTAGTGAAACGAGGAGAGGAATATATATCTATACGGTATCATAATATATCTATCTCTAATTGATAAGTAGTTATAAGCATATTTATGTTGGTATTCAAATTGTTGTAAACGCATATTGTACCCGGGCGAAGCCAGGGGCGGAGTCGCTAGTAGTTTAAATTATTATAGAGGGGCTATGATGCTTGATACTCAATCCACCAAAATCTATATTTTGTTCTTCAGAGACCCCGCCATGTTGGATGAAACGTTGGTATGCCGTACAGCCTTACTCCTGCTTCCATCCGCCTGAAGCTAATGTGTTTATTACTAAAAACTTCAATCTGATCACACCACCTGGTAAGTTGAGACAAGCAAATATCTCTACCACCGCCTGATATTGAGCTACAATGGCGAGTCTATGAGTGAAGGGAACTACTGCAACGAGAATCGCAATCGTCACTAATGTAGTATTTTGTTCATCATATATAGTTTAGACAGTGTGTTATTATTTTTCGTTCATTAAAATGATAAACATAAACGGATTCTACGTCATGTCATGGTGGACAACGCACGCGCCCCGTCGTACAATGATGGGGAATCCGGTTTAATCCCGTCCGCGCTGTGATGGTTGTGTTGTGATTAATAAGACACATCAAAGTCGGCGGGAACATCCTAGCTACCGATTAATCGGCTATTGTGACGTCTATAATACTTGACATTGGCAAATCATGGATCCATAATAAAATAAGAAGAAGATAAACATAAACTGAGAATTGGCTGTATTGAATGACAATTATATTGCTTTTTTTCTGGAAGTAAAATTTAATTAAACAATTAAAGACTTGGCTTTGCCCTTTAGTATAAAAAACAATTAAAGACTTGGCTTAGGCCTATACTACGCAATTCGTTCAAGACATGGCCTCTATTGGCCTCAAATAATGAAGACATGGCTGTATGGTTACATAGACCCTTGCCTTTTCCTCGGAAAGAATACTACCAAAAAAAAAAAAGTAAAATTTAAAAAAATCATAATGATATAAATCGTTTCGGATTATTTTAATAAAAATTGGTACATGAAGGATCTGCAAAAGGATTTCTTTTTCAAAATTTATTTTGTAGATGCTCACAAAAATGTACCTACACATAAATTCGTCCAGAAAAGTGACAAATATACAGAATGTTTTCTCTCTTTCTAGATTATTATATCGACTTGGCGATTGAATTAGATATAGATTTGGAGAACGATTCCATGAAAGACATTTATATGAAGATGGAAGGCAATGCTGTTACTCAAACATTCACACACGGGGACATGTCCGTCATTGTTAACGATTTTAGGTTAGTATTCCTTTTCTCTATAGCTATCTATAGTGCCCACGGGTGAAACCGCGAGGAGATACACACCTTTTAAGGAGACGCGTCATAACTTTTGTCCCATACAAATTACATGTGAACTTTGAGTATTTAAGACTGGAGACGGGAAGAGCTAAATCACCGAACAATTTTTTCTGCCAATTTTGGCGGGAGGGGAGGTAAACGTCTAGTACTAGCCCCTGTACCACTGTATTTTTCTGTCGTTTTATTGTCGCAACGGATTTTACGTTATATGATGATTATGTTAAAATACAAACATAATAATTATAATTAATGATTGGAAACACTATGTTTCAGCAAGTTTGACGTCCTAGATCTCCTTTCCCATTTAAAACATCACAATTAACTATTTTCCTAGAGCTCTGTCTTGCGACACTAAACGATACCAACAAAATCTAAGGTTACTTATTACTGCGCACCTGCTGGGCTAAGATGACCGCCCGCGAGATATCTCGCGGACGACACGACAAACTTCTCGATATCAATTGATTTGTCATTTACTCTAACATGAACAACACGAGAGAGAAATATCTCGCGATTACTCGATCGAGAAATCGGTGTTGCCGTTTAACCTATTTTTTTCTAGCAACACTGATTTCCATTCATTCTCATTCGTTCAATTTTTGAAAGATTTGCGTAAGAACGCGACCATAATCCCTACAATCTGTGAACGCGACCGCGCAATATATACAAACTCTTGGCGGGAGGTTTGAGATTTTTACGATTTTTAGTTGCCGGCCAAATTATTTGTTTTTGAGTTTTGTTTTAACCGAAAAAAATAAAAAAGTTTTGTTTGCAAAAGGAAATAGATAACTATGACAACAAACAAGAAAACGTAAGTAGTTAAGTACCTATTATTTTAGTATTTATTCGGATCATAATCTCTATCTTATCAAACAATGCGAGCAGCATAATAATAGTTATATGATATGCCTTCTACAATGTTTCAGAAGTCGTAGTACAAAAGCACAAATAACTTTTTTGTGCCAGTC
Organism: Nemapogon koenigi; assembly: GCA_963924495.1. Classification (NCBI taxonomy): domain Eukaryota; kingdom Metazoa; phylum Arthropoda; class Insecta; order Lepidoptera; family Tineidae; genus Nemapogon; species Nemapogon koenigi. Next base: position 10,000,773 of record OZ004648.1, read on the forward strand.
AGTATATGGGCAACCACCCGGAATTTGCGGCTGGGGATTTTAAGACTCCGCAGGGTGCTTCCCAGCACGAGCGGCAGTGGGGCCAATTAAAAGCTGCTCTTGACGAGGTCGGACCAAGTCGCTCAATAGAGCAGTGGAAAGTGGTAAGTTTAATTATATTTAGAACTAACAGCGTACCTAACAGACGGATAGACATTGTTGGCACAACTAATATTAGTTTCTTATTTAATATAAAAAAATATACAAGTACTTAATGAAAGCAAGCAAACATTTTATTCAGCAGATTATTTTAGTTTTTATACTATATTTCAGTGCTGGCGAGATCAGAAAAGAAAGGCAAGAGCCGAGGGTGCGGCGCTCATATGAAGCCAGAAACACCACAGGCAACTTTCTAGTACTACCTGACATTTCTTATAATGCTCTGCAAATATTGGACACTGGTCGGCAAGGACATGGCGGTGGGAGTTGGTCCAGATGAGTCGCCCGTAGATGTAAGTATATATACCTACTAATGGTCCCAGATGGCACTTCGTTTTTTATTTACATTGGCATGTTTTAAAACTAGTTTTATTTACACTATGTAAGTATTATACACATTATACAGTATACTGTATACACTATAAGTAGGGAATAAGTTTATACACGTACATACAGTTACAATATAATTACATCACATAATAAATCACCACAGAATAAATCACACTACACGTGAAAGCTATTTAAATAGTATATAGTTAGTTACTTTCATTTACTTTCACTGCAAAAAAGCTCAAAAATAATTATTTCCACAAATAACTATCGAGAAATTAACTAACAATTCAAATGCAAGGATCATGATTTATTATAATGCGTGGACGACCTTGAACTAATTCAATAAAAAAACAAAAACCATTTCTAATATTTCTCATTAAAATAAGGTGAACTACGCAACGCATATTGTGCTTTAATTACAAAGACGTAATGACTTTATTTCCGCTCTCAGTGTTCTCAGATTGCTCATTTAAATCGACTATCTCTTACTTATACGTCGAAGATGATATCTTTTTATTCATCTGATTCTGAGCCGCTCTGAGTTTAATCAAAATGAATGTTATGTGATAGTGTGATATTACATCGATGTGTGATATTTTATTTATACATCGATTTATAACAATACAATTAAAAAATAAGTAAGCCAAAATATTTTTTATCTTTCGCTCGCGAGCTACACAAGTCTACCTACTATATCGATCAGAGGATATGTGTGTTTGACATTTACTTACAACTATTTTACTATTTGTTTTAGTTCAAAGGTGACGTACCGCGTGATGTACCAGCAGCACCAATATCACCAGCGCCAACTAAAACTAGGCAACGTATTCCCAAGAGCCACCCTCCCGAACGACTCCTCAATGCCCAAATTGAGCTAAATTATTTAATTAAGGTACACATCATTACATATAATAATATCTAATAATACTAATATTATAAAGAGAAAAGATTTGAATTTTTGTTTGTAATGAATAAACTGAAAATTACAGAACCGATTTTAAAAATTATATCACTAATAAAAAACTACGATATCCCTGAGCAAGGAATAATAAAGTCTGTAGAGCGCTGTTCGGGTGTGTTTGGTTCCGTGTGCAACACTGGGAGTCATGAGCCAGGGCTCCAGTGGGTAGTCTGAGTCACCTACAACAGTAAATGTTAAGTACAATGTTAAAAAATACTACTTTTTGCAGGAGACGCAGCTACAGCCCGCAGCAGTACACAGATCAACCGAATAGCGAGAATATGGAAGACTAAAAATATTTTGTTAAATAGTTTTGATTACATAGATTAAGTAAATTTTTTTGTTGTTTTAATAGTTGATTTTACATGAAGTTCCTACTGAAACCATTTTATAATATAGACTTTATGATTGATGATATACGAGTTAAAAGAATGAAGGATGAAAGATTGACTAAATAGATTTATATGGCTGAAGTGAAAGGATTAGCTGGCAGAGGACGACCTAGATGTACTTTTATTGAACATATAAAAAATATGTTGATTGATGGAAATATTAAAAGTACACGCAATCGCCGATCATGTATGAAAGGTATGGTGAATATAAAAGAAGCAAAAGAGATATGTCAGGATAGTAACAAATGGCATTCGATTGTCTCTGCCTACCCCTCTTGGGATGAAAGGCGTGATTATAGATAGATAGATTATTTAGGATAGAAAATGGCAAAACCTTATATGTACATACCTTTATGTGGACAGGCAAGCCCAAGCCGTTTAAAGGCTCCAAGTCGCCCCGCAACTGCTCGACAATATGCAACGCCAGTGGCTTTGATACTCTCCACAAAGCTTAGCTTCGGAGGTCGAATGGATCGCACAAGTCCCTTATACGTCGGCGTTGTATTTTTCGTGCCTCCCTTTCCTCGTATATATTTAATACATAATTAAAATAGGGCACTACCATTGTAAAATTAAAATTAAATTATAATTAATTTTTTCTCGCAGTTTGTCGTCAATAGAAGTATCGACGACAAACATCTCGATTATAAGTGTCAGATTTCGATAAAAATAAGGCGTCATGTTAGAGTCTGTCGAGAGAGATACCATTTGACAGAAGAAATCGAGTAAATTAGGCTGTCATGTTAGCATCCGTCGACATATAGAGATATCTCGTCAAGACGCGAGATAATGCACGACAAAATTTTCTCGCGGGCGGTCATCTTAGCCCTGCTGGTCAGTTTAACTGGTCAAAGGGGGAAAAATTGGCGAAAGGGGGAGCCCGTCTATGGCCCCTCCATAGGCTTAGTACTCTATGCATGTGAAGCATTATAAATTACGCGATTTGTTTCGAAAAAATAGCTTTTTATTAAAAATATTTGACACAGTATGAATTTAAAAAAATAATTGAAAATCAGTTACACCTAAGTTTTATAAAGCCCTGAAAGTCATCAATTTCACGCGTATTTGCAACCGATTTTGCGTGCTTTTAATATATTTACCATTTTCTCGTATTTATCCTATAGATATTATTTCACATTAGTACTTTATGAAAACATTAACTCTACAACTTGCTATTTCTAATAGTTTTTGTATAATATGTGTATAATACTGGAAGAGCATATGTCCATTTTGTGTATTTTCGCAAGACCGATTTTTTGTGAAATCGTTCTTTCTAATGTTTCTGGTCGAGTCCGTCTGTCTGTCGATTTGGTTTAATATTAATTGTGTTATTATTTTGTCATATTTCAGATTGGACCAGCCTAATTTACTACGAAAAACAGATCATATGGAAGTATGGTATAAACCTGACTTCAAATTCAATTTGCCCAACGCTATCCTAAATTTCTACTTCATTACGCCGCTTACTTTTAAATCTGCTTTTGAGTAAGTATCCTTAACCCTGTATGGAGATTAGGGAGCTGCTAGGTACTAATAATTTTGTAAAAACCTACAAAATATCTGTGAATTTCTTTGAGGCTAAATACTCAGAGGTCAATTTTCATAAAAATCTATAGAATGGTGACGCAGAGTGAAGTATTCGGGCAATCTACGGATTTTAATATTCATTAGGTATTATCTATCTATCTATCTATCATCACGCCTTTCATACCTAAAGGGGTAGGCAGAGACAATCGAATGCCATTTGTTACGATCCTGACATATCTCTTTCGCTTATTTTATATTCATTATACCTTTCATACATGCTCGGCGATTGTGTGTACTTTTAATATTTCCATCGATAAATATATTTTTTTATATGTTCTATAAAAGTACATCTAGGTCGTCCTCTGCCAGCATTTCCTTTTACTTCAGCCATATAAACCTTTTTAGACAATTCTTTTAATGAATGAATGACTTCATTAGGTATTATTAATAGTTTATTCCCGAAAGTTTTAGTATGGCAATCCATTTTGACTTCACATGTGAAATGAGATAGTTGTAACACGATATTCCTACGTATAATTATTTCTGTTCTGTATAAATTACCTCACTATAAGTGGCGCCCAACGTAGGACTGTTAAATCTACTACAAGTTTGAACAATCACAAAATGAATTATAATATAATAGTATTATTTACCTAGGTCGTGTCTACTGGACCTATGGAGAGATGTTTTGGAGCTGGATCTTAAGGTAAATTATTAATTATATAAATATTGTATTTTTGCAGTTACCTATTTAACTTTTCTCAACATTTTATTTCATATTTATTTTTCTGAGATTTTGTAAGAAATGTTTGTCAAGATGAGTTCCAAATTGGAGAAGTTGTTTTAAAACTTAAGATTTACTTTAATTTAATATTTTATTTCAGGAAAATATATACCCAGCTGAAATGGCCGACCTGTGGACCTACATGGCAGTAGATGATGGGTTGTTGGTCAATATAAACGGTTACAATGAAAATCTACATGTACGTACCTACTACGATGGTAACCGTCCACAGATTAGTAATGTACGATAGACCGAGAATAGCGAGCTTGCACGGTATATTCACTCTCGGCCTGTTATTTTTATTAATCTGTGGACGGTACCAAACACATTTTGTTAGCAACCGCAATAACGGGGGCTAAAATGACTGTTTACCTTTCTGAAAATGAAACCACCGCGGTTTTTTTTAAACATAATTATATAAATTATTCTCGCTAAAATTTTATTAAACGAAAACACGCAAATATCGCAATAGTTTTGGCTTGGGTTGGGCTCAGGTTCGTATTTATTCGCTGAAATCATAGCCCACAGTATTTCAGGTGCATTTTTCTTTAACCCATCCTATACCTTAATTAAACGTTTTAGAAGATAAATATAAAAAAATAGCACTATCCCTGAAACAAAATTCATTCTCACACCTAGATACAAATAGTGTCGTATTTTTTATTTATTGTTTTTACGCGTAATTTAATGAATCAAATGAAAGAACCATAGCTTAGATAATTTATAAAGGTAAATAAACGATATTAATTTATTCATAAATTCGTTAGGATCTTTAAAAGTAGGCAAAATAATAAAAAACGTGGACAACTAAAAGAAATAATGTTTTTATATTACATACCTACCTTCACGCCTGTTCCTCAAATGGGGTAGGCAGAGAGTATGAAGCGTTACTTCTCTCGAACTTTGCATACTTTTCTTCATCTACATCCATACATCATTCATGCACGTCTATTTTTAATACTAGGTATTTGACCTTTTTTAAGGACATCAGATATTGGATCAATGTTTCCTTGTTGTTCCTTTCGGTAAGCTATAGCTTTAGGTAGGATATTTGTTTAGTCATTCTTTCATCACATAATTCGTTCAACATGTCCAAAATATCTCAGCATCCCGCTTTCAATTTTAGTAATTCAATCGGTAATATACTTACAATATTATTTTTCTCGACATTTCGTTAGTAGTAAATTATAGTTTTTGTATTTTGTCAATATTTTTATTATTTTGCCTATTTTTGATGTACTTATTTGTATCTACCTAAGTGTGAGAAGTGTTCATGAATTTTGTTTTAGGGAGGGATAGTGCTATTTTTTATATTTATCATGTAAAACCTTAAAGATATCAAGATGAAATAAAGAGCAAATTACAGTAAATAGTGAGTTAAAGAAAAATGCACCTGAAAGACAGTGGTTGGTCACACTGAATAAATACGAACTTGAGCCCAAACCAAGCCAAAAATATTGCGATATATTGATGAAATGAAACGAGACTTTATGCAAATATTATGTTTAATTAACTTAAACATGAAAAAACGTAATGACAATGCAAGTGGCTATAAGGAACGAAAATGAACAGCGCATTATTTATAACGCCTGATATAAAAGAAACATACAAGATAGCGACTTGCTATAGTATTATTTTGGTAGGCGTTATGTTTTGCATCCTAATTTATTTCAACAATAACTATTTACATTACCAAATATATTTAATTACCAAGTATAAATTGTCTGCATAATGGTCAATTTAGTTTGATTTGATTCATTAAATTACGCGTAAAAGAAATGCCACTCTGTTACCATCTATTTGTAGCTTGGTGTGACACTTCCTCCTATAACCATAATTTTTCTGAGACAAACTATTCCCAATTTCTCTGTAAATACTCCACCTGTGTCACTGTAATTTAGCATATAGTTACTTATTCAATATATCTAAGTGAATTAGCCGTTATTTTTTCAATTGGTTTTATTGAAAAGGAAAGAGCTTTGTGATAGATTATGAAAGAGAAAACGGGGGCAAAGTTTAACCAACCATATTTCCTATACAATAAAACCCATAGAAAAAATAACAGCTATTTCACTAAGATATATTGAATAAGTAACTACTATTACAGTGACACAGGTGGATTATTTACAGATAAATTAGGAATAGTTTATCCCAGAAAAATAATGGATATAGGAGTCTTAATAAAATTATTTTTGTTCCCAGCTCGTGGTAGACGAAATAACTTTAAGTATGAGAGATTGTGTAGATAACCTGACGCCCATACTATTAGAGGCACTGAAGATTTTCCGTGGACGAAGCTACCACAACGTACTTATGGAGCCGCAGGTGTTGGCGAAGTAAGTCCAACTTCACGACTGTATTCCAATAGGGTAGGCAGATGCTAAAGATCTCCACTTGCCACGATCATCATCTCAGAACTAGATTTTTGAAGTTATACTTCTTTAAGTGCGTTATAAAAAATTATGAGAGTGAAATTTTACGATGCAACAAAAAGTGACAGTATGAAGTTGTCGAGAATGAAATTTTACGTAAAAAATATGAAGCGTATTGACCGCATCCGGAACGATGTCAATAGAGAAGAATGCGGAGTTAAAGCTGATGTTGTGACTAAAATGAAGAAAAGTTAACGCTGGTTTGGACACGTTGAAAGAATGAAGGGTGAAATATTGACTAAAAAGATTTATATGGCTGAAGTGACAGAAAATGCTGGCAGAGGACGACCTAGATGTAATTTTATTGAACATATAAGTATAAGCCGAGCATGTATGATGAATATAAAAGAAGCGAAGAGGTATGTCAGGATCGTAACAAATGGCATTCGATTGTCTCTGCCTACCCCTCTTGGTATGAAAGACGTGATGATAGATAGATTAAAATTTAGTTATTTAATTTAATTCAGGTTTTAGGTAGCAACTGTATTTAATTTATGATCACGCAGTTTTTTTATAAACTTACTATAAGTAATATACGATGGACTTGAAACTGGAGGTCCCGGGTTCGATTCCTACTCGCTGCCAAAATGCTAAGCACCAATTTTCTTTAAGAATATGTGCTTAATCGACTCCTCGTGCTTCGGAGGGGCACGTAAAGCGCGTCACCAACCCGCCTGCCAAGCGTGGTGACCATGGCAATTCCTCTCAATGAGCACCACTAAAATGGTGCGCTAGAGGGAGACCATGATCCAGCAGTGGATCCTAAATGATGATGATGAACATGTACTCGCCATCCACTTGGTTTAAAATAGCTATGAGAGTCCATGAATGGAAGAGTTCATAATTAGTCATGTAATTAAACATGAATGGTATCTTATATCACGAATATTTTTAATATTTTCAATTTCTTCTTTATATTTTTCCAACCAATCTGGTAATAATCAAGTGCTTTATTACTAAGTTATTTAGCCGTATTTCTATTCTATTACTAACTTATAAACCTTTCCCGTTCATGTAAAAACTTTTCCCCACAGAGATATACGCATGGCACTCACTTTGGAACCCTATGTGTCACCGCGAGACAAAGCTAAAGTGATCATGAGCATTACTATGCAAGACTTAGAAGCGTTTTCCAAGAGGTTTCGAACTAAAATTTTTTTACAGGTGAATATACATATTTTTTCTTTGTTCATGGGTTGCCTTGCAGCTCCCGAAACCGTGTTACAGTTCCATGGGGTACCCAGCGGAAGATGAAGTCTCCCTCGTTTAGCCGAGTGGCTAGTTTCTGTTGCGATATATTTAGATGGAAAAGCCTCTAATTGTCGGATTATATACATAAGTTTTTAATTAAAAAACTATCAAACCCGGGGCCTGCCTAGTTAATACCAGACGTCTTAACCACTCGGCCACCGACGCACCTCCATACTGGCTCTAATATAAAAAATACTACCTTTCCGTCTCAATCTCCAACTAACTCTGTGCAAAAAATTCTCTGTGTATATTGATGGATAAACAACCAAACATATTTTCGCGTTTTCAAAACAAACCATAATATGCATGCGCACTGAATAGTATAAAAGCGTAATGTGCCCAAAATACTACGCGGTTTTGCACACCTGTCACTTCTCTACAACCATAGGAATCTTATGGAAAATAGGAAGAAAGATTGAAAATCTGCATTGATTTAACTATATATGCCTCGCTTAGGAGGCAATATGCAGATTGCCTCGTCTACAACGATTTAAGAAAATGTGATGCCTTCATTAATAATGGTTTAGGTTGCGTTTATTATAGCCATATTTTGGTTGACTGCAATGAGGGTTGGGTTAAGAACGGCTTAGAATTGGATCCGTCTGCAATGGTATTAGTGATGTGCCGGATCGTTAAAAATGTATATCCGCGGATCTGAATACGGATATTTGGTCTCAAGATCCGCGAATATGGATACGGATCTTAACTTTCTTAGAGTACGCGGCGGTAAATATTGCACATCGACCTTTGGAAAGAGAATCTGTTATGGACAAAAGTTATGAGACCTTAAAACGATAATCTGAATGGAATTTAACAGATTTTCATTGTTACCTAATCACCTATATATATAAAATTTCATCTAAGAATTAAAAATTAATAAGGTAAAAGATCCGCCAAAAACTAACGTATACGAATACGGATACGGATATCCGGCACATCACTAAATGGTATCACTGCGCTAGTTTGTTTTCAAGGTATTTTTTCATATTTTTCGTCGCGGACAATGTATTTTCAGCCAGACATATCCAAAAGATACCGGACTTGTACATCTCAATTTGTAATTTCAGATGTTAGTTGAAGGTAACATGAGTTGGTACGAAACACTGACCATAGCTGATCAAGTACTCAAGACAATAAAATGGAATCCATTGCCTGTGTCTGAACTACCTACAGTGAGTAAATACAGTACTTACAAATAAGTACCTACATCTTTATACTTGCGGTGTGGCCAGCATAGAGTACTAAGTCTATGGAGGGGCCATAGACGGGCTCCCCTTTTCGCCAATATTTTCCCCTTTGACCAGTTAAACTGACCAGGTAATAAGTTACCTTAGATTTCGTTGGTATCGTTTTGTGTCGCGAGACAGAGCTCTAGGCAAATAGTTAATTGTGATGTTTTAAACGGGAAAGGCGATCTAGGGCCTATGTTTGTATTTTAACATAAGCATCATATAACGTAAAATCCGTTGCGACAATAAAACGACAAAAATACAGTGGTGGCCAATTGAAAAAATAACGGCTATTTCACTTAGATATATTGAATAAGTAACTATATGCTAAATTACAGTGACACAGGTGGATTGTTTACAGAGAAATTGGGAATAGTTTATCCCTATACAAATTATGGATATAGGGCTCTTAATGGACCTAGATTTGTCACTTCTTTACACGTAAGTATATGTTCTTACGACCTCCGAAGCACGAGCTTCTTAAAGCATTCATAAATCATAAGCTTAGCATTTTTGCCATAACTGATAGTAGAACTCAGGTCTTCCCGGTATCTAGTCCGATGCTCTACAAATTACGCTATGGACTTCTTTTTTGTTTAAGCATAAGATGAATACTCGGCGGTTGTGTGTGGGTAGGTACTTTTAATATTTCCATCGATCAATATTTTTTTAAAGTAAGTAGGTACACCTAGGTCGTTCTCTGACAGCATTTCCTTTCACTTTAGCCATATAAACCTTTTTAGTCACTCTTTCACCCTCTATTCTTTCAACGTGTCCAAAACAGCGCAAACTTCATTTTATTCACAACAATGTATTTCACTCCGCATTCTTCTCTAATGACATCGTTCCGGATGCGGTCAATACGCCTCACGTCACACATTCTACGTAAATACCGCATTTCCACTGCGTTTATTTTTAGGGTTCCTTAATTAGGTATTGGATCACTCTTGTCTCTGTATGTCTGTCTCTCCGTCTGTCACATCTTATTTTCTCCGAATCTACTGGACAAAGTTTGATGACCCAATCACGGACGTATAGCGTAAATAATAATATTTTAGGGGAAAAATTAAAACGTATTTTTTTTTATCTGGATCATGTCACGTATCAAATGAAAGGGCTCGTTATAAGGAATATAGATTTTTTATAATTTTAAAATAAATTATATTAAAGAAAATTATACGAAAATTGACCGTGACCTTTTTTGGATTATGTAGGTACATAAGTGTTTAGTTATAAAAACCGGGATGGTCGGGATCCGGAATCGAACCCGTGGTCTGCCTAGTTAAACACCGATGCACCTTACTTTCTTATCGTTCTAAAATTTTCCAAAAAACACTTGTTGCAGGTCCTCGTACATCAGTTACCACTAGGAACTCAGACGGCCTGTCTCCACAGTCTGAACCCCTCCAGCACCAACTCCATCATATCTAATTACTACCAGGCAGGTGCTGAACAACCACGACTGGCTGCCATTCTCGAAGTTGTAACGGTAAGTACAGAGTGGTCCAAGAATTCGTTAACATTTGAAAAAATCGTATAAAAAAACCATTTGACATATTTTAAAAATTGTTTATTTACGAGAAAGCTAATTAGTTAGTTGGATTTTTTTTATTATATCATCTAAATGACCACCGTTTCGACTTTTGCACTCTTCTAAGCGAGTACCGAAATTTTCGAATACGACGGACAAAGAGACCGCGAGATCGCCGACATCTCTTCGCTGATTTTTTTCTTTTAGTTGACGTAATTTAGTTTATGGATGTAGACACGACTCTTTAAATAACCCAATAAAACTCACTCAACACTCAAAAACACTGACTTAAGTCGTGTAAATCGTATTCAACGAAATAAGCGTCTCACAGTAATGAGCGAACTGATTGTAAGCGCGCTGCGGCCCCGTGAGTGAAGCGATCCATTGCGACTAAATTTCCGAGAAACGAGCTAGTGGAAAAAGCCTCCCTTTACTTGGGGCCCACCTTGTATTATGGCTGTAATGCGATAATGTGTTTGTTTGTCATTGATATAATAATATATTTTAGATCAATGTTGTTTGTCCTTTTATACGCCATAACAGAACAACGCATTGACGTGTTTTTAGCACAGAGATAGATGGAGCCCTGATTGTGATATACTATGCTAATTTTTATCCCGGAAATCCTTCACAATAAATTTTTGTCACATTTCCAAATTGTCCACGGGCGAAAGAGAATAATATAAGAGCTTTGATACATACATAACTTCACGCCTGTTTCCCGAAGGAGTAGGCAGAGAGTATGGAGCGCCACTTCTCTTGCTTCATCCCATCGATGCTTCATCCACATCCATACATAGTTTAATACATGCACGTCTACATTTACGTCTTGTTTATCTACATTATATGTTAGATGTTAATGGAAGAGCCTGTGTTCACCCAGCTGCGTACTAAGGAGCAGCTCGGCTATAGTGTGTTTGCTACGATGAGGTACACGTTCGGGGTGCTCGGCTTCTCTATCACTGTCAACACGCAGGTGGATAAGTTCAGGTAAGTGACATTCAAAAGTGATAAAGAGGACGCGAAGTGTGATGTGGTTTTGGAAGTCTGAATGTTCTGCCCAACTGTTCTGTTCTTGGACACGGGTTACGGATAGGTTGAATTGAACCTAATTGAACTGGTAGGGTAATGAGACGAAATAATTTCAAAATTCTGTTCCCAGTCCTTGAAAACGGTCGTTATTTTTTATATTAGGTGGGGGCAAATTCAACTCAGTGGCCCATTTTATTGAAATCCCCTTTAAAACCTCCATCCAACTATTAATCTCATGCATAAATGGATAAAAAAGGTGGTTATGCGTTTAGGGATAGTTCGAGAGTCATAGGCGTAAGGTGGATTCTGCCGCCCGGGGCCAAGGCTTATTTCAGCAAACGTGTAAATCCACGTTAAAAATTAAAGTAAATTACTTAAGTCTATTGAACTCTGAAATTAATTTGTTCCTAAACATGAAGACTAGGCGCCCATATCCAGGGAAAAAGCACGCCCGTGAGATGTCCCTCTAAAACAGGGTGAGGGGGGGGTAAATTTATGTCGTGCTGCATTCACAATACATTAGGTAGAGAGATGGAGACAGAAAGTGGTTGTAAGCACTTGCCGGCAGAAAACCTCTTTTTCGTGTAGTCTGAGCCCCCCTCTACAAATTCTTTAGATGGGAGAAATATGTTCTGCCAATTTACTCCCTGCAGTTCTTTTTTAATTCAAAAGAATTTTGCAAGTCGCTGCAAGTCCCCACAAATGCTGTTGACTCATTTTCTGCCAGCTGGTAGGAGAGGTTTTTTTTCCAACCATAAGATTCGCTTCAGACCAGTACCAGTACTTCGCCTTTCTTTGACCTCGCTTTATCCTGTTACGCGGGGTCGGCTTTCACAATTATGCGGCGCCATTTGCTTCGCTCTTTTGCGTCCTCTTCCGTGAGGCCCTTATGGACCTTCGTCACCCAAGTGGTTTAGGATCTTCTTTTCCCCCTCTTGCTTGTAGACCAGCACCAGTACGTAACCAATAATTATATTTTCCAGCACTACATATGTGGACAGTCGTATTGAAGCGTTTCTAGAATCATTCGGCAAGTACTTGACATGCCTCACAGATCTCACGCTGTTTCCCACCAAGGAGTCTCTACTCAATATTAAATATACAACCGACTACGGGATTCAAGAAGAGGTTACAAGTTCTATTATTTTAATCTACAACTCATAAATTTTACATTAGAACACGCCAAATAAATTGAGCGTCCATTGGATGCAAAAGAGCGCCGTCTAACCATCCGAGCTAGTAAAAGAAAGATATATATAAGTAGTCTTCTTTATCTATTTATGACATTTGTCACGTGATCCCTAGAAAATTTGTCTACTTTTGACGTTTGACCACGAAATAAATGCAGTTTTTTAGTTTTAAAGTAAATTAAAGTAGGTACTTTTTATTTTTCTTATTTTATTATTATTTTTTGTATTTTTTTTTAAGTCATTGGTTTTTGTTTTTCTTTTTCGTTAGTCGTACTTTATTGAATGACGGCAAATAACTTAAGCCAGATTGATCAGAAGATTTTATTTTTTGATTTTTTCTTCGTGTGGTCAATTTTAATTATGCTACCTTCAAACTAAAACACAAAATATACGTTAAATTAACACTTATTTCGCGGACAAACGTCAAAAGTAGACAAATTATCTAGGGACAAATGTCATAAATACATTGCTATACGTTTCGGCTTGATTTATTGCGATTATAACGTTTTAAGAATCATAGAACCATTGCTTGATAATTAATGTTTTTAAACATAGATTTAATTTCCCTTTGAGATGTCTCTTGACTAGGTAGGTACTTTGATGTTATAAGATTTTTGCAATGGGTGCCTCAGATCGAAAAACGTCAAAAGATTTTTCGTCTCGGAATTTCATCTAGGTACCTACCTAAACATAATACTAATAAATTGATTAATATTAATCAGTTTTGACTTTGACAGTTGTAATTTAGCTATCTCTGATTAACTCTAAATGTCATCCTCACCTGCACGCTTGGTACCCTCTGCTAGACAACAAACGAGGCTCTGGCGACCGAGCAATGGCTGTATAACCATACACCTAGCTAGACAACTGGCTGGACGATGTTACAGCGAACCTGAAGACCTAAATAGTCTCAAAATGGCTGGTGCACAATGGTTATTTATTTTATTTTAAAATTGACAGGCCGAGAGGAATTGGTTAGAGATCGCGAGCAGAGAGTATAAGTTCAACAGATTGTTTGCTGAGGTAAGTTATTTTGTATTTAGCTGATCCAGCAATTTGCTCGCTAGTGGTGGACATTCTCGGGCCGGGTATACCTTTGGCCTCACACGAACAACACTTAAGTAAGCCACACATTGGTCCGGCATCACACCGAAAATTTCCCATTCCGGCCGCCGTATGATCTAGGCGGACCCTTTGTTACAAGAATTGGACGAGTCTGTGGTCAGTTTTGGTGGACTATACGGCGGCGCGCCGGTGATTGAACGAACGGTTGGGCACCTTTAGCAACAAGGACCCACAGTGGTAAATATTTCGTTTTAAAAACGTTACTTGTGTGTCGGCGTACATTAAATTGTGAGAGTACTTCATTTTAACAATGTAATTAAGAGGATATGCGAAAAATATTTCGGTTCTGCGCAGACAAAGCCGCAACCAACACTGGCAACTAATGCCCGGAATAGCGGTGTAGACAGTGAAAGAAAATAAATACACAATCAAATTTTTTTTATAATCTTTAACAGGGCCAACCGGTCGACCGCGGCTTATAGTCCAGTCGATCGTGGTAAGAAAAATATAGGTTTAAATACATAATAATAATATTTTTGTGTAAAAAACGCGTACAGCTACCGCTTCTTTTCAATTTGGTTGGCACTTAGCGCCATCTATTAGGAGCTAGGTTCGAGACAATCCTGTCAATGTCACTTAAGGACCGTTGCTCTCAATCATCTTGTATCTGTCAAAAATATGGCTAATTTCGGATTTCCATCCCACACAGTTGCTAGTTATTATTTTAAATTGGATTTCATTGAGCCATATTTTCATTATTGAGAGTTCTAATAGCCATAGGTTCCAAAATGCAAAAGCAAGGCTCGTTTAGGAAACTATAGCTATTTAGAACCCTAAATAATAAAAAAATGCCTCAATTATTTTAAATTGGTTAAAATAATAACTATCAACTGATGTGTGGTAAGGAAATGTTGTATAAATAAACTCAACTTTCCAGGATTAACTGAAATTTACCATATTTTTGACAGTTATAAGATGACCTTGACCAACGGCCCTTAAGACATTCCAAAACGCAAAAGCAATGCTCGTTTAAGCAGTGGCCCTGTTTAGAACTATTAATAATAAAAAATAATAACTATCAACTGTGTGGGATGGAAATGTTGTATAAATAAACTCGCCTTTCCAGGATTAACTGAGAAATGCCATATTTTTACAGTTATTAGATGACCTTGACCAACGGCCCTTAAGTTAGTGTGATGTTTGCAGGCTGAAGCTATTCAAGCAGTCATGACGTCAGACATAAATGATTTCGTAAATAAATACTTCTCTACAGGCAGCAAGACTAAGTATCGAAAATTGTCTATACAGGTAAGAAATATAGACTTGATAAACCGATACAACAATAGCCTAATTTTTATCTTATTTTATCTCTGCAATAGTCCAGGGTTCTGTCTGTAAGCGATTTGTCTCTGATGCATTCAGAGATAGGCCCCGACAGGTGTTAGCCACAACACTTTCGATTAAACACTAACGCGTTGGACCTATGTCCCTATGCATGCCTATAAAGGATCGGGCATTTTAAAGATTAAAATAACTCGATAGTGTAATCGGTTCAAATATCACTTATGCCAAAAATAAGCACAAAACCTATGTCGTGAAAAATATTATCTACATAGATAACAAAATAAAAGAAAAAAATCTGAAAAAAAAAATTTACACAAAAATCGAAAAGTTCACTGTGGGACACTTTACCCTACACTAAAATAGAGTACCCGGTTGTTGTATTTCTTGTTAAAAAGACAATATAAAAAAATAAGAACATACGTATCTTGGATATACACAATTTTATACTATTCAGCAGTGCGCATGCTAGGTAGAGAGATGGAGACAGAAAGTAAGTAGTAAGCACTTGCCGGCAGAAAACCTCTTTTTCGTGTAGTCTGAGCCCCCCTCTACAAGTTCTTGTAGACGAGTAGGGGTCCAGCGCTTGTCGGTACGCCGCTGAGTCGATTTAGAAGAAAAAAAATTAAAAAATAACTTACCAGCTGGCAGAAAATGACTGAACAACATTTGCTGGACCTCTCGGTTGTAGGAAAAATATTATCTGCCAATTTACTCCCTACAGTTTTTTTTATATATATTTATTTGGTTTTTTTGAAAGAATTTTGCAAGTCGCTGCAGGGAGTAAATTGGCAGAGTTATTTCTAAAATGATCATGCTTTATCGCAGGTGCTGGGACATATACCGGCAGACACAAATAGCGTGGACGAGATGCCAGATTTCAATTACCAGTTGAAATTTTTAACCGACGACGAAGATCCTAGCACTTACATTACTGACCTCAATAGTTTCAAAAAGAATTTACCTTTTGTGCTATCGACTGAGCCAGAAACCTTACAGGAAAGGTCGGCGGAGAAAGATAAAGAAGAAGGAAAGACGTTGTCTTTAAGGAAGAAGACGAAAAGTCCAGGTTCGTAGGAAACAATAACTAATTTATTTTGTATTTAAATTATTATAACTTATTAATATACAAATAATATCTGTGATTATTTTTTGTTTTTATTGCGGTTACCTAATTATCTAATTCCCAATAGATAGATATATATATAAAATTCTCGTGTCACAGTGTTTGTAACCAAACTCTTCCGAAACGGCTTGACCGCTTTGTAGGATTTTTTTTGTGTATTTTCGGTAGTTCTGAGAATAGGTCGTATACTATTTTTCACCCTCCTACCCCCATCCTCCATTTTTTAATCGCGATTTTAGTTTTTTTGTATGAACAATATCCAAAGTTAGTAGTAGTCGGCAGGCAAGCCAACGTTTGGGCAGGACGTCTGCCGCGTCCGCTAGTACCTGTCCTTATAAAAATGTTCGAAATAGTAACGTCTGAATAAGTTTTTTGGAGAACCATACACCTATGAAATAAATTATCTTTTGAATTTGTATGAACAGGCGAAGCCGGGGCAGAAACCTAGTTTACGAATAAAACAATATTGTATATTACATTACCATATAAATCGCCTCCTTTCGATTCATTACATTTCGTGTAAAAATAAAAAAACCTTGGGTCGTAACGCTCCCCTTAACTGGAGTATGAAGCAAATGGATAGGGATAAAATAAAAAAGAATAAACAATATAACAATTATATTTGAATAACACAATTACAGAATTTTAAAGTCATACTGCGTAAAATTAACATGAGAATATATGATCAGAAAATCTGTGACATTTCCACTTGTAACATATTGGTAAAGAACAAACTCATGAAGTTGCATTTATATTGTGGCGGTTGTGAAGTTAGCCGCAAATGCCTGCGCAATGACTAATTTTAGCAGCGTGGTCCGAATTGCGTCAACAGCACTAACAGCGCTCACAGTATGACTTATATAAAGAGTTAGATCATATGTATATTTTGACGATTGGTTTACTGAGCGTTCACAGTGCTATTGGTCGAGAGAGTTAGAACCTGCTGTGTTATCGATAATAGTGACATTGACTCAGCACACAACAGATCGAGCCTAACTTCACTCAACCGCCACAATATAAAATTTGTACTGTATATAGTGGCGCCAAATAAATGAAGCCATATTGAGGATACTTTTCAGTTATAAATACCTTTTAATGTAATAATAAATGAATGATAATTTATTGTAAATGAAATCAAAATATACCCAAGTAATTAAGTACCAGCATATTTTATGATAAAAAAGCGAGGATCATTTGGCAGGTTGTTTCTATAAGCCTCTCCCAAGAAAAATGGCATATTAGTGATTTCAGAAATTTTAATAGCCACAAAAAAAAGTCAATAATGTATTTAATATAAAAATATTGTGCTACTTATTTTAGACCCAGCCAAACCAATTCCTTATATCTTATAAATACAATTAAATGTCGTAAACTTGGTAAAATCCAATAAAGATCTCTTTGTCACTGGTATGTGAAAAATGTAAAGAAAATCTAGCTTTGCTGTCGAATTTTTCATTATATATTCCTAGTCTTCAAGGATTTTAAATGTCACCTGTAAAATTTGTGAAATATGGCCTTGACGGAAATGATGCTTAATAAAAGCGATATCGTTTCTTCTTCTTTTTATTTTGTTTGGTCTCCTCCAGTGTCATGTGTTACGGGACAATGAGAGAGACACGCCAGAAAGAATGACCGGTATCACAAGTTGTAACACTCCTGAAGATTCCTGGCCCCGAGACAATTTGATCGTTTTGGAGACGTCAAACGTCAACGATATGGCTTTTAATAAACATACTAAATACTTATATACATAAATAAATGAAAAATTAGCTAACTAACCAATTTACAATGTTGTACATTAATACAATCAGTGACACACATTAATTAAAGTAAAGATTGTTTACTAAATAAAACATGTGTATAAAAATGGACTTGGTACTGTAATTATGCTATCAATTTTATCTAATTATTTCGACTTAAAAAAATGTGAATGAAATTCAATTCGGGATTTGAGGATTAGTAATTGAAATTTAGGTCAAGAGTAACCCACCAGATCTGAGGAACTAGCAAGGGTATCGTCATATCGACAATTTTTCCATAAAAATCTTACAAAATTACGTCAATTGATCGTATCAACAGATAAAACAACAAAGTACTCGTGCTATCCCCTCAGAGCTGTTCTTATCTGCCGGACTATACGGAATATTCGTCTGAAGTTAACATTAAAACATAGACACAGGTATATCGGTCACTGACTGCTAATACTTTAATTATTTTTATTTTTTTTAACTACTTTTAACATTTTATAGAAAACCCCATTCCATAAGAACTAATTGAAAATTAAGACAATAACATTTTTTATGCACGAACATCTAAGCGTTTCTATTATACCCTGCCTTTTTTTAAAGGAACTTATGCTAGCCTCAGTTTTTACCCGCCCGTGACAACTCCCCTTTACACTTTAAGGCCTTTATTCATAAACGTTTATTAGCAACGTTTTTGTTAAAATGTGTTTTGTTTCTTTCTATTATTAGTAAAGACAGGTTTGTTAGAGAGTGACAAAACATATTTTAACAAAAACGTTGCTAATAAACGTTTATAATTAAGGCCTAAATTTATTGCTGAATTATATAGGTACAGTGAGGGAACCAAAAGAGTTAATTTTTGTTGGTACAATTTATTCAAATGTCATATTAATATCCGCGAAGACGGCAAGAGACCCGATGGAATGACTTTGATTCCCTGGGAGCGAGTCAGGTCAGGTCCAATGTCATATTAATATCCGCGAAGACGGCAAGAGACCCGATGGAATGACTTTGATTCCCTGGGAGCGAGTCAGGTCAGGTCCAATGTCATATTAATATCCGCGAAGACGGCAAGAGACCCGATGGAATGACTTTGATTCCCTGGGAGCGAGTCAGGTCAGGTCCAATGTCATATTAATATCCGCGAAGACGGCAAGAGACCCGATGGAATGACTTTGATTCCCTGGGAGCGAGTCAGGTCAGGTCCAATGTCATATTAATATCCGCGAAGACGGCAAGAGACCCGATGGAATGACTTTGATTCCCTGGGAGCGAGTCAGGTCAGGTCCAATGTCATATTAATATCCGCGAAGACGGCAAGAGACCCGATGGAATGACTTTGATTCCCTGGGAGCGAGTCAGGTCAGGTCCAATGTCATATTAATATCCGCGAAGACGGCAAGAGACCCGATGGAATGACTTTGATTCCCTGGGAGCGAGTCAGGTCAGGTCCAATGTCATATTAATATCCGCGAAGACGGCAAGAGACCCGATGGAATGACTTTGATTCCCTGGGAGCGAGTCAGGTCAGGTCCAATGTCATATTAATATCCGCGAAGACGGCAAGAGACCCGATGGAATGACTTTGATTCCCTGGGAGCGAGTCAGGTCAGGTCCAATGTCATATTAATATCCGCGAAGACGGCAAGAGACCCGATAGAATGACTTTGATTCCCTGGGAGCGAGTCAGGTCAGGTCCAATGTCATATTAATATCCGCGAAGACGGCAAGAGACCCGATGGAATGACTTTGATTCCCTGGGAGCGAGTCAGGTCAGGTCCAATGTCATATTAATATCCGCGAAGACGGCAAGAGACCCGATGGAATGACTTTGATTCCCTGGGAGCGAGTCAGGTCAGGTCCTGCGAGCGAGGAGTCCAACAAACGGCGCAAATATAATTTAATTACAGAAAACTACAAATTTGTACCGTTTGCTTTAGAAACTAGGTTATGGGGTTCAAATGCTAAAAAATCTATTAAAAATATATCCCCTCGATTGATCATCTCTTCTGGTGACAAGAGGGCTGCAATTTTATTATAAGTTTTTGTATTGCTATTTCATTATTTGGTCTTGCGTTCGATAAGTAAACTGGATTTCCATTAAAAATGAATACTTTTAGCCAAAAGAAAAAATTGGTTGTAAAATTATTTCCGAGTATTTTTGTGTTACGTAATGCGTCATTCGTTGCTCATACAATGGAGAAGCTAACGCTCAAAATAGTTCGTTCGCGTGCAATCTCTCTTTATATAAAACTTTTGTGACAAAATATTTACGGTACTGTACCTATATTATATATTCCTCTCATCGCTGGCTCCTTGGGACACTCGCCTCGAATGTGTAAACGCTGTAGATAATCACGGGCGGACTGTATATGTTGCAGTCAAAACTCATAACCAGTCAAAAGTACTATTGACTAGCAAAATCAGTCAAAAGTACTTTTGACCGTATGCTTTAATCAATAATACTCTTGACTAAAATAACAGTTAAAAGTACTTTTGCCCAATGGAGCTGGTTAAAAGTACTTTTGACAAAGTGATTCCGTCAAAAGTGGTTTTGACTGGTTGTATCAGTCAAAACTCTTAAAAAGTTAAGATTAGGTTAGGTTAGGTTAGTGGTTTTGACTGAAAATTATTGGTTATTAGTACTTATTGGTTATTAGTACTTTTGACTGCAAATTTGCGGTTAAAAGTACTTTTGACGAAGAGAGCCAGTCAAAAGTACTTTTAATAGCAAATTTGCAGTCAAAAGTACTAATAACCAATAATTTTCAGTCAAAAGTACTTTTGACTGGTTATGAGTTTTGACTGTAAGATATAAAAATATAAAGAAGCTAGCACTGCGCCAGTTCGACGACAGGAACAGTGACAAACGGCAACTCCTTCTTGAAGGCCCTAATGTCAGTAATGAAGTGCGTGGTGGTGTCTATGTTGTCACCGGTGGTCTCGTCACTGGTGAAGTACGTGAGATGATACTCCTTCTGCGGCGACTCGTGGAGCGCTACGCTGCTGTCGTTACCTTGCTTGTGGCCGGCGATCTAAAAAATATTTGTTATTGTATGTATTAGGTATGGCAGACTTTGTTCGTACATGTTCATCAATTGATTATATCTATCTCGAAAAACCAGAACGAGGTAAAAAAACGGGACAGAGCGTGATGGCGCTCTACGAAACTTTATTCACACGTTTTCCCC
Source organism: Nemapogon koenigi (assembly GCA_963924495.1). NCBI lineage: Eukaryota > Metazoa > Arthropoda > Insecta > Lepidoptera > Tineidae > Nemapogon > Nemapogon koenigi. The sequence continues at coordinate 10,022,101 of OZ004648.1, forward strand.
AAACGGTGTACTCCTTCTCAGGAATTTGTATGTATTCCGATTCCTTGATCTCGGTAATCACGAAAAACTTAAGAAAATATGATATTGGATGTGTAATTTTTGTCAGTACAGGTTCACCTCAACTCTTGTTGCGCAACCTATTAGCAACTTTGGGTTTCTTAAATAAACAGAACTGACCACTCGCCACCAGCATTAAAAAACATCAAACGAGGCTAACTTCCGCTTTCTTTTCTTATACTTATTTCTCACCTGAATTGAAACTTTCCTAAAGCTAGTCAAATTGCCAGTTGAAAAGGTGCTCTCCACAAACGACCTGATGCGCGACAACTTTATTGATTCTATCGCGTCGGCCTGCAACACAGAAGGTAAAATAAAAAATCTAGAGTACACGATGGAATTCCTTACACCCGTATTCAATAACAACACTTGGAGAACCCACATTGCCCAAAATTTCGTTCCAAAAACGTTACTTGAGTGTAGGCAGACACTGTGAGAATATTTACACTAGGCCAATTGTTCAATGTTCATCACTTCAGCTAGTTGTTCTTGAATATGAGTGTTACAATAGTAGTGCAAAATAAAATAAATCAACTCATCAAGTCGGAGTCACCAATTTAGAAAATGATAACACCACAATCCGCACGACTCAGAGGAACTGGTAAGAATTCCCAATGGATAGCAATGGGAAGTATATGTGTATCATTAGATCTAAATATACTGTATTGAGCTATTTATCAATGCCTTGAGAGCCGATAATAAGGTTCTCTTAATCACAACTATGTCTGAGAAATACTATAAAACTATTTCTTCTGGACAACTGACTGCAAGTGGACACTGGTGTATCTGGCAAGGTTCAAAATACGTAAAGATGAAAATGTGTGAAACGAACCTCTTTATACAATCTCTGGAAGTTGTATTCACGACTCGTTATTTCGCGCCAGTTCCTGTCCACCTGTCGACAATAAAAAAGTATGCGTCAATTATAGAATACTTACTACAAATTTGTGCTGTTTGGTGCAGAAACTCTGTGGGGTTGAAATGCCAAAAAGTTTATTAGAAATATATCCCCACGACTGACCATCTCCTCTCATGACAAAGAGGGCTCCAACGAAACAGCATCGCGATTCAGCGGGGAAATGCAGCCAGTATTCCTGCTACTATTGCACGCCCATTTTTTATATTGTTGTGTAAAAGTTGTATATAAAAAATATATATACAATTCTCTAGTCTTACCCATTTTAGCCCCGATTTTGATAGACCAAACGAAATATATATACGATATGTGAGTAACTAAACACTGTTCTCGAAGGCACCGTATGAACGTATTGATTAAAAAGGCATTCCCAAAAAATGTTGCCCTGAAAACCACTAACATGCCTAATGTTGAATTTAAAGGATGCGCTAATCTCAAGAACTACAAGTCCGATTTGAAAAATATCTTTGTTAAATAGCTCGATTATTGAGGAAGGCAAAAATTTAAGACTGCATTTTCCCAAATTATAGCACAAAATATATTTCACCTCCTCCTGAAGCTCGTAGTCTGTGGTGTGTTTCAGTTGTACCAGAGACAACTTGGTCCCCTGAAGTTTTTTTTCCGAGAGACGTAGCATGTCGCGACCGAACTTCTTTAGGAACGCCTCTATCCGCTTGTCCACGTGTGCAACACTGAAAATTTACAACTTTAAGGACGCGTTTACGAAATTACGGTCTTCCATACTAGATATTGAGGCAACTACTACAAGTACACAACTCACAGATACAACAGAGAAAATTTTCTAAGTAATTTAAGCCTTATTTCAAATACATTTAGCGTTACCGTGTAAATTAAACTAAGATTCTCTATTAAAGTATAGTTCACCAATTTCGCAACAATACAAACGCTAAATTGGTGACCCCGACGTTAAATTATCATTAAAATTCGAAAGCCACGCCACATTTCCCGTTCTCTTTGTCACCTACCTGAACTTGTCCACCTGCGTGTTGACAGTGATAGAGAAGCCGAGCACCCCGAACGTATACCTCATCATAGCAAATACACTATAGCCGAGCTGCTCCTTAGTACGGAGCTGATCGAATACCGGCTCTTCCATCAACATCTGAAATATAATAATATGTAAGTAGTTAGTTCTTTAGGAGTCAAGCTTTAAAATAGGCCTTTAGGATATGCGCTTACACTAAACTGACTTATCGCATAGGCATGGCTCGAGTTAATGCTATACTATGCCGATACAGTGTGCCCAACCTTTACGAGTCGGATTTTGAAAAATCGGTGACTTAAAACTCCTCTGTAGATATTCGATAGCCAATCATTATGTTTATATGGACACTACCAGGGGCAGGGGGGGGCTCGGGTTTCAATGGTTTCAGAAGAGTTTATACCAAAGGCTCAACTACAAAAAACTATTTTTTTTGTTAGGGCGGATCCAAGATTTGTTTGAAGCAAGTTATGTTTAATCGTTGTGTTTTTATGTCCTCAACTTACGGCTCCCTAACGAAAGACCAATTGTGTTGAGGTATAAGATCAAAAGCCTATCAAAAAGAATTAATCTAGTCAACCTGTACTCACCATAAGTATCTCTATAATGGCGGTAGTGACCCGGTCTGTAGGTCCCGCCTGGTAGTAGTTGGTAACCACACTATTGGTACTAGACGGGTTAAAACTCCGCACACGTAGCGCTCGGGCACCCAACGGAACCTCGTGCACGCGGAGCTGGAAGGGGATTAAATACAACCTTGAATTGAAAGTGGTACGAAAGTTTTGCCATAGTCCTCTGGCGGCCATTTTGTTTTTTTACAAATCGCGTGGCAGGTAGATATTTCGACTTGAAATCTCGGTAACATGCCACATAAGATGTTTTAATCGTCCCCAAACCATGCCTATATATAAAAAAAATTAAATACAGTTCAATAAATGGGTAAATTTTATCGGAGTATGTTCGCGATTTTCATGACATTCACGACATCAAACATCCGTGCAATGACCAGAAAATTGGTGGGGATTAAAATATTTTGGTCGCAATTTTGTGGCTTTTATGGGGCTCAAGTAGATGAAGGTAGTGTTAAAATTACCTGAGGTAGATATTTCTCCGGCAGCCCCTCCCACTGAATGTTACGAAGCACTCTATCCGATATCCTGATGGCGTCGTACCAAGGTAGATTACCTTGCACCAACACCTGGAAAAATATTTATTACTGATGCGCCCCAGCTTAATCGCACGGATTAACAGTTGTTGATATTTTAGAAATGTTTCAACAACCCGAGAACTCGCTTTAAGCTTACCTGTAGATACATCTTACTAAGGAATTTCTCTCCAAACTTAACAACATCATCTAGCGTGATGCTGTGTATAACCTCGGCCTTGTCTCGCGGGGATATATACGGCTCTAGTAATATGTCCATGCGTACGTCTCTGAAATAGGAAACTTTTAATTGGCAAAAGGATTTTCTAACGTACAGCCTAGGTAATTGGAAAGGTATTTATATGTATACAAAATATTTTTGATCCCCGCCATGTGTCAATGGTTTTTTTAAATTGAAAATGTATGTAGTCTCGGTCAGGGGAGCAGACCCAATCGTAAATAAAAGGTGCGTCGGTGGCCGAGTGGTTAAAACGTCTGGTATTAACTAGGCAGACCACGGGTTCGATTCCGGAACCCGGCCATGTACCAATGGTTTTTTTAATTAAAAACTTATGCACATCTAAACATACAGTACTGGCCACTCGTTCGGTATAGCCTCACATAATACCATCAGCTATAAGAGGAAGATCAAGTCTTCAGCTGGGTACCCCGAGGCTGTAAACACAGTTTGAAGAGCCATAATGACAACTAGGAGGACGATCCCCTTTGCGCTGGACCGACCAAATAAAATAATTGACCAACACCTCCTTGAATAACTGTGCAAGGCCTCGGCGAGGGAGACATGGGGTATGCGCTGTGGACCGCCATGATTAACCACGACTGTTCTGCCAAGATCACTACGACTGAGAAGAAGAAGAAGACAACCCGGGGAGTTATTAAAAATAAATAAAAAATAGGTATTTCGAAGTGCAAATAGCGATTCTCAAATTCAGCAATAGCCCTCTTATCAACTTGTTACATCTTTTGTTAGCGTGTTCAAAGATACAAACTCTTCAGCTTTATACATTAGTATTATATGCAAGTAACATACTTAGCCAGCTTGTGCGGCTTGATGAGCACGTTGTGGTAGTTGCGCGCGCGCACGTCCATGACAGCGGCGAGCATGTCGTCTGTCAGCGCGGCCGTACTCGTGCGCATGGCCGTGCTGATCAGCTCCACCACCAACTGGGGACAATGGGCTCGTTAGTATAGCTATTTGTTTGTTTCTTTTTTTATTAGCTATGGCATTGGATGGAAAAAATATATATAAGGCCAGGGAGCCAAATATTTCAAACAAATGTGCGAAAAATATAATATTTATTTACGTAATCGGTATGTATCGGTACATATTATAAAATTAAACACACGTTTGTAACGGCATACATTACACCTCACAATGCGGTAATATTTCATTACCATATTTATCACTGATATTTTTTTGTTTAATTCCTGTTTTTTAACAAATATGTATTGTATGTCTGCATTAAGAATGACTTGAATAGAATGGCAACCTTTAATTTTAATCGTTAGGTATAGCCTCACAAATACCATTGGCTAAAAGAGGGACAGCTTGGTCTTCCGCTGGGTACCCTGGGACCGTAACACGGTTTCGGAAGCTGTAAGAAGAAAAAAAAGAAGATAATGACGGATCAAACTAAAAAACGTACTTACGTGCAAATTTTGACTATATCCACTGACTTTGACCATAAGTCCCTTATCGCCGACATAGATCGAGTGAGTCAAGTCGGCCATGTTGGCTGGATACACTCGTTCCTGTCAATAATACAGCCGTTAAGTGTGAATCTGACATACGCACAGTACTAAAAAAATTCAAACATCATACACATAACAAAGGTGTGACCAGAGACACCGTCCAGTTTTTGCTAGTTGTCCATATTGAACAGAACAGGTGGCAAGCCTGTTGCTGCACTTAATGGACCTAAATGTGTCACTTCTTTAACAGACGTACAATTCGAGGCACGTAAAAAGAGCTCCGGGCGACCTACATGCGCAGGACCAAATTACAGAGCAAATTGGTGGTATGAGGAGGTGCGGCGCTACGGAGGGAACACACGTCGCGTGACTTTACCGGCTCGCGATTGGTTCGTCAGTTGACATTTGGTTTGGACACGTTGAAAGAATGAAGGATGAAAGATTGACTAAAAAGGTTTATATGGCTGAAGTGAAAGGAAATGCTGGCAGAGGACGACCTAGATGTACTTTTATTGAACATATAAAAAATATGTTGATTGAAGGAAATATTAAAAGTACACGCAATCGCCGAGCATGTATGAAAGGTAAGATGAATATATAAGAAGCAAAAGAGATATGTCAGGATCGTAACAAATGGCATTCGATTGTCTCTGCCTACCCTCTTGGGATGAAAGGCGTGATGATAGATAGATACATTTGGTCTCGTTTACATGTGCTCGACTATACCCCATGAGCAAACATATCCCTTCCACTGGCGGCCGGAGCTCTTTTTATGTGCGTCCGATTGTAAATATCTGTTATATTTAGAAGAAGTGCCTTTCGTAGCACGAGGAGTCGATTAAAGGACATTTTCTTAAAGACAATTGGTGCTTAGCATTTTTGGGATTTGAACCCGGGACCTCCCGGTTTTAAGTCAACGCTCTACCAATTACCTTATCGACTCCTTTTCCTTCTACATCCTAATCCCACATATTTTAAAATGCGTCTTTTTGTTGTAATTCTCACGTCAAAACAGACCAACGGATCGACATGGTGAGAGTGACCTAGGCTACTTTTTATCCCGCAAATCCTTTACGACAAATTCTTCCACATTTCAGAAAGTTCTACAGACGAACCTTTACTTTAAAACTTTTATGTAAATATATGTTCATATGGCCACTAAAGTTGTCAGAGGGGACTATTTGACCCCTCTCATCGAACAGACACTTCTCGATTCCATGTTAACATAGACGGTAACTCACTTTGAGTCCGTGCTGCAACACGTCGGTCCACAAATCGAGTAAGCACAAGCTGTAAATTAAAAAAAATATTAAAAAAGAATACTTAAAAACGCTAAGTTGTCAAGTGAAGAAGATGCTAAGAATGTATTAGCAACGTACATAGTACATCTAAAACAGCTGAGGACGCGGAATCTTTTTTTTTAGCTTCGTTTTTCAGAATTAGTTGAATTTGGAACTACCTGTCGGATTTAAAAAAAATTATGAATTTGATAGCCCAATTCTTGAGGAAGCTTACAGGCCAGGAGTTCGCAATCTTTTTTATACTGCGACTCCCTTTACAGGCTGTATATTTTTTAAAGATATATTAAAGATTATAGAATCTTAACTATTATTATTTATTAGAAAATATAACAGGACAACCAATAACGAAGGATGAGCTTGCTTTTTAACACATTTTACTAAAATTATTTTAGTTTTATTTGAATAAAGTTATCCGTTTTACGATGACCTGTGTGTACCATCTCGCGACGCCCTCAGGACAGTGCCGCGACTCCCCAGGGCATAACATCACATTAACATCACATAAACATTAACGCGGGTGCAACCGCAAGGCTCAGGTAGTATTTTTATATAATTGCATGAACCAGACTTAATTGGGGACTTGGAATTGGGAGTCAGATAACCTAATGAATGAATAAGACTTGTCTTCCGCTGGGTACCCTGGAGCCGGTAACCACGGTACCCGGGAACCGTAAGGCTACCCAAGCCCCCCTATTCCGTCCACAGATTAGTAATGTACGATAGACCGTACACTCCCTCCTGGTCTGTCATATTTACTAATCTGTGGACGGTTACCAACACGCTTTTATTAGCAACAGAGATACGGATTACGGTTCCGTGCCATTATATATAAAAACCGAAAAAAAAAACACGTTTGTTGTATGGGAGCCCCCTTAAATATTTATTTTATTCTGTTTTTTAGTATTTGTTGTTATAGCGGCAACAGAAATACATTATCTGTGAAAATTTCAACGGTTCATGAGATACAGCCTGGTGACAGACGGACAGCGGAGCCTTAGTTATTAAATTAAATTTCCGTTTTTACCCTTTGCATACGGAACCCTAAAAAGCAGAGAGATACTCACTCTCTCGGCGAGTTGAGAGTGAGTGGCGTGATGAAGTAGAAGTAGAGCAGAGCGGTAGGCAGACGGAACTTGAAGTCTGGCTTGTACCACACTTCCATGTGGTTGTTCTTGCGGAGGAGATTTGGTCGGTCCAATCTGGGGAGGAACAAAACATTATTAATTTTCGAAACTTCATTACGCGCGGTAAAGAAAAAATTTAGTACCGTAGTAAAATCTAATTATTAACACCTTCACGGCCTTTATATCTTGTGGTGTAGCCAGAGGCATCAGTAACAGTGTCCACTTGACGACAGTTGTCCATAAACAGAACAGGTGGCAAGCCTGTTGCTGCACATAAATATCTGTATATTTAGAAGTGCCCTCCGAAGCACGAGGTGTCGGCCAAAGTCCATATTCTTAAAGAAAATTAGGCTATCGACTCCTTATTGAATATATGTGATACATGAGTATACCAAACTGGTGAATATACACTTTGGTATTGATACTATGTGAGAGTGTTAGTGTTTTTTGAACAAATTGAAAGAATGAAGGATGAAAGATTGCTGAATTGAAAGGAAATTCTGGCAGAGAATGACCTAGGTAAACTTTTATTGAACATATAACAAATGTATTGATCGATGAAAATGTTAAAAGTACCTACACACAATCACCGAGCATGTATGAAAGGTATGATGAATATAAATGAAGCGAAAGATGTATGTCAGGATCGTAACAAATGGCATTCGATTGTCTCTGCCTACCCCTCTTGGGATAAAAGGCGTGATGATATATATGTTGCAGTCAAAACTCATAACCAGTCAAAAGTACTATTGACTAGCAAAATCAGTCAAAAGTACTTTTGACCGTATGCTTTAGTCAATAATACTTTTGACTAAAATAACAGTTAAAAGTACTTTTTTCCAATGGAGCTGGTAAGTGATTCTGTCAAAAGTGGTTTTGACTGGTTGTATCAGTCAAAACTCTTAAAAAGTAAAGGTTACCTTAGGTTAGGTTCTTTTGACTGATGCTTTATTGCAGTTAAAACTACTTTGACGAAGAACGTCAGTCAAAAGTACTTTTAACCGCAAATTTGCAGTCAAAAGTACTAATAACCAATAACTTTCAGTCAAAACCACTTTTGACTAACCTGTTCAGTCAAAAGTACTTTTGACTGATTTTGCTAGTCAATAGTACTTTTGACTGGTTATGAGTTTTGACTGTAACATATACATAGATAACAAAAAATAGATTATACCTAAAATCATTGACAGTAGCTATAAGGTCGTCCTTTGTGAGTGTGAGAGGTTTGGGCCGACTCTCTTCCACTCTCTTGTAGATTTCCTTTAGGGAGCCGCTATGGAGATCAACGCCAAGCTTGTGGGCCACCTCTGTGTACGGGGCTGAGGAGGGAACACATACAGTTACAAAAACCACGTCTTAATTATTATTTACCACCCTAGCAAAGTTGTTTTTCACTCACCGGTTCTCCAACTATATCTGTTCCGTTTTAGCGTGGAAAAAAGGGCAAACAAAACAAACCCTCACCTAGGCTAGCCTCTCGCTCACTATCTATGCGAGCGAGTGAGAGGTAAATAGATGTTTAATCCCACTCTAAAAAAAATTTGTGGAGTGCCTTAAGGTGATTAGTGTCCTCAAATCCGCTGGAATGAGCATTTTCGACAGACTACTGCTCGTTTACTGATGGACCGAAATGTTTGAAAAATTATGTAGTCATTTTAAATTCTAGTAGGTACAACAAATCCTAAAAAATTTTTTTTTGTAAAAGCAAAACTTCAATATATAAAATAACTAGCTGTTTCCCACCACTTCGTACGTGACTATTTCAGAATGTTGGCAAACATACACTTCATACATAGCTTTTGTCATGTTCATGTCTGCCCACCCCGTTCCCGTCGTCATGCCGTGATGGTATATAGCCTATATTACTCAGGGTGAATGTAGCTTTCCAATGGTGAAATAATTTTTGAAATCGGCACAGTAGTTTTTGAGTTTATTCATTACAAACATACAAACATACAAAAATACAAATCTTTCCTCTTTATAATATTAGTATGTGTGTTTTTTGGCTTTCATTGTCTACTGCTCTTAAACAGCTATGTGGTCACCGAGGGGGGTAAAAAATTGTAAAAAAAAATGGGTATGTTCCCTAATCAGTGTATAGTGTTTGCGAAAGATAGTACAAGGATCCAGCCAGAACATTCTCGGGCATTCCATGGTGTTAACTTGTCGTATTCAACTAATCGAGGGTTTTTTTTTAAATATGCTAACGTGTAACATCACTTAGACGTCAGAACTGTATATTACTTACCAGCAGGCGGCAAGATGGTAAAGTCCGTAGTGATGAAGCAGTTGGACTCCGGCAAGTGGAAACACTCAAACGGCTGCACAGCGGCCCAGCGTTCCAACCACTCTTGGGGTACATCTGGTTACAGAAGAGGACTCTAACTAATTATGTTTAAGACGATACATTCAAATAAAATCATAGTTTGAGGGGCGTGGCCTAGCTGCATACGATACTCTAGCGCTACCCTAGCGCTACGTAATCGATTGGTCTCTCCGCTGAATCTCTCTCTGTCGCATTGAATAGAAACAAAAGAGAAGAGGCGCACGGAAGGTGCTTGGAACAAACGTCCTAAGTGACAAATCAAAAATAATTTATTTAAATTAAAGGAGTAGCTTTATTGAAAATCTAAATTAACATCTTACTTTAGTAATAGATGATACAAATTTGTACTTAATTTAATAAACAATACTTCATGTACTACTGAGAAATTTGGAAAGGAGACTATTTTCAGAGGCTACTTTGCAATTTTTTTCTATCGAACAAAGTTTCTTAAAACATGTTTTATGATTAACAGATTATTATGAAATATGATTAATTATAACATGTAATTTTTTCTATATTTCTAAGAGCTTTAGGTTTCACTCACAACGATTTGAAAAATATGATTTAATATGAAGGTAGCCTCTTAAACTTAATCGATCCGCGCGCGAAGGTACTGAAACGCAAAATAAGTTTGTAGTTGTAGCGGCACACCAACAGATGGCGCTAATTTCCTTTTTATTTTTCAAAATAAGTCAGATTTTTTTTTAATATTAGAGTTCCGAATATCTCCGATGAAAAAACTGAAACCCTTATAGAATTATTATGTGCCATATCAAATGAAAGGACTCTCCATAAGGAACGCCTCATGATTATTGTCCGATACAAATTAGATGTTTAGTTTTTCCAGTTTTACGCGATAACTGTATTATGTGCTAGGTTAGAAATTAAAATTGGTTTTCAAATATAAATATATTCTAAAGTTTCTCATGGAAAGAAAACAAGTTTGCGACTCGAGTTCTCTTAATATATTTACTAATTTACAATTTTTTCGACTTTAAATGATAGATCATTTCACATACTTTAAGAATACACTAACTAGAATTTTATAATTCTAATAGTTTTTGTAAAAACATAGAAAAAACAAAGTCCTTTTCGAGTTTTTCAAAATACCGATTTTGTTGAGAAATCGTACTTTCTCATGTATCTGGTGCGTGAATATTGGTCTATCTTATCTTATCCTTGGTTACCTTATCGATTTTAATAGTAGTCCATCTCGCACATATCTTTCTAAAGCGATACTTTGGTAGCATTTATGTATTTATATACATCGGTTGACATGCTCCACCGTGGATACTTGGCTCTTCATCATGCTATCAACCCAAACATTACCTTCCTTCCGGTACGGCGTCCCGAACCAGGGCTCTTTAGAGTTGTACTGTATAGGTTTGGTGTGCTTGTTGGAGAGCACCATTATATTAGCTCGCTGCGGTGTCATGAACTCTAGCAACTCTGAAATACCCTGAAACAATATATTTGTATTAGCGAGTTTCATTCCCGACCAGGGCCGGATTTACCCTTAGTGCCGCCCTGGGGCACCGTGAACAATTACTTAAATCCTACATTTATTTTTTTAATTAATTAAATGAATAATTTATTCTTTTTATTATAAATGGAATAAATAAACGTTAAATGTGAAAATGCTCTCAATACAATCACACATTTTAAAGCATATAACGCGAATAAAAATTTATTCTCTCCGAATTTTGCCGCCCTTGGAAATTTGCCGCCCTGGGCACTGGCCCCTGTGGCCCCTAGTGTAAATCCAGGCCTGTACCCGACCTCTATTCAAAAATCTGTATTTTTTGTGATATTTCAGTTTTCTGCGACATAATTATGTTTAATAATATTTTATATTTCACGTTATGTCATGGCGGTCAACGCACTCGTACGCCATGAAGTGATGGGGAATCCAGTTTAATCCTGTCCGCGCTGTGATGGTTGTGATTAGTCAGTGATTAATAGGACATACCACGGCGGGAACATCTTAACTACCGATTAATCGGCTATTGTTAATGTGACGTCTATAATACTTGACACTGGCAAATCATCGATGGAGCCATTATAAAAAATAATAATATTATTTTAGCATATCATTTTATTGTTTACTAGAATGTCACTGTTCACCCAATCCTCTTGCAGCCATATCATAGTTATCAATATTAAACAAAAATCTGATTCTAAGTCTAAATACCCACTATGATCCCTGATAGTTTCATCAAGATCCATTAAGCCGTTTCAGAGCCTTTTCAGGACAATCATTGGGACAGACAGACTGGTCAATTTCATTTATTTTTATAGAGTAATATCTTCTAGCTTCAGTAATTTCAGTATTCATAACAAAAATTTGTCAAGTAGGAATAATTCTCTAGTTCTATCTATGGAGATGCAACCCTAAAAAAACTTTCACAGTTTGACAAAAATAGCGGTTCACCTCTCTGTAAATTATCATAAGAATCTATCGAAAGACAGCCTAGATAAAAGTCTGTGACATACGGACGGACGGACAGACATGAGACTTTAGGGCTCCGTTTTCGCCATCTAAAAATCCTGTAAACATCGTTTGTCCCATACTAATTACATGCAGCAGCTATCCGTAAATTAAGCGATAACTATATGTCTTAGGTTCGAATTTAAAATTGCTTTCTAAAAATAGATATATTTAACATGATATAAACGAAATAAAAATCACATATAAGTTTTATGAAGCCTTCAGTCCTCAATTTTTCGCGTATTTTAACCGACTTTGCGACTCGTTCTTTTAATATATTTATTAATGTACAGACAGGTTTTGTTGAGAAATCGTACTTTCTCATGTTTCTAGTACGTGAATCTTGGTCTATCTTATCTTATCCCTGGTTATCTTATAGATTTAATAGCAGTCCATCTCGCTGACATCTTTCTAAAGAGATTCGCGCGTAAAACTGAGATCGTCGCGCTACGATGCGTCGCCTTAAAAAACCCTTTGAAAATCACCTTAGGATCATATTTGTAGTAAAGCCTATCCCCAGTGAGATAATGTTCCGGCGGGTAGTACTGCATGTTCTCCACCACTGACTCCACATAGTCTGCCGGCTGAGACTCTTCGGCGAAACGGAAACTGGTGTCTTCGATTGTCTGGTGGGAAAATAAAAATAGGGTTAGGTCAGAGTGTGGATGGGTGACCGTTTTTACTACGAGGCGAAAATTGTCTTAAAGTATGGTTAAACTGCGCTCCGTGCGATTTGTACGGGCGGCGTCCTTCCCACTCTAGGCCCTGGAGGGTCGCGGGGGTCCATAGTCGGCAGAAAAAAAATTGCTTTAAATAACTAGGTACAAATATTATTTTTAATCAATTAAAATGATTGAAAATGTTATATAAAGGGTTCCAAACATTATTTTGAATTATTTAAGAGGCTGCGACTCTAAAATGGTGAGAAATACTGGGCTACGTCTTTGCTGTGTATCCTGGGAGACACCGGTAAGTAATGTAGAATAATGTACTTATAAGAAACTTTAAAGTGTATACTTGTCTTCTTATTATTGTATTTTTTTAAATAAAAGTAAAAAATATTATTATTAGTAAGTAATACAAATGTGAAATAGGTTTAAAATATTAATTATTATGCAAAATTGTTAAGAATTTTAAATAACAACTTATTTATGTTAACTTATAAGACAAGTATAAAAATACACTTTAAATAATAATATTTTAAAAAAAACAGTTAAAAAAAAAAAAAACTCAGTTTTTATGGTAAACGTTGAAGTGGCAGACCCAAAAGATAGTCATTTGACGGACATAATATCATTAAACTAAAATAATAATATTGTAACACTAATCTTACCTTAATCTCCTTAAAGATCCTCTCACTTGGTCCCAAATGCCGCAACATACTGATGTAGGAGAATATTGCCTCCAAAACCTGCAATTGATAAAGTTCATAATTGTATGACATTCGCACGGGACGCACGGGTACAATATCGGTTTTTTTTTTAATTGTAATACCCACACGCTTCTTTTTGAAAATGCGCGGACGTAAATATTTTCGCTAGACATTGGCGCCCAATCTTCAAATTTCAGAGCAAAATATAAGATATTTAGGTTTAGTTTTTACCGAGGATTTACGAAAGTTTTTAACTGACCTTTTTGGCGGAACGCAAAAATAAGGGAGGGGGGATCAAAATTAGTTATGGAAACCCACGCTACGCCACTGCTTAAAGGCTGTACGGATAGTTTGCAACATATTATGAAACAGCGTCACTAATTACTATAACTAACACCTTATCATTTCTTGTTGTAAAGTCTATCCATATGTAGGTATGTACCTAGTTTTTGTAATGATTAGCTTATTTTTTTATAGAGAAGACGACATGTGACCTTGCCACCGCCTGATTATTAAGCATAGGTGGCTGGTCCATGAATGCGCGCGACGCAGATCGTATGACTCCGAATTGCAGTCCGTAGAGGGAGCCTGGTGTCCTGAGATTCAGGCTTTTTGTCCTACTACGGGCATCAACTCTCACCTAGTAAATACTTTTAAGTTTCATTATATAAGTTTTAATTGATGTGAGAGAAATAAATTATATTTTATAACTCACATCATCAATATGCTCCAGCCCGTTCTTAGTGAGCACCACTTGGGCTGAGAACAGACTGTACATGGACGTGTAGTCGATACCGCTCTCAGAGTTGCCAGTGTATATCGCGAGCGCCCAAACCCTGAAAACCATATAAGTAAATGTCATAAAAGGAGTTCGAGTCTCCAGTTCAATTCTCACGCGTGGCAAAATTGCTAAGCACCAATAGTATGTGATCGACTTCTCGTGCTTCGGAGGGCACGTAAAGCCGGCACCTCAAAAATAACAGATACTTAAGTCTGTTAAGGAAGTGACACATCTAGGTTCATTAAGTGCAGCAACACAGGCTTGACACCTGCCGTGCTGTCTAGAAAGAATATCTGTACGTAGACAAAATCTCAGTTAGAAAGAGAAAGATATAATAAAGAGATAAAGCAAAACAAAAAAGACCGGTTTCCGCGGCGCTACTTTTTGTCCTGTTTTGTTACTACAGGAATTTATATCGGTACGACCCATCCGCTTTTTAAGGGCATGAAAGTTAGTGGCGTGTCGCGACAGTGGCGCCCATCTTTACTATATTGAAACCAAGCAATTAAAGTAAAATACTCACTTTTTTCTAAGATAAGACAATAAGCTCCCCGAGCCCTCGTGTCCGAGCAGATACGATATGTACTGGTGTGGTTTGGACTCGTATTCTTTCATCAAAGATCTCATACACCATGTCAGTTGGACCTACAAACGAAATCAAATATATACATACTAGTGTGGGGTATCTACACACACTTGCATAAGTCGATTTTATTACGTACACTATTTACAGTTTGTTTTTTTTTAATTATGTAAAGTAGAGATTTAGATTTCTTATGTACACAATTTGCCAATTAAGTAGTGAACTCTTCGTTTTTATTACGTGTTAGAGTTCTGAATACATAAATTATACATAACGCAACGGTCAGATTTGTTATAATTTATGAGTACATAACCATCTGTGAAAGAATAAACATTTTAAATGTTATTTCACCTAGAAACAAATTAATTAGTTTTTGCTACGTTCTGTATAAAAAAAATAAACTAGTCTAATATAAAGAGGTTAAGTTTGAACGTAGAGGGCAATCTCTCACACTACTGAACCGATTTCTAAAGTCTTTCACGAATAGAAAGCTACGATATCCATGAGTGTCATGTATATTTTATTTTGTTCGATAATATCCACGGGCGAAGTCAGGGACGTAAGGCTAGTCTATACTAAAGTGGTAAAGTTTGCAAGTTTAGATGTAGGAGGAAATCTCCAAAACTACTCATCCGATTTCAAAAAATCTTTCACAAATAGAAAGCTACACAATCCCTGAGTAATATATATATATTTAATTTGAAGCGTTGGGATTATTAATCTATGTAATCCCACTAATATTATAAACGCGAAAGTTTGTATGGTTTATGTATGTTTGTTACTCGATCACGCCAGAACGGCTGAACGGCTACTTTTTATCACGGAAAAATGGTTCCCGTGGGATAGATTTATTTTTATTTTTCACGGGATCGACATGACTTTTTGAATAGTGGTAGTTTAGGGGTCAGAGAATGACATATACTACTTTATCTACTCTTATATCGTAAAATCTCTATTACAAAATCGAATTATACTTCATAATGATATGTTTTACATACACGCGTCTCTAATATGTCAAACTTCAGTACTATAATGTATTATAGTACCGAAGTTTTCATACAAAAACGATATCGTAGTGTTGTTTTTTTTTTTAAATGCAGAAAGGGCAAAGGATATGTGTTATGCAGCCACATTAAACTCTATGAAAATATCGACACTCCCATGTGGGAGACACTTGACAGTTAACGCGCATGTGCAGAAAGTAGGTAACCGCGATTTGTCGCCAATTTGTCGATTAAGAAAAATATCTTGGTTCAATTTGTTTTGTACTATTGCATGGGATTAAATAAAGTAGTGTATGAACGGGCACATAACTTGGAATTAAAACACTCGTGGATGCTATTAAAAAATTCCACTTGTGTTTTAATTACCCCTATTATGATCCCGTATCATAAACCACTATTACAGGGCAAATTGCAGCCAGGGGATTATGTCTTTTTGGATCTAATTCTACGCGGTTGATACCGCGGACAGAAGCTTGTAGTATTTATTATTAAATATACCTCAGTAGTATCGCCGACAGGTTTCACGTAATACAGCCCACTAAAGTTTCCGGGGGGAGTGGCGCTCGTAAAGTTGTACTGCGAGAAGTTGTCCGGCGGCAGGTTGTTTGTCGGTATGCGGCCGAACGTGCTCGTCACGTACTGCTGCAGCCGGTCCATGTCAAGGCGGGCCTGGCGACAGGTAAAATAACCTTTTTCATATATACCATCACAGCCTTGATACGTGACCATAGATCCTAGTAAAATTCAGTCAAATCAGAATATACTTTAAAAAAAATCCTGGCTACGGCTTTGTCTACCTGTACAGCCAGCGTCATCCTGTGCGCACTGTAATGTCTTTTCCTAAACTCGTGCGCAGCTAGATGCAGTTTCTCGTCGTCGTTGTTCAGATCCTCGCGGAGACTCTTCAGGTTGCCCCACGTGAATGTGCGAGCCGGGTGGCCGGGAGGGAACAGACTGCTCAGCAGTTGGTCCTTGCGATTGGAGTCAGACGGGGCCGATATGGCGAACTCTGTTAAAAATATAATAATTAATACGTTTGTTCGAGGTTTTAGGAAATACAACAACAAAGACGAGCATGATTTAATGTGTTCAACGAGGGCGCCATTTGTCGTAATTTCCTTTTAGTTCTACCATGTTAACCATTTCATATACAAGATCTTTCTTTCTCTAATTTCAAAAATACAATTAAACTTAAATTAATGAAAAAAGCATACTACAGTATATCAGAATACTTGGATGATAAGCATCCATGGGCATAACAACAATTAAATTATATAAATTGATTGTAATTGTATATTCTTTATTGAATTTCTGACATGTATCAATATTAATATTATTTGACATTTGATTTGTATTTATTGTATTTTTAAATTGCTGTAAAAATGTATTTTCTTTAATTAGGTTTGTATAGAGAAGTGTATAAAATTGACGATTTCAAGTGTATCTTGTATACCTAAGAAATAAATGATCTTTGAATTCAGTCAATATTTATGTCCTGCTTCCAATACTTCTATCCTTCATTCTTTTAACTTTAACATACTGAATTTTAATCACGTTACAAAAAATTACTTCAAGGTTTGCCTGACGGCTCCCGGAACCGTTTCATCCCAGCGAAAGACGAAGAGTTTCTATTTTAGCTGATGATATTGGTAAGGCTATATACCTAATGAGTGGCCAACTCTGTTGTGGTATATTTATATGAAAAAACCTCTAAGTGTGGCTTGTCAGTTTATGTACAATCAGCAGCAGCGTTGGTAAAGGCTATATTCGCTTGCACATTGAAGTTTTCATATTGTTTATGCCAACCTATAACATTAAAGCTCAATGACATTAAAATAGATATGAACCTGTAGCGGCTTGACCGCACAGGTAGTTAATTAGGTCACAGGGGCGCGGGGCAAGTTAACGGACACTCCCGCGCCGGACTTCAGTTATGTTCTAGTGGGCGACGCGACCGGACGCGCCCCGGCCCGGCTAGCGTAACTCAACAATTAGGTCGCTCGTTGGTACTGTCCTAGCAAGCAGGTGCTTAAGTTATCAATATAGAATCAGTAAGACAGTACCATCTTTTATTGGAGAGTGACCCAAATAGAGACCTGCCACGATACACATGAGGTCAGAAAGTGTTCCAAGCATAGCACGCAACCTCATGCGTACAAACCAATCAGATCAACGGACATAGTTTTCATTTTCGTTTTTTATGTCATTTTAAAGTGTCAAGCGATTTTTTTTAGCGGTCCTTGCAATTCTGAACCTCATAGTACATAAGTATTTAATTATTAAAAAACCAACATGACCCCATAGGGTCCGATCCATGGTCTCTGTAGTATTATAGTATATACCAGACTCTTTAACCATTCGGCCACCGACGCACCTCAACATGTTCATCATCATCAACCTTTTTAAGATCCACTGCTGGATCATTGGTCTCCCTTTAGCGCACCATTATTAGTAGTGGTGCTCATTGAGAGGAATTGCCATAGTCACCACGCTTGGCAGGCGGGTTGGTGACCGGACGCCGGCTTTCCGTGCCCTCCGAAGCACGAGGAGTCGATTTAAGCACATATTCTTAAAGAAAATTGGTGCTTAGCATTTTGGCAGCGAGTAGGACTCGAGCCCGGGACCTTCGGTTTCAAGTCCACAGTCCTACCAATTAGGCTATCGACTACCTTCCTCAAGATGTTAATCAAGACGACTTAATGTTACTTTTATTAATAACCATGCCAATGGACAACATTTCATTTTTTTAATCACCCATTTTTATTACTTTAATTAAAAATATATTAAAAAATAAGTTACACGTATTTTTGTATTTTATTTTTGGTTGAGTTTTTATATTTTTAATTTAATTATGAATTTTTATAAATTCTGAGGACTTATAAACTAAAAACCTTAGCTAGGACTAAAATTAAGAAATATAAACTGTCACCCAAAGAAAGTGACTGATAGTGTCAGTCAAGTCACAGAGTAAACGTTATAGAAATGCAAAGAGTATAATATACCGTGTTCCAAATAGGTGTTGCCGTAGCCGGAACTCAAATAGCCTACAACATTATTCATAATGTATATAATAATACTAGCTTTTGTCCGCGGTTTCACTCGTAAATATATTTCCTGTGATAGCCCATTCGAAACTAGCAAAACTTCCAAAAAATATTATATAAAAGAAGTATTTTTATAATATTATTTAAAGAATAATTATTAATTTAGCTTCAAATGGAATAAAAATGGGTAAAATTAATAGAAGGCAACACCTGAGTTCAATAACTAACAACTCTGCCAACAGACATTAGTATTTTTAAATAAGAGGGTTAGCACAGATTAGGGCACCTATTAATCCTCATTTTTCAATATTTCAGTATTTTTAAAATAACTCGAAAATTAAAGGATATAAAAATTAAAAAAAATGAAAAATAAGCTTTCTAGCATGTAATCTCCAAACGGTTTTCGAATTTTGGTACCTTACGAAAAATGAAATGTTGTCCATTAAAAAAAAACTTGCCTGACTGAATAGCCTCTCGTTCTCGCTGCATGGCGTCTTTCAGCATCAGCGGACTGACAAAGAACTGACTGAACATGTCCATGGCCTGCCCCAAGTGCCGCTCGGGTATCTCGAAGTAGAACGTGGTCACCTCGCAGTCAGTCGACGCGTTGTCTGACCCGCCTTTTTTCTGCAACATTCACTAATACTGTTAATGCTCAGCTCCTAAACGTGATAGGTAAACTTTTAACACTCGTAAACCTTCCTTGGGAAGCAAAGCAATCCATCTAATCGTGAAAATCCCAACAAAAGTTCACTAGTTACGGGGTGAATCTGAGTCTGTTTTGTAACCTTACATACCTTCACTTCTCATTTTATTTTATTTTTGTAATTTTTGTGTCTGTCTGTCACGGCCAATCAAGGACGTAGGTATAGCGTAAATGACGTAAATAATCGAATTTCTATTTTGGGGCCATCCGTAAATGACGTAAATAATCGAATTTCTATTTTGGGGCCATCCATAAATTACGTCACAGGTCTAGGGGTAGGGAGGGGTCAACAAAATGTGACATTGTGTGACAAGGGGTGGGGGGGGGGGGAGTCAAAATATCATGAAATTCGTGTGACGTAATTTATGGATGGCCCGGCCCCTTTGGGAGAAAAATCAAAACGTAAAAAAAATTTTTTCAAGTGCATCATGTGACATATGAATATAATATCTCCGAAACTGCTGTCTAAAATTTTGAAAAAAAAAAATGGGGAATATAGGGCCTTTATAGTTTACAGGAAAACCTAAACGAAAATCCTGTCTTAAATTTCTGACCGAAATAATGGTACGCCCTCGGCACGCGAGTCGTATTTGTAACTTGGTCAATTTTTTTATCCATCAAGGTTCCTCAATTCCTTCAAACAATATAATGTGGGATAATGCTCTCGAAAACCAATCCAAAATCATGCAGGTACCAAGTTAATGTTCCTTCTTCTTCTTCTTTAATTGTGGCTCCACCAATGTTAATCGATGATTTGCCAATGCCTTTATAGTGAACTAGCATTCCGGCCCCGGCTTCGCCCGTGGATATTTACGAACACAATAAAATATACCCTATACTTACCTCTACCCTTATCCCTACCCTACCCTCTACCACTACACTACCTCGATATAAGGAATTTCTTAGATATTTTTTTTACACCTTGGGTTACATTATTGGAGTTTTAGTAAGGATCCCTAATTTTTTTGAAAATAGAATATAGCCTATGTCACTCAGGGTGAATGTAGCTTTTCAATTGTGAAGAATTTTTGAAATCGGCACAGTAGTTTTTGAGTTTATTAATTACAAACATACACACAAACATACAAAAATACAAATCTTTCCTCTTTATAATATTAGTATAGATGCCGATTAATCGGTATCTAAGATGATCCCGCCGACTGTGATATGCTCTATTAATCATCACTATCACAGCGCAGACGGGAATAAGCCGGATTCCCCATCATGTCACGGCGGGACGAGTGCGTTGGTCGCCATGACATGTCGTAGAATCCCCAGTGTTCCTTTAACGACCTTTAAGGGTGTTATCCTGTCATCGATTGTCCTATTAAATCGACGGATTTTAGCACACCAATGGTTAACCCTTTTTAGAATCTACATAATCTGTATCACCTTTATGAAAGCATCAAACTCGTTCTCCTTGGGATACTTCTCGCTACCCATGAACACCATGTGCTCAACAAAGTGAGCGAGGCCCTGAATGTCTTGTGGGTCACTGTAGCTGCCAACGCCGATACACAGCGCGCACGCAGCCTGAAATTTAACATACCGTCATAAAGTTGTGAATTACAAATAGAGATAACGCTAGACAAACTCCGCCCCGATGGCGACTTTACAACATTTTCATACTATACTATACAATTTAGAACAGAAAAATTAGACTAACTAAAAAATACTACTTGTATATGTACTGTTTCATTTAGGTATTCAGTTAAAATTTCATGTGTATGAAATATTATTTTATCGTCTATTATGTGTTTATACAGTAGAACTTTAAATATCCAAACCAATTGGGACCGAGACTAATTCCGATAATGAAAAGTTCGGATAATCGAAACGTGGGTTTTATGGGACGAGATCATAAACAACACCTTTTTACATACATATTAACGTTGAAATATACATGTATATAAACACCTGACAAAAATAGAATGCTTTTTAGGGTTCCGTACCCAAAGGGTAAAAACGGAAACCCACTTTCAAATACTAAAAAAAAAAAAAATGGATATTTAAAGGGGCTCCCATACAACAAGTCCGACTCGCACTTGGCCGGTTTTTTTTATAAAATCGTCGGTGTGGCAGCGAGCAACAATGTATCTTTCGCGCCAACTTACTAAGTCATCGTTCGGATAATTGAGGGGTAATTAGTAGATAGTAGGTCTTATCAAGTTGTCCAACAACCCCTGATTTAGAACAAAGTGTATTCTAGGTTACCAAACGAGACTAGAACTAGACAAGAAGATGCCAGAATCAATATTACTTATGTATGAGAGGAACTAGCTCTATGATTGGTTGTTAGATTAGCCTGGTTGAAACAACAGTGGCAATAGGGCAATTTAGGGCAATCATGGCAAATAGGCATCTATTGGTTTCCCAGTAGAAATTTAGGCCTTTATTCATAAACGTTTATTAGCAACGTTTTTGTTAAAATGTGTTTTGTTTCTTTCTATTATTAGTAAAGACAGGTTTGTTAGAGAGTGACAAAACATATTTTAACAAAAACGTTGCTAATAAACGTTTATGAATAAAGGCCAGAGTCTTTAAGCATTGAGAATATTTATAAAAATAATATAATTCTTAAGGAAACAATTAAAAACAAAGCACTAATTAAACATAAAAATAATAAATTATAAGTGTGTCTAAACAATGAAACTGATATTCTATATTATACTGGAACTAATGAAAATCTATAAAAAAAATACATAATTATAGCAATGAAAAATAATTATCTTTATCTTCATGACTTTTGCAGCTAAGTTACAAATCAAAGGCGGCATTTTTTTTAAAATATTATAAGCTTCTTGTGATGCATCCATAAAGATAAACTTTATTATTGCAATAAATAAGACTAGAACAAAGTTCTTAGAAGGACAAGATTGATGGTCTGTCTAATGTTACCTCAACAAGTGATTTACCCATAATTGTGGGAAAAAGTAATTTGTTACACACTTGAATCATTTAATAAATTGGCTCATAATGTGGGAAAATATATTTTACTAAGTATGCAACACTGGACATATATGGCGCGACTTTTATACACAAATTATTGGGTTTTTTTGCAATGATTCAGTACAAGAAACTTAATTTTGTGACCTTCTATTTTTTTGTCCTTAGTTATTCAATGAATTATGTTTTTGTGTACTTTGTATACTGTAATTATTCTAAATAACAATTTTTTTTTGGAAATACCATTTTTTGACACTTTTACAATATTATACTAGAATAATATGTTATTATCCAATAAAATCTTTGAAATTATGTTCATTAATTTGGCAATGTTCATACATGTATCAGAGGTGTGATAAATGTAGAGGGTATAAAAGAATTTTGTCAAGATAGTAGCAAATGGTGTCAGATTG
Organism: Nemapogon koenigi; assembly: GCA_963924495.1. Classification (NCBI taxonomy): domain Eukaryota; kingdom Metazoa; phylum Arthropoda; class Insecta; order Lepidoptera; family Tineidae; genus Nemapogon; species Nemapogon koenigi. The sequence goes on from OZ004648.1 coordinate 10,045,022, forward strand.
TCTATGCCCACCCCTGGGACAACAGGGGTAATAAATAGGTAATTTAGATATTCAGAAGCTATTGCAGTAAAAATGAGGTGCAATACTCTACTACATAAAGTCCTCTATAAAATATTAAATTCCCAATTAGAAAGCAACTTTTACTCTAGAAAATCTACCAATCAAAGTACAATTAAACAAAAAAAGGAGGAACAAAACAAACACAGATAAAAAAATTACCACCATAGAGGTTAAAACAAAATTGAATACAACTTTTTTTTTATTACCTCATTTTTACTGCAAGTTCTATATTTAAATTATTATCAAGATAGACCATAGACTGTACTTTTGTTTTTTTTTATCAGTTTTTGTTCATGACCTCCTTGTTAACTGGTTATTGCAGTACCTGACTGTTATACCAAGTCTCACCATAAGTGTAGAGACTCGGGAGTTTTCTAAACATATTCATGATCCACCCGGTCCAATGCCAAGATTTCTGCGGTAGAGTGCTACTAATGTTATGTCAGCTTATACAGATATACATAACTGTTGCTCGCAACTTCATACTCAAGAATTAGACTATCAAATACAAAAATATTTTTTTCAATTCCGATTGGAAGTTCCAGAGATTAGCGCGTTCAAACAAACAAACTCTTCAGTTTTATTATTAGTATAGGATATGCTACCCAACAGAAAACAATCTTTTAGGTCTCCTTATATTGGATATTAATTTCTGCTAAGAATTAGGATAAACTGAAATCTTTGTCATATTATATTATGCCTATTGCCTAATCCCTATAATGCCTGAAAGCTTCTTCAATCCTAACAAATAGGTATTACAAATGCGAAAGTGCATTTGTTTTCCTTTTTTTTTTCAATCCAAAACAGAACAACAAATCTGCTTGATTTTTTGTACAGAGATAGTTGGAAATCCATCAGGATAAATATGTCCATGGGCGATGCTGGTGCCCAAAGCTAGTAATACCAGCTTGGATAGTTTATTTGGACAGATGAAGTCACGTACAAAGGTCAACACTTATGTAATCCGTTAGTGTACCTTTCACAATAATCTTAGGAACACTTGGACAATACAACTTTTTTAGACTGTTTACAAACAGTAGGTAAATCTAGAATACTAGGTCATTGGTCACACAGACTATTAAACAACTTTCTATTTGTATTGATACAAGCAAAATCTTAAGTTATAGATTTATAGTTGGGTCAATATGATAAGAAACTTACTTGTTAATCTGTGATTTGGATATGCATGCCTGAATCTCAATAAGTTAGGCAGAGGACCACCACATAACTAGGTACAGTAAAAGCTCCTTATTCGCGCTTCCTTTATTCGCGTTTTCACTATTCGCGGATTAAAAAAATGCGACCCAATTTCTATATTCGCGCCTAAAAAATTTTTTATTCGCGGATCTAATAAGTACATACATAATAATAAAATTATTCCAATAGGTATCCAACACAATATCCTTGTCGAATGGATTAATAAAAAAGTAAATAAAATAGATCTTATTACAAGTTTGCCTAAAGTATGTTATTAAATGATATCTCCGAGGCCTTTGACACAAGCCGCCTTCGCCGCGATCGGTCTTTTTGAAATGTAAACAAACAGAATGAAAGCAACCTTATTAACAATAATAAATAAAGTATATTTTTAAATGTTGTTGTTCCGTTTATTGTAAAAGCCGCTTTGCGTCTTTTATTGTTTCGTCTTTCACATTCGTTACAAAAATTTTGATCGAGTAACACGTCTCTACTGCACTCTTCCTAATTACAAAATTCTTCAAACCATTGCCTAAGCCTTAAGGTAATTCATTAAAATGTTCAAAAACTTCAATTAAACTATTTTTTTATACATTTTTTTTTTTATTTTTTCACCTTGGAACGTATCCCCTATAATCCCATATAAATTTCTGTATTCGCGGCATATTTATGGAACATATACCCCGCGAATAAAGAGCTTTTACTGTACTTAATTATTTTTTTCAAATGGTTTTTTTTGTTGATTCGATTAATACCTACATTAAATTAGGTATGTTATGTCAACCTAACATTTTAACTTTTTGAAATGTTTCAGATTTCAGGCAAGACAAAGAAAAGACTAAAATGTATTTATATTAGAAATTAGTGTTTGATCATTAGTTTTAAAAACCATTATCATATAACATTATAATACTTATGTATTGTTCTTAAAAAAAAACGATGAAATATTATTTACCAATTTCTCCTCATTAAAATCTTTCTTGCCGATTTTTCCATGTTGATCACTAGCACCCGAAGCTGAGGAAACATCACTTTCCCGTCCAGAACTATCTCCGCTGCTCTCTTCTGATTCTTCTTCACTAGAATCCTCATCTCCAAGACTTGTTTCACTTGGATCTGATATTAACAATGCAGTCAAACCATTCTCAAGTCTAATTGTCCTTGAAAGTAATTAAAAAATATATTGTACCTACAAAGTTTGCATTTGAATAACTTACAAATCTGGTAGCCTTACTTTTAATAAGATATTGAATACTTTAAAATATTACATAAATAACTATTGAAGCATGACATGAAGGAAATAGTTTTTTATAAAATAAAATACACATGAAACTTACACAATAAGACTGTTTGAGTTTCTCTTTTAAGGGAATTATATAGAATAAATGTTTAGAGATTAGAAAATGATTATATAGTGCTTACTTGTATACTTTATTGTCAGATTCAGATTTAACAGGTTGGTCCAACAAATCAACTTTCTCCTTTTTCGGAGGCACCCTATTGACAGGCTCGGCGCGGCCCCCTTTACGTACCTCGGGTTTAAACTTAGGAGCTTTATAAAAAGCGCTTCTTTTGGACATCGTAACGCGCGTGCTCTTTATTTGGCTAAAAAATAATATTTGAATTGTGCTCGACAGAAATTTTGACATTTATTTGGCGCAAGAAACGGGGTTGCCACGCTTTTTCATCTTTAAAAATGATTCCTTTTTTTAGTTGGCGAAATAATTGGCAGAGGTAACTACTAACTATCTACCCTTCCTCTTTATTAAAACACGCACGTGCTTATCTTTAGCAAGATAAAATGTACGATAAAATTCAATAATGTTGCTCAACATGTTTGTTTTCGGTGCGAGTTGATCCTGTATTGGATTAAAGAACTTAAGCCCAATGAACAACAAAAATTATAAAAGTTATGTCAATTAATTTTTTTTTAATTTCAAAATTTGTTGTTATTTTTTGAATTATATTTTATTGGTAATTTTAAAGATAAATAATGTATTAATATTTAATTAGAGCTGCAAATATGGACGAGTCAACTTCAGATTGTGATATTTCAATGTCTCCAACGCAAATATTAGAGAAGTTACAAGTTTTAAGACAATTGCAACTTGTTCAGCGCGGGAAACTGCAACAACAGCGATTGGAATATAAACAAGTCCTGGAACACTCTCCGGGCGTCTCAGAACTACTCGCGCAGCTCAGTAATAGTACCAGCACGAGTTACAATACCTTTAAAAGTCTTCTTCAAATGTCTAGGAGCCCTAACGGAAGATGCGACAGTATCGCATCTCCGAAGGTAGTCGATAAAGACTTTATTGAAGGTGTATCCGTATTAAACTTATCCCGAGAGTCTGAATACATACTAACTTCGCCTGGCACAACAACAGATAGAAGTTCAGTTTCCCAAAATGTACAAAGAGTATCACAAACCACAAGTACTTCTTCATTGGCAGCAAAGAAGCAAATAGTTTTAGATGACATACCAATTTTGACTGTGAAAAAGGACTTTGAAAGTTTGTTGTTAGAAAAAATTAATAATGATAAACCTAAAACTACCAATGTTAAATTAAATAAAGTAGCAGATGAGATTGCAATTGAGAAAAAGCCCTTTTTGAAGCGAGGCGAAGGGATGTCCAGGTTTGGTCTAAAGAAAAATAATCTTGTTATTCAGAACACTAACTCTTTGCCATGGAAAAAGAGATATGGCAATTACATTCCTAGTGTTAAAACTAAACCTGTGAAAGAAGTTAACCATAAAGATTATCAAGATAAAGTTCAAGTTAAATTTACTGTTCCAGATATTACAATTAGTGAATCTAGTACAAATAATAAAAATGTTTCAAAAGAAAAAGTTGAACCTACTAAGCAGCTGCCACCACAGCCACAGCCTGACACCAGTGAACATTCACCAACTAATTTATCACATCAACATGGTCGTCAACATAATGATGAAGATATAGTGATACGCAAACCTAATAAACAAAAAAACTTGGTCAAAAAACACCCCCTAATTACAAATAAAGGTAAAACTTGGGCTGCAATATTAACAAATGAACAAGGCAACTTCTTGAGGCAATTAAAACAGAGTGACTATTATAAAAATTTTACTTCACCTGCAAAGAGTACAGTTTCTGATATGAGTTGTGATGAAAATCTAAATAACATAAGAATAAATAGAGAAGTTGCTGAACAAAATATGTTTGAATTATTAGAAAAGAAAGTTAACCAAGACAACTTTAATTTAGAAAATAGCTTTTTCAATAAATTCTTGAGAAAAAGTCAATTAGAAAATTCTGGAGAAAGTACACCTTTGGTTTTTCAAAAATGTCTGTCTAAGAATCCTGGCTTACTTCATATTTACCCTCCTCCTTTAGAGAAATCTAAATGTAATGGAACCCAAAGTGACATGGAATGTGACAGTGAATGTACGGACTGTGATCATGAAACTTGTTCATCAGTGTCCACTTGTTGCTCATGTAATACTGTGGAGGAGAATAAAGACACCCCAAAATTTAAGGAAATCAAAGACAATCAAAATAAGTTAACAAAAGAGGTTGTCAATGTGAAGTCAAAAGAAACTAAATCAAAAGATGACAAATTAAATGACACTGTCACTGACAAAGAAGAACTAAAGTCTAATATGGTTGACATGAATGCGAAATTAGTGGCCACAAGTGAATTATTGAAAGATAGACTTCGCGAATTGGAAGATGAGATTGAAACTTTTAGAAAAGAAAATGCTAACTTGTCTAAGTTGCGAGAAGATATTGATTCCGAAAGACAAAGGTTTTATGAAGAAAAATCTATGTTTGAGCAGAAATTGAATGAAGAAAAAATATTGTCTGAGTATTATTTAGCTGAAGAAAAGGAAAAACTATCAAAACAGAAACAAATGTATGAGAGGTATGTTCGTGAAATAAGGGGAAGATTAAACAAGAAAGATAAAGATGAGGTGGTAACTTTGAAGAAAGAAATAAATGATTTGAAAGAAGAAATTAGAAATAAAGATGCAAAGCAGACAACTACTATAGCTCGTCTCCGGAATCAAATAAAAATAATGGAAAAAGACAAGAAGGATCTTGAGGAGCAATGTGAGAAACTTAGAAAAGAAAATAAAAGAATGCAACATTCAAATCAAACAACAAGACGGTTGACAAACATTAAATATTTAGAAGAAGTAAACAGAAAACTTAATTCTTATGCCATGAAAGACTCCAAATCTGACATAGAATATGACAGTGATGTCAAATACAAATCATATGAAATAGAACAAATTAGAAATCATAAAAAGCCACTGCAGGGTCAGTACCCATTGAGAAAGAGAGCAAAAAGTGTCCCTACATTAAATGTTACTTCTAGATATGCTAAGTATTTTAGTCAGCGAGATGCTGTCAGTGAAATGGAAAAATATGGTATCCATAATGTTGACAGATTTGATGTACGAACACAAGTGGAATCTAATCAAAGTAATAAATATAGAAATTCTCATTCATCAATAGATAGTGATGAATCTATAAGAGAAGCAGAAGTGAGTGACAATGATGAACAAAATCAACTAGAGAAAATGTATACAGAAAGATTCATATCCAAATCACCAGAATCTAACTCTGGACATAGCAATTCCAACTCAGAAATCAGACTATCAAAATCAAGACATAATTCTATGGAAAATGCAGATCCATTTTTTATAAGAAAAATAAATTCAAACAACTCAAGTAGATCTTCATTTACTCAAAAAAAGAATGATTCATATGAAACAAGTAGATCAAAATCACCATCATTAATATTAAGTAGTAAATCCACAGTAAAGTCTCCAGTGATATTTAAAGCAAATGTAAATAAAAAGCTGGATAACAGTCCAGATATGAATAAACAGAAAACTAATTTAAATCCTACAGAGATAAAAAGACCAGATGGCACAAAAGAGTTTAGATTTCCAAATGGCAACATAAAGTATATGTCTGCTGATGGGAAGTATACAAAATTCACATACTACAATGGGGATACAAAGGAGACATTTTCTGATGAGGGTAGAATTAAATATTACTATGCTGAAACTAAAACGCACCACACTACATTTCCAGATGGGTTAGAAGTACTTGAATTTCCAGAGTAAGTGATAACTTTATAATATTTGATATGATATCTTTAAGGTTTCCTACATCCAATAGAAAAAACTAAACCCTTATACAATCACTCTTATTTTCTCCGAATCTACAGGACGAAAAAGGTTGAAATTTGGTATATATGTAGTTTCATGACCCAATCACAGACGTGCAGCGTAAATAATCTGATTTAAATTTTGGGGGAAGTAAAAAAAATGTATTTCAAGTGCATCATGTGACATCAAATGAAAGGGGGCCTCACTCATGTTTACAGGAAAACCTAAATGAAAATACTGTCTTTCCAATATCAACTTCTAATTACTAATTAGTGAATTTTAATGTTAATCAATGTCTCCTGCCAAGCTCTTCATTTCCACGCATCACACTGTTATCTATCCTTTCAGTGGGCAAGTAGAAAAGCGCTACAAAGACGGCTCCACGGAGATCCGTTTGCCGAATGGTAGTGTGCGCTACAGCGACCCTAAGAACAAGCACGTGCGGGAGGAGTGGCGCTTCCCGGACGGGACCGTCTTGACGGTGTCGGCTGATGGGGAGCAAGTGGTCAGGTTTACTAACGGACAGGTGGAGATTCATGCTGCTGACCACAAGGTGAGCCAGTTTTGACCAAGTAGTAGTCATCCAAATGGTCAAGTTGTTTAATATTATCATCACAAGAATACTGTTACGCACGCATCGTGACTTCTTTCCCCGTCAATTTAGTGGCGCCAATGTCGTAAGATAATGCAAAAGTTCATTTTTTTTTTTAATTTAGATTATTTTTTGTACATTTATTTAGTATTAATTATAATTGAAAATGGTTGTAGTATGTATTTACTGTAACGTTTTGAGCTCTTTTAAAACAGATTTTTTTAAATAATCTAATTGTAACCTTTGAAATTATAGTAGATTGTTTAAATAGTCCTGTGAAAATATGTCATTAAGACCACTTCCATGATCGAAGTCTAAAAATAATTACAAACTTATTTCGTGAAAAGGTCTACGCGTCAGTTGAACAACTTTTCACCAAAAAAAGCGTCCGAAATTATGTACCTACCTACTGTTATTTGTACTTATTACTTTTTGCACCACTTTTGTAAATTTTGTGAGTCAAGCCCTAAAAGTTTAAACATTTATTTATATGAATTATACCCTTTCACACATTTCGTATCTGAGTCATTTTAAACAATATCTCTTACATTTTTTAGACCATTCAAAAGATAATGTTTTTGTTTATTATGAATAGCATAAAATAAAAACCGGCCAAGTGGGAGTCGGACTCGCGCACGAAGGGTTCTGTACCATTTATCTATAAAAACGGCAAAAAAAAATTATTCTGTTTTTTAGTACCTATTTGTTGTTATAGCGGAAACAGAAATACATCATCTGTGAAAATTTGAACTGTAACTATCACAGTTCATGAGATACAGCCTGGTGACAGAAGGACAGACAGACAGACGGACGAAAAGCGGAGTCTTAGTAATAGGATTTCCGTTTTTACCCTTTGGGTACGGGGAACCCTAAAAACAACAACTCGACTTATACCCTTTATCACAATTTCGTTGTTATGGCGACCGACAGTAGTGACAATTTTATATTATTATCCCATGAAGAGATATAACAAAATAATTTAATCTTGAGTTTCTTCTGTGCCAGTTTTCTATATGAATGGTGACTGCTCTGCAAACCTAACTTTATATTTTTGTTCCAGAGAAGAGAATTCCCAGACGGCACTGTCAAGTTGGTGTATTCTGATGGAACATCGGAGACTAGATATTCCTCTGGCAGGATCCGCGTCAAGGACAAACATGGTAACCTTATTATGGACTCGGCACCAGGATGACGTCCCAATTGTCATGATGGGCTTGGTAAAATATTAGGCAGGCCTAAATAATGACTGCTCATGTTCACCTTTTGTAGAAATGTTGTTTATTTAGGTAAAGTGATTGATATATATACTTACTGTTTCATAGTCTACTACTATCTAGGGATTTCTGTCGAGTGTATTTAATTTAATAATTGAAGACTGAAAGTACAATTTATCTTAACTGTAACTAATTATGAAAAAAATTTGGGTATTTATATTACAGCTATGAAAAAAGTTAATTGGTCATAATATTTTCATTTATAAACAAATCCAGATTAAAGCTAAAGTACCTTGTTAAAGCAAAGCAAACATGGCTTTCAAGAATGACAATAATTGTAAAAGATATATTATTTTTATTATTGTAAATTGTTAAATATGTAAAATGTAATTAAAACAATTATTATGTAAATGTTTGAGTTATTAATATTTCAAGTATTATAGACGATATATATTCCGATTAATCGGTAGCTAAAATGATTCCGCATACTGTGATAATAAAACAGACCAATCACAACTATAACAGCGCGGGCGGGATTAAACCGGAAAACTTCTTTATAATATTCATTATTGCATATTGAACAAGTTCTTGGCTTGTGTGCAAATTATCACTAAATTTCTTTGTTGTATCGTCATGGCTGTAGGTAGAGCCAACATTTTTTTTTTAGAAAAATGCTTCATTCATGACCATATGAGACGCAAATACCCGCGCTAGCAACTCTGAGGCAGAGCTCTTTTTAGACCTTTATGGTCAATGGTGAGGGCGGTGTCGGTTCTGTGAGCATAAATAATACAGCGGCCATATGACTTGACTGCCAACGGCAAGGGCAGAGTCGCCTTTAAACAAAACAAGCAATCTACATCAACATAACTTTAATTCTAACTTAATCTACATTCAACTGGCAACAATTTGATACCGACTATCGGACGCAGGTTTAGGTATACCGTGCAATTTAAAGTTGATGGGAGACATATGTTCTTCAGTACCAAACACTTTCTTGAGAGCCTCTCTGGCTGCCATTTCCTTTGCTGCCGCGATGTCTTCTCCGTAACCTGTACAAAAAACCTAGCTTGTATATTTAGGTAGAAATCTCATGTATTTCACAGTGAAGGATTTGTAAATAGTGGCCTGTTTAGGGTTCAAGTGGCAATCCACTATCTCTTATAGCAGGACTTAATAAGAACTAACACGTAATTTGATACCGAAGCCGTATCTAATGCGTTCAGTGTTCACCGAAATTTAATGTCAACTATTTCTAACCTATCAAATTAAGTTTGACTGACATACAGACAAATAATAGTTAGAGAGATGGAGACAGAAAGTGATTGTAAGCACTTGCCGGCAGAAAACCTCTTTTTCGTGTAGTCCAGCACTCGTCGGTACGCCGCTGAGCCGATTTAGAAGAAATAAAATTTAAAAAAGAACCTCTACTAGCTGGCAAAAAATGAGTGAACAGCATTTGTGGGGACCTCGGTTGTAAGAAAAATATTTTCTGTCAATTTACTCCCTGCAGCGACTTGCAAAATACCACTTTCTGTCTCCATCTCTCTACCTATAAAGTTCAAGGTAAGTACTAAAAAGTAGCAAACCTGCGATTGATAAAAATTATGTTATAACCCCAGGGAACTGAACGATAGTAAATAGTTTAGGATTCTGTATCACAAAATGTGAATAATACTCACCAGCAGAGATCATCGCCTTATCCATATAAATCCCTACCCTGTAGCAAGCCAGCAGAGTATTCTTAGCTACATCACCCAACAGCCGGGGCTCTATCTTGTTGCCTCTCTGTAATGTTAAACGATTTTTTTACTATTACTTTTAAAACAATTTAAAATCTTACTTTAAGAACTCCTGTAAATTACGCGATAACTATATTTCTTGGGTTCGAAATTAAAATTGCTTTCTAAAGATTGATATATTAGACATGATATAAACGAAATAAAGTTTTCAAAATCAGTTAAACATGAGTTTTATGAAGCCCTGAAAGTCCTCAATTTTTCGCGCTCCAATATATTTATTAATGTACAAATGTTATTTCGTTTATTTCATAGATAAAATTTAAGTTGTTAATGTTTTCTTAAAATATATGAAATTTTCATACAACTTGCTGTTTCTAATAGTTTTTGTATGATACTCATACTGCCGAAGTCGTTTCGTGTCTTATCGCAAGACAGATTTTGTTGAGAAATCGTACTTTCTCATGTTTCTGGTACGTGAATCTTGGTCTATCTTATCCTTGGTTATCTTGTCGATTTTAATAGCATTCCATCTCGCTTACAAGAGATATGGACAAAATAAATTGCGCGTACAACTGAGCTTATGCGATTTCCCTCCCACCGGCTCCGGTTGACAGCCTCACGGGAACATTCATTGATTGAATACTTCGTCACAGATCTTGTCAGATCAGTCCATCTGGTAGGGGAACAACCGCGTGCCTGTCTTCGTCTTGACCTTTTACCACGACGCTCCATTGACTATGTCTGTACAACAGACGAGTCTGCTTTATTATGCTCTTTTAATATTAGATAAATACTTCACGAAGCTGTGTTTTGCTTGACACAGTAATGTCGGCCAGGGTTGACTGGGTGATCTGGATTTTCCCCTCCACGCCTACGTCCAGTTGTGTATTGTGTTGGTGCCCTTTGTCGTCATTCCACTGGTCAAGTAAAATCGAACATCGGTGTATGATATGGATGGACAGGGAACGGCCATTCAAAGTCGTTTATAAGCTCACGCATCACGGCTTACCAATTACGGCTCCCGGAATTATGTTATCGACTCCAGCAAAATAAATTAATTCTAAGTCAAAACTAGACCCGCGACATCACTAGTGGCGACGATGCCCCCGCGGCATGCCTAGACTTGAGCCAAATGAGGCAGCCTAGCGGTGAGCCATTATGTCTCGGTAAACGGCTCAAAGAGCGCAGTGTAAGCTGTGCGCGCAGTAATGAAGTTGAAAGAAAATGTCTCACCCTACAGGATAATAATATATTGGATTGAACAAACAGGTTAGGGAGGCTTAATTCGAACTTACCTTTTCCACCAATTCCACCAGCATGCCCCACGGGTCCTCAATATCCCAGTAAGCGTTGACATCCTGCCCCTGTAGCTGTGTGATCACAAAATCCCTCACGAAGTGTGCGGCTCTCAGCTCGCCTGATGACTGTAGCAACGCACCGACTATGGCCTTCAGAGTGTTTACTAGGATGTACGGCTCCACTGGGTATTTCTGGAAATTGTTTTGCCAATTTTTAAATCATTATTAATATGAATGTTTGTTTGTCTTCTTTTACGTCAAAGCAATAGCTTGACAAGATTTGCACAGAGATAATTGGAGTGCAGGAGAGTAACATAAAACTGCTTACTTCTGACATACAATATATGGCCTCGCCACATATTGCACCCCTTCCCACCATTTCTCGCTGGAGCCAAAAATGCTAAGCACTAATATTAGTTTCACGGGCTTGGCGAGAAGGCCCCACGTTGGGCGCCACTTATCAGAATTCCCCACGTTAAATAAAGCGGGCGGATATCCTGTTACACAATGTTGTGCTGAATAAACGGCTTTCTGAGGGCACCACTACAGTTTTCGTTATAATATAATTTAATGTACCTTAGCGAGAATAATATCCTTAGTTCCGAGATGCAATGAGACGTATGCCAGGGTGGCCTCACTGAGTAGGTGGTCACGCACCGCCCTGACCCCCTCTAGTGGGAACTTTGGTAGTACAGTCTCCAAGTATAACTGGACATACTGTGTTATGAACGATTCTCCTGTAAAACAATTGGATTTTTAAACTTTTTGTAAAAACTGTAACTGCTCAACTACAATAATTTTATTTTAGACCTCATTCGTATTGCGCTAGTGAAAATATTTAATAGATTGGTAGATGGTAGATATAGAACTTTCCAACAACGTTCGTTCTGGAGTACATATTCCCTTTTCCAGTGAGTCATTGAATTGTTGTGTATTGTATGTATGCCTTATGTAATGGAGTCTTTTAATTCTGTTTTAGGCTTTCACCCACTTCAAAGAAAAGTTTTTTTTAAACCTGTTCTATTTATTATGGAAAACTGTCTAACAGTGGACACTTTTACTGGTGTCTCTGGCCACACAGTATAAATCTCCCTGATTTAAACATGATTGTTTCTTTTTTTATATTTTTAGTTAATAGCATCCATCCAAATAAATGTAATGATTCTAATAATGTCAAGTAAAAAAAAAACTTTCCAACCCGGCTACGCTCGTGGAGCCTAGGTATATAAACTTTCATCACATATTATGGTCATGGAACTCAATTCATACATAAATCCCATAGAAAAAAAGCACTTTCAGTTTTTCCCAGATTTTCCAATTTTTATTTTCCTAAAACCTTATTCAGACTATTACGAACTAGTAAAAAAAATTGCCAAATTGTTCCAGCTGTTCTTAAATGATCTGCTTACTAATAAACAGCATTGAATTTATATAAAAATCCCTTTATTTGAAAGAAAGAAATAAAATTACCAAGCTTTTATTATTGTAATCATTTAGGATACTTTTTCCTGCAACCCCTAAATTAAATAAAATATATATTTTAACAAACCTTCTTTAGCCAATTCATGGTTATCTTTGATACTTATGTCAATTCCAATTTCTTTCTGCTTAGTTTCCTCTTGTATGACATAAGACCTGTCTGTGAACGCTTGTAGTAATAAGTCTGGATCAAATTCTTCATTCAATCTTTTACAGAATCCATATAGTTCGGCCTCCTGGTTCCACTCGAGAAAAGTATTTCTTGGATGCACAACTTTACCACCGGATACCTTTTCTCTTTTCTTTAATTCAATTAAAGTTGGTGCCACAAATCTTTTAATATTACGTGCTGTAGAAAATCAATGATGAGTGACTTAGTGTAACAAAACTATATAATATACAGGATTTTTAGAAAGTAGCAAATGTTTGTAACATATGCGGCGAGGTTAGACACTGGATGTTTTGGTTAAAATTTCAGCATTCTACCTTCTTCCTACTAATATTATAAATAGAGTTTGTGAGGATGGATGGTGTTTTATTACTCCTTCACACAAAAACTACAAGATACATTTTGATGAAACTACAATGTTATAGCACATAGGCTATAATAGACAAAAAAGTCCACGTTAACTAGCATGTATCTATCTTTATTAGATATTTTACACACGTACCTATTCAATTTGTTGCAAATCAATATTGTACCCATGCCGGGTCGCTAATAATATTATATTTTATTGGAGACAAAGCTATTTATGAACTGGAATGTACTGAAATAAGGTGTCATTTGGAAAAAAAAACATTTCGCTAAATCGCGAATGTTTTGTTGAACGGATGGATAGTCCTGGTTTAAAATCACTCGGGACCATTAAATAATGGTAATATCGGTACATAATACGGTAAAAACTTACTTTGGATTACTGTAGGAATACGCGAAGAAGTTTTAACAACTAGAGATACACAGTGTCTCATTAACGCCATTTTAATTTAATAAATATTACTTATCACAAATTAGCACCTATTCATATTATTTCAGCGAAAATAGAACAAAGCAAGCACAGATGGAATGGAACAAAAAATGGTTCAATCAACAAAAATTTTCTTTTTTTGAGGTTATGTTTGCAATATTTGTATATTCTTTTTTAATTTAGAATGAACTAAGGAATGAAATGAACATACAGACAAATAGTACTCTATAGTAGGATCTAGCTAGTAGGATGAACAAGTTTGTAAAAGCAAAGATATATAATATGTACAGCCAATGGACAACATTTCATTTTTCGTAAGGTACCAAAATTCGAAAATCGTTTGGAGATTACATGCGAGAAAGCTTATTTTTATTTTTTTTTATTTTTTATATCCTTTAATTTTCGAGTTATTTTAAAAATACTGAAATATTGAAAAATAAGGATTAATAGGTGCCCTAATCTGTGCTAACCCTCTAATTTAAAAATACTAATGTCTGTTGGCAGAGTTGTTAGCTGAGGTTGTTAGTTATTGAACTCAGGTGTTGCCTTCTATTAATTTTACCCATTTTTATTCCATTTGAAGCTAAATGAATAATTATTCTTTAAATATAATTATAAAAAAACTTCTTATATATAATATTTTTTGGAAGTTTTGCTAGTTTCGAATGGGCTATCACAGGAAATATATTTACGAGTGAAACCGCGGACAAAAGCTAGTATTATTATATACATTATGAATAATGTTGTAGGCGATTTGAGTTCCGGCTACGGCAACACCTATTTGGAACACGGTATATTATACTCTTTGCATTTCTATAACGTATACTCTGTAAATAAATAAATAAATAAAAATAAATTTATTTCTCTCACATCAATTAAAACTTATACAATGACACTTAAAAGTATTTACTAGGTGAGAGCTGGTGCCTGTAGTAGGACAAAAAGCCTGTATCTCAGGCCACCAGGCTCCCTCTCCGGTCTGCAATACGAAGTCATACATATAAGCTAATGACATAGATTAAATAATGTTTACTAATGATTACGAAAACTAGGTTACATATATGGTTAGATTAACAAAGAAATGTGAAATTTGTGAAAATAGCTTGCAAATAAATTCTGCTATAAGGTATTATACAAACTATGTTACTTTACTACACTGATTAGTGACTCTGTTTCATAATAAGTTCTGTTCTGCAGCCACTCCACCACCAAACGTCTACAGCTATGATAATTTAAATTATATATATTAATGTCTTTATTAGCCAAGTTATATAAATGAAAACCAAGAAAGCAGAACTGACGCTGAGCAAATGCTGTACTGAACCTTATGGATGGAGATATTAGTAAAGGAGTTCTTCTAAACATGTTAGTTGCGGGATTATACACTAGTTGGGAGTGCTTCTTAAGTATGGTATTCAATATAAAGAGCTGGCGCACAGTTAACACTTTGTACCTGTTGTACAGCTCTAAAGTAGGAAAGCGGAAAGGAAGAGATGCCCCAACCTTGAGAACTGCTCTTTGAGCTCTCTCCAGTGGAAGCAGATGCGTTTTAGCAGCACCACCCCACACTGTGATGCAGTACGTAAGCAGTGACTGACACAGTGCAAAATATACAATTTTAGTTATATTTGTGTCCGCCACATGTCTGAGGGTTTTAAAGACAAAGATAAGCTTACGGACCCTACAGGTTAAAAGTCTTATGTGCTCCTTAAAATTGAGTCTCTCATCCAAGACCACGCCCAGGTACTTAACAGAACATGCTTTGTCAATAGAGGGACAGTTACAACAGGAATTCACTGGGACAACACAAGAATGAGCAACAATGTTAGCAGATGATGAAATTTTAGGAACGCGCAAAGAAAAGTTAATATACTTGGTTTTTTCTGTGTTTAGAGTGAGAATATTGTTGTGCAGCCAATCAGTCACCTTATTAAACCCCGTCTGGGCAGAGTTGTATACATCCTCCCAACTATCCCCACAAAAGAGGAGAGCAGTATCGTCTGCATAGGCCAAAAGTTTACCATTAAACTCCATGTTGCACAAATCATTGACATAAGTAAGAAAGAGAGTAGGACCTAGGATGCTGCCTTGGGGCACTCCATAGGAAACAGGGAGGGCACGGCTCTGCACATTATCCACCCTAACAAATTGCGTCCTATCCGTTAGATAACTTCGAAACAATTCCAACTGCGCGTCTCTTACACCAAGCCTCTCAAGTTTATATAATAACAGAGGGATCGAGACAGTATCGAAAGCCTTAGCAAGGTCCAGAAAAATGGCTAAACACTTCTTCCCGTTATCTAAATTCTTGCTCACATAATCAGTTAATTCTAAAACAGCATCTGAAGTCGATTTGCCCTTACGAAAGCCATACTGATGTGGAGACAGTAGATCGTAACTTTCTAGATACTTAACCAGTCTGTTGTTCATGAGTTTTTCTAGAATTTTGGACAGCGCAGTGAGTATAGATATGGGCCTATAATTTATGGGTCTATCTCGGTCACCGCCCTTGTGAATAGGTTGTATTTGTGCCTTCTTGAAAGCCAATGGAAACACCCCAGTTGCCATTGCCAAATTACAGATATGGGTTATTGGGGGAATGAACAATTGTTTGTGCTCCTTGAGAAATCTAGCTGATATATGGTCCCAACCTACCGAGCAATTGGTTCTGAGTGAATCAATTAATGTATTAACCTCCCCTTCATCTGTACAGTGCAAGACCAGGGAGTTGCCAATAGATGGAAGGGATTTATGGAATCCAACAATTACATGTTTATTTAAGATATTCTCGGCCAGCTCTCTGCCAACACCAGCAAAATACAAGTTAACTCTGTCAACTGATAACTCAGGGGAATTTGCAATGGACAGTAAGTCCGAGGCTGATCCCTTGGTAACATTCATGTTTGTAATAGTCTTAATAGTTGACCATAATTTACCTGGATTAGAGGAAGACCTCAGAAGTTCAGATGATTCATATACACGTTTTGACCTTTTAAGAAGGTTGTTGCAATAATTACGATACCGCCGATATGTTATTTTGTTGATTTCGTTATCTGGATCTTTCCTATATTTGACATATAATCGATCTCGGTTTCTCATACATTTAAGTAAACCTAAAGTTATCCACGGCTTGATAATTTTTTTACGTCTAGTTAAAGATACAGTCTCAGAATTTGTATCAATGATTTTAGTCAGAGAGCTAATAAAAGTGTTCGTTGCTATATTTACATCGGAGATAAGAAGTATGTCGTTGAAGTTAAAGTTTTGTAGATCTAGGTTTAGAGACTCATAATTTATACGGGTTATATTAGATTCAGTATTATGTTTAGGGGTATTACAAGTAAGGAAATTTGCCACAGAAAAATGATCTGTAAGAGAAGATTGGATAACTAGAGTAGTAGAGGGTAGTTTTGTTTTGATCATAATGTGGTCGAGACAGCTATTTTCCCTAGTGGGAAAATTGTGTGCCGCTAGGATGCCATGAAATGCCAGTAAATTCAGATAATCATAGCTGAGGTGATCAGTTTGCTTAACTGAAATGTCAATATTCATGTCACCAATCACCATGACATTGGCAAAACAGCCCAGGTCTTGTAGTGCAGCATCTAAAGATACCAAGAAATTACCTAAACTTCTATTAGAGGGAGGGCGATATATAGCAACAATAGCAGTCACCTTAGAAATTTTGAGAATCAAACAGTTAGCATCCAAGAAACTGGGCTCAGTGACAGAATCAATATGAAGGTCACCACTGTAGTAAATTACCACACCCTCATTTTGACTGCGATTATTGTTTGTCGCCATGTGTCTGTAACCTGGTAGAATAGGGATGTTTCCAACACATGTTAGCCAGCACTCAGTCAGCACAATAATGTCATAGTCAATCTTCATTCTAGTTAATAATGTTAGCAAACTCGGCAAGTTACGATTTATACTTCTAATATTTTGTGTTATGACTCTTAAGCATTTAGATGTGTTCCTGATGTATGACAGACAACTTTCAGGTTCGCAAACAAATGAATCCGACACAGAAACCGCATCTATGCTGTTCACTAAGTGTTTTATGTTATCGTGTGTTACAACAAATGTTAGAGGGTGCAGCAACATATATCATATTTATAAGAAAGAACAGGAGATATTTAAATGTACCAGAGGTCTTTAATGTCGCAAATGTCGGAAAATACACATTTATTAAAAAGTTAACCCTTAAATAATACTTGTTATTTAATAATGTACTAGGATTAGTACAGGGGCAGTAACAAGTAATGGAATTACATGTAAATACCATAAATAGCTTCACATTGTTGTGCAATCTGTAGTACACACATAGTACATCGATAATTAGTATATAAAGAGGGAAAAAGTTGAGTGTTTGGTAGTTAACAGCAATTGAGGCATTATTATGATAGGAACAACTATCGGCGCACAACTCTCCCTGCCTAGACCACAACAAATTCAGCACAATTGTTTGCTTGTATATAAGTAATAAAATGGTACATGCGATGCATGGAATATTTTCAAATGACAATATTAGACTATATGATCTATATTCATGTCTATTGTTTCCAACTGGTATGAAACAATCAATATTTTTAACAATTAAGGCACAAAACAACTGCAGATAAGTAGAAATACAACAATCAAAACCACAACCACTGACACCAACACAAATGACCCGCAACAAAACATTTTGAAAAAAGGTTAGATAAAAAGTTTTATAGTTCAGTAAGTTTTTTAAATCAACATAGCAAATTATAAGAGTCCTTACAGAATTTATGCAAACTACAACTTCAGTAATCTGTAGCAAGAATATATGTTTGTATATATTTACAGTAAGGGTACATAAAGTAAAGATATAAAAAGTGTTTACACAATGATGATATAGCTGTCACAGCACAATTTTAGTAAGATCCTCTTCGTTATCAATTTTTATAGTAGGGAAGCCATCCTTTTTTCTTAAGTATATATTTCCAAAAGCAGTCCAGCAATATATAAAATTATTTGTTTTGGCAAATTGCCTAGCCAAATAGTGAAGTTTTTTAGCTCCAGGAGTAAGGGCCTCAGATATGTAGATAGGTTTTGATATTCCAGGAAGGTTTAGATGGTAGGTGTTTAGCTTGTTAGTACTATTCTCTTTGTTGAATTTTCTTACCGAAGTTAACAACTGATCCTTCATCAAGGACGACACAAATTCAACCCTTATTGGCTTGTTTGACTCCGATTTGGTCTTGAGACGAAAAACTTCTCTAATATCCGACTTTTGTAACGGGAGATTTGTGATATCACCAATTTTTTTAACAAGTTCACACAATTTTTGTTGATTCTCATATCCGGATTTCGGTATATTTTTCAGCTCAATTGAGGTTGATAAGGAGTTACGTTCAAGGTACTCAATCTTCGTTTCAAGAGACTTTATTTTTTGTTTATAACTACAATTTTCAGTTTCAAGTTTATCCAGCTTTTTGAGCATATCATCATACTTACTGGACATAAACTCCATTGATTTCTTTATATCAGAGTTCTGCTCCAATATAGTTGCCATAGTGGACATCAACATCTCAAGTTTAGAATCCTGCTGGGATTTAAACTGCATAATTAAAGCTGAAACATCATTTTCAACTGTCTGATAATCGTATGGATTTTTGCGCTTAGATCTTTGAGTAATATGATAACCTTCCAAATTAACATTTTCAGTGTGTAAGTTAGGGTCTGAATGATAGTTACTGGACTGAAGATTAGATGAGATCGGCAGAACCTTGTTAGGAGAACGAGCAAGCGACATTGTAATGTAATAATTCAATATAAGTATCACTGTAGGCCTAAATGAAGCTGTAGCCGTCGCGGCGCCGATGTGTCGCTGCTAAGGTCAAAGTCCGCAGACGTTGTTGTGTGCGTGAAGTTCACGTAGGTTTACTACGGCAGTTGCATGTATGCAAGTAGTGGGCGGAGTAACTGGTCTGTCACCGCACGGGACGCACAATAAGGAAATATATTTGTCTCACCACTTTCCTTGTCTTACTCACTAGGAGGTACTTTTAATACTTTAATATTTTTAAAATTTTATTAAATAAATACAGACGTCTGAACGCCACAGAGAAGCTTGAAGTGGCTTGACTTTCTTTGGGTGACAGTTTATATTTCTTAATTTTAGTCCTAGCTAAGGTTTTTAGTTTATAAGTCCACGGAATTTATAAAAATTCATAATTAAATTAAAAATATAAAAACTCAACCAAAAATAAAATACAAAAATACGTGTAACTTATTTTTTAATATATTTTTAATTAAAGTAATAAAAATGGGTGATTAAAAAAATTAAATGTTGTCCATTATACCCGTTGAGTATTTAGTTTAGACTATAATATACTCGACAGCGTTTCCACAATGATGGGAAATTCCCTTTTTGAGGGGAATTTAGACGCCAGAGGGGAAAAATAGGGGAAAGGGTTTGAAAGGGGAACTACAATTTAAAAAAATATATCCGGACGAAACTCGTCTATAACACTCACAAGACGTATAAGTAACTAAATGAAGTAGGTTTATCGTTAGATGCACTTTATCGAGACAGCTTTATATTATTTACATAGGTAGTACTCGTAATCTTTCAGCATTACAAGCCGCAAGCAACATAATCAATCACTACGGCAAACAAAGCAAGAGTGGAGTGGACTCGGTAGCGAGTAGTATATTCCTTGGGAGTGGATCACAGGCAAGTAAAGGATGTCGGACACAGATTATGAGTGAAGTGTGAACCACAGACAAATAGAAGCAAATAAGTTTGGTAGGAAATTGACTTAGAGATTATGCTTCTATTAGTCTGAATAATTTTCGAGGGAGAAAAAGGGGAAAAGTCAATTATTTTCGAGAGGAAAAAAGGGGAAAACTCAATTGAGGCAAGGGGAACTGAAACTACTAAAGTGGAAACACTGATACTCGATCGAAGCTGACCTCAGAATAAGCATTGATTGGAGCGAGCGGGTTTTGATTCTGTGACTCCGCCCGACATGCGTACATGAGTTCTTTCATGATTAATGATTATCCGTCACTCTTGAAAACATTTTGTATATTGTTACGAGCTAGGGTTCGAAGAGATTTAAAATACCGATTAAATAGACAAACTTTACTATAACACCACAAAAACACAGTTAAATAAATGAAAACACTAGAATAACACTTAGTCGCACAAAATTCCACTTCGCTGTTTCGCTTTGATCGCTCTGATTCGCACTGTGTTCCACAGCTGTGTTCCCCTGGCAAAGATCCTCTGTTTTTGTTTTGTAGTCCGTCGAACATTCAAGAAAGGCCGAGATAGTAGATAGCGATCTAGGGCGTCAAACTTAGTGTTTCCAATCATTAATTATAATTATTATGTTTGTATCTTAATATAATCATCATAAAACGTAAAATCCGTTGCGACAATAAAACGACAGAAAAATACAGTGGTACAGGGGCTAATACTAGGTGTTTTTTCTGCCAGGTACCTTTGGAGGCAGAGAGTATAGTAGCTTTGAGCCGTACTCCTTACACTGTAGTTTTTTCAAAATATCTCTTAAACTACCTACTGAATAAAAAAATATTAATATGTGTATCGTGTTAAGCAAAAGAAGATCTCCATTTTGGTACTTAACAAAAAATGAAATGTTGTGAATTGCCATAAGATAAATAAAAAAAAATCTCAACATAAAAACAAGATCCTAGAATGATCATGTGACTCAAATAATGTTTATTGTTTTTTATTATTTTCTTCAGCTGGTACATTTTCGCCTACGACTAAAATACATGCTATTTCTACGCGCTTCCTTCTATAGTCGAAAAAAGCTGCGATCTTCGACTCGAACGGCCCATAACGGACTGCTGGGAATAACCTTTTTATATTTTTGTTTATATCAAGGTTACTGAAGTAATATACACCCTGAAAAGTGTAGGAAAGTAGATATTATTTATTAGGTAGAATGTTTAGTTAACGCAACTCTAAAGTTGCTGCGTTTGCACCGGCTTAATTATGTAGGTACTCTTATTTTTCATTAGATGGACTAAAATGACATTTGGTGGGTTGCCACTTTATCGTAACATAAAAATAGTGTACCTAACAAATAATCGAGTGAGTCAATCTTTTTATAACAGTTTCATATATAACTGCATTTTGCAACAGTTGCATCATTTTGTTTTCTTCTTTTTTATGGTTCCGTACCCAAAGGATAAAAACTGAAACCCTATTACTAAGACTCCGCTGTCCGTCCGTTTGTCTGTCTGTTCGTCTGTCCGTCTGTCACCTCATGAACCGTGATAGTTAAACAGTTGAAATTTTCACAGATGACGTATTTCTGTTGCCGCTATAACAACATAATACTAAAAAACAGAATAAAATATATATTTAAGGGGGCTCCCATACAACAAACGTGATTTTTTGCTCGATATTTATAACGGCAACAGGTAGACGCTTGAAATATTCACAGAATATTGATTTATATAAAATTCCCGTGTCAGAAGTTAGTTGCCATACTCCTCCGAAACGACTTTACCGATGTTTTTGAATTTTTTTGTGTATATTCGGTAGGGCCCACGATAGGTTGTAATCTATTTTTCATATTCCTAAGTGATAAGCCCTAGGTAGGGGTAGGGGTAAAAAAATAAAGGGGATCCCCATACATCTTGATAATGGCAATGTTTTTTTTACATTTACGTCTAAGTAGTACAACTATAATGCAGCAAATAATAAAAACCGGCCAAGTGTAAGTCAGACTCGCGCTATTTTTTTTACTAACTTATTTTTAAATATTATACGGTGGTACGGATTCTTCGTGTGCGATACCAGACTCACACTTAGCCGGTTTTTTATTATATACTCACAGGTTTGACGTAACACCTCTTAACCGGTAATCCCATGTTGGCGTAAATGATGGCCCCAAATGAGTTGTGACAATTTATATCATTAGCTGTAAACTTTTTGACGTTTGATTGATAAATGGAAATTGATATCTGTAAAAATAAACACTTATTATATTAAGACCCCCGTGGTGGGAGTTCAACGGCCTTACCTTGTCTCTTTCAGTTGTTTGTTCTTTTCACCATAGTATACACCTTACATCACGTCTTGAGCGTTGCGTGCGTCAGTACACTTACTTCAGTCACGTTATAGGCGACGCGCTGACGGAGACCACTAACTCCCTAGGTAGACCGTCGTATGGAAGGGCAGGTGCGGGGGGGATATATGTGTATAGTATGTGTGCGTGCAATACAAATAAAATCAGCCAGACCATGCCGCCGACGTTGATGGAATAATCAAAACATAGAGTAAAAAGTGCGTAGAAACAGAGTAATAACAAAGCGAAAAGTGCGTGAATATAGAGTTATTAAGCGTAGAATAATGCGTAAACACAGTCACAGCATAGTGCATAGCGAAAGTTTTAACGTCTAGACTCTAGAGTAACAAAAATATCTCACATTATACTCATTGAGGTATAATATTATACTATACTAAACTACTTATATCAAACTAGGTAACATGAGTGAAACTTGAGCGCACCTAAACCTACAGGTGTAGGCAAAGGATAAAGGCATATCACAGGACGTCTGTAAACGCAGGCTTAATTCTAATATCCGCCACCCTGGTCACTCCGTCAGCGCCAGGGTAGACAATATATTATTTCTTGGCCCAAAGTAGCTTTCATATTAGCCATTGTAGACAAACGGTAGGCTGAAATGACAATATATTCTTCGCTGGCGCAAAGTAGATTTAATATTGGCCAGCCAACTATAGTTAAAGTATTGGTTGGGCCATTGTAGACAAACGGTAGGCTGTAATGACAATATTTCCTTCGCTGGCCAAAAGTGGATTTCACGTTGGCCAACTAACTAACAATACATGGCGATGGCGCGACATCTTTTTCGTTCGAGTGAGAGATAATAAATCTATGCTACCGTTTTGTAACACTTTCGGCCGTCCGAAACGAATGACCGAGCGAAACGAAAGATGTCGAGGTTCCAAAATATGTTAACCCCACGAGCTATCCTGACTACTGTAACAGAAGGTTTTTAGTCCTCTGCCACAAGAAGAGGAAAGTGAGAGAAAGTAGATGAAGAGATAGATGTTTCCCAGCTAGCTCATGTACCTACATACTTCAGGGGTGGTTCGGCGGTCTACACTACAAGGTCTCACGGGTGCCTGCCAGGAGTAAACAGTTAAAAGACACTTACATGTTATATCACTATATTTACAGACACATTAAAGTTCCACTCGAGGTTGTTATACTTATATATCCTAACGTCTTCTTTCTTCCTTCTTCCTGACGAATACATTAGTCGAACCACACTTCTGTGGCCCGACTCAGGCTGTGGACTCGAGGATAGGTGCCTCCCAGTCCCAGTCATGGATGGCCGAGGTCGTCCCCGCCGCTGTACGCTCAACCGCGCGCACATATTAGGCCGGGCCAGGATGTCCATCGTGGCCCGACGCTCGAAGCCGTCGTGGTCTGTCCCCCAGCGATGCCCGAGGGTGCTGCCCTCCCGCTGCACGCTTCACTGCTCGCATATCTCGGGGATGCGGGCTGCCGGCATGGCACTCCCGAAGCCGTCGTGGTCTGCCACCATCACTGCCCGAGGAAGCAGTCCTCGTGCAGCACGCTGCACAGCTTGCATCTCTCCGGGCTGAGAGCGGCCCGCATGGCACCGCCCGAAGCCCGACGTGTCAGCCTCAGCATTGGTGTCTCTTCTCTCCCAATTCAGACGCTCTGTTTCGTGTCTAATACAAGACTGCCTGCATTTTAAAAACTTGCCAAAAACGATTAGTTCAATGGCCTTTGTCCATCACTCGAGGTTATCTTTTTCATTTGACGTTTCCTACTTATTTTACAACCTCGAATGTTGGCAAAGGGAAACTTCCATCATACAGCCTACTCATTTACACAGTTTAAATATAACACAATAAAATAACTAATTTCTACTTCGTGTGGTCACCTCCAGCCCAAGACACCGATCCCGATTTGATTGCGTGGCCACACCAGAGATAAATTCGTTACACTACGAATAAAACAAAATCCAGGTTAAAATTTAACAAAATATGGTGGAAATTCAACGGCCTTACCTTATCTCTTTCAGTTGTTCAGTTAATCCACAGGTCTAAGTTTTTTCATAGTTTCAGGCAGTAGCCGCTGTTCTTTTTAAAATAGTATACACCTCACTTCACTTGAGTTTGTTTTGCGTGCGTACGTATATGGTTGCAATTTATATTTAAATTTGCGGGCAGCGTTTAGTGGGTTTTGAGTGACTCACTTCAGTCATGTTATAGGCGATGAGCTGTCGGAGACCAAATAACCGTAGACCGTTGTAGGGAGGGGCAGGTGCGGGGAGATATATGTGTAAAGTGAGTGTGTGTGTGTGCGTGCAATACAAACAAGATGGGCCAGGCAACCCAAGGCTTCGCCCGTAGAATTTTGATATCGCTACTCCCTTCCCATTTACACAGCCTATTATAATATGGGCAATTATTTTATTTTCATTTTAAGATATTGATAAGGATCTAATTTTGTTCCATTGGTGACACATCTTGCCACTTGTTCTGATCAATATGGACAGCTGGCAAAAAAGGGACACTGTTACAGTGTCTCTGGCCATACCGCAAGGTACAAGGGCGGTAAAGGTGTGTGTGTGTGTGTGTTTGTTGTTGTTTTATTATACATTTAACAATTGAACTTTCAATCTTTATATTTTCTATTATCAATGTTCAAAATGTTTTTCTGATTTTTTTAGCTAACAGAAGAAAAGCCTTTATTCCAAGAAACTTACTTACTATACCTGCTCTATGGCTGTCAAGATTAAGCTCCAAAACAGCTGAATGAGTTTGATGAATATTTGTTTGGTAAAGGTTTAATTACCTAGAAGATATTTTTTGGTATTTGTTTACCTTAACTTGATTCAAATCCGAAATAGTAACATTAACATTTCCCTGCAACAGTACCCTGCCATCGTCAGTCACAGTGCTGTATAATTCGTAAGTGAACATTGTTTTGTTGTCAATAATGTTGGTGTCGCATTGTTTAATATCTTTTAATATTGTTTTAAATGGGCCGAACTGCAAAAATTTTTGTAAAGTTTTAATGGATTTGGATGAAATTTGGTAAGTATAGTATCTGCTGCAGGTAACGCAGCGAGAGTTGAGGCGAGCAACACACAAAGGTTTGGGTAATCTATGTATAGGTATGCAAAAAAAATTTAAAAGGTCCGAGTTGGTGAGGAGTTGGGTATCTGTATCTGGTTGCTTCCAGATGAAATGAAACAAAATAATTTTTATTTGCTAGGGATAACCCTACCGAGACCAAAGTTGATAGCGCGGGCTCTAAGTACTTGACCGTCAGGGCCGAGCCGCCCGTGTTGACCGTGACTTACAGTGTGCAAAAAGATCAGTGTGCAGATGATGCAGCAGCATTAGGTCAAGGTTATCATGTTGTTGAAATATCATTGATTAACTTGAGTTACTTTGTCACAACCCCTCAACGACTAGAAAAGAGCTGATGATCTTTAAACGGCTGATCAAATTTTCTTGAATCATAGCTAAGAACTCTCGCTGCGATACCTTTTACCTAAAACTACATACTTACTGCTATTATATTCTATCTAGGTACATTTATTTTTGTGCTTGGAAATTTTGACATGTTTTTTTTTATAATGCGACACAGGTATTGGTGGTATGAAAAAGTTAAAAAAAATACCCACCACCATGAAAAAGTTCAACAATACCACCATGAAAAAGTTCATGAAATCACAAAACACATTTGGTCATTGAGGATTTAATGGTTGTCTTGTTGGTCTGACTTATTTATTTTAATTTTAAATTAAACAGACTGCTTACTACAAAAGTTCGACCATTACACAAAGAGATACGTTGTAGGAGGATTAACTGGAACTAAAACCAGTATTATTTACGTCACTGACAATAAATCCCATTTAAATAGTATTTTTGTGCTTATATTTACCCATTTATCTGCAGAAATGATACAAATATTAAAAATACAATATATAACAATGGTTGCACTAAACATTTTACATCCGCGTCTTCCCCTACCATTCATGTTTAGCACTGTAACAATATTTTTGTGCAATTTGCGATAATGTTGTTACTTTGAGTGATTATTCCACTTTTATATAATTATAGCTAATCACTATATAACTAGGTATGTAAGTACCTACTTTTATGATAATATGGATTTAATTGTAAGTAATTTGTATTATATACATATATATATATATATGTACATTAGCTCTGTAAATAGAGTCGCGGTCAAACCGCGCCTTTCTCGACCGCGAAATACTTATACATACTCCCACCGGTCTGTAATCCAGGGCTCCAGTGTTGCCGTACAATATTCCCACATGAATAAACGTGGGGTAAATTTACAACGCTTCCTTCGTTTTTTATTATCTAGCTATTCTCACGGCTTCACCTATGTAATGACCATTTTGAAGTATAGTACCTATCTATAGAGTCGGTCTTTGAATGGTACGGTAACAGTCTGCTTTTTTAACCAAACGATAGATATGGTGAAGAGCATGCTCCATAAAAATAAGGTTTCAAAATTATTATAAAAGCGGACTGCTACTAACGTTAGAAGATATCCTCTTGCCTACTTTCAAATGTGATGAGGCGATGCGAAGGATAATTTCACAGAGAGCAGACGGATTCGTTACCTTTCGATAAATTCAGGCACTCTATATACCTAACACTCATGTTACTAAACAAATACTTGGCTGCTTTTTTTTATTTTAATTTCACTGCTTCCCAGAATGCTATTGGCTTCAGGATGCCTAGCTTTCTAAGTCAAGCATGGATTTAGAAAATACGAAATATATTAGTACGTACTTTGAACCCAAGTCTGCTATTTTACTTACTTTTTATTTGCTCTGTGATCATAATAAAAACTCCAAAACTAACTAAAACTGTAAATATTATGAAAATTGCACTTTAACCCTAAAATTTTGTAACATAACCAAATATGGAAAATGAACCATATGTAGAAAATAATCCTCATATTAAAATTCTAAAGGAGGCAGACAAGAAACTTTATAGGATAGCTAACTTTGAAATAACTACTCTTTAACTATATTTTCCGTCACTCTTGAAAACATTTTCTATATTATAGGATAGGACACCTGGAGAGTAGTGGAGAGTTAGATATTGTCGGTCCTCCCAGAAAAAAAAATTTAGGTGGAATTGATATTGACCACAAGAGAACCTGAACATAAAGACAAATTCCTAGAAATATCAAATTCAAATTCAAATACATTTATTGTTTCACATATACATGTGCTGCCTATTAAGGCGTACAATACTTATCCTATGTCACAATAATATAATTCTACAATAATAATAAAAAAACAATTAAAATTATATAAATACCCACAAATATACACAAATAGTCAAAAAAATTACAATATTATTGATTTAAAATTTACATACAGCGTCATACTCTTTTAATGAATAGAAGCAATTTATGACAAGCCATTTCTTGAGTCTATTTTTAAGTAAATTAAGTGGCAAATCCTTAAATGTGCTTGGCAAATCATTATATATTTTTCTACACATTTGTGGGGAATTATTTGCAACCAATGATAACCTGCATGGGGGCATGTATAAATAGTTTTTATACCTAGATTTAGAGTCGTATGCACTTTCATTTGTTTCAAACAAATTAATGTTGCATTTGACAAATAAACAAACCTCCATTATGTACATGCTTGGCAGGGTCAATATATTTAATTTTTTTAAAAGTGGCCTGCATGTGTCCATTGGACCAGCCTCGCATAAGGCGCGAATACATTTCTTCTGCCCTTTGAATGCAGTATCCATATCTATCGAATTACCCCACATAATCAAACCATAACGCAAAACTGATGCAATATAACCGTGATACACAGACAAGGCGGTGTTTAGGTTGGATATATGCCGAATGCGTCTAAGTGCGTAAATGAATTTATTTATTTTATTGCACACTGTAGCTATGTGAGCCTTCCAGTTGCAATGTTGGTCAACTATTACGCCTAGGAATTTGGTTTGGTTTACCTGTTCGATTGGCTCATTATTATATAAAATGTTTAATTTTGGAATATTACTTTTGTATGTCTTACTTTTGTATGTCTTCTATGTATTGACATGGTTACAGTGTAATAATTTGAGAATTAATTTAGAAAAGACAAATTTAATACAATTTAAGACATACAAAAGTAATATTAGAAAATAGTCATATTATTTCCCTTATCAGATCGTCATTGTTATTACTAGTCAAAATTAATGTTATGTCGTCCGCAAAAAGGATTGATTCATGTCTAGTTACATAAGGAAAGTCATTTATATAAATTAAAAACAATAATGGTCCCAGGATACTGCCCTGGGGTACCCCAAAATTATTGTTTTTGTACGCCGATCTGTATGTTATTTTAGATTAATTTACAACTCTATTAATCTCAGTGCATTGGCTTCTAGAACTAAGGTAACTTTTTATCCATTCGTTTGCCATACCTCTAATACCGCAATACTCTAAATTTTCTAATAATTTTTTATGACAAACAAAATCAAATGCCTTACTCATATCTAAAAACAACACTGCCTGAGGTGTTTTACTTGTTAGTTTTTGCATAATTGATTTTATTAAAGTGAAGCAAGCCAATGAGGTTGAGCTATTTTTCCTGAACCCAAATTGTTTAGGTGTAAGTACATTATAGTCATTTAGAAAACCGTTTAATCGCTTGAACATTATTTTTTCAAATACTTTTGAGATTACTGGTATAAGAGTTACCGGACGATAATTGTTTAATTTATCCTTATCACCTTTTTTATACAGAGGTTTTACAATAGATATTTTCAGACTAAGTGGAAACACACCATGCTCAAAGGAAAGGTTAATGATGTATGTAAGAGGTTGAGTGATGCATTTTGCGCATCCCTTTAAGAGCTCTGTATTTAAATTGTCATGTCCAACAGACTTTGTGTTTCTTAGACTCATTAGGATACGATATACTTCGTCTTCGTCAGTTGGGCTTAGAAATATGCTGTTTTTTATGGATTTAAGATTTCCATCAACATTATGGGAACATGTACAGCTTTTGTGATTGCTTATTTCTATAAAAAAATTATTAAACATTTCACATATGTTTATTTTAATGTTTACTCTACTCAATTAAAATAATGTTTATTAATTGTTATTATTTTCTTCAGCTGGTACATGTTCGCCTACGAGTACAATACATGCTAGTTGTATGCGCTTCCTTCTATTTTCAAAAATAGCTGCGATCTTCGACTCGAACGGCCCATAATGGACTGCTGGGATTAACCTGTGTACCTTTTTGTTTATATCAAGGTTACTGAAGTAATATATACCCTGAAAAGTGTAAGAAAGTAGATTAATATCTAGGTAGAATATTTAGTTAACGCAGTTAATGTTGCTGCGTTTGCACCGGCTTATAACTACTTAAAAATATTAGGTATATTATAGCATTCTTGTAAGTCTTGTAACCCCTTTTCTTAGAGACTGGTTATCGAAAAGTCCGTAAGATTAAAGACTATTGTTCCTGTCATCGGCTGAATCCTTGAAAATACATGTGCATTGATGGACTCGCCACATCCACGTAATCCAAGGCAGCCCACTCATTCGTCCAGTCGCTGGCGCGCCGCCATACTGTCCACCATTTTATTATTTTATTATTAACGTTTTAATTAATTAAATTTGTCGATCTAGACTATATGTTATGTTTTTTGTAATGGTTTTGTTATGTTCTTTAATTTTTATATCATACTAACTGATTATGATAATGTTAAAAATTAAAATAAACGCATTATCATTAAATTGTTTCTTTTATATTGAAAATAGATTGCTTGTATTGGCAATATATCGGATCGGCGATATTTTCACAACAATATCGGTATCCGTATCGTATAGGCGTATCGTTGCACCCCTAGTTTAAACGGTCATGTGACCGTACCAACGGAAACCCTATTACTAAAACCCCTTCTACATAGAGAACCACTTAACCGACGTACCGTGACTTTGGTGTTAATTGGACATGACTTTACCGTACCTACTATCATATATGTGAAATGATTGCTAGATGGTGTTATTATACGTTATAGTGCGGTGTCGGTTGGCAGTCTGGCACACAGGCTGCCTTAACCAACTTCAAAATGTCTATCAACGCAGAAACTGTAAATTTGGCAGCCACTTATATGATCTAAACAAATTTTTTACAATATATCATATGCATACCCATACTATTTTTTTCGTGAATTTAGCTGTCTTCTTTGTTGAAGTATAGTGTTGTTGAGATTAATCCTTCACTAATTACCACGCTTGTGCTTCGACTATCCATGGTGAACGTGGTGAAGTAATTAATGTTAATAATTTATATCCAACTAGAGAATAGGTACTTACTTATATGTTTTTTTTTTGTCAAATTTATAATATTGTTTACATTATAGTCCTTGTACCATTATAATACATTGAAACCATGTTTAGTTCTTTTTTGAAGTGAAAAATATGTGTCCGAAGGTCCAGTACCACAAAAAGGTCGTACTTCTATATCTCTACTAGCCCAATCGCGAGCGCAGCACTCGCAACAAAGGTCTATTAAAGGGCAAATCCTGGGAAAAGTTGCCCAACTGACGTCCACATGATCAAGTTTTGGTTGAAATGGGTGGTTGGGCGGTTGTCACAACCGTATAGAAGCAGTTTAAGAGCTTTTCTCCACGGTTCGGTTTTGTCTCGGTTTTTTTATCACTTATTGTGGTGGGAACTTCTGAGACCCTGCTTCGAGGTCCATAGGGAGCAATTCGGCTTCAGGGAGGGGCATTCTACTACTCTCCAGCTTGTGAGAGTAGGTACTCCACGTATTGGCGAACGAATCTGAGAACGATCTCAGCCGGAGTACCCCAAGGGAGCTGTCTATCTCCTGCACTCTACGCGATATACACTGATGACACACCAAACTTGGGACCCTCGCCCTTGGGCGAAAAGGGGACTCTGTTCCATGTTGGCCCTCTTTGCGGACGACAGTGCCTTTTTCGCCTCTTCCGACCGAGGGATGTTGAGACATAACAATGAATCAACTGCCAGCTACAGAAAACCTACTGAAAAGTATTTTTTGTTCATGTACAACAGGATGCAAAGCTGCTTGTGGATTTACATCCATTTGCAGTGCCGCTTGTTCGGAGTGCAGTGGTGATAGTTGTTTAAACGCATCTCTAATTTTACAAATAGACGAAGTTGAAGACGGAGATATCGGAGATAATTAGTATGTTTTTCATTAGTCGAAATGATGTTATTTACAAATAAGTATGTTTGGATAAATAATATAACGTTTTTTGTATAAATTATTATACCTGGTTACAAAGTTTCTGGCCATTATTTTTGGTTCTTTTCTATTTAAATTTGCAATTATTGACCTTGAATTAAATACTTGCCAACTCCAAAAACATAAATAATGTTTTTTTTTATCCATATGATTAAAATTATTGCAGTTACTTTGGATTAATATTTAACTTACAATTATTTCTTGAATTTTTCAATAAACTATGAAATAAACAAAGATTTTATACCTCAACAGAATTGGCCACTCGTTAGGTATAGCCTCACAAATACCATCGGCTAAACGAGAAAGACTTGTTTTTTTGCTGGGTACCCTGAAACCGTAACCTACCGTAACACGGTTTCGAGAGCTGTAATGCAGCTCCGTAAAGAAAAAAAAAATCAAAGATCGGCAAATTCTAATTAGTAAACATTTTAGTATTGGGCTTTAGCAATACAACGCAAAAAACCCCATAAAAATATATTCACTGCTGCTCTCGTTCGAGGTTTATCACTTTTTACGACTAACGGCACTCCACTAAATGCAACAAGTAATAAAAACCGGCTAAAACCGGTATGTCAGACTCGCGCTAATTTTTTAACTAAATTATTTTTAAGTGTAAACACTTGGCCGATTTTTTATTATATACTCACAGGTTTGACGTAGCACCTCCTAACCGGTAATCCCATGGAGGCGTAAATCATGGCGCCAAGTGAGTTGTGACAACTTATATCATTAGCTGTAAACTTTTCGACGTTTGATTCATAAACGGAAACTGATATCTGTAAAATATATAATCTTAATATAACATGTAAATATGTTATATTAAGACCCCCGTGGTAGGAGTTCAACGGCCTTACCTTATCTCTTTCAGTTGTTTAGTCACTGTTTTTTCCATAGTTTAAGTCGGTGGCCGTTATTCTTTTCACCATAGTATACATATATAGTATATATAGTAGTATATATATATAGTCTCGAGTTTGCGTTGCGTGCGTAAGTACACTTACTTCAGTCACGTTATAGGCGATTCGCTGACGGAGACCACTAACTCCCTACGAAGTAGACTGTTGTAGGGAAGGGCAGGTGCGGGGATGTGTAAATGCTGTGTGCAATACAAAGAAAATCAGCCAAACCATGCCGCCGGCCTTGATGGAATAATCAAAACATAGAGTAAAAAGTGCGTAGAAAATGAGTAATAAGAAAGCGAAAAGAGTGCGTGAATATAGAGTTATTAAGCGTAAAATAATGCGTAAACACAGCATAGTGCATAGCAAAAGTTTTAACGTCTAGACTCTAGAGTAACAAAAATATCTTACATTATACTATACTAAACTACTTATATCAAACTAACATAAGTTAAATTGAGCGCACAGGACGTCTGTAAACGCAGGCTTAGTTCTAATATCCGCCACCCTGGTCACTCCGTCAGCGCCAGGGTACACGGCTTCAGTGTAGAGCTGGTCGTTTTTTTGACTAACCGTTTCAAGAATCAGATTTTTGCAATGTAACGAGCGAACGCTTTTATGCCAGAAGGAAAATCAGTTTTTTTTTTAAACATGTTTCGGCGATACAACTTTACGTACAACCAAATAATTTTTAAAATGGATTCTGTAGTTTCAGAGATTACCCCTACATCAAATCTTATAAACTGTACCTCTTTATAATATTAGTATAGATTAGATACATGCACGAATAACACATACTTTGGGGTTCCGTGTTATCATATTTAGAACAGCGACATCTTTCGTTTCGACTCAAAGGCCAAACCGATGAATCCATACAGGGCCAGCCAGGGAAGGAATGCACGGCCCGAGTGTGTCCAACAGTATAATGGCCGACCCAGCAGTTTGCTCGGCATTCTAGTGTTGGAAATTCTCGGGCCATGCATTCCTTTTTATCACCGATGACAGTAGTTTCTATGCAAACAATAAATAGCTAAAATAATTGTTCTAAGTTTCCTCATTCTGGTCAAAATAAAAGATGTAGCGGGGGGTCCTATGTATGCTAACCATAAAAAATCTACCAAAAATATTTCCGAATTTCGAGGCGGTTTTGAAAAAGAAACTGGTTTGTTGTTCTTTTAAAATAGAGCATAACGCTGTATAGTGTATACATTAGTGTACAAATTATTTGAAATTGGATTGAGCCATAATTTTGTTAGTTAGGGTTCTAAAGAGCCATAGTTTTCGATACGAGCAGTGCCTTTGCGTATCGAAAAGTACGGCTCTTTAGAACACTGAATAATAAAAATATGGCTCAATCCAATTTCAAATAATAACAATCCTTTTGGGATGAGGAAATGTTGTATAAATAAACTCACGTTTCCAGGATTAACTTAGATTTGCCATATTTTTGACAGATACTAGATGACCTTGACCAACGCCCCTTAAAAAAGTTTAAAGATAATTAAAATGCCAGCTTGTATGTTCCATGGGGCACAACTCACTCAAGACTAAAAAGTAAATCCGATAATATCACGTTTCATACGTAAGTAGTGTGATAAATATTTTAATTGCTGGGTAGGGCACATTGTAGGGTTGGGCCCCGGCCGTCAACGCTGGCATCGTGCACGAGTAATTTTGTATCACTTTCGGCCGGCCGAAACGAAAGACCGACCGAAACGAAAGATATCGCGGTTAAAATATATGCTAACCATACATAATTTTGCCGAGCAAATTGCTGGGTTGGGCAAAGACAGAACATGGCATTTACCCCCACATTGTAGGGTTTGGCCGTCTCGGCTGGTGCATTCTGTGGCTGGCATTTAATCAACTTGTAATCAGATTTAAAATTTCAAGTTGAAGCAAAATTAAATTAAAGAAACCCTTTATTTATGTTAGTTGTCCATTTAGCCGATATTAATTAAAAATATAACGATTTAGCCAACGGTAGACAATATATTATTTCTTGGCCCACAGTAGATTTCATATTGGCCAGCCAACTATAGTTAATGTATTGGTTGGGCCATTGTAGACAAATGGTAACAATATTTTCTTCGCTGGCCAAAAGTGGATTTCACGTTGGCCAACTAACTAACAATACATGTCATGGTGATGGCGCGACATATTTTTCGTTCAAGTGAGAGAAATCTATGCTACCGTTTTGTAACACTTTCGGCCGTCCAAAACGAATGACCGAGCGAAACGAAAGATGTCGAGGTTCCAAAATATGCTAACCCCACGAGCTATCCTGACTACGAATAAAACAAAATCCAGGTTCTAATCACTGGTTCTAATACTGAGTTCTAATAGAACAAAATTCCGGCTTCGAATTGAACTAAATATGGTGCAAATTCAATCTTACCTTATCTCATTCAGTTGTTCAGTTAATCCACAGGTCGCAGTTTTTTCCATAGTTTCAGGCACACCTCACTTCACTTGAGTTTGCGTTTCGTGCTTACGAATAAGGTTGCAATTTATATTTAAATTTGCGTTGCGTGACTCACTTCAGTCATGTTATAGGTAGACCACAAGGTAGACCGTTGTAGGGAGGGGCAGGTGCGCGGAGATAGATATATGTGTAAAGTTCGTGTGTGTGTGCGTGCAATACAAACAAAATGGGCCCGGCAACCCCCGGCTTCGTCCGTAGAATTTTGATATCGCTGCTCCCTTCCTATTAACACAGCCAATTATATGGGCAATTATTTTTATTTATCACCAGAACATTTTAAGATATGTATTGATAAGGATCTGATTTTGTTTCATTGGTGACACATCCATTAAGTGCAGCAACGGGCTTGCCACCTGTTCTGATCAATATGGACAACTGGCAAAAAGTGGACATTGTTACAGTATCTCTGGCCATACCGCAAGGTACAAAGGCGGGGAAGGTGTGTGTGTGGGTGTGTTTGTTGTTGTTTTATTATACATTTAACAATTGAACTTTCAATCTTTATATTTTCTATTTTCAATGTTCAAAATGTTTTTCTGATTTTTTAGCTAACAGAGGAAAAGCCTTTATTCTAAGAATCTTACTT
This sequence comes from Nemapogon koenigi, assembly GCA_963924495.1. NCBI lineage: Eukaryota > Metazoa > Arthropoda > Insecta > Lepidoptera > Tineidae > Nemapogon > Nemapogon koenigi. The sequence continues at coordinate 10,081,033 of OZ004648.1, forward strand.
ACTATATCTATTCTATGGCTGTCAAGATTAAGCTCCAAAACAGCTGAATAAGTTTGATGAAAATTTGTTTGGTAAAAAATTAATTACCTAGATTCTAAATTCTTAGATCCTAGAAGATATTTTTTGGTATTTATTTACCTTAATTTGTTTCAAATCCGGAATAGTAACATTAACATTTCCATGCAACAGTACCCTGCCATCGTCAGTCACAGTCCTGTATAATTCGTAAGTGAACATTGTTTTGTTGTCAATAATGTTGGTGTCGCATTCTTTAATATCTTTTAATATTGTTTTAAATGGGCCGAACTGCGAAAATTTTTGTAAAGTTTTAATGGATTTGGATGAAAATTGGTAAGTATAGTATCTGCTGCAGGTACCGCAGCGAGAGTTGAGGCGAGCAACACACACAAAGGTTTGGGTAAATCTATGGAATCCATAGTATGGATAGGTATGCAAAAAAAAATTAAAAGGTCCGAGTTGGTAAGGAGTTGGGCATTTGTATCTGGTTGCTTCCAGATGAAATGAAACGAAATAATTTTTATTTGCTAGGGATAACTGGGGATAACCCTATTGAGACCAAAGTTGATATCGCGGGCTCTAAGTACTTGACCGTGACTTACAGTGTGCAAAGAGGTCAGTGTGCAGATCATGCAGCAGCATTAGGTCAAGGTATCATGTTGTTGAAATATCATTGAAGTCACAGGATACTAAATTTCGAATCGATGAGACCAGTAACACAACCCCTCAACGACTAGAAAAGAGCTGATGATCTTTAAACGGCTGATCAAATTTTCTTGAATCATAGCTAAGAACTCTCGCTGCGATACCTTTTACCTAAAACTACATACTTACTGCTATTATATTCTATCTAGGTACATTTATTTTTGTGCTAAATAGCTTGGAAATTTTGACATGTTTTTACCAGACATGAAAAAGTTCATGAAATCACAAAACACATTTGCTCATTGAGGATTTAATGGTTGTCTTGTTGGCCTAACTTATTACTTTAATTTTAAACAGACTGTTTACTACAATAGGTCGACCATTACACAAAGAGATACGTTGTAGGAGGGTTAACTGGAACTAAAACCAGTATTATTTACGTCACTGACAATAAATCCCATTTAAATAGTATTTTTGTGCTTATATTTACCCATTTATCTGCAGAAATGATACAAATATTAAAAATACAATGTAAGAAGACAGTCAATTGATTAGTAGTTACGTCTTTTGCCCGCCAGGTGGCAGAGAGAGTGGTGCGTTGGCCAGCAAATGAAATGGTCGCTTTGTTTTAACTGTGTAATATTTTAATTCTGTTTAATTGTTTAATTGTGTCCAAAGTGGAAATTAAAGACAGTAATTAGTAAAGACGTTAATTTTATTCAATCCATCATCGTCTCTTTACAAGTGGCAGCCCAACTAGTGGCCAATAAAAGTTTCGAACCAAAATAACGAATTTTTACGAACTCTTAAATTTTGTTTCTAAAATATATTCAGTTTTCAACAAGCATCTTGCTGGTTTTATGTGTGACTGTCTCAATCTTCGAGGTGTTAAGTGAAAGTGAAAATGCCAAGAAGAAAAAGTGCGCAAAGTAGCCACGAGGCGGACTTCGAGGTGGAGTCGCGCATGTCAGCGATGTTCGCGTCCTTTGCTAGGGCTCAAGCTGAGTCTAACAGAGAGTTAATATCAGCTATCCTAGCTTCCAAGGATTCCAACAGTGACAGCGGCGCTCCAAGCCTGTCTCCGACATCACACATCGCACCGCCCTCCGCGCTTATGGGAAACTTCGCTAACTGTACAGCGCGTTTCAGCGGGAGAGCTCATCAAGATCCACGTGTCGTGGATGCTTTTATTGATACAATCATAGTATACAAAGAGTGTACAAATATAAGTGACGAGCATGCGCTCCGCGGCCTGCCAATATTACTAGAGGCAGATGCTGCTGTTTGGTACAAGGGAGTAAAGGGCTCCATTTCTTCGTGGACAGAGGCAATACAACGTTTGCGATCCATGTATGGTGCGCCGAAACCTCCCTACAAAATATTTCGTGGCGTGTTCAGTGCAGATCAAGGACACGAGCGTGCCGATATTTATATCAGCCGTCAACGCGCGGAACTCGCGAGTCTACCGTATGTTCTTGATGAACGAATTATATTAGACCTTCTTTACGGCTTGCTAAACATCAATATTCGAAAGCGAATACCTCGAGACCTGGTTAATAGTGTCGACGAGCTCATCGAGCGCGCCAGACAGGTGGAGGACGAGTTCGACGAAGCAGCGTCGGTGCCTGTTCAGGGACAACGGGAGCTTCGTGCCGGCCGGCATGAGCCGCGCTCTACGGCGGCGCCTGCGCCGAGCACCTCACTCCGGTCACCTGTGTTTCACGGGTCAACGACTGCTCGTAACTCGGTCGAGACTCCGCTTCGGTCTTCGACGTGTGAAGTTCCTCGGGCGACACAGTGTAACCAAGTAATTCAACCTCTTCAAGGTAACAAAAGTTATTGTGTTTATTGTCGTAAAAGTGGTCACGCTCGCTCTGAGTGTCCGCGACTTAAAATTAAAAGTGATAGTGAAATCAAGTGTTATGGTTGTGGTGCTAAGGGCATCATTCGTTCTAAGTGTGCTAATTGTAATGCTGGGGACAGTAAGCCTAAAGACACTAGTAATACATTTTATTCTTGTAATTTTCATTCTTTGGACAAGTCTTTGAGCGATGATACCTACCCATTTACAGATCTTAGTCATGAACCTAATTTTATAAATCGTAGTAACGATCGTAGTTGTACATGTTGTAACAATATGTCTGTAAATCGTAGCAATCGTAGCCCAAAGAAGAGTCCGTTTTCGTTTAATACAAATTTGTCAAAGATTAAGCAAGGTCATCTGTCAAAGATCACCGAGTTGTGTACTAACACTTTTGTACCTAATGGGAGTTTGCCTCTCAGAGGCAAGTCGCCTATTCAAAATTGTAACAAGCTACCATTAATGAAGGTTGCCTTTGCGTCTGACTCCAACAGTAACGGCACCAGTAACCGACCTATTCTCAATGTCGAGATTAATGGGGTTCGTGGTACCGGTTTAGTGGACACAGCGGCCAAACGATGTATAGCTGGTTATAGTTTGTATACGTTGCTACGCGATCAAGGTCACCCGTTTCGTAAAAGTAATTTTCGTGTAAAATTTGCAGACGGGATTGTGCGCGATATGAATGTCAAACTTGTTGACGTCGACGTTAAACTTGAGGGTAAGGTTGTACCAACTACCTTCATAGTTTTACCTAACGCCGTAAATAATGAAACACTTTTTGGTATCGATTTTTTATGTAGTGCTCGTATTGTTCTTAACTTACACGCGAACTCATGGTTTATGACTGATCACCCGCAGGCTGTGTATCCTTTGCAAGGCGAGAAGTCAAGCGTCAAGGTGAGTTGTGCAGCTGCAGACGTGATTCGACCTGATGAGGGGGCGATGCTGTCGTCAATGGAGCGAACTGCATTGTCAACCTTAGTTCACGAGTACGAGGACATCTTTGGTGAAGGGGGAGGAGCGACACCTTTCGCCGAGCATACCATCGATACAGGTAACCATTTTCCTAAGACTACTAAAGACGAGACCCGTCGTGTGGGGGAAGACTATTCACCTGGTGACCTAATCCTTCTACGTAGCCATGTTTTGAGTAATGCCGGTAAGGGTATAACCTCGAAACTCGTCCCAAGAAGAGATGGGCCCTACTGTATAAAAATGAAGGTGAGTCCCACCACTTACTTAATTTCGCATCGTGAAGCTCCTGATGAATCGATCGGTAAGTATCACGTGTCCGATCTTACTCGCTACCATGCACGTGAGTGTGAGGGTGATCAGTCCAAGCCACGACCCGTCAACCCAAAACGGAAACGCGGTCGACCTCTTAAACTATTAGATTATGTTTAAGTTCCTTGTTCTAATTGTTTTTTGTTATTGTTAATTGTTCTTACTCACTTTCTCTTTGTGTAACTTTTGTGTTTGTTTGACCAAACTGGTGGTCCTATATTTGGTCAAAAGGGGGAGTATGTAAGAAGACAGTCAATTGATTAGTAGTTACGTCTTTTGCCCGCCAGGTGGCAGAGAGAGTGGTGCGTTGGCCAGCAAATGAAATGGTCGCTTTGTTTTAACTGTGTAATATTTTAATTCTGTTTAATTGTTTAATTGTGTCCAAAGTGGAAATTAAAGACAGTAATTAGTAAAGACGTTAATTTTATTCAATCCATCATCGTCTCTTTACAACAATATATAACAATGGTTGCACTAAACATTTTACATCCGCGTCTTCCCCTACCATTCATGTTTAGCACTGTAACAATATTTTTGTGCAATTTGCCATAATGTTGTTACTTTGAGTGATTATTCCACTTTTATATAATTATAGCTAATCACTATATAACTAGGTACGTAGGTACCTACTTTTATGATAATATGGATTTAATTGTAAGTAATTTGTATTATATATGTATAGCCATAGGTATAGCTCTGTAAATAGAGTCGCGGTCAATACTTACCGGTCTGTAATCCAGGGCTTCAGTGTTGCCGTACAATATTCCCACATAAATAAACGTGGGAAAAATTTACAACGCTTCCTTCGTTTTTTATTATCAAGCTATTCTCACGGCTTCACTTATGTAATGACAATTTTGAAGTATAGTACCTATCTATAGAGTCGGTCTTCGAATGGTACGGTAACCGTCTGCTTTTTTAACCAAACGATAGATATGGTGAAGAGCATGCTCCATAAAAATAAGGTTCCAAAATTATTAAAAAAGCTGACTGTCTGATTCTACTTTAAAATGGTCCAGAACACCCTGGATTCCCTCTCGCCTACTTTTAAGAAGGCCACACATTGGTCCAGCATCGCACCGAAAATTTCCAATGCTGGCCGCCAGGCGATCTAGGCGGACCATTCGGTGCAAGAATTGAACGAGTCTGTGCTCGATTTCGGTGGACCGTACAGCGGCGCGGCGGCGATGCGTTTGGATGAATGAGTGGGCACCTTACAAATGTGATGAGGCGGTGCGGGGCATCACTAGGGTTGCCAACTCTCCCAGCGACAACTCTAAGTTATGTTCTTTCTGGAGGCGGCCAAAGAGTACCTTTTTATATAGGGGAGGCGGCAAATTTAATCTATCTTAGTGTCTTCAGTATCATGTTGTTGGGGAATCCCGAAGTTGAAATTCCGATCAAACGATTCAAGTCTTTAAAAATGCACATTAATAATATGCACTTTAAGGGGCAGATAACACCTATATACGATTATTTAAAGAATGTTTTAGCAAAAACAAGACAATTTCCAAGATTGAAAAAAATAATATATTATTCTACAGGATATAATTGATATAATTGTCATTCTGAAAACGCGATTACACAATTTTCGCTCGATAGAAAATAATCCCAAAATGTGGTCTCTGAAAGTTTTCAAAAAAAGAAAACGGCGGTACTAGTGATTTTAGTACTATGACATTTAATTTGTTTTTGTAATATTCAATTACCCATATAATTGTCATTTGCATATTCAAATAAATTGTATAGTTATTTAAAAAATAATGATTATGTCAAATGGCGCTTACGATTTCTACTCTGAGCGGAAACGCTTTAGCTCTTCTTTATTCACACTCGCCTTGTCGGCAGTGACGGCTGAATCGTGATGCTAGACGGTCGCGGCCACTCGATCGCTCAGAAGTTTTTGTATTATTTGTGTATTTTTTGGCTCAAATTTAATTTATTAATGGTAAACTTTATTCATAAATGACATTACCGTAGCGATTAGGCAATATTTTCATAAGGAAGTTGCTATTTGTATACTTTAGTCTAGGAGTCAGCGTTGCTTTTTGTGAGCGTAATTATATTAAATAATTAACTCCAGTATTGGAAATAAGTTAATAAACAGCAAAGTAGGTAGGTAGGTATTACATAGAAAATGCGTACGGGAAACATATTGCAGAAGTCATTGCAAGGCAAATAAAATTATGATATACTAGCTTTTCCCCCGTAGAAAAATTTAAAATGTGCCAGCCCTAAGGACTTCCGAAATATAAATTAGCTCATGTCATTATCTCTGTGCAAATATCACGTCAATCCGTTGCTCCCATGTTGCTCCGTATTGATTTACTAGTAATCTAGTATAATGTCGAATTTTAAGAAATTGACAGATGTCGTCATATCGAATTTTGAAATCGATATCAAATTCGAATTTAGAACCCTAAAATTAGTCGAAATCTAGTATAATGTCGAATTTTAAGAAATTGACAGATATCGTCATATTGAATTTTGAAATCGATATCAAATTCGAATTCAGAACCCTAAAATTAGTCGAAATGTAGTATAATGTCGAATTTAAAGAAATTGACAGATGTCGTCATATTCGATTTTGAAATCGATGTCAAATTCGAATTCACAACCCTAAAATTAGTCGAAATCTGGTATAATGTCGAATTTTACGAAATTGACAGATGTCGTCATATTGAATTGCGAAATCGATATCAAATTCGAATTCAGAGTCCTAAAATTAGTCGAAATCTAGTATAATGTTGAATTTTAATAAAATATCAGAGCTCGCTTGTCACATTTCAAACATTTCCACGAGCAAAGCCGGGGCAAAAAGCATCATTTTATCATCAAGCGTGTAAATAGGTAGTTATTCCTACTTCCTTACTAATATTACAAACGTGAAAGAGTGATTGTTTGTTTGTTGATTTGTCCTTTTTAACGTCAATACGGAGCAACATCTTATAAAATATTTTTTGACAGATTACTAAACGACAACTAATCCCATACAGTATGTATGGTATTAGGAGACAAATAATCACATGCAGTCCTGTGTCAGACGACAATTACTGATCACATACAGTCTAGTATTAGACGCCAGACGGCAACTAAAAGCGTGGTCTCTCTAACTATGATAGTCTCTCGCAGGCTAGGTCGGAAAAAGGGCGTGACTTAAAACATCAAATCGTCAAGGACGCTGACGATTATCAGCCCCTTAATAGGTTATGTTTATAGGATATTGAAAATTAAAATAAGCTAAAATTTAATTTCAAAATTATTATAATAATATTTTGTACAAATTATTTACTTGGCGATGCTATATTTCACAAAAAAACCAGATTCTATTTTCGGTATTTTAAAGACGCTCGCTCCTCTTTGTTATGTTGCGTTTTCTTCTCCATTGTTCGGTGATTTACCGCTTCACCCGCTTCATACCTCCAGTCTAAATACGCAAAGCACGTCCGACATGCACAATAGTTCTTTCATGCTCTCTATTTTCCGGCACTCTTGAAAACATTTTGTATATTATAGGACAGCTGGAGAGTTAGATATTCTTGGTCATTGGTATGGCCTTGCCTTCCACAGAATGCTCGGTCGGTGCTCCCAGAAAGAAAAGATTTTAGGTGAAATTGATATTGATCATAAGAGAACCTCAACATAAACACAAATTCCTAGAAATATCATGTTATATTTTAATGTTTACTCTACTCAAATAATAAATAATGTTTATTAATTGTTATTATTTTCTTCAGCTGGTACATGTTCGCCTACGAGTAATATACATGCTATTTCTGTGCGCTTCCTTCTATTGTCGAAAAAAGCTTCGATCTTCAGCTCGAACGGCCCATATTGCACTGCTTGGATTATCTTGTGTATACTTTTGTTTATATCAAGGTTACTGAAGTAATATATACCCTGAAAAGTGTAGGAAAGTAGATATTATTAGGTAGCTGCATTTGCACCGGCCAACTACTTAAATGTGTTATTATATAGCATTCTTGTAACCCCTTTTCTTTGAGACTGGTTATCGAAAAGTTCGTAAGAATAAAGACTATTGTTCCTGGAGAGAGATGGAGACAGAAAGTGGTTGTAAGCATTTGCCGGCAGAAAACCTCTTTTTCGTGTAGTCTGAGCCCCCCTCTACGATATTTTGTAGACGAGTAGGGGTCCAGCGCTTGTCGGTACGCCGCTGAGCCGATTTAGAAGAAAAAAAATTTAAAAAAGAACCTCTCCTACCAGCTGGCAGAAAATGAGTGAACAGCATTTGTGGGGAACCTCTCGGTTGTAGGAAAAATATTTTCTGCCAAATAATTTTAATACTACACGAAAAAGAGGTTTTCTGCCGGCAAGTGCTTACAACCACTTTCTGTCTCCTTGAAAAAACACATACTTATTGCAGACTATTCGTCGTATCCATTCATGGACTCGCCACATTCACGTAATCCCAAATTTGAAGGTATTAAGTTACTTTCATACTAATCGTTACGGTCCCTAGAAAATGTTATGCCCAGTAAATGGCGCCAGTTTAGTTTATTTTATTTTTAATGTTTTACGCAATGGTTTTACGTTAAATCCTAAGATTAAACTAAATCAATATATAGAAACGATTTAAATAACTTCTCTTTTGGTCCAGCTTCAACTTTTCAAAAAATCATTGCATAACATAAGCAATATAAAGTAAATCCAAAAAATCTAGCAAAAAAACATTTGGGAACGTCTTATAGAGGCCGTAAGAGGCCGTAAGAGGCCGCTTCTTCGGTCCGTCCGTCTGTCACAGGGCTGTTATCTTTTGAACCGTAATAGGTAGATACTTAAATTATCACAGAGTGTGTATTAGCCGCTAAAACAACAAATAATAAACATAAAATTAAGTTAAAAATTAAAGGGGGTCCTCATACAAGAAACCTGTTTTTTTCGGCGTTTTCTGCTCGACATAAACTAGTACAACTATAATTAAACAGAAAATAATAAAAATCGGCCAAGTGTGAGTCGGACTCAATTTCTTAACTAAATTATTTATAAAAATACGTAGTTATTAAAATATTGTACGGTGGTACGAACCCTTCGTATGCGATACCAGACACGCACTTGGCCGGTTTTTTTTTATACACTCACAGGTTTGACGCAGCACCTCTTAACATGTAACCCAATGGCGGTGTAAATAATGTCCCCAATTGCGTTGTGACAATTTACATTATTAGCTGTAAACTTTCTAACGTTTAATTGATATATGGAAATTGTCATCTGTAGAAATAAACACATTATATTAGAGATCCAATTATGGCGTCCCTCTTGTTTAGCGGGACGAAAGCCGAACTTTCCGCAATATGAGAAAACAAATACACTATTTTCTCATATCGATGCCGAAAGTTCGACTTTCGTCCCGCTAGTATATGCAACACGGGAGAAATAGGACACCTCATCTCGCTTGTTTGCCACCCTCGCCTTCGGCTTGAGTGTCAATTACACACGCGGGTTAAGTAGATTGTCCCCAAGTTGCAAATTTCTTTACCACTTAAGCGCCCCCTGGGACGTGGGATGAGCACATATTTGACGTGACATCTTTCGTGTCGACAGAAAGGCCAAAAACATTACAAGTACAAGAGCCAGGAATGCACGGACCGAGACATTCCAACCCTACAATGTGCGGGCAAATTCTGTGACTTGTCATAAAATTTGCCCGACTCAGCAAAGCTCGGCATTCTACCGTGCACTCCGTGGCTGGCTCTTGTACGGACATAAATGTTTTTGGCCTTTCGTCAAGCTCCGTTAATGGTAGGTCCGGCCCTGGCCTTACCTCATCACTTTCAGTTGTTCAGTTAATCCACAGGTCGCCGTTTTTCTATAGTTTCAGGCAGTAGCCGCTGTTCTTTTCACCATAGTATACACCTTAACCTTTGAGTTTGCGTTGCGTGCGTTTAGTGGGTTTTGAGTGACTCACTTCACTCACTTCATAGGTTAGCGAAAATGGTAGCGACGAGCGTGGTTCGGATAATACAAAAATAAAAAATTCAATTCAAATTCATTCATCAAACACATGTAATTCATAATTATATTAATGACCACGAGTATTTTTTTAAATTTATATTTTCGATTCTCATGATATTCATGTTTTTCTTATTTTTTTTAGCTAACTAAGGAGAAGCCCTTATTCTAAGAAGCTTACTTACTATTTATAGGCCATGTACTCTATGACTGTCATAATTGATTTAGCTCCAAAAAGGCTTAATGAGTTTGATGAATAGTTATATTTGTTTGGTTTAGTTACTTACCTAGAAAATTTTTTTTTGTATTTGTTTACCTTAATTTGTTTCAAATCCGAAAGAGTAACATTAACATTTCCCTGCAACAGTACCCTGCCATCGTCAGTCACAGTGCTGTATAATTCGTAAGTGAACATTGTTTTTTTGTCAATAATGTGCTCTGTGGTGTCGCATTGTTTAATATCTTTTAATATTGTTTTAAATGGGCCGAACTGCAAAAATTTTTGTAAAGTTTCAATGGATTTGGATGAAATTTGGTAGGTACCTGATCTGAGGTTGAGATGAGGTTTGGGTGTGACGTCTCGCGACGTAATAATTATTGAGAAAAAATATTAATCTATTAATATAGGTATGCAAAAAAAATGATAAAAGGTATGAGTTTTGGTGTGGAGTTGGGTATCTGTATATGGTTGCATCCAGATGAAATGAAATGATTTTTATTTGCCAGGGATTTTTAGACCTACATGCGTGCGTGCAAAGGTGCGTGCATATTATTACATACATAGTCCAAAAATCTTACTGAGACTTACAGTGTGCAAAAAGATCAGTGTACAGATGATGCAGCGGCATTAGGTCAAGCTAGTCAAGCCTAGGTTATCATGTTTTTGTATACTAAATTTCGAATCGAAATTGTAGCTTAGAAATTTTGCATTGATTTTTTTTACAATGCGACACAGTGTCAACTGGTGGTAAAAATACCCAACAGACATGAAAAAGTGATTTCACATCACAAGATTTAATAATAGATTTATTTTAATTTTAAACAGACTAAAAAGGTCGACCATTAGCGTTATTTCTATGTGGCACGAGATACGTAGGACGGTTAACTGGAACATTTACGTCACTGACAATACCATTTAAATAGTATGTTTGTGCTTATATTTACCCATTTATCTGCAGAAATGATACAAATATTAAAAATACAATATATAACAATGGTTGCACTAAACATTTTACATCCGCGTCTTCCCCTACCATTCATGTTTAGCCCTGTAACAATATTGTTGTGCAATTTGCCATAATGTTGTTATTTGAAGTGATTCCACTTTCATATCATTATAATTATAGCTATTAGATAATCACTATATAACTAGGTAAGTATGCAAGTATCTACTTTTATGCTAATGATTTGAAATCTATGTTTCTGTATTATATGTGTGTGTGTGTGTGTAGAAAAATAATCTGTAACAGTATAGAGTCGCGGTGAAGGGAGCCACCACCCACCGCCCGCGTCGTCCACCTACTAAATGTTGACAATTTTTTGGAAATACTTTTAAATTATAGCTGTAAGATAATATTATATCTAATAAAATATGTCAAATTCCCGCGAAAACGATGATGATGTCACATCTTGCAAACGGACCGTTGCTCTCAGTCATCTTGTATCTGTAAAAAATATCGCAAATCTCAGTTAATCCTGGAAACGTGAGTTTATTTATACAACATTTCCTTACCATACAGTTGATAGTTATTATTTTAAATTGGATTGAGCCATATTTTCATTATTAAGAGTTCTAAATAGAGATTTGCGATATTTTTGACAGTTGTAAGATGACCTTGACCAACAACAAAATTATGGTCACAGATTATATAAAATAACAAGAAAATAACTTAGTATGACTCTCAGATCAATTAATAGTATGACTGTTATGAGTATGTGGTTATTTATTTGAACAGATGGAAGTGACGTCACTTCCTGTTTGCGTCAAGTGACTTTTCATTTATTTATTAAATAAATAAATAAACATTATTTTCAGTGATATACGTTACATATAAACTATATAAAAATATTATTCTGCATTTATTTTCTTTCACTGTCAACACCACTATTGTGTTGTGACCTAAGAACAATAACTAAAGACATTTAGGCTCGGTATAGTCAGAGAGACAGCGTCCTAATGTGCGATCTTCTTATGGTTGTTAGTTATTTTCTTTAAATAAATGTAGGTTGCCTTTTCTTTATATAATTTTTACAATAACAGAGATTAAGTAATACCTACTATCCTAGGTTACAATAAGAAAAAAGTTTTTTCCCCACTTCTGATTTAGTCATCCTCGCGAGAATGACCATGTATAGAGAAAATCTGTACGTATAGGCCAAGAGCCGGTACTTGTTTTTGCCATGTACTACAGAATGGATTTTCTTTTTGGAATATGTTTAGGGGTGACCCCTGAATGTTAATCCAAGTTTGGGGGACACGTTTTATCATTCAGGGGACACCCCGGAACATATTCCAAAAAGAAAATCCGTTCTGTAGATTAACCTACTTCTTTTGCTCTTGCTTATGGACTATAGACAAAATCTCCAGGCCGAACTTTCATCATCAATAGGACCCAACTTTGATAACATTGGAATTACTATGACAGTCAAGTGGAACAAGATAAAATATATACCTAGTTAGAAAAAGAAATACATAATATCCCATAGAGATAAAGGAGCGGTTTCCGCGACGCTACTTTTTGTCCTGCTTTGTCACTACGTATAATTATATCTCTTTCTCTTTCTGACTCTACACCGTCATGCTCGCAGCAGACAAGGAAACGAATTTCATTGAATAAACAAACAAGTTTTTATTGAAATACAAAACGAACACATGGCAATACTTTAATTCTTTTTGAGAAGCCCTCGCATCGAGCTCATGAAACTTTTCTTCATTTTGTAGTTGATTGGTACTATAGCATGGTTACTGTAAAATGATATGGACGTGTCAAACAGCGACGAGGTCATCTCCATTGGCTGAAATATTATGTTCAATACATTATTACATATTTAACATACACCTTCACAGACTGTATACCTAGCGGTGTGACCAGAAACACCAGTAACCAATTTTTACCAATCGACGTAGATGTGTCACTTCTGTTATTTTTTGCTTTACATGCCTTGCCTTCCGAAGCACGAGAAGTCGATTATAGATTATAGTACATATTCTTAAAGAAAATTGGTGCTTAACATTTTTTTGGAACAAGTGGGAATTGAACCCGGGACTAGGGTTATTTTTTTTCTTTCTTTCTTCACGGGTTGCCATACAGGTGTGTTACGGTTCCAGGGTACCCAGCGGAAGACCAAGTCTCCCTCGTTTAGCCGATGGTATATATGTGATGAGGCTATACCTAACGAGTGGCTATAGTTCTGTTGAGGTATATTTAGATGGAAAAGCCTCTAAAGTGTGGTTTGTCGGATTATGTCCATAAGTTTTTATTTAAAAAACCCATTGGTACATGGCCGGGGTCCTAGGGAGGACTAGGGGTTACCAGATGAAAAATTGAAAAGTCCTGACATAAAGCCTGATTTCCATTGAAAAGTCCTGATATCTATCTATCTATCTATCATCACGCCTTTCATCCCAAGAGGGGTAGGCAGAGACAATCGACAATCGGATATAATATGGGCCCCCTACTTAACTCATATTCAAAAGGACATGAAGTAATCAATAACTGCTTACCTCATAGTAATCTAGATTATATTATGAGACAAATTATTGTAGATAGTAAGATCAACATCCATACCACTTTGGTGATATTTATTGGACACCGTGCAAATTTGGACAAGAAATTATTGATAAAATATTATGACACTTTAAACAATTTGAATGTGAAGAAAATCTTAATATTCACTCTACCATATTGCAATCAGTCACCACGTTCAGAAAACGACATTAGATATAAACTTAATTTGACATTGTTTAATTTATGTATATACAATAATAAATTTCATGTAATAGACTCTAGCAAATATGCTAGTAATCATTTAAATTTGACCAGAGGAAAGTATTGCCTATCCTCTTATTACAAAAGACAAATAGCTATGTCGCTATTTTATTTTATTAATATTTCAGCCAAAAATTTGGCTAATAACAACGATGCTTTATTTTTAAAGCAGTCTATTGACACTCAGACTACAAATTGCGAGTCTGTTCCAATTAATAATTATTTAAATTAAATGTTATGACAACAGAGGCATCCTCTAGCGACTTGATATATAATAATGTAATTTATAATGATTGTAAGAAACAATTGAATCCAGGAAAAGGTAGTGATTTTACGAATAGTATTAAACTGGTTCACCAGAACATCCAGTGTATCAGAGGAAAAGATTTAGAAATAGAAATGTTTTTAAAAAGCAACAATATTGATATACTATGTGTTACTGAACACTGGTTAAAAAGTAATGTCTTTAAAAACCGTAAAGACATTGTGGACCTTTCTGTGGAACGGACAATAGAAATAGCTGCAATAGAATTGAAACAGTTTATTGTTGTTTGTGTATACCGGCCACCATTATCAAAATTTGATGTTTTTGTTAGTAGTATGGAAACTGCTTTATTCAAGCTCAAGAAAACAATTAATTGTATGTGGGGACTTCAATATTAATATCTTAGAGAAATGTTCAGTCAGTGCAAATTTATTGAGTTTGTTTCAATCTTTCAATCTCACTCATGTATTTATGGAGCCTACTAGGGTAACTGCTTCTAGCGCCACTTGCATAGACAATGTTTTTACGGACATAATTCCAATTGACAAAAGTATAATTTGTAAACTGGACTCGGACCACTTTGGTCAATTAATAAAATTTGAGATTAATAAAAATAATGTTATATGTAAGGAAATTACATTTGTACCAGTAACAATAGGCCGTTTAGAACTAATGAAAAATCTCTTGATTAAGGAATTACCATTCCTCCCTTATAATTTGAACCCCAATGACATGTATAACTTATTCTTTCAATCATTTATAATTCAATTTAGTAATGTGTTTACTTCTAAGTCAGTTGTAGCGACAAACATTTCAGTATTTGGCGAATGGGCTTCTGTTGAATTACATAAACGAAGAGTTGTACGAATTATATGAGGAGAAAAAATTCAATACTTGTGAGAAATTTAAGGAACATGTAAGGCAATATTCAAAGAAATTCAAAAAAAACTGTCATAAAGCAAATCCAACTATTTAAGTTCTAAAATTAAAAATAGTTGTAATAAAATTAAAGCTACATGGAAAATTATTAATGAGGAATCTGGCCGCTCAAAACAAGGCAATAGTGAGTTTAAACTAAAAATACAAAACAAAATTATAAACAACGATTTTGAAGTAGCTGAAGCGTTTGAAGCCTTTTTTACTGACATACCAGTCTCCACAACCAAGTCCTTGAACTCATCAGCTTTCTCCGCAGTTGCATTAATGGAGGAGAATATACCTGAATGTGGTGTAGTTTTTAAATTCGAGCATGTTAGTACCCTGAATATTATCAAAGCATTTAATTTATTAAATGTTAAAAAAACAAACGACCTATGGGGAATTTCCGTCCACGTCCTTAAATCTTTAACTGACGTCGTTGCACCTGATTTGGCGTATTGACTATGGTATTTTTCCTGACTTAATGAAATATAGTAATTGACTATGGTATTTTTCCTGACTTAATGAAATATAGTAAGATAACGCCATTATTTAAATCAGGTAGTACTTCTGACCCCACAAACTTTAGACCTATTTCAGTACTACCTACTTTACAATTATTAAAGCATTTTTATAAAAATAGTCTCTTGCATAATAAACAATTTGGTTTTACTCGGGGTCGCTCAACGACTGATGCTAGTGTTGAGTTAATTAAACATATTTTTGATGCCTGGGAGGAGTCGCACGATGCTCTGGGAATATTCTGTGATTTATCCAAGGCGTTCGATTGTGTCCATCATGAAACATTGATTAAGAAATTATATCACTATGGAGTTAGAATACAGCTTTGACTTTATTACAATCATATTTACAGGGCAGAATTCAAAAAGTGGACGTGAATGGAAAGCTTTCTTCCGGCTCAATAGTTTCAATCGGTGTACCACAGGGCTCGATCTTAGGTCCTTTTCTATTCCTCGTCTATATTAATGACTTACCTTGCCTCGTAAGGGATAACCATGACATTGTGCTATTTGCAGATGACACATCACTTCTATTTAAAATAAAACGACAGCAACAGGTTATTCATGATGTGAACCATGCACTATCAAAAGTAGTTAACTGGTTTAATGTAAATAACTTGCTATTGAATAGCAATAAAACTAAATGTATAAAATTTACATTACCAAATGTAAAGCAAGTAAAAACCAGTATAATTGTTAAAAATGAGGAATTAGAGGCAGTAGATGCTACAACATTTTTAGATCTGAGATTGGACGCGAAACTGCAATGGGGTCCTCATATCAATAATCTTTCAAATAAACTTAGCTCTGCTACTTTTGCAGTAGAAAAGATTCGACAGCTGACTGATATGGACACGGCTAGATTGGTTTATTTTAGCTACTTCCACAGCGTTATGTCATATGGAATTCTTGTGTGGGGTAATGCCGCGGATGTAAATAGTATTTTTATTTTACAAAAAAGGGCTATTCGTGCTATATACAAAATGGGTCCACGAGAGTAACTAAGGGAAAAATTTAAAAGTATTAATATAATGACTGTGTATGGTCAGTATATATTTGAAAATTTAATGTATGACCGTAAAAATATTTCTACATTTAAAAGAAATAGTGATAGGCATAATGTAAATACAAGAAGTAAACATAAGCTTGCACCGCTCTCTGCTAGGCTCCATAAGGTTGGAGGTTCATTTAAATGTTGTTGTGTGAAATTTTATAACAAACTTCCAACCCATGTACAAGATTTGTCTGTTAAGAAATTTAAATTATTTATTAAAAGTAAACTTATGTCCAAAGCATATTACCATATAGATGATTATTTGAAGGATGGTAAAGCTTGGGACTAAATTGTTATACCTACCTAAATGTAACTTTATTTTATTTATTTTGGTTTGACGTTGATAAGCAATCCATGGATTCTACATCAATAAACATTATTTGAATTTGAATTTGAATGTCCCTGATATTATGTCGGAAACTAATTAACAACTGTGGAAAAAGGGTAAATTAGATTATGTTCTTAAATTATGTTGATGTTAATTACGTTGATTTGTGATGTACTGTATTTTATTGAAAATCCTGATATCTCAGGACAAATCCTGAAATATGGTAAGGTAACCCTACCCGGGACCCCTCTTTTTTCAAGTCCAAAACTAAACTAAAGTAAGCTATTGTGTCAACGATGTGTGATACTTATAACATCTAAGGTGCGTCTAGTTCAAACTTTGCTTCATACAATCCAGAATTTCTAGACCTACTGACGTGAGAACTGAAGAAAAGGAACGCACAAACACTATAACATAATCCTACATCTAAATACTAATAATAAAGCTGAACAATTTGTTTGTGTGAACTGTGAACGCGCTAATCTCTGGAACTATCAGTCGATTTTGAAAAAATATATAGCCCACAATTCACCCAATTGACATGTTTTCATTTTTAACAAGGTACCTACCCTAAATCGAAAACGGTTTCAAGGTTTTCATGTGTCGAACTTGGTCGAACACCGTAAAATACGTAGGTACATATTTTTTCTGTATTTTTATTATTGTATTGTCATCCGATTTACATTGCAAACTCTCAAATCGATACGACAATTTAGAAGTTGGTTAAATTCGACTTCCAATAAATATTTGTTTACATACATAGTTACAGATGAAACTAATACATTTAAAAAGCGTCTAAAAAAATTGGGATAGTTGCCCGGAAAATAAAAAGATGAAGATGAAAGAGAGAAATGGAAAGATTGGAGAATTCGGGAAAAACTGAAAGTGCTTTTATCTATGGGATTTTTGTATGAACTCGATACCATAATAGGGGATGAAAGTAAATATGGGCTCCACGGGCGAAGCCGGGGCGGAAAGTTAGTTATGTAATCTGCCTATACGACAAACTCACCGCAAGTGTCGTACTAATATGGTACGAAGTATCAGTGTTTCCCGAACTGTGTGGCTCACCGAACTTCGTCTTCATATGAGATGTCTTCGCCCGCATCACCAAACACGACATCAACCGTCTCAGGAACGGCTTCTTCTTCTGTTGCGATGGAAGAATGTACTTCATAGAGGAACTGCCTGGCTTATCTGGTATGGAGATATTGTCGGCATATATTGAAGATACAGAAGGACCCAAGTTTGGTGTCAGAGACTTCTTTTTGCGGGGAGAAGCTGAAACAGGGATATAAGATAATACCATTACCATAGATTAAATAATAACATTACACCTTCTTCTTCTTCACTGGTTACCATACGGCTCCCGAAACCGTGTTATAGGTCCCAAGGTATACCATTTTTAGCCGATGGCATTTATGAGGCTATAACTTACGAGAGGTTCTGTTAAGGTATATTTAGATGGAAAAGCCTGGTTTGTCGGATTATGTAGGTACATAAGTTTTACATTATAAAAAATCTACATGGCCTTTGTTTCAAATAACGTGCAGTATAAACATGAATTAAATTAGGTGAGTGCAGACCATACGCATTCGATACCCACAGCAGTCAAACAATTCAATAAATCCTCAACAGAACTGGCCACTCGTTAGGTATTTATCCTCGAAAAAACCAGCTAAATGAGGAATTTGTTGAGGGCCGGTAACGGTTCCGTGAGCAAGGAAGACCATGAAGAAATAAAAAACTTTAATTGTCTCGCTATGAAGATGTGGCATGGTCTGACTTAATGACAATTTCATCACATTAGTTTAACACATAACGGATTTAAGTGAATCATCTTAAGTTTTACCTTGATACTGAAATATAGTTTTGACAGAATATTGTAGATCGGCGTCATTAGTACAATCACCATTCAAATCCTTGATTTCACAATCAGGATTGCCTTCTTTATCAAACTTTACTCTTTTAATTGAACTCAAACTAGAATAACGCTTGCCAAGTTGATTGTCTTCTGCATTAGTACTATCTATTCTAACTAAACTCAGCGATGCAGAAGATTCATTGTAATATTGAATTTCATAATCTGTGGTTTGAATCTCACGTTCAGGTTTTAAATTGTCGTTGCTTTTAACATCATCATCACTATGACTTAATTCAAATGTCTGTGTGCATTTGTGCATAGTCTTTTTCTCTTTGTTGCTCTTATACTTGCGCTTCAAAGGATCACTAGCAGACACAAAACTAGTCTTTTTAAAAATACACTTCTTGGCGTTCGCTGCTTTTAGGATTTTAATTTGAATAGCTCTCTTCACTTTTTCATATTGAGATTTAGTTAAAATTACTGGCTTGTTATTTGCAATTGTTAAATGAATTACGTTGTTTCTAACCGTGTATCGATTACGTTTATCGAGAAGTTCAGTTTCATCTACTAACATAAGTTGTTGGTAGAGAGAACTGGATTCCATTGTTGATTTTTTCTGATGTTTTCTCTCATGATTAGTTGGTTCACATTTTATGCATCTGTAACTGTTGATAGGCACAACATTGTCATTGATAACTCTAAATATTTGGACTTTATTTTCTCGGCTGAAATTAATAACATATTAAATAATTAGTAACTTTTATCTGAAAGAATAAATGATTAATTGGAAGCTTAAGCTTATGCGTGTATGATGTATGGCATTACCTTGTGAAATTTTCTATAACATAAACAAAATAAAAAAAAAAACCTTAAAAAATCTCCAATATCTCCATCCCCTCCATTTCCTCTCTACAATAAGAAAAACGTGTCATATTTTTGTGTTTTTTTATAATAATACTTTTATAGAATTTAATAATATATAGAGCTATACCTTACTGTCATTACTTTCTGATATTTGATCAATATTTGCATTATTTACACCAAGTAGTTGTCGGACCTCTTTATCTCTCTCCAACGGATCTATCAATGAACACTGATCTCCTGTGAAATGTTTGCTGGGACCTATCAAAATATTAATTTTATTACATTCAGGTCATAACAGTGCAATGTTCTAGCTAGGCGCGTGATAAACGGCAGAAACTTATAAGCGCTGTAATAAATATAGATAAAAGTAAAAGAGATATTCAGCTATGCCTATAAGATTTGGTAAGAGCCGGGCAGCGCATCGTCTAACAAAATCTTAGGTTACAGCTAATGAAATATATCTGTCTACCTATCCTTGGATCGTTTAATAATGTTTTGCAAAAGCGTGTAATAAAAAAATATTAATTTTAGGTTTACCTGGTTGTTGCTCAAAGCTTTTGTTTTTAGTCTGTTTTAGATCATCTCGCCTGAAAATTTTACAATCTTTATTAAACATACGATAAGTCATAAATAACGTCATCTGAAAGAGCCGATTAATAACTAACTTCTTACTATTAGCCTCTTTTCTTATTATCATTGTCATTTGTATTTTTATGTGATGCGACCTATTAATAATAAGTAGGTATAATACATACATGTGCGATATTTCCAAGCTGTCCCGGGCCTTCGTAAACGACAATTTTCTGGAAGAGTTCTCCTTCTCATTAGACTAAAATATTAAATATTTAATTCTTGTAAAATTCAATATCTAGATGTAACTTTTGTTAAAGGGATTAAAACAAAAACTGAAGTAGCAAACTCTCTAACTGTATGAATATTAAATACAAATAATACAAAATTGTCGCCTTCATACAAGATAATATCCTGTTACTTAAAAAAAAATAAAAAGAAAAAAACTTAATTTAAAAAAATAAATAACTTCACCTACCTCAGAAGCGATCGTTGTTTGAGACTTAGCCCTCTTCCTATTTCTATCAGATTCAGGAGGTAGTAAAAGAAAGTTTGTCATAGAAGAAATCTCACCGTCTTTATCACCTCGCACTGTGGGTGCTTCAGGCGGACAAATGCACACCTTCTTCAATTTCAAATCTGTTATCTTAGGATTGTGGCGCAAGAAAACATTATATAATTCATTTTCTGTGTCGATATTTATAGTAATGTCGGATACTCCTTCTTTAGGATGTTTAAGGACGTTGTCAAGAATTGTTTTCAAAGCACTTTTCGGTCGCTCAAGTGCAGTCTGCGTGACGGATCTTTCTGTTCGTAGATTATCTTCCTCTTTGTCATTATTTACAGATTTAGTAGCTGATTTCTTATTTTCAGAATTCGTACTAATATTTTTCGATTTGGAAGTTTGCTTCACAGTGCTACTGTTACTATTTTTCTGTTGACTAGCATCTCGTCTACTTACTCTTTGAATAGTAGTCTCTTTATGGACACTTTTTGTTTTAATTATTTTAGCGTTACCTTTTTTAGGACTAGACTCTCGTTTCATTTCTGTTTGTACTGATTTAGTTTTAGAACTCTGCTTAGTGTTGCTTTCACTATTTTTGTTGATTTTCTTGTCCTTCTCATCTACAGATCGTTTCGGAGAAACGGATCCTTGGCGTTGAGTTGTTTTTGTAGTGACCCGTTCACTTTTGACATTTTCTATATTTGTGTTTTTATTTTCAGCTCCGCCAGCATTACTCTTTTTTGGCGAAATTCCTCGTTGATTTTTTTTACTTTTTACATCTTTTTCATTGATTGATGCACGTTTGGTCTCTTTCTTTACTGTCTTTTCAACAGATAATGAAGGAGACATTGGAGATACACTCTTTAGACGGGATTTTGTTTTATGAGCGACACTGTTCATATCTTCATTATTAGTTGTATTTTTGTTTTCAATAACAGCTTTCTTAGGATACACTGATATCACCAGTATGGGCTCTTCGGATACCTTATCGCTACGGCCATTAAAATTAATTTGCTGTAGATTATTATCTTTATTGTTACGAAATTTACCGCATCCACACTTAGGTGAAATACTCCATGAGCCATTGTTATTTTTCACGCAAATATTGAAGTCAGCTTGTGTAGACTGTGATTCTTTGCTAAAAATAATATTTAATGTTTTGTACAAAACTAAACGATTTCTAATGCCTTGAATATATACTTAAGTTTATAAAATAATATAATACCTCACACATATGTCATCTTCTTTTCCGCTGTCCGACGTTGAAACTATTCTTGGTGAGTAGTTAGATGGCCCCGTTTGGGCAAATGAATTACATTTTGTTGTTATATCTTCAAAACTACGGAAATTTAGAAGACAATTAATAAAACATAAGTGATATTTTCTGTTATGAAAACACGTTTAACCATTAATACAGTACTAATAAATATAGTAAAATATTATTATATTTAATTACATCTACAAAACTTTACAGAAATATTTCTATCTATCTATCATCACGCCTTTTATCCCAAGAGGCAGAGACAATCGAATGCCATTTGTTACGATCCTGATATATCTCCTTTGCTTCTTTTATACCTTTCATACATGCTCGGCGATTGTGTGTACTTTTAATATTTCTATTACATTTTTTATAAAGAAACAGTCATTATTAATAAAATCAAAATATATATACGATAAAGTTACCTTTGTCCTGACTCTGGTTGATAACATTTGTTAGAGTTGATGGCTGTGTATACACAAAGATCGTCTTTTAGCAATAAGTCACTTGAGGTGTTAGTCACAGATTCAGAACGACTATAACATCTGGTTTGAACTGCAAGAAAAAAATTACATTTAAATGAAGATATATTATTCTTAGTAGTATTGTGTTCATATTATTTTTTATTCTATAATTGCTCATTAGTTAAAGCTTTAGTGTTCCCCATATTTTTATACGGAGCAGAAAAAAGGGAACGATAGAGAATCGACGCACTGGAAATGTAGTGCTGGAGAAAAATGCATGCAATGACATGTTACGCGACGAAACGAGCAGTCCATAGAGAAACTGGTTGTGCAGCAGAGTTGATGGCGGAAGATCGTGAGGAGCCACCAAATAAAGTCATTAACCAATACCTCCTTGAATGACTGTACAAGGAAGGTATCGACGAGAGAGACTGGTGCAAGGTTGCCTTCAACAGCAAAACGTGAAATTAATCCAACGAAAACGTGTGCTGTTTATTTCCTTTGTTTCCAATTATATTAGAAGGTATTAATAAAAGAACATGGAAACTTACTTGGTTTATCGTTCACAGTAGCTTCACAATCAATAACATATCCGTCATCTTTAACAAGACCTATCCTACCAGAAATTTTTATTTGGCTTCTAGTTTTAATAGGCTCATGACGACATTTACAAAATTCTCTATCACTATGATACTCATCCTCTGGCTCATCTAAATATTTCTCTATCTTCTTTTTATCTTTACTTTTCTTGTCTGCATTTTTCTTTTCTGCACTTTTCTTTTTCTTTTTATCCATTTCGTTGGGTTGCACAGTATTTTTCAAGAGTTCAACTTTTGAATCATTTGATAGAATGGTGTTTTCAGTAGATCTCAGTTCGTATACTTTGTTTTGTCGTATACCTCTAATAACTAAATAAAGTTTTTCTTTATTTAACACCTTGTCCGCAACAGTGGTATGAACTTTGACAGGATGCCTTTGCGTTTTGAATCTGTCTTTACAATTATGGATAATGGAGGCACCTATAATCGGTGTATCATTGGTACGATAATCAGTCTTTAGCCTATTGACGGGTCTAGGCAGGAGTCCTGTGATAGCTAAGAAGGAGAGATCCTCTTGAATCTGTTTAATAAATTAAAAATAATAAGACGAATGGGTATTATTACCTACATACGTACTCAACTAACATATTGTTGGACTAGTTTTAAATACATTTTATAAATTGTGTATATTATGCGAAAGTTTAGATGTTTGTTAAATGATGGAATCATCAGACGTTACTGTCTAAACGGGTTTGGATTAAATTTCAAGTATTTAGATGCAATTCATTAAATCCATAGCAAACCCAAAACCGTGTTATCGTTCCCAGTGTAAACCCGATGTTACTTGTGAGGCTACCTTACTATACCTAACGAGTGACCAGTTCCGTTGAGGTATATTTAGATGGAAAAGCCTCTAAATGTGGTTTATCGGATGTACATAAGTTTTTAATTATAAAAAATCCATTGGTACAATATAATTTACTTACTATCTTAGTTTTAGGAAACGTGTATAAGTCTCTAGTATCGTAATCCCCTTCGTTATATTTAGGTATCTTCATGCGATGTAAAACTTCTACATGTGGCCCCCCGTACTCACCAAACTCTCCCTGATCCAATTTAACTGCAGATGGGTATCGTAAACACTGGATAAGATCTAAATAAAACAAAAAAAATAAACAAAAGTAATATAAAAAAAGATATTTTTTTACAATTATAGGCAACCTGGAATATCAGATGTTACACTCGCTGTATCCATTATTGAGAATTTCGAAAAATAATAAAAAAATAAACTAGAGAAATATTAATAAAAAATTAAAATACAATTTATAAACGATCGCATAACTCTAAAACATTTTCTCCAGTTGGCAGCTTATGTCATTTAATGTCAATATGAAATATCTGTTTTAAAAAGTAAAGTTGAACGATATTATTCATCATTCCCTTATCTAGACACGCGGGAGCTTATCAATATTTTCTTAGATCACCTTTTAATAATAAAAACATTTACAAAAAGTAGGTAATTATATCCAACCAAATACATAAATGTGAAAGTGGGAGCCAAGTTAATATTATGATAATTATGGTGTGGTGTGGATAAAAGATTTGAGATCTAAATGGGTGCCAAGTTCTGTAGACAATTCTGAAATTTATTTATAAAAACGTATAACATTTATAAGTAAATTTAAAACACAATTTCTTGTTTTTTCTGCTACATGTTTGCTATTTAAAAATATGACTTTTTAAATTTGAATAGTCGTATTAATTATTTAAACAAAGCAAATAACTTTATATAATCTATTGAACATTTGACTTGGCTAGTTTTTACCATCAAATCAAATATTTAGAAGAATAGAACCTTACAATATAAAATGTGTGTTGATTTTCCCTCGGCAATTTTTACTCTAGAAACGTACACCAATATTCTGAAACACACCTAGAACAATCCAATACAATAAAAAAAGTTCGAATTTCAAGAAGTGGGGGCTAACTTGTCGTAGGTACCCAAAAATGCTGTCTCTGGAGCCTCGTAGCCTGGAGCAAGGGTCCGTATATTATGTGTTTTTATCAGTATGCAATGCCTATATACCTATTTAAAAACAAACTTGAAAACAAAAACAAAAATGACAACCACATGCCAAAATTTACCATAAGATTTCAGTTTATTTTAATTATTTAGGAACTTAAAAATTCAAAATGCCTCTAATGCACATGCCTCCAGATCATCAGATAACACAAATGATAATACCAGTGTCAAAACAGACATATTTTAACATTACAGAATGGAAGAAAGACGAACCACTGTGCGCGTACGACATGCTATAGGTACCACCCACCTGATTACGATCCTAAATCTGCAAGATCTGATAGGAAGGACCCAAAAAAATACGTCGGAATATTTGGAAACAAGTGCGTTAAAGTTTGAATGTTTGTAAGTGACTCGACTGAAACTGCTGAACGGATACCTTCATTTTGAGAATGGCGTGCGGACTTCGTTGTACAAGGTGGAGCGTCGTTGACCAGTGGGAACTTTTGCCCGCGATTCACCCGTGTGGAAATTGAAACAAGAAAATAAATAATGTGGCTGTAAATGCTCCTCCCCCACCCGCTTTTCCGGGATATGCTCTAATCCAGGATATAAACAATCGTATGCTAATTTTAGCACTACTTACATACCACCCATTATTTTCGGGAGCGTTTCACTTACCTATTCACAGGCAAGGATTAGGAGTGTTAAACATGGACGTATGTTTAGAAGCTGAGCATTAAGAGGCTATCTTCATATTAAATCATATTTTTCAAATCGTTTTGAGTGAAACCTAAAGCTCTTAGAAATATAGAAAAAATTACATGTTATAATTAATCATATTTCATAATAATCTGTTAATCATAAAACATGTTTTAAGAAACTTTGCTCGATAGAAAAAAATTGCAAAGTAGCCTCTGAAACTAGTCTCCTTTCCAAATTTCTCAGTAGTACATAAAGTACTGTTTATTAAATTAAGTACAAATTCGTATCATCTATTACTAAAGTAAGATGTTAATTTAGATTTTCAATAAAGCTACTCCTTTAATTTAAATAAATTATTTTTGATTTGTCACTTAGGACGTTTGTTCCAAGCACCTTCCGTGCGCCTCTTCTCTTTTGTTTCTATTCAATGCGACAGAGAGAGATTCAGCGGAGAGACCAATCGATCACGTAGCGCTGGGTAGCGCTAGAGTATCGTATGCAGCTAGGCCACGCCCCTCAAACTATGATTTTATTTGAATGTATCGTCTTAACAGTGTGAATCAAGTTGGGGAAAAAGTTAGCACCGGCGACTTTTCATGTCGTATGCTGTCTAATCCGACAGAGATAGAACAAAATGATGTAGGAAAGAATTGTGTAGAATAAAACGATCAACAAAAATGTCCGCAGTAGCATGTATCTAATCTCTAATAAGTAAGCGTTTATGTAGGTATTTAAATTGTTGTAAACTCGGGGGCGGGATCGCTATTTACTGTAAGTATATAAGTAATCATTTAAAAATTTCCCAAAGGCATCGCATCAACAAATCATTTTGGGTATGGAAGACCAAAATGGCCGATTTTAGATAAGCCTACAAAACAGTTCGTGCGGGTTCACGGTAATATTATAATTTTATTCGAAGTAGGCAACTTAGGAAAGTGTGATTGTTTGTCCTTCTTTGAGGTCCAAACCAAATGAAGCAAAATAACGTACTTTTTATTCCGGGATAATATCTCATACCAAAGGAACATTGTTTTTGGAAATTTTCTTTAAAAAATTGTCTTCCCGTAGTATTTTTATAAATCACCAAGTGATTAAACGTGCGTGAGTCTCGGTATGAGTAAAGAGTCCCACGTAAGTCCACGTTGGGCGCCACTTGTAGCATGTTTTGCTATTGACAAGTAATAGTGCTTTATTTTGAACTAGCTATCCGCCCCGGCTTCACCCTTGGAGCCCATATTAACTTGAGTTCATACAAAAATGCCATAGAAGAAAGCGCTTTCAGTTTTCCCCGAATTTTCCAATTTTACTTTCCGTAAAAACCTTATTCAGAACATTTAGAATTAAAAGTACCATCGAACAGCATTTGATTTTTATTTATATCAACTAATGGACGGAACTCAAAATCTATTACAATTTCCCTTTTTATTTTGTTACAGTGAAAAGTGAAAATCCTCACATGAGAATCTACAACATATTAGAATGGGCCACACTCATCAACGAAGGAAAACCAAGTTTATGTGATTAAACTGTATTGACCTTTTATGTCGGTCTACGAGATGGAAATGGCAACTTCCAACATTTCAAATTAAAGGTTTTTCCTACAACACCTAAGATTTAATAAGGTTTTTTTCTTCACGGGTTACCTTATAGCTCCCGAAACCGTGTTATTGGTCCCAGGGTACCAAGTGGAAGACCAAGTCTCCCTCTTTCAGCCTATGGTATTTGTGAGTCTATGTATACCTGACGAGTAGCCAGTTCTGTTGAAGTATATTTATATCAAAAAATCTCGGTTTGTTGGATTATGTACAACAAAAGTTTTTAATTAAGTCTGAAAAACCCATTGGTACATGGCTGGAATCAAGTTAATCAAAGTTAAGAGTCATAGTTAAGGGGCAGATAACACCTATATACGATTATTTAAAGAATGTTTTAGCAAAAACAAGACAATTTCCAAGATTGAAAAAAATAATATATTATTCTACAGGATATAATTGATATAATTGTCATTCTGAAAACGCGATTACACAATTTTCGCTCGATAGAAAATAATCCCAAAATGTGGTCTCTGAAAGTTTTCAAAAAAAGAAAACGGCGGTACTAGTGATTTTAGTACTATGACATTTAATTTGTTTTTGTAATATTCAATTACCCATATAATTGTCATTTGCATATTCAAATAAATTGTATAGTTATTTAAAAAATAATGATTATGTCAAATGGCGCTTACGATTTCTACTCTGAGCGGAAACGCTTTAGCTCTTCTTTATTCACACTCGCCTTGTCGGCAGTGACGGCTGAATCGTGATGCTAGACGGTCGCGGCCACTCGATCGCTCAGAAGTTTTTGTATTATTTGTGTATTTTTTGGCTCAAATTTAATTTATTAATGGTAAACTTTATTCATAAATGACATTACCGTAGCGATTAGGCAATATTTTCATAAGGAAGTTGCTATTTGTATACTTTAGTCTAGGAGTCAGCGTTGCTTTTTGTGAGCGTAATTATATTAAATAATTAACTCCAGTATTGGAAATAAGTTAATAAACAGCAAAGTAGGTAGGTAGGTATTACATAGAAAATGCGTACGGGAAACATATTGCAGAAGTCATTGCAAGGCAAATAAAATTATGATATACTAGCTTTTCCCCCGTAGAAAAATTTAAAATGTGCCAGCCCTAAGGACTTCCGAAATATAAATTAGCTCATGTCATTATCTCTGTGCAAATATCACGTCAATCCGTTGCTCCCATGTTGCTCCGTATTGATTTACTAGTAATCTAGTATAATGTCGAATTTTAAGAAATTGACAGATGTCGTCATATCGAATTTTGAAATCGATATCAAATTCGAATTTAGAACCCTAAAATTAGTCGAAATCTAGTATAATGTCGAATTTTAAGAAATTGACAGATATCGTCATATTGAATTTTGAAATCGATATCAAATTCGAATTCAGAACCCTAAAATTAGTCGAAATGTAGTATAATGTCGAATTTAAAGAAATTGACAGATGTCGTCATATTCGATTTTGAAATCGATGTCAAATTCGAATTCACAACCCTAAAATTAGTCGAAATCTGGTATAATGTCGAATTTTACGAAATTGACAGATGTCGTCATATTGAATTGCGAAATCGATATCAAATTCGAATTCAGAGTCCTAAAATTAGTCGAAATCTAGTATAATGTTGAATTTTAATAAAATATCAGAGCTCGCTTGTCACATTTCAAACATTTCCACGAGCAAAGCCGGGGCAAAAAGCATCATTTTATCATCAAGCGTGTAAATAGGTAGTTATTCCTACTTCCTTACTAATATTACAAACGTGAAAGAGTGATTGTTTGTTTGTTGATTTGTCCTTTTTAACGTCAATACGGAGCAACATCTTATAAAATATTTTTTGACAGATTACTAAACGACAACTAATCCCATACAGTATGTATGGTATTAGGAGACAAATAATCACATGCAGTCCTGTGTCAGACGACAATTACTGATCACATACAGTCTAGTATTAGACGCCAGACGGCAACTAAAAGCGTGGTCTCTCTAACTATGATAGTCTCTCGCAGGCTAGGTCGGAAAAAGGGCGTGACTTAAAACATCAAATCGTCAAGGACGCTGACGATTATCAGCCCCTTAATAGGTTATGTTTATAGGATATTGAAAATTAAAATAAGCTAAAATTTAATTTCAAAATTATTATAATAATATTTTGTACAAATTATTTACTTGGCGATGCTATATTTCACAAAAAAACCAGATTCTATTTTCGGTATTTTAAAGACGCTCGCTCCTCTTTGTTATGTTGCGTTTTCTTCTCCATTGTTCGGTGATTTACCGCTTCACCCGCTTCATACCTCCAGTCTAAATACGCAAAGCACGTCCGACATGCACAATAGTTCTTTCATGCTCTCTATTTTCCGGCACTCTTGAAAACATTTTGTATATTATAGGACAGCTGGAGAGTTAGATATTCTTGGTCATTGGTATGGCCTTGCCTTCCACAGAATGCTCGGTCGGTGCTCCCAGAAAGAAAAGATTTTAGGTGAAATTGATATTGATCATAAGAGAACCTCAACATAAACACAAATTCCTAGAAATATCATGTTATATTTTAATGTTTACTCTACTCAAATAATAAATAATGTTTATTAATTGTTATTATTTTCTTCAGCTGGTACATGTTCGCCTACGAGTAATATACATGCTATTTCTGTGCGCTTCCTTCTATTGTCGAAAAAAGCTTCGATCTTCAGCTCGAACGGCCCATATTGCACTGCTTGGATTATCTTGTGTATACTTTTGTTTATATCAAGGTTACTGAAGTAATATATACCCTGAAAAGTGTAGGAAAGTAGATATTATTAGGTAGCTGCATTTGCACCGGCCAACTACTTAAATGTGTTATTATATAGCATTCTTGTAACCCCTTTTCTTTGAGACTGGTTATCGAAAAGTTCGTAAGAATAAAGACTATTGTTCCTGGAGAGAGATGGAGACAGAAAGTGGTTGTAAGCATTTGCCGGCAGAAAACCTCTTTTTCGTGTAGTCTGAGCCCCCCTCTACGATATTTTGTAGACGAGTAGGGGTCCAGCGCTTGTCGGTACGCCGCTGAGCCGATTTAGAAGAAAAAAAATTTAAAAAAGAACCTCTCCTACCAGCTGGCAGAAAATGAGTGAACAGCATTTGTGGGGAACCTCTCGGTTGTAGGAAAAATATTTTCTGCCAAATAATTTTAATACTACACGAAAAAGAGGTTTTCTGCCGGCAAGTGCTTACAACCACTTTCTGTCTCCTTGAAAAAACACATACTTATTGCAGACTATTCGTCGTATCCATTCATGGACTCGCCACATTCACGTAATCCCAAATTTGAAGGTATTAAGTTACTTTCATACTAATCGTTACGGTCCCTAGAAAATGTTATGCCCAGTAAATGGCGCCAGTTTAGTTTATTTTATTTTTAATGTTTTACGCAATGGTTTTACGTTAAATCCTAAGATTAAACTAAATCAATATATAGAAACGATTTAAATAACTTCTCTTTTGGTCCAGCTTCAACTTTTCAAAAAATCATTGCATAACATAAGCAATATAAAGTAAATCCAAAAAATCTAGCAAAAAAACATTTGGGAACCTCTTATAGAGGCCGTAAGAGGCCGCTTCTTCGGTCCGTCCGTCTGTCACACGGCTGTTATCTTTTGAACCGTAATAGGTAGATACTTAAATTATCACAGAGTGTGTATTAGCCGCTAAAACAACAAATAATAAACATAAAATTAAGTTAAAAATTAAAGGGGGTCCTCATACAAGAAACCTGTTTTTTTCGGCGTTTTCTGCTCGACATAAACTAGTACAACTATAATTAAACAGAAAATAATAAAAATCGGCCAAGTGTGAGTCGGACTCAATTTCTTAACTAAATTATTTATAAAAATACGTAGTTATTAAAATATTGTACGGTGGTACGAACCCTTCGTATGCGATACCAGACACGCACTTGGCCGGTTTTTTTTTATACACTCACAGGTTTGACGCAGCACCTCTTAACATGTAACCCAATGGCGGTGTAAATAATGTCCCCAATTGCGTTGTGACAATTTACATTATTAGCTGTAAACTTTCTAACGTTTAATTGATATATGGAAATTGTCATCTGTAGAAATAAACACATTATATTAGAGATCCAATTATGGCGTCCCTCTTGTTTAGCGGGACGAAAGCCGAACTTTCCGCAATATGAGAAAACAAATACACTATTTTCTCATATCGATGCCGAAAGTTCGACTTTCGTCCCGCTAGTATATGCAACACGGGAGAAATAGGACACCTCATCTCGCTTGTTTGCCACCCTCGCCTTCGGCTTGAGTGTCAATTACACACGCGGGTTAAGTAGATTGTCCCCAAGTTGCAAATTTCTTTACCACTTAAGCGCCCCCTGGGACGTGGGATGAGCACATATTTGACGTGACATCTTTCGTGTCGACCGAAAGGCCAAAAACATTACAAGTACAAGAGCCAGGAATGCACGGACCGAGACATTCCAACCCTACAATGTGCGGGCAAATTCTGTGACTTGTCATAAAATTTGCCCGACTCAGCAAAGCTCGGCATTCTACCGTGCACTCCGTGGCTGGCTCTTGTACGGACATAAATGTTTTTGGCCTTTCGTCAAGCTCCGTTAATGGTAGGTCCGGCCCTGGCCTTACCTCATCACTTTCAGTTGTTCAGTTAATCCACAGGTCGCCGTTTTTCTATAGTTTCAGGCAGTAGCCGCTGTTCTTTTCACCATAGTATACACCTTAACCTTTGAGTTTGCGTTGCGTGCGTTTAGTGGGTTTTGAGTGACTCACTTCACTCACTTCATAGGTTAGCGAAAATGGTAGCGACGAGCGTGGTTCGGATAATACAAAAATAAAAAATTCAATTCAAATTCATTCATCAAACACATGTAATTCATAATTATATTAATGACCACGAGTATTTTTTTAAATTTATATTTTCGATTCTCATGATATTCATGTTTTTCTTATTTTTTTTAGCTAACTAAGGAGAAGCCCTTATTCTAAGAAGCTTACTTACTATTTATAGGCCATGTACTCTATGACTGTCATAATTGATTTAGCTCCAAAAAGGCTTAATGAGTTTGATGAATAGTTATATTTGTTTGGTTTAGTTACTTACCTAGAAAATTTTTTTTTGTATTTGTTTACCTTAATTTGTTTCAAATCCGAAAGAGTAACATTAACATTTCCCTGCAACAGTACCCTGCCATCGTCAGTCACAGTGCTGTATAATTCGTAAGTGAACATTGTTTTTTTGTCAATAATGTGCTCTGTGGTGTCGCATTGTTTAATATCTTTTAATATTGTTTTAAATGGGCCGAACTGCAAAAATTTTTGTAAAGTTTCAATGGATTTGGATGAAATTTGGTAGGTACCTGATCTGAGGTTGAGATGAGGTTTGGGTGTGACGTCTCGCGACGTAATAATTATTGAGAAAAAATATTAATCTATTAATATAGGTATGCAAAAAAAATGATAAAAGGTATGAGTTTTGGTGTGGAGTTGGGTATCTGTATATGGTTGCATCCAGATGAAATGAAATGATTTTTATTTGCCAGGGATTTTTAGACCTACATGCGTGCGTGCAAAGGTGCGTGCATATTATTACATACATAGTCCAAAAATCTTACTGAGACTTACAGTGTGCAAAAAGATCAGTGTACAGATGATGCAGCGGCATTAGGTCAAGCTAGTCAAGCCTAGGTTATCATGTTTTTGTATACTAAATTTCGAATCGAAATTGTAGCTTAGAAATTTTGCATTGATTTTTTTTACAATGCGACACAGTGTCAACTGGTGGTAAAAATACCCAACAGACATGAAAAAGTGATTTCACATCACAAGATTTAATAATAGATTTATTTTAATTTTAAACAGACTAAAAAGGTCGACCATTAGCGTTATTTCTATGTGGCACGAGATACGTAGGACGGTTAACTGGAACATTTACGTCACTGACAATACCATTTAAATAGTATGTTTGTGCTTATATTTACCCATTTATCTGCAGAAATGATACAAATATTAAAAATACAATATATAACAATGGTTGCACTAAACATTTTACATCCGCGTCTTCCCCTACCATTCATGTTTAGCCCTGTAACAATATTGTTGTGCAATTTGCCATAATGTTGTTATTTGAAGTGATTCCACTTTCATATCATTATAATTATAGCTATTAGATAATCACTATATAACTAGGTAAGTATGCAAGTATCTACTTTTATGCTAATGATTTGAAATCTATGTTTCTGTATTATATGTGTGTGTGTGTGTGTGTAGAAAAATAATCTGTAACAGTATAGAGTCGCGGTGAAGGGAGCCACCACCCACCGCCCGCGTCGTCCACCTACTAAATGTTGACAATTTTTTGGAAATACTTTTAAATTATAGCTGTAAGATAATATTATATCTAATAAAATATGTCAAATTCCCGCGAAAACGATGATGATGTCACATCTTGCAAACGGACCGTTGCTCTCAGTCATCTTGTATCTGTAAAAAATATCGCAAATCTCAGTTAATCCTGGAAACGTGAGTTTATTTATACAACATTTCCTTACCATACAGTTGATAGTTATTATTTTAAATTGGATTGAGCCATATTTTCATTATTAAGAGTTCTAAATAGAGATTTGCGATATTTTTGACAGTTGTAAGATGACCTTGACCAACAACAAAATTATGGTCACAGATTATATAAAATAACAAGAAAATAACTTAGTATGACTCTCAGATCAATTAATAGTATGACTGTTATGAGTATGTGGTTATTTATTTGAACAGATGGAAGTGACGTCACTTCCTGTTTGCGTCAAGTGACTTTTCATTTATTTATTAAATAAATAAATAAACATTATTTTCAGTGATATACGTTACATATAAACTATATAAAAATATTATTCTGCATTTATTTTCTTTCACTGTCAACACCACTATTGTGTTGTGACCTAAGAACAATAACTAAAGACATTTAGGCTCGGTATAGTCAGAGAGACAGCGTCCTAATGTGCGATCTTCTTATGGTTGTTAGTTATTTTCTTTAAATAAATGTAGGTTGCCTTTTCTTTATATAATTTTTACAATAACAGAGATTAAGTAATACCTACTATCCTAGGTTACAATAAGAAAAAAGTTTTTTCCCCACTTCTGATTTAGTCATCCTCGCGAGAATGACCATGTATAGAGAAAATCTGTACGTATAGGCCAAGAGCCGGTACTTGTTTTTGCCATGTACTACAGAATGGATTTTCTTTTTGGAATATGTTTAGGGGTGACCCCTGAATGTTAATCCAAGTTTGGGGGACACGTTTTATCATTCAGGGGACACCCCGGAACATATTCCAAAAAGAAAATCCGTTCTGTAGATTAACCTACTTCTTTTGCTCTTGCTTATGGACTATAGACAAAATCTCCAGGCCGAACTTTCATCATCAATAGGACCCAACTTTGATAACATTGGAATTACTATGACAGTCAAGTGGAACAAGATAAAATATATACCTAGTTAGAAAAAGAAATACATAATATCCCATAGAGATAAAGGAGCGGTTTCCGCGACGCTACTTTTTGTCCTGCTTTGTCACTACGTATAATTATATCTCTTTCTCTTTCTGACTCTACACCGTCATGCTCGCAGCAGACAAGGAAACGAATTTCATTGAATAAACAAACAAGTTTTTATTGAAATACAAAACGAACACATGGCAATACTTTAATTCTTTTTGAGAAGCCCTCGCATCGAGCTCATGAAACTTTTCTTCATTTTGTAGTTGATTGGTACTATAGCATGGTTACTGTAAAATGATATGGACGTGTCAAACAGCGACGAGGTCATCTCCATTGGCTGAAATATTATGTTCAATACATTATTACATATTTAACATACACCTTCACAGACTGTATACCTAGCGGTGTGACCAGAAACACCAGTAACCAATTTTTACCAATCGACGTAGATGTGTCACTTCTGTTATTTTTTGCTTTACATGCCTTGCCTTCCGAAGCACGAGAAGTCGATTATAGATTATAGTACATATTCTTAAAGAAAATTGGTGCTTAACATTTTTTTGGAACAAGTGGGAATTGAACCCGGGACTAGGGTTATTTTTTTTCTTTCTTTCTTCACGGGTTGCCATACAGGTGTGTTACGGTTCCAGGGTACCCAGCGGAAGACCAAGTCTCCCTCGTTTAGCCGATGGTATATATGTGATGAGGCTATACCTAACGAGTGGCTATAGTTCTGTTGAGGTATATTTAGATGGAAAAGCCTCTAAAGTGTGGTTTGTCGGATTATGTCCATAAGTTTTTATTTAAAAAACCCATTGGTACATGGCCGGGGTCCTAGGGAGGACTAGGGGTTACCAGATGAAAAATTGAAAAGTCCTGACATAAAGCCTGATTTCCATTGAAAAGTCCTGATATCTATCTATCTATCTATCATCACGCCTTTCATCCCAAGAGGGGTAGGCAGAGACAATCGACAATCGGATATAATATGGGCCCCCTACTTAACTCATATTCAAAAGGACATGAAGTAATCAATAACTGCTTACCTCATAGTAATCTAGATTATATTATGAGACAAATTATTGTAGATAGTAAGATCAACATCCATACCACTTTGGTGATATTTATTGGACACCGTGCAAATTTGGACAAGAAATTATTGATAAAATATTATGACACTTTAAACAATTTGAATGTGAAGAAAATCTTAATATTCACTCTACCATATTGCAATCAGTCACCACGTTCAGAAAACGACATTAGATATAAACTTAATTTGACATTGTTTAATTTATGTATATACAATAATAAATTTCATGTAATAGACTCTAGCAAATATGCTAGTAATCATTTAAATTTGACCAGAGGAAAGTATTGCCTATCCTCTTATTACAAAAGACAAATAGCTATGTCGCTATTTTATTTTATTAATATTTCAGCCAAAAATTTGGCTAATAACAACGATGCTTTATTTTTAAAGCAGTCTATTGACACTCAGACTACAAATTGCGAGTCTGTTCCAATTAATAATTATTTAAATTAAATGTTATGACAACAGAGGCATCCTCTAGCGACTTGATATATAATAATGTAATTTATAATGATTGTAAGAAACAATTGAATCCAGGAAAAGGTAGTGATTTTACGAATAGTATTAAACTGGTTCACCAGAACATCCAGTGTATCAGAGGAAAAGATTTAGAAATAGAAATGTTTTTAAAAAGCAACAATATTGATATACTATGTGTTACTGAACACTGGTTAAAAAGTAATGTCTTTAAAAACCGTAAAGACATTGTGGACCTTTCTGTGGAACGGACAATAGAAATAGCTGCAATAGAATTGAAACAGTTTATTGTTGTTTGTGTATACCGGCCACCATTATCAAAATTTGATGTTTTTGTTAGTAGTATGGAAACTGCTTTATTCAAGCTCAAGAAAACAATTAATTGTATGTGGGGACTTCAATATTAATATCTTAGAGAAATGTTCAGTCAGTGCAAATTTATTGAGTTTGTTTCAATCTTTCAATCTCACTCATGTATTTATGGAGCCTACTAGGGTAACTGCTTCTAGCGCCACTTGCATAGACAATGTTTTTACGGACATAATTCCAATTGACAAAAGTATAATTTGTAAACTGGACTCGGACCACTTTGGTCAATTAATAAAATTTGAGATTAATAAAAATAATGTTATATGTAAGGAAATTACATTTGTACCAGTAACAATAGGCCGTTTAGAACTAATGAAAAATCTCTTGATTAAGGAATTACCATTCCTCCCTTATAATTTGAACCCCAATGACATGTATAACTTATTCTTTCAATCATTTATAATTCAATTTAGTAATGTGTTTACTTCTAAGTCAGTTGTAGCGACAAACATTTCAGTATTTGGCGAATGGGCTTCTGTTGAATTACATAAACGAAGAGTTGTACGAATTATATGAGGAGAAAAAATTCAATACTTGTGAGAAATTTAAGGAACATGTAAGGCAATATTCAAAGAAATTCAAAAAAAACTGTCATAAAGCAAATCCAACTATTTAAGTTCTAAAATTAAAAATAGTTGTAATAAAATTAAAGCTACATGGAAAATTATTAATGAGGAATCTGGCCGCTCAAAACAAGGCAATAGTGAGTTTAAACTAAAAATACAAAACAAAATTATAAACAACGATTTTGAAGTAGCTGAAGCGTTTGAAGCCTTTTTTACTGACATACCAGTCTCCACAACCAAGTCCTTGAACTCATCAGCTTTCTCCGCAGTTGCATTAATGGAGGAGAATATACCTGAATGTGGTGTAGTTTTTAAATTCGAGCATGTTAGTACCCTGAATATTATCAAAGCATTTAATTTATTAAATGTTAAAAAAACAAACGACCTATGGGGAATTTCCGTCCACGTCCTTAAATCTTTAACTGACGTCGTTGCACCTGATTTGGCGTATTGACTATGGTATTTTTCCTGACTTAATGAAATATAGTAATTGACTATGGTATTTTTCCTGACTTAATGAAATATAGTAAGATAACGCCATTATTTAAATCAGGTAGTACTTCTGACCCCACAAACTTTAGACCTATTTCAGTACTACCTACTTTACAATTATTAAAGCATTTTTATAAAAATAGTCTCTTGCATAATAAACAATTTGGTTTTACTCGGGGTCGCTCAACGACTGATGCTAGTGTTGAGTTAATTAAACATATTTTTGATGCCTGGGAGGAGTCGCACGATGCTCTGGGAATATTCTGTGATTTATCCAAGGCGTTCGATTGTGTCCATCATGAAACATTGATTAAGAAATTATATCACTATGGAGTTAGAATACAGCTTTGACTTTATTACAATCATATTTACAGGGCAGAATTCAAAAAGTGGACGTGAATGGAAAGCTTTCTTCCGGCTCAATAGTTTCAATCGGTGTACCACAGGGCTCGATCTTAGGTCCTTTTCTATTCCTCGTCTATATTAATGACTTACCTTGCCTCGTAAGGGATAACCATGACATTGTGCTATTTGCAGATGACACATCACTTCTATTTAAAATAAAACGACAGCAACAGGTTATTCATGATGTGAACCATGCACTATCAAAAGTAGTTAACTGGTTTAATGTAAATAACTTGCTATTGAATAGCAATAAAACTAAATGTATAAAATTTACATTACCAAATGTAAAGCAAGTAAAAACCAGTATAATTGTTAAAAATGAGGAATTAGAGGCAGTAGATGCTACAACATTTTTAGATCTGAGATTGGACGCGAAACTGCAATGGGGTCCTCATATCAATAATCTTTCAAATAAACTTAGCTCTGCTACTTTTGCAGTAGAAAAGATTCGACAGCTGACTGATATGGACACGGCTAGATTGGTTTATTTTAGCTACTTCCACAGCGTTATGTCATATGGAATTCTTGTGTGGGGTAATGCCGCGGATGTAAATAGTATTTTTATTTTACAAAAAAGGGCTATTCGTGCTATATACAAAATGGGTCCACGAGAGTAACTAAGGGAAAAATTTAAAAGTATTAATATAATGACTGTGTATGGTCAGTATATATTTGAAAATTTAATGTATGACCGTAAAAATATTTCTACATTTAAAAGAAATAGTGATAGGCATAATGTAAATACAAGAAGTAAACATAAGCTTGCACCGCTCTCTGCTAGGCTCCATAAGGTTGGAGGTTCATTTAAATGTTGTTGTGTGAAATTTTATAACAAACTTCCAACCCATGTACAAGATTTGTCTGTTAAGAAATTTAAATTATTTATTAAAAGTAAACTTATGTCCAAAGCATATTACCATATAGATGATTATTTGAAGGATGGTAAAGCTTGGGACTAAATTGTTATACCTACCTAAATGTAACTTTATTTTATTTATTTTGGTTTGACGTTGATAAGCAATCCATGGATTCTACATCAATAAACATTATTTGAATTTGAATTTGAATGTCCCTGATATTATGTCGGAAACTAATTAACAACTGTGGAAAAAGGGTAAATTAGATTATGTTCTTAAATTATGTTGATGTTAATTACGTTGATTTGTGATGTACTGTATTTTATTGAAAATCCTGATATCTCAGGACAAATCCTGAAATATGGTAAGGTAACCCTACCCGGGACCCCTCTTTTTTCAAGTCCAAAACTAAACTAAAGTAAGCTATTGTGTCAACGATGTGTGATACTTATAACATCTAAGGTGCGTCTAGTTCAAACTTTGCTTCATACAATCCAGAATTTCTAGACCTACTGACGTGAGAACTGAAGAAAAGGAACGCACAAACACTATAACATAATCCTACATCTAAATACTAATAATAAAGCTGAACAATTTGTTTGTGTGAACTGTGAACGCGCTAATCTCTGGAACTATCAGTCGATTTTGAAAAAATATATAGCCCACAATTCACCCAATTGACATGTTTTCATTTTTAACAAGGTACCTACCCTAAATCGAAAACGGTTTCAAGGTTTTCATGTGTCGAACTTGGTCGAACACCGTAAAATACGTAGGTACATATTTTTTCTGTATTTTTATTATTGTATTGTCATCCGATTTACATTGCAAACTCTCAAATCGATACGACAATTTAGAAGTTGGTTAAATTCGACTTCCAATAAATATTTGTTTACATACATAGTTACAGATGAAACTAATACATTTAAAAAGCGTCTAAAAAAATTGGGATAGTTGCCCGGAAAATAAAAAGATGAAGATGAAAGAGAGAAATGGAAAGATTGGAGAATTCGGGAAAAACTGAAAGTGCTTTTATCTATGGGATTTTTGTATGAACTCGATACCATAATAGGGGATGAAAGTAAATATGGGCTCCACGGGCGAAGCCGGGGCGGAAAGTTAGTTATGTAATCTGCCTATACGACAAACTCACCGCAAGTGTCGTACTAATATGGTACGAAGTATCAGTGTTTCCCGAACTGTGTGGCTCACCGAACTTCGTCTTCATATGAGATGTCTTCGCCCGCATCACCAAACACGACATCAACCGTCTCAGGAACGGCTTCTTCTTCTGTTGCGATGGAAGAATGTACTTCATAGAGGAACTGCCTGGCTTATCTGGTATGGAGATATTGTCGGCATATATTGAAGATACAGAAGGACCCAAGTTTGGTGTCAGAGACTTCTTTTTGCGGGGAGAAGCTGAAACAGGGATATAAGATAATACCATTACCATAGATTAAATAATAACATTACACCTTCTTCTTCTTCACTGGTTACCATACGGCTCCCGAAACCGTGTTATAGGTCCCAAGGTATACCATTTTTAGCCGATGGCATTTATGAGGCTATAACTTACGAGAGGTTCTGTTAAGGTATATTTAGATGGAAAAGCCTGGTTTGTCGGATTATGTAGGTACATAAGTTTTACATTATAAAAAATCTACATGGCCTTTGTTTCAAATAACGTGCAGTATAAACATGAATTAAATTAGGTGAGTGCAGACCATACGCATTCGATACCCACAGCAGTCAAACAATTCAATAAATCCTCAACAGAACTGGCCACTCGTTAGGTATTTATCCTCGAAAAAACCAGCTAAATGAGGAATTTGTTGAGGGCCGGTAACGGTTCCGTGAGCAAGGAAGACCATGAAGAAATAAAAAACTTTAATTGTCTCGCTATGAAGATGTGGCATGGTCTGACTTAATGACAATTTCATCACATTAGTTTAACACATAACGGATTTAAGTGAATCATCTTAAGTTTTACCTTGATACTGAAATATAGTTTTGACAGAATATTGTAGATCGGCGTCATTAGTACAATCACCATTCAAATCCTTGATTTCACAATCAGGATTGCCTTCTTTATCAAACTTTACTCTTTTAATTGAACTCAAACTAGAATAACGCTTGCCAAGTTGATTGTCTTCTGCATTAGTACTATCTATTCTAACTAAACTCAGCGATGCAGAAGATTCATTGTAATATTGAATTTCATAATCTGTGGTTTGAAT
The DNA here is from genome assembly GCA_963924495.1 of Nemapogon koenigi. Classification (NCBI taxonomy): domain Eukaryota; kingdom Metazoa; phylum Arthropoda; class Insecta; order Lepidoptera; family Tineidae; genus Nemapogon; species Nemapogon koenigi. Next base: position 10,122,260 of record OZ004648.1, read on the forward strand.
CTCACGTTCAGGTTTTAAATTGTCGTTGCTTTTAACATCATCATCACTATGACTTAATTCAAATGTCTGTGTGCATTTGTGCATAGTCTTTTTCTCTTTGTTGCTCTTATACTTGCGCTTCAAAGGATCACTAGCAGACACAAAACTAGTCTTTTTAAAAATACACTTCTTGGCGTTCGCTGCTTTTAGGATTTTAATTTGAATAGCTCTCTTCACTTTTTCATATTGAGATTTAGTTAAAATTACTGGCTTGTTATTTGCAATTGTTAAATGAATTACGTTGTTTCTAACCGTGTATCGATTACGTTTATCGAGAAGTTCAGTTTCATCTACTAACATAAGTTGTTGGTAGAGAGAACTGGATTCCATTGTTGATTTTTTCTGATGTTTTCTCTCATGATTAGTTGGTTCACATTTTATGCATCTGTAACTGTTGATAGGCACAACATTGTCATTGATAACTCTAAATATTTGGACTTTATTTTCTCGGCTGAAATTAATAACATATTAAATAATTAGTAACTTTTATCTGAAAGAATAAATGATTAATTGGAAGCTTAAGCTTATGCGTGTATGATGTATGGCATTACCTTGTGAAATTTTCTATAACATAAACAAAATAAAAAAAGAAACCTTAAAAAATCTCCAATATCTCCATCCCCTCCATTTCCTCTCTACAATAAGAAAAACGTGTCATATTTTTGTGTTTTTTTATAATAATACTTTTATAGAATTTAATAATATATAGAGCTATACCTTACTGTCATTACTTTCTGATATTTGATCAATATTTGCATTATTTACACCAAGTAGTTGTCGGACCTCTTTATCTCTCTCCAACGGATCTATCAATGAACACTGATCTCCTGTGAAATGTTTGCTGGGACCTATCAAAATATTAATTTTATTACATTCAGGTCATAACAGTGCAATGTTCTAGCTAGGCGCGTGATAAACGGCAGAAACTTATAAGCGCTGTAATAAATATAGATAAAAGTAAAAGAGATATTCAGCTATGCCTATAAGATTTGGTAAGAGCCGGGCAGCGCATCGTCTAACAAAATCTTAGGTTACAGCTAATGAAATATATCTGTCTACCTATCCTTGGATCGTTTAATAATGTTTTGCAAAAGCGTGTAATAAAAAAATATTAATTTTAGGTTTACCTGGTTGTTGCTCAAAGCTTTTGTTTTTAGTCTGTTTTAGATCATCTCGCCTGAAAATTTTACAATCTTTATTAAACATACGATAAGTCATAAATAACGTCATCTGAAAGAGCCGATTAATAACTAACTTCTTACTATTAGCCTCTTTTCTTATTATCATTGTCATTTGTATTTTTATGTGATGCGACCTATTAATAATAAGTAGGTATAATACATACATGTGCGATATTTCCAAGCTGTCCCGGGCCTTCGTAAACGACAATTTTCTGGAAGAGTTCTCCTTCTCATTAGACTAAAATATTAAATATTTAATTCTTGTAAAATTCAATATCTAGATGTAACTTTTGTTAAAGGGATTAAAACAAAAACTGAAGTAGCAAACTCTCTAACTGTATGAATATTAAATACAAATAATACAAAATTGTCGCCTTCATACAAGATAATATCCTGTTACTTAAAAAAAAATAAAAAGAAAAAAACTTAATTTAAAAAAATAAATAACTTCACCTACCTCAGAAGCGATCGTTGTTTGAGACTTAGCCCTCTTCCTATTTCTATCAGATTCAGGAGGTAGTAAAAGAAAGTTTGTCATAGAAGAAATCTCACCGTCTTTATCACCTCGCACTGTGGGTGCTTCAGGCGGACAAATGCACACCTTCTTCAATTTCAAATCTGTTATCTTAGGATTGTGGCGCAAGAAAACATTATATAATTCATTTTCTGTGTCGATATTTATAGTAATGTCGGATACTCCTTCTTTAGGATGTTTAAGGACGTTGTCAAGAATTGTTTTCAAAGCACTTTTCGGTCGCTCAAGTGCAGTCTGCGTGACGGATCTTTCTGTTCGTAGATTATCTTCCTCTTTGTCATTATTTACAGATTTAGTAGCTGATTTCTTATTTTCAGAATTCGTACTAATATTTTTCGATTTGGAAGTTTGCTTCACAGTGCTACTGTTACTATTTTTCTGTTGACTAGCATCTCGTCTACTTACTCTTTGAATAGTAGTCTCTTTATGGACACTTTTTGTTTTAATTATTTTAGCGTTACCTTTTTTAGGACTAGACTCTCGTTTCATTTCTGTTTGTACTGATTTAGTTTTAGAACTCTGCTTAGTGTTGCTTTCACTATTTTTGTTGATTTTCTTGTCCTTCTCATCTACAGATCGTTTCGGAGAAACGGATCCTTGGCGTTGAGTTGTTTTTGTAGTGACCCGTTCACTTTTGACATTTTCTATATTTGTGTTTTTATTTTCAGCTCCGCCAGCATTACTCTTTTTTGGCGAAATTCCTCGTTGATTTTTTTTACTTTTTACATCTTTTTCATTGATTGATGCACGTTTGGTCTCTTTCTTTACTGTCTTTTCAACAGATAATGAAGGAGACATTGGAGATACACTCTTTAGACGGGATTTTGTTTTATGAGCGACACTGTTCATATCTTCATTATTAGTTGTATTTTTGTTTTCAATAACAGCTTTCTTAGGATACACTGATATCACCAGTATGGGCTCTTCGGATACCTTATCGCTACGGCCATTAAAATTAATTTGCTGTAGATTATTATCTTTATTGTTACGAAATTTACCGCATCCACACTTAGGTGAAATACTCCATGAGCCATTGTTATTTTTCACGCAAATATTGAAGTCAGCTTGTGTAGACTGTGATTCTTTGCTAAAAATAATATTTAATGTTTTGTACAAAACTAAACGATTTCTAATGCCTTGAATATATACTTAAGTTTATAAAATAATATAATACCTCACACATATGTCATCTTCTTTTCCGCTGTCCGACGTTGAAACTATTCTTGGTGAGTAGTTAGATGGCCCCGTTTGGGCAAATGAATTACATTTTGTTGTTATATCTTCAAAACTACGGAAATTTAGAAGACAATTAATAAAACATAAGTGATATTTTCTGTTATGAAAACACGTTTAACCATTAATACAGTACTAATAAATATAGTAAAATATTATTATATTTAATTACATCTACAAAACTTTACAGAAATATTTCTATCTATCTATCATCACGCCTTTTATCCCAAGAGGCAGAGACAATCGAATGCCATTTGTTACGATCCTGATATATCTCCTTTGCTTCTTTTATACCTTTCATACATGCTCGGCGATTGTGTGTACTTTTAATATTTCTATTACATTTTTTATAAAGAAACAGTCATTATTAATAAAATCAAAATATATATACGATAAAGTTACCTTTGTCCTGACTCTGGTTGATAACATTTGTTAGAGTTGATGGCTGTGTATACACAAAGATCGTCTTTTAGCAATAAGTCACTTGAGGTGTTAGTCACAGATTCAGAACGACTATAACATCTGGTTTGAACTGCAAGAAAAAAATTACATTTAAATGAAGATATATTATTCTTAGTAGTATTGTGTTCATATTATTTTTTATTCTATAATTGCTCATTAGTTAAAGCTTTAGTGTTCCCCATATTTTTATACGGAGCAGAAAAAAGGGAACGATAGAGAATCGACGCACTGGAAATGTAGTGCTGGAGAAAAATGCATGCAATGACATGTTACGCGACGAAACGAGCAGTCCATAGAGAAACTGGTTGTGCAGCAGAGTTGATGGCGGAAGATCGTGAGGAGCCACCAAATAAAGTCATTAACCAATACCTCCTTGAATGACTGTACAAGGAAGGTATCGACGAGAGAGACTGGTGCAAGGTTGCCTTCAACAGCAAAACGTGAAATTAATCCAACGAAAACGTGTGCTGTTTATTTCCTTTGTTTCCAATTATATTAGAAGGTATTAATAAAAGAACATGGAAACTTACTTGGTTTATCGTTCACAGTAGCTTCACAATCAATAACATATCCGTCATCTTTAACAAGACCTATCCTACCAGAAATTTTTATTTGGCTTCTAGTTTTAATAGGCTCATGACGACATTTACAAAATTCTCTATCACTATGATACTCATCCTCTGGCTCATCTAAATATTTCTCTATCTTCTTTTTATCTTTACTTTTCTTGTCTGCATTTTTCTTTTCTGCACTTTTCTTTTTCTTTTTATCCATTTCGTTGGGTTGCACAGTATTTTTCAAGAGTTCAACTTTTGAATCATTTGATAGAATGGTGTTTTCAGTAGATCTCAGTTCGTATACTTTGTTTTGTCGTATACCTCTAATAACTAAATAAAGTTTTTCTTTATTTAACACCTTGTCCGCAACAGTGGTATGAACTTTGACAGGATGCCTTTGCGTTTTGAATCTGTCTTTACAATTATGGATAATGGAGGCACCTATAATCGGTGTATCATTGGTACGATAATCAGTCTTTAGCCTATTGACGGGTCTAGGCAGGAGTCCTGTGATAGCTAAGAAGGAGAGATCCTCTTGAATCTGTTTAATAAATTAAAAATAATAAGACGAATGGGTATTATTACCTACATACGTACTCAACTAACATATTGTTGGACTAGTTTTAAATACATTTTATAAATTGTGTATATTATGCGAAAGTTTAGATGTTTGTTAAATGATGGAATCATCAGACGTTACTGTCTAAACGGGTTTGGATTAAATTTCAAGTATTTAGATGCAATTCATTAAATCCATAGCAAACCCGAAACCGTGTTATCGTTCCCAGTGTAAACCCGATGTTACTTGTGAGGCTACCTTACTATACCTAACGAGTGACCAGTTCCGTTGAGGTATATTTATCAGATGTACATAAGTTTTTAATTATAAAAAATCCATTGGTACAATATAATTTACTTACTATCTTGGTTTTAGGAAACTTATATAAGTTTCTGGTATCGTAATCCCCTTCGTTATATTTAGGTATATTCATGCGATGTAAAACTTCTACATGTGGCCCCCCGTACTCACCAAACTCTCCCTGATCCAATTTAACTGCAGATGGGTATCGTAAACACTGGATAAGATCTAAACAAAACAAAAAAAATAAACAAAAGTAATATAAAAAAAGGATTTTTTTACAATTATAGGCAACCTGGAATATCAGATGTTACACTCGCTGTATCCATTATTGAGAATTTCGAAAAATAATAAAAAAATAAACTAGAGAAATATTAATAAAAAATTAAAATACAATTTATAAACGATCGCATAACTCTAAAACATTTTCTCCAGTTGGCAGCTTATGTCATTTAATGTCAATATGAAATATCTGTTTTAAAAAGTAAAGTTGAACGATATTATTCATCATTCCCTTATCTAGACACGCGGGAGCTTATCAATATTTTCTTAGATCACCTTTTAATAATAAAAACATTTACAAAAAATAGGTAATTATATCCAACCAAATACATAAATGTGAAAGTGGGAGCCAAGTTAATATTATGATAATTATGGTGTGGTGTGGATAAAAGATTTGAGATCTAAATGGGTGCCAAGTTCTGTAGACAATTCTGAAATTTATTTATAAAAACGTATAACATTTATAAGTAAATTTAAAACACAATTTCTTGTTTTTTCTGCTACAACAATGTTTGCTATTTAAAAATATGACTTTTTAAATTTGAATAGTCGTATTAATTATTTAAACAAAGCAAATAACTTTATATAATCTATTGAACATTTGACTTGGCTAGTTTTTACCATCAAATCAAATATTTAGAAGAATAGAACCTTACAATATAAAATGTGTGTTGATTTTCCCTCGGCAATTTTTACTCTAGAAACGTACACCAATATTCTGAAACACACCTAGAACAATCCAATACAATAAAAAAAGTTCGAATTTCAAGAAGTGGGGGCTAACTTGTCGTAGGTACCCAAAAATGCTGTCTCTGGAGCCTCGTAGCCTGGAGCAAGGGTCCGTATATTATGTGTTTTTATCAGTATGCAATGCCTATATACCTATTTAAAAACAAACTTGAAAACAAAAACAAAAATGACAACCACATGCCAAAATTTACCATAAGATTTCAGTTTATTTTAATTATTTAGGAACTTAAAAATTCAAAATGCCTCTAATGCACATGCCTCCAGATCATCAGATAACACAAATGATAATACCAGTGTCAAAACAGACATATTTTAACATTACAGAATGGAAGAAAGACGAACCACTGTGCGCGTACGACATGCTATACCACCCACCTGATTACGATCCTAAATCTGCAAGATCTGATAGGAAGGACCCAAAAAAAATACGTCGGAATATTTGGAAACAAGTGCGTTAAAGTTTGAATGTTTGTAAGTGACTCGACTGAAACTGCTGAACGGATACCTTCATTTTGAGAATGGCGTGCGGACTTCGTTGTACAAGGTGGAGCGTCGTTGACCAGTGGGAACTTTTGCCCGCGATTCACCCGTGTGGAAATTGAAACAAGAAAATAAATAATGTGGCTGTAAATGCTCCTCCCCCACCCGCTTTTCCGGGATATGCTCTAATCCAGGATATAAACAATCGTATGCTAATTTTAGCACTACTTACATACCACCCATTATTTTCGGGAGCGTTTCACTTACCTATTCACAGGCAAGGATTAGGAGTGTTAAACATGGACGTATGTTTAGAAGCTGAGCATTAAGAGGCTATCTTCATATTAAATCATATTTTTCAAATCGTTTTGAGTGAAACCTAAAGCTCTTAGAAATATAGAAAAAATTACATGTTATAATTAATCATATTTCATAATAATCTGTTACTCATAAAACATGTTTTAAGAAACTTTGCTCGATAGAAAAAAATTGCAAAGTAGCCTCTGAAACTAGTCTCCTTTCCAAATTTCTCAGTAGTACATAAAGTACTGTTTATTAAATTAAGTACAAATTCGTATCATCTATTACTAAAGTAAGATGTTAATTTAGATTTTCAATAAAGCTACTCCTTTAATTTAAATAAATTATTTTTGATTTGTCACTTAGGACGTTTGTTCCAAGCACCTTCCGTGCGCCTCTTCTCTTTTGTTTCTATTCAATGCGACAGAGAGAGATTCAGCGGAGAGACCAATCGATCACGTAGCGCTGGGTAGCGCTAGAGTATCGTATGCAGCTAGGCCACGCCCCTCAAACTATGATTTTATTTGAATGTATCGTCTTAACAGTGTGAATCAAGTTGGGGAAAAAGTTAGCACCGGCGAGTTTTCATGTCGTATGCTGTCTAATCCGACAGAGATAGAACAAAATGATGTAGGAAAGAATTGTGTAGAATAAAACGATCTACAAAAATGTCCGCAGTAGCATGTATGTAATCTCTAATAAGTAAGCGTTTATGTAGGTATTTAAATTGTTGTAAACTCGGGGGCGGGATCGCTATTTACTGTAAGTATATAAGTAATCATTTAAAAATTTTCAGGAATTTCCCAAAGGCATCGCATCAACAAATCATTTTGGGTATGGAAGACCAAAATGGCCGATTTTAGATAAGCCTACAAAACAGTTCGTGCGGGTTCACGGTAATATTATAATTTTATTCGAAGTAGGCAACTTAGGAAAGTGTGATTGTTTGTCCTTCTTTGAGGTCCAAACCAAATGAAGCAAAATAACGTACTTTTTATTCCGGGATAATATCTCATACCAAAGGAACATTGTTTTTGGAAATTTTCTTTAAAAAATTGTCTTCCCGTAGTATTTTTATAAATCACCAAGTGATTAAACGTGCGTGAGTCTCGGTATGAGTAAAGAGTCCCACGTAAGTCCACGTTGGGCGCCACTTGTAGCATGTTTTGCTATTGACAAGTAATAGTGCTTTATTTTGAACTAGCTATCCGCCCCGGCTTCACCCTTGGAGCCCATATTAACTTGAGTTCATACAAAAATGCCATAAAAAAAAGCGCTTTCAGTTTTCCCCGAATTTTCCAATTTTACTTTCCGTAAAAACCTTATTCAGAACATTTAGAATTAAAAGTACCATCGAACAGCATTTGATTTTTATTTATATCAACTAATGGACGGAACTCAAAATCTATTACAATTTCCCTTTTTATTTTGTTACAGTGAAAAGTGAAAATCCTCACATGAGAATCTACAACATATTAGAATGGGCCACACTCATCAACGAAGGAAAACCAAGTTTATGTGATTAAACTGTATTGACCTTTTATGTCGGTCTACGAGATGGAAATGGCAACTTCCAACATTTCAAATTAAAGGTTTTTCCTACAACACCTAAGATTTAATAAGGTTTTTTTTCTTCACGGGTTACCTTATAGCTCCCGAAACCGTGTTATTGGTCCCAGGGTACCAAGTGGAAGACCAAGTCTCCCTCTTTCAGCCTATGGTATTTGTGAGTCTATGTATACCTGACGAGTAGCCAGTTCTGTTGAAGTATATTTATATCAAAAAATCTCGGTTTGTTGGATTATGTACAACAAAAGTTTTTAATTAAGTCTGAAAACCCATTGGTACATGGCTGGAATCAAGCCGTGGTCCCGCCTAGTTAATAGCAGACATCCCAACGCACTTTGGTACTTTTGCCACAATTGACAAGTGACAAAGAGGGGGGGGGGGGGGGGTTTCCGTACAGCCGATGAAAAACCGGAACCATTAGGTATTTATAGGATTACTCTTGTGTCTGTCTGTCAGTCTCAGCTTATTTTCTCCGAGTCTACGACTAAAAAGGTTGAAATTTGGTATATAATGTAATCGTACTTTTGGATCAAAAACTGTACTTTTTGAACAGTATAATTTCCATGAAGCACTTGAAGATATTACCTGTTATTTAGCCACATTATATTTATTTATTTATAAAAATCCACAGCACTTCACAATATAAAAAAATTTTAGAAAAAAAACAAGTAAAACTTACTGCCATAAATGGATTTCTACTATGTTGGCTTTACAGTAGGTACGGAGACATTATATCATTACATCAAACAAATTAAAAAAAGTAGACAATACAAAATAAATAATCAAAATTAAAATCAAAATTAAATGTCAAAAAGTACAAAAAAAATGACAAATGTCTAAAAATAACAAAATAAATCAATAATAATAAAATCAAAATAGAGAATATTGTTTTCTAAAAAGATAATAAGAAACTTTTAAATTATTAAAGAATTTTTGAATTATAACAAGATAATTGAGACGGCTTTTCTCAATTTCGCTTTCATCATCAAGTTTCAAACTTCTAATAAGTATCTGAAATCACTTGCCGATCTCACAATAAAAATATATTGACTATAAATATCCTCAGGAAAATAATTATCAATAAATATATTAATATTTTGGTTTTTTTTCTTCAGAAATTAAAATCACAATCACAAAAGTAAAAATTATAGTCCATAAAATTGTTATTTTCTCTAAATCTCACTTCATTTTAAATGATAATTATTTATTGTAATAGAACAACATCTTCTGTAGAACTTAAGCGTTAAAATTACAATTAAGTATGTAGGTATATTTATTGTAATATTTTTTAAATATTTTTAAAAAGTGTTATTAAAATCAGCGCGCGATGTGTTTTATTTTGAAATTGAACCGTTATCATACTGGGGACCAAAATTGGTTAGTCCAGTCCGACTATAATGACAGAAAATACATTATTTACGCACACAAACACATGCAGTCCATGCAGGTGGACATAAAAAAACTAGAATATATACGAAAATTGATCGTTGACCGTAAGGGGCCTTATGTCCAAAACTAATGAGTCTAAAATTTTGGGTCTTAGACCTAAACGAAAATCCTGTCTTAAAATTCTGACAGAAAAATGGTACGGGACCCTCAGAGCGCGAGTAGTACTCGCAACTTGGCCAATTATTAATATAACAATTTGAAAATACGAACTATTTTAGTTACGTCGCGTGTCACCATCAATTAGTAAAGTGTTGACAAGTTGTTTACATTATTAGATACATGTGACATAGCCCAGGAGGCAGTGGAGTATTGGGGGGAGGTACTTGATGAAAGCTGAAAGATGTTTAGTAGTTCCACCTTAGTACCTAAAGCCGGCTCCACATTATGTATCATTTGCCCTATCCGTTCACCGTATCATTCGTCGTACTGTATCAAGCTCCATATATAGTTGAAGACGCCTTTTTGTTTACTTCGTATCATGTCACGTACGTACTACGTAAAAAGATCACGTGACAAATGTCATAAATAGACAAAATGACGCAACTGAGGACGTAATGATACCGCTTGTAGATTTTGTGTACCTGTAGATTTTCTCCACGCGCTCATACTAGCTCGGCTGTATACCTTGCTGCGTGGTAACAATGTCCACATGTAGAGTTGCCTAATGCCCGTATTAAACAGAACCAGATAGAAGAAGCGTCCACTTACGACGTTTTGCTGATAGGTACATTTTAATTAACTTAAATAAAACAATAATATTAGAATAAACATTATATTAGGCAAAAATAAATACAATAAAGGAATTGGTTACAGATTAACTTTAACACACAAGTACATACCTAATTCATTACAAAAATTGATAAACTAAGTATTTACTAAGTAATAATCTAGGAATGATAATACAAAAATGGCCAATATTTAATTTCGACCTTTTGGAATAATTAAAAAGTTTTTTTAAATATTAAATGCGTGATTTATATGTTATTTATACGACAACACCGCCATCTGGTGTCAAGTAGAGGAATTTTGTTTATCACCACTTTAAAATGCTAAAAAATTGATACCATGAGAAGCTTTTTTCTTCAATTCCTCCATCAAAATCGAACCATTCAATTCCAAAAATGACACAATACATATTAACAAAAAGATTCATATGAGCACCTTAGACGCCTTACCTTATTTTCTATGTTAGTATATTTAGTATCTTATTTATATTCAAGCCCTACATAATACATTTGATAATAGATAATATTTTTCTAGGCTGGAGCTTGGCATAGACAGTTAGCTCAAATTGCGACACGGATGTCATTAATTCGCCATAGCAACGGAAGCAAAGGATGGAACGAAGGAACTAGTTCGAGGATATAAAATTATAAATAGTCGAGCGGTATTTGATATGACCTTGCATTGGGGGCTGCTTAAATGTAAATGTTGTAAAATGACGTCGATACAAGGTTCCTTTTTCTGGAATGTTGCTACATTTAAAAAAAGAACATACAAAAGACAATTAACATTTTAGACATATATAATATAATAAGAGACAATTAAAATAAGGACGCGAACATAGACCTAAAAATGCCATTAAAAATAGAATGATAAACTGTCTCTTTTTTTCAATATTTATCCAGTTTACGCACAAAATAATAGATTTAGTTTGATTTCTAACAGCCATACCAGCCCCAGTCCACCCAGCCATCAGCCTATTGCTCATCCTTATCCTTGGCTCCATGCTTGAGTATGCGTGTAAACTCGACATAATCAAAGAGCCCACCCCTTATCGGCGCCTCCCTCAACATCTCGTCCACATCATCATCAGTGAACCTGTCTCCCATTGTGGTGAGCAGCTCCCGGAGACGCTCCTCGTTGATAACGCCAGCGTTCTCCTCATCGAAGCAGCTACAATATAAAGGCTTAAGTTAATGTGGCGAGGCTATTAACGTGACCGGCAGAACAATAGTAAATCTGCCACACATAGGTATCGCAACGAGAGTTGAGTTGAGTCGAATAGGTGTTTAGCTGTGAGGATGTACTTATAAACAATGTCCACATTTAGAAAGTTGACGATATTAAATTGAAGTGGCAGGCGGTTACAAAACAAACAACAAGCAGCACACGGCCTGTCATTCGTTCGTTTTTCCACAACCGACGATTCTAGCAACGACACCGCAGTGTACGCAAGACAGTTTTCTGTCGTGTCGTATCGTATCGTGTGCAGTGGAAAAACAACCATAGATTCAGTTTAGTCGCCCATATAGATTTCGATATGAGCAGTGCCTTTGCATATTGAAAACTACGGCTCTTTAGAACCCTAAATAATAAAAATATGGCTCAATCCAATTTCAAATAATAACTATCATTGTGTGGTGAGGAAATGTTGTATAAATAAATTTGCCATATTTTTGACAGACACAAAACATTATTTTAATTGATAAACATAGACTATATAAAAAATATTATTGTGTAAATTTATTTTCTATCACTGTTAACTATTTTATTTAAATCGAGTAGCAAATGAGATAATGAAAAATCAGGATTTTGTGATTAAAATTTAAATAAGAGTTATTCCAGCATATAAGAAAAATCCACCAACTGAGTTTTGTAAGCAATCTCTGATTTGTCCAAAACACTTTTTAAAGCGATTACTAACGCCCAATTTCTGAAAGTCTAGTCACTTTATAGTTTTAAAAGCTCATTGGTAAAGTGTATAGGTTGCTAGTATTCATACTAATATTAAGTATCTCTGTAGCCTGAAGCTAAACCACTGAACCAATTTTGATGAAATTTGATACAGAAAAAGCTTGAACCCTAGGGATGGACATAGGCTACTTTTTTTTAAATTCACCCCCCTAAAACGAAATAATAGGGGATGAAAGGTAGCACGGGGGAAAGCTAGTATAACAATAAATCAGCGATTAAGCCATTCTGTAAGGGTCTCTAGTAGCACAAAATATGTTACCCAAAAGCATTCTTGATGACGTCCTCCGGATCAGTCCCCTGCAGCCTCTCTCCAAACAGTGTGAGGAACATGGTGAAGTTAATGGGGCCAGGGGCCTCGTTCATCATGCCCTCTAGGTAGTCCTCAGTCGGGTTCTTGCCTGCATACAACAAATAATAACATAACTAAATAATACAGTCTTTATTTTACTTTAAAACTTTCTGCATTTTTACCAGTGTAAAACTTAAAAATAAATCTTCTATTTAAATTAAAAATGGCCTTCAAATTAAACAAGAACTGCTTTGGGAGCTAAATGGCACAGATATACAGACATAGGCTTTAAACTTATAACACCCCTTTTTTTCATCAGGGGTTAAAAATAGTACTTAATTAGCGCAAAAACTACTGAAAATATTAGGTAGGGGGTTTTATTTTTTGATAGAGGTTTTGTTTGTAAGCTTGGATATAGGGGGTAATTTCTGAAACTGAACTGATTCTAAAAAATTTTGTTCGAAAATATCCACAGAGGAATCTGGAGCCGGAAAGGCTAGCTCTGTAAATTTGTATTCATATTGTTGATATTCAGCTATAAATAAATAGTTCCCTAGGTGTTAAAGTAAATAAGCTGTCAAATAGTCAAACGGATTCCACGTCATGTCATGGCGGTCAACGCACGTGTACGCCGTGACGTCACGGGGAATCCAGTTTAATCTCGTCCGCGCTTTGATGGTTGTGATTAATAGGACATATCACAGTCGGCAGGAACATCTTAACTACCGATTAATCAGCTATTGTTAATGTGACGTCTATAATACCTACTTAACATTGGCAAATCATTGATTAACTTTGATGAAGCCATTATAAAATAAGAAGAAGAGAGCATTGTCTATTTATTCTAAGGTTGCCTGGGTTGGTGTATTTTGGGTAAATAATCTATTGAATAACACCATTTAATTTGATAGTTCTTGCCACTTACCCAGAGAAGCCAGCATATCATGAAGGTCATCCTTATCCACAAATCCATCTCGGTTCTGATCAATCATATTGAAAGCCTCCTTGAATTCGGCTATCTGTGCCTGGTCAAACATAGCAAACACATTGGAAGTGGCTCGTTGAGCTCGCTTCTTGTTGGGGCCTCGGCGACCGGCTGTCTTGCGGGACGACATTGTCTGTAACAAATGAGGTTATGTAGGACTCCGTGGCTATCAATTGTTTTTACATCAGCATATTCCAGAATTACTCATCTGTACTGAGTAATATGGAAACAGGGATTTTACGTATTGTATTAATAAAGAAAAATGACATACCATGATATTATTAGATTGTTGAAAAAATACCATTCTTTGTAATTAAACAAAATATGAGTCAGGCAATTATAATAAAACAAACTAAAAGGTACCTATTGTTACCATTTTGCTATTTCTTTTCAACAGCACACTGTTTTTCTTATCAGAGGGAGGGGCTAGCACAAGTTTTTCTATAGAATTCTAACAGTTATCCTGTTAGTTTTGTCAAATAAATAGCTCTTTCAAACAGCAAACCATTCATACTTTGTTTCTACACACCACACTTTAGTTTCCTTCAAATTATAGTCACATTTGTCATACCTATACCAATTCCACTTAAAAACTAATTTGATATTATTAAAACTCATTAGGAACTGGAATGCAAAGAAGAATTTGTAAAGTTGTTTAAATGCCTTTTAATTATTAACAAAGAAATGTAGACAATAGTTACCTACTTACTTCAATATTAAACACTAGGTAACCACTGCACTCTGGGCGGGGGCTGGCGAGAGAAAATTCTCAATTCCTATAGGTTTTTTTATTTAGTTTATTTTTTTACAAGATTGGAGCTTCAAGTTTTGAACAGATGCTAAGGCAATGAGTCAAGCTATAATACCAAATAAAGCTATTTAGGGCACACGAAGACATTACTTAAGCCGTTTCACCATACATGGACAGATTTTTCACACTACATCTGGCGACTCCAAACACAATGCAAATAGACATAAATGTTACAATTTTATACTTACGTGATTATTAGTTTAAGGTACAAGGACGAATTTGATCAAAAATCACGTTAAAATTCGTTGAAATGCTGACTAATAAGAAAAAGATTTTCGACGTCACACGAAAATCACAGAGAAAATAATGTGATAATAAACTTGCACTTGCTCTGTGTCACAGACTACTATATGACGGTAATAAACTACCAGCGAGGGTTACCAACTGTAAAATTATATTATCCAACTAGCGGACCCGGCAGACGTTGTCCTGCCCAAACGTTGGCTTGCCTGCACTACTCCTACCCCTACCCCTACCGTACCCCTACCCCTACTCCTACCCCAACTCCTACCCCTACTTCTACCCCTACCCCTACCCTACCCCTACCCCTACCCTACCCTACCCTACCCTACCCTACCCTACCCTACCCTACCCTACCCTACCTCTACTCCTACCCCTACTCCTAGGCAAAATTAAGTTTCGCGAAGCCGACCAAATTGAAAATCAGTACTACTAATGATCTATTAAATTACATTTTGTGACTATTCAATTTGGTCGCGTTCGCGATATTATCACTTTTGTTGAGTGTCGGAACGCGACATTAGATTCTCCAACACGCACGCGAATTTTAACTTTGTGCGGTGACATTAGGAACAGATCTACATTGCATAGACAACAATGAGTGCTTTTAATTTAAAATGAACTTTATTGAACAGCAATAAGCTTCAAATTGACTCGTTATTATGGGAAAAAGAAAAGGGCTGTTTTTAGGGGTTTCTCGGCAATTATTCGACCTTTTCTCTATTCAATTATCTATATATATAAAAATGAATTGCTATTCTTTGTCTCGCTAAAACTCGAGAACGGCTGAACCGATTTGGCTGATTTTAGTCTTAAAATACTCCTAGATATCCAGGGAAGGTTTAAAAGGTGAGACAATTCGAATAATTGCCGAAAACCCCCTAAAAACAGCCCTTTTCTTTTTCCCATAATAACGAGTCAATTTGAACCTTATTGCTATTCAATAAAGATCATTTTAAATTAAAAGCACTGATTGTTGTCTATGCAATGTAGATGTGTTCCTAATGTCACCGCACAAAGTTAAAATTCGCGTGCGTGTTGGAGAATCTAATGTCGCGTTCCGACACTCAACAAAAGTGATAATATCGCGAACGCGACCAAATTGAATAGTCACAAAATGTAATTTAATAGATCATTAGTAGTACTGATTTTCAATTTGGTCGGCTTCGCGAAACTTAATTTTGCCTAGGAGTAGGGGTAGGAGTAGAGGTAGGAGTAGGGGTAGGAGTAGGGGTAGGTGTAGGGGTAGGGTAGGGTAGGGTAGGGGTAGGGGTAGGGTAGGGTAGGGGTAGGGGTAGGGGTAGGGGTAGGGTAGGGGTAGGAGTAGGGGTAGGGGTAGGGGTAGGAGTAGGAGTAGGGGTAGGAGTAGGGGTAGGTGTAGGGGTAGGGTAGGGTAGGGTAGAGCAGGGGTAGGGGTAGGGGTAGGGTAGGGGTAGGGTAGGGGTAGGGGTAGGGGTAGGAGTAGTGCAGGCAAGCCAACGTTTGGGCAGGACAACGTCTGCCGGGTCCCCTAGTACTTTATAATTTTATATTATATGGAAGGACATTCCAATTATTAATCAAAGCGTTTTCTAATCAAGTTTACGACCCCCTTACCCTCTCAATCACCTTCTTAAAACTTCATAATAAAGAAGATTTTTTTTAAGGACCGCCTCATGATTTTTGTCCCATACAAATCAGATGTTTCGTTTTTTCAATTTTACGCGTTAACTGTATGTGCTAGGCTCAAAATTAAAATTTATTTTCAAATATAAATATATTCTAAAGTTTCTCATGAAAAGAAAATAACCAAAATCAGTTACACCTAAGTTTTATGAAGCCTTGAAAATCCTCAATTTCAGGCGTATTTCAGCCAAGTTTGCGACTCGAGTTCTCTTAATGTATTTACTAATATTCTCGACATTAAAAGATAGATAATTTCACATACTTTAAGAATACACTAACTAGAATTTGATAACTCCAATAGTTTTTGTAAAAATATAGAAAAGCCGAAGTCATTTCGTGTTGTGGAGACCTGGCTGGTACACTTTCCTACGTTTACTTTATAATATTATATTTGATATTTTGCACGTCATCTTGGTTTTGACGTTACTGGATGTAAACATAATTCAATGAATATATATGAGTATTTCAAGAATATTTCAGCGTTTAACTATTACATTCCTGCAACACTACATTGGTGACCACCGAATTGAACTACTTTATGTAACTATAATATACATGGCGCACAAGGACAGCAGTTTGGGCAGCGGCAACCCGGCGGCTGTGTCAAACGGTACGTCTGCAGAACTGTGCAAAGTCGGAGTAAGGATTCCACCGTTTTGGCCTGAGGATCCTGAAATCTGGTTCGCTCAGGTCGAGGGCCAATTCTCCAACTCCGGAATCACAAGTGATACAACCAAATTTAATTATGTTATCGGGCATCTGGACCGTCAATTTTCGAAAGAGGTTCGAGACATTATAATCAATCCACCACAAAATGACAGGTATGAAAAATTAAAGTCAGAATTAATTAAACGACTCAGCGCTACTCACGATCAAAAAATTCAACAAATATTAACACAGGAAGAATTAGGAGATCGGAAGCCTTCCCAATTTTTAAGGCATCTACAATGTTTAGCTGGAGCGACAGTACCGGAGGATTTTTTGAAAACTATTTGGATGAGCCGTCTTCCCGCAAATATCCAGAGTGTTCTCGCCAGTCAGCCATCAGTATCATTATCTATATTAGCAGATTTAGCGGATCGAATCCAGGATATAGCTCCTTACACTAAGCAAGTGGCGACGACCAGTCAGGATAATCCTGGAAACTGCTGTGAAGAAGTTAAGCACGAAATTGCAGCACTTAAGAAAAGTTTTCAGAAGCTCTCAACTTGGGACAATAGACGCCGCTCCCGTTCTAGTTCCCGATCTCGCTCTCCATCGACGTCTGTTCGAAACAATTCTCCAAGCGACCTTTGCTGGTATCACTATCAGTTTGGTTCTAGAGCAAGAAGATGTGTCTCGCCCTGCAAATTTGACGCGGAAAACTCAAACGACGGTCGTTAGTAGCGGCCAACGACTGTCGTCAACCCTCGTCTGGCCGCCTATTTGTAACCGACAGAAAGACAAAAATGATGTTTTTAATTGACACTGGGTCTGATATTTGCGTGTTTCCTCGGACAGCTATCAAGAACAAACAAACAAAATCAAGCTACCAACTTTTCGCAGCCAACGGCACTACAATATCAACTTATGGTTTTATACATCTTACATTAAACTTCGGACTTCGACGTGAGTATGGGTGGAGGTTCGTTATCGCTGACGTCACTAAACCTATTATTGGCGTCGACTTTCTGGCGTATTACAACATCTTAGTAGACTGCAGGAATCATAGGATTTGTGATCAACTTACATATTTAGTTCATCTGGTGTTAACCCTACCGAAACAGTCACTTCCATTAAAACCAATTATCCGGAACTTAACCCCGATTTTGAAATTCTCCTAGAAGAGTTCCCAAACATAACGCGTCCAGCTGGCAGGCCACGTGACTGTCCCCACAATACTGTGCACTACATCAAAACTACATCTGGCCCGCCAGTTACTGCCCAACCACGTCGTCTACATCCAGACAAACTTATTATTGCTAAACGTGAGTTTGACGAGATGGTTAGGATGGGTACCGCTCGACCTTCTAACAGCCCCTGGTCCTCAGCCTTGCACCTTGTTCCTAAAAAGGACAATAACTGGAGACCTTGCGGTGATTACCGAATGCTTAATTCTCGCACTGTACCAGATCGGTACCCCATTAAACACATACATGATTTCAATTTTAGCCTTTCAGGTTGCACTATATTTTCTAAAATCGACCTTGTCAAGGCATACAATCAAATCCCCGTTTTTCCACCCGACATTCCCAAAACGGCAATTACTACTCCTTTTGGGCTTTTTGAGTTCCCAATGATGACTTTCGGCCTAAGAAATGCTGGACAGACTTTTCAGCGATTCATTGACGAAGTTACCAAAGGTCTTGACTTTACATTTAGTTACTTAGATGACATTTTGGTATTTTCGCATGATTTCGTAGAGCATCAACTTCACTTACGTGAGCTTTTCTCTAGACTTGATAAATACGGTCTTCTTATCAACACCTCCAAATGCACTTTTGGTGTTTCAACTCTTACTTTTCTCGGCTATACAGTTTCCGCTGAAGGTGTTAAACCGCTACCAGATCAAACTGTCGCGATTCAAACATTTCCAGAGCCCAAAACTGTGAAAGAGCTAAGACGTTTCCTTGGTATGTATAATTTTTATCATCGCTTCATACCTCGTTCAGCTGAGTTACAAGCACCCCTAAACGATCTTCTTAAGGGCTCTGTGAAAAACAATCAGACTATTAAATTTGATGACATATGCAAACGGGCTTTCGAAGACTGCAAAAGAGGTCTCTGCAATGCTGCAACTCTGGCCCATCCTGACAGCAGCGCTAAGCTTGCTCTTGTCACTGACGCGTCTAGTACTGCCATAGGTGGAGTTTTACAGCAGTTTAAAAATGGATTTTGGCAGCCTTTAGCATTCTTTTCACGTAAGCTTTCTCCATCGCAGATTAAGTATAGCCCTTACGATCGTGAATTGCTTGCTATATACAAATCAATTCAATACTTCCGGCATATGTTAGAGGCTCAGGTTTTTACAGTTTTTACAGACCATAAACCTATCTCATTTGTGTTTCAAGCAAATAGAGACAAATTTTCACCCAGACAATTCCGTTACCTCGACTATATTTCCCAGTTTACATCAGACATTCAACATATTTCGGGAAAGGATAATGTAGTCGCAGATACCCTTTCCAGGATTGAAGAGTTGACCTCCAAGGCTATTGACTATGATGTGCTTGCTCATGCTCAATCTAACGATCCTGAATTAAACCTTTTATTATCAGGGGGTTCATCACTCAAATTTGTTAAACTTCCTATTTCAGGATCTTCCTCATTCATTTATTGCGATGTGAGCTCTTCTACTCCTCGACCTTTTATCGTCAAAGCATTACGCCGTCAAGTATTTGATGCCATTCATTCTCTCTCTCATCCAGGAACAAATGTCACAGTTAATCTTTTGGTACAAAGATTTGTCTGGCCTGGCATACGGAAAGATTGCCGAGAGTGGTGCCGTAGCTGTTTAGCTTGTCAACGTGCTAAAGTAACACGGCACGTGTCTTCTCCTTTGGGCGTTTTTAAATTACCTCCTGCCCGTTTTCTCCATGTTCACACCGATCTTATAGGTCCTCTTCCCATTTCAAACGGTTTTCGTTATGCTCTCACGGTTATCGATAGATTTACTCGTTGGCCTGAGGTCATACCACTCACCGATATCACGGCGGCTTCCACTGCCAATGCATTTTTGACAGGTTGGATTTCCCGTTTTGGTTGCCCGGTCAGCATCACTACTGACCGTGGTAAACAATTTGACAGCTCTACGTTCAAAAATTTAACCCAGCTAATTGGCTCGCAACATAAGATGACAACAGCATATCATCCAGCTTCCAATGGTTTAGTTGAGCGCTTGCACAGACAATTGAAAGCTGCCATAATGTGCAACGCAGACTCCAGTTGGACAGAATCTCTCCCTTTGGTTCTCCTCGGTATAAGAAGCGCCTGGAAATCAGACTTACAGTCATCTGTAGCCGAACTTGTTTATGGCGAACCATTGCGCCTTCCTGGCGAATTTTTTCATTCGAATTCTAACACTATATTAGACATGCAAGACTACGTATCAAGGTTACGCTCCTTCGCTAATAAACTAAAGCCTATCCCTACAATACATCATACTTCTAAAACAGTTTTTGTTTTCAAGGAACTGGCAACTTCAAACTTCGTGTTTCTTCGTCAAGACGGAGTCCGTCCAGCCCTGCATCCACCATATTCTGGACCTCATAAAGTCCTAAAGCGAGGTCAAAAATATTTTCGTATTCTCCTTAATAACAAGGATACCACCGTTTCGGTAGATAGGTTGAAACCAGCTTTCATGATGTTGGAAAAAGATCTTGAAACCAATGTTCCTCAGTCTCCTACTCTACCCGCAGCCGCTATGCAACCCGAACCTCTACGCATTACTCGCTCTGGACGCCACGTCCGGTTTCCACCTCACTTACGCCCGTAGTCACGGTCTCGGTGGGGGAGTGATGTGGAGACCTGGCTGGTACACTTTCCTACGTTTACTTTATAATATTATATTTAATATTTTGCACGTCATCTTGGTTTTGACGTTACTGGATGTAAACATAATTCAATGAATATATATGAGTATTTCAAGAATATTTCAGCGTTTAACTATTACATTCCTGCAACACTACAGTGTTTTTTGAAATACCGATTTTGTTAAGAAATTTTACCATCTCATGATTCTGGTACGTGAATCTTGATCTATCATATCTTATCCTTGGTTATCTTATCGATTTTAATTGTAGTCCATCTTGCTCACATATTTCTATAGAGATATGGACAAAATAAGTCGCGCGTAAAACTGAGTTCGTTGCTCTGTAATGCGTCGACTTAAGATGACGGTTCTTGAGCGCTCGAGGAAAAAGTGTGGGAATGTTTGCGCATATGTAATTCGAGTGCAATATAACTTGTATATTTATTATAATTGATTTATTGGTGTTTGTTTTTACGATTGCTCTTTACTTCTGGTAAAATTAAAATTAATACCCCATACCGTCAAGCAGACCCAAAAATTGTGTTCTGCGCATCTAACGACCACCGCTCAAGAACCGTCCCGGTACCTATACCTAGTAAGTATTAAAAATAAAAATCTAGCGTTAATATCCCTCACTCCTCAAAACCTGTGAAAATATCAATAAAAAGTAATATTGATGTCTATGTTATTTATGTCACTCATCTGTCTAGATTGGAAAAATGTATGTCATGTCGGTTTTACATGTTTAATTTTAGTTTACTTAAAAGATACAAATATACGTCTCAAAACCCCAGTCGTTGCTTTCTGCGCACTATATATTCTCATATCCCTTAGTAAAACATAACCTCAAAGCCAGAAATATCATATATTTTAGGTTGAGACGCCTTGCTAAGTTCGCTTCATAGAGTAACTTATGTTCGCTTCGCTCGGCACTTAATTGTTATTATACACAACCCTAACCTAACCAATTACTTTAGAAAAAACTTTTTTTCATACAAAAATAAATATTATAATATAATATATTTATCTATATGTTTCAAAAACTAAAAACAATTTGGAAGATTCAAGTTGAACTCCCTTGATCTCCCTACATTCACACTTTGCCCAAATTCATAATAATATCAGAATTATTCAAGCGACAAGTCGATTGGAAAGCCGAGCCTATTGTATTCCTTTTAAATTTTTTAAAGAGCCAGAGATTGGACGCTCTTGTAGATTTGCTTTTGCCTTAATTTTAGAATTAACTCGTCTCCGAAGACAGATTTTGTTTGTAAATGTTTAGGTGAAAAAAACATTAACAATGAAGCTAGCTGTAATAATCAGAAAAGAAAATTTTCATAATATAATAAATTATAAGTCATTGTATTAATGATCTGCTGCCGGCTGCAGCAATCCAAAATTTACATTACTTATTTACCTATAATAAGGGGAAAACATATAAGCTGCCATCACCAAACATACTTGGTTAGCAGCAAAAACCAACAACTATTGACTGCAAGGAATATGACTGCTACCAAGGAGCATATACTACTCTCTACCGAGACCATAGATTAAATAATAAGACTGCTACTCAATGATGCAAACGTAGTGATTATTTTCTCTTTGAATGATGCTAGATCGTAAATTCACAGACTATTATTACGTGATTATTACTTGCTCTGCGATCTTAAATTCCATATATTAATCAATATTCAATGTAAATAATTATAAAATTACAACATGAAAATTATTGTGACATATTATATTAGACTGTTAAATATATAACCAAAGCCTCTAACAACCAAAAAACTTACATAATCTATTTTTTTTTAATTTTACAAAATAATGGAAAAATTCAAAATGTCAACCCCAAAAACACAATAATAAAAAAATATATTAACATTATCACGCTTTTATTTTATTTAATACATCTTCCCGGACGAACGGTACTTTTTTTAAATTTCTTTATTTGTATGTGATTCTTGATAACAATGGGGGAAGCTTTAAAACAATACCGTATGTATACTGAAGTTATTCCTGAAATCTCACCTGAAATGTAGTTATGTTAAATTAAAGTATATTAAGACAACTATGAACCTTTATTCTGCACTATCCCCATAAGGCAATTTGGGCTTCTAACATTCTGGGTCATTATTTTATGATTTTAGATGTAGTAATGTCTTTACATTCACACTTATTAGGCTTATTAGGGTCCAAATGGCGGCAATAGAGCCCTTGTAAGTAAGTCATTTTCGTTCGTCCTTATATTTATTTAACTTTCATATACTCGGGTATTATAAAATGATGAGGTTCATGAGATTAAAAAAAAGGTATGAATTTCGCAAGACAAGCTCCTAAACCCCTCACATTTTTAACCCATACACAAAAAAGCCATTCAACAATCATCTAAAATTAATAATTATATTGCACTACAGTTTTCTGTGATGCTATCTATATAGAAAATAATTGGATTTCAGATGCTGAGGCGTCCGGAAAGGCTGTTGATAAGAGAAGTAGCAGCTTTCTCTATAGCATACAGACACATCAGCCATTATGACGCCTTAGGATTGACACCAAAAGCTACACAAAGTGACATCAAGTCAGCATATTACAAATTGTCAATGCTGCATCATCCTGATAAATCAAATGTTAGTAGGTATTGAAGATAAGAAGCATGATATTTAAATAATTAGCCCAGAGTGAGTCAAACTCTTGGAGAGTCTTCCATGACTGCAATTCTGTTCTCCATGGGAACTTTAAGACGGGACTTTCGTTTAAGTATTCCTGTAAACTAGGCCTAATATTTCCTTTTTTAGGGTTCTGTTAAAAATGAAAACCCTATTACTAAGACTCCACTGTCTGTCACCAGACTGTTTCTCATGAACCGTGATAGTTAGACAGATGATGTATTTCTGTTGCCGCTATAACAAACGTGACTTTTTTGCTCGTTTTTGCTTGATGTTGATAACGGCAACAGTTAGACACTTAAAATATTCACAGATGCACTTGGAAAAAAATCCTTTTATAGTTTTAAATTTTCCCCCCAAAATTAACCTCCAAATCGAAATACGCTATACATCCGTGATTGGGTCATCAAACTTTACATATGTACCAAACAACTTTTTCATCTAGTAGTTTTGGAGAGGAGAAAATTACCTATGACAGGCGGACAGACAGACACACAAGGGTTCGTACAGGTCAGGCAGGGGCCTTATCTTGTGAGCTAGGTATTGGTGTATCAACTGAGGGCCCATTAGCCCTGGCCCACCCTAAATTGAAGTTAATCATTGTAATCCAGCATGGCACCCCTGTAATTCCATATGACTATATTGTTATCATCATCATGCTATTTATACTGAGGGATCAGAGGGATTTCCAGAATAGGAAGTATGCCTATGTCATTACTCACTAGTTGTGATGGGGTAATGTTGTCAGATGTCCCACTTTTGGCAGGACGTCCTGTCTGCACCCTGAGCATTGTAACCACTGTTATGTTATAATATAACCATAATACCAGACATCGCCAGAAATAAACCAACAAGGAGGAGGCCTATCTCCTGGGACAACCTGACAAAAATTAATTTTTTATAACCATTGTCCTGATTTTTTCGTAAGTAACGACGTATGGAGAAACGGATCTGGCAACACTATTCAGTGGGGTTTTGACTGAAAGCAAAACACTAGAATGCCAAGGGTCTAAGGTTTAACTCTAGGACATTCTCAGGCCTGGCATTTTTTGGCTATTGTTCGAGTCATAATGAAAACGAAGATGTTGTGGTCTAAACTCTAAAGGATGTTAATCACACAGAAGAAATTACTTATATAATTTGGTTTTAAAAAGTAATTATTTAATTACAGGACGAGACGTCAGCCAGAAAGTTTAGAGCAATAGCAGAAGCTTATGAGATTTTAGGAAATATTAAGTTAAAGAGATTATATGATAAAGGTATGTTTCTTATAATTTTTGGATCAACTTATATAACTCAGACTTACCACTTTCCACCCACAAAAAAGTGGTTTTAATGTGGTTGAACTGTAGATTGTATCAACCACTTTCCAACAATAGTTTGGATTGTTGTATGTGAGTGGGGTTCGGCGACAGGCGATGTCAACCACGCACGACAACTGTTGTTGACACCGATCACAATATGTCCACGACATTCCATACTAATTTAGTACTCTCAGCACAGGACCACTTTTTTGTGGTTTTAATGTGGGTGGAAAGTGGTAGGGTATGTTTGAGTTAAGCCTAAGATTCCTTCTCCATTATCTTCTGTGCTCTATCGTGTATGGGTACCTGAAACCTGAAAGTTTGATCTAGATCCATTCAGCCGTTTCGGAGCCTGTTCTGGACAAAAATTAGGACTGATAGAGAAAACTTTTTTCACGGGTTGCCTTACAGCTTCCGAAATCGTATTACGGACCCAGGGTGCCCAGCCGTTTTAGCTGATGGTATTTGTGAGGCTTTATCTAACGAGTGGCCAGTCATGTTGAGGTATATTTTAGATGGAAAATCCTCTTATAATTCATGTAGTAATGGAATAATATATCCCACTTAGATTTGAAAAAATATGTTTGTGTTAAATCATAGATTACGTGTAGACAGTAAAAGATAATAAATACAGAATAATATTTTTTATATAGTCTAACGTGTAATCATGTTTATTTATTTGTTTAATTAATGTACTTTTTTATATCCTAAAGAAAAAACATACATTCATACTTCCGGTCACGTGACGGCAAACTGGAAGTGACGTCACTATACCCTAAAAGTTAACCACAGACTATATTATTAAAATAACTATCTGTCATTGACTAAGTTATTTTATCTAATCTGTGACCAATATTTTGTTGGTTTACGAGAACGTGAGGTCATCAACGTTTTCGCGGGAATTTAAAAAATAAATTAAAAACAATTTTTTTTAAATGAAAATACAAATAAATAAAATCTTGATATTTTATTAGGATATATATAATCAGTACAGCTATAATTTTAAATTATTTCTAAAAAATTATCTACACCCCTATTATGGTTAATGAATGCAGTGCCTTGATGTAACTCATCTAAGATAAAAAATCCACAGAATTACACAACTTTTTGGCCTCGTTCTAATCGCGACATTACCAATCTAGTAGAGCGCCAGCAGCGCCAGCACCCTACATCTATATTAATTATAGCGTCAACCATTCAAAAAGACCTACATATTCCTATATATTCAAACATTTGTCCTGCCACATTCCAGGTCTAATGGGTGGCGGTATGACCCCACACAGTCCGGAGACCGAACCGACGGACCCCGA
Organism: Nemapogon koenigi; assembly: GCA_963924495.1. Taxonomy (NCBI): domain Eukaryota; kingdom Metazoa; phylum Arthropoda; class Insecta; order Lepidoptera; family Tineidae; genus Nemapogon; species Nemapogon koenigi. The sequence continues at coordinate 10,148,433 of OZ004648.1, forward strand.
GCTCAAGTTCTACCGCCGCCACAACAATAGACAGGTCACGCCCACACCGGACGGCAGGACGCCCATATACAACTTTGATGCATGGTATGTACCTACTGCCGTGCGAGCATGACGCGTGTACAATCTCACTACTGTAGACAAACTCTACATTCCTCTTCTTCTATTATGGCTCTACCAATGTAAAAAGATGATTTGTCACAGTCAAGTATTTATAGTGTCAATATGTCGATTAATCGGTATCTAAGATGATCCCGCCGACTGTGATGTCTTAATAATCACAAGTATCACGGGATTAAACTGGATTTACCATCATGTCACGACGGAACGCGTGCGTTGGTCGCCATGACATGACGTAGAATCGACGTGACCTCAATTGTGACATTTGTCACGTGATCCCTAGAGATTTTGTCTCTGAATTTAGAAGAAGTGCTAACGCCGCCCGGTTGGTTGTACGTGAAAATTGGTGCTTAGAAATTTTACCACGAGTGACATTCGACAAAATTTGCACTGCCCACCGAATGTTAAAAGGCCCAACTTATTTGACAGTACCTAATGCCACCATGGAGCTGTTACATGTAGTACCCATTAGGACTTTTTTTACACTAGTGCCATAATGGTAATCACTTTTTAGGACTAAACAGCACTACAGCACCATACTGAAAAACTCGAACCTGGCGAACAAACGAGTCAGAAATAGGCAGTTCAACGAATTTCAACACAATAAGGCTACCAGGCAAGAGAGGTACATCTATCTTTGTGTTTTCGTCATCTTGTTTGTAGCAATAGCGGTCCAAACGAAGCCGGATTATGATGTAGTTGTACCTATTGAAGATGTGCTGGATGATAGTCAAACTAATAAATTAGATAACATTGATTAGATTAGATTAGTCGCCACGAGAAGATAGAAATTGTGTAAACACTGCCGCCTACACATAATACTGTAAATACAATACTTATCTATTTAAGATAGATATATGCTACCACGGATTTTTTGTAAATTATTTTCTTTTCTACATCATTTTGTTATATCTCTGACAGATATTCACTAATACTCCTTGGCAGTCGGCCATTTTACTTCTGTCAAAAATATGGCAAATCTCAATTAATATAATAACTATCAACAATTTGAGTTGTATAAATAAACTAATTTTTCTAGGATTCATTGAGATTTGCTATATTTTTGACAGATGCCCGACAGTCACGGACCGTTGGTCAAGGTCATCTTGTATCTGTCAAAAATTTCCCAAATCTCAGTTAATCCTGGAAAGTTGAGTTTATTTATACAACATACATAAGTTGTAAATAAACTCATTTTTCTCAAAGCCATATTTTTGACAGATACAAGATCATCATCATCATCATGGCGTCTTCCAAGCCGAAGGCTCGGGAGGTGCCGAGGTTTACCTCTTCGCACCGGCATTGTCTCGGGGGGGCAACTACCCTCCGGTGTCTTCTTTAGGCGCACCGCCCGGTGCGACAAGGTGGCTTGCAGCTACCTGATACCTTAGACTTGGGACCCAGTTGGTCCCCCTACTGGGGACTCAACTCGAGGGGTAACTATCTCCCGCGGGAGCGGGCGACCTGCTGCTGGCCTATGGTACGCAGGGGCTATGTCGCGCAGATGCTCGTGTCGGCTGTTGTCGGCGCGGTCGTACATTCGACGCGCCAGCGCGACCACGAACTCTTCTACGCTTGACATTCGCAAGTCCCTGCGTATCGTAGTATTGCGGACGAACCACGGCGCGCGTGTTATTGCGCGCAGTGCCTTGTTCTGCTGGATCTCCAGCTGGTGTTTCCTAGTATTGGACAGGAGACTGTACCACGCCGGCGAGGCATAAGTCAGGCGGGAGCGGACATAGAGCTTGTATATCCTAAGTTTTACCCGGAGTGGCAAACTTGAGCTTAGAACCGGCCGCAGCATGCCACTAGATACAAGATGGCCGACTGACACGGACCTTTAAGTCGCGGAAATCTTCCTACTCAATAAATCTATCTAATAGTGAAAAACGCATCAAAATACGTTCAATAGTTTTGTTGGAGTGAGACAGGCGCGGCGGAGGACTTTGTTTTATAATATGTAGTTTATCAATAATAAAAAGACTGCTTTGAAGCAAATTATTCAGAACTTGAGGACTATTCAATTTGGCCGGTTTATTTTATGTTCTATACCTATTGAATAAAAAAAATGTTGCATTTACAGAAATGTTGGTTTACAAAATTTCTAGCTTCTGGCGATTACTTTAGATGGTTGTGAGGGGGTGTTTCGACTTAGTCTCAGGTTCGCATCTCACGGTGATCAAAATATTTGTAAAAAATAAAAAAAGACGGGTTCAAATGCAATAAGCATGCGAGAAATACACAGAAGAAGATTCCTAAATTGCTCTTTACACTATCCGTTATTGCATTATGCTGCTTGAGACACTACGGTACAGCCGCGCCAGATAAGTCTGCGCGCGACTTTAGCGTAAATTATTGCCTGCTATGGGAAATAATCTTGCGACGCTGACATGAATGGGAGATAGGAAAAATATAACACGGTCGATCAAGCTAACTACAAAATCAAGGTATATTGAGTGAAGGATAGTTTTAAAATAAAACGCGCCACGCGGAGACTTATCTGGCGCAGACTTCAGTATGCGATCTGTGTTTATATTATGCAGTTTCTAGCATACTGTGTAAAATTGCATAGTGTAAAGGGTTTATTTTGTTGTTGCGTTTGGTGCCAAAAGCACAAGGATCATTATTTGGAGCCAAACTAATTTTCTCAATTTTTTTTTAACACTATGTGATAGAGAGAGACAAAACATTTTAAGCTATCATTGTAAATAACTGGGTACATTTAAAATGTCAACGGTATTGGTAATTACGCAACTGTGGATCATCTTCACTGTTCATGACGTATATATGGGTCATGGCGGGTACATATAAAATGGTCCCTGTGACCTGTAGAATCTATGTGATAAGTTGTTACTAAAAAGTGACGGACTAATCGGCCCCAAAATATCCGACTATTTGCTTAGTAAGTACTGACGTTTCAGTACCATTTCCTATACCATCATAATAAGTGCAGAATAGTTGGAGATCCTTTGTTGGCATTTTTAACACATGAATGTAGCTTTTGGCTGACAATATTTAACTGTTGCTAGTCAATCTGGAGCACTATACCTTTATCATGATGAATATCACAGCAGTTTAAGAAAATGCTAAATCTCTAATGTAAGTTGTGTCAATGAGTGTGTTGTTATTTTTATTGAAGTGGCTTTTTGTTAGACCGTGTACATATAATGTAGGTATATAATTTAAAAGTTGTAGATATCTCTGTTAAATAGTCAATGCAAGTAATTTATTAGGTATTTATTTATAAAAATAATTATAATATTAAATTGAAATATACTATTTTGATTACAAATTGTTTTTTATTACCCTCTGTCCACTTGGATTCAATGCTGAAATTCATTTGCACACAGATCTAGGGCAAGCCAAAATTTAGGTAAATACCTTATACCCAAGGTTGAGAAACGATGCCTTCAGGCCTAATTATTATTATTTTTTGTAATAGTAAATAAAAAATAATGAAATAAAACTTAAAATAATTATTGAACCAAAATACTACCTACTTAATTCTTGGTTTTTTTTTACTTAGGGATCACAAAAGGGTGCAGAGGAACTAAATTCAATATAAAATTTATAATTAATTCATTGTATTCATACATTTGTGGCTCAATATAAAAATATGAAGAACTATAAATCTACAATAAAACAATACACAAAAACTCAAACTATACAAAATCACTAATCACAATTTCATATCAATAAAACTTCTCACAATAATGTTCTCAAATCCTTGTGCTTAAATCAACATTATTTTTATGACAATTTTATAACGTCATGTATCTTGATAAAAAACAAAAGATCTTTTATAAATTTATTTAATGTACCTTAAAATTAAATAAACAACCAATAAGTGTGATATTCGTTGCGTACTTTTAAATGACTACTTTTATTTTCGTTTTTTTTTTTCAAGTTCTATTTATTTCATAATACATTCATAGATATATGATTGGTCTAGGTCACGCACGCGCCGGCGCAATGATATATCCATGAATATTATTTCTATTTGCACTAGATTCATTATTATACAATATAAGTCTAGATATATCTAGTTTACCTAAGCACCAATTCTATTAAACCTACGAAACATTAGAATCAGTACCTAATTCTAATAGCATGAGTTTCTAAATCTGGGTGGGTGAGCATATATATTTGACGTGACATCTTTCGGAATGCACGAGCCGAGACGTTCCAACCCTACAATGTGCGAGCAAATTATGTGTACTTGTCTTTGCCCGACCCAGCAAATTTGCTCGGCATTCTAGTGTTGGACAATCTCGGGCCGTGCATTCCGTGGCTGGCTCTTGTAAGGACATAAACGTTTTTGGCCTTTCGGTCGACACGAAAGGTGTCACGTCAAATAATTTTCTAAAGGAACCATAGAAAATTGGCTTGACAGGGATGACGATACCATGACGAAAAAACTCGTGCAAGCCCCTCAGAGCTGATCTTAGCTGCCTGCCACTATACTAGTCATAGCAATTATAAGTTACTAAATAGACGCGTCCGTCACGTTGCGATGTTTGACGGACGTCTACAGGACAGCGTGATGCGCAATCCTACTTGACATTATTTCATTTATTTGAATGGACGCAATTAGCACAAAAATATGCAATCAAAGAAAAAAGGGCGTCTAAGAAGACAAGAGATTAGTGTGTTAAAGAGGAGCAACAGTCAAGGCCGTATCCAGGAATTTACTTCTGGGGTTCCCACTCAAGAACTTTAAAAAAAACATAGGTTAGTTAACCTAAAAATAAATCGTAGTTTCGGGCGCCGCCAAGCCCCCCCCTAGATACGGCCATGGGCACTAAATAGTGCACATAAAAAACACAATTATAGAATAGTACTTAGGTAAAAAATGCAATGCAAAAATATATATAAAATTAACTTCATACACCGCCCGTGTTAACAATAGTATTGCATTATGAATAAACCATGATTTTAGTATATGTAAGGCCTCTCGTTTTGTACCTATATTTACTTCAACAAAATCCGTGCAGCAGTTGCGGCGTGATTAAATAACAAACGCGCAAACTTCTTCACGACAGCTCCTGGGAACCGTTGTCGGCCCCAGGGTACCCAGCGGAAGACTTAGCCGATGATTTTTTGAGGCTATACCTAACGAGTGGCCAGCTCTGTTGAGGTATATATAGATGGAAAAGCCTCTTTGTACGGTTTGTCTGACATTATTTAATTTTATTATAAAAACCCCATTGGTCGGATGTACGAATCGCAACATTATTAAGGCTTTTATATTCTTCTTAAGGTGGAACGTCTTAAATCTAAACTCACAATAGATGGCACTAATCAAGGCCAAAAAAAATCGTAGGTTAGAGGGTGTTGGCCTTTTTAATGAGTATGTCAGGATCGTACCTACCCCTCTTGCGATAAAAGGCGTGAATATACATATATTAATGTTACTAATTTTAATTTACAAAACAATTTTTTTTTCACGGGTTCCCTTACAACTCCCGAAACCGTCTTCCTAGTTTAGGCGATGGTATTTGTGGTTCTGTTGAGGTATATTTAGATGGAAAAGCCTCTTAAGTGTGGTTTGTCGAATTATGTACATAAGTTATTCCTATTATTACAAAAACAATTTAACAAATTAGATGTAAATAATCAATAATTAAATAAAAAATTATTTGTTCTGCTAAATATCCCAAATATTTATTTTTGTTACCTGTCACCTCAAAGCCTATCACAGACATCATCATATTTTGAACAGAGTATATGTCTGTGACGGGCTAGACTGAGAAATGGGCTGTAATTTTTCCAAAGGCTCTTGATTATTTGAGCCAAAACTATGATAACTGCTAACAGAAGGCAAACACATTTTCGCAAGGTTATGCGTCGCGCTGTGAGCCGCCATGATTGACCACGAGTCCACGACTGAGAATACCACTCATTCCTCGCCCGCACACATATCATTCTCTTCCGCATAGGGTTGCCAGGTCGTCAAACCTAATAGCCGGAGGGATCAGCTATTTCGGCTGGACATTTGGGAAAAAAGGCCGGACACCGTAGTCTTAGTATTAATACCACAAACATTTACCATAAATCTTCTTACTACTATTATTTCCCAAAGCATTTTAGCATTCAAAAAGCTAACTATGTCCTGCTTTATCCGGACGCCTGGCAACCCTATTTCCGCATTCAATTCAGTATGTTAAGGGTCCTATATTGGGAATTTTTCTGGGATAAACTATTCCCAATTTCTCTGTAAATAATCCACCTGTGTCACTGTAATTTAGCTCTTATTTTTTCAATGGGTTTTATTGAATAGGAAATATGGGTAGTTTAACTTTGCCCCTGCTGTCTCTTTCATAATCTATCACAAAACTCTAAATTTTTTTAAAAGCGCTGTTATACCATTACCCTTCAATTATATATGTCGAATTTTTTGGTACCTTATTGAAAATTTAAAATAATAATTATTTTATTATTTTTGACAAATTAAAAAATCATAAATTTTTTTTTTTTGAATTTTCAATAAGCTACAAAAAAAGCGATATATATAATTGAAGAATAATGGTATAAGAGCGCTTTAAAAAAATTTTAGAGTTTTGTGATAGATTATGAAAGAGACAGAAGGGGCAGAATAATCCTTTATTCTACCACCCATATTTCCTATTAAATAAAACCAATTGAAAAAATAACGACTATTTCACTTAGATATATTGAATAAGTAACTATATGCTAAATTACAGTGACACAGGTGGAGTATTTACAGAGAAATTGGGAATAGTAATATCTCCATACACATTCCCAGTATAGGACCCTTAAAGTAAAAATTAAGGTATGTTTCTTATATTTTTAATTAAATTACCTACTATAAGAAACTAATTTGAATAATTTTTTTGGTTTTTTTTTGCAGCAGTTTTTATATAATAAAAAGTTTTACCGATAGACGACAGCGAGTATATTGACGTCATCATTTAAGAGCAAGCTTGTTAGAGCAATGAACTCAGTAAACCGCGCGGCTTATTTTGTCGATCTCTTTAAAATGTTGTTAGAGAGATACCACTGCAAAAAGAATCGATAAAATAACCAAGGATAAGATAAGATAGGAGATAGGCCAAGATTCACGTACTAGAAACATGAGAAAGAACGATTTCACAAAAAATTGGTCTTGTTAAAATACACAAAACGGACATATTATGCTCTTCCAGTATTATCTATACAAAAACTATTAGAATAAGCAAGTTGTAATGTTTTCATAAAGTATGTAAAATGTTCTATAGGATAAATACGAGGAAATGGTACATTAGTACTGGAGTCGCAAAATCGGTTGAAAAGACGCGTGAAATTTATGACTTCATAAAAATTAGGTGTAACTAATTTTCATATTTTTTTTTACATTCGTACTGCTCCAAATAATCTAATCAATCTAATAAATCTTTCGAAAGCTATTTAAATTTCGAAACTATAAGACATATATAGGTGAACCGCTGAGAAAGTAGCACTCCCATGACCATGAGGGGTGAGGGGCGGGCGTGATTCTGCCATACACGATGCGCGGTTTCGCGCGATGTGTCTGTTGTCGACGCGATTTACCTCGGGCTTTTGCGGGTAGGTTTTGATTTTGATGAAATTTGGTATGAGGATAGCTTGAACCCTAAAATTGAGGTGGATCGCGTCGACAACAGATATATCGCTTGAAACTTCGTATCGTGTATGGCAGAATCACGCCCGCCCCTCTCACCCGCGCGGACCATGGGAGTACACTACCCAGTTAGACAAATGAGGCAGAATATCTGTTTTACCTAAATGTTGTGTCAGCAAAACTTTGAAAATTTATTATATGTAGTTTCATCTTTGAAATAAAAATATTTAAAAAAAACCTTAAGTTTTTACTTTACATACCAAATTTTTCATGTAATTTCTATATCCATAATATAATTAAGTATACAATCAGAAATGGTTACCAAATATCCCCGGCATTGGCATATTAACAGGGCCCATTGGATACGGCATACTAGGCATCGAAGTCCTAGCTCCAATATTGGGGTATGGCAAACTGCTCCCATACCCATTATTCCCCTGCCCCACATTTCTGATCAACTCTCCCATCTTGTCTACTTTAAACTTTCTCAGGTGCATGGTCTTCCGAACTGGCTCAAATTCTAGGAGGAATTGGTCCGCGTCAATTTTTCCAGAGAGAAAGTCCTGTGCGAGGTTCTCTGATCTCTCCTCAATTTCAGCGGCCGAAGCTTGTAGAAGAGCCAGTGTTGTGTCCGGTGATATGCCTGCTGCTTTTGACTCTGAAATATTTTTTATGTTCTTTAGGCGCGATATGTAAAAAATATTATGAGAGTGAAATTAAACAATGTAAGAAAAAAGTTACAGTATGAAGTTTCTGAGAGTGAAATTTTGATAGGATGAAGTTGCCGATACTGAAATGGAAAAGCTACCAACAAAATAGAACCTCTATTAGTCGCGCATATTGGCACGCTCGTCGCCTCTGATCACTGTTTTCATATTTATAATATTTATCCACATGTTTCTAGTTTCTACATTCACAAGACGTGTTTTAGTTTCATACAAGTGCGAATTATATTATATTCAGTAGTGATTTAAATTGAATATTTTGATTAATATTATTAACTATTCGTAAATACCACAGTGGACATAATTTAAAAATAACATTTGAATAATGAGAGAATTTATGTTACACTTAATGCAAGAAAATAAATTATATATTTAATTTTTTAAATTTAAACTGAACTTTATTGACTGTGTTGACTATCTTTTTCCAGTCCTTTTATTATTTTATTGTGATTAATAAAAACTATTTTTTAATGATGCCAAAGAAGTATAACTTCATCTTTTAAATTTTTAAAGATTAGGAACAAAACAAACACAACTTCAGTTAATAGTATCCAGTTGCCCATATTAAACAGCACAGGTGGCAAGCTAAGAATATGAAAGTATAATAATCCTACTTGTGAAAGTAAATGTGTCATATAATATGGAGTTTTAAGAACCAATAAGTATTGACAAACATTTATGCAAATGTATGCCAAGAGCAGTGTCAAAGACTCGCCCTATGGAGTTCTGGAGCAGTGAACTCCCACCCTTAATCTCTCAAAATTACTATTAATAAAATATATTATTGTCTAAGTATACTAATATTAAGTTTATATGTTTGTAAATTATAAACATTATAAATTGTAAACTACTGAACCAAAATTGGTTAAGGCTTTTTCCTCTTGTTTTTTCTTAAATACAATATCTCAGTACTCACTATATTGATTTAGTAACTCCTGTAAGCGGCTGCAGACCTGCTCCCCAACCTCAGACTTCTCCTGGACTTGAACCTTGAGGGACTCCACTTCTGGCTCGCGACCCAAGTTGAACTCGGCTAATGACCTGTTACTTGCTATCATCATCTCCTTTTCTGTGTCCCAATCTTTGACCTTTAACAGATATATTAATGCCATAAGACTTACCTCCTTATATATAAGACATATATATTTATCATATTGACACTGGGAGAGACCGAGTAGAAAATATAAATCTACTTTTATAAATATTTACATAGTGTTGCAACAGTGATACTCTTCAATTAGCCAGAATTGGTTAGTGCTTCTTCTATAAATATTATTTAAATGGAGTCAAATGGCCATGCATTGCATAAGTACAGTGTTATATCATTATAATGTTGGCCTCGGTCCTTTGTATTGTTTTATAAGAGCAATATACTTGACATTTTATGATAAAGGGTCAACATTGGAAAGGTGAATGAAGTGGTACTAAAAGGCACTTGTGTATTCATATTACCTGTTTCACATCTTTCAATATGGAATCGAATTTTGTATCATCATTTAACATTTCCTTTAATTCGTCTACATTTAAATGAGTCAGTAATCCAAGAGCTGAGGGAATATCCGGCTGCAACATCTTGTATTGTAGGCACAGTGGCAAATATCTTCGATTTTAGTGTACAAACACAAATTACAGTAGTACAATGAAATTAATAAAGAAAAATACTAAAATCGTGTTGAAATAGATATGTAAATAATTAAATAAAACTATTATTGTTTTTTATGAGTCACTACAATACACAGAGCAATCCGTCATATATAGCATAGAGTAAGTAGCAAGTAGTATATTCCTTGGTAAGTAGCAATCACTATGTTCTTTATATATAGTAGTCTGTGACACTGACCAAAGAGTACTCTTTAGTCTGTGACGATTGAAGTTCAATTATTCAATTTCAACTCAAATTTCAATCAGTCAATGAATGAGAGCAATCAGCAAGTAAAAAACAAGTTCAATCAATTCATTCAGGATGATTATTTAGTTTTGAAAAATATACAGTTTTTCCAAAATTCCTTACTTACATAAACCTAGTCTCAAGGTTATTTATAGTAAACTCTTGTTGTTGCCCCGGCTTCGCCCATGGTTTAGTATCACGATCCGATTCCGTTTTGACAACTCGTCGAATAACGAACATTGACATTATTAGTTATTGCAGGTTATTGCCAGAGTGAGTATTGCTCGGCTCCCAAAAGACGTAGCTTGATGTTTTATCTATCTAATAAAAAGGGTACCTTTGCTCTTCGCTTTTTCTATAAAAAAACAGCTGTCAGTCATCATTTTATTTTATCAATCGATTGGAAAACAACCTGACTGAAACAACCTGAAAAATTGTGGGAATATTCGTTGATCGTTGGTTTGGATGTTATTATACGGTTATTTATTTATTAATATTTTTATTGTTCCTAAAATGTCCCATGCATGAATATCGCTATTTCGCTAAGTTTATTTTGAAATGCTTCCCTTCAATACAACTATCAGTTTTGATGTATATAAAGTGTATTTGGACATAGTTAGCCAGAGTACAGCATATCTGAAGAATGTTATCGTGTATTTGGGGCTATGGAGTTTGGCGTACTTCGTTTTATGTGTTGCTATATACAGAAGAATAGCGGCTCCTTTGAAGGCACGCCGTGTATTACTAGTCGTGGCCCATCCGGATGACGAGTGTATGTTCTTCGGTCCCACGATCTGTGGGCTCCTGAAAGATGGAGTGGATGTGCATCTATTGTGCCTTTCTGCAGGTATGCATAGCCGTCAGCCTCTGTCCCAAGTTTACTACTTTTTTGATCCCCATGGATTTTATTAGACTAATTTCTATCTCAAAATAAGTATCTACCTCGAACTGTCCACCTGTTTAGCCTCAAAAACGTGCTAAATGAAAGACTTGTTTGCTGCTGGGTACCCTGATCATCAAAGTCGTCAAAGACGTGTTTGTTTGCCATGGTCTTTTCACACAGAGATAGATGGAGAGTGACACAAAATACTTTTTTTTTCCTGTCACTAGTAATTTTAATGTTTACCTAATATTTTCCAGGTGACTATGAAGGCAAAGGGATTGTTAGAAGAAAAGAGTTGTGGGATGCCTGCTCGCATCTCGGAATACCAGAACAGAATATCTGTTTGGTATCAGATACACGACTCCGAGATGACCCGAAGGCGGCCTGGCCTTCTTCTGTTATAGCTAAACTTATTTTACATAGGTAACAACTTTTTAAATATTTTTTTTGTAACATTTAATTAAATTTATTTTTACATCTTGATTCACTAAAACGATTAATGCTCAGCTTTTATATCATAGGATAATTTTTTTTAATTTTGTACAATTTGTTGTTTCAATCTGTTGTGGTCCTCTAGTTTCTAAATAAAATCAGATCTTGAAATTTAAAAATTTTTAATATACACTGTTTATTATATGATGTAATAAAGTGTAAATTAAGAAAATTCATATTAATTACAAAACCAATTTAACTAAGTAGATATTCAATGAAAGTAAATAATCGATATTGAATTGAAAAAAGCACGGATGGGAATAAACTGGATTCCCATCATGTCACTGTGTCAGTCGAGAATCAATTATGTCCTCATTGTTTACAGATTAGAAGCCCTAGATGTAGACGTGCTGGTGACATTTGACAAAGTTGGAGTGTCAGCTCACCCTAATCATTCCGCAGTGTTCTATGCTGTAGCATATATGTTTGTTCAGAAGACGTTGCCATTGAGTGAGTGTGAATGTTATTTATCTGTATATACACTCACCTGAAGTGAAATCTGACTCATTTTTGTGAATCATAATAAAAAATATCTCAGACCACTGTCTTACTGGGTCCGTTCCACACAAATGTCCAGGCAAATCCGTATGCTGGCATTCTAATGTTGGACATTCTCGTGCCGGGTGTTCTATGGCTAGCCATTGGTGTTACCATTGTTTTTGGGTACATAGTAGCGTCATGTTATATAGCCTATAAACTTCCTCAATAATTGGGCTATCATGCCCAAATATTTTTTCAAATCCAACTGGTAGTTCCTCTTTACCTTTATTATAAGTATAGATTTTACCTTAAATTTCAGAATGTACAGTGTACACTTTGGACTCGGTAAATAGACTGAGGAAGTACTGGGGATATCTGGATATGCTGCTGAGCTTCTTACTGTCTTCTCATAGGTAAGCTTATATGTATTATTTGTTTACAGTACTATTGTAGTATATACCGGCTTACAACATATGCCATGAAAACTCGCTGGGGCTAAAATTTTTCCTGACTTGATTCACTTATACTGTAAGTGCTGAGCCCCTAAACATGATAGGTCTATGTTTAGCACTCGTAAACCTTGCCACTGAATCAACCTAACTAATAGTGAAAACAGCAAAATAATCCGTTTTGTAGTTTTTGCATGAACAGACAGACAGACGCGCCGTGGGAGTATAAAACTATGTAGCAATTTATTATATTATCCGGCAGACGTTGTCCTGCCCAAACGTTGGCTTGCCTGCACTACTCCTACTCCTACCCCTACCCCTACCCTTATCACTTAGGGGTATGAAAAATAGATTACGATCGATCGTGGGCCCTACCGAATATACACAAAAAAATCATAAAAATCAGTCAAGCCGTTTCGGAGAAGTATGGCAACTAACTTGTGACACGGGAATTTTATATCTTCCTCTTCTTCTTCAGCCTGTGTCCATCCACTGCTGGACGTAGGCCTTCTCAGCATTGCGCCACTTCTCCCTATCCTCCGCAGTTCTCCTCCACGCTCTACCCTCTCTCTTCACGATGTCGTCACTCCATCGCGCTGGTGGTCTGCCGAATTTTATATATTAGATAATTATTTTATATAAACGTTTTTTGATGCTTGAATGGACTAGGATGATTTATAGTAGATTATGATACAAGTGAGCTAAAGGGGCGTAATGAAGCCGAGAGTGTTATTACCAATGCACACGCGTGTCATACGACGTTTTTCAACACACTTGTAAACTTATTTTCAAAACAGCGAGAAATGGCGCGCGGATTTATTTTTTGGCGGGTCGTGCTTGATATAGTTTTAATGGGCACGCAGGTGGACGGAGAGGCACACGGACTAAGCCGCCAAACAGCCAGCTAATTTAAAAAATATAATAAACTGTTTATTTTTGTAACTATAACATAAATTAAAGTATAATGAATATTTTGATGAAATAAAAAAGTACCTATTACTTAAAGTTTTTAGATATATAAGTACAACTCTTTGCTGAAATTTAAAAAAATTTGTAAAGTAAAAAGTCCATGTGTTTTATAATGCTACCTTGTGTATCAGAAAACGTTGAAATAACAGTCACTTTACGAGCAAGTGTGTTATAGTACCTACATTTTGATATAAGTGCGGAAAGTATGTCATTACTTCACGAGTCCCGAACTCGGACAAGAGTTGGGACGAGTGAAAATTACAGTTCTACACGTGTATCAAACGACGTTTTGCAAGAAAACGACTATAAAACAAAAAATAAATCCATTTATATAAGAGAAATATTTGTCTGACGGTTTTTTTTTTGTTATTCAACAGATACTTCCTCCGCTGGTCGGAGAGTAAGCGCGTGGTGCGTGCCATGTCCCGACATCGATCCCAGATGGTCTGGTTCCGTAAGTTGTACGTGATATTCTCTAGGTACATGGTCCTCAACACCTTGAAGAGGGTCCACCTGCCTGATATAGAGCTGGAGCTGGAGCTGGACTTTGGATTCTGAAGTCATAAGTTGGTGCAATTTAGTGATAACATAGAGAAGTGGTGATGAAGCAAATGCTATTTAAGAAGTGCTATGTGCAGGTCGCTTACTTTTGACTTAAATTTCAAATTTAAATCCTGAATTTAATTTCGTTGCGATGACAATTAACTTATTTAAATCACAATTGAATTTCAATAAAATTATCGCTACTGCATTAGCCACTGACACTTCTTATATCGTATTTGTTTGTACACATTTTACTGATAAGTTAGCGAAATTTTAAAAATACAAATGGAGATGAAGCTAGGAGATAAAGCTTTAGAGAACTAGAGACCCCTCCAGACGACTTGTACCATCAATGATACTCTTTAATGGTACCCAACAATGCCAATTTTATAGTTGGAAACAGGAGTCGTCTGAGCAGTGGTGGAGGTAGAACGTCTTAAGGTACACTACTCCGCAGGTGACCTTGAGGCCTCTAGATCGGTGTCCACAATATTACAAAGACAATTAAAACGCGACTGTATTACAAAAACTAAACTAAAAAGTTCAAAACATCTTGACTTTGTTGCAAGAAAAATTTGTCATTGTATTTTTTTGACAGTTTAGGTTTAGGTAGGTATCCTATGTCACCCAATCAATACAAACATGAAGTTACTAGATGGTCTGTGCGAAACTTCGCACCGTTAGTTCAAGTGATCTCCAACAGATGGCGTATTTTACAAAATACATAAATTAGTCTAATTTTAAAAGAAACATTAAATTTTTATTTGCTTGATATTTTTCGTCATTAGATGGGAAAATAATCTTCAAAATGGCGTATCAAACCCTTTAGAAATAATATATAGAACAATCATGAACTCTGAACACTTCTTTTTAATTTGGTTTTTCATGCTTCATACATCATCTTTGACCCGTTAACCTCACACACATTATTTATATATTATCTATTCTATGCAATTTTTGGGATGCCGTATTTAAATTCTGAATTTGCCTTATTTGATGGATAAAGAAAGAAGTCTTGGATGAGTTGTGAAGTCGTCTGGTATAATTAGGCGGAACACGGTTCGATCTGGCCATGTACCAATAGTTTATGTTTTTAACCTCCTGCCTGTTTCCGAAGGCTTACGCAAACGTATCCCACGCATACTCGTTGTAGGTAGAGAGACGGCGACAGAAAGTGGTTGTAAGTACTTGCCAGCTGGAAACCTCTTTTTCGTGTAGGGTAACACTTGGTTAGTCCGTGATATTAAGCTATTAATCAATTACTTGGCAACTTTTTCATTAAATTTAACTTCGATAATTAAAAAAAAAGGATACATATGAAAAAGCGATAAAATAGCCCAGTCAACAGAGACACGTCATTTTGAAGTCATCCAATGACGTCGGTTCACGTCATTTTCGACGTAGTAAATGACGTGCAAATGTCACAAATTAGACGTCAATGTCGACGTCACATGACGTCGTTTGTAGACGTTGCATGACGTCGTTTATTGACGTTACATGACGTCATTTGTCGACGTTACAGGACGTCATTTATTGACGTTGCATGACGTCGTTTATCGACGTTATAGGACGTCATTTATCGACGTTACAGGACGTCATTTAATGACGTTGCATGACGTCGTTTATTGACGTTGCATGACGTCATATGTCGACGTTATAGGACGTCATTTGTCGACGTTACAAGACGTCATTTAGTGACGTTATATGACGTCGTTTATTGATGTTGCATGACGTCATTTGTCGACGTTACAGCACGTCATTCGTCGACGTTACAGGACGTCATTGCTTGACTTCATCAGCCGCTGATGTTCATTGACGTCGAAGAATGACATTATTCGCAAGACGTTAGTGGACGTCAATCGTCCAAGTCTAAGATGCTTGAAGAGGTAACGTCGGCGACTGCGTGACTATGTAACATATAAAATATATTATCAATAGTAGGTATTAAGGTAGGCATTAAGTTAAATATAAAATGGTAATCATATCTTATTTATTAAACCAAAAACAAATAAAATTTGGAATTAATCATTTCCCATTGTATCAATAAAAGAAAATTTGTTTTATTGATACAATGGGAAATTATTAATTCGCCTTGGTTCAACATGGTTCCAAGTACACATTAAGGGTCCTATATTGGGAATTTTTCTGGGATAAACTATTCCCAATTTCTCTGTAAATAATCCACCTGTGTCACTGTAATTTAGCATATAGTTACTTATTGAATATATCTAAGTGAAATAGCTCTTATTTTTTCAATGGGTTTTATTGAATAGGAAATATGGGTAGTTTAACTTTGCCCCTGCTGTCTCTTTCATAATCTATCACAAAACTCTAAATTTTTTTAAAAGCGCTGTTATACCATTACCCTTCAATTATATATGTCGAATTTTTTGGTAGCTTATTGAAAATTTAAAATAATAATTATTTTATTATTTTTGCCAATTTAAAAAATCATAAAATATTTTTTTTTTGAGTTTTCAATAAGCTACAAAAAAAGCGATATATATAATTGAAGAATAATGGTATAAGAGCGCTTTAAAAAAAAATTAGAGTTTTGTGATAGATTATGAAAGAGACAGAAGGGGCAAAATAATCCTTTATTCTACCACCCATATTTCCTATTAAATAAAACCAATTGAAAAAATAACGCCTATTTCACTTAGATATATTGAATAAGTAACTATATGCTGAATTACAGTTACACAGGTGGAGTATTTACAGAGAAATTGGCAATAGTAATATCTCCATACAAATTCCCAATATAGGACCCTTAAGTGAATGTTCAGGAAAACTGTTTAAAGTTTTATATGTATCAATTATATATTAGAATACAATATAAACACTTAATTCTTTTATTAACAATTAAATACATTTTTATACAATTTTTAAGAAAGTTTTAGATATCAAAATCATATTCATGCTATATTTTTCAAAAAAATCATTGAATACTTGGAACTTTGTTGCATAATTGATGTTACAAGAACTTTAGAACCTTGTTGCAATCCTGATTTACATACTGAGACCTTTATAGAATACAAAAAAAAAAACAAATAAAACATGAAATTTAGTTTATTATTAGAAATATATTAATGCTAAATCTGGAAAACTTAAAAAATACTTTAAAACTTAAAAGTATGCTTATAATAGTCCCTATCTAACAGAGGCATGTATTTCAACATAGATTTCCGGGCCTCAATTTTATGATCTGGTAAAGGTTTTGTAATTTTACATATCTTAGGAACAGGCAAATCTCTAGGAAACAATATTGGCAATTTTTTACCAGTACTTGTACATCGCCTAGCCTTATTAGAACTTTTCAAAATATTTACTGTGTTCCAACCAGTGATTAAATTTAAGTGCCACTACACTGAAATAAGGCACTCTTTCATAATGTAACAACTTCCCACATGATGCAGAGTCCTTTACTTTTTCATTTGACATCTGTTTAATAACATAGGGATTCTTTTTATTGCAATTTTTAAGTAGTCGCAGTAGTGATACAGGAGAATAAAACTCTGCTGTAGTAAAAATTCTATCTATAGAAGAGTGTACCGAATCAACTTCTTGGATACCAGAATGTCCTGGAGTGGAATATTTTATTATAATTTCTGTAAAATTTTCATTGTTTTTAAGAAAATCCATTATGGCAAACTAAAGAGTTTCTGTTTTGGGCTACGCAAGAGTCACACCAAAGTACAAGGGCAGTCAGGTCTGGCACAATTAATGTGCGAATTGCACTAGCTAAATCATTCCCTGATCTACCTGTAGTGTTTTCCATCCACACAATGCAATATGCCTTTTTTGATCTAGAGAAGTGTCCAGTGAGATTATAAATATTCATTTTACTTTTGTAGAAAAAGCAGCTTACATCAGCTTTGGGGCAATTAATTACATTTTGTAAGTCAAAGCACAAAACTGGTATTTGTGTCTCTCTATCTTTATTTCTCTCCTGTCGCATGAATTCCTTTTCCTTGGTATGATTTAGATACTTTTGTTCAAGCTCATCATTAAGTAATCTCTCCTTTGCTGCTACTTCCCACTCAGCACATAAATCACATTTATCTTTTTTGGGAATGTAGAAGGACAGGTTGAATTCCTCATTAAAGATCTTCGAGTACATTGACTTTTTGACAAAAGGCATTCTTCTCTCAGTACAGGATTCTATATATAAGTCATACATTTTACTTATACTTAAATTACGTTCTAGGTATTTGCGTTTTGTGGTTGACCGACAATAATGAGAGTCAATTGTAGGAAATGAAGCAATATGATCTCTAACAAATTGTTTAGTATCATTATCAATATGTTTTTGATTACCATGTTTACCACGCTTGTCTCTTCCAGGTGTCCCACATGTTGTGTCTTTATTTTTATGTACATTATATACAATTTTTTGAGAAATGTCTAATGTACCTAAATAAAATTGCTTGCATACACGTATCATTGTTCCATTTAAATAAAAATAAAAAATGTAGGAAAACTTTCTTAATGAAGTATTAGTTGTGGTTTTTCTTCTCTTGTTTACTCTCTCTGTTGTTTGTAGTATGTAGTTATACTTTTCATTTTGTGTCATGTCATAATATTTTACAAATATTTCTGATCAATTATCTTCTGATATGCTGCGGCTACAATTATATAAGCAAGATTTGAAACAATCTTTCTTGGTTTTGACTGCTTTTGCTGCTACTATTTTGCCTCTAGAAGATAAGTACTCTTTTCCAGCTTGATGGAGTTGCTGCCTTACATTCTGCTGCCATTGTTCAGGGTGTCTAACCCTCTTTCTAGTATTTTTTGTCACTTTTTGATTTAATGAACTGAAACAGAATATTTAAAAATATAATTTGATGTAAGTATGTAGGTCTCTTAATTTACAAATAAAATAGGGTTTCAGTTCAACTGATGTGCAAGATATTCACTTTTATTTATTGCCAATAATAATAAATTTAACCAAGAAATGTAACATAGGTAGGTACTCACTTTGTCGCATCTCCTAGAACCTCTCTCATTTCTCCCGTTCTTTCATCGAGTATCATTACCATTTTAGATCGATTTTAATTAGATTTACTAAAATAATAAACATAAAATACGAAATTGTGTCTGCATCCTACTAAAAGCGTGATAACAGTTCATCTTAATATATCATGAGCAGCAGCGACAGTAGTTTCATCGTACTTTTTGGTGATATCAGTATGCTCTCTACTTTACGTGAATTCATCATAATTTTAACTGAATTCACCTAATTTATTGATGAACAGTTTTCTCAGTGTATAAGCTCTCTGGCGATTTACAATATTTCTCTCTCCGATCATTCGTTTAGAATTTTCTTGCTGGAACAACGTTACTCCAGCAGGAACTGTTTTTTTTTTATTTTTTCAAAAACGACAGGACGCACAAATTTAATATGCGGCGCACATTTCCAGCAGATAACGCTCTAAATGTACGTTCTACTCATATCACTCTAGGAGACACTTTCTTGCTGGCGTAACGTCACCTATCAGACTCTGTCGACCCAAAAATCATAGAAAAAGTACTAAGAACCACAAGGACACTCGCGCCATCTAGTAGAAATTTGAGATACTTTCCCGGGTATCTTTTTTGTTTCCCCAAACAAAGGCATGTTGAATTAGTTGAATAGATGATTTGGCATACTTAACTCATTTTTGCAATTTAAATTGTCCGGTTAATTTGCACGGGGACCAAAAAGCTTCCTGCTTTTTTTTGGTGTTAGCCAAGTCTCGCTTAATATAACTATGTCGCCGTTTGTGGACCCATCACATGCTTCTTCCGCTACGATAAAATTCAATTTTGTGGATTCTTCTTCCTCTTTATTTTCATACATTTTACCTACCTAATAAAATAAAGAAATTGGTTTGAATTGATTAAAGTACTTAATAATAAATTGTCAAATTTACCTAATTTAGAAATATATATGAAACACCTTTTATTATATCACAGATAACTTTATATAGTATTATAAAAAAAAAAAACTTAAGTTCGCTGAAGCGCTGAAACAATAATTAGTCGCCTAACGGTATAAACACACAGCGCTAGATCGTTTCTAGGATGTAGTTTTCTCGCGACCAAAAGGACGAAAGCACCGTGAATTTCTTGGCGCTTACAAACGCGTTTTGTTCAACGAACTACAACAACATGTTTCTTATAGACTAAACTACCTAGCCTACATATAGTGCAATATTTGTAACAGCATCATCTAGGAAATCTTCTGTGAATTCTATTGAGTCCATAATTATTTTTGTCACTGATAAATGCACTAGGAAATGAGCTACAGCTCTACCATACGCATGTCCAGACATTATGTGCTGTACACAGTTTTCAGCATAAATTAATTTGAGGATATCTTCGAGTCCACTACCAGACATGATATATCCAATCGCACCTATGAACGACATGAGCAAATGGAACCCACCCAATCGAACTACGACCTTCGATAGATCGTTATTAGGATCAGCAGCAGCTGTAAAGTCTCGAGCCTTCCAATACAGCGGTTGATCTAATGTTACAATGCACGTATTTTGATTGGAAGCTTTACATTTTTCAATAGAAATTATTAGAAAAAAAGTAATATCAACAAATAGTTTTCTTTCTCAATTTTTTATGGATTTTCGCTTAAAACTTTTTTATTTATGGTTCTACGACTAAAAGTTACTGGACAAAAGTTGTAATTTTTTTTTGTAAGACCTATAGTTTGGCAGATAAACCGTAAAAACCATTTAACCCCTTTTTCCAAGATGGCGGCCGTGGGACAAGGGTTGCAAGTTGCAACCCCACAAACTTGGATTTAACTTTACACTAACCCCCCTTTATATTTAAAAAATAAAATTGCGTCCTCTGACAAACGCAACCCCAAATGTAACTTTTCAATGGACTATTTTTTAAATGTGTAATTTGAGCTATTAATATTATTACAGGTACCTATTTAGTTTAGTTTATTTTAGGGGTAGGTAGTAAAACGTTATCTCAGTTTGTTTGGACATTTACCAAACAACAACACCGCCTATAAATTTTTGGATTAATAAATTTCGCGTGTGTAATTCAAATTTGGCTGCTTTATTTATTTATTTTGGTACGCCGTAATTCCCTAAACAACCTTTCATCCGTTTTGTTGTGTAGATACAACCGTGCGAGCGGCTACATCGAAACTGGGCATGGACTCGCCGACTTTGCGGCCCGCTAGAGGTCATAATTTTTGTCCAAAATAAAAAATTCAAAAACTGAGTTGTAGGTTTGAACATATTTTACAAGTTTGATAATAGACATTTTTTTCGTTATCTATCACCAAAAAAAAGAAAATTATGTACAAAAAACCAAATTTCACTACACCTACATTTTTGACTTTTTCTCGATATCTCGATAACGATAGGTGAACAATGTAGGTATAAAACCTAAATTATAGAGCATAAAAAAGCAACAAAAGAGTATTTCATCACAATTTATCTCGTAAAAAAACTGAATTTAACGCTTTTTTTTAAGATGGCGGAAAATACAACTAAGATATCTTGGTCGAGTTTTTCAAGTTAAGCTTTTAATTTCTAGGCCTCCCCCACGTAATATCCAAAATTTAGCTTTCCCGGTTCACATTCTTTTATAATGACTGGACTAATTTGTTTGAGTAATAGAAATGTGTTATCGGAAACGGCTGTGACATGGCCTTCGATACCGTCGATTATTCTAGGATGGGCAATGAGTTTTGTAGAGTGGGCAGTAGCAAGCAGTACGCCCATGGATAGAACCAGTGAGGTGCTATCCAGAAGTCAAATAAAAATAAAATAAAATCATTAAAAATTTCAAATAATTTTGCACCCTAATAAGGGTCTAGTTTCTTCGTTAGATTTTAGTTAAATATATTATTGAAGGGTTGAATGCAAGTAAATGTTTTTGAAAATGGGTTTGCCAACTTCACAGACTTGTCAAATTCGAATTCATAATCCTAAAATTAGTCGAAATCGAGTATAATGTAAGAAAAAACAAAATCCGTTCAGCCGTTGAGTGTGACTGAGCAACAACATTATGCGCCAGTAATCGGTACCTTTAACCATGCCAAAGTTACAATACCAAGTAGTCAAAAAATGTTACAAGGGAGAAAGTATATGAATTTTGTTAAAAACTTTTCCTGGCAATTACAAATATTTGATTCCGGCAATATTTCTCAGCAAATCTTGCAGGGCGATCACTTTGTAATGTTGCCAGTAAATATAAAAAAAAAACATTTCAATTGATAAATTGTTACAATTTAATGATATAACTGACCATATCATTATATGACGTTCTTCCCCGCTCCATCCCCCGCCCTGTCAACATAAAATTCCTTCTATCCCTGGTCCCCTCTTCCTTTGTTTATAAAATAGGTAAACACATTCTTGTAAATAAAATTAAACTGTAATGTAGTATAATATGTCTTCACTAACACCTCCCCCTTCCAGACTCTGTTAGTATTGTACTGTACAAAATGTGTATGTCTCTGTGTTGTCCTGTGATGTCCTAAAGTCTAAGAATTCCAAACCCCGTATTCATAGGTTCCTTGTTATATAATACTGAACATATTTGCTCTCCTTTCTCAACTGTGACATTGGCGGAATCATCAAAGCCCTGATGGAGCCATAACACGAAAAAATAGAATAGAATAGATATAACATTCCAGTAACTTTCATCACATGCAATGTTCAGCAAAATTACGTTTATGTACTAAAGGTGCCTGTACACGGGCTATAAATATTGCAACTTGTTGGCAATTTTGTTGACTATATAGCTCAGTATATTTGCAACTATACCCTTGCTGCAATTTCATTAACGCAATACACTGTATTGCTAAGAAATTTTGCTCGTACACGGGGAGCAATATATTGAGGCTAGATCTCAGCAGATCAGTGGCGGATACCGAAGCTGTTCTCGTTGCTGCCGCATTTATCGTTTTGTATCATCGTTTAAACAAACCGAAACCAAAAAAGAGAAGAAGAGTGTGGATCCGGCCATATTTAAACAGACGAGAAACCTTAACTAACCTTGAAAATTCTCGATAATTATTTGTTTCAAAACTTCACAAGGATTTCCAAAGAAAAAAAAATGATACAAATATGAGAAAGGCAATACCAATCAATACAAGATTAGCAATCACACTTCGATTCTTAGCAACCGGTGATTCTTACAAGAGCTTGATGTATTTATTTAGAGTCTCTGACAGTTCAATCGCCCACATAGTTCCAGAAGTTTGTGCTGCACTGACAAGTGGATTAAAAGAATACATCAAAGTGAGTTTAATCAAGAACTTATTTATTTTTTTAAAATCAAATCATTTTATCCTCTAGGTCCTCGTATGTAAATTGTATAGCACTAGAATCAGAAGTCTCAAGGTTTTGCATGACGTCGCGTTGTATACTTTGCAGTGAGTCTTAAGTATTTTGATTGCTAGAACCTGTCACGTCCGGTGCTTTATTAGAAATGCTGTAGGAATTATTTCTAAACATTCCCATGTCTGCATTATATAAAATTTCACTTATTTTAAATTCCACTTGCGATCGCGTGTAGCTATCATACGTCATCAATTTATTAGCCACATGCTCTCCAAACCCAGAATATGGGTTTCTATCTTTTCCACTGCTATTTATAATTTGAGTCGCTTTTTCATACGTTGTATCTATTGTCTGAGTTATATTGCTGCAAAGTTAATACATAAACCTTCAATCGTAATATTACAGTTACATACGTAGGTTGCATTCTAATACGTTTCAAACTAACAATACGATGCTAGCATTTGTAAGTACCCGTAATATTGGCGCTACATCTGTTTTGTAACTTGCAAATGCGTGATTAACAAACTTACTGAAACTTGTGGTAAGTTTCATGCTTAGTGGGTATATATTTTTTAGATTTATTTATACATAAGTACATTCTGCATTTGATACACCTGCAATGACCTGCATATATAAGTTTGTTTACCACATTAATTACGACATCTCTGCCGGCTTGTTGTCCAGTCGGGAAAGTGATGAGTACCATCTTCTGCCACCTCCTTTGCTGGCAGCTCGATTTTCCTTTTACTTGTTTTGGAGGAGGTGGATCAACATATTTATTGGCTGGACGACCCCTAGTTCGTGGCGTGAAAACTGTTGACCCTTTTTTTGTAATAACTTCGGCAATAGCCAATTTAAAGTCTAACAATGGCATATATGTGCCTGTATTTGACCTTCTCCACAACAGCCAAGAGTTAACAGAAATCAAATCGACCATGTGGAAAAATACCAGTAAGTCCGTAAGTACCATTTTTTCGATCTGACCCTGATCCTGTAGTAACCAAGCATCGAATCTAATGTATCGACACCGCCCATTGTGTCGGTTATATAACTGGATGGCTTTTGGGCAAGTGACCTCTTCGTATCGCTTTTGGCGGCGATTATAGCTTTGAGCCCACGTTTGATGTGGGATTTGCTCCGACGTACGTAGCGCATAAAGTGACAATTTTATTGTCCAGCCAGGATACCAATTCACTAATTTTCAGACCTCATATAGGGAAGGTTAAAACTGAATCCTGAACATCTTTGTATGGAAGCTTTTCGAGTTTACTATTTTAACTTTATTAAATTTAAAATTGCTATTTATTTCTGTAATAATACTTCTAAAATTATGCCTCATTTATTTATTATAGGCCGACATTTCGTTGGTGACAACAATTGAAACAATGTAATAATAACGGATTGTTTTTTTACCTCGTTTCGTATATTTAATAAATGTGGAAACAAATAACTAATATAGAGTGATGAAAATAAATAGAACGTATGGACTGGGCTTTGCAACTATAAAACAATTCCTTTAAACAAATATAAAATAGGTCATTAGACTTTGGCCTTTTTCAACATTACTTCCTAGTGAAATGAGGACAAGGATAATACAAATTTAACCTCCGTGTGTAGAAGAAGTGACTGATGCTGAATTCCTACATCTTCACACCCTTTTTTTAAAAAGTCTCGACTGGAGTGGAGTGATTTTACGTAATTGACAATTTGTACGGCTTGATCGTAAACTATCTTTAATTTTCTTGGCGATATAAAACGCAGTGACTGCTACTACATTTAGGTGCAACATCCTTTATTCTTGTTACAGTTACTTTTATTTTGCCGATCATCGCTGCACACGTCAATACATTTGTTCCAATCAATTTGGTGTTTACTCATGTAACTATCAATGACTTTACAAATTTCTACTCCACTTGTGTTGGTCTCCAAAGATGCACAGAGAAATACATCTTTTTCAATAGATCCTTCGAAGGGGTATCTCACGAAAAATACAAAAATACAAATTATGTCTGAAATAGTTAATTAAAATTGCGATTTATATAAATAGGTGTCTAAAATAGTAAATCTAAATAAATACAAATTATGTTATGTCAGGAATAGTCAATCTATAATAGGGGTATTATAAAAAGAAGCAAAATGATACGAGGAAAAGTGCAAAATTCTGCAACGAAGATGGTGGATGACAAATATACACGTTATGAAGGTTTTTTGCTTACCATTTCCGAATTCACACCCTTCCTGGTATGTTTAGTATATACTCGTTTGAGACAGGATTCCATTAATTATTCATATGCAAACCATGTAGGTTGGTAATGTCACTGACACTTGAGGAAAACGAAATGTGAATTATCTATCTAGGGATTTATATGTTAAGTCAATACTACTAATATTATAAATGCGAAAGTAACTGTCAGTCTGTCTGTTACCTTTTCACGCCTAAACCGCTGAACCAATTTTTATAACTTCTGGTATAAAGATAGATGGAACCTTGTAGAAAGACATAGGCTATGTTTTCTATACTAATAGGTATTATAAAAAGAGAAATATTTGTATATGTATTTTTGTTTGTAATGGTAAACTCAAAACTACAGGATCGATTTTAAAAATTCTTTCACCTATGGAAAGCTACATTATCATCGAGTAACATAGGCTCTAAAACATCACGAAGCCGGGGCGGACATTTAGTCTATTTTGTCAATGTTTTTTATAATCAGGGCTTTTAGCAGAGTCGCCCTTACAAAAAAGAGAAAAGGGACCAATTTTTTTTTAAAAGGGACCAAAAACGAATTGTTTTTATTTAATAAAATCACCCCTACCATACATTTGTTGCCAGATAAGAACATAAATGTATTACACATATTCAATTCAATTCAAAATATATTTATTTCGTAGGTACACAAGGCACACTTGAAACAGACAATTAGAAATACAATACACTTTTGAATTAGCAGATTAACAGTAAAATACAATTTATAAAATAAAATAAAATGTCTAAATAATATGTCACTAAAATACAATTACAATTAAAAAAAAAACAAAATTGAAACATGATGAAAATTAATTTATATGCCTATCTAATTATTGAAACGAGACAGCCTGCCAGAACAATCACAAGCTATGCCCACGGATGCTTATCATCCAAGTACTCAGATATCTTATAATAACTTTTGTTAATTAATTTAAGTTTTATTGTAACTTTGAATGCATTAAATGGTATATTTTGTATGTCAGAGGGGACCTTATTATAAAATTGGATACATAACCCCTTATAGGAATTTTTGATTTTGTGAAGTCGACTCACACAACCCACAAGTTTATCTTTATTTCTAGTATTGACGTTGTGTATGTCTCTATTTCTTTTATATGAATCAATGTTCTTTTTGACATAAATTAAATTTTCAAATATATATTGTGAAGGAAAGGTGAGAATGCCATAGTCCTTAAACTTATCTCTAAGAGACACTCTTGGTTTCAATTGGTAAATTGAACGCACAGCTCTTTTTTGCAAAACAAATATCGTATTTATACCCGCGGCGTTTCCCCACAGCAAAATGCCATAAGACAACACATTACACATAAGTTTAGTTTTGTTATTACAGGTGCATTTAATGTTGTAATGTACATTGTAATAAAAATTGTTAACAGTTGCCATACCCATACGTCTTTAATGTCAAAATTGTAATATAAATCAACATAAAAATTTCAAAAACAAAATTAACATTTTACATTTAGTTCTTTGATTTCCTTTCGAAGTATGAAGCAATTTTTGAAGACCTCTTTTCAATTTTTTTAACAATTGAATTCAGGTTTTCTGACATTCCAACTTCCGAAGACTGCTTTGACTCCATGCAGCATGCCCTGGGCGAGGTTTATTTCTTCTAAATCGTGCCTGTTCTATGTTCACTCATGGGTGCCATGTTCATGTTCTATTATCTCATTTGTTTTATCAACATTAAACTTGTTAATGTCACATTTAATTCCGTGAAGAATAAAAAAACATATATTAAACAATGATTTGTCTTCTATTTTTCCATTCCAGTCTTTCTCTTCAGTTGCTTTGAATTCTTTTAACTGTTCTTCTAGGTGGACAATCATTGGGTATCCTCTCAAATGCTCTAAAATAAAATATATAATTTTAGAAGCTATAATTTTAGTTGCTATAAATTTAGGTCCTGTAATTTTAAAAATCTATAATATTGTTTGATATATTTTTTTAAATCTATAATATTAATTCCTATAACGTATTGTTTTCTATAATTGCAGTTGCCATAATTTTCAAAATGTATAATTTCAAGTCCTATCATTTTTATAATGTCTATTTTCAATTGCACTAATGGCTACTTTTCTATAATGGACAACATTTCATTTTTTTAATCACCCATTTTTGTTACTTTAATTAAAAATATATTAAAAAATAAGTTACACGTATTTTTATATTTTATTCTTGGTTGAGTTTTTATATTTTTAATTTAATTATGAATTTTTATAAATTCTGAGGACTTATAAACTAAAAACCTTAGCTAGGACTAAAATTAAGAAATATAAACTGTCACCCAAAGAAAGTGACTGATAGTGTCAGTCAAGCCACAGAGTATACGTTATAGAAATGCAAAGAGTATAATATACCGTGTTCCAAATAGGTGTTGCCGTAGCCGGAACTCAAATCGCCTACAACATTATTCATAATGTATATAATAATACTAGCTTTTGTCCGCGGTTTCACTCGTAAATATATTTCCTGTAATAGCCCATTCGAAAATAGCAAAACTTCCAAAAAGTAAAATATATTTATATAAAAGAAGTATTTTTATAATTATATTTAAAGAATAATTATTAATTTAGCTTCAAATGGAATAAAAATGGGTAAAATTAATAGAAGGCAACACCTGAGTTCAATAACTAACAACTCTGCCAACAGACATTAGTATTTTTAAATTAGAGGGTTAGCACAGATTAGGGCACCTATTAATCCTTAATTTTCAATATTTCAGTATTTTTAAAATAACTCGAAAATTAAAGGATATAAAAAATTAAAAAAATTAAAAATAAGCTTTCTAGCATGTAATCTCCAAAGGGTTTTCGAATTTTGGTACCTTACGAAAAATGAAATGTTGTCCATTGCTGTTACTATAATTTTGAAAATATATAATCTCAAGTCTTATAATTTTTATAATCTTTAATTTCAGTTGCACTAATGGTTACTTTTCTATAATTGCAGTTATTATAATTTTCTAAATATATAAATTCATTTTCTATAAATTTATTAATCTATAATATCATTTGCTCTAATGGATTGTTAAAATAAGTGTACTCACTATATTTTTAAACGTATAACTTCATTCTATTTACATTTACAAATATATAATCAAAAAAAATAATTTTCTATAATGTAATCAATTTAAATAAGTACTATTATTAAAATTTACAGTATATTTGGTTAATGTCTGTTGCAGTAATTTTCGATTCCTATTCCCCTAATTTGTAAATAAAAATAGGTTAGCGAGGAGCGAAGCGACGAGCGTGGTTCGAATAGTGCTAAAACAGAGCGCGAGACGAGCGAGCGAAGCGAGCGTTCCGCGGTAGCGGACGGCGAAGCGCCAGAAACTCATAAATACCTAAACAACTATCACTTGTTGATAACGGATGTGATACCTATATATATATTATTTATAATAAGAAAGGAAGATTTTTATATATTAATAAATATTTCGCAAATAAACTGGAAAAAATATAGCAAATTAATCATTAGATAATTAAATGTTGTACCTTTTGATAATTTAGACATCTTGAAAATTATAGAAAACAATTTTAGATAAAACGAAAATTATAGCAAATTATAAATTAGATCATTTAATTTTGTATATTTTGATAATAGTGATTTTGAAAATTACGGATATCGATTTTAGACAAAAGAAAAATTATAGCAAATAAATAACTATTGAATGTAATTTTATATATTTTGATAATAGTGATTTTGAAAATTACAGAAATCGATTTTAGGGTAAAAAAAAATTATAGCAAATGAATAATTATAGAACTTAATTTTATATATTTTGATAATAGTGATTTTGAAAATTACAGAAATCGATTTTAGGTTTAAAAAAAATTATAGCAAATGAATAATTATAGAATGTAATTTTATATCTTATGTACCTATATATTCTAAAATTATATCAAAACATTTTAGAGATATTGTAGGAGACCCCAATCATTGGTAGTGTCATAATACCCTTGGCATTTGCAGTAAATAATACTGTTAAATTTTGTTTATCATCATTATTTCATTTCTGATACGAGCCAAGACTTTTGATTATTTTGGATTTAAAAAGAATGCCGTTTCATATGCGTTGAGTATACGACTACAGTCTTCAATAATTCCGAATACAGTTTCTTTTTCTAATTATTTCTGCACTTCTGTGAACCACCTATCAATAGCTTCTTTAGACACAGCTGCTCTACTTTTCGTTAAAGTTTGTGCCATTCGCACACTAATTTCAGGATGACGACGCAAAAACCCTTCATACCATTTTCTGCCTGGTGGTTTGTAGTTAATTTTTTGTTCTATTCCGAGTTTCCGAGCATACATTTTAGGCATTGTTTCACAGGTGGGATATATGGTTTTACCTCGTGTCTCCACGAGTCGAGATACACATGTTTTAGAAGCTGAGTAGAGGCAAATGTTACTGCAGCCGTTTGCGTAGGTTGGAACTGTACTGCAGTCTAATGTTGTGCATGAATCGACGAACTTCAATGTCATTTTTGGAACTTTCTATCAGGCTGCATTTTTTTATTTACATTGAAATGGGCACCATAGTAAGCACCCCAGTCACCTCAGTATCTGACGCTGGGATGCTTGCTGTAAGAGAAAGTCAGACAAGATTTTTTTTAATTTGAATAAAAACATTAGCAAAAGTCATGGCGATCTTAAACTTGTTTATTGTTCTCAAGTGTAGAACCCTTAAGACACAGTGTTTACGGATTCCCTGTGATATAGCTTCGGTTATCGTTTTTATGAGTCAAAAATACGACAAAGTCAAGTCTCTGGCAGTTGTCAGGGAATTTGCGTGTATAGTTACGAACTTTAAAAGGAGTGAAGCGGTCAGTATCTTCTAGGCCTGAATCTGAAGGTTACGATTGCAAAGACTCTTGGGTCGATTTCATGCTCCTTTTTTTCTTTCTCTTGCCGGGCCTACTCATATTTACACTATTTATCTACTTTATATACACACACTTATTAACTAATTTACAGTAAGTACCTTAAACAAATGCTATTTAATCACCAACGAAACTTCTGTATTCAATAAAATTTCTTTTGTCCATTTTTGTGTAATTAGTGAAAATATTCTTTCGACGTTGGCATTACGAGCAGGAGTGCAAAAGAAATACTGCGCAATTTTCAATAATTCCGAGTATAAATGAGCATTCGGTGTTTTAAAAAATTGTAACCAAAGTTTATTTGCATTTAAAAGATTATCTTGCTGGCTCAGGTTTTGACTTTTTACTGAAAGATTTTAAATTCACCCACTCTATCAATTTTTTTGTCTTAAACGATTTTGTATTAAATTTCCCATCATCATATTGCACCCATCGGACGCAAAACTAATAATGTTATCTATCAGAATTTATTTTTGTTTTAAACGTGGTACAATCATTATCATTCGTAAAGTCCGGCAGCAGTGGCACCTGCTTCAGCGGATCATTTTCACTAAAAACCCGTTCCAGCTCTCAAAAACGGCTCACAATGCGCCCTTGGATCTCATAAAACCGAACCATTACACGCTGTCTTTACAAAAGCAATATCTGTTGACTCGTCAGTTAAAATATTTCGTAATTTTTCCGCAATATATTGTCGTCACAAGTAAGTCGGCTGCTTGCCATTTATTATAAGCGCCATATGTTTGTCGCGTCTTTTGATTATACAATGACGAGTGGTGTAATGCGAGAGCTGTCGTAGGTGATTAACGCGACTACGTAGCTGGGACAACAGTTCACCAGGCAAACGCAGCGGCTCACCGTACTCTAGTTCTACGGCGGTTGTTTTAATTTCCTCTTTGAGTGCAGATCGGATACCCAGGAGAACTATGGGTTAAGCGGTAAGCCACGTATCATTGTGACATATTAGGGCTGCCTTGAGTTGGCGATGCCATGCCATTAGCCTGAGGATGGTAGCTAGCGGTCCTAGTGCAGTTTGTGCCGATGAATTGCAATGCAATACCACGTCGAAACAAATCTGCTTTAAACTGCCGCCTCTGGTCAGTAGTGATGGTCTCTGGTGCACCGAATCATGCGATTTAGCCGCTCACAAAAGTGTAAGCGACCTCTTCGGCAGTGATGCGACTCAATAGCCATACTTCTGGCCAACGGGTATATCTGTCTACTGCTGTGAGACAGTAAGTATATCCGTTGTGAGAAGCTAGCGGGCCGATTATGTCCAGATGGACATGTCGGAACCTTGCCGTGGGATGAGCAAAATAAAAGACGTATCTTGTTACTTTGAATTTTTGGCATGTCACGCATTAAAACAATATTTCAACAGTATTTTTTCCGATAAAAGCAGCTGCGTAAAATATTTTTTTATAGGACCTTTTGCTCCAGCAACTATCAACAATGACGTCAAAATAAAATATCCATCTTCTGTAACGTTTCCTGCAGCTACAGCTATCTCTTTTTCTCGTTTTCCAGCTTCAAACATTTGATTTAAAGCCACTCTTTCCCAGTGTTTACTTATAAGATTGTGATAAGTGTCATATACCCGTTGGATAAGAGAAAGCAGATTTATCGCAGACAAAAATTCCTCTAGCTGCGAATGACCACATCCCGTAGCCACTGTTCCAGCCACAGTACAAGTGTTTAAATTTAAATAGTTTTCCTCACAACAGTCATTATTGACTACAAAATGTAAGTTGCACATTTTACACTTAAACGTGAACTTAGAAATCAAGCCATGTTGCTTCTCTTCTTTTAAAATTATATCACGGGCTGAGCAGTCCGTGATTACATAAATCTAGCAATAGTTTACTTTAAACTCAATATAATAAATGTTTCGCACCTCATGCATGGCATTCACATTCTTGACTTGCCAACGTTGACTTTTCGCGAGTCAATGTTTCTGATATTTCTTCTGGCACGATATTTATGTTAGCTATACGATGCGGTGGGGAAAATGAGAATATTGTGTTGTTATGTGGTTGAATATCTTTATTATAATATTTACAATGTAATTGATC
Organism: Nemapogon koenigi; assembly: GCA_963924495.1. Lineage (NCBI taxonomy): Eukaryota > Metazoa > Arthropoda > Insecta > Lepidoptera > Tineidae > Nemapogon > Nemapogon koenigi. The sequence continues at coordinate 10,181,114 of OZ004648.1, forward strand.
ATGATTATATAAAGAAGATTAGATTTAATATTTGACTAGAGATATTGCACTTTTTCACTCACGGGAGAGACAAGACAGAGTAGTGCACTATATACAGAACATATTGTCAGTCTATAATTGACAGAGGCCAAGATTATAATTTTACTGCCATACATAGTGGAAACTAGTATTTCCTTTACGTAATAAATAATACTTTATTATAAATGTATAATTCGCTTCAACACTTCCACTTATACTTTATAATAAACAGAGTCAGATACACAACCATTGAAAGAAACAAACATAAAAACACTATTTACATTAATTGTTCTTAATTATGTCATGATGTTTGGAGGATGATAATGGATTGGTAAATACATCCAGAAGCATCATAACCGATGGCAAATATTTCATCCTTAAAAAAGAAATAACCTTAAATTTTAAGCATGGCTTAAATCAATTTGTTTTGTTATTTTGTGATATTTTTTAATAATTTCAAAGCACTTTGATTATCATTGTACAAGGTACAGTAAATTTATTTCTCAAAAAGTTCAAACAAAAGTTGTTAATAAAATATATCGTCGATGAAGTACCAATTTGCAGGAACTCCCTACTTAAAATGTTATTGCGATTTTGATACGATCCATCAGAAAACAATATAATAGAAAGTTACTTTTTATTTATTTTTATTTTTTTTTCTCTCCAAATAATCTATAATAAAGGTAAAGGAAAGGTACCCTAAGCAAAAAGTGTTCAAAAACATGTTTCTGCATACTTGTACTTTATTTAATACTAGAAGTTGTATCTAGTGGTAGAAAGTAGCACAAGGTGGCATCTACTACTACTATTGATACTTTTTCACTTCTTGAATAAATAATATATTAAATTCAATATGATCTTTCATTTTTAACGTTTTTATCACTGCGTTTATGAAAAAAAACCTACCACAAAAAACGAACGTGTTCAATCTTAAAAAAGAGCCTTTTTATTTCTTGTTTTACAATAGTTGGTATTAATATTACAGTAGACACCATTTTTTTTGTTATATTTCTATGTAATAGTAAGTTATCTTAGGTTATGTTAGTAATATATGTTTAGATTATGTTAGTAGTATATGTATTTATAAATCAACAAGAACCCCGGTTTGGGTAAAGGCCTCCTCCAAAGATGCCCATTTTTGTCGGTCTTGTGCTATCGAGTGCCAGTTTTTTATTTTTTTTTATTTTGTTGCCTTGTCGTCTAACTTCCGAAATTCCCATAATATCATAGTTAATTTTACTTAAACATTCTTCCAGTTTCAATATTCTATAGTATGATGATAGGGTTCTGACGTTGTATCAGTTGTATGTGATAATTTTTAATTGACGGCTTAACTTTGAGTGTGAGTTTTGAATCTTTGGAGGGTTTTGGTCGTACTCTTCCACGGTGACCAGCCGGGTTGGAAGATTTTTTTGTGTTTTTTCTTGAGGTTTGTTTACTTGTGGCATCGGTGTGTAGAGAGGGGGTTGATTGCTATGCATTTTTAATCGTTTTATTTTTATTTGTCAAGAAGTTCAACATGCTTGGTTTTATAACTCCTTCGGAGACACTATTTGACCTTTGGACATTGAATTTTGGACCAGACTGTTGTTGTATATTCTTTTTTGTTTTATTTCTTATATTTATATATTAATATTCTTGCTCGATGTGTTTCTGTTTTTGTCCAGTATTATAAGTTTATCGTATTTTATTATGGCGGTGTTCCCTTTTTTTCTCTCAATCTTTATTTGCTCTTGTAGTTCTTTTCTTTTATTTAATACATCACGCGGATAGTCTTCTTTTATGTAATGTGTTGTGTCATTTAGTGTACCTTTTTGCTTAAATATATCGATTTTCAATCCTAGATTTGTAAAAGTGACAACGATTGGTCTAGATCTTTCTCCTCTCTTTCCAATTCTCTTTATTTCTTGTATGTCTCTTCGTTCAATGATTATATCAAAATGTTTCTTAATAAACTCAACCAAAATATTTTCTAAGTTTAAGTAAGATGTCTCCTTCTCTTCTATTCCAAAAAATACAATGTTTCTTTGTCTTGCTTGTTTTTCCAAGAAGTAAAGACGTTTCTCTTGATTTTCTACTTTTATTTGGAGGTTGACAAATTTTTCTTCCATAATGCCATTTATATTTTGTGTTACTTGTTCTGTCACTTGTTCGCCGCTTTTTTGTATGGTGAGTTTTTGTTATTCCAACACTTTTTGGATGTGACTGAGTGCTTTTATAATTTCCTCCATAATTCTAAATAAATGTGTAAAATATTGTTAAAGCACTGGTACTGGGCCCCACAGTAATAGGTCAACAAAACAACAATACAGCGCCCTCTTTTGGCAGCCGATTCAAATATATGGGAGAGTTAAATTTTTCGCGATGCAAATGTGGCGCCACAATTGTGACCAATTGAAATTGAAATAAAATTAAATGTCATCATCATCATCCTTCTATGACTCGCGAGGAACTTAGATAAAAAACTAATAAATTACCTCTAAAAGGAACCCTCTGTCAAATAAAAAAATAGAAACAAAACAATTTAACTTAAGTAGGTAATTTTAATTCTTTACTTCTGACCTTTTTTGAAATCTAAAGTATAGTCATTTAACTGGCTGCGAATTCGGTGGAACGCGCGAATACCGTCATGTACAGATCAACTCATTAATTAATCAAATCCGGATTTAAAAGCCGAATAAAAATGTGCGGATATCCGGATTTTACGAATTACCCAGATTGCATGCCCTAGATACATCCCACTATCATGGAGAGAAGTTAAGGTTATATTCATTCCCAAACCAGGGTAATTTCACACGTGCAAAAAGCACACCTAATAGAAAAATTGTGGAAAACATGAACTAACGGTCATTCCCACAAAAACGGTGCTGGTGTTCACTAACAAACGAAAGTTGAAGATGAGATTCATTTATTTTTTTATTATAAAAAATTATAATATTATGTAATACTGTACAGAGTATCATGGCTCGAATGCCCTTTGCATTTTGAAACAATTTAATTCTGCAAAAAAAATATTACCTGTTCAGACTCTTAAATTGCCTCCATTATTTCAGTTATATTTTGTAAGCCCAGCTTCTAATTCCAATTCTTCTGAAATTTAATTTAAGGATTCTATGTCATGTCATGGCGACCAACGTACGTACGTTCATCAACAATATATCTTTGCAAACTTCACTGTGTATTCTGCCTCTGTGCTCGATGGGGCTGAGAGCTTGGGATACACAACGATGTTTTCTACATACCCAATTTATAGTATTGTCTCCTAGTTTTACTTTGAAACCTGTATATGATTTTCTATCTTATGGATAATTAGCCCAATCAGCATCAGTATAAGCTTTAATTTCATTTTTATGATTACTGGTACACTTATTAAATACTAAACTATAATCAACAGTATACAGTACAGTATCAACTAAAACCTAATATTTTTTTAGGTATGGCAGCAATGACTATGTTCATAACATAATAATAAGTTAAACTGACTCAGTTGACTACATGCGAAAGATATATCAGGGCGTGTACAAACTGCCAACTACATCAAACAACCCACCAATTCTCTATACTGATATATATCATTATTTGATGCACAATCATCAGTAGTTTTTTTAATAATTTACAATCATGGGTGTAGGTAGATATACACTTTTTGCATTACTCATATTAAAACGATTCAGTAATATTTTTACATAGGTACTCAGATTGATTAAAAATCAGTACACCTTGTGATCTATTACGATACACTTTCAAACCTAAACAATTCTGTACTGGACCTAAGTATTTAATATTAAATTCTTACGTTAGTTACGTAAATTCGTTGTACGACATGAAACACAGGTTATGAAGGCCGTCAGCTGACTGCTGTTCGGGTATAATGAGCACATCTGAATCTACCGTTTTAATTATTACGTGATTGTGGTTATTTCGGGCATCGTTAGCGGCGTGCGTCTGCTTCTTCATGAGACGAAGATGTTATTTTCACATTTTGCTGATGAGGTAAGCACTTTCTCATTAGTTTTTTGCTAGTAGTACAAATAACTGTACTTTGTTTTTATAATGGGCTAAAACATTCTTAAAGTTTTTAGGGATTTTCACTGTTTCCCCAACTGCAACTTGGTTTCCTACGTATAAAGCAATGTTTTTTTTATAGATTGCTTTAAATAGTGTGATACTTGGCAGCGCACTAAGATCATGCTGCATTTGTAAATAAATTATTTATATACAATAAATATCTTCATATAATTAGATATTAATTTGCTTTGATAAGACCCCGCTTTTTACAATTATGACATTTTCGTTTGCTCATAAAAGTCATATTATTGCTATTATTTACACCAACACTATTTCATCACTATTTGAGTTGGTTCTCCTAAGTTCCTACTGAAACATCCGGGTCCTCACTGCTTCATTTGAAATTTCTTCAGTCGTAGCTGATATCTCAAGATTGGATACAAGAGTATCATACTCCTGTAAAATCACTAAGTAGGAGCTCAGCCACCTCCTTGTCCTCAATAATTTTCCTGATGTCTGCCAACTGCTGGACTAGTGTCATACTCATATCATCTATATATTCCGTCATTGTGGAATAGTCAGTTTTGGGTTGTTGTAATTTACTCAATAAAAATAATCTTCTGAATAAGTAATCCCTTATCTTCAAATACAGCTTTGAGCTTTACAATTACTTCTCAATAATGTTACGTAAATTCGCTGTGCGTGGCGACATGAAACACAGGTTATGAAGGCCGTCAGCCGACTGCAGTTCGGGTATTTTCCTTAAAGCAAAGAGTGCTATAATGAGCACATCTGAATCTACTGTTTTAATTATTACGTGATTGTGGTTATTTCGGGCAGCGTTAGCGGCGTGCGTCTGCTTCTTCATGAGACGAAGATGTTATTTCCACAGTAGATGAGGTAAGCACACTTTCTCATTGGATTGACAGATCACAGTCTTTCCATCAACTTGTATTTTGACCAGGTTTTTTGCTAGTAGTTTAAATAACTGTACTTTGTTTTTATAATGAGCTAAAACATTCTGAAAGTTTTTAGGGATTTTCACTGTTTCCCCAACTGCAACTTGGTTTCCTGTACCTCAACTCTCTTGTGTGGGCTTTTAAACTCCCATCTATGTACTGGTCAAACACTACATCCACTCTGTTAAAAAAGCGTAACCTTTCTTTGGTGTACGGAACAAAAACTTCTTCAGTATATTGCAGAACTGTTTGATTTGGTTTGGGGATTAGCATATGCACAAGGGCAGCACCATTATTATTATGAGACAAGACGCTTCTGGTTTTGGTTCTGTGGGGGTATCTGTATTTTTCTTTGAACAGTAGTCTTAAATGCATGAAACTATGTATTCGATTTGTTCGATGACTTTCGACTTGTCCAAACTCGGATATAAAGGCGCGTAAGGATGATTATCATGAGAAAAAAGACGTCTTTATCTACATTTCTTCCTTGGCTAGCGACGTACAATTTGCAAAACAGATTACTGTCCTTTTTGAGGTCGAGAAACCTTTGTTTGTCTCGAGATTCCAATTCGAACTAATAGAGAAATTGTCAACACCGTGTAGTGAGAGTGATGATGCGCCGCACGGAGCGGCAAAGACGCACGCGATGCGATACCGCCCCCGCCGCCCTTGTACTAAAGCATTTTCAATCCGATCAATTTACGGTTTTTTTTATAGAAGCGGTGATAATTTTTTATTAATTCTCTCATACACAGTTTTGGTTTAAAATTAATAGTTTAGACTAGGGATTGTGATGATAGTGGTTTTTTAGTTAATTAACAACTGTCAAAATCCATAAATTTTCACGTATTTGACAATTGTTATGTTTACTAATCGTAGATTAACTGTTGATTGACCTTTCAGAAACTAGGGGTTAGCAAATTAAATCAAATGAATTGACTCTAAAAATAGCAAATTATATTGAATGAACAAAAGCTTCGCAGCATAAAAAATTACTTTCATTGAAACGCAGCTAAAAAAATCATCCACCCACATTGCGTAACAAACACGACACAAGCGGTAGAGAGTAGGTACTTATTATATTCCTTGAACACAAGTGACATTTCCCCGCGCGATATGTTTGATGGTTCGTATACGTTGTCTGCGGCCGCCGCCTCTATCGGCTTTGTTTCGACCTCCGATTAAAACCTCCGATTTAAAAGTGTCGGAACCGAAGTCGGAATCGGAGGTGTAAAATCAATCGGATCAAATAACTTTACAGCTTGTGTTCCCACGGTTTTGTAGATAAAATGACATGTTTAGTAACATACTAAAAGTTGGTGCTGGTATTACAAACTGAACTATTTCGGCCTTTTTCGAAGCTAAGAGAAGGGATTAGTGATAGTTGTGATTAGTCTGTGATTAATAAGACATTATCACAGTCAGCGGGATCATCTTAGATATAATTAGTCGGCATATTAATGCATTGCACAATATTAAACACTGTGATTAATAAGACATTATCACAGTCAGCGGGATCATCTTAGATATAATTAGTCGGCATATTAATGCATTGCACAATATTAAACACTGTGATTAATAAGACATTATCACAGTCAGCGGGATCATCTTACATATAATTAGTCGGCATATTAATGCATTGCACAATATTAAACACTGTGATTAATAAGACATTATCACAGTCAGCGGGATCATCTTAGATATAATTAGTCGGCATATTAATGCATTGCACAATATTAAACACTGTGATTAATAAGACATTATCACAGTCAGCGGGATCATCTTACATATAATTAGTCGGCATATTAATGCATTGCACAATATTAAACACTGTGATTAATAAGACATTATCACAGTCAGCGGGATCATCTTAGATATAATTAGTCGGCATATTAATGCATTGCACAATATTAAACACTGTGATTAATAAGACATTATCACAGTCAGCGGGATCATCTTACATATAATTAGTCGGCATATTAATGCATTGCACAATATTAAACACTGTGATTAATAAGACATTATCACAGTCAGCGGGATCATCTTAGATATAATTAGTCGGCATATTAATGCATTGCACAATATTAAACACTGTGATTAATAAGACATTATCACAGTCAGCGGGATCATCTTACATATAATTAGTCGGCATATTAATGCATTGCACAATATTAAACACTGTGATTAATAAGACATTATCACAGTCAGCGGGATCATCTTAGATATAATTAGTCGGCATATTAATGCATTGCACAATATTAAACACTGTGATTAATAAGACATTATCACAGTCAGCGGGATCATCTTACATATAATTAGTCGGCATATTAATGCATTGCACAATATTAAACACTGTGATTAATAAGACATTATCACAGTCAGCGGGATCATCTTAGATATAATTAGTCGGCATATTAATGCATTGCACAATATTAAACACTGTGATTAATAAGACATTATCACAGTCAGCGGGATCATCTTACATATAATTAGTCGGCATATTAATGCATTGCACAATATTAAACACTGTGATTAATAAGACATTATCACAGTCAGCGGGATCATCTTAGATATAATTAGTCGGCATATTAATGCATTGCACAATATTAAACACTGTGATTAATAAGACATTATCACAGTCAGCGGGATCATCTTACATATAATTAGTCGGCATATTAATGCATTGCACAATATTAAACACTGTGATTAATAAGACATTATCACAGTCAGCGGGATCATCTTAGATATAATTAGTCGGCATATTAATGCATTGCACAATATTAAACACTGTGATTAATAAGACATTATCACAGTCAGCGGGATCATCTTACATATAATTAGTCGGCATATTAATGCATTGCACAATATTAAACACTGTGATTAATAAGACATTATCACAGTCAGCGGGATCATCTTACATATAATTAGTCGGCATATTAATGCATTGCACAATATTAAACACTGTGATTAATAAGACATTATCACAGTCAGCGGGATCATCTTACATATAATTAGTCGGCATATTAATGCATTGCACAATATTAAACACTGTGATTAATAAGACATTATCACAGTCAGCGGGATCATCTTACATATAATTAGTCGGCATATTAATGCATTGCACAATATTAAACACTGTGATTAATAAGACATTATCACAGTCAGCGGGATCATCTTACATATAATTAGTCGGCATATTAATGCATTGCACAATATTAAACACTGTGATTAATAAGACATTATCACAGTCAGCGGGATCATCTTAGATATAATTAGTCGGCATATTAATGCATTGCACAATATTAAACACTGTGATTAATAAGACATTATCACAGTCAGCGGGATCATCTTACATATAATTAGTCGGCATATTAATGCATTGCACAATATTAAACACTGTGATTAATAAGACATTATCACAGTCAGCGGGATCATCTTACATATAATTAGTCGGCATATTAATGCATTGCACAATATTAAACACTGTGATTAATAAGACATTATCACAGTCAGCGGGATCATCTTACATATAATTAGTCGGCATATTAATGCATTGCACAATATTAAACACTGTGATTAATAAGACATTATCACAGTCAGCGGGATCATCTTAGATATAATTAGTCGGCATATTAATGCATTGCACAATATTAAACACTGTGATTAATAAGACATTATCACAGTCAGCGGGATCATCTTACATATAATTAGTCGGCATATTAATGCATTGCACAATATTAAACACTGTGATTAATAAGACATTATCACAGTCAGCGGGATCATCTTACATATAATTAGTCGGCATATTAATGCATTGCACAATATTAAACACTGTGATTAATAAGACATTATCACAGTCAGCGGGATCATCTTACATATAATTAGTCGGCATATTAATGCATTGCACAATATTAAACACTGTGATTAATAAGACATTATCACAGTCAGCGGGATCATCTTACATATAATTAGTCGGCATATTAATGCATTGCACAATATTAAACACTGTGATTAATAAGACATTATCACAGTCAGCGGGATCATCTTACATATAATTAGTCGGCATATTAATGCATTGCACAATATTAAACACTGTGATTAATAAGACATTATCACAGTCAGCGGGATCATCTTAGATATAATTAGTCGGCATATTAATGCATTGCACAATATTAAACACTGTGATTAATAAGACATTATCACAGTCAGCGGGATCATCTTACATATAATTAGTCGGCATATTAATGCATTGCACAATATTAAACACTGTGATTAATAAGACATTATCACAGTCAGCGGGATCATCTTAGATATAATTAGTCGGCATATTAATGCATTGCACAATATTAAACACTGTGATTAATAAGACATTATCACAGTCAGCGGGATCATCTTACATATAATTAGTCGGCATATTAATGCATTGCACAATATTAAACACTGTGATTAATAAGACATTATCACAGTCAGCGGGATCATCTTACATATAATTAGTCGGCATATTAATGCATTGCACAATATTAAACACTGTGATTAATAAGACATTATCACAGTCAGCGGGATCATCTTACATATAATTAGTCGGCATATTAATGCATTGCACAATATTAAACACTGTGATTAATAAGACATTATCACAGTCAGCGGGATCATCTTACATATAATTAGTCGGCATATTAATGCATTGCACAATATTAAACACTGTGATTAATAAGACATTATCACAGTCAGCGGGATCATCTTACATATAATTAGTCGGCATATTAATGCATTGCACAATATTAAACACTGTGATTAATAAGACATTATCACAGTCAGCGGGATCATCTTAGATATAATTAGTCGGCATATTAATGCATTGCACAATATTAAACACTGTGATTAATAAGACATTATCACAGTCAGCGGGATCATCTTACATATAATTAGTCGGCATATTAATGCATTGCACAATATTAAACACTGTGATTAATAAGACATTATCACAGTCAGCGGGATCATCTTACATATAATTAGTCGGCATATTAATGCATTGCACAATATTAAACACTGTGATTAATAAGACATTATCACAGTCAGCGGGATCATCTTACATATAATTAGTCGGCATATTAATGCATTGCACAATATTAAACACTGTGATTAATAAGACATTATCACAGTCAGCGGGATCATCTTACATATAATTAGTCGGCATATTAATGCATTGCACAATATTAAACACTGTGATTAATAAGACATTATCACAGTCAGCGGGATCATCTTAGATATAATTAGTCGGCATATTAATGCATTGCACAATATTAAACACTGTGATTAATAAGACATTATCACAGTCAGCGGGATCATCTTACATATAATTAGTCGGCATATTAATGCATTGCACAATATTAAACACTGTGATTAATAAGACATTATCACAGTCAGCGGGATCATCTTACATATAATTAGTCGGCATATTAATGCATTGCACAATATTAAACACTGTGATTAATAAGACATTATCACAGTCAGCGGGATCATCTTAGATATAATTAGTCGGCATATTAATGCATTGCACAATATTAAACACTGTGATTAATAAGACATTATCACAGTCAGCGGGATCATCTTACATATAATTAGTCGGCATATTAATGCATTGCACAATATTAAACACTGTGATTAATAAGACATTATCACAGTCAGCGGGATCATCTTAGATATAATTAGTCGGCATATTAATGCATTGCACAATATTAAACACTGTGATTAATAAGACATTATCACAGTCAGCGGGATCATCTTACATATAATTAGTCGGCATATTAATGCATTGCACAATATTAAACACTGTGATTAATAAGACATTATCACAGTCAGCGGGATCATCTTACATATAATTAGTCGGCATATTAATGCATTGCACAATATTAAACACTGTGATTAATAAGACATTATCACAGTCAGCGGGATCATCTTACATATAATTAGTCGGCATATTAATGCATTGCACAATATTAAACACTGTGATTAATAAGACATTATCACAGTCAGCGGGATCATCTTACATATAATTAGTCGGCATATTAATGCATTGCACAATATTAAACACTGTGATTAATAAGACATTATCACAGTCAGCGGGATCATCTTACATATAATTAGTCGGCATATTAATGCATTGCACAATATTAAACACTGTGATTAATAAGACATTATCACAGTCAGCGGGATCATCTTACATATAATTAGTCGGCATATTAATGCATTGCACAATATTAAACACTGTGATTAATAAGACATTATCACAGTCAGCGGGATCATCTTACATATAATTAGTCGGCATATTAATGCATTGCACAATATTAAACACTGTGATTAATAAGACATTATCACAGTCAGCGGGATCATCTTACATATAATTAGTCGGCATATTAATGCATTGCACAATATTAAACACTGTGATTAATAAGACATTATCACAGTCAGCGGGATCATCTTACATATAATTAGTCGGCATATTAATGCATTGCACAATATTAAACACTGTGATTAATAAGACATTATCACAGTCAGCGGGATCATCTTACATATAATTAGTCGGCATATTAATGCATTGCACAATATTAAACACTGTGATTAATAAGACATTATCACAGTCAGCGGGATCATCTTACATATAATTAGTCGGCATATTAATGCATTGCACAATATTAAACACTGTGATTAATAAGACATTATCACAGTCAGCGGGATCATCTTACATATAATTAGTCGGCATATTAATGCATTGCACAATATTAAACACTGTGATTAATAAGACATTATCACAGTCAGCGGGATCATCTTACATATAATTAGTCGGCATATTAATGCATTGCACAATATTAAACACTGTGATTAATAAGACATTATCACAGTCAGCGGGATCATCTTACATATAATTAGTCGGCATATTAATGCATTGCACAATATTAAACACTGTGATTAATAAGACATTATCACAGTCAGCGGGATCATCTTACATATAATTAGTCGGCATATTAATGCATTGCACAATATTAAACACTGTGATTAATAAGACATTATCACAGTCAGCGGGATCATCTTACATATAATTAGTCGGCATATTAATGCATTGCACAATATTAAACACTGTGATTAATAAGACATTATCACAGTCAGCGGGATCATCTTACATATAATTAGTCGGCATATTAATGCATTGCACAATATTAAACACTGTGATTAATAAGACATTATCACAGTCAGCGGGATCATCTTACATATAATTAGTCGGCATATTAATGCATTGCACAATATTAAACACTGTGATTAATAAGACATTATCACAGTCAGCGGGATCATCTTACATATAATTAGTCGGCATATTAATGCATTGCACAATATTAAACACTGTGATTAATAAGACATTATCACAGTCAGCGGGATCATCTTACATATAATTAGTCGGCATATTAATGCATTGCACAATATTAAACACTGTGATTAATAAGACATTATCACAGTCAGCGGGATCATCTTACATATAATTAGTCGGCATATTAATGCATTGCACAATATTAAACACTGTGATTAATAAGACATTATCACAGTCAGCGGGATCATCTTACATATAATTAGTCGGCATATTAATGCATTGCACAATATTAAACACTGTGATTAATAAGACATTATCACAGTCAGCGGGATCATCTTACATATAATTAGTCGGCATATTAATGCATTGCACAATATTAAACACTGTGATTAATAAGACATTATCACAGTCAGCGGGATCATCTTACATATAATTAGTCGGCATATTAATGCATTGCACAATATTAAACACTGTGATTAATAAGACATTATCACAGTCAGCGGGATCATCTTACATATAATTAGTCGGCATATTAATGCATTGCACAATATTAAACACTGTGATTAATAAGACATTATCACAGTCAGCGGGATCATCTTACATATAATTAGTCGGCATATTAATGCATTGCACAATATTAAACACTGTGATTAATAAGACATTATCACAGTCAGCGGGATCATCTTACATATAATTAGTCGGCATATTAATGCATTGCACAATATTAAACACTGTGATTAATAAGACATTATCACAGTCAGCGGGATCATCTTACATATAATTAGTCGGCATATTAATGCATTGCACAATATTAAACACTGTGATTAATAAGACATTATCACAGTCAGCGGGATCATCTTACATATAATTAGTCGGCATATTAATGCATTGCACAATATTAAACACTGTGATTAATAAGACATTATCACAGTCAGCGGGATCATCTTACATATAATTAGTCGGCATATTAATGCATTGCACAATATTAAACACTGTGATTAATAAGACATTATCACAGTCAGCGGGATCATCTTACATATAATTAGTCGGCATATTAATGCATTGCACAATATTAAACACTGTGATTAATAAGACATTATCACAGTCAGCGGGATCATCTTACATATAATTAGTCGGCATATTAATGCATTGCACAATATTAAACACTGTGATTAATAAGACATTATCACAGTCAGCGGGATCATCTTACATATAATTAGTCGGCATATTAATGCATTGCACAATATTAAACACTGTGATTAATAAGACATTATCACAGTCAGCGGGATCATCTTACATATAATTAGTCGGCATATTAATGCATTGCACAATATTAAACACTGTGATTAATAAGACATTATCACAGTCAGCGGGATCATCTTACATATAATTAGTCGGCATATTAATGCATTGCACAATATTAAACACTGTGATTAATAAGACATTATCACAGTCAGCGGGATCATCTTACATATAATTAGTCGGCATATTAATGCATTGCACAATATTAAACACTGTGATTAATAAGACATTATCACAGTCAGCGGGATCATCTTACATATAATTAGTCGGCATATTAATGCATTGCACAATATTAAACACTGTGATTAATAAGACATTATCACAGTCAGCGGGATCATCTTACATATAATTAGTCGGCATATTAATGCATTGCACAATATTAAACACTGTGATTAATAAGACATTATCACAGTCAGCGGGATCATCTTACATATAATTAGTCGGCATATTAATGCATTGCACAATATTAAACACTGTGATTAATAAGACATTATCACAGTCAGCGGGATCATCTTACATATAATTAGTCGGCATATTAATGCATTGCACAATATTAAACACTGTGATTAATAAGACATTATCACAGTCAGCGGGATCATCTTACATATAATTAGTCGGCATATTAATGCATTGCACAATATTAAACACTGTGATTAATAAGACATTATCACAGTCAGCGGGATCATCTTACATATAATTAGTCGGCATATTAATGCATTGCACAATATTAAACACTGTGATTAATAAGACATTATCACAGTCAGCGGGATCATCTTACATATAATTAGTCGGCATATTAATGCATTGCACAATATTAAACACTGTGATTAATAAGACATTATCACAGTCAGCGGGATCATCTTACATATAATTAGTCGGCATATTAATGCATTGCACAATATTAAACACTGTGATTAATAAGACATTATCACAGTCAGCGGGATCATCTTACATATAATTAGTCGGCATATTAATGCATTGCACAATATTAAACACTGTGATTAATAAGACATTATCACAGTCAGCGGGATCATCTTACATATAATTAGTCGGCATATTAATGCATTGCACAATATTAAACACTGTGATTAATAAGACATTATCACAGTCAGCGGGATCATCTTACATATAATTAGTCGGCATATTAATGCATTGCACAATATTAAACACTGTGATTAATAAGACATTATCACAGTCAGCGGGATCATCTTACATATAATTAGTCGGCATATTAATGCATTGCACAATATTAAACACTGTGATTAATAAGACATTATCACAGTCAGCGGGATCATCTTACATATAATTAGTCGGCATATTAATGCATTGCACAATATTAAACACTGTGATTAATAAGACATTATCACAGTCAGCGGGATCATCTTACATATAATTAGTCGGCATATTAATGCATTGCACAATATTAAACACTGTGATTAATAAGACATTATCACAGTCAGCGGGATCATCTTACATATAATTAGTCGGCATATTAATGCATTGCACAATATTAAACACTGTGATTAATAAGACATTATCACAGTCAGCGGGATCATCTTACATATAATTAGTCGGCATATTAATGCATTGCACAATATTAAACACTGTGATTAATAAGACATTATCACAGTCAGCGGGATCATCTTACATATAATTAGTCGGCATATTAATGCATTGCACAATATTAAACACTGTGATTAATAAGACATTATCACAGTCAGCGGGATCATCTTACATATAATTAGTCGGCATATTAATGCATTGCACAATATTAAACACTGTGATTAATAAGACATTATCACAGTCAGCGGGATCATCTTACATATAATTAGTCGGCATATTAATGCATTGCACAATATTAAACACTGTGATTAATAAGACATTATCACAGTCAGCGGGATCATCTTACATATAATTAGTCGGCATATTAATGCATTGCACAATATTAAACACTGTGATTAATAAGACATTATCACAGTCAGCGGGATCATCTTACATATAATTAGTCGGCATATTAATGCATTGCACAATATTAAACACTGTGATTAATAAGACATTATCACAGTCAGCGGGATCATCTTACATATAATTAGTCGGCATATTAATGCATTGCACAATATTAAACACTGTGATTAATAAGACATTATCACAGTCAGCGGGATCATCTTACATATAATTAGTCGGCATATTAATGCATTGCACAATATTAAACACTGTGATTAATAAGACATTATCACAGTCAGCGGGATCATCTTACATATAATTAGTCGGCATATTAATGCATTGCACAATATTAAACACTGTGATTAATAAGACATTATCACAGTCAGCGGGATCATCTTACATATAATTAGTCGGCATATTAATGCATTGCACAATATTAAACACTGTGATTAATAAGACATTATCACAGTCAGCGGGATCATCTTACATATAATTAGTCGGCATATTAATGCATTGCACAATATTAAACACTGTGATTAATAAGACATTATCACAGTCAGCGGGATCATCTTACATATAATTAGTCGGCATATTAATGCATTGCACAATATTAAACACTGTGATTAATAAGACATTATCACAGTCAGCGGGATCATCTTACATATAATTAGTCGGCATATTAATGCATTGCACAATATTAAACACTGTGATTAATAAGACATTATCACAGTCAGCGGGATCATCTTAGATATAATTAGTCGGCATATTAATGCATTGCACAATATTAAACACTGTGATTAATAAGACATTATCACAGTCAGCGGGATCATCTTACATATAATTAGTCGGCATATTAATGCATTGCACAATATTAAACACTGTGATTAATAAGACATTATCACAGTCAGCGGGATCATCTTACATATAATTAGTCGGCATATTAATGCATTGCACAATATTAAACACTGTGATTAATAAGACATTATCACAGTCAGCGGGATCATCTTACATATAATTAGTCGGCATATTAATGCATTGCACAATATTAAACACTGTGATTAATAAGACATTATCACAGTCAGCGGGATCATCTTACATATAATTAGTCGGCATATTAATGCATTGCACAATATTAAACACTGTGATTAATAAGACATTATCACAGTCAGCGGGATCATCTTACATATAATTAGTCGGCATATTAATGCATTGCACAATATTAAACACTGTGATTAATAAGACATTATCACAGTCAGCGGGATCATCTTACATATAATTAGTCGGCATATTAATGCATTGCACAATATTAAACACTGTGATTAATAAGACATTATCACAGTCAGCGGGATCATCTTACATATAATTAGTCGGCATATTAATGCATTGCACAATATTAAACACTGTGATTAATAAGACATTATCACAGTCAGCGGGATCATCTTACATATAATTAGTCGGCATATTAATGCATTGCACAATATTAAACACTGTGATTAATAAGACATTATCACAGTCAGCGGGATCATCTTACATATAATTAGTCGGCATATTAATGCATTGCACAATATTAAACACTGTGATTAATAAGACATTATCACAGTCAGCGGGATCATCTTACATATAATTAGTCGGCATATTAATGCATTGCACAATATTAAACACTGTGATTAATAAGACATTATCACAGTCAGCGGGATCATCTTACATATAATTAGTCGGCATATTAATGCATTGCACAATATTAAACACTGTGATTAATAAGACATTATCACAGTCAGCGGGATCATCTTACATATAATTAGTCGGCATATTAATGCATTGCACAATATTAAACACTGTGATTAATAAGACATTATCACAGTCAGCGGGATCATCTTACATATAATTAGTCGGCATATTAATGCATTGCACAATATTAAACACTGTGATTAATAAGACATTATCACAGTCAGCGGGATCATCTTACATATAATTAGTCGGCATATTAATGCATTGCACAATATTAAACACTGTGATTAATAAGACATTATCACAGTCAGCGGGATCATCTTACATATAATTAGTCGGCATATTAATGCATTGCACAATATTAAACACTGTGATTAATAAGACATTATCACAGTCAGCGGGATCATCTTACATATAATTAGTCGGCATATTAATGCATTGCACAATATTAAACACTGTGATTAATAAGACATTATCACAGTCAGCGGGATCATCTTACATATAATTAGTCGGCATATTAATGCATTGCACAATATTAAACACTGTGATTAATAAGACATTATCACAGTCAGCGGGATCATCTTACATATAATTAGTCGGCATATTAATGCATTGCACAATATTAAACACTGTGATTAATAAGACATTATCACAGTCAGCGGGATCATCTTACATATAATTAGTCGGCATATTAATGCATTGCACAATATTAAACACTGTGATTAATAAGACATTATCACAGTCAGCGGGATCATCTTACATATAATTAGTCGGCATATTAATGCATTGCACAATATTAAACACTGTGATTAATAAGACATTATCACAGTCAGCGGGATCATCTTACATATAATTAGTCGGCATATTAATGCATTGCACAATATTAAACACTGTGATTAATAAGACATTATCACAGTCAGCGGGATCATCTTACATATAATTAGTCGGCATATTAATGCATTGCACAATATTAAACACTGTGATTAATAAGACATTATCACAGTCAGCGGGATCATCTTACATATAATTAGTCGGCATATTAATGCATTGCACAATATTAAACACTGTGATTAATAAGACATTATCACAGTCAGCGGGATCATCTTACATATAATTAGTCGGCATATTAATGCATTGCACAATATTAAACACTGTGATTAATAAGACATTATCACAGTCAGCGGGATCATCTTACATATAATTAGTCGGCATATTAATGCATTGCACAATATTAAACACTGTGATTAATAAGACATTATCACAGTCAGCGGGATCATCTTACATATAATTAGTCGGCATATTAATGCATTGCACAATATTAAACACTGTGATTAATAAGACATTATCACAGTCAGCGGGATCATCTTACATATAATTAGTCGGCATATTAATGCATTGCACAATATTAAACACTGTGATTAATAAGACATTATCACAGTCAGCGGGATCATCTTACATATAATTAGTCGGCATATTAATGCATTGCACAATATTAAACACTGTGATTAATAAGACATTATCACAGTCAGCGGGATCATCTTACATATAATTAGTCGGCATATTAATGCATTGCACAATATTAAACACTGTGATTAATAAGACATTATCACAGTCAGCGGGATCATCTTACATATAATTAGTCGGCATATTAATGCATTGCACAATATTAAACACTGTGATTAATAAGACATTATCACAGTCAGCGGGATCATCTTACATATAATTAGTCGGCATATTAATGCATTGCACAATATTAAACACTGTGATTAATAAGACATTATCACAGTCAGCGGGATCATCTTACATATAATTAGTCGGCATATTAATGCATTGCACAATATTAAACACTGTGATTAATAAGACATTATCACAGTCAGCGGGATCATCTTACATATAATTAGTCGGCATATTAATGCATTGCACAATATTAAACACTGTGATTAATAAGACATTATCACAGTCAGCGGGATCATCTTACATATAATTAGTCGGCATATTAATGCATTGCACAATATTAAACACTGTGATTAATAAGACATTATCACAGTCAGCGGGATCATCTTACATATAATTAGTCGGCATATTAATGCATTGCACAATATTAAACACTGTGATTAATAAGACATTATCACAGTCAGCGGGATCATCTTACATATAATTAGTCGGCATATTAATGCATTGCACAATATTAAACACTGTGATTAATAAGACATTATCACAGTCAGCGGGATCATCTTACATATAATTAGTCGGCATATTAATGCATTGCACAATATTAAACACTGTGATTAATAAGACATTATCACAGTCAGCGGGATCATCTTACATATAATTAGTCGGCATATTAATGCATTGCACAATATTAAACACTGTGATTAATAAGACATTATCACAGTCAGCGGGATCATCTTACATATAATTAGTCGGCATATTAATGCATTGCACAATATTAAACACTGTGATTAATAAGACATTATCACAGTCAGCGGGATCATCTTACATATAATTAGTCGGCATATTAATGCATTGCACAATATTAAACACTGTGATTAATAAGACATTATCACAGTCAGCGGGATCATCTTACATATAATTAGTCGGCATATTAATGCATTGCACAATATTAAACACTGTGATTAATAAGACATTATCACAGTCAGCGGGATCATCTTACATATAATTAGTCGGCATATTAATGCATTGCACAATATTAAACACTGTGATTAATAAGACATTATCACAGTCAGCGGGATCATCTTACATATAATTAGTCGGCATATTAATGCATTGCACAATATTAAACACTGTGATTAATAAGACATTATCACAGTCAGCGGGATCATCTTACATATAATTAGTCGGCATATTAATGCATTGCACAATATTAAACACTGTGATTAATAAGACATTATCACAGTCAGCGGGATCATCTTACATATAATTAGTCGGCATATTAATGCATTGCACAATATTAAACACTGTGATTAATAAGACATTATCACAGTCAGCGGGATCATCTTACATATAATTAGTCGGCATATTAATGCATTGCACAATATTAAACACTGTGATTAATAAGACATTATCACAGTCAGCGGGATCATCTTACATATAATTAGTCGGCATATTAATGCATTGCACAATATTAAACACTGTGATTAATAAGACATTATCACAGTCAGCGGGATCATCTTACATATAATTAGTCGGCATATTAATGCATTGCACAATATTAAACACTGTGATTAATAAGACATTATCACAGTCAGCGGGATCATCTTACATATAATTAGTCGGCATATTAATGCATTGCACAATATTAAACACTGTGATTAATAAGACATTATCACAGTCAGCGGGATCATCTTACATATAATTAGTCGGCATATTAATGCATTGCACAATATTAAACACTGTGATTAATAAGACATTATCACAGTCAGCGGGATCATCTTACATATAATTAGTCGGCATATTAATGCATTGCACAATATTAAACACTGTGATTAATAAGACATTATCACAGTCAGCGGGATCATCTTACATATAATTAGTCGGCATATTAATGCATTGCACAATATTAAACACTGTGATTAATAAGACATTATCACAGTCAGCGGGATCATCTTACATATAATTAGTCGGCATATTAATGCATTGCACAATATTAAACACTGTGATTAATAAGACATTATCACAGTCAGCGGGATCATCTTACATATAATTAGTCGGCATATTAATGCATTGCACAATATTAAACACTGTGATTAATAAGACATTATCACAGTCAGCGGGATCATCTTACATATAATTAGTCGGCATATTAATGCATTGCACAATATTAAACACTGTGATTAATAAGACATTATCACAGTCAGCGGGATCATCTTACATATAATTAGTCGGCATATTAATGCATTGCACAATATTAAACACTGTGATTAATAAGACATTATCACAGTCAGCGGGATCATCTTACATATAATTAGTCGGCATATTAATGCATTGCACAATATTAAACACTGTGATTAATAAGACATTATCACAGTCAGCGGGATCATCTTACATATAATTAGTCGGCATATTAATGCATTGCACAATATTAAACACTGTGATTAATAAGACATTATCACAGTCAGCGGGATCATCTTACATATAATTAGTCGGCATATTAATGCATTGCACAATATTAAACACTGTGATTAATAAGACATTATCACAGTCAGCGGGATCATCTTACATATAATTAGTCGGCATATTAATGCATTGCACAATATTAAACACTGTGATTAATAAGACATTATCACAGTCAGCGGGATCATCTTACATATAATTAGTCGGCATATTAATGCATTGCACAATATTAAACACTGTGATTAATAAGACATTATCACAGTCAGCGGGATCATCTTACATATAATTAGTCGGCATATTAATGCATTGCACAATATTAAACACTGTGATTAATAAGACATTATCACAGTCAGCGGGATCATCTTACATATAATTAGTCGGCATATTAATGCATTGCACAATATTAAACACTGTGATTAATAAGACATTATCACAGTCAGCGGGATCATCTTACATATAATTAGTCGGCATATTAATGCATTGCACAATATTAAACACTGTGATTAATAAGACATTATCACAGTCAGCGGGATCATCTTACATATAATTAGTCGGCATATTAATGCATTGCACAATATTAAACACTGTGATTAATAAGACATTATCACAGTCAGCGGGATCATCTTACATATAATTAGTCGGCATATTAATGCATTGCACAATATTAAACACTGTGATTAATAAGACATTATCACAGTCAGCGGGATCATCTTACATATAATTAGTCGGCATATTAATGCATTGCACAATATTAAACACTGTGATTAATAAGACATTATCACAGTCAGCGGGATCATCTTACATATAATTAGTCGGCATATTAATGCATTGCACAATATTAAACACTGTGATTAATAAGACATTATCACAGTCAGCGGGATCATCTTACATATAATTAGTCGGCATATTAATGCATTGCACAATATTAAACACTGTGATTAATAAGACATTATCACAGTCAGCGGGATCATCTTACATATAATTAGTCGGCATATTAATGCATTGCACAATATTAAACACTGTGATTAATAAGACATTATCACAGTCAGCGGGATCATCTTACATATAATTAGTCGGCATATTAATGCATTGCACAATATTAAACACTGTGATTAATAAGACATTATCACAGTCAGCGGGATCATCTTACATATAATTAGTCGGCATATTAATGCATTGCACAATATTAAACACTGTGATTAATAAGACATTATCACAGTCAGCGGGATCATCTTACATATAATTAGTCGGCATATTAATGCATTGCACAATATTAAACACTGTGATTAATAAGACATTATCACAGTCAGCGGGATCATCTTACATATAATTAGTCGGCATATTAATGCATTGCACAATATTAAACACTGTGATTAATAAGACATTATCACAGTCAGCGGGATCATCTTACATATAATTAGTCGGCATATTAATGCATTGCACAATATTAAACACTGTGATTAATAAGACATTATCACAGTCAGCGGGATCATCTTACATATAATTAGTCGGCATATTAATGCATTGCACAATATTAAACACTGTGATTAATAAGACATTATCACAGTCAGCGGGATCATCTTACATATAATTAGTCGGCATATTAATGCATTGCACAATATTAAACACTGTGATTAATAAGACATTATCACAGTCAGCGGGATCATCTTACATATAATTAGTCGGCATATTAATGCATTGCACAATATTAAACACTGTGATTAATAAGACATTATCACAGTCAGCGGGATCATCTTACATATAATTAGTCGGCATATTAATGCATTGCACAATATTAAACACTGTGATTAATAAGACATTATCACAGTCAGCGGGATCATCTTACATATAATTAGTCGGCATATTAATGCATTGCACAATATTAAACACTGTGATTAATAAGACATTATCACAGTCAGCGGGATCATCTTACATATAATTAGTCGGCATATTAATGCATTGCACAATATTAAACACTGTGATTAATAAGACATTATCACAGTCAGCGGGATCATCTTACATATAATTAGTCGGCATATTAATGCATTGCACAATATTAAACACTGTGATTAATAAGACATTATCACAGTCAGCGGGATCATCTTACATATAATTAGTCGGCATATTAATGCATTGCACAATATTAAACACTGTGATTAATAAGACATTATCACAGTCAGCGGGATCATCTTACATATAATTAGTCGGCATATTAATGCATTGCACAATATTAAACACTGTGATTAATAAGACATTATCACAGTCAGCGGGATCATCTTACATATAATTAGTCGGCATATTAATGCATTGCACAATATTAAACACTGTGATTAATAAGACATTATCACAGTCAGCGGGATCATCTTACATATAATTAGTCGGCATATTAATGCATTGCACAATATTAAACACTGTGATTAATAAGACATTATCACAGTCAGCGGGATCATCTTACATATAATTAGTCGGCATATTAATGCATTGCACAATATTAAACACTGTGATTAATAAGACATTATCACAGTCAGCGGGATCATCTTACATATAATTAGTCGGCATATTAATGCATTGCACAATATTAAACACTGTGATTAATAAGACATTATCACAGTCAGCGGGATCATCTTACATATAATTAGTCGGCATATTAATGCATTGCACAATATTAAACACTGTGATTAATAAGACATTATCACAGTCAGCGGGATCATCTTACATATAATTAGTCGGCATATTAATGCATTGCACAATATTAAACACTGTGATTAATAAGACATTATCACAGTCAGCGGGATCATCTTACATATAATTAGTCGGCATATTAATGCATTGCACAATATTAAACACTGTGATTAATAAGACATTATCACAGTCAGCGGGATCATCTTACATATAATTAGTCGGCATATTAATGCATTGCACAATATTAAACACTGTGATTAATAAGACATTATCACAGTCAGCGGGATCATCTTACATATAATTAGTCGGCATATTAATGCATTGCACAATATTAAACACTGTGATTAATAAGACATTATCACAGTCAGCGGGATCATCTTACATATAATTAGTCGGCATATTAATGCATTGCACAATATTAAACACTGTGATTAATAAGACATTATCACAGTCAGCGGGATCATCTTACATATAATTAGTCGGCATATTAATGCATTGCACAATATTAAACACTGTGATTAATAAGACATTATCACAGTCAGCGGGATCATCTTACATATAATTAGTCGGCATATTAATGCATTGCACAATATTAAACACTGTGATTAATAAGACATTATCACAGTCAGCGGGATCATCTTACATATAATTAGTCGGCATATTAATGCATTGCACAATATTAAACACTGTGATTAATAAGACATTATCACAGTCAGCGGGATCATCTTACATATAATTAGTCGGCATATTAATGCATTGCACAATATTAAACACTGTGATTAATAAGACATTATCACAGTCAGCGGGATCATCTTACATATAATTAGTCGGCATATTAATGCATTGCACAATATTAAACACTGTGATTAATAAGACATTATCACAGTCAGCGGGATCATCTTACATATAATTAGTCGGCATATTAATGCATTGCACAATATTAAACACTGTGATTAATAAGACATTATCACAGTCAGCGGGATCATCTTACATATAATTAGTCGGCATATTAATGCATTGCACAATATTAAACACTGTGATTAATAAGACATTATCACAGTCAGCGGGATCATCTTACATATAATTAGTCGGCATATTAATGCATTGCACAATATTAAACACTGTGATTAATAAGACATTATCACAGTCAGCGGGATCATCTTACATATAATTAGTCGGCATATTAATGCATTGCACAATATTAAACACTGTGATTAATAAGACATTATCACAGTCAGCGGGATCATCTTAGATATAATTAGTCGGCATATTAATGCATTGCACAATATTAAACACTGTGATTAATAAGACATTATCACAGTCAGCGGGATCATCTTAGATATAATTAGTCGGCATATTAATGCATTGCACAATATTAAACACTGGACATTGGCAGAATTGCGACGATAAGTCAGCACTGGCAATTTTTAAAACTTCAAAGGATATTAAATTAAATTAAACGCTAGTATACATTTTACACTTAGATTTTACATTAAATAATTGTATTTAGGTGCTTACTTAAATTACAAATTGAAGCTTACTTTTCTTTTTAGCGAAAACGTTGATAATTTCATAGGTTAGATAGGTTACACATCTTTGTGTATATTTAGGAGAGCTAGCCCGGATAATCTTTCCTGTGCCATTGAGGCATTGAGGTGTTATTTTAAGATAACTGTTATTGTAAACTGTTCTCTGTTATTATGTTATATTGCTGTTATTTTAACTAAGTATTCTAATATTATATACTATCTTAAAGTATTATTAAATTGATAACAATATTGCTTACTTATAAAGTTTTGTATTGCATAGTCCCAACCCAAAGCTTTCAGAATTAGATAATATTGATTTTTAGTAAATAAAATAAAGTTTTTTTTTTGAAAGTTTATTAAGACTAATAATCATCATCTCAGCATAAGTTCTTCTTACAAACTATGTTGGTCAACAAAAAATAAACATAAGAAAAATACCTAAACATAAAAATAAAAACAATCATGACAAGAAGTAAAATGTAAAGTAATAAAATTTAAGTTGTGAGTAGATACAAAACCTACTTATAAAAAACCAAATTAGGTACCAGAAAAAAATACACAAAATATACAAATATAAAATAATGATCAAACAAATCCATTGGCATTTAAAAACATTATTTGAGTGACTTTTGACGATGTTTGACTAGAAAATTCTCTCTGGCATGGCACTGATGTTACCATTATATTAGCATATGTGACAAATAAAGCGAAGAGAGATAGATAAATGTGCCTGTGCTCTCGCCAGTCGCCACCACTGTAAAGGGCAGGCCGTCCTGGATATAACAGCCTCTTCAAGGTACATTTCTACCTCTTCTACGATTTTGTGTCCGCAGATTTAGGAGTCTGGACGAATTTAACCTTTTTGTCAAAGTTACTCCAAATTAATTCTGTGTCTGCAACAAGAGTTTCGGTGGCTACAACCACGTCATCATCATTTAACAATTCTGTTACTTTGTGTATTAGTATAGATTTTATCATTGCTAGCGCGTCTCGGTCATTAAAGGGTGTTCTTTAAAACTAGGGTCCAAATATGTGCATATACACACAGCTTTATTGCTTTCTAAGTGACCAAGCCTTGCGGCTATTCCATTTGTTAAATAATTTACAAATTCTTTAACAGATAAATTCATATCCAGTGGAGTGCTTGTACCACCAATAGCTTCATCTAATTCTATTACAAGAGTTAAATCTGTTAAAACACTTCCTTCTTCTTGATTTGTTTCAGTTTGTTGTTGTATAAAAGGCGCGTCATTTACGGAAATAAATGACTTACAAAAATGCCAAATAGGGAAATACGGGTGATCATGACTCTTATTTTAGCATTAAAATTATGTATGTCGTTGGAGCTTATTAAATGTTTGAGCACTTTCATTGTACTCTTGACATCCAAAGTTGATATCCTATTTGAGACATCAACTGCGGCATTTTCTTCAGCAGCGTCGCCGGGTTTTACACATTTTGTGTAGTCTACCGCATTAGGATCTAATGGGTACAGTCCGCATTTACGAAAGCCATTTATTTGACAGTACGTTTGTTTTTGAGACAGTCAGGTTATATGCCTCCTCAAACACTCATGCAAAATTAGATCGACTTAAAACTTTCGTTGGATTACACGCTTTAAACTTGATTACTGAATCCCTCCATGCATTTTTTAAAGATTTAAAAAAAGAAACATCACAAGGCTGTAGTATATGAGTTGCGTTGGGATATAAACAGAAGAATAATATTTTGTTTTCAGAGCAATACTCAAACAGCTTCTTAATACATTTTTTTATCAGCCAAGGATGGAAAACATTTTTTATATAATCCAAAAAAGTTTCGGAGATCATCCATCCAGAATCTTAACGACCTATTACCCCACTCGTCCGGTACAGAACCAACAATATCTCGTGGAATCCTTTTATAGGGGTATACGAGCAAAGGTGGTGCTGCCTAGCCATTTGCAGATATTTTGCATAGGACAGTAACTTGCTCTTTTTCTTTTCTCTGGTAAGAGTTTTTAAAATTAGTCTACCGCATTAGGATCTAATGGGTACAGTCCGCATTTACGAAAGCCATTTATTTGACAGTACGTTTGTTTTTGAGACAGTCAGGTTATATGCCTCCTCAAACACTCATGCAAAATTAGATCGACTTAAAACTTTCGTTGGATTACACGCTTTAAACTTGATTACTGAATCCCTCCATGCATTTTTTAAAGATTTAAAAAAAGAAACATCACAAGGCCTAGGACAGTAACTTGCTCTTTTTCTTTTCTCTGGTAAGAGTTTTTAAAATTTTCTGGTGTAAGTAATGCCCCTGATTTTGGGCACATTTGGACACCAGTCTCGTGGGCATTGAAAATGCGTTCTGGATGTTCAAATATATCTTCGGCCTGATTTACATTTATAAACTGAGTGAGCTCTTCAAACCATTTTCTTAGTGATGTTTTAGTTACAGAAGCACGGGCTCTAGATATTACTTCCGCATTTGTTTTACTTATTGCAGGATTCATATATATAATACTGTCATAAGAAATAACTTTTAACCATTTCAAAATAGTCTAAATTGTATTTTTTAAATTGACTTCTCCATACATGGTATAAATGATCTTTTGAATTTTAATTTCAATAAAACAATGACAATACAATTAATTTGCATTTATTTAAAAAAATCAATCATCTAATCCTTCTAGGGTCTTAAAAACATTGTAATATTTGGATTTAGCAAGTTCTTTCAATATTTTAAGCTTTTCTTTTTTAATTTCGTTGCTTTTCTCTATAAGCACTTGCTAAGCGATTAAGTGCCTCTATTTTATTTTCCTTTAAAGTCAACATTATGGTTTGGGAATCTTTAAATGTAGAGCATGCTGCTTCCAATATATTGGTGGAGTACCGTGAAGATGGTTTATATTTTGGTGTACCCACTGATGCACTGCAATTAAAAGATGTTTCTATTCATAGTGCTCGCTGAGCATGTATGAAAGGTATGATGAATATAAAAGAAGCAAAAGAGGTGTCAGAATCGTAACAAATGGCATTTGATTGTCTCTGCCTATCCCTCTTGGGATAAAAGGCGTGATGATAGATAGATACATAGATTATGCTTACTGTACCTATTTAATTTATTTTCACTTGAAATCTTCCTCTTTTAAAATACTTCTGCTCCTGTGTTGATTTGTTGATTGTTTGATTCAATCACTTCATTTCCAGTTGATAAATTCCTGAAGATTAAGAAAACATTCAAATGACATTAAAGTTTTGTATGTATGTAATTTGAAAGTAAGTTAATTTCTAAAAAAGGATGGGTGTAGGAATTCTTTCTTTACTTACAGATTCATTTGTATTGTATGTCTAGTGGCATTGTTGTATTTAAATCTAACTTTTGCGGATCTAATGTGGCCACCATTTCTGGATATGGATTTCTGGAAAAATATTTTGATTTTTTTAAATTGATATAGGTATGGTAGACATGAAAACAAAAATCATATACTTACATGGCTTTAAAATTAGGTACTAAAATTATAGATACTCCGACAGAACTTACATAATAATCTCCTGTATTGAAAGAATATGGAATATTTTGATCTCCCAAATGTATGGATGAAATGAGAGATAAAAGTCTTTCCTCCAAATCCGACAGTTCTTTATTTATATGTGGTCCACCACCAGTACCTGTAGTAGCTGTATGAATATCCCGGCTTTTCCTTCTGGTATTTACTTTCCATTCATTAAAAATCTGAAACATAAATAGTTTTTTTTTATTTTTAACAAAATGATAAAGCTGGATGATAGTTTCTAAATTTATTTCACAGATGATACTACAAAATATGTTGGTAATTTTAGTGAAGAAAGTAATTAACATTTCTCAAGTTAGATTATGAGTCGTATAATTCCAGACACCGCTAACTCCGTACCAAAGCCAATCGTTTTTCTATGTTTTTAGCGGATCTATGATCACCTCCTCTATTTTCAATTGCTGGAGCGTCCGAAACTTTAAAAGACCGCTGCAAAACCCCCTTAATTATGTCCTTTTTAATACCTAATATAGACAGAAAGGCACTCTTGCAAACGCGTACTAATCCTCCGACAGTGACGCTGGGCAAATAATATTGTACACTCATGTTCTTGGGAGTACGAGTCTCGTTTTTTGGTCTACGTCGATTTGTTTTATTTCGCTGACAATTTTGCAAAATAAAGTTGTCTTGGTATATTTTGTTTTTATTTTTATACAAATTTTAATGTATTTTTGACAAATCTCTCATAGTTACCTTTGCACAGTTAATACTTTTAGTGTTGTCTTTTACAAACTGTCCCATGGATCCTTCTCTGGGATATTTAATTGATTCCTTCACACTTTTGAGAAATTCCTGCATACGAGGAGTGATTTTGTTTTCTGTGTTGGCAAACCAATTGAACCATTCTAATGAATCGGTTGACTCTGGCTCGGATCCCGTTATCTCTTCATCTGCTTCTTCCACAATTACTCGTGCACCATCTTTAGTAAATTGTGGCTCCAGATGAAAGCTATGCTTCTATGCATAAGACATCAATAAAGCATTGTAGGCAATGTTGGTAACATTCTTAAACTCGATGAATCGAGCATTAAGAGAGCGAGGATAGAGGTGGAAAGATCCAACAAGGTGTAGGAAAAGGTAGATGCTGGAATTGGAAACTGCTGAATAAGCGGATCTTTGTACAAGTGGTAAATCCACTTGATATGGAAAATATGAATTTGGAACATCTGTTTCTTTTGCTCATTATGGGCCATTCTTATTACATCCTGTCCAACTTCATCCGTCCACACCCAGGATAGCAAGTCGGTGTCATTAGTGATGCCTAGTAGACTGTTAATGTTGCCGACAGATGACAATGCAGAGCAATCCCGGTGTCTAGAAGTTACTGTTCCCAATCTGAGCTGTGTCTGCATGCAGGTCAAATTGGTAAATCAGTTGTAGTGAACCTGATAAAAAAATTGTTATGTTATGCTAATTCGTACTGTACTAAATTATTATAAATTTGACAAAATTAATGTTTGTTTGTTAGTCAATTACTTTGCAGTTTTAAGGAAATAGCTACCTTCCTAAGTTGCAATATAATATAAAAAAGTATTAATATATTTAGTTCTTTCTTTTATAATTTACTAATAAGTTGCTGTGTAAAGTGAACATGCTGTACGTAAAT
Organism: Nemapogon koenigi; assembly: GCA_963924495.1. Classification (NCBI taxonomy): domain Eukaryota; kingdom Metazoa; phylum Arthropoda; class Insecta; order Lepidoptera; family Tineidae; genus Nemapogon; species Nemapogon koenigi. Next base: position 10,211,943 of record OZ004648.1, read on the forward strand.
AGCTGATAAAGAAGCGTATTGTTCTCATACAACATGTCATTTTTTCACTCACCTTTTTGACGTTCTACATTTTTCCTCCACAGATGTGGTTGACTTTTACGCTTCCTTGTTTTATTAGGTTAACTTTTTCAACATTTTTCCAAATCACACATGATTTCACACAATAAAATAATAAAAAACAAGAGAACACTTCCTCAATAATCGCCATTGTGTCAATTGTCAAATTCAACGCTTCTGATTGGTCGATGTGGGACATGGCGGAATTCGGAACTAACTTGACTTGAGAGTTAGCGGCAAAGAGTACATTATATATATCTGAGATAGAGACATCAGTAACTTTGGGCTAGTAAGCCATCTATCGATATACGACACCAACAACCACCACGTGAAATAGGCAGCTAGGCTTTTAATTTTCTTTTTCTAAAAGTCAAACCAATATTAATTTGGCTCATAATAAATTTGAGACAAATTAATATTAATTTGACTTTTGGGAAGCAATAACTTAATAGAAATAAAACAATTGCATTTTTACATTTTATTTTGTTGTTTCTTCTTATAGTAATTAAATGCTAACATTTTCATTTCGTCACCAGTCACCATCATTATCCAATTTGAAGCCTTTTAATATGTTATTAACGTCTTTGCACCAATTGCAAAGAAAAAATACACAGGACAGCTCCACAATATATTCTATAGTGTCAGTCCTATGTTTTTCACATCGAAATATATTAAAATCAAGCTCAGTGTGCTGCCTGAGCAAAATGTGTATGCTACTGCCTGCTAAAATTTTTTTTGTATGCCTCTTATCATAAACACCAAAGCAATTTTCTTTTGCTTGGATTTGCCATCATTTACGTACCCTGATATCTGATCTATTCTCATATTGTAGTCGAAGTGAGACGAAATAGCCATTTCATCAAATAATAAAAAGCAGAGCTTCTCATCAGCATTCATTTTTTTGTTATTTTTTTAGCTGCTCGAACAAATTTTCATTTATTCCTGCCTTTAAATTTGCCCTTCTAATCAATCAATTCAGCGTCATGGGTGATGGCAAGACAAACATTTTTTGAAGCCATTTGTAAGCCCTAGGGCTTCTTTTGTAAAGGCTCAAAGCCAACATTTTTTCGGATTGTTTATATCTCCGTCCCATCTTATCTTTAGTAATTTCTCGAAACTGCATCAAAGTAAACATAATGTAATAGTAGAAAATTAACATTCAGTCTCTGGAGACTAAAACAATAGGTAGGTATTACAAAATTTAAAAAAAATGAAAAATTAGAACCAATATCAAATATACCTACATACTACACTTAAAATTATTCTCGTTATGTCTACATAGTTTTTATCTTATAATATAATAGTAGAAAATTAACATTCCGTCTCTACAAGTACAAAATTACTACCTATGTAAGAATAAATGGGTAAGGCCGTAAAATTGGCCTCATGTAACATAAAAGCAACTTTAAAGTATAAGTTACAGGGTAACTTAAAAGTAACATAATACTTTCTTAGGGCATATCTACAATAGGAAAAAAATATTTAATACCTTCAGTTCTCAACTTAAAATAAAAGGTATCAAAAATAAAAAAAACATCATTTAAGTATCAAATTTTAATAAAATCAAAAATTTAAATAAATACAATCAAAATAATTTTTTAACAAGTATTCATTTTTTTTATCACTCGTGACTAGTTCTACAGTTTCTACAATGCAAATAGAAGAAACAATATCTCGGTCTATTTTCTTCGTCACAAGGAATTTAAAAAAAGGTTTTTTTACGGTCTTCAAAAAATTTACCGTGTATTTATCTTCTGTCGTATTTATTTCTTCTACGCGCCCTATATAGTATTTCCAATTCTTACGGTTGTAATATCTTACCATTACATTTTGGTTTATTTTAATATTTCTTAGACCATTTCCATTTTTTAATTCAAAATCATATATTAAAACTTAGCTTTTTTTCACGTTTTGTAAAAAAGTTTCCTGAATCTTTTCTTTACAAATGTCTATAAGTTCGTTTTGTACAGTACTGCTTATGTAAGTAGCTGTAGAACTTGTTGATGTTAAATGGCGTTCGAGAACTGAGTCGCCTGCATCTATTCTAAATTTCAACAGAGCTCGGAAAGAGTATAAGATAAAAACTTAGCTTAATAATATCCGTGGCTGGCGGTAATACGTTGATAAGTCTAAAACTACCATTTTACAGGACAGCTAGTTTAAGTTTTGAACTCTTCTGTAAAATACATAATATGTATTCGTTTAACTTTTGTTTATAATTTGATTTTAATCTTATATTATGTAATCTTTTCTAGGTCATTAACAGAATTTCAAAATTTCCTTTCGTTTTCATTAAAATAGACTTATCAATTTATGTACCAACGACTTGTCAACATCTAGTTTCAGAAAGTGGTTTTAGGGATAAAGATTTTACATTAACATTTAAAATAGCCCACCTCTGACTTGAGCCGGCAAACAGAATGTACAACCTTTGTAGCAAACCAAAAAAAGATTTTGCTTGGACATAAGACGATGTTGCATCTCCTAGGATGAGATTCCAGCTATGACTCCCACAAGGTAAAAAATAAGCAAGTGGATTAATTTCAAGAATACGTTTTTGGACACCACTTTTTTCACCACGCATATTAGCACCATTTTCATGTCCTTGGCCTCTGCAGTTTTGCAATGATATACCTAACCGTTCTAATTCTGTGATTATATAATTAGTCAAACTCTTAGCTGTGGTTTTTTCGACGGCTAAAAAACCAATAAAATGTTCTTCAATTTCAGCTGTATTTGTATTAAAAAATCTTATAATAATTGAAAGTTGCTCAACACGAGAAACGTCGCGAGTACAATCAAGAATAATCGAGTAATATTTATTATTTATTATTTTTTCATCAGTTTGAGTCTTCACGTGACTTTCCATTAATTGTATGATTAAGGTCAGAGCGGATTTTTACTCCTAGTAATGAGACACTGTTTCGCAACATAAGGAAGTGTTTCTGAAGAGTAAGGATGGGAATGAATGGGTCTTTTTGGCTGTGAATGCACACGCCTGGGTTTTTGAGGCATTGAACTGAACGAGCAAAATCTACGGCATTAGGTTCAAAAGATACCAGACCACATGCCTTAAAACCATAATTAATAAGTGTCTGTGCTTTCGTAGATTTTTTTAAGAACAACTATAACTCCCCAAAATTAACCATTTTTGTTATTACTTGTCCAGGGTTTTGGCTAATCGCTTGAAGATGCTTTCCAGGCTGCTTTTATTGATTTAAATACCGCTGCGTCTGCAGGTTGGAGGTTACGGGTAGCATTTGCGTTTAGAGCTATCAAATCTATCTGTAATCCTGTGCAAAGTTTATTTTTTTGCCCATATCCGAAAATAGGGATCATATGACTGAATACAGAGGAAAATAGGATAAATTTTTTTAAGTATTGGCTTAATTGCGGACAATAATAAGGATTTGCCATGTCATATACTATGGCAGCCTCTGTTAGTGTTTTACGGCATTCTTCTAGAAAGTTATTTGCCCACTTTCCAATATTACTACGAATTATTTCCATCAGTATCGTTCCCTATTGCTAATTGAACAAATCGAAAGAAGTAGTCTTGTACCTAAGTGAAGCCAGTGCACTTATAGGTATAAAACTTTTTTACCATAGGATTTAATTGCAAAAGACATTCTCATCTAGAAACCATGTGCATATAATGACAAATGTCGAGGCGTATGAAGCATTTGGGCTTCTCTACAGAATATTCTTTCAAAATAAGGGTAAAACAGGTATCTAAATAATTCCTTAAATTTGAATATTGGCCGAAAGCTTTTGCAATTGCATTGAGTAGTAATGCCATATCAATGTGACACACAACTGAGCGTGGAATTGGAAATCCTTATTTTCGGATGGATCCAATGCGCAAAAATTCATTCAGATAATATTAAATCGCATTTATATTTTGTACAGCGCTCAAATACTTGAAATACTGGCATTTGAGGACATTTTGTCATTAGGAAAAGTTATTGTAATCGTCTAGCTAGACTCTAGCACAATCCGGCAATGTTATTTTTTTATTTACTCCCAACACTTTTTGCCAAAATGTTTGCACGATTTGCTAATGTACCTACTGCACTGCTTGCGAATGTAGGTACACTAAATGCCTTGAAAAAAAGTCATTTGTTATTTTGTATTTGAGATTCATAATTTTTTTTCTGCTAAACGGAGGGAGATATCGAATTTCTAATAACAACATAACCCGGTACAAATTGGCCTCAATCTATAAAAAAGGGTTTTATTTGGACAAAAGTAAATGGTAAATTTTTGTTTTTATATTTGGGTTTTGATAAAGTGTTTGAGCTATTGAGTGGAAATTTGCGGCACAGTACGGCACAAACGCAGCACAATTAATGAAAATACAGATTTCGAAAAGTGCGGGGCTAACTTCACACACGTTTCGATACTTTGAGCAATTTGAAAATAGATATTTGTTACCAAATCTTTGCCAAAAATCACCAAAAAATGTAATCTGCCATACCTACTATATCTAGATACCTACCCGTAACTCTGACGATGCTTTAATACATTGTTGACACCGATCTAGAGACCTCAAGAGCTAAAGACGGGTTATGTTTAATTAATATTATTTTGATTCATAAAAAAGAAAAGACTGTAAAGTATGATATACCATACCTACTTAAATTTAATTTTATTACCTACTATTTTTTATCATTAAAGAAATATCTATGTTATTTATTGTGTATAAATTTTTACCTAGATAAGTATTGTACATTGCCAAAATACTTTCAAATAAATTATTTAATGAATACATTATTTTGTTTTATTCCAAAATGCCTCATTTTTACCTACAATTTTCGACTGACGGCCGTTTCAGTGCGACCACGAGGGTCACACCGTTTTTGTCACACTGGTACCTATCGTTATCATACTATCCGAACCACGCTCCTCGCTAACTTATTTGGTAGCGAAAAACGTAGCGACGAGCGAGGTTCGGATAATGCTAATGTGAAAATTGCACCGTGTGACAAAACGGTGTGACCACGACGTACTAACGTGGCTCCTGTTTCACAGTGTGTAGTTGAAATTCTTATGTAACAGATAAAATAACTGTGACGCCATGACGATTGTGAAACAAAACTCTTAATTATAACATACAATACTGAGCCGATTTTCTGTTGTGTAAATACTTTGTTTTAGCAGGTTTCGATAATAAAACTATTTGCCCAGTTAAATTAATATTTATTTCAGTTGGCATCAAAATATTAACGATATTATTTGTATAATTTGAGAATGAACAGCTAAACATTTAAATTGACTTAATGTTATAATAGCAACATTTCTACTACCTACTTATATCTTTATTACCTACGTCTCTACATACAGACAAGACTTTGGTAACCCTTTTATTAGATAGATAGTGCTATTAGTGGATATTTTTTTCTCAATTACCAACAATTTACAATAAACATGATACAATCTCTCCCTAAAAGTGAAATATGGGATAACGGCACAATTCCCACAAACAAGAAACTCTACTGGAGTTTGAACCAAGTAGACCAGTTACAGTCCACCCCACCCCCACCCCCACCCAGGCAGGCAGGCAGGCAGGCAGGCCCCAGGCTGTGTAGACCAAGGTGAGAGAGTTCTATTAGTGACGGCCCACCCCACTGTCAGGTGCCTCCACAGAAATTAAACTTGCCTTAAAAACATTATATTGCAACTAGTTTTTTTATTGGTGCCCCAAGAAAATTTCCCAGAAAAAGTCTAGCTATCCATTGTAGAGTACCTACTTTCTATGTATGGTAGTTAAGTAGGTAGGTATATACCATATGACCATACCACGTTTTCGTCTATTACGGTGGTTGTATTATTGGACTAGTAAATTGTTTATTTTTTGACTTGTCTTATTTGGTAAACAAACTTTGCATGTCTTTTTATTGTAAAATTTTTAGGGTTTGAATTTTATTAAATTAAATTAAATTTATTATTAGTTCTGCAAATGTAAAATAGGTTAAAAATTTAAATAACATCTTATTTAAAAATACATGCAGTCTGTTTACTAAATAAGACAAGTCAAAAAAATATGCCCATCCATGCCCTAACTATACTCTGTACATCATAACAAGGTGTGGGTGACAACTGTGACAAGTAACAAAATGTTAAATAGAAACTTTGTTATTTTATTTATCTATCACAACTATACTTACTTACCCAATTAGTTAGATTGGTTTTGTAACAATACGAATAATATTGTATTATGAACTTTCTTCATTTATACCATCATTGTATAATAAAGTGTTATTGTTAGTTTATATGTCTCTTACATAAATGCTAGAACACAATGTCTTATAGATAATCAAGATACATGGCCGCTATTACAATTTGTTTATATACCTATAGAATACTCTATAACTATGTTTATTTCTATTATTGCAAGTATTAGGAGATAGTTTATTTATAGATTCTAAAATAACACAATAATACAATTAGGCATCTAAAATGAAAATAGATCTATAGCAATATTTGGTCCTTCAAGCTACGATAAAACTGCAATTATTTGTTTTGGTCCTAGAGAGATTGTTTTTGGGGCTTAGTCAGCTTAGTCATGTGATTATGAAGTTGGTCAGTCCGCCGTTGTGAGACTAATATTATTTTATAATGTTTGTATAGGAACACCAATAAGTTTTAAATATAAAAAGAAAAGAACCCAATTATCAAGAAATAAAACTAAGTGTGCAAACAATAATTATAGTCTGTTCAATGATGTATGTAAGCAGTGTTGTTTACACCAAAATCTAATTTCGTAGGTAGTATTTTTTTTAAAAATTTTTTTTGAACAGACTATACACCAAACAACACTAACAGGCAAGATAGTTTAAAATTAAATATGATAAAATGTAGCACTTAAGTTTTGCTTCATGCAGTACAAAAATATAACTGAAATAAAAATTGTTGAAGTTTTGAACAGTTTGCAACCTTCAGTGAACGATGTTATGGGAAAACAGCGTTTACACATTATCCGACACGAAAAAGTTGTCAGATATCCGATACCATGTGGTATCTTCACATATTCCCGATGATACCGTTACGATTCGGCCATTTTCAGGTCGTTATGGCAGATTATAATAGAAAACTTTATTGCTGTATTTATTATATTTAAGACGCAAAAAAAGACCTGTCCACAGACAGTAGTGGATACATTTCATTGTACTGTAAAAGTGTAGGTACCTCCGAAGTTTTTAAAATACTTACGACTGAATCTACATTGATAACATAATCGACGACGCCATGTTAAACAAGCTCAAAATGGCCGCCGCGCCGTCCGGCTCAATCACGCACACACAGAAATTGTAGATACACGTATAGCACACGCCCACGGGCGTCGGATGGTGCCGTCATCATATCGGTATCGGATCCGATATTCGAGAAGACAATCTGAAAGGCAGGTACATAATTTATATATTTTACTTGCCCCTATATCGTATCGGATAATCTGCAAACGCTCTAACAACCAATGGATTGGTATCAATATAATTTGTGTAGTCAAAGAGATTTTATATAATTGGTTGTAACCCGTCTCTGCCCAATTTTAAACAAAACTAATCAATACTTTAATCCATGCTCAAAACTTCTAAGTACTCCCACCAAAATTATGAGGTTTAAAAATAAAGTCATTAGAACTTGGAATAGTTTTAATAGTTAGTACTTAGTTTCAAATACATATGACATTGGTTCTACAAAGAGGCAAATTTTGTCTATCAATTTGAAGTTCTTGCATTCATTGATTAGTAATTTGCTATTGCAAAATCTCATTACCATTAATAGATAAGGTATTTAAGAAATTATCTCAAAAATTGTTAAAACACAGAATAAAACAAAAGTTCAAATATATATCACGCTGTATTTATTGTAAACTTAATACAACAAGTAAAAAACTTAATTACAAAAGTGCAATGATTAAGCGAGCATGCATCTTTAAAGGTTTACTGCACAATTTAAACTAATTCACAATTTTGTAAAGAAATTGCTCCATTATTAAAATCTACTAAATTAAATAGTGATTTCAGATGTGTAAAACAAACTCCTTGGTGATTTGATTTAAAAAATATAAAATATACAAACTCTTTGGAGCAAACTAAAAGTAATACAAACATTTTGTTGCTTCTGTTATATTTTTATATTCACCCTTATTTTTTTTTTAACTTTTTTAATTAACTAATTTATTAAAATGTACAGAAATGTTATGTCAGGTCCTTACCAGGTCAGGTAACTTTGTCCTAGAATCACAAAAATTGTTTTAGAGGGCTCATTATGTACCAAATCTATAAGACAATAAATAAAATATGCTGTAAACCTCCAAAAATGTGAAATAAGGAACATGTGCCATATAATAAAAAAAAATCTAATAAAACCAATATTTGCATAATATCAAACGCAGCACATTCTTGGTCGATATGACAACAGTTTCTGTATCTACAATATTATATTCAACATAACCACATGTAACTTGTATTTTAATTATATAAGAGGCTTATTAAAAGCATGAGTAGGCAAAACTAAATATACACAAAACGTAAAAAAAATTGACATTTCTAGAATATGGCTGAATATTGTACAGTCACTTTGACATAAAATATATATATAATTTATCCAACATACTTTACAAGGAGATATTTTAGACGTTTTTCACTTAACAATGCCGCCGAAACGGCTGGACCGATTTGTTGTTAGCGACATCACAAATATCTCAATAATTAATTTAACTAATATTTTATTCCTAACAATTCACATGTGGCTAATTAGAGCGGCCATAATAAATTAGACAGAACACCCTAACCTAAATTATTATCATCAATTATATTTAGCTAACATACCACATTCAAGAATTATAACATTTACTTCCTACATATAACAAACATATACATATAACAATTTCTACACTGACTCTAGCAACAGTGGGAACTAAATTAGACTATAATGTTAAATCACAATAATATGGGTGTTTTTAATAATTTATTCCATAGAATATAGATTCTAAGAGTAAAAATATTTGCTTTCTAATCATGATCTTTCTCAATCCCTTATGGGGACGAATATCAACTTTTTTTATCTCAGTGTATAGAATAATTGCTCCCTAGGCGATCAATCATTCTATTTATTGCTGTAGATGAAATATCTTTTGCCTATAATTTGCTCCCACTACCTGCATTAAAACACCTATTTAAATATTAAACAGATAGCTATGTATATTGTGTGCTCAGAGGTAGGTGCATATAGCGCGGGGCACGGAATTATTCTGTACATCCCTTCGATCAATAAAAAAATTAGATGGAGTAACACAACCGCTCAGCATGCCACGACACAACCGCTCAGCATGCCACGTAGCATACGCTCTGACCATACACCGCTCCTGTTTTCGAGCTTGTTCCTTTCGCACGGAGTCACGTGTGTTAGGAAATGCTGAGATGCTCCATGTTTTTACTTTATATTGATCGAAGGTACAGAATTTAGGATTTATTAAAAAAATAATTAAAATAAAATCGGTCCTCCACAAATGGCGGAAATATCGCGGGGAAAAAATACACTTCGGCCTTTAGAGACCGGCCGAAGAGCTAGCTTCGTTTTGTAGAGCGTCGTCTCTATCACACGTGTCTCTTTCTAAAGCCCGAAGTGTATTTTCGGGCGAAAAACGATTTTTTTATTTGCTACTCCTTACCCCACGCTACAGTTCTTATACAGCAACTTCCGTAGTGCTTGCGTCATCCACACGTACAATCTAGGACATCAATACATTTGACATATTGAAGACATCCTATTCAAATATGTTATGACAAGTATCTTTTGGTGCGCGACGAAAAACAGAACTAAATTATTTTAGTACTTTTGATTCAGATATGTCTGAGAATAAACTACATATGACACTTAGCACTTCAAAATGTCAAATATCACAACATTGAATATCCTTGATCGTACATTCCCCATGGACCCCGGTCGGGAGTCGAACCTGCGACTTCCATAATCGCTGTCAGCTACACATACTTACTAAGCAACAACATTAACTACTAATTATTTTAACTATTGCATGGAATAGCCCGTGGGCTTAATACATTTTTTATAATAATAATTTAAAGTGAATACTCCACGTGAACTATGTTAATAGATGGCGCTGTTGTAGCGAGTAACAGTGTCCACTTTCTGCCAGTTGTCCATATTAAACAGAACAGATGGCCTGTTGCTGCACTTGTGACCTAGATGTGTCACTTCTTGGTACTTTAGCAAGAGTGAGATTTGAAACCAAAAGGGGACACAAAGGTCCGGTTGTCTGCATTCGGCGCAAAAATGTCGGTGAAGTCAGCATAATGTGCGGGACAATGTAGCACAACCATAGAGTACTAAGCCTATGGAGGGGCCATAGACGGGCTCCCCCTTTCGCCTACTTTTTCCCCTTTGACCAGTTATACTGACCAGGTGCGCAGGAATAAGTTACCTTAGATTTCGTTGGTATCAGTTTGATACGCCATTTTGAAGATTACTTTTCCGTTTAACGAAAAAGAAACAAACGTATAAAATTAAATATTTCTTTTAAAATTATTTTGTAACGCCATCTATTGGAGATCAGTTGAACTATGACAACAATATTGACACCACTAACATCTAGTTAATATAATATTATAGATAAGCCTGTGACGGGCTTTACGCTTTAAAATTGCAATTTTCTAGGAAAATTACATCTATAAACATAGTTGACATGTAGTATTCCCTTACAAAATGTACACGACGTGTCACCGCCTGCCGTAGGACTTTCTGGTATTTTATTTGGTATGTATCACTACTATTTGGTAAGAGCGAGAGAGCAATACGTATGGGATCACTAATCTCTTCAATGACTAATTTTAAATACAAAATCTTGGACACATGGACGTAATAAATAGAGGACGGATCGCCGTTAAGACAAAAGTGAAGCACCAAGCGTGCATGTGTGCTACCCATTTTATTTATCTCTAATATATCTTTAAATCGTAGAATAAGTGGTAAATTACTAACTTACCTATGAAATGTGATTCCTTGAGATTTTTTATGAGTAATGGAGTTGTTTTTGCATAATTTTACTACACAAGACAGCATTGTTTTTTATTTTCTTAATGGCAGCTGATCAGCATAACCGAATGAGAATGTGTGCGTGAGGCTCGTATTTACAATGAAACTGGCATAACTTGGTTGCTTCACTTTTGTCTTAGCGGCGATCCGTCCTCTCCTTTTTTAAATCCATGCTTTGACAGTTGTTTAAAATTGGAATTCCAACTCTAAAATGATAAATAAAATATTCGTTATTTTGACAGTTGTAATTTAAAATTAGAATACCAAACATATGACGATGAATGAATATGAAACGTTATTTTGAATCGTTTAAAATTAGAACATACAGATGCGATAAGACACCAAATAAAATATCAGACTAGGTCCCTATGTGTCGTAATATCTTAAATAACTCCACCGGTTCGATGCCTGCCACCATTATTTTCTCGTGAACGTGCTCCCTGATGATCACTGTTTGTGGTTCTTGTCTTGAGAGCTGTTAAAACATAAACAATAGTTACTAAGTGGGTATCGGGAGTCCGCATAGGTCTGTTAACATGAGCTGGCACGTTCTATATTTAATTTTATAGGAGCTAATATGTTCCATATTTAAATTTATAAGAACCCCCTCATTCCATATTTGAATTTATAAGTGCCCACTCATTCTATATTTGAATTTATAACAACTGACACATTCTATATTTGAATTTATAACAACTGACACGTTCTATATTTGAATTTATAACAACTGACACGTTCTATATTTGAATTTTTGTTACATTGAATAATGTCAATGCCAGCTCATGTTAACCAACCCTTAATCACATAACAATCCTCCCCACCACCGCTCCTTACAAATTGTTAAAACTTACCATCTGTTTAGTCATTAGGTTAAGACACATACACAGATACATATATAACTAAAAAAAATAGAAATCAAAATATAAAAGTTTCTCTTTAATACGAAACAATATTTATTTCCTTTACAAAGTCTGTCCGTGGACTTCTTACATAGATATTAGCTGAGTTTATCTTTTATTTGATAGTTGAGTAATATTATTTACATTAAATAATTTTATAAAAAGCAGTTAGTATTAATGTTATGTTAACACATCGACCACCGTTATTATATTAGATACAAAACAATAAGAGAGAGCCGTGTGAGAAAAAAATCTGAGTTCCAACAAAAAAAAAATTAAAATGAACGAAAAAAATACGTGGATGAACTCGACATTTTTTTCAAACAACATGGAATGTCGTGTGGTAAAAAATACAAAAAAAAATACTGATCATTCAAATTAAATACATCAATATTACATACATGCAAATAATTATTATATAGAGTGCTGCTTTGTACAAATCTACATACAATACCCGGTCGAAGGTAATACCCATCGGATGGCTAGCTCCGGATACGTCACATTTATAAGAAGTACTAATAATATGCTATCTTCAAAATGATAAGATAAGATTAATGACACAAGCGCCATCTATCGGGTTGAGATAGAAAGTTATTTTTTCCGTCAAATTGTTATAAATAACTGACGCCCACAACTTCCGTTTGCACAGAACACCTAGGCAGGCAAGCCCCCTATTCCGTTGCTAACAAAAACGTGATGGTAACCGTCCACAGGCTGAGGCTGTGGTCATATTGTCATTAAACATAGATTAAAATTATCTCTGAACTATCACATACAAATTTTAAACAGTAACATCTCGTTATTTTTGTATTATACACTCACAGACACGAAGCGAGCTATGGGAATAAATTTCATCTCATCAAGATGGCGCCAAAAAACCTCAAAAGCTTCATGCAATTTAGTAGACGCTCTATAACCTAAAGCCCGATGTGTATTACCTTCGGCCGTCCACTGTAAATTGTTAGTAAACCTCTATAAGTAGTGAACCAAACACCTCTATAACACCAAGTTAAGTTAATCACCAGCGCAAGCAACACCCTGTGCTGCAGACACACTTATGAGTAATTATTGCCAAAGTATATTGTGCATTGTCTGAGTTCAAACTACAACACTAGGGGGCATAGATGCGATAGTAGTACATACTCTAAAACTAGAGAAGTGTAAGTTAGATAGATTCTATTACTCTAAGAAAAATATTACAAGTGATTGACCCTCTAGTTATAAAAAAGCCGTTGCAACTGGCATCAATCTAAAATAAACCAAAAACATATAGCGGCCATTTTAATTAAGTAGAAGAAGAAATAAACAGAGAGAGAGAACTATCAAAAGAAATCGGTACAAATTCCAATCTGCGGGTAGAGAAATGCAGCAAACAAATCTAAATATATATTGCTCGGCAATTAAAGCGGGCCGGAGTTGATAGCGCAAGATTTTTCCGTCTCATAGGAACCTTAAAAGGTCGACCCCATTAGCGGGCTAAACCGTCAGAGCGAGACAAAAGTAGAAAGCGTCAATTCCATTGGTGGATTTTACTCTTGTCTCGCTCTATGAGACGGTTTGTCCCGATATCACCCATCTAAATCCAACATGATGATGTTGTCAAATCACTATTGAAGTTGGCTCGACATCGATGACGATACCAAGACGAAAATCTCATACTAGCCTCTCAGCCCCCCATATTCCGTATCTCCGTTGCTAATAAACCGTGTTGGTTACCGTCCACAGATTAGTAATGTACGATATTACTAACGACGGTTACCAACAGAGATACGGAATAGGGGGGGGGGGGGCTGTACTATTCTTGTAGTGTGTTGTTAAGAAGAAGAAGACACAACAAAGAGATTTTGATAAAATAGTAAGTAACTCATGCCAGCCAGTCAGAAATTAGGACGTATTCTCGACTCACAAAAACAATAATCTTACATAACCTCTAATATACCGGACATTTTAAATGTTTTTAAAACTAATTCACAACAACAAAGCCGCCATTTTGTTTCTTTATTATTTTCGAACTACCTTATGTCATAAATATAATGTCACTAGTTCACTACATTATATTCCATCTAACCAACAACATAATTGACAATATTAATCATAAGCATGTAGCAGATAAAGCCGGTCACACACCTAGCTATAATATACATTAATATATAAAAAATATACTAGTTGCGAACCCGACTTCGGTCTGGACAATCTTACAATAGAGAAACATTGCAATAAAATAAAAGTTGACGAGAAAGCTGTCAATGGCGGATTTTTTAGTATATATTAATATATATTTATATTATAGCCACGTGAGTGACCGGCCCAAGGCATAACAGAGTCCGAGTCGCCATTTAAATATACATATATTAAACTTCTACCCGCTTACATGCTTGGAATACAACCGCAGATAATTCATAATCGTGTACCTACCTGAGAAGCGTCATACTAATGGTACAAGCTTTTCGAATTTTGTGCGACAACTTAAGGTCGGCGCATACCTTCGGAGCGGCGGCGAAGGACTTGGGGCTTTATTTACTAGTTGCGAACCTGGCTTCGCTCTGTCTGGAAAATCTTAAATAGATAAAACAGCATTCATACTTAGCGAACTGACGCTGGCATAAATGTACTAAACATTACATTGCCATTTTTTTAAGAAACATGCAAGCTGTCAATGATGGAATTTTAACAGTTTAACAGCAATAACGCTATAGTATAGTATATATAGTATATACCAATTTGAGTCTGATGACAAACTGAATAAAGTTGATTTTCACTTTTATTACCAATGAAGTCGCTCCGCCGCTACTCTGACAGTGTGCGATAACCCTAAGAAGTAGTAACGCTTCTCAAGCATAAACAAATAACTTTTACTTAAATGCGTATATATTTTTAATTTTTACAACAGCCAAATGTCCTTACACACTGATATTAATCATGCGGAAATCTTCAGCTTTTTTGAGCAAGACTAATTGATTTTTTAATATTTGACTATTAACAAGTGGCCTTCCACAACTTACTCAAACCTACATGCAATACACCTCGCGCCACGTAAAAAGAGGTTTGATATTAAAACCATGTCCACCAACATAGCTCTACAGCGCTCTTTTTTCATAACCTATAGCAGTCACTTAATTGACGCCACTCAGCTAAAACATCAACTTTAATATACATAAAGACCGCCATTATAAATTTAATTCGTCATCCAGCGTCTAAGAACATTTTCAACTATTAATCAAGTACTACGTTTTAACCACTGAATACACCAAAATGTTTCCATATATTTATATCATTGGACTACAACCACCTGTCAGGCATTATGTTATGTGTACGCCGGCCCTAACACTCGCAACGACTCTGAAACTGGACTATCGTGAAAGAGACTGCCCGCAGCCTAATTTCAAAATAATAAAAGTAATACTAAATTCGTGAGCTGGGCTGTAAATTATAGTTGATTTTTTTTTACAATTATTCTAACCACATGCACTCTTATTAATAAACTCGAATTAGCGAAGTATTAACTAAACTGTATTTCGTCTCCGTCTATCATAATGAATTGCAGATTTGTTAGACGGAGACGAAATATAGTTTAGTTAATTAATAAGAGTGATGGAGTTTTAGGATTTACGATATAATTTTAGGGACGTACCCTAAAGAACGCGTGCGATAAATAGTTTTTGAAAAAGTATTATTTTGTTAATAAATCGTGTTATAATTACAAAAACTATATATATTTTTAAATTATGAAAATTTACTATTGATAGTACTCACTAGGCAAAGTAATCCAATACCATAGAGTCAACTTTTTTTATATCTTCACGGTACCCAGCGGAAAGCGGAATTTGTGATGCTATACCTAACGAGTGGCCAGTCTGTTGAGGTATATTTAGATGGAAAAACCTCTTAAGTATGGTTTGTCGGATTATGTACATAACTTTATAATGGAATACAGCCAGCTCAGCTAAAGTCACCCGTCCAGAGTAGTTGCGAGCGCTCGCCCGGTGTACATAGTAGTAATCAGTATTACTCGTTGTCAGCGCGCATCCCCCGCACTTCCCCCTCGCGCCTCAACTTCTCTAGCTCCTCCTTGGTGCGGTCCTCCATAGCGCGGATGTCGGCCATCGTCATGCCGGACCACTCGTCCATTGAGCAGAACACTTGCCTGTGGACGTACATTACATGTATCCATAGAAATAAATAAATTTGAAAGTTTTGTCCGTGATTTCAATAAAAAAAATTGACTGATGAGAAATGATCTCTATATATTATTACTTAAGGGTGTTTTTTTGTCCGTACGCCATATCTCCCTTAATACGTTATCAAAATTTTGAAGATAATTTTCCCCTCTAATGTCGAAAAATAATCAAATAAATAAAAAAATAATGTTGGAGAAGTTATCTAGTAATATTATGAATGCAAAGATACGGATCGACGTGAAAATTCTGAACAGAGATAGTTGGACAACTATGGTGCAACTCTTCAGGATTCGTGTCACATTTTAAACGGGCGAAACCGGGGAGAATACTAGTATAAAAAAACCTTACCTATGGAAGATTGTGAACAACCGCCGCTCTGATTTGTGGATCACACTTTCTACTTTACTCTGAAATTTAAAAAAAAACAACGTCAAACAAAATCCATATTATGTGTGGACGTAAGTGTTGTTGGGCTATATATAAAACACAGGGTTAAAATTTTGAAATGTTGTGAATTGAGCCATGACCCGTGTCTTTACATGGGCCTCCTCCCCACTGCGTGTTTCGTACCTGTAGCCCAAACCACTTGAACTCGGCCGTGACCAGCTTGTAGCACGTCATGATGGGCTTGGCAGTGTTCTTCCAGCTGGGACCGATCAGCGGACCGCGACCCGTCTTCTCCGAGTGGAACTTGGTGGGATCCGTCGCCACCTGCAAACGTTCATATACTTACATTAGAAAGAGAAAGAGATAATGCCCCATAGAGATAAAGGAAGACAAAAAAAGAGTGCGTCAGGGGACACCCGGTAGATGTGAAAGTGAAACATCAAAATTAGTATATTATATTTTGTTAGACGAAGAAATACACGACCAGACGCACGCAGCGTAGGCCAAAACCAAGCGTCTCCGAAGTGTGAGACGCTTGGTATTACCTCATGACAACGAACGAGAAATTGGAAAAAGTTTATCCCAGAAATATTATGGATAATAGGAGCCTTAATGCGAGTATAAAGGTTGAAAATAGACGAGATGTGGGGACTTTAGCAATATTAATATTGACTTTTCATAATAATCACTTAAAGAGCAACGTATACATATTTGATCGTCAGCCAGGTCAGCCATGATCTCCCTCTCTCTCTTTCGCTCGCACACACACACCATCGTACCTCTCTTTCATACAGCGCTCGTTCAGCGGGGTGAGCATATATTTGACGTGACAACTTTCGTGTCGACCGAAAGGCCAAAAACGTTTATGTCGGTACAGGACCAGCCAAAGAATGCCCGGTCCGAGAATGTCCAACCCTACAATGTGCGAGCAAATTTGCTGGGCCGGGCAAAGACAAGTACACAACTCGCACATTGTAGGGTTGGACAGTCCGGCCCGTGCATTCCGTGGCAGCTAGGCTCTTGTACCGATATAAACGTTTTTGGCCTTTCGGTCGACCCCAGATACCATAACATAACACATACCTCAATCATCAATCCCACATTAATAACAACAAAGGTAACCAACCTTATAGTCTGTGGCCTGCACTGGATCGTTGGCAATGTCGACATGTATCACTTCACGATTCTTCAACTTCTCTGGGGGCAACTCGTGTACCTTTAACATACAAATAATACATTAAGACGAGGAACGACAAACTCGTGGTTCGGGCGCAACTGATCGCGTCATGCAAGACAACAACGACGCTTTGTCCGTTCTTGCTGCAGAAGTGAGAAGGGCATAATGTACCGCTTCTCGGAATAAATGACGTAAGCGGCACATTACAAATAAATAATTTATTAAAAAACCATCACAAGTTAATTTATTTCCATCTAAATATTAAGACGAGGAACGACAAACTCGTGGTTCGGGCGCAACTGATCGCGTCATGCAAGACAACAGCGGCGCTTTGTCCGTTCTTGCTGCAGAAGTGAGAAGGGCATAATGTACCGCTTCTCGGAATAAATGACGTAAGCGGCACATTACAAATAAATAATTTATTAAAAAACCATCACAAGTTAATTTATTTCCATCTAAATATACCTCAACAGAACTAGCCACTCGTTAGGTATAGCCTCACAAATACCATCGGCTAAACGAGGAAGACTTGGTCTTCCGCTGGGTACCCTGGAACCGTAACACGGGTTCGGGAGCTGTAAGGCAGTGAAGAAAGAAAAAAAAAAGATCAGGGTAACATCTTCTTAATCTATACTAGGTACCTACTGAAATTACCTACAGATTCGTATAAAATTTAAACGTAAATCCCTTCAGAGTATGGTCGTATGACTAAAAAGGTGTTTTCAAAAGTTTAAGTTATCGAGAAAATTTTCACCAATCATATTTTCATCCTACACAATACTAGATAAAATCCTCTAGTTTTCGATGCCCAAATTGTATGTTCATAGCATTCGTAAAATTCGGGAATTTCAGTTCAGAAATCAACCGCAATTATTTGTTCCTCCCCTTAATTACTGGCTTTTATGAGCATTGGGCATGACCACTGATGGAAGAATCTCATTGAGATCAAATGAAAGGGTTTGTTATAACTGTTCTGACCGAAAAAATGGTAGGGACCCTCAGCGCACGAGTCGTAGGTACTCGCAATTTGGCCAATACATTTTTTATGCGATGGAGCTCTTCTTTGGTGCCGACCGGGTACCCAAACGACCATGTAGGTGTCTGAACTGAACCTACAAACTTATAAATAACTTAATTATTTTAATCTTATCTCTGGTGTTATTGTTGTTATAGATAAGGAACAGTTCCACACTCTACGTTATATTATAGGTAGGTACAAAATGTTAGATCATTGTTAGGAAAACACCTCACAGCATCGACCCTGGGCGCCTCGGCCATTACTTCGCGGCGGCAATGTGACCAAACTTTAACTATTAGATATAATTTTTATACAAAAAAAAAAACCCTATACTTTAAAAAACCCCAACCTACTTTTCTTATTTAGTAAACAACCTTTGCACGTTTTTTTATGTGTAACAGCTATTTTCTCGTGAAAAGGGACGTGTGTAACAGGAAGCCGGGGAAGTGCGCGCTATTTGATTTGACCAATGAGCGCGCGCGGATTTTCCGAGAAGTTGGTACTGTAAGCCAACAGTGTGTGCGTGTGTGTGACGAGAAAGGGAAATAGAGAAGGAGAACGCATGAGCTGTGCGCTTAACCCACAGTGTTAATGTTTTCAGGATATAATGTTAAAGTTGCTTATTACCAAGATTTTTGCATATTAAATGTCATTTTTAACCTAAATTACATTTGCAGAACTAAGAAGACATACAAAATTTGTTTACTAAATAAGACAATAAAAACAAATTGCTAGTACCGGGTTCGGTTAGAACAGGATTTTCATTTAGATTTTCCTGTAAACTACAGGAACGGCCCTATATTCCCTATTTTTCCAAAATGTTAGACTCGGTAGTTTCGGAGATGAAGGGGGGCAACGATAATTTTTTGTATATTTTCTTTAATATATAAAATCGAAATTCGATTATGTACGCTATACGTCCGTGAAATCTATATATGTACCAAGTTTCAACATTTTTGGTCCAGTAGATTTGGAGAAAATAAACTGTGACAGACGGTGATCCTGTAAGTAAGGTATCATCATATATCAGTTTTTCATCGGAGACGTTCGGCACCCTAAAAAAATAGTTTAGTGATCTCAACGGCTGGACAACTTCGGATTAAATTGATTTAAAAAATACCGCGTTTATAATCTATAAAATAGTGTAAAAGATGATGTTGTGACTAAAATGAAGAAAAGTAGTTTACGCTGGTTTGGACACGTTGAAAGAATGAAGGATGAAAGATTGACTAAAAAGGTTTATATGGCTGAAGTGAAAGGAAATGCTGGCAGAGGACGACCTAGATGTACTTTTATTGAACATATAAAAATATGTTGATCGATGGAAATATGAAAAGTACACACAATTGCCGAGCATGTATGAAAGGTATGATGAATGTGTAAGAAGCAAAAGAGATATGTCAGGATCGTAACAAATGGCATTCGATCAACATATTTAACGAATGGCCTACCCCTCTTGGGATGAAAGGCGTGATGATAGGTAGATAGATAATCTAGAAAGATAAATATAATATTGCAAAAAAAATACACGGACATGCCTTGCATCAATTATATCAAGACAACCCATTGACAGCGTAATGGGAGTGTGTGCATTGCAAAATAAAAACGCAACAACAATAAGAAAATAAATTCTCTTACGGTTCCAGGGTACCCAGCGGAAGACCAAGTCTCCCTCGTTTAGCCGATGGTATTTGTGAGGCTATACCTAACTAGTGGCTAGTTCTGTTGAGATATATTTAGGGATCTGGGATCGAACCCGGGGTCTGCACAGTTAATACCAGACGTATTAACCACTCGGCCACCGACGCACCTTAGTTCTATGTATTTTGACACCAAAATTATATGGCCGTTCACCGTCTAATTTGCTCGGACATTCTCGGGCCACACAGAGAAGTTTGAGGGCCGGGAAGACGACATGTCACCTTGCCACCGCCTGTTTATCAAGCATAGGTGCTTGGTCCATGAATGCGCGCGACTGGCAGAGCATAATACTCGCGCCCACTATGCCCGTAGGAATGCTTGAAGGACCCCAGGTTGTAGGAAGCAGGAAAGACCGGCGTCGAAAGTTCGTTCCACTCCAGGAACGAGTCACTGAACTATTTCGTTCGTATGCAGAACGTGTCCACTGTGTGAGGATGAAATCTATATCCTGTGCGAGCAGTGCTGGTGCGAAAAGGGGATGGAGGGACGAGACGAGACCAAGGAGTTCTCCTGAACATTCGCCATAATACAATCGATAGAAGACGCTAAAAGAGTCTCTGCGTAACTGTAGAGGCTCGAGATTTCGTGTGGGTCATTGATGATGCGAATGGAATGGCTCTTATTTGCAAACCGTTGTATTTCTCCCGGGACAATTTACTATATTATTTCGTCTATTGCCACCACAAAAACTGAGGGGAATCGAACCTGTCCCCGTCTTATCGCGCCCTTATCGCACAGAACGGGCACAAATTAAATAAATACAATAAAAACGTAAGCCACATAACGCTTTATTAAGTGAACGCTAAATGATAACACATTTATCTAGTAGGAAGGTATATCTGTGGCAATAAAAAAAATTATCATTGATACTGGATAGCAGGCGGTCGCCAGGCACACTATATTGGGGCGTGATATGTGCCAAATACCATCATTATTAGGAGCTGAGCATTAACAGTATAAGTAAATCAAATCGGGGGGAAAGTTAGCCCCACCGAATTTTCATGCAGTATGCTGTCTAATCCTGACAATAATTCTGGAGGGACTGTACCCGTGAGAAGCCGGGAGCTGGGTCGTTAGTATTATATATTATACAGATCTATATATCTATTATCACGCCTTTCATCCCAAGAGACAATCGAATGCCATTTGTTTCGATCCTGACATACCTCTTTCGCATTTGCAGGTATCTGACGAAATTGTCTTGAATTACGCGCAAAATAGGTGTTTAGGTGTCAACGTTTTTCTATAAGTACCTAAACGTTAACGAAATTATTTGATTTTAGTCTCTATCGTTTTGTTACATCATAAACTAAGTCGGCTCGTTTTGATTTTAACAAAATTTTGTTTAGTTTCATAATTATAACGAGATAAGTTTTAGTTAAAAAACGGTTTTTGAGAATTAATTATTTCTCAATTTATAAGCAATATGAAAAAAAACAAAAACGAGTCGATCTAGTTTTTACTTGTCTCTATAACATATAAAAAAACAGCAAGAACGAATTATGTTTAGTGGGGTAGAGACGTTAACACATTTTGTATGAAAATTTTTAGCTAAACAATAGTAGTATTTTTTTTTTAAATTTTTTTCTTTATTAAAAAGTTGGGACTTGGGACAGATCTTTGAGATTTAGATTTTTTTTAAAACTCAGATTAAAAAAAATTTTTTTTGATGCCACCATAAAACACAATAGCACGTTCAATAAGTTTAAAAAAACTGAATCTCAAAAATCTGTAACTTTTTAATAAAGAAAAAGTTTTAAAAATAATATCTAGTAAAAATATGATTATTTTTAAAATCGCATTTATGTCATTAGATATGAGTATATCAAGAGACATTTGGCGTAAGTATGTTTTACAGAAAATACTGTCTCCTACCTGAAGGAGCATGTTACGAAAATATTTTTTAAGATTTTTAGAAAACAGGTGGCTGAAAGGTGGTGTATATTTTTAGAACCGGCTTATGACGCCCTTTCATTTGAGACCAAACACGATAGCTTTATGAAACAAAAATTTTAAAAACCCATACAAAAAATTGATGACGTCATACCCCCCGGAATATTTTTAAGAACTGTCGCTCAAAATGATTTGCCAGCATCTCACTTCACTTCAGTCATATAAAAACTTTTTAGTCAATCTTTCATCCTTCATTCTTTTATATACAGATACTTAATACAAATCCGTTCACCCGTTTTTGATAAACAAACAATATTATATAGACAGAGACAAAGTCGCGTGAACACGCTAGTTATAAATAGCGCCAAGGTTACGACCAAACGTCAGGCGTTAATGTGGCCATTGATTGGGAAACAATTAATATGGCCGTGTTATTACACTTTTCCTTATTCCTTTCGAGGATCCACTATCGCATCCATCTAATACTAATATTATAAAGCGGCAATATTTGATGTATATGTATTGGATGTATATCGGGCAATCTCTCAAACTACTGAACCGATTGTAAAAATTCTTTCACGTATAGAAAACTACGATATCCCCCCACGAGGGAAACCGGGGGCGACAATCTATACAAAGGGACAAAACGTTTAACTACCCCCTTCCCTTGTTCCTCGTAGATAATCAAGTTTGATAACTGGTTATCAACGAGGAAAAATATTTCTTAGCTAACACGGGCGGTTATCCTTGTAGAAATTATCTAATATCAACGTTTTTTTAGGGTCCGTATATCTCCGATGAAAAAATGGAAACACTTATTTATAGGATCAGTCCTGTCTGTCCGTCTGTCACAGCTTATTTTCTCCGAATGTATTGGACGAAAACAGTTTAAATTTGGTACATATTATTTTGGGGGGAAAATTAAAAGTAAAAAAAATGTATTGTTTAAATTATATTAAAACTCTCATAGCTTTCATCAATAGATGATATCAAAGCCCTAGAACTTGGCCAATTATTTTAGTACATAATGAAAAAGGCTTCTTGAACGTTGAGAAAACGTAACCCACGACATCTTCAACAAAATTAGGTCAAGTACGAACACTAGGTCTAGGCTAGCTAGACAACCGACGTGCGTCGTGCATGTGTGGTATGGACATAGATGAAGCCCATGAAGTATTTAACACATTTTTCTAATTTGCACAAGGGTTTTTTTTTATAATTATGTTTTGAGCTAAGTATTTTGCTGTGCAATCACTATTTTTGATGTCAAATGGACATATTTTTTTTAATTTGGAGTTAAGGACCGTGCTCTCAGTCATATTGTATCTGTCATTTTTTTTTTTTCATTTCTATCCCACACCGTTGATAGTTATTATAATAAACTCAACTTTTCAGGATTAACTGAGATTTGCCATATTTTTGACAGTTATAGGATGATTTGACCCTTAAATACTACCCATACATACATATAATCAATACATGAACGTATTTAATTTTCACATAATTATATCTATTATATAAAGAAAAATTTTCACGAGCGAATCCGAGGGCGGTCTACTAGTATTTTTAATTTGGCCTTTTTTCACGTCAAATAATAACAATGGATTGGTTTTTTTTTTTTCATTTAAAAATCTGTTGTACCCGGGCGAATTATATGTACTTACATTCGTTTGATCGCCAACATCAGGTAAGTGCAGGGACTCTATGCAGATGACGAAGTTGTCCTTCATGTAGCCGGGGTTCTGAAATATAGGGACACAATCTATTACTAATAATAAGCTGAAGTCTATCGCTTTCAAATCAAATCAAATCATTTTTTTGTCTGTTTTACAATTATTATCATATTAAATGACAAAAACTGAAGCTTGGGTATACAAATATTTAGGAATGACACAGAAAACAGAATAGTTAATTTATACCAAATTAATAATATTTTCATGAAATATGTAATAATTTCAAAAAAAATATTTTTGCATTTCATAGCCCAATTGTTGAGGAAGATTATAGGGTATATAACATCACGCTACGACCCAAAGGAGAGAAGCAGTAACTATTAACACACATGCGCAAACCAAATGAGGTCTACTAATAGCCATTAGAGAGAGCCACTATCCACCTCCTGACTTCATGATCAAATCAGCTCGATGGTACCAAATTATTGTATTTTATTATTATTTATTACGACAAATAGAAGTTGGTTAAATTCGACTTCCAAGATTTGTTTACATAAATATTTACAGGTGAAACTAATATAAAGCGTGTGATAAAGAGGTAAGTTTGCTTGGTTGTGTGTTTGCAAAAACAATAACCTCTGCAACTACAGAAACTTTTTCAAAAAATCTTTCATTACTGTAAAGTTGATTTGTCAGTGAAAGTTTTCACGATATTCATATTTCAAAATTTTCACGGGAGACGTGTTTCATGTCGCCTTCGACGGCCAGCCGTTGTCTTCCACTTGTCATTGGGCTGGGACGCTGAGACCGTTTCCGTGAAAATATGTATACAATCTCGTTGTATACCACTAGTAAGGATTTCCGGGATATAAAGTCCCATTTCAGGTCATGGTCTGTGTGCAGAATTCCATACAAATCCAACTAGTAGGTACTTTTTGCGTAATTGACTGCCAGCCAAAGATCCAAACAAAATATACAAACTTTTACATAATATTAGTAGGACTAGTAGGATTAGTAGGATTTTTGATGTGTAATCTTAGCTCTCGCTGTGGCATAAATATGAAATGGGACGGAAGTGTGTAACCAGTAGTAAAAGAAAATTCAAAATCGAATTTTCAACGTTCGTAGATGTTGAATATCACTGTTCGCATTTTTTGTGTCTGGCATTCAAACCTGGGTCCAAAAGTGAAGTCCACTGGGCCAAACGCCACTTACAGACCCTTCTCTATGCAAGTATTTCCAACGTTTCACATCCGTCACGTATGTTTGTCATTTTGTTTGACGGTATGAATACCTTTGTTCTCTGTAAGCGATCGGGACTTTGCTCGTATGGGACATTTTTTATATCATTAAGCCACGCCAAAAACCTCAGCTGGCCACGTCCATGAGCCACCATTACCCAAAATATTCATCTCTTTTACTCACGATATAACTATAGATATAACTTTTGGTTAACAAAATATAAATCTGTCGCTCGAATGGATGGGAGTTGGTCGGGGTGAAACTAAGGGCATCCGAGGTGGAGCCGCTCCTGTCTTCAGCAAAGTTCATAGCGAATGCGGCTTAAGGCGGAGACAGGTGGCGCTTGTTCTGCCGGTTAAAGCAAGATCCGGCTGCACTTTTCAGCGCATTTGAGTCACAAGTCTCCGGTGGTGGATGAGGGGTATCTCAGCCGCTGTTTAACGGGGAGTAAGGTGGACAGCACGAGGTGGAGCCTAATGGAATGCTAGCAAACCCCCGTGACCCGCCAAGCACCGGAGCTATGGAGTACCGTGGGATATCCATGGCTAGGAGTTCCCCATGTAATAAAAGGTATATGTAACTCACCGTCAGCACCGTCCGACAGTATGGGTACGCGTTCCAGGCCTCCTCGTGGACCTCCAGGGACCCTTTGGGCGCCAACATCCGTATGAAGGCGGGTACTTTGGACGCGAGATGGTAGATCTTGTAAGTGTACTGGCCGGAGGAATACTTGCCGCCTGAAACAACATATAGCCCTTATTAGGAGAATTGGAAATGTATATGGAGCGTGGTCTAAGGGCCAATAAGTATAAGACTGAATGAGGCCCTTCCTTTTCTAGGAATAGTTTCCAAAACGAGCCTTGCTTTTGCATTTTGGAAACTATGGCTATTCAGAACTCTTAATAATAAAAATATGGTTCAAACCAATTTGAAATAATACCAATCACCTGTATGGTAAGGAAATTTTGTATAAATAAACTCACCTTTCCAGGATTAACTGAGATTTGCGATATTTTTGACAATGAATGACCTTTACCAACGGTCCTTAAGCATAAAATAAATTATTGTCCAAAATGCAGCGAAAGGTGGACGTTGGGACGGACTCTTAAATAATTGATAGTTCTACAATACTACATATATTATAAAACAAATCCCCCGCCGCGTCTGTCTGTCTGTGACCTTTTCACACAAAAACCGGGAAGGTTTACGAGTATCAAACATGGACCTGTTGTGGTGCTGAGCGTTAACAGTACAAGTGAATCAGGTTGGGGAAAAAAGTTAGCCCGGCGAGTTTTCACGGCGTATGCTGTCTAATCCGTCAGAGATATATAACAAAATGATGCAGGAAAGAATTGTGTAGAATAAAATTATCTATAAAAAAAGTCCGCGGTAGCATATATATATCTATCTCTAATGTTATAAGTAGTTATAAGCACTGTGATGATACGACCTTATTTTCCTGGCCGCTTACAAGCTGGCCATCATAAATAGCATTTATTTTGATTTTAGAACACGATATTGTTCATTTTAATTCAATAGAACATTGTATGGAACCTAAATTAAAATTTTACTCATTCCTTCACAAACTGTTGACTTAGGCAGTACTCTGCCAATTGTAAAATTTATTATATATCTATTTTATCAACTAAGTAAATAACTATATAAAATGTATTGAATCAATATTCAAGAACTTATATCTATGTTAATATAAAAGGAGCGCAAATAAGTATTGTAAGTATTTTTATCATACTTTGTATTGTGTTACTTCAATAGCTTAACGCCCTGTAGTAATGTGTAGTTCATTTTAATTACAGTGCGCTCCTTTGATGGTTCCTTTCTCCTTGCTCCTTACGGCTCCTTGCTCCTTGCTCCTTCTCCTTGGCTCCTTACGGATCCTTTTACTGGTTGTTCTTTTGCTGCTTGTTCCTTCCTTGTTAATTCGACCAATAAACGAATGGTGAAAGTTTACTACGAGTTTTCCTGCTATACCTACTCATCCTGGCTACCCCACACCCGACAATGGCGCCCAAACGTGATTAAAATGCTGCAGGAAGAAGGAATAAAGAAGAAAGAATAACGAAGTAAGAGAACATAATATTTATTTTTATACAAACTTTTATTTCAGGATATGTAATGTCTATATAATCTTAATATATAACGTAATTCTATTTAAATTCAGTAGAATATTTCTTGGAGATGATGGTTCTGAATCAAGGTTGTCGGCAAACCTTAGAGGTTGACAAGTCTGATGATCTTGGTCAGTTTCCATTATTGAAGAGGATATTTTTAATTTCTATACAAAGGCAGTATTCTTGAATCATTTTACATTAAATTCACTTATTAATTTCGTAAATTCAGATTATATAGTCACATTGAATGTATGGTTGTATGTGAGATTTTCATTATATATATATCTGAAATCTATAGATTACTTCCCATAACTTAAATTTATTAATAATTAATTTAATTTCCGTTATATTATCCCGTCAATTCAATATTTCTTAATAGAAAAAGGTTCTTTTTATAGTCGTAATTTTTTCAAGAAAAATAATATATATTAATTTTTCTTATAATTGCTAAAATATCTATTTTTATCCTAAAAGTCTATCGTGATTCCAGAAAATAATACATAAATAAATATTATTTAATTAAAAAATTTCATTAATTGCGATTTTTTTTAATACATTTTTTAAAATATCCAAAACAATTTGTCCATTCTTATTTTAATGATTTCTAATATGACACTACAGTTTACATAAGTAAGGCAATTAAAATATTAAAATATTTCCGAGAATAAATTTAATATACAATAATAAATTTCAAATAAATTATGATACATATAAAAGCACCTCGATATCAGAATTTGAACTCACTTGATTTTTCTTTGTTTTACACAATTTGTTTTGCTCGGCAATATTGCATTGGAATATTCGATTTTCAAATGTATCGTATATAATTTCTTTGTCATTGACAAATTTTTAAATTTTGAATCGACGACGTTCGATTTTCTTTTAATTTTCAATTGTTATTTACTATGAAGTCTATTTCATAGACATATGATTACGCTCTTATTACAACTAGGGGTAGTCATGTTGATTAAATTTAAATATTATTTTATTTCATATACTTATATTATTAACTTTTCACTGGCTTTGCTCGTGGATAGTTTGGGTTAGCGCATACCTTAACGCATGCGTTGATTTTATTTCATAATTTTTTTTTCTCTCTTTCAATATGGATGAGTTACACTTACTTAAACCAAGGAATTTTTTATATCTATATTATTTTACATTTTTCTTTATTTTATTTACAATTTATTAAATTTTATTTATAACCTTATGGTTACAAGGGAGGTTAAATTTATTTCAATTTCACAATTTGGTTGTAAACATCTAAGGAACTAAAACTTTTACATATTTACAAATTATAGGTTGGTTATAACCATTATTAATAATTACTATTTTCCTTATTTCATTCTCATCATTTCATTTATTGTAAATACTTGTAATTATTTAGAGCGGATTGCGACTCTTTAAAAAAGCCTTCGTCTATTATAAATATTATACCTAATATATGTGGATGTATTTCCATGGGTGTTATTAGAGCAAATTACGGCTCTTTAAATAAACATTCGTTTATTATTATTATATCTATGAATATCAGGGTATTCATGGGTGTCTTTTAGAGCGGATTGCGACTCGTTAAAAAAGCCTTCGTCTATTATTACTACTTATTATATCTGTGGATGTATTTCCCATGGGTGTTCGTATGAGCGGATTGCGACTCTTTAAACAAGCCTTCGTCTATTGTATTATATATAAATAAACTTAAAACAGCGGATGGTAACTGTATAACTAAGCCCTTACTAAATTCGAGAACGTTTTTGAGTCATTCCTTATTAAATGGGAATTACTCTATATTATAAATGAGTTTACTGTACTTACTAATAACAGATTAAACAGATTAAATGAAGATGAATGTTTGTGATTTGTGTGATTGTGGAAATCGTTTCTCTTGTAAAATAATTAGTTTTATTTATAATAAAACTTGTAAATGTATCTTTTCATTTCATTCATTAGTATTTTTATATAAGTCTCATCATCAAACTTTATTTTATTAATTCTTTGAATAAAATCCTTCATTAAGGACAGGATTTTTTCGGGGGAACCCCGGTATTGTGATGATACGACCTTATTTTCCTGGCCGCTTACAAGCTGGCCATCATAAATAGCATTTATTTTGATTTTAGAACACGATATTGTTCATTTTAATTCAATAGAACATTGTATGGAACCTAAATTAAAATTTTACTCATTCCTTCACAAACTGTTGACTTAGGCAGTACTCTGCCAATTGTAAAATTTATTATATATCTATTTTATCAACTAAGTAAATAACTATATAAAATGTATTGAATCAATATTCAAGAACTTATATCTATGTTAATATAAAAGGAGCGCAAATAAGTATTGTAAGTATTTTTATCATACTTTGTATTGTGTTACTTCAATAGCTTAACGCCCTGTAGTAATGTGTAGTTCATTTTTATTACAGTGCGCTCCTTTCTCCTTACGGCTCCTTCTCCTTGGCTCCTTACGGATGTTTTTACTGGTTGTTCTTTTGCTGCTTGTTCTTCCTTGTTAATTCGATCAATAAACGAATGGTGAAAGTTTACTACGAGTTTTCCTGCTATACCTACATACCTACCCGGCCTGGCTACCCCAGAACCCGACAGCACATATTGTACCCGTGCGAAGCCGAGGGCGGGGTAGCTAGTATCTTATGGAATGTACGAGTGAGTCTTAATTGATAGAGCGTTGCCACTCGTTCCAAAAAGCTAAGCACCAGTTTTCTTTAAGAATATGTGCTTTAATCGACTCCTCGTGCTTCGGAAGGCTCGTAAAGCCGGCGCCTGCACTTCTTTTAAAAATAATTAATTAAAGTCTATTAAAGAAGTGACACAGGTCCATTAAGGTGGCAAACTTGGTTAAATATACATAAGTAAAAAGTACCTTTTAGTACATGCGAAATGCAATAATCTTGATAAAAAGAAATTAATTGACCTATTGCCTTACGTTGGTAAAAGTAACCTAGTTTATTTTGTCGATAACAAAGAGAACCGACTGCGTAAATAGCGGTCTAAAGTCATGGAAAAAAATAATGATAAACCCTTTTTTCTTCCCTCACGATTCCCAGCCTAAAGGCTACTTAGCTATAGTTCGATTAACAAGAGCTGGCGTTAAGAAATACATTCAATGTATTATAATGGATCTTATCAAATGGCATTCGACTGTCTCTGCCTTACCTATGATAGATAGATAGAATAGCCACTCTTAATAAGCGCCGATAGCGCAGTGGTTAGAGCACAGAACAGCTTTGTTCAGTGGGTTAGTTATAGTAGACTTGAAGGTTCCGGGTTCTCTTTATGATTACTAGGCAGAAAGGATAAAACGATTCCCTTCTATACACGCTTTTCTAGTTTCATCCAAATTTATACACAGTGTCTAATGCGAGTGTCTCATGCGATTTTGATTCCTAGTTACAAAAAACTACGCCTTAGACTCTCTCTCATTCAGCGAAAATTCATTACAAGCGCCTATAGGTTTCCAGCTACGGATCCCTAACAAAACCCCAATCGCGTTTAACCGCTTCCGTTAACACCGGGCGCAATCGACACAATCTCAATTATCATTTCAAATATACGACATGACAATAAAATATACAAAGATAAATATAATTATTACATACAAGTATAGTTAGAGAGATAGAGACAGTAAGTGGTTGTAAGCATTTGCCGGCAGAAAACCTTTTTTTCGTTTTTTTGAAAGAATTTTGCAAGTAGCTGCAGGGAGTAAATTGGCAGAAAATATTTTTCTTGCAACCGAGAGGTTCCCACAAATGCTGTTCACTCATTAGGTGAGGTTTTGTTTTAAATTTTTTCTTCTTCTAAATCGGCTCAGCGGCGTACCGACAAGCGCTGGACCCCTACTCCTCTACTATAATTTGTAGAGGGGGGCTCAGACTACACGAAAAAGAGGTTTTCTGCCGGCAAATGCTTAAAACCACTTTCTGTCTCCATCTCTCTAACTAGTAGTAATTATGGTAGTTCTTCAGTCTTTCAGGAATTGCTTTCATGAGTAAAAAATAAATCTTCAAGAGGACACTTTCAGGATTCAATTTACAATCATAATAAAACGGAGGCAAAGTTTAACCACCCATATTTCCTTTCCTATTCAATAAAACCCATTGAAAAAATAACAACTATTTCACTTAGATATATTGAATTTAAAGTAACTACATGATAAATTACAGTGACACAGGTGGATTATTTACAGCCAAATTGGGAATAATTTATCCCAGACAAATTATGGATACAGGAGCTTTAAGAGCAAATATTTTTGTTTGTAATGAATAGACTCAAAAACTACTGAACCGATTCTAAAAATTCTTTCACTAATAGAAAGCTACGATATCCCTGAGTGACATGGGCTATATTTTATATTGTTCGGATATATCCACGGGCGGAGCCGGGGGCGGAAAGTGTGATTAGTTAGAGTATGAAACACAAGACAGGTAATCAAGTAAATCCGCTGACGTCACTCATCGACAGAATGAGAAAATGACGTACACGACAATGACGCAACCACCCGGTCTAGTGCATGCAGATCTGTGTCTAGACTTCTGTCTGCGAACTGCATGTCGTGACGCGAAATAGCTTGATCGATTTGGACTCAAACCTTGGACCGCTAGGACGCTTGACATTATTATAATACAAAGTTCCCCGCCGTCTGTGACCTTTTCACGGGGAAGGTTTACGAGTATTAAACGTGGACCTATCATGTTTAGGAGCTGAGCATTAACAGTGTTAGTGATCGAGTCGGGAAAAAGTAATGCTGTGTAATCCGTCAGAGATATAACAAAATGATGTAGTCGGTAGTAAAATATTAAAATGACCTCAAAATACCTCAACAGAGCTGGCCAAAGTCTCAACAATATAACTGCCCTAATGAGGACGACTTTTCTTCCGCTGGGTACCCCGGTGTAACAGCGGTAGGTTACCGGAACTATTAATATTCCTGTATTCCGTGCCCTGGGTACCCCGGTGTAACAGCGGTAGGTTACCGGAACTATTAATATTCCTGTATTCCGTGCCCTGGGTACCCCGGTGTAACAGCGGTAGGTTACCGGAACTATTAATATTCCTGTATTCCGTGCCCTGGGTACCCCGGTGTAACAGCGGTAGGTTACCGGAACTATTAATATTCCTGTATTCCGTGCCCTGGGTACCCCGGTGTAACAGCGGTAGGTTACCGGAACTATTAATATTCCTGTATTCCGTGCCCTGGGTACCCCGGTGTAACAGCGGTAGGTTACCGGAACTATTAATATTCCTGTATTCCGTGCCCTGGGTACCCCGGTGTAACAGCGGTAGGTTACCGGAACTATTAATATTCCTGTATTCCGTGCCCTGGGTACCCCGGTGTAACAGCGGTAGGTTACCGGAACTATTAATATTCCTGTATTCCGTGCCCTGGGTACCCCGGTGTAACAGCGGTAGGTTACCGGAACTATTAATATTCCTGTATTCCGTGCCCTGGGTACCCCGGTGTAACAGCGGTAGGTTACCGGAACTATTAATATTCCTGTATTCCGTGCCCTGGGTACCCCGGTGTAACAGCGGTAGGTTACCGGAACTATTAATATTCCTGTATTCCGTGCCCTGGGTACCCCGGTGTAACAGAGGTAGGTTACCGGAACTATTAATATTCCTGTATTCCGTGCCCTGGGTACCCCGGTGTAACAGCGGTAGGTTACCGGAACTATTAATATTCCTGTATTCCGTGCCCTGGGTACCCCGGTGTAACAGCGGTAGGTTACCGGAACTATTAATATTCCTGTATTCCGTGCCCTGGGTACCCCGGTGTAACAGCGGTAGGTTACCGGAACTATTAATATTCCTGTATTCCGTGCCCTGGGTACCCCGGTGTAACAGCGGTAGGTTACCGGAACTATTAATATTCCTGTATTCCGTGCCCTGGGTACCCCGGTGTAACAGCGGTAGGTTACCGGAACTATTAATATTCCTGTATTCCGTGCCCTGGGTACCCCGGTGTAACAGCGGTAGGTTACCGGAACTATTAATATTCCTGTATTCCGTGCCCTGGGTACCCCGGTGTAACAGCGGTAGGTTACCGGAACTATTAATATTCCTGTATTCCGTGCCCTGGGTACCCCGGTGTAACAGCGGTAGGTTACCGGAACTATTAATATTCCTGTATTCCGTGCCCTGGGTACCCCGGTGTAAGAGAGGTAGGTTACCGGAACTATTAATATTCCTGTATTCCGTGCCCTGGGTACCCCGGTGTAAGAGAGGTAGGTTACCGGAACTATTAATATTCCTGTATTCCGTGCCCTGGGTACCCCGGTGTAACAGCGGTAGGTTACCGGAACTATTAATATTCCTGTATTCCGTGCCTTGGCGACAGTAGCTACAATTTTATTGAAATAATTTGTCTAATATACTAACTACTATAAATGTACCTATATAAAATTGTCAGTTTTTTCATCATCAATTAAATTCAAGATTTTAGGATTTGAATATTGAAGTCAAGATCCTGACGTTAAGAAAGTATTTTGAACACTTCTTTGACATTTGAATAATGACCTTTCAAATGGTATTAACCTTGAAAAAAATGTGCGAAGAGGGAATACATACTCTATAAAATACTTTATCGGACAGAATTTCCAAAAACTAAAAAGAATATAAAATATTTTTCCTAAATATAAAAGGCCTTACCACAAAACAGTGTTTAACAAGTGTTTAGCTAAGCTAGGTATGTCTTATCACTCTCTTACAAATCTGTCATTCAATGTGAAAGACTAGGACAGAACTATGTTTAAGCTAAACACGGTTTTGTGACAAAGGTTTATTCGCCCACCAAAATATCGCGCGGACATAATATGATTTTCCTCCATATATACAAGATATTTAACCAAGATGTATAGATATTTTTTAAGGGGCGGTGGTCAAGGTCATCTTGTATCTGTCAAAAATATGGCAAATCTCAGTTAATACTTGAAACATGAATTTATTTATACAACATTTCCTCAGCACACAGTTGATAGTTATTATTTGAAATTGGATTGAGCCATATTTTTGACAGATACAAGATGACTGAGAGCCACGGATCCTTAATGATCCTATTCCGCCATACATCACAGACAAGGGCAGTCTCCCATACAATACAACCATGCTGTCCGGCAACTGATCAAACAACGATCGGCTGAACAAACTTGACAATTACGTCACCAATGACTTTAAACTCTTTTTTATGAGCTTACGCACCCATTGGTAACTAAATTTACAATATCTAACATTATTTATATATAACACATAATAAACAGTATATGTATTATGGAAATTTATTCATGCAAGGCTGACTGAGTACGAGTTTTGAGGAAGCTTTTCCATCTAAATGCCAACAGAACTGGCCACTCATTAGGTATATTCACAAATATTACCATGGGCTAAAAAGTCGATTACCCACAAGCAGAAATTGAAACCCGTTCTTTCGGGAATCGAACATGATGCTTTGACGTCCGAGGTGCTAAAACCACTTGGCAACTTTGAATAGGTATATAATATACCAATGGAGGTGCAAAGAGATTTTTTCAGACACTTTTGGTGGGGGGAGGTACCTACTAACCCCCGTATCACTGTATTTTTCTATCGTTTTATTGTCGCAACGGCCTTTACTTTATATGAAAATTATTCTAAAATACAAACATAATAATAATTACAAATACGAGACACTATGTTCCCGGTAATTAAACGTCCAACACTTTTTCTAGAGCTTTGTCTCGCGAAGTCACGACTCAAAACGATACCTACCAACGAAACCTAAAGTAACTTGTTAGAACCTTAATAGTCAAATTACCAAGATACTTGGTGGAAGGGGGGTGCGTCTATGGCCCCCCTTCGTAGTCTTGACAACGGAAGCCGTCAAGTAGTGAAAGAATTTCAAGAAATTTGGACATTTACAAAAGGAGTCGATTTGAAAAACTGGGACGTCAGGTTCAAATATAACGTGTACGAAAAATGTTAAGCACCAATTTTTCTTTAAGAATATGGGCTTCAATCGACTTCTCGTGCTTTCATACATTCATTAATGGACTCGCCAACCACATTCACTAAAAAAATATATCTTCTTTTTTCTTACAGCTCCTGAAACCGAATTCCAGGGTACCCAGCACAAGACCAAGGCTCACTCTTTTAGCCTATGGTATTTGTGAGGCTATACCTAACGAGTGGCCAGTTTAGGTAGGTACCTATAGATGGAAAAGCATCTAATTGTGGTTTATCGGATTATGCGGATATTTTTAATTAAAAAACCCATTCATTTTATGTCTCAGGGGAAAAACTACTGAACCGAACCCATTTCAATTAAATATTTACTTCAGGAGATAAAAATGCACGACAGCATTTAAAATAATTAAGTTTATTTCAGAATAAATAAACGAGCGAGCCTTACAGTAGTCGCATTTGACCTGACAGTACCAACCTCTCGGAAAATGGGTTGGTATCATGTGGCGGCCAACTCATTGGTGAAATCAAATAGCGCGCGCTTCCCCGGCTTCTTGTTACACTTCCGTCCCCTTTCACCGAAATCACTCCCACAGAAAGGTGTTACACAACAAAAAAACTTAAAAATTAAATAAATTACATGAGTCATGAAAGCTAAAATACTCCTAAAATCAACGAGTCTATCTGTATGTACAATCTAACCTAAAAAGACTACGGCAAATATAAATAATGTTCAGTTATCACAACTTTTCAAACTAAATTTCATCCGAAATCGATCAGACGTCACGAATCTAATTACAATAAAATACTCTACTTTACAATACAAGATTAGAGAACAGATAATAGACTAGAAATGTTTGGGGGGCCACTTTAAACGCAAATAAACAACACGCGCGCCGCCGCGATCTAACGCGTCTAGTCGTATTATCTGCTCTGAGTATTAGAATCTAGAATAACCATCATCCGCGGCACCCTGGCACGGGGGACATACACAATCATTGCCAACCGGATCCAAGTCCGTGGATTTGGACGATTTGGAAGGCAGTGATATCTTTTTACCTGCGAAAAATAAATCATATCATATTGACTCGACTGGACGACTTTAAAGTTCATAATATTATAAATGCGAAAGTACCTCTGTCTGTCTGTTATGCTTTCACGGCTAAACCACAGAACCGATTTTGATGAAATTTGATACGGAGAAAGCTTGAACCCGCTTGATATGCGCTACCCCCACGGCGAACAGCTAGTTATGTTACTGCAAAAATGCGGTTACACCTAGTTTTTGTCGGTTAAATTTTATCGGTTTTAACACTCAGAACACTATATAATACGACTAGTATATTAGACTTTGAAGAAAAAAAATCTTTTTATCCATATTTACATTATAAATGCACGGCGAACTAATGACTGGCGGGCCGGTCGTAGTTTCCCCTACGAAACACTTCTAGTCTCATTATCTGTTCTGTACCACTAGGCCAGAGGTTCTCAAAATTTTTGGCCCCATATAGGTACACTTGCCGATTTTTTATTCACCGTAGACTTGGCAGGCGAGCCAAATATTGAATTGTCTCCAATATATCTCCAATTTTTTTCTCGCTGGGGCAAGTTGAAATCGACCCCTGACCACTTTGAGAAAAAATGCACACAGGCCCTAGTTCAACCATGTATTAACCAAATATTATTGTCTTTATAAATGTAGATGTGTCACTTCTTAAATAATTTAATAATGTTAATATGGACAAATTGGTAAAAAGAGGACACTGTTACTGGTGTTAATTAGATTACAGGTGGTCACATTTGTGGGACCCCAAGGTGTGACGTCACATATTTTGCAATTTTACACCAAGAACTGAATAAATAACAACAAAAGATCCAAAATAAAAAAATAAAAATAACAATTTATACGAATCTGTAGGTAATTTCAGTACGTAGTATTGATTAAGAAGATGTTTCCCTGCATGTGATCATTTTTTAATAAATTATTTATTTGTAATGTGCCGCTTACGTCATTTATTACGAGAAGCGGTACATTGTGCCCTTCTCACTTCTGCAGCAAGAACGGACAAAGCGCCGTCGTTGTCTTGCATGATGCGATCAGTTGCGCCCGACCACTCATGCGCCTGAACCACGAGTTTAGGGCGTGGCTTACGATTAGGAATTTCTGAGTCGTTCGTAGTCTTAATCTGATATATACCAACAACCAAGTATGTGTACTTACCAAGCAAAGGGAAGTTCTTGAAGGGCTCATTCTTTATAACCTCGATCCCCTCCCCGCCGCCCGTCTCCGTCTTGGACAGTTCCGCCACGCAGTAAAGCTGGGCTACTTGGTACTGTGGACAAGGCACCGCAATTAGTTATATATAATAAAAAATATTGGCCAAGTTGGATCCTCATCCGTACCATTTTTTCGATCAGAGCTTTAAAACGGACCCCGCGCATGTACCAATGGGTTTTTAATTAAAAACTTATGTAAATAATCCAACAAACCACACTTAGAGGCTTATCCATCAAAATATACCACAACAGAACTGGCCACTCCTTAGGTATAGCCTTACAAATATCATCGGCTAAACGAAGGAGATTTGGTCTTCCGCTGTATACCCTGGAACTATCACGGTTCATGAGATACAGCCTGGTGACAGACAGACAGACAAACGGACGGACAGCGGAGCCTTAAGGGTTCCCGTTTTTACCCTTAATAACTCTACAAAAGCATATCTATTACTCATAGATAAGTAGTTATAAAGATATTACGTAGGTATTCAAATTGCTGTAAACTCATATTAATATTTATCTACTCTTATATCGTAAAATTTATATTACAAAATTGAATTATACTTCATAATGATATGTTTTACATACACGCGTCTGTAATATGTCAAACTTCGATACCATAATGTATTATAGTACCGAAGTTTTCATACAAAAACGATATCGTAATGTTGTTGTTTTTTTTAAATGCAGAAAGGGCAAAGGATATGTGTTATGCAGCCACATTTAAACTCTATGAAAATATGGACACTCCCATGTGGGAGTCACTTGACAGTTAACGCGCATACGCAGAAAGTAGGTAACCGCGATTTGCCCCCAATTTGTCGATTAAGAAAAATATCTTGGTTCAATTTGTTTTGTACTATTGCATGGGATTAGATAAAGTAGTGTATGAACGTGCACATAACTTGGAATTAAAACACTC
Organism: Nemapogon koenigi; assembly: GCA_963924495.1. Classification (NCBI taxonomy): domain Eukaryota; kingdom Metazoa; phylum Arthropoda; class Insecta; order Lepidoptera; family Tineidae; genus Nemapogon; species Nemapogon koenigi. The sequence goes on from OZ004648.1 coordinate 10,250,509, forward strand.
GTGGATGCTATTAAAAAATTCGGCTGCGCCTAATTTTTTAAAATTCCACATGTCATTGTGTTTTAATTACCCCTATTATGATCCCGTATCATAAACTACTATTATACCATTTTTTGTATTATGGCTCCATCAGGGTTTTGATGATTCCGTCAATGTCAAGTATCACAGTAACAATATGCCGATGAATCGGTAGGTAAGACGTTCCTGCCGACCGTGATATGCCCTATTAATCACTGACTAATCACAACCATCACGACAAGACGCGTGCGTTAGTCGCCATGATATGACGTATCCCATATTGATATTGGCAAGTGGGTTTAAGGTAATAATCACACCTCATTATCACTCCCCACTAATGATTACAAACAATGAATCACTAATAACAAAAACCTTTCAAAGACCACAAAATCATTTTAGACATGTCATGATGTATGTGTGAAAAATACAATCATTTTTAGGGTTCCGTACCCAAGGGGTAAAAACGGAAACCCTATTACTGAGGCTCCGCTGTCCGTCCGTCTGTCTGTCTGTCTGTCAACAGGCTGTATCTCATGAACCGTGAAAGTAAGACAGTTGAAATTTTCACAGATTATGTATTTCTGTTGCCGCTATAACAACAAATATTAAAAAACAGAATAAAATAAATATTTAAGGGGGCTCCCATACAACAAACGTTTTTTTTTTGCTCGTTTTTGTTCGATATTGATTGAATATTGAGTTATATTTATTCACTTTAAAAATAAATAATAAAATAAATATTTAAGGGCGGCACCCATACAACAAACTTTTTTTTTATAGATACGGAACCCTCCCTGCGCGAGTCCGACTCGCACTTGGCCGGTTTTTTGTATATTATTGCAATTAATTATCAATGTGATATAGATAAAGGGATATTTATAATCAATAATATATAAACACCTGCAGTTTTAACGAAATTACTTTCCAATTTAAGAGTTTTATATGTAATAGAGTTTAAGACTCCTTTTTAGGGCCTTACCATCTTAAAGCAAAAACGAACTTCAGCAAATCAAGTATTGTACAAAACTTATTAAAAATAGCAAGTTCTAGTTAATGGATCCTGAAAGTATTTGAAATTATCTATAGGTACTCAATATGTAAAAAATATGTCAAATACAACTACACCTAGATTTCATGAAGCCCATATCAATTTCACGCATATTTTCAACCGACTTTGCGACTTGAGTATGTGAAATTATTTTTACTCGATATGTAATAAAAAAAATATACATTAGTTATTATATTAATAATCAAGTCGCATAGTCCATTGTAAATATGCGTGAAATTGATGACTTTCAGGGCTTCATAAAACCTAGGTGTAATTGATATTGACATATTTTTTATGAGCACATATAGATAATTTCACATACTTTAAGGGTCCATTAACTAGAACTTAGCTAGAATTTTAATAAGTTTTGTACAATACTTGATTTGCTGAAGTCCGTTTTTGTATGGGACTAAAGTTGAGGCGTCTCCTTAAGATTTGAAAAAATCTTATTGCATTTTCATAGCCCAATACTTGAGGACGGCTATATAACATCATGCTACTACCCAAAGAAGCGGAGCAGTAAGTTAGTTATCAACATTTTTCTTGTCACACAAGTTTCTGATATTTGTGGGCCAAATCCAACAATAATGTATAGGTTAGAAATAAGCAACGAAGAATTTGTCTTCTCTCTTTATAATGACTTAATAAGCAATAATAAGCATATCATTATAGAGTTGCATATGTATACAATCACAACCAAATTACTAACAATATTATGATTGGATGTTTCACTGCCCTATAGTTACTATCTCACAAATTACTATTTTACTAATTATCTATTATCATGCCTTTAATCCCATGAAGAGTAGGCAGAGACAACTAAATGCCATTTGCTACATCCTTAACAAACCTCTTTCTTTCAGACACCAGGCTACCAGGCCAAGGACATCAGTATAAACAGTTTCCACAATAGATGAACCTAGATGTGTGTTATTTTTAGAAGTGCTGATGCTAGTTTTACTTGCCTTCCGAAGCACTTTTTTCCCTTCCTTCTTATTCATCACACCTCTCATACATGATTGGTCCTAGACTACATATAACTAGGAATTTGCAAGTGCATATTATTATGGATGGATAATCGAGGTAGGTGTAAGTAGCTCCATCATTATGACAAAAATAGGACTGAATTATGACATTGTATAGTATTAAATTGTATATCATACTTTGTATGCCCACACTGGTAAAATATAGCTGAACACTGTAAACACTTAAACATCTAAAATGTACCTATATTTAAGATTAAATATATGATTTGATTTGAAATTTTTTGGATGTAAACTATTTTAAACACCACTTCCTTAAAATGTTTAGTTTAAATGTACTTAAGACCTCACTGTATAGTAATGAGAATATATTATGTCACCTTTACATAGTAAATCATTGTAGGGAGATAATTCATTTTATTTTTAATTTAGTAATAATTTACTTAATACTATTTAAAATATTTAAGTAAATGATAATATTATGGCTAATTGATATGCTGTATCTCTCTCTGGCAATAAGAAAACACTCTCTCAGTTCATCACTTCTTATTCATCATGCCAATTCTTATTTAAAGTGCACAGTATCAAAAGTTCTTAATGTTTCCAAAGTACTAATTTATTTTCAACTAGACTTTCCGCCCCCGGCTCTGCCCGTGGATATATTGGAACAATATAAAATATAGCCTATTGTCACTCAGGGATATTGTAGCTTTCTATTGGTGAAAGAATTTTTAGAATCGGTTCAGTAATTTTTGAGTACGAACAAAAATACAAAGATTAAAATTTTTTCTCTTTATAATATTAGTACCACATTATGGTATTCAGATTGGTATTTTGTTTTTAAATATTGGCCCCCAATAATACCAGTTACCTCTATCTACTCAATTTTAATTGGTTGGTAAACTTAAAACTAGTGATAAACTCACAAATTGCCATAAGATACCTAGTAATATCACAACTTGAAGTATTAATAAGATATCAACAAAACCAGAGCCTCAATACTTGGAAGTCACAAAAAACGCATTGAAAATGAGCAAAATAAAAAAAAATTGTTATAAATATAAATTATGGAAAAAATCTTACCTCTTCTACAGTTAAAGGAAGTGTTACTCGGCTGAAAGAAAAAAATAAGCATACATTAACATTCTGTGGTTATCTCTAAAGGCATTGTTGGCAATTTATGATAATATTACCAATGATATATTACTCACTAAACTTTGCATTATGATATCTTAGATTGAAACTATGTGGCAAAAATCTATTTTATGTATTGTATACATACATACAAAATTAGACTTAATACCTTGAACATAATATTCAGTTTAGAGGTATGGTTTTTTTGTCAATAAAAGTATTTATTTTAGACTGTTGTACAATTCAACAAAAAATTGCAAAAATCATGTTCATTATTTCCAAAAGTTCAGAGTTGAGAGAAAATTGTTATAACACAGTATAAAGCACAGTCAATAGTTTTTCCTCAGAGGCTTCAAAGGAACATAATGATGTTTTTTAATGTTTTTCCACGAGACAATGTCGCGGCCTTCGCGGCAGCTGTCATTGCTGACTCCGAAAATCGATGGCAACCGAGGATGCAGCCTCGGGGTACTTACTATTCTTTAATAAGCATGTCTGCGGTTGTGTAGGATTCCTAAATGCACATACGCGATAGCCACCGGTAAGGGCTATTACACGAAAACAATTTATTTCACGGAATGTTTCGACTAGCGGCACAGTCGATCGCGCGGGCCACTCTGACAGAAATGACAGATTGACAGCGCGCATGCTTCAACGAAACGGATGTTACGTCAGTGATCGCGTTTTGATATACCATAGTACTTAAAAATTTTAAAGTAACATTTTACAAATTTCATAAAAATACCTTTTCATTTCATAGCACTTATACATTTACAATATGAATATGCCTACTATTATAATTTTTATTGAGATAATAGTGAATTGATTGAAATAATATAGCCCGAAGAATAGGTAATTTGCGTTTCGATGTCACATTGAATTTAATCAAAAGAATTTAAATGGGGAAAGTAATTATCCCCTATTCCTCTGAAAAATCAAAAGATACTTTGGTGATAGAGTTTTCCAAAGGATCAATTGACGCTAGGAAAAAAAAGCTAGCGAGCTATTTTACACATTTTACACGTGGCAACTTTTCATTTTTATTTGACTTCTTTTGAGTTTGACTTTTCGTTCTTTTCTTTCATTTTCATTCATTCAGTCATTCAGTTTTTTGCAGGAAACTAATAATTTCCAATGAATTAATTTTTCATGAAACCAATTTTCTTTCAATGACAAGCAAAAACGATGAATGGATTTGACACAATAAAGGAGCCATAAATTCACCATAAGCGCCTCGTATTTTATCTAAATAAGTTTATACTGCTTTTACCCAGTGTAAAAATGAGCCTTGTGAGAAAAAAGTGTGAATCGGAGCGCCTGTCAGGTGCTAACAGTGTCGGTGGCTCCACTGTAACTCCCGAAGACGTTTTAAGACTGGAAAGGATCACAGATACTTATCTCTGCAGCCCAGAAGCTAATGTATACGATATAGACTTCACAAGATTCAAAATTCGTGATTTGGAAAGTGGCACGGTTTTATTTGAGATAGCTAAACCTCCAAGCGAGTTTGGAGCGGACGAGGCAAGTGAGGTCGTTCAAGATGAACCGCTAGACCCGAACGCTGGTCGCTTTGTGAGATATCAGTTTACGCCTCAGTTTCTCAAACTGAAGACTGTTGGTGCTACGTAAGTCAATACCTATTAATTATTATTCAAAAGTCTGCTTATAATGCTGCATTGCGAAAATGATTGATGTTATCGGTCCCAGGGTACCCAGCAGCAGCCCAATTCTCTCTCTTTTAGCGGTATATATTTGTGAGGCTATACTTAACGAGTGTGGCATATATGTACTTAATATAATTCTATTGCAAAATTTCAGTGTAGAGTTCACAGTGGGCTCATGTCCAGTGAACCACTTCAGGATGATTGAGAAGCACTTCTTCAGGGACACCTTGCTGAAGACTTTTGACTTTGAGTTTGGTTTCTGTATACCATACTCGAGGAACACCTGTGAGCATATATATGAGTTTCCATCACTGCCGCCTGATTTAGGTGAGTAATATCATTCCTATAATGTATAGCAGGCTGGTACTGGTTGTTCCTGCCATACCAGCTCCTCCAGGAAGAGATCAGCCCATTAGTGTTGCCGCATGCCCCAGAAGGACTTATATAACAGACTATAATATAATGTATCATTTAGTTTAAGAAACTACTTGAATCAGTAATTAGTGTAATGCTGCTGGTGTTTTTGCTGGCACTTCTAAAATAGGCATGATGACTAAAAAATTCTAATTAGTCTGTATTTTTTCTTTTGTCAATTAAACAAAAAATGATGAAGATATAGCCCGCTTGATGTCACGCCTTGGTACAATTTTTAGCAAGGCGTGACGTCATCAGCCCCACTCCCAAACTTTGATGCGCTTTATCTCTGTAATTTTTTGTTTGATTGACAAAAGAAAAAATAGGTGTCCAATATTTTTTAATAATCTAAATTCTAAATAACCGACTAAATAGAATAATATTTTGTTTACCCTGTCATCTACCCTATTAAGTGCAGCAACAGGCCTGCTCATTTACCTTGAGGTGTGGTAAAAGAGAACAGGTGGCAAGCAGACTTAAGTTGCTAGTTGTCCTGATGCTGGCTATGTGACCCCACACTACATCAACTAGGTTATATACCTACTAGCCTAACTTTCATCCCTTGTTATACCCTCTGGAGGGTGGATTTAAAAAAAGTGTATCAATCGGTTTAGTTGTTTAGCTGTGAAAGCGTAACAGACAGAAAGACAGAGTTACTTTTGCATTTATAATATTAGTAAGGATATTAATAACTATTTTCAGTTGAGGAAATGATAGCGGCCCCATTCGAGACATGCTCAGATAGTTTCTACTTTGTGGACAACCATCTTGTGATGCACAACAAAGCTGACTACGCGTACAATGGGGGTATCACCAACTAGAATGTTGTCCTTGGCAGCCATATTGCTTCACTGAGATATATATTGTGACCACACTATCACAGAACATTATAAAAACTATAGAAGTAGTAAGTGGTCGTTCCAATTCCATTTCAGCCATGCAAGCATAACCGGTTTCCGCGACGCTACTTTTTGTCCCGCTTCGTCATTACGGGAAATTATATCTTTCTCTTTCTCTCTGAGATTTTGTCTATGGTTACACCGGTTTTCATACAAATAGGCTACTTCTACTATTCTTTATAATTTTCTGTGCACACTATGACTAGGGTCTTGGCGAAGTGACCAAAGAGTACAAATTAAGATGCGACAATCTAAAATTCACGTTCTAAAATTGCTCTGTGGATAGTTCGCAAAGTCCCTTCACGATAGTTTAACTGTATAGGGTTACTGATAAAAATCTTGTAGAAAGTATGCGATGTTCTCACTCCCTCTATCGTATTGAACGACATATTTATTAGAGGGAGACAAAACATTGTATAACTTTATGCAGGTTTTGGTAGCACTGGATTTGGTAAAAATTAAATAGTAGCTGTACAGCCTAGCCACAGAATATATACCTAATAGTACTATAACTCTCAATAGATAGCGTTAGTTTCGCCAAATCTGAATTAAACTCAGCGCTCAAGACCAATAGCCGCGGCGCTTAGTTTCGTCCGACGAAATGTTGATTTAATTAATTTTGGACTAGTTTCGCTAATGACCGCTAATGGGGTGGCTCAGACTCTACAGTACAAATTTTGATTCGTTCACAAACAGTATTATCGATAACACAGCCGGTTCTCGACCGATAGTGCTGTGAGCGCTCTGTAAACCAAACGTCAAAGTATACATTTGTGTTCTAACTCCTTGTATTATGTCAGCACTGTGAGGGTTGTGAGTGCGATATCAATTCGGACCACGCTGCTAAAATTAGTCATTGCGCAGGCATTTGCGGCTAACTTCACAACCGTCACAATATAAAATTGGCACTGTAAATCTAACATTTACAAGCGCTTGCTACAAGAGCTAGGTTTGAAACGATCCCCCATGCTGAATTTAATATATGGAAACGCACATGAAAGTCAATGTTTGCTTAAATTTTTCAGTGAATTCAATATGGCTTGTGACTATAATATTTTAAATTAATAGGGTTGTATTTCACTAGCACACAAAGTTGGCACATAAGAGTGAGAACGTTTAAAATAATTTTATTGCAACCAAAATAAATGATTATAAAGTTTTTTTTAATAGATTCTTATTTTAATCGAATCCGTTTAATGCCGGCGCTGTGATAAGACATATTACAGTCGGCGGGATTCTTCTTTTGTTGTGGCACCACCAATGTTAATCAAAGATATCTAAGATTATCCCGCCGACTATGATGTCTTATTAATCACAGAGCAATCACAACTATCACAGCGCGGACGTCTCTATCGCCATGTCACATGTGTAATAGTGTATTACTTTTCGTGTACTAACTGCCGTGCGAGCATGACCGTCTAGAAAGAATCGCTCTACTATGTAGATAAAATCTCAGAAAGAGAAAGATATAATTTCCCGTAGTGACAAAGCAGGTCAAAAAGTAGCGTTGAGTAAACCGGTTATTTTTGTCTTGCTTTATCTCTATGGGATATTATCTCTTTCTAACTGAGATTATGTTTTGTCTACATACAGAGATTTTCTCTACGGTCTTTGCTCTTTGCTCGCAAGGCTGGGATGACAATTTTTTTTTGTATGGTTGTATAAAATATAATTTTTTATTAAAATATTTAATATACTTGAGCTTGTAAAAAAGAGGTCTTAATTGTTACACGAATTTAGCACAACATTTATATTCTATTGTGTATTTTGTATGTGATGTTTTTTTTTAAGTTTGTAGTTAACACTTTTTGTGTGTCTTGACATTCCAGTGAACTGCATAATTTATAGTCCTGTTGACAATGCGTCAGTTATACATATTGTTTCAAAAGTCAAGGACAACAGAAAAAGGGTGGAAAGGGGATAACATTCTGAGACGAAAGGTCCTTTGACGTTATTAATTAATTAAATAAAGTAGCCAATCAGAAGTCAAGAAAAGTAAAAATCATAAAAACAAAAACAATATAATATCTACAAGATTTTGTCGAATTTTAACCAAAGAACTTATTTCAAACTGATATTCTTCTTATGCGCGCTTATGTTGGCTACTTTAAACTAATTAAGGGTGTTTCAGAATTTCATCCCTTATCCACCCTATTTAACTAGGGACTCTATGGCAGCCTACTTTTCTTGAAGATATGGGAATATACTTTCTTTGTGGACTTCCGTTCTTTTTGTCTGAAGCTAAAATTGGCGTAGGGTACCTACATACTTTGTTTGTTGGTGAAATGCATACTTTCTTTAAAAAAAATCTAGCATCAGTATCATCACGCTTTTTATCCCAAGAGGGGTAGGCAGATACAATCGAATGCCATTTGCTACGATCGTGACACCTCTTTCGCTTTTTTTTATATTACTTTCAAACAAGCTCGGTGGTTGTGTGAACTTTTAACATTGCCTTCAATCCTCTAGGTCCTCTTATGTCAGCATTTCCTTTCGCTTCTGCCATATACTTAAACCATTTTTGTTAATCTTTCATTTCAAAATGTTTTCAAGAAAAAGAGCTCAAGTCCACAAAGATGTTTTTATTTCTTCTAGAAAAGTAGGCTGCAGTTAAAAGAAACACTCTGTATAACATTTACAATTGTACTATTCTATTCTATTTTTTTTCAAAATGGCTCCATCAGGGTTTTGATGATTCCGCCAATGTCAAGTAATATATACGTCACAGTAACAATAAGCCGATTGATCGGTAGGTAGAATGCTCCCGCCGGCCGTAATATGTCCTATTAATCACTTGTTTTGATGTTAATATTGACATGCAAAGTCAATACGATCTCAACAGATTAAACAGTGCGCGGCAGAAAATACCAATCGGGCTTAAGGGCCCTATGGCTGTAATTTGACCAAAATTATAACGCCTGTCTAAAATAATAATTATTTTAAATTTACAATAAGCTACCAAAAATGCGAGACATTTAATGGAAGGTTAATAATGATATAACAGCGCTTAAAAAATGTGATGGGGAAAAGGGGCAAAGTAATCCTTTATTTTTACCATCCATATTTCCTATTCAATAAAACCCATTGAAAAAATAATGGCTATTTCAATTGAATAAGTAACTATATGCTAAATTACAGTGACACAGGTGGATTATTTACAGAGAAATTGGGAATAGTTTATCCCCAATTTAGAAATGATGGCCTTAGGATCCTTAAAAGACTTCGGCATTGTAGAGCGTCATCAACACTCGTTCGTACACGCAAGGCCCCAATTACGGCTATGCGTAAACTTTTCTTATTTGGGACGATAATTAATAATTTTACATAATAATTAACATTTTTTAACCTATTTGACCTCTTATTTATAAAATATACAATAAAAAGACATGAAAAAAAAACATGTAGGTACCTACTACGCTCTTAAAAACTGAAGTCCTTTAAGTCCGGTATTATTTATTGACGGGTATTTGTGTAAGTCGTAGTACTTAAATTGTAGATTAACAAAAGATTGTTTATGTGCCACAAATTTTGAGATGACGCCGGCGGTAGAAACTGGAACTAACGCCGCCATTTTGAAATAGTAAATTTTGATGTACTTAAATTTTGACCATCCCCTATTCCGTATCTCTGTTGGTAACCGTCCACAGATTAGTAAATATGACAGACAGGCCGAGTTCTATCGTACATTACTAATCTGTGGACGGTTACCAACACGTTTTTGTTAGCAACAGAGATACGAAATAGGGGGGCTGATCTGTTGTTTTCTCTTCATATTGGTAGAATCATATAAATATGGAGAACTAGACGTTATTTGTGTAAATTGTAGACTATTAACAAACGATGAATTCAGTTGAGAAATCGACTACCTGCGCGTTGGATGGATAATAGTTAGCATACTAAACGGCCTTTGCGATCAGATCATGACGTGTGATCACCAAGATCGAAACAATGCTAGAGCTATATAAAACCAAGAATTGGATCAAATGCATAAAAAGATTTTTTCTAATCCGACTGGTAGTCAGTCAGTACTCGTTTCTTAAGAAAAATAGAGTATAATAGTAAATATAGGTTTAAGAACAAGAGCTGGCCTGAACATATGTACCCAAAATTCAAATATCGAATGTGTCGAATCAGTTCGTAAGTATATAACATTGAATGTGCCAACTCTTGCTACTTGAACTACACAACTGAACCTTACCTGTTACCTACATATACATAATCTAAAGAGTAATTTCTAGTCAATAGATGAATCTAAAATTATAAATAAATTTTATGTGAACATTCCTAGTAGGTACATTATTGTTTTATGTGATGCCTGATGCGGTATACACATAAAAATATCTTAAAATGTTGATATCTTAAATCAAAGTGTGTATAAAGCAAGAAACTGTGAGATGTACTCTAAGGGGCCGTCTCCACGAGCGAGAGAATCGCGGCGATAGTCTCGTCCGTCCGTGTCACCACTCTATGGGCCAATCTCCACAGGGCGATACTAGTTTGTATGGCACGGCGTGAATATCTCGCTCGTGGAGACGACCCCTCAGCTAAATTGATTCCTTATATACTGTAGTTAGAGAGCTGGTATATTTGTCCATTATTAAAAATGCAATATTGAACAGTGTTAAGAAACAATTTGGCCTACTGTACCTGATTAGATGTTGGTTTTTATTTTTTATATTGTTATTAGCTTAATTTTTATATGACGGCTTGTATGATATCTATATTTTACATGTTAATTTGTGATTATTTTTATTATTATTTAGACATATTTGATAACAACTCATTGAGTGTTTCTTCCTACATATAATAACATAAGAAATCCTCCTTTTTTGGAGTAGGTATGTTAAAATTAGGTGGTCTTGCTTCGCCTTTGTGACAAACTGTCATACATTTTATTTTTTTTACGTACTTAACTCTCAATATAATATGTATAATAAGATAGATAATGGCAGAAGAAACAAGTTTCCTATTACCATAATGCTTTACATGCACAAGGACCTTTTGGGGCGCGGCGAAAAATGGAACTAAATTTTTTAGTACATTTTACATAGATGGTGGCGCCGCCGCCAATTGCCAGGATCTTCCTTGTCGGACTGTATACAGATAAAGGATGGGATTAAAATGGTCTGATTTTATATGGATTTATGGAGCATAGAAAAGAGTAAGCAACACAGCAGTGTGGAGTGAAGGTAGATGTAGTGTCAAAGAAAGGAATGCTAAGACGTTTTGGCCATGTAGAAAGGATAGATCCAAGAATATTAACAAAAGAAATATGAGAGTGTAAAAGGGACAATTGGAAAGAGAAGACCTTGGGGGACGTATGCATATCAAATAGGAAGCGAGAATATGATTTAGAGTTAATGAAGCGAAAGTGATATATCAGGATCGTAGCAATGACTTTTATGTATGTACAATGTTACACCCGCGTGGAAATAGATCCAAAAAGAAATAATCCCGTGGCTGTAATTTGCACCTCCTCCGTCCGCTTTTGCGGTATAAAAAGTAGTATTATGTCATGCTCTGACCCCTAAACTACCACTATGCAAAAAATCATGATTCCGTGAAAAACAAAAACATACATTTTTCCGGGATAAATAGTAGCATATGTGCTATTCCAGACTATAATCTATCTCTGTGCCAAATTTCATCAAGATCCGTTCAGCCGTTCTGGCGTGATCGAGTAACAAACATACATATTTATACATCCATACAAACTTTCGCGAAATCCGCCATTTGCAATCGCATTGTTTATCTGCGCGTGTAATGTGTATTGTAATTGGAATAACATTCTGAGCTAGGATCCTTTAAAGAATGCATTTGACATACCTGATACCACTATGTGCATTTTTAATGGACATCGTGCGCTAGTATGTGCCATTTCGACTCTTCAGTAACATAGCGTCAATGTTTAAAGAAATACGTAGTATATTGCCGTCCATATGTTTGTGAGTTTTTTTTAATCTGCAAACTATTGATAGACAAGCTAACGCCCACACGGCTATAGTATGGATGAACAAGAATTTAATTAAATAGTTTGCAGATTAAAGAATGGATTGATCTACCTTTGTTGCCTTAATTGCTTTAATTTTGTACTTGCTCTCTAATAAATAAAATGTGTTCATTTTAACCTAATATCATATCGGTTAGCGGCTAATATTAAACATAATTTTCATTCAAATTCGTTCAGTGCTCGATTATAATGCATGTAATAATCAAAATCAAACGGGCATGTTGTAAAATTTTGTAGGTCAAAAGTGGTGCTGCTCGCCAGTTCTGTTGGCTTGAACTTGGCTTGACACACTACCGCGTGTCTAGATAACTATGGTCTCATACAAGAAAGAGAAGGAAAGGTGATAGTATCTTGCTCTGTCTGTGATCATAATGACGGATGTGCAAAAGAGATGTACTTATAATGTATAATTTAAATACGATTGGAGGCAGGCATTTTGTTAGAAATTGTGATGACACTTTTATTATAGCTTAATTTGTGTGAACACTTTCTTTGTTTGCAAATATCACTTAGTTACATGAAATTAAATGTTTGAAAGAGATTTTTTTTACTTATTTAATCAACGAAAATATAACCTGATTTCTCAATATCTCAGTGCCTATTCCTTTGGTAACAATGAACCTCAGATTTAAAGGTATAGGTACTGAGTCAAAGTAATTGCAAATATATTTGATTATCAAATAGGTATCAAATCCATGACGATGGAGTCCTAAAAACCAAATTGAAAGCTATAATCGTTAATCTCTATAAATATTTCTCAAAGGTGCCATATTGAAAATTATTTTTCCCTCTAATGACGAAAAATAAATCAAAATTGTTTCTTTTAAAATTAGACTGATTTATTTATTTTGTAAATGACGCCGTCTATTGGACAGCAGTTGAACTATGACAACAATATTAACGCCACTAACGGTGCGAAGTATTCGCACGGGTTATCCAGTGTACCTATATAGCTAGGTAGGTATATTCCTTAAGGGGTGTAGAGGTGCACTAAGAAAGGATTTATCAAAAATCGTTTAAATCTTATCAAATAATTTCCTAAAGACTCACAGAAAAGCTATTTTAAACTAAAACATAATATTGAAAACGTAATAATGAGTAAAAATAACAACAATCAAACTAGAAAACCTATAGAAACAAACCAATTTACAATAATAAAATTACAAAGTAAACAATAATTCGCAAACTCGAAAAATTTCTGTATCATGTCATTTATTGTTTTCCATATTTCAATACAAATCTTATATGGATATTTTGTATGCAATGTAACACTCGTTCCGTTTTAAGTACCTATTTTATTTTATTCTAATAAGTAAACAAATTCGATATTTTTTTCTTTTTATACATTTTTTTTGCTGTTTTGTACGAAAAATTGTTTGAGTACGGAACGGAGCACGCATTTGACAAAACGGTCGATAAGGTTCACAATCGGCGAGCAACATATATGCCGAGCATAGAGTAACTTATATGCCGAGTTAGCATATGTTTGACGTGTCTTCTTTCGTTTCGGCCGAAGTACCAACAAGGACCGGCCAGAGATAGCCCGGGGCCGAGAGGTCCGGCCCAACAATGTGCGTGCAAATTTGCTACGCCGGGCAAAGACAAGTACACAGAATTTGCCCGCACATTGTTGGGCCGGACATTCTCGGACCGGGTATGTCCTGCACAAGAATGCCGAGCAATTTGCTTGGCCAGACAAAGACAAGTACACGGAATTTGCACGCACATTGTTGGGCCGGACCTCTCGGCCCGGGCTTTCTCTGGCTGGTCCTTGTTGGACATAAACGTTTCGTTTTGAAGACAAATCCGTAGCATACATTGACACAAGCAACTTCCGATCGACTCTGACGTCGATATGACTTGTGTATAACAAGTGAAGCTGGAGACGAAGAGGCCGAAATTCTGTTTTGTTAAGGCGTTTTCATTATAATTTAAATAAATAAAAATAAAAATTGTGCAAGTTTTTACATTTATTTCTACCAAAAGCACTGTGGGGGTTTTTTTTAAAAAGGTATCATTTTGGGGAAAACATTTTTTCAATATGGGGAAATATAAAAAATTGCATCTGGCAACTCTGGTGTACGTGTTTATTTCTATTTGATTGTTAGTTTCAGTTAGTTATATGTAACTGAATAACGACGTGACACTGACAGAAATGTACTTATCTTAGTACAATTGCCAATCAATAAAAAAAAATGTATTAATTTCATTGTTCCTATCTTAAGTTGTATTTAGTCATGAATTATTTAATTTAAATATTATTTTAAAATTAAATATTTTTTTTGTGTATGTAAATAGTTTTAATTAATTTAATTGTAAATATAGAAGTAGTATTGTATATTTATTTCAGATTCCTGAAAGTTTCGATACTAAATTTCGACAGTTATATGTAACTGAATAACGACGTGACACTGGCAGAAATAAATACTAACTTATCTTAGTACAATTGCCAATCAATAATAAAAAAAAAAAAAAAAAATTCTGTTCTGTCACAGACTACTATTTAAATGACTGTGTCACTCCTAGCTGTGTCAGTGTCATAGACTATACACTATAAAGAAGGTCAGTGTCTTGGTGAAGTTGGTGAGTGTCTGTCTGTGTCAGTGTCTTGCTCTGTGTTCAGCATAGAGTAAGTGTTCAGTGTTGGTCGCGTATAAAAACAATTTAAAAATTCCATTCTTCTATTTAATTAATTTGGTCATCTGCTGGCACTTCAACCATAGAAAATTAATATAATTTACCGATTATTCCTGTATAAATTGATCAGATACTGCCACTGGAAGAACCCTTGTTACCGATCATACTCTTCATTGATGGAATGAATATAGAAGGAAGCAAATAATATCATTGCGACAACTTGACATTGGCAAATCATCGGAAGTACTGATGAGCCATAATTGGCCATAATAAAATAAGAAGAAGAAGAATTAATTTGTTTATTTATTAGTACTGGTGTCGGGTAGTATTGTGTACTGTGTCTGAATAAACAGTTGTTCTTGAGACAAATAAAAAATAATTGCTTCAAGTATTTTGTTACATCTTTCTTCCATTTGCTGATAAAATGGGCAACTCACAAACACAGGCTGCTAAAACGTAAGTACTTAAAGTAATGTTCCACTGAACCCTCCCCCTGCCGACGTGCTTGGCCTCCCCCAGTATGTGTGTCATACACATTTTATGGATGCCGCAAACCTTTGGGAATTTATTACATATTTTGGACCCATACATATCTGAAGTCTGAAGAGTTCTTAATAATTACAACAAAACAAATATATAAACCTATGTAATTAGATAATTAAAGTCATGTATTTTTTTGTTATCAATAAATATTTAATGATAATGACTTATCTTAATGTCTATTGATAAATATTTTTCTAGGAAATGCAATTATAAATCTACAAGCTTAAATAATCCCGTGGCTGTAATTTGCCCCTCTCCCGCCCGCTTTCGCGGTATCAAATTTTAGTATATATATATGTCATTCTCTGACCCCTAAATTACCACTATGCAAAAACAAATCTATGCCACTGGAACCATACATTTTTCCGGAATAAAAAAAGTATCCTATGTGCTATTCCAGACTATTATATATCTCTGTGCCAAATGTGATCCAGATCCGTTAAGGCGTGATTGAGTAACAAACATCCATACATACATCCATACAAACTTTTGCGTTTATAATATTAAGTGGGATGTTTATTTAGTACTTATTTAGTAAATTGCAAAAAATTTGCAACCACAGGCATATTATTGCAAGCGCTATATTTTTTTTCAATTCATTAAGATTTCAACTGAATTTATGCTGGATATGCTGAAGTTGGCATGTTTTAAAATTTTGTCTGTCTGTCTGTTCTGTCAGTCCAAACTTTCACAGCGCAACAAACTCAGTTTTACGCGCGACTTATTTTAGTCCATATCTCTTTAGAAATATGTGAGCAAGATGAACTACAATTAAAATCGATAATTATCTTAAGGATAAGATATGATAGACCAAGATTTACGTACCAGAAACATGAGATGGTACAATTTCTTAACAAAATCGGTATTTCGAAAAACACGAAAATGTCATCAGGTTTTCTCTGTTTTACCAAAATTATGAGAACTCGAGTCACAAACTTAGCTGAATGTTGAACCGCGTGAATTTGAGGATTTTCCTTCCTTTCCTTCAGGTGGTTCGTTTTCCATACAAAAATGTAATTAAGATAGACTAATAACTAAACAGTAAAAAATTCTAAATATGTGCTTATTTACATCTATCTATCTATCTATCTATCTATCATCACGCCTTTCATCCCAAGAGGGGTAGGCAGAGACAATCGAATGCCATTTGTTACGATCCTGACATATCTCTTTTGCTTCTTTTATATTCATCTTACCTTTCATACATGCTCGGCGATTGTGTGTACTTTTAATATTTCCTTCGATCAACATATTTTTTATATGTTCAATAAAAGTACATCTAGGTCTTCCTCTGCTAGCATTTCCTTTCACTTCAGCCATATAAACCTTTTTAGTCAATCTATCATCCTTCATTCTTTCAACGTGTCCAAACCAGCGTAAACTACTTTTCTTCATTTTTGTCACAACATCATCTTTTACTCCGCATTCTTCTCTAATGACATCGTTCCGGATACGGTCAATACGCTTTATATCACACATTCTACGTAAAGACCGCATTTCCACTGCATTTATTTTACTTTCATGCCTCTTATTCCATACCCAAGTCTCGCTTCCATAAGTAAGTGATGGAACTAAAACAGCATTATGTACGTTCATTTTATTTTTAGTTGTAAGTTGTGTATTTCTGCATACATTGTTTAGTCCCCCAAATACCTTGCTTCCCGCTTTCACTCTCCTTTCAATTTCTTTGTCTATCTTTCCACTTCTTGTAACCATACTACCTAAATAAACAAATTCATTCACTTGCTCTAACTTACATCCTTTCACACAAATCTTACACTCCGTCCTTTCATCTTCCTTTTCAAATACTAATACTTTTGATTTCGAAATATTAATTTTCATGAATTTCTTCTCACATTCCTCATTCAAAATTGCAACTAGGTTTTGCAGCTCTTGCTCCGAAGATGCAATTAATACCGCATCATCGGCATATAAAAGACAGCAAAGTCTAGTAGGACCCATTTCTATCCCTAAGGAACATTGTTGTAATTTGGTCAAACAACTATCGAAATACAGATTGAATAGACAAGGTGATATTACACAGCCCTGTTTAACACCACAATGTATATTAAACGGGGTTGAGCACTGTCCACCCACTCTAACAACGCTTATTTACATTGCTGTCTTAGTTACATTTTTGTATGGAAAACGAACCACCTTAAGGGTTATGTGTAGAAAATAAAAAAAATAAAAATTGGCTGTATCAGATGAGCAGTGATATCAAAATTCCTTTTAAATGTAGTAGATCCAATTCAATTCAAATTATATTTATTTCGTAGGTACACAAGGCACACTTGAAACAGTCAATTAGAAATACAATACACTTTTGAATTAGCAAATTAGAAAAAATACAATGTTTTATAAATGTTAATAAGTGTCCAAAATTGTTAATTTTAAAAAGTACAAAATAATGTTTAAATAATATGTCACTAAAATACAATTACAATTTAATAAAAAATCAAAATCCAAACTAAACATATTGTTATTAATTGCTACTCTTTTTCTTCATGAATTGCCTTACAGCTCCTGAAACTGTGTTATCGTCCCATGGTATGGTGAGGCTATTATACCTAACGAGATATTTTCTTTCTAAATGTTTTACAGAATAATTTTATGATTTTCAAATTTTTCTAATTATTTCAGTGCTGAAAGACAGAGAGTTATTTTAAATCAGAGAGATCCACATCTGCATCTACGGGACCAATACAAGTAAGATATACTTTAATTTTTATGTTTCTATAGCCAACTGACAAAAACACAGCCCTTGTGATTTTCATGTCTATTCAAGTATTGATGAATAATCCTCTAAATATGCTAATTTGTTGAAAGAATGAAGCATAAAACATTGACTAAACTGAAGTAGAAGGAAATGCTGGCAGAGGACGACCTAGCCGACCTAGGTGTACTTTTATTGAACATATAAAAATGTATTAATTGATGGAAATATTAAAAGTACACACAATTGCCGAGCATATGAAAGGTATGATGAATATAAAAGAAGCGGAAGAGGTATGTTAGGATCGTAACAAATGGCATTCGATTGTATCTGCCTATATATATTCTAGATAACCTAATCTAACTTTTCAACCACATGATTGAAAAAATCTGTTTCCAAGAAAATTATTTTATTCTGAGCAAGATAAAAGATATCGGCATACATACTGAATGTATGTAGGTATATGTCTGTTTTCACCTAGGTACATATATGTAGGCCTTATGAAAACTGGAAGAAAATACCACCGACAGACAGAGCTGGAAACTTATTAAGTATATACTTTTGAACTAAATAAAATATACCCCAGTTTAACGCCTTTTAAGTTAAATTTATTTTGGTAAATTATAGCCGCGGTTACATTACTACATGGCCCCTGTTTGATTGGCCTACTATCGCTGCCAGTATAAGGTGAGAAGCTAAAGTAAATATTGCCTTGTCAAGCGTTTCTTCTAATAACAGCTTATTAATTTAAAACTTGCTTATTTACCACCACCACGTTGGGCATGGTGTGGTATGTTTTTTTTTGTATTGAAATCCCACACAGATATGAAATCCCACCAAACTAAACCGACAGACCTACGAACCCGCCACCTTTGGTACTATGACCTCCCATGCTACCTCTTTTGCAACATTTTTTAAAAGTGACAGTCCTAGCTTAAACGTTGACACTGCACTCCTTAAATGGCAACACCCCACCTTGTTAACGTCCATTATATATCCGAGGCTGATGTTCGTCGTGCGCTTAGAAGATTATCACCAAAGTATACCCAGGGCCCCGATGGTGTCCCGCAGCTGATCGTCAGAGACTGTTATGAGTCCTTTGTAAAACCCCTCCAGTACTTATTTAATCTCTCAATTGAAACAAGTTCTTATCCGCTGGCATGGAGAGAGGCTAAGGTGTTACCTATTCATAAGAGTGGACTAAAGTCCGACATACAGAATTATAGACCCATAGCCATTTTACCCGTATTTGGAAAGGTATTTGAATCGGTTATGTACACTAAAATATATGACCAACTTAGAACTTGGTTCTGTGATGAGCAACATGGCTTCTTACCAAAAAGATCAACCTCATCCAACCTGATTAATATAACTACGTTGATAGCGGGAAACCTAGACATTGGGCGACAGGTAGACGTAGCATACTTCGACTTTAAAAAGGCGTTCGATAGAGTCGACAATGACGTTCTACTAACCAAAATGGCCGCAGCCGGTTTTTCGCGTTCCCTACTACAATTCTTTTCCTCATACTTATCTGAGAGAAAACAATACGTGCAATATAATAATGCTAGCTCCGCTCCGTATCACATTACCTCGGGTATTGGGCATAGAAGTAGCCTCGGACCTTTGCTGTTCTTGATATTAATCAATGATCTTCCGTCTGCAATAGAGGCATCTTCCTGTCTCATGTTTGCTGATGATGTTAAGTTGGCCTTACCCATCGCGAGTCGGTGACTGCGCGGAACTCCAGAGTGACATCGACCGTGTCTGCTTATGGAGTCGAGACAATAGCCTAGAACTAAATATTGCAAAGTGTTCCGTAATGTCTTTCACGCGAGCTAGACCAATCGAAACGCATTACAATGTCCAGGATGAAATCTTGAAAAGAGATTCCTCCGTGCGCGGTCTGGGTACATGGTTTAATGCTCGGTTGACATTTAATCCGCACATCGTTAACACATGTAATTCAGCGAGAAGAAGCCTTGGTTTTGTTATCAGACAGTCATGATTGTTCACGGACCGCGCCGTCATTAGTTTACTATATAATGCCTATGTTCGAAGCAAACTGGAATCGAACTCTATTGTATGGAGCCCTCACGAACATTTACTCACATTATTAATTGAAAAAATTCAAAAGTCCTTCATACGATTCTTGTATAGGAAAGTTTATGGGTACTATCCGTATTTGTACCCCACGTTCTTTCTTCTAGGTATGGTGGGGTATAGATCGCTTGAGGTGAGACGGAAACTGGCACTTATAAAATATTTTATTCGGCTGTCCCGCGGCCAGCTATATAACCCCTCACTCCTCTCCCAGATGCCTTTATTTATTCCGCCTATCCGGAGACGGGTCCTGCGCGGGCGTCGACATCCTCTCTTCGCGGTGCCAATATCACGCACCAAAGCGTTATCACATTCACCTCTGCATCAGGCCCTGTCCATTGTTAACAGGATTGTGGACACGACTGATGCAGATATATTTTTTTTACCCCGTGCTGAGACTCTTGGCAACAGCGGGATGCATATTGGAATCTGGTAACTGATGCCAAATTTAATTGTATTTGGAATGTGTCAATAATATGTTACTATTCTACATTGTATATTACCTAATTGATAGTGCCTTATTATCGTCCTTATCTTTTTATATAAGTAATTGGCCATGCTAACTTTTTGAACAGGAACGAAGATCTCGAAACCGTTTCGAGATATAAGCTTTCAGTACAATTTCTATTTATCAGATTTTAAATTAAGTCTATACTTTTTAAGATATTCAATAAAAAACAATAACTTTCATTTGACCGATGTATGACGTCATCATAAGTAGTATGAAAAAGAAATACCTTTGCCTACAAAAAAGGGTAATCGTCAATCTTTGAGTGACGTCTTTATAAATTTATATTTTACGTGTAATTATTTTCTTTGTTATTAGGACATGACGAGATTAAACACTATTTACTTGCCATTGTAAAAACTATTCAATTTAAATAATTATGAACACGAGTATAATATAAACAAGAGTAATTTTTAGGTTAGTCGACCTTGGCTGACGTTTGCTTGACTTTAATTTGATTGACTTGTCACTTTTTTATGTGTAGTGGCCAAGATTATAATCCTGTTCTAAATTCTTGTGACGTCAAGTTTACTTTTCGCGGGTAAAATTTGTAAAATATATTAAAATTAGACGCAATGGATAAAAAACAAAAATATCGAAATTAGTTTCTTAAAATGGGATATATTTTCAAAATAAATTGTAAAAAGAGTATATCATAAATATGTAGCATGGCCATATTTGATGGAAACTGTATTGATATTGTTAATGTTTCCTAAATGTGCTAAGTATAGTTTGTCTTGACTAAATCTTGCATGTATGTATTAAAATGTTAGTGCAAGATGTTATATTTAATTAAATAAATAAATAAATAAATAAAATAAATATGTTTTTTTTGGCACCAATTACACAACTTTTTTAATCCACGTCTTGGGCGCTAGTGTAACGGTTTTAATTTTTTACTGTTTCTCTAAGATGAAACTAATACATTCATAATAACTTTCATGCATGTATCATTGTCAGTCGTCTTCCCGGGTAACTCCTGAGGGTGTACCACAAAATCTTTTAGGCTGTTAATTTTAGTACTACGCGTTTAACTTTCCATCATAAAAGCGGCGGAGAAGAAAATATCATGAAAAAATATTAAATGCTCTTCTAAGCTCAACATTAGCTCAAATATTGTCATGGGCTAAAATGAGGAATACTTGCTTCCCTCTTGGATTGAATATTGGAGTGAAAGATGATGTTGTGACTAAAATGAAGAAAAGTAGGTAGTTTACGCTGGTTTGGACACGTTGAAAGAATTAAGGATGAAAGATTGACTAAAAAGGTTTATATGGCTGAAGTGAAAGGAAATGCTGGTAGAGGACGACTTAGGTGTACCTTTATTGAACATATGAAAAATGTATTTTTGATGGATATATTAGAAGTACACACAATCGCCGAGCATGTATGAAAGGTATGTTGAATATAAAAGAAGCGAAAGAGGTATGTCAGGAGCGTAGCAAATGGCATTCGATAGTCTCTGCCTACCCCTCTTGGGATTAAAGGCGTGATAATAGATAGATAGATTCTCTGGCTGCCCCACCTACGATAAAGGGCGTGACGTAAGTTAAATAGATTATTACTATAATTTATTTTATTGTTTCAGCATTCAACGAACTTCCGAGTACAACATCCAGAATGATCCATATTATAATACATCGCAGCAATACAAGTAAGATTACACCCAAATTTAATTGTCCACAGATTAGTAATTTAAGATAGACCGAGAAGAGCGAGCGTGCACGGTACACTCACTGTCAGTCTGTCATATTTACTAATCTGTGGACGGTTACCAACACGTCTTTGTTAGCAACAGAGATACGGAACAGGGGGGCTGAGGCCAGTTTCAAAACTCAATTAGTAGTTATTTGATATTAATATTTGTATTTACTGTCGGGTGGAGGGGTAGCCAGGATGGGTCGATGGGTATGTATTGCAGGAAAACTCGTAGTAAACTTTCACCATTCGTTTATTGGTCGAATTAACAAGGAAGGAACAAGCAGGAGCAGCAAAAGAACAACCAGTAAAAGGATCCGTAAGGAGCCAAGGAGAAGGAGCCGTCAAAGGAGAAAGAGAAGGAGCGCAAATACTTATTTGCGCTCCTTTTATATTAACATAGATATTAGTTCTTGAATATTGATTCAATACATTTTATATAGTTATTTACTTAGTTGATAAAATAGAAATATAATAAATTTTACAATTGGCAGAGTACTGCCTAAGTCAACAGTTTGTGAAGGAATGAGTAACATTTTAATTTAGGTTCCACACATCGGATATTTGAAAATAACATACAATGTTCTATTGAATTAAAATGAACAATATCGTGTTCTAAAATCAAAATAAATGCTATTTATGATGGCCAGCTTGTAAGCGGCCAGGAAAATAAGGTCGTATCCTCACAATACCGGGGTTCCCCCGAAAAAATCCTGACTTTAATGAAGGATTTTATTCAGAGAATTAATAAAATAAAGTTTGATGATGAGCCTTATATAAAAATACTAATGAATGAAATGAAAAGATAAATTTACAAGTTTTATTATAAATAAAACTAATTATTTTACAAGAGAAACGATTTCCACAATCACACAAATCACAAACATTCATCTTCATTTAATCTGTTTAATCTGTTATTAGTAAGTACAGTAAACTCATTTATAATATAGAGTAATTCCCATTTAATAAGGAATGACTCAAAAACGTTCTCGAAATTAGTAAGGGCTTAGTTATACAGTTACCATCCGCTGTTTTAAGTTTATTTATATATAATACAATAGTCGAAGGCTTGTTTAAAGAGTCGCAATCCGCTCATACGAACACCCATGGGAAATACATCCACAGATATAATAAGTAGTAAAAATAGACGAAGGCTTTTTTAACGAGTCGCAATCCGCTCTAAAAGACACCCATGAATACCCTGATATTCATAGATATAATAATAATAAACGAATGTTTATTTAAAGAGCCGTAATTTGCTCTAATAAACACACATGGAAATACATCCACAGATATTAGGTATAATATTTATAACAGACGAAGGCTTTTTTAAAGAGTCGCAATCCGCTCTAAATAATTACAAGTATTTACAATAAATGAAATAATGAGAATGAAATAAGGAAAATAGTAATTATTAATCATGGTTATATATCTAACCTGTAATTTGTAAATATGTAAAAGTTTTAGTTACTTGGATGTTTACAACCAAATTGTGAAATTGAAATAAATTTAACCTCCCTTGTAACCATAAGGTTATAAATAAAATTTAATAAATTGTAAATAAAATAAAGAAAAATGTAAAATAATATAGATATAAAAAATTCCTCGGTTTAAGTAAGTGTAACTCCTCCATATTGAAAGAGAAAAAAAATATTATGAAATAAAATCAACGCATGCTTTAAGGTATGCGCTAACTCAAACTATCCACGAGCAAAGCCAGTGAAAAGCTAATAATATAAGTATATGAAATAAAATAATATTTGAATTTAATCAACATGACTACCCCTAGTTGTAATAAGAGCGTAATCGTATGTCTATGAAATAGACTTCATAGTAAATAACAATTGAAAATTAAAAGAAAATCGAACGTCGTCGATTCAAAATTTAAAAACTTGTCAATGACAAAGAAATTATATAGGATACATTTGAAAATCGAATATTCCAATGCAATATTGCCGAGCAAAACAAATTGTGTAAAACAAAGAAAAATCAAGTGAGTTCAAATTCTGATATCGAGGTGCTTTTATATGTATCATAATTTATTTGAAATTTATTATTATATATTAAATTTATTCTCGGAAATATTTTAATTGCCTTACTTATGTAAACTGTAGGTGTGATATTAGAAATCATTAAAATAAGAATGGACAAATTGTTTTGGATATTTTAAAAATGTATTAAAAAAATCGCAATTAATGAAATTTTGGAATTAAATAATATTTATTTATGTATTATTTTATGAAATCACGATAGACTTTTAGATATTATAGCAATTATAAGAAAAATTAATATATATTATTTTTCTTGAAAAAGTTACGACTATAAAAAGAACCTTTTTCTATTAAGAAATATTGAATTGACGGGATAATATAACGGAAATTAAATTAATTATTAATAAATTTAAGTTATGGGAAGTAATCTATACATTTCAGATATATATATAATGAAAATCTCACATACAACCATACATTCAATGTGACTATATAATCTGAATTTACGAAATTAATAAGTGAATTTAATGTAAAATGATTCAAGAATACTGCCTTTGTATAGAAAAAAAAATCCTCTTCAATAATAGAATCTGACCAAGATCATCAGACTTGTCAACCTCGAAGGTTTGCCGACATAACCTTGATTCAGAACCATCAACTCCAAGAAATATTCTACTGAATTTAAATAGAATTACGTTATATATTAAGATTATATAGACATTACATATCCTGAAATAAAAGTTTGTATTAAAATAAATATTATGTTCTCTTACTTCGTTATTCTTTCTTCTTTATTCCTTCTTCCTGCAGCATTTTAATCACGTTTGGGCGCCATTGTCGGGTTGTGGGGTAGCCAGGATGGGTCGATGGGTATGTATTGCAGGAAAACTCGTAGTAAACTTTCACCATTCGTTTATTGGTCGAATTAACAAGCAGGAGCAGCAAAAGAACAACCAGTAAAAGGATCCGTAAGGAGCCAAGGAGAAGGAGCCGTCAAAGGAGAAAGAGAAGGAGCGCAAATACTTATTTGCGCTCCTTTTATATTAACATAGATATTAGTTCTTGAATATTGATTCAATACATTTTATATAGTTATTTACTTAGTTGATAAAATAGAAATATAATAAATTTTACAATTGGCAGAGTACTGCCTAAGTCAACAGTTTGTGAAGGAATGAGTAACGTTTTAATTTAGGTTCCACACATTGAATATTTGAAAATAACATACAATGTTCTATTGAATTAAAATGAACAATATCGTGTTCTAAAATCAAAATAAATGCTATTTATGATGGCCAGCTTGTAAGCGGCCAGGAAAATAAGGTCGTATCATCACATTACATAGCACCAGAGTGTCTGCTAGAGCGCTCTCTCTCTCTCTCTCTCTCTCTCTCTCTCTCTCTCTCTCTCTTCTCTCCCTTCAGTTTCGACCTCTTCAGAGATTCTAATATAATATTTATATATTTGACTCTCTGTCTAAAACATTAGCTGCCATATTTTTATACGGATTTATTTCGACGTATCAATTTGTAGCAACCAAATAATGTATTTTCAGTGGTTTTCAAACTGCAACTGCTGCCGCCCAAAGAACTACCACCAATGGTGCCAGTAGTACCACCACTCAAAGAAGCAGGTTAGCAGCAGCATATTTATTAAATACAGTTTTTTACGCGACGTTAGACTCTACATTTTTTCTATAGTACCTATATACAACATGTATTTTCAGTGGTTTACAAACTGCAACTGCTGCCGCCCAAAGGTTTACCACCAATGGTGCCAGTAGTACCACCACTCAAAGAAGCAGGTTAGCAGCAGCATATTTATTAAATACAGTTTTTTACGCGACGTTAGACTCTACATTTTTTCTATAGTACCTATATACAACATGTATTTTCAGTGGTTTACAAACTGCAACTGCTGCCGCCCAAAGGTTTACCACCAATGGTGCCAGTAGTACCACCACTCAAAGAAGCAGGTTAGCAGCAGCATATTTATTAAATACAGTTTTTTACGCGACGTTAGACTCTACATTTTTTCTATAGTACCTATATACAACATGTATTTTCAGTGGTTTACAAACTGCAACTGCTGCCGCCCAAAGGTTTACCACCAATGGTGCCAGTAGTACCACCACTCAAAGAAGCAGGTTAGCAGCAGCATATTTATTAAATACAGTTTTTTACGCGACGTTAGACTCTACATTTTTTCTATAGTACCTATATACAACATGTATTTTCAGTGGTTTACAAACTGCAACTGCTGCCGCCCAAAGGTTTACCACCAATGGTGCCAGTAGTACCACCACTCAAAGAAGCAGGTTAGCAGCAGCATATTTATTAAATACAGTTTTTTACGCGACGTTAGACTCTACATTTTTTCTATAGTACCTATATACAACATGTATTTTCAGTGGTTTACAAACTGCAACTGCTGCCGCCCAAAGGTTTACCACCAATGGTGCCAGTAGTACCACCACTCAAAGAAGCAGGTTAGCAGCAGCATATTTATTAAATACAGTTTTTTACGCGACGTTAGACTCTACATTTTTTCTATAGTACCTATATACAACATGTATTTTCAGTGGTTTACAAACTGCAACTGCTGCCGCCCAAAGGTTTACCACCAATGGTGCCAGTAGTACCACCACTCAAAGAAGCAGGTTAGCAGCAGCATATTTATTAAATACAGTTTTTTACGCGACGTTAGACTCTACATTTTTTCTATAGTACCTATATACAACATGTATTTTCAGTGGTTTACAAACTGCAACTGCTGCCGCCCAAAGGTTTACCACCAATGGTGCCAGTAGTACCACCACTCAAAGAAGCAGGTTAGCAGCAGCATATTTATTAAATACAGTTTTTTACGCGACGTTAGACTCTACATTTTTTCTATAGTACCTATATACAACATGTATTTTCAGTGGTTTACAAACTGCAACTGCTGCCGCCCAAAGGTTTACCACCAATGGTGCCAGTAGTACCACCACTCAAAGAAGCAGGTTAGCAGCAGCATATTTATTAAATACAGTTTTTTACGCGACGTTAGACTCTACATTTTTTCTATAGTACCTATATACAACATGTATTTTCAGTGGTTTACAAACTGCAACTGCTGCCGCCCAAAGGTTTACCACCAATGGTGCCAGTAGTACCACCACTCAAAGAAGCAGGTTAGCAGCAGCATATTTATTAAATACAGTTTTTTACGCGACGTTAGACTCTACATTTTTTCTATAGTACCTATATACAACATGTATTTTCAGTGGTTTACAAACTGCAACTGCTGCCGCCCAAAGGTTTACCACCAATGGTGCCAGTAGTACCACCACTCAAAGAAGCAGGTTAGCAGCAGCATATTTATTAAATACAGTTTTTTACGCGACGTTAGACTCTACATTTTTTCTATAGTACCTATATACAACATGTATTTTCAGTGGTTTACAAACTGCAACTGCTGCCGCCCAAAGGTTTACCACCAATGGTGCCAGTAGTACCACCACTCAAAGAAGCAGGTTAGCAGCAGCATATTTATTAAATACAGTTTTTTACGCGACGTTAGACTCTACATTTTTTCTATAGTACCTATATACAACATGTATTTTCAGTGGTTTACAAACTGCAACTGCTGCCGCCCAAAGGTTTACCACCAATGGTGCCAGTAGTACCACCACTCAAAGAAGCAGGTTAGCAGCAGCATATTTATTAAATACAGTTTTTTACGCGACGTTAGACTCTACATTTTTTCTATAGTACCTATATACAACATGTATTTTCAGTGGTTTACAAACTGCAACTGCTGCCGCCCAAAGGTTTACCACCAATGGTGCCAGTAGTACCACCACTCAAAGAAGCAGGTTAGCAGCAGCATATTTATTAAATACAGTTTTTTACGCGACGTTAGACTCTACATTTTTTCTATAGTACCTATATACAACATGTATTTTCAGTGGTTTACAAACTGCAACTGCTGCCGCCCAAAGGTTTACCACCAATGGTGCCAGTAGTACCACCACTCAAAGAAGCAGGTTAGCAGCAGCATATTTATTAAATACAGTTTTTTACGCGACGTTAGACTCTACATTTTTTCTATAGTACCTATATACAACATGTATTTTCAGTGGTTTACAAACTGCAACTGCTGCCGCCCAAAGGTTTACCACCAATGGTGCCAGTAGTACCACCACTCAAAGAAGCAGGTTAGCAGCAGCATATTTATTAAATACAGTTTTTTACGCGACGTTAGACTCTACATTTTTTCTATAGTACCTATATACAACATGTATTTTCAGTGGTTTACAAACTGCAACTGCTGCCGCCCAAAGGTTTACCACCAATGGTGCCAGTAGTACCACCACTCAAAGAAGCAGGTTAGCAGCAGCATATTTATTAAATACAGTTTTTTACGCGACGTTAGACTCTACATTTTTTCTATAGTACCTATATACAACATGTATTTTCAGTGGTTTACAAACTGCAACTGCTGCCGCCCAAAGGTTTACCACCAATGGTGCCAGTAGTACCACCACTCAAAGAAGCAGGTTAGCAGCAGCATATTTATTAAATACAGTTTTTTACGCGACGTTAGACTCTACATTTTTTCTATAGTACCTATATACAACATGTATTTTCAGTGGTTTACAAACTGCAACTGCTGCCGCCCAAAGGTTTACCACCAATGGTGCCAGTAGTACCACCACTCAAAGAAGCAGGTTAGCAGCAGCATATTTATTAAATACAGTTTTTTACGCGACGTTAGACTCTACATTTTTTCTATAGTACCTATATACAACATGTATTTTCAGTGGTTTACAAACTGCAACTGCTGCCGCCCAAAGATTTACCACCAATGGTGCCAGTAGTACCACCACTCAAAGAAGCAGGTAAGCAGCTGTCGAACTTTTGGGCTAACTCCCAATAGATGGGGTGAATTAGTTAGTAACTGAAAATATGAATCATAATGGTATAAAGCTTCTTGCTTGATATTATTTAGCTTAAGGGGCGGTGGTCAAGGTCATCTTGTATCTGTCAAAAATATGGCAAATCTAAGTTAATCCTGGAAACGAGTTTATTTATACAACATTTCCTCACCCCAAAGCAAGCTCATATAGCAAATATATGGCTCAATCCAATTTCAAATAATAACAATCCTTTTGGGGTGAGGAAATGTTGTATAAATAAACTCACGTTTCCAGGATTAACTTAGATTTGCCATATTTTTGACAGATACAAGATGACTGAGAGCCACGGGTCCTTAAATTGATTAATTAAATGTTGCCTGTTTCAACTAACAGCTTCTGCTAAATGTTAAAAACACATATTCTTTCCAGTGGACTTGCATCTCCAAATTACACTGCTCTAGGAGCTACGGACAGTGACAGTTTTGCTGAAATCTACGCTAGCGACAGGTGAGAAAATTATTCATTATAGCTTTCGGAGATTCAATATATCTAAGTGAAATAGCCGTTATTTTTTCATTGGTTTTATTGAATAAGAAATAAAGGATTATTTTGCACCTGCATTGCATTAACTAATTCACCTGAGCCGACGTCTTTTCCACTCGACCACCGACGCCGCTTATTGACATACTTATTAGCCCAGTCTGTCTATTTTGAGCTCTATATTATATGTAATTTTTCTGTAATCAATATACAGCAAACGAAAATATGTAAAAAATATGTAATATGAAATAAATAGTTCCACAACGTGTGTATTAAACTTTTTTAAAAGAAATCCTATGTTTTTTTAAACGAAATAAAGTGTTTTTCTCCAACTTTGGCCGCCATTTTCTACAAGACCCCCTAATGTCAGTTGTTTTAAAAATATTGCAATTAATTCTACGGAAAATTTCCGATTTTTTTTACATATCTTCGTTTGCTGTATAGTGATTTTGGTCCAAAAAATTTACACCGACTGGCCTATATACTTATTTATACTAAATTCAGCCCTACATAAATTTTGCAGGTTACTCCACAATTATTTTGCTGCCCAAAGGGCCACCAGTGATACCAGTAATACCACCACTCCAAGGCCCAGGTGAGAAAATAATTAATATTCTTATTGCTAAAAGGGTGAAAAGTCGTCTTAAAGTTTGTATGGTTTTTTTTTATTTTTAGGGTTAGGCAGAGACAATCGAATGCTATGTGCTACAATTTTGACATATATTTTACGCCTCTATTAAAAGGCTGGCTGGCAGTGCTGGGCACCAATTTTCTTTAAGCATACCTGTTTACGTGTGCTGAATAAGTGACACAACTAGGTCCATTAAGTGCAGCAACAGGCTTGCCACCTGCAGCCTAATTGCGTAACTTGAAAGCGATCCAATCACTATCATTTTTTTTACAGATAAAGGTCGAATTTAGCTTGAGTGAGTGATTGGATCGCTTTCAAGTTACGCAATTAGGCTGCTGTTCTGTTCAATATGGACAACTGGCGTCAATTGGACACTTGCTGGTGTCCTCCTTGTTTGCTTGTTTGCCTCCTTTGCATTTTAATCACATCTCTCATACATGCCCAACGTACATTTCCCTCTTCTATATAAATTATTGCTTATCCTTCATTTCTTTCAATGTGCCCAAACAAGGCAATATATTAACATACTTTCTATTTATCTATCTATCATCACGCCTTTTATCTCCAGAGGGGTAGGCAGAGACAATCGAATGCCATTGGCTACGATCCTGACATACCTCTTTTGCCTCTTTTATATTCATCATACCTTTCATACATGCTCGGAGATTGTGTGTACTTTTAATATATCCATCGGTCAATATATTTTTTATATGTACCATAAAAGTACACCTATGTCGTCCTCCAGCATCAATAGAGCCATATAAACCTTTTTAGTCGGTGTATCATCTTTCATTCTTTCAACGTGTCCAAACCAGCGTTAACTAACTTTCTTCATTGTAGGCACAATTTCATCTTTCACTCCGCATTCTTTTCTAATGACATAATTTCTCTAAAGACCGCATTTCCACTGCATTTATCTTACTTTCATGCTTCTTATTCCATACCCAAGTCTCACTTCCAATTATTTGATGGAACTAAAACAGCATTTAGTTGTGTATTTCTGCATACATTGTTTAGTCCACCAAATACCTTGCTTTCACTCTCCTTTCAATTTCCTCGTCTACCTTCCACTTCTTGTGAACATACTACCTAAATAAACAAATTCATTCACTTGCTCTAATTTAATGTTAACATACTAGAGTTTTGTTTAACGTTTCCTGGACGCCGCTAGGACGCCGCTCGCCTCAGGAACTGTACTTATGGTAAACAATCCTAACTAATACAAATGTGAAAGTTTGTTTGTTTGTTTGTCCTTCCTTGACGTCAAAACAGAGCACCGGATCAATGTGACAGTTTGAGGGCTCAGTTGAGAGTGACATGGGCTACTCGAAAATTTCCACGGATGAAGGTACGATATAAAATACGGGAACCGTTGCCGGCCTCGGGTACCCAGTGGTAGACAAAGTCTTCCTCATTTAGCCAATGATTTTTGAGGCTATACCTAATGGCCAGCTTTGTACGGTTTGTCAGATAATGTACATAAATGTTTTATTATGAAATCAAACCCGCGACTTCTACTAGAAGAACTACAGATATGTCTGGGTCGTGGCATGTGGAGGTCCTTAATCTCTGTCTACCCCACTGGGATACAGGCGTGAGTACACCTATGGAAAAAATGTACTGACTAAGGAATACACTTTGTATTTGTTCTAAATTGCCCACTCTTGCCCTGATGACGACTTAAAACATTTTTAATAATTTTCATATTTATCCTCTTTTTATGTTTAAACACCTGTATATTTTCTTGCAGCACACTTGCAAATGCTAATTCTGCTGCCCGAACGGCTATTCCCAGTAGCAGTGGTACCAATCGTGCTACCAGTGGCACCAATAGTGCCTCAACCGGTGGCGTTAATCGTGCTATTTTTAGTGGTACCAATAATGTCACAACCGGTGCTAGCACTCAAAGAAGGTAAGAATATACCAGTATACTAAAGTGTTCGCAAGGAGAAGATAGAACCCTATTAGTGAAAGAATTTTCAGAATCGGATCAGTAATTTTGAAAATTGAATATTGGTACAGACTAGCTTGGCTTTCCCCGTGAAGATCATATTAACTTTTGGTCTTGTGTTCATACAAAAATCCCATAGAATTTTCTGGGCAACTTTTCCAATTTGTCTTTCCCTAAAAACCTGAAGAGGCACATTGAAAAAATATCTAGGAACTGCGAGGTCTTTTATGAGGTAGATAATTGTGAAGCCCTATAATGCGAACAATTTAAATACAAAATTGACGGGTCCGCACCAATGGCCGCCCAAGGAATGCCCGGCCCGAGAAAGTCCAACACTAGAATGCCGAGCAAATTGCTGGGTCGGGCAAAGGCAGTACAGATATTCCCGGACATTGTCTTGTCGGGTTGGACATTGGACCGATTTGAGTCATTGTTTCTTTCACTATTATAAAGGTACATTATTACAGATGGACATAGGCTGTTATGATAAACATTTTGATTATACCAGATGCCCCTTGCGAATACTTCGCACCGTTAGTTCAACTGATCTCCTACAGATGGCGTCTTAAAAAAAATCATTTGTATAATTTTAAACGAAACATTTAATTTTGTTTTGATTGTATAATTTTCGTCATTAGATGGAAAACTAATCTTTAAAATGGCGTATCAAATAAGCGTAGAAATAATATATAGAAATTGCGGAAGGTGTTGACATTTGTACAGATAATCGGTTTGTAAACGCCTGTCACTAAATTACCCTAATACTTTATTTACAGTGGACAAAATACTACAAACTTCCTATTGGCTTCTACCAGTGGTACCAGTAGTAACGCTACTAAGAAAAAAAGGTAATCTATATAAATAAAAATTAAATGCTGTTCGTTGGTAAGGCGCATCGCTTGAGAACGGCTGGACTGACTTTGACTTTTTTTAAGTTATACTTCTTTAGGCGCGTTATGAAAAAAATATATGAGAGTGAAATTTTACTATGTAACAAAAAGTTACAGTATGAAGTTGCCGAGAGTGATATTTCGACAAAGTTTCACGATTAGCGCGCAATGTTGCAAGTTTATTTTTTTATTGTATTAAATAGACAATTTGGTACATAAGTATATGTATAATAGCCATTTTTAAAATAAAATTATTATATTTAATTCAGATTTTAGCAACCGTAGGATCACTTTGTATTATGCCAAAAAGTATAAGTCGTTTTTTTAATTTTTGAAAGTCTGAATAAACCGGGAGAGAAAAATTGGAAATGTTGCCCGGAAAGTTTTAAAATTCGGGAAAAACTGAAAGTGCTCCCATACAACATTTTTTTTTTGCCGTTTTTTTAGAGAAAGGGATTTTTGTATGAACTCGAGACCATAATAGGGGATGATAGTGGACTCCACGGGCGAAACCGGGGCGGACAGCTATAGGTAAACCACTGAGAAAGTAGCACTCCCATGGTCCGCGCGGGTGAGAGGGGCGGGCGTGATTCTGTCATACACGATACGAAGTTTCACGCGATATATCTGTTGTCGACGCGATCCACCTCAAAAATTTCAGGGTCCAAGTTATCCTCATACCAAATTTCATTAAAATCAAAACCCGCAAAGGCCCAAGGTAAATCGCGTCGACAACAGACACATCGCGCGAAACCTCGCATCGTGTATAGCAGAATCACGCCCACCCCTCACCCCTCATGGACACGGGAGTGCTACTTTCTCAGTGGTTCACCTATAGTTAATAATACATTTTTTTTAATTATAAGAAAACCCATTTGTATATGGCCGGTACGAACCGTTGTCCGCATAGTTAATACCTAACGTCTTAAGAGTCTGTATCCATAATTTTTCTGGGACAAACTATTCCCAATTTCTCTGTAAATAATCCACCTGTGTCACTGTAATTTAGCATATAGGTACTTATCAATATTTCTAAGTGAAATAGCCGTTATTTTTAGGGTTCCGTACCCAAAGGGTAAAAACGGAAACCCTATTACTAAGACTCCGCTGTCCGTCCGTCTGTCACCAGGCTGTATCTTATTGCCACTATAACAACAAATACTAAAAAACATAAAATAAATATTTAACTTTTTTTTTTTTTTTTTTTTTTTTTTTTTTTTTTTTTTTTTTTTTTTTTTTTGCCGTTTTTATAGATAATAGTACGGAACCGTTCGTGCGCGAGTCCGACTCGCACTTGGCCGGTTTTTTCAATTGGTTTTATTGAATAGGAAATATGGGTGGTAAAACTTAGCCCCCGTTATCTCTTTCATGATCCATCACCAAGCTCTTAAATTTTTTTTGTAGCGCTGTTATACCATTACCCTTCATTTATATACATCGCGTACCATATACATTACATACATTATCGGTCAAAATAATAAAATTATGGATTATTTATAGAGAAATTGGGAATAGTTTATCCCAGGAAAATTATGGATATAGGGCTCTTAACCACTCGGCCACCGACGCACCTTAAACTCTATTCTTTTGTATATATAAATAAAATCTGTTTTCCAGTGTCCCGCGGCGAGCTGACTCTGACCCGCTGTTCAACTGTCCCGGCTGCGGTCTCAGGTTCGGTATCGAGATCTACCAATGTGACCTGTCTCACTCGTCGTGTGCGGACTGCTCTGTTTGTGTGCAGTGCAAGAAACCTGTTACACGCAAGAGGAACTTCACGTTGGAGGACCTTGTGGCGGATGTTAGTGATATTTTACTTTCTAACTTGCACTCAGGGATAATGTAGCTTCCTATTAGTGAAAGCATTTTCGAAATCGGTTCAGTAGTTTGAGAGATTACCACCAACATCCGAACTTACAAACTTTACCTCTTTATAATACAGGGTGGGCCAAGAATTCGTTAACATTTTAATTTTAAGCCGCGCGGGTCGCAGGGAGGGGTGATGCCACTAGCTCGTTTCTCGGAAATTTAGTCGCAATGGTGCCACAACGCGCTTACTGTGTGAAACAATTTTATTTAAACAACAGGTCGCTCATTACTGTGAGACGCTTATTTCGTTGAATACGATTTACACGACTTAAGTCTGTGTTTTTGAGTGTTGAGTGAGTTTTATTGGGTTATTTAAAGAGTCGTGTCTACATCCACAAAACCAAACTACGTCAACTAAAAGAAAAAATAAGCGAACAGATGTCGGCGATCTCGCAGTCTCTTTGC
Organism: Nemapogon koenigi; assembly: GCA_963924495.1. Classification (NCBI taxonomy): domain Eukaryota; kingdom Metazoa; phylum Arthropoda; class Insecta; order Lepidoptera; family Tineidae; genus Nemapogon; species Nemapogon koenigi. Next base: position 10,286,061 of record OZ004648.1, read on the forward strand.
CGACGAGTATTCGAAAATTTCGATACTCGCTTAGAAGAGTGCAAAAGTCGAAACGGTGGTCATTTAAATGATATAATTAAAAAAAAATCCAACTAATTAGCTTTCTTGTAAATAAACAATTTTTAAAATATGTCAAATGGTTTTTTATACCATTTTTTAAATGTTAACGAATTCTTGGCGCAGCCTGTATTACTAATAGTATAGATTTCGAACCAAACACAAACACATCTTCACGGCATTTGTGCCTTGCAGTAAGGCCAGATGGCCATTATAAACAGCTGAGCTGGTGTTGTTGCTGCACTTAATGACTTAGATTTTATTTTTAGAAAAGTGCGACGCCGGATTTACGTTCCCTCCGCAGCACGAGTCGGTTTATCCGAGTTTGCGCGCCCGCCGTATTGTTAAAGCAGCAGCGCACTATATTTTAGCGGGTATAATTTACGCGGACACCAAAAATATTTTTAAGACTCTAAGCTTAGGCACCAAATAAAATAAACAACTCCAAATAAAATAATTGACACTATTAAAAGTGTCCTAAAGTATATCATATTATGATCCAAAATAATAGAAAAAACATCAAAAAAATTGCACGCCTTGTACTAATATTTTATTTGGTTTCTAAAATGGATAAATGGTCACCAAGTAATGGATAAATGGTCACCAAGTAAGGTAGGTAGGTTAGGTTAGGTTAGTATAAAATTTATTAAGTATAAAGTGTATTTTAAAGGCGCCTATATATTTTTATGGCAGTCAATAATACCAAAAATGGATCTATTTCATAATATTTTAGGAAACGTAATTTGGTGACCATTCATCCATTTTGGTAACCGTTTAGTTTTTTTGGTACTAAAATAGATACATTTTTGGGCGCCGCTTAAACACAAGCCTATTTTAGCGTCCATTATCGTTGAGCCCGTGAACTGAACTGTAAAGGATTGCGAGTGTTTGTCACGTTGACTTTTAAATAATTAATATCTTTAACACCGGTCAGGTAACCCGTCATTCCCGTATATTTCAGAGGATAGTGCCGTGCCACAACGAGGACCGAGGTTGTGACCAAACTATGTTGCCTCGCGATTTGGAGGAACACTTGATGAAGTGCTCCTGTACAGAGATCAATTGTCCGGCCGCCAAAGTGCTGCAGTGTACTTGGAGAGGTGATGTACTGCTTTTTTATATTGATAACTACCCCTGTTTCGCTGTAAATCCATATTAACTTTTATAATATACTAGCTGTTTCCCACGACCTTCGTACGTGACTATTTCAGAATGTTGGCAAACATACACTTCATACATAGCTTTTGTTATGTTCACCTCTGCCCACCCCGTTCCCGTCGTCATGCCGTGATGGTATATAGCCTATGTTACTCATGGATAATGTAGAATTCCAATGGTGAAAGAATTATCAAAATCCGTCCAGTAGTTTTTGAGTTTATTCGTAACAGACATACAAAAATACAAATCTTTCCTCTTTATAATATTAGTATAGACTAGACCCGCGTTAATTGTTACAGTTCCGCTTCTTTGGGTCGTAGCGTGATGTTATAATTATAGCCTATATTAACCTTTCTTAATAAATAGGCTATAAAATGCAAAAAATGACTCTTGACTTTTATTATTAGTTTATTAGTATAGATATGAAAAACAAATGTAAACTGTGTCAAAAATTATGTTTATTCGACATCCCGATCTGCGTTCGAAGCTTCGGTTTAAAAATAGTCAAAAATAAATCGGTAATTTTTTTATTGTTGACAAGTATGTAACCTATACTTATAGGACTAGGTTTGGACCTATATTAAATAAAAATCTAATTAAAACTTATAAATAAAAAAAACTGGGTTCGATCCCAGATCCCGGCCATGTACCAATGGGTTTTTTTATTAAAAACTTATGTACATAATCCGACAAACCACACTTAGAGGCTTTTTCCATCTAAATATATCTCAACAGAACTAGCCACTCGTTAGGTATAGCCTCACGAATACCATCGGCTAAACGAGGGAGACTTGGTATTCCGCTGGGTACCCTGGAACCGTAATACGGTTTCGGGAGTTGTAAAGGCAACCCGTTAAGAAAAAAAAATTTAATGCTGTTCGTTGGTAAGCGCATCACTTGAGAACGACTGGACTAATTTGGTTAATTTTTTTAAATGGTCGTGATCAGGCTTGAACAAAGTTCATATGGGCTTAATATACTGTGGCATACAGACGGACGGACGAACCCATGATTTATGAAACTAATTAAAAATAAATAATTTCCAGGTGTCGCGTCTCAACTGGAGCATCATTTTAAAGAAGCTCACCCGACTATGAACAGTCGCGCCAACCAGGAGATCAGAGTCCGTCAATTGAACGATCAATACAACGTGAACTTCGTCACGCTCGGCGAGCATAAGTTCCTGGTACATTTAAAAGTTATTAAAGACAAAAGTGTCGCCATCTTGGTTCAAGTACTGGGCAACAATATTGAAGCCAGCAAATGGACGTATGAATGGCACGTGTATAACTCGAACGAACCGAAGCGAAAGTTTGAGTATGCAGATAGTTGCTTACATGCTAGCGAGTCGATCGATGATAAATTTGAGAATAATGAATGTGGGATACTGCCAATGCATTATGTTAAGAATATTTTGAAGCTTGGTATGTTTACGTACAAGGTGTATTTAAATAAACCGGATGTGTTGAAATATGACGAGCCGCCTGTAGCTGCCGGGAATAGGAGACGAAATAACGGACAGAAACGAAATAATAGACAGCCTGACAAGGAAACGACAAATTAAATATTGTTATTATCAGTGGGGTTAACATGGGGCTGCTATCTATCGCTTATTAAGGCATACGTGGTAAGCCGGTCAATTACATATGTAGAAATGGCAATACAGACAACAATACAACGACTCTGAGTAAAAGGAATACACCCCAACGCGTGTCGCTGTAAAGTTTTATATATGCCAATCTATTCTATTTTATTTTTTCAAAATTGCTCCATCAGAATTTTTATGATTCCGACAATGTCAAGTATTATAGACGTCACAGTAACAATAAGCCGATAATAATCGGTATGGAGGATGCTCCCGCCGACCGTGATATGTCCTATTAATCTATGAATAATCATAACTATCACAGCGCGGACGGTATTCAACTGGATTCCCCATCACGACGCGGCGGGCGCGTGCGTTATTATGATGTAATATATGGACGGCCCCATGCTTAAATCGTCGACATCGTTTTGTGTCGATTCGATCGCTTTGGTGACGTCAAACCAACTTTTTTACAAATCATTGTTTGTAGTCTCCAAATCGATCGAATCGATATTGCTTTTACAAAGTTTTGTTAAGTATTCTAACCCCACAGAATACTCTCCCATAGTATGTATCTCGGTTGCTAACGAAAGGTTATAGTCACCGGGCCATTTGACGTACTTAACTGTCGATTAGAGCGAGACAACAGTGAAATCCACCAATCAGTGGTCGCTTCCTCGCTCTATTTGGACAGTTTAGTATGCCAATGAGCACATATCACTTAACGTTAGTAACCGAGATACGTAATAGGGGGCATATAAAGTGGACATAAGTGCCACATCACATTATAGGTTTGTTAAACAAGAGCGTGTACTGTACAAATACATTCTGTATTAAAGATTCTAATATTGAACATATTCTTATAAATTCAAATATCGATAAGTATATATATCAAACGTGTTAGCGTTCTTATAAATTAAAATATCGAACGTATCAGCGTTCTTATAAATTCAAATGTCGAACTCGTAAAGTTCAAATATCGAACGTGTAAGCATTCTTATAAGTTCAAATATCGAACGTGTTAGCGTTCTATAAATTCAAATATCGAACATATCAGTGTTCTTATATATTCAAGTATCGAACATGCCAGTTCTCGTTAGTCGACTTTTTTTTCATCATAATTATAAATAATACCCCATGTAATAAAATTAGAGCTGAGTTTATATCGTATATATTATTATATTAACTTTTTTTACGTATTTTTGTTTTTGTATTTATTATTTATTATTGTATTTGAATATTTTTGTTTTTATTGAATTTCTACCAGGAGGACTTTACCTAAATGATGACGTCGCTTTGTCGTCTGGTGGAAACACTTTGAATTATAAAAGATACTGCATAGAAAGCAAAAATACATAAATTAGCTTCTTAAAATTACTTAATCTTTGAAATATAAATCAAAAAACAATTTTTTACTACATACGAATAGTATGTGCTTGATGAAGATCAGATGAAGATTCCCTAGTGAGGAATTTATGATAGTGATATACTTAGTTACCAAATGTTAGGTATAAGAAAATTTTATACAGGTTTAATTGGCTTTAAGATGATTATTGTATTGTAGGGGCTCTTTATTCAGCTCTTTACAGCCTCCTATTTTATGTAAGATGGTTTCAAATACCATGTTTGAGGGCTATATGAAGCTTGTGCCATGTACATGAACGTGCCAACTTTAGATAACCGACTGTACTGTAATTAGGGTGCAAAGGAAACCGGTTGCCTGCTTTCGGCGAGACAGCGCGAGATATGTCAGCGAAGTTAGCATAAATCCCGCATATTATAGCGCACTATTTATTTTTTCAATACTAATAAAAAGTGGTAAGGCTAACTTCACCGATATTGTGTTGCACCCTTAAGAAGAATAAGAAGTTACGAGCCATATTAGCTGGGTGGGCACGGACCAAAGTTCCATATTACGAAATTAATTGTTAAGTAAAATTGGTGCCAAAATATTACACATGTTTGTAAGTAAAGGTGGATGGTAGATGTGGAGTATGTCAAGAGATGGCGCTGTCGGCGTGATTTTCCTAAAAATATTTTTTACACCGTAAATTGTGATTCGATTCTAACGAAAACATATTTTGCGACTACATGACAATGAAGTGATGGCAATACTTTCCAATTTAAGAGTTTTCTAATCTTATGACCGCCTTATCCGCACAATCACCTTCTTAAAACTTCTTAATAAACGGCAAATTGCGGAATTTAAAAAGTCAAATCATTTGTTTTAAGCTTTCAAAAACGGACTGAGCAGGACGGCTTGTAAATCTACAGTAAATACTGCAACAGAGCAATCTGGGCTATTTTTATCACCTTCTTTCTCTGCTCTAGCTTCATTTTTGCGTTGGAGATGTAGGTTGTAAGAAGTTTCAGTGACATTATTTGTTTTAAATCTACAGCAAATATCGCACTGATCTTTCTTCGGTCGAAACAGGCTTAAATTCATATTATCAAAAATATCCCAAAAAATAAACCTAGAAACCTTTGTTCTGTTCTGATGTATTTTTTGATTTAAGGAACGCCAAGTATTCTTCGTATAGTTTACTCTTGGACTGCCAGTAGGGTTCCAAATAAATCTTACTTGTATTTTTTCGACAATAATGTGACTCAAGCTTCGGAAGTTTATCTAAAAAATCCTTCTCTTGTCTACAAACTCCCTCTTTACTTTTAATACTCATATTTCTTTGTCTTCCTGTTATATTTCGTGTCTGTGCCGTACCTCTGTTCTGTGTTTCTATCCAATTATGGACCGACCACTCTCCAATGTTTAGTGTGTTTAGGAACATACCCTTACAGACTCTAAACTGTTGTTCAACATTTTTAAAATATATTTCAACGAATTGTTACGTCTGGAATTTAAATTAGATGTTTTTCTTTGTATTACTGTATGTTTTAAGACATTTGAACTGATGAAGCATTTCTTCGCATCCCACCCCATACGCCAAAATATATCAAAGATTTTTTGCCTGATTTCTTCATTTATGTTTGCACATTCAAAGTACTTGGCATTGTTATTATGGCAACAGCGGGGTTTCAGGGTTTTTGATTGCTTCAGAACATCAAACACTGTCTTTCCTTCTTCATTTTTTCTTCTACCAAAATATTGTTCTCCTTTCATCCTCTTTAGTTTTTGCTTTTCAGCAATCCATTCAGACTTAACACTTCGTCCTCGTTTAGCTCTCTTTCTTGTGACGTTTGTAGATAAATTTGAAAGTACCTGTAGATTATTTGGTGAGTCATCTTCATCTGAGCTTGACATATCTTGAAAATTTGGTGCATATATTGGATCCTGCACGGAATCATCACTAGATAATCCTTGAGGAAGGTCCATGGGAACATTTTCGATATTATTATCTATTGATGTAATGGGATGATTATCTAAATCGTCAAATTGCAGTAATTCAATTCCATCAGTCAAAATTGGATTTTCGATATCTTTTAATGTTGAAGAAAGCAATGTATTATCAAATTCATTATCAGGATCATAAACAGTTAATGTATTATGGGGCGGCAATCCTAAATCTTCGGGTGTTATCAACTCAGCGGGCTCTTTTGTTTGAACTTTTGCACGTAAAGCTAAATCTAACATTAGCTTGCCTCGCGTTAGTTTAGCCATGATGTAGCACCTAAAACATAACATAAGTCTGTTAACAGAATTAAAAAACTTAGCACTTCAAAATATATATTTTTATGGTTGTATGGAATAACTCGTAAGTCTATTTAAAATCATATAGAAACTTTATAATATTTCTGAAAATTAAAAATGAAATACTTGTATGTCAAGATATACGAGGTATTCCAATCAACTTCAATGGTATTGACTAGAGATAGGTGTTTTTCAAGCGCGCAAAATGTACTATTTTGTTGATGAGGTTAAATGACATTTCCAATAATAAAATTATATAAAAATATTATATATTGAATATATTAACATTAAAATATGTGATCCGAAAAACAATACTTACAATTTCGTGGAAAATCTCTGCACAATATCACTTATTATCACTTTTATATTTGTGACATGCGTTTTATACGAGGTTTGATTTCAAAATGGCGACTGACTTATTATACTAGGTTTTCATTGACGTCAACAGATGGCGCATTTTGCAATATTTACGGTTGTTTATGTCCAAGACATATACTATACGAGGTATTCTTTACTATCATGAAATAATTAAAAATAACACAAAATTTGACATACGAGGTCTTCACTCTACAACGACGATATATTTAAGCTGTATTATAGTCTGTTCAATATAAGATGGTATTTAAGAGCATAAATCAAAAGTTCATACCGTAAATCATTTTATTCTACACAATACTTTCCTACATCATTTTGTTATATCTCTGACAGATTAGACAGCATACGCCATGAAAACTCGCTAACTTTTTCCCGACTTGATTCATTTATACTGTTAATGCTCAGCTCCTAAACATGATAGGTCCATCTTTAATAATTGTAAACCTTTCCGGTGAATTAACTTATCTTTGCGTGAAAAGTTACAGACATACAGACTTAGCGGGGGACTTTATCATTTAGTCCAGACTTTAGTGGATGTTGAAAGGCTGATGAATGAAGATATATTATACTTTGGGGAATTATATAACTATATGTTTATATTGTAGGTATACTGTGCGGAAACAGAGCTGTTGTTGGTAACAAGGTGCAGTTTTTTTCCTGATATTAAAAAAATATTTTATTATTGAAGTATTCATCCAATTATCAAATACAGTGTTGTATGTCAACTTGGCAAATGTATGACAGTTCTCTTTTCGCATATAGTTATTATCATAGATAGGGTTGCCAGGTGAGTCGCGAAAAAATACCTGACAACTGGCAACCCTAATCATAGATGTAGTATTCTGGCGCTCTGCTAGATTGATAATGTCGCGATTAGAACGAGACCAAAAAATTTATGCATCAGTGTGTGTGACAAATGTTTAATTCTGTGGATTTTTCAACTTGATGACTTACATCTAGGCACTGCATTAACCATAATTAATCACGTCTATTATACTTTAAAATAGGATATTTTACAAAAAATAAGCGAAATTGTGACGCTAGGCTGTTACAGTATTCAAAAAACGGTCTCGTCTATCTGTCTCGCTTTAACATATGCGTATCTATGCGCTTTCTCTTTTGTATTGCCAATCTAGTAGAGCGTCCGAGCGACTATACTAAATCTATGGTTATTTAGGTAGTTAGGAATTATATATAAGAGACTTGTGCCTTATACTCTATTATTATAAATGTTTTATTCTATCTTATTATTTTATATACTTATCAGAGGCGTGGCACTATTTTAAATAAGTGGGCTTTGATGCCCACTGGATACACTTCGGCGCCACATATACGTGGTTTATGCCGTATACAGTCTTTATTGTAATATTTTATTATTCACTTTATGTAAACGCAGCTTAAGATCCCGTTTTGCGGATTTACAGCCATATTATTGCGTTAGGGCACGTACACAAAAAGCAGCCGGCGAGTCTGTGAAGTAAGCCTAATGTACGGGGCAATATAGCACAACTTTTATTTTTTAACCGACTTCCAAAAAATGAAGGAGAAGGTTCTCAATTCGGACCGTATGTTTTTTTTTATGTATGTATGTACATCGATTACTCCGCCAGTTTTGAACCGATTTTAATGCTTTCTTTTTTAATCGACAGATAATTCTTCCGGATTGGTCCCATTTTTATTTTATAGAAATTGGTTCATTAGTTTTTCAGAAATTTAAAAAAAACTGACTTTATAAGTAAATTTTTTTCAATGTTAATTAAAAATGGTATGGCTATATTCACCAACTCGCTGAATGGAGACAACCGGCTGCCTTTGTGTACGTGCCTTTAGACTATAAAAATACTTGTAAGGATTGGGTTTTGATACCCCTTTTTTGAGATGAAGGTTTGTGTGGATAATTTTTTGCCACTGAGTTGCATTTTGACAATACCTATTTTATAAGTGGCCTGTACTGGAATTTTAAATAAACTTTCTTTGTTTACTTACATTTCTTTCTATTTTTACCTTGCTATAAAGCTATAACACCCGATTATCTTATTAATATTATAAATGAGAAAATTTGTTTGCCCTTCTTTCACGTAAATAAATCGTAAAGAGCCAGAGAGTTGAGAGTTGCAGGGCTGGAGAGGATCATGAAGAGCTAGAGGAAATAAATATAACTATTTCCCTCAGGATAATTGATTTTTTTACTAGTGTCTGACCGAAACAGGATTTTCAGCTGAAATAGAATCATCGGCCTCCGAAAGCGGAACTTATTTAGACATGTTAAAATTTCTATTGTATACCTAGGTACTAAAATTAAATCTAGTGTATTTTTTACAATACTTACATAAAGTATTAAATAAAAACAATAATTGGAGTAGGTAGTTATATTTATCTTATATATAAAATTCTCGTGTCACGGTGTAGGTACGTTATTCAACTCCTCTGAAACGGCTCGACCGATTTTCGTGAATTTTAGTGTGCATATCCGTTAGGGTTGAGAATCGGACAACATCTATTTTTCATAGGGTAGGAGTAGGGGTAGGGGTAGGAGTAGGGTAGGGGTAGTGCGGGCAAATGCTGTATGCATTCATTGTTCAGGACGTCATTTCGCAAATTTCAAAGATTGCCCAGAATTCACTAGACAAAACAATATTAAAAAAACCATGGCGGAAAAATCTATTTCTTATGTTGCTGCATCAAAAATTTTTTCACCATCCAAAAAATCTTATGCAGAGGTATCTGCCACTCCTGTTATTTCCTATAAAAAATCTGTGGTGAAAAAACAACGTTCTCCTGTTCCTGTTCTTCATCGTCATGGTTTTGATAAAAATTCTCATTTGGAAATTGTTAGGGATGTCCCTTCAACAACTCCCAATGGTTGTGCCTTGAACTCAGAGTCAAGTAACTCAGAGTTACTAAAGTTAAATTCTATTTTGATGATTATTTCATCAAAATCCATAAATTTACCGTCCAACGTTGCCCCTATTATTTCTTCCCTAACTAAAATTCTTGCCAACCCTTCTTTATTAGACTCTTCCTAATTTTTTTTTGTTATTTTAATTTGTAAGTACATATTTCTTACTATTTATTTCTATTTTTTAAATGTTTTTAAATTTTATAAAAAGGAAAAAAAATGGATTTTAATATTTTACAGTGGAATTGTAGAAGCATCAAAAATAAACATTCTGATATTCTTTACATTTTTAAAAAACATAAAATTTTAATAGCAGCGTTTTCGGAAACATGGTTAAAACCTGCTTATCAATTTCGGATGTCAGGGTTTTCTTGCTTCCGAGATGACAGGCAGGATGGCCGAGGAGGCTGCATGCTACTCATTCATCAGTCATTTTCTCCTGTTCAAATAATCACCAACCACATTAATTCAGATCTTAATATAGTAGCTGTTAAAATTCAGGACATTATTTATGTATGTATGTATATCCCGTATCCTTCATCTACTATATTTCGTGAAATTAGAAAAATTATTAGTTCTTTTTCATCTCCATTTATTTTGCTTGGTGATTTCAATTGTCATCACCATTTATGGGGTTGTAACCGGACTGACAGTTTTGGTCATCAAGTACTGGATATTTTGGATGATTTTAATTTGTGTTTGTTAAATTCTGGTGCTATAACTCGTCGTGGTTCCCCTTTTCAAATTCTAGTGCTGTTGATCTTTCCATATGTTCTTCAAAATTGACCTTTTTACTTTCATGGAATACATTGGATAGTTCATTTGGCAGTGATCACTATCCAATTTTAATTTTATTTCCAGGAAAGGTTAAAATTAATGTGAACTCTTCAACAAACCTAAAATTTAAAACTAAATCTGCAGATTGGAAATCTTATAATAGTACTTTATTAGAAATTGTTCCAAATCTGCCTAATCCTACAGAGGATAATATTGATTACTGTGTTGAGTTATTATGTGATCACTTATTAAATACAGCTAAGAAATGTATTCCTTTAAAATCATCTCATTCTCGTGCCTCTCCTCCATGGTGGGACGAAGAATGTACAGCAGCTATTCGACTTAGATGTAAGGCTGAAAATCAATTTAAAATTTCAATAACAACTGAGAATTACATAGAATTAAAAAAAAATGAAGCACAAACCAGACAATTGCTACGTAAAAAAACGCTCTGGTTGGAATAAATTTTGCTCTTCTCTTTCCCCTAAGGTCCCATCAAGTCTTGTTTGGGAAAATATTCGTAGATATCGTAACTCTCTAGATAACAAATCAAAAAGTTATATTCCTATAGATTTAGTTAATTCTTTTATATGTAAACTTTGTCCTAGCTATGTCCCTAATAAAGATGAAATATCTACATTACATCTCTCTACGCATCTTCCTTCTATGCATATTGACAAACTTTGTTCTCCTTTTTCCCTCCATGAATTAAAAATAGTTTTATCCCACGTCAAAGATTCAGCTCCTGGATTAGATTCCATTCTATACTCATTTATTGTGAATCTTAATAATGATATTTTAGAATATTTTTTAACATTTATTAATTGCGTTTTTATTAGTGGAAATATACCTGCCAGCTGGAAGATTCAAAAGGTAGTTCCGATACTGAAGCCATTTAAAAATCCAGATGATATTTACTCATATCGTCCTATTGCAATGTCATCTTGTTTGGCAAAAATTACTGAACATTTAGTCAAAAATCGTTTAGAATGGTTCATTGAGTTTCATAATATTCTATCACCTTTCCAATTTGGTTTTATGAAAGGTAGAAGTGTGATGGATAATTTAGCAATATTCACTACTGATATAAGACTTTCTTTTAGTAGAGAAGAGTCTACTGTGGCAGCATTTTTGGATATAACCGCTGCATATGACAATGTCTTAATTCCTTTATCTATATATATAAAAGAAAGTCGTGTTAGTTACTTCGCTTATAACTCAAGAACGGCTGAACCGATTTAGCTGAAAATTGGCAGGGAGGTAGTTTAGAGCCAGGAGAAGGACATAGGATAGTGGTAGGGGTTGGAGTAGGGGTAGCTAAAATTATAAATTTTAATTGTGAATATATGGCGTCATCTTGCGTTTTATATGTGTACTAAAATGTATTTGCAAACGTCAATAGACTTGAGTTTTATATGTGTACTAAAATGTCAATAGATGGCGCTGTATTTTACTTTCTACCACGGAAATGTGAGTCACCAAACTTGGCCCCCGTGAAATTTTTTTTTTATTATTTTTGAATTTTTATTATTGCATATCGTTAGTTCATGGTTTGTTCTTAATTGTTCGCTATGAATAATCGTTTGTTCGTTAATTGTTTATTTAGAAAAAAATAATTAAAAAAGTACTGTTTGGTTAGCCCCCTCAATCAAAATTATTAATATTTTGTCTCATTATCAGTCTATAAATACATATTGACGTTTGTTCTTCAATAAATTACGTTTGTTCGAACATTTAATTGCCTTTTTATTGTTTAAATTAAAAAATAAAAATAAAATAAAAAATCGACTGATCCGCTAGGTTAGCACACATTTTGACAGCGACACTTTCGTTTTCGGTCGAACGAAAGTTTGTCAGCGTTGCCAGTTCACGTGTTTTTGCTTAGATCTTAGATTTTACCGTTAACTTTAAAATCTTAAAGTAAATAAAGTTAAAATAAAAAATACGTTGATCTACGAACTTTTCATATGCAATTTTTACAAATTCTACGTTTATTTTAATAATATAAACTTATATAATTTTCTAGACTATCCTACGTCTTTTTCAAAATCCGAGTTGGCAACTCTGCACGGCGTACACTCTGCGGCAGCCGCGAAGCAAAGAACTGTGAACGCTATGCCTTTAGCAATAAGTTCAAAATTCTACCAAAACTATTTCCGCTAAGAAACTGGTTTGTTGTTCACTTTTCTCTTAAAATGAACCATAATGCTATATACATTAAATTGATATTGTACTGAGTGACATAATAAGGTGTGACGTGTGACGTCAGAGTCGATCGGAAGTTGCTTGTGTCAATGTATGCGTTTCTATTCAATGAGAGCCAAAGAGTATATAACACTATTAGAGCGATCGAAAATAAAAGATGGCGCATGCGCAATGCAACATTTTCGAAATAAATATTGTAATTTAAACAATAAAAAGGCAATTAAATGTTCGAACAAACGTAATTTATTGAAGAACAAACGTCAATATATATTTATAGACGGATAATGAGAGAAAATATTAATAATTTTGATTGAGGGGGCTAACCAAACAGTACTTTTTTAATTATTTTTTTCTAAATAAACAACTAACGAACAAACGATTATTCATAGCGAACAATTAAGAACAAACCATGAACTAACGATATGAATTAATAAAAATTCAAAAATAATAAAAAAAAAATTTCGCGGGGGCCAAGTTTGGTGATCTGGAAATGTGTTAATTCCAGAGTCGGTAGGCCAGGTAGGTTAGTTAGGTTATTTATAACTCAAAAACGGCTGTACCGATTTGGCTGAAAATTGGTGGGAGGTAGCTTAGAGCCAGGAGACGGACATATGATAGTAGTGGTTGGAGTAGGGGTAGGGGTAGGGGTAGGGGTAGGGGTAGGGGTAGGGGTAGTGGAAGGGGTAGGGGTAGGGGTAGTGGTAGTGGTAAGGGTAGGGGTAGGGGTAGGGGTAGGGGTAGTGGTAGTGGTAGGGGTAGGGGTAGGGGTAGGGGTAGTGGTAGTGGTAGTGGTAGTTCTTTTCCACGGACGAAGGAAAGTAAATAGCAGGCAAGCCAACGTTTGGGCAGGACAACGTCTGCCGGGCCCGCTAGTTAGATAATAAAATGAGAACTCTTAAGGTTCCTGAAAAATTAGTCACATTTGTCATCAACATGTTATTAGAAAGAACAATTCAAATTAATTTACAAGGTGATGTTCATTATGCTAGAAAAATATATAAAGGTTTACCTCAAGGGTCGGTTCTTAGTCCTTTATTATTTAATATTTATACATATGATTTACACTATTCTGTTATACCTCACTGTAGAATACTTCAGTATGCAGATGACATATTAATTTATTCTGCTAACAAGGTAGTGTCTAATTCTGCTGATAGTATTCAAAAAGCCTTATTGTCCCTTAACCAATGGCTAATATTACATGGTTTGGATATTTCCCCAGCTAAAAGTGTTTTATTAATATTTTCTAGAAAACGAAATATTCCTTTAGTTAATGTTTCTATTGATGATGTTTTAATTCCTATTGTCAATGAACATAAATGTTTAGGTCTAATATTGGACAGTAAATTGTCAGGTACCTCTCACATAGATTATATTGTTAATAAATGTGAACGTAATATTAATATTTTAAAAACATTATGTGGGGTCTGGTGGGGTGGTCATCCTTATTATTTAAAAATTTTATATAACGCTATTATTCGGAGCCATTTGGATTATGGTTCTTTTCTTTTAATTCCTGCCAATAAAAATTCACTTAAGAAATTAGATCTTATTCAATCCAAGTCTCTTAGAATAATTGAAAAGCAGCCCAGTTAATGCTCTACAACTAGAATCTGTCGACCCTCCCCTTGCTTTACGCAGGCAATATTTATCTGACAGATTTCTATTTCGTATTGCCATATTTAAGAAGCATGCTATTTTTCCTAAACTTTCACTATTAACAAGATATTGTGGTGCAAATAGTTATTGGACAAATAAAACGATTCCTTCATTGGTTAAAAGTTATCAATATTTTAAAAATATTAAATGTCCTATAGTTAGATTAAATAATCTGCCTTTCTACACACATTCTTTTGATACATGCATTTTTGTACCAAATGTAATTTGTAATATAGGAATAACAAAATCTACTTTAGAAGCTAATAAAGAATTTTGTTCAATTATTGATTCAAATTGGCCCAACTAGTTTCTAATAAAATAATAATAATAACGAAGTCATGGACTACTTAGATTGATATACCACTTTATAAAATAAATAGATGAAAAAATAATCTAAACAGAAATTTCATTTCAAATCAACGTTACATAAGTAGAGCATACTTTCGACCAAACCGATTGTACAGGTGAGATAAAGCGGCCATGTTAAAGTATCAATACTAAATTTCGACCAATTTCGACAGTTATATGTAACTGAATAACGACGTGACACTGGCAGAAATGTACTTATCTTAGTACAATGGACAACATTTCATTTTTTTAATCACCCATTTTTATTACTTTAATTAAAAATGTATTAAAAAATAAGTTACACGTATTTTTATATTTTATTTTTGGTTGAGTTTTATATTTTTAATTTAATTATGATTTTTTATAAATTCTGAGGACTTATAAACTAAAAACCTTAGCTAGGACTAAAATTAAGAAATATAAACAGTCACCCAAAAAAAGTGACTGATAGTGTCAGTCAAGCCACAGAGTATACGTTATAGAAATGCAAAGAGTATAATATACCGTGTTCCAAATAGGTGTTGCCGTAGCCGGAACTCAAATCGCCCACAACATTATTCATAATGTATATAATAATACTAGCTTTTGTCCGCGGTTTCACTCGTAAATATATTTCCTGTTATAGCCCATTCGAAACTAGCAAAACTTCCATAAAACATTATATAAAAGAAGTATTTTTATAATTATATTTAAAGAATAATTATTAATTTAGCTTCAAATGGAATAAAAATGGGTAAAATTAATAGAAGGCAACACCTGAGTTCAATAACTAACAACTCTGCCAACAGACATTAGTATTTTTAAATTAGAAGGTTAGCACAGATTAGGGCACCTATTAATCCTTATTTTTCAATATTTCAGTATTTTTAAAATAACTCGAAAATTAAAGGATATAAAAAATAAAAAAATGAAAAATAGGCTTTCTAGCATGTAATCTCCAAACGGTTTTCGAATTTTGGTACCTTACGAAAAATGAAATGTTGTCCATTGCCAATCAATAAAATAAAAAAATAAAAAAATAAAATACATTATAAGTAATTTTATTTAATTACAGAGTTTCTAAATATATAATTTAAACAATATGCCGCATCTCAGAATTGAGACCAATGTTGCGAGAAACCAGATCCCCCAGGATTTTGTTACAAAAGCTATTCCTGTTTTGGCGAAGGCACTAGGCAAACCGGAACAGGTGAAAATTATTCCTATTATTTTGCAATGAAATAATTACCTAGACACTCACTATTCATTATTACTTTTAAAAAGCATACTACCAAATTGTCTAAAATCACAGACCACGGTCTGTGGCTAAAATAGACTTGTCTTCTGCTGGGTACCCAGTGAAAAGCTATCAAATACCTACAATCTGAGATTAGCTCGAACATAAAGCATTGTGTATATTCATTATTTTCAGTACTGTGTAGTATCAATAATACCGGAGATTCCAATGAGCTTCGGAGGCAGTACGGAGCCATGCGCTATAGCCAATCTCATGTCAATAGGATCTCTGGGAGTAGAGCAGAACAAGAAACATGCTAAGGCTCTTTATGAATTTGTGGAGAAAGAACTTGGTGTACCAAATGACAGGTTTGTTTTTTTATTCTGCAACCAAATAATATTGTTTATAACTGAAGAACAAACTAGAAAAACATTCTATTTTAATTTACGATCACTCAATACTGTCACAATTTATTTTTACTCACTATATTCTTTTAATTGCATATTGACTTGGAATTTTGCAAGTGTATGTAATTCGGATGACAATACTTTAATTTGGTACCATCGAGGTGATCTGATGATGGAGTCAGGAGGTGGATAGTGAAACTTTTCAATGGCTACTAGTAAAAACCCTTCAAGTTTTAGCTCATTTGGTTTGAGCAAGTGTGCAATACATTTATTTTAAACATTGGTACTATTTCCACACAGACAAAGCCGTGGGTAAATCACATAGTAGCCCCACGGACATGAGACACCTCACATATACCTCAATGCCTCACACCACCAGTATCAGTATATGCATGCATTCATAACAGCAGTTATTATATAAACAATGTATGTTATCACTTTGAGTTCATAATGAGCTCATTGTTTGTGATTCCTTGAAACATGACCTTAGTCACAGTGGTTGATAAAATATAGTTGTATATTATATTGTATATACATATATATACAATGTTCTTGTAACCTACAGAAAGTAGATATATATTGAGATATACAAATAAATCCATTCTATTTTTTCATGTTATGGCTCCATCAGGGTTTTGATGATTCCACCAATGTCAAGTATTATAGACGTCATAGTATCAATATGCCGATTAATTGGTAGCTAAGATGTTCCCGCTGACTGGGATATGTTCTATTAATCACAGCGCGCACGGGATTAAACCGGATGCCCATTATGTTACGACGGATAGCGTGCAACGGTCGCCATGACATGACGTAGAATCTAAATTCATTCAAAGTATCAATAATTTAAATAGGCCAGCTCTTATGAATTCAGGGTTGCCAGGTATTTTGTGAAAAAACAGGCCTCAATCATTTAGATTTTTTGCTCCTAATAAATTGTGAATGAATGTGTGATGAAAGAATGACGAAGCAAATGTATAAAGTTGTAGTACTGAATGGATCAACAAGGAAAGGACAACCAAGACGAAATTTCATTAATAAAAAAAAATACATAAATATAGTCAATACTCAGAAAAAAATTGCTATGCAAGTATGAAATGATGTTTCGATATGGATGAAGCAAGAGAAGTATCCAAAGATCGAGAGAAGTGACCCTCCATACTCTCTGTCCACCCCTTTGGGATACAGGCATGTATTATGTGTATGCATGTATTTATAAAATTGAAGTGATTTCAAAATTCATACAATCATATTAACATGATACTGAAACATAAATAACCATTATAATGTTTTTAGTATTTTTGTCTATCTGTCCAGAATTGGCTCTGATACAGATTACGGCTGAATGATTTTCATGAAACATTATAGTGTCTATTTCATGTTCCATCTTGATATCTTGATGGATTCCCAAGATATGGCTCTGGGCCTGTGCTAATAGGATGTTGTTAGCTTAACAGCATTATAATATAATAATATGTCTTAATTTAATTATTTTAATATTTCCAGAATGTATATCACATTTCAAGATGAACCAATGGGCAACGTGGGCTTTAAAGGAACTACCTTCCATACAATATTTGGATAAAATTATGTCTACGATCTACACAAATCACTATGCTCTTCCTACTTAACTTTAAGTTAATATATGTTACAAATATTGTAAAAATATATAATAGATCATAACTTATATAGTTTGTTAAAGTTATTATGTTTTTTTTTATTTCCCTGTTATTCCTAGTAGTAATTTTAAAAGCAGATTATTTTTACAAAGTTCTATATTCTGTGCTATTCTGTAATAATTCCAATCGATTGACGTTTGGAATTATTGCAATCAACATGGCGTCAGTTGTAATTTTTGACAGATTGTTATTCTCAGTGAGACTATTGGAATTATCAATTGGAATTTTATTTCAATTATTGGAATTTCTAACAACAGCGTTTTGTGCATTGTATTCATTGCAATTTTGTATGAAGACTGTATTGCCTTCCAAACAACTGTTGAATGACAAGTCGTACAAGGCTAAAATAGACGAAAATTTCTCTACTTTTTTGCAGTTGGCCTCAGAAAAAAAGGAGGGTAATGTTTTTCTGGTATATCCATTTATATTATATATGTATCTAAGATACTTTACGGATTTCAATAAATGAGGTATCATTAGATTCGTCTAATTCGCGAAAGAAATAAGCTACATAATTTTTAGGGTTCTGTAGCCAAATATCAGAAAATGGTTCATAAGTTATATAACTTTTTTTTTTTTTAGTTCTTCACGGGTTGCCTTACAGCTCCCGAAACCGTTGCCGACCCCAGTGGGAGCAAAGTCTTCCTCATTTAGCCAATGATTTTTTGAGGCTAACGAGTGGCCAGCTCTATTGATGTAGTGATAGATGGAAAAGCCTATTCGTACGGTTTTTCGTATAATGTATATAGATTTTTCAATATAAAAAAACCATTGGTACATATGGTCGGATGTACGAATCGAACCCGCGACTTTTCAGTTGCGAGCCGACATCACCGAGTAGTATATTCCTTGTCTCGACCACCGACGCCCCTCGAGCAGTTTCATAACTTAAAGCTTCAAATAAAAGTTAACTATTGAATAAACAAAAACTCAACTGCAAAATAACTGAATATATAAAATAAGAAAACGTAGGTACGTGTAACGTCTTTAGCTTATTATAATTAAGAATTAAATATACTAAATTATTCACTTAATTTATTAATAAAAATAAAAATCAGCTTTGCCATTCAACAATAGGTATAATGAAGACTTGGCTGTACGATTTTACATAGACCTTTGCCTTTTCCGACTACAAAAAAAACTTTCAACTGTCATTGAGTTGTCAAATTTGTCAATAATAAAAATTAAAAATAATATTTACTTGCTCTGTGATATGGCACAGCGTCAATTAATTTATTTACAATTTATTTGCACAATTTCTACATAAATAGGAATTTGTGGTAATTATTAGTATTAACAAGACTGTCGTTTTAAAAATAACGCGCATATCTATTATACGAAGCAAATAACTAAAAGCCAAAATGCCTGAGGAAGCCCGCAATGTGGAGGACACTCCGATGTCCCAAAGACTCACCAACGATGACTTCCGGAAACTGCTGATGACGCCCCGCGCAACACCCTCTGGGGCCGCCCACGCGCCGGGCTCCATAAGGGAAGCCATGGCTAATAATGCTGCTGGGTAAGAAATTCTGTAACCTAATATTTTGGTTTCATTTGTACTTGTAGACTTTAAGGGATGTCTATTTAATGAAACTATTTAAGACACACATATAGTATACGTATTCCTGGGAAATGGGGTGTGCAGGGCTTGATATATTGTATTCCGCTTGTGTACTTCTGATTTTGAGAGTGATGGTAGGTAAAAATGTTAAAAGTATGCAATCAATAGGTTTTCTAAAAACTTACATTAATGATCAGACAAATTATACTAAGAGGTCTTTTCATTTCAATATACCTAAACTGGCCTCTCATAGATAGCCTCAAAAAATATCATCTCAATAATTAAGCTTGAACGTGAAAGATGAAATCGATAATGATGGCATTCATATGAATATTTGTTTTAATTACTGATATCACAATCTATCTCATTTCAGGGTTATGCCACCACCCACAGAAAATAAAAGTGAGCTCCGACGGAAGAAGAAATCTTTTTATGCAGCCTTAAAGAAGCAGGAAGATAACAAACTTGCTGAGTTAGCCGACAAGTATAGAGACAGAGCGAAGGAGCGAAGGGACGGAAGTGACGAAATTGTACCTGCGGATCCTATGAGCAATACTAGCAGTGCTTACAGGTAAGAACTTGTGATGTGGGCAAAGACAATGGTAACAATGTCCTCATTTAGAGGGATATGCCCTATCTGAGTAAGAAATAATGTGATAACAGAACAGTGTAGACTGAAAGAAGATGTAGTAACTAAGATTGTTTGGTTTTATGGAAAGAATGGATGAAAAGAGACTTTAAACTTAGAACAGATGTGACTCCATAAGTTGATTGAGGGGCGCCCCAGAAGGAAATTAATTGACGAAATCAATAAGAATAATAAAAACCGGCCAAGTGCGAGTCCAACTCCCGCTAACTATAAAAACGGCAAAAAACGTTTTGTTGTATGGGAGCGCCCCCTTAAATAATTTTATGTGAATAATATAACTCGATATTCTGTGACAAGTGTCTACCTGTTGCCCTTATCAATATCAAGCAAAAACGAGCAAAAAAATCACATTTGTAAACTAAGGGGGCTCTTAAATATAAATATTCAGTTTTTTAGTATTTGTTTTTATATAATAATAATAATAATAAAGCCTTTATTACTTGAATTAACTATTTACAGTCGAAACATTTTACTAAAAGTTACACTAAACGATTTTGTTTCTTATTAAAATTAACCTACTTTTACTTTAGTTTCTATAGTAGGTATATGTGCACTTGTTTAGCATAATATTGGGTTTGGTTTATTAGTTTGTCTACTGACATAGGCCTCCTCTAGTGATTTCCATTGACCCCTGTCTCTGACCAGTCTCATCCACAGGGGACCCACAATTTTCTTCATGTCATCAGACCATCTTTTGAATTGTCGACCTTTTCTGCGTTTACTGTTTCTAGGATACCATTCTGTTATATCTCTGGTCCACTTACAGTTCTTGTTCCTAATGGCCTTAAGGTTGTTTTTATAGCGGCAACATAAATACATCATCTGTGAAAATTTCAACTGTCTAACTATCACAGTTCATGAGATACAGCCTGGTGACAGATGGACAGATAGCTATTGAGCTAACTATTGAGATGTAATTTTTCTCTAATATTTCAGAGCTGTAGCACCTGATATAAAGTCTGGTTTGGACGCTAAAGAGAGACGGCGACAGATGATTCAGGTATTATTATTGTCCATCATTTTATTAATAAGATATATCAGGCTGAGCTAAAGCTGAGGTACAGTCAAGTCGAAAATAATTTGGGTGACGAGAGCGCGCGCGGGGTTATGCCTAGGCTTGCCAATTCTTATTGATGGATTATAGACTAGTGCCATTATTCATAAACGTATTTTAGCAACGTTTTTGTTAAAATGTGTTTTGTTTCTTTCTATTACTAGTAAAGACAGGTTTGTTAGAGAGTGACAAAACATATTTTAACTAAAACGCTTCTAAAATGTGTTTATGGATATGGCCATAGAAATTTATATGCGGGACATGGCCAAAAAAGCGGGACCTGCCTACAAATGTACAGAAACGAAAGAAAAACAATTGTGATTTATTATTAGTCACTATAATTTAAAATTTTAAATAAAATTAACAAAATTAGGACTTTTTTATTACAAACTAAAGAATGAGGTGTCGGTGTTACCATGTCAATCAAGTGTGTCGCACGGTACCTACTCTTACTTCATTTGAATGGGATGTCTGTCTAACCTAGCTAGGTTTGCCAAAAAGCGGGACAATAAGCGTCCCGCAGACATGATTCGCGGGACGCACTATTTGAGCCCTGAAAACGGGATGTCCCGCCTCACGCGCGACGGTTGGCAACCCTAGGTATGCCCCGCCGCCGCGTCCTTGTACGTCCCGCAGGTACCTAATATCGTGCACTGTGCATCGTCTCGCGCGATGTTCTGAACCGCCATAAAGTTTGGATCAACCTATATAATACAATATTTTTTTTATCATAATTATATCTAATTATTTTACATTGGTTTTGTAATTACTAGAAGAGGCCAAGAGCCGCCATGAGTCAGTAAATATGTAATATTTTAAGTTTGTAGTGGTCAACATTGAAAGTTTCATTTCAGTGGTACAGGGGTTAGTACTAGGCGTCTACCTCCCCCTGCCAAAAGTGGCAAAAAAAATTGTTTGGTGTTTTTCCGTTTCACGTCCTCCTTTCGTATATACTCAAAGATTCAGACCAGATAAATGTTATAAAAACAGTGTTATAGATTAATCTTGAAATTTAATTTTTTTGAATATTTTTTTTATATCAATTAGATATCAATATCAAATAATAGATATATTTTATTTATTTATTTTAAACAATAACTTATCATGACCATTTTTAAATTTCAGGAATCCAAATATCTTGGTGGTGACATGGAGCACACTCACTTGGTGAAGGGTCTGGATTATGCGCTGCTTCAGAAGGTATCTTTTAATAGAATTAAGATTAATTAATTTCCCTTTTTCAGGATGCTAGACTAGGGTCAACCTACTAACTAAGCAAAAAACGCCTAATTGCAGGATTGGTTTGTTTGAGGGACGGACGCAATCTGAATAGCCCTGACAAAGCCAAGCGGAGGCATAAATAACAAAACTGCTTACCCTACAGAACGAAAATAAATCTAAAAAGCAATATAAGCTATTTTTTATACTTCCCTTTGGGGTAGCTCGCGCCTCCGCTCCACATCCGGATCCGCCACTGGTTCAAATTTTTGGTTTGGTTCAATAAATTGGTTGGATGTGTGACCAAAGTTAGAGCATGTAGCTATATTACACAGTAAACAAGCATGCCTTAATTATTCCAGGTCCGTTCAGAGATAACCACCCGCGAACAAGAGCAAGAGGCGGAGATGGAGCGTCTCGTGACCACTATGGAGGAAGCTAAGGAGAAGCCCGCCCCCGTCGAGAAGGTGGAAGTGGCTGAGGAAGAGATACAGTTCAAGACTGACATGGGGAAGTCTGTCTACGAAATGGTGATTGATGAGAAGTTAGTTTCTTTTATTAATAAATAGCATTCCGCCCCCGGCTTCGCCCGTGGATATTTACGAACAAAATAAAATATACCCTATACCTACCCCTACTTCTACTCCTACCCCCTATAGTTTTCGCAGCGCACGCGTTGTAAGGAATTTCTTAGGTTATTTTTTTACACCTTGGGTTACATTATTGGAGTTTTAGTAAGGATCCCTTTTTTTGAAAATAGAATATAGCCTATGTCACTCAGGGTGAATGTAGCTTTCCTATGGTGAAAGAATTTTTGAAATCGGCACAGTAGTTTTGAGTTTATTCATTACAAACATACACACACACAAAAATACAAATCTTTCCTCTTTATTATAGATTGGCTTTACGCCTTTACGCTTTATGTTTTCCTATCAGAAATAAGAAGATAGTTCGCAACGAGATGTTTCTACCGGGACGGATGGCGTACGTCGTAGATCTGGAGGACGACCCCACACTGGACACGGACATACCAACCACGTTGACCAGGTTAGAGTTTTTTTCACACACCCTCTCGCATTACAGTCGTCTCTCACGTGAACACAAACATTCAAGAACCTTTTTTTGCAAACTGGCTATATATAGTACATATTTCATTAAAAAACAAACAAAAAACGAACTTTCGGTGGCCGAGTGGTATCTAATAGACGTCTGGTATTAACTAGGCAGACCACGGGTTCGATCCCGGATCCCGGCAATGGGTTTTTTAATTAAAAACTTATGTACAAACCACATTTAGAGGCTTTTCAATCTAAATATACCTCAACAGAAGTGGCCATTGGCTAGGTATAGCCTCACAAATACCATCGGCTAAACGAGGGA
The DNA here is from genome assembly GCA_963924495.1 of Nemapogon koenigi. Taxonomy (NCBI): domain Eukaryota; kingdom Metazoa; phylum Arthropoda; class Insecta; order Lepidoptera; family Tineidae; genus Nemapogon; species Nemapogon koenigi. The sequence goes on from OZ004648.1 coordinate 10,309,934, forward strand.
GACTTGGTCTTCCACTGGGTACCCTAGAAACATAACACGGTTTCGGGAGCTGTAAGGCAACCCGTGAAGAAAAAAAAACCAATAAAACTAACTTTTTTTTAATATGAATGTAACACCCGCAGGAGCAAAGTGGACGTGCCGATGTTGAATGAGCGCAGTTCGGCCGACAACGCCAACGAAGTTGTGATAGAGAAGTTGGCCCAGATATTCTCGTACTTGAAGCACGGCTCGCGACACAAGAAGTCTAAGAAACAGAAGGTACACAGTAGCCTGAGGTAGCCCGGACATATGTCAGGGTTGGATCCAGGATTTGTTGATTTGGAGATAGGCATGCGCAATTTGTTTTCAAACACCGATCTAAATACGCCTAATTTATAAAAAAAGGGGAGAGCAAATAAACGTCAAAGTGGCGTAAAGTGAATTGTCCGTCTCGCAAAATGGCTCGGCATTACTCGGGGTCATTTCATTTCCCTAGAACAGTGGTTCCCAATTAGATTTTCCTGTACCCCTTCGAGAAAGAGCCCAAACTCGCGTACCCTTTGTAGCTTGTAGTTATCACCTCGGATTACCTACCTATATTAAATGTCTTTGACCTCGGATAATAGGGTAGATGACAGGGTAAACAAAATATTCGATTTAGCCCGTCATTGAGATAATCAAAAAATAATTGACACGTATTTTTTCTTTTGTCAATCAAACAAAAAATGACAGAGACAAAGCGCGTCAAAGTTTGGGAGTGGGGGCTGGTGACGTCACGCCTTAGTAAAAATTGTACTAAGGCGTGACGTCACGCGGAACTTTAGCGGGCTATATCTTCATCATTTTTTGTTTAATTGACAAAAGAAAAAATACGTGTCCAATGTTGTACGTTTTCTGATAATCTATTAACTGACGGACTAATTATAATTTTTTAGTCATCATGCCTATTGCTTAATTAAATTAGTTTTTTGTCATTTAATAAATTGAAAATCTTGATTAAATTGATTGATTCACTCAAAATATATCGCGGCGATTGCTGTTTGCGTTAATGTGTTTTTTACTGATAGTACATTACCTGAGAATCCTGAGTTTGCCGCGCGTACCCTCTCGAGCAAGCTCTCGTACTCCTGGAGAACACTGCCCTAGAATGTGTTATTATGTCGCTCGCTATATGTTGATATTTTCATAAGTGTGAAGAAGAAGTCCGATGGAATGGAATCTATATCATTGTTTAATATTTACGTAAAACGCAAGCGCGGGAAAGTTAAACAAATAAATTAATTCATAAGTTTTAGTTGAGAGATTAGATTTTGAGATGTTCCACCCTTTATTATGTTTTGTGAATAAAAATGTGTGATGTGTCCCTTTGTCCAGGATAAACAGGCGACTAAGGGAGGCACCGAGGACTCCATATACGGCGAAATCGGAGACTACGTGCCTTCCGCCAACAGTCGTCGGGAAGCGCGCCGCGAAGACAGACCGCGCGCCGCGTACTTCGACAAGCCGGTCGAGAAGGAGCCGGAGGAAGGTCGCTAGTTTAATAGTGGTTTTATTGGTTACTAGCTGTTCGCCCGTGGGACATATACTCACTTTCATCCTCTATTATACCCCCTCCCCCTAGGGGAGTGGATTAAATGAATAAAAAGTTGCTTATGTTCTTCCCTAGGGTTAAAGCTTTCTCCATATCAAATTTCATTAAAATCGGTTCAGTGGTTTAGCCGTTAAAGCTTAAGGGGATAATATGGGTAAAATCGCCAAGAATACGTTGGCTTACACCCGTTTGTAGACTAATCCCTTTGTGATTTTGATATATAAAAATATACATATTAAAGTTAAGGACGTCATAAATAATTTGTATTGTTTAAAATTTCTATAAAAGTCTCACAATAAAGAGGGAAAAAAAAAGAAAAAAACAGGCCATTTTTAATCTAAATAGTAAATTATCTCTATAAAGGCTCATGAGATACACTTGAATCCTACATTAAATTAAATGTTATATCCTCTTTAACAATTTGTATTGTTTTTTTTATACATTTGTTAAATACATTTCGTGAATTACATTTTTTCACCTAAATTGAAGATTATCCGCGCGAGCGTGCCGGCTCCGTCGCCCTATAATCCCGAGCGTTTTCTATACAAAATATAGAGGTCAAATCGTCAAGGTTATTGGCAGATGTTATAGCCTTAACAGACTGACAGACAGATTTACTTTCACATTTATAATATTAGCATGGATTAATTTCGCCCGTGAAACATTTTCTTTTCGGTCGTTTTTCTCTACTTTTAGTTGCAAATACATACTAGAAGTTATTAGAAACCATTAGTTTTTGTGCAATAGAGTAAAAGTTAAAGAATTTTTCAAATCGGTCCACAGTTTTCGAGTTTACTTCTTACAAACAAACAAACATTTTGTCTTATATTTTTAGTACAACCTAATTGAAGATGGCGGCGGTTCTATTTGCCTCTTGCTCACAAAATATTGCCATGTATATTCGCACTTTGTGATATAGATAGCAAAAAAATGTTTGAATGTATCACTTTTATCATCACCAGGACCGGCTGTCTCTGCCCGCAAGCAAGTCCCCGCGGTTCCGGCCCGCTCGGCGGCGCTCCTCTCCCGGCTGGCGGCGGAGCCCGAGGGCTACGCGGAGTGCTACCCGGGCCTGCGGGAGATGGATGACGCTATAGACGACTCCGACGATGAAGTAGACTATAGCAAGATGGACGCCGGGAACAAGAAGGGACCTATTGGTTGGTGAACACTATTATATTGCCGTGGAAATGTTTGAAATTCGATTTGTTCTGAAGGATTTCTAGGTTAGAAAGAAGCCTGTGAGTCACTCTCCAGCCGTCCCAACTCAAAAAAGCATGTCCATCCGTTGCTCTGTTTTGCGTGCACTCCCTACAAATGGTATGTGCTCAGTTATTAGACAACACCTGTCCCTTGGCCACTCTTCCCCTTCTGGGGTAGGCTACGAACCACCACTTGCCATCTACACCGATGTGGCTTCCGCTTCATCATTCCAGCTACACAGTAAGCCTTCTCCTTTTGGAACCAAGCGTTCGCAAACTTCTTCAGCAGCTTCCTCTGTCATCAGTGCCATGTCCCGCAGGCGACCTCTGATACAACAATCCCCGGATAACAAATCGCCGCTTCATCCTCTCTGATAACCTGGGGAAAAGCTTGTTAATGTCCCTCCCACTCCCCTCAGCGTCCCACCGCTCCTGCCACATCAGCAGTACTCTTTCATACACGAAAGAAGGACAAACAAACACACTTCCGCATTTATAATATTTGTAGGATTAGAATTGTAAGAGTCCATTATGTGCAGGTCGCTGGGATTTTGATACGGCCGAGGAGTACTCAGCGTACATGGGCAGTAAGGAGGCGCTACCCAAGGCGGCCTTCCAGTACGGGCTGAAGACGCAGGACGGCCGCCGTACACGCAAGACTAAGGAGAAGAACGAGAAACAGGAGCTCGACAGGGAATGGCAACAGGTATATAGAACACCTTCATGATTGTATCATATATGGTAGATTCTTACTCCCCTACTAATAAACGCTGTACAAAGTTATACAATGTTTTTGTAAAAGCAATGACGTTGTTTCATTATAGGTTATGGGCCCAGTCCAGAGTTAAAAGTTACTAAAGCAATCACGTAGTTTCGTTATAGGTTACTAGATGACAATAGTTCAAGTGATCTCCAATAAATAAATAAATTATTCTAATTTTAAAAGAAACATTTAAGTTTGATTTGTTTGATTACTTTTTGTCATTAGAGGGGAAGATGAAGTATTAAGGGCGATAAAACACCCTTGAGAAATAATATATGTATTGAGATAGACTCTATAGAGGGAGACAAACAATTGTGTAACATTGTATACAACGCTGTATAATTGTATACAGTTATACAGCGTTGATTAGTTAAGGAAGTTAGAGTATACAATAGTACTAGCTTTTGTATGCGGTTACAACTAAAATAAAACTTTGTTCTCGGTGGGGTCCAACATACTTATGACCGCGACCTATCTTTCGTTTCGACTCGAAATCCAATAATTAGCCAAGTAAAGAGCGAGTAGGGTTTTTCTCCGTGAGAACTTTTAAGACAGGATTTTCGTTTAGGTTTTCCTGTAAACTGTTTGCGAGGATACATTTTAAAATTATAAAAAAATTCTTATAATTTCATTTGATATTTTTTTTATTTTTCCCTCAAAATCGAAATTCGATTACTTGCGCTATACCGTGATTGGATCATCAAACTCTACATATGTACCAAAGTTAAACATTTTTAGTCCAGTAGATTCGGAGAAAATAAGCTGTGACGGACAGATAAATTATTATTAATACTATCTTTTTCGTTGCAGATACAAAATTTGATTTCAAAACGGAAGGCGCCCAAGAACAGTGACGGGGAACCTTCGTACAAATCAGCTAAATATTGATAGATGACATGAAAACTGTACACAGATGCAAACACGATCGGGGGCCATAGACAAAACGAGTTAGCGATTGTTGATATGTCATATTGCAACAAATTAGCGCTAATTTAGCCCTCCTTTAACAGTTATTTGTAAAGCCCCTGTACGAAGAAAAAGATGGGGTTCTTCTAATATAAAACCATTAATTTCAAGCAAATTATTTTAAGAGAATATTATAAAGAGGTAAAGTTTGTAAGTTTGGATGTATACTACTGAACCGATTCTGAAAATTCTTTGACTAATAGAAAGGCTACATTATCTCTTATATTATATTTTGTTCGAAAATATCCACGGGCGAAAGGTATCATATTCATATATATGTAGGGATCGTTCCTGGTGTGACCATGGGTGTCTCGTAACTAGAGGTGCAAACAGATTTGGGTGATAGAGGGGGTCATGATGACCAATCAGAAAAAAAATATTCCTGACAGTTTGAAAATTAAATAATCTCTCAGATTTCTAAATAATTCAAAACAAATAGAAATATTTCCTTTTTTATGTCAGGGGATAGAAAAGTAGTTTGTCCTTCTCATTAAGACCTCAAAAAAATATGTCGCGTCCACCAGATAAAAAAAAAGAATTGCCACTTGTAAAATAATTTTAATCTTCAATTTTAGTTGGATTTTTTTTAAAAACGAAGTTTCTGTAAAAAAATGTACTACACATATTTTGCCCGTTATTTTGAAAACTTCTGCTATTCAGGTCATTCTGAAAAGCTATAATTCTAGCTAGTTAAAAATGTAAAAGAAACAATTTCTATTTATATTGAATTATTTAGAAATATAAATGAGAGATTTTGAGTAAAAAGTTACATGTCATTTAATTTTTAAACAAGAATAAAAAAAATGTTTTTTGATTGGTCATGACCCCCTCCATCACCTAAATCTGTTTGGACCACTAGTTACGGGACACCATGTATAAGTAAATATGGACCATAGATAGAAAAGTCTAGAAGGATATTAAAAAATTAAATAGGTTAGAAATAATGTAATCGCTATATTGTCGACGATGGTCAGCAGTCTTCTGTGTTGCCCTAGCTTCTCATCATATAATCATGCATCGACCACTGTGTGACACATGTATCACTTCTTGAAGAGAAGTAAGCATCTGTTATTTTTAGAAGAAGTGCAGACGCCAGCTTTTCATGCTCTCCGAAGGCTGAAATTAATTAGCTCGATAGCAAATAGGAGCTGTTATTTGGGTCTGTCTGCGGGCGTGGCTAAATAATTTGATAACTATGTTCACATTTGGTCAGGTGCCATATTAAACAGGACAGATGGCAAGTCCGTCATTCATAAAAGGATTTTCATAAGGCTCCTTTGAATATTTCAGTTTTTTTTCTTTATGAAGAAGGATGTTGTATATTATTATATTGATTGTATATATCTAAGTATAGTTTGAATGATTTGTGGGATGTGAGCATTAAATAAATTGTTAATTATATTTTATTGTTTATTTTATATTTTTATAAGACAATTATGATCCTATTTTGGTTTGATTTGGTTTGGTTTTCCGCTGGGTACCCTGGAACCGTCACGGTTTCGGGAGCTGTAAAGCAATCCGTGAAGAAAGAAAAAAAAAGTGAAATATGTCCTTATTACCCCAGATTAAATCTTTCCTTTTTTTTTCCTTAAATACAACACCTATTTCAGTTAATTATTTAAGCAGCCAAGGTACATTATGCTAATATTCAGCAAGTCTCAGGCCCGCGCGTGCCAATATCGGCGACCATTCGGAAACAAAAGCGTGTCACATTCCTCTACGTATATTCCGGAGAAATGCGGGTCAACTGGCTTCGGAAATGTCTGCATACAGCCGATTATATACCTCAGTGTGAACACAGGTGCGCCGGCGCAGCAGACAGGTATGCGCTACCCCCTGCTCCCCGCGCGGGCGCCATCTTACCTCAGCCCCGCAGACCCGCAGACCCCGCGAAGCCTTCGCGACGTGCGCACGCGTCGGTCGCGCTCAGTACATACAGTGATGCAGTGAAGTGTCATAATGGAGGCTCCCGGAGCGACTCCGATCTGTCGCTGTCGAGTGGTGTACCTGGGTAGTGCTGTGCCGCAACAGAGCAAGGACGGATTGCAGGGCGTGCAGGAACCGCTCAGGGAACTGTATCCGGAGAGAGGGGCGGGCGTCACCGGAATTGACTCTTGGTTGTCCGTCTGGTCCAATGGGATCTTATTGGAAAATGTTGATGAAAGCGGGTCGAGGATGGCGCGCTTCTTTCCTATATCCAGTCTGCATTACTGCGCTGCTGTACGGAGGGTCCCGGCGGACGGGGCTCCGCGGTTCTTACCTCTAGACTCTCCGTTTGCCCGCGGGCCTGCACCGCGCCGACCTCCGTTATTCGCCGCCGTATTGAGAAGGACGCGCGGTATCAAAGTGCTGGAATGTCATGCTTTTATATGTAGACGGGAAACTGCTGCCAACGCGCTCGTACGGTGCTGCTTCCATGCCTACGCTGATAGCGAATACGCGAAGAGATTGGAGGCTGATGCGGGGCCGAGACAGGGCCGGGACGAGCTTGATGATGAAGTGGAAGTCTACGATGGTGATGAGAACCATAAAGTGTGGACGGGAGAGTCCCGGGAACATTCCCCTTTAGAGCCACCAGCTGCGCGCGCGCCGAGACCTCGACAAGTGACACGGCCCTCCTCCGTGCCGCCCCCTCCCCCGCCCCCTGAGGAGCCGAAGAAGAAGACTAATAAAAAGAATAAGAAGAAGTCTTCAGCTTCCGCTGACGAAATGTACGCCCCACCACCAATGAACGGGATGAATAGAGCTCGTCCTTGGCCCCCGGGCGCTCCGATGATGTACTTAGCGCCGGGCGGTAGGGCTGCTACGTTGGCCCCGAGGGGTAGGCCGGCTGCATTACCCGGGATGTCGTTGCCTCCACCGAGAGCCAGATTACATTACGCGACGGTAGACCCTCGTCGCTCGAAGCCGCCGCCGGGCAGTCTCAAACCGGCACAGAGCATGTCCGGTTTAGACACGGACGGGGAACAAGACGTGGGCGGTATATATAGAAAGAAAGGCCATCTTAATGAGCGCGCGTTCTCATACAGCATCAGACAGGAGCACCGCAGTCGCTCACACGGCAGTTTGGCTAATCTCAAGTTTGCTGCACCGCCTGAGGTTGGTACTTTTACTTCTTTTTAAAACTAAAACTACCTACAACTATCCAAGAAGGTTTCATTTCGATACTGAGGTTTTATAGAACCTTTTTTCAACTAGGTACCAAAGAGTTCAAATCTTACAAACCTACCTACTTGTGTACAAAATATTTATTTTTAATTTTACTCACCAAAGAGGTCATGCATTCAAGGATACAAACCTTTTCTCTTCTCGACATTATCCTTGTATTTTTCTGTAAACAAAACAAAATGTCTAACCTATTCTTCTCTAACTCTAATCTACTAATACTAAAAGTGATATAATTAAAAAAAAACTCCTCGTGGTTCAGAAGGCACGTAAAGCCTGCACTTCTAAAAATAACAGATAAAGAAGTGACACACAGGCTTGCCACCTGTCCTGTTCAGTATGGACAACTGGCGTCAAGTGGACACTGTTACTGATGTCTCTGGCTACACCACAAGACATAAAGGTGAACTAAAAGTAATAATTAATTAGTTCATTAGATAACTAGTTGTTAATTAAACAAAGATTCTCCCATGCCTAACGTATCAATTTATTACAAAAACAGGTAATAGCTTAGCTATTATCTCTTACTTCCATACAATGTGGGTCACGTTGGTAACTGGTTACCTAACTCCAAAGGTCTTCAAAGGTCACTAAATACCATCATTATCTTTGAATGTCTACACAAACATGGACAATAGAAAACATATTAATACTTTCGCTCAGCTCTCGAGTAAAACTGTCCACCCTTTTTCAACTAAACGTAATGATACAATATGTTTGTTTTATGGCTGTATTGTCGAACCCATTGTCATGATTTCAATCTATAGGTCTGTCTGTCTTACGATTTAATTTTTCCATCGATTCCACATCCGGTCATGGCGCCGACGCACGCGTTTTCGTCATGGCGTGATGTGGAATCCGGTTTAATCCCGGCCGCGCTGTGATGGTTGTGATTAGTCAATGATTAATAAGACATATCACAGTCGGCGGGATAATCTTAGCTACCGATTTATCGGCTTACTATTCCACAAGATTAAACACTGGAGACTGGCAGAATTGTGACGAAAGTCAGCACTGTTGCCATATATCAAAAGGAGAAGAATTTTTCCATCAAAATCTAAATTCTATTATTTGTGCTTTGTGCTATACGTCCGTGATTGGGTCTTGAAACTATATATGTACCAAGTTTCAACATTTTTCTGTAAGGGTTCGGAACCCTAAATGAACATAAAAATAAAACATTACTACAACCATGGACGTAAAAAAGGAGAGGACGGATCGCCGCTAAGACAAAAGTGAAGCACCAAGCGTGCATGTGTGCTACCGATTTTATTTATCTCTAATATATCTTTAAATTGTAGAATAAGTGGTAAATTACTAACTTACCTATGAAATGTGATTCCTTGAGATTTTTTATGAGTAATGGAGTTGTTTTTACCAAATTTTACTACACAAGACGGCATTGTTTTTATTTTCTTAATGGCGGCTGATCAGCATAACCGAATGAGAATGTGTGCGTGAGACTCGTATTTACAATGAAAACTTTGGTTGCTTCACTTTTGTCTTAGCGGCGATCCGTCCTCTCCTTTTTTACGTCCATGACTACAACAATAATAATTATGAAAATAGGTGGTTCGTTTTCCATACAAAAATCTAATTAACTAAACAGTAAAAATGTCTAAATATGTGCTTACTTAACTATTTTCGGGTTTTATGTTGCGCGAAATCAATAAAAAAATTACTTTTTTATAATAGAAACCATTTAACATAATTTTTTTTAGAAAAAAATACCCATATACATGTGTGTTATCTTGATAGTGTAAACTTTTTCTATTATAAAAAACTATTTTTTTTATTGATTTCGCGCAACATAAAAGCCGAAAATAGTTAAGTAAGCACATATTTAGATATTTTTACTGTTTAGTTAATTAGTTTATCTTAATTACATTTTTGTATGGAAAACGAACCACCTTAAATAAAAGTGTCTGTCTGTCCTTTTCACGCAAAAATATTTTGTTACGGTTTTCACTATTCGATTTACGAGAAAGGTTTACGAGTATTAAACACAGACCTATTATATTTGGGAGCGGAGCATTAACAGTATTAGTGAAGTAAGTCGAGAAAAAAGTTAGCCCCAGCGAGCTTTCATGGCGTATACTGTCTGTCTAATCCGTCAGAGATTTACCAAAATGATGTAGAAAAGAATTGTGTAGAATAATGTACAAAAAAGTCCGCGGTAGCATATATCTACCTCTAATAGATAAATAGTTATAAGCGTATTTATGTAGGTATTCAAATTGTTATTTAAAACTCATGTCGTCAGTTACTAATATAATTAATATTTAATTACTGAAAGCACGTCATTCTAAAAATCATTATGAATCACCAATCTATAATAAACGATTCTCATGCTTCGGAGGGCACTTGTTCTAAAACAGGATATAATATAAATAATAATTAGTGGTTAAGACGTCTGGTATTAACTAGGCAGACTTCGGGTTCGATCCCGGATCCCGGCCATGTACCAATGGGTTTTTTTATTAAAACTTATGTACCTACATAATCCGACAAACCACACTTAGAGGCTTTTCCATCAAATATACCTCATCAGAACTAGCCACTCGTTAGGTATAGCCTCACAAACACCATCGGCTAAACGAGGGAGACTTGGTCTTCAGCTGTAAGGCAACCCGTGTAGAAAGAAAAAAAAACTCATTCATTGCATGGAGCAACAGACTTGCCACTGTTACTGATGCATCTGGCCACACTACAAAGTATGAAAGCCGTATAGATGTGGGTATGAATCACCAATTTGACCAATCTAGTATGAAGTCACGTCTACTTAACTCTCTAATCTAATCGTCCGTGATGATATGATACATATGAACGTTATGTTACATAATGAAACCAACAAGCGTTACCAGTATGTAATGTTTTATGATAATGTTTAAGGCAATGTAAGTTAATCTATTCTATACTAGCGACTCACATCGGCGTCGCCTGTACACATTTTTGAAATATGAATTAATTTATCCGGAAGGACTATCTCTGTGCAAAAAATCAAGCGGCCATTTGACAAGAACACACATTCGCATTTATAATATTAGATAGTAGGTATATTAGTTAGCCGATGGTATATGTGAGGCTATACCTAACGAGTGGCCAGTTCTGTTGAGGTATATTTAGATGGAAAAGCCTCTAAGTGTGGTTTGTCGGATTATGTACATAAGTTTTTAATTAAAAAACCCATTGGTACATGGCCGGCATCCGTGATCCAACCCGTGGTCTGCATAGAGGCTAAATGAGGAAAACTTGTCGTCAGCTAGATCCCCTGAGATCGGTCGGCCACACAGGTCATGGTACACTCAGGTGGGATCTATACTTAATATGGATTTTTCGGTTGAGATTGGTCGAATAATAATATTTCATACAAAAGACATCAACGACATAATAAATTAATTAAATATTTTTACTGCTTATGACCATTAATCAACTTTTCTGCTTCAGAGGCCATGCAAAGCCGGCATATAGATAATAACAAATACTTGCATCTGTTAAAGATTTTATAAATCTAGGGTTCGGTAACCAAATGGCGAAAACGCAGCTGTTTTATGTCATAAACAATGTCTACCTAAGGAATGCCCGGCCCGAAAATGTCCAACCCTAATAATAATTCTAATTCAATGACTTATATAAACTGCGTTTTTTTTTTTTTTTTTTTTTTTTTTTTTTTTTTTTTTTTTTATTTTAATTATTTATTCTCTTAGAAAATTAACCTAATGCTTTGCAGTCCAGTTCATGGTATTTGTGAGGAATCGACCATATTCCGACTCGCACTTGGCCGATTTTCGGGTGGCTCTGCCCACAACCTTTTTTGAGGGCTGTATCTAACCTACCTAGTTTGTCGGATTATTTACATAAGTTTTTAATTATAAAAACCCATTAGTACATGGCCTAGTTAATACCAAGCATCTTTGTAACGAAATTATTAAAATATTTTTTGGAAAGATGAGTCAAAATGATCGTGTAATAAACGATGAATCTCTGGATGTTTAGTTGTAGTTCCCACGCGCGGTCAATTCAATAGCCACCACTAGGGCTGCTACCTTCAAAAATGGCAGACCTTGAGATGTCTTTTTTATATTGGAATGAGGTGTGCCAGGATTGTGGCTACTGGCTATGGATTGGATTGATCCCTGCATGCATATTCAAAGGCAAAAAATCCATCCGTCCATTCGAATACGCTATAACTACTTATCTATTAGAGATAGATATATGCTACCGCGGACTTTTTTGTAGATCATTTTATTCTACACAATACTTTGCTACATCATTTTGTTATATCTCTGACGGATTAGACAGCATACGCTATGAAAACTCGCTGGGGCTAACTTTTTCCCGACTTGATTCACTGTGAATGCTCAGCTCCTAAATATATTTCGTCTATGTTTAATACTCGTAAACCTTGCAGACAGATGCGGCCGGGGACTTTGTTTTATTAACCCCCGACGCAAAAAGAGGGATGTTATAAGTATGTGTGTCTGTCTGTGGCATCATAGCTCCTAAACGGAAGAACCGATTTTGATTTAGTTTATTTTTGTTTGACTTGATCGAGAGTGTAAGCTATGATTCAAGAAAATCTGTTCATCTGTTTCAAGATCATCAGCTCTTTTCTTTGAAAGGAAGTGAGCAAATTACTGGTCTGATCGATTCGAAATTTAGTATTCTGAGACTTCAATTATATTACAACAACATGGTAACCTTGACCTGATGCTGCTGCATCATCTGAAAGCAGCCAGATACCCAACTCCTCACCACTCAGGGATTTTTTGCATGCCACCATTCAAACTAAGACTCCAGGCGAGGTAGCAGCCCTAATCACCATTCACCCATGGAGCCGCTCCGGTGACTTCATTGTAGTAACTTAACCCCACAAGTTCATGTGAATAACATTAAAGCTGGGTAAATGGACTGTATATTGTTTCATACCATCATCTTGACCTTACTGTAATGTACATTTTGTGGGTTAACTAAGGTATACAAACTTTAATATAGCTTCATAGATAGATAATTTAGCTGTCCGCCCGCTTAAAATAATAAAATTAAAATAATTATCAAAATCGGTTCAGTAGATGAAGAGATTGCCCACTACAACCTCATATACTTTACCTCTTTATAATATTAGTATAGATTCCTATTTTCTCCGAATATACTTCAAGAAAATTGTTTACCCACATTTGGTGGGATTCTATGGATGGATAGTTGTGATTAATAATACATATGACAGTCGGCGGGACCATCTTAGATACCGATTAATCGGCATATATACTGATAATACTTGACATTGGCAAATCATCGATTAACATTGGTGGTGCCATAATAAAAGAAGAAGACATTTGGTGACACAATCACGGACGTGTAGCTTAAATTAACGAATTCTGATTTTGTAGTTTTTTTAATACTTTTATTCATAGTTTAATTACAAGATATCAACTTACAGTAGGTATACCTACATCCGAAAATCAAGCATTCCCCCTTCCCATTTATGTCCGAATCTACTGAGCCACCAAAGTTGGTACGAAACCCTTTGCCGGTTTTTTATGTTGACTCCATTTGAAAACATCCATTATCTAAATCCATGTAAAAAAACTTACTATCCCGAACAGACAGACGGCAATTTGCTTACGTAGTTTTTATTAATACCTCACGCAAGCAAAAAAATATTGCTTTACCTTGCAAAACTTTGTTAACAACTCAGGTAGAATTCTTGAACGATGACGTCCTATGTTATTTATGTATTTAATTTTGTTGTTACTTTTTGTATGGATAAGTATACAATATGTTCAAGGAACAAAGAATTTCGGTTGATTTCTAAACGAAATTTCGAATTTTACGAATGCTATGAACATACAATTGGGGCATCGAATACTAGAGGATTTTATCTAGTATTGTGTAGGATGAAAACATGGTTGGTGAAAATTTTCTCGATAACTTACATTTTTGAAATCACCTCTTCAAAACCACCTTTTTAGTCATATGACCATACTGTGAAGGGATTTACGTTTAAATTTTATACGAATCTGTAGGTAATTTCAGTACCTAGTATTGATTGAGAAGATGTTTCCCTGCATGTGATCGTTTTTTAATAAATTATTTATTTGTAATGTGCCGCTTACGTCATTTATTCCGAGAAGCGGTACATTATGCCCTTCTCACTTCTGCAGCAAGAACAGACAAAGCGCCGTCGTTGTCTTGCATGACGTGATCGTTGCGCTCGAACCACTCATGGGCCCGAACCAGGAGTTTAGGGCATGGCTTACGATTAAAAATTTCTGAGTCGAGGTATCTGGATTTCAACGGCCACGCACATGGAAATGGGTTATTCCAAAAATTCAACTCAACCAATTGTCAAATCTTTGCATTTATTACATTGCTAGCGTCTATAAGAACTTTAGCAACTAGCCTCGCCTTTGCACTGGTAGAAAAATTAATTTTGAAAGAAATAATATTTATCCGGAATATAATATCCATAATAATATTCGTCATGGTTAGAGAGATGGAGACAGAAAGAGGTTGTAAGCACTTGCCGACAGAAAATCTCTTTTTCGTTATAGTCTGAGCCCCCTCTACAAATTATTTTAGGCAAGTAGGGGTCCAGCGCTTGTCGGTACACCGCTGAGCCGATTTAGAAGTTGATCATTGTTCACTCATTTTCTACCAGCTGGTAGGAGAGGTTTTTTTTAATTTTTTTTTCTTCTAAAACGGCTCAGCGGCGTACCGACAAGCGCTGGACCTCTACTCACCTACGATAATTTGTAGAGGGGGGCTCAGACTACACGAAAAAGAGGTTTTCTGCCGGCAAGTGCTTACAACCACTTTCTGCCTCCATCTCTCTAACTATCAGTCATATTACTAGGTTTTGCTCACTACCATGCTCTCAATGTATGCATAGGTACAGCTGATTCCACCATGGGTAACATAAAAGATGAAAAACCATCTTGGGTTAATCCAAGTGTTTCCTATGCACGAAGGTCTGTCTGCTACGCTTTCACGGCTAAACCACTGAACCGATTTTGATGATATTTGATACGGAGAAAGATTTAAAACCATAGGGAAAGACATAATAATATGCTACATTTTAGGGTTGTGAAGTTCCGAACAACTCCGATGAAAAAACGGGGATCACTCGCAGTGTCTGTCTGTCAATCTGTACCAAAAATCCTCAGCACGCAAGTCGTAGCCGCAACTTGGCCAATTATTTTAAAATCGACTCCTCTAAGCGGGAACAGTAGTTAAGGGATGAAAAATCTCTGTTCAAAAACCCGTCACACCGTTGCTCTATATTGAAGTGATATAAGTACATTTATAATAGAGGTACGGAATCCTACATATGTGTCCGCCAAATAGTTGACCAATATTTTTTTAAACAATAAATCATTTTTATCTTCGTTCTTCGTAAACAAGCCATTGTTTCACATTTACGCTCCAATGATAACATTAAAACTGCAAAGTGTATCCCATTGTTGTTAGAAGGCTCCGCAGCTCATTTCATTTGCTTTGTTTAATTAACTATAAGTGGCAATAGAGCGTTGGATTTGACGTATGAAGAAAAACTCCCGGGCCTCATTTTGGTGGTCGAATAAGTAGTTAGAAATAGAGAAGAATGCGGAGAGTGAAATGAAGAATTTGGACACGTTGAAAGAATGAAGGATGATAGACTGACTAAAAAGGTTTATATGGCTGAAGTGAAAGGAAATGCTGGCAGAGGACGACCTAGGTATACTTTTATTAATTTGGATGTATGTTTGGTACTCAATCACGCCAGAACGGCTAAACGAATTTGGATGAAAGGCACAGAAATAGATAGTCTGGAATAGCACATAAGCTACTTTTTATCCAGGAAAAATTTATGGTTCCCGTGGGATAGATTTGTTTTTCACGGGATCGACATGATTTTTTGCATAGTGGTAGTTTAGGGGTCAGAGAATGACATAATACTACTTCTTATAGGGCGAGAGCGGACGGGGGAGGGGCAAATTACAGCCACGGGATTATTTATTTTTCCACACCATACCACAAGATATAAAGGTCGTGATGGTATCCATCCAAGCGAAGTCGCGGTCAATTGTATACCGTTTTCTCCCGCCCGTGGTTACGGTTGCTTTGTGTTGACAAACTGCCAATCAGATTCACTGTTGCGTGTCTGCCTAATTATACAAAGATGCCTTAATGATGTGTACCGTATGATTTATATATTTTCTTTTTATATACTTTTTGTATACTTTCCACGTGGTCCCATGGTCATCGGGTCAGGATCTAATAATGGGATCCTGGAGAAGTCGAGAACTCATGTCATTAGAGAATGCGGGGTGAAAAATGATGTTGTGACTAAAATGAAGAAATGTAGTTTACGCTGGTTTGGACACGTTGAAAGAATAAAGGATGAAAGATTGACTAAAAGTTTTAAATGGCTGAAGTGAAAGGCATTCGATTGTCTCTGCCTACCCCTCTTGCGATGAAAAGCGTGATGATAGATAATTTCCATGGAAATAGTCACTTGGCACGAAAACATAAAAGGTACATATATGCGCACGCGTTCCGAATAACTTGCCTTGATAGATTGCATGAGTTGTTATTGCATAAACGATATTTCTTCATACTTTAACGTTAATTTAAGAAAACCTTAGGATTTTTGCAATAAATAACTATGTACATACATTATTTGTATACATAACCTTTTCTTTATCATATACTAGCGACTTTAAAACAATTTAAATACCTACATAAATACGCTATTAGAGATAGATATATGCCACCGCGTTTTTTTTGTAGATAATTTATTCTACACAATTCTTTGCTACATCATTTTGATATATCTCTGACGGATTAGACAGCATCATGAAAACTAGCTGAGGCTAACTTTTTCCCAGACTTTGATTCACGGTCCAACCTTCCCGGTGAATCAACTTATTAATGAAAAGGGCTGTAACGTTGTGCTCATTTAGTTAATAAATGAGACCATTTTTCTCAATGAGGTTTGAATAGTTGCTAACCTCCTTGCAAAAATAGTTGTTAACCTCCTTACAAAATAAGTTACTGCCTACCTATAATTTAGGAATTTTTCAAAATAATCTGAATTTGGAACAGTGTCTGCTATTTGTTTATTTTCTACCATTTTTAGTCAATTCCGTTTTAGCATTGCTAAGTAGCACACCTATTTCATAATGTCAATAATGTAATACAGTGAACAAATTGCACCAAGCTGATAAAATATACTATAAAGGAGCATGATATTTTTATTTTATTTTTATTTTTCAGCATGCTCCTTTTTATTCCTTTGTAATCTTTTTCCTTACTTCATTCCTTTTTTACTCATTACTTTATATCTTTACTTCATTTCAAAACTTGAAATAAAACAATATGGAGTAATATATTCATTTATTATTGTGGCTAGTTCCCCACTAAGCGACAGGGCACAGACAGACATGGCGAAGGACTTTGTTTTATTCTTCTTAATCTGTCCGCGGTTTCTCCCGTGGCTGTAATTTGCTCCTCCTCCGCCCGCTTTCGCGGTATAAAAAGTAGTATTATGTCATTCTCTGACCTCTAAACTACCACTATGCTAAAAATCATGTCGATCCCGTGAAAAACAAAAACAAATCTATCCCACGGGAACCATACATTTTTCCGGGATAAATAATAGCCTATGTGTATCTCTGTGCCAAATGTCATCCAGATCCGTTCTGGCGTGATTGAGTAACAAACATACATACATCCATACAAATTTTCGCGTTTATAATATTAGTGGGATGATGGGATATTAACGAGTTAACTAGGCAGACGCCGGGGTTCGATTCCGGATGCCGGCTATGTACCAATGTGGTTTTTAATTAAAAACTTATGTAACATATTCCGAGAAACCACACTTAGAGGCTTTTTCATCTAAATATACCTCAACAGAACTAGCCAATCGTTAGGTATAGCCTCACAAATACCATCGGCTAAAATAGGGAGACTTGGTCTTCCGCTGGGTACCGTGGAACCGTAACACGTAGGGTTTGCAGTATCGGTACTGAAATCGAATTTGTATTTCCCGGTACTGGAGGAGATCCAGTACCGAGAAATACCGAGAAATACCGAGAAATTCGATACTTTCGGTACTAGAGAAGAAATAAGTTAAATGCTTGTTGTGCGTGAAATAAAATGTTGGAAATAGTTTAAAAAAAGTTTAATAACAATACAAATCACTGAATTACCTACGTAATTCAATAAACTTTAAATATTACAATCAGTCTCAAAAATAATCTTTGAAAAAGTAATCATTCTTGTCATAAACTCTCGGTTGTAAGAAAAAATATTTTCTGCATTTACTCCCTGTACATTTTTTTATATATATTTTTTTGGTTTTTTTGTAAGAATTTTGCAAGTCGCTGAAGAGAGTAAATTAGGGAGTACATTAAACTTTTTTAAAACTATTTCCAACATTTTATTTCACGCATAACAAGCATTTAACTCATTTTTTTCTCTAGTACCGAAAGTATCGAATTTCCCGGTATTTCTCCACTTTTCGCTGCAAAACAAATAAAAGAACTGCTAAAATAAAAGAAAGAAAAACCAGAAGTAAGGGTCACATCACACATGTCACATTGGTTGGTCGTTATGTTTCAAATCACCGGCGACTATAATTACAGCATTTACAGCTTGATAAAATAGTTAAAACATTTAAATTAGTATAATTTTTTGTAGTACCGGAATTCCCGGGAAATGGGTTTCATTTCCCGGTACTGAAGGCGATGAAATTTCCCGAGAATTCCCGATAAATACAGTACCGGGAATTCCCGGGAGCAATCCCTAGTAACACGGTTTAAGGCAGCCCGTGAAGAAAGAAAAAGTAAGTGGGATATTGTCGAAAAATGAGGAGATGATTTGTGTGTATAACAAAACTACTAAACGGATTTGATGAGATCATCACTGGCTTCACTGACTTAGTTGTATCGATTGTAATCTTCAAGAAACGAGTTTACCTATAGATATCATTTTAAATAACATCACCGGCCTAACGAGGACATGTAACAGCGTCGTAATTTTCTCAATCGATGACACGATCTGAGATTCCATTCTGTATAACTCGACGATGAAATTACAGTTAATAAACGTTTTAAAAAGTAAACCGGCTTCAAAAGTTATTCACATAAAAACGAACTGACAGTACCAACCTCTCGGAAAATGGGTTGGTACCATCTGTCTGACGGCCAACTTTACAACCGCGCGCGCTCATTGGTCAAATCAAATAGCGCTTCCCCGGCTTCCTGTTACACACTTCCGTCCCTTTTCACGAAATCACTTACACAGATTGCAGGAAAGCAAGAATAAAGATGTTACACATCAATAATATTTACATGAATATTTATTTTTCTTTAGGAAATCAATGAATTCCTATGGTTTGTTTTAATTTTATGCACCGCACCTAGTCATTAAAAAAGTTTATATTACTATGACAGTTTTGACAGCAAGTGAAGGTACCGTCGCCTAAAGCGCCCTCTGTCGGGATAAATAATGCAGTTTTTTACCACATTGTCTAGATTAGTGTTTAGAGCTAGGTAGCATAGAGTAAGTAGCAATCACTATGTTCTATAATAAGAGTCGTGACTGCCATACACTGAATTTAATCAAACTTAGGACCGAAAGGTACTGCCAACCTAACAACATTAAGGATTACTTGCAAGGAATATACTACTTACTTGACTGTGCATTGGAGTGAAAGAGATGGCGATACGATGTCCTAGCCCTAATTTTTTGTTCGAAGTTGCGCCAGCCTGCTAGGTAGCTTCGCCATTGGATTTTTTTATTGTGACATGAAAAATCTCGAAGGATTTCCGTTGTTTTGTTTAGACGTAAAAGAAGGACACACAAACAAACAAACACATTTTTTATTATAGTTTTAGGATTGTACAGAATCATACACCAAAAGAATTCGCGGCCTCGCTTCACCGTTACCGTGCGAAAGTGACAGCTATCTCCTGATTGGCTGATTGACTAACGCGTAATCTTTTATAAGCCGCTGATTGGTCGATTACGTCGTCGCGTTATTCGCGCGTTACTGATTGGCCAGTTGCATGCGACGTTGTATAATCGAAAACATTTTTCGCCTTGGGAAATAGGAAAAACTTAGCGGAAACAAGGATTGGTTTTTTCTTTCTTGTTTCAAGTACAAATACATCAATCAATACTTATTGCACTCACGGACTACAAAATTAAGTAGAATAAACCAATCGGCATAAATTCTTACAATAGATCCAATAGTTGTGGCACATAGACAAACTACTAAGCCTAAGGAGGGGCCATACACGGGCTCCCCCTTTCGCCAATTTTTTGCTCTTTGACCAATAAAACTGACCAGGAAAGCAGTAATAAGTTAGGCGATCTAGGACGTCTAACTTGCGGGAACATAGTGTTTCCAATCATTAATTATAATTATTATGTTTGTATTAGCATTACTTATCATACAACGTAAAATCCGTTGCGACAATAAAACGACATAAAAATAGTGGTAGATACAGTGGTTAGTACTAGGCGTCTACCAACCCTCCCTGCCAAAAGTGGCAGAAAAAAATTGTTCGGTGATTTACCGCTTCACACCTCCTTTCCTCCACGCTATCATTCCCTGTCTCTCTCATTTACCCATTTGCATGTCAATGTAACAGGAAAAAAGATTGATTGAATGAATTTGCAAGTAGATTATGTACTTACTTAGTTAGTTGCACATTTTAGAAACAATTTTTTCAGGCAGCTCTATACGCAATTCTACCGACAAATTGTTTCGTCAATTAATTTATGCAATAACCAACCAAGTGTTTCAGTTTACAAATGTAAATTGTAAATAATTATATTGGACACGTGGATGCCGAGTATTCGTTTTGACCTTGGGCTTTGAAAGGATAAAGGATGGAAGATTGACTAAAAAGGTTTATATGACAGAAGTAAAAGGGAATGCTGACAAAGGACGACCTAGGTGTACTTTTATTGAAACTATTATTTAAAAAAAACGAGCGAGCCTTGGTACACGAACACACTGTTGGCTGACAGTGCCAACCTCTCGGAAAATGGGTTGGTACCATCTGACGGCCAACTGTACCACCATTTATCCCGGCTGCCTGTTACATACTTCCGTCCCTTTTCACGAAATCACTTCTACAGGGTGCAGGAAAGCGAGAGTAAAGATGTTACACATGAAAAGATATTTATTGAAGACAATATTAAAAGTACACACAACCGCTGAGCATGTATGAAAGGTATGATGAATATAAAAGAAGCGAAATGTCAAAAAACTAGTAAAAAACTAATATTGTGTAAGAAAGTTTAATTTCTCAACGACACGCCCATTTCTGTTATTTGTAGAAATTGAAAGGTGCGTTTGCGGTTATATAAAACTTTTACAAAACCTCTTGATTCGATTCCTAAATAATATCTACTCGTTGAAATAAACAGTTTTCTTTCATTTAGGAAAAAAATTGGTGTGGGACGCTACCTGTGTTGATACACTGGCAGCATCACATAGTAGGTGCGCGGCGGCAGAACACGCTCAACGCCGAAAATACTCAAATATTATAACAAATTACGTATTTTCGGCGCTTGCAGTGGAAACAATGGGTCCATGGTCTGCCGAAATGAAAATATTCATGAAAAATTTAGGTACGAGACTAGTCCACGCCTCGGGTGACCTAAAGGCTGGCTCTTACCTCGCTCAAAGGATCAGTTTAACCATTCAGCGAGGTAACGCAGCCAGTGTTTTTGGAACCATGCCACAGGGAGGGGTTCTGGATTCTTTTTATAATTTGTATTAATAAATAAAAAAATAAAAATAAAAAATAAATTTATTTCTCTCACATCAATTAAAACTTATACAATGACACTTAAAAGTATTTACTAGGTGAGAGCTGGTGCCTGTAGTAGGACAAAAAGCCTGTATCTCAGGCCACCAGGCTCCCTCTCCGGTCTGCAATACGAAGTCATACATATAAGCTAATGACATAGATTAAATAATGATTACTAATGATTACGAAAACTAGGTTACATATATGGTTAGATTAACAAAGAAATGTGAAATTTGTGAAATTAGCTTGCAATAAATTCTGCTATAAGGTATTATACAAACTATGTTACTTTACTACACTGATTAGTGACTCTGTTTCATAATAAGTTCTGTTCTGCAGCCACTCCACCACCAAACGTCTACAGCTATGATAATTTAAATTATATATATTAATGTCTTTATTAGCCAAGTTATATAAATAAAAACCAAGAAAGCAGAACTGACGCTGAGCAAATGCTGTACTGAACCTTATGGATGGAGATATTAGTAAAGGAGTTCTTCTAAACATGTTAGTTGCGGGATTATACACTAGTTGGGAGTGCTTCTTAAGTATGGTATTCAATATAAAGAGCTGGCGCACAGTTAACACTTTGTACCTGTTGTACAGTTCTAAAGTAGGAAAGCGGAAAGGAAGAGATGCCCCAACCTTGAGAACTGCTCTTTGAGCTCTCTCCAATGGAAGCAGATGCGTTTTAGCAGCACCACCCCACACTGTGATGCAGTACGTAAGCAGTGACTGACACAGTGCAAAATATACAATTTTAATTATATTTGTGTCCGCCACGTGTATTATAATTGTGTATTATAATTTGTTTATATTTTAATTTTATCAAGAAAGTAGCTTCGCCCGTGGACATTGATTGATTGACGGTTACTGCTCTGTTTCTTTGGGTCGTAGCGTTATATTATTATGTTAGCCTATAAACTTCTTCAATAAACGGGCTATAGCTTATTTTTGATGTGTAAAATCTTTTTTCTCGCTTTTCTGCAATCTGTGGCAATGATTTCGTGACAAGGGACGCGCTATTTGATTTGACTAATGAGCGCTCGCGGTGGTAAATTTGGCCGCTACAGACGTTACGAGAAGGAGAAATAGAGAAGGAGAATGCATCAGCTGTGCGCTTAACCTACCTAACCTATAAAGTGTTAATATTTTCTGGATATAATGTTAATGTTGCTTATTAGCAAGGTGAGATGTCAGATGTTTTTTATATCAGACTGGTAGTTCCTTAGGTAGTGCTTTTAAACAAATATAAAAACTCTTCAGTATAATAATCTGATATAAATTTAAAATTGTATTCATATTATGTATGCATAGATAAACCGGAATGAAACCAGTCCACGAAGGTTGTATTGTATAGGGCTACTAAAGAGGTTTCATACTAAGTAGGCTGTATATTATGTATAAATCTACCAAAGAGGTCGAATAGCTAGTTAGGTCTGCCATGTAGGTTGTATATTATGTATTAGTCTACCATCATAGAGGTTGTATAGCTTAGGTCCGCCATATTATTATATTATTCTGTAATTTTACTTCTTCCTCTTTTAGCCGATGGTATTTGTGAAGCTATACTTAACGAGTGGCTAGTTCTGCTGAGGTAAATTTGGATAGAAAAGCTTCTAAGTGTACATGGCCGGGATGGAACGGTGGTCTACCTAGTTATATACCAAACGTCTTAACCACTCGACCACCGACTATTAGTATAACAATTGGTGAATTGTAAAACTGAAGAAGACAAATAAGTTTCGCCATCAGCATTTCCCTGAGTTAGCCCAGGTTTTAAACAGGTTAGACGGGTGCCGCCCGCTGGGTCGCGTGTGACTGGTTATCTGAAACCAGAAGGGATAACAACTATGACTTACCACTATCTAACCGATATATCTTACTCATAGAGGTCTATGACTTGGTTATTGGAGATTTTGTTCAAACTATGTACTGCCTATGTCATATGAGATAGGGATTCTACGTCATCTCATGGCGATCAAAGCACACGTCTCGTCGTGACATGATGGGGAATCCTGTTTAATCTAATGACGTCTAATAGTACTTGACATTGGCGGAATCATCATAACCCTGAAGGAACCATAATAAAAAAAAATAGAATAGAGATGAGATAGGGACTTTAAATTCACATTTAATCTTACCGCGGCCCAAAGAGGCAGGGATACTGCAAAAAGGGGGTTTCCAAAAGAAAACCATGCGGGTGGTCAGAATCCAATCCGCGTGAGAACAAAATGCTCAATGTAGGCGGGTCATCGACTTTTTGATTTTGGCGGTGGCGACTGACGGGACCACTTTTTGTGTTTTTTACTTTCACATTCGGAGACTGAGGCTGTACCGATCAACGACCGGAAATTTTCAATTTTATAGACATGGATGAGTAAGTCGAGGGTGCCCCCTGAATGGGTGTAATAATTAGATTTAAAAAGTAAATGAAGCATGAGATAATTTTAGTATTGTGTTGTCGGTGATTGTATTGTATCAAATAGGATAAGTTTACGCAAGTCAGGAGCTTGGGTGGGCCAGGATAAGTCAGTGGGGCCAGGAGGGGTCAGACCCACCCCAGAATACTTCAGGCCTACCCTATTATATTCTTCTAGGCCCATCTCCATACCAAACTTCTGTAGTCTCGTCTCGATGGGCGCGTGCGTTATTCACCAAGGCGTGACATGGAATCGTTTTTATTTTAAAGATTTTCCATATTTTTGACAGATACAATATGACTGAGAGCATCGGTCCTTAACTCCTATAGGTTGTAAAGTGTGTACGCACGAAGCCGCTGTCTATTCCATTGAGGCCTATCTTGTGACGTCATTATAAGAAACGTCGCCGGACCAAATCTGTCGTGAAAGCATTTGTTTAACCTTGATTGATGTACCAACTACTTGTTGGTAGAACAACCTACTTTGGTTAGCATTCATATAGTGCTCGGCAGATAAGAGTAGCTTTGAGGAGCTATCATGAGGGTTTTTGCGTATCGACATCACTGTCGAGGTTTCAATGGTGATTACAAAATGTTCTAGCTCAGAATATAGAACAAACCAGAATATTGATGAAACCACTAAATACTATAAAAGCGTCATTTGTGTAAAAGAAAACATTAAAATTCAAAAATTATTTCTCCTTCTCTCTACGTTATAATATATCTTTCTTCTCTCTCATGTAACGAAATGTGGCTAAACGTGACGCGTCCTTGAAATTATTATCAAATCGCTTCACTTCAAATATGTTTCACAGATTTGTTATTTCACAGGTGCGTTGGTGGTCGATTGGTTAAGACCTCGGTATTAACTAGGTAACTAGTATTATTAACACAAATACCATCGGCTAAACGAGGGATACTTGGTCTTTCGCTGGGTACTCTGGAACCCGTGTAGAAAGATTAAAATAACAATATACCAAATCAAAAAGGTCCATGAGCGAAACCAGGTAAATGAATAAAGTAATTTGCGTAATCTTCCTCTACTCTAAAGGTATGCCAAGGTTACTCCGTGTTAAGAAAGCAGTTACCATTGACAACTACAAATTGTCAAATACATTTAATATACAAACATGACACGACTCTGATTCTACTAACAAGTCGTGCCATACATATTCTGTAACACCTAGGAAACATTCAATTCAGATATATTATTTCTAGTCGTGCATCAAAATTAAATGTTTTTAAATTAGACTAATTTATTTATTTTGTAAAAGACGCCATCTATTGGAGATCAGTTGAACTATGACAACAATTTTGACACCACTAACGGTGCGAAGTATTGTGTGACAGGAATGTATTCCGAAGGATTTCCGGGATAAAAAGTCCAATATCTCTGTGCAAAAAATCACCTCGATCCGTTGCTCTGTGCTGACGTGATAGAAGGACAAACAAACAAACTTTCGCATTTATATTGTCTCTGCCTACCCCTCTTGGGATAAAAAGCGTGATGATAGATAGATAGATTATTTCCATGCATGTACATAATTTAAATACTCACTTATCTACTCTTATATCGTCTTACACGCGCATGTCAGAGTTACTTGACAGTTAACGCGCATGCGCAATAATGCGCAGTAGGTAGGTAACCGCGGTTTGCCGCCAATTTGTCGATTAAGAAAAATATCTTGGTTCAATTTGTTTTGTATTATTGCATGGGATTAGATAAAGTAGTGTATGCTATTAAAAATTGTTATTTATTGTGTTTTAATTACCCCTATTATGATCTCGTATCATAATAGTAGTTTATGATACGGGATCATAATAGGGGTAATTAAAACACATTATAGTATCGAAGTTTGACATATTAGAGACGCGTGTAAGTAAAACAAATCATTATGAAGTATAATTCGATTTTGTAATAGAGATTTTACGTTATAAGAGTAGATAAACTACTATTATTGAATACTTCATAACTTTACAAGACCATTTCAACGTAATATATTGTTTGTTAAAACTAGGTAGTATAAGTTTGTAAGTACAGTTTGAAAATTAGCACCTTACAAATATCTCAAGTAAATACACGGATGTTGTAAAAGTTAAAGTTTATGTCGTTATAACTTTGTGTCTATTTCAAATTATACTTTAGTTAGAGTTACTGTAGTACCAGGCAGTTAAGAACAGCTCTGAGGGACTAGCATGAGGCCATCTGAATATTATAAATTCGAAAGTGTGTTTATTTGTCCTTCATTCAACAAATAGAGTAACATAGGTTACCTTTTATCCCGGAAGAATCTCTCATTGCTTCAAGAAAGTTCTGATTGGAATCTTTGATACAAAATTTACACCCCGGTTTTCTTCAGGATAGGTAGGATATAGACCATAATTCATTTAAAAAAAAATAGTATCAATCAGTAACTATTATTGGCAACATTTTAAAATTATTTGTAACGTTGTGGTTATATTCTTTTTGTTCTTTGGCGACAATCTTTACCTGAGCTTTACTCTATGTGAGCCGCCATGTTAATTAATGTACCTTGACACTTTAATATGACAAAACTATGTCAGTTGTGATTTGATCTGATTGGTCCTTATCAATTTGAATGTCATTAAGCTTTAATGTGATAGGTTGGCATTAGAAATGAAACAATATGCAAAGTGCAAGCGAATATAGCCTTTACGGGGTCCTACCAACGCTGCTTACATTAAATAAAAGTACTAGCGGCCCGGTACGTGCTTCGCTACGTATAAAGTGAAATAATAAAAAAAAAAATCGAACATCAAATTCATTTATTCAAACAAAAAATATTTTATTAATTGTTAGCGAGCCCGGTAGACGTTGTCCTGCTTAAACGTTAGCTTGTCTGCTATTTACTTTCCTTCGTCCGTGGAAAACAACTAGCACTACCACTACCCCTACTTCAACCCCTACCACTACTCCAACCACTACCACTACCTCTACTCCAACCCCTACCACTACCGCTACTATCCTATGTCCGTCTTCTGGCTCTAAGCTACCTCCCCACCAATTTTCAACCAAATCCGTTCTTTAGTTACAAATGGTGTAACTAACACGAATTTCTTTTATATATATAGAGATAAGAAAAGTATAATACAGCGCCATCTATTGACGTTTGCAAATACATTTTAGTACATATGTAAAAATTAAGATGACGTTTAATTTCAATTTGACAGCAAAATCGCCATTAACAAAACGATCCGCCATTTATTGAATTCAGATGTTACAAAAAGTGTGATAAATGAAAAACCGCTAGACCGATTTTGTGCAAACTTCACATAAACGATCTACTAAATAGTCTGAACAAAACCTAAACATTTGGTTTGGATAGGTGAGCCCGTTCTTGAGTTATAAAATTACAACGAAAAGTGGCATATTTATTTTCTGCACACCTGTATATAAACTGTAGCTAATGCTAAATCTCATACTCCTTGGTGACGCGCATCATGGTTAAAAAGTTTTAGATTTAATATATGCATAAATAAAAATGCAGTAATAATCGTAAACACATTGTCTGTTGACATTATAAAACATTGCATCATTCTGTAGGAGGCATTGTTGTAGTTTGGTTCTAATATAGGTACTTATTGACGCCCACGACTTTGCTCTATAGTTTCATCTATCATCACGCCTTTTATCCCAAGAGGGGTTTATAGTTTCAAGTATCTGAAATATCTGCTACAAATCTTTTGAAAATTGCGAAAAATTTGCCTAGTAATTTTTAAAAAGTGCTAACCTGATTTTTGACTTTTTTTATTATCACACTGACCAGAATTCGCCAAGGCAACACACACAATCATTATGCCTATCTTTTTCGAAAATATAAGTTTAAAATATAATTAGTAATTACTAAATAAGTAAAAAATACGTCTCTTATTTTTTTAAATATATTTTTTATTACGTAACAATAAAAACAGGTAACATAATGTGTTTTGTGTAAATTAGATAATCTATGTAAACCATCTTGCGAACTTTTTCATAAAAAAAATCGAACTTTGTATCTTAGTTTATGTATAACTTTTTTACCTGGGCAAATCCGGGGGCGGGTTTCTAGTACATGATAAATGAGTAAGGTTAGGTTAAATGATGCATAGTCAGTGTAGGTTTTCTAAACGCTTTCTTTTACAATTGTGGACTGTGGTTAAGAGTGTAGTGTACCGCGTCCATGTCCATACAAACGGAGAAAACGTTTTACTACCCCTAAATATCATTTAATTTTAACGATTTTGTAATATGTTACTGACATAATGAAAAACTACGTACGTATTTTTTCCTTTTTTCAAAATTCGTAATAGGTCAAAAGTTATAAGCCCCTCAAATCTCGGTTTTTTTGGTTCATAACTTGCTCGTAATAAACCGTCTGTATTTGAGAAACAAAGCAAAATTTCAAAAAAAGCAAAACGTACGTACGTAGATTATAATCTGCTAAAACGTTTGACACCAAAATTATAAGGTTTCGTTATAGTTTAGTAGGTGTAAATCGTTTTCCCCCAAAACGCAATTTTCAACGAAGAACATACCTACGAACACTCACGAGCTGCAGTGTTCTCTGTCGCACTGATGCCCGTGGAAAGAGCGCGCTTGAGACAGAATATGATTTTGTACATGCCTATTTCGATGCTTACGCTGAGCTACACGATCCTCTTAAACAGTCTCTTTTTAACCTAATTGACCGTTAAGTCATCTATTAACTTTTACATGGTTTATTTATTTATTTACCCCTTACAATATTTTGTCTCGCTCTGTCATATTGATTGACAGATTAGAGGGAAACAAAACATTGTAATTGTAAACATAGAGTACTGCACGCGAACTGGATTGTTTTGAAATATTTTGGAATCTCAAATAAAGGGGTAATCCACTTGGTGGGGAATTGGGGATAAAGTTTTCCTCTTTGTCCGGTTCCCTATCTACTCTAGTCTAGTTGCAAAACCGGTTTAAGAGGAGGAAAGAGCGTGATCCATTGACGGTTTTGACTTTTTCCCTTTTTCCCCGACGGATCAAACCGCCAATAGATCACCCCTTTTTCACCATCAAATGCGTTAGAAGTCGCGGAAATAACTATGTGTACAATACAATAATTAAATTAGTAATATGTTGATATCTATCTAATTGATCATTTAATAAATAACTTTTCACGCTTTCTTGTGTATTAATTGTACAAAAACAGTTAAATATTGCGTGATGTGATGCATTTTTATTATAATTCTTATAAAACTTATCTTTAATGCGTTACCGACATACAATGTCCTCATAAAAGTATAAATTCAATTTAATTAATTTATTTGTTTTATACAAATATATAAAAAAAGATTTAGCAAAAACAGTAAAAACAAATAATATATCCTTGCAAATGAAATCCGGAAACATTTTTTTTTGCACGAGTTGCTCTCGAGCAGACCATTTTTCACAATGCTTGCAGATTATTTATAAAATATCATCAAAGTTTGTGAAATCTACAAAAACAGGAGAAGATAACCCTTTTTTATAATTAGTGTGGGATAATAATAACATTTTGAAATTTGAAAACCTTTATTTAAAAACCTTTTTTCTTTTGATAACATTTTTCTTAATAAAGCAAGATTTTCGACCTTTTGCCGACCTAAATAAATTAGCTAAAATGTTTTTTTAACTTATCTTAATTGGTAAACAAACTTTGTATGTAGTTTTTAAATTCTTCATTCAAGCTGTAAGGCAATAAAAAAAAACACTTTATTTGATATAGCGCTTGATGACATTTTTCCGGTTTTGTCCGTAAGAATTATGTTTCTCTCCGGTCCTTCAACTATATCTGTGCAAAAAATCACGTCAATCCGTTGCTCTGTTTTGACGTGAAAGCAGAACAAACTTTCGTATATTTAGCATGAGCACTGGGCCTGTTTACCCTTTTAGATTAGCACCTTACACATGTGTAGAATGTTAATGACCAGGAAACAATATTGCTAATTGTTTTTTACCGTTACGCCAATCAAAAGTCGGTTCAATTGAGGCTAGCGTTGCCAGCTGTACCTACTTTAAAACTACGTACCTACTAATTTTATGGTGAGTGTGTGAGTTTTGCTAGTAACTATAGCTGTTAACTCAAAAACTACTGTACCGATTTGAAAAATTCTTTCACTGTTATAATGCTGCAATATTCCAGGTTGCGTTTTATTTAAAAAAAACCTCATTATTCAGTAATGTAATACCTCGTATAAATATAAGTAGATCGGCGATTGTGTGTACTTTTAATATTGCCATCGATAATTTTTTTTTATGTAGGTACAATAAAAGTACACCTAGTTCGTCCTCTGCCAGCATTTCCTTTCACTTCAGCCATATAAACCTTTTTATTCAATCTTTCATCCTTCATCATTTCAAACCAGCATAAACTACTTTTCTTGATATTAGTTACAACATCATATTTCACTCCGCATTATTCTCTAACTAATTACATCGTTAATTAAATAAAACTACTAATATAAAGTATTTTTTTATTGGCAACGCTGAATTGAAAATTTTTCGTGCGAAACGGTATTTATCTCCATTTTGTTTCGTAACAACTCTTCTGTTGCTACGATTTCGTTTATCTAATACTACAATGTATGCGATCAGTTTTCGCTACTTTAAACACGTCTTCTTCTTCTTCTTCTTCTTCTTCTTTTTTATTATGGCTCCACCAATGTTCATCGGTGATTTGCCAATGTCAAGTATTATAGCCTTTATAGTGTATATAGCCGATAAATCGGTATTTAAGATAATCCCGCCAACCGTGATATGTCTTATTAATCACTGATTAATCACAACCATCACAGCGCGAACAGGATTAAACTGGATTCCACATCACGCCACGACGAAAACGCGTGCGTATGTCGCCATGACCGGAAACACGTCATTTTTCATTCAGCCAATTTTTTTTACCTGTTGTAACGAACGGGCCTTTCCTACATCAAAGCTAGTTTTTAGACTTTTGATTACTCTTCTACAAATAACGAAATTGTAAACAAAATGCACAAAAATACTAAACTCTTTACAGAACAGCCACATAAGAAGCTCAATTTATTCATTTTTAACTACCTAATTAATTAATAAAAAAACCGAAAAACAACCTCAAAAAATTTGCTGATTGACCAAAACCTTCGCAATTTTCTTAGCGTTATCGGGTATGGGCAAACGCTAACTTTGCGTTAACGAAAACAAGGAGTTTATACTTCAAGAAGTTGGTATACAATAAGTATAACTCCTTGGTTTCGTCAGAGTGAAGGACAGTTTAGTTAGGTCACGTGGTTGTATTTCAGTCAGTCCCATAAATTTAAAGTTATCTATTCTATTCTACATTCTATTCTATTCCTTTATAGTAGTACATTGTCAAAGCCCCCAGAATTTACAAAAAAAAACCACCAACTCAGCAACCAGGAGTTTCTCATTTGACTAGGTATTTCAATTTTATTAAAGTTTCTTAAGTTTGCCTATGATATTTTGAGACTACCTAAGTTTCGTTGAGGTATTTTAAGATCAAAAGGCCACTTAATACATACTAGCTAGCGAGTAGAGACGCGCTCCCGGCTTCGCACGGTACAATATGAATTTACAACATATTGAATAGGTACCTAGATTATCTATTGCTTAGAGATAGATATATGCTGCCGGGGACTTTTTTGTAGATCATTATATTCTACATAATTCTTTCCTAACTATATCGTTTTCTTATATTTCTGACGGATTAGACCATCATACGCCATGAAAATGCGCTGAAGATAAATTTCCCCCCGACTTGTTTCACTAGCTCCTAAACAAGATAGGTCCATGTTTAAACCTTCCCCGTGAAACTTATCGTTAAAACGGCATCAAAATTTGTGTACAGGTAGTTTTTCCGTGGAAAGGACACAGGCAGACATTTAAATCTTTATTTATTTCTATTCCAGGTGGAAACAGGTCGTGAAGAATTAAAGAAGGAACGAGAGATAATGCAGCTAGTGGCAGGGCTGCAGCTAGGAGCTGACGAGGTGGACAGGAGGGAGCTACCCCCACATATGATGAGAGCTAGAATGGCGCCTAGGTAACTAGCACATTATTCATATCGAAATGATTGCTGAAAATTTCATCAACATCCGTTTCAGAGCCTATATGTAGATATAATATAAACGACGGACAGACAGTAAACAAATCCAAAAACTATTATTTATAATAAACACCAACATTCCACCTCGGCTTCGCATGTAAAAAAAAACAAATATGACATAAGAATTTATTCCGAAAGATTACCGGGATAAAAAATAGACTATTTCACTTTCAGGCCTTCCAATTATTTCTGCGTAAAAAATCACGATCCGTTCTGTTATATTCTATTTTTTTTATTATGGCTCCATGATTCCGCCATTGTCAAGTATTATTAGACGTCACAGTAACAATATGCCGATTAAGACAAGGAACGACTCATAAATTTCTAATCGTAAGCCACGCCTTAAACTCGTGGTTCGGGCGCAACGACCACGTCATGCAAGACAACGACGGCGCTTTGTCCGTTCTTGCTGCAGAAGTGAGAAGGGCATAATGTATCGCCTCTCGGAATAAATGACGTAAGCGGCACATTACAAATAAATAATTTATTAAAAAACGATCACATGCAGGGAAACATCTTCTTAATCAATACTAGGTACTGAAATTACCTACAGATTCGTATAAAATTTAAACGTAAATCCCTTCATAGTATGGTCGTATGACTAAAAAGGTGTTTTTGAAGAGGTGATTTCAAAAAATTAAGTTATGGAGAAAATTTTCACCAATCATGTTTTCATCCTACACAATACTAGATAAAATCCTCTAGTTTTCGATGCCCAAATTGTATGTTCATAGCATTTGTAAAATTCGGGAACTTCAGTTCAGCAATCAACCGAAATTATTCTTTCCTCCCCTTAATCGGTAGGTAAGATGTTCCCGCCGACCGTGATATGTCCTATTAATCACTGACTAATGACAACTATCACAACACGGACGGGATTAAACTAGATTTCCCCATCACGTCACGACGAGACGCGTGCGTTGGTCGCCATGACATGACGTAGAATCCCACGATCTGTTTTGTTTGACGTGGAAGAAGAACAAACAAACACACTTTCGCCTTTATAATATTACTTAGTATTACCATAGGATAGGAGGACTAAAACATGTAGGTACAGTAAAACCAACTTATTACAATTAATATGATTTATTGTTAAAACAGAACTGCCTTATCTGTATTAAACATAGTTTTATTAATACAGCCCCTTTAAGTGTTTTGTCTAAATTTTTCATTTTGTATGACATTTATTAAAATATTTTCTTTCTAATTTTCAGATAACAAAAAGTCAACCTAAGAGCGCCGCCGGAGTAATCAACAGAAGGAACTATCAGTTATAAATAATCCATTATGAATGATACGTAAACCGAGTAATTATTTATAATTGTTGAGTATTTGGAAATATCGAATAGTACAGAAATGTAATAGACTTAAATGACCTTATCATGTTAACCTTTGAATTCTTGCAAAATTATAATATTATTAGCAACACAATTAATAAACTAAACCAAACCGTTAAACTATTTTCGTCAACTGCGACTAAGTATACAATAAAAACTAATTTAGGTAAATGTAATAATTATAATTTAATTTTGCAATTTTTTAGATGAAATGCAACGAAACTGTATGTTGTATTACTTTTAATTTTGTAAGTGCACTAAAATGGCAAAGGTACAAATCTATACATCTCTGTACAATATTAATGAATAATGCATAGTAAACTTAATATTTTACCAATATCATAATAAATAGTCATTTATCGGTATTTAAATGTGCCTTATTACATAAAATATATTATTAGTACATAAAGGAGCATTGTACAAAAATAATTAAGTCATTCTATAGTCTGTTCCATTTAAATTTGCATAATATGTAAACAGCATGTGACATGGAAATGGGACAGACTATACTTATTATAGTAGGTTATTTGTAGACATATATGAATATTTTTGTATATTTAATTGTATTTCTAACTTTATTGGTGTCTGTTGGTAAATAATGCATTTGTTAATTTGCAACGAATTAGATTATTGTAAATTAAATAATCTGTAAAAATTATAATTTGGAAAGTATAGCATTCTTTATTCTCGTATTATCACCGTATTTTTTTTAACGAAGTAGCAAACATATAGTATTAAACTGTATATTAAATTTTCACAAATAGTATCCCCAAAATAAAATAATACCATTCGCAATATGATACAAGTACATACTATGTTGTAATGTTTACATATATATTTTAAGTTATTAAAATGTTTAAACTAAGTGGAATGTTTAGTCTTTTTTGAAAAGTGAAAACAAACAACGTAGTATTAAAAATTAGGGACTTATTTAATACAAGCAAAACAAAAATTACGTTTCTGTTATCAACTTAATAACAAATAGAGTCCCTTGTTTGTATCATCAAATCAATACCAGGATATTTGAATCCTAAGCCACTGAGAAAGAAAGTTTGACTTATTTAGTTTAATCACGATTATTTTTAATGAATTGGAACTTATTTTGTCACTGTATCACAAATAATCTCAGTTAGAAAGAAAATATAGAATTTCTCGTAGTGACAAAGCAGGACAAAAATTAGCGTCGCGGAGACCGATCCTTTTTGTCTTGCTTTATCTCTATGGAATATTATCTCTTTCTCTTTTTAACTGAGATTTTGTCTACATGCAGAGATTCTTTCTACACCGGCAAGATTGCATACTTTAGTGTCATCAACAATTGTGAAACTTCATATGCATTGAAGGTCCATCATTACAACAGCTTCGATAGTAACCGGTGTCGTAAATCGAATGGGTGCCATCAACATTGTAACTATATTATGTTAAGTTTTTTTTTAACTTTGTCCTAACCCATAAACGTATTTTAAAATGCACACAGTTTACATAAATAAGACGCAATGAAAATGATGAACCAACTTTTGGCTTATATTTAAATTATAGGTAATGAATATTCGATACTTTTATTTATGAACTTTTATATCAATTTACTATAAGATAAATACTTAATTATTATTATCTGTTATAGCGATCAACTCCGTTTTGTGTGTATTTACACGGTGCACATACGCGTTTATACAGGATATAAGTAATAACTTTTTTGGATTGTCCATGTCTGTGAAAATACATCGAATGTGTCTCAATTATATTAAGTTTGTGGGTCAAGAAGAAATGACTTAATTGAATTTAAATATATTGTTTACCTACTTAATGTAAATCAATTAGCAGACTAATTATGTAATACATTCCATAACATCAATTATTGTTTCGTAATGAAGGGGTTTTACTGTAATATGTAAAAATATATTTAACTAGCTGACTCGGCAGACGTTGTCCTGCCCAAACGTTGGCTTGCCTGCTATTTACTTTCCTTCGTCCGTGGAAAACAACTACTCCTACCCCTACCTCTACCCCTACCCCTACCCCTACCCCTACCCCTACCCCTACCCCTACCCCTACCCCTACCCTACCCCTACCCCTACCCTACCCCTACCCCTACCCCTACCCCTACCCCTACCCCTACCCCTACCCCTACCCTACCCCAACCTTTACCACTACCACTACCCCTACCTCTACTCCTACAATTCTACTCCTGCGATTTCCATACAAAATTACCTATTTATTATTTTTTATTTTTCAGCTGAACTTTAAGGTTTTTCCAATTTTTTTTCTTCTAAACCACCCCTGTGTTGTAACGAACAAAACAAAAAAAGAATTAGCCAAATCGGTCAAGCCGTTTTCATGTTATGTCGTGACAACGGAAAACGGGTTTCATTTTTATATATATAGATGACAAGGAATGGATTTTGTAATTGAAGAAAATGTTCCATCCTTATAACAATAAAATCCAAAATAGTTTAGCCCTTACAGAATCGAATAACTTATAGTCACACAAAGTAATCTGTTCAGGTGGCAAAAAGTGGAACTACCGTAATGCCGCAGTTTCGAACAATATAAAAGAGTAACAGGGGAACAAAATATAACAAGTCCTATTAATATTTGTACTGTATAAATATTACATTCTTTCCTAAAACCATTATTAACAGCGATTACAGCGATGCCACCGGAACAGATAAGTTTGTGGCACTATACCTACTTATTTCGTTCTTTGAAAACGAATCAAGAAATGTTTCTAATAAAAAAAAAATAGGAAATGCCATAGTAGTTGGTCATGGAATTTCAAATATTTGATTTTAAAATAATCAATATAAAATACTTATTAGTTTTGTTATTTTTTATCTATGTTAAAAATATTATTATGTCATTAAAGCGAACGATGTACTCCATACTTGTATGTTTTATGTTAATTAAAGATAGATTATTAATTACAATGTTGGCATATTTTATTTATTAGCATATACACGAATATACCTAAATATTAAAGAGATAACGTTGGTACTATATCTATATGCTATAGTCCATTTATCCCAAGAGGTATAGGCAGAGACACACACACGAATGCCATTTGCTACGATCTTGACATACCTCTTTTGCTTCTTTTAAACTTGTATACAATAAAAAATGGTTTACGCAGTAAATGTCTGCAAGAACCATAGTGAAAAGAAAATACACAAAAAATATCGCGCCATTGTGTTCTCAGTGTAGAACTTTTATTACCACACTTTGAGCCGGTTCATTTTATCGTATCATGTTATATAAGTATCGGATCGCCACCACGCGCCTACGTCTTACCACTGCAGCCCCTACTCTAATCTATGCTGCAGCCCGCGTAGGTCACGATTTATATTTTTTCACAAAATTATGGGTAAACCATTTGTAGTGGTAACACTAGATAATTATATAAATAAATACAAAATAGTTGCTTAAAAAGAAGTGACAAATGTGTAGCACATTTAAAGGCGTAGCGAACAGCATCCATAATGTAAGTAGATTCAACATTATTGAAATGTTAATTTATCAATACAAATAATTTTAAATAGGTAGGTCAAAAATGATAACTAATTTTTAAACGAGTAAGATTTGAGGTTGAGGAGGATGGCAACACCGTTAACAAAATGGGGAAAAAGGGAAAAATAAGAACGGAATGAAGGGTTTGCAATTTGTAATTGTTGTACTAAGTATCTATTACATCTGAAATCATGTACCTACGATTGAAACATGTAAGTTAATATTTTCATTCTTATATGTAATATGTAAATGTTGAATAGTATACCCACCAAAAACATGACTGAAAATAGGAGTCAAGTTCAATATTATGATACTTATGGTGTGGTTGTCGGCATCACCGACAAAAGATTTGAGATCTAAATGGGTGCCAAGTTCTGTAGACAATCCTGAAATTTATTTATAAGAACGTATAACATTCTTTAGTCAATTTAAAACACAATTTATTGTTTTTTTTTAAATTTGAATACTCAAATTATTTACACAAAGCAAATAACTTAATTATGATATATTAAGCCTCAACATTTGACTTGGCTTTTGATTTGTTTGATTATTTTTCGTCATTAGAGCGAAAAAATAATCTTCAAAATGGCGTATCGACAAAAAACACTCTTGAGAAATAATTTTATATAGCGATTGCTGCGAGGCTTGGGACAGCTGTGAGGAGATTGGGCTCGGCTAACTCGGCTTTCCAATATAGGCGTCGCTTGATTAATACTGCTATTAATGCTATTATTTAATGAATTTGGGGAAAAGTGTAAATATTAGGAAGTAGGGAGATCCAGGAGTACTGCTGGAACCGTGCTTGAACCTTCCAAATGGTTATTAGTTTCTTGAGACATATTATAATATATCATATTTCTGGTTTTGAGGTTATGTTTTTCAATATAGATTTTCTTACAAATTACGGGTTTCTGAAACTTGCCGCCTTCACTTAGGCGCCGTCTCCACGAGCGAGAGAATCGCGGCGATAGTCTCCTCCGTACCACCAAATTCGATACAAACTCTATGGGCCAATCTCCACAGGGCGATACTATCGCCTATAGAGTTATCGCGCATAAAAAGGTACTCTTTTGGCACGGCGAGACTATCGCCGCGATTCTAATTCTCACGCTCGTGGAGACGGCCCTTTAGGGGCTCTGGGGAGTTAGGGGAGTGAGCATTAACACCATTTGTGATATACATATAGGTATATCTATATAAGATAGTGGCTATTTATATATTTTTTAATAAGTACTGATTATTCTTAAAAACTAGGCGTTTCCACAGTTTGTCGTCTTTTTTATGTAGTTTTAAAAAGTGATTGAGAACAAACTTGGTTAGAAACTTAGAAATCGCTTTAATTGGAAAGTCCTTCCAGAATAAAAAAACGTATTACCCATAATATAGCTTTGTGAATGGAATCGAATGAGCAGTGATTACAAAGTACCACGGGCGAAGCCGGGGCAAATTAAGTTTTTTTAGTTTCTAGCGCCACCTATAAACTGATTTGTTAAACTGGTAAAACTAATACAGATGTTAGTTTAATATAACACCAATAGATGGCGACACAGGTACATTTCTTAGATAGAAGCAACCAAATAAACTCTTTGAATACAAAAAGTCAATGTCACAGAGTACCCTTTTATTGGTCAGTGCTTTTTATATGGCCGCGGGCTACGAATAAGGGTCCATCAAGTTGAAACTTGGTGCATACATATTATGTATATAGAGTTTGATGACCCAATCACGGACGTATAGCGTAAATATCGAATTTCTATTTTGGCGGTGGTTAACTTTGGGAAAAATATTGAAATGTATAAGTATATACCATCAATGGTATATACCTATATTTTTTATATTTTGAAAATAAATAGTTTAAGGAAATATACGAAAATTGACCGTCCCCCCCACCTTTTCTCCGAAACTACTGAGTCTAAAATTTTGAAAAAAATAGGGAATATAGGGCCTTTCTTATAGTTTATAGGAAAACCTGAACGAAAAGCCTGTAACTGAAAAAATGGTACGGAACCCTCAGCGCGCGAATCGGCCAATTATTTTTTATCAAATTCGGTGTGTCTGTTTAAATTATCAAAAGAGTTAAGTTTATAAGAATCTTATTGTATTGATACGGAAATTTGAATAAGTATATCAAATACCAAAAACTAAATTTACCTAAAATTAGTCTATCTAATTCCACCACCGAGCTGTAAGCTCGTTAGTCATGACTGTGTCAGTGTAGATATGTCGCCGGGTGAGTTTGAAAATTTCAAATTTTTCAGAACTGTATTTTGTAATACGCCTCATAAGATCAATGAATCAAAAAAAAAGTGTACCGACTTCAAAAATTATGCACTGAAAAGTGTGCTTTCCGAAAGAAAATGCACAAGTCACTATAAAAAAATACCCAAATCGCTTCAAGTGTGCCTATAAACGATTTCTCCAGGATCCCATCATCAGATCTTGACTTGATGACCATGGGACCACCTAAAAAGTATGCCCTTTCAAACAAATTGGTCCAGGCGTCTTCAAGTATAGGTCGCACGGCGTAAGTTGAGCACAACAACACATCAACAGTCTACACACAATTTTTTTGTGTGAGGCGTGCGTGCGCCAAAAACACGTAATATTGTAACCCAAAATTGCCAATAACCAAATCCAAAAATCGGTCCGTATATTTCTAAAATTCTATTAGTGTGGGTACTATATTGTGCTCATCTTACGTTGCGCGACCTATACCTAATCGGGGAACATACATAAAAAAGTCGGTTAAAAATAATTTTGCGGCGCGCGTTGAAGTCTTTTATATGAAATATTTGAACAGTACTTTAGTATAGCCCGCCCAACACGACCAGTACTATTAAAGATCATCGAACCTAATATTTATTTACTAAGCAAGATGAATTATTATTGTGTGTACGCATGAATATTAATGAATTAGAAAAGTACACATTAACAGCGCATACCTAAGTAATCGTCATTTTGTTGTTCACAAGGTATATATCAACAATGTACGGTATAACTAACATTCTATTCTATTCTATTTTTTTTATTATGGATCTATCAGGGTTTTGATGATTCCGCCAATGTCAAGTATTATAGACGTCACAGTAACAATATGCCGATTAATCGATAATTCAAATTCATTCATCTCTATACAAACCTAATCAAAGAAAATACCCCTCCGGCCGCCATGGCAACTGAGTTTCGCAAACATATTTAGAGCAATTTAAAAATACAATGAATACAAATCAAATAAAAGGTCAAATAAAATTAATATTGTCATGTCAATTTACAAATTAATAAATTGAATTAGTCAGATAAAAACAATTCATAATTATAATATAATTGTTGCTATACCCATGGATGCTTATCATCCAAGTAGGTAAGATGTTCCCACTGATCGTGATATGCCCTACTACTAAACATAACTATCACAGCGCGGACGGGATTAAACTGGATTCCCCATCATGTCACGACGAGACGCGTGAGTTTGTCGCCATGACGTAGAATCCAACTAACATAATAAACTTAATTAAAAAACGATTTCAAAAATTGTTCACTTAATTCGTTGTTTGGTGCCATCCTGTATAGTCGATAACCTAATTGGTAGGTCGTTAGACTTAAATCCTGGGGAGCTGGATTCAAATTTGCACTCATACTAAAATAGTCGTGCTTAGGAGGACGCGTAAAGTTGACGTCCGCACTTATTCTAAAAATAACAGACATTTATGTCTAGGGAGGTCGCGATACCCTAAATTGGTATGACGGTGGACTTGAAACCGGAGGTCCCGGGTTCGATTCCTACTCGCTGCCAAAATTCTAAGCACCAATTTTCTTAATATATGCTTAATTCGACTCCTCGTGCTTCGGAGGGCACGGTCCGGTCACCAACCCGCCTGGCAATTCCTCTCAATGAGCACCACTAAAATGGTGCGCTAGAGGGAAACCATGATCCAGCAGTGGATCTTAAAAAAAGGTTGATGATGATGTCTGTTAAAGATGTGGCACATCTAGGTCCAGGGGAGTTAGCACAGATTTTGACAGCGACACTTTCGTTTCGGTCGAATGGCCTTGAACAGGCCAAAACGTTCATGTCCAACAAGGACCGGCCAGAGATAGCCCGGGGCCGAGAGGTCCGGCCCAACAATGTGCGGGCAAATTCCGTGTACTTGTCTTTGTCCGGCCAAGCAAATTGCTCGGCATTCTTGTGCAGGGCATGCCCGGTCCGGGCTATCTCTGGCCGGTCCTTGTTGGACATGAACGTTTTGGCCTGTTCAAGGCCATTCGACCGAAACGAAAGTGTCGCTGTCAAAATGTATGCTAACTCGGCTGTAAGAGCAGCAACAGGCTTCCCACCTGGTCTCTCTGGCCACACCACAAGGTGTTAAGGTCGTGAAGATAAACCAAATGATTACATCAAAATGTGTTGTGACAGCGCGCTCTAGTTTAAAAGGGTGTTATTACGTTTTATAGCAATTTTGGTTCATAATTAATTTACGCCGCAATAATGCTTGAATACCGTTTGTTTGGCAAAGATTATCTACTACAAGTACTGAATTATCTTTGATATACCTACCTTCTTTATTTGACTAACTTTTCTACTGATCACCCGATCCAATTATCACAGCCTTACTATATATATACTGAGCTGTTTCTGAGCTTATTCTGGACAAACATTGGAACAGACAGACAGATTAGGATATCCCTTTTTTTATATACAAGCTTCTGTCCGTGGAAATAAATCCAAAAAGAAATAATCCTGTGGCTGTAATTTGCCCCTCCCCCGCCCGCTTTTGCGGTATAAAAAGAAGTATATGTCGTTCTCTGACCCCTAAACTACCACTATGAAAAACTTCACCATACCTTTTTCGGGATAAAAAGTAGCCTATGTGCTATCCAGACATAATCTATCTCTGTGCCAAATTTCATCCAGATCCGTTCAGCCGTTTTGGCGTGATTGAGTAACAAACATACATACATCCATACAAACGTTCGCGTTTATAATATTAGTGGGACGAGTGGGAAGGGATATAAAACTGTCATGTCGCTTACTGACTGACAAGCCACGCACAGCTTAAACCACTGAAGATATGAAAATGAAAAGTGGAAGGTATATTTCTTAGGAGGTATAGAGGAGCACCAAGAAAATATTTTTCGAAAATCAACCCCTAAGGGGGCGAAAATGGTGTACGAAGTCGTATATTTAGATTGAATAGCCTATCAGGCTGGCGCAACTTAGAACAAAACATTTGGTCTAGGAAAAATGAGCCAATACTAATGGCGTCGTATCGCCATCTCTTTCACGCCATATACAGATGACAGAGATAGCAAATATTTCTATACCAATCCACAATACGATGTTGTTAGGTTGGCAGTACCTTTCGGCCCTAACTTTGTTTCAATTCAATGTATGGCAGTCCCGACTCTTATTAAAGAACGTAGTGATTGCTACTTACTCTATGTAGCCTATATCATGTATTGAAGCAGTACATTTACCCGGACATTCTAGGGTTGGATATTCTCGGGCCGGGTATTCCTTGCGTGGCCTTCGTTTTGGACAGAGATATAGACTCCGTTGACGACTTTTTATCATGGAAATCCTTCGGACGAAGCCGACGAAGCCTGGACAGAAAGATGGCACACACTGTCAGCAAACCTCAGTAGACCAGGTGCTACGAAAAATATATTGCAAAGATCTGTGATCTATGTCCAGCACGAGGCGCTACTACGGATATTTGCGGAGAGATAGCGGCGAAACGCGCGCTTTCTTACTATGACCGCTGGTACACTCACTCTAGCATCTCGTGAACATTTCATCTGCACTAATATTAGATGTATGTATGTTTGTTACTCAATCACGCCAGAACGGCTGAACGGATATGGATGAAATTTGGCACAGAGATAGATTATAGTCTGGAATAGCACACATGCTACTTTTTATCCCGGAAAAATGTATGCTTCCTGTGGAATAGATTTGTTTTTGTTTTTTACGGGATCGACATGTTTTTTTACATAGTGGTAGTTTAGGGGTCAGATAATGAATTATACTACTTTTTATACCACGAAAGCTG
Organism: Nemapogon koenigi; assembly: GCA_963924495.1. NCBI lineage: Eukaryota > Metazoa > Arthropoda > Insecta > Lepidoptera > Tineidae > Nemapogon > Nemapogon koenigi. The sequence goes on from OZ004648.1 coordinate 10,352,844, forward strand.
GTGGGGGAGGGGCAAATTACAGCCACAGGTTTTTTTTGGATCTATTTCCACGCGGGTGAAACCGCGGACAGAAGCTTGTTTGTACTAATATTATAAATGCGAAAGTGTATTTGTTTGTCCTTTTTTCACGTCCATACAGAGAGCGGATCTACGTTATTTTCGAAATAGAATCGAGACTATTATAGTTTGATTCGATGCCCAAATATACTTATTTGGTACACTTCAGTATTTTTTTCATGGCAACCGTGAAATTTTGTTATATTTCAATACGTTTAAATATGAACTTAATTATTTGGATGGAATTACAGGGTGTCACTGGGGCAATGTTACCAAGAAAACGACTTGAGATGGAGAGAACAACGCCACCTCCGTTGCAAAATGAAAATGGGAAATGTTTAAAGTTCACTCATCAAGGTTAGTCATTTTTCATTTAATTATCTATCTTCACGCGAATACAGTGCCCCTAAAATCACTCCTTCATTTTTGAAATATATTTTATTGAATTTAGGTTTCAAAGTGTTAATTGAAAACCCTGGGTTCTACTACTATCCTTTTTTAATTATTTAGTAAGTTTTTACGATTCCCTGAGTAGCCTATCCATATCTGTTGAAGGTATATTGAAATAAATAAATAAATTTTAATGTGGTTTGTCGGATTATGTGTCTGTGGGATTCGAACCAGGTTTAATCTGCGTTGATCTACTCGGTCACCGACGCACCATTCACTCACCCATAACACAACGTGGTTTTTAGAAGCACACTATATTCAGTGTTCATGCTCAACCGTGTAGTCTGTATCACACATGGTTGCGCATGGTCTTAATACCATCTCAGTTGACCACCGTCCGCCGCGCGTGTTGTACCACCTCACAAGTAGACAGCCAGGTACAACACTAGTCCGTAATTCATATTAGGAACAACGTAGTGATGTGCCGTGTCAGTCGAGTGTTGTGACAAGAAGGTTGTATATGTAATGTAACTGTTATTTTGTGTTCTTGTTTGGACGGACTGCAATATTTTGAAGATGTAATTCTGTTATTAATATGGTAAGTGTTTTTTAAATTTTGGATTAGATTAGATGATACTTTATCCAATTTAAGGCGGAACGGATTTTTTGTTTTTTTTATTTTTTATGCGAAATTTAATGAATTAAATCAAACGGAATTTACCATAGTGCAATATACAATATTATTATGTTAGTAAATTAATTGGTAACATTAAAAATAGGCAAAATAAAAAAGGCATATAGTATAATAACTAACAACAAGAATGCCAAGAATGCTCGAATACCTTGCCCGGAGATTCTCGGGTCGGGCAAGCCATGGTCGGCATAAATCCCTACCAAAAACATTTTACAAATCCATACCCCGCCCCGCATACTACGCCCCGATGGCGACCTTACAACATTACATTATTACAATCTCTAATTAATTTTGACAAGCCAATCTACATTTAACTACATATTAATGTATTTAAAATGTCATCTAAAGTTCAAGATAGGTTAACCTGTACTTCTGAATAATTATCTAATATTATCTATAACTAGTGTTTTGACCCGATTTCGCACGTGTATTTGGTCCAAGTGCATCCTCGTTATAAGATTTTTTTTTTTAATTTTAGAATGCATATATTAAAGAAAATACACGAAAATTAAGCGCCCCCCCCCCCCCCCCCCGAAACTACTGAGTCTAAAATTTTGAAAAAAAATTAGGAAATGTGTAAGGCCTTGCTCATAGTTTATATATCATACACCATACAGGAAAACCTAAACGAAAGTAAAGTTCTAACCTAAAAATGTTAACCGAACCCTCAGCGCGCGAGTCGACACAGAGCATCAGATGTTTTTTTTTTATATCCGGGAAATCGATTATGTCACATTAAAAAAAATCCACAGAAAAAGTCGGGGGGAATGCTCCTAGCTAGAGGTACAGTAGAAGTTAATAACATAATTTCGGTAGTAAGTTTATATACAAACGGTATATTTTCGACATGCGGTGTAATTATTTATTTAAATATCATTGAACTCACTTGCTTTTATTTCTGCGCGTACACACAATTATCAGCATGGTTATAGTATACGCCCCTACCCCTCCCCTCATACAGATAATCAAAATTATATATAAGTATGTATGTTACTCTAAATTCACGGGAACAATGCCTGGTCCTTTGTAAGGCTTGTATGGGGACAAAGGTCCAACACGTAGAGGCCCTTTAGAGTCTTTAATCTAAAGTGTTGTGGCTAGCACCTGTCGGGACCTATCTCTGAATGCATCAGAAACAATGCGCTCACAGACAGGCCCTGTCAGGTGCCTAGACTATTCCTGAGATAAAATTAAATTAAAATTTGGCTATTTACAAATATTATTTAGTATGGCTTCGCCCGTGCAGCCCATATTAACTTAGTTCATACAAATATTCCATAAAAAAAATCATTCAGGAATTTGGAATTCACGGACTTTCCTGCATAAAAAGTGCAGGCAGGCTTTCTCGCCACAGCTCCCTCAATGATACCATCAAAAGGGCTCTTGCGTCAATAGACGTCCCTGCTCTCCTAGAGCCAACAGGAATAATCCGGGAAGACGGCAAGAGACCTGATGGAATGACTCTGATTACCTGGGAGCGAGGTCGGGCCCCGTTTCATCTCAGGGAAACAGCAATCAAAGCGACATAGTTCAATTATTGAAAACTACAAATTTGTGCCGTTTGGTGTAGAAACTCTAGGTCCGTGGGGTTCAAATGCCAAAAAATTTATTAAAGATATATAACCTCGACTGATCATCTGACAGTGACAAGAGGGCTGGCTCCTTCCTCGCTCAACAAATGCAGCTAGTATTCTTGCCACTATTCCACGCGGACCTGGTTTATTTAGTTATTTTAAATGTTTAGATTAGATTCCACTAATTGTGTTATTGAGGTCGGGGCAACAAGGTAGGTACTAAATTTGCACGGGCGAATCCGGGGCAGAATGCTATTTCATTTAAAATGTACGACTTGGACGCCCTCTTGTGTGTGCTATATGACCATAAAATTGCAGTTCCGTTTCCGAATAGCAAAAATAGAAATTTGGTAAAAACGTAAATTGCGTACCAGAAACCTGTCCAAGATAACATTGATCCGTAGATCACCATATTATTATTGGTTTTTACTTTCACCGTATATTATGTAAATTTATTAATTTTGTTATTAATAAAACACGCATCCAAGGTCATACACCTGCGAATTTCTTTGTAAAATTCACGACAAATTGTTAAAAGGGCAGTTTTTATTAATAATTTTTATTTTTTTCAGACAAAGATTATATAATATTATATAATATTGTATTTTTTGTATTCAGACACAAATTGCACATTTTATATTATTTCAGACATAATTGTACCTAATATTTTATTTTTTTATTATTTCAGACATAATTGTAATATTTTATTTTATTTTTTATTATTTCAGACATGAATTGTCTATTTGATGTTTTATTATTGACTATTCAAAAGCGTATAAAAATGAAATGTAGGAAATATATTATTTAATTGTATTTTTTATTGACTATTTCACGTGTACTACTAATATTGTACCTACGAAATAAAATGTCTTTTGAATTTTGAATTTTGAATTTTGAATAATTCATATTTATTATTGGATTTGGACACGTTGAAAAGAATGAAGGATGAAAGATTGACTAAAAAGGTTTATATGGCTGAAGTGAAAGGAAATGCTGGCAGAGGACGACCTAGGTGTACTTTTATTGAACATATAAAAATGTATTGATTGATGGAAATATTAAAAGTACACACAATCGCCGAGCATGTATGAAAGGTATGATGAATATAAAAGAAGCGAAAGAGGTATGTCAGGATCGTAACAAATGGCATTCGATTGTCTCTGCCTACCTCTCTTGGGATGAAAGGCGTGATGATAGATAGATCGATAGATGTGTGTCGGTGGCCGAGTGGTTATAAGACGTCTGGTATGAACTAGGCAGACAATGGGTTTTTTAATTAAAAACTAATGTATATAATCCGAAAAACAGAACTGGCCACTCGATAAGGTATAGCCTCACAAATACCATCGGCTAAACTAGGGAGACACTGGAACCGTAACATTTTTTTTTGTTAGAAAATATCTCTACGAGCAAAGCTGGGGGCGGAAAGTAATGTATAATAATACCTTGGCAAAGGTCGAATAAGTCATAGTAAGATATTAAAATAAGTATGATTCTATTTTTGGGTTCAAATTTAACTTTCACTATGACCATGGCGCCGTGTCGGCAACGCACTTTGTAGGTATAATAGGACACCTGACATGACGCGCGACGTTCATAATATAATTTATTAGCTTATATAGTTAGGGTAATAAGAGATGGCGTGAACAAATACAGTTGCCACCAACCAAATCAAAAGGGGAAAACTCATACCTACTTGACAATTATACTGATTATTATGGATGGTAGATGGAAATCAAGGGTTACTGAGTGGAGACCTAGAATGGGGTGACGACATCGTGAAGAGAGAGGGTTCGTGGAGGAGAACTGCGGAGGATTGGGAGAAGTGGCGCAATGCTGAGATGGCCTACGTCCAGCTTATTTTCTACGAATCTAGACTGAACGGTATAAATTTCGTTCGTTTCGTTCATAAATAGAGTCTTTTGGGGGAAAAATTAAAACGTAAAAAATATTTTTAACGTTATAACTATTCCTCCAAAATCTAAATTAGATTTTTACGCTTTACGTCCGTAATTGGGTCATGAAACTTTATATATGTACCAAGTTTCAACATTTTTTGTCCAGTAGATTCGGTGATAATAAGCTGTGACAGACACATGGTGATCATAATAAGGATCCCATTTTTTCATTCGGAACCCTAAATACTGTGAACCAATTATCATCCTTAGTAGGCCATACCCATAATTTCCTATTTCGGCTGCCGTACGATCTAGGCGGACCGCGAGTCTGTGGTCATTGCAGTTTCGGTGGATCGTAGGCGGCGGCGCGCCGGTGATTGGACGAATGGGTGGGCACGTTTAGATTTATAAGATTTTCATGTACGAGTTTTCCCTATTTTTTGAAAGTACCGACTCTAAATGCGCGCTTTGTCGTTGAGTCGATTTGGTTGCTCGCTAATATACATTTTTTATAACTACACAGTATTATGCACGAGGTTGTATCTTACTAGGGTCCAGGGTATCCAAAATTTGGGTCCAGCGTGTGTCAAAAAGTTACAAAAAAATAGCAATTAACAAGCAGTGAAAGTCATGTAGACCTCATTGATACGAACTTGATATTGTATACTAGACAAAACTTCTGAGTCACGACAGAAAGTGTGGCTTACTTGTGGTTGTCTTTGTTTGTCTTTTATATGTAAGTAGGCGTGATGATATTTCACAGTTTTAGGTACGACTTTAATGATATTTTTGAAAAAAATTCTTTCTTTCTTCACGGGCTAGCTTACAGCTCCCGAAACCATGTTACGGTTCCGGGTACCCAGCGGAAGACCAAGTCTCCCTCGTTTAACCGATGGTATTTGTGAAGCTATACGAAGCTAAACAATTCTTAACCACTCTGCCACCGACTCACCACTCATGATTTTTGAAAAATAAAAATAAACATTTTCTAAAATCCGATTGCAGCAGCACCTACTAGTTTAAATTGTGAATCTAAACCATTCAAGGACCCACTCCAACACACACAACATTTCATCAAAATCGGTCCAGCCGTTTAGGAGGAGATCAGTGACATACACACGTATAGAAGAATTATATCATATGTCTGCTTCCTTTTTTTCTTAAAATTTATCGAATCGGTCCCTCTAGAATCATAAATATATGTACAGTATTTTTTTAAATTCTCCACTTCTATGTATGGAGAGCTGTGGACATCCACATTTGCGAATTATTTTTATAACAAGACGAACTTAGATTTTACGTCATGTCATGGCGACCAGCGCACGTGTTCCGTCGTGGCATGATGGGGAAATCCAGTTTAATCCCGTCCGCGCTGTAATAGTTGTCTAGCCTCGTCACATTTAGGTAACAAAAAAACACACCATCACGGCGTTTATACTTTGCGGTGTAGCCAGTGAGTAACAATGTCCACTTTTTGCCAGTTATCCATATTGAACAGAACAGGTGGCAAGGTACTAAATCATGTAGAACAAAATATGTAACACATTGACCGCGTCTAAAATTATGACTTGCAAAAAAAGCAGGAGAAATTCTGTGTCTTTTACTTTTCCTTTTGACTACATACTTACGCCTATACATTTTTGACATAGACAGAGCCTAAAGACATCCCCCACTAATATTAGAAAGTAAGTTGTATGGATGTATTTTTGTTACTCAATCACGACAGAACGGCTGAACAGATCTGGATGAAATTTGTCACAGAGTTAGATTATAGTCTGGAATAATAGGCTAATTTTTATCCCGGAAAAATGTAAAGTTCCCGTGAGATAGATTTGTATTTGCTTTTCACGGGATCTACACGATTTTTTGCATAGTGGTAGTTTAGGGGTCAGAGAATGACATATACTACTTTTTATACCGCGAAAGCTGGCGGTGGAGGGGCAAATTACAGCCACGGGATTATTTATTTTTGAATCTATTTCCACGCGGGCGGAACCGCGGATAGAAGCTTGTTTGTTTGTACTTTTACGCAAACATAGAGCAACGGATGGACGGGATTTTTTACACAAAAATCCTTTAGAATAAATTTTGATGAAACATTTGAAAATTTTCCATGGACGAAGCTGGGCCCGAATGCTAGTATTCATCACGCTTTTTACAGCAAAAGGGGCAGGCAGAGACAATCGATTGCCATTTGCTACGATCTTCTTTTATATTTTAAAAAATATGTGTTGTAACTTTTTGCTGACCTTCCACGGTCAATGATTGAGCAGAATACAAAATGTTATTGTGTTCAATATATTTAAAATATATTGTTATATGTTTGTTAAGCGAAAGTTGCATGGTCTTCTTACAAAAATTAGATGACGAATTAGTTTTGAGAAAAGAAAACTTATCCTCATTCAAGTCATATGAACCAAAGATCTTTGTAAAGTGGAACGAATATAGAATAAAAAAAATATCTAAAAGTAAAAAAAAACAGAAATATAATAGGTAGGTAGCTAAAATCAGCTAAAAACATATAATATATCTATGTATCATCACGCCTTTCATCCCAAGAGGGGTAGGCAGAGACAATCGACTGCCATTTGTTACGATCCTGACATAACTATCGCTTTCGCTGCCTTTATATTCATCATACCTTTCATATTTATATGCTCGGCGATTGTGTGTACTTTTAATACCTATTTCCATCGATTAATATATTTTTATATGTTCAATAAAAGTATGCCTAGGTCGTCCTGTGCCAGTATTTCCTTTCACTTCAGCCGATGTCATTAGAGAAGAATGCGTAATGAAAGATGATGTTGTAACTAAAATGAAGAAAAGTAGTTTATGCTAGTTTGGACACGTTGAAAGAATGAAGGATGTAAGATTGATTAAAAAGGTTTATATAGCCATTTAATATAGGTACTTTAAATTTACGGGCACAATGCCCGGTCTTTATAAGACTTGAATGCATGGGGACATAGGTCCAACGCACTCACAGACAGATAGGCAGAATATGCCTGGTCTATTGCTGAGATAAAATTAAATCTATCAAGTTTATTGGTTAAGACTACGGTCACCTGCCTGCCGGTATCATTCATCACATGAAACGTAAAATTGACTCGCCGTTTACTAAATGGACCTCCTAAAACAACCACAATTTTTAGGGTGTTCTGCCGGCAGTAAGACAGGCAACATTGGTGTAAGCGGCTGGGGGTGTCGAGAGGTGTGACACCGGCTTCCCCGTTATTACGCCTTCAGTCACTTCCACCCCCGAGCATAATACATGTTTTCTATGTCCCTTTCCATTTAACCAATCCAATGTCCACAAACCCACGACGGCAAGCGACCAACCAATCACCGCTTGTGACGTCGTCGTATGAACCGAGTGCATTAGAAAACCTACTCATTGAAAAATAATTGAAAAGCCAACTCGATTGTGTACATGTGTCTCGAGAATTAAAATTAAATAAAATTTAATCAAAGTAATAAAAGCGAATTAAACAACTTAACTACCCTTGTGGTGCGTCGAAGGACGAACGTGTTAATAAGTGCAAGCGAGACGGTGTTCCTATCCCAGGTGAGTCCTTCTCCCACTGTATTGACCTAACAAATCTCTCTGCCGATCTCTTCGAGGGCGACGGATCAGGATATTGCAGCTTCCATCAGGTTCCTGGATTCGGTTAGCCATCAGAGTTGAGTAGGAGAACCGTTCCTACCTCCCGCATCACATAACAATACATAATATTATACTCTAATGACTCCACCCTGGACAGCCAATTAAGGCAAGCTAGGGCGAGAGTCCTAGGTCTAGCAGTAGGGACGCCTGCCTCAACCTACTCTCTGGAGCACTCGGTTTCGGTGCCCTAATCTAGTTTATTATTAGTGTTTCAGTGGCAAAGGTTTTGTACTAAAAGTCCTTTAGATCTCAAAATGCCTCAATGGATAGGTAGCCTAAAATGCGCTAACTGCAGTCTTTATACTTTGCAAGATTATCAGAAACACTGGTATCTCATTTAGCTGTTTTTTTGATTCACATAAAAACCCTTAAATCTAATCTAAATATTAAAAAAAACTTTTATTTAGTCCGCGTGGAATAGTGGCAAGAATATTGGCTGCATTTTCCCGCTGAATCACGATGCTGATTCGTTGAGCGAGGAAGGGCCAGCCCTCTTGTCACCAGAAGAGCTGATCAGTCGAGGGGATATGTCTGTCTGTACATTTTTAATATTTTTTTTGACATTTGAACCCCGCGGACTTAGAGTTTCTACACCAAACGGCACAAATTTGTAGTTTTCAATAATTGAACAGTATTTGCGCCATTTGAAATTGTTTAGCTGTTGCCCATATCAAGCAAGGTTTGATAATATGCGTTTTTTTGTAAATGTGGACACTGTTACATTCTCTGGCCACACAGCAAGGTATAGAAGCCGTGAAGATGTGTTTTGTTGTTTGCAACGGAGAACTTATACCATGAGTATATCACCAATCAATACCACAGTTAATATTATTTTAGTACCACGTTACTACATATTATGAAACAAAGTATCCGCTGCGTCTGTCTGTTTGTGTCATTTCACGCAAAAATTATGCACAGATTTTGGTGCAGATTTCACTATTAAATAGGTTCATTCACCGGGAAGGTTTACGAGTATTGAACATGGACCTATCATGTTTAGGAGCTGAGCATTAACAGTATAAGTGAATCAAGTCGGGAAAAAGTTAGCCCCAGCGAGATTTCATGTCGCATGCTGTATCAGTCAGAGATATAACAAAATGATGTAGGAAAAAATTGTGTAGAATAAATTGATCTACAAAAAAGTTCACGGTAGCATTTTTGTAGAATAGTCCTAATTCTATTGAGCCATTGTGAGCACTAGGTTTAACCGACTATCATGTTAGGTTAATAAATGGAGTACGGTTGAAGAGAAACTAAGTAATTCAATGTACATACGAGTCTAACAAGTAACAACTGTAGCTCGTACTAAATGCAATTTCACATTAATCTTGAGTTAGAAAGCTAAAACACTCTGCTCCTGATCTTATCCTTATTATAAACTTATGTTTGTTTGTTTTAGCAATAGGTGATGACAGACAATAATATTTTTTTTATATAGTTTATAACGTAATCTTTAATTGACATGTTTTAATTTTTAACAAGGTACCCGTTTCTAGGTTTTCGTAGGTACATATTTTTTCAAATTTTTTTTATTACATAATATTTATGGAAATATTTGAAAAAAACCTGGGAGTGTGATAAATTAGGAAACATACGCGCTCTATAATGTAAAAATAAAAGCTATCACTCTCTCTGTCAGGCAAGCACGAAGCCAGGATTTTCCGTCGGGGCGGGTCCAACCACCAACCAAGCCATTATTTTGAAAAAATAAAACACAAAGCACGACTTTACCTTTTATTACATCTTTTCTGCAATAGGTCAATGCAAGGTTGACTCGACCTCATCAGCTCAGCTGAACTGATAATAATAACCTACTTTTTAAAATTGTCAATTTCAAAAAATGTCGTTGACGGATTTCGGGGTGGGTCCGGGTGAGACCTGCCTACGTGCTTGCAGTGTCAGGCAAGTGTCCAGTTCAAGTGTTGCCATAAATATTTTTGCAGGTGGGAACAAAACAGAAAATAAACGAATCTAATTTATGAGCTGACGGTTTTTTTTTTGTGGAAAACTGACGACCCGGAATAGATCGAGCTGGTGAAAAGCTATTAGGAGAGCCGACCTCAATTTAACATGGGATAAGGCCGGAGAAAGAAGAAGTGTTAATTACGTGTAATTAGATTTGATTATATTTGAGATCCACAGTAGCTTAGTCTATGAATATTTAAGTTTCACCAATGAATGTCAACAAATTTAATTAAATATTGATATTAAATTAATATTATGTATACGGATTATCATTATAAATAATTAATTATTTTCACGTTTCCATATTGATACACTTTCGAAGTTTGATTTTTGCGAAAGTGAGTGGTACACATTCTGTCTCCACTGTGGTAGTACCATCTTGTCAGGATAAAGAGGCTTTGACAGGTTTGACTAATAACCATTAGCCCTTTGGTCAATCCTAGAATAGACTAATTTTGTCAGTCCATGGAGCAACACGGAACACGGACTTGAAATCAGAATTTACCTGAAGGCAGGAGACTTCTAATAAAGCCGTAATTTTTGCTTTACCAACGATTGCGATTCTCTTAGCCAATAGTTACCTTCATTCATAGACTCGCCACATTGCGTTACAGTAAAAAAAAATTACCCTATTAATTATCATCGTAGTTTAAATATTATTTTGATGGAATTGCTCTTTTAAAACTTTGCAAAAAGCCGCGCCTGTCTGTCTGTGACAATTTTACGCAAAAACTACCTATAACATAGGTTGATTCACCGGGAATGGTAGAGCAATAACAGTTATGAATCAAGTCAAGAAAAAAGATAGCTCCAGCGAGTTTTCATTTCATGGCGTATGCTGTCTAATCCGTCAGAGATATAACAAAATTATGTAGGAAAGAATTGTGTGGAATAAAATTGTCTACAAAAAAATCTGCGGTGGCATACAATTCTTTTATCTATCTCTAATAAATTTTATAAGCGTATTTATGTAGATTTAAAATTGTTGTAAACCCATATTGACAATCTTGTTTGTATTATAAAATTGGCATTGACCAATTATATTGGCAATATTGGCATTGACACATTTCTATACATTCTTCTAAACACCGTGGTCCGTGATGGTTGAATACATCTCTTTGTCTGTATATATATTCTACCTATAATAAAACTGAAGAGTTTGTATGGATGTTTGTTATTCAATCACGCGAGAACGGCTGAACGGATCGGGATGAAATTTGGTACAGAAATAGACTATAGTCTGGAATAGCATATATAATTTTACTACTTTTTATACCACAAATTTTATACCAGGGGCAAATTACAGCCACGGGATTATATCTTTTTGAAACCGCGCACAGAAGTTGATAACAATAAATATTGAAACATAAATCAAAAATTAAATTCTTATTCCTATGGATTCTATTAAAAAAAGCTCTTTACGCTATATAAACTTCCATGCGGAAGAAATGTACTAGGGCGTAGTTTTAATTACATAGTAGCAATTATAGTTGAACGACCGTTGTATATCATTGAACACTGTCATGTTTAGTAATCTAGCTTTATATAACTAACTGATATCGGTTCCAGCTTTACCCGTGAAAAAAAATTTCAGAAGGGAAGCCGTAAAATGGCTCACTTAACTAATGCTACAAGTTCTAAAATTTTTTTCTATAATCCAAAATATGACAATAGCATATTCTTACAGGTTACATTCGACTCTCATAACCCGGAATTCATCGGAATTATGTGTATGTTTGTTTGCGCGTGCTAAAACAAGAGGGAACGTCGGATTTCAATACAAATGAAAGAGACGGTTGCTTAGTATGAAGTAAGGTAGTATGGACGAGCAAGCCGGTATTACGATTTCCGGGATTAAGACGCTGAATAGAGCCAATGACCTTGAGAGATGGCACCGCCCCCACGCGGGTACACATACACACCAAACGACGTGGCTGCCACTAATAATATAGCATCAGGCTGCAGCCGGTACTGTCGGTACACGAGCGCTTACGCACACACGCGTGCAGTGCGTACATAAAATCTCGAAAATGATAATAATGGAACTTGCTGAAAATTTAATTAAAAAATAGAACAGTATTACGATAGTATATTGCTAGATAAAAAATCTGTCAAAAAATCAGAATCATTGCATGCTTTTTAGTACTGTTTCTAGACAGTATAATATTTTTTTAGAGGTACATTCGTGATTTTTTTCTATCAAATCAATATAGTTGTATTATGTTTTGAACACAGTATCTTAATAACGCATAACCTCAAGAATATCATATATTTTTTTGATTATGGTCACTGCAGTGGATTATGTACTTTTACGCATCCTAAAACTCGTATTTAGCTCTATACATCCTCTTAAAATTCACCCTATGTCACTATACGGCCTTCTACTTTTTTATTATCTCAGTGCAAAAAAGTCAGCTCCATTTTGACGTGAAACAGACAGACAAATAAACATACATAGCTTAAACATAGCGTTGGAGGATTCAGTAAGCACATATAAAATGACGTAAATTGGTTCAGAAGTTATAATGAAATGGCTCATATACAAAGAGAAAATACCATTACGGCTAAAGACACATGTAAAGGTAGGCAGAATGAAAGAGCTACACTTTCCTCGATCCATATTTAATAACGGTATAATATTTACCGATTGACACGAAAATATGAAATCGGACTATTGTTCGTGAATGCAAGACGAATTTTTAATTCATCGCGTGTACGTGTTTTTAGTTTAGTAGGCCATTGTCATGGAATATCATTACAAGGGTAAATACCCTTTGGCCTAGTGGTTAGGGATTCTTCATCATCACTACATAATACGAACCAAGTCCCCCACCGCGTCTGTCTGTCTGTCTGTCTGTGCCCTTTTCACGCATAAACTACATTTTGATGCGGTTTTCACCAATTTACGAGAAAAGTTTACGATAGAACAAGGATAGATGTTTAGGAGCTGTGCAATAACAGTATTAGTGATCAAGTCGGGGAAAAAGTTAGATTATTGTTACAAGGATATTTGCCATCCAAATCTTTCGTAATCGTTGTTAACAAAATAATCATTTCCCCATAACCTTCTGTTTCCATTAGCGTCAGTACTTGGTTCTAGTTTTAGACTTTGACCAAATTGTTTGTTAAATATAATTAATATTATATCATTGTCTTTTTTAATAACTTCTATTGAAAATTTTAGTCTCGCATCAATAACTTTTTTATTATCACCCCAACTTAGCCTGTCGCCATATCTATCTGCAGTTGTAGCTAGTTTTAACATCATTGAATATTCTTTATTTTCTATTTTGAAAAACACTTTATCGTCTTCTATAATGGGTATGAATTTCCATAAAAGTTTTTCTTTAGTAGAATTTACACCATCGCCCCATGCCAATCTGTCTCCTTCAGAGTCCATTTCTGTATCTAGTTTTAAAGGCATTTTATGTAATTTGCTTATAATTTTAACATCTTGGCTGTTGAAAATCATGCTAAATTCTTTCGGAAAATATTTCTCGATTATATCTTTATCGGCTAGAAAAAGTTTATACGCAAAGTGCACAGTATATTTCACTCCAGCTTTCAAAATATCTATTACAGTATCTGTAAGAGTTTTGAAGTTTCCTGTCTTAATAAGATTTTGAGTAATAATAACAGCATCATGGGTGAGATTCTTAGATACTTTGTAGTGAAGCTGTAAAGATAATTCCTTCATGTTTATAAATGCTCTATGGCTATCGAATAATGTTAAACCCGTTAAATTGTTGGGCAACTCGTAATTTGGACAAAATATTATTCCTTTCTTCTGAAGTTCTTCTTCTAAGTTTCTGATATCTGCGCTATTCTCTTCAAAGCCATAAATAACAACTTTTCCATTATCATTATTAATCATTCTAGAAATATCTCGTGCGCAGCTTTTATTAATAGGAGCTCCCATAACAGTTACATTTTTAACTTTATCGTCCACAATATATGAGCTCGTGTCACAATTTGTGTAACTAATTACTGGAATTCTGTTTGGAATTTTCCTGTCTCTATCTTCACCATTACTGACAAGTTGATATTCATGGTTGACATTGTAACAATCTTTAAACCCGCTGGCACCAAGTGTAGTTTCTATTCTTCCTTCGCCCCAGTAATCAACATGTTCAATTAAATTTTCATCTGCTGGTATTTTCACAAGATAATATTCACCAATGTAAGGTACTTCAGAATATGCATATTTTTTGTCTAAACTTGCAACGTAATTTGGTCTTTGTGATAATTTCCAAAATCTCATTGACGGCATTTTGAGCGATAAATTTAGATCGTTTTCTACTGTGCAAAATTTCAGAGTAATGTATGGTTCCCACTCTATTATATGCATTTCATTATCAGTCATTTATCTTGTGGTAGATATGAAAAATATGTCATTGAACTTGATTGTGAAAATTAGACGGTTATCATTGTTTCAAAACACAATAATTAAAAGCTTTTTTTTTCTTCACGAGTTCCATTACAGCTCCCGAAACTGTGTTATCGGTCCCAGAGTACCCAGCTGGCTATACCTGACGAGTGGCCAGTTCTGTTGAGGTATATTTAAATGGAAAAGTCTCTAAGTGTGGTTTGTCGGATTAAATACAATAAGTTTTTAATTATAAAACATCCATTGGTACATGGCCGGGTTGGAACCGTGGTCCGCCTAGTTAATACCAGACGTCTTAACCACTTGGCCACCGACGCACCATATTTTATGTTTGTAAACAAAGCTGCATATGGAAATCTTTTTAATTTGTACTTAAACCCGTTCTACACTTTCCGATCCTATGAAGTCCTAAATCGGATTGTTCTCTTCACACTTATCGAGTATTTATCAGTTATAAATACAATGGACTCGCAACGCACCTGCCGTCAACTAAATGCCTCCAACTTTGTCAATGTTTCTAGCATCTCTGTTAGAATAACTTGGTCGCGGTCTGACGCCGAGTCGAACGATGTTCTCGAAAGTATATACCATCTGATTTAGGATGAAGGAAGAGTTGGACCAGCCGACTGCCGACCACCCGATATCATAATATTGCGATTGCCTTGCATGCTGATTATGCCATTTAATCCGATCATTAGGATCGGATCTATCATCCGCTTTATCATCTCATTGAAGTCTAATGTAATGTAGCCTCAATAAAACGTTCAGTTAAACGAGGAAATGTATTTTACCACAGAGGTGGTGATCAGATTTTTTTTATTAAAATTAATTTGTTTTTCTTGAAATGACAGACTGAATGTAAAATAACTGACCAGTATTCCAATAATCTGAGTGTTGCAATCTTAAAAACAATAAAATATAATTGAACGATTGATTTTGAAATATTTTAATGAGAAGGTAGTCGATAGCCTACTTGAAACCGGAGGTTCCGGGTTCGATTCCTACTCGCTGCCAAAATGCTAAGCACCAATTTTCTTTTGTGTGTTAATCGTGTTTAAATCGACTCCTCGTGCTTCGGAGGGCACGTTAATGCCGGTGTCCGGTCATCAACCCGCCTGCCAAGCGTAGTGACTATGGCAATTCCTCTCAATGAGCACCACTGAAATGGTGCGCTAGAGGGAGACCATGATCCAGCAGTGGATCTTAAAAGGTTGATGATGATGATGAATAATCCAAATGATCACAGCTCACAGCACCAGCCTTAAAAACTGCAATGTGACAACCTTCATTTAACTAACATATCTTTATCTGTAACTCAATTTCATAATATATAATTTTCATTGCATTACTTATTTTCTCAAATTTTCATACGATTTAAAATTGCATATGCGTGAACTTTATCAATTGTGGTTATTGGTCAACAATACATGTCATTGTATTTATTATTTTGCGGTTAAGGTTCAAAATAAGGTCACCTCGACTGCATTTAACTTATTTGACCTCATTTTAACTTTTGTTAAAAATTACCGAAATGTTCAGCAAAGGTTAATTATCACTTTAGTCCGTCTGCTCTTAATTAGAGGTAAACAGGAGGTTTTTTTAAACTAAACAAACAAACACATGTTCACGGCCTTCATATACCTTGCGGTATGGCCAGAGACACAAGTAACAATGTCCACTTTTTGCCACATTTTTTTACTATAATTTAGGACAGTTAATTGTCAAAGTTTTATATGGTAAAAGACTAATAAACCGTCCCGATATCACACGCGATATGGAACTTTCTCGGGTCGGTCATTCCTTGACTGGCCATTACAATTTGAATTTATCTTGATATTTGTGTAGAGTTTAGTTTCTCTTAAATCCAATACATATATTGCAAAAACATTTATATTTCATACAAAATAAACTTACAGGTCAGTATAACCATGTATAACCATTACACAGCTCATCTCGACAAGTATCCAATTAATTGTGGCCCATTCTTTATGATTTTTATTTTCCGAAACGCGAAGAAAGTTTTAATAATTTTGATAATTTAACTTTTCATTGTCGTTTTGTAGAAAATTTAATCATAATTAAGTGCTATTCACACATCTGTCCCATTGTGGTAAGTAAAAGTAAAAAAAGAACGAGTTTTATTATAAGTATATATCACCACGCCTTTTGTTACGATCCTGACATACCTCTTCCCTTCTTTTATATTCGTGAAATGTAGGTACTAGATAGGTATAAAATATGTAGTGTGAATTCATAACTTTTACATGCATAATACATGCGATAATCTATATTTACGTGATGTGGAATCCGGTTCGTAATAATCTTGGTTTAAAATTGTGTATATGCTAGAAAAACAATATTTAGAATTTGAAGTCTTTATAACGGATTTAATGTCTTGAAATATCTTTGGCGTTGAAAAACTGAGACATTGCAAATTAAAATTCTACCTGACTATAATATCCAGCGGAAGAATACCATTGGCTAAAAGAGCGAGACTTGATGATCTTCCGCTGGGTACCCTGAGTTCACAGCTACAAAGCAATCCGTGAAGAAAAAATTACAAAAATAAATTGAAAAATTTTCTTTGCAAAATTTTTGGAGTAGGTATGACATAAAATATATCCCGATGGATTTCAGCGATAAAAGGTAGCCTATGGTAGAGCCTATGTCAGTTTGAAGCCCTGCAAAAAATCACGTCGGACTTTTGCTCTGTTGTGGCGTGAAGAAAGACAAACCTGGACAAACAAACAAACAAACAAACACACGCATTAATAATATAATTTTGTTCTATACAATAAACTTTTATCTACTCTTATATCGTAAAGTCTGTATTACAAAATCGAATTATACTTCATAATAATATGTTTTATTTACACGCGTCTGTAATATGTCAAACTTCGATACTGTAATGTATTATAGTACCGAAGAAGATTTTCATACAAAAACGATATCGTAATGTTTTGTTTTAAAATGCAGAAAGGGCAGAGGATTTTGTTTATACAGCCACATTAAACTCTATGAAAATATCGAGTTTAATGTGTCAGAGTTACTTGACAGCTAACGCGCATGCGCACTAATGCGCAGTAGGTAGGTAACCGCGGTTTGCCGCCAATTTGTCGATTAAGAAAAATATCTTGGTTCAATTTGTTTTGTACTATTGCATGGGATTAGATAAAGTACTGTATGAACGGGCACATAACTTGGAATTAAAACACTCGTGGATGCTGTTATAAAATTCGGCTTCGCCTCACTTGTGTTTTAATTACCCCTATTATGATCCCGTATCATAAACTACTATTACAAAACTTCGCATATTGCTCGGAAAAGTGAACTAACGACAGATGAAAATACTTTCTCCTAAAAAAATTATAATATTTATTGTATTTGTTGGAAATGTTGTACCGGATACCGGTTCTTTGAGGAATGATGACCTCAGATATGGAAAATGATGTAAGTAAAGTATTAGAATTCGGTCTGGTACAGAGGCCTATGACCATAAAATAATAATTAATGGTACTATCCGATTTTCATACAATTTATGTTATGCTATTATGGAAATGTGGAGACATGGAAGACCTGATGATGGACTCTAAAGGTGGCCACATATTCGTCTAATCCACGGCGCGTCGCCGTATGGTCCACCGAAATCGACCACAGACTCGTCCAATTCTTGTAACAAACGGTTCGCCATCCGTTTTCAAATCGTATTTGTGATTGATTTCGATGACCGTAACGATTTGTCACACACACATCCACACGCCTTTGATTAATCGAATCTTGTGTGTCTGTGCGAGTGAGTGAATTGCATATGATCTAAATCGTACGATTTACATCGCTAATGTGTGGCCTGTGTTCAATCTCGATCATACGACGGCCGGTACGAAAATTTTCGGTGAGATACCGGACCAGTGCGTGGGCTACTTAAGGTTCTACCTGAACTATTATAGATAGAAAAATGCTAAATCTGCGGCGAGACTGATCAGTGTACGAGTGTCTTAATTCTAGTGTGCTTACTTTTCATATAAAAAATTCTTAGCAAACTCCGCAGAACGACAAGACTCGCATTTCTCTGCTTCCAACGCATCCTCAACTACTTCGGCCATGTTGCTCGCAGAAACTCTGACAACCTTGAGAAGCTAATCGTGCTAGGAAAATTTATTATAAAAATAAATCTGACATTTAGCGGCTTTTCCATCTACAGAACTGGCCACACTGGTATAGCCTCACAAATACCATCGGCTAAACGAGGGAGACTTGGTCTTCCGCTGGGTACCCTGGGTAACACGATTTCAGGAGCTGTAAGGCAACTAGTGAATATAGAAAAAAAAGAAAAGTTACTACCTACATTTTTTTTTTTAATTTACTCTACACATTTCTATTATCAGGGTTCCGTAATTACATTTAATGCTACGGACTTCTAAAAATGCAATTTAGCTGTCGAAATTGAAAGCTATGAAAATCTAATTAACATAATATCGATTTAAAAATATATTGGATCCTGTTAGGTTATGTGCCTTATGAATATTCGTGCACAAATTGATACCGTTTTAGATATAATACTTTCTCCTTAAATCTATGATAATTTTACTAATAAACACCTTTTACTTATTTTATGGCGCAATGCTTTTTACAACTCGAAGTTTAATATGCTTCGGAGATCACGTAAAGCTGGATAAAGGCTAAATCTGGAGCGAGAGTGGCCAAGGTGAATTCGTACCTATCTTATCTATTTTTGCATTTGATAGCCCATTCTTTAGGAAAGTTATAGGCTATATCACGTCACGTTACGATCATATTAACGTGGCTGCAACCAACACCTGTGCAACCGCAAGGCACAGCAAGTAAATAATTAATTAAAATTAAATGCTGTTCATTGGTAATCACATCACTTGAAAACGGCTGGACCGATTTGGCATCTTTTTAAATGTTCGTAATAGGTGAAAAAATGAAAAATGTGCCCAAAAAATTGAATTTAAATTGAAAATTGAAAAATGCGGGAAAAACCTATAAATTAATATCCTAGTGCTACTGTGTTTGTTCGACCTTCTAACAAAGCAACGGATTGACTGTGATTGCTCAGAGATAGCTTTTTTTTTAAATACATAGTTTAAACGAAAATTTACCGCCCCCCCCCTATCTCCGTAACTACTGAGTCTAAAATTTTGAAAAAAAATTGTGATTATAGATTTTTTTTTTTTTTTTCTAATTTTAATATATTTTTATTCACTATAGATACATACAATAATCATTAATTACATAAAAAAAGAATATAATATAAAAACCTTAAAATAGACTTAATACAATTATAAAATCTAAAACTAAATTTATAAATAAAAAATTTGTCCCATGTCCCCAGACATTGGAAGTGTACCCAGAAGGCTGGCTGCATTTCCTCGTTGAATTGCAAGGCTAATGCGTTGTGCGAAATACGTACCAGCCTTCTGGTCATTTGTAGATCTAATTAGGCGTTTTGAAATTTCTTTACAAATTGAATGAGCGCTTGGTCCCCAAGGCCCAAGTGTTTCAAATCCAAGTGGCGCAAATATATAGTCGTCGCTGAGGCCGACATATCTGCGCCGCTTTGCGTTTTCTGCTATGGCTGCTGCTGATCCTGCCTTAGAGGAAGTAAATGAAAGATGGGACTGGGCGAGGGTATCGACGCAAGTTGCATCCCAAACTAGTGATCGTCCCATCTTCCAAGGTGCCAGCGTCATGCCGTCGGGCCTCTTTCCGTCGTCTCGTGATAAGCCGTTGGGTTCGAGTATAGCAGGTGCGTCTGCGGTTACAAGGGCTCGACGGATGACGTCGTTGAGGTCAGCATGTCTAGGGAGGCGTCCGGCACTCTTACAGCAGGACAGCCCATGGTGGCCGAGTTGATCCACAGGTCGGCCACATCGGCATTGATGTGTCTCGTTACATGGTGCGCCTAGGCGCAGAGCTGTGGCTAACCTGAAAGAGGTACGATCAAGTAGCGTTCCAATATGGGCTGACGGTAGTGCATGAAGCCATAGCCCTGACTCCCATTCGCTGACAGCTAGGAGACGAGCACGATCTGCAGAATTGGTAGCCGCGTTTAAAAGATTATTTCGCGCCAATCTGCAAAGGGGTTCGTCCCACATCTTCTGCGAGGAGGAAATTGTCGGAGGTTCTGTATCTTGTGGGCAGATTGTAATCCAAAGTTTTTTGGCCTCAGTAGATTTCTTAACCTATATCAAAATCCTGTCCGAAACCCTTAGCGCGTGAGTCGTATACCGCAACTTGGCCAATATATTTTTACACTAATATTATAAAGTGGTAAAGTTTGAAACTACTAATCCGATTCTGAAAATTCTAATAGGAAGCTACATTATCCCTAAGTGCTATAGGATATATTCCATTTTGTTTGATAATATTCCCAGGCGAAGCAGGAGGTGGAACGCTAAGCTAGTATACCATAAATTCCGATGACTGTGTCTTGCACTTTTGTTTGGCCGTCAGATAATTTTTTTTTGAATGAAGTGAATTCGTGTTATTGCAACATGTTGTTCCTTACAACTTTCTCTATATGCTTTATTGCACCCGGTTTTAGATAACATTTAGTTTTATGTTCAACTTGCAAGTGACACAGAATACATAATAATAGGCACTTCTTCTAGAAGTTTGACTCAAACTATGATATAGGTACCTATCATACTATTTATTATTGAAAAAAAAATCGCGCGCTAAGGGTTCCGTATCGTTTAGATTTTCCTGTAAACCTATAAGAAAAGTCCTATTTAAAAAAAAATTAAACTCAGTAGTTTTGAAATTCATTTTTTTTTCATCAGGTTCGTTTGTCCAGCGTTAGTCCATGTTTGCCCACCAAAAATTATTTATTGTCCTCTCAAAAATAAGTTATTAAAAAAAATTTAATTGGGGTGGAAGTTGGCACCCCCAAATGCGAATTTTCAATTTTTTTTGCATCACGTTCGTTTATCCATCATTAGACCACGCTTGTCCATCAAACATTTTTTTTTCCACCCTTCAAAAAAAAGTTATTTAAAAAAAACTAAAATTGAGGTGGAAGTTGGCACCCCCAAATGCGAATTTTCAACTTTTTTTCATCCGGTTCGTTTGTCCAACCAAAACTTTAACTAGAACTTGCTATTGTTAATAAGTTTTGTACAATACAATTTTTGTATGTGACAAAAGAACCATAGGGCTTATATCTAGATCACATTAAAAACCAATTTTCAATCTATGAACCACTGATCTATAAACCCAGTTCAAATATAACTGTTAGTTAACCAACAGGGTCCGTTAAGACAGGGATGTTTGTAGCGGTAAATGTAGTGTGTATACTGCATTCATGTATCGAGATTATTCGACATTATTTATCGACTAGTGGTGTCCCCGATATGATTTTCCATGGACAATATCTCAGGAACCGTTGGCGTTCCTCTTTACTTTTAAAATAATGAAATACGTGTTATTTTTTTAAAGAATATACTTACAAGGTCGATTGTTTTTTTTTCTGTAAGTAAAAATTTTACCACCCTTTTTCATATATTTAGGGGTGGAATTAAAAAAAATCCCTCCTCAGTGCACCTCTGGGATAGTTAAGGAATATTTTATCCAAACAATGTTACAACTTTAAGTATACGGGTTTGATCCCGGATCCGGCCATTAATTTTTAATTAAAAACTTATGTACATAATCCGACAGAGGCTTTGCCATCTAAATATAGTTACCTCAACAGAAACTGGCCACTCCTTAGGTATAGCCTCACAAATACCATCGACTAAACGAGGGAGACTTGGTCTTTCACTGGGTACTCTGGAACCGCAACTG
Organism: Nemapogon koenigi; assembly: GCA_963924495.1. NCBI lineage: Eukaryota > Metazoa > Arthropoda > Insecta > Lepidoptera > Tineidae > Nemapogon > Nemapogon koenigi. The sequence continues at coordinate 10,375,285 of OZ004648.1, forward strand.
TTACTAAGTATTATCGGCCGACGGCTTGGTATGTTTAGTTAATGAAAGAAACGTAAATTATAAGTATTAAATAATTATCATTATTAGATATATATTAAATTGTGAAACTAATCTCCACAGGAAATCGTGGCATTATAATCCTTTAAATAAAGTGATTGTTACAAACAATATTAATAAATGATTTGCACGCATAATTAATGACACATTTGGGTTACTTAAATTAGTGATGTAACTATTGATAAATAAATATAGTCAGTTAAAAATCGAATCGATAAAATAAATTAGCTAGTAAAATGGGGGCGCTATTTCTAGCGTCCGTTGGTCGGCTTCAGAAAAAAATGTAAAAATAAGGATATAGGTAATACTTATTGTAAACATTACATAATCTCGTAATTAAATTCTCATTCCCATCTATCTATCTATTTATCATCACGCCTTTTATCCCAAGAGGGGTAGGCAGAGATAATCGAATGCCATTTATTACGATCTTGACATTTATTCTCATTCCCACTTCATATCAAAGTTAAAAATGAAGAAATTAAAAATCGATTATTGAATTAAACTAATTAAACATCTCTAAAATAAATATTTATTTTAAAAATATAACTGTCACCCACCCCATCATTTAATTAGTAATCTCAGGGATTCCACCAAAGAGTCCACGTCATGTCATGGCGACCAACGCACGCGCCCGCCGTGTCGTGATGGGGAATCCAGTTTAATCCCTGATAATTGTGATTAGTCTGTGATTAATAAAACATATCACGGTCGGCGGGAACATCCTCCTTACTGGTTATCGGCATATTGTTACTGTGACGTCTATAATACTTGATATCATCAAAATCCTGATGGAGCCATATTAAATAGAATAGAATAGAAATAATGTCAGACAATTTAAACATTATCTTGTTTGGTGATACCACTAGCAAAGCGGAACATCTGGTAGAACCTATATATATAGGTCAATTTAACAAACTGTAAAATACAGATTGAAATATTGAATACGTGATTAACATCCGTTATCTTGTAAGTTACACTTTATGATTGCCTGTGGTTTTGGCCAAGCTCTAGCATACATACAACTCAATTCGGTATGTAAAGTAAAAAACCGGCCAAGTGCGAGTCGGACTAAACTAAGGCATAGATTAAATAAGACCAAGTTTGACGCCCCTGTATGGCGCGGGAACTAATAGTAGCGAGTCCGGCTCACACTTGGCCGGTAACGTACCCATTTCAAAGTCAATATTAGGCGCGCCCAAAGTACTACGGATAACACGTCTGATAGTCCGGTAGTGCCTTTGAGTATTTACCAAAGGAGACGTGAAGCGTTTAAATCACCGAACATTTTTTTCTGCCACTTTTGGCGGGGGGAGAGGTAAACGTCTAGTACTAGCCCCTGTACCACTGTATTTTTCTGTCGTTTTATTGTCGCAACGGATATTACGTTATATGATGATTATGTTAAAATACAAACATAATAATTATAATTAATGATTGGAAACACTAAGTTTGACGCCCTAGATCGCCTTTCCCGTTTAAAACATCACAATTAACTATTTTCTTAGAGCTCTGTCTCGCGACACAAAACGATACCAACGAAATCTAAGGTAACTTATTACTGCGCACCTGGTCAGTATAACTGGTCAAAGGGGAAAAAATTGGCGAAAGGGGGAGCCCGTCTATGGCCCCTCCTTAGGCTTAGTACTCTATGGGTAGTGCGCGACGATTGTTTTATAGTTATTTTTAAAAACAATAGAAATAATTTTATTATGTTTTGTGTCAATTTACTAGATTTATTATTTTACTATACATACCAGTTTATTTGATCATAATAGAATTCATACTTTAAGAGATTTGTTCAAAAATAATAAAAAAATAGACCTCATATATACATTTTTTTTCAGTGAATTTTGCAATTTTTTTTGTCATTTTATTAGATATTGGTCCCTAGATACCAAACATTTTTTTTTCTGATTAGTATATATTAGCGTAAGGCTCATTACTCATTTGGTGATTTTGCTCTTGAGTGCCTATTACTGCACGTTTTATTAGTAATACTACTTATACGTTTGTATGTATTGCCATTATTGACGCCGAATAAAACACATTTCTTGTATGGAAACCCCTTTAATTTTTTACTTTATTTTATTTTTATGATCTGTTGTTATACACACTCTATGAAGATTTCAATTGTCTACCTATTACCTGTGACAGACGGACGGACGAACGGACGGACAGCGGAGCCTTAGTTAGGGTTTTCGTCTGTTTTCGTTGTCACCCTGTAACGTTGTGCTTAAATGAGACCGCTTTTTATAATGAGGGTTGAATATTTGTCAACCTCCTTACAAAATAAATAACTGACTACCTATAATTTAAGAATAATTCAAATTAATCTAAATTTGGAACAGTGTCTGCAATTTGTTAATTTTTCTTCCACTTTTAGTCAATTTGATTACTAAATATCTTATCAAGGAGCATGATATTTGTAAGTACTATTTAAATGTTATCCTGGAAATCATTACTTGTTTATTTCATTTTATATTCCAGCATGCTCCTATACTACTATAATTCTATACTCCTATGTAACAACTATATATTCCTATAATTGATCTGAGTCATATCCTAATCTACCATCCTTCAATTTAAATCTTTCCTGATGTAAATATCATTAAATCTAATTTAAAATTGAAATAAACAATATGGAGTAATACATATATTAATTTATTATTACTGTGGCTAGTTCCAGAGGAAAGAGCTAGGCGACTTTGGGTACGTAGCCCTAAAAACTAAGTTATGTTTTTTAATATTTTTATTTCAAAGATAAAGCTATATTAAGAATACTCTTGGTAAACTCATTAGAATGCCCTTCTACTTACAGAATCACTTTAGCTCAGCTTTAGCGACCGCAAGATATAAAGGTGTCTATTCATTACCACAGTAGGTTTCATCTGTAGGAGATATGAATCTGAGACCTCCAGGATGCAAGTGACCAAATGACATGAGGAATTACGCAAATTGAATACCCCGTTACGTCCTCGCAAATACAGTTAAGATAAACGGGGTAAATTGCAACCAGTCAAGTTTATTGCGTTATTGAGTTAAGACAAGAATGACGGTGAAATTGCGTGTGTAACTTTTACACATATTATGCACATTTCTTGCTTGATGATTTTTATAGAATGGCCGCCTATGGCCAGTGGCCACTCTTAATGTTTTCAATTTCTAATTACAAATAGTTTAGATAATTTTATTAATAGTTACCTACTTACAATTAGGTACTTTTATTTTTTAATTCTTATATTTAAATGCTGTTTTATTTCCATCACTTACTTATGGAAGCGAAACTTGGGTATGGAATAAGAAGCATGAAAGTAAGATAAATGAGAATTTGAGTGAAAGATGATGTTGTGACTAAAATGAAGAAGTAGTTTACTCTGGTTTGGACACGTATGAAAGAATGAAGGATAAAAGATTGACTAAAAAGGTTTATATGGCTGAAATTAAAGGAAATGCTGGCAGAGGACGACCTAGATGTACTTTTAATGAACATATAAAAAAAAATAGTCGATTGGTCGATGGCAATATTAAAAGTACACACAATCGCCGAGCATGTATAAAAGGTATGATGAATATAAAAGAAGCAAAAGAGGTATGTCAGGAGCGTAACAAATGGCATTCGATTGTCTCTGCCTACCCCTCTTGGGATAAAAGGCTTCATGATAGATAGTTAGATGGTTTTGAAACACGGTCATAAGCCAGTATACTCCTTCAAAGAGGAGGTCATTAAACATAAAAATAATTAATCATAAAGTATCATTCGATATATTCCAAAATGATATTTGACCATATGAGTCATGTAGCATCATTATTTTTAATATGTTATATTTATTATAAATCATGACTTGCTTTTGATTTATCTATTTCATTAGAAAATGTATCTTAAAGCCTGTATTCAATAAGGGTAGGTTGGCATTGCAGAGAAAATTAAACACACGCTTCTCTAGCTGGACAAATAATTTCGCACCCGCACTGCTCGCACATGATACAGTTTTCATCCTCACACCGTCGACACGTTCTCTATACGAACGAAAAAATTCAGTGACTCGTTCCTGTGTCGTACAGCCAAAAAGTGGAATGAACTTCCGGCGCCGGTCTTTCCTCCTTTCTACAACCTAGGGTCCTTTAAGCGAAGCGTGAAAAAGCATCTCTACGGGCCGGCACAGTGGGCGCGACTGGCGGACTGTATTACGATCTGTCAGTCGCGCGCATTCATGGACCAGCCACCTATGCTTAACAATCAGGCGGTGGCAAGGTCACATGTCGTCTTCTCTATAAAAAAATATGTGATTTCTAACTTCTTGATGGACGTTTTGTTTAGGCTACTATATTATATTATATTATAATTTTTCTGGGATAAACTATACCCAATTTCTCTGTAAATCCACTTTTAACCAATTAAATCCTCAAATCATAAAATAAGTTTTATTTTGAATTTTCAATAAACTACGAAAAAGGCGATTGTAAGTGCGATGTATGATAATAATTGAAGGGTAAGTTTAAAAATTTTTAAGAGCTTTGTGATAGATTATAAAAGAGAAAACAGGGGCAAAATAATTCTTTATTCTACCACCCATATTTCCTATTCAATAAAACCAATTGAAAAAATAACGACTATTTCATGATATATTAAATAAGTAACTATATGCTAAATTACAGTGACACAGGTGGATTATTTACAGAGAAATTGGGTATAGTTCATTCCAATACAAATTATGGATATGATGGATGAACCCTTAATCCTTGGGTGTCTTCTGATTATTATTTTTGATGTGTAACATCTTTCCTTCGCTTTTCTGCAATCCGTGGGAGTGATTTCGTGAAAAGGGACGGAAGTTTGTAACAGGAAACCGAGGAAGCGCGCGCTTTTTATTTTAACCAATAAGCGCGCTCGGTGGTATTGTTGGCAGTAAGATGGTACCAACCTATTTTCCGGGAGGTTGGTGCTGTCAGCCAACAGTGTGTGCGTGTACGTTACATATCATATGCGACAACTGTAAGGATCGCTCGTTTTTTTAGAATTAGCTTTCCTTATCCCTATTATGGTTTTGAGGAGAAGAAAGAATGAAGAAATACTGTGTGTGTACTTAGTACGCGCGTTAGAAGTTATACTTTTTTGGCATAATACAAATAAGTTTATTTAGCACGCAAATAATTAATAGCTAAAATCTGATATCAATTAAATAAGTAAATTATAAAAATAGCTTGAAAATTAAACTACTATGGTACTTACTAAATTGTCTATTTAACATAATAAAAAATAGGCTTGCATCGTGCGCGCGCATCGTAAAATTTCACTGTCGACAATTACTCCTGTCGATTTTTGTTGTAAAATCATTTCCTTCAAAATTCGTTCAAAATCACTTTAAAATAGTACCTATAGTATCTAAACTATATCTGAAAGCAAAGGGAAAAACATTTGATCGATGGCAATATTAAAAGTATTACACAATTCGGTATGTAAAGTAAAAGCTAAGGTACGATTTTTATATTTTTATTTTAAAGATTAAGCTATTTTGAGAAACTAATTTGAATATTTTTGATTTCTATACAGTAGTTTTTTTATAATAAATTATGAAAGTTTTGGCACTGATGACGTCATTTTGTCGGCTGAATACTTCAATACCTTTGATATGTTGGTACAGAAAAAGAACATCTGTGTTCTTTTACTTTGACATTTACCAAACAATAGTGTTGCCGTCTTTAAATCCTACAAAATCTACCAAAACTTACCACTTCTACATAAAACATATTAAAACAACAACAAAGAAACACATCTTTACGGCTTTTATACCGTAGTCTGCATAGTTGTTGTGATACAAAATATGTACAAAGGTCAAAGAATATCCTACCATAAAAAATGCTTTAACATTCTTCCTAAATAATAAACTAGATTAGTTATAAAAACTACTGAAATATTAGTATATCTAGTAACAGGGTAACATTGGTTGACAAGTAAATATTTTGCTTTTATTTAGCCGATATAATGACGTCATTCATAGGTGAAATGTAGGTTAAATAAATTATTTGTTTTTGAAAAAATAAAGACAATCTCACGATTTTAAGAGTTATAAATTGAAAAATACGGATTATTAAACCAATATCTCGAAACGGTTTTGGATTCAGCATACCTTAACTTTTACTTTACCTACCGAAGTATGAAAGGTATGATGAATATAATGGCATTCGATTGTTTCTCTCTAATAATTCAAAATTTCAAACAGTGATGATAATTCGGTAAAAAAAAATATCCAAAACAGTTGTTTACAAATAACCTAATCTTTAAAAAAAAAAATATGTAAAAAAATTACTACATAACCAGTTTTTTCCAGATTACGAAGTCAAGGGAAACTGCAAGTATTTCAATTAATTATGTAAAGTATAAAATTAATTTAACTTTTTCAAGAAGTTCGTGTAAGCAAGATGAATAATGCAATACCCAAAATTAGTAACATACTTGAGGTTTTGAGGTCACTGTTTTTTGAAAAGTGCAGCCTTTTGCGGTTGTTTTTAATTGCTTAATTTTTTAAATTTTAACTTTAAATACCGTTACCTTTTAAATAAACTGTCAGTTGATATCTTTTATACATTTCCATTATTTCAAACTAGCTTTCTACCTCGGCTTCGCCCGTGGAAAATGTTGGAATGTGACATACAATTTATCCCGAAGGATTTCAGGGATTAAAAGTTAGCCTATGTCACTATCAGCTGTAGAGGAAATCTCTGCTAAAAAGAAAACGAGATAATGTCCGTCGGTGGCATCTGGTATGAACTGGTTATGGAATGGTTCGATCCTGGATCCCGGCCATGTACCAGTGGTTTTTTTATAATTAAAAACGACAAACCACACGTAGAGGCTTTTCTATCTAAAATATACTTCAACAGAACTAGGCACTCGTTAGTTATAGCCTCACAAATACCATTGGCTAAAAGAGTCTCCATCTCCACAAGTCTTCCGTTGGGTATCCTGGGACCGTAACACATGAACCCAACACAACCCAACCCGTGACGAAAAAAAAAAGAAGAAGATAATATCGTTCTATAGAATTTTAACAAAGCAGTCGTGGAAACCGCTTTTTCTCTTGCTTTATCTCTAAAGGGCATTATCTCTTTCTCTTTCTCTTGATATTTTGTCTACGAAGACAGATAATATTATGTCTACACCTCATGCTCACACGGCAGGCCCTCTCTAACTATCTCTGCGCAGCAAAAAAAAAAATTGTGGATTAAAAAAAATGTGTCATAAGAATTATCCCGAAGGATTTCAGGGATACGTGCAAAAATTAAGTCGGTTCGTTGCTCTAGGACAAACAAACACACACTTTCGTTAGGATTAGGATGGAAATTATATTTTTGCTTCTAGTTCACCTGCTATTATTATGCTATTATCTGTGTAAGAGAATTATTAAAAAAAAAAAATATATAAAAATAGGGACTTCCGGTAAAATTTAAAGTTTAAAACGAACTTTTTTTCGCGGTATTTACCTATTGCCATTGATTTAAAGCCTATTGCATATTTTATAAAGATCCTCCATGAAAAAGTACATGTTTTTTAAATGGATCCAAATTGTACTTCGAATTCTGATATTTTTTTTTATTTCTTCGTGACGTAAATCCGAGAACATTTAATAAAGTAAATATTATAAAATACGACAAATAAGTTGGAAGTGATATAATAGTTCATTTGCTGCATGTTATGATATTCCACTTAAGTAACTGAGTACAGTCAATAACATTAATTTAGTATTTAAAATTTATTGAATATTAACAAAATTAACAAAAATTTAAATCAAATTGAAACTAAAACTAAAAACTAAGTTGTTTTAATTAACTTGGCATCTGGAGTCGCCATATTCTAGGAACACTCGTGTTCCAAGTACTTGGAGGTAATCTTAAGCTTCAAATCCGAGTACTTTCAACGCCAAATGCCAATTGATAATTTTGGACAAGTCCCGGTATTTCGTCCGCGTGCAAATGGCTGAACCCGGAACCGATGAGATAAATTTTAAATAATATCTTATTCTCTCTACTTCCTGACATATTTCCGTCTCATTTACTCATTTCATGAAATTATAATCCTACCAAATACCGCATACTGAGAGCTAAGATTTTACACGTCAAAAATCATTTATCAATTTCTACGGCAGCTTGCGTCGGAACCTCTGAATCCAGTTTAATCTGCCACTTATAATGAGCAAATACTTTATTGGTGATTTTGTAATTATATATAGTTTAAAAGTCTCAAACTTCTGTAAATTTTAGGCACGTAATAATGGATTTATATCCTTGATAACATTTTACCATAACTTCCGATAAAACATGGGTTGGAATGTTTTTCTTCACGAACCCGTTCTTACGGCTCCCGAAACCGTATTATTGGTCCCAGGGTACCCAACGAACGACAGAGTCTTCGTTTTTTATCCTAAGGTATTTGTGAGGCTAGTATAGTCTAGTGTTTTGTCGGATTACGTACATAAAAATACTCATTGGTACATGGCTGGGATCGAACCGTAGTCCGCCCAGACAATATTTACAGGACTTCTATCCCTTGAATTAGCTTGCATTGCTTTTATGTGTTATAATTTATACAAATATACAAATAGATTCAATTAAGTACTATATCATTAAATGACGTAACTTTATGAAAGTTACATACATTAATTTGATAATTACGACCATAATCGTCTTCCCTAAGTTACAATTTCTACTATTTATTCAGTATTAACATCTCAATTTCCAAAATTTATACAAATTTATTTCAATCATCGTTATTTACGGCAGAATTATTTTAATAAAGTAACTTATTATGTCGCTCACTGTACATTTATAAGACGGGTTTTTATGACTCGATAATCGTTATGTATTTTGTATTTAGCATAACATTTCTTATTAGCCACGTTTCTTATTTTATTTCTCAACTTGCTTTTCGCCCCGGCTTCATCCGTGAAAATTTTTGAAATGTGACTTATGTGCTGAAGTATTTCTTGGATAAAAAGTTGCCTATATCACACTTCAGTCCTCCAACTAAAGTCTGTGCAAAAAATCACTTCCATTCGTTGCTGTGTATTGACGTGAAATAATGACAAACATTCGCATTTATAATATTAGGAGGACTAGCGATTGATCCATGGTTACTTGCGTATAGGGCAAAAATATGTTATCATGAACGGTATATATAAAAAAAGACTTTTTATTTATTATTATTTTTTTTCCTTATGAGCCCAACTCAACCTTAACACATTAAATTATAATTTAACATTAAAAATAACTAGAAAAAAACTTAACCTTAATGTTCGCCTCCTGGCATGCCACTTTTTTTTATTAATAGAATTAATGATAGAAAAAAGGAAGAGGAAAATTATTTATAAAAAATAACCTACTACAAAAATAAAAGGCGATGTCAGTGTTAAGCCCCACGGGGGGTCCCACGGGCTGCGCTGGATGTTGTCATGTCTGTAGAGGCCTTTCGCGGTCGAGCAGTTCCCAGGGCCCGGCGCGCCCTGTCTATGATATGGCATGCAACTAAAGCTGGGGTCTGGGGGACTCCCGACGGATCGGACGGACCATTGCATGCCTCATTGGATGCCACGGTTCCCAAGACCCGTCGGCCTGGCCTGCCAAAAATTGGGTAGGTAGACTCTACTCTCTATTGGTACTAAATTATTATTTTTATATTCGTCTTTTAAAACAATCGGTGAAAAGTTGGTTAGCGTGTAAGGAGAAAAGGAGTGAAGTTTTCCTTTGAGACATTTCAACTTTCTAGCAAATAATATTCAGAAATTATGTATCCGTTTAGCGGGATTTTACTTATTGTTTTGTGTGTCATTGAACAATACTTGAAACCACAATAATGGATCATTTAAATATTTATCTGTGGCTTTTGTGTTTTAAACTTGTATTGAATACTCTGTGGTTGAACAATGTTGATGTATCTCCATAAAACTTTAGAAATTTTTAAATCAACAGTGACTAACACGCAAATACCTACCTACGCAACAAATATATTCTATGGTTAAATAACCTACAAACCCTCCTCCCCCGAAATTAATTTCTGGATACAGCCTTGCTTGCACTTAATATTTATTTAATAATACCCTTTTTATCATTATTTAATTTTATATTAGATTATTATCAAATCCTAAACTTTACCAACTCTTTCCAAAGGCACTGTAGGTATAAAAAATCGGCCATTTACCGTACCATTATCTATAAAAACGGCAAAAAATCACGTTTGTTGTATGGGAGCCCCCTTAAATATTAATTTTATATTAATTTATTTTTTTATTTTTAAAGTCAATATATAACTAAATATTCTGTGAATATTTCAAGCGTCTACCTGTTGCCGTTATCAATATCGAGCAAAAACATTTATTATTTTATTCTGTTTTTTAGTATTTGTTGTTATAGCGGCAACAGAAATACATCATCTGTGAAAATTTCAACTGTCTAACTATCACGGTTCATGAGATACAGCCTGGTGAGAGACAGACAGACGGACGGACAGCGGAGCCTTAGTATTAGGGTTTCCGTTTTTCCCCATTTGGGTACGGAACCCTAAAAAATGCTTCTAAAATATATCCGACTAAATAATGATTACGCATCTCCACTATCTCCACCGACTTAATTTAGTACAATATACAACTATTATAGGTACCTACCTACATATAGATACTTTTTGATGTGTATTGCTGTGGTATACATTTGTAGGAAGTAATTTCGTGAAATAGGAAGGAAATCCGTGTGTAAATTAAGAAAGGATATCGTTACTCGACTTATTTCCATTATTAGAATCCTACGGACACTTTGTATCTCCGTCTTTGAAAGATTGAAAAACTTAATTTAACAAGTAGGTATAATTAACAAATGTAATTTTGACACCAATGAGAGATAATATATTATATATTGCGTCATTCCCGAAAGAAGGAAGACTACGATTGTGACTATTATCATTTAAAGACTATAAAGAATACTTCGCACTATAAGTTCAACTGATCTCCAACAGATGGCGTATATATCGTGTATATTTTGCGTCATTAGAAGGAAAAATAAAATCTTCAAATGGCGTATCAAACATTAACTTTGATACAGTATTTGATACCGACAAAAAACACCTTTGAAAAATAATATATAGAGATTATAAAGAAGAATTGGCTCCGCTGTCCCATTAGTGAGGAACGAACCAAAAAAATTTGATATATCTCTGCAAGTAATATTTTGAAATTCATACATAATGTTTAGATGTTCATGAAGCTTGAACACAAATTAACCAATAACTTAAGTTACTTAAATAATTGCTAAATTGCTAAATGATTACTGCACACCTTGTGTTTCGTATTCACTGCTAAAGTAGACTGCAAAACTGTACTAACCTAAATGAAAGAGTTTGTTGAGAAACCTCCCATAATAATTTTGTTAAAATACTCATCTAACATGGAATTTTTGGGGATCCCAATTTTTTTTATATTTAGCTTACTGCTCAGCTTTTGTGGGTCTTAGCGTGATGTTATATAGCCTATAACCTTCCTTAAGAATTGGGCTATCATATCCAATTCCTCATTGCAGCTTCACTTTTTAATTCTGAGAGGACCTGATTGATTGCCAGGTCGAAAAGTTTGTCTTTTTAAGAACACTACATTATCAAAATTATGTGGTATGCTAAAGACATCGATGGCTAAAGATGTTGGTTTAGACTCGTTGAAAGCATGAAGGATTGACTAAAAAGGTTTATATGGCTGAAATGAAAGGAAATGCTGGCAGAGGACGACCTAGGTATACTTTTATTAAACATATAAAAATATATTGATAGATTGCAATATTAAAAGCATGTATGAAAGGTATGATGAATATAAAAGAAGCGAAAGAGGTATGTCAGGATCGTAACAAATAGCATTCGATTGTCTCTGCCTACCCCTCTTGGTGTGATGATAGATAGCTAACAACAACACCTTGTTAATTTCTGTCAAAAACCGGACAAAGCGTTCAAAAAGCCTTTCCATGACCGGCTTTATCCTGACGTCTGGCAACCCCACTTATGCTTATTACGACAATCCGTGAAGATACCAGATAGCATTTTTTTAAACGCTTTTATCACCTGTAACTAAGTAACTAATGTATATGTAAACGAATTTAACCAACTTCTAATTAATGTCTTTTTCTTCTTTTATGTCTCCACGGTGGAGACATTGGCTCCACCAATGTTTATCGGTGATTTGCCAATGTCAAGTATTATAGCCTTTATAGTGTTCATAGCCGATTAATCGGTATTTAAGATAATACCACCAACCGTGATATGTCTTATTAGTCGTCGACTAATCACAACCATCACGGCACGAACAGGATTAAACTGGATTCCACATCACGCCATGACGAAAATGCAAGCGTTCGCCGCCATGACCGGATGTGGAATCTAATTAATGTCATATGTAATGCCGATGACAATACAATAATTTGGTACCATCGAGCTGATCTGATGATGGAGCCAGGAGGTGGATAGTGGAACTCTTCAATGTTTTTAAGCTATAATTATTTAAAGATATTTATATAGAGCACGTCCAATACAGATGATTTACAAGTTGGTAGAAACTCGTTGCGTGTTATCTCAGAGTACATTAGTTTTATTACGCGTTGGCACGGGCCGTTAGCTGGCCAACTAAACATATATCACACAATTTCTTCACTTGCGACAATGTACGAACGCAAGTATACAGTAGTGTTTCAGTTTAAATCTGTACTTCTTCTAAAAAATTAGATATTTTACGTCTATTAAAGAAGTGACTAAGGAGGTCGTTCGGAAGATAAAGGTGGCACAAAGGTCTATGGAGCGTAGAATGCTTGGGATCTCTCTCATTGATCCAAGAGATAAGAACATTGGAACTAGACTTGTGACACTGAAGTGGAGATGGGCGGGGCACGTAGCTCGAAGACACTATGGTAGATGGACATCAAGGGTTACTGAATGGAGACCTAGAATGGGCCACAGAAGTGTCGGCAGACCACCAGCGAGATGGAGTGACGACATCGTGAAGAGAGAGGGAGCGTGGAGGAGAACTGCGGAGGATAGCAGTGGATGGACACAGGCTGAAGAAGAAGAAGAAGAAAGAAGTGACACAGTTTAGGTTCATTAAGTGCAGCAACAGGCTTGCCACCTGTTCTTTTCAATATGGACAATTGACGTCAAGTGGGCACTGTTAATAATGTCTCTGGCTACACCACAAGGTATAGGTAAAAGCCGTGAAGGTGTTTGTTGTTTTTGCTATTGTTCTATTCTCTCGCAAACATAATATTAGGTAGGTATATGCAGCAATAACCGAATTATAATAATTATACGAATAGGTCCATAAGACATTTTAAATGTTTAAATAATAAAAAAAACCGAAAATAACAACCGGGCATAACCTTAAAAAACCTCAGCTGATCGACCTAAACCTTAGCTAACTTTTTCAGCGTTATCTACAAGGTATGGGCAGACGCTAACTTTGCGTTCACGAAAGACGCTAATTGTAGACATTACATAATTAGGGTTTTTCTTTCTTTTTTTTTGATATAGGTTCTCAATTCAAATTTAACTGTTGCCAAAAATGCTAATTCAACTTGCACAATAGCACAAAAGAAGTGAGCAACAAGCCTTATAATGGACAACTGGCAAAAAGTAAACACTGTTACCGAAAGGTATAAACAAATTTATCTCCTATACATTCCTAATAATGTCATTAGAGAAGAATGCGGAGTGAAAGATGTTGAGACTAAAATGAAGAAAGTAGTTTATGCTGGTTTGGACACGTTGAAAGAATACAGGATGAAAGATTTACTAAAAAGGTTTATATCGCTGAAGTGAAAGGAAATGCTGGCCTAGGTGTGCTTTTATTGAACAGATAAAAAATGTATTGATCGATGGAAATATTAAAAGTACACACAATCGCCGAGCATGTATGAAAGGTATGATGAATATAAATGAAGCGAAAGAAGTATGTCAGGATAAAAGGCGTTATATAGACATACGGACGGACGGACAGATTAACATGGCGAAATATGGGCTCTATTTTCTACATTTGGTAACTCCATGTAGTAAGTTATTTATAAACAAAGATGGTGTTAGTTAAGCCGGGCACCTATCTTCAGATCTGCTCATTGCGTTTTATCTTTAAACAAAATAGACAAAAACTTTCGCTTTCCTACAATCTTATTTACAAGTCAACGAGCGTATTAACGGTATACTTGCTTTATTGTTTAGATAAATTGAATATAAAACATCTTCTTCTTTTTTATTATGGCTCCACCAATGTTCATCGGTGATTTGCCAATGTCAAGTATTATAGCCTTTATAGTGTATATAGCCGGTAAATCGGTATTTCAGATAATCCCGCCGACCGTGATATGTCCTATTAATCACTGACTAATCACAACCATCACAGCACGGACGGGATTAAACTAGATTCCCCAACACGTCTTCGCGGCGCGTGCGCTTTCCACCAAGGCGTCTTGATTTAAATAAACGTAACTAACTAATTGATGGTGCTGTGGTGTGGCCAGAAACACAGTGTCCACTTGACGCCAATTGTCCATGAACCTGGATGTGTCACTTCTTTAACAGACATCTGTTAATTATAGTAGATTACGTGCTTTATTTTTTTAAATAAAAAAATTAAATAAAAGGTTTATATGGCTGAAGTGAAAGGAAATGCTGGCAGAGGACGACCTAGGTGTACTTTTATTGAATATATAAAAAATGTATTGATCGATGGAAATATAAAAAGTACACACACTCGCCGAGTATGAAAGGTATGATGAATATAAAAGAAGCGAAAGAGGTATGTCAGGATCGTAACAAATGGCATTCGATTTTCTCTGCCTACCCCTCTTGGGATGAAAGGCGTGATGATAGATAGATAGTTACGTACGTGATTTACTTAATTACTTACTATAATATAAAAAAAGTTTGTTTGTTTAAACGTCTTTCTTACACGTCAAAACAGAGCAACTGATCGACGTAATTATTTGCATAGAAATGGTTGGAGGGCCAGTGAGTGAATTTATTCCGGAATAAATTCTTAAGCGAATCCGGGGCAGAAAGCTAGTCATAATGTCCACATTTAGCAAGTCACTTATTTTCAGTAGAAGATAATTTTAGTATTTACTTATTTATAGTTTGTTGTCCTCGAGTGGAAATTGAACGCAGGACTTCGGTTTCACTGCCCCACTGTGATAACTAATATTGAATTTTCACGAATGGTTCGATCCCTGCCATTTCCAATAGGTTTTTTAAATTAAAAACGTATAATATGTACATAATCCGACAAACAACACTTAGAGGCTTTTCCATCTAAATATACCTCAATAGAACTAGCCACTTGTTCATTAGGTATAGCCATCGATGTGGGTATAGCCTCACAAATACCATCAGGTAAAAAAATTGTAGGTCCATGAGGTTAAAATAAAAAAAATATCCCTACGCCATAAAATGGCCTGACTATAAGTAATGCAGCAGGGAAATGAAGCCTTGCCACTATTCCACGCGGCCCTGAAATATTTTATAATTATAAGTTCTGTATTTAATTGTTACAGTTCCAATCCAAGCTGATACAATGGACATCTGTCAGTCAAGGTTTGATACTGTTGGGCGAAACGCCCCTGCATATTTGAAGAGGTAGGTACAAAATTTTTTGTTATCTTGTGATAGTTTTTGAAATTGATATAAAATTATGAAACCTACATAATTTTATATCACTTAGGTCGAATTTTTAGAAATTCTGAAATTCGTGATTCTTTATTTGTATTTTAAAAAAAGTGTTCCAAAATTATGCACTGAAAAGTGTGCTTTCCGAAAGCAAATGCGCAAGCCACTATAAAAAAAAACCCAAATCGCTTCAAGTGTGCCTATATTTGAAGAGTTCTCGATTTCTCTAGGTTCCTATCATCAGATCCTGACCTGATGACCATGGGACCACATGGAAAGTATACCCTTTCAAACAATTTTTTTTCCAAATCGGTCCAGACGTCTTCAAGTAATCGGGGAACATACATACATAAAAAAAAAACAAAAGATTCCTACGAATTGAGAACCTCCTCCTCCTTTTTTGAAATCGGTTAAAAATGTTGAATATTTAGTATACTTTTATATATATTATCTTCTTTCATACTTCCTTTTTACCCCCTAGAGTCTAGAGGGGTATTTCGAAAAATCGTCACCTAGTGGGTTTCTTTTCGACTCGGCGATGATAACTCAGTCAGGATATGTTTCAGGACAGCATAATAGGGTTGTTTCTAATCCCAAAATTCTAATATTTAATTATGTATCATTATTTCCTCAGATGGTAACGTATGACAGCGAGAGTGGGCGAGGCAGCTTCCACCTATGTTCCCGGGGCAACCCTCGGGAACAGGAAGTGAGGCGAGCGCCATCTGTGTCTTCTCTATCGTACTACAAACAGCGAGTGGACGCATTGTTCGATGACACCAGGAGTGTGACTAGTGGACAACATTACGGAGCTAATCTGGCTCTCTCTGAAATTACAAGGAGGGATAGCAAGGTTTGTATGTGGAAAACTTGTTTCTTTTAATTGCCAGCCTCTTCGGAAACATATTCTAGATCTTAATGTCCTCATACTATTTTCGATGGAAAAAATCCACTGATACTTTCACGGGTGCCTTACGAGTCTCGTTATGGGGTACTCAGACTTCCCCATGTTGCTGTAATTTTACCCATTTGTTATAATAGTGATTAATATTTCAGGTGAGCTTGACCCGAGACAGTAAACCCATATTTGACGATGGAGATAATTACAGCAAAGACAAAGTTGACAAAATCAACAACTCTGTACAGGATCGTATAGAGAGGATGTTTGCAGAAATGGCCGGAGAGAGCAAACCTCCCCAAGATACTGTCGGCGTACACGTGTTCACTGTCCACTACCTTGGGTCCACGCCGTTAACTGCTAAAGTGACAAGTCTCACAGGTCTTCAATCTCCTCTTAAAGATCTCTACTTTGCGTATAGAAGAAATTCACGCCACAAACACCCACCGTCAGGTCGATTAGAAATTTCCAAAAGTGGCCTCAAAGTCAGATATAAAGGAGAGAAAGGGGACTTAGAACAGCTGAATCCATTTCCCACCATAGCGGTCTGGTCTGCTGTCAAATTTGTGGTGCAACCTTCGCAAAAAGAAAATAATGATCTCAGCTATGCCTTTCTGCCTCTTATTACTGATCCAGATAATATAGATCGCCATGCGCTGTTTCGAAGCTTAGAAGCATCTGATAAAAAATATATCCTATCAAATAATGAAAGTGCTCATTCTCCGCTATTCGCAGTTGTGATGCGTAAAATAGGTGTGGCGAAACAATTGGAATGCCACGGCTTTGTTTGTCAGACGTCTGAAGATGCAATAGTAGTTGCAGCTACGTTGTATAAATCTCTAATGTCACATATGAGCAGACAAAGTCACGCCGATTCCACTGGCAAAAAAATAATGAAGAATAGAAACGGCGTTAGCTGTATGAGTGTTGCCAGCAGTTCTTCTCCAGCTTGTGAATTGCCTGTACGTCCTCCTAGGAAAAAGAACAGCACATCCTCAATGAGTGGCGATAGTGACAGAGTGGATGGTTATTCCGCTAGCGAATCATTTACTGAGAAACCTAAATTGGAAAGAACCAAGAAGATATCGTCAGATAACTTACCCCCTCCTCCACCACCACCGTCTATCCCACCTGAACAAAAAAGGATCACTGTAGAACAAGTCAAGGCAAAATTAGACTCCATAAAACACATTGATACAAGTGGAAGTGACACACAGTCATCAAAAAAATCTGAATCCCCGAAAAAGCCACCAACACCCAAAGTTACGCAAAGTAGTAGTGAATCTTCAGTTAGAAGTAAAGTATCGGAGAAAATAGAGCTTTTTAGAGAACTTGAGAGGCGACGAAGTATACAAAGACCTCCGACTTTACCTCCTCCAATACCAGTGAAGCCGTCAGAACGACCGCCTGATCCTCCAACTAAGGAACCCTTAAGAAGAAATCATAGTGGTAGGCAATCGCTCAATGATTCTGGAGATATCCTCACGAAGGTGGCTATTCCGAGATCTGGCAGCTTTCTCAACGCAGGGGGCCTGACCCGATACAAATCCATTGGGCACAGGTACGTATTTTTTATTACTCAGTATCCCGCGAACCTAGTCGTTGCATTTGGAAATAAAAACATAGGTAGTTTAAGGCCAAATGAACCGAGATGAACATATAAGAATAGAACTAGATTAATATACATAATTATGCTGACAAGTGTTAATATGTTAATGATATGAATAATATTTCCACTTCACTTGTTAACGGAAATAGATTTATTAAAGAAATATCTCAGTCTATTGCGTATGTGAGGTGATTATTGCATGCTAGTAATTATTCATTGTATCCGCAACATTCCTATGGCCTAACACCCGAACCAATTCTTTACCAATCCATAGTAACCGGAAATGTCGTAAAAGTTGATATAATTTTCTTCATCGATTAGCTCGTTATGAAGTTGGTAATGAAGGAAACTATTCAAATGGAACATAAGTACCTACACAAATTAACGATATACTTTTTTCATACAGCTATGCGTGTTCTGGGAAATGGGTTTGCATATGTCCACTGTCTATTTATTTACCAATTCTTTTCATTGTCATTTTATTACTTTGATGTTTTTTTCTTCGTCACAGGTTGTCTTACAGCTCCCGAAAACGTGTTATCGGTCCCAGGGTACCCAGCGCAAGACGTTGATGTTTTTTGTCCAATATATTTTATTGGCTTTGCCCGTGAAATTCTGAAATGTGAAAACTCGTACAGTATCGAAAGATTACATTAATTTGTTCAATATCTTCAGATATTATCCCAAAACACACATACAAACTTTTCCTAACAAATGATCGTTTTTATATAATTTTCAGGAACAATGGCAAGAAAGGAGGAGGATCTCCACTTGGCTTCAGTGAACTCTTCAACGAATTTAAAGTACAAGAGAACTTACACTCTATGGACGAAATACTAAATGCCATCATAGACTCTGAAGGGATGTCCTTCAACGACTTGAAACCGATATATAAAGAGTTCTTACTGAAATTAGCAGTAACGTTAACAAAAGACGAACTGTTTCAACACAGCAAAGCGATCATGAAGAAGCAAAAGAAGAAAATTTTACGACGGAGCAGTATGTTTATGAACAAACGAAAGAAAATATTTAAAGGAGCGAGCGGTCTCCGAACGGTGTTTCGAATGCCGTTCGGGAAAGACATCCGAAAGAAGCAGAAGAAGGCTTTGAGCTCATTCGAATTTCACAAAATGCCGAGCAAGGAACTTCTAGTCTCTGAGAGCTCGGTTTCAACTTCGAGTTACGATTTGAGACAGTTCCGACCAAAAGAGCCACCGCTTCCACCTCCTAAAAGACCGAGACAACGAAAAAGAGAGAAGACAAGTGCTAAAAGAAATATCAAAAGTAGACAGGGAGAAAGAGCGTCTACTTCGGAAGATTCTGACTTTTTGACCCTAAGCAATAGATTAGGACATAATAGAAATAGTTCGAGTGGATATGTATCTTGTTCGGAATGTGATTCTGAGAGTTGCATAGACAGATGCTATTGCTCATTGAAAGGGGCTTTGAATGCGAAATGCAATGCAAAAAACCATATCAAAGCTAAAAGTCAAAGTTGCAAGGACTGCTCCACAAGGTCAGTATCATCAACCAAGTAGTACTATACCATCTATCCCTACGGCCAGGGCTGTACCACTTTCTATTATCTCTATAGAAGAAATTTCTAAACCACAATGTGTAAAATTATCTAAATTAACAATTACAAATATATTAGCTAGACAACGAAACTCTCCATTGTCTTTACATTTCATTTAATTCTAATAGGAGATGCTCATCTCAGCGAAGTGATTGTATGCTTTTAATAATTTCGTATAAACATCATTGGAATTCTTCAAACAATTTTCAACTCTATTTCATTAAACAGTAGAGTTTTATTTAAAATGACTATTCTAATGTAAAAACGAAAAGTCTGCTGTTTATTAGAGCATGACACGTCCGCACCGCTCGCGTGTTCGTGTGCGACTGGATGGATTATTACTTTACAGTTATAATTTCAAGTTTTTGTTTTGTTAATTAGTATAGTTATCCAGGGATTTGAAATATTTTTCTGAGATCTGTTTCATATACTAATGAGTGATGGATCAAATTTTTGCAAGTGTTCAGTAAAATTTATCGATGAAACGACCGTCAAGTTACATAATAATATGCTTTTTAGGGTTCCAAACCTAAAGGGTGACAACGGAAACCCTATTACTAAAGCTCCGCTGTCCGTCCGTCCGCCTGTCACAGGGCTGTATCTTTTAAACCGTATTAGGTAGTTGAAATATTCACAAAGTGTGTATTACTATGGCCGCTATAACAGCAAGTAATAAAAATAAAATAAAGCTGAAAATTAAAGGGCGTCCCTAAAGAGGGTTTTTGCTCGATCTAAATGATGGCAATAATGTCATACAAACGTCTAAGAGTGTAGTGTACCGCGTCCATGTCCATACAAACGGAGAAAACGTTTTACTACCCCTAAATATCATTTAATTTTAACGATTTTGTAATATGTTACTGACATAATGAAAAACGTATGACGTACGTATTTTTTCCTTTTTTCAAAATTCGTAATAGGTCAAAAGTTATAAGCCCCTCAAATCTCGGTTTTTTTTGTTCATAACTTGCTCGTAATAAACCGTCTGTATTTGAGAAACAAAGCAAAATTTAAAAAAAAAGCAAAACGTACGTACGTAGATTATAATCTGCTAAAACGTTTGACACCAAAATTATAAGGTTTCGTTATAGTTTAATAGGTGTGTAAATCGTTTTCCCCCAAAACGCAATTTTCAACGAAGAACATACCTACGAACACTCACGAGCTGCAGTGTTCTCTGTCGCACTGATGCCCGTGGGAAGAGCGCGCTTGAGACAGAATATGATTTTCTAAATACCTATTTCGCTGCGTACGCTGAGCTACACGATCCTCTTAATCCTTCGCTGGTTTTTTATATCACGGGTGCCTTAAGACTCATGAGAACCGACCGTGTTACCAGCCCCAGGGACCCTAGCGGAAGAATGTGTCTTCCTCATTTAGCCAATGGTATTTTCAATGTTATCTCAACAATAAACACAGGCGTCTCTGCAATAAAGGTAATGGGCACTCTCCCAGAAGGCAGCGATCTTGAAGAATTTTTTATTTATAAGTTTATTTGTATATATAGCATAGTAGGTATATAAAATAAATTACGGATTAATGTTATTAATTATTTTTACTGTTTGTCGGTAATAATACACTCTCCACCCTTACTGTGATATACCCTCATGTGATATATCAATGTAATTTTTCACATAATTTCAGGGATTGTGAAGCAGATTTCAGCTACTGTTCATGCGATTCTGAGAGTTGTGCCGATAGTAACAAATGTTATTGTGCTGGACCACACCGCACCGCCATGCAGACTTCACAAAGTCTAGAATACTTGAGGAGTCCATCACAAAAACTGTATTCGGAGAGACTGAGGAGAGCTTTTGATGATCAGCTGGAGTTGAAAACTAAGGGCACCTCTCGAGCTAGGTAAGTTTCTATGCTCTTTTCTCCTGACCTTGGTACTGATCCCATAAAGTTACAAAAATGTGAGTAAACTTGGCATATCTTAAGGTTAGGAGCACCAGTCTGTTAGTTACGAGCATACACGTCCATGTGGAAAGGAGGTTGATTCATTTGGAGTTCACGAACTTTCCTGCTTCAGTTCCCTCAATGACACCATCAAAGTCCCAACTCTTCTTGAGCCAACAGGAATTAGAAAGACTCTGATTTACTGGGATATATATAAGTATATATTAATAAGTAGGCTTTACCCGTCTCATCTCAGGAAAACAGTAAGTAAGCAAAGATGGAACTGATTCACGCACGGATATGTCAGGATATCTTTTTCTACCTACTGGTTTAGAAAGATGAGGAGTTATATGATTGTACTACTTTAAAGTCATGCCCGCTCTATCTGCTCAATAGAAGTGAAAATGCAATTGCTGAAAATAAGTAGGTACTTCTACAAGTGTGCTGTGGAATGTGGATAATAGGAGTGTTGACAGGAAAGCAAATAAATACACAATAATATTTTTATATACTCTAATAATGTATAATCACTGAAAATAATGTTTATTTATTTGTATAATTATTATTTCTTTTTCAATATCTAAACGAAAAAGCTTAAAACACATACTTCCGGTCACGTGACAACAAACGGTAAGTGACGTCACTTCTAAGTAAATGTCAAATAAATAACCACAGACTACTAAATGTATTATAATAACTGTCTGTCAATCAGTCACTGACTAAGTTGTTTTCTTGTTATTTTATCTAATCTGTGACCATCATATTGTTCTTTACCTAGGTATGACGCATCATCGCGCCCAGAACGTTATCGCGGCAATTTGAAAAGTAAAATTAAAAACATTATTTTTAATAAAAACCCTAAATAAACAATTTTCTAATTTATTAGGTATACTAAACCTGCTATAATTTACAAGTATTCCCAAAAAAATGTTATCGTCCCTATTGGTGAAAATATAACAAATTATTTCTGTGAATTTCAAGCTTTTCAGTGCCTTTCCATAGGGGTACAAATGAAGTGCCAGCAATAGGGTTAATGTATTATTATATTGTATGACATATTCCAGATGCAGCTCAGATAGTAAGCGACGTCGAGGTACTACAAATAAAGATAATGTGGCTTTGGACTACGAGTTGTTTCTACAGAACAAGGCGAGGGATTCTAGATCGCGTAGTATGCAGAGATTAACAGGTAATAAATGGCGCTAGTATCGCTTATAAATATAGTTTACATTTCTTTTTAATTTCCTTAGAGTCGTTTATTTTTTTTATTTTTTTCGTAGTGTTCTTTCCCAAGCCTAAGCCAAGTCTTTAATTGTTTTTCATATATGGAACTAACGGCCAAGGTATACTGTACCTACATTATTTATATACTAGCCACCACCCGCGTAGAATCTATTGTGCACAGGTTTGGGATAAGCTCGTATTGTATAAATCGGCCTTAAATCTCGAAACCAACCAAAGAAATGTCACGACTTTTTCAAACGACAACACTGGCATAGATAATGGATTCGCTCTCTTTTGGCTCGAAATTCGAACTTGCGATTTTATTTTGCTTACTATACAAAAATTACACACCCATATCTAAGTTTTTCGCGATTCCCGAGATCAAGGAATCAAAATACATAAATACATACAAATTCCTAAGAAGGAGTACGCCGTTTGGGGGAAACGTGTCAATAAAGTTTCGTAGAGCGCCATCCCGCTGTCTCGTTTTTTTATCTCGTTCTGGTTTTTCGATTTAATTAAGTATATAGATCTATAATAACATTATATAGGTAAAATTTAATTTTTTGTATGTTTGTTTGTGATGAATAAACTCAAAAAACGACTAAACCGATTCTAAAATGTATTTCATTAATAGAAAACTACGATATCCCTGAGTGACATAGGCTATATTTTATAATGTTTGAATACCATCCACGGGCTTTAGTAATACCGATTTTAATACATAAAAAGCTTCATTAAACAAATTATGTAATCGTGAAAACTTGAACAAAATTTCCCACTTGTTGAAAGTTCCCACACTGAGAGTTGAGAAGTTATGATGGATGAGTAACAGCATCGATCACTGTCAGAATCGTTGAAAATGCAATCACTTTCGACCCTTCCTGAAATTCAGGGCGTAATTATAGCTATCATATATATTTTGATTATTTTTCCAGTGCGCAGTAATGGCGGTTCACAAGACGCTCTAAGTGTGAAAAAGAGCGCAGAAATGGCAGCATTGTTCGCTGACGTACGTTTATCACAGCGTACAGATGTACGCTCTCTCGCACAACCAAGACAAATATCTACAAGAGTACTCCCACCTTCTAAAATGGCTCCCACTCTGGCGTCGTTGTTTGATAGACGCTCGCTAAGTAGAAATGCTAGCTTGGAAGACACTTTAGGTTACTTGCCTTAGTCATTTCATAGAGTTCTCGAGCTATATTTTAAGGCCCACTTACACTTTGTTAAGTAGCAAGTGCTATTGTAAAGTGCGAGTGTGAACAGATACTTGTGTAAATGGGTCATCAAACATCAACTTATTTTGCTACCTACCGATTTTAGGAGTTGATAGTGGGTATAAGAAACATTTTGGAATGTTTTTTGACTTTATCAACTACTAAATTTATTTTGGTAGCAAATTAATTTGGAATATGCATATGGCTACAATAACTTAATTTTCGATGGGACTGGGGAATCCCTAGTAGGCCATGAGACTCAATAAGGAGTAAAAATATTTTCTTTTTAGGCTTCTTGGTAAAGGCAAAAAAGCTTTTCTGTTTAAATCTATTGTCTTATTTGGTCAAAAATCAAGAAAAAAACCAAGATAAAATCTTTCAAATAAAATACTCTGGTATTACATACATATCAGTGGATCCCAAATTTGTACATAGTGAAAAGAAAAAAAACATTAGGCAAGTTTTATTTTATGTTTTCATATAAAAAATATTAAATTTTGCCATTAGTTTTTTAATATTATTATTTAATAAATACCTATACGAGTAAAATTTAAGTGCAATAATAACGAGTCGTTTTACAATATAATTATATAATAGTTAATTAAACATATTTTTAATTAATATGTATATAATTTTATTTATTAATTTTATCTGCAATGGAACGATGTTTACTCATTTTGTATGGAAGACCTAAACTATAGATAACCTCTAAGGTCCTTTTTCTAAACTTGTTTTATTTAGGAAACAATGTTTGCACGTTTTTTAAAATAAATAATACATTATCTATCTATCATCCTCTTATCCCAAGATGGATAGACAAAGAAAATCGAATGCTATTTTAAAAGATATTATTTGCATAACTAATAATTTTATTTTTTTAAATGTTTATTCAAAATTTTTACAATAAAAATACATGCAAAGTTTGTTTACAAAATAAGATATGTGAGATCCTGACATATCTCTCTTGTTTCATCCATCTGTTAAGGAGACGCCTCATAACTTTTGTCCCATACAAAAACGGACTTCAGCAATTCAAGTATTGTACAAAACTTATTATCAATAGCAAGTTCTAGTTAATGGACCCTTAAAGTATATGAAATTATCTATACTCAATATATAAAAAATATCTCAATATCAGCTACCTAGGTTTCATGAAGCTCTGAAAGTCATCAATTTCACGCATATTTTCAACCGATTTGCGACTCAAGTTATCTTAATATATATATATATATATATATATATTTACTAATGTATATTTTTTTACATATCGATTAAAAATAAATTCACATACTTTATGGATCCATTAACTAGAACTTGCTATTTCTTATATTTTTTGTACAATACTTGAATTGCTGAATGTTGCTGAATTGCCGTTTTGTGTATTTTATTGTACCGATTTTGTTTGGAAATTTTTTTCCTCTATTTATTTGTTTCGCTCGGATATTGGGTGAAAAAGATGCAAAAGTATAAGTATAAGTATTGTGAGTTACATAATTTAAACATTGTTTCATAGTAGATAATATACTTATTGTTAGTTATAATAAATCTACCAATATAATATAATAACATGTTTGTGCAATGTTTTATGTGCAATATTACTTTATTAATTTTAGTCTTCATTGTATCTCTGGCTAAAGTACTGTGCAATAATTTTCGATATAAATAAAAAGTAAAATATAAATTTGACTTTTAATTTCTGCTTATAGTTAGAGAGCTGGCGACAGAAATGCCTGCCTGAAGTGGTATGGAAAATATTGATGTTTTCATGTAGTGTAGGTCCCCCTCTATAAGGTTGTTTAGGGAAGTATGTTGTAGTGCGTTGCTGGGAGGCGCTAGGCGGGTATTAATTAAATTAAATTAAATTAAACCTATCTATGTGCTCCTAATACTTCTATATTACTAATGATTATAGTGTAACTATGTACAATAACATCTACCTCTCTATGTGATCCCAGTATTTCTATATTACTAATGATAATTAGTGTCATTACGTACAACATCTACCTCTCTATGTGCTCCTAGTACTTCTATATTACTAATGATTATAGTGTAACTATGTACAATAACATCTACCTCTCTATGTGCTCCCAGTACTTCAATATTACTAATGATTATTATAGTGTCATTATGTACAATAACATCTACCTCTCTATGTGATCCTAGTATTTCTATATTACTAATGATAATTAGTGTCATTACATACAATAACATCTACCTCTCTATGTGCTCCCAGTACTTCTATATTACTAATGACTATAGTGTCATTATGTACAATAACATTCTACCTCTCTATGTGCTCCCAGTACTTCTATATTACTAATGATTATTATAGTGTCATTATGTACAATAACATCTACCTCTCTATGTGATCCCAGTATTTCTATATTACTAATGATAATTAGTGTCATTACGTACAATAACATCTACCTCTCTATGTGCTGACAGTACTTCTATATTACTAATGATAATTAGTGTCATTACGTACAATAACATCTACCTCTCTATGTGCTCCCAGTACTTCTATATTACTAATGATAATTAGTGTCATTACGTACAATAACATCTACCTCTCTATGTGCTCCCAGTATAGTGTCATTATGTACAATAACATCTACCTCTCTATGTGCTCCCAGTACTTCTATATTACTAATGATTATAGTGTCATTATGTACAATAACATCTACCTCTCTATGTGCTCCCAGTACTTCTATATTACTAATGATTATAGTGTCATTACGTACAATAACATCTACCTCTCTATGTGCTCCCAGTACTTCTATATTACTAATGATAATTAGTATCGTTACGTACAATAACATCTACCTCTCTATGTGCTCCCAGTACTTCTATATTACTAATGATTATAGTGTCATTACGTACAATAACATCTACCTCTCTATGTGCTCCCAGTACTTCTATATTACTAATGATAATTAGTGTCATTACGTACAATAACATCTACCTCTCTATGTGCTCCCAGTACTTCTATATTACTAATGATTATAGTGTCATTACGTACAATAACATCTACCTATCTATGTGTTCCCAGCACTTCTTAATTACTAATGATAATTAGTGTCATTACGTACAATAACATCTACCTCTCTATGTCCTTCTAGTATTTCTATATTACTAACTATAATTAGTGTCATTATGTACAATAACATCTACCTCTCTATGTGCTCCCAGTACTTCTAAATTACTAATGATTATAGTGTCATTACGTACAATAACATCTACCTATCTATGTGTTCCCAGCACTTCTTAATTACTAATGATAATTAGTGTCATTACGTACAATAACATCTACCTCTCTATGTGCTCCCATTACTTCTATATTACTAATGATAATTAGTGTCATTACGTACAATAACATCTACCTCTCTATGTGCTCCCATTACTTCTATATTACTAATGATAATTAGTGTCATTACGTACAATAACATCTACCTCTCTATGTGCTCCCAGTACTTCTAAATTACTAATGATTATAGTGTCATTACGTACAATAACATCTACCTCTCTATGTGCTCCCAGTACTTCTAAATTACTAATGATTATAGTGTCATTACGTACAATAACATCTACCTATCTATGTGTTCCCAGCACTTCTTAATTACTAATGATAATTAGTGTCATTACGTACAATAACATCTACCTCTCTATGTGCTCCCAGTACTTCTAAATTACTAATGATTATAGTGTCATTACGTACAATAACATCTACCTATCTATGTGTTCCCAGCACTTCTTAATTACTAATGATAATTAGTGTCATTACGTACAATAACATCTACCTCTCTATGTCCTTCTAGTACTTCTATATTACTAACTATAATTAGTGTCATTATGTACAATAACATCTACCTCTCTATGTGCTCCCAGTACTTCTAAATTACTAATGATTATAGTGTCATTACGTACAATAACATCTACCTCTCTATGTGCTCCCAGTACTTCTATATTACTAATGATTATAGTGTCATTACGTACAATAACATCTACCTCTCTATGTGCTCCCAGTACTTCTATATTACTAATGATAATTAGTGTCATTACGTACAATAACATCTACCTCTCTATGTGCTCCCAGTACTTCTATATTACTAATGATTATAGTGTCATTACGTACAATAACATCTACCTCTCTATGTGCTCCCAGTACTTCTATATTACTAATGATAATTAGTGTCATTACGTACAATAACATCTACCTCTCTATGTGCTCCCAGTACTTCTATATTACTAATGATAATTAGTGTCATTACGTACAATAACATCTACCTCTCTATGTGCTCCCAATACTTCTATATTACTAATGATAATTAGTGTCATTACGTACAATAACATCTACCTCTCTATGTGCTCCCAGTACTTCTATATTACTAATGATTATAGTGTAACTATGTACAATAACATCTACCTCTCTATGTGCTCCCAGTACTTCAATATTACTAATGATTATTATAGTGTCATTATGTACAATAACATCTACCTCTCTATGTGATCCTAGTATTTCTATATTACTAATGATAATTAGTGTCATTACATACAATAACATCTACCTCTCTATGTGCTCCCAGTACTTCTATATTACTAATGACTATAGTGTCATTATGTACAATAACATTCTACCTCTCTATGTGCTCCCAGTACTTCTATATTACTAATGATTATTATAGTGTCATTATGTACAATAACATCTACCTCTCTATGTGATCCCAGTATTTCTATATTACTAATGATAATTAGTGTCATTACGTACAATAACATCTACCTCTCTATGTGCTGACAGTACTTCTATATTACTAATGATAATTAGTGTCATTACGTACAATAACATCTACCTCTCTATGTGCTCCCAGTACTTCTATATTACTAATGATAATTAGTGTCATTACGTACAATAACATCTACCTCTCTATGTGCTCCCAGTATAGTGTCATTATGTACAATAACATCTACCTCTCTATGTGCTCCCAGTACTTCTATATTACTAATGATTATAGTGTCATTATGTACAATAACATCTACCTCTCTATGTGCTCCCAGTACTTCTATATTACTAATGATTATAGTGTCATTACGTACAATAACATCTACCTCTCTATGTGCTCCCAGTACTTCTATATTACTAATGATAATTAGTATCGTTACGTACAATAACATCTACCTCTCTATGTGCTCCCAGTACTTCTATATTACTAATGATTATAGTGTCATTACGTACAATAACATCTACCTCTCTATGTGCTCCCAGTACTTCTATATTACTAATGATAATTAGTGTCATTACGTACAATAACATCTACCTCTCTATGTGCTCCCAGTACTTCTATATTACTAATGATTATAGTGTCATTACGTACAATAACATCTACCTCTCTATGTGCTCCCAGTACTTCTATATTACTAATGATAATTAGTGTCATTACGTACAATAACATCTACCTCTCTATGTGCTCCCAGTACTTCTATATTACTAATGATTATAGTGTCATTACGTACAATAACATCTACCTCTCTATGTGCTCCCAGTACTTCAATATTACTAATGATTATTATAGTGTCATTATGTACAATAACATCTACCTCTCTATGTGATCCTAGTATTTCTATATTACTAATGATAATTAGTGTCATTACATACAATAACATCTACCTCTCTATGTGCTCCCAGTACTTCTATATTACTAATGATTATTATAGTGTCATTATGTACAATAACATCTACCTCTCTATGTGATCCCAGTATTTCTATATTACTAATGATAATTAGTGTCATTACGTACAATAACATCTACCTCTCTATGTGCTGACAGTACTTCTATATTACTAATGATAATTAGTGTCATTACGTACAATAACATCTACCTCTCTATGTGCTCCCAGTACTTCTATATTACTAATGATAATTAGTGTCATTACGTACAATAACATCTACCTCTCTATGTGCTCCCAGTATAGTGTCATTATGTACAATAACATCTACCTCTCTATGTGCTCCCAGTACTTCTATATTACTAATGATTATAGTGTCATTATGTACAATAACATCTACCTCTCTATGTGCTCCCAGTACTTCTATATTACTAATGATTATAGTGTCATTACGTACAATAACATCTACCTCTCTATGTGCTCCCAGTACTTCTATATTACTAATGATAATTAGTATCGTTACGTACAATAACATCTACCTCTCTATGTGCTCCCAGTACTTCTATATTACTAATGATTATAGTGTCATTACGTACAATAACATCTACCTCTCTATGTGCTCCCAGTACTTCTATATTACTAATGATAATTAGTGTCATTACGTACAATAACATCTACCTCTCTATGTGCTCCCAGTACTTCTATATTACTAATGATTATAGTGTCATTACGTACAATAACATCTACCTCTCTATGTGCTCCCAGTACTTCTATATTACTAATGATAATTAGTGTCATTACGTACAATAACATCTACCTCTCTATGTGCTCCCAGTACTTCTATATTACTAATGATAATTAGTGTCATTACGTACAATAACATCTACCTCTCTATGTGCTCCCAATACTTCTATATTACTAATGATAACTAGTGTCATTACGTACAATAACATCTACCTCTCTATGTGCTCCCAGTACTTCTATATTACTAATGATTATAGTGTCATTACGTACAATAACATCTACCTCTCTATGTGCTCCCAGTACTTCTATATTACTAATGATAATTAGTGTCATTACGTACAATAACATCTACCTCTCTATGTGCTCCCAGTACTTCTAAATTACTAATGATTATAGTGTCATTACGTACAATAACATCTACCTCTCTATGTGCTCCCAGTACTTCTAAATTACTAATGATTATAGTGTCATTACGTACAATAACATCTACCTCTCTATGTGCTCCCAGTACTTCTAAATTACTAATGATTATAGTGTCATTACGTACAATAACATCTACCTATCTATGTGTTCCCAGCACTTCTTAATTACTAATGATAATTAGTGTCATTACGTACAATAACATCTACCTCTCTATGTGCTCCCATTACTTCTATATTACTAATGATAATTAGTGTCATTACGTACAATAACATCTACCTCTCTATGTGCTCCCATTACTTCTATATTACTAATGATAATTAGTGTCATTACGTACAATAACATCTACCTCTCTATGTGCTCCCATTACTTCTATATTACTAATGATAATTAGTGTCATTACGTACAATAACATCTACCTCTCTATGTGCTCCCAGTACTTCTAAATTACTAATGATTATAGTGTCATTACGTACAATAACATCTACCTCTCTATGTGCTCCCAGTACTTCTAAATTACTAATGATTATAGTGTCATTACGTACAATAACATCTACCTATCTATGTGTTCCCAGCACTTCTTAATTACTAATGATAATTAGTGTCATTACGTACAATAACATCTACCTCTCTATGTGCTCCCAGTACTTCTAAATTACTAATGATTATAGTGTCATTACGTACAATAACATCTACCTATCTATGTGTTCCCAGCACTTCTTAATTACTAATGATAATTAGTGTCATTACGTACAATAACATCTACCTCTCTATGTCCTTCTAGTATTTCTATATTACTAACTATAATTAGTGTCATTATGTACAATAACATCTACCTCTCTATGTGCTCCCAGTACTTCTAAATTACTAATGATTATAGTGTCATTACGTACAATAACATCTACCTATCTATGTGTTCCCAGCACTTCTTAATTACTAATGATAATTAGTGTCATTACGTACAATAACATCTACCTCTCTATGTGCTCCCATTACTTCTATATTACTAATGATAATTAGTGTCATTACGTACAATAACATCTACCTCTCTATGTGCTCCCATTACTTCTATATTACTAATGATAATTAGTGTCATTACGTACAATAACATCTACCTCTCTATGTGCTCCCATTACTTCTATATTACTAATGATAATTAGTGTCATTACGTACAATAACATCTACCTCTCTATGTGCTCCCAGTACTTCTAAATTACTAATGATTATAGTGTCATTACGTACAATAACATCTACCTCTCTATGTGCTCCCAGTACTTCTAAATTACTAATGATTATAGTGTCATTACGTACAATAACATCTACCTATCTATGTGTTCCCAGCACTTCTTAATTACTAATGATAATTAGTGTCATTACGTACAATAACATCTACCTCTCTATGTGCTCCCAGTACTTCTAAATTACTAATGATTATAGTGTCATTACGTACAATAACATCTACCTATCTATGTGTTCCCAGCACTTCTTAATTACTAATGATAATTAGTGTCATTACGTACAATAACATCTACCTCTCTATGTCCTTCTAGTACTTCTATATTACTAACTATAATTAGTGTCATTATGTAC
Organism: Nemapogon koenigi; assembly: GCA_963924495.1. NCBI lineage: Eukaryota > Metazoa > Arthropoda > Insecta > Lepidoptera > Tineidae > Nemapogon > Nemapogon koenigi. The sequence goes on from OZ004648.1 coordinate 10,407,859, forward strand.
AATAACATCTACCTCTCTATGTGCTCCCAGTACTTCTAAATTACTAATGATTATAGTGTCATTACGTACAATAACATCTACCTATCTATGTGTTCCCAGCACTTCTTAATTACTAATGATAATTAGTGTCATTACGTACAATAACATCTACCTCTCTATGTGCTCCCAGTACTTCTAAATTACTAATGATTATAGTGTCATTACGTACAATAACATCTACCTATCTATGTGTTCCCAGCACTTCTTAATTACTAATGATAATTAGTGTCATTACGTACAATAACATCTACCTCTCTATGTCCTTCTAGTATTTCTATATTACTAACTATAATTAGTGTCATTATGTACAATAACATCTACCTCTCTATGTGCTCCCAGTACTTCTAAATTACTAATGATTATAGTGTCATTACGTACAATAACATCTACCTATCTATGTGTTCCCAGCACTTCTTAATTACTAATGATAATTAGTGTCATTACGTACAATAACATCTACCTCTCTATGTGCTGACAGTACTTCTATATTACTAATGATAATTAGTGTCATTACGTACAATAACATCTACCTCTCTATGTGCTCCCAGTACTTCTATATTACTAATGATAATTAGTGTCATTACGTACAATAACATCTACCTCTCTATGTGCTCCCAGTATAGTGTCATTATGTACAATAACATCTACCTCTCTATGTGCTCCCAGTACTTCTATATTACTAATGATTATAGTGTCATTATGTACAATAACATCTACCTCTCTATGTGCTCCCAGTACTTCTATATTACTAATGATTATAGTGTCATTACGTACAATAACATCTACCTCTCTATGTGCTCCCAGTACTTCTATATTACTAATGATAATTAGTATCGTTACGTACAATAACATCTACCTCTCTATGTGCTCCCAGTACTTCTATATTACTAATGATTATAGTGTCATTACGTACAATAACATCTACCTCTCTATGTGCTCCCAGTACTTCTATATTACTAATGATAATTAGTGTCATTACGTACAATAACATCTACCTCTCTATGTGCTCCCAGTACTTCTATATTACTAATGATTATAGTGTCATTACGTACAATAACATCTACCTCTCTATGTGCTCCCAGTACTTCTATATTACTAATGATAATTAGTGTCATTACGTACAATAACATCTACCTCTCTATGTGCTCCCAGTACTTCTATATTACTAATGATAATTAGTGTCATTACGTACAATAACATCTACCTCTCTATGTGCTCCCAATACTTCTATATTACTAATGATAACTAGTGTCATTACGTACAATAACATCTACCTCTCTATGTGCTCCCAGTACTTCTATATTACTAATGATTATAGTGTCATTACGTACAATAACATCTACCTCTCTATGTGCTCCCAGTACTTCTATATTACTAATGATAATTAGTGTCATTACGTACAATAACATCTACCTCTCTATGTGCTCCCAGTACTTCTAAATTACTAATGATTATAGTGTCATTACGTACAATAACATCTACCTCTCTATGTGCTCCCAGTACTTCTAAATTACTAATGATTATAGTGTCATTACGTACAATAACATCTACCTCTCTATGTGCTCCCAGTACTTCTAAATTACTAATGATTATAGTGTCATTACGTACAATAACATCTACCTATCTATGTGTTCCCAGCACTTCTTAATTACTAATGATAATTAGTGTCATTACGTACAATAACATCTACCTCTCTATGTGCTCCCATTACTTCTATATTACTAATGATAATTAGTGTCATTACGTACAATAACATCTACCTCTCTATGTGCTCCCATTACTTCTATATTACTAATGATAATTAGTGTCATTACGTACAATAACATCTACCTCTCTATGTGCTCCCATTACTTCTATATTACTAATGATAATTAGTGTCATTACGTACAATAACATCTACCTCTCTATGTGCTCCCAGTACTTCTAAATTACTAATGATTATAGTGTCATTACGTACAATAACATCTACCTCTCTATGTGCTCCCAGTACTTCTAAATTACTAATGATTATAGTGTCATTACGTACAATAACATCTACCTATCTATGTGTTCCCAGCACTTCTTAATTACTAATGATAATTAGTGTCATTACGTACAATAACATCTACCTCTCTATGTGCTCCCAGTACTTCTAAATTACTAATGATTATAGTGTCATTACGTACAATAACATCTACCTATCTATGTGTTCCCAGCACTTCTTAATTACTAATGATAATTAGTGTCATTACGTACAATAACATCTACCTCTCTATGTCCTTCTAGTATTTCTATATTACTAACTATAATTAGTGTCATTATGTACAATAACATCTACCTCTCTATGTGCTCCCAGTACTTCTAAATTACTAATGATTATAGTGTCATTACGTACAATAACATCTACCTATCTATGTGTTCCCAGCACTTCTTAATTACTAATGATAATTAGTGTCATTACGTACAATAACATCTACCTCTCTATGTGCTCCCATTACTTCTATATTACTAATGATAATTAGTGTCATTACGTACAATAACATCTACCTCTCTATGTGCTCCCATTACTTCTATATTACTAATGATAATTAGTGTCATTACGTACAATAACATCTACCTCTCTATGTGCTCCCATTACTTCTATATTACTAATGATAATTAGTGTCATTACGTACAATAACATCTACCTCTCTATGTGCTCCCAGTACTTCTAAATTACTAATGATTATAGTGTCATTACGTACAATAACATCTACCTCTCTATGTGCTCCCAGTACTTCTAAATTACTAATGATTATAGTGTCATTACGTACAATAACATCTACCTATCTATGTGTTCCCAGCACTTCTTAATTACTAATGATAATTAGTGTCATTACGTACAATAACATCTACCTCTCTATGTGCTCCCAGTACTTCTAAATTACTAATGATTATAGTGTCATTACGTACAATAACATCTACCTATCTATGTGTTCCCAGCACTTCTTAATTACTAATGATAATTAGTGTCATTACGTACAATAACATCTACCTCTCTATGTCCTTCTAGTACTTCTATATTACTAACTATAATTAGTGTCATTATGTACAATAACATCTACCTCTCTATGTGCTCCCAGTACTTCTAAATTACTAATGATTATAGTGTCATTACGTACAATAACATCTACCTATCTATGTGTTCCCAGCACTTCTTAATTACTAATGATAATTAGTGTCATTACGTACAATAACATCTACCTCTCTATGTGCTCCCAGTACTTCTAAATTACTAATGATTATAGTGTCATTACGTACAATAACATCTACCTATCTATGTGTTCCCAGCACTTCTTAATTACTAATGATAATTAGTGTCATTACGTACAATAACATCTACCTCTCTATGTCCTTCTAGTATTTCTATATTACTAACTATAATTAGTGTCATTATGTACAATAACATCTACCTCTCTATGTGCTCCCAGTACTTCTAAATTACTAATGATTATAGTGTCATTACGTACAATAACATCTACCTATCTATGTGTTCCCAGCACTTCTTAATTACTAATGATAATTAGTGTCATTACGTACAATAACATCTACCTCTCTATGTCCTTCTAGTACTTCTATATTACTAACTATAATTAGTGTCATTATGTACAATAACATCTACCTCTCTATGTGCTCCCAGTACTTCTAAATTACTAATGATTATAGTGTCATTACGTACAATAACATCTACCTATCTATGTGTTCCCAGCACTTCTTAATTACTAATGATAATTAGTGTCATTACGTACAATAACATCTACCTCTCTATGTCCTTCTAGTACTTCTATATTACTAACTATAATTAGTGTCATTATGTACAATAACATCTACCTATCTATGTGTTCCCAGCACTTCTTAATTACTAATGATAATTAGTGTCATTACGTACAATAACATCTACCTCTCTATGTCCTTCTAGTACTTCTATATTACTAACTATAATTAGTGTCATTATGTACAATAACATCTACCTATCTATGTGTTCCCAGCACTTCTTAATTACTAATGATAATTAGTGTCATTACGTACAATAACATCTACCTCTCTATGTCCTTCTAGTACTTCTATATTACTAACTATAATTAGTGTCATTATGTACAATAACATCTACCTATCTATGTGCTCCCAGTACTTCTATATTACTAATGATAATTGAATGTGAAAAAGCATCTCTTAGCATCTCTTTTCTCGTGGACGTACTTGAATTGTAATTGAAGGCGATTCACATGAAAAAAGGAAAGTGATATATTATGTAAATGCAGAACAGCATATAAAGTAAAATTCATATATTCGATAGATATATTTATTGATAATATTTTACAATATAAAATAATATTCAATACGGATGATAACATTTATACTAGAATTTATAATATAGTTTCATAAATTTATATTTTTCATATTCTTTTCATACATTTTTAATTTTTATTTTACAAATAAAGGGAATCTGTTAGTACATCAATAACCTACTTCGTTGTTATATGAAACCATTATTTACATTATATAGAAATGAAACCACAAAAAGTTATTAACAGTCAAATAAAATTATGATATAAATTGTCAGATATATTCTGTTCTATAATGCTGTCAGAAAATTTACTTAATAATAATTAATAAAAAAAATATAACTTTAAAATAATTCGATATAATTTTATATATATACAACTTTTTAAATAAAAAAATTGTATTATACTTTCAAATTTTAACAAAATAATTAGATATTAAAACGCATTTTGAATATAATGCTAATCAAATAGGTTTAAAATATACGCAATCAGAATCTTCACTGACGGCTTTTAAAAACATTCACATACTGATTTTATTTATCTCGATGAAGCAAAATGTGGGTAGTCAAAAATATAGTATCCTACATTTGGCCATCAATTTGAGAGTAAGGTACGAGTATTATGGCATTAATAAGGTCGGACAGCACCCAGGCGACCTCGCGGGATAGGTTCTGCATAACTATGACGGAAGTGTACTGGTTTCCTATCAGAAAGGTCTCTGTAATCCCTTTCACCTTCAATGTAAGATTTCCTCTGATCTTCCAAAATTCTGGAACGGCTGAACGCTCTCTGTCTGTCTGTCCAGTCTCTTCTAGGCCTTTCTTCAATTACAGGCTCAATAATCTCATCTTCTTCAATGCGACGGTCTAATTCCCTTCTCTCCCTATATCTGTATTCTGGATCTCGTCTATCCAGAAATTCCTCAGATCCGTATTCATAACGGTCATAATCTTCTCTCTTCCTACCGACTCTTGGCAGTCTTTCCATTTCCCTGATCGGTCTTTCCATATCTCTTTTATACCGTTCTACATCTCTCAGTGGTCTATCTAGGTCTCTTGAAGACCTTTCCACGTCCCTAGATGTTCTGTCAACGTCTCTTGTTGGTCTCTCTCTTCGTTCCACGCGGTCTTCCTTAGAATCTTCTTCGGGAGAAGAAGTTGACCGGCCGTTTCGTTCTAACATGCTCCTTCTCATAGCCATGTGTTGTTCCAGTTCCCGGTTGAAACGTTCTCTTTCCAAATTCATGAATTTCTCTTTTGCGACGTTGAATCGGTCTTTCGGCGAAGTGTCTGATACTTTCAAACTGCTTTCGCTAACTCCTCTTTGCAGTTTTATTGGGAACACATCCCGATCTCTTCTAGATCGTTCGTCTCTGTCTACGCTGCGGTTAGACAGTTTTGGCTCAGCAATATACCTTCGTCTGTACGGTACATCTTCAGGGTATTTCTCCTTTTCTTTAGGCACTCGTTCCAGTGATTCTGGTCGGAATCTTCTGTCTGTTTGTCTGAATTGGTCCTTGAAATCCCTGTCGTCATAAGATTGGTCGTATCTTCGAGGAGATAGGGCTCGGCATGGTGAGAGGGCGCGATGTTGTGGGGAGCTCCTTCGTGGCGAGACTGCCCTGCGTGGAGGCGATGACTCGAAAGCTTCATGCATCATGTACGCAGTGCTTTCAGCCCAGTCCTCTTCTGTAATTTGAAAACATGGTATATTAGCATCTAAATCATACATATGTCATACATATATATGACACGTTGAAAGAATTAAGGAAGAAAGATTGACTGAAAAGGTTAATATCGCAGAAGTGAAAGAGAATGCTAGCAGAGGTGTACTTTTATGGAACATATAAAAAAAAATTGAAGGCCATGTTAAAAGTACACACAATCGCCGAGCATGTATGATAGAAAGAAAGCGGAAAGTAAACCAAAGAAGCGAAAGAGGTATCAGGATCGTAGCAAATAGCATGCGACGATCTCTTCCTACTCCTCTTGGGATAAAAGGCGTGATGATAAATAGATATAATAACATCACGCTACGACCTAAAGGAGCGGAGCAGTAAAAAAAAAACTACTTTCTGACAATAACGCACAGCCTAAACCACCGCAGATATAAATATTATGAACATTGGAAGGTATATTCCTTAGGTTAGGGGGTGTAGATTCGAGGTGCACTAAGAAGGGATTTTCCGAAAATCAACCCGTAAAGTAGCCCGCGCACTGGTCCGGTATCTCACAGAAAATTTTCGGTCCGACCGCCGTATGATCGAGATTGAACACAGGCCACACATTGGCAATATCAATCATACGATCTAGATCACATGCAATTCACTCACCCACACAGACAAGATTCGATTAAACAAAGGCGTGTGGATGTGTGTGTGTGTGTGACAGATCGTTCCGGTCATCGAAATCAACCACAAACACAACGATTTGAATACGGATGTTGGACCGCGCACGCAAGAATTGGACGTGTCTGGGGGTTGTAAACTTTGTGTTCCTAATACAACGCGTACGAAGTCGCGGTCAAGTGCTATCGTATATTTAAAATTCTTTGGTTCAACAATGTTTATTTGAAGCGGTAAGCATATTAAAAATTCCTAGAGTCAGTGGTATTTTTAATAGAACTCCTGTTACAAAAACAACAACTAATCACATACAGAACCATGAGGTTAATGTAGGTACTTAATTTAAAATAAAGTTACAAAACGTGTGAGAAAGACCTTAATCCACATACAAGAATCTGGGACGATCACAATGACTAACAACAACCCAAATCCCAAACAATTAAAAGTATAATCTTTACTTAGCAATGTCTAAGATAGCACATGTCATTTAGGTTTCGCCATCGTTCGAACGACTCAGAATTTTTTAATCGTAAGCCACGCCCTAAACTCGTGGTTTGCTGCAGAAGTGAGAAGGGCATAATGTGTCGCTTCTCGGAATAAATGACGTAAGCGGCACATTACAAATAAATAATTTATTAAAAAACGATCACATGCAGGGAAAAATCTTCTTAATCAATACTAGGTACTGAAATTACCTATAGATTCGTATAAAATTTAAACGTAAATCCCTTTGGAGTATGGTCGTATGACTAAAAAGGTGTTTTTGAAGAGGTGATTTTAAAAATTTAAGTTATCGAGAAAATTTTCACCAATCATGTTTTCATCCTACACAATACTAGATAAAATCCTCTAGTTTTCGATGCCCAAATCTAGGGAATCTAAGAAGGTAAGCTATATGTTCGCTTTTCGATTAAAAAAAAAAATGCATGCCTCGGTGAGTAAAGGCGCGACAGAAACGTAGCTACTAAACTGTATCCTGGTTTAGATTTCATTTTTTTTTCTTTTCTTTCTTTACAAGTTACCTTACGGCTTGCCAGCCCCAGGGTACCCGTTGTAAGACAAAGTCTTCCTCATTTAGCCGATGATTTCTTTTGATGCTATACCTAACGAGTGGCCAGCTCTGTTGAGGTATATGTAGATGGAAAAGCCTCTTTGTACGGTTTATAGGATAATGTACATAGATTTTTTATTATGAAAACCCATTAATACCTGGTCAGATATGGGGATCGAACCCGGGACTTCTCAGCTTTATTTAAATCGAGTAGCATATTATGAGACGACTTAGAGACCGGCGATCCACGCTCCAAAGCCTTTTTCATAAAACGCATTTTAATTATTAAGTTATATTATTATTGTTAAATTATATTATTAAAATTCATGTAAATAAACATAAACTTTTGGATATAAAAAAAAACTTAATTAAACACAATTAAATTTCATTAAAATTGTCGCTACTGTCGCCATCGAAAAAAATAAACTCAGGATTTTAGCATTAGGTTTGAAATTTACGTCGAGTCCCTTACAAAACTTAAAGATTACGCCGATATTGTCTGGTGTGACGTCATTTCCGTCTCGTGACGATCGCTTTTTCTATGTGACAAGTTTCGTTTTAAAAATAAAATGAAGTAGCAACTTTATTATTTTAGGTAATCTTAAAACGACAATCAATAAATGAATAAATAAATCCGTTTTTGTTTTTTTATTTGTTGTTTTAAATATTAGCTAGGATTTATGAACCAATCATTCTACCGCCTCTGTACATCCGGGAATGGAACTTAAGCCGTCGAAGTCACGGTGGCATTATATAAATTGCCCCGACTCCGTTTGCCCTCAAATCGTTAAGATCGGCTGCCCTTATTGAATCAGTAAAAAAAAGGTATGTCGCTATTAATGTTGAGTTAGGAAACATTACACTGTATATGGACGAGACACGAGAGGTATGTCAAACTAGCAATGTGAGCAAAAAAATATGTTTTAATTGCGTATGCGACGATTTACTTTAGACTTTTTGTATGTGCACGGCTATAGAAATTACTAGACGTTCGCCCTGACTCACACGTTTTGATGTTTAACAGCTGAAATATTTTCAATGATATTTGAACCGGGAAAATATTATAAAGACTCGATCGGGAAAGATTTGCTTTTGTTCAATTGTGCAATTGTTCCTACGCGAAAAAGCTAGTCTAGGTACAATTATTTCAGAATTGTTGTAAAAATAAAAGTTAAATGTTGTTCGTTGGTAAGCGCATCACTTGAGAACAGATAAGGATTTTAGGGAAAGAAAAATTGGAAAATTCAGGAAATACTGAAAGTCCTTTTTCTATGAAGTCAAGACCATAATAGGGAATAAAAGTTATTATGGGTTCTACGGACGAAACCGGGCGGAAAACTAGTAAAAAGTATTATATTATGTGACTAGCTGTGTCTTGCGGTTGCACCCGCGTTGGACGAGCAATACAAAACCGAAACCAGGTAGCTTTTTGAAGTAAAAAGCAACATTCAAGTTTATTTAATAACGGTTAAAAAAACACCCAATGGAAACAAAACAAATTTAATTAAAAACAAAATAGCGCCATTTGGGCAAAATTTGCAAGTGCCTTTTTTATATTGCTCGTCAGTGTAGATACTGGTCCGCCCCTTTGGGTCGTAGCGTGATGTTAAATAGCCTATAACTTTCCTCAACAATTGGACAATCAAATGCTTCAAATCCGACAGGTAGTTCCAGAGATTAGCGCGTTCAAACAAACAAACTCTTCAGCTATATTATTAGTTTGTATAAGAACAATTTTAAAATATAACGAAAATTTGAACACCACATACGCCAAGTGATTTTGAAAAAGGCACATATTCTCTGAGTGATAGGTGCAAAAATATATCGCTGTGATATTTTTGGATATGATAAAATACCAAAAGAATTGCCAGTTGCCAAATGTCAAGGTGAAATGAGGTAATAGATATGCATTTAAATATCCTATATCCACAAAGCGGATACCAGTTCGTAATTCAGCTGGAAAAATATTAGAATCTACAAGAATATATACCGAAATTGGTAAATGGATTGTGATTATACTTTCAGGGATCGTTGCTCTGTTATTACGTGAAAAAAGGACATACACACCAAAAAAACACTTCCACTCGTATGTCGCAGGAACAAATTAGCGCGAGTCCGACTCACACTTGGCCGGTTTAGACGTTTGTATATATTGCCATTATTAAGATCGAGCAAAATTGCAAGTGTCTACCTAGTTCAAAATATACAGCCCTGTGACAGACGGTGATACAGGCAGACAGCGGAGCCTTAATAATAGGGTTTCCGTTATCACCCTTTGAGTACGGAATCCTAAAAAATAGTTTATTTCGGGGAACAATTAACTTCTGCTCGATAGAGCATTTATGAGAGAGAGTTTATTAACTACTCTTTCCTCATCTACTATATATTAGAACTCTGTCTACCCCTCCCCAGGTTGTAGCTTACAGTTTTTGCAGGTGTGGTCATCGCTAGGTGTGTACATTCTAGAGTAGGTATTCCGTTATGTTGTTGATAAACTTGTTTGTGTCTGAGACCGAGACCAGAGACTCGAGGTCGACACAAGGAGGTCGCACTTGTCTTGTCGGAGACTGTACAGTGTACGGTGTGTGAAAGGTAAAAATTAAAAAATAAATGTCAAAAATGTTTATCTAGGCTAGGGCGCCTAAAAACAATAATTACAAATACTAGATGGACCCGTGCGAATACTTCCTTAGTGGTGTCAATATTGTTGTCATAGTTCAACTGATGAATAGATGGCTTTACAAAATAATACCAAATCCGCTTTGGCACCAGCCTAATATGTAATTGCTTGTCACTTTTTAACCGACTTCCAAAAAAAGAAGGAGAAGGTTCTCAATTCGGACCGTATTTTTTTTTTATGTATGTATGTACATCGATAACTCCGCCAATTGTGAACCGATTTTCATGGTTTCTTTTTTAATCGACAGATAATTCTTCCGGATTGGTCCCATTTTTCTCTCATAAAAATTGGTTCATTAGTTTTTCAGAAATATTGAAAAAACTGACTTTAAAAGTACATTTTTCTTGATATCTCGATAAAATAAGTACCGATTTTGACAACTTATTTTTTTTAAGACATTATAATTTCTCGACATTATCTCACAGACATATGACGAAAATCGGTTCAGTAGTTTTTCAGAAATTCAGTAATTAATTTCTGTTTACGGCTGAAAATTATGTATCAGAAAAAGCCTTAGCAACGGTTGCTATTGACACGAAGTTGTCAATTTTCGTGACGATAGTCTAGCGGTTAAATGTAATGGGGAGTCATAGGATGCACAATCACATGGTTCAAATCACATCCACAGCGTTTTTTTTTAATTTTTCATCAATATTTTTTTAGTTGCGTTATTATTTGTCTCTCAAGGCAGCAAAATCACTTAAAAGGGTAAAATAAACCTTTTAAAAAAAAGTGCACCGACTTCAAAAATTTGCACTGAAAAGTAAGAAATAATAAAAATTTCGTCGTAGAATTTGAAGACGGTTGGTGCCAAATTAGAAACAACTTAGTTCCCAAATTCACTAATCTAGACAATTCATTAGGAACCTACGATCATCAGTAGGTACATACAAACATAGATAATATTGAACAGATCTTTATCTTCTTAGATATTTACTTAGTTTTGTATCCTAATTTGGCACCAACCGTCTTCAAATTCTACGACGAAATTTTTATTATTTCTTACTTTTCAGTGTAAATTTTTGAAGTCGGTGCACTTTTTTTTAAAAGGTTTATATAAATAGCTTTTTGTCACCTAATTAATCACATATAACATAACAGTTCAACATATTCTTCTACCATAAGAAGATCAAGGAAGGACATTGCCTTGTTTATATAAATAGCTTTTTGTCACCTAATTAATCACATATAACATAACAGTTCAACATATTCTTCTACCATAAGAAGATCAAGGAAGGACATTGCCTTGTTTATATAAATAGCTTTTTGTCACCTAATTAATCACATATAACATAACAGTTCAACATATTCTTCTACCATAAGAAGATCAAGGAAGGACATTGCCTTGTTTATATAAATAGCTTTTTGTCACCTAATTAATCACATATAACATAACAGTTCAACATATTCTTCTACCATAAGAAGATCAAGGAAGGACATTGCCTTGTTTATATAAATAGCTTTTTGTCACCTAATTAATCACATATAACATAACAGTTCAACATATTCTTCTACCATAAGAAGATCAAGGAAGGACATTGCCTTGTTTATTTAAATAGCTTTTTGTCACCTAATTAATCACATATAACATAACAGTTCAACATATTCTTCTACCATAAGAAGATCAAGGAAGGACATTGCCTTGTTTATATAAATAGCTTTTTGTCACCTAATTAATCACATATAACATAACAGTTCAACATATTCTTCTACCATAAGAAGATCAAGGAAGGACATTGCCTTCTTTTACTAATAATGATCAACAATTAAATTAAGGAGCGAGATAGCAATACATACACACAACAAGTGCGATAGAAATAGATATACCTACATTCTCACGGTAGAAAATTGACGATTGTGAGCAAAAGTTTTTACTTGGCCATTGTGAGTGGAAACAATAAAACGTACATACATATTTTTTGGTTAATTATTGTGTGTTTGTTTGTAAATAACCTTGTAACGTTTTTATAAGGAAGTTAATGTGTAATTTTATTGTAGAGAATGTACTTTCCTTCCCATGGAGGAATCTGTCGAGGACTTCCGTTTGTTGATGTTTTTATACGTTTTTAAGGTTCTGAATATCTCCGATGAAAAAACGGAATCCCTTATAGTCTGTCTGTCTGTCTGTCTGCCACAGCTTATTTACTCCGAATCTACTGAATGAAATGTGGAAATTTCGATTTTAGGGGGAAAATTAAAGCGTTTTGTTTCAATTTCATCATGTGACCTATCAAATGAAAGGGCTCGTTAAGAGGACTACAAATATATATTTTTTATTATTTTAAAATGCATAATTTAAATAACCTATATTAAAGAAAATATACGAAAATTGACCGTTCCTCCTCCTCATCTCCGAATAAACTGAGTCTAAAATTTTGAAAATACATAGTTACAGGAAAGCCTAAACAAAAATCCTGTAATTAAGTTCTGACCGAAAAAGTGGTAAGGGACCCTCAGCACCTTGGCCAATTTCAAATCCCATTAAAAAAAAGAAGGAGGTTTTTACTAGCTTTCTGTAGGTGGAAAATTTTTAACACTTAGAGCCTTTTTCATCTAAAATATACCTCAACAGAACTAGCCCAAGTGGCTAGTATAGCCTCACAATTACGAAAAAACTCTATCTTCCGCTGGGCACCCTGGAGCCGATAACACGGTTTCGGGAGCTGTAAGACAACCAGTGAAAAACAATTTTCATAACTTGACTACATTGTAACATACGGACAGACGAATTTATAAGGGCTTCAGTCTATATTCATTTTTTTCTCCACTGGTTGCCCTATAGCCCTAATAGCGGTCCCAGGATACCCAGCGGAGACTCCATTTGTGAGGCTATACCTAACGAGTGGCCAGTTTTGTTGAGGTACATACAGCTATTATGGGTCCTTGGGAAACTAACAGATTTATGGCGTTATAATAGTTGAAAATAGAAACCCGGAAAAGTTGATATAGCAAAAAATATAATATTTGCTGATGTAAAATATCAAAGAGTGATTTTTTTTATTTTTTTTTGGACCTTCACATACAAGTCAAGGTAAGCGCATCATCGAATAATAATTTAAACATTATTCGCACCATCACGGCTTTGATACCTTTCGGTGTGGACAGAAACATTGGGAGCAATTACCACATCTAGCGAGTATAATAAAATTATCTGTAGCAAAATCACTGCTTTTGGAACTACTGTACTGTTTTAGGGTACTTTATAGATTTTATTTAGGGGTTCCGTGAACAACTCACTATATATTGTAAAACAAAGATCCCTGCCGCGCTGTCGTTTATAGTATTTATCAGTAATCGGGGAAAAAGTTACTTCTAGCGAGTTTTCATGGCGTATGCTGTCTAATCCGTCAGAGATATAACAAAATGATATATGAAAGAATTATATAGAATAAAATGATCTACAAAAAAGTCCTCGGTAGCATATATCTAGCTCTAATATATTTACGTAGATATTCAAATTGTTGTAAAATACTGTACCTGTGCGACAAATATAAAATAATATGAGCAAAACCGTGGGCAAAACATAGATGTGTATGTATGTAAATAAGATAAATATTACTAATGACAAGTTACCATTTATATGGAATGAGCTAACAAGCGTTACAAGTAAAAAATCACGGAAGATGTTATAATACATTTTTTTTCACATCAAACATTATGAAGTCATCTACTCGATAATCATATTACAAATTGGTAGTTTTGTCTGAACAAGTTTATTTTTTTTATTTTTACTAAAAATATATATGGTGCGTCGGTGGCCTAGTGGTTATGACGTATGGTATTAACTAGGCAAGCCACGGTACGATCTCGGATCCCGGTCTTATACTAATGGAGTTTTTAATTAAAAACTTATGCACATAATCCGACAAACCAATCTAAATATACCTCAACAGAATTGGCCTCACAAATACCATCGGCTAAAAGAGGGAGACTTGGTCTTCCACTGGGTATCCTGGGACCGTAACAGGGAAGCTGTAGGGCAACCAGTGTAATATGTATTTTAAGGAAAGAAAAAATTTCAAATTCGGGAAACACTGAAAGTGCTTTGTATGGGACTTTTGTATGAACTCAAGACCATAATAAAGGATGTAAGTTAATATGGTATCCACGGATGAAGCCGGGGCGGACAGCTAGTACGTCATTCAAAATCCGTTTAGTCTTGATTAGACAAGATAAAACCAAGAATGCATGAGTGATGCGACAACAAAAACATAAATAGTCTGACAGTAGCTTCCACCAAAAGATGACACGCGTATGAAGATGTATGGAAAATTGGCAAAGCGATCCTAATCTCTATGTGATCACAAGGTAGTTAACAGGGGTTAAGCAACGTACAATAAATTGGTTACGATAAGGCCACACCACTCTGTCTACCCCTGGCAAAGTTAAGAGAGGTAAATATTTCCAAATTGAACTTACCACTAGTACTATGCGTATCATTAGGTCTTGTATAATCATGGCGTTCAGGAGATGGAGCCAGATCACTGCCGATTCCAGAACTTCCTCCAGAGGATTCCAACTTTCTTCTAGCATTGACACCAACTATGCTTTGGTTGAGACATCGTCGCGTGTCTATGTTAGATAGATCACCTTTCTGACGATGAACCGTGTCGTAATCTCTTGGAGGCAGGAGTATAGGACTTTTACCTGCAATTTCAAATAATCTGTGATTATATTTATTAAATTAAATTAGAATCTTAAATCAAATCTGAAGATTAAAAATAACTAAATAAACTAGGCCCGCGTGGAATAGTGCCAAGAATACTAACTGCATTTCCCCGCTGAATCGCGATGTTGATTCGTTGAGCGAGGAAGGAGTCAGCCCTCTTGTCACCAGAAGTCGAGGGGACTCATCTTTAATAAAATTTTCGGCATTTGAACCCCACGGACCTAGAGTTTCTACACCAAACAATAATTGAACTATATTTGCGCCGTTTGTTAGACTCTGCGATTTCCGCCGCAGCTCCCGCTTTGATTGCTGTTTCCCTGAGATGAGACGGGGCTAATGTGTCCACGCAGGTAGCATCCCATACAAGGGCCCGACCTCGCTCCCAGGGAATCAGAGTCATTCCATCAGGTCTCTTGCCGTCTTCCCGGATTATTCCCGTTGGCTCTAGGAGAGCAGGGTTGACGCAAGAGCCCTTTTGATGGTATCATTGAGGGAGCTGTGGCGAGAAAGCCTACCTGCACTTTTTATGCAGGAAAGTCCGTTCCAATTTGATGAACATGTGATGACTCCATAGGATGAAATACTCTAGTTAAGGCCTACTCCATGCGGCTTAACCAGTTGCCTATATAAATTAGGACAGGTCTTAGGCCAGATACACTTTAGCCAGTTGGCTTAGAAAACTTGGGTTTTTATAATTTGGGAATAGAAGTGTGTATAGTCGATTTATTCTTAGCATTTTTGACTCCACTCCGCTCTTCTTTTGCAGAAGAACTTTAAATTTTCCCTCCATAGTTATTAACCTCTAAAATCGAAATTCGATTATTTACGCTATACGTCCATGATTGGGTCATTAAACTCTACATATGTACCAAATTTACCTTTTTTTGTCCAGTAGATTCGGAGAAAATAAGCTGTGACAATCGGACATACAGACAGACACAAGAGTGAGTGAGTATTTTACTCAGTTTACGTATCTCGATTACTAACAAAAAGTGATGCTAACCGTCCACAGATTAATAAATATAACATGCCGAGAGTGAGTGTAACGTGCAAGCTCGCTCTTCTCGTTTAATCGTATGTTACTAATCTGTGAACGGTTAGCATCGGAAGGCCTAGAATGACGATCAAACCCAAGACCTGACGTTATAAATTCATACTCTAACCAGAACCACTGTACTATCGATAGATACCATCTAGTCTACCATATAATCTTCTATTATATCTGGTGCATTAAAAAGCGAAAAGTTGGTGCAAGATAAAGCTAAATAACAAAAACTCAGACTGACCTATATTTTTTTTACCTGTCGACAGTTTTTGCTTCAATTCAGCTGCGAGACTATCGTACAGTGTGGCAACTCCCCTCTCCTCGCTGCTTCCAGAATCTGATTCTCTGGAGACTTCACTCCCGAGACTGGAATCTGGAAGTTTCTTTACTGAAGGCAACGCCCCGCGCTGTTGTAACTGTGGACAAAATATATATGTGTTTTTTTTTTTTATATTTTTGCACAAGTAACCAATATAATATGTACTATCGAGGAGTGCCGAAATTATTATCAGCAAGGGGTCTACTGTCCATGTTCCAGAGTAGCCAGAAAAATATCCATCTCTTTTAACAGTATTTTGAGGCAAAAGGTCACTAAAATCTGAACTTTTTTTTTACTCACGTTATTCAGCCCCCCTCCCCCTATTCCGTATCTCTGTTGCTAACAAAACGTGTTGGTAACCGTCCACAGATTAGTAATATATGATAGACCGAGAAGAGGGAACTCTCCGCCTGTAATATATTTATTTATGCCCCTTTAATTGCCATAATTTTTAAACAGAAATCTAAACGTTTTCGAGATAAACCCTAAAATAAAAAGATAATAGCGTAGAACTTCAGGTAACCGTTTCCAAAGATATGGAACGGGCACAGCTGAACTTGCAGATAGTATAGACAGGGAATACGTGCACCTACAAACGAGGAAGGCTGGCCCCAAATAATGGAATAAGGTAAAGAAGAAGCAGAAGTAGAAGAAATAAATACCTTGCGTTCAATATCAGCGAACTTTTTCTGATTTTCAGGTTTTTCAATAAGCGCTTGTAAATGAGAGAAGAGCATTTCAGCAGTGTGCTCCGAGTCACATCTGAAAATTTGAACATAATAAGTTCGATGGGAAAAATATGTGTTTTATTGAAGGCAATAGTGTTTTGAAAATATTTTTAGGATTTTCCGAAAGGTATAACCTAAAGTACTTATGTGCCAAACGGCTATCCTGTAGGTACATCGATTTGCGGTATTTTTTACGAAGGCCGTCCACTATTAGGGGTTGAATTTTGAAAAACGCTGAATTACGTGTTCAATTTTTTTATTGAATAGGTACTTAAGCTAAGTTTCAAGTAAACCTGATAAAAAAATCCCCATCAAAATTTTCCCATCCCATTTACCCCCTTAATATCCTTCCTTATACCTTGTATACATCATATTTTATAAGAAACATCTGTTCAAAATTTCAGGATTCTAGGTCCAATGGTTTGGGCTGGACGTTCATTAGTCAGTGAGTGAGTCAGGATCTCTATGGTCATGACTTTTCTTATATAGAAGAAGATAGATACTTGTGTATTGATGTATATTTATTATTTCACTGTACCTCCCATTCACATAATTATCGACACATTTCACAATTAGTTATAATTTCTAAAGCAAAACGTGTTGGCGACATAACAATAAACATAGTTATGCAATCTGAAGTTACACATTATGGTAATATAATTATTTATATATGTTAATAACGAAGGGCTGCGCTGGAGTGTCTTGCACGACTAGTGTTGCGACATCTGTCAAAATACCTCAATGGAATGCATAGTGATGTATTGTGACATGCATTTATTTATCGATAATAAATATAACGTTGGAATTTCGAAAGATATAGTAAGTATGGAAAATTCAAGAGTAAGAATAAAACTGAAAACATAACTATGTTGGTTTACCTAACGAAAGTACTATTTATTAATCAAATGAATAAAGTTATGGTGTCTGTCTGTGATTTTCAAATTTCAAACCATATAGGCGGGTCACATTTCCATCCCGGCCATTTACCAATAGGTTTTTTATAATTTAATCCGACAAACTACTATTTAGAAATATACCGCAACAGAACTCAACTTGTTAGGTAGGTGGCCACACATTCGTTCAATCCCCGGCACGTCGCGGTACGGTCCACCGAAACCGACCACAGACTCGTCCAATTCTTGTAGCGAACGGTCCGCCTTGATCATTCGGCGGCCAGAATGGGAAATTTTCGGTGTGGTGCAGTACCAATATGTGACCTACTTTAGTCTAGTCTAGTATAGAGGGTGACTTGGTCTTCCACTGGGTAACCTGAGATTGATAACACGGTTTCGGGAGCTGTAATGCTACCCGTGAAAAGAAAACAAAAAGAAAAACTTTGATGTTTTTTTAGCGATCATAAAAGGATCTGTATTCACAACTGCTACTTGTATTCTCTCAATATCTTAAAAGGATTGAAAAAAAAAATTTAAATTTCTCAAACGAAGGCCAAAATAATCCACCGAATAGCCAGCCAAAAAAATGCCCGGCCCGAAAATGTCAGACCCTACAATGTCCGGACAAATACGTGTACTGTCTTTGCCCGACCCAATTGTAATTTGGGGTCTGGCCATTGGTGGGGACCAGTTGTTTTTGGTCTTTGCCGATTTTAGTTGCAAATATTGATATATTGAAAAAGGCTTTAGTAAATATCTTACAAGCGTCGGTAGCCGAGCAGTAAAGACGTCTGGTATTAACTAGGCAGACCACGGGTTCGATTCCGGATCCCGGCCATGTACCAATGGGTTTTTTAATTAAAAACTGATGTACTTATATAATTTGATAAACCACACTTATCCGTTATCCCCATCCAAATAAATATACCTCATCAGAACTGGCCACTCGTTAGGTATAGCCTCACAAATACCATCGGCTAAACGAGGGAAGGGAGACTTGGTCTTCCGTTGGGTACCCTGGAACTGTAACACGGTTTCGGGAGCTGAAAGATAACCCGTGATAAAAAAATCTTACAGATTTACCTACCCTTTTATAAAAATTATTATTGAATTTACTTCTTTTATGCAAACTGTCTTAATATTTTTTAAATAGTTCACGGGCAAAATGTAACATTAAAACTAGTTCATAACAATTTCACATCATTAAACAATAATATTCACACGAGGCCTTGTCATTTGACAATTCAACTTTTGACATTATACTATGCACAATGCTGTCGATTATCTGTCACGATCTGTTGCGAAATATCGATAATACAGGTACATCACTACTTCATACCTTCACGGTTATTCATAGGTGTGTAGGCAGATAAATAGAACCCTGGGAATGTGGATAGAGGGCGCCCTCGATGGAGTTTCATTGAACACATTAAAACTTCTTGATTAAGGGCAATGTTATAATCTCCGAGCATGAGTATGAGATGTATGGAGGCAAATAACTTTCAATTGTCTCTGTCTACCCTATACGGGATAAAAAGGGATGATGATATATCTATACTAATAACTAGACTTCGTCCCCGGCTCTGCCCGTGGATTTTTTCGCACAAAAAAAAATTTTGAACTACCAGTCGGATTTGAAAAAATATTTTTGCATTTGAGGAAGGTTATAGGCTGTATAACATTACGCTACGACCCAAAGGGGCATTAAGAGTATTAACGCGGGTGCAACCGCAAGGCACATCTAGTGTATACTTATGTATAGAAAATATATCAGAAGCATGTGAAAGGACGTAAGTATTTATGGAAACTGGTAAAATATTGAGTTCTGAGGTACATTTTATTATAATTCTGTATGTTGAATTTTACCTAAATCTTTATCTTTTTTTTCATCCCGCGAAAACAATGAAACCAGAGTGAGTTTCGGTACAAATATCTCTATAACTTTCATCAATGATGACAATGATCAATGATGATACAGTAAATATCCCATCCCACTAATATTATAAAGTATGGTAAGTTTGTTACGTGATTGAGTAACGGCTGAACGGATCTGGATGAAATTTGGCACAGATACCTATAGATTATAGTCTGGAATAGCATATAGGCTACTTTTTATCCCGGAAAAATGTATGGTTTCCGTAGAATAGATTTGTTTTTGTTTTTCACGGGATCGACATTATTTTTGCATAGTGGCAGTTTAGGGGTCAGAGAATGACATATACTACTTTTTATACCGCGAAAGCGGGCGGGGGAGGGGCAAATTACAGCCACGGGATTATTTATTTTTGATCTATTACCACGCGGGTGAAACCGCGGACAGAAGCTTGTATGAAATAAGGTTTAAATTACTTTGATATATTTTTCAATTATGTCTGTGAGCTGTGTACTTTTAGACTAGGTAAAAGTTGCCTCAATAACTAGCATGGAAGAGCGTCCAATGGGCTACAAAATCTTATTCTATCCGTTCAACCGTCACGGCGCGATTGAGTAACGGGCTCTCTTTGATTACATTACATATTCAAATGTTAAACGATCATAATGTGAATCATAAAGATAGGTGCTGTAAATTGAGTGATATGACCTTTTCACCTTTGACCCAGATTCACTATGTACTCACTTAGAAAGTTAGATGCCGTCTCATTAATACTGCATGTATAAATCAGTCTAGTCGTGTTTCGGAGGACATGAAAAGCCGGCGTCCGCACTTCTTCTAAACATATATTCTCGCCACGATTTGTGGCAAATTTATTACGACCGATTTAACTTGCTACGATTTTTCGGAGATTATTAAAAAACAAACAAAAATTCATCCAAATCTATACAAAAATAAAGTTTCCCGGAATCGTGTCTGGTCAGTATCCAGCGGCAGACAAGTGTTCCTCATTTAGCTTACTATATTTTAGGCTTACTAACGAGTGGATAGTTTTAGCTGTTCTTTTTAACTTGTTGACCGACTTCAAAAACGGAGGAGATTCTCAATTCGTCGGAATCTTCTTTTTTGTTTGAAAGGGTATACTTTCCAGGTGGTCCCATGGTCATCAGATCAGGACCTGATGATGAGATCTTGGAGAAATGTTCAAATTTTATAAGCACATTTGAAGCGAATTGGGTATTATTTTTATAGTGACTTGTGCACACTTTTCAGTGCATAATTTTTGAAGTCGGTATACTTTTTTTTAAAATGCAATTATTTTAAATCAAATATTAAGATAAAGCCACAGAAGATACAATCTAGTAGTAGTAAGTACATTTATTTGAAATTCTAACGAAAATTAAAATACAAAACGATTGGATGGTGACAAGCCAATATGAGTCTAATTGCATTCAGGTAAAGCTTATTATCACATTATCGGCTGTGTTTCCTGACCAAACATTTTTCCCACTGAGTGGGCAGAGAAATTGGTACTAACCTATATATGAAAGTGACAGTTGTTTGTCACTTTTTGTGTGCACACGAGTAAAATTATAAAAAGCTTGCGCGTTAAGTCTTAGCAAAATCCCCACGTAGTAGAAATCTAGACGATAAGTATTCAGAATGGCGGATGTGGTATTTCACAATGCTTTCACTCATATTGTCAGTGTACAATGGCTCGGGTGAATTTCTACTTAACTAATTCTTAATTAGTCGATGATATTTGAGGCTAACTAAGATATCTTGAGGCATTTTTGAGATTTAAATAAATAAATAAAATTATTTCTACTGAGATATATTATATTATATAATTATTTACACACAACAATATTTAAAAAAAACTTAATAAACGAGGTCCGCGTGGAATAGTTGCAAGAATACTGGCTCGCTGATTCTTTGAGCGAGGAAAGAACCAGCCCTCTTGTCGCCAGAGGAGATGATCAGTCGGGGGATATAATAATATTTTTTTGGTATTTGAACCCCACGGACCTAGAGTTTCTACATCAAACGGCAAAAAAATAGACTATGCGATTTCCGCCGCAGCTCCCGCTTTGATTACTGTTTCCCTAAGATGAGACGGGGCTAATATGTCCACAAACGTAGCATCATTTATGTCAAATATAAAAAATGTATATAAAAATTGTATTAATAGCTTGTATTTAGTGGGGTAGGCAGAACAGACCTTGAAATGCCATGATCCTGATACATTTCTTACATCCACAAGTATTACTGATTTAATCAGAAAACATTCCATTCACAACTGCTCTACAAATAGCTTTCATATGTAAAAGTAAATCCAATTTAAAATATGCACTAAGAATTAAAAGTCAAAGAATGTAACTTGGTGTCAAATTAGAAAGTTATTGCTCCAAACTAATTTAGATACCTACTCAATTAAATTGATATCAGTATAAAATTAAACTTGAACATTCTCCTAATATACATATATATAATATTTAAGGTAGAACAGATGTGACTGGAAGAGTTGATCAAGGACAAATGTTTCTTTTATTTATTTATTTATTTTGCAAGATAAGTTGAACTAACGGTCCGAAGTTTTAGCATGGGTCATCTCTAGTATGTATGTAATTTGGCACCAAACGACTCCAAATTCTAGCACGATATACCTAATGTTTTTCATTTTTTTAGTGCGTATTTGTTCAGATTATAAGCTATCACTTCACTACATCATCATCATTATCATCATCACTACATATTATAAAACAAAGTCATGGCGCCGTCTGTCTGTATGTCTGTGACCTATTCACACAAAAACTACAGAACCTATTTTGTTGCGGTTTTCACTATTGGATTAGTTGATTTATCAGGAAGGTTTACGAGTATTAAACATGGACCTATCATGTTTAGGAGCTGAGCATTAACAGTATAAGTGAATCAAGTCTGGGAAAAAGTTAGACTCAGCGAGTTTTCATGGCGTGTGCTGTCTAATGTAGGAAGGGATTGTAATATAAGCGTATTTATTTCTACTCCGAAGTTGGCTAGACAGACTACCTTATATTTCCAGATTTTTAAATATATTATTTACACAGGTGGAGCAGCCATAGTTTATAGACTCGCCACTCTAAGAGCATGCTTAAATGATGTAAATCAGTTATTTAAAGTTTTGCAAATAAAGCAATCACCGGTGCATCTGACATTTAGCTATTGCAACATTCCTTGCACATCCTAATGCTTTACAATAAGAATGCATGGGAAATGCACTCTTGGGTTAAAAATTTGAACTAACATTTTAAAAATTTGCGTCGGTGACCCAGTGGTTAAGACGTCTGGTATTAAGTAGGCGGACTACGGGTTCGATCCCAGATCCCGGCCATGTACCAATAGTTTGTACATAATTCGACAAACCACACTTAGAGGCTTTTCCATCTAAATATACCTCAACAGAACTAGCCACTCGTTAGGCCAGCCTCACAAATACCATCGGCTAAAAGAGGGAGATTTGGTCTTCCGCTGGGTACTCTGGAACCGTATCATAGTTTCGGAAGCTGTAAAGCAACTCGTAAATTAAGAAAAAAAAACTTTAATCTATATGTTGTTCGTTGGTAAGTGATCCACTTGAGAACGGCTGGATCGATTTGGCTAATGTTTTTTTTAAATGTTAGTTGGAAAGGAAAACTTGGAAAAGCTGCCCGGAAAATTGGAAAATTCGGGAAAAACTGAAAGTGATTTTTTTCTATGGGATTTTTGTATGAACTCAATACCATAGATCCACGGGTGAATTCGGGGCGGAAAGCTAAATAATTTTAAATTTACTTGTAACCTTTTTCTTATTTTGAGTTTTATTTTTGATGTGTAACATTTTTCCTTTCGCTTTCCTGCAATCTGAGGGAGTGATTCCGCGAAAAGGGACGGAAAGGTGAATGAACGCGCGCGGATTTTCCGAGAGGTTGGTACTGTCAGCCAACAGTGTGTGCGTGTGTGTTGTGTATAAAGTGATAATGTTTTCAGGATATAATGTTAATGTTGCTTATTACCAAGGTGAGATGTTACACATCATATTACGGTAAAATTATCTATACTAATTAATATAAAGCGAAATAATTTATAAAAAGCAATAGATAGTAGATAAGATAGTCTTAGTAGCGTATACTAAGGTACTCCGCTTTGTACTAAGAGTTGCTGAACGAATTGGATGACACTTCGAGGATCAATAGTTTATATACTGGATTAAAACATAGACTACTTTTAATACTAGAAAAAGGGATGTTATAATAAGCCACGAAATTATTTTTTTTACAAGCTTCTGTCCGCGGCTTCTCCCGCGTGGAAATAGATTTAAAAAGAAATAATCCCGTGGCTGTAATTTGCCCCTCCCCCGCCCGCTTTCGCAGAATAAAAAGTAGTATATGTCATTCTCTGACCCCTAAACTTCCACTATGCTAAAAATCATGTCGATTCCGTGAAAAACAAAAACAAATTTATCCCACATTTTCCGGGATAAAAAGTAGCCTATGTGCTATTCCAGACTATAATCTATCTCTGTACCATTTCATCCAGATCCGTTAAGCCGTTCTGGCGTGATTGGGTAAGAAACATCCATACAAACTTTCGCGTTTATAATATTAGTGGGATGAGATTTGTTGTAAAGCTCGCCTTGATATAAATATTTGAAATACAGTTATTTCTAACCAACTTCATTACTTTGACTCTGTTTATCTTTATGAAAGACAAGCGTGATGTTTAGTAGATCTGATATAAAGACGAGCGAGGCCGCGGGTAATGCTGTATGTAAACTTTTGAAATATATAAGAGTCAACTTAACCTCAGTTCAAGCGTCAACGTGAAATGTCAAGTTGCAAAATCCGTTAGTGAACTATGTATCAATACGAATTCTATAGTATTTTTCTAATAATATGTTAAGGTATCTACTAAAAGTGTCATTTTTGAACGCTTACTTTGAAGTGACAGGAATCAATCTCAATCTCAAAAAAATATAGTGGATAGCAAATAATACTAGATAAAACTTTAACCGCATAGATTTTTCATAAGTGTTTTGGTCTATTGAAAAAAAAAATGCAAAATACCTCTATAAAAAAACTTTTGTGCGTTAATTCACAATATTTTGCGCGACAACTATATACTTTTTTTAAGAATCAAATAGCTTGAATAATCTATTAAAACTTTAACCGATTACTTTCACTGTTTAATTGTTTTTCTTCACTACATCGTCCTACATAAGCATCCGCCCACCGGAGTGCAAATAGTATTTTTTATTGAGGTTGAACTCTGCCTTAAATATATTTAATGGAAAGATGGCTGATGGTTGTGTGGCATTTTGGCTACGGAACCATAAAAACCATTTAATCAATAGCCAAATAAGTATTTCTAAATAATATATCGTTATGTCAAAGTTTATATGGGGAAAAATGATATTTTGCCTTATAGCTCCCGAAACCTTATTACGGTTCCAGAGTACCCAGTTGAAGACCAAGCCGAGGGACGTTTAGCCGATGTTATTTGTGAGGCTATATCTAACGAGTGGCCAGTTCTGTTGAGGCAATGTTGAGGTATATATGGAAAAGCCTCTAAGTGTTATGATCGGATTATGTAAGTTTTTATTTAAAATCTCATTGATACATGGCCAGGATCCGGGATCGAACCCGTGGTTTTCCTAGTTAATACCAGACGTCAGGCCTGGATTTACACTAGGGGCCACAGGGGCTAGTGCCCAGGGCGGCAAATTTCCAGGGGCGGCAAAATTCGGAGAGAGAAACAATTTTTTTCGCGTTATCGAAAATGATTTAAAATGTGTGATTGTTTGGAGAACATTTACACATTTAACGTTTATTTATCCTATTTATAATAAAAATAATTTATTTATTTAAAAAAAAAGTTGTAGGATTTAAGTAATTTTTCACGGTGCCCCAGGGCGGCACTAAGGGTAAAGCGGCCATGCCAGACGTTTTAACTACTTGGCCACCGACGCACGATCACATAGAAGGCGCCCTAAATAAAGATATTTTGAAAAAAAAAAAGCGTTTTTCGTCCAGTAGATTCGGAGAAAATAAGCTGTGATGGACGGACAGACAGACAGACACGATATGAGTGATCCTATTTTTATCGGAGATGTTCGGAACCTTAAAAACGGAAACTCTGTGTATACTACTAATTAAATATATATAAAAAAACCACTCACCGATAAGCATGTACATGAACAGGACACCCAGTGAGAGGATTATAGAGTAGTAACACGCAAGCTACCACATCTCCTTTAGTCGCCGCACTGGTAATACTACTGTGAGGTATGAAGTGTTTAATAGTCTGCTGTTTACCCTTACTTTGGACGTTCTGGATTATCTTCAACCCTTTGTGTGATACCTGGAAAATAAAGGTGAGTATTAGCACAGAAATGCTGGCAGAGGACGACGTAGGTGTACTTTTATTGAACACTAGCATTCCGCCCCCGGCTTCGCCCGTGGATATTTACGAACAAAATAAAATATACCCTATACCCACCCCTACTCCCATACTCTGCTTACTCCACTTGGGATAAAAGGCGTATTGATATTAGCACTGAAATAGTGGTGTCAATATTGTTGTGTTTTCTGTGGTTGTCTTCATTTTACGACTCGAGTTGTCTTAATATATTAACTAAAGTACCATTTTCTCGTATTTAATACTGGAAGAGCATTATGTCTCATAATAAGAGCATATTTTTGTTTATTTTCGCAAGACCGATTTTTTGTGAAATCGTTCTTTCTCATGTTTCTGGTACGTGAATCTTAGCCTATTTTATCTTATTTTTGGTTATTTTATCGATTATTTTTGCAGTGTATCTCTCTAACAACTTTTTAAAGAGATATCGACAAAATAAGCCGCGCGGTTTACGGAGTTCATTGTGCTAACAAGCTTGCTCTCTCCTACCCTTTATCTCAATATAAATTTATTATACAAGACCAAGTCTCCCTCGTTTAGCCGATGGTATTTGTGAGGCTATACCTAACCTATCTAACGTTCTGTTGAGGTTGTCTATGGTTATCTGTCAATGTTAGATTTAGTCTAAAATACTTTATCAGTTTTACTGTATCAGACTGGTACTAACTTGTAAAGTAACTTTAAAAGGCTCCATATCCCTGGCCCTCTGCTCCAGATACCGTATGGCAGGTATTGTGAACTCATCTCCACGAAGACCACGCGACTCCTGCGCACCTAAGAACCAAACGTAGTAGGATGCCTTCTTTATGTCTTTCTTCAAACGGAGAGCCATCTTGGACTTGGTTTGTTAGGCCATTTTAGATGAATATCTGAAACAAAAGGTTTGTATGAATATGGATGAACCACGATTTTACTTTTAGGGTAAGGGGGAGAAAGGAATAAGATCTATCCGACCCCAAATGTCATCCTCACCTGCACGCTTGGTACCCTCTGCTAGACAACAAACGAGGCTCTGGCGACCGAGCAATGGCGGTATAACCATACACCTAGCTAGACAACTGGCTGGAAGAGGCTACAGCGAGCGTGAAGACCTAAATAGTATCAAAATGTCTGGTACAGAAGGCTAGGAGAAATCACTGCACTAATCTTTCTAAGAAAGTTAACCATGGCGAGTCAATACAAGGTGCGTCGCGTTGTGGGCCGCCATGAATGATACGACGCTCTGTAAAGTACTAAAAATACTAAGTGAGTCTCTTTTTTACTAATTATTGATTGTCTAACTTATTCTAGGCTTTTTTTAAAATCAACTCCCTGGGATGAAACTTGTATATATTATTTCTCAAAGGTGTTTTTTGTCAGTATCAAAATATATCTCCCTTGATACTGTATCAAAGCTAATGTGTGATACGCCATTTTGAAGATAACTTTGACGAAAAATAAATAAACAAATCAAAATAAAGTGTTTCTCTTAGAATTAGACTAATTTATTTATTTTGTAAAAGACGCCATCTATTGAACTCAGTTGAACTAGGGCAACAATATTGACACCACTAACGGTGCGATGTATTCGCACGGGTCATCTAGTGTTACTATTTATCCCACGTATATAGCCAGGAGGGAAGGCTAATAAAAGTTGTAATATTTTACTAGCAGACCCGGCAGACGTTGTCCTGCCCAAACGTTGGCTTGCCTGCACTACCCCTACCCCTACTTGTACCCCTACCCCTACCCCTACCACTAACTTTAGATATTGTTCATACAAAAATACTAAAATCGCGATTAAAAAATGGGGAGTGGGGGTAGGAGCGTGAAAAATAGTTAACGACCTATTCTCAGACCTTCTCAGAAATCGGTCAAGCCGTTTTGGAGGACATTGGTTACAAACACTGTGATTTTATATATATATTGAATAGACCAATTCTCGTACAAAAAACGGAATAGAGGGGTGTGTTAGACAGAAATACTTGTTGTAATAATAAATCAATCGGAACAATATAATGAACTATTTACACATTGTTTGTGAAACAACATTCGTGTTTGTTGAAAACAACCAATCATTACCTTACCAAATATCATTATAAAAAGTACTTTTGTCAATTAGGCATAATATCCATTCTTCCACTTAGATAGGTATAATTTTGTTATATCTCTACGGAGACAAATGCGTCGGTGGCCGAGTGGTTAAGACGTCTGGTATTAACTAGGCAGACCACGGGTTAGATCCTGGATGCCGGCCATGTACCAATGGGCTTTTTTACTTCTTTTATTATAGACTCGTACTTGGCCGGTTTTTAGATGAAGCGTGGAAGCACGAGAAGTATATTAATGTGAACATTGTTACCAAGTCTCTGTCTCTGCCGTCCCCACAGGGTATTATAGCCGTGATAGTACAGTGTCGAACATAACAAGTTACAGTTATTTTGACTAATTTAAATACAAATAATGTTTGTTCCACTTCTGAAGCTGTTTTCAGTAGGCCAATGAGGCTTTATTTACTTAGTTTAATACTAAAATTGGCAAAACGGAACATTTATGGCATAAACACGCACGCCATTACGGCATTTATTTATTGCGGTGTGGCTAGAGATTCAACAAGTTTCACATTAACAGAACTTAACTTAGAACACAAACAAAATCTATCTATCTATATATCTATATATGTTCTAAGTTAAGTTCTGTCACGTGTTCATCACGCCATTTATTCCAAGAGGGGTAGGCAATCGAATGCCATTTGTTACGATCCTTAGTCCTTACATACCTCTTTCGCTTCTTTTATATTAATAATACCTTTCATAGATGGTCTGCAATTGTGTGTACCTACTTTAATATTGCCTTCAATCAAAATATTTTTTATATGTCCAATAAAATTACACCTAGGTCGTCCTCTGCCAGCATTTCCTTTGACTTCAGCCATATAAACCTTATTAGTCAATGTTTCATCCTTCATTCTTTTTTTTCAGTCACAACATCATCTTTCATTCTGCATTCTTCTCTAATGACATTAAAGAAGTCAAACAATGAGATTTCACGTCATGTCATGGCGACCAATGGACGCGTCCCGCCGTGACGTGATGGGGAATCCAGTTTAATCCCGTCCGCGCTGTGATAGTTGTGATTAGTCAGTGATTAATAGGGCATATCACAGTCGGCGGGACATCTTACCTTACTGTGACGTCTATAATACTTGACATTGGCGGAATCATCAAAACCCTGACGGAGCCATATTGAAAAATATAGAATAGAATAGAAGTCAAACAATAGACTTGTCACCTGTTTAAATTAGGTGTCTAGCCACTTCACAATGTATAAACACCTTGATGGTACGGGTAGTTTTCGATAGTAGTTGTATTCTTCATGTATACGCAATCCAAACACAATTTGTCTATTACCATTGTTCTGTTGTTATATAAGGTGCCTCACTACACTAATATTCTACTTTCCGCCCCCGGATTCGCTTATTACTACTTCTCCATTAGAGATAGATATATGCTACCGCGGACTTTATTGTAGACCATTTTATTCTACACAATTCTTTCCTATATCATATTGTTATATCTCTGACGGATTAGACAGTACGCCATGAAATCGCGCTGGAGCTAACTTTTTCCCCGACTTGATTCACTTATACTGTTAATGCTCAGCTCCTAAACATGATTGGTTCAAGTTTAATACCTACTCGTAAACCTTAATTATGAATCAACCTATTTAATAGTGAAAACAACAACCTAATCCGTTCAGCAGTTTTTGCATGAAACGGGCACATACAGACAGAAGGAACGGGGGGCTTTGTTTTATAATATTTGTAGAGATGATGAAGTGATAGTCGATGATGAAGATAGGTCCGCCCTGGCTGGGTCGTAGCGTGATGTTATTTTTTTGTTTCTTCATGGGTTGCGGTGGAACCGTATCCAGGGTACCCAGCAGAAGACCAAGTCTCCTCGTTTAGCCATCGGTATTTGTGAGCTATACCTAACGAGTGGCCAGTTCTGTTGAGGTATATTTAGATGGAAAAGCCTCTAAGTGTGGTTTGTCGGATTATGTACTATTAGATCTTAAATTAAAAATAAGCACATTTGTACATGGCCTAATTAATACCAGACGTCTTAACCACTCGGCCACCGACGCCTACATACTGTATAACCATACAGTTACTATGGCTGTGCACCCGCGTTAAGAGTGTAGTGTACCGCGTCCATGTCCATACAAACGGAGAAAACGTTTTACTACCCCTAAATATTATTTAATTTTAACGATTTTGTAATATGTTACTGACATAATGAAAAACTACGTACGTATTTTTTCCTTTTTTCAAAATTCGTAATAGGTCAAAAGTTATAAGCCCCTCAAATCTCGGTTTTTTTGGTTCATAACTTGCTCGTAATAAACCGTCTGTATTTGAGAAACAAAGCAAAATTTCAAAAAAAGCAAAACGTACGTACGTAGATTATAATCTGCTAAAACGTTTGACACCAAAATTATAAGGTTTCGTTATAGTTTAGTAGGTGTAAATCGTTTTCCCCCAAAACGCAATTTTCAACGATGAACATACCTACGAACACTCACGAGCTGCAGTGCTCTCTGTCGCACTGATGCCCGGGGGAAGAGCGCGCTTGAGACAGAATATGATTTTCTAAATACCTATTTCGCTGCGTACGCTGAGCTACACGATCCTCTTAATGGTTACTGCTCCACTGCTTTGGGTCGTAGCGTTATGTTATAACTTTCATGCAGAAATATTTGTTCAAATCCGACAGGTAGTTCCAGAAATTTGCGCGTTCAAACAAAAAAAACTCTCAGCTTTATTATTAGTATTGGAACTCACAGAGTTTCCTGCATAAAAAGTGCAGGCAGGTTTCTCGCCACAGCTCCCTCAATGATACCATCAAAAGGGCTCTTGCGTCAATAGATGTCAACGAGACTTATCTGGGAAGACGGCAAGAAACCTGATGGAATGACTCTGATTCCCTGGGAGCGAGGTCGGGCCCTTGTATGGGATGCTACGTGCTTATTAAAGATGTATCCCCTTGTCTGATCGTCTCTTCTGGTGACAAGAGGGCTGGCTCCTTTCTCGCTCAACGAATCAGCATCGCGATTCAGCAGGGAAATGCAGCCAGTATTCTTGCTCCTATTCCACGCGGACCTGGTTTATTTAGTTATTTTTAATGTTTAGAAAAAAATTTGTATAGATTATGTACATACCATCTATTATTTGATACCAATAAAGGGGCGGAGTAGGGGCCTTAATAATATTTGAAATTGTCCAAGTGTTTGATATATTTTCTCCTCATTGTTGACAGATCTCACGCGCGCAAACACATAGAAAGTCAATACAAATATATGGTAGGTACATATAGGCCGTTTCTAACTCTTGCGTTTGATCACGGCCGTAATCTAATAAGGGGTAGAAGAAAAACTTTGGGAATATTGTAAGTGACTTAAAGGTGTAAGATTTCCTAACATAATACAAACAAGGTTAAATATAAGGTAACTATGCGAATGGACACATTTTCGACATACTATGTGAAAAATATATTTTATATTATATTGGGCAACAAGTTTCTGTCCGCGTTTTCACCCGCGTGGAAATAGATCCAAAAAGAAAAATCCCGTGGCTGTAATTAGCCCCTCCCCCGCCCGCTTTCGCGGTATAAAAAGTAGTATATATCATTCTCTGACCCCTAAACATGCAAAAAATTATGTCGATCCAAAACAAATACAAATCTATCCCACGGGAACCATACATTTTTCCAGGATAAAAAATAGGCTATGTGCTATTCCAGATCATAATCTATCTCTTTGCCAAATTTCATACAGATCCGTTCAGCCGTTCTGGCGTTATTTAGTAACAAACATACATACCTCCATACAAACTTTCGCGTTTATAATATTAGTATATAATTCAGTGTAAGGCATCTAAGCAGAAATAGGAAGAGCTTCGGAGGACACGTAAAGCTGAAATTATATTTATGTAGTCAGAGTTCATTTTCGCAGAGGGTTAGATAGCTGGAGGGCTTGAAAGTGACATAGGCTATTTTTATCCTGGAAATCCTTCGGAATATAACATTTTGTCACTATTAAAAAAACGAGCGAGCCTTACAGTAGTCGCATATGATGTGTAACATCTGACATCTCACCTTGGTACATGCACTGTTGGCTGACAGTACCAACCTCTTGGAAAATGGGTTGGTACCATCTGACGGCCAACTCTAACCACCGCACGCGCTCATTGGTCAAATCAAATAGCGCGCGCTTCCCAGGCTTCCTGTTACACACTTCCGTCCCTTTGCACGTCACTCCCACAGATTGCAGGAAAGCGAGAGCAAAGATGTTACACATCAGAAATGTTTAGTATAATTATATAATACTTTAGTCAGTAATAAATTAAATTAATATTATCTTAAATTAGATTATGTATCTACGAATATCAACCAATCGAGCGTTACTTAATTAAGTGTTCTCTATTGTATAGCAAGTGAAAGTAGGAGATAAACTCATTGTATTATTTTGAGTCGCGACTAGACCACCAACCTCAAAAAAAACCTGGTAGAAAAAACTGTAATACGAGGCCTTAGGATCTCAAAAAACCTCAACAGATGCCCATTTGTAAGTTAGGTAGCCTTAAATAGTAGAAAGATTGACTAAAAAGGTTTATATGGCTGAAGTGTTAGGAAATGTGTAGGTACTTTTATTGAACATATAAAAAATATTGATCGATGGCAATATTAAAAGTACACACAATCGCCGAGCATGTATGAAAGGTATGATGAATATAAAAGAAGCGAAAGAGGTATGTCAGGATCGTAACAAATGGCATTCGATTGTCTCTGCCTACCCGTCTTGGGATAAAAGACGTGATGATAGATAGATAGATTGTTCATATCGCACTACCTTTCCGCCCCAACTTTGCCCGTGGGAAGACATAAGAATTAATCCCCAAGGATTTGGATCCGTTGTTCTATTTTGACGTGAAAGAAGGACAAACAAACAAACAAACAAAAACAAAGTTTATAATTTAGTTAGAATTCTTGCAAACGGTTCTAAAAACAGTTTATATATATTTAGGGTTCAACTATTTTTTTTATCTTCCAAACAAAGTTTTTTCATGAATTAGTGGTATTTTTTTACAATAATGGTTAACAGTATGGGTACTCAACAATAGAATATTATATACAATTGTCCACTAACTGTCACATCGCTAAATACAGAGTGCGGAGCGACACCTACAGTAGGGTGACCACAAGTACTTCATTAAAAATAGGATAATATTTTGACTGAAAATCGATGAGGATGTAGGCATGCAAATATGTGTTTTCTTTAGGGTACCCAGCGGAAAACCAAGTCTCCCTCTTATAGCCGATGGTATTTGTGAGGCTATACCTAACCAGTGGCCAGTTCTGTTAGAGTTATTTACATAAGTTTTTAATTATAAAAGGTACAAGGCCGGAATCCGGGATCGAACCCGTGGTATGCCTAGTTAATACCAGACGTCTTAACCACTCGGCCACCGACTCACCTATGGAAAAGATGCACGGATCGAAAGAATATGTTAGGCATGTCCAATGTCCATAGGATATTGTCAGTAACAGATTTTCAAATACAAGGAAAATAGTTACATATTTTTCAGTAAAAAGCTATTTTTCTGTGTCGCGTTTATATACTTAGCTAAGTTAGCTATGATTTCATAGGAATTTATATAGCTAAAATCATAAATATTTTTTCTTTCTGCACCGGCTTCGCCCGGGCCCATACTAACTTTCATCCCCTTTTATATCCCCTTAGTGGATGGATTAAAAAATTAGCCAATGTCCCTAGGGTTCAAGCTTTCTCTGCATCAAACTTCATTAAAATCGGTTTAGTGGTTTACCCGTCAAAGCGTAATATTCGTCTTCAATAATTGTGGATCTTAGTATTTTTATAACTAAAAAACAGGTTGTCAGAAGTGCTAATATCTCGGAAACAATAATATTTGACTAAAGTAATATTCCCATATTTTGGTCACTCTTTTGGGATACTTATATATTTTTGTTGCACCCACGTTAATACTAACTGCTCCGCCCCTTTGGGTCGTAGTCGTATCGTGATGTTATATTACCTATAACCTCCTCAAGAAATGGGCTATCAAATGCAAAAAGAATTACTCAAATCCGACTGGTAGTTCCAGAGATACAAACAGATTTATTATTAGTAAAGATACAGGACCGGATCCACCCAATAATGCAAGTCTATGGTCACCCTATCCCCCTTAAGTTAGCACCACTCACCTCACAAACCGTTACTAGCAGTACCTACCTTCATGTTACGCAACCTCATTAACCTTGCTTCGTATCTAATTGTTCAAAGCTTACTTTTAAAACTGCTAGCCATAACATTTTGACCTCATTGCTGATTGCTGTACAACGGTGCTGTGGCGAGGCTATGAATAAACGAGACA
Organism: Nemapogon koenigi; assembly: GCA_963924495.1. NCBI lineage: Eukaryota > Metazoa > Arthropoda > Insecta > Lepidoptera > Tineidae > Nemapogon > Nemapogon koenigi. The sequence continues at coordinate 10,442,670 of OZ004648.1, forward strand.
TACCATAACTTATAGGGGTAAAATATCAAAAGCCAAAGCAATAATTGATCTTCATAGAAAATAGGAAATTGTTGAAGAAAATAAAAAAATATATATATAGAGCGTGAGTAAGAAGTAAATCCGAACACAACTGGACCGATTGCAAAGTTTTCAGCTCCTAAACATGATTTTAATACTCGTAACCTAGTTTTGCGTGAAAAGGGCACAGACATACAGGAATGTAATGATACGTAAAAATCGAGAGAAGTTTTCTCCATAGTGTCTGCCTACCCTTATATTATATAGGCGTGAATATACTCTATAGATCTGATTTAAAAATTAAACTCGTTAGTTTACTCCCACGCCATCAACTACAAAATATAATTTCGTACTTTCTATTTGGTAGTCCATTGTATGAATAGTCACGCCCTTTTATTTGATATAGTTACTACATCACATACCATGGCACACCTCTCTGTTTCATACAAATTCATACATTTTAGGCAGGACTCTATAATCTATCTATCATTACGCCTTTTATCCAAAGAGGGGTAGGCAGAGACAATCGTTTCGACAATGTACGTAATGACACTTGTTACGATCCTAAATACATCTTCCCCTTCTTTTATATTCATCATACCTTCCATACATGCTCGGCGATTGTGTGTACTTTTAATATTGCCATCGATCAATACAATGTTTTATATGTTCAACACACACCTAGGTCGTTCTCTGAGAGCATTTCCTTTCAGCCATATAAACATTTAAAAATAAAGTTTGTTTACACAAATCCATTAGGCTAGATATAAACAGTAAACATGCCCTGTGAAGAGGTGTATACCTTTTTTATTGTCAGACAGGCATATGACTCTATAGGTAAACCACTGAGAAAGTAGCACTCCCATGGTCCGCGCGGGTGTGAGGGGCGGGCGTGATTCTGCCATACACGATACGAAGTTTCACGCGATATAACTGTTGTCGACGCGATCCACCTCAAACATTTCAGGGTTCAAGCTATCCCGCAAAAGCCCGACGTAAATCGCGTCGACAACAGACACATCGCGCGAAACCTCGCATCATGTATAGCAGAATCACGCCCGCCCCTCACCCCTCATGGACATAGGAGTGCTACTTTCTCAGTGGTTCACCTATACCATGGCCGTTTGGGGAATTTTGGTGGTTCAAGCCAATCCCTATGATTTTTTTTAACACACACGCACACCCTTTCACGGCCTTGCGGTGTGCCTAGAGACATCAGTAACAGTGTCCACTTGACGCCAGTTGTCCATATTAAACAGAACAGGTGGCAAGACAGTTGCTGCACTTAATGGACCTAGTTGTGTCACTTCTGTTATATCTGTGCATTTGGTAAGTGTTGTTCTTGAATATGGTTCATAGCAATTTTGACCTTTGGTTTCAAATTCCCAGGCTACCCAGTGTAAGACAAAGCTTCCACATTTAGTTGAAGATATTTTTAAACAGTTTTAAACCTAATATACCTTTGATCATAGCTCTATTGGCGGTGACAAAAGTATATTTTTGTTATTTACATGCAAATTAGCACATGACCTCTTTCTTTATCTCTAAATATAATCTCTATGGATTTAATATGCAAATTGTGATATCATCAACAATAAAAAATACTTTGTCGAAATGGAATGGTTGGTTGAGTTCAGTAAATTTTAATGATACGTTAAATACATTTTTTACGTACTAGACTTTCGGCCCTCGGCTCCGCCCGTGGATATATTCGAACAATATAAAATATAGCCTATGTCACTCAGGGATATCGTAGCTTTCTATTAGTGAAAGAATTTTTAGAATCGGTTCAGTAGTTTTTAAATTTGTTCATTACAAACAAAAATACAAAAAAACAAATATTTTCTCTTAATAAGATTAGTATAGATTAATATAGAGGAAGAAAAGAGTAAGGGGTACTTACAATGCTTTTTTTTTTGTTCGAAAATATAGACGGGCGAAGCAGGGGTGGAAAGCTAGTATGCCATAATTAATAGGGGCGTTGAAAATTATTTGAAAATACTTTTAAATTTTTTTTTCAAATTCCCGCGAAAATGATGATGACGTCACATCTTGCAAACCAAGAAAATGATGGTCACAGATTAGATAAAATAACAAGAAAATAATTTTGTCAGTGACTGATTGACAGACATATTATAATAATATAGTTACTAGTCTGTGGTTATATATTTGATATTTAGATGAATGTGACGTCACTTTCCCTTTGCGGTCACGTGACCGGTAGTATGAATTAAATATTTTTTATTTAGATAAATATTAATTAATAGTTAGTATATGAAACGGGTTTATAATAGGGGTAATTAAAACACAAGTGGAATGTAAAAAATTGAGGCGGAATCTTACCTACCGCGCATGCGCGTTAACTGTCAAGTGACTCGCACATGCGTGTGTCGATATTTTTATAGAGTTTAATGTGTCTGTATAAGACATATATACTCTACCCTTTCTGCATTAAAAAAAAAAAACAAAAAATTACGATATCGTTCGGTATTGTAAAGTTTGACATATTACAGACGCGTGTATATAAAACATATCATAATGAAGTATAATTCGATTTTGTAATAGAGACTTTACGATATAAGAGTAGATAAACATTATTTTCAGTGATTAAATACGTTATAGACTATATAAAATTATTATTGTGTATTTAGGTATTTTCTTACATGGTCAACACCCCTAACTTAGTTTTCTAAGTCAATGTAATTTTTGAGGTTTTTTTAAAATATGAAAAAACATTAAAAATAACTTATTTAGTAATTATACGTATACTTAATATTAATAAAAATAAAGACATTTTAATTAATTTTAGTTCGTCTTTAAATTTGAAAAAACTTACAAACCTAACAGACAACCGCTAAAATATTATATACGTACAGAGAGAATGTTGTATAAATCAATTTACAAGCTATTATTTCCGCTCGGCTGTCTCAAACAATTAAATCAACATTTTCTTACAATTTTCTCAAATCGCTACCATATTTCAATCCAATATAATGTCTATCTATCATCGCCTTTTATCCCAAGAGAGGTAGGCAGAGACAATCGAATGCCATTTGTTACGATCCTGACATACCTCTTTCGCTTCTTCGGCTCTTTTAGTGGTACAGTAAACGGGAAATAAATAGTACTAAATTCTAGTACTTGCTCTATTTTTTTCTAGTCGGTCAATTTGGGGTCAGTTAGTCGGCTAGTAGGCCAAATACATAGTCAATAGATCACTAGTTTGTACGGATTTGGTATAAAAATAAACTCACCATAAGAAAATCACTTGTCACTCCTCAACACCAAAATCTGTAAACAAAAGTAAATGAAAGTTAGCACGCTTTTTGAACTATCTGAAGAAAGATCAATCACCCAGGGATACCTTAAGACCTCTAGGGTAGCTCATAGGGTATCCAGTGGAAGACATATATTCCTCTTTTAGTCGATAACATTCTTGTGGCTTTATAATAAATAATAATAAATCTTTATTTGCAGAAAAATAGTTCACAGTAATATAAACTTTTTTTTTTTCACCAGCATAGTTGGTATGCAAATTTTTTTTCAAAAGAGACATAATTATAATCAATCATGTCAAATCTTAAATATACACAATTACATTTCTTTCTTTTAGTACATTATAAATTAAATTAAATTAAATGTCATATTACATAATATTTAGTCAACACCATTAAATTACTTACATTACATTATATTAATTTACAAACATGAAATAAATGAAAAGAAAACAAGCAGCTGATACTAATAGGTACAATAATTAATATGCCAATCATTAGATCAGGTGGTTAAATGTCAAATTACAAATTTTACTCTTGTCATCATGAAATAATTCTTCAATGCTATAAAAACATTTCTCTGCTAGCCACTTATGAAGAGCAGCACAGAACGGTCTATATGGTAGCTCTATCATGGATTTCGGTAGTGCGTTATATATCTTAACTGACATATATGGATAGTTCCTTTTAAATACAGTTAATTTTGCTGAAGGCAATTCCAATGGTTTGTGAGTCACTGTTCTTTTTAACCGACTTCCAAAAAAAGAAGGAGAAGGTTCTCAATTCGGACCGTATTTTTTTTTTAATGTATGTATGTACAACGATAACTCCGCCAATTGTGAACCGATTTTGATGGTTTCTTTTTTAATCGACAGATAACTCTTCCGGATTGGTCCCATTTTTATCTCATAAAAATTGGTTCTTTAGTTTTTCAGAAATTTTGAAAAAACTGACTTTATAAGTACATTTTTCTTGATATCTCGATAAAATATGTACCGATTTTGACGACTTATTTTTTTTAAGACATCATAATTTCTCGACATTATCTCACAGACATATGACGACAATCGGTTCAGTAGTTTTTCAGAAATTCAGTAATTAATTTCTGTTTACGGCTGAAAATTATGTATCAGAAAAAGCCTTAGCAACGGTTGCTATTGACACGAAGTTGTCAATTTTCATGACGATGGTGTAGCGGTTAAATATAATGGGGTGCATAGGATGCACAATCACATGGTTCAAATCACATCCACAGGGGTATTTTTTTTAAATTTTCCATCAATATTTTTTTAGTTGCTTTATTATTTGTCTCTCAAGGCAGCAAAATCACTTAAAAGGGTAAAATTAACCTTTTAAAAAAAAGTGCACCGACTTCAAAAATTTGCACTGAAAAGTAAGAAATAATAAATATTTCGTCGTAGAATTTGAAGACGGTTGGTGCCAAATTAGAAACAACTTAGTTCCCAAATTCACTAATCTAGACAATTCATTAGGAACCTACGATCATCAGTAGGTACATACAAACATAGATAATATTGAACAGATCTTTATCTTCTTAGATATTTACTTAGTTTTGTATCCTAATTTGGCACCAACCGTCTTCAAATTCTACGACGAAATATTTATTATTTCTTACTTTTCAGTGCAAATTTTTGAAGTCGGTGCACTTTTTTTTAAAAGGTTAATATTAACATTATTTCTGGCATTATACAATTTAAAATTATTTTTTACAAATTTTGCAGTTTCAAAAATATATAGGCAGGAAACAGTCAGTAGTTTATATTTTTGAAATATGGGTTTACATGAGTCTCTCCAATTGATACCCCAGGTTTTAGGTTATTTGAGATCAAAAGACCTCTATGATGATGGATTAGGTACCTATAAATAAAATGTTAGTTTCTGTCTATTACTATTTTACTTTCGAAATTTGCGTCTTTTCTCGTAGTCCCATCAATTAAGCCATGGCCAGGATCCCGGCCATGTACCAATGGGTTTTTTTATAATTAAAAATGTATGTACATAATCCGACAAACCACACTTAGAGGCTTTTCCTTCTAAATATACCTCAACAGAACCGGTATAGGTATAGCCTCACAAATACCATCGGCTAAAAAAGGGAGAATTGGTCTTCCTCTGGGTACCCTGGAACCGTAACACAGTTTCAGGAGCTGTAAAAGGCAACCCTTGAAGAAAGAGAAAAAAAGAAGTCCAGAGTTTTTAATGATTCATCTCTACATCCTAAAAGTAGGCTTCATAATAAATCCTAAGTCGGACTACGGATCAACATGATTTTTTGCATGTACCTACATAGTTGGAGAATTTGAGGTTTATCCCGGAAATAATTCGTGAAAAATATTATTATGTCACATTTGAAAAAAAATCCGCGGGGAAAGGTAAAGGAATAATATTGTTACGAGCTAGGGTTCGAAGAGATTTAAAATACCGATTAAATAGACAAACTTTACTTTAACACCACAAAAACACAGTTAAATAAATGAAAACACTAGAATAACACTTAGTCGCACTAAATTCCACTTCACTGTTTCGCTTTGGTCGCTTTGATTCGCACTGAGTTATTTCCGCCAATGATCCTCTGTTTATATTGCCCACCGAACATTCGAGAAACGCCGAGATTGTTGTACAAAGTTGTAGACGCGTCTCGATGCGCGCTCGGCGCCAAATACCTACACACCGACCGCAGCCGATTTTGGTACCTATGGCTATTACGGTCTATTTTCGTTTGTACTTGATTCTCTCTGGATGTTTCTAGAGACGTCTATCGACCTTGGTGTGTTTAGGTATTTATTTGTGCGATTTAAGTACCTACTCGTTACAATATTATATAAAGAAGGAGCAATGAAGCCAGGAGCAAGAGCTAGTTACAAGCAAGGTACATTAAGTTTGTGTGTAGCTTATCAAAGTAAATATTGCCACCTGTTTATCAGCGAGGTATTTGACCTTCTTATCAACTCTTGTAGCGTGAATTCATGAAGAAAGTTTACTCATGAAAGTATCATTTATGTCCCGTGGTACTACTCGTTGGTCATAAAAAAGTGCCACGGCACATAACTCGGCAAAACTAATTCTACTAATCCTACTAATACCCTGAACAAATGGAAATTATTCGGGAAGACAGCAAGATATCCGATAGAATGACTTTGATACCTTGGGAGCGAGGTCGGGCCCTTGTATGGGACGCTACGTGCGTGCGTGGAAACAGTAATTATCCCAGTTTCATCTCAGGGAAAGTAATCAAAGTGGGAGAGTCTAACAAACGGCACAAATATAGTTCAATTATTGAAAACTACAACTTTGTGCTGTTTGGTGTTCAAATGCCAAAAAGTTTATTACAGATATATCCCCACGACTGATGAGAGCTGGCTCTTTCCTCAGCGAATCAGCATCGCGATTCAGCGGGGAAATGCAGTCCAGTATTCTTGTCACTATTCCACGTGGACCTGGTTTACTATATATACAATTTTAAGGTTTTTTATATAGTTGTATTATTATTTAATATTGAATTAAAAAATAAACTTATACGTTTAAATAAAAATGCGAAAGTTTGTATTTTTACTTGTATGTGTGGCAGTCTTCTGCAAACATTACTGAATGGATTTGTATGGAATTCTGCACACAGATAGACCATGACCTGGAATGTGACATAGGCTACTTTTTATACCAGAAATACTTCGTGATAATAAAAAATTTCCACAAGCGAAGCGAAAATATATATAGTTTTTACATTACATACCGAATTACGTAATTTAAATATTAGGTAGATACTCATACGTGATACAAAGGTAGCAGTGTTAGGCCTCAAACCTTGGTCCAGATTCTATGAGTAATTTAGATCACTGAGCCTACGCCCCTTTACAAATTCACAACGATGTAATTAAGGTAATATAGTTGAAAGTATGGTTAGCAGAAAAAAATATCTTTTTAATTCACTAAAACGAATTAGGCGTAAAATTAGTACTTTTAAATTAGAGGGTTAGCAAAGATTTGAGCCCCTATCAATCCTTACTTTTCAATACTTTAGTATTTTTAAAATAACTCGAAAATTAATGGTTAAAAAAAATATATATATATAAGCTTTCTAGCATGTAATCTCCAAACGGTTTTAACCCTTTCATTTAACAAAGCATAATTTTACTATTCCTGTTAGAAAAAAAATTGTCTAAGTATAAATTATGAAAAATAAACACAATTTCATACAAATTTATTTAGCATCGAGTACATTTATATTTAATTTTACTCACGACAGGCCATGAAAGTTTTACAATGTTAAACTCATACTAATATTATAAATGCGAAAGTAACTCTGTCTATCTGTCTGTTTGGTTTTTACAGCTAAACAGTTGAACCGATTTCGATGAGTTTGACACGAGGATGCCTTGAAGAATATATGGTACATTCAAAAAATTATTGTTCTGGTGACCTTAAGGTCGGCGGTCCGCCATTTGGTGACCCCTACATGAAAGTGTGTTAGTTTATTAATATGTTTGTGTGTATTATTCAGTTATGGAACATAATTATGGTCCTTCGAGCCGGATTAACTATATGGTTTTATTCAAATTAATACGAATAAAAAAGTGAAAACGGATCGACGTGATTTTATGCTCAGATATAGTTGGAATACCGTAAAATATCTACTTACTCCATTCGTTCATCTTTAATTTCCTAAAACTAAACAATAATGCTGACCGTACTTTTATGCCGAAAATTTCACAACCTCTAACACAAAAGATATCACGTAGGCGATGCCAATAAAAATAATATCACCTTAATTATACCATTATGTATGTATATACACTATTTCGCTAAACATCATAGTTAGAAAACCTACCTACCGCTTATATCTGGGACAATTTTTTTTTTGTATCCGAATTAATTTGTTTGTTTTGTTTGTTCTTTTACAGCAAAACAGAGCAGAGAACATAGATTTTTTTATACCGGAAATCCTTCATGATACATTATATGAAATTTTTCAGGGGCGTAACCGGGGCGGAAAGCTATTGTTTTATATAATTAGAAATAGGATTCCGTAAGCCGTAAGATATAGCATTATTTGTAAATAGAACAGAAGAAAAACAACAGAATTGACAGGCCTTGTTTTCTGTAAAACATTATAGCCTATGAAAAAAATGGCGGGGCCTAAACTGTAGTCTATAGACTTAGCTATTTAACCACGGAACCCTAAAATACACATCCGAGCGACACCGCTGGCAGCAAGTAGCGCTTCTAAGGTTTATAATAATGTGCTAGGTATTTGGTCCCGTTATCTAAGCTGGATATACCTGTCTGGGATTATTATTATGGAAACTCGTAGGAATGGGTAGTACCAAGCCAGTGGGAACAGTGTCCACTTTTAGCGAGATGCATGCATTAAACTCTACTTAACTCTTATAGAAGATTTACAACAATTTGAATACATACGTAAATACGCTTTATATCTACTTATCTATTAGAGATAGAAATATGCTACCGAGGACTTTTTTGTAGTTCATTTTATTCTACACAATTGTTTTCTAGATCATTTTGTTATATCTCTGACGGATTAGACAGCATACGCCATGAAAATTTACTGGGGCTAACTTTTTTCATGACTTGATTAACTTACACTGTTAATGCTCAGCTCCTAAACATGATAGGTCCGTGGTTAATACTCGTAAACCTTCCCGGTGAATCAAACTATTTAATTGTCTAAACCACAACAAAATCCGTTTAGTAGTTAAGTTGTAAATGAGGAAATCACATTACGATTACGTAAAATTCACTGTGTATCCGAACAAAAAGAAAATCCGGTTTTGGATAAATAGAAAAGTTTAGCATGTATATGAAATACAAACCGTTTGTTTGTCTGAGGTGGAAAGTTTAAATATACTTAGAAATTGTAACTAATTAGAGTTTCCAAAGGGGTAAGGGGGACTGGGGGAGAACGGAACAAGATCTATCCGACCCCAAATGTCATCCTCATTTACACGCATAACCATACACCTAGCTAGGAAACTGGCTGGAAGAGGCTACAGCGAGCCTGAAGACCTAAATAGTCTCAAAATGTCTGGTGCAAAAGGCAAGGGGAACTGCACTATTATTCCCAAGAAAGTTAACCATGGCGAGTCAATACAAGGTACGTCGCGCTGTGGACCGCCATGATTGACCACGACTGCTCTGTCAAGAGCACCACGACTAAGAAGAAGTATTTCCAAAGCTTCCCCTCCTTTGTCGTTTTTGATGTGTATCATCTTAGATCTCGCTATCTGGCATTTTGTAATGAGTAATTTCGTGAAGTAGACGGAAATGTTAATACAGTAAAGAAAATTCGAATGGAATTTTAGATGTTCGTTAGATATTACACATCATTAGAGCCTATAACTAGCTCTTTTATAAATACATCACGCCTGAATCTCATAGGGTATATAAACCGGCCAAGTGCGAGTCGGACTTGTACACGAAGGATTCCGTACACTGCATAGTATGCACTAAGGTTAGACCAAGTTTGACCAAGTTAGACCAAGTTTGACACCCCTGTATGGCGCAGGAACAAATTAGCGCTAGTCCGACTCACACTTGACTGGTTTTATTAATTCTTATTTTACTTGCCATTATTGTCATTATTAAGATCGAGCAAAAAACGCCGAATAAAACACGTTTCTTGTATGTAAAGGGGGTCCTTTAATTTTTAAGTTTATTTTATTTTTATTATTTGTTGTTATAGTGGCCATAGCAATACATACTATGTCAAAATTTTAAATGTCTACTTATAACGATTCAAAAGGTGACAGACGGACGGACGGAGAGCGGAGCCTTAGTAATAGGGTTTCCGTTGTCACCCTTTGTGTAAGGAACCTTAAAAATGCAGAAGATCCATTGTCTCTCACACAGGACATCGTCTTTTTAAAATTAATATTATGCATGGAATTTGTGTGAAAAATGTGTGGGCTTTATTGTAATCAATTTTTGATTGACATACAATGTAAAGGTCATACACTTGTTTGAATTCATACGATTTTATTTATTGCTGCCTAATCCGAACAAAATAAACCACGGGCGAAACCGGGTGGAAAACTAGTCGTAGTTTGAACTACGCGATTTGAAAAAAAAACTGAAATAGCTTTTTTCTATGCGATTATTGTATGAACTGAAAATAATAATATAGACGAAGCCGGGGCGGAGAGCTAGCAACAAATTGAGCTCAAACTCGTTAAGTCGTTTCGTTACAGAGATCCTGTAGCCATCTTCCAGTTCCATCATCAGGATTCTGAACATAATCTAGGACTAGAGTACTTGTGAAGAAAAATCAAATGAGCCCAAACTCGATGGGATTATATCGTTTCGTTACAGAGTTCCACTATCTACCTCCTGGCTCCATCATCAGATAAGATAGATGGTGATACGACAGGTGAAGCTAATAAGAGCGTGTTAATTTTTTTAACCAATTTGTACCAGGGCAAAGCCCACATCACTCTAAACATAGAAGAAACCAAGCCAAGCTATGGGAAATAGTTATCGACCTAATGATAGCTTATATAGGAATGTATGCATTCACTTGGCCTAGGTGAGCAAGGTTAGAGATCTAGACTAATAATATACCTAGTGTTTACTCTGTTCTACCTACCTTGGTAAAAGATACCTTAATGATATGCTTAGATTAAGGAGAAGCAATAGGGCATATATAATAAAAAAACATTTTTATTAATGCCACCGATGTCTCTGGCTATTAGAGATATACTTGATTCACTTATACTGTTAATGTTCAGCTCCTAAACATGATAGGTCCATATTTTATTTATTAACTTCTAAACCTTCCCGGTGAATCAAGCTATCTAATAGTTAAAACCGCAACAAAATCCGTTCAGCAGTTTTTGTGTGAAAGGGCACAGACAGACAGACGCGGCCAGGGATTTGTTTTATAACTTGTATGTTATTAGATTTCATGATAATGTTTATTAGAAAGATTGGCTACTTATCATTGGCCTAATCGACCGGCTACATATTAAAATGATATTCGATTCCCGGCTGAGGCAAGCGACTCTTCAAAAATCTTTGCGAAAATTTCCCATTCCGGCCGCCGGATGATCTAGGCGGACCGTTCGTTACTAGAATTGGAAGTCTTCTTTAATATTTGCCCGTTCTAAAATTCCACCCTATCTATAGGCATAGATTAAATAATAATTACTACGTCTATAGGTAACAAAACTTTCTCCATGTCACCATCTAGATATCGAAGTCACGTACTAAACCTCTACGCCACAGGCACTATTCATTACAAATCGTTATTTTTTACTCATAAACGTGAAAGAACAAAAAAATAAACATTTAAATGCTGAAGTGAACGGTATACTTGAGTGTAAAAAACCGGACAAATTAAATACACATCGGAAATTACCCACGTCTTTATGACAACGGTACTTCGCAACTTGGCCCGGTTTACGAATTTCATTTTTAGTTGCCAAATTATTATTGGTTATCTATGTATCTATCATTACTCCTTTTATCCCAAGCGGGGTAGGCAGAGACAATCGAATGACATTTGTTACGATCCTGACATAACTTCGCGCAATACCACCAAAATGTTGCCACTTTGTGCTGTTAAGACGATACATTCAAATAAAATCATAGTTTGAGGGGCGTGGCCTAGCTGCATACGATACTCTAGCGCTACGTGATCGATTGGTCTCTCCGCTGAATCTCTCTCTTTCGCATTGAATAGAAACGAAAGAGAAGAGGCGCACGGAAGGTGCTTGGAACAAACGTCCTAAGTGACAAATCAAAAATAATTTATTTAAATTAAAGGAGTAGCTTTATTGAAAATCTAAATTAACATCTTACTTACTAAATAGATGATACACATTTGAACTTAATTTAATAATCAATACTTCATGTACTACTGAGAAATTTGGAAAGGAGACTATTTTCAGAGGCTACTTTGCAATTTTTTTCTATCGAGCAAAGTTTCTTAAAACATGTTATATGATTAACAGATTAATATGAAATATAATCAATTATAACATGTAATTTTTTCTGTATTTGTAAGAGCTTTAGGTTTCACTCAAAACGATTTGAAAAATATGATTTAATATGAAGGTAGCCTCTTAAGTGCAAGTCAGTAAAGCTTCACTTAGAATAATACTGAAATATGCGTAAGGGCAATAAGCCAAGCTTTATGGTTAGGTGTACCAATAGGTTTTCTAATTAAAAAATACCTCAACAGAACTGGCCACTCGTTAGGTATATCCTCACAAATACCATCGGCTAAACGAGGGATACTTGGTCTTCCACTCGGTACCCTGAAACCGTAATACGGTTACGAGAGCTGTAAGGCAACCCATGATGAAAATTAAAAAGAAGTTGCCCTCGAATAGTTGTTGATACCACTCAAGGTGAGATACTATAATACTATACACACAACTATACATACTATATACACAAGGAACTGTTATAAAATGGCAACTAAAGTATTTAATAAGCTGCCATTAAACATTAGGGAATTGCCATTACGACCATTTAAAAGAAAATTATATGAGTGGCTGCTTGATGCATGTTTGTATAGTGTTCAAGAATTTATGGATTAGTTTAAGGATTTTGATTTTTTTGTTTTACTTTTTTGACATTTCATTTGATTTTGTAATTAATTGTATTTTGTAATTGTGTTCAAATATTTGTATACCCGAAAGGGTTCGTTATTGTTATAACTATGTAACTGAATACGACAAATAAAGATATTATTATTATACTAAACATTACAGTGACCGGTCACATTCTTTAGTTAAGACTCATATATATTTTTGTTATTTAAATTGTAGACTAGCAGGATGCTTTGCTCCTTTGGGTCGTGACGTGATGTTATGTAGCATATATATCTCAAGAATTAGGCTATCAAATGAAAAAATATTTATTCAAATCCGACTGGTAGTTCCAGAGATTAGCGCGTTTAAGAAACAAAGTCTTCAATACCGCGACATCTTTCGCTTTGACGGCCAAAAACGAGGGATCCAGCCTAGGAATGCCCGTCCCGCAAAAACAATACCAATTTATAGTATATTTGCCCTAATTATTATTCTTCTTCTTCTTTCAATATATGGCAAAATCTTCTTTCGTCGCAATTCTGCCAGTCTCCAGTGTTTAATCTTGTGCAATAGTAAGCCGATAAATCTGTAGCTAAGATTATCCCGCCGACTGTGATATGTCTTATTAATCATTGACTAATCACAACCATCACAGCGCGGCCGGGATTAAACCGGATTCCACATCACGCCACGACGAAAACGCGTGCGTTCGGCGCCATGGCCGGATGTGGAATCGCCCTAATTATTTTAATTGTTTTTCATCTACATTCATACAAAATTTCCATTCAGGAAAAATAAACATAAACACAGAATCTAGATAAACAGGTAGAACAAATAATAGTTCTTATCAGATAATTAACTTTACATTTTTACTGTACGGACTACGGTTAAGTCACGTTTTGTTTATTATTATAGAACCATTACCGTTGTCACATAGTCACAAAGAACTAGACGAGTCCATGAATGAAAGTCACGTGACGAATATGCATTACTTACAACTTGCCCCGTGGTACTACCAGTAATACAAACGAATTGAGAAATGGGACAGAATGGCTAATAGCTTAATCTCTGATATAAAAATATAAATAAAACACACCTTAGGCCCGCCGCACACGTCAGGTACCCGATACGGTTTTCCAATTAGGTTACCCGATCGGATGAGCTCCGCACACAGACGGTTTTTTGTATTCGGTTTTTACGCTCCCCAGTAGTGCGCTGGACGTTGTTACGATCGTGTCGAAGAGAAATTTAACAAAAAGATGGACGATGACGAATTTCTATTGTCGATCGATCGTAAATATTTCGCTGCAAGCATTATCTTTCAGATCACGATTGCGATAATAGTCATTTGTCATATATATAAAAAGAGAAGTTCCGATTCATTCACTGACTCACCAACGCCCAGCCCAAACCCTTGGACCTAGGAAGCTGAAATTTTGCACAGAGGTTCACTTTATTATGTAGACAAAAATAAGGAAGAACATTTCGATATTCAACCCCTAAGGGGGTCAAATGGGGTAAATAGGTTTGTATGGAAAATCATATTTCCTGCGTGAATCAACTTGAAACTTGGTTCAAATATTCTTCAAAACAAATGATAAAATACGTATTTTTGGATTTTTAAAACAATCCTTAAGGAGAGGTGCAACGCGGTATAGAAGTTTGTATAGGAAAATCGTACTACCTACGTGTATCAACTTGAAACTTGGTACAAATATTCTTCAAAACAAATAATAAAACAAGTATTTTTGGATTTTTAAAAACGGCTCTTACGTAGGGACGCAACGGGGTGTAGAAGTTTGTATAGGGAAATCTATTAGCTGCGTTTATCGACTTGAAAATTGGTACAAATACCTATTTTTCTGGGACTGGGAAGATATTAATTTATAGGTACCGAATTTATACTTTTTTGAACTTCTGACTGACGGGCAATTTACGCGGGTAAAAGATAAAATTAAGGGAAATCTCTGCGTCTTTACATAAATTACGTCATTATTCCTAATTCTACGCGAACGAAGTCGCGGGCAAAAGTCTATGTCGCACATACTTTACACCGAAATTATACCACCGTATAAACGCACGTCTGGAACGTAGGAAGAACACGGCGATATGAGTCAAAACCCGACGACCGGACCGGACGTGTGCGGCACTCCATACAAAATGTATAGAAAGTGCGCCTTCAGGTACCTGATTCGGTTTTATAACCAATCCGGTCGACCCGACGCACCGCCCGTCCTCTCTGACCGGACGTTAGGTTTTAAAACCTAACGGGTAGAATCGTGCGTGTGCGGCGAACTGTGGTTTTGTATGGAATTGACGCCTTCCGGGGCCCTGATTCGATAAACCTAATTGGAAAACCGTATCAGGTACCTGACGTGTGCGGCGGGCCTAATGTTCACTTTACATACCGAATTGCCCCTGAAACACAAATAACAAATATATTTTCATCCAACTACGCAGTATTTTCCTCATTACTTGACAATATAGCGATCAGTAGGCGCTACTTTACTGCACATAATGCAGTAATGTTGTATGAAAATCCATAACATCCCGCTCTGGGTTTTGTTTTTAAATTAGGTTCTTTTTCTGTAGGCACTTATTATAAAGGTACTTTTTAAGGTAGACGTAATTATAAGATTTATGTGGCGGGCATGTTGCTTTATTGAATTATTTCCTTTTTATAAATTTTTCATGACGTTGGCGATGTAAATTTGGAAAAGCAGGTTGCTAACCTCGCTAAAAGTGGGACATTTTATTTCACTATTATTTTCAGAGCGAATTTAACACTCGAAAAAACATAGGCTGTTTGGCTGTCTTTGCCTTCCATTAAAAAAAATATTGTCGACGCGAATGATGTTTTGGCGGGCTTTGTTTGTCCGGAAAAAATATTTTTAAAATAACTGAACTAAACTCTGCTCGGGTCAGTATATAATCTACTATTACCTATGCTATATTTCAGATCAAAAATAATAACCGCACAAATAACATGTAGGTATCTAAAGATAGCATAATAATTTCATAATATTGTCATATGGTTACACCGGTTTTCATCTATCTATCATCACGCCTTTTATCCCAAGAGGGGTAGGCAGAGACAATCGAATGTCATTTGCTACGATCCTGACATACCTACCTCTTTCGCTTCTTTTATATTCGTCATACCTTTCATACATGCTCGGCGATTGTGTGTAGGTACTTTTAATATTTCCATCGATCAATACATTTTTTATATGTTTAATAATAGGTGGACTTACACCTAGGTCGTTCTATAGTTTCTGAGAAATGGGTCTTGACACACTAACAGACTGTCATTTCACAAAAAAAACAAAGTTGCTACGGAAAAAGCTTATTTTGTACTTCAAACTAATGAACCAATTTGAATGCGCAGCACAGGTGTAAACTAAATTAAACAGTAATTCGTATTCATATAAAAGTGTATAACAGGAAACTCACTAATCGATTTCCCATGTTTCGGAGGGCACGCAAAGTAGTTACATCTGTAAAGGTGGCCACCACAGATCCTCTATCTAAGTATACTATGTGATGGCCACACATTCGTCCAATCCCCAGCGCGTCGCCGAAACCGACCAAAGACTCGTCCAATTCTTATAATGAACTTAGATCATCCGGCAGCCTTAATGGGATATTTTCGGTGCGATACCCGACTAGGCTTGCCACCTGTTCTGTTCAATATGGAATTGGACAACTAGCGTCAAGTGGACTCTGTTACTGGGTGTCTCTGGGCCATCACCTAATAGGCCGTGCGTGTGATAAATAAGAAATAAACAACCGTTCGCCATGGTATTTTGGTCGGAGATAGACGGAGGGCCGGACAGTGATAGGTTCCTTTTTGGTAAACCACTTTTTTACCCGTGCTAGTAAAAAAGGTAGCCGACACGGGACGCTCGGCAGAAGCAAAACATCTAAATTAACGCGTCAAGTATACTGTAGACGAATAGAGAGGCACACGCACTCACACGGAGAAGCAACGAAGTATATAGTATACGCGCCACGCACACACAAGAGAGTAGAGAGCTGCTGCGGAGAGGGGCATGACTTTAATGCAAAAAAGCCACATCGTCGCTATTTAGGCTTCAGCGGTAACAGCCTCCTGAAGATAGCGAGTGATAGGTTCTCTTAGACTTAGGGTTCCTGGGTTACTTGTTCCGGTGGCCCGGTACAGGGTTCCATGAGAAGTTGTAGAGTTTCACATATAAATACATAGCAACAAGACTGTATATTCTTTGTTGTCTTAATAAATAAATTATACAAGCTTCTGTTCGCGGTTTCACCCGCGTAGTAATAGATCCAAAAAGAAATAATCCCGTGGCTGTAATTTGCCCCTCCCCCGCCCGCTTTCGCGGTATAAAAAGTAGTATATGTCATTCTCTGACCCCTAAACTACCACTGTGCAGAAAATCATGTCGATCCCAAAATAAATCTATCCCACGGGAACCATACATTTTTGCCTATATGCTATTCCAGACTATAATCTATATCTGTGCCAAATTTCATTCAGATCCGTTCAGCCGTTTATAATATTAGTGGGATAACGGCAGATAGTTTTCCGTCATGGAATATGAATCGGTCTTATCCCAAAGATGCGCCTAAAAAGAAAAAGGAGGTTCTCAATTCGTCGGAATATTTTTTTTATGTATGTTCCCCGATTACTTGAAGGCGCCTGGACCGATTTAGATATTTTTTATTTGAAAGGGTATACTTCACAGGTGGTCCCATGGTCATCAGTTCAGGATCTGATGATGGGATCCTGGAGAAATCGAGAACTCTTCAAATTGTATAGACACACTTGAAGCGATTTGGGTGTTTTTTAAATTTTGTTTGAAAGCGTATACTTACTTTCCATGTGGTCACATGGTCATCAGGTCAGATTCTGATGATGGGATCCTGGAGAAATCGAGAACTCTTCAAATTTTATAGGCACACTTGAAGCGAATGGGTTTTTTTGTTTTATAGTGACTTGTGCATTTGCTTTCGGAAAGCACACTTTTCAGTGCATAATTTTTGAAGTCGGTACACATTTTTTTAAAAGGCAAATTACACATTTTAGGTAATTAAGTAAGTACCCATTATTGGTTCAAAAATTAGTCAAGTACTTGACCTCAATATTAGTGATGTTATCACAAAATCGATTTTAACACAAAATCCGTTATGCCACCATGCCACGTAACGCTAACATCATTTTATAATAATCGATTGGTAACGCGAGATGCAACTGTGGTACTTGTTAATGTTGACTAATCTGTGGTCACTGAAATATATCTACCCAAATTGGAGTATTCTGGGTACCCAAAGGCAATAAAAACTCATGGCGAGCAACGCACGCGTCCCGCCGTGACATGATGCCGCGCTGTGATAGTAGGACATATCACGGTCGGCGGGATCATCTTAAATACCGATTAATCGGCTTTATATATACACTATAAAGGCTATAATACTTGATATTAATTATATAGTTACTAATCTGTGGTTATTTATTTGATATTTACATGAATGTGACGTCACTTCCCGTTTGCGGTCACGTGACCGGAACTATGAATTAAAGATTTTTCATTTGGATATAAAAAAGTAAAACAAATAAATATATACACTAGATGATGACCCGTGCGAATACTTCGCACCGTTACTGGTTAATAGACGTGATTAATTATAGTTAGGTGTCCCTGTCCAGTGCTTGTATGTAAGTCATCTAAGATGAAAAATCCACAGAATTACACATTTACACTGAAGTATTAATTTTTTGGTCTCGTTCTAATCGCGACATTACCAATCTAGTAGAGCGCCATGAACTCAGTAAACCGCGCGGCTTATTTTGTCGATATCTCTTTAAAAAGTTGTTAGAGAGATACACTGCAAAAATAATCGATAAAATAACAAAAAATAAGATAAAACAGGCCAAGATTCACGTACCAGAAACATGAGAAAGAACGATTTCACAAAAAATCGGTCTTGCGAAAATACACAAAACGGACATATGCTCTTCCAGTATTATACAAACACTATTAGAAATAGCAAGTTGTAATGTTTTCGTTAAGTAGGTATGTGATATTATCTATAGGATAAATACGAGAAAATGGTACTTATGTAAATATATTAAGAGAATTAGAGTCGCAAAATCGGTTGAAAATACGCGTGAAATTAATGACTTTTGTAACTGATTATCATAATTTTTCAAAATTCATACTGTGTCAAATATATTTATCTTTCGAAATCGTGTAATTTGTATGGGACGAAAGTTATGAGGCGCTCCAAAGTAATGTTTGATACACCTTTTTGAAGATATTTTTTCCCTCTGATGACGAAAAATAAACAAACAAATCAAAATGAAATGTTTCTTTTAAGCTACTTACGGTGGGAAGTATTCGCACGGGACATCTAGTAAAATAGAATTAGCTAAATGTCACTAAATGTGAAGAATGTTGTCTCAGGCCACACCGACACGCCGTGGGGTAAAATGACAAACAAAAATGTACTACGCCCCAAAAGATACTACAAAAGACATTAAAATTCCAAAACACGAAGCACGCGATCAGGTATCGAACCTTTATCCATTAACATACCACGGCCAGTATGGAGGCACAGGAGAGAAAAAAAAACGGTTTTTTGTGTACAGTCGAAAAGAAAAATCCCATCTGAGGATCAGAGCCTAATCTATTTATCTATCTATCATCACGCCTTATATACCAAAAGGGGTAGGCAGAGACAATCGAATGACATTTGTCATTAGGGAAGAATGCGGAGTGAAAGATGATGTTGTGACTAAAATAAAGAAAAGTAGTTTACGCTGGTTTGGACACGTATGAAAGAATGAAGAATGAAAGATTGACTAAAAAGGTTTATATGGCTGAAGTGAATAAAAAATATATTGATCGATGGCAATATTAAAAGTACACACAATCGCCGAGCATGTACAAAAGGTATGATGAATATAAAGAAGCGAGAGAGATATGTCAGGATCAGAGCCTAAAATCCTACCAATATTGTAAATTAACTTCGCCTGTGCATCATTATCTGTTTATTTTTAGAAGAACTGCGGACGTGCCCGTCGAAATAAGTGAAGTCGATTAAGTCATAATATATTCTAAAATAATTTTTTTAGCTCGACTAGGAATTGAACCCGGAATCAATTAGGCCATCGAAACCAAGTCAATATTTCAGCCAAGTTATTTAAAAAATTGCGCGTGCACGTGACAGAAGTGAAACTATTTCAAAAAAGCGCCATTATTGATAATCTTTTCTAGCCCGTGTACCTGTACTCACTGGAAATGGCATTGTCTGTGCCATAATCATCCACTGTGTACAAGAGGCTTTAGATATATAATGTATAGCTCTCTTTCCCCTTCTGTCTACCTTATATCTTTCTTCTCTCTCATGTAACAAAATGTGTCTAACGTGACGCGTCCTTGAAATTTCTCGTCCAATAAAAAATATCGAATCGCCGCCTAAGAAGTTTCTGAAAAATCTGGATGGTATTGAACAATAAAATTTGTAATTTCTTTCTTAGGAGTAATCAGAAATATAAAAAGTATTTATAATATGTATATAATATATTTATCTATCATCGCCTTTTATCCCAAGAGGGGTATGCAGAGACAATTATAATACGACGTAGGTATTAGTAAGATATATATTTTGTCGACGACTGTACAAAAATATTTGGACTTAAACGAGTTTTAGGTTTGTGTACGAGATTATATACTTACCTACCTATATGAATACAAAAATGATGAATGCACTGCAAGGAAAAAGTTGTATGTAATTTTTTTTACTAAAAAAACAGCCAAGTTTATTCAAAAATTAAGGATATCCGGTCCAATTTTAAATGAAAGGTACACACAGACAAATATAGAGTCATATTATTATTAACATAAGGTACTAATTAGTTCGGAAAATTAGGCGGGGAAGGGACGAGAAATAGAGTCACGTAGATGACTTTTCCTGTGAAATTCTCTATTTCGTCAAACAACCATATAGACAAATTAAAGAACGTAACCACCCTAATGAACAACAGGCAAAAAGTGGACACTGTTACTGGTGTTGGTTGTGAAGATGTGTTTGTTTGTTTCTCCTTCTTTCACTTCAAAACGGAGCAACTGACGTAAATTATTTTTAACCGACTTCCAAAAAAAGAAGGAGAAGGAGCATCGATTACTCGGCCAGTTGTGAACCGATTTTGATGACTTCTTTTTTAATCGACAGATAATTCTTCCGGATTGGTCCCATTTTTATCTCATATAAATTGGATCATTCAGAAATTTTGAAAAAACTGTCTTTTTTTCTTTCAATATCCGAGCGAAAGAAATAAATAAAGAAAGAAACCAAACAAAATCGGTACAATAAAATACACAAAACGGACTTCAGCAATTCAAGTATTGTACAAAAAATATTAGAAATAGCAAGTTCTAGTTAATGGATCCATAAAGTATGTGAAATTATTTTTACTGGATATGTAAAAAAAATAATACATTAGTAAATCGCAAAATCGATTAAAAATATGAGTGAAATTGATGACTTTCAGAGCTTCATGAAACCTAGCTGATATTGACATATTTTTTACATATTGAGTATAGATAATTTCATATACTCTAACTAAGGATCCATTAGGATTCCACATCCGGTCATGGAGGCGAACGCACGCGTTTTCGTCATGGCGTGATGTGGAAACCGGTTTAATCCCGGCCGCGCTGTGATGGTTGTGATTAGTCAATGATTAATAAGACATATCACAGTCGGCGGGATAATCTTAGCTACCGATTTATCGGCTTACTATTCCACAAGATTAAACACTGGAGACTGGCAGAATTGTCAGCACTGTTGCCATATATCAAAAGAACTATATTTAATAAGTTTTGTACAATACTTGATTTGCTGAAGTCCGTTTTTGTATGGGACAAAAGTTATGAGGCGTTTCCTTTATAATGTTTAAATATTCAACGGACGAAGTCGGGGCGGATATTAGTATATGAATATTTTCACTTCATAACGCAGTGTTCGCGTGAACATGCTAAGTGAAAAGTGAATGTTTACTATTGATATTATTTATCGATAATTATACATAGTTATTTGCATGGATCAGTGGATTTATACATACTAATGGGCGAAAGAGACGGATAGTTGATTCTACGTGAAAGGCATCTCTCTGTCTTTTTTATTTCTTCATGGGTGTTACGGTTCCAGGGTACCCAACTGAAGACCAAGTCTCCCTCGTTTAACCGATGGTTTGTGGGGCTATACCTAACGAGTGGCCAGTTCTGTTGAGGTATATTTAGATGGAATAGCCTCAAATTGTGGTTTGTCGGATTATGTTTTTAATTAATAATATAAATTAAAAAAATTAAAAATAAAAATTGGTATATCTAAGAACTAAAATAATTTAAGTAATTGAGATACAATGACGCAAGAAACTCTTACTTAACTCGATCGGGAATAAACCCACGGACGTCCACATTAAAATAACAAATTAAGAGTGTAGTGTACCGCGTCCATGTCCATACAAACGGAGAAAACGTTTTACTACCCCTAAATATCATTTAATTTTAACGATTTTGTAATATATTACTGACATAATGAAAAACTACGTACGTATTTTTTCCTTTTTTCAAAATTCGTAATAGGTCAAAAGTTATAAGCCCCTCAAATCTCGGTTTTTTTGGTTCATAACTTGCTCGTAATAAACCGTCTGTATTTGAGAAACAAAGCAAAATTTCAAAAAAAGCAAAACGTACGTACGTAGATTATAATCTGCTTAAACGTTTGACACCAAAATTATAAGGTTTCGTTATAGTTTAATAGGTGTGTAAATCGTTCTCCCCCAAAACGCAATTTTCAACGAAGAACATACCTACGAACACTCACGAGCTGCAGTGTTCTCTGTCGCACTGATGCCTGTGGGAAGAGCGCGCTTGAGACAGAATATGATTTTCTAAATACCTATTTCGCTGCGTACGCTGAGCTACACGATCCTCTTAAAGCAATATACCTCTTTTAGCCGATGGTATTTCGATTTTTAGCCCAAAGTTAATATATAAATAAGTAATATAAAAATATATTTTCTATGGCTATCTTTCAACATTGTAAACTTAATTTGAATCATACATAAAAGGATAAGTAATAAAAAAGTACTGAATATTTAAGTTTTTTTATTATGTTTGACGAAAGAATCCCGCTTTTTATACTCATACACTCTTATTAATAAACTCGAAGTAGCGACGTATTAACTAAACTGTATTTCGTCTCCGTCTATCATAATGAATTGCAGTTCTGTTGAGGTATATTTAGATGGACAATGTCTCTAATTGTGGTTTGTCGGATTATGTACATAAGTTTTTAATTAAAAAACGCATCTCTCTCTCTGTCTACCTTTTGAAACGTAATCTGTTCGTTAGTTTTATTACGCAATCAGTTACTACACAGAATAACTGCAGTGTAATAATAATAACTTATGTGTGAAAAATCGTAATTGGACACACGGTCACTTTCTACTGTACGAATATTGTACTTTTCTCACTTTTATTACCTTAAATGGACTTACTTTGAACTTTCTATATAAAAAAAATTTAATCTATATATCATTACGTCTTTTATTCCAAGAGGGGTAGGCAGAGACAATCAAATGCCATTTGCTAAGATCCTGATATACTTCTTTCTACTGAAATTTGATAAAGATAGTTGCTAAACAAAACATTCAACAACACCATCACGGCTATAATACCTTGGCGACGTGGTCAGGGACACTTAGGAGGGTGTTGAATTTAATTTCTAGAAATTCAACCCCTAAGAATAGAAAAGGGGGTGAAAAATTTATATGGGAAAACAGATTTTTTTCTATTTCGAAATTTTCCACAACCTATTATATATTATAACCTATTTATATATTAGGCGTGAATAGGCGTTATGTATTCTGATACTAGTACATAATATATGTTATTTAACATATATATATTATGTAATCAACAAAAACTACTCTTCCGTCTTCCTGTAACCTTGGGTTTATTCAAGCGAAA
The DNA here is from genome assembly GCA_963924495.1 of Nemapogon koenigi. Lineage (NCBI taxonomy): Eukaryota > Metazoa > Arthropoda > Insecta > Lepidoptera > Tineidae > Nemapogon > Nemapogon koenigi. The sequence goes on from OZ004648.1 coordinate 10,466,553, forward strand.
CGCGAAAAATGGTTTCTGTAATAGTTTCTAACTCGCTTTCTCTAATCAGAAATATTTGTGTAGGGTCATAGATTAAATAATAGGGTTCCTTTTAGGGTAGCTTTTTAGGGTTCCGTAGTAATATAAATAAAAATTTTGAACCGAATTATATAGATACCTATTCCTGTTAGAGAAGTTCATTCTGTATTCTGTGGCATATAGAAAGATAAAACAATATAGCAAAATCCTGCGTTGTCTCTGCTACGGAACCATAGGGCACACCGGCACACGTACTTGGCCGCTTATTCCTTGAGTACGTAGGTATTATAATACGAAGGTCGTAAATAAAATGAACTCGTGTTTCAATAACCCCCATTATGTAACAGTTATATAATATAACATTTCACTATCGATTTAGTAATTAAATAAACTAAGTATTATTTTAAACCTGATCACTGAAAACGCTGAAAATATATGAGAATTTACTTTGGAGGTTCCAAGGTGTCTAATTTACACAAGAATGGCGAACAAATTGCTGGGTTGGACATTCTCGGGCCGGGCATCCCTTATATATAAATTTTCACTGTCGAAGCCGGGATAGAGAACTAGTGGAATTATTAAAATCTTGTTGTACATAAATGTCCATGGTTCTAGTATTTGTTTGCCCTTCCATTCACAGTTGCTCTATAATATATCCGCTTAGCATAACAAGTATATTTTTAGTAATGTAATATTTTGAAGATGATGTATGAGTTGAGGACCTTGAATATAATCTATAAAATACACAGTGCTAAAGTACAGTGTCATTTTATATCGTTGCATAATGACAAGTGACAACATCTCACGACAAAGCCGGTTTTATAGTCGGCGACTAATCGGCAAATAGTCGGACATTTTGGGGCCGTTAGTCGGCTAGTCGGTAGATCACTAATTGTTTACTAAATAAGACTAGTACAGAATTACATACTAGGTGAGGTGACTAGGTCATTATTATTTTTACACAGGAACCCTAAATAATACGTAGCTTAGATAACTCTCCTAGACCTCTACCTGCTTGTGAAATTTAAACAGACAGACAGACAAACATTTTTTTTATTTATTTTAATGAATAAAGAGCTTACCAAAGTCAATAAAGTTTTATCTGAAAAAAAAACAAACTTAAAATACATTATTAAAAAGGAAACAAATATTGATCTTTAATTTATACCTTGAGACAACAATGTCTTCATTTAGCGAGCCTGTCGCTGGACTGTTAGTGGACGGTGTACAACGCCAAAATGGATCGAAAACCGCAAATCGATTTACTCGTAGTGTACAGGATAGCCGTTTGGCACAAAGGTACTTTAGGATTGTGGCTCTCAGTCATCTTGTATCTGTCAAAAATATGGCAAATCTCAGTTAATCCTGGAAACGTGAGTTTATTTATACAACATTTCCTCACACACAATTCGGTATGTAAAGTAAAAGCTAAGGTACGATTTTTATATTTTTATTTTAAAGATTAAGCTATTTTAAGAAACTAATTTGAATATTTTTTATTTCTATACAGTAGTACTGAAATAGTAGAATATCTAGTAACAGGGTAACATTGGTTGACAAGTAAATATTTTGCTTTTATTTAGCCGATATAATGACGTCATTCATAGGTGAAATGTAGGTTAAGTGAGTTATTTGTTTTTGAAAAAATAAAGACAATCTCACGATTTTAAGAGTTATAAATTGAAAAATACGGATTATTAAACCAATATCTCGAAACGGGTTTGGATTCAGCATACCTTAACTTTACTTACTTTACTTTACATACCGAATTTGAAATTTGATTGAGCCATATTTTTATTATTTAGGTTTCTAAACAGCCGTAGTTTTCAATACGAGCAGTGCCTTTTCGTTTTGGAAATTATGTTAATTATGGCTATTTATAAATCTAAATAATGAAAATATGGCTGAGGAAAATGTGTATAAATAAACTCACGTTTCCAGGATTAACTTAGATTTGCCATATTTTTGACAGATACAAGATGACCTTGACCACCGCCCCTTAAGGTCAAAGCAATCATTTTGAGCGGCAGTAAATTTTTCAGTCAACATTGATGATGTCATAACCCCCAGGGAATATCGATTTGTGGTTTTTTTAACGTAGGCCGTCTACAATGTTAGTAAACTCAGTAAACTGGAGCATTATTTCGAGATACACTGCAAAAATAATCTATAAAATAACCAAGGATAAGATAAGATAGGCCAAGATTCACGTACCAGAAACATGAGAAAGAACGATTACACAAAAATATCGGTCTTGCGAAAATACACAAAACGGACATAATATATGCTCTTCCAGTATTATACAAAAACTATTAGAAATAGCAAGTTGTAATGTTTTCCAAAAGTATGTGAAATTATCTTTAGGATAAATACAAGAAAATTGTACTTTTGTAAATATATTAAGAGAACTCGGTTAATGACTTTCAGGGCTTCATAAAACTTAACTTACTTAAAACTATTATCATATTTTTTTAAATTTATACTTTGTCAAATATATTTATCTTTCGAAAGCTATTTAAATTTCGAAACTAAGACATATAGTTATCGCGTAATTTAAGATGTCGTGAAGCATGTAATTTGTATGGGACAAAAGTTATGACGCGTCTCCTTAATAGAACTATCAATAAATAATTTTGGAGATTAGAACCCGCATCTGTCACAACTACAATACTACAATAAACCAAACGAAGCGCAAAGCTATGTACGAATGTTTAATGATGCAGAAAAAATTGTGCTGAATCATAATTTTTACTTTCCCCGCCACTTAGTACACATTGTATTCTGAACATAATAAAACATGTGTCATTACAAATGTATGTGTATTATGATATATACATCATACTTTAGCTATCTTATCATGGCCGTACCCATGATTTTGCTTTTGGGGTCAAACAACTGAAAAAAGTCTGTCTGTCTGTCTATCTGTGCTCTTTTCACGCAAAAACTAATGAACGAATTTTGTAACGGTTTCACTATTAATCATAGAATATTATCATGTTTAGGAGCTGAGGATTAACAGTAGGTATAAGAGAATCAAGTCGGGGAAAAGTTAGCCCCAGAGAGTTTTCATGGCGAATGCTGTCTAATCCGTCAGAGATATGACAAAATGATATAGGAAAGAATTGTGTGGAATAAAATGATCTACAAAAAAGTCCGCGGTAGCATATATTTATCTCTAATAGATAAGTAGTTATAAGCGAATGTATGTAGGTATTCAAATTGTTGTAAACCTCTTGTAGTGTAGTCAACGATATAATATTTTTTCCTCTGCCTAACCCTACAAAAATAGGCATATTATATCTATTCCCGAATACTTTTATCCCACAGGCATATTCTAACGCCTTATTTCCCTTAAGGGTAGTCAAAGACCAAATATATCCACTCGCCACGATCCTGGCACACCTCTTTCGCTTCATTCAAATCCATACATCTTTTCATACATAAAAAATAAACTGTAACCCTCATTTCGCGTGTCAGTAGACTTCTACGGTTTAGTTAATATGGATAACAAGAAAGCAGGCCTGCTTCTGAACTGCCTTACTTTTAAATGGATAATGTAGACAATTAATATTTAGTATGTCTTAAATGGTGCGCCTTCATCGGTGAAAGTAAGGTCCGAGCTTGATGCACAATATGCAGTAATAAACTGACTTTCTATGTTAGTTGATGATTTATTTTGATCTTTGATCTTCACACCTAGCTGACCCTTTGTCCATTGGGATATTGCAAAATGAAAGTGACATTCGTTTGTCACTTGTATTTTTACTTTCGTGGAGGATCGAGGGACGATCCGTGAGAACTTTAAGACTCGATTTTTATTTAGATTTTCCTGTAAATTAAGAGCGAGGCCCTATTTAATTTTGTCCTTTTTTCAAAATTTTAGACACAGTATGTTAGTTTGAAGTTTATGTTTCAAATAAAACACACTTATTTTAATATTTGGTATAATTAAATGAACGCGATAGAAGAGAAGAGAGATGAATGCCAACAGTGTACAAACTATGGAGAAGGTGTCCAGTGAGCCACAGACTATACACTCTTGTACAATATAGGGTTCATTAATAACACAGTAGTTTCGGAGATGGGGGGGGGGGAGTTTCGCTCAATTTGCCGATAGGTAAAGTCCGTGATTGTAAAATTAGCCAATAACACTGTTTTCCTTTAAAGGAGCAAGTCGTGATGATATGCACGATTGGGTGTATTATTTGGTAAAGAGAGCTGTTAATTTGGTTGTGCAATAGAGGTTATAAAGGAAACGTATTGTGGAATTGTAGATCTACAATTTTGGTGAACTTTGATTGGAAAAAATAACAATAAAAATATTTTGCTTAGTACATTGTATGGTATCAGTTCCAAAACTACTGAACCGATTTTGTTACTGTTTGCGCGATAAGATAGACTGATCCTCGAGGAAGGGTTAGGTGTATAAAACATGACGTCAATGTCAATATTTCTTAATATCGACGGGTGAAGAAGACGGGCGGAAAGCCAGTTAGTTTAATAGTCATTCATAGCTTCGTCACATTCCATTGACATAAAAAATCGATAGTTGGAGTTTAACAAAAAACACTTAACTGGTTTTTTATAATATAGAGAAGAACAAACCTGATTTTCAACAAGTGCTACTTGATGCAACCGGGGGACAATTCACTAACAACAGATTTGAATTTACAACAAAAATAAACACACTGGTGGAGAAATAGGTTTACAGGTAATAGGTTTTTATAACCGCTGCCGAAATAATTATATGTACATAACCACTATAAGTTCCTAAACGTCGTCTTGCCTGGGCTCTCAAACCGCTCATACAAATCATACAAATATAAATCATCTACTGTGCAAGTATAATCACGTGGTGCGTGTCTAAACTTATGTGGCACCTAATTACACTTACGGTTTTGGGAGGTCGTCGGTTTTCTATTTTTGTCCAAAAGTTTCTTCACTATAACACACCACTTGGAATGAGGTACGGATTAAAGAAATTATAGGATATTAGAATTTAGTTTTGACAGGTAGTAAAAAAAAGGAAACCATAGACATCAATGTTGCTGTAGTGAAAAATGTGTGAAAGTGTGTCTATGATTGAATGTACGTTTTAAACAAACTACACACTATCATGGCCATCATAGACTGGTAACAATGTCCTCATTTAGCTGAGTGCGCATATTAAACGGAACAAAAGTGGCAAGCTTTATGAAACTTGTTTATGATTTTGAGAAGAAGTTACGCATACGATAAGTCAAGGAAACTTAGTTTATAGTCATCTTTTGGTCTCGAGTGAGAATTGAACCCGCACTTTCAAGTAGACAATAATTATTAAAAAAAATGTTTATTTAATTATTTAAAAAAAATTGTATCTAGATTTCCTAGCGACTTCGCTAACAATATGTGTCAAGTCGTTTGCTTTCTACTCCATAAAAATGCAACAATTTAATTCATTTAAATGAAATTAGTACTGTTTTTTAATGGAGCCTTTATCATCACTACATAGAATAAAATAGTCCCCCGCCGTAGCTGTTTATCAAACATGGACCTATCATGTTTGGGAGCTCGGCATTAACAGTATTAGTAAATGAAGTGGAGGGAAAAGTTATCTGCAGTGTATTATCATGGCGTATACTGTATTAATCCGTCAGAGCTATAACAAAATGATGTAGGAAAGAATTATGTAGAATAAAATGATGTACAAAAAAGTCCGCGGTAGTATATATCTATCTCTAATTGATAAGTTATAAGCGTAGGTATTTATAGTGTGGTAAGTCGATAGTGTGCCCTTAAGTCGACGCATCACAGCGCAACGAACTCAGTTTTACGCGCGACTTATTTTGTCCAAATCTCTTAAGAAATATGTGAGCAAGATGGACTAATATTAAAATCGATAAGATATGATAGACCTCGGCTTTTCTATGTTTTTAAAAAAACTATTAGAATTATTAAATTCTAGTTACTGTATTCTTAAATTATGTGAAATTATCTATCTTTTAATGTCGAGAAAATTGTAAATTAGTAAATATATTAAGAGACTCGTAAACTTGGCTGAAATACGCGTAAAATGGAAGATTTTTAAGGCTTTATAAAACTTAGGTGTAACTGATTTTGGTTATTTTCATTCCATGAGAAACTTTAGAATATATTTATCTTTGAAAAGCAATTTTAATTTCGAGCCTAGCACATGCAGATATTGCGTAAAACTGGAAAAACGAAACATCTGATTTGTATGGGACAAAACTCAAGAGGCGTGTCCTTAACTGGAGGCGAGTCCCACGTGCGTCAATCGATCATGCAGTAACAGAATAGTGCCACAAGTTCCGATTTGATCAACTTGTAAGCACGTACTTAGTTTCGAAGGGATTTATTACACAATACCTACTTGAAGTCAGACGATTATGTAAAGTTTTTTTGGTGGGTAACTTTCATAAAATTGTTTCTCCCTTTTCGATGGATCCTTCATAATAGTGTTATGAAATGGTAAGAGTTGTTTTGTAGCATTCGATGGTATTATGTAGGTGCAAGGTAAAATGTTGTTAACTTGCAGGCCTGAATAAGAACTGCTACGTTATTTGGTTCTATATTATCTATCTGCTATCTATCATCACGCCTTTTATTCCAAGAGAGATACGCAGTGACAATTGAATGCTATTAGACTATACAATAAAAAGCGTATGGATGGACCCGCAACTAGAACGATGTCATTAGAGAAGAATGCAGAGTGAAAGATGATGTTGTGACTAAAATGAAGAAAGTATAGTTTACGCTGGCAGAGGGCGACCTAGGTGTACTTGTAATATGTTTCATACATGCTCGGCGATTGTGTGTACTTTTAACATTGACTTTCCTTCCATCAATACATTTTTTAAATGTTCAATAAAAGTACACTTTCTTCATTTTCGTCACAACATCATCTTTCACTCCGCATTCTTCTCTAATGACATGAATTCCCTTACATTTACGCCCTGTTTCCCAAAAAGGCTAGACAGAAAGGATAACTACATTCATTAATTCAATTCATACTCAAATAAGAAGGTTTCATACATAAACAGTGTAAGGTAGTTACCCTTTTTTCATCACGGGTTACCTTACAGCTTCCGAAACCGTGTTACGGTCCGCCACTGTCTACCTACTTTGCACTACATATCACACACTAAGTAAATCTAGTTTAAACAGATTGCCTAGATCTAGACCGAAACAATGAGGAAATTGCAGTGTCATACAGTTATCATAAACTCATCATGCCTTAGTCCTACTAGGGTAGACAGATATTATCCTTCAAAAAATATATAAAATAATCTATCTATCTATCACGCCTTTTATCCCAAGAGGGGTAGGCAGACACAATCAAATGCTATTTGTTACGATCCTGACATACCTCTTTCGCTTCTTTTATATTCATCATACCTTTCACACATGCTCGGCGATTGTGTTTACTTTTAATATTGCCATCGGTCAATATGTTTTTATATGTCCAATAAAAGTACACCTAGGTCGTCTTCTCACAGAATATCCTTTCACTTCAGCGAAAAAAACCTTTTTAATCAATCTTATTTTAGTCAAATAATGTCCTTCAAATCTTTTAGTCAGAAGAAGCATGCTGTTTATTTATTGGATACACTGTCATCATCACGCCTTTTAAGAGGATCGTGTAGCTCAGCGTACGCAGCGAAATAGGTATTTAGAAAAACATATTCTGTCTCAAGCGCGCTCTTCCCCCGGGCATCAGTGCGACAGAGAACACTGCAGCTCGTGAGTGTTCGTAGGTATGTTCTTCGTTGAAAATTGCGTTTTGGGGGAAAACGATTTACACCTACTAAACTATAACGAAACCTTATAATTTTGGTGTCAAACGTTTTAGCAGATTATAATCTACGTACGTACGTTTTGCTTTTTTTGAAATTTTGCTTTGTTTCTCAAATACAGACGGTTTATTACGAGCAAGTTATGAACCAAAAAAACCGAGATTTGAGGGGCTTATAACTTTTGACCTATTACGAATTTTGAAAAAAGGAAAAAATACGTACGTAGTTTTTCATTATGTCAGTAACATATTACAAAATCGTTAAAATTAAATGATATTTAGGGGTAGTAAAACGTTTTCTCCGTTTGTATGGACATGGACGCGGTACACTACACTCTTAATATAGAAGAGGTAGTCAGAGACTATCGTCTACTATAGACTATACTACGATCCTGACAACTCTATAGCCTTTTTAAGTTTTATAAGTAAACTAGCGACCTCGCCCCCGACTTTGCACGAGTACAAAATGGGTTCACAACAATTTGAATACCTACATAAATACGTCTATAACTACTTATTTATTAGAGATAGATATATGCTACCGCGGACTTTTTTGTAGATCATTTTATTCTACACAATTCTTTCCTACATCATTTTGTTATATCTCTGACGGATTAGACAGCATACGCCATGAAAACTCGCTGAGGGTTAACTTTTTTCCCAACTTGATTCACTTATAAAACTCGTGAAAACCGAATCAAAGCGTGAAAAGATCACAGACAGACAGACACGGCGGGGGACTTAGTTTTATAAATATACAAGCTTCTGTCCGCGGTTTCACCCGCGTGGAAATAGATCCAAAAGAAATAATCCCGTGGCTGTAATTTGCCCCTCCCCCGCTCGCTTTCGCGGTATAAAAAGTAGTATAATGTAATTCTCTGACCCCTAAACTACCACTATGCAAAAAATCATGTCGATCCCGTGAAAAACAAAAACAAATCTATCCCACGGGAACCATACATTTTTATGGGATAAAAATTGCCTATGTGCTATTCCAGACTAATCTATCTCTGTGCAAAATTTCATCCAGATCCGTTAAGCCGTTCTGGCGTGAAACATACATACATCCATACAAACTTTCGCGTTTATAATATTAGTGGGAAGTGGGATAGGTATGTTGAAGGCTGTTAATTGAAATTAAGGTTATCCTTTTTTTGCCAAATCGTTAAAAAATCAGTGAAGAATGTGTTTATAATAATATATTATGAGTTTTATTAAGCAGACACGGTAGCTTTCTCCAAGACCGGTTCAAATTATTTTATGGCAAGTGTTCGCAAACTTGTTAATCTATACAATTCATTGATATGTAACTTTTATATTTACAGAGCTGATGGGGATGGAAGAGTAGATACTAACTACACTATAGTAATGTCCACATTTGGCCAGTTACCAATATTTTAATCCGGATTGCATTTCATTAGGTGCGTCGGTGACCGAGTGGTTAAGACGTCTGGTATTAACTAGGCAGGCCACGGGTTTGATCCCGGATCCCGGCAATGGGTTTTTTAATTAAAAACTTATGTACAAACCACATTTAGAGGCTTTTCAATCTAAATATACCTCAACAGAAGTGGCCACTAGCTAGGTATAGCCTCACAAATACCATCGGCTAAACGAGGGAGACTTGGTCTTCCGCTGGGTACCCTGGAACCGTCACACGGTTTCAGGTGCTATAAGGCAACCTATGAAGATAGAGAAAAAAGAGAGAGAGGAAAACTTATTATATCTACCAAAAAGCATTTCAAAATACCTCACTGAAAATTTTTTTTTTACAGCGTTCAGAAAATCGTTACAATTCTTGTCTGGGCCCAAACATTTAGGAACCAAGATGAATGCGGTTTACCAAAGAGGCCTCTTTGGATAACACTATTGATTATTTATTTTTCCCGAAATAGAAACTATTGAAGGACTGAAAAAAAGGTGTGAAAAACCGGCCAAGCGCGGGACCGACTCACACTTGGCCGGGTTTAATTATTTGTTGTTTTACTTAAGAGTATGCATTATAGTTATACTAGTTACACGTTTGTATATATTGCCATTATTTCCATTATTAAGATCGAGCAAAAAACGGCGAATAAAACACGTTTCTTGTATGGGGACCTCCTTAAATTTTTTATTTTATTTTATTTTTATTATTTGATGTTATTGCGGCCAAAGTAATACACATTTTGTGTAAATTTCAAGTGTCTACCTATTACGGTTCAAAAGATACAGCTCTGTGACAGACGTTTCAACGTTGTCAACCTTTGGAGCCCTAAAAAGTATGTCAGGATCGTAGCAAATAGCATTTTATTGTTTCTGTCTAACCCTCCTAAAATAAAAGGCGTGATGTTAGATAGATATATCTACAGTAATATTATAAAGTGGTATAGCTACTGATCCAATTTTTTTTTTTATAGAGAAGACGACATGTGACTTTGCCACCGCCTGATTGTTAAGCATAGGTGGCTGGTCATGAATGCGCGCGACTGGCAGATCGTAATACAGTCGCGCCTACTATGCCGGCCCGTAGAGATGCTTTTTCACGCTTCGCTTGAAGGACCCCAGGTTGTAGGAAGAAGGAAAGACCGACGCCGGAAGTTTATTACACTTTTTGGCAATACGAAAAAAAGTATTTCACTAAATAGGAAGCTATGTTATATAAATATACACGGGCGAAGCCAGTCTATTATATACAGACACAACATATTATGGTTTTTTATGGAAAGCTTTATAAAAAGTATCACGACATACGACCATGTAGCATCCTTCCGTAACGACGCGCGACGTCCGGTACTATATGGTTGTGCCATGAATACCTATCCCACTAATATTATAAACGCGAAAGTTTGTATAGATGTATATTTGTTTGTTAACCAATCACGCCACAATGGCTGAACGGATCTGGATGAAATTTGGCATAGATATTATAGTCTGGAATGGAATAGCACATAGGCTACTTTTTATCTCGGAATAATGTATGGTTCCTGTCCTGTGGTATAGATTTGTTTTGGGATCGACATGATTTTTTGCATAGTGGTAGTTTAAGGGGTCAGAGAATGACATAAAATATGCTACATTTTATACCGCTAAAGCTACGAACATTTAAAAAAATTGCCAAATCGGTCCAGCCGTTCTCAAGTGATGCGCTTAAATTACCAACGAACGTATAACTCATTGAAAGGGGTTGGCAGCGAAGGAAATTAATGGTAGGTACTAAAACAACTTTATTGACGGACAAACGAATTACTTACATATATAAGCACGGAAAATACTTATTATTTATTTTTAATATGGGGAAACGGATTTCAATAATTAATATTTTAAAATGGCCGATTTTTATTATTATTGTTAATAGGAAATATATAAAAATAACATCGCAATGTCTGTCTGTTTTTTTTTCATTTAGATATAAAATAAAATACCTATATAACTATGGAAAAGTATGAAACTAATAATTTGAAAATTTCATAAAAGACATAGATTTTCATGAGTTTTTTATACTATCAAGGTATAAAAACGGAAACTATAAGTATATTTTATTGATGCCATTTAAGGAGATAAGCCATTGAGTTATTTTGAGATCGGTTGTATGCATTACCAATCATCAGATTTCCGAATACATATTACATAAAAGTTAACTTTCAATTGCCCAACTAAATAACGTCTAGTCTTTATCAGAATATTGTGAAATGGTACTAAATACATAGTTAACTATATTAAATAACTTCATAATATATTTTAATGTTTTTGTTAGGAAACTTGGACGTGTCTTGTCTCTGAAGACACGCGGTGGCATGTGGCAACTATTACGATAAATATATTCAAGTTATCACATAGTCTATTTGGCGAGTTTAAAATATTAAATAATGTTTCGTAAAATATTATACAAAACAACACAAACATATAAGTAACAGTGTCCACATTAAGTCAGTTGAGTAACATAAAGATTTGGCTTCAAACCTATGGTAGATTACCAATTTAACTACTTTTTTAATCAAATGTTTTTTAATGACCAATATCATGAAAAATAAGACAATGGGCCTTACCACAAAACAGTGTTGTAATAGCTAAAGTATGTTTTATCACTCTCTTACAAATCTGTCATTCAATATGAAAGACTAAGACAGCACTAAACACTCTTCTACTTCTTATGTAGGTAGGTACTAATTTTAATTCAATTTTAAATAATTCAAAATTCTTAGGAATTATAACTGTAACGCCTCGGCTAACTCTGGTCAGCATGATTTAAAAAAATACAAGCTGTCAAAGAAAGTGTTATTTATTACTTTTTAAATATGGCTTAGCAAAGCTTTCGACCTTATTATTCCTATATGTTTTTAGTTTTTTTTATTATCTACATATTAAACCATTTTTTTAAATCCATTTTCGCATTATTTAATTTAACTCCTTCATTCTGATTCTACAATACAAGAGACCACCCGCGAGTTTTAATTCTCATTTCTCTGTCTTAAAGTTGAAGGTTTACATCTATGAGACACCGAATGAAAATGTACTCTATTAGTAAGACATTAGAAACGGATTTTCATCGCAAAAGTATTATAAATTATAAGTTTCTTCCTTCGCTATTTTAATGTAAATTCATCTTTATATTCTTAGAGACAAAATCCAAATTGCTGTACCATTAGAGGCTACAATAAGAAAACGTTGAATTGCAAACTTGATGCAATTTAACCACATTACTGATTCTATTGCTTATCTCTATACATATTCAAGTATATAGGAGTGAATAGAGAGTCTTTGAATGCCTGTGTAACGACTAACCAGATTTGAATGAAATGAACAGAGATTTAAGACATATTCCATACTAATATTCTTAACTATATACTAATAATATTATTTCACGAAACCATTGAACCGATTTTGATGAAATTTGATACAGAGTAAGCTTGAACCCTAGGGAAGATCATAGGCTACATTTTTTTAAATCTGTAAGTCTGTTAAGGTAGTGTGTCATAATGCCTTGAAGATCATGGTTTTATTTGTTAGTGGTGAAGTTGAAGTGTTGGGTTGGACCCCAAGTTTGTCTAGAATTGGCTCCGAAACAGCTCAATGGATTTTTATGAAACTTTCAAAGAGCAAAGTGGGTTTAAATATTAGATTCAGCTCTTTGTTTCATGTCGATATATTAAAAGGTTCCGTTGATAAATAAAAAATATAATAAGGTGCGTCGGTGGCACCAATGGGTTTTTTTATAATTAAAAACTTTTATGTACTTACATAATCCGACAAACCACACTTAGAGGCTTTTCCATCTAAATATATCTCAATAGAACTGGCCACTCGTTAGGTATAGTCTCACAAATACCATCGGCTAAAAGGCAAACCGTGAAGATAGAAAAATAATCCATTTTAAGCACTCATTACACTATGCAATTTCTCGCATACAATAATTATTGCATAATGTATCTAAACACAGGGGGGTAAGGGGGAGAACTAGAGAACCCTCTGCTAGACAACAAACGAGGCTCTGGCGACCGAGGAATGGCAGTATAACCATACACCTAGCTAGACAACTGGCTGGACGAGGTTACAGCGAACCTGAAGACCTAAATAGTCTCAAAATGTCTGGTGCAGAAGGCAAGGGGAAACCACTTCACTATTCTTCCCAAAAAAGTTAACCAAGGTGCGTCGCTCTGTGAACCGCCATGATTGACCACGACTGCTCTGTCAAGAGCACCACGACTAAGAAGAAGAAGAACCTAAACGCAGATCGGACCCTAACTTTTTCAGAGTGTATGCGATAAATAGCATACGACAAGTTGCATAGCGGATGAACAGTGTCATCAAAATTTCAGGGACGAAACCGGGCGGAAAGTATAATCTATACTAATATTATATAAAGAGGTAAAGTTTGTAAGTTTGGATGAAACTAGTGATCCGATTTTGATCATTCTTTCACTAATAGTAAGCTAGGCAATATTTTGTTTTATTCGAAAATATACACGGGCGAAGCCGGAGGCGGAAAGCTTGTATATACTAATCTATACTAATATTATAAAGAAGAAAGATTTGTATTTTTGTATGTTTGTTACGAATAAACTCAAAAACTACTGGACGGATTTTGATCATTCTTTCACCATTAGAATGCTACATTATCCCTGAGTAACATATGCTATATACCATCACGGCATGATGACGGGAACGGGGTGGGCAGAGGTGAACATGACAAAAGCTATGTATGAAGTGTATGTTTGCCAACATTCTGAAATAGACACGTACGAAGTGTGGGAAACAGGGTAGGGGTAGGGGTAGGGTTAGGGTTAGTGATAGGGGTAAGGGTAGGGATAGGGGTAGTGCAGGCAAGCCATTATCTATGAGTGCTGTATAGGGTATATTTTATTTTGTTCGAAAATATGCACGGGCGAAGCCGAAGGCGGAAAGTTTGTATATAATAAATTAGGTGTATGACCCCTTCTTTACATGCCTGTGTCATGTATTATTAAAAAGTATGTCAATTCAACCATTTATGTAATGAAAATTATTTTCGCTTGTCAATCAAATATCAGCAATTATTGTACCTACAGTCATGCCATACCATCTTCCGAGTATTATATACTTATGTGAACATAATTATGTTATGTAATATAATATTGATGGTCGGTAAAAACTTCGGCTCACAACTGAGAATTTATGGGTTTTTATAATAAAAAATATATGAACATTATCCGACAAACCGGACAAAGAGGCTTTTCCATCTACATACCTCAACAGAGCTGGAAAGTCGTTAGGTATAGCCTAAAAAAAATCTTCGACAACGGTTCCCAGGAAACCCGTGAATTTTTTTTTATATAATATGACCCACTATCATATTGTATGGCAGTAACAATGTCCACATATAAACCAGTTGCCATCATTTTTAAGGTTCCGAAATGAAAAAACGACACCACTCATATGTCTGTCCGTCCGTCTATCACAGCTTATTTTTTCCGAATCTTGACCAAAAAAGTTGAAACTTGGTTTCATGACCGAATCATGTATGTTCTTATATCTTAATTAGTCACAAAAATATTTATTGTTATATTTATAAATAACTTTACAATTGTTTATTAAGGTATTTGTTTGTTTATTTATAACATTTCATTTGTATTATTGTTTAATAATGGGTGAACACTAGATTAACTATGTAGTTTACTCTTTCTGACTCATTTATATAAAAACAAAATACATAATTATATACCTAATATCATACTATATGCGCATGCGCACTAAATAGTATAAAAGCATCACGTGTCCAAAAATGTCATACTTCTCGCTACAATTTACCAATTAGGAAATTATTAATAAAAATAACCACTTCTGATGAAGAAAAAACCGCCTTCAAAACCAAAATGTGCTTTCCGAAAGCAAATACACAAGTCACTATAAAAAAAATACCCAAATCGCTTCAAGTGTGTTTATAAAATTTCAAGAGTTCTCGATTTCTCTAGGATCCCATCATCAAATCCTGACCTGATGACCATGTGACCACCTGAAAAGTATACCCTTTCAAACAAAAAACATTCCAAATCGGTCGAGGCGTCTTTAGCCTCAGTTTGAAAAATGTATGCGGATTTATTCTGTATACTAGATTTCTGATCCGGCTTCACCTTCGAAAATAATAAGTAAGTATTGACTGCTGAAAGTTTTATAAAAAATATATAAATTCATCCAGCCATTTCGAAAACTATTTTGGATAATCATTCTGAGGAACAGACATAGACAAAATTTCTGAAAAAAAACAATAAATGTTAACCCGTAGATATTTCAGATATTTTTTAAGTAGTACATACTATTTAGTAAGACGTACCTACACTGTAGAGTCTGCTTTTTGCTTTATCTCGATATAAATAAAAAAATGTTTTTTTTTATTATTCTTAACAAGTTGCCTTACAGCTCCCGAAACCAATTGCCGACCCCAGGGTACCCAGTGGAAGACAAAGTCTTCCTCAATTAGCCAATGATTTTTTGAGGCATCTAACATCGATGATCCTAACGAGTGGCCAGCTCTGTTGAGGTATATATATGGAAAAGCCTCTTCGTACGGTGTGTCGTATAATGTACATAGATTTTTCGTTATAAAAAACCCCACTGGTACATGGTCGGATGTAGGAATAGAACCCGCGACTTTTCAGTTGCTTATCTTATCCACTCGACCACCGACGCCCCTTTGTATTTTTTTTATATTAAGAATTTTAAATAACAATTTATTTATAAAAGACATGCAAGACAAATAAGACAAGACTAGAAAAACCGGCCAAGTGCGAGTCGCACTCAATAGTACATATAAGCACCAAAATTAGACCAAATTTGACGCACTCACGACTGACACTTGGCCGGTTTTATTATTTGTTGTTTTATTTAAGATGCAAGTATGCATTATAATTATGTTTGTATGTAATATCATTATTGTCATTATTAAGATCGAGCAAAAGACGCCGAAAAAAAAAGTTTGTTATACATGTGGGTCCCACTTTAATTTTAAACATAATTTTATTTTTTATTATTTGTTGTTATAGCGGCCACAATAATACACACATTGTAAAAAATTCAAGTGTCTTCCTATTACGGTTCAAGAGATACAGGCAATGTGACAGACGGACGGACGGACGGACAGCGGAGCCTTACTAATAGGGTTTCTGTTCGCACCCTTTGGGTACGGAAATATAAAAACGGACCTTACCAATGCTGTATTAAGATAATACGAATGAAGCCGTGGGCAGTATCTAGTAATAAATATATTATATGTATTTAAAATAATTTCAATATATTTACCTACATTTTTCTTTACATTTTTTATAATAAGTAGGTACATAAGTAAAGTCTTTTAAGGAAATGATGCGTGAGAGTTGGGACTTTCACAAATATTTAGAGTCAGAATGGAGTCAGACATGTTACTCGATCGTTCGCTGTATTTATTAAGGTTCTGTTTCAATTAGACACGCTATAATTTCTGTCTGTCCATCTGTCTGTCTGTACGTATGTAACCTTAGCATTCACAGACCTCCCATTGCAGTATCTCATGAAAAAAACATCCAAAATGGGTTATTTCATTTAGCCCATTGAGTGGGGTATTTATAAATATTTAAATATTAAACGTTCAGTCACGAGTTATTTTAAAATATAACCTTTAGTTATCTACCTAGGTACTTTCAATGTTAATATAACAAGCACCAAGCACTGTAGCCATGCAACAATAGTTGAACTATTTAGGAAGCAAATAAACTCAAGGCGAACTACGATCGACTGCTAGGTATTTCGAGAAAAGAGGGGTAGAAGGTATCTAATTATATGGTAAATAAACATGGTACGGAACCCTCTGAGAATAAGTCGATTTCTATGAAGTGCATGAATAAAAGTGACAAGTGACAAAATACTTTGTCACTTTCAATAAGTATTTATTATGAAGTAGGTAGGTACAGTCAGAAAAGATTTCAAATATTTTTAATAAATTAGCAACGCTGACGAAATTTAAATCACGCTTTTTGTTTAGTTGCAAAATAAGTTAGGTCTTGTAAGTATTATGTTCTTTGTATTATCTGTCTATGTTTATACCTACATAGGAAACAGGCGTGAACATGTGTCTATATCCTATCCTATCCTATCCCAAATGTCATCCTCACCTGCGCGCTTGGTACCCTCAGCTACACAACAAACGAGGCTCTGACGACCGAGCAATGGCGGTATAACCATACATCTAAATAGGAAACTGGCTGGAAGAGACTACAGCGAGTCTAAAGACCTAAATAGTCTCAAAATGTCTGGTGCAGAAGGCAAGGGGAAACCACTGCACTACTCTTCCCAAGAAAGTTAACCATGGCGAGTCAATACAAGGTGCGTCGCGCTGTGAACCGCCATGATTGACCATGACTGCTCTGTCAAGAGCACCACGACTAAGAAGAAATGCTTCTAATACGTTTCGAAATCTAAATGAACGGAGCCACGGGCATCATCTAGTATGAGGACAGTGAAGACAAAAAATTAACCGGTCTAATAATCCGGGACAAAAATTCAATACTTACATAAAAAAAATCTTCGAAATCATCGAAATACATATAATGGAAGCAATAACGCGTAGGTATAAGGTCTATGGGTCTTAAAGGTATTGAAAACAAAAATATTTTGATTTTATACAAACATTCTGCTCAATCTGGCCTTCGAACCTGTATCACGGTTCTTAGATTTCAAATCCAACTTTTACTAAAGAAAGTAGTCAAATCTCAAATACCTACTTTTAACCTTGGAAATTTCTGTTTACCCCCAAACTAACCAAAAGTCGTGATCTTAAGTTAAAAATAACTAAATTACTTACATTAAAAAAAGCTTTATTCCGTTATAGTTGAAGCACCATTCCTTTTACAGAGTCGCTATTTCTTATTTCACTATAGTTTTAATACAAAACTACACTTAAAACACGAAAAAAAACTCCGAATTCCAACTTAAATTATACCAAAATTAAACAGTTTTCAGTACAATTAAAGTAAACTTAAATAATCAGTTGTATAAAGGTTGTATAAGTAGATGCGCGTGCGACTCAGTGAATGTTTCGCTGTATACTGAAGTGAAGGAAGCACAGTGCCCAGTGCACAGGCAAGTTGCTCAAGACACAACGTCACAGCGGCAGAGCCTTAGCGATCTAGATATTTGTAGCGGTCAACGACTTTGTAATAAACACTATTTCACGGGGTACCCTAGCTAGAACTAGGTTAACCGGTGCCAGTGAGTAAAGCAGTAAGAAAAAATATATTAATAAATTAAAAGTAGGAACAAGACTTACACACAATCGCCGAGCATATATGAAAGGTATGATGAATAAAAAGAATCGAAAGAGGTGATCGTAACAAATGGCATTCGATTGTCTCTGCCTGCCTTAAGCTTCGCCCGTGGACATTACTGAAATTTGACATAATAATTTATTCTGAAGGATTTCCGGGATAAAAAGTAGCCTATATCTAGACTCCGACTGAAGATTTGGTTTAGCTTTTTAAGTTTAGTTTATTTTTGGTGCAGTTCTGTATCTGTGGTCAATAAGGAAGGTACAGATATTGATATTAGTAATTTCAACCTATCAGCCTCATTTTGAATTCATAAACAGTAAATTTTACAATAACACAGATAAAATTTATCGTATTATTTAATAATGGCTAGTAAGTTCAGATGTTGTGTCTAAATAAGAATGGGTTTAGGTTTCGGCCTGACACTACCTATATCACTCTCCGAACCTCCAATTATCTATAAAACCGGCCAAGTGCGAGTTTGACTCGCGCACCATTATCTATAAAAACGGCAAAAAAAATCACGTTTGTTGTATGGGAGCCCCTTAAATATTTATTTATTCTGTTTTTTAGTATTTGTTGTTATAGCGGCAACAGAAACATCATCTGTGAAAATTTCAACTGTCTAACTATCACGGTTCATGAGATACAGCCTGGTGACAGACGGACAGACAGACGGACGGACAGCGGAGCCTTAGTAATAGGGTATCAGATTTTACCCTTTGGGTACGGAACCTTAAAAAGCCCACATCGATCCGTTACTCTGTTTTGACATGAAAGAAGGAAGGACAAGTATTTATATTATTAGTTAGGATTCTATAGATTTCAACATAATTCGTATAAAGATAATATTTATATGCAAACAAAAATCAAATTACCTACTACTCTTAGAGGGAGTCAAAACAGTGTTTAACTTTATACAGCGTTTGTCCAGTTGATAACTTAATCAGTATCAGGTTATCAGCGTCTGTAACCCGCTTGTGGTAATTTTATAAACGATAGACTTGCCATCTATCATAAATGACATCTGGTAATATTTAATCTGGCAAGAGCTGCAAAACCTAGTTGCAATTTTGAATGAGGAATGTGAGAAGAAATTCATGAAAATTAATATTTCGAAATCAAAAGTATTAGTATTTGAAAAGGAAGATGAAAGGACGGAGTGTAAGATTTGTGTGAAAGGATGTAAGTTAGAGCAAGTGAATGAATTTGTTTATTTAGGTAGTATGGTTACAAGAAGTGGAAAGATAGACAAAGAAATTGAAAGGAGAGTGAAAGCGGGAAGCAAGGTATTTGGTGGACTAAACAATGTATGCAGAAATACACAACTTACAACTAAAAGTAAAATGAACATACATAATGCTGTCTTAGTTCCATCACTTACTTATGGAAGCGAGACTTGGGTATGGAATAAGAGGCATGAAAGTAAAATAAATGCAGTGGAAATGCGGTCTTTACGTAGAATGTGTGATATAAAGCGTATTGACTGCATCCGGAACGATGTCATTAGAGAAGAATGCGGAGTAAAAGATGATGTTGTGACAAAAATGAAGAAAAGTAGTTTACGCTGGTTTGGACACGTTGAAAGAATGAAGGATGAAAGATTGACTAAAAAGGTTTATTTGGCTGAAGTGAAAGGAAATGCTAGCAGAGGACGACCAAGATGTACTTTTATTGAACATATAAAAAATATGTTGATCGAAGGAAATATTAAAAGTACACACAATCGCCGAGCATGTATGAAAGATAAGATGAATATAAAAGAAGCAAAATGATATGTCAGGATCGTAACAAATGGCATTCGATTGTCTCTGCCTACCCCTCTTGGGATGAAAGGCGTGATGATAGATAGATAGATAGATAGGTAATATTTTATTCGGATCTATTAATTCTCAAGACCATAAGATCTCGCTATAATAACGTACATTATAGTGAGATTATTAATAATGTTGAGGTACATTGCAGACAGACAACTATCAAGAAACATGACCCGACTTGAGAGCTATCACCTCGTGATATAACCAAATATAGGTAACTATTCTCGTGCATATCGTAAAAGACATCTAATTAGAAAAAAATCAAGGGGTACGTAATACAGGATAAACATTGGTGGAACCACAATAAAAGAAGAACTATATGAAATTGGCACATAAATACTTCTTCTAGTTACACCTTGTGAAAAGTCATGATTATGTCCTTATAATAATCCCACGCGGGACTATCAACGGATCAACATAACTTGTAATTAAAGTTCATAAACAATTATTTAGCAATTTGTAATTATTTTAATTAAAAATACCCTGTGGCATGGACGTAAAAAATTAGAGGACGGATCGCCGCTAAGACAAAAGTGATGCACCAAGCGTGCATGTGTGCTACCGATTTTATTTATCTCTAATATATCTTTAAATTGTAGAATAAGTGGTAAATTACTAACTTACCTATGAAATGTGATTCCTTGAGATTTTTTATGAGTAATGGAGTTGTTTTTGCATAATTTTACTACACAAGACGGCATTGTTTTTTATTTTCTTAATGCGGCTGATCAGCATAACCGAATGAGAATGTGTGCGTGAGGCTCGTATTTACAATGAAACTGGCATAACTTGGTTGCTTCACTTTTGTCTTAGCGGCGATCCGTCCTCTCCTTTTTTACGTCCATGCCCTGTGGCTTATTTTCTTACTTATTTTGGTGATGTTCTGAAATAATAATTGGTTATCAAATTATAGCGATAGGTTACACTTTATCATTAAAGGGTAAAAAATAAGTCTTCGAAGTCGGTACATAATTGTTCGAGATATAAAAAATACTTAAGTCAGTTTTTTCAAAATTACTGTAAAACCAGTGAATCAATTTTCATGACAAAAAATAGGCCAATACGGAAGAATGCTCTAAAATGAAAAAGAAATCATCAAAATCGGTTCACAACTGGCGGAGTAATCAGTAAATACATAATATTATTATCTTCTAGGTATACTTACCTTTGTTTGTTTGAACTCTGGATTTGAAAAACTGTTTATCTACTCTTATATCGTAAAGTCTCTATTACAAAATCAAATTATACTCTATAATGATATGTTTTACGTCTGTAATATGTCAAACTTCGAATGTATTATAGTACCGAACCGAAGTTTTCATACAAAAACTATATCGTAATGTTTTGTTTTTTAAAATGCAGAAAGGGTAGAGGATGTGTCTTATACAGCCACATTAAACTCTATGAAAATATCGACACGCGCATGTGCGAGTCATTTGACAGTTAACGCACATATGAACGGGCACATAACTTGGAATTAAAACACTCGTGGATGCTATTAAAAAAATCCACTTGTGTTTCAATTACTTACCCCTATTATGAACCCGTTTCATAAATTACTATTTTGCATTTGATAGCCCAATTCTTGAGTAAGGTTATAGGCTATATACCATCACGCTACAACCTAAAGGAGCTGAGCAGTAACCATTGACGCAAGTACAAACGCAAGGGACAGCTAGACCTACTATAAGAGTTAAGTTCCTCCCCCGCCCCTTTTATGTATATTTAAAAATGAATCAAAGTCCGTTCAGCCCTTACGACGTGATTGACTAGTATTTGTATTACTAAACCAATTGCAATGACAGTTTATTCAAGTAAGTACCTCCTTCTAGATATTTTTTTTTCTTTCTTCAAGGGTTGCCTTACAGCTCCCGAAACCGTGTTACGATTCCAGGGTACCCAGCGGAAGACCAAGTCTCCCTCGTTTTTCCGATGGTATTTGTGAGGCTATACCTAACGAGTGGCCAGTTCTGTTGAGGTATATTTAGATGGAAAAGCCTATAAGTGTGGTTTGTCGGATTATGTAAGTAGAAGTACCTACATAAAAAAACCCATTATAACTTGGCCGGGGTTCACGGGAACCGGGATTTTAATCACTCGGCCATCGACGCACACTTTTTAAATTAATATTTAAATATGATATTTTTGTACTAAGGATAAATTCTTATCACGTTTAAATTTTTCCATGTGCGAATAACTGGTATTAGATATTTGGGGTGACCAGAGAGCCACAAAAGCAGGTAGTGAATGTGACCAACAGGTTGTGTCCTAGTTTAGGAGGTAGCTTTCTTCGGAGTCTACTTAACATGAAAACCTGTCCGAACGCCTCGGGCCTTCGAAAACGGGGACATAAACGAAAATATCTTTATAGTGTATGACAAGTGTATGAAAGTGATGACTCACACAGCTGACGGCAAGCGGTCAAGGGTTACAGCTTAGCATGGATGTTGTCTAATAAAAAATATAAACGACTAGACAAGACTTGCCACCCCCAGCAAAAATGTTGGTCTCAACGCAGAATTAAAATTGTGTATGGGGGGTGGGGGCTATAGATACCTACATGCTCCTGGTAACAAGGGCCACATATGGCCACATAATACTTGTAGCAGTGTACTTTAACCCCTGAGACATTTTTTTTAAACCGGTATAAATACCTGACGGACCCTAATTCTATTAATTGAATTTTGATAGCAATAAACAATCTGTAAAACGAAACAGTAGAATTACACACCAATTGTAAATTAGTAACAGTGTTCACATTTACCTAGTTAGAAGTATCTATTATTTTCAGAAATGTGATCTCCGGCTTTACTTGCCCTCCAAAGCACGAGAAGTCGAGTCGACTAAAATAAATAAGTTTGTGATTGCCACACTTTCAAATAAGTACTACAGCGCCACCTAGCGAACTGAGTCGGGAAACTTGCTTTCTACTGTCGACTACCATGGTGATCATGATAAGAAAAATATGAGAGATTGCCACCAGATGGCGCATCCTAATCTATACTATACCATAGAGGTCAAGTTTGTAATTTTGGATGTAGGGGCTAATATCTTAAACTACTGAACAGTAGCCTAATTGCTATCATTTCATCATTATATTTTTCAATATCATTTTTTTACAGATTAAGGTCGAAGTTAGCCCAGCACTTTTCGAAATGTGTATTTTCGTTAATTGTGCTGCGTTTGTGCCGTACTGTGACGCAAAAATCAGCTCAAAATCTAAAACCGGTTTTGAGAAAAAAGTTAAATGCGTGAAATTTTTGTTTTTATTTTTTTTCTCAAAAACGGTTGATTTTGGCTGTAATACACATTTCGAAAAGTGCGGGGCTAACTTCGACCTTTATCTGTAAAAAAATGATAGTTATTGGTTGGATCGCTTTCAAGTTACGCAATAAGGCTGCCGATTCTAAAAAATATTTCACTAATAGGAAGCTACATTATCCCCGAGTGCTATAGAATATTGGTTCGAAATTACTTTCTTCGAAAATATCCACGCGGACAAAGCCGAGGGCGGAAAGAGCTTTGTTTGTTTCTTCTTCCAGCTCCCGAAACCGTGTTACGGTTCCAGGGTACCAAGCGGAAGACCAAGTCTCCCTGGTTTAGCCGATGGTATTTTATGAGTACCTAACGAGAGGGAAGTTTTTTATTAAAAAACCCATTTGTATTATGGCCGGGATCCGGAATCGAACCCGTGGTCTGCCTAGTTAATACCAGACGTTTTAACCACTCGGCCACCGACGTGGAAAAAGCTAGTAATATTATATTCTCTTATCTAAAGCAAGCAGTAAGCAAATCGGTTTTTTTTTCAAAATATATAATCAATGGTCCCTTATATATATATATTATTAATCCTGTCCACTGAAATCGACCACAGACTCATCCAATTCTTCCCGCTGTCCGTTTTCAAATCATAGTGTCTATGGTCAATTTCGATGCCGGACAGATCCCGGAGTGCTGCTGTCCACACACATAGACAACAAATGCGGTCTTTAGGTAGAACGTGTGATATAAAGCGTATATTGACCGCATCCAGAACGATGTCATTAGAGAAGAATGCGGAGTGAAAGATCATGTTGTGACTAAAATGTTGAAAGAATGAAGGATGAAAGATTGACTAAAAATGTTTATATGGCTGAAGTGAAAGGAAATGCTGGCATAGGACGACCTAGGTGTGTTTTTATTGAACAAATAAAAATGTATTGATCGATGGAAATAATAAAAGTACACACAATCGCCGAGCATGTATGAAATGTATGATGAATATAAAAGAAGCGAAAGAGGTATGTCAGGATCGTAACAAATGGCATTCGATTGTCTCTGCCTATCCCTCTTCGGATGAAATGCGTGATAGTTAGATAGGAATTTAAAAATAGCACAAGATAGTTTAAAGTGATAGACATATATTTACTATAACATACAATAATATATTATATTTTAAACAAATAAACTATGTACAAAACATTGTATTGGAATACTATTTTTAATATGATTAAAGTCAAAGGTAGTGTCTACTTTAAACAGATATCTACCTACTGTATGGGATTACTTGTAAATGTCGAGGGCCGATCGTAAAATTGGCCATTTCATGATATGGCTGACCAAAATCCGCCATATCGTTGAAATTTAAAGCTAAAATTAACATACGTTGATATTTTATTTTACATTATGATATGGACAAGCGTGGTCAGATATTAGTTGACCATATCATGAAATATATAAACACAAACACCTTACCGCTGCGAACTAATGTCCAAATCAGTTATTTTGAATTAAATTAAATTTTGAGTTTGTAATCCATGAGTAAAACGTCAAAAGATGGCTGTCGTAAGTTTCTTAAACGCTATTAGTCGAGTGCCTTAAGCGCTTGAAATGTAAAAATCTCGGAATCCAATTACTTTGAACTAATTATTATAAAGCCTGTTGGATTGTATTATTAATAAGGTATTTTACAAAGTTTACCCATTAATATTCGTTGCTTTTTATTTAATAAGATATATGCATATAATCTAATAAATAAACTAATTTTGAGCAGAAATCTTGCTACTTTTTGCTACCTTCTCCTTGCGCTTTTTTGGGTCCTTGGCATTTATAAAAGATGTTTCCTAATGTCTATTTTAGTTAAATGGTTTTAATATAAAAATATGAAGAAAAAAAATTAAAAGCAACAAAAAAATGGGTAAACATTAGTATTTTATCTATAAAAAATAATTCAGACGGTTTTACATTAATTGGATTCTGAGGTCAAAATCTCCAGGCACTCCACTATATATGAAAGTATAAGTATATCAATAATAAGTGATACGTAATCATTTGATTGTAATCTAAGCGATCTTTTGACACCACTTTAAAGTTTCCCTTTTAAAACATACATATTGATATTTGGTATTTATGAATACCTACCTAGTATTCTACAATACATACTGACTAGATCAGCAATTAAAATGACACTTAACTTGACATTCGGAAGTGACAGGCAAGAAAAAAAAACAAGAAACAACTCTACTCGTCCTATCGTCATAAATAGAGTAGGTCTAAAATGACAAAATATAACAGTGCTGTCAAATTGCCAATTCACAACATTTCATTTTTCGTTAAGTACCAAAATTAAAAATCCGTTTGGAGATCTTCCTTTGCTTAACACGATACACATATTTATTTATTTATTTTTTTATTCAGTGGTTTAAGAGATATTTTGAAAAAACTACACTGTGTAACGAGTACGGCTCAAAGCTACTATACTCTCTGCCTCCAAAGGTAACTGGTAATAAAAAGTATTAGTTGTAGTTGTAAAAACAAAACAGGATACAAGGGGACTACTGATGGAGCCATAACACGAAAAAATAGAATAGAATTGATACAAGGGAATTTAATTTACGTGCTTCTCTACCCATCTTTGTTGATGAAAGTGAATAAAATTTAATTTTAAATTAATAAACTAAAAATAAACAATAATGAATGAAACAAAAGAACCATGAACGACATATTGAACGAATGAAACGAACGAAAGCACGCAGCTCATGTCATTTCTTTTTTTTTAATACAGAATAGACACCTGATACTTTTAGCCGTTATCGGCTTTTTCTAAAAATGCAATATTTAAAAATTAATTTAAGAGTGTTAAAGTTAAAATTTTAGAAAAGCAAAAAATACGGGTACCTTAATTTTTCACCTACTTTCATATAGGCTAATAAAATTAGGGTGTTAAAATTTTGAAATGTTGTGGATTGCCAAGACTCATGCTAGCCCCTCAGAACTGTCCTTAACTGACGGGCATTGTAAGGTCCTGAATGTAATGAACCAAGTCAAAGTCAAGGTAGCGTATACAATAACACCATTATTAATAAACGCTGTACAAAGTTATACCACAGAATAAACATAGTAGGGTACATTCATTTAAAATTCTAATTACATTACGTATAAGGCTCACTTTGCGATGACAGTTAAATCAGTGTTTTCCCACAGTGCAGGGCAGAGGGGAGGGGGGGTGTATATCTTTGTACATCGTTTATTAGTTAGGTTGGGTTCGTACTAACACCTTAAGGGTCCTATACTGGGATGGGATAAACAATTCCCAATTTCTCTGTAAATAATCCACCTGTGTCACTGTAATTTAGCATATAGTTACTTATTGAATATGTCTAAGTGAAATAGCTCTTATTTTTTCAATTGGTTTTATTGAATAGGAAATATGGGTGGTTTAACTTTGCCCCTGCTGTCTCTTTCATAATCTATCACAAAACTCTAAATTTTTTTAAAAGCGCTGTTATACCTATACCCTTCAATTATATATATATATCGATTTTTTGGTAGCTTATTGAATTTGAAATAATAAAATAATTATTATTTTAAATTTTCAATAAGCTACCAAAATAAAAGAGCGCTTTAAAAAAAAATTTGAGTTTTGCGATAGATAATGAAAGAGACAGCAGGGGCAGAATAATCCTTTATTCTACCACCCATATTTCCTGTTAAATAAAACCAATTGAAAAAATAACGACTATTTCACTTAGATATATTGAATAAGTAACTATATGCTAAATTACAGTGACACAAGTGGAGTATTTACAGAGAAATTTACAATAGTAATATCTCTATACAAATTATGGATATAGGGCCCTTAAATATATAACTAAGAATACATCACATTACATATTATATTATAATGAGTTATGTCAGTATATTTTAAATACATAATATAAAAAAATGGTAAAATTCACATACACATCTTCACGACATTTATACCTTGCCGACCAGTAACAGTAACAATGTCCACTTGACGACAGTTGTCCATATTAAACAGAACAGGTGGCAAGCGCGTTGCTGCACTTAATAGACCTAGATGTGTCAGTTCTTAAAGAAAATTGGTGCTTAGCATTTTTGCCACGAGTGGTAACTGAACCAGGGACCTCCCGGCTTCAAGTTAACACTCGACCAATTGGGCCTAAAAAAGTGGTTATACTTATACGTGTATAAATGAATGAAATTATTTAATGCAAATATAAGTTAACTAAAAGTAAATGATAACATTAATGATATTGAGGGCATGTCTCACAATGTCTAGATTAGTGTGCAGTTAGGTTAAATGCAACGTAATTGTCAAATTAACCATATTTTTATGTCTAATCTAGAATAGGATTCCCGCAGAGACATGATGGGGAATCGCGCTGTGATAGTTGTGATTAGTCAGTGATTAATAGGGCATATCACGGTCGGCGGGAACATCCTACCTACCGATTATCAGCTATTGTTACTGTGACGTCTATAATACTTGACATTGGCGGAATCATCAAAACGCTGATGGAGCCGTTTTGAAAAAAAAATTGAATAGAAATTAACTAGAATAGTTTAAAGAGTGTGAGAATTAAAATGAATAATGGATACTACTAGATAGACATAGGCTAAATTCATAGGTCAATTTAAGGAGACGTCTCATAACTTTTGGCCCATACAAAAACGGACTTCAGCAATTCGGTATGTAAAGTAAAAGCTAAGGTACGATTTTTATATTTTTATTTTAAAGATTAAGCTATTTTAAGAAACTAATTTGAATATTTTTGATTTCTAAACAGTAGTTTTTTTATAATAAATTATCTAAGTTTTAGCACAGATGACGTCATTTTGTCGGCTGAATACTTCAATACCTTTGATATGTTGGTACAGAAAAAAGAACATCTGTGTTGTTTGAGTTTGACATTTAACAAACAATAGTGTTGCCGTCTCTAAATCCTACAAAATCTACCAAAACCTACCACTTCTACATAAAACATATTAAAACAACAACAAAGTAACACATATTTACGGGGCTTTTATACCGTAGTCTGCATAGTTGTTGTGATACAAAATATATACAAAGGTCAAAGAATATCCTACCATAAAAAATGCTTAAACATTCTTCCTAAATAATAAACTAGATTAGTTATAAAAACTACTGAAATAGTAGTATATCTAGTAACAGGGTAACATTGGTTGACAAGTTGACATTTTGCTTTTATTTAGCCGATATAATGACGTCATTCATAGGTGAAATGTAGGTTAAGTAAATTATTTGTTTTTGAAAAAATAAAGACAATCTCACGATTTTAAGAGTTATAAATTGAAAAATACGGATTATTAAACCAATGTCTCGAAACGGTTTTGGATTCAGCATACCTTAACTTTTACTTGACCTACCGAATTCAAATATTGTACAAAACTTAAATGGATTCCCCCGGGCGAAGCCGGACTGAAAAGTAGTAGCTACATAAAATGGTTAACTTACAGTTATTTAGGTTTAGGATACAACTAACTCACTTTATTTGGACATTGTGAAATATACCCTTAGACATTCACTACCTATTACATAACCAATACCTTAATTTAGGCCATAAGTTTTGTCCTATAATTTGTGTGACAATCAGTGACAAAGTGACATTTGATATATTGTCACTTTCACATTTTATTACAAAGTCCATTATTTTTTACAATTTATATCATAAATAAATTGACTTTATGAGGATATAATAAAAATAGCGCAGCGAGGAAGCGCGTGCGGGTAGTTGATAATCATTAACTATGTCTCTGATGTTAGGTTAAGAGTTTTGTGTACTACCGCGCCCATAAAATTAGAGAATACGTTTTACTGCCCCTAAATATTATGTAATTTCAACAAAATTTTAGTATGTTATTGACATAGTGATGATTTACGTTCCTACACCTCAAATTACGATTTCTCCGTTTGTATGGAAAAGTGCGCGGTACAAAATCCTCTTAATACTCCTTGACAGTCCGCCATCTTACTTCTGACAAAAATATGGCAAATCTCAATTAATCCTAAAAAAAATAATTTATTTATACAACATTTTCAACTCAAATTGTTGATAGTTATTATTTGAAATTTGATTAAGCCATATTTTCATTACTAATACTCCTAAATAGCCAAACTTTTTAAAACGCAATAGCAATGTTTGTTTTAAAAACTACGCCTATTTAAAACCCTAAATAATAAAAATATGGCTTAATCCCATTTAAAAACAATCAACAATTTGAATTGAAAATATTGTATAAATAAACTCATTTTTCTAGGATTAATTGAGATTTGCTATATTTTTGACAGAAGTAAGATGGTCAACTGCAAAGGACCCTTAAATTAGTAATCAAAGTGTTACATATAATATCAAATTGTAGATAAATCATAAACTTTTAAAAAATCAATTGCACATTGCATTTTTTAATTTTGAAAAAGGCTGGTCAGTTGTCACTTGATGACAATAAACGTCAAATTGAAAATTAGAAAAATTATACGGTATAGTTTAAATAAAATTGTTATCATTATAACAAAAAAAAATGCTTACGGCTTTAAAGATTATTTTTACAACCTGTCTTGAATTTAAATTACTTACATTACTTAATGATGTATCTATTTAAATGTCAAAA
Organism: Nemapogon koenigi; assembly: GCA_963924495.1. NCBI lineage: Eukaryota > Metazoa > Arthropoda > Insecta > Lepidoptera > Tineidae > Nemapogon > Nemapogon koenigi. The sequence goes on from OZ004648.1 coordinate 10,496,846, forward strand.
TCAAAATTCTATGAGACATTCCGTAACGATGGATGCTTTAATGAAAAGGAATGTTGCGAGTCCATTAATGCGACTGGCAAAACATTTAAAAAAACGCTCCTAAATTAAATTAGGTTTGGTCCAAATAATCTTACAAACTCAAAAATGTACAACCCGCGCCGTGTAACTTGAGCCGAGACTGATTACGTGGTTATACTTGAACTATATACAATTTACTATGCAAAACAAAACAAACAATAAAAGGCACACGGTCTGTCGTTCGTTAGTTTTTCCACTACCGACGATTCCAGCAACGACACTGCAGTGACGCGGGGGTCCTACGTCATGTCATGGCGACCGACGCACGCGTTTCGTCGTGACATGATAGGGAATCCAATTTAATCCCGCCCGCACTGTGATAGTTGTGATTAGTCTGTGATTAATAATACATATGACAGTCGGCGGGATCATCCTAGATACCGATTAATCGGCATATACACTATAAAGGCTATAATACTTGACATTGGCGAGAGAGTTATCTGTCGTGCGTTGTGGGAAAACGGCCTTAAGTCTCAACTTACTTGGCGTGGTTTGTATCATACATAAGTAGAACAACAAAATTAGTGTAAACAAACTTGCGAGACAAGGACAGAGATAGTAATCGCTGTCAACCCAGTACAACCAAATCGGTAGATATACTCATTACACAGAGATAGAAACAGTGTAAGATGAGCGCGAGTAAGAGAGAAAACAATGTTTCTCTGCAATCGACTCATGCACATGTTTTATTCAGCGAGGGCATCCGATTGAAATCTTTAAGTATTTACAATATTTCTCAAAAGCGTTTTTTTTCTCAGTATAAAATATCTCCTTAATACTGTATCAAAGTTAATGTTTGATACGCCAGTTTGAACATTATTTTCCCTCTAATGACGAAAAATAAACAAACAGATCTAAATTTAATATTTCTTTTAAAATGAGACTATTTTATTTATTTTTTAAAAGACGCCATCTACGGGCCATCTAAGTAATCAAAATTCTACACCTGTCAAAAACAACTGAACCGATTTTGATACGGTTTTCACTAATAGATTGATTGATTGTGCATAAAACATCACGCTGCGTCTTTTGGAAGCGAAGTAGTAAGCAATAATGTCAATGTTCCATATTGTATCAACGAGATTGGTTCAGCATGTGATATTATTACATAAAAATATATTTATAGTGTACCTGTTTTAGGTAACCATCTTAAATACCATTCTTAATTTAATCGGATTATACTGAATTGACAGTTGTATTTGTCCTATTATCTCGTCTATTGTAGACTTCATATTATTATCACTTCACTAAAATACACTTAACACTATTTAACCTGCCTATGGTTGTAATGCCTCAGCCACAACCCCAACAACATCCTAAACACACGCACAAGACTTTCATACATTTCCCGACCATTATTTTCGTCCCAATAGTAACCTCTACCGCTCCTATTGGCTACGTATGTATCGAACATTTTTTCTACGAATCTACCCAGCGAAGTGCTGCGGCCATGGCCACACACTCCACAGTCACACCTAACCAAGTCTACCTTTAAAATGGAAGAGGTATTTTTGGCAACTGGCACCAAATCTTTCGGCAGCTTCAGTTTTTCATGAAAATTATAATTCAAAACCTCTCTCCTCAAATCCTTGCTTTGATCGAAAACCTTAGGAATATTAACAGATAGGTGTCGGCTCAATTTCCTGACGTGCGAATCGTCACTCTTTAAATTCGACAGAGAAGCCCGTCTCGATTTCAATCGATAATCAAATTCGATATCATTAAACTCGCACTCATCACTACCAACCGTCCACGAAGAATTCTGATATTGATACTGTAATGACAATTGTAACTGCTCTACACCGCTATCATAGGATACTGTCTTATTCAGACTATAAGGTTGATATCTATTCCCGAGCCACGTAGTCAAATCCACGTTGCTATCTCTCAATTGCAATTTGGTGACAATCTCGTCTCTCAATCCGGTCGGTATGTTTGCAGGGTGGGAATGTCTACGTAGCGGAGGAGGCACCGACAGAGGACATGCGAGATGCGAACGATGAGAGAGACCGACGCGGCAGGGAGCCCCCGGAGAGATCAGAGTCAGCAAAGAGCTTGCGAAAACTGAAAAAAAAATGGATTCATATTTTAGCTCTCGGTATGTGGCATGAATTTCTATGCGCTGGAAGTGTGTAATGACAAATGAAACGGATTTTTTTCTTATCGGGTTACCTTAGGGCTCCGCCTAACGAGTGTTGAGGTATATTTAGTATTATTTAGATGGAAAAGCCTCTAAATGTGGTTTGTCGAATAGGGTAGATGACAGGGTAAACAAAATATTATTCTATTTAGTCCGTTATTTAGATTATCAAAAAATATTGGACACGTATTTTTTCTTTTGTCAATCAAAAAAAAAATGACAGAGATAAAGCGCGTCAAAGTTTGGGAGTGGGGGCTGGTGACGTCACGCCTTGCAAAAAATTGTACTAAGGCGTGACGTCACGCGGAACTTTAGCGGGCTATATCTTCATCATTTTTTGTTTAATTGACAAATAAAAAATACGTGTCCAATATTTTCTGATAATCTAACTGACGGACTAATTAGAATTTTTTAGTCATCATGCCTATTATGTATATATGTTTTTAATTATAAAAAAACCTATTGGTACAGGGCCGAGATTGAACCGTGGTCCCCCTAGTTACTACTAGTCGCCTTAACCACTCGGCCATCGACGCACGGTATTTTTAAGAACTGCCGCTCAAAATGATTGTTTTAACCTAAAGTACTGGATATCTTGTACATCGATTTGCGGTTTTTTTACGTAGGCCGTCTACTATATCACTTGACGGCATTTTCAACGAGGACAGTCTCAAGCGGGTGACATTAAGGTGTCTAGATCGGTCTCGTTCTCAAAACACCTCAACAGAACTGGCCACTTGTTAGGTAACCTCAAAAAATGCAGAAATTGGGGACAGGGTACCTCCTGTGTGGTCCTCCTGTGTAAAAATATAGTTAAAAGTGATGTTAGAATTTGAATGTTATATATGAATGTATGTCATCTATGTCTCCTAATGAATGATAAAATTAACGCATTGTCTGTCTGTTCTCTTGTAACGAGGTTCGCACGAGAAAAGAACAGTGAAATATCCTACTAAAAATTAATATAATTTAGTAATGTTAGTCAAGAGAAGGAAAAAATACATATTCGGTAGATTCCACTAACTATATAAAGTATTATAGAGAGAGTGTATGTGGAAGAACCCAGAGTGTGAGACAGTAATTAATGGAGATGGTATTATGTTGATGTTACTAAAGCGCTACTACAGACTAACAGTTTCCCTGCAGGTATTAACCGGCCAGTTTCGTTAGTACCATCGAATTTGTCTATCCATCTTATGATGTTGATTGAAGTAATTAAGTTTCTTGATAACTGATAATTTCACAAATCTTGCTCAAATTTATTTTAGTTTATTAAGGCTCCTATATCCATAATTTCTCTGGGATAAACTATTCCCAATTTCTCTGTAAATAATCCACCGTGTCACTGTAATTTAGCATATAGTTACTTATTCAATATATCTAAGTGAAATAGCTGTAATTTTTTCAATGGGTTTTATTGAATACGAAATATGGGTGGTTAAACTTTGCCCCCGTTTTCTCTTTCATAATCTATCACAAAGCTCTTAAATTTTTTTAAAGCGTTGTTATACCATTACCCTTCAATTATATACATCGCGTATAACAGCGCTTTAAAAAATACAACTTAGATATATTGAATAAGTAACTATATGCTAAATTACAGTGACACTGATGGATTATTTACAAAGAAATTGGGAATAGTTTATCCCCATACAAATTATGGATATAGGGCTCTTAATATCCTGATTTTTTCCGATTTTCATCGGACATTAATTTCCTTGACTTTAAAAGATCATATCACCCGCAATATTAATGTATACCTATAACAGATCAAAACGACATGCGTACTCGACCTGCAGGTAATAATCGCTCAGTGATATACCTGTACAGATCTCGTTTGGCCTGCAGAGAAACTGCTAGTCAATCAGTCATGTCTTGTGTAGGTTGTCACCCTACCCACCCCGGCTCAACACGGTCGTGATGATATCAACAAGTACCTTGCACGGTCGGCAGTGTCAGTACCAGGGCCCGAAGTAAATCCTGACGGGGGCGGCCACACACCTCGTCCGCCACAACACGTACCTACCACGACAACACTGGCTACTTCCCACTGCTATACAAGCGCTGCGTGGAATCTACCATTACGAGGGGCGAGACTATCGTTTTGTGGCTACGTCACTTTAGCGAGAGTTTTCTGCTAAGTCATTGTATCGAGAAATATTAGTACATACGCGATTCAGCGTCACCAAACCGAGCGGTTTAATTTCGTGTACTGTTTAGAGACGCAAGGTAAAGAAGTGTTCACTTCAAAAGAGATAATGTTCACAAATAATTTTAGATAGAGGGCGCCACTAAAGGTAGCCTATGTCACATCAAGCCCTCCAGTTATACTTGTGCAAAAAATGACGTCGGTCCGTTGCTCTGTTGTGGCGTGAAAGAAAGACAACTCTGTCCCCCGCGCATTTATAACTTATATAAGTATCTATTACCTTACAGCTCCCGAAACCGTGTTACGATTCCAAGGTACCCAGCGGAAGACCAAGTTCCCTCGTTTAGCCGATGGTATTTGTGAGGCTATACCTAACGAGTGGCCAGTTCTGTTCAGGTATATTTAGATGGAAAAGTCTCTAAATGTGATTTGTCGGATTATGTTTTTAATAAAAAAAGCCATAAGAGCTAAAATAATTTAAGTAATTGAGATACAATGACGCAAGAAACTCTTACTAGTGCCGCTAGAAAAATCTAAACTGCGTATAACTCGATCGGGAATCGACCCACGGACGTCCACATTAAAATAACAAATTAAAGCAATATACTTCTAAACCGTTACCATATTTAAATGATAAAATTAAAAAAAGTAATCAACAAAAAAAAAGAAAAAAAAATAACCCAAAAATTCCACGCAGCTTTTGTACGTAGGAACAGCAAATCAATAACTTGGACATAAACGGTCTATCTTATTGTATTATGTTGTTTAACAACTGTTTATTTTGAAAACATAAATTATGTCCAAATTATTGAGAAAACAAAATAAAAAACATAATAAAATAAATAGCTACTTAAAAATCGAAAAAAAATATAAAACATAAATAAATCATGCAATACCCATCCTTAAGTTAAACTAATATAAAAACTACAAAAACAGACAGACAATACCGCATTAGCTAACTTCACACTAAAAATTAGTCAAAGAAATTTTCGAACTTATTCTTTAATTTAGGAAGTATCTTAGCCAGTCAGTCTATTACTAAGTTAGAAACATAACCATTTTACAGGGTTAAAGTCAACTCTAACCGTTTCTGAATAAAAGGGCCTAGGCAGACAGGTTCTCGCTTGATCAATCATCATACACATACGTCTCGGTCGTCCTCTGACACCACCATCGCACAATACTTACAACTTCCTGATCCCGCTATCCCGTTTCCACGGCGCGTCATCAGGCTCGCGCGGCAGCGGGCCTTGCACGGGCGCCTCGTCCGAGCTGGCGGTCGGTGGCAGCGATGTCGACTCTTCACTGCTACTGCTGTAAAAGTAAGGCTTTTGAATGAACAACTGTTTTTATTGAAGCGCAATTTATTTAGTAGCAAGAGGATTATACGTTGAGGCTTAGACAATGTACAACTAAACGAATAGAATAGAATGTAGAATAGATAACTTGTATGAGACCGACTGAAATATAACCACGTGATCTAACTAAACTGTCACTCTGACGAAACCAAGGAGTTTATATACTTATTGTAAACAAACTCCTTGAAGTATTAAACTCCTTGTAGAAAACGAAGCGTAAATTATGTCATTTTGTCTTCAATTAGCGTCTTTTGTGAACGCAAAGTTAGCGTCTGCCCATACCCTGTAGATAACGCTGAAAAAAATGGAGAAGTTGTTGGTCGATCAACAATTTTTTTGAAGTTATGACCGCTTGTTGTTTTACGGTTTTTTTTTTATTTAAGTAGTTAAAATGCATAAATTAAGCTTCTTGTGGGCTGTGCATATAATATTATGATTAAGCGTTCCGAGAGAATAGAATACTAGCGTTCGTACATTGTATAAGGGGGCTTTAGTGCCAAGACAAAAAAGGTAGACATTAGAACTAGAGTTGCCACACTGAAGCGGAGATGGGCCGGACACGAAGCTCGAAGGACACGATGGGAGATGGACATCAAGGGTTACTGACCACCAGCGAGATGGAGTGACGACATCGTGACGACAAAATAGGAGAACTGGGAAAGATAAGAAGTGGCACAATGCTGAGAAGGCCTACGTCCAGCAGTGGCCGGACACAGGCTGAAGAAGAAGTGCCACGTGAACCATAAGCTGGTTTGGCAGACATTTTTTCGAACATTTGAAGGGGTCCGATCAGGTGTCCGAATACATGGACACCACTATATGCCACAACTCTTCATCAATGGGTTGTAAATGATACAAGCGATCATCACAGTTCTAAAATTGTTATCAATGTTTCTAGCCACCATAAAGGTAGTGATGGTCTCACCTATTTTGCAGGTCCGGCTGCAGCGCCTGTAGCTGGTCCTCGGCAGCGCGCAGTCTACTCCGCAGCGCGTCCCTCTCTCGGACCAGCTCGATCATTTCACCATCGTCGAAATCGGGGACATCGCACGAGGAACACTTCTGAAATGTGTGAAGACGCCTTTTACGGGATGCACGGGGCAAGTATAGATGGAAATCAGGGGATGGTACACGCGGTACAGTAAATGTTTAAATCCTCAGGAGTTATGCTGTTTTTCCACTAGAACTGTGCGTGGAAGCTGAGGATTGCTTCATTTTACCAGCTCGCAAATTGATGGGTATTTTTCTAGCTCTGTTAGGAAGAACGCAGTAATCAAAGAGTGGGTTTTGCAGCCTGAAGACCCTGAGTTTCATTTGAGCCTAGGCCTACTGAAAAAAATACTCTCAGCATGCTATTGTATATTATTGGTTTGTGCGCGCGGCTAACCAGGGCCAATTTAATGTTGATAGCAACCGGTAGGCAAGGAAATGCCGGTTAATACAAAGTGGGATTGAACATCCATTTGCCTCTCGTTCACCAGTCATTATCTGTGTTATCATCCCATATTATCATCATGTATCATATACCCACTCTTTAAATTTTCAGCCGCAACAATGGCGCCCAACGTGGGGAATTGATTACAATTTCGTTGGGGACCCTGGGACCGGTGACACGGTTCCCAGGGGTCGAGGGACAAGTATCAGTAACCTGTTTATTCGCAGTGTTGTGTTGCAGCGCGGTTATGTCCCTCTGTTGTGACTGGACTATGGCCGTTAGCTCGGATCGCTCTTCGCAAACTGCACGTATCTGCGAAAAATATTATAGTTAACTTTAACTTAATGTTGTTAACAGGGGGCGATGGGCGTATCACAGTCTATACTAGATTATAAATGCAAAAGTGTGTTTGTATGTTTGTCCTTCTTGTACAACAAAACGAAGCAATGGATCGACGTGTTTTTTTTACTAAGTTAGTTGACGGGTCGCGGGAAGTGACATAGGCTAGTTTTTATTCCGAGAAGAATAAAGAGAGGTAACTATTCTACCTGTGCGAAGCATTCTATTCAAAAGCAAGCCAGTTCGATCTGCATGTCTTATTTATTACTAAACTTTATATGGCTGTTTATCAATTGAACGTAGTTGTTTGATAGTTGATTACAGATTTATCTATCTGCTGCGTCGGTGGCAGAGTGGTAAATAGCTTCGCAGACCACGGTTTGATCCTGGCCATGTAGGTACAAATAATCTCACAATTAAATTTATATACCTTAACAGAACTGGCCACTCATTACAAATACCATTGGCTAAAGAAGGAAGACTTTGTCTTCTGCTGGGTTTTCACGGTTTCGGAAACCGTAAGTTATAAAAAAAGTATTAATATATTCACGCCTATATCCCTTAAGGGTAGACATCATACTGACCTGATTTTGCATTTGCTTCTGTTTCCTCCTCAGCTCGCGGCTGACCGACGCCAACTGTTCCACTTGACTCGTGAGCTGCGAAGATTCAATTATTGCCATTGTCAATTATTTAAAAAAAAACTTCACTGACTATTAAAAAAAATCAGTGGCCGACAACTAAAAACAGCTCTAAAGTTGTTACCACGAGTTTTTTGAGTCTATACTATAGTAGATGACGAAAAAGCTTGTACTAGCAACACAGATGTCTTCTTAGGTGACGGCCACTATATTACTTTCTGTGGGTAGATATTTTGGTAGCATCTACTATGCCATATGGGTACTTTTTGATCCACCAGACCAATTTCTTAACCAAAATAATGTAACTACTGTTCACTAGACACAAAATCCTATAGAAAACTAACAAAATAAACTATATATCAAACCACACTCTAAAATATACTGAAATAAAGCACAATATTATTTGACACATATCTTAACTGATAAGATATACTATTTTATATGTAATCTTGTGTTTAAAAATTTTATAACAAAAATAATCATCGAGATATTATAGCTAAGTGGTTGATGGATCACAATTAACCTTGGGATTTTATTTTGACATATTTTGATGTTTACCCATAGAGTACTAAGCCTAAGGAGGGGCCATAGACGGGCTCCCCCTTTCGCCAATTTTTTCCCCTTTGACCAGTTATACTGACCAGGTGCGCAGTAATAAGTTACCTTAGATTTCGTTGGTATCGTTTTGTGTCGCGAGACAGAGCTCTAGGAAAATAGTTAACTGTGATGTTTTAAACGGGAAAGGCGATCTAGGGCGTCAAACTTAGTGTTTCCAATCATTAATTATAATTATTATGTTTGTATTTTAACATAATCATCATATAACGTAAAATCCGTTGCGACAATAAAACGACAGGAAAATACAGTGGTACAGTACAGGGGCTAGTACTAGGCGTTTACCTCCCCTCCCGCCAAAAGTGGCAGAAAAAATTGTTCGGTGATTTACACGCTCCACGTCTCCTTTGGTATATACTCAAAGCCTTAAACTACTGTTTTTTCTATTTTTCAATTTTCCCCTGCTTATTAAAAAATAATTGGTCAAGTTGCGAGTAAGACTCGCGCGCTAAGGGTTTCGTGCCATTTTTTCGGTTCGAACTTTAAGAAAGGATTTTCGTTTAGGTTTTCCTGCAAATTATAAGAGGCCCATATTCCCTTTTTTTTTTTAATTTTAGACTCTTTAGTTTCAGATATAAGGGGGGAAAACGGTATATTTTCATTGATATAATTGAAATGCATTTTAAAATTATATTATAATGAAAGGGTCATTTGATATGTCACATGGAAAAAAATATTTACTTTTTTATTTAACCCCCAAAATCGTCCGTGATTGGGTCATCAAACTCCATATATAGGTATGTATATAAATATATATGTACTAGTGGTCGGTTGGTGCTGGCAACATTACTGGCATGGCAGCACTGTGTGCGCTGTGACAGTAAGGCGGTGGGGCCACTCGATATTAAAAAAAGGTACACGTGTACATTAAAGATTGCTTTGTAAGATAAAATATATGAAAGTAACAAGTAAACAGTAGTTTAATTTGTCATCTAAAATAAACGATATTACATGGCGCAGTCGGTAGGATAACCTACAACAGCACCAACCGACCACTAGTACATTTTTTTTTTTTTTATATATATATGTGGGGAATGGGATGTGAGGTAAAGAATTAGAAAAATACTTGATTTAACACACGAGTTTATTTTTTAGCAAATTTTAAAGTAGAAACAGTACATCACTCTGTATAGCTGTATAGCCATCTTTTTTTTTCATTCTCTCCCTCGCTCTCACCTGTATATCCTTCTCTTTCACTCAAAACGTTCAACTACTAAAATAATTTAAATCCTACATATATATATACAAAATTTCAACAATTTTCGTCCAGTAGATTCTGAGAAAATAAGCTGTGACAGACGGATAGACAGACACAAGAGAGATTCTATAAGGGTTCCGTTTTTCATCGCGATATACGCAACCCTAAAAACACCATACATCCGAATTCCGAACAAATTCCGATTACATAATAGGCGAGCGAAGTAATGAGCAGTACCTAGTAATGCTAACATTTAACAAGTCAACCTTTAAGTTTGACCTTTCCGGCACCCCACACAACCTTTATTAAGGGTGTAAACTCACTGAGCTCATTTTGTACGTTATTTGTATTGAAATTGCGTACTAAAACAAGAGCTGCGGGGTGAGCACAAATTTTGACAGCGACACTTTCGTTTTCGGTCGAACGAAAGTGGTAAAAAATGGTAAAACGAAAAGAAACAAAAAATTGTCTATGATTTTGATGTCACATAAAAAAATCTTCGTTATTTTGACTTCCATTTTATTAATTTAACTTTTTTATTGATTTATTAATTAATTAATTAAAATAGAAGTCAAAATAAACTTAATGTTATATTAAATTTAAAAATTAATTTGCAATGAAACTAAAGAGTTGGATAAAAGGTCTACCATCCAAGCCATTAATATAATATTTACATTTGACGGTACCATCGATGGTACCATGATACCATCGTTTTGTCCCCATTATGTCCAACAAGGACCGGCCGAGAGGTCCGGCCCAACAGTGTGTGGACAAATTCTGTGTACTTGTCTTTGTCCGGCCAAGCAAATTGCTCTACATTCTTGTGCAGGACATGCCCGGTCCGAGAATGTCCGGCCCAACAATGTGTGGGCAAATTCTGTGTACTTGTCTTTGCCCGGCATAGCAAATTTGCACGCACATTGTTGGGCCGGACCTCTTGGCCCGGGCTTTCTCTGGCCGGTCCTTGTTGGACATAACGTTTTGGCCTTTTTAAGGCCATTCGGCCGAAACGAAAGAAGTCACGTCAAAAATATGCTAACCTCGTCCCTACTCGCGCTGGCGATATACAACATTATAGAAAACTTCACTATACATATTATAAAACAAAGTCCTCCTGAAAAATTACTGAACGGATTTTGTTGCTGTTTACACGATAGATAGGTTGATTCACCGGGAAAGTCGGAGAAAAGGATCCACTTTCTTATTTTTAAGAAAATTTTAAAGAGATTTATTACCTACTAATATCATCTAGCCAGATATAGGTACGTGCGAGTTTGTTTGTTTGTAAAAAGTTAAATTAAAAACGGCTGCAGCGATTTGAAAAAATATTTCACTGTATGAAGACACATTATTCCAGAAGAGACAAAGTTTGTAAGTTTGGATGTAGGCGGGTAATATCTCAAACTACTGAACCGATTCTAAAAATTATTTCATTAATAGGAAGCTACGTTATTCCTTAGTTATGGGCTATACTTTATTTTTTTTTCGAAAATATCCACGGGCGAAGCCGGGGGCGGAAAGCTAGTGTTAAAATAAAGCAAGTTGTATCAAAATATAAATAAATTCTTCGCTTTTCAAAAAACTTCACGCCTTTTCATAAAGAAAACCTTGGGCGGGGTTATAAATAATATACTATATCAAAATTAGTGACGTTTACAGGATATTAATATAGTTTTAGATATACAAATATAATTATCTTGACAGGTTTATCTTTTGAAGTAAGCCGACATATATCTATGTTGATAACTTGCTGATAGTGTACGCGATTTTAGTAAACAACAAAACAATGCGCAATTTCATGGTCAGGGGGCGCCTGTTTCTGATTGTAATCTTATCGCATTCCTAACAAACGATGTACAAAGTTATACAATGTTTATACAGCGTTTATTAGTAAGGGTGTTAGGGGGTCAATATCATATTGCCATCATCGTCCAGCCTAAATTTCAGACACAGATACATTGATACGTGAAATTATGGCTAGATGGCGTTATTATACCTTATATACCTATTTAAGTATAATTAAAAACCACTGCTTTAAGTTTTCACTACTGTCGGCATTCCCCATGACTGCCTATGCCTTTTTTGATGTGTAACATCTTTCCTTTAGCTTTCCTGCAATCTGTGGGAATGATTTCGTGAAAAGGGACGGAAGTGTGTAACAGGAAGCCGGAGAAGCGCGCGCCAATATTGTACCAAACCATTTTCCGAGAGGTTGGTACTGTCAGCCAACAGTGTGTGCGTGTACCAAGGTGAGATGTCAGATGTTACACATCATATTATTATGACGTTGTTGCGTATGTTGCGCAAACTGACTGACTGACACCCCAACATAACATAATATCAAAATCTCAGCCTTTTTAAAATGATTGCATGTTTTTGTCGCCGAGCTCCACGACTGTAAGGATGGAAACTTACAATTTGGAATGGGTGTTGATTTTATATTGCAAGAACTACCAGACCGATTTGAATAAATATTTTTATGTTAAATATCCGGTTTATTGTGGAAGGTTATAGGCTATATAACATCACGCAACGACCCAAAGGAGTGGAGTAGTAACCGTAAACGTCAACCAATCAAACATTCCCACGGGCAAATTAGACACAGAAAGTTTAATTAGTACATAATCCGACAAACCACACTAAGAGGCTTTTCCATCTAAATATACCTCAACAGAACTAGCCACTCGTTAGGTATAGCCTCACAAATACCATCGGCTAAACGAGGGAGACTTGGTCTTCCGCTGGGTACCCTGGAACCATAACACGGTTTCGGGAGCTGTAAGGCAACCCGTGAATAAAAAAAAGTATAAAATCGCTATGAGTCAGTGTCAGACATTGTGACTAATCAATCGATGGTAACAATATATTACAGCCCCGCGAGCATGACCGCGAAGACAAAATCTACAGGGGTCAGCTTGTCTATTTATGACATTTGTCACGTGATCCCTAGAGAATTTGTCTTCTAAGGAATCACGTGACAAGATTATACGTCATGTCATTGCGACCATGGCACGTGTTCCGTCGTGACATAATGGGGAGTCCAGTTTAATCCCGTCCGCGCTGTGATAGTTGTGATTAGTCGTTGATTAATAAGACATATCACAGTCGGCGGGGCGGCAACATTCTAGCTACCGATTTATCGGCTATTGTTACTATGACGTCTATAATACTTGACATTGGCAAATCATCGATTAACATTGATGGAGCCATTAGAAAATAAGAAGAATAAAGAATAGAATCACGTGACAAATGTCATAAATAGACATACAGATGCAGTGAGGACGTCATTATCGATTTTGTAGATTTTGTCTACAGTAATGAGATTAATTATTGGGGTAGATATCTTTCTAGAGCTTATGAGTTCGTCATATCCATTCGTCCGTATGTCACAGATCTCGGCCATCTTTTAATCTATTCTTATCTTACGTGAACCGCCAGTGAATTTTATAGTCAAATGTGCAATTACCGTATCAATCATCTGCTGTTTGTCCTGCAGCTGCATCTCCTGGTGTCGCAAGGTAGACCGCTGCTTCTCCGCCGTACTGGCCAGCCTGGACAGCACCTCCTGGTCGTGCTCCCGGGCCGGGGACGGGGGCGCCACTGTACCTGCGAGGTACCCAGGCGATATTATATGGATGGACAAGTTTGAACGCGCCGATCACAGAAACTACTTGCAGTGCGATTTGCTATTTGCGATTTCTATTCCACGGGCGAAGCCATAATAATGGCAAATGATGGCGATATCTCAAGTTCAAATCTCACATCTAGGTCAATTAGATTTGTCACTAGGGGGGTAACTTTTGACGTAAATTTCAATCCCAATCCTAAAATCCCGAATTTAATAAAAAATCAGTTCTGATAGCGACAATTTTATTGAAATTGAATTGTGTTTAAATAAGTTATCTCATAAATTTTTGCCTAATACAAAAACGTACTTCAGCAATTCAAGTATTGTACAAAACTTATTAAAAATAGCAAATTCTAGTTAATGGACCCTTAAACTATGTGATTTTATCTATACTCTAAATGTAAAAAAATGTGTCAATATCAAGTACACCTAGGTTTCCCAAAGCCCTGAAAGTCATCAATTTCACTTATTCTTTGAACCGACTTTGCGACTCGACTTTTCTTTACTAAATGTATATTTTTTTAACATTTAGAGTAAAGACAATTTCACATACTTTAAGGACCCATTAACTAGAACTTGCTAATTCTAATCTAATTTGTATACAATAGTTGCATTGCTGAAGTCCGTTTTGTGTATTTTATTGTACCGATTTGGTTTGGAAATTTTCTTTCTCTATTAAGAGGCTACCTTCATATTAAATCATATTTTTCAAATCGTTTTGAGTGAAACCTAAAGCTCTTAGAAATATAGAAAAAATTACATGTTATAATTAATCATATTTCATAATAATCTGTTAATCATAAAACATGTTTTAAGAAACTTTGCTCGATAGAAAAAAATTGCAAAGTAGCCTCTGAAAATAGTCTCCTTTCCAAATTTCTCAGTAGTACATGAAGTATTGTTTATTAAATTAAGTACAAATTTGTATCATCTATTACTAAAGTAAGATGTTAATTTAGATTTTCAATAAAGCTACTTCCTTTACTTTAAATAAATTATTTTTGATTTGTCACTTAGGACGTTTGTTCCAAGCACCTTCCGTGCGCCTCTTCTCTTTTGTTTCTATTCAATGCGACAGAGAGAGATTCAGCGGAGAGACCAATCGATCACGTAGCGCTAGGGTAGCGCTAGAGTATCGTATGCAGCTAGGCCACGCCCCTCAAACTATGATTTTATTTGAATGTATCGTCTTAACGCGTAGCCTAGGTGCGAATGGTGAAAGAGATACAAAATTTTCGAACACGTGCGTTTTTTAGTTGGTTACGCGACCAAGAGAACTCTTAAATAAAATTATCACTGCTATCGTCGTCGCAACGAAATTAAATTCAGGATTATAGGATTTAAATTAAAAATTAGGGTACTTAAGGGTACTGTTTAATATGGACAACGGTTCCAAGAGGACACTGATACTGGTGTCTCTGGCCATAAAGGCCGTGAACATGCGTCTGGGTGTAAGATATATGGAAGTGACTCTACCATCAGGTGGCGCGTTGATCGTCCTCCGTAATCGTTTATTCTCGTCCTGTAAGCGAGCGACGGCCGTCACCAGGTCGGCGGACTCTGTGCGCCATTGTTCCTCTATCGCCTCGATTTCCTGAAAAAAAAAACATAATATATTGTTAGGAAACTATATAAACTAGGTTTTTATTCACAATCTAGGCTTTAATTCAACAAATACGTTACCACAAAATGAGGTATCTGGTTACGGCTCTAAACAATATCAAGTGATCGCATACAGTCACACTATGAACTCCTGTTCTTCGGACCAACCATCTGACGCCATACAATAAAGTTGCTTCGAGTTTCATAGGAAACTCCAGAAGAAAATTCACAAATCAAATGAGTCGCATACCTCACAAATATCATCGGCTAAAAGAAGACTTGGTCTTCCGCTGTGTAAACTGAGACGGATAACACGGTTTCAGGAGCTGTAAGGCAACCCGTGTAGTAAGGCAAAAACTAGCAACCAAAATCGAAAATCATGCAGGAAAAGATGTATATGAATTTGAATGAGGAGAAAGAGCTACGGTATCTTTGGTATCTGATCCTGAAACGAACTGATTTTAGGATTTTTCATGACGTAAAACGAGCAGTTTCAGCACAATATGTTTTGTAGACATTATCTGATAATAACAATACATTAAAAATATTTGATAACAGTAAAACACAATTGAATTATCCATGTTGGTCAAGGCTGAATAATCAATACCGCTAAAAGTGCTAATTAATTAATTACAAATGCGGGCTCGCGATTTTGTCATATCAATGTACTATAGCAGATGCCCGCGACTTCACCCGTGTATAATTTATAACTGGGCTTCGCTCGGGTACAATGTGAGACTACAATTTACCCAGAGCAATAACATATTTTCCCGGGACAAAAAGTAGACTACATGTCCGACAACCTGGACACCTTTACTACAGCCCTTTATCAGGCAGAGGACCGCAGCCAATGGAGGAAGGTAATTGAGGAGAAGCTGATGAGTTACGATCCTCACTATTAAGGATCAAATTCGCACAGGTACAATAAGGGTTTACAATAATTTGAACACCTACATAAATACGCTTATAAATACTTTTCTGTTAAAAATAGATACATGCTACCGCGGACTTTTTTGTAGATTATTTTATTCTTCACAATTCTTTCCTACATCATTTTGTTATATCTCTGACGGATTAGACAGCCTACGCCATGAAAACTCGCTGAGGCTAACTTTCCCCCCGACTTGATTCACTTATACTGTTAATGCTCAGCTCCTAGACCTGATAGGTACATGTTTAATACTCGTAAACGTAAATCTTCCCGGTGTATCAACCTATGTAATAGTGAAAACCGCATCAAAATCCGTTCAGTAGTTTTTGCGTGTAAATGTCACAGACAGACGAGGCGGGGGATTTTTTGTTGTAGTGATGATTATGTATATGAAACAATATATTAGATTCGCGAGCAGCGTGAAGGGAAATACACAATTAACCAATTGTTGCTACAACTACAACCTAGTTATTAACCTCTTAAACTTCAAGTTCACATATATAGAATCAATCCTAAATAATAATATAAATACTAATGTTTGTTTGTCTTTCTGTCACGTCAATACAGAGCAACGAATCGACGCGATTTTTTGCATAGACATAGTTAGAAAACCGGAGATGTCACATTAAAAAAATACCACAGGCAAAGTAGCATAGTAATAATGGCTAACCGCTTTGTTCAACTAAGATAACATTGAAGCTTAAAATGTTTCAAGAGAGCTTACCATTCCTTAGAATGCCTCAGTGAAATAGTATGAAAATACACACAGTTGGAAAAATAGGTTTTTATATGTTCCGTTTTCCCGAGATAATGTGTTTTCAAACTTTCCAATTTATAACATTATGTTTGGATCAAGATAAATATCAACAAAAAGTGATTATTTATTAGTGCAGAAAGATTTACAAATAGACCCATATTGAGTTCAGTTTTAGTATCATTCATAACTTAACTCAACTTAAAATTGTGTCAAATCTCTAAGAAAAAATCTTCAAAATATCTCATCATGAAAATATAGGAACACTAGATAGAATAATTAAGATAGAGAAAATAAGAATTTTTGGGAAAGAAAAATTGAAAATGCTTTATTCTATGGGATTCTTGTATGACCTCAAGACCATAATAGGGGATGAAAGATAATATGGGCTCCACCATATTAACTAGCATTCTACCGACGTATCATAGCGCAACGAACTCAGTACGACGCGCGACTTATGTTGTCCATGTCTCTTTAGAAAGATGTAAGCGAGATGGTATGCTATTAAAATCGATAAGCTAACCAAGGATAGGATATGATAGACCAGATAGACATTCATGTACCAGAAACATGAGAAAGTATGATTTCTCAACAAAATCTGTCTTGCAATAATACAGGAAACGGACTTCGACTGTATGAGCATTATACAAAAACCAGGTATTAAAAAAAGCAAGTTATAGTTAATGTTTTCTTCAAAATTATCTATGAAATAAACTAAATGAAAACTTGTACATTAATAAATATACGCGAAAAATTGAGGACTTTCAGGGCTTCATAAAACTTAACTGATTTTCAATATATGTATTTAGAAAGCAATTTTTATTTCAAACCCAAGAAATATAGTTATCGCGTAATTTACATATAGCTGCAGCATGTAATTAGTATGGGACAAACGTTATGAGGGGAGTTCTTAATTTTATTTGTCAGCTCCCTTAATACTGTATCAAAGTTAATTTTTGATACGCCATTTTGAAGATTAATTTTACCTCTAATGACGAAAAATAAACAAACAAATCTAAATCAAATGTTTCTTTTAAAATTAGACAAATGTATTTATTAACGAGTGTAAAAGACGCCTCAGCACAGGTCATCTAGTCATGATAATTTAGCAAAATGATTAATGAATACTGAATTCTTACTAGGTGATAACAGTAATCAATCATCATTTTGTAATGGGATTAAATAACATTTTATTGATTAAAATTTATTTAGAGCTGGATTAACAAAGTACGCAATGACACGCTGGCCTGATGACGACCATAAATCACCCCTATACACAAATCTCTCATAGATTTTAGGGCCATTATCTTCTTATCTTAGACTTGCGGTGTGGCCAGAGACACTAGTAACAGTGTCCACCTAATGCCAGTTATGGACCTAGATTTGTTTGCCACACAGATGTATCTGTTATTTAAAAAAAATAAGTATGGCCCCAGTTTTATGTGCCTTTCGAAACACGAAAAGTGGATTAAAGCAAGCAAAATTTGGTGTTTATCATTTTTGGCACAAGTGAGATTTGAATGTATAAGATGTAGTTAATTAATTTATTTATTTATAGACATATAATAACTATAGTATTGGTGTAATCAGCTACAATACATTATTATAAAGGAAGGCATTTAACACATGCATCCTCCCATGCATAACATATGGTTGTGAGACTTTGTCATGGACATACTCGTGGTATCCTAGAGATGGAACCAGAAGTATATAGCAACAACTAATGCTATATAGGACAGACCATAGAGTATAGTAATATCAGACGACCGCGGACGGCCACGCACGAGCACCACAGTTACTCCTGTGCGAGCACGCACGAGCACCACAGTTACTCCTGTGCGAGCACGCACGAGCTCGCACCGCACCTTTGAAGTTACCGACTCGCCGCGGATCGGGCGCACCGCGACGCACGTGGCCGCGCTAGCACGGCTGAATACCCTTCCCACGGTGCGTCGGTGCGGGCTGGTGCGCGTCCGTCCGCAATATCACGCACCGTGGGAAGCGAGCTTTAGGAGGATGCAGCTCAGCCCAGACTGACTTTAGGATCTTATTGGACAAGTGTGGCAGCAGACAGGAAGGTGGATATTTCCAAACAATATAAAGTATAGCCTATAGCACTTGGGATCAGTAGTTTGAGAGATTACCCCATACATCCATCCACTTTAGCACTTTATAATATGGTGAGGTGCTGCCCTCTCTACATTGACTCTAAGAAACATTGAATCAAGGTAAGTATATGTATTAAAAAAACCGGCCAAGTGCGAGTCGGACTCGGGCAGGAAGGGTTCTGTACCATTATCTATAAAACGGCAAAAAAAAAATAGTTGTATGAGAGCCCCCTTATTTATTTTATTCTGTTTTTTAGTATTTGTTGTTATAGCGGCAACAGAAATACATCATCTGTAAAAATTTCAACTGTCTAACTATCACGGTTCATGAGATACAGCCTGGTGACAGATGGACAGACAGACAGACGGACAGCAGAGTCTTAGTAATAGGGTTTCCGTTTTGTACCCTTTGGGGAACCCTAAAAAACATAGATTAAAAGATTATAGTATGAATCATGCTGTGAAGTGAGATATGTTTATACTATTTTTAATTTGCACATGTAAAAAAGTAGGTAATAAAAATTAAATTCTCCTGGGAGATTGAGATATTTTCCCAGGAATAAAAGTAGTTACTGTGATAATATGTGCAAACAGAACAAAAAATAATCCATTGCTTTGTTTTGTCATAAAAGAAGGATAAACAAACAAATGTTTTATATTTTTATGAATTTATCTGTTGTCAATTTGTCATAGTAGTTGACCTTGGCAGAATCTGTGATTCATTCTGCATCTTAGTAGGTAAATGACTAACATAGTCTGCAGTCTTGTAAATAGTCTTGTTAACTCCTGCTTCATATGGAGAAATGTGGACATTGTTACCATACATTATTGATCATCAAAAAATTAAACATTTGGATTAGTGTTTAGCAACATGATAAATGAATTTCCATTAAATTTTCTATGGCAAGAGTAGGGTTCAAATTTTTAGGCTATACTTGTAAGACATTTGACTCGCACAACTTTAATGTAACCCCAAAAGTTCAATTTATAACCATGTTTTTGGTTTAAATTACACTTCGATGATTTTAATATTTAAATCTATTAAATTTCCCCACAACTGACATATTGTGTCAGCCAGAACTTCTTATAATATATGGAACCATGCAATAATTTCTGATAGTATCTCCAACATACACACAGACTAATGTTTATAGAATAATTCTATTAATATAAACTATGTACAATATCACTTTCACAAATACCAAATAGACTGCACAATGCATTTGTGCAAGCATGTCGTAACAGACGACCTCGTATATACGCACCTTTTCAAATCGCTGTCTATGCTCTGCCCTTTCCACCTTATCATTCTCCAACCTGGTCACCTGGGCTGCCAACTCTCGTCTGGTCCTCTCATCACGGTCAGATCTTGCTGCTAAAGCCTCCAGCAGCTCTAAGGCGTTTATAACTTTAGGCAACAAAGAGGAAACAGCTTCTGAGCCGAATTTTTCTATGGATACTTCGCATTCCTTTCCAATGTCAGCAGCTAATTCGTAGACGTCGACAACGGACACGTTAATGCTAGGTTCTGGGGAGGCCATTTCGGCCGAATACCCACAACGCGGCATGCAACCACTTTTTTATATTTCTAGAGTTAAATTAGTTTTTGGTGTTTTTTCTTACTACGCCATCGATTTTGACATTCACTCCGTTGCACGGGCTGATTGAAACTGAATTATTTATTTGATTGATAAATATTTGACAGTCAATCATCAATCATTTGACTACGAATAGTGATGTGTTGTGCTTCAAAAGTAACAGCTATTTCATATTAATAATTAGGACTTATAGGATTAATACTTGGATTCCACGCCACGCCTTGGTGTATAACGCACGCGCCCGCCGAGACGTGATGGGGAATCCAGTTTAATCCTGTCCGTGCTGTGATGGTTGTGATTAGTCGACGACTAATAAAACATATCAAGGTCGGCGGGATTATCTTAAATACCGATTAATCGGCTATAAACACTATAAAGGCTATAAATACTTAACATTGGCAAATTACCGATGAACATTGGTGGAGCCATAATAAAGGAAGAAGAAGGTGCGTCGGTGGCCGAGTGGTTAAGACTTCTGGTATTAACTAGGCAGACCTCTTAGGGTTCGATCCCGGATCCCGGCCATGTACCAATGGGGTTTTTAATGAAAAACTTATGTACATAATCCGACAAACCACACTTAGAGGCTTTTCCATCTAAATATATCTGAACAGAACTAGCCACAAATAGGTATAGCATCACAAATACCATCGGCTAAACGAGGAAGACTTGGTCTTCCGCTGGGTACCCTGGCTGTAGGTAACCCGTGAAGAAAGAAAAAAATAATAATTAATACTTAGTAATTATCTTATTATCGATCTATCCAGGGAAGGCTAGTCGGTAATCGAAGAGCATATAAATACAAAACTTTTATAAGTACCTACTACACTTGCTCGAAAAGTTAACTACTATTAAATATATGTGAAGAAAATCCATATGACAAAACTTTGAATTTTGAAATGACAAGACATTAATTAACAAACCACGGCGAAACTAAAAGGGCAAGGCGGCATGCGACTTCGGCTATCCTCTGTGTTAAAATAAGTTGTCTACTTATTAGATGATACATAATTGAATAGTTGGTAGATAAGAATTTCAGATAAAAAATATTTTCGTAATTCGCACTTTTCAGAAAGCAATATTTTCCGTACCTAGTCCTTTAGTTTTTAAACTTTTTTTTCTTTTATTTTTCTAGTAGTAGGTATGTATCACCCGGGAGAAATTGAAAGTGAGTTTCTTGGTGAACAATCTATTATTTTCTGTCTGAGGTTTTCAATAATATGGTTGGGTTAGCGGATAGGAGGGGAAAATGTTTTGATCAATTGGTTACCAATATCTTATTCTATGCGTATAGGAGGTTAATATAATCATCAACCCAATTATGCTGGTAGACGATACTATCTATCGGCGCGCGGTAACCTCAAATTGAAAATTAAAATTTTTGGTTATCGGACTAAACTTGGCGCAAAGTACTAATTCAATGGTTGCAATTACTGTTTTAATAAATATGATTATATGCAATAAGTGGGCAAAATACATAAAAAAATTAAAAACTGTATTTGGAGCGGCTATGTTTGAAAAAAATGTCTGACAGTCAGTATTTAGGATCTTTAGTACTGTGTGAATTAAGCATAAGCTGATTTGATTTAAACTTTGTGGGAAATGACTCTTGTGCCAATCGTTACAAATTGTCATTACTAAACTAGGTACTTTTGATCCTATCTAGTAAAAATAATGGTAAGTGACATGTCGTCAATGTCGTCATGCTATCTACAAGAAATAATATTTTCAATGGTATTAAAATATTATTAACATTGTAGCAATTAGTGACAAAATATCATTACAACTATACATCACTATGTATGACAGAGCTATCATTATATTTCTCTCTCACTCGCACCTGTCAAATCGGCCTCATTCGCCATCACTCGGTTTCTGTCCAGACAAAACAACGAATGACGTCATTGACCAATTCATTACAGTGATATTTAAATGACACGAAAAATATGCAAATATAGACGAGGTATCTGTGTAGAATACATTATTTATTAAACCATTATGCCTGGATGTTTCTGAACATAATGGCAGCAGTGACAATGAAAAGTTTCTCACAAGTCCTGAATTATAATGAGAATCTGATTAGGATGATTCTTAGATCTCTGAAAGCTCCTGAAAAATTGCTACTTGTTCAATTTTTATTACTTTTCCTCATTTTCTTTTCAGAAAGTGAGTCCGAACATTTTTTACGAATATATTTGCCTAATTGGTTATTGCCTGCTGCTTCGCGCGTTTATTTCAGAATTTTCTATCATTGTCGATACACAACCTACGTTACGTAGTGACTTTGTAATTAAATAAAATGTCTAAGTATTTTGTACCTATGTAAAAAAAAAGAGTGTTTCTTTAATCTTCAGTAGATATTGGTTATTACTGTACAATATCATTAGCTATATGAGGAAACTTGTCTTTTGCTGGGTACCCTGTGGTCGTTAATAGGCTTGAATAGCGTTGCCAGAACTACATATCAGGAAGTCAGATTTACCAGTCAATTTGGCAGTAGGTATACCTATTCTGACACTTTATAAACGGCTCTGGACGGTTACCAATACGTTTTTGTTAGCACCAGAGATATGGAATAGGAGGGCTGGGATAAGTCTGACAAAAACCGGACAGACGGGGAGCCGTCTAATTTAGCCGGACATGGTTTCGCTTTATTCGGAAGTCTGGCAACTCTACCCATGAAGTAGGTAACCTGTAGAATTATGTGAGATATTAGTATCTGTCGACCCCGACGTGAATCAGGCTTGAGGCCACCCTCTAATTTAACTAAAAAAATTGCCTACACATCACAAGCACAAAATAATGAGGACGAAAAAAAATGACATGTACATGAAGGGCATATCAGATAACCGACTCAAACGAGCGCCAGAGGCTTCGCGCGCTAATATCGATTCGCTGAAACTAAACTGAAAATCAACAGTTGTTATTGAAGCGCGACACTGTGCGCACGTCGCACGTGTGTGAGCTTACAGTAACAAGTGTAAACAAAGTGTTTTCGATAATCATAACTGATGCATTATGAATTATCAAAAAAATAAACCTAATAAATATGTCTGCCCTAATGACAGACATTTATCGTTGAGAGCTAAGTGAGTATTTTGCATTTTATATTATTTTTCTTTTTTATCTGGACTTGGAGTCAACGATAGGTCTGCCACTAAATTATATTAAGTTATTGAAACCGGGATGACCAGATCCTGACCTGATGACCATGGGACCACCGGAAAAGTATACCCTTTCAAGCAAAAAAAAATTCCAAATCGGTCCAGGCGTCTCCATCCAAGTAATCTGGGAACATAAATAAAAAAAACACGAAAGAACCTCCTCCTTCTTTTGAAGTTCGGTTAAAAAAAAGTATTTTAGAGTTAACATTCATAGCTTAGCCACTGTGACGACCACGTGTATTCTTTCTTTTGTTAAAAAATAAAATGATACTTATTCTAAAAATAGCCTTTAATATAAAATCGAATGCGACCTTGCTATATGGCATTGCATCGTTATCTACTCCATATCCTTTTTCCTGTCACAACTGAATATCGTGTTTTCTTCTACTTGATGACATTTAGTGATGTCATTAGAGAATAATGCGGAATGAAAGATAATGTTATGACTAAAATAAAGAAAAGCATAATATTTTATGTCCATTTTATGTACTTTCGCAAGACCGATGTTTTGGAAATCGTTCTTTCTCATGTTTCTGGTACGTGAATCTTGGCCTATCTTATGTTATCCTTGGTTATTTTATCGATTCTTGCAGTGTATCTCTCTAACAACTTTTTAATCGGTTTTCTGAGTTCCTTGCACTAACAAGCTTGTTCACTGGCTCCAAGTGATTGAGGCTATGTAAAGTGACAAAGTTATAGCTATATATCTAACTACCAATTTTACTTCCTTTGAACCTTCAAATTGTAACAAAGTCACAATAAGAAGGGGTCTGAAGATTCCTATGAAATTTAAAACTGTGAGTCAAAGTTCCCCCTTACCCCTGATCATTTTTCGATTTTTTTCACTTAGTACATTGTTTAGCATAGCTGATCATTTTGTTTCATACATAAAGAAACCATAATTGTTCTGCCTACGATATTTGTACAGCTTGCCTCTTAAAAACTACCCCTACCCCTACCCCTACCCCTAGCCCTAGCCCCTACTTCTACTCCTACCCCCTACCCTCTACCACTACCACTACCTCTATATCATCAATAGTTTTCGCAGCGCACGCGATGTAAGGAATTTCTTAGGTCATTTTTTTACACCTTGGGTTACATTATTAGAGTTTTAGTAAGGATCCCTTTTTTTTAAATAGAATATAGCCTATGTCACTTAGGGTGAATGTAGCTTTCCAATGGTGAAAGAATTTTTGAAATCGGCAGTTTTTGAGTTTTTTCATTAAAAACATACACACAAAAATACAAAAATACAAATCTTCACGGCCTTTTTACCTTGAGGTATGGCCAGAGACACCAGTTTTGATGACACGCACAAAAACACTCACTTGGCTCAATTAATTTATATTACATTAGCTTTCCGCCCCCGCCTCCGCCCCTTGTTATATTCGAACAATATATAATATAGCCTATGTCACTCAGGGATATCGTAGCTTTCTATTTGTCAAAGAATTTTTAGAATCATTTCTGTAGTTTGAGAGATTACCCCTTACATCTAAACTTATCTATTAGTATACCTAGATAATTATTTCCTACAGCCTTTTGTTATATCTCTGACAGATTAGACAGCATACGTCATGAAAACTCGCTGCGGTTAACTTTTTCCCCGACTTGATTCACAGCCCCTAAACATATTCTTAACCCTTCCCGGTGAATCAAGTAAAACCGCAACAAAATTCGTTCAGTGTTTTTTACGTGAAAATGTCATAGACAGACAGACAGACAGAGAATTTGTTTCATTTATTTTGAGGGTTTTGTACCACCACGTTGTAAGTTAGTAAGTTAGCCAGGACGATTATCAAATATACATTACGCTAATATAGGAGATAGCGTGGGCAGATTATTTTTCCCAAAAACACGAATCTGATCTAAATAAGTCTACATCAAAGATCACACTTAATTTATTAACAACCCGTTAGTAATTAACATTATATCTATACCACCAGTATCAAATTAATTAATTAATTAATTTAATTTAATTTCTAATTCAATAACCAAAAGGTAACAACCTATTATAAATATGAAGGAGTAAATATTAAGGGGCGGTGGTCAAGGTCATCTTACAACTGTCAAAATATGGCAAATCTCAGTTAATCCTGGAAAGGTGAGTTCTAAATAGCATTGCTTTTGCTCGTTTTGGTAACTATGGCTATTTAGAACCCTAAATAATAAAAAATATGGCTCAATCCAATAATAACAAGATTGTGTGGAGAGGAAATGTTGTATAAATAAACTCACGTTTCCAGGATTAACTGAGATTTGCCATATTTTTGACATCTACAATAAGATGACTGAGAGCAACGGAACAATGTCCACTTGACGACAGTTGTCCATATTGAACAGAACAGGTGGCAAGCCTATTGCTGCACTTAATGGACCTAGATGTAACAGATGTACCTATATCTGTTGTTTTTAGAAGCGTGGACGCCAGCTTTGCGTGTCCTCCATACTTAGTATTTTTGGCACAAGGAACATTGAATTCGTGTCCCCTCGGTTTTATGTCCAATACGCTATCAACCCTAAATTAATATAGACAGACATAAGTATTAAGTACCTATTTAAATTTAGAAAGAAGCGGTCAAGTGCGAGTCGGACTGCACTAAACTAAGGTCAAACCAACTTTGACGCAGCAACAAATTAGCGCGACTCCCACTCACACTTGGCCGGTTTTTATAATTTGTTATCTACCTAAGAATATGCATTATAGTTAAATAAAAAAAATAAAAAAAAAACGCCGAATAAAACACGTTTCTTGTATAGTTAATTTTATTTTATTATTTGTTGTTATTGATTTTTTTGAGTGTTCTTAGTTATTAGTTTAGAAATTGTTTTCGTGTAAATTATTATTATTGTATTTTTTGTGTTATTATTATTATTATTCAATTACTTTTTTTCTTATCAATGTTGTGTTGTTGTTATAAAAATGTTAATAGCCCTATAATTGACACTGCGTCTACTAAGTTACAAAAATGTACAATGCATATGTGTGGACGTAGGTGTTGTTGGGCTATTTATAATAAATAAATAAATAAAAAAACCAGGGCGCAACCGCTAGTCTGTAATATTAGATTTTGAGGGGTCCTATACTGGGAATTTGTATGGAGATATTACTATTCCCAATTTCTCTGTAAATACTCCACCTGTGTCACTGTAATTTAGCATATAGTTACTTATTCAATATATCTAAGTGAAGTAGTCGTTATTTTTTCAATTGGTTTTATTTAATAGGAAATATGGGTGGTAGAATAAAGGATTATTCTGCCCCTTCTGTATCTTTCATAATCTATCACAAAACTCTAAATTTTTTTTAAAGCGCTCTTATACCATTATTCTTCAATTATATATATCGCTTTTTTTTGTAGCTTATTAAAAATTATAAAAAAAAATATTTTATGATTTTTTAATTTGGCAAAAATAATAAAATAATTATTATTTTAAATTTTCAATAAGCTACCGAAAAATTCGACATATATAATTGAAGGGTAATGGTATAACAGTGCTTTTAAAAAATTTTAGAGTTTTGTGATAGATTATGAAAGAGACAGCAGGGGCAAAGTTAAACTACCCATATTTCCTATTCAATAAAACCCATTGAAAAAATAAGAGCTATTTCACTTAGATATATTCAATAAGTAACTATATGCTAAAGTACAGTAATACAGGTGGATTATTTACAGAGAAATTGGGAATAGTTTATCCCAGAAAAATTCCCAATATAGGACCCTTAAAATTGCAAATACTTCTACAAATAGAAAAGCACCCTTCAATTTAATATAGAGTTGCCGATACCGACATGGCTAAATTAACACATATTGCCGCAAGCAAATTATTATATATCCACCCTTATCACAGTTTCAAGAATACAGTGGGAACACTAAGGGGAAATTAGATATTATAATTTATTATCAATGTCATAATTAAGGAGTCGATGGCGCGTTGGTAGAGCTTTGGATTTGACCCGGATTCATAACTCACTGTGACGAAATTGATAAGCACTTCCCTGATCGGAAATAAGCACCAATTTTCTTTAAACTGCTTGGGCACGTAAAGCGTTTGCACTTCTTCCAAAAATAAGAGATTTATTTACGTCTGTTAAAGAAGTGACAAATCTAGGTCGAATAAGTGCAGCAATAGGCTTGTCACCAGCTGTTGGCACCGGATTTTCCATAGATACTAGAAAAATTAAATAAGATTGTATCATTTTTCATAAATTTGACTAATATATCACAAATTTTTTTTTCGGACCAATAACATTGCTTGATAAGTCCACACTTTGCGACAAAAACCAGACCTTTCAGCATTGATATACCCTTTCAGAGAATATTTATGCAAGTGGACACTGCTAACTGGTATCCTGGCCATTGTAATGTTGCTGTAGTAATTTAAGTAGATGGTCACCCAAACTTTACTATAATTAACATTCTGGCATATTGACCACCGTCAAGCACTACCGTGGAAAATAACATTTTAATATATTTCTATGATCACCTCGCCATGCACCCTGGATAAAAGAAAGGAGGCATATATACTTAGACGTTTATTTATTTTTCTTTATCAAGTCGACGTCAAAGAATTTCAAGCCCTACTGAGTTGATTTTACGAAACGTATTAACTATAGGCTTATGTAGTTTAGTTTTGCAAACATAATCTCCATAGATAGAGACTTGCAATTTGTAATTATGTATCTCAAAATACCTCAAAAAACAGGCCATTCGTTAGGTACCTTGTCCTTAATATAGGTCAAGTACCTCATCATCATCATCATCAACCTTTTAAGATCCACTGCTGGATCATGGTCTCCCTCTAGGTGCACCATTTTTAGTGGTGCTCATTGAGAGGAATTGCCATAGTCACCACGCTTGGCAGGCGGGTTGGTGACCGGACGCCGGCTTTACGTGCCCTCCGGAGCACGAGGGGTCGATTTAAGAGGATCGTGTAGCTCAGCGTACGCAGCGAAATAGGTATTTAGAAAATCATATTCTGTCTCAAGCGCGCTCTTCCCCCGGGCATCAGTGCGACAGAGAACACTGCAGCTCGTGAGTGTTCGTAGGTATTTCTTCGTTGAAAATTGCGTTTTGGGGGAAAACGATTTACACCTACTAAACTATAACGAAACCTTATAATTTTGGTGTCAAACGTTTTAGCAGATTATAATCTACGTACGTACGTTTTGCTTTTTTTGAAATTTTGCTTTGTTTCTCAAATACAGACGGTTTATTACGAGCAAGATATGAACAAAAAAAACCGAGATTTGAGGGGCTTATAACTTTTGACCTATTACGAATTTTGAAAAAAGGAAAAAATACGTACGTAGTTTTTCATTATGTCAGTAACATATTACAAAATCGTTAAAATTAAATGATATTTAGGGGTAGTAAAACGTTTTCTCCGTTTGTATGGACATGGACGCGGTACACTACACTCTTAAGCACATATTCTTAAAGAAAATTGGTGCTTAGCATTTTGGCAGGGGTAGGATTCGAACCCGGGACCTCCGGTTTCAAGTCCACCGTCCTACCAATTAGGCTATGTAGTACAAATAGACGTGCATGTATGAATTTATGTATGGATGTGGATGAAGTAAAAGTGTTATGTGATTGAGAGAAGATGAGTTCCATCCTCATTGCCAACCCCTTTGGCAAAAAGGCGTGAAGGTTTGTATTAGTCTCAAAAATGCTATCTATCTATTCCTAGGTCGTCCTCTGCCAGCATTTCCTTTCACTTCTGCCATATAAACCTTTTAAAGTCAATCTTTCTTACTTCATTCTTCAACGTCTTAACTCAACTCAAATATGCCATCGACTAAATGACAAAATCTTGTGTTCCGCTGGATACCTCACCAATTCACCATAGTTATCCGTGAAGATATACAATTAATAGTTCATAAAAACACGCTTTTGACAGTAAAACAAATGCGCAAACCAAATAAGCCCAAACTCGTTACAGAGTTCCTGTGGCCACCTTCCGGCTCCATCATCTAGCACCAGAGTACTTGTGAATAAAAATCAAACGATCCCAAACTTGATGGAGCACGTCGTCAAGCCTGTTGCTGCCTGTGGACCTAGATGTATCACTCCCTTTACAGATATAAGTATCTGTTATTTTTAGAAGAAGTGCAGTCGCCGACTTTGCGTGCCCTAAGAATTAGTACTTAGCATTTCCGGCTCGAGTTAGATTCCAAATTAGAATTCCATTACTTATAATTTTCATTTATAGCATCGTCACGTTTATAGGTTGCGTGCTGGTTGGTCAGCTGCCCGGAGTGTTCCGCCAATTACAATAGAGGAGAGAGAAGCAATAGCGGCTGTTGTAAGAAGAGCCGAAAAACTTGATGACATGGAGGCCAGGAGAGTTGGACGGCTTGTTGCGAGACTTGAAGGTAAGAGACACTGTTGCTGGCGAGTGGTGACTTCAGCTGGCGCTAGTAGGAACTGGCCGTCAGTCCACTTTCATTTTAGAGTAGATCTTCTACTTTTTATTGACGATACCAAAAATACCAAGTAGAATTGTGAATTTTCCTTTCGTATTCAACAATATTTAACTCGACCTGTGAACCTTCGTGGGTCACTGACAGTTTGTAACCACTATACTAACATGAAGTATGCAGAGTGTGAACTTACCTTTATTATTATGAATGGTTTAACTGCAGTTTAGTTTAGTTCTTCAAAGAACCGTGGGTGAATTCGATTCCATCCCAAAATACCTCAACAGAGCTACAAACAACATCGGCCAAAAAAAACATGGTTTCCATATAGCAAAACATTGTATCCTAATTTGATGCCAAATAGTCTTCAAATGTTACCAGGTATGCGTCGAGCATCCCAAGGTCCTGCAGTCAGGTGTTGTGTGGTGTGTGGTGACAGAGCTCGTCTGCTAGCACCACTACGGACGTGCGCAATGTGTAATAATCCGGCCTGCAAACATTGTGTTGTGGAGCGGGCATCCACCTCATCTGTCAAACACAAGTAAGTGTATCTCTAAAAAAACCGATTTGAATTGGGAAGTAAAGTTCTTCTGAAAATATTAGATACTAGCTATCCGCCCCCGGCTTCGCTCGTGGATATTTTGGAATAAAATAAAATATAGCCTATATATAGAGAATCGGAGAATTTTCAGAATCGGTTCAGTAGTTTTAGAGATTACAAACCTATATAGTATTTTACGAGATTTTATGGACCTCAACCTTTAAGCGAAGCATAGAAAATTTAGGATAACCTACACGACCGACTCTGCAAGCCAAAAGCAATGTTTTTATTTGAACCCTGCCTAGCTAGGACACCTTGACCAATTGAAATTTAACCGGCATTTTTAACAACAGCTATGAGAGTGATCCAGTATCGAAGGTAAAACACAAAATAAGTAATGACATTCGTAACCTGTCTCCTTCATGATTTGAACAGAAACCTGGTGAAAATATTGACAAATATTGATTGTTCAACATATTAACATATATTTGTTTATCATAGAGCGCAATACATATGCAACCTCTGCGCGGAGACTCGAGAAATATGGAAGAAATCTGGTGCTTGGTTCTTTAAATCTTTACCGAAATACATTCTACCTGAGCGACGAACCACAGGCAGATATCAAGAGGAACTATCCAGATCCTTGCAGCAGGTTAGTAGAGTAGCATAGTGTTATGTTAGTTAATTTGGCACCGTCCGATATTAAAATCATAATGTGGGAACCCAGAAGAAATACAAAGGTTGCAGAAAAGATGGTTGGACGATGTAAAAACTATTACAGCAACGGCACAGGATAGAACGACGTGGACGAAGCTAGGTGAGGTCTATGTTCAGTAATGGGCAGACGCAGGCTGAAGAAAGAAAGAAGATGTTAAGCAATAATGGCGAGTCCAGGTTATATGTCATTGAAATCATAGAGGATTTTTAATAGTCCTTCGATCTCAACAGAACTGATCACTGGTTAGGTATCCTCAAAAATAGCTTTGACTGAATTAGGAAGATTCGTTGACAATATGGTTTCCGGAAGCCACAGGGCACTATACAGGAACCATGGAGGAAGGCAGACAGCACTTTTCTGAAGCAAAATTCTAATGACTTTATCTATGGAAGGTTAATTTTGTACCTGTGTATGGATTGCGCAAAGGAAGCTCTTTTAGACTGAAACAATTGTTTTAACAAGTGTCCTTTCTCAGGAACCGGGCAATAGTAGTGAGGGGAAAACAGATTCGGAACCAGGATCACCTCACAGTATCAACCCACCTACCTTCTCAAGACAACCTAGCAACACGGAGAGCAGGAAATCGGTG
The DNA here is from genome assembly GCA_963924495.1 of Nemapogon koenigi. NCBI lineage: Eukaryota > Metazoa > Arthropoda > Insecta > Lepidoptera > Tineidae > Nemapogon > Nemapogon koenigi. The sequence continues at coordinate 10,528,856 of OZ004648.1, forward strand.
GCATCTCAACTTGTAAGTTATTTTTGACGATAATATCAAATATGACGTAGCCATTATCCATGTAGACGATTCTAAACTCTTGGCCTCTAGACCACTGGCCGAATTTTTTTCTTTGTAGACCCTTCTTCCAAATATTGGATTTTCCCAATCTTATGTCGTGTACCTTTAATTTAGTTTTCGCTGAAATATAGGTACCCATGGCAAGTTCAAATATACCTTTGGGGGTTGTAAATTGACAAATATTGGTCTAGTATTTAGTGATTAGAAGCAGAGGTTCCAGGTTCGAATGTCACATCGTTGAAGTGTATATTTCTCTGGTCAATATGGACAACTAGTTGCAAGTGGATACTATTACTGGTATCCCTGGCCACACTATAAGATTTAAAAGCCGTGAAGATGTGTTTGTGTGTTAGATTTCTTGTTGTATATTTTTGGAACCCTATGCACAAGGTATCACTTTGGGACCATAGCAAAATTATTGGACTGATTTATATTGTATGTATCATCATGCCAAAATTTAATTTATAATTTTGCATTAGCTCTATCTGTACCATAACGCTTATGTAACGAGAATGAGGTAAGCAGCGTTTAAGAAAATCAATTAGTATTTTATATTGGATCCGTGCGTACCCTGCCACTACGTGACAAATAAAAGTTGGTAACAAAACTTATAAGGCTTTCTGTACACGATCTCATGCTCAAACTACAGAAACACAATTATATATCCGAGCCTCAGATTAGCCTCAAAGTGAGAAAGTTAGTGGCAAACGTATCACCCATCCATAAGTCTATCTAGGATAACATTTTCTTTAGAAAATCCATTATTTAAGGATAATGATTTGCCGAAATATTAAAAAGTATCTCTACGAGTGGGTATTGAATAACTCAAAATCTACTGAACCGATTCTAATATTTCACTAATAGAAAGCTACGATATCCCTGAGTGACATAGGCTATATTTTATATTGTTCGAATATATCCAGGGGCGGAGGCGGGGGCGGAAAGTCTAGATAATATATAAAAATCAATATTAATTGTTTGTTCGTATTCAATAGACTTTTATTGTTGGTTGGTACCATTATATAGAGTGGCTCACGAGGAAGGTTATAGACTATGTAACATCACGCTACCTACCCAAGGGGGTGAATTGTATGCCTAATACAACGCTTACAAAGTAGCGGGTAATGATAAGTCTTACAAAAAAAAATTACTTTTAAAAAATAGTAAGTACCGACTTCAAAAATTGTGCATGTGTGCTTTCCGAAAGCAAATGCACAAGTCACTATAAAAAAAAATACCCAAATCGCTTCAAGTGCGGTTCTCGACTTCTCCAGGGTCCCATCATCTGACCTGATGATTATGGGACCACCTGGAAAGTAAACCCTTTCAAACAAAGACAAAATTCCAAATCGATCCAGGCGTCTTCAAGTAATCGGGGAACATACATAAATTACTTTTTTTGGAAGTCGGTTAAAACTTAAGGTAGGAAAGACTACGTGGACACTGGGCAACAAATCTCACGCTCATCTGCCCCCTAATCCGTATGTCTGTCGCTAACAAAAACGTGTTGATAACCGACCACAGATAACTAAATATGACAAGCCGAGAGGGAGTGTACCGTGCAAGCTCGCTCTTGTGATCTATCGTATATTACTAATCTGTGTACCAACACGTTTTTGTTAGCAACAGATACGGAATAGGGGGCTGGATCGATTTAAAAATATTTCATTTCACCGAATTGTGCCGTTATTCGATAATGGTCGTGCGTGAACATGGTAGTAGGTATAGTACGTGACAAATCAGACTTCGTTAAGGTGTCAGCTCCCTATAACGCTTTAAGGACGCTTTTATTGCTTTTATTGTAGAAGGGTTGAGGACACTGAATAAATTGAGCACCTCGATTGTACAGGTACCAGATATTACTCATCTTTATTATGTTACTAGCTTTCGCCCGTAGATAATGGGACAAAGTATGTAGCTTTCCATTTTCAAATGGTTAGAGAAAATCAATTATTTTTCAGCGCCCCCCAATTTTTTTTACTTTACCACATCTTAAAAATCACAATGACATTCATTACTTTAATTTAATTATAGTGTGCTATATTAGTTTGGATATTAGTTTTTCTGGGCCCTTACCGCCCCCCTCTAGGCCTCCAGCGCCCACAAGGGGGCGTCTTCGCCCACTTTGAGAAAGACTGGGTTAGAGAGATGGAGACAGAAAGTGGTTGTAAACTCTCTTTTTCGTGTAGTCTGAGCCCCCCTCTACAAATTATAGTAGAGGAGTAGGGGTCCAGCGCTTGTCGGTACGCCGCTGAGCCGATTTAGAAGAAAAAAAAATCCTCTCCTACCAGCTGGCAGAAAATGAGTGAACAGCATTTGTGGAGGGGGAACTCTCGGTTTTAGGAAAAATATTTTCTGCCAATTTACCTACTCCCTGCAGTTTTTTATATCTAATATATAAAATTCTCCTGTCACAATGTTCATTCCCATACTCCTCCGAAACGGCTTGACCGATCCTTATGAAATTTTGTATGCATATCCGTTAGGGTTGAGAATCGGACAACATCTATTTTCATCCCCCTAAATGTTAAGGGTGGTCCACCCCTAAATTTTTTTTTTATATATAGGGTTAGGGTTAGGGGTAGGGGTAGGGGTAGGGGTAGGGGTAGGGGTAGGGTAGGGGTAGGGTAGGAGTAGGGGTAGGGGTAGTGCGGGCAAGTCAACGTTTGGGCAGGACAACGTCTGCCGGGTCCGCTAGTATATATATATATTTTTTTGTTTTTTTGAAAGAATTTTGCAAGTAGCTGCAATTTGACAAGCGCTGGACCCCTACTCCTCTACTATAACTTGTAGAGGGGGGCTCAGACTACACGAAAAAGAGGTTTTCTGCCGGCAAGTGCTTACAACCACTTTCTGTCTCCATCTCTCTAACTATAACATCCAAACTTACATAATATTAGTATAGACCTAAGATTTTGCAAGACGACGCCTCTACTAGATGTGTTGTTTAGAACAAACAAACGTGTCACTTTGTCACGCACGCACACAACTTTAATTTGCAATCATACACTAGGCATTGACACTATCGATAAAAATTAATATCGATAACATTTTTATGTTATTTGTCATAGTTATTTTTTACTAAACATTTTAGGTAGGAAATAAATGCAAATAGATGTACATACATATTTATTATTTATTTGTCAAAATAATAACAAATACTTTAGCGGTAGGTAATAACTATTATTGCTTTTAAAACTTCTTCAGTAAATCCAGCCTCTGCATCAATACTAGAGTACTATTTTTATAGAGTGGGTGTGGCACACATACAATGTATCAAATTGTTTTCTAATATTATAATTGTATGTTTTTGGTGAATAAAAAATGAAGTGTTAAAGCAAAGGACCTAACTTCAGGGGGCTATTGTCCGGATTTGCTTACATTTCTTTTATCTTTATTAATATATAAATGGTTTTCTTTATTTTTGTACTCTTTAAAACAGACATTTCTTCATCTTGCAAATTATATTTTTTCACTGAATAGTGCAATTTTCTTCGAATCTCGTCTACTTATCTCACGAAGTTTCTTAACGGAAAGTTTTGCTTTTTAATAACATATATCTATCTATCATCATGCCTTTTATCCCAAGAGGGACAGGCAGATACAATCGAATGCTATTTATTACGATTCTGACAAACCTCTTTCGCTTCTTTATATTTAAAAATGTATGCACGTAATTTCCTGTTTTTAGGTGTGTCATCTAGTTTATTTTCTAGGTTTATGCCAGTTGTAGGTGTAGTGCATAATGCTGGGGTTTCTTGAGGGGTGACCTGTAAAGTGGTCAATCAATTTAACGTATAGAAAAATATTTTAACCCAAACTATTTAAGTGTAAATGTAAATTAATGTTTAGATTACTTTGCACCATGAAGTATTCGACGATTTTTTCCTGGTAAATATAGTTGTTCTTAAAAATGTTTGAAGCAAATTGTGCTGTTTTTTTATGAAAACCAATTCTATTATTCCTCAAAGTAATTGATACTTTAAAAGTGAATATTTCTAAACACTTTTTTATAAACGCATGAAATCGATATCGATAAAATTCGTATGGCGACTAACAGCACTACGGCCGAAATGGCGTGCGTGAAATCTACATAAATAAAAACAAATAAAACAATTTTAAAATTACTTACTTGTGGTATGACACACCATAATTTGATAAATTAATTGTCCCTCTATGATGTCTACACGTAATAATAGAACAGTACGGCAATATTATCAAAGAAAATCAATTTTTACAGTAAAGTTTTAGATAGCGTGCAAACGTCAGACGACAATGCAGACTGACGCGTATAGTTGTCTTAGAAGACAACTCTCTGGCACGATCTTATAGTGAGCGGAACACATCTAGTAGAGGCGGGCCACGCATCGTCTTATAAAATCTTAGGTATAGACTGACTTTTGCCCACGGTTTCACCCGCGTGCAAATAGAATATACCGCTATTTTTAGTAGTAGGTATATTAGCCTATGTCCACCCTGGTCCCTGAAGGTCCATTCTAAATATTGGTGAAAGTTTTTTTTAATCGGATCAGTAGTTTCCATTCAGTTGATTTACGAACAAAATAAAATATACCCTATACCTACCCCTACCCTTATCCCTACCCCCACCTCTACCCCTACCCCTACTTCTACTCCTACCCCCTACCCTCTACCACTACCTCTGCGCACGCGATGTAAGGAATTTCTTAGGTCATTTTTTTACACCTTGGGTTACATTATTGGAGTTTTAGTAAGGATCCCTAATTTTTTTGAAAATAGAATACAGCCTGTCACTCAGGGTGAATGTAGCTTTCCAATGGTGAAAGAATTTTTGAAATCGGCACAGTAGTTTTTGAGTTTATTCATTACAAACATACACACACAAAAATACAAATCCTTCCTCTTTATAATATTAGTATAGATAGGTAGATGAGCGATCCGCCCTGAATTCGCATGGAAAATCATTTTTTTACACAGAATTTTCAGAGAATTTTCCCGGAATTTAAAGTGGCCAACCTTACGTCACTCTAGGGTCCTCCAACTATCGCACTGCAAAAATCCCTTAATATACCCTCGTAGGAATGGATTTAAATACGTATATCAAATTTCATCAAAATCGGTTCAGTGGTTTAGCTGTGAAAACGTAACAGACGGACAGACAGACTTACTTTCGCATTTATAATATTAGTATGGATAGATTCACTCATTCGTCCAATCGCCGGCCGCCATACGGTCCGCCGAAATCGACCACAGACTCGTCCAATTCTTGTAACGTACGGTTCGCCATCCGTTTTCAAATCGTTGCATTTGTGGTTCATTTCGATGGCCGGAACGATCTGTCGCGCACAGACGGATGTTTGACATTTTGTTTAATCGAATCTTGTGTGTCTGTGTGGGTGAGTGAATTGCATTTGATCTAGATCGTATGATTTACATTGCTAATGTGTGGCCTGTCTTCAATCTCGATCATACGGCGGCAGGACCGAAAATGTTCGCTGAGATACCGGACCCGCAGCCTAATTGCGTAACTTGAAAGCGATCCAATCACTATCATTTTTTTACAGATAAAGGTCGAATTTAGCCCCACACTTTTCGAAATGTGTATTTTCGTTAATTGTGCTACATTGTGCTGCGTTTGTGCCGTACTGTGCCGCAAAAAATAGCTTAATATCTCAAACCGTTTTTGAGAAAAAAAATAAAAACGAAAATTTCACGTTTTTAATTGTTTTTATTTTTTTTCTCAAAAACTGTTTGAGATATTGAGCTAATTTTTGCGGCACAGTACGGCACAAACGCAGCACAATGTATCACAATTAACGAAAATACACATTTCGAAAAGTGCGGGGCTAAATTCGACCTTTATCTGTAAAAAAATGATAGTGATTGGATCACTATCAAAGTTACGCAATTAGGCTGCTGGTCTTTATAATTTGCAGTGTGGTTTCTTCTTCAATTGCAACCTTATAGCATTAGAAAAAGGTTGGGAAAAGTTTACACTATGTATAACAATTTAAGGTCATTGTGGCCTCAAATAATAATGTTATAGGTCATCGATCAATAATGCTGCAAGTGTGCAAGTTAGTTGCGTTTACTCGTATTTACTGTTACAAAATATACTAAATTATTATCATTTTAATGGAATAGTTTCTGAAACACAAACATACCATCACAGCTTAATCGGTCCAGTCGTTCTCAAGTGATGTGCATACAATGAAGAAACAGCATTTCATCATGATTTTATGTTTATTTAATTAATGTTTGTTATGGTAACACAAGATTTTTTTTCAATATTTAAAAAAAAACTACAGGATATAATTTTGTGGTTGTTCTGAAAACGCGATTACACAATTTTCGCTCGATAGAAAATAATTGCAAAGTGCGGTCTCTGAAAGTTTTCAAACAAAGAATGTTATCGAAAAAAACATTATTCTGCTTCTGAGACAGTCTGGTAAAAATGGCCATTTTCAGTTCAAACAAAGAGTAACAAATTGTGAGCAATACATAATAAAGTCCCCCTTCTGTTTGTTTTTCTAATTAAAAGTTTGTTTCTAACTCGAACACTTTCTTAAAATATTTTCATGTTCAAAAGAGCTTGTTTTTTGGGGCGCTAAGTCTGGCTTCTCTTAAACAGTAGCTTTAACAAGTACCTACTTATATTCCTTACTTAGTTCTCGCCCCGGTTTCGCCCATAAGGGCTTCATAGAAAAAAGGCACTCGAACTTTCTGGCCATATTTTTTCTATTTTTCAGCCGTTCCCAAGTGGTGCACTTAGTTTGAGATTGTTTCTTCTACCACTACCACTACCCCTACCTCTACTCCTACAATTCTACTCCTGCGATTTCCATACAAAATTACCTATTTATTATTTTTTATTTTTCAGCTGAACTTTAAGGTTTTCCAATTTTTTTTCTTCTAAACCACCCCTGTGTTGTAACGAACAAAACAAAAAAAGAATTAGCCAAATCGGTCAAGCCGTTTTCATGTTATGTCGTGACAACGGAAAACGGGTTTCATTTTTATATATATAGATTAAAATTTTACTCCGACTCCCACTTGGTAATTTTTTTATTATTTGTTGTTTTACTTCATTATACTTCATATTTTTTTTGTGTTATTATTATTATTCAATTACTTTTTTTTCTTATCAATGTTGTGTTGTTGTTATAAAAATGTTAATAGCCCTATAATTGACACTGCATCTACTAAGTTACAAAAATGTAAAATGTGTGGACGTAGGTGTTGTTGGGCTGTTTATAATAAATAAATAAATAAATAAATAAATAGAGCAAACAAAATTATTGTTAGGAAGTATGATATGAAGCTACATTATTCCCGTAGTTTTTAAAAAATAACATAAGATTTGATTACGAAGGATTTACGGTAAAAATAGTACCTAATATATTTCATTCTCCGGCCCTTGCTATATCTGTGTATAATACACGTCAATTAGTCGCTTTGTTTTCGTATTTATAATTAAATTTTACATAATTCCGTGAGTTACTTATATTTTCAAACATTTCAATCATTTCTACGATCGAAACCGGGGCGGAAACCTAAGTACCTACATAAATGATCACGCTTACGTCCTTAGTAGAGTAGGCAGACATTATATACATCCACTTCTGTTTAATCATGGTTCCCGCAGCTGCCGTGTTGCTGAAATTTTCTGAAATCGGTTCTATTGAGTTACTAAACACACATCCAAACACTCTATAATATTACAGTTAGTAGTAGATACGACCTAGGTGTACTTTTATTGAAAATATAAAAAATATTGATCGATGGAAATATTAAAAGTAAACACAATCGCCGAGCATGTATGAAGGTATGATGAATATAAAAGAAGCGAAAACGTATGTCAGGATCGTAACAAATGGCATTCGATTGTCTCTGCCTACCTTGTTTTGAACACTGTATTAGTAAATATAACTGAATTATATAAGAAATGTTCATAAGAGAGATAATATAGAGTACAATTATTGTCATAGTTCAACTGATCTCCAATAGATGGTGTCTTTTACAAAATAAAGTTTGTCTTATTTTAAAAGTTTGTCTGATTTGTTTGTTTATTTTTCGTCATTAGAGGAAAAAATAATCGTCAAAATGGCGTATCAAACATTAACTTTGATTTGATACCGACAAAAAACTTGAGAAATATAATAGGTATGTAGATATTGCTATATCTAAATAACGAGCGAACCTTTACAGTAGTCGCATATGATGTGTAACATCTGACATCTCACCTTGGTAACTAGCAACATTAACATTATATCCTGAAAACATTAACACTTTATACACAACACTGTAGGTTAAGCGCACAGCTGATTGCGTTCTCCTTCTCTATTTCTCTTTCTCTTTCTCGTCACACACACGTACACACTGTTAGCTGACAGTACCAACCTCTCGGAAAATCCGCGCGAGCTCATTGATCAAATCAAATAGCGCGCGCTTCCCCGGCTTCCTGTTACACACTTCCGTCCCTTTTCACAAAATCACTCCCACAGATTGCAGGAAAGCAAAAGGAAAGATGTTACACAAATATAAAATAATATTGTATTCGACCCCTCTTGAAATAAAAGGCGTGATGATAGATAGATATAGTTATATGGCTACAATCTATGTTTATTACTACGGAACCTTGTTTCTATGAAAAAAATCTTCAGTTTAAATATGTAACAAAGAAAAAGGCAAAGAATTTCCTCTTTGAAGGAAGCTTAAACTTAAAATGGCGAGTCCTTTTTCATAAAAGCTTGGTTTCAGGATAACCAACCAACCGTTAATTTGTTAATTACTTAAAATGTGGAATATTTTAATGCAAATATTTACACTAAGGTAATTTAATTTTATACTGAATAATATTGAGTTCATGAAATTTTACTTTACACTTTGATATCACTGAAATACATTTTATTTATTATTTTTCATATCAAGATGAAACAAGAGCGATCCTCTACGCATTTATGATTGCTTTTCGGGTCAGTGAATTATACATTATTTGTTTTGTGTTCGGGGGGTTTTTTAATTAGTTTTTATTTCTCTCTTTTTATATTAAGTAGGTCATAATACGAAGTGGTTTGACCTTATAAATATTTGAGCACAAACTAGGCCAAAATCCCTACACAGGTTCTGATGGAAACTGAAAACTGCTTGACAGATTTTCATCAAAATTAACTAAGAACCATTCCGACTAAACCAACCTTCAAATAATATAATTGGTCAGTTACGAGTATGACTCGCGCGCTGAGGTTGCGTATCATTTTTTCGGCCCTACATTCCCTAATTTTTTCAAAATTTGGATTTAGTAGTTTAGGAGATTAGGGGTGACGATCAATGTTCGTATATTTTCTTTTATATAATTTAAACTATGCATTTTAAAATTTAAAAAAATCCATATAACGAGTTGAAATGTTACATGATGCACTTGAAAAAGAATTTATATTACGTCATACAAAATTGGACTTTACTAAAAGCCCTTTTATTTTAACGGGATAATATATAGACTATGTCCATCCTGAAAGTCCATTCTAAATCAAGTAGAGTTTCCGGGATAAAAGTACCTAGCCTAGATGTCTCCGTGCAAAAAGATTACATTACATCGATTGTTATTATCATTTTCACGGCCGAAGCCGGGCATATAGCTATATAGCATATAACATATAGAACGAAGTCAGGGCTCGCAGCCAGTTTCAGTAGGTAGTTTAGATACTGTAAGTGGAAGGGAAATGAGATATTTTCCGCCTGTCAGACATTTCCGTCGGGACTGGCACGTTGATGGTTTCTACAATATCAGATTTTGTGTTGGAATTGTCTACTAAAAGTGATTTCTGTTTCATACAAACATTTTTTGAAGTAAAACTAATTACTTAGATGTTTATCAAAATGCAGTAGCGTAGAGATGGGGGGCCAGGGGGGCCACGGCCTTGGAGTCAATTAAAGTAGATTTTTTTTTAAATACGCGTTATAGGACCACTCATGACGTGTCTGTCTGTCCGTCTGTCACAGCATATTTCCTCCGAATCTACTGGACGAAAATGTTGAAACTTGTTACATAATAGAGTTTGATGGCCCAATCACGGGCGTAGGTATAGCGTAAATATCGAATTTCGATTTTGGGGGAAAAATTAAAACGTAAAAGATTTTTTTTCAAGTGCATCATGTGACATATCAAATGACCTCCCCCTTATCTCAGAAACTACTGATTCAAAGATTTTGAAAAAAATAGGGAATATAAGGCCTTTCTTATAGTCTATCTATCTATCATCACGCCTTTCATCCCAAGTGGGGTAGGCAGAGACAATCGAATGCCATTTGTTACGATCCTGACATATCTCTTTTGCTTCTTTTATATTCATCATACCTTTCATACATGCTCGGCGATTGTGTGTACTTTTAATATTTCCATCGATCAACATATTTTTTATATGTTCAATAAAAGTACATCTAGGTCGTCCTCTGCCAGCATTTCTTTTCACTTCAGCCATATAAACCTTTTTAGTCAATCTTTCATCCTTCATTCTTTCAACGTGTCTAAACCAGCGTAAACTACTTTTCTTCATTTTAGTCACAACATCATCTTTTACACCGCATTCTTCTCTAATGACGTCGTTCCGGATGCGGTCAATACGCTTTATATCACACATTCTACGTAAAGACCGCATTTCCACTGCATTTATTTTACTTTCATGCCTCTTATTCCATACCCAAGTCTCGCTTCCATAAGTAAGTTCAGGAACCCTCAGCGCGCGAGTTGTAGTCGCAACTTGGCCAATTATTCAAAATTCAAAAGATCATTTTATACAAGAACACTTGAAATCTCTATACAAACCTAATCAAAGGAGCAATTTAAAAATACAATGAATACAAATCAAATGAAAGGTCAAATAAAATTAATATGTAATGTCAATTTACAATCTAAATACATTCGTGGGATTCCACATCCGGTCATGGATCCATTAACTAGAACTTGCTATTTCTATTATTTTTTGTACAATACTTGAATTGCTGAAGTCTGTTTTGTGCATTATCGCAAGACAGGTTTTGTTGAGAAGTCGTACTTCTTCATGTTTCTGGTACGTAAATCTTGGTCTATCTTATCTTATCCTTGGTTATCTTATCGATTTTAATAGTAGTCCATCTTGCTCACATATTTATAAAGAGACATGGACAAAATAAGTCGCGCGTAAAACTGAGTTCGGCTACCTTCATATTAAATCATATTTTTCAAATCGTTTTGAGTGAAACCTAAAGCTCTTAGAAATATAGAAAAAATTACATGTTATAATTAATCATATTTCATAATAATCTGTTAATCATAAAACATGTTTTAAGAAACTTTGCTCGATAGAAAAAAATTGCAAAGTAGCCTCTGAAAATAGTCTCTTTCCAAATTACTCAGTAGTACATGAAGTATTGTTTATTAAATTAAGTACAAATTTGTATCATCTATTACTAAAGTAAGATGTTAATTTAGATTTTCAATAAAGCTACTCCTTTAATTTAAATAAATTATTTTTGATTTGTCACTTAGGACGTTTGTTCCAAGCACCTGCCGTGCGCCTCTTCTCTATTGTTTCTATTCAATGCGACAGAGAGAGATTCAGCGGAGAGACCAATCGATCACGTAGCGCTGGGTAGCGCTAGAGTATCGTATGCAGCTAGGCCACGCCCCTCAAACTATGATTTTATTTGAATGTATCGTCTTAAATACCGATTAATCGGCTATAAACACTATAAAGGCTATAATACTTGACATTGGCAAATCACCGATAAACATTGGTGGAGCCATAATAAAAGAAGAAGAAGAAGAAGATCCTTCGAGATACATTTTTATCCACTCTAGAATTCCTCAGGCCCATCCCAGAATCCTTTAATCATTCTTTGACCCTATAGCCAAAAGTGGTACACACAAAGTAAAATGAGATCCTGAATCCTGAAACTTCCCTCGTCATCTCATACATAAACAAGTGTTTATAAGTACTGTGCGACATCTACATATTTATGTTATTCACCTCCCGTCCCTCCACCCCCGCCCCGCCCCGCCCCGCCCCCAACCCCATACCTCCACTCAATTATAGCTCAGTATAAAAATATGTTTTCCATGTCACTGAAGGTTCTATAAATAAGTAAGATAGGGAAATAATAGTAGCGGTCGTCTGTGGTTGTGATACAGTTAACACTGGTTAAGCAGATTCATGCGGATTGAAAGATGATGTTGTGTAAGTTGAGTTATTTACACTGATTTGGACATGATTGAAAAGATCTATGTCAGAAGTGACGAGAAATGACGGCAGAGGGCGCTGTCGATGTACTTTTTTTTAACAATAAACAATGTCGAGTAAAATTAAATAACTAATACATTACGTCACTAGACGAAGCAAAACCATAATTGACCTTACTCTAGCTACGAGCCAAGCCGCGCATCTTATCTGGGACTGGCATGTATCCAATGAGACCTCATGCTCTGATCACAGATGGATACGCTTTGATATAAAGGTAAGTTCAATTAACAATACACCGAAAAGAAACCCTCGCAAAACAGACAGATCCAAGTTTACCAGCTTACTTACAAGCAGGCTGGAACAAATGAAGGAGCTGCCAGTAAATGATGCAAACATTGATAACATCGAAGAACAGGTAACAGTGCTAACTAACACCATAACTGACTGCTACCAAGTAACATGCCCTCTGACCTACCTAAAAGACACTAGCACCAACAAACAACAATGGTGGGGCCCTGAGCTAGAAAGACTAAGGAAAAAAGTCAGAAGATTATACAACAGGGCAATGAATACATGCCGTGATCAGGACTGGGACCTGTATTACACAGCTAAACAACTCTACAAAAAACGCATCAGATTCAGAAAAAGCGCTGCTTGGCGCAAGTTCTGCGAAGATGTGGAATCTAACGAACAAGCAAACAGAGTAAGGAAAATCCTAAGCAGTCACTCAGATCAAAAAGTAGGTACCTTACGTAAAACTGACAACACATTAACAAACTGTATTGAGGAAGCCCAAAGGGTCCTCCTTGAGACACACTTCCCAGACTGCAAAACAGTAAGTAACACACATTGGGTTGATAATATGGTATACCCAACCATTGAATGCTGGAACACCACCAGCAGAATCATAAATCCAACAAAAACAAAATGGGCAATTAACAGCTTTAAACCTTTCAAAGCGGCAGGTATGGATGGGATTTTCCCAGCACTCCTGCAGTGGGGAGGGGAACAACTAAACAACCGCCTAACCAACATATTCAGACTATGTTTACTACACAGGTACATACCACACATGTGGAGGGAAGTAAAAGTTATCTTCATTCCCAAACCAGGTAAGACCGACTATACCAACGCCAAATCGTACAGACCTATCAGTCTCACATCATTTCTTCTCAAAACCTTAGAGAGGCTAATCGATAGAGACTTGAGAGAAACTGCCTTGCACAACATACCAATGCATATAAACCAACATGCTTATAGCTCTGGTAAATCAACCGAATCAGCTCTTCACAAAGTAGTCAGTAAAATAGAAGAAATGATCAATAACAAAAGCATTTGTCTGGGAACTTTCATTGATATTGAGGGGGCCTTCGACAAAACAAACTTCTCCAGTATAAGGAAGGCAATGGACAACCATAAAGTAGAACCTGTCCTAGCCGACTGGATTATCAACATGCTTAGCAAAAGAATTATCAGAACAGAAGATAGTAAACAAAAAGGTGCCATTGTGGTCAAAGGCTGCCCTCAGGGTGGAGTCCTTTCTCCACTCCTCTGGAATCTCGTAGTCAACGATCTCATAAGTACCCTTAACAACAACAACTACTATACAATTGGATACGCAGATGACTTAACAATCCTAATATCAGGTAAGTTTACTAACGTCATCTGTGAGGTCATGCAAACAGCACTGCTCCTAGTGGAAAAATGGTGCAAAACCCACGAACTGTCAGTCAATCCTGCAAAGACGGAGCTGGTAATGTTTACAAATAAGAGGAATTTGGGTAAGTACAAACTACCTACCTTATTCAAAACAGAAATTCAACTTTCCACGGAAGTAAAGTATCTAGGTGTCATCCTAGATAACAAACTCACCTGGAATAAACATATGGATAACAAATTAAACAAGGCCAGCATCACATTCTGGCAATGCCGCAGAATTATAGGGAAAAACTGGGGTCTGTCCCCCAAAATTTCTCTTTGGCTATACACGGCTGTGATTAGACCCATGGTAAGTTATGGAGCAGCTGTGTGGTGGCCCAAAACAAACCAAGCTACGGTTGTCAACAAACTAGAACGTTTCCAAAGACTACCTTGCATGGCAACAACAGGATGCATGAGAACAACACCTACAGCGGCCCTAGAGGTCATGCTGAATCTAACTCCGTTGCACCTATTCATACAACAAGAAGCAGCTGCAACAGCATTCAGACTACAATCCCTTGGTCTCTGGGACCAAACAGGAAATACACATACAAGAATTACTAACTTAACTATGAGGGAACTACCGTTGGCGGCAGCTGCCAATGATAGAATTCCCCTAACATATACTTTTGACAAGAAATACAAAATCCAACTTACCGAAGAGACCTACGAGGGGCTAAACCTTGGAGAACTTAGAATCTTCACGGATGGTTCCAAGACAAAGTCAGGTACTGGATCTGGCATATTCTCGGAGGACTTAAACATGAACATATCAACACCATTGGGTGTTCACAGCACAGTCTTCCAAGCTGAATGCATGGCGATCCGCCTGGCAGCTTCGGCCATAACATCGAGAGGAGTAAGCAAGCAATCCATCCGTATACTATCGGACAGTAAGTCAGTGCTGCTTTCTCTCGGAAGCAACTCAATCAAATCAGGATTGGTGCTTGAATGTCACCAAGCATTAAATAAGGTTTGTAACGAACTAAATAATAACATAACCCTTCAGTGGATCAAAGGGCATAGTAACTCCCGCGGTAATGATGCGGCTGACGAACTTGCAAGGAGAGGATCAGGTAAGGTGGCTGTGGGTCCTGAACCACATATACCACTGCCTAGAGACTGGATCCGTGCACAACTCAGGAAAATAACCATTCAAAAACATGAAACAGGATGGGTCAAACTTGAGAGCTGCAGACAATCAAAGCTGGCGCTCCCATCCCTAAACTCTCGATTAACACAAAGACTAATTAACCTTAAAAGGAACCACTTGAGACAAATGACACAAGTCATTACAGGACATGGGCCCTTTAATAAACACCTTTTTAATATCGGCATTACAGATAGTCCACTATGCAGAGCATGCATGGAGACTGAAGAAACGGTCACCCACATCCTTCTGGAGTGTGTAGGTTTGACAGAATACAGGGCTGCTCATCTCGGTGCCCCGAGGACCCTTCAGGAGGCATGTAGCAACATCAAGGGGCTGATAGGCTTCCTGGAGGAACTGGGATGGCAGGAGTAACTAAATTCCCGCCTCACGCAAAATAGGCGCTAAGACGTCGAGTTGCGGAGACTGAGCCCGATAACCAGAACCAGAACCAGACATTAGGAAGACATATATACAGAAGGAAGATAAGTCGGTCATTTTCGGGAGCATAGCTATATAATATGCTACCGCGGACATTTTGTATATCATTTCATTCTAGACAATTGTTTCCTACATAATGTTGTTATATTTCTGACGGATTAGACAGAATAAGCCATGCTCAGCTCCTAAACATGATTATTCCCGGTGAATCCAACCTATCTGATACCGTACACAGAATTTCTATTCCGTACCATTTTTTCAGTCAAAACATTAAAACAGGACTTTCGTTTAGGTTTTCCTGTAAACTATATTCCCTATTTTGTTTCAAACCCCCAAAATCGTAATTCGACTATTTAAGCTACACGTCCGTGATTGTGTCATTAATCTCTACAAATTTTATTTTATCTACAAAAGTACATTCTGAGAAAATTTCCTTTTTTCGTTATTAGAGTTTTCGTTTTTTCATCGTAAATGTACGGAAGCCTAAGAAACAGACACACAGACAGACACTGAAAAGTCTTGTATAGATAAGGGAGCGTTTTGGTTTTGGTCACACAGAACTATCAAAAGGGATAAAGACTATTCTATTTGTAGACTTAAATAGCCAATGTATCCCGGGAGACGAGAACACGGGAAGGGACATCTTTTGTTACGGATTTGATATACTTACTACTTTGTTAACATCATTATAATATAACTAGAAACCTGAACCGGCTTTGTCCGGTAGAACTTCAATAAAACTGTACCGACTTCAAAAATTATTCACTGTCTAAAAGTCACTATAAAAAAAAATACACAAATTGCTTCAAGTGTGTTCAATTTGAAGAGTTTCCGATTTCTCCAGAATCCCATCATCAGATCCTGACCTGATGACCATGGGACCACCTGTGAAGTATACCCTTTTAAACAAAATAAAAAAATACTCAAATGGCTTTAAGTGTGCCTATACAATTTCAAGAGTTCTCGATGTCTCCAGGGTCCCATCATCAGATTCTGACCTGATGACAATGGGACCACCTGTGAAGTATACCCTTTTAAACAAAATAATAAAAATACTCAAATGGCTTTAAGTGTGCCTATACAATTTCAAGAGTTCTCGATGTCTCCAGGGTCCCATCATCAGATTCTGACCTGATGACAATGGGACCACCTGTGAAGTATACCCTTTTAAACAAAATAAAAAAATACTCAAATGGCTTTAAGTGTGCCTATACAATTTCAAGAGTTCTCGATGTCTCCAGGGTCCCATCATCAGATTCTGACCTGATGACAATGGGACCACCTGTGAAGTATACCCTTTTAAACAAAATAAAAAAATACTCAAATGGCTTTAAGTGTGCCTATACAATTTCAAGAGTTCTCGATGTCTCCAGGGTCCCATCATCAGATTCTGACCTGATGACAATGGGACCACCTGTGAAGTATACCCTTTTAAACAAAATAAAAAAAATACTCAAATGGCTTTAAGTGTGCCTATACAATTTCAAGAGTTCTCGATGTCTCCAGGGTCCCATCATCAGATTCTGACCTGATGACAATGGGACCACCTGTGAAGTATACCCTTTTAAACAAAATAAAAAAAATACTCAAATGGCTTTAAGTGTGCCTATACAATTTCAAGAGTTCTCGATGTCTCCAGGGTCCCATCATCAGATTCTGACCTGATGACAATGGGACCACCTGTGAAGTATACCCTTTTAAACAAAATAAAAAAAATACTCAAATGGCTTTAAGTGTGCCTATACAATTTCAAGAGTTCTCGATGTCTCCAGGGTCCCATCATCAGATTCTGACCTGATGACAATGGGACAACCTGTGAAGTATATACCCTTTTAAACAAAATAAAAAAATACTCAAATGGCTTTAAGTGTGCCTATACAATTTCAAGAGTTCTCGATGTCTCCAGGGTCCCATCATCAGATTCTGACCTGATGACAATGGGACCACCTGTGAAGTATACCCTTTTAAACAAAATAAAAAAAATACTCAAATGGCTTTAAGTGTGCCTATACAATTTCAAGAGTTCTCGATGTCTCCAGGGTCCCATCATCAGATTCTGACCTGATGACAATGGGACCACCTGTGAAGTATACCCTTTTAAACAAAATAAAAAAAATACTCAAATGGCTTTAAGTGTGCCTATACAATTTCAAGAGTTCTCGATGTCTCCAGGGTCCCATCATCAGATTCTGACCTGATGACAATGGGACCACCTGTGAAGTATACCCTTTTAAACAAAATAAAAAAAATACTCAAATGGCTTTAAGTGTGCCTATACAATTTCAAGAGTTCTCGATGTCTCCAGGGTCCCATCATCAGATTCTGACCTGATGACAATGGGACCACCTGTGAAGTATACCCTTTTAAACAAAATTAAAAAAATACTCAAATGGCTTTAAGTGTGCCTATACAATTTCAAGAGTTCTCGATGTCTCCAGGGTCCCATCATCAGATTCTGACCTGATGACAATGGGACCACCTGTGAAGTATACCCTTTTAAACAAAATAAAAAAAATACTCAAATGGCTTTAAGTGTGCCTATACAATTTCAAGAGTTCTCGATGTCTCCAGGGTCCCATCATCAGATTCTGACCTGATGACAATGGGACCACCTGTGAAGTATACCCTTTTAAACAAAATAAAAAAATACTCAAATGGCTTTAAGTGTGCCTATACAATTTCAAGAGTTCTCGATGTCTCCAGGGTCCCATCATCAGATTCTGACCTGATGACAATGGGACCACCTGTGAAGTATACCCTTTCAAACAAAAAAAGGCGTCTTTAAATAATCAGGGAACATTCATAAAAAAAATATTCCGACAAGTTGAGAACCTCCTCCTTCTGGAAAGGCCCCCAGGCAAAAACTTACTGAATTTATTTGATTTTGTACGTTGATTTACGAGGAATCATGTTTAGGAGCTTCTTTTTCCTCTTCACGGGTTACCTTACAGATCCCGGGTACCGTTGCCGGCCCCAGGGTAAGTACCCAGCGGAAGACATAGTCTTTCTCATTTAGCCGATGATTTTTTGAGGCCAGCTCTGTTGATGTAGGTATGTAGATGGAAAAGCCTCTTTGTACGGTTTGTCGGATAATGTATATAGATTTTTTATTATAAAAACCCATTGGTACATGGTCGGATGTAAGGATCGAACTCGCGACTTCACAGTTTTGAGCCGAAGTCTTACCCACTCGACCAGCGACGCCCTTTAGGTTTAGGAGCCTAAAAACCTCTAAATTCTAATGTCTGAGACATAGAGTACTAAGCCTATGGAGGGGCCATAGACGGGCTCCCCCTTTCGCCAATTTTTTCCCCTTTGACCAGTTATACTGACCAGGTGCGCAGTAATAAGTTACCTTAGATTTCGTTGGTATCGTTTTGTGTCGCGAGACAGAGCTCTAGGAAAATAGTTAATTGTGATGTTTTAAACGGGAAAGGCGATCTAGGGCGTCAAACTTAGTGTTTCCAATCATTAATTATAATTATTATGTTTGTATTTTAACATAATCATCATATAACGTAAAATCCGTTGCGATAATAAAACGACAGAAAAATACAGTGGTATATACAGGGGCTAGTTGTTGTTCGGTCATTTACACCCTTCACGTCTCCTTTGGTAAATACTCAAAGGTCTGAGATATATGTTGCAGTGTGCCCAGATACACCACTTGATGCCAGTTGTCCATATTGAACAGAACAGGTGGCAAGTGGCAACCCCCTGTTAAATAAACCCTGTACATAGTTATACAATGTTTAATAACACTCTAGTATCTACCTAAGTATCTACAACAAAGTTGACCTCTCTTATTATTTCCAATTACCAACTAATGGAAAATATAAAGACCTTCACAAGAGAAAATTATGTAACATTGATACAATTTTCTTGTTATTGTCTATTTAGTTTCAGTATCACGCTTATAATACAAATCATAGGGTAGGCAGATGGTAGAAACAATTTTGTCAAAATCTATCGACGAATTTTCTGCTTCGGAGCATACGTAAAGCTAGCATTGGCACTTCTAGTGAACATCACAGATATGTTGCCTTACAGCTCCCGAAACCGTGTTACGGTTCCAGGGTACCCAGCGGAAGACCAAGTCACTTTCGTTTAGCTCAGAGGTTCTCAAACTTATTTTGTCTACCGCCCACTTTGAAAATCAATTATTTTTCTGCGCCCCCCAATTTTTTTTACTTTACCACATTTTAAAAATCACACTGAAATTCATTACTTTAATTTATATATAGTGTGCTATATTAGTTTTTCTGGGCCCCTTACCGCCCCCCTCTAGGCCTCCAGCGCCCACAAGGGGGCGTTATCGCCCACTTTGAGAAACACTGGTTTAGCCGATGGTATTTGTGAGACTATACCTAACGAGTGGTCAGTTCTGTTGATATATATTTAGATGGAAAAGCCTCTAAGTGTGGTTTGTCGGATTATGTACATAAGTTTTTAATTAAAAAACCCATTGGTACATGGCCGGGATCCGGGATCGAACCCGTGGTCATCATAACCACTCGGCCACATGACATACAGACGACGCGAAGGGCGTCTGCTTTGTTCTCATTAGTTTTCAAAAAATATGTATAAATAAACCATATATTGACTTTTACAAAGCGCCTGCGGTCAAACGATAAAAGCTAAAACCAATCATCAATGTTCAACACGATATTACTTCTACACAGCATGAAGCGTTCACTCATTTTTAGAGTTCCTTAGGCAATATTATTAAACTAGCATTCCGCCCCCGGCTTCGCCCGTAAATATACGAACAAAATAAAATATACCCTATACCTACCCCTACCCTCTACCACTACCTCTATATCATCAATAGTTTTCGCAGCGCACGTGATGTAAGGAATTTCTTAGGTAATTTTTTTACACCTTGGGTTACTTTATTGGAGTTTTAGTAAGGATCCCTAATTTTTTGAAAATAGAATATAGCCTATGTCACTCAGGGTGAATGTAGCTTTCCAATGGTGAAAGAATTTTTGAAATCGGCACAGTAGTTTTTGAGTTTATTAATTACAAACATACACACACACAAAAATACAAATCTTTCCTCTTTATAATTAGTTGGGCCTGAACTAAAAGGTCTTTTGTTCTAAAACATACCTCAACACAATGACGTACTATAAGTAGACACGTTATACCCATACTAAATGCAGATAATAAACAGCTTGAACAATACTATAGCTACCTATTAATTACTTACGTTTATATATTCAAGCGATGAAAGGGATAGAGAAAGACAGCTCAATACCGAAATCCATTTGTTAAAAAGAGATAAATATATGTTTTAAAGTTGCGACACGTCATCGAAGCGTGACCTTCTCCAGAGGAACTAGGGGAAGATTGTCTAAATGGAACACTCAATATTTTACTTAAAAATATTTTTGGAATAACAATAAAATATACAATATGTAATTAAAAAAACTTTTATTTTACTAATAAATATAATGTAATAATGTAAAAATAATTGTAATAATGTCTTTCAATCACGCTCAGAACGCTGAACAGTTCTAAATGAAATTTAGCATAGAGGTAGATTATGGCTTGGTATAGGACATTAGTATGCTACTTATTTATGTATTATGTAGTATAATTTAAAATTAAGTCTTTAATTTTTTTTTATTTCTTTTATTCTGGACAACAAACAACTATACAACAAACATTACTACAACATAGATACATTTTTAAAAAATAACTGTCATATAGTCAGTGACGTTTGTTTATACAAATGTATTGTTTAAACATACATTCAAAACAAGATATTTTTATGCAAATTCCAAAAAATATAGAAATAACAAATAATACAAAAAAAAATTAAACAAAATATAATTAACTACTATTTAGAATGTTACAGATATTTTTCCTAAATATATACAAAGAATGTGAAAATATGTCCACTTCGCAAAACTGCTGGTTGTATCTTCCACCATACGTCTAAATCTTAGAGTAAAAACTTGGCAACCAATCATATTCTCGTCTTTGGGTTCTGATTATCTCTATCCATTTTTCTCTTATTAATCCGCTTCTAGGGAGACTAAAAGATAAATAAATACAATAAGATCATAATACTATACATACAACAATAATATAATATATAAATTTATAATAATGTAAATATAATTATGTATATACATTTTCCGTACATTTAATAAAATATATAATTTTTTTAAATAGGTTCATGTAATTTATTGACAGGTCCGATATTGCCAACCATCCCCATAATCAGTCGCTGAGTCTGTCGCAGCCATTTCGTTTTGTCTTCTCTATCACTCTCATACAAAATGCATCGTTCGTCTCGCTCAGACAAGCGGCGCACTGGCAACAGCGCATTATTATTAATAAAATATTGTTATGTCCATAATTATAAAATTTCTGTACTTACCAATGAAATGAGATATCATTTCTATCCTTTACAGTTGCAGTATAATTTCTGCAAAAGCGGAACACACAAGATGTCATTTTTCTTGATGTTTTTGCGGATTATTCTACTCAAGAGAGACATGTACACTAGTCGTAGGATTGTGCGTGACTGTGCGCGACCAAATTTATAGTGGGACACTTACCTCTCATTCGCATTGCTATAGCTTGAGCGTCAATCACGCATCTACCTCAGTTTATATAGTATATCATTGCCTCAACAGAACCTCAAAAATACTAGAAAACAACAACTCATCTTCAAGCCACCTGTAACAGTGTACACTTGAGGTTGACACACAGTTGTCCATATTAAACAGAACAGGTGGCCTTAGTGCCTTCCGGAACACGAGAAGTCAAAATATTCAGCATTTTTGTCACGGAGGTGGTTCTACATTGACTCAATCATTTTATTTTATTTTAAAGAATTTTTCCGGGGTATAAGATATTTTCCTGGGATAAAAAGTAGCCTCTGCCAGTCTCTGATCCTCAAACTGTCTCTGTGCAAAATATCACGTCGCCATCCGTTGTTCCGTTTTGATGTGAACAAATAATAAATAAACAAACAAACACAATTTCGTATTTATAAAGCTTCTGTCCTAATTAAAAAAAATCCCCCCTTTTCTGTATTAAAGTTAATGTTTTTGTTGTTGTTTTGAAGATTATTTTTCTTTCTAATGACGAAAAATAAAGAAACAAATCAAATATAATGTTTCTTTTAAAATTATTCTTATTATTATTCTCTTTATTTCACATATTTCTTTAAATTATATTTTTACATATTTAGGTATAAAAAAAAAAAAACAAAAATATATAAAAATATAAAAAAAGGATTTATCCCCCCGGAAGCGAGGTTAATACCCAAACTACCGGTGGTTAGGGCTGCAGAGAGAGGAACCTCCTCACAATACGGGCCGTACTGAGGAGTACTGCCTTCTGGATCTGACCCTTGACCCAACTGCCAATCTCAAGTCTCCTAAGGTGACGGTCAAAACTCTTAGCAAAAAGACCATTGACCGTCACAACTATCGGTACAATGATCGCCGATTTCACATTCCACATGTCGACAATCTCGTGAGCCAAGTCAAGATATTTTGATTGTTTATCTTTCTCAGCTTTCACAAGATTGTCGTCATGTGGGATAGTGACATCGATTATCATTGCAAGGCGCGCTGATCGATCTACCAACACAATATCAGGTTTATTGGCAACAATAGTTCTGTCTGTGATGATAGATCGATCCCAGTAGAGCGTGGCATGACCATTTTCAAGAACTGGTTCAGGCACATACATGTAGTACGGTACTTCCGTGACTACAAGGTTGTATCGTAAAGCAAGTTGTTGGTGTATAATCCTGGCTACTTGGTTGTGCCTGTGCAAGTACTCGCCGTTGGCAAGACTAGAACAACCGGAAATAACATGTCTGATTGATTCTCCGGGACGATGGCATGCTCGACAGATGTCAGCCGTGCCGTCCTTAATGATGTATTTCCGGTAGTTATTCGTCTTGACAACTTCGTCCATAATTGCACAGGTAAAACCTTCGGTTTCTCCAAAGAGATCACCGAAGCGTAGCCAGGACACGGAAGTCAAAAGGTCTACATCAGAACCATGAAGAGCCTTGTAGAACCTTCCGTGTAACTCCTTGCTCTGCCATACCTCCTTGCGGTCATTGGTACTCAGTATTACAGGTTTGTGCCAGTTCTCTTTAGCCAAGGATAACGGGGTAAAGCCCTTGTCTACCTTGACCACATCTCCATGCATCACTCCCTCATTGTTGAGAAAATATTCTCTGAGACTGTATACCTCACGATTGTGGAGAGTCTTAGCGTTAAGAAAGCCACGACCTCCACATTTCCGTGGGATGTACAGTCTCATTACAGATGAGCGTGGGTGATGCATACGATATGCGGTCAATAGTGTCCGAACTCGTCTGTCCAGGGCGTCCAGTTCAGTTTGAGTCCACTTGAGTATGCCAAAGGAATACAATAAGACAGGCATGACCCAACCATTAAAGGCACGCACTTTATTTCCGCCTGATAAAAGACTCTTCAGTACTTTTTTCAGGCGGCCATAGAAGCGTTCCTTCAAAGATTGTTTCATGTCTGTCTCATTGATTGCTATTGCCTGTGACATACCCAAATACTTGTAGGTTTCGTTTTCAGAGAGTGAATCAAGTTTTACAGAATCTGTGAGTTGTGTACTCTCAGATTCCGTTATCACTCCTCGCTTTACATGTATGATCGCACATTTGTCCAAACCAAACTCCATACTGATAGATTTACTAAAGTTTTCAGTTATCCTTAGTAAATCTATCAGTTGTGATTTGTTTTGGGCAAATAACTTCAAATCATCCATGTAAAGTAAGTGCGATATAACTTGACTCTCTCTCCGCAAACGGTAGCCTAGCCCTGAAACCCCTAGCAGTGTGCTGAGTGGGTTTAGGGCCAAGCAGAACCACAAGGGACTCAAACTATCGCCTTGGAATATACCCCGTTTAATCCTGATTAGTTCGTCGTCGCCGAAAGCTCTTCGGCATCCTGGATAGATGAGGACTGTTTTCCAGTGCCCCATACATGAGCTCAGGAAGGTGCGTAGAGTTGTATCGATTTTATACAACTCCAGCACCCTCATGAGCCAGGTATGTGGTACAGAGTCATAAGCTTTTTTGTAATCTATCCAGCATGCCGATAGATTCTTTCGGTTACGTCGAACTTGTTGGCTAATGGTCATGTCAATGAGGAGAAGTTCTTTAGTACCACGGGACCCAGCCCTACATCCATTCTGAGAAGCTGACATGATGGAATTAGTGTCTATATGGCTACCAATTTTGATTCTCAAAATGGATGTAAGGAGCTTGTAGATGGTAGGTAAGCATGTTATGGGTCTATAGTTCTTAGGATCCGTGGTACTACCGGACTTATACAGCAGGCGGGTAATGCCTGTAGTCATAAATTCTGGGATCGATCCAAACTCAATTGCGTCTTGGAATTGGGATGCTAAGCGAGCGTGTGAGCTGCGTAACCATTTTAGCCAATAGTTGTGTAGTCCGTCGGGCCCTGGAGACTTCCAATTTGCCATAGGACGGACCGCACAAACTACATCGATGGGGTCAATAATGACAGACCCCATCTCTGGCACAGACTCACAGGCCCGCTTAACATCCTCCATCCAAGCGTCTTCCGTGTGACTGACGGGAGTCGACCAGATGTTTTGCCAGAATGAATTGGTGGTTTCAACATCTGGTAGACTTCCCTCAGTCACAATTTGTTTAGATCGTTCCCAGTCTCTATATACCCGCCTTTGATCACTTTGGAATATGCGATTCAGTATGTATCGGTCTACTCGTAACTTATACCTACGAATGCGGTTTGCCCATGCACAAACTTTCTGCTTCAGGAAGTCGATGCGTTCTGTGACTCGAGACATATAATCCCGGGGTCTGATGTCAGTGTCCGAGAAAGCTCGATGCACAAAACGCATCACTCGCGGGCGAGTGTTGCCCGTCCTGAAGCAGGTTAGTTTGCCTATAAGTACCCTAGCCTCGTCAATTCGCCGTTGGATCCTGCTCTGCCACGCGGGTACGGTAGGTTTTGGTCGTGTAGTATGGTCTTCACTGAAGAACTTAACTCCTGCTACACGACAAGCCGTAACCGCGGCGCAGTACAGGATCGAATGCGTGTCGGCGAGGTTTTCACTATTATCAAAATAATTTGATAATAGTGAATCTAGGGTACCCATCATCTCTATGTTTTTTTTGTGCATAGGGAAACGTGGTAAACGTGGTCTAAGTAAGGGCAGTGTATTTCGATACTTCGAAATCACATCTTCCAAAAATTTTATTTTTTTAAGACGCCATCTGTTGGAGATATCAGTTGAACTAACGGTTCGAGATATTCTTACGTGTCATCTAATCTATATGTATAAATAAAAATCAATTGACGCATGTATGAAAGATCATCACTTGAGAACAGTTCGACCGATTAAACTGATTATTTTTTTGTTGTGTTCGTAAATTGTCAGGACAAGGTTTGTATAAATAATTATTTGTATAAAAAAAATTCTGCAAATAAAAATGGAAAAGTTGACCGGAAAATTGGAAAATTCTGGAAAAACTGAAAGAGCTTTTTTCTATGGGATTTTTGTATCTCAATGGATAAGCTAGTTTCAAATAAATGTACTAAGAGAAAGTTCTGCATTAGTATTGTTTATTAGTATAGATTGTATATACTACGGAACCCTGAATTCTAGTTACCAAGTCGCGCTTGTTCTGTTTTGTTCTAATGGACTGAGAAAAGTGTTCTCTCGTAAAAGCAATAAAACAATTACTGTTAATTGCTTTTATAGGGACGGAGAGGTTAAACATGACTAAGTATTTATAGGTTATTATAGGTTAAACATACTTTATAGAGCTGGTCGCATTGGAAGAGAATGCTGGTTCAGTGCTTGTATACAAGACAAAACATCTGACCGTCATGATAATATGGGAAGTGCAAATGTAGACATTGTTACGTAATCATGAAAACGGAAACCTTTATAAGATCACTCATGTCTCTGTCTGTCCGTCTGTCACAGTTTATTTTCTCCCAATCTGCTGGACGAAAAATGTTGAAACTTGGTACATATATAGAGTTTCATGACCCAATTACGGACGTATAGCGTAAATAGGCGTAAATAATCTAATTTCGATTTTGGGGGATAATAAACGTATAAAGAAATATTTTTTCAAGTGCATCATGTGACATATCAAATGAAAGGGCTCGTTATAATGAATACAAACATATTTTTTCTTTAATTTTAAAATTCATATTTAAACTATATTAAAGAAAATATACGAAAATTGACCGTCCCCCCCCCCCTCTTATCTCCGTAACTACAGAGTCTAAAATTTTGAAAAAATAATAGGAAATGTAGTGCCTTTCTTGTACTTAGTTTACAGTCCGCATCAGCTGGGTTAGCATATATTTTGACAGCGACACTTTCGTTTCGGTCGAATGGCCTTGAACAGGCCAAAACGTTCATGTCCAACAAGGACCGGCCAGAGATAGCCCGGGGCCGAGAGGTCCGGCCCAACAATGTGTGTGCAAATTTGCTATGACGGGCAAAGACAAGTACACAGAATTTGCCCGCACATTGTTGGGCCGGACATTCTCGGACCGGGCATGCCCTGCACAAGAATGCCGAGCAATTTGCTTGGCCGGACAAAGACAAGTACACAGAATTTTCCCGCACATTGTTGGGCCGGACCTCTCGGCCCCGGGCTATCTCTGGCCGGTCCTTGTTGGACATGAACGTTTTGGCCTGTTCAAGGCCATTCGACCGAAACGAAAGTGTCGCTGTCAAAATGTATGCTAACCCCACAGGTATTTAGGGAAAGAAAAATTGGAAAAAGGTGCTTCGGTGGTTAACTAGGCAGACTCCGGGTTCGATCCCAAATCGCGGTACCAATGGATTTTTATTATTAAAAACTTATGTAGGTACATAATCCGACAAACAACACTTAGAGGCTTTTCCATCTAAATATACCTCAACAGAGCGACTAGTTAGGTATAGCCTCACAAATACCATCAGCTCGAAGAGGTCTTCCGCTGGGTACCCTGGGACCGTAACACGGTTTCGGGACCTGTAAGGCAATACGTAAATAAAAAAAAAAAAAAAAAATCTGCCGGTAAATTGTGAAATAAAAAAAACTGAAAGCAGAAAGCTACTAACAGATTCACTTCATTTTTTGCACAAACAATATACATTTTATCCCTGGAAAATAACTCATTCCTCAGGGAAAATTAAATTTTTCATTAACAACTTAAAAAAGCCGGGCGAGTCGCTGTTTATTTTATACTAGATACAAACCCGGCTTTGCTCGGGGTGTTCTGTAGTTACCTTAGATTTCGTTGGTATCGTTTTGTGTCGCGAGACAGAGCTCTAGGAAAATAGTTAATTGTAATGTTTTAAACGGGAAAGGCGATCTAGGGCGTCAAACTTAGTGTTTCCAATCATTAATTATAATTATTATGTTTGTATTTTAACATAATCATCATATAACGTAAAATCCGTTGCGACAATAAAACGACAGAAAAATACAGTGGTACAGGGTCTAGTACTAGGCGTTTACCTCCGTACTTTGGCCCAGCTTCGTCCGTATAGTTAGGTAAATAGCGTGCAAATTCGTATATGAAAGGTTTCCGTATATTATGCCAGTCGGTAAACGATGGCGCGGGAGAGACACCGGTAACAGTGTCCACTTTTAGCCAGTTGTCCATATTAAACCAACAATTCCTCTAGAAAAATTCATCATAACAATGAAAATCCAATCAGTGGTTCTATAGAGTTATACCTAATCTAGTTGTTCAATTTCATTTCAGGAGATCCACAGAAATTCATGGTGCGAAACAGATATGCTATCACACGGCATCAGTGGCCTAAGTCTCCATAGAACTGACAGCATTACCCAACGACCCATGGGTACTCTAAAAAGAACTGGTAGCAAAGGCAGTGCTTATAGCATTAGAAGTGCAAGAAAAGACCAAAAAACTCAAATAGAAACCCCAAAAATTTTAGACGCTGGCTTTGGTACACTGGAAATCAAATTGTCTTTTGATAATTCAGCGTCAGCATTAGCTGTGACTGTGCTGAGAGCTAGAGCACTTATAAGTATGGATATTAGTGGACTATCAGACCCATTTTGCAGATTGGAAGTTTTGCCTAGAGGTAAGATTTTTTTTTTTTTACTTAGGTCCTCATAATATTTTAAATGCGTGTGGATATTTGAAATGTGTCTCTCAATGGCGCCGATACGAAATAGATTTCATCTTTAAGTATAGGTCAATGGTATCAGCCACTTTTTGAGGGGGGGGTTGGGGATAGACACCTAGTACTAACCAGACAGCTATGACATCATTATATTATACAAGCTTCTGTCCGCGGTTTCACCCGCGTGGAAATAGATCCAAAAAGAAATAATCCCGTGGCTGTAATTTGCCCCTCCCCCGCCCGCTTTAACGGTATAAAAATTTGTATATGTCATTATCTGACCCCTAAACTACCACTATGCAAAAAATCAGGTCGATCCCGTGAAAAACAAAAAGAAATCTATCCTACGGGAACCATTAATTTTTTCGGGATAAAAAGTGCCTAGTACATTCCAGATCTATCTCTGTGCCAAATTTCATCCAGATCCGTTAAGCCGTTTTGGCGTGATTGAGTAACAATCATACATACATCCATATAAACTTTCGCGTTTATATTATTAGTGGGATTGTCATCCGATTTACATATCTACGTATGCAAAATTTCAGCTTAATTGAACACCGGGAAGTTGGTCTTGTAAGATTTGATTACCCACAGACACCGGGACAAGGGAAAGTAAAGTTTTTAATAAATTTCATTTTGAAATATTACTTTCATGGTTGTACCTACTTATGATTAGTATGTAGGTATAACTACTTTGAACACATTCAAATCTATAATAGTCCTACTAATCATTAGCAGCTTGAACGACTTTGTCCAAATAGTTATTCTTCTATAATTCCCATAAAGGATTTTTAATAATAATGAAACCGCTTAATTATATTTTGGTATAACTTCAATTTCAAATTTGAATTACCTATGGTTAATTTCTTCTATACAATCATCTAAATTTTTTTTTGTTTGAAAGGGTATACTTTCTAGGTGGTCCCATGGTCATCAGGTCAGGATCTGATGATGGGATCCTGGAGAAATGTAGAACTCTTCAAATTTTAGGCACATTTGAAGCGAATTGGGTATTTTTTTATAGTGAATTGTGCATTTGCTTTCGGATAGCACATTTTGGTTTTGAAGGCGGTTTTTTTCTTCATAAGGACACTGACATCGACCACCACGCCACCACGACCTTTATACTTCAAGGAGTGGTCAGAGACTTGGGTAACAATGTCCTCAATCAATAGATGAGACAATATTATATTTTGGAAAATGTAGAAGCTAAATAAATGTTTAATTTTTTTAATGTCCATCTATACCTTATACCCATAGGTAAGTGAGCGTGTATTCATACATATGAATGTTAGATACAACAAATTAAATTAGTTCCCTTGCTTATCAAAAACACGTAAATCGTTATAAGTTATAGATAAGATAAAAACGCTTACCTACGTAAAAACATAGATACATGACAATAAAGCTTATTTAAGTAAAATTTTACAATAATGGAAAAAATACCACCAAGATTTTTGTGTACTGCGCATCGAATTATTCTATTCCATTTATAAAAGAAAGCTGTGAAAGATCTATCTATCTATCTATCGGCTTTTATCACAAGAGAGGTAGGCAGAGACAATCGAATGCCATTTGCTACTTGCTACGATCCTGACATACTTCCTTGGATTTTTGTGTACAGAGATAGTTGAGAGTTACATATTTTTTATCATTTCATCCCGTAAATCCTTATAGATAAATTGTTATGTCACATTTTCAAACATTATAAAGAGATAAAGAGAGAGTGCGAATTTTGTGAGCATGTGGAGATTAATATCCGGAACCACTGATTCGATTCTGAAAATTCTTTCATTTATAGGAAGCTACATTTTCCCTGTATGTAGCACATCCCATTAATATTATAAACGCGAAAGTTTGTATGGATATATATATGTATGTTTATTACTCAACTGGATGTTTGGCACATAGATAGATTATAGTCTTTTTATCCCGGAAAAAAATATGTGTGGTTCCCGTGGGATTTGTTTTTGTTTTTCACGGGATCGACATGATTTTTTGCATTTAAGGGTCAGAGAATGAATTTTTATACCGCGAAAGCTGGCGGGGGAGGGGCAAATTACAGCTACGGGATTATTTCTTTTTGGATCTATTTACACGCGGGTGAGACCGCGGACAGAAGCTTGTAGGCTATATTTTATTTTGTTCAAAAATATCCACTAAATATAAGTAGTTCAGTAAATTTTCAGGCTCTTTAGATTCAGGCTATTAAGGCCCTTTTTTCTTTCAGAAGGGACATATTCAAACCGACTCCGTACAAAAACTGTTCACAAGACGAAGAATCCTGAATTTAATGAGACAATGCATTTCTTTGGTCTCACAGAGTCTGACTTAGCTTCTAAAACACTTGAAATTATTATGTTGGACGATGATCGGTAAGTCATTTTGATAGCTGGCTGAAAATAGGAAACAGATTGACATTGCCAACGCCTGTTTATTAAGCATAGGTGGTTGGTCCATGAATGCGCGCGACTGGCAGATCATAATGCGTACAGTCCACCAGTCGCGCCCATAGAGATGCTTTTTCACGCTTTGCTTGAACAACCCCAGGTTGTAGGAAGCAGGAAGGACCGTCTCCGGAAGTTCGTTCCACTTTTTGACAGTGCGACATAGGAACGAGTCACTGAACTTTTTCGTTCGTATACAAAACGTGTCGACTGTGTGAGGATGAAATCTATATCTTGTGCGAGCAGTGCTGGTGCGAAAAGGGAATGGAGGGACGAGGTCATGGAGTTCTTCTGAACATTCCCCTTAATATAAAGAGACAGGTGTTTGTTGGATTGCAATCCTTATAATTTTGTGTTTGTTTGTATATGATCAACGTAATTTTTTGCACAGAGATACTTGGAGGACCTTTATCCTGGAAATCCTTCAGGATAAACTTTTTGCACGGACGAAGCCGGGGTGAAAGCTAGTTTTGAATAAATTATTTTAGGTATAGGTACCTTTCCATAGATAGAACTGGCTTATTTTTATACGGACCCCATAATTTAAGGTATTGTTCAATAGGTCCTATTTTTAATAGTTAATAATTTGATCACCAGATACGGTTGCGACGAAATGGGCACCGCGTCAGTACCACTACGTGAATGGGGTCGAGGTCCCACCCCACTCCGGCTAGCACTGGCAGCTGCGAGCATCAATACTGTGGCAAATGGCACTTCTCGGATATTACTGGCACTTTGCTACAGTACCAAACGTCGAGCACTGGCAGTTACAATATGTAGAGCAGCCGACCTTCCACCTGCTGATACTAATGGATATTCTGATCCATTTGTTAAACTGTAAGGTCATTTCATAGATCCTTCATTATTGTAAACTGGAAACAAGTAGAAAGACCAGATCGTTTCACTTTTGTATAGCACAACATATATAATTGCCTTTTAAAAACCGTGTACCGACTTCAAAAATTATGCACTGAAAAGTGTGCTTTCCGAAAGCAAATGCACAAGTCACTATAAAAAAAATACCCATCGCTTCAAGTGTGCCTATAAAATTTTGAAGAGTTCTCTATTTCTCCAGAATCCCATCATCAGATCCTGACCTGATCACCATGGGACCACCTGGAAAGTATATCCTTTGAAACAAAAAAATAATTTCCAAGAAATCGGGTAACATATATAAAAATAAAAGATTCTGACGAATTGAGAACCTCCTCCTTTTTTTTAAGTCGGTTAAAAAGAGTCACCGAACTTCTTGGCTTTAAACTTACGTGGCTTAGGGTCCTAGGGTACCCAGCGGAAGGCCGAGTCTTCCTCTTTTAGCCGATGGCAATGCTAATGCTTCGGAGGATACTTCTTCTAAAAATAACAGATAATCACATATAGGTCCATAGGTATGTGCAGCAACAGGCTTGCCACCTGTTCTGTATAATATGGACAACTGACAAAAAGTGGACACTGTTATTGTTAAAAAGTGTCTCTGGCCGCACCGGAAGGGATAAAGGCCGTGGGTGTGTTTGTGTGTTTTGTGTGAAAATAAGTAACAATAACTCTAGCATTCAGCTGGTTATATTGCTCTCCGTCCACTTGGATCCCATGACTAGGCTCCCATGGGATCCTGAGATAACTTTTAACTTGTTTCTTTTAATTTCATATTCTTACATACATACCTATTTAAAAATTATTAATTTCACAGACACTTGGAGCCAGACCCATACCACAAGAAACACAAAACATCAATAAAATGGAGAAATTTAAACCCAGTTTGGAATGAAGAATTCCTCTTCGAAACAAGACCTACAGAACTGTCCAGGCAGAACCTGACTCTCACGGTATGGGACAAAGACTATGGGAAACCCAACGACTTCCTGGGTAGCCTGGTTGTTGGATCAACTAGCAAAGGAAGGAGGCTGAAACACTGGATGGACTGCATCAAGTTTCCTGATCATCGACATGAACAATGGCATGCTTTGACTGATACACAGCATTTGTAAACAAATTATAGAAGTGCTTTTGAAGTGCAAACTTTTAGTAGGATGCTTGTGAAACGAATTCGTGCTCCTAATTGTTTTATCTACTACGACAAATGGAAATCTTGGGATATAGATAGGTACTTAAATAAATGATATGTGTTGATATAAGTAGGTATTATATTATATACTATAATATTCTGTCTTCTCATTTATTTTGACTAAAATATAGTTCTACATAATGAATGCTATAGGCTCAATATATTTTAATATTACGATGATGTAAAGTATTTATTATAAATAATAATAATGAAATAATAAAATAATAAAATAACAATACATGTCACATTATTACATAGAAACCTACTTAGGCAAAGATTTAAATCGGTAGATATACAATTTGGTGAAAAGTTGAAAGCAGAGAAACATAATATTCTATCTCACGTAGGTAATGAGTGCAATAAATAATATAAACAAAATTATCTTCTACGATATGGCTTTCATACACTTTAGGCTTGCAATTAGCCATCAAATTCATGCAATTAGCCATCAAATTCATGCAATTAGCCATCAAATTCATGCAATTAGCCATCAAATTAATGCAATTAGCCATCAAATTCATGCAATTAGCCATCAAATTAATGCAATTAGCCATCAAATTCATGCAATTAGCCATCAAATTCATGCAATTAGCCATCAAATTCATGCAATTAGCCATCAAATTCATGCAATTAGCCATCAAATTCATGCAATTAGCCATCAAATTCATGCAATTAGCCATCAAATTCATGCAATTAGCCATCAAATTCATGCAATTAGCCATCAAATTAATGCAATTAGCCATCAAATTCATGCAATTAGCCATCAAATTCATGCAATTAGCCATCAAATTCATGCAATTAGCCATCAAATTCATGCAATTAGCCATCAAATTCATGCAATTAGCCATCAAATTCATGCAATTAGCCATCAAATTAATGCAATTAGCCATCAAATTAATGCAATTAGCCATCAAATTCATGCAATTAGCCATCAAATTCATGCAATTAGCCATCAAATTCATGCAATTAGCCATCAAATTCATGCAATTAGCCATCAAATTCATGCAATTAGCCATCAAATTCATGCAATTAGCCATCAAATTCATGCAATTAGCCATCAAATTCATGCAATTAGCCATCAAATTCATGCAATTAGCCATCAAATTCATGCAATTAGCCATCAAATTCATGCAATTAGCCATCAAATTCATGCAATTAGCCATCAAATTCATGCAATTAGCCATCAAATTCATGCAATTAGCCATCAAATTCATGCAATTAGCCATCAAATTCATGCAATTAGCCATCAAATTCATGCAATTAGCCATCAAATTCATGCAATTAGCCATCAAATTCATGCAATTAGCCATCAAATTCATGCAATTAGCCATCAAATTCATGCAATTAGCCATCAAATTCAATACTTTTCAAAAAAAGTGAAATATTTTGTAGTGGTCAGAGGTCGCAACTAGAAAATTTTTTTTTAAATGTTTAGGTAACTACTATGTGTATCTATTATTGTCTAATAAAGATACATAATATAATAAAATACATAAGCTCTCTTCGAAAACCTGAAAATGAACACTGAAACTTATATGAAAAATACTCAGATGTATGTAAATTAAGGATCTATAGAAGAAATTGATTACTTAGCACTTTCTATTCAGTCCCAATTTAATAATAAGTAAGTATTACCTACAGATCGCTGTCAATATTTCATTTTTATTTGGATTCTACGTAATGTCATGGCGACCAACGCACGCGTTCCGTCGTGACATGATGGGGAATTAGAATTAATAAGACATATCACAATCGGCATATTGATAAGGCTATAATACTTGTTATGTTAGTTAGTTATATTTCGTGCTAGAAAATGCAGAGCTCTAAAAATGTTGTGCCAATTTTTGTGACTTCCATATTGGTTATTGTTGTAAGTTATTATTGTAGGTACTAATTGATGATATACTTATAATAAATAAAATAAAAGTAGTACTTAGATAGATAATATACTTATTGGAGTTATTGGTAAGATATATTAAGGGTCCTATATTGGGAATTTTTCTGGGATAAACTATTCCCAATTTCTCTGTAAATAATCCACCTGTGTCACTGTAATTTAGCATATAGTTACTTATTGAATATATCTAAGTGAAATAGCTCTTATTTTTTCAATGGGTTTTATTGAATAGGAAATATGGGTAGTTTAACTTTGCCCCTGCTGTCTCTTTCATAATCAATCACAAAACTCTAAATTTTTTTAAAAGCGCTGTTATACCATTATCCTTCAATTATATATGTCGAATTTTTTGGTAGCTTATTGAAAATTTAAAATAATAATTATTTTATTATTTTTGCCAAATTAAAAAATCATAAAATATATTTTTTTAATTGTCAATAAGCCACAAAAAAAGCGATATATATAATTGAATACTAATGGTATAAGAGCGCTTTAAAAAAAATTTAGAGTTTTGTGATAGATTATTAAAGAAACAGAAGGGGCAGAATAATCCTTTATTCTACCACCCATATTTCCTATTAAATAAAACCAATTGAAAAAATAACGACTATTTCACTTAGATATATTGAATAAGTAACTATATGCTAAATTACAGTGACACAGGTGAAGTGTTTACAGAGAAATTGGGAATAGTAATATCTCCATACAAATTCCCAGTATAGGACCCTTAATTCTATATTGCTATATTTTATGTTGTTTTATTTAATATCAATATTTTCCTTCCCCTGCAGAATGGACAAATTATACCTACTTACATATAAATATTAGGTAAATAAATAAATATATAACTTATATAGGTAGGTTTTTAGGGTTCCGTACATTTTCGATGAAAAACGGAAACCCTTATATAGCATTACTCTAGCAGCTAGAGTGATGCTACTTGCTTATTTTCTCCGAACCTACTTGCTATAAAACTTGTAACTTGGTAGAGTAAGTTCTCTAAATATGGACCACCATATCGTTTTCTTTTAATAAAACCCAAATTTAAGAAGATATGTAGAGTACCGTGTTTTTATTTAATAATTAGATAAACTATTTAACAATAATAATTGAAATTCAAATAGTAAAAAAGGAACAAACTCTCTAACAATCTTACAAATTATTTGGCAATACGCAATTTAGGAACTTTCGAAACAGGGAATTAAAAATGGACCACCATGTTTTTAATATGGACCATAGTTATAATTAAAACCTATATATTCATCACATATTGGAAATTATAGGTATAAAGCCCAACGATTACAAGAAGGACATAATAGTATAGCCATAGTCATCGCGAGTCTTTGTCCCATTGTTGTCTAAGAGGTTGCTTTGGTTTAGACGCCATTATCTAGAAACAAGAAAATAAAAACAGTTTAAGGACTTACTCAGTAGTCCATATTAAAAAAGGAACTTTTTGAGGTTATTATTTTATAACAAAATATTGAAACTAGATACTGCTACAAGCTATATCAGAAATGTGACTCAATACCATGACGTTTGCAGTAAGTATATGTACCATTGTAATTCAATAAATAACAACAATAAATTATAATATTCTTAGATAACTTACCAAAAATCTCGGCGAACAAAATCTACATCAAATTTGCAAAAAAAATAAAAATGGCTGCCACTGACATTAAAAACACTGTTCGTTCGCTATATTGTACTGCGACTGAGAGGCAGGGCGGGGTCACCGAATGAAGCCAACTTCACTTAGCTAGCAGTCACATCTAGCGAATTAGGGCGGTAGTCTACATTGCACGACTAGTCCATATTTAGAGAACTTACCTTACATATACCTACCTATAGACTTTGATGACCCCAATCACGGCCGTAGGTATAGCGTAAATAATCGAATTTATATTTTGGGGGTTTCTTCTATTTTGGGGGAAAATATTTATTTTTTTCAAGTGCATCATGTGACATATCAAATGAAAGAGCTCGTTATAAGGAATACAAATACCTACGTATGTTTTTTTATAATTTTCAAATGCATATTGACGGGTTACCTTACCGTTACCTTCCGTCACGATTCACGACTTCGCCCGTGGATTTCCGGGAAAAAGTTACTTATGGCATAATCACGTCGATCCATTGCTTAGTTTTGGCTAGAAAGAAAGACAAACAAACACACTTTCACATTGTAATAGGTATTGCTTCTATTAAATAACTACTATTTTGTCTACTTTATTTTCCTTTCCTTTCCTGCAAATTGTGTAAATAAAAATAGAATCTTGCTTTCACAAAAAGTACGCGTGTAACAGAACGTACTTACCGTAACAACGCAAGTTTCCTATAAGTTGCAGTGTCTCCGCATGTAAAACTTTTCCCCATATTAATGGAAAATATTGGCAATTTCTTGGGGAACTGTGGTGTTTCCTTCAAATATTACCGAGGACAATAAAACTCAATATTTCGATATTATTCAGATAAAATTATTTTGTTTTATGTTATATTCGTTTTTTCTTTCCAAATATTCATATATTTTTTCAGAGTTGCTATTGTGGCGTATATAGTCTTGGCCACTCCGCACGTACTGTCGGGTTACGATTACGATGTAATAAAATTAGAAAGACGAGATTTTAGTTTGTCAACCTGCAGGATGGATTTGATTTGATTGTCCAATATAATCTATTAAATAAATGTATACCAAGTAAAATGGATTATAAATATAGGCGTCACAAGGACCTATACTATTCATGATTAAAATTGTTTTTGGGAGGAAATTAACAATATGTTATTATTGTCTTGTGGAAAATGATACCCAAAGTTTAGGGTAATTATAGATATTGCGTGTGGACACACTACAAGTTGAGTGAACTGACAGGACGGAAGTGAAAAAGTTTCAAAAGTTCTTTAAAAGCTCTATAAAGTTAGTTTACAATATTTTAGTGTTTAATCATCGTCTGGGAAGCCCTAGGGCTGCGGAGTCATGGCGTTCTTATGTCCCGTCAGGATACGTCGCGGGAAAAAGAAGTGTAAGTCAGTATTTGTACCGTGGGAAAACTTATTCTGGAACAAGTTTTTCCTAAAAAGTAGACCTGTCCCAATGAAACAAGGGTGGATAAAATGTGGTGTAATTATTTCAAAAGACACCAGCAATTAACTGAATCTTTTTAATTAGTATACATTTAAATATATTTGTTTGCCTCAACTTTTAATAATACCTTTATTTCTTTGTCCAAAAACTCAAAACTACTGAACCATATTAAGCTAATACATTACATATAATCTGGTTTCTTAATTTTTGATATTTATGTCATGAAGTCTTCCTCCATATTCCTAGATTTATAACCCCTTGGGTCCCTCAAGCAAACTGAAAAACTCTACAAGCATTTTAAATCCATATTAATTTGCTTGCCTTATATAATAACAAAAAGCAGTATTCTAGTTTGTGTACTAATAATAGTGACTCCTTACTTTATTACACATAGTGAAACTTAAAGTTACACATATCAATAACATCACTTGTTCCCCACAGCAAGCAGTATAGAATCGGACAAGGATCTCTCTCGGCCCAGCTCGGGTCTCAGTCCTGGTATGGGGCGCATCACAGGGTCTGCTAGTATAGAGACCTTAGTCAGAGTGGGTATAGAGAAGGAGCATGGCCTGAGTCCAGATTCCAAGATGGTGGTGCTACATGACTTCACACCTTGTGTTGATGATGAGTTGGAGGTATGGATTATTATGTTTATTATTGATGATGAAACCAGAAAAAAAAAATGAAGGAATCAACTTATGCCTACCTACTATATTTGTTGTACCTACACAAAGAAATTATATTGTAATAGAAAACCATTTGGATTTTTAATCTGTGTTACCAACTTATATATAAGACTCTGGAGATCTACAATCTTCACATGCATTACTAGATCCTGCCTATGCCTTCATTCACCTAACAGAACTGTATGACATAAAGAATTATGCCATTTCCATTTTAGGTGAAGCGAGGTGAGATTGTCAACGTGCTATATAGAGAGAACGATTGGGTATATGTGATTGTAGCAGAGTCCCGGCGTGAGGGCTTCATACCTCACTCGTACTGTGCTCCGGCCCCGACCTCCAGCAGATGTCTTCATGACCTGAAGAAGAAGCTACCCCGGGAAGCAGAGGTGCCTAGAGATGTGAGAGAGTCACTGTCCGTGTGCTCGGAGGCTACGGGTGATGCTGTATCGGAAGCTGGCAGTGAAGGAGAAGCGTGCCCATTTAGCAAGGTATCTGTGTGATTGATAATGACTTATCTATAAAAGCTGTCCTTACTATTACTATGAATGCGAAAGTTTGTTTGTCCTTCTGTCACGTCAAAATGTGAATTTTAGGGTTCTGTACCCAAAGAGTAAAAATGGAAACCCTATTACTAAGACTGCGCGTCTGTCACTAGGCTGTATCTCATGAATGGTGAAGGTAAGACATTTGAAATTACTAAAAAAAACAGAATAAAATGAATATTTAAGTGGGCTCCTATACAACAAACTTTTTTATAGATAATGGTAGGAAACCATTCTTTTTAGCCTGGAAAGAATTAAACAATATATCTACCTGTGTAAAGGACATCTTTTTATGTAAAAGAAATCATATCTAAGATTGTCTCTCTTTCCCAATGATTGTTCAGAATAAGCTCTAAAATTTAATTTTGATGAAACTACCTGTAGATATCTTGAAGAGGTTCAAAGACAAAATAATATATTGTATATAAATAAATAATATATAGCTAAGCTAGGGAGGCATGATACTTAAACTACAACCTACAAGTGTTTATTGGTAGATGAAATGTGCGATATCTGATCCCATACACTTCTGAAATATTGACAATATACATTGTTTCAGGATCCTTCAGGTCGCTACGTAGTGTTGTACACATTTCAAGCTCGAGATGAAAACGACGTTGATGTTGAAAGGGGAGAATTTGTTACTGGTTAGTATCATCACTACCTATACTAATATTATAAAGAGGAAAGATTTGTATTGTTGTATGTTTGTGTGTATGTTTGTAATGAATAAACTCAAAAACTACTGTGCCGATTTCAAAAATTCTTTGACCATTGGAAAACTACATTCACCCCCAGTGACACAGGCTGTATTCTATTTTCAAAAAAATCAAGGTGTAAAAAAAAACCTAAGAAATGCCTTACATCGCGAAGTGTTCTTTTATTTTAAAATTTAATAAAAAAGCCGCCGCTATAAAAGGCTCTTTATTTGTACCTTGCTATTAATCCTTATCAAAATAAATTACTTTATGTGCCCGACTATATCAATACCTTTCTATAACTTTTTGAAATATTCAATTCGGACATTCCATTCCAAAGATATCACGAGTTTAAAAATGTAAGTATTTTTTTATCGCGATTTTAGTATTTTTGTATGAACAATATCCAAAGGTAGGGGGTAGGGGTAGAGGGTAGGAGTAGAAGTAGGGGTAGGGGTGGGGGTAGGTGTACGGGTAGGGGTAGGTATTATATTATAGGGTATATTTCATTTTATTTGTAAATATCCGCGGACGAAGCCAGGGGCGGAATGCTAGTATTTTATAAAACAATACCGATGTCTGTATAAATGCCTACGCAAAAACTACTGATCGGATTTTGTTGCGGTTTTCACTATGAGATAGGTTGATTCACCGGGGGAAGGTTTACGAGTATTAAACATGGATCCATCATGTTTAGGAGCAGAGCTTTAACAGTATAAGTGAATCATGTCCGGGAAAAAAGTGCCCCACCGAGTTTTCATGGCGTATGCTGTCTAACCCGTCAGAGATATAACAAAATGATATAGGAAAGATTTATGTAGAATAAAATGATCTACAAAAAAGTCCGCGGTAGCATATATCTATCTCTAATATTTTATTAATAATAAATCATAAAGAGGTAAAATTTGATTTTTTGTTTGTAATGAAAACTACTGAAGAGTTAGCATAGTTTTGACGTGACTTCTTTCGTTTCGGCCGAATGGCCTTGAAAAGGCCAAAACGTTTTATGTCCAACAAGGACCGGCCAGAGAAAGCCTGGGCCGAGAGGTCCGGCCTAACAATGTGCGTGCAAATTTGCTATGCCGGGCAAAGACAAGTACACAGAATTTGCCCGCACATTGTTGGGCCGGACATTCTCGGACCGGGTATGTCCTGCACAAGAATGCCGAGCAATTTGCTTGGCCAGACAAAGACAAGTACACGGAATTTGCCCGCACATTGTTGGGCCGGACCTCTCGGCCCGGGCTTTCTCTGGCCGGTCCTTGTTGGACATGAATGTTTCGTTTTGAAGACAAATCCGTAGCATACATTCGACAAGCAACTTCCGATCGACTCTGACGTCACACCTTATTATGTCAGTCAGTACAATATCAATTTAATGTATATAGCATTATGGTTCATTTTAAGAGAACAGTGAACACCAAACCAGTTTCTTAGCGGAAATAGTTTTGGTAGAATTTTGAACTTATTGCTAAAGGCATAGCGTACACAGTTCTTTGCTTCGCGGCTGCCGCAGAGTGTACGCCGTGCAGAGTTGCCAACTCGGATTTTGAAAAAGACGTAGGATAGTCTAGAAAATTATATAAGTTTATATTATTAAAATAAACGTAGAAATTGTAAAAATTGCATATGAAAAGTTCGTAGATCAACGTATTTTTTATTTTAACTTTATTTACTTTAAGATTTTAAAGTTAACGGTAAAATCTAAGATCTAAGCAAAAACACGTGAACTGGCAACGCT
The DNA here is from genome assembly GCA_963924495.1 of Nemapogon koenigi. NCBI lineage: Eukaryota > Metazoa > Arthropoda > Insecta > Lepidoptera > Tineidae > Nemapogon > Nemapogon koenigi. Next base: position 10,570,736 of record OZ004648.1, read on the forward strand.
GACAAACTTTCGTTCGACCGAAAACGAAAACGAAAGTGTCGCTGTCAAAATTTGTGCTAACTCCCCTGAACCGATTCTAAAAATTCTTTCACTAATAGAAAGCTATGAGTGTGTGTGGGAGTGACATAGGCTCTATTTTACATTGTTCTCATGATTTCTCCCGCCTGGTAATAAGTTTTATGTCCTTCGCTCTTCCGTAGCTTATTATGTGATAATCTAACCTGACCTAAGGGTAAACTTAATTAAGGGACGGGTAGACCCATTTTTGTACAGTATGCTACAATCCCTGTTGCTGGTATATAATAATGTTTGATGCGTTTATATTTCAGTGTTGAACAGAGAAGACCCAGATTGGTACTGGATAGTGAGAAGTGACGGACAGGAGGGGTTCATACCCTCCGGGTTTGTGTACCCCGCTGTGCTGCAAGGTAATTACATATTTTTACTTTTATGATTAAACTGATGACCTGTGCGAAAACTTCGCACCGTTAGTTCAACTGATCTCCAACAGAACGGTGTCTTATTTTTGATGTTTGTTTATTTTTCGTCATTAGAGGGAAAAATTATCTTCTAAATGGCGGGGATATTTAATACCGACAAAAAAATACCTTTGAGAAACAAATACCTTAGAGATGGTTTAATTTTAAATTTATACATTTAGTCATTAGGTCTCCATTTCTAGAAGTACTTAATGTGAAAATACTTTTTGGACTTCTTGGATTTTTTTTAAATAATTCGTCCAGTTTCTTGTAAGGATCAATTTTCATAGTCTAATAAATATAATGTAATAATGTAAAAATAATTGTAATAATGTCTTTCAATCACGCTCAGAACGCTGAACAGTTCTAAATGAAATTTAGCATAGAGGTAGATTATGGCTTGGTATAGGACATTAGTATGCTACTTATTTATGTATTATGTAGTATAATTTAAAATTAAGTCTTTAATTTTTTTTTATTTCTTTTATTCTGGACAACAAACAACTATACAACAAACATTACTACAACATAGATACATTTTTAAAAAATAACTGTCATATAGTCAGTGACGTTTGTTTATACAAATGTATTGTTTAAACATACATTCAAAACAAGATATTTTTATGCAAATTCCAAAAAATATAGAAATAACAAATAATACAAAAAAAAATTAAACAAAATATAATTAACTACTATTTAGAATGTTACAGATATTTTTCCTAAATATATACAAAGAATGTGAAAATATGTCCACTTCGCAAAACTGCTGGTTGTATCTTCCACCATACGTCTAAATCTTAGAGTAAAAACTTGGCAACCAATCATATTCTCGTCTTTGGGTTCTGATTATCTCTATCCATTTTTCTCTTATTAATCCGCTTCTAGGGAGACTAAAAGATAAATAAATACAATAAGATCATAATACTATACATACAACAATAATATAATATATAAATTTATAATAATGTAAATATAATTATGTATATACATTTTCCGTACATTTAATAAAATATATAATTTTTTTAAATAGGTTCATGTAATTTATTGACAGGTCCGATATTGCCAACCATCCCCATAATCAGTCGCTGAGTCTGTCGCAGCCATTTCGTTTTGTCTTCTCTATCACTCTCATACAAAATGCATCGTTCGTCTCGCTCAGACAAGCGGCGCACTGGCAACAGCGCATTATTATTAATAAAATATTGTTATGTCCATAATTATAAAATTTCTGTACTTACCAATGAAATGAGATATCATTTCTATCCTTTACAGTTGCAGTATAATTTCTGCAAAAGCGGAACACACAAGATGTCATTTTTCTTGATGTTTTTGCGGATTATTCTACTCAAGAGAGACATGTACACTAGTCGTAGGATTGTGCGTGACTGTGCGCGACCAAATTTATAGTGGGACACTTACCTCTCATTCGCATTGCTATAGCTTGAGCGTCAATCACGCATCTACCTCAGTTTATATAGTATATCATTGCCTCAACAGAACCTCAAAAATACTAGAAAACAACAACTCATCTTCAAGCCACCTGTAACAGTGTACACTTGAGGTTGACACACAGTTGTCCATATTAAACAGAACAGGTGGCCTTAGTGCCTTCCGGAACACGAGAAGTCAAAATATTCAGCATTTTTGTCACGGAGGTGGTTCTACATTGACTCAATCATTTTATTTTATTTTAAAGAATTTTTCCGGGGTATAAGATATTTTCCTGGGATAAAAAGTAGCCTCTGCCAGTCTCTGATCCTCAAACTGTCTCTGTGCAAAATATCACGTCGCCATCCGTTGTTCCGTTTTGATGTGAACAAATAATAAATAAACAAACAAACACAATTTCGTATTTATAAAGCTTCTGTCCTAATTAAAAAAAATCCCCCCTTTTCTGTATTAAAGTTAATGTTTTTGTTGTTGTTTTGAAGATTATTTTTCTTTCTAATGACGAAAAATAAAGAAACAAATCAAATATAATGTTTCTTTTAAAATTATTCTTATTATTATTCTCTTTATTTCACATATTTCTTTAAATTATATTTTTACATATTTAGGTATAAAAAAAAAAAAACAAAAATATATAAAAATATAAAAAAAGGATTTATCCCCCCGGAAGCGAGGTTAATACCCAAACTACCGGTGGTTAGGGCTGCAGAGAGAGGAACCTCCTCACAATACGGGCCGTACTGAGGAGTACTGCCTTCTGGATCTGACCCTTGACCCAACTGCCAATCTCAAGTCTCCTAAGGTGACGGTCAAAACTCTTAGCAAAAAGACCATTGACCGTCACAACTATCGGTACAATGATCGCCGATTTCACATTCCACATGTCGACAATCTCGTGAGCCAAGTCAAGATATTTTGATTGTTTATCTTTCTCAGCTTTCACAAGATTGTCGTCATGTGGGATAGTGACATCGATTATCATTGCAAGGCGCGCTGATCGATCTACCAACACAATATCAGGTTTATTGGCAACAATAGTTCTGTCTGTGATGATAGATCGATCCCAGTAGAGCGTGGCATGACCATTTTCAAGAACTGGTTCAGGCACATACATGTAGTACGGTACTTCCGTGACTACAAGGTTGTATCGTAAAGCAAGTTGTTGGTGTATAATCCTGGCTACTTGGTTGTGCCTGTGCAAGTACTCGCCGTTGGCAAGACTAGAACAACCGGAAATAACATGTCTGATTGATTCTCCGGGACGATGGCATGCTCGACAGATGTCAGCCGTGCCGTCCTTAATGATGTATTTCCGGTAGTTATTCGTCTTGACAACTTCGTCCATAATTGCACAGGTAAAACCTTCGGTTTCTCCAAAGAGATCACCGAAGCGTAGCCAGGACACGGAAGTCAAAAGGTCTACATCAGAACCATGAAGAGCCTTGTAGAACCTTCCGTGTAACTCCTTGCTCTGCCATACCTCCTTGCGGTCATTGGTACTCAGTATTACAGGTTTGTGCCAGTTCTCTTTAGCCAAGGATAACGGGGTAAAGCCCTTGTCTACCTTGACCACATCTCCATGCATCACTCCCTCATTGTTGAGAAAATATTCTCTGAGACTGTATACCTCACGATTGTGGAGAGTCTTAGCGTTAAGAAAGCCACGACCTCCACATTTCCGTGGGATGTACAGTCTCATTACAGATGAGCGTGGGTGATGCATACGATATGCGGTCAATAGTGTCCGAACTCGTCTGTCCAGGGCGTCCAGTTCAGTTTGAGTCCACTTGAGTATGCCAAAGGAATACAATAAGACAGGCATGACCCAACCATTAAAGGCACGCACTTTATTTCCGCCTGATAAAAGACTCTTCAGTACTTTTTTCAGGCGGCCATAGAAGCGTTCCTTCAAAGATTGTTTCATGTCTGTCTCATTGATTGCTATTGCCTGTGACATACCCAAATACTTGTAGGTTTCGTTTTCAGAGAGTGAATCAAGTTTTACAGAATCTGTGAGTTGTGTACTCTCAGATTCCGTTATCACTCCTCGCTTTACATGTATGATCGCACATTTGTCCAAACCAAACTCCATACTGATAGATTTACTAAAGTTTTCAGTTATCCTTAGTAAATCTATCAGTTGTGATTTGTTTTGGGCAAATAACTTCAAATCATCCATGTAAAGTAAGTGCGATATAACTTGACTCTCTCTCCGCAAACGGTAGCCTAGCCCTGAAACCCCTAGCAGTGTGCTGAGTGGGTTTAGGGCCAAGCAGAACCACAAGGGACTCAAACTATCGCCTTGGAATATACCCCGTTTAATCCTGATTAGTTCGTCGTCGCCGAAAGCTCTTCGGCATCCTGGATAGATGAGGACTGTTTTCCAGTGCCCCATACATGAGCTCAGGAAGGTGCGTAGAGTTGTATCGATTTTATACAACTCCAGCACCCTCATGAGCCAGGTATGTGGTACAGAGTCATAAGCTTTTTTGTAATCTATCCAGCATGCCGATAGATTCTTTCGGTTACGTCGAACTTGTTGGCTAATGGTCATGTCAATGAGGAGAAGTTCTTTAGTACCACGGGACCCAGCCCTACATCCATTCTGAGAAGCTGACATGATGGAATTAGTGTCTATATGGCTACCAATTTTGATTCTCAAAATGGATGTAAGGAGCTTGTAGATGGTAGGTAAGCATGTTATGGGTCTATAGTTCTTAGGATCCGTGGTACTACCGGACTTATACAGCAGGCGGGTAATGCCTGTAGTCATAAATTCTGGGATCGATCCAAACTCAATTGCGTCTTGGAATTGGGATGCTAAGCGAGCGTGTGAGCTGCGTAACCATTTTAGCCAATAGTTGTGTAGTCCGTCGGGCCCTGGAGACTTCCAATTTGCCATAGGACGGACCGCACAAACTACATCGATGGGGTCAATAATGACAGACCCCATCTCTGGCACAGACTCACAGGCCCGCTTAACATCCTCCATCCAAGCGTCTTCCGTGTGACTGACGGGAGTCGACCAGATGTTTTGCCAGAATGAATTGGTGGTTTCAACATCTGGTAGACTTCCCTCAGTCACAATTTGTTTAGATCGTTCCCAGTCTCTATATACCCGCCTTTGATCACTTTGGAATATGCGATTCAGTATGTATCGGTCTACTCGTAACTTATACCTACGAATGCGGTTTGCCCATGCACAAACTTTCTGCTTCAGGAAGTCGATGCGTTCTGTGACTCGAGACATATAATCCCGGGGTCTGATGTCAGTGTCCGAGAAAGCTCGATGCACAAAACGCATCACTCGCGGGCGAGTGTTGCCCGTCCTGAAGCAGGTTAGTTTGCCTATAAGTACCCTAGCCTCGTCAATTCGCCGTTGGATCCTGCTCTGCCACGCGGGTACGGTAGGTTTTGGTCGTGTAGTATGGTCTTCACTGAAGAACTTAACTCCTGCTACACGACAAGCCGTAACCGCGGCGCAGTACAGGATCGAATGCGTGTCGGCGAGGTTTTCACTATTATCAAAATAATTTGATAATAGTGAATCTAGGGTACCCATCATCTCTATGTTTTTTTTGTGCATAGGCAAACGTGGTAAACGTGGTCTAAGTAAGGGCAGTGTATTTCGATACTTCGAAATCACATCTTCCAAAAATTTTATTTTTTTAAGACGCCATCTGTTGGAGATATCAGTTGAACTAACGGTTCGAGATATTCTTACGTGTCATCTAATCTATATGTATAAATAAAAATCAATTGACGCATGTATGAAAGATCATCACTTGAGAACAGTTCGACCGATTAAACTGATTATTTTTTTGTTGTGTTCGTAAATTGTCAGGACAAGGTTTGTATAAATAATTATTTGTATAAAAAAAATTCTGCAAATAAAAATGGAAAAGTTGACCGGAAAATTGGAAAATTCTGGAAAAACTGAAAGAGCTTTTTTCTATGGGATTTTTGTATCTCAATGGATAAGCTAGTTTCAAATAAATGTACTAAGAGAAAGTTCTGCATTAGTATTGTTTATTAGTATAGATTGTATATACTACGGAACCCTGAATTCTAGTTACCAAGTCGCGCTTGTTCTGTTTTGTTCTAATGGACTGAGAAAAGTGTTCTCTCGTAAAAGCAATAAAACAATTACTGTTAATTGCTTTTATAGGGACGGAGAGGTTAAACATGACTAAGTATTTATAGGTTATTATAGGTTAAACATACTTTATAGAGCTGGTCGCATTGGAAGAGAATGCTGGTTCAGTGCTTGTATACAAGACAAAACATCTGACCGTCATGATAATATGGGAAGTGCAAATGTAGACATTGTTACGTAATCATGAAAACGGAAACCTTTATAAGATCACTCATGTCTCTGTCTGTCCGTCTGTCACAGTTTATTTTCTCCCAATCTGCTGGACGAAAAATGTTGAAACTTGGTACATATATAGAGTTTCATGACCCAATTACGGACGTATAGCGTAAATAATCTAATTTCGATTTTGGGGGATAATAAACGTATAAAGAAATATTTTTTCAAGTGCATCATGTGACATATCAAATGAAAGGGCTCGTTATAATGAATACAAACATATTTTTTCTTTAATTTTAAAATTCATATTTAAACTATATTAAAGAAAATATACGAAAATTGACCGTCCCCCCCCCCCCCCTCTTATCTCCGTAACTACAGAGTCTAAAATTTTGAAAAAATAATAGGAAATGTAGTGCCTTTCTTGTACTTAGTTTACAGTCCGCATCAGCTGGGTTAGCATATATTTTGACAGCGACACTTTCGTTTCGGTCGAATGGCCTTGAACAGGCCAAAACGTTCATGTCCAACAAGGACCGGCCAGAGATAGCCCGGGGCCGAGAGGTCCGGCCCAACAATGTGTGTGCAAATTTGCTATGACGGGCAAAGACAAGTACACAGAATTTGCCCGCACATTGTTGGGCCGGACATTCTCGGACCGGGCATGCCCTGCACAAGAATGCCGAGCAATTTGCTTGGCCGGACAAAGACAAGTACACAGAATTTTCCCGCACATTGTTGGGCCGGACCTCTCGGCCCCGGGCTATCTCTGGCCGGTCCTTGTTGGACATGAACGTTTTGGCCTGTTCAAGGCCATTCGACCGAAACGAAAGTGTCGCTGTCAAAATGTATGCTAACCCCACAGGTATTTAGGGAAAGAAAAATTGGAAAAAGGTGCTTCGGTGGTTAACTAGGCAGACTCCGGGTTCGATCCCAAATCGCGGTACCAATGGATTTTTATTATTAAAAACTTATGTAGGTACATAATCCGACAAACAACACTTAGAGGCTTTTCCATCTAAATATACCTCAACAGAGCGACTAGTTAGGTATAGCCTCACAAATACCATCAGCTCGAAGAGGTCTTCCGCTGGGTACCCTGGGACCGTAACACGGTTTCGGGACCTGTAAGGCAATACGTAAATAAAAAAAAAAAAAAAAAATCTGCCGGTAAATTGTGAAATAAAAAAAACTGAAAGCAGAAAGCTACTAACAGATTCACTTCATTTTTTGCACAAACAATATACATTTTATCCCTGGAAAATAACTCATTCCTCAGGGAAAATTAAATTTTTCATTAACAACTTAAAAAAGCCGGGCGAGTCGCTGTTTATTTTATACTAGATACAAACCCGGCTTTGCTCGGGGTGTTCTGTAGTTACCTTAGATTTCGTTGGTATCGTTTTGTGTCGCGAGACAGAGCTCTAGGAAAATAGTTAATTGTAATGTTTTAAACGGGAAAGGCGATCTAGGGCGTCAAACTTAGTGTTTCCAATCATTAATTATAATTATTATGTTTGTATTTTAACATAATCATCATATAACGTAAAATCCGTTGCGACAATAAAACGACAGAAAAATACAGTGGTACAGGGTCTAGTACTAGGCGTTTACCTCCGTACTTTGGCCCAGCTTCGTCCGTATAGTTAGGTAAATAGCGTGCAAATTCGTATATGAAAGGTTTCCGTATATTATGCCAGTCGGTAAACGATGGCGCGGGAGAGACACCGGTAACAGTGTCCACTTTTAGCCAGTTGTCCATATTAAACCAACAATTCCTCTAGAAAAATTCATCATAACAATGAAAATCCAATCAGTGGTTCTATAGAGTTATACCTAATCTAGTTGTTCAATTTCATTTCAGGAGATCCACAGAAATTCATGGTGCGAAACAGATATGCTATCACACGGCATCAGTGGCCTAAGTCTCCATAGAACTGACAGCATTACCCAACGACCCATGGGTACTCTAAAAAGAACTGGTAGCAAAGGCAGTGCTTATAGCATTAGAAGTGCAAGAAAAGACCAAAAAACTCAAATAGAAACCCCAAAAATTTTAGACGCTGGCTTTGGTACACTGGAAATCAAATTGTCTTTTGATAATTCAGCGTCAGCATTAGCTGTGACTGTGCTGAGAGCTAGAGCACTTATAAGTATGGATATTAGTGGACTATCAGACCCATTTTGCAGATTGGAAGTTTTGCCTAGAGGTAAGATTTTTTTTTTTTTACTTAGGTCCTCATAATATTTTAAATGCGTGTGGATATTTGAAATGTGTCTCTCAATGGCGCCGATACGAAATAGATTTCATCTTTAAGTATAGGTCAATGGTATCAGCCACTTTTTGAGGGGGGGGTTGGGGATAGACACCTAGTACTAACCAGACAGCTATGACATCATTATATTATACAAGCTTCTGTCCGCGGTTTCACCCGCGTGGAAATAGATCCAAAAAGAAATAATCCCGTGGCTGTAATTTGCCCCTCCCCCGCCCGCTTTAACGGTATAAAAATTTGTATATGTCATTATCTGACCCCTAAACTACCACTATGCAAAAAATCAGGTCGATCCCGTGAAAAACAAAAAGAAATCTATCCTACGGGAACCATTAATTTTTTCGGGATAAAAAGTGCCTAGTACATTCCAGATCTATCTCTGTGCCAAATTTCATCCAGATCCGTTAAGCCGTTTTGGCGTGATTGAGTAACAATCATACATACATCCATATAAACTTTCGCGTTTATATTATTAGTGGGATTGTCATCCGATTTACATATCTACGTATGCAAAATTTCAGCTTAATTGAACACCGGGAAGTTGGTCTTGTAAGATTTGATTACCCACAGACACCGGGACAAGGGAAAGTAAAGTTTTTAATAAATTTCATTTTGAAATATTACTTTCATGGTTGTACCTACTTATGATTAGTATGTAGGTATAACTACTTTGAACACATTCAAATCTATAATAGTCCTACTAATCATTAGCAGCTTGAACGACTTTGTCCAAATAGTTATTCTTCTATAATTCCCATAAAGGATTTTTAATAATAATGAAACCGCTTAATTATATTTTGGTATAACTTCAATTTCAAATTTGAATTACCTATGGTTAATTTCTTCTATACAATCATCTAAATTTTTTTTTGTTTGAAAGGGTATACTTTCTAGGTGGTCCCATGGTCATCAGGTCAGGATCTGATGATGGGATCCTGGAGAAATGTAGAACTCTTCAAATTTTAGGCACATTTGAAGCGAATTGGGTATTTTTTTATAGTGAATTGTGCATTTGCTTTCGGATAGCACATTTTGGTTTTGAAGGCGGTTTTTTTCTTCATAAGGACACTGACATCGACCACCACGCCACCACGACCTTTATACTTCAAGGAGTGGTCAGAGACTTGGGTAACAATGTCCTCAATCAATAGATGAGACAATATTATATTTTGGAAAATGTAGAAGCTAAATAAATGTTTAATTTTTTTAATGTCCATCTATACCTTATACCCATAGGTAAGTGAGCGTGTATTCATACATATGAATGTTAGATACAACAAATTAAATTAGTTCCCTTGCTTATCAAAAACACGTAAATCGTTATAAGTTATAGATAAGATAAAAACGCTTACCTACGTAAAAACATAGATAGATACATGACAATAAAGCTTATTTAAGTAAAATTTTACAATAATGGAAAAAATACCACCAAGGTTTTTGTGTACTGCGCATCGAATTATTCTATTCCATTTATAAAAGAAAGCTGTGAAAGATCTATCTATCTATCTATCGGCTTTTATCACAAGAGAGGTAGGCAGAGACAATCGAATGCCATTTGCTACTTGCTACGATCCTGACATACTTCCTTGGATTTTTGTGTACAGAGATAGTTGAGAGTTACATATTTTTTATCATTTCATCCCGTAAATCCTTATAGATAAATTGTTATGTCACATTTTCAAACATTATAAAGAGATAAAGAGAGAGTGCGAATTTTGTGAGCATGTGGAGATTAATATCCGGAACCACTGATTCGATTCTGAAAATTCTTTCATTTATAGGAAGCTACATTTTCCCTGTATGTAGCACATCCCATTAATATTATAAACGCGAAAGTTTGTATGGATATATATATGTATGTTTATTACTCAACTGGATGTTTGGCACATAGATAGATTATAGTCTTTTTATCCCGGAAAAAAATATGTGTGGTTCCCGTGGGATTTGTTTTTGTTTTTCACGGGATCGACATGATTTTTTGCATTTAAGGGTCAGAGAATGAATTTTTATACCGCGAAAGCTGGCGGGGGAGGGGCAAATTACAGCTACGGGATTATTTCTTTTTGGATCTATTTACACGCGGGTGAGACCGCGGACAGAAGCTTGTAGGCTATATTTTATTTTGTTCAAAAATATCCACTAAATATAAGTAGTTCAGTAAATTTTCAGGCTCTTTAGATTCAGGCTATTAAGGCCCTTTTTTCTTTCAGAAGGGACATATTCAAACCGACTCCGTACAAAAACTGTTCACAAGACGAAGAATCCTGAATTTAATGAGACAATGCATTTCTTTGGTCTCACAGAGTCTGACTTAGCTTCTAAAACACTTGAAATTATTATGTTGGACGATGATCGGTAAGTCATTTTGATAGCTGGCTGAAAATAGGAAACAGATTGACATTGCCAACGCCTGTTTATTAAGCATAGGTGGTTGGTCCATGAATGCGCGCGACTGGCAGATCATAATGCGTACAGTCCACCAGTCGCGCCCATAGAGATGCTTTTTCACGCTTTGCTTGAACAACCCCAGGTTGTAGGAAGCAGGAAGGACCGTCTCCGGAAGTTCGTTCCACTTTTTGACAGTGCGACATAGGAACGAGTCACTGAACTTTTTCGTTCGTATACAAAACGTGTCGACTGTGTGAGGATGAAATCTATATCTTGTGCGAGCAGTGCTGGTGCGAAAAGGGAATGGAGGGACGAGGTCATGGAGTTCTTCTGAACATTCCCCTTAATATAAAGAGACAGGTGTTTGTTGGATTGCAATCCTTATAATTTTGTGTTTGTTTGTATATGATCAACGTAATTTTTTGCACAGAGATACTTGGAGGACCTTTATCCTGGAAATCCTTCAGGATAAACTTTTTGCACGGACGAAGCCGGGGTGAAAGCTAGTTTTGAATAAATTATTTTAGGTATAGGTACCTTTCCATAGATAGAACTGGCTTATTTTTATACGGACCCCATAATTTAAGGTATTGTTCAATAGGTCCTATTTTTAATAGTTAATAATTTGATCACCAGATACGGTTGCGACGAAATGGGCACCGCGTCAGTACCACTACGTGAATGGGGTCGAGGTCCCACCCCACTCCGGCTAGCACTGGCAGCTGCGAGCATCAATACTGTGGCAAATGGCACTTCTCGGATATTACTGGCACTTTGCTACAGTACCAAACGTCGAGCACTGGCAGTTACAATATGTAGAGCAGCCGACCTTCCACCTGCTGATACTAATGGATATTCTGATCCATTTGTTAAACTGTAAGGTCATTTCATAGATCCTTCATTATTGTAAACTGGAAACAAGTAGAAAGACCAGATCGTTTCACTTTTGTATAGCACAACATATATAATTGCCTTTTAAAAACCGTGTACCGACTTCAAAAATTATGCACTGAAAAGTGTGCTTTCCGAAAGCAAATGCACAAGTCACTATAAAAAAAATACCCATCGCTTCAAGTGTGCCTATAAAATTTTGAAGAGTTCTCTATTTCTCCAGAATCCCATCATCAGATCCTGACCTGATCACCATGGGACCACCTGGAAAGTATATCCTTTGAAACAAAAAAATAATTTCCAAGAAATCGGGTAACATATATAAAAATAAAAGATTCTGACGAATTGAGAACCTCCTCCTTTTTTTTAAGTCGGTTAAAAAGAGTCACCGAACTTCTTGGCTTTAAACTTACGTGGCTTAGGGTCCTAGGGTACCCAGCGGAAGGCCGAGTCTTCCTCTTTTAGCCGATGGCAATGCTAATGCTTCGGAGGATACTTCTTCTAAAAATAACAGATAATCACATATAGGTCCATAGGTATGTGCAGCAACAGGCTTGCCACCTGTTCTGTATAATATGGACAACTGACAAAAAGTGGACACTGTTATTGTTAAAAAGTGTCTCTGGCCGCACCGGAAGGGATAAAGGCCGTGGGTGTGTTTGTGTGTTTTGTGTGAAAATAAGTAACAATAACTCTAGCATTCAGCTGGTTATATTGCTCTCCGTCCACTTGGATCCCATGACTAGGCTCCCATGGGATCCTGAGATAACTTTTAACTTGTTTCTTTTAATTTCATATTCTTACATACATACCTATTTAAAAATTATTAATTTCACAGACACTTGGAGCCAGACCCATACCACAAGAAACACAAAACATCAATAAAATGGAGAAATTTAAACCCAGTTTGGAATGAAGAATTCCTCTTCGAAACAAGACCTACAGAACTGTCCAGGCAGAACCTGACTCTCACGGTATGGGACAAAGACTATGGGAAACCCAACGACTTCCTGGGTAGCCTGGTTGTTGGATCAACTAGCAAAGGAAGGAGGCTGAAACACTGGATGGACTGCATCAAGTTTCCTGATCATCGACATGAACAATGGCATGCTTTGACTGATACACAGCATTTGTAAACAAATTATAGAAGTGCTTTTGAAGTGCAAACTTTTAGTAGGATGCTTGTGAAACGAATTCGTGCTCCTAATTGTTTTATCTACTACGACAAATGGAAATCTTGGGATATAGATAGGTACTTAAATAAATGATATGTGTTGATATAAGTAGGTATTATATTATATACTATAATATTCTGTCTTCTCATTTATTTTGACTAAAATATAGTTCTACATAATGAATGCTATAGGCTCAATATATTTTAATATTACGATGATGTAAAGTATTTATTATAAATAATAATAATGAAATAATAAAATAATAAAATAACAATACATGTCACATTATTACATAGAAACCTACTTAGGCAAAGATTTAAATCGGTAGATATACAATTTGGTGAAAAGTTGAAAGCAGAGAAACATAATATTCTATCTCACGTAGGTAATGAGTGCAATAAATAATATAAACAAAATTATCTTCTACGATATGGCTTTCATACACTTTAGGCTTGCAATTAGCCATCAAATTCATGCAATTAGCCATCAAATTCATGCAATTAGCCATCAAATTCATGCAATTAGCCATCAAATTCATGCAATTAGCCATCAAATTCATGCAATTAGCCATCAAATTAATGCAATTAGCCATCAAATTCATGCAATTAGCCATCAAATTAATGCAATTAGCCATCAAATTCATGCAATTAGCCATCAAATTCATGCAATTAGCCATCAAATTCATGCAATTAGCCATCAAATTCATGCAATTAGCCATCAAATTCATGCAATTAGCCATCAAATTCATGCAATTAGCCATCAAATTAATGCAATTAGCCATCAAATTCATGCAATTAGCCATCAAATTCATGCAATTAGCCATCAAATTCATGCAATTAGCCATCAAATTCATGCAATTAGCCATCAAATTCATGCAATTAGCCATCAAATTCATGCAATTAGCCATCAAATTAATGCAATTAGCCATCAAATTAATGCAATTAGCCATCAAATTAATGCAATTAGCCATCAAATTCATGCAATTAGCCATCAAATTCATGCAATTAGCCATCAAATTCATGCAATTAGCCATCAAATTCATGCAATTAGCCATCAAATTCATGCAATTAGCCATCAAATTCATGCAATTAGCCATCAAATTCATGCAATTAGCCATCAAATTCATGCAATTAGCCATCAAATTCATGCAATTAGCCATCAAATTCATGCAATTAGCCATCAAATTCATGCAATTAGCCATCAAATTCATGCAATTAGCCATCAAATTCATGCAATTAGCCATCAAATTCAATACTTTTAAAAAAAAGTGAAATATTTTGTAGTGGTCAGAGGTCGCAACTAGAAAATTTTTTTTTAAATGTTTAGGTAACTACTATGTGTATCTATTATTGTCTAATAAAGATACATAATATAATAAAATACATAAGCTCTCTTCGAAAACCTGAAAATGAACACTGAAACTTATATGAAAAATACTCAGATGTATGTAAATTAAGGATCTATAGAAGAAATTGATTACTTAGCACTTTCTATTCAGTCCCAATTTAATAATAAGTAAGTATTACCTACAGATCGCTGTCAATATTTCATTTTTATTTGGATTCTACGTAATGTCATGGCGACCAACGCACGCGTTCCGTCGTGACATGATGGGGAATTAGAATTAATAAGACATATCACAATCGGCATATTGATAAGGCTATAATACTTGTTATGTTAGTTAGTTATATTTCGTGCTAGAAAATGCAGAGCTCTAAAAATGTTGTGCCAATTTTTGTGACTTCCATATTGGTTATTGTTGTAAGTTATTATTGTAGGTACTAATTGATGATATACTTATAATAAATAAAATAAAAGTAGTACTTAGATAGATAATATACTTATTGGAGTTATTGGTAAGATATATTAAGGGTCCTATATTGGGAATTTTTCTGGGATAAACTATTCCCAATTTCTCTGTAAATAATCCACCTGTGTCACTGTAATTTAGCATATAGTTACTTATTGAATATATCTAAGTGAAATAGCTCTTATTTTTTCAATGGGTTTTATTGAATAGGAAATATGGGTAGTTTAACTTTGCCCCTGCTGTCTCTTTCATAATCAATCACAAAACTCTAAATTTTTTTAAAAGCGCTGTTATACCATTATCCTTCAATTATATATGTCGAATTTTTTGGTAGCTTATTGAAAATTTAAAATAATAATTATTTTATTATTTTTGCCAAATTAAAAAATCATAAAATATATTTTTTTAATTGTCAATAAGCCACAAAAAAAGCGATATATATAATTGAATACTAATGGTATAAGAGCGCTTTAAAAAAAATTTAGAGTTTTGTGATAGATTATTAAAGAAACAGAAGGGGCAGAATAATCCTTTATTCTACCACCCATATTTCCTATTAAATAAAACCAATTGAAAAAATAACGACTATTTCACTTAAGGCCGATTTAGACGTTACGAGTGTTTAGTAGAGTGCGTAGGTGGCACTCGAATGCCAGTGCATTAGTAGGTTTCCAGTGACGTTTATACTTCTTCCATTAGATTGCCATTTTGTAGGCCAAAACACACATAACTCTCCTTGTCAACTTGTGCAAGTTACTAAAACTGACCGTTTAGACTACAGCGAGTAGCGAGTCAGGAACGCGCGGGGGGTTGAGCGGGCGCGGGAGGGTGTCACTTGAAACAAAAATAAAAAGCGATTCTATTTGATTCTAGTTGAAAGGCGAGTGGAACGCACTAGTACGAGTACTGGAAACTACCGTTTACATGTTTCAACTAATGTACTATCCTAACGCACTCTACTAACCACTAGAACCGTCTAAATCGGCCTTTAGATATATTGAATAAGTAACTATATGCTAAATTACAGTGACACAGGTGAAGTGTTTACAGAGAAATTGGGAATAGTAATATCTCCATACAAATTCCCAGTATAGGACCCTTAATTCTATATTGCTATATTTTATGTTGTTTTATTTAATATCAATATTTTCCTTCCCCTGCAGAATGGACAAATTATACCTACTTACATATAAATATTAGGTAAATAAATAAATATATAACTTATATAGGTAGGTTTTTAGGGTTCCGTACATTTTCGATGAAAAACGGAAACCCTTATATAGCATTACTCTAGCAGCTAGAGTGATGCTACTTGCTTATTTTCTCCGAACCTACTTGCTATAAAACTTGTAACTTGGTAGAGTAAGTTCTCTAAATATGGACCACCATATCGTTTTCTTTTAATAAAACCCAAATTTAAGAAGATATGTAGAGTACCGTGTTTTTATTTAATAATTAGATAAACTATTTAACAATAATAATTGAAATTCAAATAGTAAAAAAGGAACAAACTCTCTAACAATCTTACAAATTATTTGGCAATACGCAATTTAGGAACTTTCGAAACAGGGAATTAAAAATGGACCACCATGTTTTTAATATGGACCATAGTTATAATTAAAACCTATATATTCATCACATATTGGAAATTATAGGTATAAAGCCCAACGATTACAAGAAGGACATAATAGTATAGCCATAGTCATCGCGAGTCTTTGTCCCATTGTTGTCTAAGAGGTTGCTTTGGTTTAGACGCCATTATCTAGAAACAAGAAAATAAAAACAGTTTAAGGACTTACTCAGTAGTCCATATTAAAAAAGGAACTTTTTGAGGTTATTATTTTATAACAAAATATTGAAACTAGATACTGCTACAAGCTATATCAGAAATGTGACTCAATACCATGACGTTTGCAGTAAGTATATGTACCATTGTAATTCAATAAATAACAACAATAAATTATAATATTCTTAGATAACTTACCAAAAATCTCGGCGAACAAAATCTACATCAAATTTGCAAAAAAAAATAAAAATGGCTGCCACTGACATTAAAAACACTGTTCGTTCGCTATATTGTACTGCGACTGAGAGGCAGGGCGGGGTCACCGAATGAAGCCAACTTCACTTAGCTAGCAGTCACATCTAGCGAATTAGGGCGGTAGTCTACATTGCACGACTAGTCCATATTTAGAGAACTTACCTTACATATACCTACCTATAGACTTTGATGACCCCAATCACGGCCGTAGGTATAGCGTAAATAATCGAATTTATATTTTGGGGGTTTCTTCTATTTTGGGGGAAAATATTTATTTTTTTCAAGTGCATCATGTGACATATCAAATGAAAGAGCTCGTTATAAGGAATACAAATACCTACGTATGTTTTTTTATAATTTTCAAATGCATATTGACGGGTTACCTTACCGTTACCTTCCGTCACGATTCACGACTTCGCCCGTGGATTTCCGGGAAAAAGTTACTTATGGCATAATCACGTCGATCCATTGCTTAGTTTTGGCTAGAAAGAAAGACAAACAAACACACTTTCACATTGTAATAGGTATTGCTTCTATTAAATAACTACTATTTTGTCTACTTTATTTTCCTTTCCTTTCCTGCAAATTGTGTAAATAAAAATAGAATCTTGCTTTCACAAAAAGTACGCGTGTAACAGAACGTACTTACCGTAACAACGCAAGTTTCCTATAAGTTGCAGTGTCTCCGCATGTAAAACTTTTCCCCATATTAATGGAAAATATTGGCAATTTCTTGGGGAACTGTGGTGTTTCCTTCAAATATTACCGAGGACAATAAAACTCAATATTTCGATATTATTCAGATACAATTATTTTGTTTTATGTTATATTCGTTTTTTCTTTCCAAATATTCATATATTTTTTCAGAGTTGCTATTGTGGCGTATATAGTCTTGGCCACTCCGCACGTACTGTCGGGTTACGATTACGATGTAATAAAATTAGAAAGACGAGATTTTAGTTTGTCAACCTGCAGGATGGATTTGATTTGATTGTCCAATATAATCTATTAAATAAATGTATACCAAGTAAAATGGATTATAAATATAGGCGTCACAAGGACCTATACTATTCATGATTAAAATTGTTTTTGGGAGGAAATTAACAATATGTTATTATTGTCTTGTGGAAAATGATACCCAAAGTTTAGGGTAATTATAGATATTGCGTGTGGACACACTACAAGTTGAGTGAACTGACAGGACGGAAGTGAAAAAGTTTCAAAAGTTCTTTAAAAGCTCTATAAAGTTAGTTTACAATATTTTAGTGTTTAATCATCGTCTGGGAAGCCCTAGGGCTGCGGAGTCATGGCGTTCTTATGTCCCGTCAGGATACGTCGCGGGAAAAAGAAGTGTAAGTCAGTATTTGTACCGTGGGAAAACTTATTCTGGAACAAGTTTTTCCTAAAAAGTAGACCTGTCCCAATGAAACAAGGGTGGATAAAATGTGGTGTAATTATTTCAAAAGACACCAGCAATTAACTGAATCTTTTTAATTAGTATACATTTAAATATATTTGTTTGCCTCAACTTTTAATAATACCATTATTTCTTTGTCCAAAAACTCAAAACTACTGAACCATATTAAGCTAATACATTACATATAATCTGGTTTCTTAATTTTTGATATTTATGTCATGAAGTCTTCCTCCATATTCCTAGATTTATAACCCCTTGGGTCCCTCAAGCAAACTGAAAAACTCTACAAGCATTTTAAATCCATATTAATTTGCTTGCCTTATATAATAACAAAAAGCAGTATTCTAGTTTGTGTACTAATAATAGTGACTCCTTACTTTATTACACATAGTGAAACTTAAAGTTACACATATCAATAACATCACTTGTTCCCCACAGCAAGCAGTATAGAATCGGACAAGGATCTCTCTCGGCCCAGCTCGGGTCTCAGTCCTGGTATGGGGCGCATCACAGGGTCTGCTAGTATAGAGACCTTAGTCAGAGTGGGTATAGAGAAGGAGCATGGCCTGAGTCCAGATTCCAAGATGGTGGTGCTACATGACTTCACACCTTGTGTTGATGATGAGTTGGAGGTATGGATTATTATGTTTATTATTGATGATGAAACCAGAAAAAAAAAATGAAGGAATCAACTTATGCCTACCTACTATATTTGTTGTACCTACACAAAGAAATTATATTGTAATAGAAAACCATTTGGATTTTTAATCTGTGTTACCAACTTATATATAAGACTCTGGAGATCTACAATCTTCACATGCATTACTAGATCCTGCCTATGCCTTCATTCACCTAACAGAACTGTATGACATAAAGAATTATGCCATTTCCATTTTAGGTGAAGCGAGGTGAGATTGTCAACGTGCTATATAGAGAGAACGATTGGGTATATGTGATTGTAGCAGAGTCCCGGCGTGAGGGCTTCATACCTCACTCGTACTGTGCTCCGGCCCCGACCTCCAGCAGATGTCTTCATGACCTGAAGAAGAAGCTACCCCGGGAAGCAGAGGTGCCTAGAGATGTGAGAGAGTCACTGTCCGTGTGCTCGGAGGCTACGGGTGATGCTGTATCGGAAGCTGGCAGTGAAGGAGAAGCGTGCCCATTTAGCAAGGTATCTGTGTGATTGATAATGACTTATCTATAAAAGCTGTCTTATTAAAGCTGTATTACTATGAATGCGAAAGTTTGTTTGTCCTTCTGTCACGTCAAAACAGTGAATTTTAGGGTTCTGTAAAATGGAAACCCTATTACTAAGACTGCGCGTCTGTCACTAGGCTGTATCTCATGAATGGTGAAGGTAAGACATTTGAAATTACTAAAAAAAACAGAATAAAATGAATATTTAAGTGGGCTCCTATACAACAAACTTTTTTATAGATAATGGTAGGAAACCATTCTTTTTAGCCTGGAAAGAATTAAACAATATATCTACCTGTGTAAAGGACATCTTTTTATGTAAAAGAAATCATATCTAAGATTGTCTCTCTTTCCCAATGATTGTTCAGAATAAGCTCTAAAATTTAATTTTGATGAAACTACCTGTGGATATCTTGAAGAGGTTCAAAGACAAAATAATATATTGTATATAAATAAATAATATATAGCTAAGCTAGGGAGGCATGATACTTAAACTACAACCTACAAGTGTTTATTGGTAGATGAAATGTGCGATATCTGATCCCATACACTTCTGAAATATTGACAATATACATTGTTTCAGGATCCTTCAGGTCGCTACGTAGTGTTGTACACATTTCAAGCTCGAGATGAAAATGACGTTGATGTTGAGAGGGGAGAATTTGTTACTGGTTAGTATCATCACTATCTATACTAATATTATAAAGAGGAAAGATTTGTATTTTTGTATGTTTGTGTGTATGTTTGTAATTAATAAACTCAAAAACTACTGTGCCGATTTCAAAAATTCTTTGACCATTGGAAAACTACATTCACCCCCAGTGACACAGGCTGTATTCTATTTTCAAAAAAATCAAGGTGTAAAAAAAAACCTAAGAAATTCCTTACATCGCGTGCGCTGCAAAATCATTATCTACAAAAAGTGTCGCGATAGCATATATGTCTATTATAGTTAAGTCATAATAAGTGTTCTTTTATTTTAAAATTTAATTAAAAAGCCGCCGCTAGAAAAGGCTCTTTATTTGTACCTTGCTATTAATCCTTATTAAAATAAATTACTTTATGTGCCGACTATATCAATACCTTTCTATAACTTTTTGAAATATTCAATTCGGACATTCCATTCCAAAGATATCACGAGTTTAAAAATGTAAGTATTTTTTTATCGCGATTTTAGTATTTTTGTATGAACAATATCCAAAGGTAGGGGGTAGGGGTAGAGGGTAGGAGTAGAAGTAGGGGTAGGGGTGGGGGTAGGTGTACGGGTAGGGGTAGGTATTATATTATAGGGTATATTTCATTTTATTTGTAAATATCCGCGGACGAAGCCAGGGGCGGAATGCTAGTATTTTATAAAACAATACCGATGTCTGTATAAATGCCTACGCAAAAACTACTGATCGGATTTTGTTGCGGTTTTCACTATGAGATAGGTTGATTCACCGGGGGAAGGTTTACGAGTATTAAACATGGATCCATCATGTTTAGGAGCAGAGCTTTAACAGTATAAGTGAATCATGTCCGGGAAAAAAGTGCCCCACCGAGTTTTCATGGCGTATGCTGTCTAACCCGTCAGAGATATAACAAAATGATATAGGAAAGATTTATGTAGAATAAAATGATCTACAAAAAAGTCCGCGGTAGCATATATCTATCTCTAATATTTTATTAATAATAAATCATAAAGAGGTAAAATTTGATTTTTTGTTTGTAATGAAAACTACTGAAGAGTTAGCATAGTTTTGACGTGACTTCTTTCGTTTCGGCCGAATGGCCTTGAAAAGGCCAAAACGTTTTATGTCCAACAAGGACCGGCCAGAGAAAGCCTGGGCCGAGAGGTCCGGCCTAACAATGTGCGTGCAAATTTGCTATGCCGGGCAAAGACAAGTACACAGAATTTGCCCGCACATTGTTGGGCCGGACATTCTCGGACCGGGTATGTCCTGCACAAGAATGCCGAGCAATTTGCTTGGCCAGACAAAGACAAGTACACGGAATTTGCCCGCACATTGTTGGGCCGGACCTCTCGGCCCGGGCTTTCTCTGGCCGGTCCTTGTTGGACATGAATGTTTCGTTTTGAAGACAAATCCGTAGCATACATTCGACAAGCAACTTCCGATCGACTCTGACGTCACACCTTATTATGTCAGTCAGTACAATATCAATTTAATGTATATAGCATTATGGTTCATTTTAAGAGAACAGTGAACACCAAACCAGTTTCTTAGCGGAAATAGTTTTGGTAGAATTTTGAACTTATTGCTAAAGGCATAGCGTACACAGTTCTTTGCTTCGCGGCTGCCGCAGAGTGTACGCCGTGCAGAGTTGCCAACTCGGATTTTGAAAAAGACGTAGGATAGTCTAGAAAATTATATAAGTTTATATTATTAAAATAAACGTAGAAATTGTAAAAATTGCATATGAAAAGTTCGTAGATCAACGTATTTTTTATTTTAACTTTATTTACTTTAAGATTTTAAAGTTAACGGTAAAATCTAAGATCTAAGCAAAAACACGTGAACTGGCAACGCTGACAAACTTTCGTTCGACCGAAAACGAAAACGAAAGTGTCGCTGTCAAAATTTGTGCTAACTCCCCTGAACCGATTCTAAAAATTCTTTCACTAATAGAAAGCTATGAGTGTGTGTGGGAGTGACATAGGCTCTATTTTACATTGTTCTCATGATTTCTCCCGCCTGGTAATAAGTTTTATGTCCTTCGCTCTTCCGTAGCTTATTATGTGATAATCTAACCTGACCTAAGGGTAAACTTAATTAAGGGACGGGTAGACCCATTTTTGTACAGTATGCTACAATCCCTGTTGCTGGTATATAATAATGTTTGATGCGTTTATATTTCAGTGTTGAACAGAGAAGACCCAGATTGGTACTGGATAGTGAGAAGTGACGGACAGGAGGGGTTCATACCCTCCGGGTTTGTGTACCCCGCTGTGCTGCAAGGTAATTACATATTTTTACTTTTATGATTAAACTGATGACCTGTGCGAAAACTTCGCACCGTTAGTTCAACTGATCTCCAACAGAACGGTGTCTTATTTTTGATGTTTGTTTATTTTTCGTCATTAGAGGGAAAAATTATCTTCTAAATGGCGGGGATATTTAATACCGACAAAAAAATACCTTTGAGAAACAAATACCTTAGAGATGGTTTAATTTTAAATTTATACATTTAGTCATTAGGTCTCCATTTCTAGAAGTACTTAATGTGAAAATACTTTTTGGACTTCTTGTATTTTTTTAAAATAATTCGTCCAGTTTCTTGTAAGGATCAATTTTCATAGTCTAATTTGGTCTCTAATGAGATATTTTTATACAAATTGTGCAATCATCATACAATTTATTGTCGCGTTTAAGTAATTTAATTTTAGCTAAATAAGGAAGACCTATTTTATGTGTAACAGGCAGCCAGCAAGAAGGCGCTCCCCCCTCCCCTCCACAGAAGACAACGGAGACCGCGCCCTCTGACGGTGAGCAGCGATACCACGGTACTGAGCTGGTCATGCTGTACGATTACAAGGTACTGTCGTCAGCGCGGGATCTACACTAGGGGGTGGTGACCAGGGCGGTCAATTTCCAGGGGCGGCAAAATTCTGAGCTCGAGAAAAAAAATTTTTTTCACGCTATCGAAGTGCTCTATCTTTTCAGTCGCAGAACTAGTAATAAATTCAAGAGAAGTATTTCTATTTAATAACATTAACAATAGGCTGGCATTTTTACGGTGCTAAGTGGTGAGGAAATTAACAGCCCTTACCTTGATGATGTTATATGTGTCCTTGATGATGAGCTTTTATCCATAGGTCCCTGTGCTTCGGTTCGTTGTTGGCTGTCTATTCCTTTCACCACAAATTTCTTCTTAACCTAGCTTACTAACTAAATAGCGGGTTTGCGTTTAAAGAATTATTGTCCTTGCGTTAGCGATTTGAGTGGGCGGCGCGGTGGCTCAACAGATACGAATAGCGCGACTCGCTTGCGGCGCGTTGCGAACGTCTCGACCGTCCGGGCACTTGACACACACTGGCGGGGCCGTTATAAGGTAACGGAGGGTAAATAGGGAAATGTGTAAAATATGTGTGGCGTGTTGTGTGTATGTATTGTGTAGTACAAAATTGGCCTGACCACTATCACTCTTATTAATAAACTCGAAGTAGCGACGTAGTAACTAAACTGTGTTTCGTCTGCGTCTAGCAAATCTGCAATTCATTATGATAGACGGAGACGAAACACAGTTTAGTTACTACGTCGCTACTTCGAGTTTATTAATAAGAGTATAGGAGTAAATGAACGTGTTTGGTGGTACAAATCATCCGTATTTTCAAAATGATGTTTTATGGCTGGGTCTCTGATACATTCAGGTATAATTTCAAATTATCGCATTGCGGGTAATTGGAAAGATTGGAGGGCTCAGGTTCAAACCTCAATCTAACCAAAAATACTGAGCACCAATTCTTTATTCCACTTTTATTGTTTGTCAACAGGCGCAGGCGCCGGACGACTTGTCAGTGAAGCGCGGCGAGTGGGTGTACGCTGACCTCCTGCACCAGACGGTGGAGGGATGGCTGTGGGCGCACGCTCCGCACTCTCGGAGCTCCGGGTTCATACCTACTGCTTACGTGCACGCGCGACCGCCGCATACCACGCAACTATAGTAGATTTAGTAGACGATTTCACGTTTAGTCTGGGATCGTTCAATAGTGCGTAAATAGCACTGATCAATACTGTGAATCTAACAAAAGTAGCCAAAGTTCACTATCTATCTATTTATCATCACGCCTTTCATCCCAAGAGGGTAGGCAGAGACAATCTGTTACGGTCCTGACCGTACCTTTCATACATTTTTTATATGTTCAATAAAAGTAGGTACACCTAGGTCATCCTCTGCCAGTATTTCCTTTCACTTCATCCTTTCAACGTGTCCAAACTACTTTTCTTCATTTTAGTCACAACATCATCTTACTCTGCATTCTTGTCTAATGACATTGTTCCGGATGTGGTCAGTTTATATCACACATTCTAAGGAAAAACACTGCATTTCCACTTCATTTATCTTACTTTCATGCTTCTTATTCCATACCCAAGTAAGTGATGGAACTAAAACAGTATTTTTGTACATCAATTCTGCACTTTTAATACTTGAACCAAAGTTAGTACTTTATCACGTGCGATATGTCTATTTCGCTAGTTCAGAATCAACTCTATGGTTCAGACTGATTGCTCAATTTCGATTGGTACGTTGAAATTACAATGAAAATCTATATGAAAGTGTGTTTGTTTGTCCTTTTGAACAGAGATAGTACTTTTTGACCATTTTTAGGCATTGGAATCCTTGATAAAGAATATCTAAATGTTAGCGGCGGCCCTAGCACTTTATCAGGATAGAGCGAGGTTGTATTTCGGCGCCATTTGGTCGACAGATTGAATCAATTAAAATTTAGTTTCTGGTAATAAAATGCAAACATACTGGTCCAATGCCCGTCCCCGTTGCGCATCTCCTGGGTCACCAAAAAGAAAGCAATTTACTTTTCGGATTTTGACGCTGTATTTATTAAATGCCAGTTACGCGCTATTGAACTATCTCATACGATTTATATACACTGTTAAAGATATCGATGAAGAGCTTGCCTTAGTTAATTATAGTAAGTTGTAAGTCTTCCTAAGTATGGTCTTGCCTTAGGTGTAGTAGGCTGGTAGTAGGACACGAGGACACGTGTACAGTTGGCTAAATTTATTCCTGAATAACAAGAGTCATTGCCATAGAAAATGTTGCTTTTTAAAATATCAATTAGGTATTTTAGGAATTAATTTGGTCTACTGTACGATAATAAGTCTATATTATATGTTTTTTTATTGTTATGCACTCATGTGATGATGAGCATAATATCATAAATATCAGATACTGTCACTGGAAGAACCCTTGTTACCGATCATACTCTACATTGATGGAATAAATATAGAAGGAAGCGAAATATATCATTGCCACCCATTGATCAGTGACAACTTGACATTGGCAAATCATCGGAAACACTGATGGAGCCATAATAAAATAAGAAGAAGGATTCCACATCCGGTCATGGCGACATACGCACGCGTTTTCGTCGTGGCGTGATGTGGAATCCAGTTTAATCCTGTTCGCGCTGTGATGGTTGTGATTAATCAGTGACATATCACGGTCGGCGGGATTATCTTAAATACCGATTTATCGGCTATATACACTATAAAGGCTATAATACTTGACATTGGCAAATCACCGATGAACATTGGTGGAGCCATAATAAAAAAGAAGAAGAAGAAGAAAATAAGAAGAAGAATATCATAATAACAACTGGGAACGAAGATACTTATGCATTAATTTCTCAGTCCAACCGTGGCCACTTTTAGGAAATCTGCGAATCTGCTCTAAATAGCTAAATGTATGTATATAAGGCATGTGTTTTTAATAAGATATCAATATTTTATTTTTGATCTCTATACACATTCATGTTTTAGTGGGATTGAATAAACAACTTCGAGTGTGACGCGGATTTCGTGAGCCTATTCAATTCACTATCTAAAATAATTATACAGAACCTTTCCAGGAACCGTACGATCTCTTATAGCAGGCCTGCTATTGAACTGTCTTATTTTTAAATAGATTTATTAAAGGTGATGAGACTAGTTAAGGAAAGTAAAAAAAATGTCTAATGGCTATTATTAAATACGCCACGTATTTATATGGTTAAGAATGTACAAATGATTTTTATTGTTGTAAAATATTGTTAAGAAAATTCGCTCCGTCCAATTTTGACTGAAATTTGAAATTACGCTTTATATTATTATTTTGTAACTATTATTATATTTTATTTTTAGTCAATATACTTAAGTATTTTAATGTATTTTTCTATTATTAAATATATTTTTATATCAATTATTTTCATTGTAAATCAGACTCATTCCACTTTGATCCTGCGCATATTGCCTACGGCTTCGCTTCTAAACTATTTACAATAAAATTGTTTCTCAAAATGGTTTATATGGAGCACTAAGGCCAAGGCTTGAATTAGACTTGCTACTACGCTAGCATGCAAGACATTTAGAATTCTTGCACTGTGGGCGAACATGCTTTGGCCGTCCCTAATGCCCATTGAATAGGTAGCGTGTTTCTGTAATTGTATTGAATAAATACATCTCGTCGCGACATAGTCAATACGCTTTTGGGGCTCTATGTGTCCCATAAATGTATTAATTTCAGTTCTGATAAATTAAAATGACAATGTAAATTATTTTACAGAATATATTAGCATGAAGAAATGTCCTGTAAGAAAGGTACATTCTAAGTAACAATGTGAATATGTAAATATATGCAGCTGCTGCAGGAAGGACCGTTTACCTTGAATAGACAACCTAAGACAAGAGTGTGAAGTACCTAAATAAGGGAAGAAAATGCATAGTACTGTATACTGCTCGTTCTCTATCTCTAACGGTGTAGTTGTATTTGTTTCTCTACTCGTGGATCTACTATATATTTGGTAGGCAGGTATCATTGAAAGATGGTTGAGAAGAGCTTGTGACATAACAAAAGTCCAAGTATATCTACATAATTTACTTACAAACCAAACTAATCAAAGACAACATGCTTCTTCTTCTTAATAGCTTGTTTCTTGATGTTATCCTTGACGGTCCATTCTTGTAGAAGTTTCTCCAGCTTCTTTATTTCCTGTTCAGTGACAGTAATGGGCAGCTGCAGCTCCTGCTGTTCGCTTCTAATGAACTTGAGTGCGTCTATCTTGTCACGTAAGAATGGTCCCTGTTGACTCTCTAACAAACTTCTGTACTCGTCCAGTTTCTTCTGTCTGATGTCGTCACAATGCATTTCTGTCAGTTTACGTAGAGACTCCCTCCTCGACAGTTTGTGGTGCGATCTGTCAAGGAGTATTATAGCAAGTGAGATTACAGTTTAAAGACTATCGTAACTAATATAATAAAAGTGTGTTTATTTGTTCTCCTTTCACGTCAAAACAGAGCAAAGGTTCGTCATCAGTTTTGCATAGAGATAGTTGGAGGGTCTTTACTACCCGTACTACCCGTACTACCCGTGTGACGCCGGGGCGTAATTGTAGATGACGCTGTAGGCAACGCGACGGTCCAATTTTGTAGTTATTTTACATCGTGTCGAGGTTTTTGGTATTCCATGATGACTATATTACGTATTATTAAAAAATGAGCTGAATTAACTTAAGTCCTCTGTGAATGGTAAAAAGGAAAATATTTATTTATTTACTTTATCTTTAGGAAATCAATTATAATATGCGCGCTGCACCTAGTCATAGTATATTTAAAAAAATGTATTATTTATAAATAATGTATGAAAGTAAAAGGAGTCTCGCATAAAGCGCCCTCTGTCGGGATCAAAATGTAGTTTCATTATTAAATGATCCAACTGTGAGTTAGTTCCAAATAACAAACTCCTACAAAGAAAAATTATCTCACGGTAATTAGCTACTTAAAATATGCTGAATAGTAAATACTTTCGATAGGTACCCTGAGGCCGTCCGGGAGTACTGAGCAGTAAGATTAAAAAAATGTGTACACAGATCTGGTTTTTTTTTATAGATCTTGCCACCGCCTGTTTATTAAGCTGTGGTTGGCCCATAAATTGATAATGTAATAACTGAATTAATAGGAATGACACATGCACCAACAAATGGCCGGCCCCACACCAACTATGTCATTAAATGGAATAGTATGGAGCGCAGTGTAACCACGAGATATATTTATACTAACTCAGGATTTCCCTTGTACTCCAAGTTAAGTTTCTCTAGCACCCACTCAAACTTCTTGTAGTCATACTGACGTAACCACTTGAGCAACTTTTTCCTCTTGTCTATCATCTCTTGTGCTGCTACCTGTAACAGATGGTCATCAATGATGAAGATGATCCTTGTATATATATTGAAATATAGAAAGGTGAACATCTCGGTAACTGCATAATTATCTAATTTCCATGCATTGAAATTAGTTCTACTGTCTTGGACATACACAGACACACAAAAGCTTTAAACATATAGTTTTCGAGAAATGTATAAGTATTAAGGCCGATTTAGACGTTACAAGTGTTTAGTAGAGTGCGTAGGTGGCACTCGAATGCCAGTGCATTAGTAGGTTTCCAGTGACGTTTATACATAGATTGCCATTTTGTAGGCCAAAACACACAACTCTCCTTGTCAACTTGTGCAAGTTACTAAAACTGACCGTTCAGACTACAGCGAGTAGCGAGTCAGGAACGCGCGGGGGGTTGAGCGGACGCGGGAGGGTGTCAAAAATAAAAAGCGATTCTATTTGATTCTAGTTGAAAGGCGAGTGGAACGTACTAGTACGAGTACTGGAAACTACCGTCTACATGTTTCAACTAATGTACTATCCTAACGCACTCTACTAACCACTAGAACCGTCTAAATCGGCCTTTAGGGATCCAAATATTTAGCCACTTTTGGCAAAAAGGCAGACTATTCAGCATTTATAATGGTAGAGGAAACTGGAAATGCTAAATGATACTAAAACACCAGTACTTACTTACTATATTATCTACTTTTTTATTAAGGGTCCTATATTGGGAATTTTTCTGGGATAAACTATTCCCAATTTCTCTGTAAATAATCCACCTGTGTCACTGTAATTTAGCATATAGTTACTTATTGAATATATCTAAGTGAAATAGCTCTTATTTTTTCAATGGGTTTTATTGAATAGGAAATATGGGTAGTTTAACTTTGCCCCTGCTGTCTCTTTCATAATCAATCACAAAACTTTAATTTTTTTTAAAAGCGCTGTTATACCATTACCCTTCAATTATATATGTCGAATTTTTTGGTAGCTTATTGAAAATTTAAAATAATAATTATTTTATTAATTTTACCAAATTAAAAAATCATAATTTTTTTTTGTTAATTTTCAATAAGCTACAAAAAAAAGCGATATATATAATTGAAGAATAATGGTATAAGAGTGCTTTAAAAAAAATTTAGAGTTTTGTGATAGATTATGAGAG
This sequence comes from Nemapogon koenigi, assembly GCA_963924495.1. Taxonomy (NCBI): domain Eukaryota; kingdom Metazoa; phylum Arthropoda; class Insecta; order Lepidoptera; family Tineidae; genus Nemapogon; species Nemapogon koenigi. Next base: position 10,600,212 of record OZ004648.1, read on the forward strand.
ACAGAAGGGGCAGAATAATCCTTTATTCTACCACCCATATTTCCTATTAAATAAAACCAATTGAAAAAATAGCCACTATTTCACTTAGATATATTGAATAAGTAACTATATGCTAAATTACAGTGACACAGGTGGAGTATTTACAGAGAAATTGGGAATAGTCATATCTCCATACAAATTCCCAGTATATGACCCTTAAGTGGCGAACTCAAATTGATAATTAATTAGTAGTAAATTAGTCTGTAAAGCATACTATTTGGCCACTTTTATAGTCAGTAATTTTGGGGCAAATTAGTGCTTAGTCAGCTAGTCGGTAAATCTCTAAAAGGTATACTAAATGAACTATATATAATAAAAACTATACAGTACTTTTGCCTTCCGATTCCTGGGGAACAGGTCCATGGTTTCTTGCAGGCTCCTAATCTGGCCCGTTATTCTGGCAACTGAAAATATTATTATATTATACATACAAAAAAGCTGTCTCAGAGTGCATAATTATAGTCATCACACCTCTCAGAAATGTTCTGCGACTATGTGTAACATTCCTCTCAATTTAATTAAACTGGTAAATGATAAATAGAACCCTTAGGCTCAGCTATATGCATCAGGAATCCTTCCGACCCACTAGGAAACCGAGTTGTTCAGTCCGAATGCAATCAACTAAAAGGGGTCCGTTTCAAACTGTAGAGAAATTTAGTCAGTCAGCCGCTAGCCTTTGCAAAATTGTTACCAATTGGTGCAGTGCGAAGTAAACAAATGTAGCCATATGGTCACCCTTTGGCACCCGAGGGACAGACAGAGGGCTACAAGGTAGCTTTTGAGGAGATGGGAGTACGATCTCAAGCTCACTACTGGTCTATACTGGACACGAGTGGCAAGAGACAGGGGTGGAAGTACTTGGTCAAACATATCTATTTAGTTTTAATTTGTAAAATTGAGAAATAAAAGGCTATATTATTATTATAAATATCTGTGAAACAAGACAAAAAACTTCCAAATTATATTGTATTAAAATACTAGTCTCTGTTAGTACTGCTAAAGCCATCTAGTATTGAACTAGGTACACTACGCCCCAAAAGAAAAACCTGATGTCACGGTTCATCAGATGGACCCTGATTGTATGTAGTTGACATAGGATAAATTCATACATTGCATCAGGGTTCCTTTCTTAGTCAAAAAATTTTACATGGTTCAATCCTAGCCATGTACGCCCCAAAAGAAAAACCTGATGTCACGGTTCATCAGATGGACCCTGATTGTATGTAGTTGACATAGGATAAATTCATACATTGCATCAGGGTTCCTTTCTTAGTCAAAAAATTTTACATGGTTCAATCCTAGCCATGTACTAATCAATACAATGGCTTTCTAATTGAAAACTTCTTCTTAGCCTTTCTACCTTGCAGTGTGATCAGAGACACTGGTAACAGAGTCCACTTGACATCAGTTGTCCATATTGAACAGAACAAGTGGCAAGCCAGTTTTGCTGCACTTAATTAACCTAGATTGTGTCACTTCTTTAAAAATTTAGGGGCTTTTCCATCTAAATATACCTCAACAGAACTGGCCACTGGTTAAGTAGCCTCACAAATACCAACCATCGGCTAATCTTCCTACTGGAGACTGTATGACAACCCAAAAGCTATATTTAAAAAAATAGTATATACTAACTGCGTGTCTCTGCAGTGGCCTCATCATACTTGTGTCTACGCACTCTGTCCATCATTTGAAGTTTAACCAGTTCATTTTGTTCCTTACGACCCAAGAACGCTACAGAGAACAACTTCTTCACTGACTCGGGGACACTGGAAGTAAGTTAGCAGTAATTTTATTGTTGTAAGTACTAATTTAAATTAATTTTGAGGTTCCTTTAGTCTCAATCACAGCACTAAATTTTATGGATGTTTTTACAATATGAAAATGAATAAATCAAAACATGGATATCCAATTTTTTGTTGTATGTATGTATTTTCTATTATCTATATTTTATGGACACTTTGTGATGACATTGCTATATCAATCAATATACATATAACAAAAGAGTTCACCAATTAACAGATATGAGAATATGAGATAGGTAATAATTGATTATCAACTTACTCCTTAATGTCTTCACTGAGACTATAGTAATGTCCCAAAGTATCAGGTGGGACATCTGGCCGAGGCTCCAAGTCTCCAGAACGTGCAGGCTTGTATGCTGGTATAGCCTCCGGACGTACCCATGTTATGGGAACTGTGTGTTTGATTCCCCGAGATGGAATAACGAGAACTCGACGAAGCATTTTGAACTGGGATACAAAATTTATGTTAGAATTCGTATTTTACAATTATGTATATTTTATTAATATACATTTACTGTTAGATTAGTCAACACAGACGATTTTACAAATTTTTCTAGACTTTTTCTCAGTCAACACAAATTTCTTATAGGTTATTAAATTAGTATGTAAATAAAATTACCTTTTTATGTATTAGACCAGCAAGTTTGTAATGTTATAGTTTGATAAACATAATTATAAACTTAGATTGCCGAAATTAAAATCACAGGAACTATTTATATATATTCCTTTTTACTAAAATTAAAAAATAATGTATTTAAAACTAATTTTAGGTTATAAAAATATTATGACATTTATTTTATGACACTTTTTTTTTATAAATAATTCCGATATATTCCATTGTTCATACAGCCAATTCTCTACATATTTAACTGCCGCCTGGTACACGCTCGGCGAAACAAACACCTCAACTCAATACAACACAAGTCCACATATTAGTAAATGTTTGCCGAGCAAGATTAAACTAAATTAAACTTGATTTTAAAAATAAAAGAAAGGTACCTATTATGATATTACATCGTAGCAAATAATTAAGATATTATTCAATAGATAATACAGCAATTTTTAATATTCACTGATCAGCTGTAAACCTTTCTCGTGGTTGTGCAGCCGGTATTTGGACTCTTACTTCTGTCTAAGGAATATACTACTTCTGTCCAATATAGTATATCATTGCTTCTGTCTGTGCATTTTTGCTCTTTCATAGGTAGCCATTTATTTTAAATTGTTGTTCATTCTGAATGTTTATAGGTTCACAGTTTCACACGTATAGAAGCGCCGTCTATCGTGTGCGGTAGTTGATTCCGGCGAAGCATTATAGTCAGCGTACACGTCGTGCTACGCTTGTCTCTTTTTAACCGACTTCCAAAAAAAGAAGGAGAAGGTTCTCAATTCGGACCGTATTTTTTTTTTATGTATGTATGTACGTCGATAACTCCGCGAATTGTGAACCGATTTTGATGGTTTCTTTTTTAATCGACAGATAACTCTTCCGGATTGGTCCCATTTTTATCTCATAAAAATTGGTTCATTAGTTTTTCAGAAATTTTGAAAAAACTGACTTTATAAGTACATTTTTCTTGATATCTCGATAAAATATGTACCGATTTTGACGACTTATTTTTTTTAAGACATCATAATTTCTCGACATTATCTCACAGACATATGACGACAAACGGTTCAGTAGTTTTTCAGAAATTCAGTAATTAATTTCTGTTTACGGCTGAAAATTATGTATCAGAAAAAGCCTTAGCAACGGTTGCTATTGACACGAAGTTGTCAATTTTCGTGACGATGGTGTAGCGGTTAAATATAATGGGGTGCATAGGATGCACAATCACATGGTTCAAATCACATCCACAGCGGTATTTTTTTTAATTTTCCATCAATATTTTTTTAGTTGTGTTATTATTTGTCTCTCAAGGCAGCAAAACCACTTAAAAGGGTAAAATAAACCTTTTAAAAAAAAGTGCACCGACTTCAAAAATTTGCACTGAAAAGTAAGAAATTGGTGCCAAATTAGAAACAACTTAGTTCCCAAATTCACTAATCTAGACAATTCATTAGGAACCTACGATCATCAGTAGGTACATACAAACATAGATAATATTGAACAGATCTTTATCTTCTTAGATATGTACTTAGTTTTGTATCCTAATTTGGCACCAACCGTCTTCAAATATTTATTATTTCTTACTTTTCAGTGCAAATTTTTGAAGTCGGTGCACTTTTTTTTAAAAGGTTTATAATATTAGTGTAATACTACAACATCTCGTTCTGCATATAGCAGTTAAGATCTAATAAGTAAAGCACTAAGGACCACAAGCTGATAAAGGTATTGAAACAGGTAAATAAATAAAACATATGTATTTATGTCCCCTCATTGTACCCCATCACAAATGACACACTAAAATCGTCCACTGCGCAGATTTGCCGCTTACAAAACCTACATAATACATTTATTTATCCTCTCTGAGAGTTGCAGTTTTAGAAGTTTACTGCATTTTAGTGTCTGGGAAGGTAGGTTTAAAATAAAAACAAATATAAAATAGATGACCACTCGTTATATTGCTTCAAGTGCACACTTACCAAACTTTGTACTAGCCACATCAGCCACCACAATCACTCACTAAACAACTTCAACTACCATTTTATTTACAATTCTATTTTGGATTGAACTAAACATCAAAACAATTATAACTGTTAATACGCGCGACAGGAGGCAAATACAATTGAGCCATGATATAATTATTGTTGTCATATAAACAAACAAACAGCACTCTGCGTTCCACGCTCGATAAATACATAATAAACAACAATAAATAAACATTCCCAAGTATTGCAATAATCAAAACAAACATAAAATATTTTAAATTTCCAATAAAATACCAAATACCTTAAAAGTACAATGTAATATACAAAATGCTTTACTTTACATAATATAAAATCACGGATTACTTTTCACACACTTGTCGTATATTTGGCATACACCTACACAATATAAGAACCCTGGAGTTGATTGGAATGTTCCACAAGTATTCCAAAGTTTGTATTACAGGACTTATAGGCCACATGAGTCACTTTTATATCAACAGGTAAATACCACACGGCAGAAAATAATACCCATTGGGCTTTGATTTTTTAAATATTTTTTAAAAGATTTCCTTTGGTCTCTGATCCCTTAAAAAAACTGATAAAAAATTTTGAAAATAAATTCTCAATGTTCAAAATTAGGTACTTACAAGGCTTTAAATGCCAGCGTCAGTGACCCCAGTATGTTACTAATATTGAAAGAAATCAAATAATGTGTACCTACTACCTACATAATATATATGTCGCCCGTGTCCCTCTACAATACTGTATACAATTTGACTACTTACGACAAACCACGACCATTTTACTAAAAACTTCCTCTCTTTCATACGCACTTCAAAAAGAGAGAAATGGAAGATACTCTAAAATATTGTTACTAACAGGCCGCACACACACACACGCGCACACAAAACTACTTTTTATCCTATTACAATTTAATTAAGTTAAAACAACTCTTCTTATATACGGGAGGGGGAGTATATAAACATCAACTTGTACTATCAGGAGCAGAATTGCAAGGACACTTTAAATGTGATAAGTTGGTATTAGAAATGATACAATACGAATATAGCCTTTAGCGGGTCCTACCAACGCTGCTCCTGATTGTACACAATACCTAAACGTGTGCGTTTACTTTCATACAGTTTACAGTTTCTTCTAGCGCCTGAAACCTCTTACATAACTTAATTAGGTACATACATATTATATAATAACACAAGGAATATGATGTCTTTTATGTAGGTATATATATTATATAATTCTACATTTTTGTATTGTCAAGTACGACATGTTCCCAGATGTGGCAACTAAATAAGAAATCAAGATGCAGGCAAGTAATGTAGTTTTTTTAGTTATTTGTATAATAAGCAAGCATTTTTAATCAGTTAAATTAGTATATCACTTAAATAGCGTCTTATTAGTAGTAATTCCTAGTTTTATTGAGTGTGCCCGGTGCCGCCCTTCCCCGTTTATATGGGACTACTCAGTCTCGACTTTTTATAATTTGGTCTGGGTGTGGCGTAATTTTCTTTTAAAACAAAATAACAAAGTGTTACCAGCCTCAAACAATATATAAATTAGCTACATATTAGTTGGCAACATTATTGCATTATAATACTAGAGATTCCACGCTACAATATAATAATATATACACAATATAAAAATTGCTCACAAGGACCTACATCATTTACTTTTACCTAAACTGGTAAAGCATAATTATACAGAATTATTTATATAGACTTCAATTTCAATCCAAATTCTCATATACGGTATTATAATCCAAAGTATAAGTATAGCAGCGAAGTTGACACAAACAATTCTTTACACTCTCGCAGTGTTCGTCTCAACTATCGCTGCGATACATTTTATTTCAAAATTTAAATCGACTTCTTGGGATTAGGAATTGAAAATGTCAAAAGTAAACCACTTTTTGAGTTGTTTCTGAATTTTGAAGTGTAAATAACAAAGCCAGTTTATATGGAATTATTTTTTTGGCAAAATTATTTAGTACCTATTATATACAATATAGGAGCTACATAGTTGAGTATATAATAATACAGCTTCATTGTAACCTTGCAATAATTACAAATCGCAAACAACTACAAATTACGTTCTATAGTTATCAGTCCCCGCCACATCTAGTCTTTCACTTACATACAAATTGGAAAGAGACAACACAGTGCACCGTGTGTACGAGTGAAAGGGACAAACGGTAGGTATAGTGCACGCCGAATAAGTTGAGCCAGTTTGAGCGCTAGAGTGGGGGAGGGACGTCCATACAGATAAGAGGCTGTCTAAAGAATCGTGTCATTTGGTTATTTTTAAAGTTTTAGTATGGCAACATTTATACTGTCACTTTTATAGTATCACACACTTTATAGGAGGATTTATTAGTTTGATACTTTCTTTGATTTTGATAGATTTTGTGCATTTAGTTGGTTACTTTAAAATGTGTAGACCATGAGGAGTTACTCAATATAAAGAAAATAGTTGATGCCCTAAAATAAAATAAATTAAAAAATCAAATAAAATCAAATGCTGATACAATTACGTTTGTAGTAGAATATTTATTTTGTAATCTGATCCTAAGTTCGTTTCATCAAAACAATATTTATCTACTTAGTGAACACATCTATAGAGTTTTCTTAGTCTTTATTAAGACCCTGCACAAAAAATTAAAAGTATCAAGTCGAGTAATTCCGTGAAAGTCAGTGTTTATTACAGCTGTATTTGTCAGCTGTGTCAGTGTAAATTTTACAGCTGATATTCTTTTCCATACACGATTCCCTAGACAAACTCTAGTATGGAGCGTTGTCTAACCACGTGATACTGTTAGGGTCAACTTATTTGACGCGAGTTATAACCCACTCACCCAGATTTTAAATGACCACAACTAGCGGTGAGACAGTGATATATAGGTGTATTGCCTCTATCGCACTTGAACGGTCTTTGTTGGATACATCCAATATAATATTCCAAACAAAATTAATAATAACTAAAGTGAATTCCAGGAGGCAAGATAGTGACCAAGTTTTCTACAAAATTTACAATAATCGCTAAGTTGTCGCATGGCAATACTAATTGTGTGTTGAGTTTCATGGTAAGAGGCCCGCATTTAGAACCATTGGTTTGCCATAGAGCTTCATACAGCTGTTGAATGAAAATCTGTTCAACTATGACGTCACTAACTTGGCTCCTGGGATGAATGTTGGAAAAAATATCCTAGTGATGATAGAATTGTAGGTCGTGCAGCGAGAGATGAAGCAAACAACACACGCCGAAGTATAGGTACCGGGACGGTTCTTGAGCGGTGGTCGTTACATGCGCAGAACACTATTTTTGGGTCTCCTTGACGGTGAGGTATTAATTTTAATTTTACCAGCAGTAAAAAGCAATCGTAAAAACAAACACCAATAAATCAATTATAATAAATATACAAGATATATTGCACTCGAATTACATAAGCGCAAACATTCCCTCACTTTTTCGTCGAGCGCTCAAGATCCGTCCCGGTACCTGTAACTACAACCGTTCATCAATTGATTACTTACAATAATTATAAAATGCGTCTGTGAGAGCTTCAACTCTCTCTGCCTGTACCTGTACTTACAAGTATTTTCAGATTAGAGAGACAAGAAACCTATACACCTGTCTCAGTCCCGCTACAAGATAGCAACAATACATTTTCCCTATATATATATATATATATATATATATATAACGCGGCACCCGGTCAGTGTGTGAGCTCGTGTATAAAATATGACGTCATAACGCGGCAAGTCTCGCAACAACATTGTCAGCGTTCTGACGGCACGGCGACACTGAAAACGAAAACAAACAAACAAACAAATTAATACTAATCTAGAGTTCATACAAAAACCCACAGCAAAAAGCACTTTCTGGTCATTTAAAAATTCAGACAATTATGAACATTAAAAAAAATTATCCAAATCGGTCCAGCCGTTCTCAAGTGATGCGCTTACCAACGAACAGCCATTAATTTTTATTTATATAAACTCGTTTTCGAGGTGAAACAAATGGGATATTCCAAGTCTAAATATTCACTATGATCTCTGAATGTTTCATCAAAATCCATTCAACCGATTCGGATCCCATTACCGGTTATACATTAAATTGGTACCAGACAAACAGATATGAATACTAAAAACAGTTATTTACGGTTCAGTATCGTAACATTATCCCGCTTAGATATTGATACTTATTTTTAAGTGCGAATTACTATGGCACATTTTAATGTGAACTTTTTCAAACTCCCACTTTCTACTCATTATCCAAACTAATACACAATTTGTTTTTACATTGTTTAACGCATTTAATTTTTGTTTTGTTTCCATTGGGTGTTTTTACTATTACTAAGCCTCCGCTGTCCGTCCGTCTGTCTGTCTGTCACCAGGCTGTATCTCATGAACCGTGATAGACAGTTAAAATTTTCACAGATGATATGATGATGAATATTTAAGGGGGCTCCCATACCCCTTATTGATTTAGATAATAGAAGACTGACCAGCCGCGCCCTATTCCTTGATCTTCTTGCCCCTCCGTATCCGCCGGCTGTAGTTGTGAGCGAGCGCGTGCACTATAGACACCACAAAGTACAGCACCATCGCGAGCACCAACTTCTCCATGACCATCCCCAGTAAGGACGCGCTCTCAGCCCCACCCCCCGCCCCGCCGTGCAGCCGCGTCTTCTGGTCGCGCAGGAACTCTAGGAAGGGGGCCTCAAGTCTGGGACCGATGTAGGGGACCTTCTGCACCCACGCTAGCGCCTGGCTGAAATTGGAAAATGTACACCTTAAAACTCAAGTTATTGCACAGTAAAATAAAAATACAATATAAACATTATTTGTCATCAATTAAAGATAAATCTATTTGTTAATAATATTTGTTTGTTTGTTCGTACTCAAAAACTACTGGACCAATTTGAAATCAATTTTTGCATCTTATTTTTCGCACTTGTTATAGACTATTTAACATCATGCTACAGAAATAATGTCGTCTTTATTTTTTTTACGCGAAAAATAAATCAAATTAAATTTATAATGAACGTTTTTCTCGTCGCCATTTGTGACGTACCGCTATATGCAGCACAATACATTACACTCTGGATATATTAAATAGACACACGACAATAGAGAGCGCTACTATACGTCACAGCCTATTGCTTATCACATACTATAAACATTCAGAACACCACAGAGCTATACACCTGTGACAGACAGACGGACATACATCAATGACAATACATACGTGACAAGCGTGTCGTTGAAGGCGACAATGACGAACATCTTCTGTATGTGCATCTTAACGACCGCCTTCCCCAGCAGCGTGGCTCCGAAGAACGTCCAGAACGGCACCCGGAAGTGGCCGCACGTGATGCCGGCCAGGTCGAACAGAGGGTTGGGAACGGAGGCGCACGCCAGGATGCCAAGGAATCCCACGCGCGCCACCAGCTTCTCCACCCATATCTTGGCTCTGAAAACGCATATTATAGATATATATAGTCATGGGGGAGGGGTGTCATTACTAGCATACATGAGATCACTCTCTGTGCATATCTCTCCATTAGATTTGACTAAGAACACCAAACCGGTTCATATTACAGTTAAGTACTGATCTATCATCACAGAATAAGCAAAGACAATCGAATGTCATTTGAACAAATGAAGTTCTTATTAATATTACGGCAGTACTTTCGACAGTATGATGACGAGGGGCGGGAAAAATACATACTTGTGTCAGTAACCCGAAGACGTACAGAAACTTGATGCAGGCATTGTTGTCGGTCATATAATCACTAATATAAATATGGCGTGAATATCTCAGACATATCTACTAACAGACTAACATAACACACGAAATCTCGAGCCTCTACAGTTACGCAGAGACAGCCTCTCTTAGCGTCTTCTATCGAATGTATTATGGGGAGTGTTCAGAAGAACTCCATGACCTCGTCCCTCCATCCCCTTTTGGCACCCGCACTGCTCGCACAGGATACAAATTTCATCCTCACATAGTGGACACGTTCTGTATACGAACGAAAAAATTCAGTGACTCGTTCCTGCGTCGCCTCGTCTTTCCTCCTTCCTACAACCTGGGGTCATTCAAGAGAAGCCGGCATAGTGGGCGCGACTGGCGGATTGAAGTATGTTCTGCCAGTCGCCATGGACCAGCCACCTATGCTTAATAATCAGGCGGTGGCAAGGTCACATGTCGTCTTCTCTATTTCACGTCAAGACAGTTGGAGGGTCGGAAAGTGACATAGGCCACTTTTTATCCCAGATAACATCTTGCCACTATAAATCTGGTTTGAAGTAATAAAATAAAAGTCCAAGCATACCTGGAGGCGAACGCATCATCGTCGGGTTTGTGTTGGTGCTGCGTGCCGGACAGGGCGGCCGCGCGCGCCATGAAGTACGGCGGGAGCTCACCCAGCGCCGTGCCGATACCCCACATCATACACTCTAGGCGGACCTGCAGTAGTTAATAAGGCTGGCGTCAACTAAAATTCAAATATCTAACGAAGGGGGAAAAAGTCAGTCCCAGTGAGTTTTCATGGCGTATGCTGTCTAATACGTCACAGATATAAATATAAAATGATTTATGAAAGAATTATGTAGAATTAAAATATGAGCGTATTTGTGAAGGTATTAAAATTGTTGTAAAACCTTACAGGTACACTGTGCGAAGCTATTACTTTTTCATAATTTTAGCTAGAGTTTTCGGTTCATTCAATCATTTTTTTTTCTCTATAAAATTAACAATAACAGAATGATTTCAAGAAGAATTACGGGCGGTAGTATAGGCATACAGAACAATACTTTTCAAAAAGTAACTTAGTAATATGCCAGAAAATAAGACCCTAAATCAAGATTTTTCATTTCTGGATTTTCTGTACATGGTACCAACATGACGTGACAGCCCTAAAAACATCTCCTTTTACTCTCGAACGTGCCAGCTCTTATGAATCCAAAAATAAAGAGATAATAAAAATACCTTGGACATTATCTTCCATATCGTGACTGGATTTTTAGGGTCTATTACGTCAGGACATATTATGCTGCAACAAAGAAAAAACAATGTCATTTATAATTATTAAACGATTCTAAGCCATGTGGAGATTCCACGTCATGTCATGGCGGTCAACGCACGAGTACGCCGTGACGTGATGGGGAATCCAGTTTAATCCCGTCCGCGCTGTGATGGTTGTGATTAGTGAGTGATTAATAGGACATATCACAGTCGGCGGGAACATCTTAATTACCAATTTATCGGCTATTGTTACTGTGACGTTGGCAAATCATAGATTAACATTGGTGGACCCACAATAAAAGAAGAAGAATTATTAAACGTCTTCGGGCCCAGGCGATTAAGAGGGAAATTTCAAAAACTAATTTCAGTGGCGAATATTCTGTCGTATGCAATACTCACTCAGTGGGGTAAGGCGGCTGCGGGAAGTCCAGTCCGCCACACTCGTACGCTGCCAGAGTGACGCGCGCCACGTGCGGCCCCAGGTACAGCAGGAACGTGTGGAGACCCGTACCAAGACCCACCGAGCTGAGGACGCCCAGGGACACCCACCATAGACTCCAGAGGGCTACTCCAGCCCACGCCTGAAATAAGGGCAAGGGTGAGTCCAAAATTATCATTGTGGTGTTCTATCTTTGTGTAGTCTGTGGTCTGTATAGTACGCGGGGTGTAGTGTATAATTCACACCAAGTATTTATACTCCTATAATATTGTGCAGTATAACCGTGCCACGTAATAATGAAGAAATAAACCGCCTTCAAAACCAAAATGTGCTTTCATAAAGCAAAAGCTCAAGTCACTATAAAAAAAAATCCACATCGCTTCAAGTGTGTTTCTCCAGGATGCCATGATCAGATCCTGCCCTGATAACCATAGGACCACGTGGAAAGTATACTCTTTCAAACAAAAATAAAATAACAAATCGGTTCAGGCGTCTTCAAGTAATCGGGGAACATACATAAAAAAGTGCCAGAAAGCTATCCAAGACTACTATGTGATGTTTACTTATGACAGCCTTTTTTATAACCAACCCCTTGCTGCATGCTTCTTAACCGTAGCCAACCCTGTCACTTCCATAGAGTGATAAACACTTAACAAACGTTATTGAACAGTATGTTTTGTGCTTTTGTCCCCTCCTGTCAATTAAATATAATATAGAGAAACAAAATGAACATACTTGCACATAAGTCTGATGAGGTCCCTCCATATAGTAGGAGCCTACTAACGCAGCTACTAACAGGATGCATGTCGTCGCCAACACTTTGTATGATAGCAATCTGAAAATAAGGAGAATCATTCATTAAAATTTAAGGTCAATTCATGAATGCTTTTTTTTACTCTTAACTGCTAAATTTAACATGTAGAAAAGTTTATTTTCAAAAATTCCCGGAATAAAAAGTAGTTAATTATGATTGATTGTGCCCTTGAGGCTTCAAGAGCTAACATATACGAACTCACTTTTTTGTCAAACCAGTAATTAGTTAAGAACTGTAGAAATGAATAAAATGTTTACGTTTGTTTACTAATCGTAGGTTAACTGCTGGTCAACCTTGTAGAACCTAAAAAAGTTGTAAGGCTCACATCCACATATTACATATGTTTTTATTTCATGATTGATTATTTATATCTATATCTAATTTGTTAAATTGTATTTGTAATAATAATAGGAATAACTTATGTAGGTACATAAACGAAAAGGAGCTAGCCGAACTGTTGCGGCGAGTGGAGCGTGTTAGCGTCGAGTATGGCCTCCGTGTCAATCGCGAGAAAACGTTGATGGGGCGGGAACATTGTCGAGAACCTATGAGCTCCGGGATCTGGAGATGGTGACTCAGCTGATCTATCCCGGTTCCATGATACGCTCTGACGGCGACTGTGAGGCGGAGGTGGTGAGGAGAGGCCAAATGGCAAAGGCTGCAGTGAAGCGCTTGGAGAAGATATGGAGAAACAGAGGGATTACCCGGAAAACTAAGGTTCGACTGATGTACGCCATGGTCTTCTCCATTTTCCTGTATGCTTCGGAAACCTGGACATTGAAGGCATGCATTCGATCCAGGATAGACGCATTTGAAATGTGGTGTTAGCGTAAGATGCTGAGCATTTCATGGACTGCACGGCGGACCAACGCGTCTGTCCTGGCAGAACTTAACATCAAAATGCGACTCTCCTCAATGTGCATGCAACGGCTGCTAGAGGCGAACCAGACAGTCTAGAGATAGTCGTCGTTCACATGGAGGGCAGGAGGAGCCGCGGTATGTCGGACTAAATAATTTTTTTAGGCTTGTCTTATTTGGTAAACAAACTATTGCTATTACGAGCAAGATGTGTGGGCCCTTTAAACAAGAGCTTGTCCACACAACATCCGATATGATCGATTACAAAAAAATCATGTTACCGATAGAGGGGCAAGCAGTAGAAGTACAATATTACCTGTTGACAGCGGTCGTGGTCAATATGAACAGTTCCCGGACGGCATGGTCAACCGTAGTGATGGGTCGCCGCCACAACACCAGACCGTGATCGCTCTCCACCGACATGCTTTTGTTGCTGGAAAAAATTGTTGTTACACGTTAGGTATACCTACTATAAAAGAAATCTTTAAAACGGGAAATTAATCAGAATCAGAATGGCGTCATGCTAACCTCCCCCCTACATATTGCTTCCACTGGTTGAAAGTGTTATCAACATTGTTTTTGTAGTGTAAGTCTTGGGTTATTAATAATTGAAATAACTCCTCTGAAAACCTTTATACGGAGGCAGAGAACACCCCCCCCCCCCCCCTCCATCCGCCCTTGTGTTTGCAGCGGTTCTAAGTACACAAGGACCTAATTCCTGTCTGTCTTTGCTGCATTCTATAATCCGTAATTCTTGAACAGCGCGCGCTTCTCCCTACTTCCTGTTATAGCTAAGATACTTCCTGTTAGAGCTAAGACGTTCTCACCGTATCTCGTGCACTTGTTGCGGATGATGTAGTCCGTTCCGAGCGCGCGGCTCGTTCTGCTCGGTAGCGGCGGCCGCCAGCTTGTAGTACCCCAGGCGGGACAACTGTCGGTGTGAACACGCCATTATAGTAAGTAGATACCATAAGAGATAATAATATAATAAAAAGTGCGATTCATGAACAGCGCGTCGATTCAAGCCTGGCTGGGGCAAATTAAAAAGGGAAATCATCAAAAATATTCGATGAACCTTATCTCTATATATTTATTTCTCAAGGGTTTTTTTTTTGTCGGTACGCTATATTATTATCTCCCTTAATTAAAAATTAATGTTTGATACGCCTCTAATGACGAAAAGTAATCAAATAAAATAAAAATTAAATGTTTCTTTAAAAAAATTATGTATTTTGTAAAAGACGCCATCTGTTGGAGATCATTTAAACTAACAGTGCGAAGTTTTCGAATAGGTCATCTAGTTATATAAAGTTGTATATAAATTACCGATTCATCTTTCATTCGACAAACTATATCGTCAAAACAACAATGAATACATCATAATATAATCGTTATAATCAACGATAGCGTGCCTCGCCTCGCTTGTCATGCTTATTTAAACAGTAAATTAGGTGCGCATATAAAAATATCGCCGATATAAATTATAAAACTGTGAATAATTCATATTGTACTCGATAAATTAAACTTAGCATGTATTATGCAAAAAGTATGACCTACATATAGTTACTGTGGGCGTGTCAGAAGTGAGAAACAAGCTGAAAGGTCGATTAAAAAAAGTGGCGTCAACAAATACACTACTAAAACAAATATCTAACGTACCAGCTCTCGTTAATCGACGTATAGTATAGTACGAACAAATATTTTTAGGCCCTAGCGTGACAATTCTGCGTACCTAGTTATATTGGCAAGGATGTGATCATATCGGGGTCACCAATATATATATGATAATGTATTTAATATTATTACTATTACGACAGTAGCGTCACAGTCTCAAAAAGATTTGCACTTATGAAGCATGGAGTCCTATTTTAATTTATACTCTATGACTTGAGAGTCAGTTTTGTTGATACTCTAAGCGAATTTTTGTTATAATATCGGTCAGATACTTTTTCAAGGTATTTTGATAGAGCGTGCGTGACTCGAGCGGAAGTGTATAGAATGGACCTTACACAACAGTCCGTTTACAGCGATACGTCAAGATGTGATCTATGCCCAACCGCTAATTAAGAATACTCTTCATACTTTCTGAACACTAATACACCGTACACGTTCTATATATTCACGGTCAGTGGTAGACATCAACGGTAGAAAAAAAAATGATTAGCTTTCCAAACCGGCTTGGCAGGTGGAAAATTTTGAAATGTGACATAAAAATAATCCCGAAGGATTTCCGTGACAAAAAAGTAGCCTAACACTCTTCGGACCTCAAGACTATATCTGTGCAAAAATAATTGGCGCTCTGAAAGTTCCGTAACTACCATTTTTCCTGTAAACTATGAGGCCATATATTTACAATTCAAGACTCAGTAATCTTGGAGATAAGGAGGGGGGAGATATGGGGTGTAATGGTAAATTTTTATATTTTAATAAGTAAAAATTGACCCCCAAAATCGAAATTCCACTATTTAAGCCATACGTCCCTGTTCCGTGACTGAGTCATCAAACTCTACAAATGTAACAAGTAGAGTCGGAGAAAATAAGATGTGACAGACGGGCGGACATACAGACAGAGAGACACAAGAGTGATCCTACAAAGTGTTTATTAATATGTACGGAACCCTAAAAAATCACGTCGATCCCTCTGTCTGTTTTGACAAGAAAGGACAAACAAACAATTTATTCTAATTGTAATAATTACACAATTACGATGCAATACAATACAATCGCTAAACGAATTTTAATAATATTTGGATACAGCGAATACTATAGGTATTATTCAATCTGGAATTTAGATACGTAAGTGTCAAATTAAAAAAAAAAGGCATAGCCCAATCTCTTAGTTGACTTTTACTTTCGTTTCACTTCACTTTCACTCGCCGCAACCTTCGATTTCACCGAATAGCTTACCTAAGTTATGTAATTACTACCATTGTCCGATAATAAAATCTCCAAGTATTACAAAAACTACCTGTTACATGACACGTTTATATTTAAGAGGTTCCAGCCAAAAATGCTAAGCACCAATATTTTCTTGCTGAAATCGACTGCTCGTGCTTCGGAGGGCACCTAAAGATCACAAGAGTAATAGTTCTAAATAGCCATAGTTTCTAAAACGCAAAAGCAGTTTTGGAAACTACAGCTATTTAGAACCCTAAATAATAAAAATATGGCTCAATCCAATTTAAAATAATAACTATCAACTGTGTGGTAAGAAAATGTTGTATAAATAACTCGCCTTTCCAGGATTAACTGAGATTTGCCATATTTTTGACAGATACAAGATGACATTGACCAACGGTCCTTAAAAAAACAGAATAGGTGGCAAATGGGCCAGTTTCAAATCTTTCACGGGTTACCTAAATGTATGAGCGATAACTTTTATTCATAATACATTACACAGGTCACTAAAACAACGTCTCCCAGTATTATGTACATATAAATAACCCTGAAGTTCATTGGCACGCCATTTTTAACGCCTTCTTATAGAAATAATTTTAAAAGCTTTTGCAGCCAAAATGATGAACATGAGCAAGGAGCTTATTTCGTATGTCAGCTGCTGTCAACAAATTAAATTATAATGGAATATATACCTAGCAGGTGGCAGGTCAATAGTCATACCTATCTCAAGTTGGCAGTGAAGAATCGTAAAAGGACACGATTTGTTTTTTATTTCCTAACCCATAAATTATTCTTTTACTTTGACAGCTTTTCCACGCGCCACAAGTCACAACTCTGACGATTGTAGAAAATGCGGAAAACTACAAAAGTGTGAATGCCTATATTTTCCCCAGGGTACGCAACGGAAGACGAAATCTTCCTCTATTAGCCCATGTTATTTGTGAGGCTATCCTAGGCTTGATGGAAAAGATTGTGTGACTTGTCGGATTATGTACTTAAACACCCATTGCCGAGATCGTATACCTTGGCTACGGAACCCTACGCGCCCAAACGTCACATTAATAAAGTACACCACGGAAATAGCTGAGTGGTGGCGTGATCGTCACGTGACGCGGTAACCGGTCCATTGTCCCACCGTCTCGCAAGATCACGGCCAACGCTACCATACATGGTGTGGTGGAGAAACTTGAAAACATCACGATTCATACCGTCCGTCGGGATAGACAGAGCCAAGGGCACAGCTATAATTTTTTTGCTGGAGTGACGGATGAAGAAAGATTCTAAGGTAGAGATCCCAATGCAATGACACACCAAATGTGCTTGATACGATTTTGATGTACTACTTATTAAGCAAAAGAAAGATATAATATTGTTCATGCAAGCTTCAAGCATGGTGCTGCTTGAACGACGCATCAAGATTTAGCAGAATATGAACAAAATGCTTGACCCAACTCAATAAATAATCGTCAATTTACAATAAAATCGGTCTGTTTGTCTGTGACCTTTTCACGCAAAAACTACTGAACGGATTATGTTGGGTTGATTCAAGAGTAGCTCCTGCGTATTTACATGGCGTATGGCATACGCCGTATGCTGTCTAACTAATCCGTCAGAGACTCGCGAGATATAACAAAATAATGTAGGAAAGAGTAAAGTTGTGTAGAATAAAATGATGATCTAAAAAAAGTCCGCGGTAGCATATATATCCATCTCTAATGTAAGTAGTAATAAGCGTATTTGTGTAATAATTCAAATTGTTGTAAACTAATATTGTACCAAGAGGGGTAGGTAGAGACAATCGAATGTCATTTGTTACGCTCCTGACATACCTCTTTCGCTTCTTTTATATTCATCATACCTTTCATACATGCTCAGCGATGTAGGTATATACCTACCTGCGTAATCATACTAAATAGTAATTATTTAAGTTTGAATAGTTTTATCTTTGTGCCACTTTTGTTTCTGATTGTGCTATGTAATTATTTAAAATTAGATTAATTTAATTTGTAAAAGACGCCACCTGTTGGAGATTAGTTGAACTAACGGTGCGGAGTTTTCGCACGGATCATCTAGTCTAAGATACTTGTATGAGTTGTATAACCTATTTATCTCTGTCTGTGTTACATTATAGGGTACGGAAAAGGTATGTAAAATGTATACTTATATAATGTTGTACTTATATACACTATGTTGCAAAAAAAACGAGCACTTAAAACTTAATTGGTTATCATTATATTTTGAAGTTAATAATGTTTCAATAATTATTATTTATGATGTTTCAACATATTATAATCGAATTTCTACATTTTTTAATCATCACAAGTAGAAATCTGAGGTAAATTGAATAAAAAAATGAAAAAATAATGAGTATGAAGTGACAAATTAAACTAAAATATTTTTTTTAATTAATCTTTTTTAAATGAACCTACATAAAAATCAATATCGAGTATGACCACCTTTCGCAGTTATGACAGCTGCCATTCTTTTTCTCATACTCCCGATCAGAGGGGTTAGCATATATTTTGACAGCGACACTTTCGTTTCGGTCGAATGGCCTTGAACAGGCCAAAACGTTCATGTCCAACAAGGATCGGCCAGAGATAGCCCGGGGCCGAGAGGTCCGGCCCAACAATGTGCGGGAAAATTCTGTGTACTTGTCTTTGTCCGGCCAAGCAAATTGCTCGGCATTCTTGTGCAGGACATGCCCGGTCCGAGAATGTCCGGCCCAACAATGTGCGGGCAAATTCTGTGTACTTGTCTTTGCCCGGCATAGCAAATTTGCACGAACATTGTTGGGCCGGACCTCTCGGCCCCGGGCTATCTCTGCCCGGTCCTTGTTGGACATGAACGTTTTGGCCTGTTCAAGGCCATTCGACCGAAACGAAAGTGTCGCTGTCAAAATATATGCTAACCCAGCAGGTTTCTTATGGTTTATTGTGGTATCAGTTCCCATTCAGCCTGAATCACAGTTTTTAACTCTGTGAGATTTTGTGGAACTGGGGAATCCCAACCTCCTCCATATATGCGAATACTACAACGGCACGATGAGGACGAGCATTATCATCCATAAAAATGGACCTGTCTCCCATAACAACCAATGCAGGTTGCACATGTGGAACGAGAATTTCTGAGATATAGCGATGTACATTAAGTGCCCCATTTGGCAAAAAACTAACTCCGTACGAGCTTCAGAAGTTATTCCTGCCTAGAACATTAAGGATCCCCCACCGTATGGTGTTACCTCTTCAAAGCACACGTCGGCATAACGTTCACCTTGTCTTCTCAGTACTCTCCGACGTCTGTCTTCACCATGTAGACATATACGGGCCTCATCGGAAAACAGAACCCTACCCCAATCCTCAATTGTCCATAGTAACAAATTTTGCCCAAATCTTAGTCTTGCTACGCGATGCCCACGGAGTAGTTTTGGTCCTCTAGCGGGTCTGTGAGAATGTATGTCTGCTTCGATAAGTGTCCTCCGTACAGTACATTTACTAACTCTCACCAATCTCACTTCTTGTAGGTGGTTTTAAGATAATTGTAAGATTTTCGTCGATTTCTAAGAGCTTGACTGACAAGGAATCGATCATCCCTCTGCTCCGTACATCTTTTTCTGCCAGAACCAGGCCTTCTACAGAGAGAATCAGTCTCTTGGAACCTCTTCCAAATCCTTTAAACTTTAGAACGTGTAATTCCAAGCGGCCGTGCCACAACATTAGTCTAAACCTTCATCGAGAAGAGTGACGACTTTACTAGCTAATATTGTGTTGTCCATACCGTAATGAAACTAGTGCACTTGTGCACTACTTCTATTCACCAATAAAGTCGTGAAACTTAGGAATATTTTGTTAATAATAACACAATTGACGATAATATTGAGAAAAAATCCCGCGTTTAGTTGGCGTTTTAAATACAAAATTAGAGAATATTTGTCATAAAACGTTGAAATTTAAATTTGGAATGTTCATTATTAGTGGCCAGCACGCGTAATTGAACATGGAACAACATTCAGAACATAGAATACATATATATAAATTATTTAAATATATACTACAACATATCTTAAGTGCTCGTTTTTTTTGCAACATAGTGTATGTTTTATTGTCATATTGAAATACTAAGCACACATTAAAGTGAGATTATAATATTGATAAGAGCACTCTATCAAATCACTACTATCAGAGTCACGCATGTTACAACATACAGTTCCCGACCACACAAATCACTACTATCAGAATCACGCATGTTACAACATACAGTTCCCGACCACACAAATCACTACTATCAGAGTCACGCATGTTACAACATACAGTTCCCGACCACACAAATCACTACTATCAGAATCACGCATGTTACAACATACAGTTCCCGACCACACAAATCACTACTATCAGAATCACGCATGTTACAACATACAGTTCCCGACCACACAAATCACTACTATCAGAATCACGCATGTTACAACATACAGTTCCCGACCACACAAATCACTACTATCAGAATCACGCATGTTACAACATACAGTTCCCGACCACACAAATCACTACTATCAGAATCACGCATGTTACAACATACAGTTCCCGACCACACAAATCACTACTATCAGAGTCACGCATGTTACAACATACAGTTCCCGACCACACAAATCACTACTATCAGAGTCACGCATGTTACAACATACAGTTCCCGACCACACAAATCACTACTATCAGAATCACGCATGTTACAACATACAGTTCCCGACCACACAAATCACTACTATCAGAATCACGCATGTTACAACATACAGTTCCCGACCACACAAATCACTACTATCAGAATCACGCATGTTACAACATACAGTTCCCGACCACACAAATCACTACTATCAGAATCACGCATGTTACAACATACAGTTCCCGACCACACAAATCACTACTATCAGAATCACGCATGTTACAACATACAGTTCCCGACCACACAAATCACTACTATCAGAGTCACGCATGTTACAACATACAGTTCCCGACCACACAAATCACTACTATCAGAGTCACGCATGTTACAACATACAGTTCCCGACCACACAAATCACTACTATCAGAATCACGCATGTTACAACATACAGTTCCCGACCACACAAATCACTACTATCAGAATCACGCATGTTACAACATACAGTTCCCGACCACACAAATCACTACTATCAGAATCACGCATGTTACAACATACAGTTCCCGACCACACAAATCACTACTATCAGAATCACGCATGTTACAACATACAGTTCCCGACCACACAAATCACTACTATCAGAATCACGCATGTTACAACATACAGTTCCCGACCACACAAATCACTACTATCAGAATCACGCATGTTACAACATACAGTTCCCGACCACACAAATCACTACTATCAGAATCACGCATGTTACAACATACAGTTCCCGACCACACAAATCACTACTATCAGAATCACGCATGTTACAACATACAGTTCCCGACCACACAAATCACTACTATCAGAATCACGCATGTTACAACATACAGTTCCCGACCACACAAATCACTACTATCAGAATCACGCATGTTACAACATACAGTTCCCGACCACACAAATCACTACTATCAGAGTCACGCATGTTACAACATACAGTTCCCGACCACACAAATCACTACTATCAGAGTCACGCATGTTACAACATACAGTTCCCGACCACACAAATCACTACTATCAGAATCACGCATGTTACAACATACAGTTCCCGACCACACAAATCACTACTATCAGAATCACGCATGTTACAACATACAGTTCCCGACCACACAAATCACTACTATCAGAATCACGCATGTTACAACATACAGTTCCCGACCACACAAATCACTACTATCAGAGTCACGCATGTTACAACATACAGTTCCCGACCACACAAATCACTACTATCAGAGTCACGCATGTTACAACATACAGTTCCCGACCACACAAATCACTACTATCAGAATCACGCATGTTACAACATACAGTTCCCGACCACACAAATCACTACTATCAGAATCACGCATGTTACAACATACAGTTCCCGACCACACAAATCACTACTATCAGAATCACGCATGTTACAACATACAGTTCCCGACCACACAAATCACTACTATCAGAATCACGCATGTTACAACATACAGTTCCCGACCACACAAATCACTACTATCAGAATCACGCATGTTACAACATACAGTTCCCGACCACACAAATCACTACTATCAGAATCACGCATGTTACAACATACAGTTCCCGACCACACAAATCACTACTATCAGAATCACGCATGTTACAACATACAGTTCCCGACCACACAAATCACTACTATCAGAATCACGCATGTTACAACATACAGTTCCCGACCACACAAATCACTACTATCAGAATCACGCATGTTACAACATACAGTTCCCGACCACACAAATCACTACTATCAGAGTCACGCATGTTACAACATACAGTTCCCGACCACACAAATCACTACTATCAGAGTCACGCATGTTACAACATACAGTTCCCGACCACACAAATCACTACTATCAGAATCACGCATGTTACAACATACAGTTCCCGACCACACAAATCACTACTATCAGAATCACGCATGTTACAACATACAGTTCCCGACCACACAAATCACTACTATCAGAATCACGCATGTTACAACATACAGTTCCCGACCACACAAATCACTACTATCAGAATCACGCATGTTACAACATACAGTTCCCGACCACACAAATCACTACTATCAGAGTCACGCATGTTACAACATACAGTTCCCGACCACACAAATCACTACTATCAGAGTCACGCATGTTACAACATACAGTTCCCGACCACACAAATCACTACTATCAGAATCACGCATGTTACAACATACAGTTCCCGACCACACAAATCACTACTATCAGAATCACGCATGTTACAACATACAGTTCCCGACCACACAAATCACTACTATCAGAATCACGCATGTTACAACATACAGTTCCCGACCACACAAATCACTACTATCAGAATCACGCATGTTACAACATACAGTTCCCGACCACACAAATCACTACTATCAGAGTCACGCATGTTACAACATACAGTTCCCGACCACACAAATCACTACTATCAGAGTCACGCATGTTACAACATACAGTTCCCGACCACACAAATCACTACTATCAGAGTCACGCATGTTACAACATACAGTTCCCGACCACACAAATCACTACTATCAGAGTCACGCATGTTACAACATACAGTTCCCGACCACACAAATCACTACTATCAGAATCACGCATGTTACAACATACAGTTCCCGACCACACAAATCACTACTATCAGAGTCACGCATGTTACAACATACAGTTCCCGACCACACAAATCACTACTATCAGAGTCACGCATGTTACAACATACAGTTCCCGACCACACAAATCACTACTATCAGAATCACGCATGTTACAACATACAGTTCCCGACCACACAAATCACTACTATCAGAATCACGCATGTTACAACATACAGTTCCCGACCACACAAATCACTACTATCAGAATCACGCATGTTACAACATACAGTTCCCGACCACACAAATCACTACTATCAGAGTCACGCATGTTACAACATACAGTTCCCGACCACACAAATCACTACTATCAGAGTCACGCATGTTACAACATACAGTTCCCGACCACACAAATCACTACTATCAGAATCACGCATGTTACAACATACAGTTCCCGACCACACAAATCACTACTATCAGAATCACGCATGTTACAACATACAGTTCCCGACCACACAAATCACTACAATCAGAGTCACGCATGTTACAAACAGCCACACAAATCACTACTATCAGAATCACGCATGTTACAACATACAGTTCCCGACCACACAAATCACTACTATCAGAATCACGCATGTTACAACATACAGTTCCCGACCACACAAATCACTACTATCAGAGTCACGCATGTTACAACATACAGTTCCCGACCACACAAATCACTACTATCAGAATCACGCATGTTACAACATACAGTTCCCGACCACACAAATCACTACTATCAGAATCACGCATGTTACAACATACAGTTCCCGACCACACAAATCACTACTATCAGAATCACGCATGTTACAACATACAGTTCCCGACCACACAAATCACTACTATCAGAATCACGCATGTTACAACATACAGTTCCCGACCACACAAATCACTACTATCAGAATCACGCATGTTACAACATACAGTTCCCGACCACACAAATCACTACTATCAGAATCACGCATGTTACAACATACAGTTCCCGACCACACAAATCACTACTATCAGAATCACGCATGTTACAACATACAGTTCCCGACCACACAAATCACTACTATCAGAATCACGCATGTTACAACATACAGTTCCCGACCACACAAATCACTACTATCAGAATCACGCATGTTACAACATACAGTTCCCGACCACACAAATCACTACTATCAGAATCACGCATGTTACAACATACAGTTCCCGACCACACAAATCACTACTATCAGAGTCACGCATGTTACAACATACAGTTCCCGACCACACAAATCACTACTATCAGAATCACGCATGTTACAACATACAGTTCCCGACCACACAAATCACTACTATCAGAATCACGCATGTTACAACATACAGTTCCCGACCACACAAATCACTACTATCAGAATCACGCATGTTACAACATACAGTTCCCGACCACACAATCACTACTATCAGAATCACGCATGTTACAACATACAGTTCCCGACCACACAAATCACTACTATCAGAATCACGCATGTTACAACATACAGTTCCCGACCACACAAATCACTACTATCAGAATCACGCATGTTACAACATACAGTTCCCGACCACACAAATCACTACTATCAGAATCACGCATGTTACAACATACAGTTCCCGACCACACAAATCACTACTATCAGAGTCACGCATGTTACAACATACAGTTCCCGACCACACAAATCACTACTATCAGAATCACGCATGTTACAACATACAGTTCCCGACCACACAAATCACTACTTTCAGAATCACGCATGTTACAACATACAGTTCCCGACCACACAAATCACTACTATCAGAATCACGCATGTTACAACATACAGTTCCCGACCACACAAATCACTACTATCAGAATCACGCATGTTACAACATACAGTTCCCGACCACACAAATCACTACTATCAGAATCACGCATGTTACAACATACAGTTCCCGACCACACAAATCACTACTATCAGAATCACGCATGTTACAACATACAGTTCCCGACCACACAAATCACTACTATCAGAATCACGCATGTTACAACATACAGTTCCCGACCACACAAATCACTACTATCAGAATCACGCATGTTACAACATACAGTTCCCGACCACACAAATCACTACTATCAGAATCACGCATGTTACAACATACAGTTCCCGACCACACAAATCAGGAAATTACCAGATTTTACTTCAGAAATACGCATTTATATAGGTATTATAAATGCGATTATTGTTAATTTGTCCTTCCTTCATATCAAAACGGTAATTAAATTGATTCCATGTCATGTCATGGCGACCTACGCACGCGTTCCGTCGTGATATGATGGGGAATTCGGTTTAATCCCGCCCGCGCTGTGATAGTTGTGATTAGTCTGTCAGCGGCATCATCTTAGATACCGATTAATCGGAATATTGATACTATAAAGGCTATAATATAATACAGTAAACTCTCGATTATTCGTGGGTGGTTTATCCGCTTTGCGGATTATCCGCGGTGCGGAAAAGTAAATAAATCCTCTTTGTTCATAGTTTTAGTGTTTGTTGTTTTTTATTGATTTCGCGCAACATAAAAGCCGAAAATAGTTAAGTAGTCACATATTTAAGACATTTTTACTGTTTAGTTCATTAGTTTATCTTAATGACATTTTTGTATGGAAAACGAACCACCTTAATCGGCAATTTTGCGGCTTATCCGCGGTATCCACGCCAGTCAATCCCGCGGATAATCGGGAGTTTACTGTACTTGACATTGGGAAATCATAGATTAACATTGGTGGAGACACATTAAAAGAAAAAGAAGGTAATTACGTTAAACTTATAACACCCCTCTTTTTGCATTTGGGGATCAAAACGGGGCAAGGGATCGAAACATTTTTTTGTAAACTGGGATAATTGGATTAAAAATAATGTACCTACCCGTGCGAAACCAGGGCGGGTCCCTAGTAGTCTCTAGTAAAGAAGACCATTAACTGAGGTTAAGTATTTACTACAAGTTTGATCTTAGGATAGGTGACCAACTAAACTAACAAACGTTGATGAACTACCATTGAACAACAGTTTTGTCAGATCTGTCTTCAGTGTGAAGTCAGGGCAATACAGTAGTTACATTAATTACATAGTTAGAAGAGAACATATAAATAAATTGTAATCATATGCCAACTCATTAAATTCACATTTTGGCACGCCAGACACATTGTATACAGATTGAACTAAAATTACAATCTACCAACTGTACTATACAAATATCACAATAACATGCATAAGTACTAACTATTAATCTGTGGCGAAATATCCTGGGAGAACACCAGTGCTAGCATGACCACACAATATAATCTACATTCTACTGTATTGATTTATGACATTTGTCACATGATTCATACAGAATTTGTGTATTTGACAAATTTATGTCATAAATAGATACAGCAGCATTATATTGTGTGGTCAATGGTCATGCTAGCACTGCAGCTAGATGACACTTGACAATCATTAATAACATTATGAATATTATAAAAATAGAAAGTAACTTGTGTGTCTGCTACGCTTTCACGGGTAAACAACTGAACCCATTTTAATTAAATTTGATACAGAGAGAGCTTGAACCCTAGGCAAGGACATAGGACCCTTTTTTTAAATCCTTCCCTCTAATGGGCTATAATAAGTAGTGTAAAAAGTAAAAAAAAAATAGGATTAAAAGTCAATTGACAATTGTCAGCATAAAATCACCGCAAGCTCTCTGCCAGGTCCCACCAGATTAAAGATTGTACATGGTGAGCCTATTGCAAACACAAGACTAATGTCTGAGACAAAATTGAAAAAAAAAAACCAAAATGTGCACTACAAAGTGTATTTTTAACTACAGATAATAAAAAATACATACATTCACATAGAAAAGCAAAATAAGATCTCTGATTAGTGACAGAATAACCTACCTTAAATTTTAATATTAGCATTAATTTACATTGTAAGTTATAGTAAGTGTATACCATCTTGGTATGACCAGAGATTGACCAATGTTAAACAGGAAAGGAAACTCTGTGACTGTGCGTCTCAAATTAGAGGTCATTTCTTTAGAAGCTGTCGCCTTCTGAAGCATGAAACTTTAATGTCATAATAGATACAAAAATAATCTGTATTGCTTCATCAATATTTGTATATTTAAAAAAAACAAATACAATACCAAAAAAAATATGCTTTATTAGCATTAGATATAATATCACACTGGGCCATATTTCACAGAATTCTGCCACTCTTCAGTCCATACGACCATTGCTAGTGTTGCCAAACTAAAGCCAGTGAGTCTACAACACAATAAAGCGCAACACGCTGCAGTAAAGTAACAAAACCAAGCAAATAGTGTCTCATGCTATTATCAGCCTTGCATCTGTGATGGACTTGTTAAGCTATTAATCAAACTGGCAGAACCAATGGCTTGAACATCAATCCATCATTATAGGTACCTAAAATTAATTCTTACAAAATTTAAAGTCAATAAGCACACCATTAGGGACCTATAATATCAATGCTATATAAAATGATGCAAGACTGAATTCTGATTGTTCATTAGATAAAGGAAAATGACAAGTACTTTGTAATGAAGGATAATGTTGTCAGTGTTTAGATTTAGTTAGATTTAAAATATGATCATTTTATTTCATCTAATGAAGAAAACATGAGGACACGTTAAGAGTATTGTTGGTACCAGCTCATTCTTATTTCCCGTGGCTTTCTGTCCACGTTTTCTGCACTCCACTCTTAATTGCTCCTTACTCATGGCAGCCAACGCTTCAGGGTTGATTGTCTGCCGTGGTCGATTATTGTCTGACACAGAATTGTGTCGAGGGATTACAGTGGTATGATTGCGATTACGTCTACTGCCTGCCATGTTTTTGTTTTGACTTCCCTTTTATGTATTCACCATGTATGTCGTAGCTTCCTTTGATCACAAATTTTGAAAATAAATGTGTTATTAAAAGTTTTTGTTATCACATAGTTAACTACATCAATTCTACAACTTCACACTAACAAAACAATACTGAATATCGCAAATAAATAATAAAGATGTTGTTATTATCATGTCACTTGAAATTGTGATGTGTAAATACGAGAATAAATTGTAATGCCTAAAGGTCTTAGGGCTTCATTCAACCGAAACGTTATTGATCGAGTTCCTTCATAAAATGATTCATTGAATGTTCTCACAAGCTGAACAAATAAATGTACTTTATTCAACTAAAAAGCCTGATGCAGCTTAAATAAAAAGCAATTATAAAAACCAAAATTTCAAATTTTCGCAAAAATAAAATATATTAATAACCTAGTTAAAACAAAGTGAAATGCTTACCTTATGCTATATTTCGTTAGGGTGTTAATATATCAATTATGCTAAACACTTTTAATTAAATATTACAATGAAAATAAAGTAAAATTAAAAACACACACACCTCTTTCGCACAAATGAAAAAAAAGCAACTGCACAATGATACCAGCTGATGATAATACTTTTGCACTGAAATGCTAAAAAATCTTTAAAATTAATGGTAAGTTATTACTTATTATAGAAATTATTTTACATAAGTTAAACGATCATTAGTTGTAACCTAATAAATAGCAATACAATTATATGTCGGTAGATCGTTTGGTACTCTTATATTTGGAGAAGATAGGGGACTAACTATTTTTATTAAACTTTTGTTTGCTACCATTAAATTATATTAAATTTATTAACAGAAAATTATTATTCGATTAAATATTGAGTACTAAATTTCAATTCATAAATACCTATAAAATATTGTAATTTATTTAGGACATCAACACCGTCCTGAATATAAACGAAATCTTATTTGATTGGTTGCTGAAAAACTGCGTTCGAATTTTATAGCAAATCAAAATTAAAACTTGGAAAAAGAAAAATAGCGGCTTTGTTCTCCGGCTTTCATTTCTTCGAAAAAGGAAGCGTCACAAGGCTGATACAATGCCTCTTGCGCGAAAAAATCAGGATAGTAGTCGGAGCCGCTACAACCGCTTCACAGACAATATTATATATGAATACAAAACCGCTTTTAAACTTGCGCAAGAACTTTAATCTTTAGTTTGCCTACACTGGCTGCTATTCTGAAAAATTCCAACACTATTGCAATAATTTCAATTACAATAATTGCTGTTTTTAAGCAATGCAATCCTTATCCAATATACTCTATGGTGTCTGATTTGGTTATTCTGAAAGAGCTATTGCCTTGTTGTTGCAAAATGCCAAGCGCCAACTTCACGTCATTGCATTATTTTGTTTATAATTATATTAATGGCTTGGATGCTAGTCTTTTTTAGCCAACTCTTTAGTTTATTATGCTGTGAAAGGTACAAGTTTTTATACCTGCGTAAACAAAAGAGCCACAGGTACGACGTAAACAAGAGGAATAGATACTAGCTTTTGCCTGCGGTGTCACCAGCATAGAAATAGAACAAAATAAAAGAAGTAATCCCTTGTCCTCTTTTCTGAGATAAAAATGCGTGTTTTAATCCAGGACATAAATTATTTATCCTCCAATTTTCATCAAAATCCATTGTTTTATTTTAAATTAGTTATGTTCAATATTATTTTTTTATGCGAATATGTATTTACTTATATATTTTTTTGTGAAAAACGTTAGGATTTTATAAATTATTCTTCTTATAATTAATTTAAAATATTTGAATATGTGTATTTAGCTTAATTCTTCTCTAAAGTATTATATTAAAACTAAGCTGCATATTATTGGGCCAATTTAAATATAAAATCTTGAAGTATATATAAAATTGCAATGAATACAATGCACAAAACGCTGTTGTCAGAAATTCCAATAATTGAAATAAAATTCCAATTGATAATTCCAATAGAGTCTCACTGAGAATAACAATCTGTCAAAAATTACAACTGACGCCATGTTGATTGCAATAATTCCAAACGTCAATCGATTGGAATTATTACAGAATAGCACAGACTATAAGCATGCATTAATTCGAACTTTTTTTTTACTTTAGCCCATGTTTTCACATAACATGTTTTAAAAAATGTTCTGGCATTATGATTATGTTTCCTTTTGCTTTGGTAATTCAATATTTAATATTATGGCTGTATGGTCTGCTTGCCCACTTGCTCTTTGCTTGTTGCTCTTTTATTTTCCTTGATTTTTACTAGAGCTGGGTCGTTTCGTATTTTACGTGAAACGGAACGTAACCCGTTTTATAAATCGACAAACTGCTTCGAAAAGCAGTGCTAAAAGAAACGGTTTTTTATTCCTAAGGCTTAAATCGTACATACTATATTCATTCATTCTGTGGCGGCACATCGCGTCGCGTCGATAGATGTCGCACCGTTACTAACTCATTGAAACCTGTATCGCGCCATTGAAAATATTTAATAGATTGGCATATATGCAACTTTCCAACGATGTGCGTTGGGGAGTATTCCTTTTACTCATAGTCGTTGGATTGTTGTATGTATTGCCATTTCTATATTGGTGACCCCGTATGAGCACGCCTGTATTCCTGACCCCGCAATGCCCCGCATCCTACTTCCACTTCCCACTGACCAGACCGCCGGCCCGACATGACGACAGGTCATAACATCACGACAGGTGATTCAGCCGCGATACAGTCCACCACACAGTCCATCACTGCTGACAAAGCTAAAATGGATGTTGGTTTTCATACTGTATCGACCTCTGGTCTGGGAAAGGAGTCATGTGGCGGCACATCGCGTCGCGTCGATAGATGTCGCACCGTTACTAACTCATTGAAACCTGTATCGCGCCATTGAAAATATATAATAGATTGGCATATATGCAACTTTCCAACGATGTGCGTTGGGGAGTATTCCTTTTACTCATAGTCGTTGGATTGTTGTATGTATTGCCATTTCTATAATTCAAACATTGATTCGACAGTCTGTACAATATCAGTCTACTGTATAAACTATACATCGTTATGGTCCATTTTAAAAGAACAGCAAACCAGTTTCTTTTTCAAAACCGCCTCGGAAATATTTCGGACACACTCGGGCCGTGCACTCCTTCCCTGGCTGGCCCTGTATGGATTCGTCGGTTTGGCCTTTGAGTAGAAACGAAAGATGTCGCGGTTCTAAATATTATAACACGGAACCCCAAAGTATGTGTTATGCGTGCATGTATCTAATCTATACTAATATTATAAAGAGGTACAGTATATAAGATTTGATGTAGGGGTAATCTCTGAAACTACAGAATCGATTTAAAAAAATATTTGGTTGTACCGTACAATACCAAGAAAAATCAGTTTAAAAAAAAACATGTTTCGGCGAATCAACTATACGTACGTTGATTCGCCGAAACTGTTTTTTTTTTAAACTGATTTTCTTCTGGCATAAAAGCGTTCGCTCGTTACATGGCAAAAATCTGTTTCTTGAAACGGTTAGTCAAAAAAACGACCAGCTCTAATTTTTACCTCAGATTTTTACTGTGATTTTGTGGTGATTTTACGCACAGAGCAAGTAAAGTTGTATTTAGTCATGAATTATTTAATTTAAATATTATTTTAATGTTGAATAATTTTTTTTGTGTATGTAAATAGTTTTAATTAATTTAGTTGTAAATATAGAAGTAGTATTGTATTATTTATTTCAGATTCCTGAAAGTTTCGATACTAAATTTCGACAGATAAATGTAACTGAATAACGACGTGACACTGGCAGAAATGTACTTATCTTAGTACAATTGCCATCCAATAAAAAAAAAAAAAAAAAAAGAAAAAAAAAAAAAAAGAATTTTACGCTTGACTGACGGTCGTTTTTCAGTTTTTCACGTTTTACGATTATAATTCTTACATTATTTTGTTTAATAAGTAAGTTTTACGTCCGCATCTTGTAAGTATTATAAACCTAATTACGTATACAAAAGACGCGAGTCGCCGCGGGCCACCCTGTGTTATCACAGAGTTGCTCACAGTGCTTCGTGTCCACGCTGCGTTTGATGCTGGAGGGAGAGAATATTGTGCCAAGTGTATTATGGAAGACAGCACAGTTGTCTCCGAGAGTGATGCTAGAAACTCAGTTCACCATGTCTGAGTTTTTATGGTCATCGCAATTGTGGACAATAGCTAACCTTACATGATTCCTTGGTACCTTGTTTAACATAATATTATAATGTATTACATACCTATGGCATTTCATATTTGATAACCAATATACAGAATAAACTTAATCATATTGTTTGTTATAGAGCTACTTATTGTAAAAGGGTTGATCCATTGGTGGATTGGAAGGGAAAAAGTCGAAATCTTCAACATGACACCTCTTTGCCGCGGTATACGAAACTCAGTTTCCCTGTCAAATGGATCACCCTTTAATATAGATTTCACCTCATACAAAGTTATACAATGTTTTGTCTCCGTCTAGCATATTGAATAACAGATATGTTAAGAGAGAGAGAGAACACATTGTATAACATCTTTGTACAGTGTTTATTTATTAGTAAGTGGGTTTATATATATATATTTAAATTTTCATGTTGGAGTGTCTAACAGTTTGTAGGTAACAAGAGAAATGGGAGACAACTGTGAAAATATGCCTCCTCGTAAGAGGCAGAAGGTGCAACAGGAGATATATTATGATAATAACATATTTGATATAAAGCCTACAGTTACTGGCAACAATGAAGCAGGTCCTGCTAATGACATCACTCTCCAACCAGAACAAAGTAATCAAGTTTTTCTCGAAAATGATATTAGTCATGAGGAGATTGAAAAACTCAAGGAATTCCAGGTGTTGGATGAAGTGAATTGTAATGAAGGGAGTGAAGATGAACAATCTGACAGTTCTGATGGTATGTACTCTATAGCTTATGGCTTAGAACTAGTGATGGGTCCTGGTATTGCGCATGAATTTTTAAAAATATATCATAAGAATTTATTCTGAAGGTTATCCAGGACAAAACATAGCATATTTCATTCTCCTACTCTCCAACTACCTATCTCTGTGCAAAAAAATCACATTCTTCAGTTGCTCTGTTTTGTAGGACAAACAAACAAGTGATTTTGCATTTATTATATTAGTTTGGATTGGAAGACCTGATGGCGTCTTGTACAAAATAAATAAATAAAAATTGTTTGTATATTTTTCGTCATTTGAGGGAAATATACCTACTCTTCAAAATGGCGTCATGACTTTGATACAGTATTAAAAGGTCTCTTGGTCGCGTAAAAATTGTGCATCTCTTTCACCCAATATCCGAGGGATAGAAATAAATAGAGAAAGAAAATTTCCAAATAAAATCGGTACAATAAAATACAGCAATTCAAAAGAATTTTACAAAAAGTTCTAGAAATAGCAAGTTCCAGTTAATGGATCCATATTAAGAGAACTCACAAAGTCGGTTGAATACAATGGTGAAAAATGTCATTTTTTACATATTGAGTAGGTATAGATAATTTCATATACTTTAAGGATCCATTAACTATTTTTAATAGGTTTTGTACAATACTTGAATTGCTGGAGTCCATTTTTGTATGGAGGCACTCTTAAGGGAGATATTTCATACCAACAAAAAAAACACCTTCATTAAGTTTTAGCTTCTAGATGAAGGATAACTCATAATTTTTAAAGTTGTTAATGGTGTATTTTTGTGACAGATTGACAGGATCTTCTTTCTTCAAACTTACATAAGTCTTACATAAGAATATAAAAGACAGGTTAAACTTGGTGATAAATATTGTAAGTTAAATAGCCAGCCCTCTTATTGCAGGTTATTGAAAAGTTCTTAATGTAAGGGACTCTCAAACTACTCATACAATTTCAAAAATACTTTCACCAATATTGATGGATTTTCAGGGTGGACATATGCTGTATTCGAAGCTGGGGTGAACAGCTAGTAATTGATATTTCTGGTGACTATATGTCCATGTCCTTACATTTTAGACTGATTGGTTCACCAAAATCAAACTATCCCAAATTTTTACCCGCCCTGAGGAATGAGTTTTTTTTCTCGGGACAAAAATTAACATATTTTAACATAAAAGAAGGACAAACAGACAAACAAAACTTTCACATTTATAATATTAGTCAGGGTTAGGATTACGTTCTTTTCCCAAGCTCCTTGTTAAATGAAATCCTCTGTATATAGTTAGTTTCAAATTTGTAATTGAATTGAATATAATTGACAGATAAATCAGTGGAAGTTCCTGATGATGAGGTGGATAAGATGCTGGAAGAAGATCTACCAGAGAACATGAGGAGAGGATCCAGACATAGAGACAGACCTTTTGTTACTATACAGAAGGCTGTACTGGAAGGTACTGATTTATTGTAATAAAAACTAGGGACCCCGCATCGCATGGGTACAAAATTTTAACACACTTGTAACAGACTTTTTTATAGATAATTTTGTTCTATACAATTATTTTCTACATCATTATAATATTTATCTCTGTCGGATTAGACAGCATAGGCCATGAAAACTCTCTGGGGCTAACTTTTTCCCTTAATTGATTTACTAATACTGTTATTGCTCAGCTCCTAAACATGATAGGTCCATGTTTAATACTCTTAAACCTCCCACGTGAATCAACTTATCCAATGGTGCATAACATCTACAAAATCATTCATTGAATATTTGAATTCGAATTTCAATCCCATTTCGGTATGGGGCCAGTAACATTGTCTACAGTAATTTCCTCTGTGTTCCCAGCCAATGTGTATGTGAAAAAACATCTGCCGTGCAAGCATCATGCAAGTAGAAAGAATCTCTCTATGTCATTCTATGTGGACAAAATCTCAGAAAGAGTAAAATATAATTTCCTGTAGTGACAATTCTTTTTTCTTATGGTCCCAGGGTACTCAGCTTAGCCAATGGTATTTGTGAGGCTATACCTAACGAGTAGCCAGTTCTATTGAGGTACTTATATTTAGATGGAATGGATTTAGATTAAAAAAAAGGAAAAATAATACTTATATGAACAATAATATTGTAAGGTTTGTATTTCAGAAAAGGGAGTGAACCAGTTTGAGGCTCTCCCGCGAGACTGGATGATAGTGCGGCACCACAGTGGTATGCCAGTCTACCTTCACCGCACCACGCGGGTCTGCTCTATCGCTAAACCCTACTTTCTGGGTACTGGCAGTGCTAGGGTGAGTTATGGATACCTCTTAAGAAGCTCTTTTAATTTTGATGTAGTATTAAGGAAGATATGGCATACCGACAAAAAAAGACCTTTGAAAAATAATATAGAGATTGTTTTATTTGTATTAGTTAACTTATCTTAATTAATGTTTGTTTTTAAAGATTATTCTGCCCTCTAATGACGAAAAGTAATAAAAACAAATCAAAATTAAATGTTTATTTTAATTAGACTAATTTATGTATTTTGTAAGAGAAGCCATCTGTTGGAAATCACTTGAACTAACGATGTGTAGTTAAGTAAGAAATAAAATATAATATTGTCCCTGTTAAATAAAATACAATTGTACTGTATGACATATCTTTAAATATTGCATAATTTGTAAAACATTTCAGAAACATGAGATCCCACTAAGCGCCATACCCTGTCTGAACTATAGACGAGCTTTAGAAGAGGAGGCTAAACAGAAGGAGATAGACACTGATATTCAGGAGAAGATCAGGAGAGCTACAGCCAAACAAAATCCTGACAATACAACCAAAGAGCCAACAATCATTAGTCCGCCAAAAAAGGATAGCATTATAAGAGTTTGCCCTCTCTCTCAACTACAAGGCGATGACAACGGACTAGCTGATATACTAACGAATAATGACAACGCTCAAAGTAGGTTAGAAGGCTCGGAAACGGGAGATCCAAGTTCGGTTCCCGATGATCTATCTAGGGAACCTATAGTATTGCCCGGTGGTATAATGATGCCGCCACCTCGAGTGGAAACGGTGGCTGATAATTGGAAGTCTAAAAATCTGACTTGCGACGAAGTACGCGAGTATTGTAGCAAGCTGTTTAAATTCAAGAATATTAATATTATGCACTTTAAGTAAGTAACTATATGCTTGTTTTGTATATAATATATAAACGTAAACATGCGTCTACATATATATAAAAATGAAACCCGTTTTCCGTTGTCACGACATAACATGAAAACGGCTTGACCGATTTGGCTGATTTTAGTCTTAAAATATTCCTAGATATCCAGGGAAGGTTTAAAAGGTGAGACAATTCGAATAATTACCGAAAAACCCCTAAAAACAGCCCTTTTATTTTTCCCATAGTAGCAGAGTCAATTTGAACCTTATTGCTATTCAATAAAGTTCATTTTAAATTAAAAGCACTCATTGTTGTCTATGCAATGTAGATGTGTTCCTAATGACACCGCACAAATTTAAAATTCGCGTGCGTGTTGGAGAATCTAATGTCGCGTTCCGACACTCAACAAAAGTGATAATATCGCGAACGCGACCAAATTGAATAGTCACAAAATGTAATTTAAGTAATTTAATAGATCATTAGTAGTACTGATTTTCAATTTGGTCGGCTTCGCGAA
Source organism: Nemapogon koenigi (assembly GCA_963924495.1). Lineage (NCBI taxonomy): Eukaryota > Metazoa > Arthropoda > Insecta > Lepidoptera > Tineidae > Nemapogon > Nemapogon koenigi. The sequence continues at coordinate 10,637,552 of OZ004648.1, forward strand.
ACTTAATTTTGCCTAGGAGTAGGGGTAGGAGTAGAGGTAGGAGTAGGGGTAGGAGTAGAGGTAGGAGTAGGGGTAGGAGTAGGGGTAGGTGTAGGGGTAGGGTAGGGTAGGGGTAGGGGTAGGGGTAGGTGAGGGGTAGGGTAGGGGTAGGGTAGGGGTAGGGGTAGTGCAGGCAAGCCAACGTTTGGGCAGGACAACGTCTGCCGGGACCGCTAGTAATATATAAAAATCAATGTTTGTTTGTCTCAAAAATTACTGGACCGATTTAAGAGAATCTTGTAGCTCAGCGTGCGCAGCGAAATAGGTATTTAGAAAATCATATTCTGTCGCAAGCGCGCTCTTTCCCCGGGCATCAGTGCGACAGAGAGCACTGCCGCTCGTGAGTGTTCGCCCTACGTATGTTCTTCGTTGCGTTTTGGGCGAAAACGATTTACACCTACTAAACTAGGTATAACGAAACCTTATAATTTTGGTGTCAATCGTTTTAGCAAATTATAATCAATGTACGTACGTTTTGCTTCTTTTGAAATTTTGCTTTGTTTCTCAAATACAGACGGTTTATTACGAGCAAGTTATGAACCAAAAAAACCGGGATTTGAGGGGCTTATAACTTTTGACCTATTACGAATTTTGAAAAAAGGAAAAAATACGTACGTAGTTTTTTATTATGTCAGTAACATATTACAAAATCGTAAAATTAAATAATATTTAGGGGTAGTAAAACGTTTTCTCTGTTTGTATGGACATGGACGCGGTATACTACACTCTTAAACAATTCTTGTTGCAATTGATAACCCAATTCTCTAGGAAGGTAATAGGCTATGTAACATCACGCTACCTACCCAAGGGGGTGAATTGTATTCCTAATACAACGCTTACGAATTAACAACATCAGCTAGTATTGACTACGCACACAAACAAAACACCTTCACGGCCTTTATACCTTGTGGTGTAGCCAGATACACCATCAGTAAAAGTGTCCACTTGACGCTAGTTGTCCATAACATGACTGCGCTAATTTCGAAAACCATTGAACGGATTTGTTTGGATGCAGTTTTCACTGTTAAAATACTGTATCGCTTATACTACCTGAGCATTAAAATTGTTATATAAATAAAATAATTATAAAATCCCCCTGCGTTGGTGAGTTCCTGCTGATTCCAGATGATGCTGCAGTATCATGTTATTGTAATATCATTGAAGTCATAGGATACTAAATTTCGAATCGATCAGACCAGTAGATGTTCACATCCTTTCAACAACTAGAAAAAAGCTGTTGATCTTCAAACGGCTGAACAAATTCTTGAATCAGCTAAGAACACTCTCGATCAAGTCACATTTCAAATAAAAAAACTAAATTAAAATCGGTTCTGAATTCGTTTAGGAGCTACGATGCCACAGCAGACGCACATATACTGATACACATGTCATGCATAGTCTTGTTTGTCACCTACATTCATGGACTCCCATAGCCGCTTACCACCGAGTGCATGGAGAGTCACATGTGCTATCTATAAAAATATATATAATAATAAATGGATATTTTATTTGTAGACGCTGGGCGGACCGCCGCAAGTATGCCAAAGCCCACAAGACAATGCAGTACCCGGAGATGCCCGGGGGAACCAAACTTATTACGTTACCTGCCGGCACACCTGAGACGCCAGGTAATTTTTTTAGCCAGTTGTCCATATTAAAAAGAACAAAATTACTATTTTTAGAAGTGCCTAGCGGAAGAAGTCTTCCTAATTAGCCGATGATATTTTTTGAGGTTACCGAATCAGTGAGGTACCTATTTTGAGATCGAAAGGCTACTTAGTGGATTTGTCGTATTATGTACATAAGTTTTTATTTATGATACCTGTTGGTTTATGGCCAATTTAGGGATCGAACACGCGCGTTACCACGCCCCTGAAGCACCTCTATCTACTATCAGGAGCAGAATTGCAAGGACCACTAGAAAAAATAATCGCTTGACTCTGTTTGGTTCATATCAGTTTGAATGTCATTGAGTTTTAATGTGATAGGTTGGCATTAGAAATGAAACAATATGAAAACTTCAATGTGCAAGCGAATGTAGCCTTTACGGGCTCCTACCAACGCTGCTCCTGATTGTACACATTGAAGTTAGAGGGAGACGAAACATTGTATAACTTTGCGCAGCGTTTATTAGTATTTTTAGTAGTATGTTATTATTTTACACATGTTCCAGGTATGGGCAGCAGGTCCAAGCAGGACTACGTGATGAACATGAACGGCAACAGCTACCTGTCTCTGTTCCACGAGTACGTCATACGTGTGCTGCAGAAACAGCTCGTCTACAACTTCGAACAACTCGGTAAGTCACTTTCTATTCTATTTTTTACTAATTACTTTTCTTATGATACTAGTTACTAGGTACAGGGCGGCAGTGTAACATTAGCAGAATACATTGACAATTTATGTGTGTGAGGCGTACTTACACTTTTTGGTGTACTCGAATACTACGAAATTATAATGCCCATGCTACAAATTCCTTCTATAATAGGCCAAGGAAACATAACATAGCCATTGGGCCGTTTTGGAGCCTTTTCTGGACAAACGTTGGGACAGACAGATATACATTCACAAATTCTAAAAACCGTTATTGTATTTCAGTATCATTTAGACATTTGTATTCATTTTGATATAGATATTGTTCAAAAACATGTCCGTATGCTTGTTTCCAGAGAACGCGAGCACGCCGTACAAGGCGACAGTAGTGATTGGTGGCATGCAGTACGGAGTTGGCTGCGGCTCTAGTAAGAGGCAGGCTAAGGCGGCCGCCGCTAGAGCTTCCATACATATACTTATACCGGCCATGAGGGTAACTACATTTATATTCAACTAGTATATGCTACCGCGAACTTTTATGTAGATTATTTTATTCTAAACAATTCTTTCCTACATCATTTTGTTATATCTCTGACGGATTAGACAGCATACGCCATGATGGATCCATGTTTAATACTCGTAAACCTTCCCGGTGAAGAAACCTATCTAATAATAAAAACCGCAACAAAATCGGATCAGTAGTTTTGCTTGAAATAGTCACAGACAGATATAGGAAAGATATTGGTTAATAATTGGACATCTTTTCGTGATCGGTGAGTTGACGCGATATCATCCTCGTCCCGCCGGCAATGTCCTATCGTCATATTTAATTGTTGTGCACAATGATGTGTTAGGTGGAATGAAATAAGGCAAATTCATTACTCAATATAATCCAGCGGGATACACACTGGCCACTCGTAAATACCTTGTGTTTTTAACGCATTATCAGGATGCGGAACCTGCAATCCAGACGGAGTGCGACCTGGCCTTCTTCGACTTGGTGGCCATCGAAGACCCTCGTGTGGCGGAATTTTGCGCCGCTACCTGCGAGCCGTCCCCGCACGCTATACTGCGCGCCTGTCTGCTGCGGAACTTTGGAGCGGGCGAGCGGACCATTGTTATTGAGGTAATGGTCAGGAGTTGAATCCTGAACCTCCCAGTCATGTACCAATTTACTATACTTTTGCTTAACCAAAGTAGCTATCGGTTGTGGCGAACTTACTAGCTTCACCCGTGTACTTTTTTGAAATGTTACATAAAAATAATGTCAAAATCATGTCGATCAGTTACCTGTTCTGGCTGGCGTGAAAGAAAGACGAATAAACACACTTTGGAATTTATAATATTAATACCTTTTCAACTGTAAGAGCCAACGAATGACACATGAATACTGAGGTTATCACGTAACACAAAAATACTCGAATTAGTTTTCCGATCATATTTTATTGAACCAATTTTTATTTTGGCTAAGTATTAATTTTGAAAGTAAATCCAGTACACTTTACTTAACGAACGCAAGACCAAATAATGAAATAGCAATACAGAAACTTATAACAATTGGAGTTACGTAATAACCTTTATACTTAAGGGTTGTAACATTTTTTTGGAGTTAAGATTGGGATAGTATAATAACAATTTAGAAATAATTGTCGTGTCTATAGTGGGCGCCACTAGTTTTGTATTAGATGAATTCTTTTAGCAGTAACGGATATGTAAATGTTTGTATTTAATATTTTAGAGCAGTTACAAAGGAACTAGGCTGAGTATTGAGTTTTGTATATGACACGATCTCATATAGAAATGCTGGAAGCAGGAAGGTTAAAACAATAACAAATGGCTTCCGTCCACTAGGATCCATAATATTTTCTCGTCACCTGTATTTTTCTGTTTTGTGTATATTTGACCACATAGTGTAAAATACCTCTCCCCTTTTCCGTATATATATACGTAAGTAAGTAAGTAAGTATGTTTATCTACTCTCATATCGTAAAAGTCGAATTATAAACTTCATAAAGAATTTATATTGACATACTTTATAAACACAATACCGAAATAAAATTAAAAAATCACTTTATAACACACTTTCTCTAACAAAATGTTATAAAGTATTTTTTTACCATTACGATACAGGTAAATCCAAAAAGTTTATATCACCAACGAGGTTCTAACAATTATTTTTTTCTAATGGAACGCATAATACAGTTCGCGCCATTTTTATAGCATTACAAAAAAGTCAATTTTTACTCGTGTTTTAATACCCCTCATTATACAACACTTTCATAAACTACTAATGTATGTTCCTACACACTATGCCGTCATGCCGTCAACATGGCCGCAGAAAGTACCTTGGAATGTCGCCAATGTCCGCACACCAGCCGGCGTCATAGCTTCGGCAAGCCTAGCCTTAAGTTATCATTATTGCATCACCTCATCACATCATCACCATTGGGGTGGAGCGATTGTTAAAGCTTCCACATTCCGTCCTTTCCTATACCCCACAGACCTTCTTTATAAGTCCTGCAATGTGTTAACGGTTCGTCAATAATTTTTATTATTTTTTTCCGTATACTTATTTAGATTGCTTAGTTTGTAATTATGTAAGTTTAGCCATAATAGACTTTAGGTACTATAATACTGTGAGATTTCTGTAGTATTGCATTTTTGTAAGTAATTATTTAACACGCTATGTAAGTCCTTTATTGCCTGAAACAGTAGCAACCTAGTTCAGGCACTTGTATTTTTTTTTATCTAAGTTTATTATTATTTATGATCATTTGTAAAAACACACACAACTTCACGGCTTTTATACCTTACGGGGTGGTCAGAGACAGTCTTCATATTAAACAACAGGTGGCAAGCCTGTTCCTACACTAATGAACCTATGTAATTTCTGTAACAGACGTTTAGTATGTGTTATTTTTAGACAAAGTGCGGGCAGCGCTTTGCTTGCTCTGCGAAGAGATTAATGCACATATTTTTAAATAAAATATGGTGCTTAGTATTTTTAACACGAATGAGATATGAACTCTGCCTCCCCCCCCGGTTTAAAGTCCACCGCTTTGTTAATTACGCTATCTAATCCTGGTCCGAATTGCATTAGCAGCAATCCAACAAAATTGTCCTCGTTACAATGTTGCTGTAATTATATTTCAGACAGAGAAACTGGAGTTTCAGAAGATATCCCTCAAGATGACTGTTGGCAGTCACTCCGCCACTGTCGTGTGCAATAACAAGAAGTCTGCCAAGCAGCGAGCGTCGCAGGCCATCCTCCAGAAGCTGCACCCTATTGTGGAGAGTTGGGGCTCCATGTTGCGGCTGTACGGGTCGCGCTCCATGAAGAGCTCTAAGGAGAAGAAGCTGGAGGAGCAACAGATAACACTACTGCAGGTACAAATAGGAGCGGTATAAAGATGACGGTTTATTTGCCTAAAGTCAGTTCAGTTTTTTATTTTTGTTGCTCTATGTCCACGCCTTACAAAATGTGTTGTCGATTACATGGCATCAAAGCAACATTTTATTAATAATATGTACTAGAAATTGGAGGCTTAAATATGAATAGTCTATGAAATATTGGCGAAAAACGAAATGCCTTTTTTCATCTTTAATTGTTTATAACTTTTGCAATTTTTTATGTGCTAATACACTCTTTTGGCACATTTTTCTAGGCGTCATTCCGAATCCAATGAGCTACCGCACATAATTTTAAGAGCAGTATCTCTGTTTTAGACCATTTTGAACTTGTCGACTAGACTAAAACTCGTATTAGCTCTATTACCATAACAAAATCCAACGCTCTAATATTTCATAGTGATTTCAATATCTTAAATTAGTTTTTATCGTACAGGGTCACGCGACTAAGAACCAGCCGAACTACGCGGTGATCAATAAACTACGGGACGACATGGTGAGACTTAGAGATCGTGACGCGGCCTTGGCTCCCATTGGTGTATTATTACTCTCTGATACTACACTACCTGAACACTCGGCCGCCAATCTTAATAATGTTAACTTGTAGGAGTATGCACGTCAAGCTACGGTGCTTGACGGACGTCTCTCTGGATAGCGTGACGATAAATTAAGTTTATTGCCGCGCTCTTAAGAGGTAAACTTTGGTTGGACGCCATTCTCGTCAGCAATAAAAAAGCGTACTTGCCATACGATTGAACTTATAATAAGACTAGGAATGTGGGATCACTTGTCGCTATTTTGATTTTTATTCTATTCACCGTATTTGTTTAAATGGCAGTTGTAGCCAATAAGAGTATCTAGTCAACTGACACTGAGTCTGACTTGTATATTTACTTAATCTCGTCAATGTGTCTACGTCGCGGCGTCGTCGCCAAGGGTGTGTGTAGTACTATAGTGGGTATGTGGCTGTGGAATATGGAAAGGATGCTGCTGAGTATTTTAGTTTTAAGTTTTCCGTTAAGAATAATAATGTAATCAATAATTTTCCGTATAAAATGAATAAACAAATTAAATTTTCAATATTATTTTCATTATGTACCTATTTGGCGCCCGAACTTTTACAAAAAATAATAGATATGAAGGCACTTCTATTTAAAAACTTCTGTTTGATTGCATAAGTTGTTATATATAGTTTTAGTGTTTTTGACTAAAGTGATGTCAGCAAGATAAAAAGATATTGCCCGATTCCGTTAAAATGGCATTGAAAATGGTGGATGGTGTGAGTGAGCGAGAGACAAATAGGAACAATGTCATTCTGTATGTAATCTAGTTATATTGAGTTGACAGCGATTGTTGTCTCTCGCACGCACTTGTCTCGCAAGTTACACAAATTTTTGTTCAGCTAAAATGAACTAGGTATAACTATAAATAAAACAAAAATTATTTGTACAAAATATATATTATTAGTTATGGCATTAAAACAGTTTCGCAAAAGTTGTAAAATACTCGGGAACTTTAGGGCACCTGTCAATATTTAACATAGTAAAAGACAAAGCAGAATTTGTAAATACATTAAAGTATAACTAAGTTCTAATTTGGCTATTATTCTACAATTTATTAAATAAGGCTTACTTTAATACTTACAATACATTAGAAAGGTAACATTGTCATCAACCCTAAAACTTTCAAAGGCTAATTAATCTATATATATTTTACATTTATAAAGTTTTTCTGTTTTTTGTTATGGTTGTACTCCACCCCATAGGTCAATGTATAATGCGCGACAAACAACTGTGCCGATGTCAGTTGGATTCAAGTGATTAGTCGCAACCAGCGTTAGACATATGATGTCTGAAAACGTAAGGTCGCCATCGGGGCGGAGTATGGGGGGCGAGTGGTAGAATACACTACATAATAAAGATTTTAGATTAGAGTACAGATACAGTCGATTATTAGGAACATTTTGGCGACAAAGTACAACGATAAAATTAGTGCGATTATAAACGGAACCTGTCTGTCTGTCCGTCTGCCAGTTTATTTTCTCCGAAACTACTGAATTTCGATTTTAAGAGTTACTTTTAGAGGAAAAATTGAAACTTAATAAGTCAGTTTTTTTAAGTGTGACATCAAAATAAGAAATATAAATATATTTTTGTTATAATTTTAAAATACATAGTATTTTACGAAACCCTCAGCGCGCGACTCGTACTCGCAACTTGGCCAATTTTATTTTATATAAAAAAAATCTAAACTCAATGGTTGCAACTGTGTGCGTACAGCGAGATCGAGCCAGCAATATGTACCAAACATGAATCGGTGTTTAGGTCGTTACAGTAAGGTATTTGGCACGCACTATATATCTCGAAAAAAAGTTTCACATAAAGAGCTGCCTTGAATACCAGTCACATCCACTATCTTAACCTAAATAGTAGTAGATACCTACCCTAACTTGAACAATGCTAAAATACTGTAGATTAAAGTTCGTTCCACAATCAAATCGCTCGGGAATTACAATACATTAAGGCTAAGTGTGTCTATAGTTAGGATGGTGCCAGTGTCAATGCCAGCGTTGCCACGTTTCTTGTGGCTGAGTGTCCGTGGCTTGTAGCACGTTGGAAATACCACCATGGCTGCTCAGAGGGAAAGGTGTCTGAAAAATCAAACATCAGATCATAGGTACCTAACATACCAAGGTGTAGCAAAATGTCTTCAAAATCGAATTACTCTTAAAAATAGTCCTTTGCAAAATTTACCTTCTGGGAATGTCAATGACAGTGGCAAGTTCCGATTTTTTTTACCCATTTTGAGGAAAATTACGCAATTGTGGCTAAACATTACAAACAAATTAACCATGGTGTTTACCGCCCCAGGGTATTATACTCAGCGGACGACAAGGTAACCACTTCACATCCAATGGAGTATTTAATGTAGTACCTGAGTAGACCCCAACCACCTCTGCTTGATGAAGTCTGCAGCTCGTTCACCAACCATGATAGCTGGCGCGTTCGTGTTACCGGACGGTACTGACGGCATTATACTCGCGTCCGCTACACGGAGACGATCGATACCTTGAACCTGGGGATCAGATAGTTTACAGTCATATGAACACCATACAGTACTCGGGCTGTAGAAAGAGACATGGCTTTGTAGAGTGACGTCTCTGTCTGAGTAAGTACATTCGACACGTTCTACAAATCGAAAGCTCTTTCTAAAACCCGATGGTGTTTTCTGACACATACTGTAACATTTGTTATGCTCTTCGCTTTGGAGCATAAGGACAGATAAAAGCAAAATCTTAAATATCAGCGTTTTCTGATAAAACCAACAAAAACCCTCTTAATTTTATAGTGTTTTTTGTGTGATTTGTATGATATGTTGGATTTAGCTGGCTGGCAGACAGTTACTTAATATTATGTTAGTCGCATTTTGTATAATTTAATGATTAAAATGCGTAGGTATAGTCTATAATACATTTTTGTCATTTTTATTTTATATTTTTCTAAATAGGTATATAAAACCGTCGTGTCCACTGAAGATATAAATATGAAGGCATATTCCTTAGGGGGTGTAGAGGTGCCCTTAGAAAGGTTTTTCAAAATCGACCCCATTTGTAAATAAGCCCACAGTAAAAATACCTGCAGTAGATTATCGACAACAGCAGTAGGGTCCCCCCGAGGACCCATCTTGCAGGAACCGGCTTGATGGTTCTCTGGTGCAGTCTGCATCCTTACTGCACACTCCCAATACGCGTCACAACCAAACTTGTACTTCTCACAGCCAGAGACGGGGGACCGGTCTAGTTTAACTCCGTAACGTTTTAAGGCCTTGGTCTCCGATAGTTGGATGGAGAACTTGATACCTTCCACCAGGGTCTTTACGTCGTCTGGGTGACTAAGGTAGCTGAAAATGTCAAGATATGTTCAGGTATTATCTATGCTAGGTTTCAGTCCAAAAAAATCGTTTCTTCAGACAGTTATTCATAGTCTGAGTGAAGAAACGTCCTTAGTAAAGAATTAGTATCGTAATGAGATAAGGTATAGAGTCGTGACATATGGAATATGGAATGTATCCGCGTCTCAATCACGGACTCTAGCGGTTGGCAGGTCATGACGCTTTGAGTATTTAAGACTGGAGACGGGAAGAGCTAAATCTACGAACAATTTTTTCTGCCACTTTTGGCGGGAGGGGAGGTAAACGTCTAGTACTAGCCCCTGTACCACTGTATTTTTCTGTCGTTTTATTGTCGCAACGGATTTTACGTTATATGATGATTATGTTAAAATACAAACATAATAATTATAATTAATGATTGGAAACACTATGTTTCAGCAAGTTTGACGTCCTAGATCGCCTTTCCCATTTAAAACATCACAATTAACTATTTTCCTAGAGCTCTGTCTTGCGACACTAAACGATACCAACAAAATCTAAGGTTACTTATTACTGCGCACCTGGTCAGTTTAACTGGTCAAAGGGGGAAAAATTGGCGAAAGGGGAAGCCCGTCTATGGCCCCTCCATAGGCTTAGTACTCTATGTCATGACGTCGTGAGCTGTGCCAGCTTTAACAGCAATTAAGCAACATACAAGGTCAGACTAAAGGTAATGACTGCTTGAATTTAGAAACTTTCAACGGAGTTGGTACCACAGACTACTATATATGTGGTTGGTACTAAACGGTTCTCGCAAGGCACACGTGATGTCTTTTGTTGTGAAACATATCAATGGCAAGAGTTATGGTTGGCTATAAAAAGATGTCGAAAAATTTTAGCTGAAAAATCTTACTTGGCAAATATTTTCGGATGTTCAAATGGATCTGTAGATCTTATTTCCAGACGACCTCGACTTTTCGGATGCAGCACAGTAGGTATGATCTGTATAGACCTGGAGCCGTTATCTAGTCGTTCTCCTACCATACCGGTCTTAGCGCAGTCAGCTAGGAACCCTCCGAAGAACAATTGTACATCAGGATTATCCTCAGAAGGGTTGGCGTACTTTGTGTTGATGAACGCTGTCACTTCTGATATACCTGTGTGTACAGTAGGTATTGGCTTTTTAAATTGGTTGAAAGAGCACAAATTGAGAATATTCGTTTGATCTAAGCTAACCTTACATCGCAAAGGTAACCTTTACAAAAGTAAAGCCCATCAAATCTAATTTCTATTGGTACAAGCTGACACTTACTAAAATGTTCTTATTTGTTTTCATAATATCTTATGCCTAAAATAAATATTTTCCAAATTTCCAGAGTAAATAAACAAAAGTTTGTAATTTGTTTAGTAGGTTACGAAAACTTACCAGTGCCTGACATTAGTCCATCTCTGAACAAGAGATACTCCATGGCTGTAGCCCAGTTCAGCGGGGTTGTGTTATTATCATTTACCTGGAAAGAAAAAGCTTTAGTTATCAGATAAACTGCACATGGTATAACCTTTAGATACAAAGAGCTGAAGGTAAACATATCGTACCTGAAAACTGAGGAAATGCGCGACATGGTTATGTAAGTTTTTCCCGACGGCCGGCAGCGCGTGGACCGTGCGGACTCCTGCACGAGACAGGACTGTCGGGTCTCCCACACCGCTCAGCTGCAGAAGTTGGGGAGAACCTACTGCTCCCGCGCTGAAGACAAACAAGTTATAGTTAATAAACTCAGGTCGTCCATGTCAATGTCAAAGGATTTAAAAAGGAAGGAGGTCCAAATAAGACGTGACACTTTCCAGATTAAAGGTATTTACTTAATGGAAGTATATCCTCTCGTCAAGGGTCCTGAGCGGTAGTGGTGGGGGTAGAACAAGCATCATGTACGTACAACCAAGTACATATACCTCGCGCGAGTTGAATGCTGTTGCGGTATTAAGTTTGGACAAGTTGAAACATTGAAGGATGAAACATTGACTAAAAATGTTTATATGGCAGAAGTGAAAGGAAATGCTGGCAGAGGGCGACCTAGGTGTACTTTTATTGAACATATAAAAAATGTATTGATTGATGGAAATATTAAAAGTACACACAATCGCCAAGCATGTATGAAAGGTATGATGAATAAAAAAGAAGCGAAAGAGGTACCTATGTCAGGATCTTGGGATAAAATGAAAATAATTAATATCTTGTTTTATTACTATTATTTCAACAAGATGTATAATGTTTTTAAATCAATACTACCAGAACTTGTTTTTGTATAATTTATCCTCAGAACTGAATTCAACTCGCGCGCCAACTGTTAGCCTACGAGTAATCGTACCTGTTTGCAGATAGGTGTCTTCAATTATATCTGGATGAAACATTTATCTACTTAGAAACAAAATAAAATCCCAATAAGTACCTGAGCACAATCTCATTGTTAGCAAAAATAGTCTCCGTGCCACCAAAACTGTTCTTGACTTCTACAGCATAGGCTTGACGAGTGGTTGTGTTGATGAGTACTCTGGTGACTGTCGCATTTAACATGACGTGCAAGTTGGGACGGTGCTTGTGTGGACGGAGGAACGCTCGTGCTGTGCTCAACCGAGATCCGTTACGGTTGGTGGTTTGGGCAATAGCGAAACCGGTGTGCTGGTTTCCGTTCAGGTCCCTAGCTTGGTATCCTGTGGGAAAATAAAGACAGTAGGTACTTTGATTGGATTTACATCGGTTCCAGTGAAGATCTAAGGTCCACAGAAAAAGATAGGTACTACAGAGTTTCCATCACTTAAACTAAATTATGTTCAAATTGTAAAATAATGTAAAGGACGTGCTCATACTCACCTAACTCTTCACCAGCTTTCACAATAGAGTAACTCAGGGGTGGATGGTAAGGGAACTGGGAGACAGTCAATGGTCCTCCAGTGCCGTGGTACCCCGAATCCATCTGGTTTACTTGCTTGTTGTCTTCAGACTTCATGAAGTATGGAAGTACTTCATCGTAGCTCCAACCATCGTTCCCGGCTGCTGCCCAGGAGTCGTAATCTTTACGGGCCCCTCGAATATACATCATACCGTTCATTACTGATGTACCTCCTAAAACCTGGGAGAAACATGAATTTTATGGATAGAGTAAGAAAGGTCGAGGCGTGAGCCTTGTCGTGTCTGTTAGTGACATGCCCAAATAATATACTAGGTAGGCTAACTGAAAAACTAATTCATACCTACTATGCCACTGGAAGAATATTTTGCTTGCTATCGTTGGATATTCAAACAGATAAAGATTATCTAAACATTACCTTCCCCCGTGGCCAGTAACACTTCCTGTTCGTCTCCCCCAAACAAGCACCATTCTCAGGTTCTGTGTGGTAACCCCAGTCTATACTGGACCCGATGAAGTTCAAGAACATGGAGGGAACTTGCGCTCCAGTCGGCTCGTCGAAACCTATCAAAATAAATATCCATACATAATTAAATGATTGTGTTCACATTCACACCTAGAATACAACGGTGCAGGCTAGATAGAGACAACAGATCCTATAGAATATTATCTATTACCATGTATTTTATATCAACAGGGGTAGGAAGACAAAATTAAATATCATTTGTTACGATCCTGATATAGGTACCTATTTCGCCTTCTATAAATTCATCACATATAGGCCCTGCCGTTTATGAAGTTTTTAATGTAAGTTAAGAATCATGGAATCCAGGATAAGCAGAACCTGGATTAACACATAGGATCCAGAAATATTGGAAGCACGAGAGGGGCTGATATACATAGATCTTACCAGCTTCAAGTAACAGCACTCTCCACTCTGGCACTTCTGACAATCTAGAAGCAACCACAGCTCCCGCCGACCCTCCCCCCACCACTATGAAGTCGTACACACTATCCATGTGTCGGCGATACTGGAACATGTAGAGCTCGTGTTAGACGTTAGTGGAACTGTATGCACTCAAGAAATGTATTGAAAACTAATATCATGGCACTAGCCTCGACCATAGAAACGTATTCCCCTTTTCTCTCCCTGTATTATTGCACTATTCAAGAACGGTTGCATAATAGTAGGTACATGAAGTTGGTAATTACAGTCGAGGTGGAAAATAACAGAGCCAAGAATTTTCAATCCATAATACGAACAGAAACCAGCACACCGACTCCAAAAGAGGCTCTAAAGCGTTTAATTTTCATTGGCCTTTTGGTAGCTATGTAGAAAATAAATTGGCTAACACATGAAGCCTTTTTATTCCTAGGAACCCTAAGGACATTATAATCGGCTACTCAAATCCTAAGGGCATCATAATTTTCCCATTACCCTAAAATCATCGTGTATTTCAAAGTTAGCGAGGAAGCGATTTTCTTACAGATTCGCTCGGAAAGTGTAGCCTGGAGGTAAAAGTCGATAACTAGGTACTTGTGGCGTTCTGATAACTTATAGACGAAAGTTGAGGTACGTTGGGAATACGTAAGATTTTCTACGAGGCAGTGTAGTACCTACTTAGGTATTTTTAACTTGGCATTAGAGTTACCGTCTAGCTTTCATTTTAGGATTTGATCAGAGACAATAATATGATTTATAGCCAAAATAAAATAAATATTTATATTCTAGACAAACTGGTTAGAAATTGTACAGTTACCTGTGCTCTGCCACAAGGGTCTTCCAGGTCACATTGACTCCTCAAGAACACTTCCAGAAGTCCCATAAACAGCATGAACGCTCCACCACCACACGTAGCTGCCAATGTGGGACCCGGCTGGGACATGGGGCAATCACACGTCACCATCTATAGTGGGAACAAGACGAAAGTGGTATAGTGAAATTTGTAGTGTCATTATTAATCTCTAGGTCTTTGAAATACCATGTTATCCGGGATAAAACGTAGCCCAGTTTTAATCCAGGACAATCTATTTACCCTCTAAGTTTCATCCAAATCCGAATATTCAAACTTTCACATTCTACCATTTCGTAAATATTTCAGAAGACCTGAGATTGAAAACCTTGTGATTATGAAATCTGAAATATTTTTTGCACAAATCAGTTTAGCCATTCGTACCACACTACTACTTAAACGAATTGAAATAATGAACCGATTTCCCAAATAGTTAAATACAGTCGTTATTTCCACGTAACATAGATTAGTCCTATAGCTGTTAGACAGTTTCTCACGAGTAGAAGAACCTCCAAAAATCCAAAGAGGTTATTATTTTAGCTTAGATGTTATCTCTAGATTTGTTAATGTAACTACGCATCTATCTCTATGCCAAATTTCATCCCGATCCGTTCAGCTGTTCTGGCCTGATTGAGTAACATTAGAGTTACCATACTTTTAATAAAAATACCAAACTTTATTGGTTGTTTAGTTTTAGTATATCCTACTAATATTATAAACGCGAAAGTTTGTATGGATGTATGTATGTTTGTTACTCAATCAGGCCAGAACAGCTGAACGGATCGGGATGAAATTTGGCATAGAGATAGATTATAGTCTGAAATAGTACACAGGCTATTTTTTATCCCGGAAAAAATTATGGTTCCCGTGGAATAGATTTGTTTTGTTTTTCACGGGAACGACATGAATTTTGCATAGTGGTAGTTTCTCTGTCTGTCTGAACCGATTTTGATGAAATCTGATACGGAGTAAGCTGGAACCATTGGGAAGGACATAGGCAACTTTTTTTAATCCACCTCCCTAACTAAGGGGGTATAATAGGGGATCAAACAGCTATCAATTTCTAAAATAACAAACAAAATGAATGACAGATAGGTATAGTACATTATTGTGTATGACAAACTCATTATTTGTGTAGAGTACAGCCTCAGGCAGTGTTGCGAGTTGTAAGTATCATAGATATATAATGAGCAACAAGTTACGTGGGTGTGTCTGTCACGGCAAATTATCATGTTACTTTAAATTAGATGATATGTTTAGATGATGCAACATATTATATGTCAGGGTCGGGGCGGGGAAAGGTCTCCTCTGTCTACCCTTTAGTTACAACAATGTATCTGTCTATCTATCATCACGCCTTTAATCCCAAGAGAGGTAGGCAGAGACAATCATCGAATGCCATTTGTTACGATCCTGACATATCTCTTTCGCTTCTTTTATATTCATCATACCTTTCATACATGCTCGGCAATTGTGTGTACTTTTATATTTTCATCGATCAATACATTTTTATATGTTAAATAAAAGTACCTACACATAGATCGTCCTCTGCCAGCCTTTCCTTTCACTTCAACCATATAAACCTTTTTAGTCAAGCTTTCATCCTTCATTCTTTTAACGTTTCCAAACCAGCGTAAACTACTTTTCTTCATATTAGTCACAACATCATCTTTCACTCCCCATAGGCGGTCAATACGGTTTATATCACACATTCTACGTAAAAACCGCATTCCACTACATTTAGTTTACTTTCATGCTTCTTATTCCATACCCAAGTCTCTCTTTTATAAGTAGGTAAGTTTATTTATTAAAGATAGATTATGCTACCGCGGACTTTTTTGTAGATTATTTTAACCTACACAATTGTTTCCTACATGACTTTGTTATATCTCTGACGGATTAGACAGCATAAGCCAATAAAGCGCGCTGGCGCTAAGAGCTTTGAGTCATGGAAAAACGTTTGCCGCCAGTGCTATCTCACACAATATGGTGTGTAATCTGTTTCATAACAATGTAGGTGTATAGGTTATCGTCGGACGTCATTTGATCTATATAAAACGTGTTTTATTGCAATTTGTGATATTTTTTATATGAAGGTAGAAACAAGTTTTAGATATATTTCGTAAGAGGCGTGTGTTGGATTAGTTTTATTTTATAGTTGTTAATTATTGAGATTATGTCAATTATATAACTTTATGAGTCTGGGAGAGATTTTATTAAGCGATCTAAGTCTGGTACTACTAGTCGCATTTAAAAAAATATTTTGCATTTGATAGCCCAATTCTTGAGGCTACGTTATAGGCTGCTATATAACATCACGCTACGACCCAAAGGAGAAGAGCAGTAAGTATTAACGTGGGTGATCCGCAAGGCACATAGAAAATAAAAATATTAAAATTAGTTTCTTAAAATAACTTAAACTTTGAAATAAAAATATAAATAAAAACGGCAAAAAAAAACACGTTTGATGTATGGGAGCCCCCTTAAATATTTATTTTATTCTATTTTTTAGTATTTGTTGTTATAGCGGCAACAGAAATACATCATCTGTGAAGATTTCAACTGTCTTCATGTGATACAGCCTGGTGACAGACAGACAGACAGCGGAGTCTTAGTAATAGGGTTTCCGTTTTTACCCTTTGGGTACGGAATCCTGAAAACGTATGGTACTTTAGATACAGAATTCCCAGTATTAGAATATTTAGAATGTATGAAATAGCAGTGATATTCCAGCGTATATCGTAAAAGGCGACTAAGCATAAACCGGACGGAAAGCCGGTATGAACGTCCGTTACAAACTTACAATGATTGGTGCTACTTGCTCTAATTGTAAACAGGATACCTGCTTCCTTTGACGGCATTATGTCATATCTAACTCATTAGTGCTTATATGAGATCTAAATGATATATGTATATAGCCTTTGACGAATGACAGCACATATCGCACAATATATAGGTTGTGTTGCACTATTAAGGGATGGGAAAATGAGTGATAAAAGAGCGGAATGCACGCGAGCAGGATAGAAACAGCGATTCAAGAAAACGAATTTAAAAAAAAATTTATACAACATTACAATGAAACGATAGATAATGTTATGATAATATTCATGTTAATTTTTGTAATGGTACCATCTATATATAGCCATTGAAGTATACAATTATACCTCAATGATTATATCCATAAAACTTAGGTGTATTTAGGATTTTTTTCTATTGAGTGAAATGTTTCTAATCATATTTTCAAAACAATAACAATATTATCCTTAAAATCAATTTATATTTTTTTCAGTTTCGTAAATTGATCAGGTTTTCTGAAAAATTTGATTATAAATTGGATTTTGATGACTGACTTCCCCTTAAAAAGTAGATCGAATTTCCGACGTCGGTCTTTCCTGCTTCCTATAACCTGGGGTTTTTCAAACCAACCATCTTTTTCTTCTTATTTTTAATGGCTCCATCAATGTTAATCGATGATTTGCCAATGTCAAGTATTATAGACGTCACAGTAACAATAGCGGGTACCAAGTCTCCCTGATTTAGCCGATGGTATTTGTGAGTGGCCAACGAGTGGCCAGTTCTGTGTGTGGTTTGTCGGATTATGTACAGTTTTTAAATATAAAAAACCCTAATTAATAATAATTAAAAAAAATCAGATTTCTATTTATACAAATATATATAAAAAAAATTTTTCTCAAACATATACCTACCACTAGATCTCTATGCAATAAAGTCTAACCTTCAACTATTATAATATGACCCTGTATATGAACCGGGACTGCCTACTTAGGAGTATTATTTATTACCACTAGGCTATAAGATCTTCTCGGTCTTAAAAGTAACACATTACCTACCTTGACATACCTACCTACCTATAGTGCGGTTTGTAAATGTCATTGTATATAAACATCCCTTTTCATGACTAACTCATTAAGTAGTTGAAATTTAGGTCGAGGCGATTAGTGGTATAGTGGTAACATTAACATTCAACCGAAAATAAAAAAAGCTAAACAAGCTTCAAATTGGCTGTGGTTTTACCTGCGTGGTAATAGAAGAGATTATTCTGCTTCCATTGCATCCATCCTGTGACTAATCTCCAAGGTGCGGTTGGATTTACGAAAATAAATGTACCAGGATCATTCAGGATATTGCAGTATCAGGCTTGCCACCTGTTCAGCAAGTGGACCAATGGCGTCTATGGCCACACAGCAAGGTGTTTAAATGTGTCCCAGTTCAAATGTCATCCAAACCTGACACCAGGTTTAGGCGTTGTTGAATAACAAACACAAATATCTAAACGTTCGCATTTATAATACCTTCCCGCCCCGGCTTCGTCCATGAAAATGTCTGATATCAACCAATCATGTTGAGTACGTAAAATTTTGTTCAAAATTTTTGGTCCGGCCAGCCGTATGGTCGAGATTGAACACCGGCCACACATTAGCGATGTAAATCATACGATCTAGATTCATTCATACACCCAAGATTCGATTAAACAAAGTGTCAACCACACCACAAATACAACGATTTGAAAACGGATGGCGGACCGCTCGTTACAAGAATTGGACGAGTCTTTGGTCAATTTCGGTGGACTATATGGCGAGGGTAGTCAATAGCCTAATTGGCAGGGCGGTGGACTTGAAACCGGAGGTCCCGGGTTCGATTCCTACTCGCACCTAAGCACCAATTTTCTTTAAGAATATGTGCTTAAATCGACTCCTCGTGCTTCGGAGGGCACGTAAAGCCGGCGTCCGGTCACCAACTCTCAATCAGAACCACTAAAAATGGTGCGCTAGAGGAAAACCATGATCCAGCAGTGGATCTTAAAAGGTTGATGATGATGATGATGATGATAATATGGTAGCCCACCGGGGATTGGACGAATGAGTGGGCATATATCTTCCAATTTTCATATTTATATCTTCAGTGGTTCAGGTAGTATGTCAGTCACTAAGCGACACGACTTATAGCTTCTGACAGAGGGATAGTGCTCAAGGAAATTTTACCTTCGGGTTACCTTATGTCTCCTGGGAACCATGTTACCGGTTACCACAAATGATTTTTTGAGGCTGTATAGATCTACCTAAAGAACGGCCAGTTCAGTTTAGGTATTTTGAGATGGAATAAGGCTTTTAATTACATTTAGGACAGTAATGTAATTAAAGTAGTTAATTAAGAGCAACAAATTAATATTATTTATTAATTGCAGCACACAACATTCACGTAACATAGAACAGACATTAACAATGCCACAGATTACTATCTAATGCTCATAATTTTCTATTGTTATGTTATGTTATATAATATACTATGTTTGTAGCTTCCTTGTGTTGGAGGTTTTGGGTTTGAGTCCTGGATTGGAAAATACTTTCACGGCCTTTAATCTATGCGGTATGGCCAGAAACACCACTACCAATATTTTGATTGTTTATTCATGTGGTACAAAAATTCGCCAATGAATATTAATAAGTAGGTCCTATTATATTATAAGTACTATAGGTATATATAGGTCATAAGTACTACTTATTTTGAAATGAAATTTTATTTATATAAATAATAATATAAATAAAATAAATAAAATAATAATAAAAAAAAAAAATATATATATTTTCTGAGGCCCCCATCATCAACATTTCAGTACCTACTTCAAAATGACCCGTGCGAATGGCATTTTTTACAAAATACATAAATTAGTCTAATTAAAAATTTGTTTTATTATTTTTCGTCTTTAGAGGGGAAAATAACCTTTAAAATGGCGTATCAAACATTAATTTTAATGAAGTATTAAAGTAGATAAATGGTGTACCGACAAAAAACACCTTGAGAATCTATAGAAATATATGAGTGGGATATCCCATTTACACGATAATGAAACATTTATAACGGTTTTCTAGAATTTATGTATGTCCGAATATTTGTCTAGAATAGGCTCCGAAACGGCTGAATGTATTTGATGAGACTTTCATACTTACATACTTTTCAGTTCTTTTTTAAACTTAGAATCGGCAAGGTTCTGAAGAATAAAATTAATTTGACGGATGAAGCCGGGGGCGGAAAGTTAGTACTTATGTATGAACATAAGATTCCTTGACCCGATTGTAAGTTGGCGGTATCAAGTTCGATGCCGGGTGTCCCCAATAAAATAACATTACAACAAATTCTGTCACCAAAGTTACCTTGAACTTTTTACTGAATTTCGGTTACAGCAATCATATAAGTGCGTGTATTACTGACCTTAGATTAATTTATTATGTACTAGGTAATTGAGTAACAGATATATCTACTGTAATGGAGCTTTCACATTTATTATAGTTAGTCGAATTGACCCCTAACATATGAAAAAAAACATCAAGCTATCTAACAACAAAACAAAACTCAACCAGAGTTTCTCATCTTCTCATTTATCATCACGTTTTCCATTAGAGGTAGACACCAGCAAGATGTATCAGTGTACAACAACAAACACATCTTCCCGGCCTTTATAAGTTGTGGTGTGATCAGAGACATCAGTATCAGTGTCCACATTAAGCAGAAGCCGTGACATTTGACTCTCCAGTTTCAAGAGCACCGTTCTACTAATTGCAATTTAATAGCAAATACGTTAAGGTGCCCACACATTCGTTCAATCCCCGGCCGGTCGCCGTACGGTCCACCGAAATCGACCACAGACTCGTCCAATTCTTATCCCGCGGCCCACGATTCGTTTTCAAATCGTTGTATTTGATTTCGATGACCGGAACGATCTGTCACACACACACACACACATCCACACGCCTTTGTTTAATCGAATTTTGTGTGTCTGTGTGGGTGAGTGAATTGCATGTCTTCAATCTCGATCATACGGTGGCCGAACCGAAAATTTTGTTTGTGATACCGTGCGTGGGTTACTTTAGGCTTATACGAGTCAACCTATCTCCACAAATAAATCCGTTCAGAAGTTTTTGCGCGAAACGGGCACAGGCAACGAGACAGATGCGTCGTCGGGGGACTTTGTTTTATAATATAGTAGCGACCCCGCCCCGCCCCTCCCCGCCCCGCCTTTGCAGCTTCGCATGGGTACAATATGAATTTAAAACAAATAAAAACAAGATAAAAAAAACGAGCCACTTTGCACATTAGTACGGAATAATTTACTAGAAACGTCAACTAATAATACAGACCGGGCGCGTCTCTTAGCTGTTGTTGAGTGGGAGTTGGGACTATGGCTACGAGGTGGCTAAAAGCCATACCATCACCTAACATTGGTACCTACTTTGCTACAGTGGAACACAATGAGAATCGCTTTGGGACTACGCCTAGGGGCAAAATTAATTGTGTCTCATCGCTGCCACTGTGGAGAGGAGGTGGATGAGCTGGGTCACCACGGTCTTTCGTGTATCCGTAGTTCAGGACGCATTACAAGACACGCCAGCCTTAATGACAGCAATCGTCGGGCCCTTGGCAGCATTAATACGCCAGCCATTTTGAAACCTAAATGGCTGGCACGAGATGATGGTAAAAGTCCCGATGGAATGACCCTTGTGCCTTGGAAGAGGAGGCGACCATTGGTATATATGGGACGCAACATGTGTGGACACCTTCGCTCAGTCTCTTCCATGCACATCAATTGAGGCCGGGGCTGCCGCTTGCAAAGCCGAAACTGCCAAACGTCACAAATACGCATCTCTGCCTGAAGAATACATATTTGTGGCGTTTGTTTTGTAATATGTAGGTATGTAGTGAGTATTGAAATCCCAAAACCTACTGTGCATTACAAAATAAGTGAGTAATCTTGTATATAATAGTAATGAATGAAATCCAATAATATTGTTTGTAAAGATCTACTCTAGATCTGAGACACCTGATACTTGGTAGATGTTATCGTGTTTCTGCCCATTACAAAACCAATTAAGATTCATTACAGATTTTGAATTTATCTAAAAACTTAGTATCGTTAAGTAACTATTTTTAATATAACTAGATTTTCACCCTGGTTTTGCTTGTGGAATTTTTTGAAATTGACAAGAATTTTTCCCGAAAGATTTAGGAGTAGGTACCTAGGCCGGAGAGTGACCTCGATCCGTTGCTCTGTTTTGATGGAAAAAGCAAACAAACAAACAAACAAACACACACACTTTATTTATAATATCACTTTTAAAATGGGAAAATTATAATTCTCTGATTTTGGACTCAAAGGATTTTTGTTGTACAATATTACTATCTATTGTGCAATATCTTGTGCTTGGGGCGTCGGTGGTCGACTGGTGACGTCGGCTCGCAACTGAAAAGTCGCGGATTCGATTCCTACATCCGACCGTGTATCAATGGGTTCTTATAATAAAAATCTATGTACATTATCCGACAAACCGTACAAAGAGGCTTTTCCATCTACATACCTCAACAGAACTATTGCCTAAATGAAAATTATTTTGTCTTCCACTGGATACCCTGGGACCGGCAACGATTCCCGGGAGCTGCAACCCGTGAAGAATTAAAAAAATATCTTGAACATCTGGAATCTAGCTTTATAACAGTGAAATAGTTTGAAATTGGTTCAGTAGTTATCGAGTTTCTTTACTTCTAAAAAACATACTCTCAATCTCTCTTTAAAAAAAATGTGATTGTGATTGTGATGCTTCAATGAAGCCATAGTATTTCTCGCCAAGATATAAAACAGTTTCAGGAATCAATTTGGTCGTGTGTACAATATCGTGAGTTATACTTATGATTAGGAGTATTTCATCACGATTTTAATATACGGGAAAGGGTATGTCTGTCTGTCTGTCACGACGTAGTAAGCAGTAAGCAGTAAGGGCCTTGTGCAATACTAGAGTAACAGGTTCATAGGTCAAACTTGTGTGAGTTGACTTTCCTTTTATGTCACACTAAGTAGCACCTAGTTAATTAGGGTTGCGTAGCTCTAATTTGTGTAATTGACTGTCCTAATGGCCATGGTTCTATTTTTTATGTTTAAATTATGACACTTTAAGAAGACTTTTCGTTACACATACGCACTCACCCCTCAATAATAATTTCTACCCTAGTTCAAAATATAATGTTTTCCAATTATTCCTAATGAATTCCTATTCCTAATAAATAATAAAACAGAACTAGCCACTTGTTAGGTATAGCCTCACAAAAATACCATCTGATAAAAGTAAAAAAAACTTGGTCTTCTGCTGGGTACGTTAACAGAAGACGGGAAAAGAAAAAAAGACACTGACAATTTTTTGATATTAGATTTTCCGATAATTACAAGCTTTTGGCGAGCGCGAACTCCATACATATAATTAGTATTCTATTATTTGTTCTCCAGCCTCCAGCCTCCAGCCAGCCCAACGTAAAGCCATCCAAAATGTGAAGTGATTATATTAAACGATCTCGCTATGAACGCCAACTGTTACCCAGCAATCATCATTACAACTTTCATAGGTACTGAATGCGATTCTTGATATCCTACATACCTATCTTTATTTCATTTTGTTAGACACTTTGTTCGCATGGGCAATGTGCAAGATGGAGGGAAAAGAGGGCACGTAATTTTACATCTGTTAAAAAAAGGATGCAGCAACAGACATCTGTTTAATATGTACAGTGGTGGACCATGGTAGTCATGGTGTCTCTGGCCATATAATACCGCAATGAAGATGCTATATAGTGACTCCGCCCACGGCATCGCTTATTACTACTTATCTATTAGAGATAGATATATGCTACTATGGACTTTTTTGTAGATCATTTTAATTCACACATTTCTTTCCTACATCATTTTGTTATATCTGTGATATATTAGACAGCATACGCCATGAAAACTCGCTGGGGTTAATTTTTTACCCGACTTGTTGGACTTATACTGTTAATGCTCAGCTCCTAAACATGATAGGTACATGTTTAATACTCGTAAACCTTCCTCGTGAATAAAGCTATCTAATCATGAAAACCGCATCAAAATCCGTTTAGTAGTTTTTGCGTGAAAAGGCCACACACAGACAGACAGACGCGGCTGGAAATTGTTTTTAATATATAGTGACAGTGAGGGCTTTTTCCCTCGGGAATTTTTTTATTGGATATTTTGGTAACATTTTTGTGTACCATGCGAAGCTAGTATTATTTAGTTGAGTTAGTCTTCACTTAGCTATATTTAATGTAGAATTTATCTAAAGATCTAGATTAGAGAGGAATACTAATGTATTCAAGGTAGATGTTCAGTGAGAGGTAAAGTTGCAGTTCCGTGCCTGTTCGTGTAATGTCAAGGTGCAGACGATCGGTTTATTATTTAAACTGGAATTCACTTGCGTTATTTTTACCAATGATATACTATATAAACTGAATAAAATTGGCTTCGGTAGTTAGTAAAAGTAATAATAACTTTATTCAAAGATTATGATGGCATTTGTGTAGAAAACAATTATGTAGAATGATTACATAAAAGTCTACGGCATAAGTTATAATGTATATTTATAACAAAGGTTTATATGGCTGAAGTGAAAGGAAATTCTGGCAGAGGACGACCTAGGTGTAATTTTATTGAACATATAAAAATGTATTGATCGATGGAAATATTAAAAGTACATACAATCGCCGAGCATGTATGAAAGGTATGATGAATATAAAAGAAGCGAAAGAGGTATGTCAGGATCGTAACAAATGGCATCGTTCAATAAAATTACACCCAGGTCGTCCTCTGCCAGCATTTCCTTCCACTTCAGCCATATAAACCTTTTTAGTCAATCTTTCATCCTTAATTATTTCAACGTGTCCAAACCAGCGTAAACTACCTACTTTTCTTCATTTTAGTCTCAACATCATGTTTCATTCCGCATTCCCGAGAAATTGTCAAAATGTTATAAAGTCAAAGGGTTAATATGTCGAGCAGCAGTTTATGTTAGTGGTAGAATTTCAAAGAGTCATTTTATACAATATTTACGGTTAACTAAGCAATTACGAGTGATGTGGAAAACTAAGAAATATCAAAGAACTTCCCGGCTTGCTGAGTTGCACTTTATTTTTGTTGGACGCTACAAACTACTTGTGGTCATTGGATGGACATTACTAGAGAGTTTCCTCTAACTATTACGGAGCAACTGGGTGTGGAAGACACTGCACTATTATAGAATAGAAATATAATTATTTTGATATAACTGCTCAGTTAGAGTTCTATGAGCCTATTCTGCACACACCTCAGGACAGACAGACTGCAGAGTGTATCCTAAAAACTGCAGTTATGCTTCCCTAAGCATTGTGTAATTATCATATTCCACTTAGAATCATAGACGGATACTTCAATTTTATTTATAATAATAAATATCATGATAACCTCTTGTAAAAATAATATTGTGTAAGTTTCTGTGTGATGACAAAAAATACCTTCACTCAGAATATCCTTGCAGACGGCCAAAATAGTATCTATTTTATTAAAAAAAAAACGAGCGAGCCTTACCTACAGTAGCCGCATATGATGTGTAACATCTGACATGGTACACACACTTCCGTCCGTTTTTACGAAACTACTCCCACAGATTGCAGGAAAGTGAGACGAAAGATGTTACACATAAAAAAAACGGCCAAGTGCGAGTCGGACACGAAGAATTCCGTACACATTGTATATATTGCCATTATTAAGATCGAGCAACGAATAAGACACGTTGTGTGGGGACCCCATTTTATTATTTGTTGTTATATAAGCGGCTAATACAGACTTCAATATTTCAAGTATCTACCTATTGCAGTTCAAAGTTACAGCTCTGTGACAGACGGACAGACGGACGGACAGCGGAGCCTAAAGTAGGCCACACATTGGTCCGGCATCGCACCGGAAATTTCCCATTACGGCCGCCATACGATCTAGGTGGACCAATTGTTATAAGAATTGATGTAAGAAGAATTGGACGAATCTGTGGTCAGTTTCGGTGGACGAATGGGTGGGTACCTTTAGGAATATGGTTTCCGTTTGCACCCTTTGGATAGGTACGGAAGCCTAAAAAGCAAATGTTCAGCATGAGTTGCCAGTGCCCAAGTTGTGTATCCGTTATTTTTAGAAGAAGTGTGGACAGGACGTGCCTCCCGAAACATTATTTTAAAAACCTCTAAAAGTTTCACAGTCACAGTTCAACTTCACGTTTAGTTTCACACGCTTTGTATACCTTATCGATTACTGCAAGGTAGAGCAGGTTACCTCCAAAATCGCGTGTGAAATAATAGTATTCAATTAGTTTGTAAAATACAATAATAATTAATGATAATGAACCAGTTACCATAAATATAAGTAAGTAAAATGTTGTCATTAAGTGAGATATCTGTCTTGCAACACCTTGTTTAATTGTTTGTATTGCACACGCACTTCTCACGCAGCCTGCAGTAGCTACTTTACTTAAACATCATTACTTCACATACTTATACCATTTACCTGAAAAGGGATAGGCAGAGATTTACCCATGGGTATATCTGTAAAAAATATGGCATATCTCAATGAATCCTAGAAAAATGAGTATATTTAGGTACCTATATAACATTTTCAACTCAAACTGCTGATTTATTATGAAGGGTTCTAAATAGGCATAGTTTTTAAAACTAACATTGATTGCGTTTAAAAACTATGGCTATTTAGAAGTCTTAATAATGAAAATATGGCTTAATCCAATTTAAAATATTTGAGTTGATAATGTTATATCTACATATACCCATTTTTATAGAATTAATTGAGATTTGCCATATTTTTGACAGAAGTAAGATGACCGACAGCCTAGGACCCCTAAATTCTATAAATTAGTGGCTCTGTGGGGTTAAGACCATACATTTTTTAATCTCAGAATACTTACCTCAACGGAGGTTATCGCAATCATTAAATCTGATAAATGAGGAATACTTGTCTTACTTTGGGTACCTACCCTAGAGGTGGGTAACATGGTAAAGCTCAATTAAAAATAATTTTTCGAGGGTTTGTGAAGAAAAATAAAATTTTCGTCAGATTTTCCAAAATTCAACTGGTAGCACCCCTAAGAGATAAATTAGTTTCGAAAAAAAAATTTATGATACTGGTCTTTTTATAATTGTGAAAAAGGGCTATTCTAATTAGTAATATAAGTTCGAAATTATTGTGTTTGTTTGTTTTGTTTGTCCCTCGTGATTTTTTTGCACACAGATTGTTAGAGCACTTGGAGGGCTGGAGATTGAGCGGTATAGGCTACTTTCTATACCGGAAATTCTAATATCTAACATTAAGTAATGTGGGGACAGAAAGTTGGTATAAAAACCGGCCAAGTGCGAGTCGGACTCGCACACGATGGGTTCCGTCCACTCAATAGTATGCACTAAGATCAGACCAAGTTTGATGCGTCTGTATGGAGCAGGAACAAATTAGCGAGTTTAGTTAGAGATTATCATTGCTATTACTAACATCGAGCAAAACACACATTTCTTGTATAGGTACCCCCTTTAATTTTTAATTTAATTTAATTTTTATTATTTGTTGTTATAGCAGCCATAGTAAAAAATTCAAGTGTTTATCTATTCTGCCCTACTAAACGCAAAAGCGGTATCTCAAAAAAACTCATCTCGAGATATTTGAAGTTATTTAAAAGTACTTAGTTTTATTTTTACTTTGTATATATTGACTTTCTTGCTTATGAAATTGAATTTATATATTATGTTTAGTATATTTTTTATCACAATAGCTAACATATCAGAAATGTATGTGGATTTATCTTATTCATGAGATACTGTTATACCGCTAAGTAATTATAGAATTAAGATTTGAGTTACCGCTTTTTTGTTAAGTGTTCTCTAACATGATTGTATGCAAAAAAACATGTTTTTGTTAATGAATAAAATTCGTATTTTTTATAAGAAAAAAACCAAGTAAATTATATTTATAGAATCTTTTATTATTTAAATTTATAATGACATCAAAAAATATTTCAAAGCGAAACGTATTCTATGAAATATACTAATCAAATGTAGGGAGTTCTCTCTAAAAGGACATTCTATTTGAAGGAAAAATATTTTGAAAAGATTTCAAAATATTTTCCTTTTTGTTTTTGGAGTTCCTTTGTGTAGTTTTCTTTTTTGGTGGTGGCTAAACTCGAGTTTTTCAAATTTTATTTCTTACTATGCTCGCAGTGTCTTTTATTGAAAGATACGGCTGGTTGCTTAAGTAATATTGATATACCTCTAATTCCGTTAGTGATATAAGGTAAAACTGAGATAAAGAAAACTTACTTAAAGTTTTTCCAAATGTTTTAAGTAAGAACCGCTAATAGGTTTAGTTCATTAGATCCGTATGTTTTTAAGCTATCCGATGCCATAATAATAAAAAATACGATTTTTTTGAGATACCGCTTTTGCGCTTAGTAGGGCAGTATTACGGTTCAAAAATACAGCCCTGTGTGTGACAGATGGACGGACCTTAGGTTCCGTTTGCACCCTTTGGGTATGGAATCCTAAAACCAATAAATCAAACTTTCATCACTTATTTTATAACCGATACACTATTGTTATTATGGAGCCATTGTCACATCATTAAGTTCATCTCGATATACAGGATGTATACTGTAGGAACATATGGTGTCGGTTTTGAAGATAACAAAAACTGCATTCATAGATAAAAAACATAATTGAACCATTATGTTTTTATACAAGTTGTTTTTATACAAAGGAATTAATATAAATGTTGCTACAATATCCTGTGTCTAATTAAAAGAAAATGCTATATTTAATTGTATGTAATTCCTAAAGTTTTGTTATTAAATTATTATTATAAGTTCTCATACAATTTTTTATAATATTTGAAAATCTATGTCTATTTCTTTATCTTCAAATCGACGACATGATTCTTTAGAGCTATAGAGAAACACGGCATTATCGCGGGTCACTCGCGCAGCTACATTTATTATGCATCTACTTTTGTACAGTATTGTAATTTGACAGAGGGGAACACCTGCGTATGGCGACTAGCCGTACGGTCCACCCAAACCGACCACAGACTCGTCCAATTCTTGTAACGAGAGGTCCGCCTAGATCAATTTGCGATGCCCGACCAATGTGTGGCCTACTTTTGAGAGATCCGTGTTGCTCTATGTTTACACCATTCTTGTATTTGATATATACCTAATAATGTTACACCCTGTATAGATAGCTAAGTATCAAGATGATGTATATAGGCTGTATAGTGGTGTGTAATTGGTACATTATAACACTTTATTAGTGTCATTAGTGAATGGTGATCATTTATATCTTGATCTAGCTGCACGAGTAGGTGTACTGGTTTTATTTCATTTTTGTGATACTAAATAATCTATATACTTACTACTAATATTATAAAGAGATAACGTTTGTAAGTTTGGATTTAAAAGGGTTAAATCTCTCAAACTATAATACTTCTTTAACTAATGGAAAGCTACGATATCTCTGAGTGACAGACTATATTTTATTTTGTTTGAATATAACCACGGGCGGAGGCGGGGGCGGAAAGTAGGTATTATAAATGCAAAAGTGTGATTCTTTGTTGGTAATTTTTTGGCGTCAACATTTTAAATTTTGACTTCCAATGCGGTTTCGTATGCCTAACAATTTGTATAAATTAGATCACCTTCTGCTGTCACAATTTTTTATGAAAAACAATTTTTGAAAAAGGTACGCACTTGACCTAGAAACGTACAGCGTACCTAAGTCTACAAACAAAGTATGTTCATATCTCCTCTAGAAAAGGAAGCTGCAGTCATTAAGTCCCTCATAAAAAGAAACACTGAGCAGAAGAGGTTATATTATATAATACACGCGGTGCAAATACTTAGCACCGTTAGTGGTGTCAATATTGTTGTCATAGTTCAACTGATCTCCAATAGATGGCGTCTTTTACTAAATAAATAAATTTGACTAATTTTAAAAGAAAAATTTAATTTTGATTTGTTTGTTTATTTTTCGTCATTATAGGGAAAAATAATCTTCAAAGTGCGGTATCAAAAATTTACTTTAACACCGACAAAAAACACCTTCGAGAAATAATATATAGAGATATAATAAATATCGTAAACGTCCCCCCCTTGTGACGTTGAAGTCTGTAGAACTCATAAACGTAGTGACATAACTATTATTATTTTTAACTTTATATAATTTGGTACTGCGTTCATTATTCTAACTTACCTATCTATACCTTTACTAAATACTGTAGAAAGAGACAATGTTGACAAACAATATCAATTACATTTTCTCTGTCTACCCCTCCCGGGATAAAAGGCGTGATTTAACCGACTTAAAAAAGGAGAAGGAGGTTTTCAATTCGTCGGAATCTTTTTTTTATGTATGTTCCCCGATTACTTGAAAACACCTGGACTGATTTGAAATTTTTTTTTTGTTTGGAAGGGTATACTTCACAAGTGGTTCTGGATCTGATGATGGGATCCTGGAGAAATCGTGAACTGTTCAAATTTTATAGACACACTTGAAGCGATTTGGGTATTTTTTTAAGGCTTGTGTTTAAGCGGCGCCCAAAAATGTATCTATTTTGTACCAAAAAAATTCTAAACGGTTACCAAAATGGATGAATGGTCACCAAATTACGTTTCCTAAAATATTATGAAATAGATCCATTTTTGGTATTATTGACTGCCATAAAAATATATAGACGCCTTTAAAATACACTTTATACTTAATAAATTTTATATTAACCTAACCTAACCTACCTACCTTACTTGGTGACCATTTATCCATTACTTGGTGACCATTTATACATTTTAGAAACCAGATAAAATATTAGTACAAGGCGTGCGATTTTTCTGATGTTTTTTCTATTATTTTGGATCATAATATGATATTCTTTAGGACACTTTTAATAGTGTCAATTATTTTATTTGGAGTTGTTTATTTTATTTGGTGCCTAAGCTTAGAGTCTTAAAAATATTTTTGGTGTCCGCGTAAATTATACCCATTTTTTAAAATTAATTTTCTTTCGGAAATCACACTTTTCAGTAGGTACATAATTTTTGAAGTCTGCACACTTTTTTTAAAAAGGGATATTTATATATTATATTTCGCATGATTTGAGATACATATTTCAAAATGACTAGGTTATTTGTGGTATTTCAAAATAACAATAAATGGTCAGTCATTGTCTTGAGCACTACAAATTACAGCCCGAGGGGTAAAAGTATACTTTATCCATAGGTTCATTCGCTTTGATGTGAATCAAGCGAAATATTTTCTACTAAATTTAGTAGAGGCAAGTAGAGGTATAATGGTATAATTTCGCTGCCTATACCCCATACCTATCAACTTAGCGTAATGATAAAATATATAAGTCAATGATGATTTTATTATACATATTTCAGTGGGAGATTGGCTTGACCAAATAAATTTCATGTGGTAAAATTTAGCAGACTTGAACTTCAGAGTTAGTTTTTTTTTCTTCTTCACGGGTTGTTGCCGGCCCCAGGGTACCCAGTGGAAGACAAAGTCTTCCTCATTTACCCAATGATTTTTTGAGGCTATACCTAACGAGTGGCCAGCTCTGTTGAGGTATATATAGATGGAATTTTGTACGGTTTGTCTGATAATGTAAGTACAAAGATTTTTTTTATAAAAAACCCATTGGTACACGGTCGGATGTAGGAATTGAACTCGCGACTTTTCAGGTGCGAGCCGACGTGTTACCCACTCGACCACCGACGTTTGAATCTGAACTAATAATGACGCTGAAGTCTTTGAACGTACTAGGTACCAACCTGTCGAATAGCCCAGTTCTTGTGGAAGGTTATAGGCTATTTAACATCACGCTAACCTACCCTAAGGGGGTGAAATGGGGTGTAAATCAGTGTGTATAATAAAATGTATGGCCAGAAATAAAACAATGCTGATTATACGATTGGCCTGTCAACGCAAAGTAAGTCTTATCTGAATGCAATTAAACTCATATTTGCTTATGAATGTTTTTAAATATGATAAACTTGTTTCCTCTGTGGCTACGGTATGATGTCCATATCATAGTTTAAGTTAGACTCCATCTGCCTTCTACTTCTATATTGCTAAATTTTCCGTGTTTATCCTGTAATGAAGCAGTCGTGAACATGGAAACCCAAACTCATCTCCATAAACTCGTGAATCCTATTAGAGACAAGATAGTTAGATGGGAACATAAATATATTATATTATGTTCGTCTATTTTACATAATTTAATTAACACAAATATGTATTTGTATGGAGGGATTTATGAAGACTACCCTGATGCTTAAGTTTGATTAATTAATTTAATAATAACATATTTGACATGCTATTGTAACGATGCCATTACGGTCCTATTATTATGGAGTGGATAGAGATATTTGTAACAACAATGCCTACAAGAGCAAGTCGAACTCGCCTAGATGAAGCCGGAGCAGGTCGCTAGTACACGTAGCCCACTTTGCTTGTCAGATTGTATAAACAAAAAGTAAATCTAGATTTGTGACACAAACACACAAGACATACTAAGTTCCCACGAGCACTATTCAAAGCTACTTTAGGTAGGTTAGGTATCCTAAATAACTCTGTGACAAGTTTCTTGTCTCATACTTTTTTGAAGATCTTATTTGATATTTTAATTATAACTGAGCGAGAATAGGTGTGGCATGAAAGATGACGGTAAATAAACCCAGAGATAATTCATATAAGGTGAACGAATGTGGTGAAAAACTGACCAAACAATTCCTTATTGAGACATAATTTTGAAACAGTTGTGAAAGTTATCTAGGTAGTAATCTATCGACTATTGATTTTGCCGACTAAGCGGCCCCAACATAACCGACTAAGCTGACTATAAAAGTGACCGAATTGACGGCTTTACCGACTAGTCGCGGACTATTTATTTATTTATTTATTTAAACAAGGTTCACAAGTACAGAATAACTGCAAATATCACAATATTACTTAACAGGATAGAACACTTTTTATACAGATATTCCAATTAGTAGTGAACACGACATGGCTGTACATTTACACGTTATTGACTACAAGTTATCATACATGAGAAAAAGTACATAGGTAATTGTAATATAAAGAAAGGAATTATAACATTAAAAGCAAAAACAAGATCAAAATAAAAACTTGAAATCAAAATCAAATCAAAATTAAAATAAAAAAGATCAAAATTAAAACTAGAATCAAAATTAAAAATTCAAATCAAAATCAAATTCAAAATTGAAATTAAAACCAGAATCAAAATTAAAATTAAACATAACAATAAACACACCCAAAACAAATCCACCACTCTGAAATACACATAGGTAAGTACATAAATAATACCACCTAGTACCTACTGAAACATCTAGAAATACACATAGGTAAGTACATAAATAATACCACCTAGTACCTACTGAAACATCTAGAAATACACATAGGTAAGTACATAAATAATACCACCTAGTACCTACTGAAACATCTAGAAATACACATAGGTAAGTACATAAATAATACCACCTAGTACCTACTGAAACATCTATGCAAGTCAACTTTGAATTTATTGATAGAGTATAGTACTATTCGGTCGATAGATCCCGTTAACAAGTATAATCAGTATCAATTGACAATTTGAGATTCTACTGTTTGATTTGCTACTTAAGGGCCGTTGGTCAATCTTATAACTTTAAAAAAATATGGCAAATCTCAGTGAATCTTGGAAAGTTGAGTCTATAAATACAACATTTCCATCTCACACCGTTGATATTTATTACTATTGTTTAGGGTTCTAAATAGCCGTAGTTTTTAAAACGAACATTGCTTTTGTGTTTTGAAAACATTGCTATTTAGAACTTATGAAAATATGTCTTAATCCAATTTAAAATAATAACTATCATGTGTGTGGGATGGAAATGTTGTATAAATAAACTCAACTTTCCAGGATTTAAGGATTTGAGGAGAGATTTGCCATGACTGAGAGCAACGGTCCTTAATAAAAAGTAGAAAATATACCTACTGGCATTGTAGTACCATTTATTTAAAATTTCCTGTACCATCATGAGTGCTGAATAGTAGGACTTTTTGCTGACTCACTAACTAGGATTATAAATGCGAACGTAAAGTGTAGATATTGTTTGTTTCTTTGACGTCAAAACATAGTAAAAAGAAATGTAAGCTTGAGTTTGTTATCAAATTTCATTGATAGCTTCACTATCAACAATAGACACCATCGACAGTTACGTCCAGCTGCAATAATGACGTAACTCAGAGTTATACTACCGTGACACTCGCTCGTCCAGAACAAACTTAATAAAGACAATCTTTCTCTTTATTATTCAAGACGATACTCTTTTAATCTAAATTAAATAAAAAAAACATGGTCAAGCGCGAGTCCAAGTCGCCCACTTCTGCGGGCATATGCAAAAGCCAAACAAATATGAAATGAAATGATCCTGCTGGGTTAGCACAGATTTTGCAGCGACACTTTCGTTTTCGGTCGAACGAAAGTGGTAAAACAAAAAGAAACAAAAAATTGTCTATGAATTTGATGTCACATAAAAAAAAAATCTTCGTTATTTTGACTTCCTGTTTATTAATTTAATATTTTATTGATTTATTAATTAATTAATTAAAATAGAAGTCAAAATAAACATAATTTTATATTAAATTTAAAAATTAATTTGCAATGAAACTAAAGAGTTGGATAAAAGGTCTACCATCCAAGCCATTAATATAATATTTACATTTGACGGTACCATCGATGGTACCATGATACCATCGTTTTGTCCCTATTATGTCCAACAAGGACCGGCCAAAGATTGCCCGGGCCGAGAGGTCCGGCCCAACAGTGTGCGGACAAATTCTGTGTACTTGTCTTTGCCCGGCATAGCAAATTTGCACGCACATTGTTGGGCCGGACCTCTCGGCCCGGGCTTTCTCTGGCCGGTCCTTGTTGGACATAACGTTTTGGCCTTTTCAAGGCCATTCGGCCGAAACGAAAGAAGTCACGTCAAAACTATGCTAACCTAGCTGAATCGTATCCTGTTTCATTAAAATACATAGGTACAAATAAATTCATGACTGTCACTAAAATATTGATAAGTAAGTACCTACTAACTGTTCGTCCCGGATTCACCCCTGGAGCCCATATTAACTTTCATCCCCTATTATGGTCTTGAATTCATACAAAATTCAATAGAAACAAAGCACTCTTTCCCTAAAAACCTTATTCGGATTATAGCGAACCTTTAAAAATAACCAAACAGATCCAGCCGTTCTCAAGTGATGCACGTACCAAAGAACAGTAGATATCAGTTGATTTGTTAAAAATAGAGCTAGTTTCTTCCACTCGCACCCGCTCTATAAATAATACATTACTTTCCTTTACTAAACACCTATATCATTAGCTAGACGATATATTCTAAATACAGTTATTTACAGTATTTTAAGCCGGTTTTTCTTCGGTATTACTCAATCTCACGAAACCCAGTGTACTTTCCAAGTGCACATATTGTATTTTTAACCGACTTCCAAAAAAACAAGGAGAAGGTTCTCAATTTGGACTGTATTTTTTTTATGTATGTTGTGAACCGATTTTGATGATTTTTTTTTTGTAATCGTTTTTATCATAGGAATTCATTAATTAGTTTGATTAGAGTGAGTGAATTGCATGCGATCTAGATTGTATGATATACATTGCTAATTATATTGGACCGAAAATTTTCTGTGCGATACCGGACCATCTTATAACTGTCAAAAATATGGCACATCTCAGTTAATCCTGGAAAGGTGAGTTTATTTATAGAACATCTCCTCACCACACAATGATAGTTATTATTTGAAATTGGATTTAGCCATATTTTTATTATTTAGCATTGCCTTTGCGTTTTGGAAATTATGGCTATTTAGAACTTTTAATAATGAAAATATGGCTCAATACAATTTAAAATAATAACTATCAATTGTGTGGTGAGGAAATGTTGTATAAATAAACTCACTGACATTTGCCATACTTTTACATCACATACCTCATAAATACCATCGGGTAAAAGATGGTCTTTCGCTGGGTTCCCGGACCGATAACACGGTGTCGAGGGTTGTAAGGTGAAAAAAGAAAAGAAAAAAGATCTCTCTCTCTCTTTTCAATCGTTATGAAGATGTTGGTATTCGCACAAGGTCGTACTGAACAATTATTTGAAAAGGGCGCGCTTCTCCCTACTTCCTGTTACACATTTCCTTCACATGTCATATACCGAGATCTAAGATGTTACACATCAATAAGTCTACGAAGATCACATAATAAGGAAATGTCAAGAATAACATGCGACATTATGATAAATAACTAGTTTTGTTAAAGTTTAACTTGGAGATATGACACGATTTGACATCTTACGAACACAAGGATGCATGACTGACAACTTTTGAATTAAATTTAGACCTAGATTATCCCGGCAAGGATTGTCCCGGAATAATCTGACTACAATTTTTGGGGTCTACCTCGACTTAGAAACCCGTGTAACCATATTCACACGTTCTTTATATACTTGCATAATATCCGTTAGATTTTATCTGATGTCTTAATGTATGTTAAATTATATTTACGTCTTTGTAATATTAGTAACGGCTATTAAACAATTCGCAAAATTACTCGTGAGAAGTTTGTGTAACTTAAAATTACCATCTTGAAAACACAACACCCGAAATATGTCATATTTATTTGGTGCCCAAGATCTTTGACTTCGTGCAATAACAAAACTGGTCACATCGCAAGGTATAAACAGCGTGAATGTACGACTGTAAACTGAAATAAATCACAATCGGTACTGTTTTCATCGAGATATTCAGGAAAATAGATTTAACATAAATTCTGTAACTAACAAATCATCAACATAGCCGGAATAATATAATATTACTAGCATTCCGCCCCCGGCTTCGCCCGTGGATATTTACGAACAAAATAAAATATACCCTATAATAGCCCTACCCCTACTCCTACCCTGTTTCCCACGACTTCGTATGTGTCTAATTCAGAATGTTGGCAAACATACACTTCATACATAGCTTTTGTCATGTTCACCTCTGCCCACCCCGTTCCCGTCGTCATGCCGTGATGGTATATA
Source organism: Nemapogon koenigi (assembly GCA_963924495.1). Taxonomy (NCBI): domain Eukaryota; kingdom Metazoa; phylum Arthropoda; class Insecta; order Lepidoptera; family Tineidae; genus Nemapogon; species Nemapogon koenigi. The sequence goes on from OZ004648.1 coordinate 10,674,905, forward strand.
GCCTATGTTACTCAGGGATAATGTAGCATTCCAATGGTGAAAGAATGATCAAAATCCGTCCAGTAGTTTTTGAGTTTATTCGTAACAAACATACAAACATACAAATTTCCTCTTTATAATAGTCCCCCGCCGCGTCTGTCTGTCTGTGATCCTTTCAAGCAAAAACTACTGAACGGATTTTGTTACGGTTTTGACTATTAGATAAAATGATTAATCGGGAAGGTTTACGAGTATTAAACGTGGATTTATCATGTTTAGGAGCTGAGCATTAACAGTATAAGTGAATCAAGTCGGGAAAAAAGCTTTTCATCTAGTTTTCATGGCGTATGCTGTCTAATCCGTCAGATATATAACAAAATGATGTAGGAAAGTATTGTGTAGAATAGAATGATCTACAAAAAAGTCCGCGGTAGCCTTTGATAAAATAAGTAGCATATCTTTAATGTACGTATTCAAATTGTTGTAAATCCATATTGTACCGCTTAATATTATGAAATGCAAAAATGTGTTTTTTTGTTTTTCTTTCACGCCCAATCTCAGACCTTTAGGAAAATTCTTATCTATCTATCTATCAACACGCCTTTTATCCCAAGAGGGGTAGGCAGAGACAATCCAATGTATATTGTTACAATCCCAAAATACCTCTTTCCCTTCTTTTATATTTATCATACCTTTCATACATGCTCGACGATTGTGTGTACTTTTAACATTTCCACCGATCAATATATTTTTTAAATGCCAGCATTTCCTGTCACTTCAGCCATATAAACATTTTTAGTCAATCTTTCTACTTTTCGTTCTAAATTCTTATATACGGTGATTTTAAAATAATGAACCAATTCCACAAACTATAATAGGGTTCTTCAGGTAAAGTTTACTTAAAGGTTAAACCGACCTTTGTCAGTTATTTTTAATCCTAGTTTAGGTTAGGGATGTGTTTTGTTCTAAAGGTCACGTCGAGGCCGCGAACTTCATCTTTTGTACAATTTAAGGTCAAACTATCACTTAGACCGTGTTTACATTAGACTATTCTGTTTATTTTTTTTTTTTATATTTTCACGAATTAAGACAAATTCCTCAAAGTCCTCATTTACCAGAACCAGTTGTGTTGAGATATTTTGTATTAATTTAACTCTATATATTTCAAAGTAAACTATGTCTAAGTAGGATAGCAGGCACTTGGTACATTTTCGCACATTTCTCTATTAATTATTTTATGAAGTGATGTCTCACAAAATCTAGCGACAGGCATGCCACTTGTTTTGTTTCTTCTCATTGAGTTCACTATCTCAGACCACGACACAAGGTATAAATAGCGTTATTGTATTGATTTGAATCTGAATATGAAAAAAATCAACGGAAGGTAGCTATTCTATGAAACAATTATTGGGCAAGTTGCGAACGTTCCGTACCATATTTTCTGTTACAATATTTAGGACAGGATTTTTCTTTAGGTTTTTCCTGTAAACTATAAGAATGGTACTATATTCCCTATTTTTTTCAAAATTTTAGAAAAGTAGTTTCGGAGATAATGGGGGGGGGGTCAATTTTCGTATATTTTCTTTAACAAGCCCTTTCATTTGATAATGTCACATGATTCACTTAAAAAGATTTTTAATTAGTCGTTTTAATTTTTCTCAGAATTAACCCAACTCTATATAAGAACCAAGTTTCAACTTTTTTCGTCAAGTAGATTCGGAGAAAATAACTTGTGCAGACGGACAAACAGCTGACAGACACAACACAAGAGTCACGGAACCATAAAACTTATTCCAGATGGACCTAGGCTATTTATAGCAATGAAGTAAAACTGGAGGGTTGTTATATATTTTGGTAGTAGTACTTAGGTCCAGCAGGGTCCAGCAGGGTCCAGCAGGGTCCAGCAGTGTCCAGCAGTGTAAACGCATCATTAGTAGGTACAAAATGTGAGATACATTGTAGTATTGTTACTTACAATTATGTTGCGAGATGTTACTCAACTTATATTATAGATGACCTGTGTGTGCTGTGTGCTGTGTGCTGTGTGTCAATGGTAATGATGTACACTATAATGACCTTATACTCTCCCTTTTCATGGAAATACTAACGGCTGTACGGGTTACAATTAAAGGTACAACGATCGACTATATCCTGAAAGGTAACTGACAGGCACTTGCAGGTCTATTTTCAGCATTTCCATGACGCTTTTAATTTATTTTTATACTAGCGAAAGGATTCACAGATATAAGAGTTATTAATGAAAAACTAAGTTTTCCTGGGAAAAGTTATTTTCTAGGGATAAAAGTCACTCTCCGAGCCTCGAACTATCTTGAAAGAGAAAGCTTGAAGGATTATGGACTAATTATGGATCGGGTCACCAAACTTTATATATGTACCAAGTTTCAACTTTTTTCGTCCAGTAGATTCGGTGATAATAAGCTGTGACAGACAGACAGACAAAAGAATGATTCTATAAGGGTAGGTATATAACTTACCCTAAAAAGCAGGTAACGTCCACAAAACACAAAAACTTTAAAAAGAACTCCGAAATAAAAAGTACGCTTCACCCTTCTAGTTTCGCGGTGTAGTAACAACTGTGTGCTAGGTAAGTAAGTACAGCCTTCGGTTAAGTTCAGTATAAGGTGGGGAGTTGAGGAGATTATTGTGGTACTAGATGATGCCCACGGGTTCGCACAGATGCTCATTGAGACATATTATAGCATTGAATATATCTAATGTTTATATGAAACTGGAAGCAAGAATAACAGTTTTTATTGCAGTTGAAACAATGGTCTGCCGAAATGAAAAAAACTGGTCTAATTTTTGTCCAAGACTAGTTCACGCCTCGAGTGACCCAAAGGCGGGCTCTTATATCGCTCAAAGGTAATCAATCAGTGAGGTAATGCAGCCAATGTTTTGGGAACCACCATAGTAATCTTTTTATAATTTGTATTAGGTATATAGTTTTTAAATATATATATTATTTATTTATTATTGTACATTTTAGTTAAGTTGTAAATGTGTAAGTTATATATTTACATTTTAAAAGTAATAATATTATGAATTAATACTCGATGTTGTATTATAGTAATTTATTTAATATTTGTGTGTCGTCTGTTCGAATAGACTCTGAAACAGCTGAATGAATTTTGAATAAACTTTCAGTTACTTAGTTTATTTAATCTTGCACAAATATAATATAGTTCAGATTTATTACAAATTCTACTATAGTACTATTATTTAAATTGTTTGTTTATATAAAATATTATTATATAAAAATAAAAAGGACTTTCGCGTCACAACAGAGCAACGAACTGCACAGGTATAGCTGGATAGTTGGAGAGCCTGAAAGTGACATAGGCTACCTTTTATCCCTTATTTAGTTTTAATAACATATGATAGGTTGAACAGCTGAAATTTGACTGAAATTGGATACCGTTGTATATTGCGCCCTGAAACCAAACATTATTATTATTTCTGGGTAAAATTGAAATGAAGATTCATTAGTACTAACTAGACCTTGCAACCAAGGCGAAGGTTTATAAACAAAAAGTACTTACTTAATTTTACTAAAAAATCTTCAATGACCATTATTGTGCATGAAACACTTTTGGATCACCTGATTAAAATAAAAACCAGCCTCTTACAATTTAAAAAAAAGGTGTCATTATTTGTGATAAATTTTTGTAAACTCAAAAACAATATTTTTCCCATACATTCTCTTACCCTTTACCCCTTAGAGCCGAGGGATTAAATAAAATAATCGTGTTTGTCCTTTAACCCAAAAGGGCTAGGCAGATAATCGAATACCATTTGTTACGATCCTGACATACCTCTTTCGCTTCTTTTATATTCATCATACCTTTCATACATGCTCGGTGATTGGGTGTACTTTTGATATTTCCATCGATCAATACATTCATATGTTCAATAAAAGTACACCTAGGTCGTCCTCTGCCAGCATTTCCATTCACTTCAGCCATATAAACCTTTTTAGTCAATAAACTACTTTTCTTCATTTTAGTCACAACATCATCTTTCACTCCGCTTTATATTACACATTCTACGTAAATAATAGTTTTTCTCTTGGCACCATCAATCGGTCAACCAAATAGGTACCTACCTATATTTCCAAAGAGCGATCAAACTCGATCGTGTAAACGTGGGCCATACTCGTATGTGTATATGTACGTACGTATTGCGCAAGGGGGTCGACAGTCAGACATGAAAGTTGTCGGACACGCCCTCGTATTACGACCCATATGGACTTATATACACACACATCTTGCGGTGTGGCTACAAACAGAACAGGTGGCAAGCCTGTTGCTGCAAGTATCTGATATTTATAGAAGACAAGCTTCTGTCCGCGGTTTCACCCGCGTGGATATAGATCCAAAAAGAAATAATCCCGTGGCTGTAATTTGCCCCTCCTCGCGGTATAAAAAGTAGTATTATGTCATTCTCTGACCCCTAAACTACCACTATGCAAAGAAACATGTCGATACCGTGAAAAACAAAAACAAATCTATCCTACGGGAACTATACATTTTTCCGGGATAAAAAGTAGCCTATGTGCTATTCCAGACTATAATCTATCTCTGTGCCAAATTTCATCCAGATCCGTTTAGCCGTTCTGGCGTGATTGAGTAACAAAATATATATATCCATACAAACTTTCGCGTTTATAATATTAGTGGGAAGTGTGGAGTTGTGGACGTCGGCTTTACGTGCTCTCTGAAGCAAGAGAGGTTGATTAAAGCACAATTTCATAAATAAAATGAATACTTATAATTTTTGCCACAAGTAGCAGGAAAATTTCCAATATATACAAAATTTTATCTATAGATTAGATCATAACAGTAAAAACCGCATCCAAAATATGAGATGTAAAGTCTAGCTAAATATAGACACTGTTACAGGTGTACACTGGTGTGTATAGAGGCCGTGATGGTATATGTAGTTGTGAAATACATAGTTAGTATGACGCAGGCGCAGCGCAGATTATCCAGCTTGTACTTGTACTACCGCCTGCGGTCAAAACTAAATGGCGTGACAACTAAATTGAACTGGATCTCGAAATTGTGGGATCGCGTTTCGGAATCGTCGGATTAGATTAGATTAGACCATCGTATTCCTAGTCGTAGACACTGTAGCTTTGAAATGGGAAAAACATCGACTTTCGCTTTTAGATACTTATTTTTTACTTTACAGTTCACTTTTTAGTTTTTACAAACAAACTCATATTTGTAATATGTATAAATTAATATACATACTATATAAAACTATTGCTTACATAGTGTTATTATTATCTTACGTCTGCTTTTTTCAATGGTTTAACCAAGCACCGCATTAAATGTTTCCATCCTCCAATAACTTCATGTCCTGTCGTTCAATCTAGGATCCTTCGATTATTTGGAGTTGTTACGCGACGAGACGAGCTGTTCATAGAGAAACTGGTTCTGGGCAGAGTTGATGGCAGCATATAACGAGGACTTTCCTCTTTGCGCTGGACTCACCAAATAAAATCAATTAACCGCTATGATTGACCACGAGTCCACGATTGCTCTGCTAATAGCACTACTGAGAAGACATTATGAAGCGCTGCATGGATATGGATCAAGCAAAAGAAGTATAACGGCCGAGAGAAGTGGCGCTCCATCCATTATGCCTACCCCTTTGTGAAACGGGGGTGAAGGTATGTAATTTGTAGTAACAATTTAGGTATCTAAAAGTGTAACATTGTCCCCATTTAGTAACAGCTATTTACAGAAACAATAATATAAACAATAGCGCGGAGTATTCTACAATCATAATTTAGTTTTTCGTAACTTTAACTTGTTGGTAGATATTGGTTACTTGTAGTGATGTGATTCATTTAAGTATCGATATCGATAAACTTGCAAGAAAAGTCTATACACTGTTACTGCTATGGTGTCTCTGGTCATACCACAAAAGATTGTAAAAATATTGTGTTTTTTATAGGTGTGTGTGTGTGCCAGATACTAGCGACCCCTCCTCTGGCTTCGCACCGGTACAATGAAAAGTAGGGCTACAAAAAAAGGGCTTACTTTTCCCCCGACTTGATTCACTTATACTATTATTGAACAGGCTACTCGTTAGGTATAGCCTCACAAATACCATCGGCTAAACGAGACTTGGTCTTCCGCTGGATACCCACACCGTAACACTATTTCGGGAGCTGTAAGGCAACCCGTGAAGAAAGAAAAAAGAATAATAATAAGTGTGTCGAGGTAGGAGGTAGTTATTCCCCGGAGGGAGCCGACGATGCAGTGCCACCACTGCGACGGCTGCATCGAGAACTCGCTGCAGCCATCGAAGAAGATGTCTCGCTGCCGGCCCTTCTAAGGGCAATGTCCGGCAGAGAGGATGCCTGGACGGCCGCTACCTCCTTCTGTGAGACTGTCATGTCTCAGAAGGAGGAGGCGGAACGGGAGAGGGAAATTGATCCCTCTTCCGACGTCATCCGCCAACGGCGGAGGGGAGTGCGCCGGCGTCAATACGCCCAGCTCGCACTCCCATAACCTGGGTCTCCGTCGGAGGGCGAGGGGAGTCTCGCCAGCCACACTTAACGGAGACCCTGGAGGAAGGCGTCGCGGTGGTGTCCGCCACGGCGCCTTAAAAGAGCTGGTTACTCCTAACAACCAAGAGGAGGGGCCAAACGGCCACCGGCGGCGGGCCGCGGAAGACTGCTAACGCGTTCCCGTGACCCACCGACAACCGGCGCGAAGGACACCGTGGGGTTTTAGTCGGTTGGAGTCCGACATAACCCGTTCCCTCACTCCCGAGGGGGCGGGTATGCATTATGCATTTCCCCAAGTAAAAAAAAAAAAAAAGGAGGTAGTTATTCAAATTGTTTTAAACCGATATTATAGTTTTGTATCCATGTGAAGCCGGGGGCGGGTCGTTAGTTAAAAATATTATGTAGAAATAGTTGTTACAAATATTATGTAGAAATAGTTGTTACAAATATTATGTAGAAAATAGTTGTTACAAATCCCATCACTACAGTTCGATAGTGAACGTAAAAAATGCGTTCATTGACATTGTAACTTGTACACAGTAAAATTATATTACAGAAGAATAACTACATTCTTTTATCTTTATGGCTTATATATTTTCGTACCACATAATGTAGGGTTCCATAATCTACTGTTACTGAGTTTGTTTATTTTATAAGGATTCACAAAAATATATAAAGTTTGTATGTTGAATTTATGTATTTGACATATCACATAGACAAAACAAAAAAAAAATAGAAGATTAAAAAGAATAAAAGTCTTACAATAGTTGTCCATTATGTGTAACATCTAACCTCGGTAACTCTTATTTATGTTATATAAAAATCAGGCGCTGTAGAGGGTCGAAAATAAATTGTATTTGAAGTTGAATCCTACAAATGAATACCATATACCGAGAACTAAACAAGAAATAGTGAACAATATACGAGATCTAGGCCCATGTCTTGACACACGACTAGACTTCAAAATACACAATGACCCTAGTTTTTTTTGTTATTATTATCCGTCTCCATTTGTTTCTGGTTAGGTTGGGTTTGACACCTTGAGGTACGACGCAAGCTGCTTATAGTGCACTACTATTTAATACCAAACAATAACATTGACAATCCGACAGTACTGAGGAATATGGGGCTGTCACACTAATCGTAGCCTAGGTTATACAGCGGAGCCGCGCCGCAGGGACCCCGGGTTCTTACTGCCGACCTGGGTCAGGACCCACACACATATTTCAAAGCTCGGTGGGACCCACCCATTCGTCCAATCACTGGCGCGCACAAATCCTTATAACAAATGGTCCGCCTAGATCTTATGGCGGCCAAAATGGGAAATTATCGGTGCGATGCCGGACCAATGTGTGGCCTAATTAACGCGCCTACAGCTAGAGTACTCGCACTGCTCAATAACTTGTCTACCGAGATCCCGGGTGCCAGCCAGCCACTTATTTCCTCAAAAAAATCTAACGGTATTTGGATGGTAGTGTTTTTCTTAATTTTCTACTTCTGACATTTTTAATTGTTATATATGACATAGTACAGATTAGACAGATTAAGACTTGGCCTGCGAGCTGTATATTTTTTCTGTCTTTTAAAAAAATTAGATATAATAGATACAATGTAAACTACTGTGTATTATGTACACTGTGGTAGTGTAAGTCGACCTCGTTCTCACGGCGTGCATCACTTTCAGTTTCCGATCACGACAGGCCACTCTTCTATATATATATATATAAACTATAAGTACTAGGTATAGGTACAGTACTTATAACTTGCTAACATTAGCCCGAAAGTATATATACCAATAAGGCTCTTAAGTTTTATAGTACAGGCAGAGACTACTCGTAACAATGTCATCATATAGACAGTTACCATGATAGGTGGCAGGTCGGTTGCTGCACTTTATGTGACTTTTAAACCACTGAAAACAAAATTTTCACAGACATTCCAATGTATTCGGAGAGATGAATGAAAGTTTATGTAAAATGAAGTAAAGGTAAAAGATGAAAGATTTAATAAAAAGGTTTATTAGATATGGCAGAAACAAGAGTAAACGCCGGTAGAGGGTGCACTAGTTGGTGTAATTGGTTAATTATAAATGGCGTGATTATGATGATTTATTTATAGAGTTGGGGAAGTCTAAATCTATTTTAGAATGTGTTTGAAAATTTGGAATGGAGATATCAAGTTTCCGTAGTGTAGCGGTTATCACGTGTGCTTCACACGCACAAGGTCCCCGGTTCGATCCCGGGCGGAAACAATTCCATTTTTTTTTATTTTTTTTTAAATTTTTTTATTTTTTTTTATAAATGATCATGGCGAGACTATAAGATTTTTTTCAATAATAATAAAAAATAAAATATATTTATTGAACCATTTTAAATTATAACTTTTTTTACCCGGCTCCGAATAAAGATGTTTTTTATTTATTTAAGAATAATATATCTATGAATAATATAGATTAATATGATTATGGTGAAGTTATAAATGAAAATAACTTTTTATCCCATTCATTGCGTTTTATTACTTGTTGCTAAATTCAAAATTAAAATTGAGAAATTGAGTAGAGTACGTATAGGTACCTACCTCTAGCTAGAGTAGCAACAAAATGATTTGGACGTTTTAATTTCCTTTGAAGTTGTGTAATTTACTTTTTCACTTAAACTTCTGAAAATAATGTCTGTTTCGCCGCTTTATATTTCGTTTTCTAATTTATTTTGTACTCCAGAATTGCGCTCAATTTCTTGTTTACAAATAGATTGCAAAATATTATATAACAGACGCTACGAATATTAATTTGATATCACTCGATCCCATTTTGTGTGTTATTTTTAAGGAATAAGTGATTCGTGGTTCATCGAACACAGATTTTAATAATTGTATGATTAAAAATATTTGTCTTAAGCGCCTATAAAATTATTAAAAAAGTAGATAAAGTAAATCATGGTTCCAAAACTTCAGGCGCCCATAATGACATTCTTGATTTTGTAGTTGTTCATGCACATTGCACACTACACTATACTATACATACAGGGCACTATACATACGATTATATTTAAAAGCAGGGCTTAATAAAAACTGCAAATCATTCCAGTGCCTGATTCAACAATAAAATAATAACTTTTACGTACGTAATTGTGGTTATACAAATATGAGGGAAGAAGATTTATAAGAAAATACTTTTACCCCGCTCAGAAACGACTTTCGCCCCGCTTGACATTTTGTTTTTTTTTGGTTCTGCAAATTCCATTTTGAAAAGACAAAGATAAACTACCACTCAAATTGCCAATTGCCAGTTGCTTTGTTGATACTGTTATTTTGTTGTATGTATTACTCGGGAGACAGTGCGATTCCCAATACTAGTTAGTAATCATCCACTTTCATCCCTTGGGAACAATCTACTATTATTACCTTTTCCTTATTGTATTTATAATTAGGGGGTCACTCTCGACTAAAGCTCCATCTTGTTTGGCGGTTCATTTTCATTATTGTTTTTTTAACTTAATTATAATAAATATATACACTATACCTACTTTTACATCGGTTTGCGTTGGTATGCTCGTTCATACAGCCAGTCGCACCACACTGGCGCAAACATGGAGAACTTGCTATGTTTAATATTTTTTGTACAATACTTGAATTGATCCGTCAAGTCCGTTTTGTGTATTTTATTGTAACGATTTTGTTTGGAAATTTGTGAAAGAGATTCACAATTTGGAACACGTGCGTTTTTAGAGGTTAATTCAATATAGATATTATTATTGAACCCTATGTATTTATAGCCTTTGATATTTTAAGTAAAATGTACAAATATTGTAAGTACTCATTTATAAGTTAGTACAAAAACCATTCATTTACGTAAGTGTGATTGTTTGAATACTCTTAAAAAATATCTATTGTTTGTTTTTTTTAAGACTAAAATATAATTGCTGTGCTAAGGTCTCCATGAGTGATGCAGGCTTTTGTCTCGTGTCAATTGTTATATAGGTATTTATTGCCTTTATAACATTAAAAAATAGATAGACCTCAATGATATTTTTTTTGTTTGTCCATTATATTATGATCGATCAGATTTTATTTCTTCATTATCCAAAGATGTTTCTTTTCCTGTAAATATATCTCATCTATTAAGTTTATTTTCTACAGAAAATATTTTTTCATTATCTATGTTTTTAACAAAAAATAAAATAAAATTATAAAGTAGGTATTTAGTTTTATGTTTTAGGTATAGTATAGTTGTTGTAATTATTATTATTTTGTTTTAATTGTAACTGTGTTTAAGTTGTTTTAGTATAGACATTAGTTGTAGTATTGTTTTTCTTTGTTTTAGCTATCTGGAAGAACGCTTCTAAATTTATTTAAATATTTGTTTCTATCTCTCGTTGCTAAATACACTGACGTGACACTGGCATAAATGTTCATAAGTGAACGATTGCCATAAAAAAATTAGATAAGTTTCTATTAATTCAATAAAAATAAAACAATATTTTAGGGGTAGCTCGCCACACTTAGAACTGGGAATTAAAATTATTTACCTATTCGTATTCCCTGTAGTCTCATTATTGTGGTGTTTTGTTGCTCTTAAATCCCACAGGCTTAGCCAGCCGCCTGTTCTGTTTAATATGAATAAATGGCAAAAAGTGGTCACTGTTACTTGTGCCCCTGGCCACACCGCAAGCAAATACGAGATATTTTATATTAGGTGAATATGCGAACTATTGGCAATTTTTATACCAATGATTATAGAGGAGAATAACTTAGCCAGTTTTTTTACTATTTTAATTATAAAACAAGTGTTAACCGGTACGGTAATTACCAATTACCAGGATTCCAATTTGGCACCTCAAAGTCACAGCCGTTTGTCCTCACAAATTATATAAAGTTTGTTTTGCAGTCAGCTATTTGACGCGGAGTAAGGTAGTACCTAGCAGAGACAATAACAGAAAATTGTTTTATTTACTTGGAAACACCTCGTGAGCTGCTCGTGTCGATTTAATCTAAAGTAAGTCTATGAAATTAAACATTATCGATATGCTGATGTGTGCTATTCATGTGTTTGTACGCGCTAATCTCTGAAACTGCCTGTCGGATTTGATAGCCCTATTATAACTTGAAAAAAATTGTTTGTTTCGGTATACGAGTACCTACTCAAGGAATGCTCGGCGCGCTAGTCCGCATTCTCTTGGGGGTTTACAGGTTTCAGGGGGTTTTTGCACACTTATACTAGGTATGCACGCACACATGTAGGTCTGAAAAATTATTTCATTTGACTTCATAGACGTCATCAAGTTTCTCAGAACCCTGAAAACAACACATAAACATAAACATTGTGAAAAAGGTATAACCACTGAAAAAATCAGATGGCGTCTTTTACAAAATAAATGAATTTGTCTAATTGTAATAGTAACATTCAATTTTTATTTCTTTGTTTATTTTTCGTCATTAGAGGGAAAAATTATCTTCAAAATGGCGTATCAAACATTGACTTTGATACAGTATTAAGGGAGATATTTGATACAGACAGAAAAGCACCTTTGAGATTATAAAAATGAAAAATAATCTGACAAACTGCACTTAGAGCATACTGTATCTGAAAATACCTCAACAAAACTGGCCACTCGTTAGAAATGGTTGCTTTTTGTCATCGGCTAAATGAAGAACACGTGTCGATTAAAATAAATGATATCATATATAACCTACTCAGCCTTCAAATATTTTTTAACGTTTTTGTTAAAGGTCAAGCTGAATCTTTTTCGGTTATGAAATCCAGTTTTTGCAAAACCTGTCTTGTCAAACAAAGAAAAAAAATGTCCCACTACCTGAACCAGCCTCAGGGTTCCTAGCAACGTGGATTACGTGGAGTATAAAACTTGTAATTATCCTCCTCAAAATATGCTCAAAACAAACTTTGTTTCCTCAAACTTTGTACCACAATATCCGTTGCTAATTACTGTTTTATTTAACAACAAGCCAACAACAATACATTTAATAAGTTAAAAGCTTTTGTTAGGGTTCCGTATCAAATAAATTAATTTCCGCTTACGTTTCTGGATTAGGGTATAGATAAAGTAAGAAATCTTTGAACCGATTTTGATGATTTATTTTTCATCCGAGAGATAATTATTCCAGATTGGTCCCATTTTTTTCCTTTCATTTTTTTATTAGCGTTATTATATATAACAAAATTAAAATATTTCATATCAGTGCAGTTTTCAAGTTTAACTTACAAACAAATAAACTGATATTCACTCTATAATGTATATGAAGTGAATACAGTGTAACAAAATGTGATTACCCCCTTCAGATGCCGTCTTCAGTAGCAGAAGTATCCGAGTTCCCGGTAGAACTGGAGTACTCCAAGAACCCGGACATCAGACGGGAGGACATAACCAAACTGAGAGACTGGCTACGGACACAGCCCCATCTACCCGCTGATCTTACTGGTAATAAATATCCGTTTTAATATTTTATAAAAGAATAGCTTTTTGCACCCGGCTCCGCCCGTGGATATATTGGAACAATATAAAATATAGCCTATGTTACTCAGGGGTATTGTAGCTTTCTGTTTGGTTCAGAGTTCAGTAGCACAACTTTCGAGTTTACTTCCTACAAACAAGCAAAAGAGGGTGTATCTCTTCTCTGCTCCGTTTTTCCGGGGTGAAAAGTACCCAGGATAATCCAGGACTATCAAATTTAATTCTAATTTGTTCTGACATGATTGAATATACAAAGTTATGCATTTGTAATTTAGTTTAAATATAAAATTTTCAGTCACTCGACCATGAAATAAATACAGCCTTCATGGCTCACTGAATTATGTAATAATATTATATGGTAAATATATATATACTGTAATTTATATGTAGATAAGGCTTTTAAGGAAATAACAATACCTACTTTATACAATACACCATTAACTTAATTTATGTATATTTAATTTTGTTTAAAGCTACACATTTTTCTAATGAAGATTAAGAAGTCGATTCTTTTACGTAGGATTAATGATTGAGAAATATATTTTTATCAAATTTTTATAGATTAAATTTCTTTAGGCGCGTTGAGCGATTTTTGGTAGGGGGAAACCTTAAGAGCTCGAACCACGAAATGTTTTCAGAACAAAGCTATGGGTCCGATATTTTTGGCTGCGCATTTCTGGCCGGCAATTCTTTTTTTAAAGTAAAAACTTGTTTAAGAGCGCGCTAGATGGCGTTATTATATTATAAATTAAAAACCACTGTTATTCATAGTTTTAAGTTTTTACTTCCGTTGGCAGTCCCTACCCTATGACTGCATTTCATTAATCTTTGTGATCTTAATTAATTGATACCTAAAAAATTAAAACAAAAAACTCACAATCAGTTCAGAAAATTTTCAGGAATTTATTACCTAATAAAGCGGCAATATATCTAAAATAGCGGATAACTGATATAATTCAGTAATGACAGTAACTCTAGATAGATAATAATATTACTACTTGTTGTTATGTCTAGGTAATGGTATATACTTACTATTGATCATACTAATTATATCTAACACTACAATGTGTTTGGGAACTAGGATTATGGCTTCAGGATCCTATAACCGGTAACAGATCCAGAGTACCCTTATGATTCATATAATTATTCACATAGAAATAGAAGTCATCCTTACTATAATCTGTACCTACTATCCATACTAATAATATAAATGCGATTGTGATTTTGTCTCTCTGTTATGCTTTCACGGCTAAGAACCGATTTTGATGAAATTGAACGGCTGGATCGATTTGGCTATTTCTTTTTCTTAAATGTTCGTAATAGGCTGAATAAGGGTTTTATGTTTCCCAAAGCACTCATTACATTGTACTTGCAAAGTAGATACATTTAGCTAATATAGGTAGATTTATTTAATCTCACTCCTGCAATCCTGTATAATGTATAACCATGTTGTAAACAAACAATATATATACCATATTATGCCACATGATATATTTTTTGCTTCTCCAGAAGTCATAAGTTTTTATCATTAATTTAATTTGAAGCTTACTTCTTCAGTTCTTTCAGTTTTATGGCAATACATTTACATATTGGCTGAACGTTTTTTGCCATTTTCAATTATAAAACCACTTTACGCATTGTTGAGTTTTTATCTAGCATTTTGGATCGATTATAATCAATAATGAATCAGGGATAACCGAGTTTTATCCAATAATAAAACCATCAGCACATTGCAGCAATTTGTGCTCTGTCTATCGCTTTCATACAATTCCGCTAGAATATCTCGGTATTAGTTTGTTAAGGTAGTCGATAGTCTAATTGGTAGGACGGTGGACTTGAAACCAGAGGTCCCGGGTTTGAATCCTACTCACTGCCAAAATGCTAGCACCAATTTTCTTTAAGAATATGTGCTTAAATCGAGTCCTCGTGCTTCGGTGGGTACGTAAAGCCGGCTTCCGGTCATCAACCCGCCTGCCAAGCGTGGTGACTATGGCAATTCCTCTCAATGAGCACCACTAAAATGGAGGGAGACCAGCAGCTTGATGATGATGATGATGAGTTAACTCATAGTTAAACTACGATTGTTAGGTACTTGGAGGATATTTTGAGGATAGGCTTCTTAGAAAATAAGTCTATTAAGAAGAGCTGGCGTGACTAATGGGTAATAAGACTAACATAAGTGCCATTTTCAATCGATCTATATCAAACGTTTGGCCCTATCTAGTTTAGGACACAGCCATTGTTTCTATCGAAAGGAGGATATAATGTAAAATTATATTATTATTTTATTTTTCTTATCCGGAGATAACAAAAAAATGTTCGTAAAGATATGTTTTAATAGATAATATCAAAAAACATTTATGATGCTCTATGTTCTGCAGAGAACACAAATAATGGCATAAACTAGTTCAGATACTGATTGATAAATTGTTGTTTTCGTTTGAGTTTAATATTTCATGAAAGTTTCAGCAGTTGAAAACAATCTTAGAACAACAACCTAATAAACTGTTTGTGCAAAATCTTGTTACAGATTTACTATATCTTGTTACGAACTCTATGTTCATGCTTTATCTATGGATGTTACCGCAAGATATCTAGGCCGTGATGATGATGTCTGTAGATTTTTTAATGACATAAATTATGAATCGTGAAAATATTAAGTAAAAATCTAATTCTAAATCTGACCTGATAAATGGTTATTAGTTTGGTATTGGTACCTGTCAGACAAACAATTATGCTATATATTTTATATATTATGTGTTACAAATATTTAAATCAGCCACTTAATTGGATGGCTAGGTGTTTCATTAAATGGCGGCATTCAAAAGGATGCTTAGCCAAATAGTTGAAAGAAACGGGCTGAACGTCGCAGTCTCTTGGTTGTTCGTCGTATTCGTATTATTTAGACTCATAAAACTAGTGTCAACTCATTAATTGCAGGTTATATTATATTATATTATATTATGTGTTCCTTTTTTTTTATTAGGTATATTTACTGTCTATTTTAATTCAAAACAAAGCACTTTACATAAAACAACACATACAAATAATCAGCTGTTGACGCCATATTTGTCAGAGACTGTTAGCGATATAGTGGCTAAATAAGGAACTCAATTTTAAATGACCTGTCAGCTTTTGGTTCAGCAGCCGTTTCTAAAGAGCTAGCTTTCAACCAGCCAACACATTAATTTAACGAACGGCCTAGCCATTCAATTGAATGCCGCCATTTAAATAAATGCTTAGCCATTCAATTGAGTGGCTGTTTTAACCATTTGGCAACGACATATATACTAACTAAAGGGTCTAATAATGCCACTCGTTTGTAACCTCAAATTAATATATGATCAGCTAACTAAATGTACCACGCCGCGTTTTTCACGATTAGATAGGTTGATTCAGGAAGGTTTACGGGTATTAAACATAGAACTATCATGTTTAGAAGCTGAGCATTAACAGTATTTGTGAACCAAGTCGTGGAAAAAGTTAGCTACTCCGTGTTTTCCGTCAGAAATATAAAAAACGATGTAGGAATGAATTGTGTAGAACACAATGATCTACAAGAAACTCCGCGGCAGCATATATATATCTTTAATAGATAAGTAATTGTTGAAAGCAGATTTAACCGATATAGTCAAGTCATTGTGAATAATGTATCAATGCACTTTATTTTTCAGAATTGGACTTAATAATAACCTACCACTGTTGTCAGAAGAGCACTGAAGTAACTAAACAAGTGTTGGATCTCCACTACACTCTCCGTACTCTGTTCACAACCTTCTTTAAAGATAGGAAGTTCGATCAAACAGTCGAACACAGCTTGAAAACTATGTAAGATATTAAAAAGTAAGAAGTTATGTATGGATGTCGATGAAGCATTAATGGGTTGAGACATATTATTTGCTCTCTGCATATCCCAATGGAAGTATGTGAACTTTTTGACAAAAGAATCCAATTCAGAGATATCTTATTTGCTTCATCAATTTAGGGTTATTCTTTGGTTCACTACTTTGTTAAGTAGCAAGTGTGAGTGTCAAGTGTTAAGTAAATTGTACGTCATTGCACTTGTCACTTATAAGTGATGTCATCCACAGTAAGTCGTGTGCTTTAACTAAGGTGCGTCGGTGGCCGAGTGCTTAAGATGTTTGATATTAACTAGGCAGACCACGGATTCGATCCCGGATCCCGGCCAAGTACCAATGGGTTTTTATATTTAAAAACTTATGTACCTACGTAATCCGACAAACCACACTTAGAGGTTTTTCTATCTAAATATACCTCAACAGAACGGGCCGCACAAATATAATCGGCTAAAAGTGGGAGAGTTGGTCTTCCGCTGGGTACCCTGGGAATGTAACACGGCATAAGGCAACCCGTGAAGAAAGAAAGAAAAAAAGAAGAAAATGAATACTAAGTTGATACGAATCTATATCATTCTGTAATTAGTGCATTGTTCTATATTCTCAACTACATGGCATAATTTCAGATTATATGCCCCGTTACCAAAACCAACACCAGAAGGCTACAGAGCAGTCTACGCCAGACTTCTGGACACTGACCCTAAGAATTTCTTCTTCAATGATGGTGTGAGAACATTCATGATCATGTTTGACCTTTGGCAAAGAGAGGAGGGGACCTGGCCAGGCTTCATATTGATGATAGATTTGGACAAGTCGGTGATAGGCCATTTAGCCAGAGTTGATGTTATGAATATTAAACAAGTGGTATATTTTTTTCAAGTGAGTAATTTTATTTATTTTTAAACGAGGCGCAAAACACTGGAACAAGAACTTTCCTCATTGTTTTGACCTACATAGACATTTCTAAATCACAACATTAGTTCCAAGGCAATAAGGTATGTAGGTAATGAATTAAGCCATGAACTATCTCTGAAGTGTTATATTTTTGTCTCAAAAAATGGCAAACTCAGTAACGATATCATGATTAAATAAAATTTCAGGAAGTTATGTTGGTAAGATTGAAAGGAGTACATTTTCTAAATGCCCCTTCCTTCATGGACAAGGTGATGCTGTTACTGAAACCATTCATAAAAAAAGAGCTTATGGACATGTTACACATACACCAGGTCAACTCTGACACTGTATACAAGTTTGTACCTAAAGAATGTTTTCCAAAAGAGAATGGAGGAGACTATATGAGCTACAATGATATCAAAGGTGAGATTTGTTTGAAACAACAAAAGATTGACGATCCTTTATTTTTATCTTAGAGTCTGTTTCTATGCAAAGAAAAGTAGTAACGAACGTTTAATTAAAACCATTAAGATGTAAATAACAAGCATACAAACAGTCATTTACAACATACAACAAATTTGTATATTAATTATATCACGGATAAAGAGAATCAAGAAGTAGACTTTTCTAAATACAGCTTCTTACTTTGTTGTTTTGTGATCTTAACCACATTTCAACAAATATTTACTTGGTACACATTTTTTGTAAACGTTAAATCAATTAAATTTATTAAATATTTGCCAACTAAAAAGAACTAGAAGCCTAAAAATAAATATATTTCAGATAACCTTGCTGAAAGATTGCGTAACAACCAAAACTTCATAAGAGAAGAGAACAAGAAAAGAGTAGATGAGAACTGTCGACCTAACGGGAAGAGGACTACTGTGGAATCTGTCTTTGGGATCGAGGGAAGTTTTAAAAAGCTTGACATAGACTAAACTAATTACTATGTAATACAAAAGTTAACTTTTAACATATTATTATAATTAAATATAAAATTGATAGTGAATTAGCTAGATTTATTTTTGTTTTAACATGATTTGTTTGAGGTGTAAGATATTATATTATATAGTGTGCTAGATGTGTAATTCACCTTATGACTTGCTAAGATGTAATATTTTTCGCCAAAAACAGTCGAGTGTTGTTTAGTCACGTGAGAAGCTATTTTGTTACGGGGTTTAAATACAAATGAAACACTGTTTTACTATCTTAATTATATATTTAGTTAATTAATTTAATCATAATTTCAATTAGATTTGGTATTTGGAAAAAATATTGTAATAAAAGATGTGATTGAAATTGAAAACTATGTTATGACGAAAGATGGTGTATTGCATATCGTACATAGATTAGAAACTATTTCATTAAACAATTTTTATAGATAATTAAGTGATTTGTTTTCCTCCGTATCCCAAATCTCAAATATCCTATAGGAAATACAATAACTAGAAGGAATAATGTACATATAAATTATCACCATTGGTCATTATCTCCAAAACAATTTTATTATCATTATCAATCAAAATAAACCTACACCAAAAACTCTCAACACTCAACATACTTTCTGCAACCCAGTTTCCTACTACAAATATTATGTCGATCGCCGTATACAAAAGTTTCTAACTATTTTTAACTTTTTTGCTCTGGATACAAACATATTGAGCCAGTCGAGCAATTTACTTTTCTGGTATCGGAAGGTATAAAAAATATAATAGTAGTTCATTTATGGCATATAATCTTGTAACAGTAGACGAAGGCGTCCAAAGTTGTAACCGCAAAACTTTGATTTATAACTGCTTAGAAATTAAAGATATTTAAATAAGTTGTTTAAATTAGGTAGGTAATCTAAATCTTCAAAACAAACAATAAAAAAAGTTACAATTAGTGATTTCTGCCAGAGTAAGCGCGTTTAACATTGTTAAGTGGCAAGTGTTAAGTGATTAGTAAAATCTACAGTGTAAACGGGCCCTTGTCAAACTGCATTATAGAGATTTGAGTTTGTGGGTTAGCTAAGATATATAAAGGTCCTATAATATTACTTATATAAAAAATGTAGTATATAGGTACTAAGTCCAAGACAAAAACAAAGTAAAAGTCCGTCCGACTCCGACGTCCCCGCCGCGTCGCTATCTCATTAGTGATGTAAAAAACAATGAATCAATCAATGTCAAGTTTCTTGAAGCTACCCTCCACTCCACCGAAAATGTCGCTTATTGTCTTTGGTTTACCCGGACGTCTACTCTCTGTGACACGCTTCTTGTTGTCATCTAAGAAGAACTGGCGGTTCGCTAACATCTTGGCCCAGATCTCGTCTGTAATCAAACTTGGTACATTATAAAACTTTACAAATCTTTGTAGTGAAGTGTCTGTTTGTTATTTCAGCATTAATTTACATGATACTGACGACTCTGTTGGCCTGTCTGTCTACTGTATGGATTTTGATGAAAATTTCAGGGACCATAATAAATATTTAGACTTAGAATCTCCAATAAGTAGGGACTAAAACACTAAATCATCACCTTTTGGTATGGGAAGAGACGAGTTGTCAATACTAAACAGAACAGGTGGCAGGCCCGTCGCTGGACATTTAAATAGAAATAGGTAGGTATTGTAGCTAAATGCATTTAGATGCTTATGCCTTGAATATGTTCATTTTAGTTAAGAAGGTGTGAACAGCGAAGTATTAAATTAATAATCACAATAATAAAACAAAGTCCACACCGAAACTACAGAACCAATTTTATTGCGATATTCCCGATTAGACACAAGAAACATTTAGGAGTATTAAACATGGACCTATCATGTTTAGGAGCTGAGCATTTACAGTTAATGCTCATGAACCTTGTTTTGTGAACTTAGCGGAATATTAAACTTTTACTGTAAACACTGAATGAAAGTGGAATAATAAAGTGGAAAGTTCAAATTCATCTCACATGATCAAAGCAAAATGACTGGAATAAACTGATAATCAATATAATTGTTACCTTTCAACGTGTTATAATCCTTGTACTCCCCACCAGCTTCCTTAGGTAACGCCTTCCGGTCTATAAACTGGTCAAGAGTGTTAGCTCCCACCTGGTGTATGTGAAGCATGTCCATCAATGCCTTCTTCATGAACGGCTTCAGCATCATCATTAATTTATCCATAAATGAAGGTGCGTTCAGAAAGTGAACGGCTTTTAAGTTGACTAATAGTGCTTCCTGGAAGTGGTTAAGAAATGTAGGTTATAGTTCACGGTTCGGTCCCGGCCAAGTACCAATGGGTTTTCTTAATTAAAAACAACCTACACAAACCGATAATAAAGAAGGATGACTTCATCTTCCGCTGGGTTCCCTGGGACCGGTAACAGGTAACACTATTCCGGGAGTCAGGCATATAATACAACTGTCTGTCTTAATGTTTGTCCGAAAGAGGCTTCAAAATTTGAAGAAACTTTCAGAAATTTGATAAAATAAAAAATTCTAAAATCGCAACAAAAAACGTACCTGAAGATAATATAAAAACTGTTGTATGGTCAGTATGTCCAATCTCGCTAGATGAGCCAATGCCACTTGGTTCATATCTATAGCAATCATGAACCCGGGCCAACTACCGTCCTCTCGCTGCCACAAGTCAAAAGTCATTACTGCTGACCTGGAAAACAAAATTATAAGATAAATTATGAATTGGATATCCCGCAGTCCTGCCACACTGCCCACTCAATGGGGAAATAATAGCCAGAAACAAAACACTGCCGATTATGTGATTGATCTCTCAACGCAAAGTGAGCCTTCTCTGAATGTAATTAGACTCATATTGGCTTGTGTTGGACCATTACATAGTTATGTATTTTTAACCGACTTCGAAAAAAATAAACATTTTAAAAAAAAGTGTACCGACTTCAAAAATTTGCACTGAAAAGTAAGAAATAATAAAAATTTCGTCGTAGAATTTGAAGACGGTTGGTGCCAAATTAGGATACAAAATTAAGTAAACATCTAGGGACATAAAGATCTGTTCAATATTATCTGTGTTTGTACTGATGATCGTAGGTTCCTAATGAATTATCTAGATTAGTGAATTTGGGTACTAAATTATTTCTAATTTGGCACCAACCGTCTTCAAATTGTACGACGAAATTTTTATTAAGTATTTCTTACTTTTCAGTGCAAATTTTTGAAGTCGGTACACTTTTTTTAAAAGGTTTATTTTCATTATAATTTCAAATAAAAGGTGCGTCGGATGTACCAATGGGTTTTTTAATTAAAAACTTATGTAGGTACTTATTCCGACAAACCACACTTAGAGGCTTTTCCATCTAAATATACCTCATCAGAAGTAGCCACTCGTTAGGTATAGCCTCACAAATACAGGAGGCTAAACGAGGGAGACTTGGTTTTCCGCTGGGTACCCTGGAACCGTAACACGGTTTCGGGAGCTGTAAGGCAACCCGTAAAGAAAGAAAAAAATAAATAAATTGTTTCTTCTGAGGTCATACCAAACTAATACTATGAGGTTCAAGAAACGAGGCGCGTGGACTCCATATTTTGAAAAACCTATATTTATGTCGCTTAGGTTGAGCTGTCACTTTATTATTATTTTCATCAATCACTTATTCCTAAAAATTGTATTTATAAATCTAGTATAATTTTTCAGTAGGTTATAATTTACCTATTTACTTATATCTGTAATTTATTGAACAATAAAAACTATAAATTGGTGCTAAGACTTACCTTATAATATCGGGGAAGACAAAGTTCTTTGCGTCAGGATCTAGCAGACAACCGTAGAAGAACGCGGAGCCATCGTGAGCTCGCTCCTTCAGGGGTAGTAGTAAACTGGAAATTTTAAATTTACAAATTAATGGTATAGTACCACATTTTCAGGGATAATTATTAATTATATCATCACTTCAGTCAGTCTTCACAAAATATCACACACTTACTTAATAGTGATGTTAATTTATGTAAATAGGATTTTTTTACCCCCGTGACAATTGTGAGGCAGAACGTCTAAAGTACATTTTTGTTGACAATCCCGTCCCGCGCGCGTTTTTCTCAACCCGTTGCACCCCTCCCTAAGGGTTGTTTACAAACAATCTAAAACACGTATCTACTTTATTATTTGTTTTGAAAAGTATTTTTATACCAAGTTTCAAGTTGATACACGCAGGGAATACGATTTTCCATACAAACTCCAGGGGTTGATTTAGAAAAGAAAATGGTTAGTGCTTACCTACACTACCAAAGCTACACATACCCTTAACATTTCACGTTCAGTTACTTATCAATAACGTGAATATTTCGCAAGATTTGAGCTTCTGGAGTCGTTAATAAAGTGTCTTTTCCTCCAACTTTTCCACGATGTGATTAAAAAAAATATTGATAGCCTCAATATAATGTCACAGGAAGTACTTACGTAACATGATGGGCCTTCTTAGCTCGCTCGTCAACATCACGGTCCTTGAACAGTGGGGTAAACAGTGTCCTCAGTGTGTAGTACAGATCTATCAGTTGTTTGGACACTGACGAGCTGCGTCGACAACAGTGGAATACCAGCACCAACTCCAAATCTGATGAAGAATATTAACTGGTTAGTTGTGAGAATGAGCTTCGAATTTGGACAAAATGTTCTGGCATACTAACTAATATTATAAATGTGACAAGCGTGTTTGTCTGTCCTTCTTTGATGCCAACACAGAGCACAGAGATAGTTGGAGGACTGGTGAGAGACAGAGGCTACTTTTTATACCTTTTTACTTAGCTAATAAAAATATTTTTTACTCTGAAAGCGAGGTCTAGACCTTTAGGAATTATATTTATGAAGTAGACGATACTCTCAGTAGCACCACTTAGATGGCATTTGGTCAATGCTTGGCATCATCACAGAGAATAATTTTGTTGATTACGATCTCACCATCTCTGCAAATATAAGGACTTTTTGAATATTTGACACTAAATTTCAAATGTCGCATAATATTTAATCTATCATGAAAAAGTGTTAACAGATAATTATTCAGGTAAATTAATAATGGATGTATAAATAACTATGTCACAACACAAACTGTAGAGGTCACAGAATCGTAGAGCAGGTAGTTAGAAGTAGATCTAGTTAATTGTGACAATTAATAGCACCTTTACAAGAACATTCATTGCAAGTTTTTTTTATCAAACCTACGTTTATATAACAACACACACTAGACGATAATCATATAGAAACAGACAAGTTATAAAACAGGGTGAATATTTAAATATGTACTAAGTTTTCAGTTTTTTTTGAGTCAACAATTACTTATTATCTGGGATCTTGACTAGAAATAGAATTGATCTGATTCCTGGGATATAAGCAAAGCGAGAGAAACAAGGAGTTTCTATCTATTTATGAATCATTAGTTTTGGTAAACATTTCCATCCAGTTTACATAAATTAAATTCTGATAATTATTTAGCAAATCATAAAGTGCATTAGAATTGGATATATTGATACTACCAAAATAAATAATAACAATTTTTATTAAAAGGGTCTAGAAAGAACTGTGATTCTCTAAAATAACTTGCTAAATGACATGAATATATTTTATAACGTAAATGGTTGAAAAGGCCTCAGGTAAGGTTTGGATCTACTCATTGTCAGCGAAGGAACATTGAATCTGATTGTGCTGTAGGCTGTAGGTATTACATGTCGCAATAATGACACCTTTTTTGCAATAGAATTACTTGCTAGTTTTTTTTATCAATTCTATTGTTATCTAGCATGATGTATTTTATGCTATATAGAAATATAATTGGGATAACATATTTTGAAACGTTCACCATCTAATAAAAACAATCTTCACGGGTTGCCTTACAGCTCCCTGGAACCGTTGCTGGCTCCAGGGTACCCAGCGGAAGACAAAGTATTGCTCACTTAGCCGAAGATTTTTTGAGGCTATACCTTACGAGTGGCCGTACGGTTTGTCAGATATAAAGGAAGCGAATGTGGTATGTCAGGATAGTAGCAAATGACATTATATTTTGGTGTGATGATAGATAGATACGTAAATAGATAATCTTACAATTAAAACTGGGTATTTACACTAAAAACATACAACAATAAAAACATTGTTTTTGTCTCAGGAAAAGCACCATGAGCTGGGCACCTAATATGCTGGCTGCGTTACTTCACTGCACTAGTTAACTAATACTCCGACCGAAGTAAGCTTCAGGGTCATTAGAGGCACAAAAATAATTCATGAAGCCAATTGAGAACAGAAGTGAGAAAATGCTGACGGATGGAAGAATAGAGGGAAGAAAACGTGAAAGATTTAAAAGATTATACATGCAGCAGATAAAGGAGAAGTCGAACACAATGTCGTATCAGGATGTGAAGAAAATGGCGGAGTACAAGTAACCTTGGAAGAGACTCCACCAACAGAGCAGCGCTCTTAAATTGGATAACGTTGGAAATAATATATGAAGTACCTATCTTACATAATTAATCCCAGATTTCTTTGTAACATATATATTTTTAAATAAAAAACTGGCATCACAAGCACTTATTTAAATATCTGAAACTGTAACTTGGTTATGTGTTTTGAAACCGCATCAATTAGTGGTTGATGACATAGTAATGTATTATGAAGGTGAGGTTTAACTTTATCCGTCACTTGGTCACCAGTATCAAAACCACCGCGTCCACAGACAGTTGGTATCGTTATTCGATGATTAGATATATACATGATACTATACAGAGTAGTGTTAAATAGTATTGAAAGTTACTCGTTATTCATGGCTCTTAGCTTCATCATGTTTCTAACTATAATTATTTTTATAGTGTTATTTTTAATTGGAGTACGAATTTACAATACATTAACATGCGGAATTTGCAAAAACAGTTTATATTTGGTTGGTAAAGTTGTGATCGTGACTGGAGCAAACACCGGCATCGGATATGAAACTGCCAAAGATTTCGCCGCTAGAGGAGCCAAGGTGATATTGGGTTGTAGAAACGAGACTCTAGCTGTTTCTGCCTGCAAACGTATCACGGAGGCGACCGGAAACGAGGACGTCCACTTTAAGAAACTAGATTTGGCCTCATTGAATTCGGTGCATGAGTTTGGATATTTTGGTCAACAACGCTAGTGCGTTTAATCTTGGAAAAAAATACACGGAGGATGGATTGTTGATCGGGATGCAGACCAATCACTTTGGACCGTTCTTACCAAGGAATATACTACTCTCTACCGAGAGAAGAACGCCAACTTCATACAAAAAATTTGGCGCACACTCACACTAACACACACGCTGCAGCAGCGCGTCGATGTAATCGCATATGAACTAAAAGTGGCGGCAATTACAAAAAGGTCGCCTATAATTATAGTTTTCTTTCTAAAGAGAACATTCCCTTTTAAACTTATAAAATGTGGAAAAGTACCTACCTAGGTAAGATTGAGGAAAAATAAAAATCATAAATTATTAAAAATGAAAGATTTGTTTTTATTAATCATAAAATGACATTATTTACATTTACATAAATAAGAAAAAACAAAATAAAATAGCTGTTACACAAATTCCAAACTAATTCCTACGTATCTAGTAGGTATGTACCTAGCCTACTTAAAACATTAAGACGTAGTTACTGTTTAGGACACATTATGTAAAATACTCGAGAAATAAGGGCCACTGTCTATAAAATACACTAATTATAGTACAAAAACTTGCGAAACAAAACACTATAATTTATAACTTTACAACTACGGACTTTTTTATCACACAATATTAAGCACACGCGATACTATCGCGAAATGGAGAATTAACAAATAAACAAAAAAATAAAGGAAGAAATAGCAACAACACTGATAAAATAAATATGAAAATGGAAAGAAAATAAAAATTAACACTGCGCAGACGCTACAAACGACGGCCATCTTTGTTTGCGTGCCGGTTTATCATTCACTCGGCCGGTCAGTAATAAGTAATTTCCGCTCATATCACTCGTTCATTATAGATTACAAATTTTAAAATTTCTTAAAATTAGCCATATGAATGCTTAATTTATCCATAGAAGCTGGTCAGTAATCACTAATATTTGTTTATAACAGATATTGTAATAGTATAACAAGAAAATCGAAACTAAAAATTTGTCTGGCTAAAAAATCTCGTTTTCAGACCTATTTAACTAATTAAGTATATATGAAATAGCAACGCACTCATGAGTATTTCCGTTACCACTTTTTTATAGGGAAGTTGAGACCCCTTGGTTCTTACTGACACATCTGTTGTTGCCGTTGTTGAAGTCATCAGCTCCAAGTAGAATCATAAACGTATCATCGTTAATGCACAAATATGCCTACTTTGACATTAATGATTTAAATTTTAGTAAAGTACCAGCTGAGAAATTTATTGACACTCACGTTTATAGCACTAGTAAATTGTGTAATATCCTCATGACTACTGAACTGTGTAGAAGGTTGAAGGGTACTGGTGTGACTACTAACAGTTTACACCCGGGAGTTGTGGAGACAGAGATAGATAGGAATCATGACTATTTGGGTAGGCTTTTCCATCGTATAATGTGGAAGTTTATGAAAGATTCCTGGGAAGGTGCACAGACTAGTATCTACTTGGCCGTATCTCCTGAAGTTAAACATGTGAGCGGAAAGTACTTTAGAGATTGTAAGGAGGTGAACACATCATCACTAGCTAAGGATGATGATTTAGCAAGGAAATTGTGGCAGAAAAGTGAAACATTTGTAAAAATATAGAACTAGTTTAGAAGATAATAGTATAAAAAGATATTATCAAAGCGAAGAACTGAAGTCGAGAGGTGGAGATGAAATGTAAGTTGCGAGGACGTTCAACTTTTCTTAATATTAAACATATTTTTATAATAATGTGTTCTTATTAACCGAATTTTTAAAAGGTTTATTTCAATGTTCCTTTTTGTATTGACCTGTCATATTTTTTCAAATCATTGTTTTTTTTTCGGAATGTTGGTTTTACAGTTACTGAGTACAATATAATTTACCAAGCTATTCATGAGTCATCAGGAAGATGACACGAGAGCAGAGTGACGATATTATGAGTGATTACTGCGGGACCTTTTACGTTTAATACAAAACTGCGCAACTTACCTACAAAACTTATTTAATAATTGAATTTAGTTTCTATGTTAAATATGTTATCTATTTAAAGTACTGAGGACCGTTTGTTCTCAGTAGTTCCTTTGACAAGAGTGACATTGTCTTGCCATACATTGCTTCAAACTAATACTATAAACATGGACGTAAAAAAGGAGAGGACGGATCGCCGCTAAGACAAAAGTGAAGCACCAAGCGTGCATGTGTGCTACCGATTTTATTTATCTCTAATATATCTTTAAATTGTAGAACAAGTGGTAAATTACTAACTACCTATGAAATGTGATTCCTTGAGATTTTTTATGAGTAATGGTGTTGTTTTTGCATAATTTTACTACACAAGACGGCATTGTTTTTTATTTTCTTAATGCGGCTGATCAGCATAACCGAATGAGAATGTGTGCGTGAGGCTCGTATTTACAATGAAACTTGGTTGCTTCACTTTTGTCTTAGCGGCGATCTGTCCTCTACTTTTTTACGTTCATGACTATAAAGTTGTTTTTTACGGAATTGCAGTTTTTATGGTGACTGATCAATAAGTAGGCATATTTAACGACCTCTTCATGAGTCATTAGGAGAAAGGACGCTGATGATGATTTAGCTTCTTCTTTATATCTTAATTAAGCTCTCAAACCATATATTAACATTCTTTAAATACCAACTCCAGATCTTAACTGGTTAAGAAGATTAACTGGTTAGGTGGTTAAGTTTTTAAGCCAGGTTTGAATTTTGTATTGCCCCAGAGGGTAATGCATTGTCTGAGAAGGATTATTTGTCAGGAACATTTTAGGAAGTGCTTTTAAAAGACTATGTAATAAGAACTACCATATATCATTATGTATACCAGAAAACTGTTTTTTTTTTCAGTATTTAATTTCAGTAACGTCTATGTTGTAGGTATTAAATGTCGCAATAATGACACCTTTTTTTCAATAACATGATTTGCTAGTGTTTTAAATCAGCTATATTGTTATTTAGCATGATGCATTTATATTTTTATCTATTCGTAAGCACCATATAATATGTGGGTCAGAAAACTAATTCCGAAATATAATTGGGATAACATATTTTGAAATATTCATCCAGTTGTATAATAAATCAAGTAGGTACGTATTTAACGAATAATAACAAATTATGTCAATTTAGATTTATATAAAATATAGTTCATAATAACAAATAGCAAAACGTATCGACACTAAAATGTTAGGGTAAACTTTGATAAGACTCAATGACAAGAAGATAATCCCTGTGGAAATACTTGATATTTTATTTCTAGACGTAAATAATTATAGTAAGTACATATAGGTACACAACTAAACTTTGTTAAAATAATCTTACACGTTTGGTTTGGATACGTTGACAGAATGAAGGATGAAATATGGCTTAAAAGGTTTATATGGTAGAAGCGAAAGGAAATGCAAATAGGAACGGAAGGAAGAATAGAGGGAAGTAGAAAACGTAAATTAAGAAGAAGTTGAATGTATCAGGATGTGAAGAAAAGGGCGGAGTACAAGTAAAGTTGGAAGAGACTCCATCGACAAGAGCAGTGCTCTTAAATTGGATGATCTTGGATATAATATGTGAAATACCAACTATATCTGTTTATGTTATCGTTATTCGATGATTAGATACTATACGCAGTAGTTTGTTAAATACCTTGATTTTAGTTTTCGATATTACTCGTTATTCGTGGCTCTTAGCTTCATCATGTTTCTCACTATAATTATATTTATTGTGTTATTTTTAATTGGAGTACGAATTTACAATACATTAACACGCGGAATTTGCAAAAGTAGCGTACATTTGGTTGGTAAAGTTGTGATCGTGACTGGAGCAAACACCGGCATCGGATATGAAACGGCCAAAGATTTCGCCGCGAGAGGGGTCAAGGTCATCTTAGGTTGTAGAAACGAGACTCTAGCTGTCTCTGCCTGCAAACGTATCACGGAGGCCACCGGAAACGAGAACGTGCACTTTAAGAACTTAGATCTTTCCTCTTTAAAATCAGTGCATGAGTTTGCGAAAGGAATATTGGAGACTGAAAAGCGATTGGATATTTTGGTAAATAACGCTGGTGCGTTCAATCTTGGAAAAAAATATACAGAGGATGGATTGTTGATCGGGATGCAGACCAATCACTTTGGACCGTTCTTACTGACACATCTATTGTTGCCGTTGTTGAAATCATCAGCTCCAAGTAGAATCATAAACGTATCATCGTACTTGCACAAATGGGCCAACTTTGACATTGATGATTTAAATTTTAATAAAGTGACAGCTGAAAAATTCACCGACAGTCAAGTTTACTGTGTAAGCAAATTGTGCAATGTTCTCATGACTGTTAAACTGAGTAGAAGGTTGAAGGGTACTGGCGTGACTACCAATAGTTACACCCTGGAGTTGTGGAGACAGAGATAGATAGGAATCATGGCTATTTCGGTAGGCTCAGCCATCGTATATTGTGGAAGTTCGCGAAAGATTCCTGGGAAGGTGCACAAACTACTATCTATTTGGCCGTCTCTCCTGAAGTTAAAGATTTAAGCGGGGTGTACTTTAATGACTGTAAGGAAGCAAGCACATCATCTCTAGCTAGGGATGATGATTTAGTAAGGAAGTTGTGGCAGAAAAGTGAAACATTTGTAAAAATATAATTAGTTTGTAAGAATATAAAACCAGTTGAGGGAATGATATTATAATAATTATAAGAGAAAAACTTCAGTTCATGAAGAGGAAATAATATGTAGAGTTGCGAGTAAGTTCAACAATTGATTTATACCAAATAATATATTACTTAATCGTTACTATGGCTAATAATCTTATCTATTTTCTAATCACTCGGTATGAAGTATTGAGAACAAGAGGTGACATAATAGTTTGTAATACAACATTAGGTATGTTTTACGTTTCTTAGTATTTCCTTGCCATAGGTACATTTCTTCAAACTATTACTAAAAAGTTGTTTTTATGGAATTGCAGTTTCTATGGTCACTTACAAATAATAAGTTATATTTAACGAACTCTTCTTGAGTCATTAGGAAACCTGCTAGAAAACTAATGGAATAACCGGGTGGGATTCATTGGAAGTGAGAAAGGGCCCTAATGATGATTTAGCTTCTTCCTTATTACCTATCAAGCTTTCTCAGGTTCCTCTCAAACCACAACATATTAAACTCTATATTATTTTAACACCAACTCCAAATTTCATGAAGAATATTAACTGGTTAGTGAATCTTGTATGTATAGCTTCAGGGCAAGGCATTGTTAATTGTTTCTACTCATTGTCTGCGAACAAATATTTGACAAGAAAATCTTAGAAAGTGTTTTTAAAAGACCAGCTAATTAGAATTACCATATGCCATTATGCATACCAGAAAACTAATAAAAAATAACTTTTATACTGTAGATACTACATTGTCGCAATAATGACGCCCTTTTTTGCAACAGCATTATGACTTGCTAGTTTCTATTCAATTCTATTGTTATCTATTATTATAATACTCTAAATTCGTGGACACAATGCCTGGTCCTTTGTAAAGCTTGTATGGGGACATAGGTCCAACACAAAGAGGCCCTTTAGAGTGTTTAATCTTAAGTGTGGTGTGGTGCCTGGACTATTGCTGAGATAAAAATAAATTAAAATTTGGGCAAATGTTTTGGGGTGTTAAATGATTTTTTATCAAGTTGAAACTACGGTCACCTGGCGTACCGGTATCATTCATCTCATGAAACGTAAAATTGGCAGGTGGTGACTCGCCGTTTACTAAATGCATGGGCCTCCTAAAACAACCACCGTTTTATTTAAACCCTTTTATCGACTCGTAAAAACCTGTCAGAAAACTAAAAACATATTTTGATACTTTCTAAAAGTAACTTTTAAGTTCATAACGAGAGGAAACAAAAAATATAAAGTTATGGTAAACTTTGATGAAATTCAATGAAGCTGTAGTTGAAGAAAATAATCTGAAACTGTTTACACTAAAATATACAAAATTAACAATGATTTTATTACAGATGCTGGCATTATGAAAGCAAAGTGAAGTATATCCGACCAAATCCATCCATCCCTAAAGTACATTTAGTAAATAAGCTACCCTTTACGCTACAATTATTGACATTAACCAGAACCAGAAATATGATATACATATCTTACAGAATTCAACCCAGATTTCATTCTAAAATATACTTCTGGGCGGATCGTGCAGTTTTAATAAAAACTGACATCACAAGTATCTGAAACTTGTGATTGCTACAGCATGAAGATTTGTGTTCAATATAGTATTATGGAGGTGGGGTTTAACTTATTCGATCAAAACCACCGCGTCCACACACAGTCTGTTGTTATCGTTGTTCGATGATTAGATATATTCCTGATAATATTCACAGCAGTACCTATCTTAAGTACCTTGCTTTAAGTATTGATAGTTACTCGTAATTCGTCTCTCTAAGCTCCACCATGTTTCTCACTATAATTATTGTCATAGCGCTATTTTTAATTGGACTACGAATTTACAATATATTAACTTGCGGAATTTGCAAAAGTAGTGTACATTTGGTTGGTAAAGTTGCGATTGTGACTGGAGCAAACACCGGCATCGGATATGAAACTGCTAAGGATTTTGCTGCGAGGGGAGCCAAGGTCATCTTGGGTTGTAGAAACGAGACCCTAGCTGTTTCTGCCTGTAAACGTATCACGGAGGCGACCGGAAACGAGGACGTCCACTTTAAGAAACTAGATTTGGCCTCCTTGAAATCGGTGCACGAGTTTTCTAAAGAAATATTAAAGACCGAGAACCGTTTGGATATTTTGGTAAATAACGCCGGTGTAACCAAAGTAGGGAAAAAATACACAGATGATGGATTATTATTCGGGATGCAGACCAATCACTTTGGACCGTTCTTACTGACACAACTATTGTTGCCGTTGTTGAAGTCATCAGCTCCAAGTAGAATTATAAACGTCTCATCGTTAATGCACAAATGGGCCAACTTTGATATTGATGATTTAAATTTTAGTAAAGTACTAACTGAGAAATTTAGTGACACTCAAGTTTATTGTACTAGTAAATTGTGTAATATCCTCATGACTACTGAACTGTGTAGAAGGTTGAAGGGTACTGGTGTGACTACCAACAGTTTACACCCGGGAGTTGTGGAGACAGAAATAGATAGGAATCATCATTATCTGCAAAGGCTTCTCCATCGTATAATGTGGAAGTTCGTGAAAGATTCCTGGGAAGGTGCGCAAACTACTATCTACTTGGCCGTCTCTTCAGAAGTAAAAGATGTGAGCGGAAAGTACTTTAGCGATTGTAAAGATGCTAACACATCATCACTCGCTAAGGATGATGATTTAGCAAGAAAATTGTGGGAGAAAAGTGAAACATTTGTTAAATTATAGTTTGTAACAAGATTGCCAAAAGAGCCAATGAGAAACTTAAGTTCGTAAGGAAGAGATAACATGTAGAGTTTGTAAACGTGCGAGAATATTCAACGTTAAGTAGACCAGATAATACATACATTTTCAAAATATGATCTATCTATCTATCATCACGCCTTTCATCCCAAGAGGGGTAGGCAGAGACAATCGAATGCCATTTGTTACGATCCTGACATATCTCTTTCGCTTCTTTTATATTCATCTTACCTTTCATACATGCTCGGCGATTGTGTGTACTTTTAATATTTCCTTCGATCAACATATTTTTTATATGTTCAATAAAAGTACATCTAGGTCGTCCTCTGCTAGCATTTCCTTTCACTTCAGCCATATAAACCTTTTTAGTCAATCTTTCATCCTTCATTCTTTCAACGTGTCCAAACCAGCGTAAACTACTTTTCTTCATTTTTGTCACAACATCATCTTTTACTCCGCATTCTTCTCTAATGACATCGTTCCGGATGCGGTCAATACGCTTTATATCACACATTCTACGTAAAGACCGCATTTCCACTGCATTTATTTTACTTTCATGCCTCTTATTCCATACCCAAGTCTCGCTTCCATAAGTAAGTGATGGAACTAAGACAGCATTATGTATGTTCATTTTACTTTTAGTTGTAAGTTGTGTATTTCTGCATACATTGTTTAGTCCACCAAATACCTTGCTTCCCGCTTTCACTCTCCTTTCTTTTTTTTTTGTTTCAAAATATGAAACAAAATAATTATCAGTTTTTGATGGACTTAATTACAGATTAACAGTTATTGAGAAAAACATAATTTATGAGTCCTCGGGAGACGACACGTTTACAAACTCTACATGTTATCTCTTCCTTACGAACTTAAGTTTTTTCTCATTGAGTGATGATATGATGAGTGATTGCTGCATAACCTTTTACACTTAACCCAAAACCGCTTAACCAAAAACTTACTTACATTACTTATTAACAATGGAGATACATTACACCAGTTAAACAACTTATCTGTTTTTAAATCAATAACTGTAAAGTCCTGAGGGCTAGAGGTGACATTATAAATAGTTTTCACGCTATTATTTATAGTTATTTGTCAAGATTTTTAAATCCATATGATATTATGTAGTTATTGTTATTTAAATACTGATTTGTACGTAGATAAATTAAGGTTAGTGTGTATGTTTGTTCTGATGTTATATGGTATATATACTCTAATCTATGATGTACCATGTGGATCAGAAATATAATTGGGATAACACATTTTTATGTTTTTGTACGCGGATTCACCCACGTGGAATTAGATCAAAGAAAATAATTAATCCCGTTGCTGTAAAATATTTCAAGCCCCTCCCTAACTCTTCTCAGGAATAAAGTAGCCTATGGTCTAATGTAGAACGAACTATATATCCTCTAAGTTACATTGTTAGTGTTATTGAACTGTTTTTTATGAGCAACATTGAGCCCTAGGCTTAGATTGGCGTCTAGGGTCCATCATCAGGTCTCCCAAGTCTCAGATTTTGGAGGTTTTTGTGCAGCATTTGTCTAACTTTAGTTTAGGTAGACAGACCCTAGATATTACATTTTCTATTTTTGGTAATTACTGGTTAGTCAACAGTTATTTTTGAAAGTCACATCTCTATCTTGAATAATTTATGTAAATCCCTAGGGTCCATCATAAGGTTTTCCAAGTCTTCAGATTTTATGTTTTTTCTCAGAAATGTATCTCTTTCTTTAATAGTCAGAATCCTAAGGTCTTCCAAGTTTCCAGATAGTGCAGAATTGTTGATGTATTTTATTAATTCTGTGATATAGGTAGGTATCAGTAGCGAAGACTGAATATTTTCAGAAGGGAAGCCGTTCCAAAAAAACCTCACTCAACAAAATGCTACAATTCTCAGGCGGTCACCCATCCAAGTACTGACGGTTTTTCTTATTTCTTAGGGCTCTGTTTCGCGACACAAAACGATACCAACGAAATCTAAGGTAACATATTACTGCGCACCTGGTCAGTATAACTGGTGAAAGGGGAAAAAATTGGCGAAAGGGGAAGCCCGTCTATGGCCCCTCCATAGGCTTAGTACTCTATGATATATATTGACAATCAGTATGCGTTTGTTTAGTTAAGTTAGTTTCCCAATAAAAAAGGTACTTTGTGGTTCAAAGAAAGTGGTCTTCTGGAGTAGGTATGTTTGGATTGTTAAAATAAAATAGTTTGAAATGTCGTTGATCCATAGGTTGACAAATTCCTAAAAGGGAAGCCGAAAGGAATCGGCTTGTATCGGCACCTCGCCGCTGGTAGGTATTTATCGTTCATTTATCATTTAAGGTCAAAACATACTAAAATCTTTTGTTTAGTTGGAATAACATGATATTTTATAAAATTATAATTTATTTTTGTTTTTTTCTTCTTAAAACTCCTAACAGTAGTTCAAGGAATAAGACGAATGCACTGTTCACCCACACTGCATTTTTTTACAATATGATAAAAACCTTAAAATTAAATCTAAACATTTAAAATAACTAAACATACTAGGTCCGCTTGGATCAATAATGCCAAGATTACAGGCTGCATTTCCCCGTTGTTGACAGTCATCTTGTCACAAGAGGAGATGACCAGCTGTGGGGAAATGGAGATATATCGCACGGATACAACATGGGTTTACAACAAATACGCTTATAACTACTTATATATCAGATACAGATATATATTAGATACAGATATATAATAGACAGCATACGTAATCGCTGGGGCTAACTCTTTCCCCGACTTGATGTAGTTATACTGTTAATGCTTAGCTCCTAAATATGACAGGTCAATGTTGATTACTTGTAAACCTTTCCGGTGAATTAACCTAGTCAAAACCGCAATAAAATTGTTATGTGGTTCTTGCGTGAAAAGGGCACAGATAGACGCGGCGGGGGACTTTGATTTATATATTGTAGTGATAGTGAAACCCCACGTACCTAGAGTTTCTACACGCTGTTTTGAAAATAGGAAAAGTCTTTGAGGACAGGTATTTTTCTAATCTATATCCATCAAGTGTCTTTTTCGATTTTAGTCACCAGTATCAAGACCGCCGTGTCCACACACAACTCTTATCGTTGCTCTATTCTCTGTGTGCCTTGTCTTTAATTTTTAGTTGTTACTTGTTATTATTCTCTATTATCTCCATCATGTTTCTCACTATAATTATTTTTGTAGTATTATTTTTAATTGGAGTACGAATCTACAATATAGTTACATGTGGAATTTGTAGTAGTAGTGCACATTTAGTTGGTAAAGTTGTTATCGTGACTGGAGCAAACGCTGGCATCGGATATGAGACTGCCAAAGATTTCGCTGCGAGAGGAGCCAAGGTTATCTTAGGTTGTAGAAACGAAACTCTAGCTGTGTCTGCACTCAAACGTATCACGGAGGCGACCGGAAACGAGGACGTCCACTTTAAGAAGCTAGATCTGGCCTCCTTGAACTCGGTGCAAGAGTTCTCTAAAGAAATATTGCAAACCGAGAAGCGATTGGACATTTTGGTAAATAACGCTGGTGCGTACAAACTTGGAAAAAGGTACACGGATGATGAATTGTTGATCGGGATGCAAATCAATCACTTTGGACCGTTATTACTGACACATCTCTTGTTACCATTGTTGAAGTCATCAGCTCCGAGTAGAATCATAAATGTTTCATCGATACTGCACAACTTAGCCAAGTTTGACATTGATGATTTGAATTTTAGTAAAGCAACAGCTGAGAAATTCAGCGACACTCAAGTTTACTTCACTAGTAAATTGTGTAATATCTACATAACTGCTGAATTGAGTAGACTGTTGAAGGGTACTGGTGTGACTGCCAACAGTTTACATCCTGGTAATGTGACGACAAAGATAAATAGGAATCTTGACCTTCTAGGTAAACTCTTTTTTCATATAATGTGGAAGTTCACAAAAAACGCATGGGAAGGTGCACAGACTAGTATCTACTTGGCTGTCTCTCCTGAAGTTAAAGATGTGAGCGGGAAGTACTTTAGTGATTGTAAGGAAGCGAACACATCATCACTCGCTAAGGATGCTGATTTAGCAAGAAAATTGTGGCAAAAAAGTGAAACCTTTGTTAAAATATAATTAGTTTATTGTATAATACCAGATGAGATGTATTCCTAGAAGACACAAACTATTAATTGCAATATTCTTTTAAGTGTAAGAAAGAAAAAAAATTGTAGGTGGACTCGAGAGGAAGAGATAGAACAAACCAGATGTGATTATTTGTTATGACCTCTGCAAATAAATGTTTATGAATATTTGACCATGATAATGCTTCACATTTCTTTTTTTTAATAAGTTTAATTTTGGATTAACAATCAAATTAAAACCAGATCAAGCTGTTTTTATGGACATACAGTTTTATGGTGACTGAGAAAAACATTATTAACCTGTTTATGAATTATCAGGCAAAAGAGACATAACTCGCTCGAATTCCGTGGAAGCAAGAAAGGGTTTATATATCGGGTAAAATTATTAAACATATTTTATAACTAAGTATGCCGCTCTAATTTTATTATTATGTTTCTAAGTCTGCCATCATTTCTTAAAACAATTACTTACTATATCCTATAATTTTTAAAATTTATGAACTGAAAAGTGTGCTTCCCGAAAGCATGCACAAGTCACTATAAAAAAGAATACAAATCGCTTCAAGTGTGCCTATAAAGTTTGAAGAGTTCTCGATTTCTCCAGGATCACATCATCAGATGACCATGGGACCACCTGGGAAGTATAATACCATTTCATACAAAAAAAAAATTCCATATCCAATTCCAAAACGGTGAGAGACCTCAGTCGAATTCCGGGGAAGCAAGAAAGTGCCCTGATGATGTTCCTCACAAACCATAGCATAGATTAAATAATAATTACACCATAGACACAGAAATTTAGGCTATTAAGTATAGTTACTTGTCGCGATATTTTTTAATCAATCTTATCTAAATAGATTAGTACATACGTATAGACAGATTAGGTTGGATATTTGCTGTGTTGTCTAATATACTATATGAGTCAGATATAATTGATACAACGCATTTTGATATTTCAATATTATTTTGTAAGGCGTAAGTACTTATAGGGTTTTATATTATTACAACGTGTTGGTGCGTTCAAAGCAAAATGAATGAAACTGAGAAATTCAAAATGAATTCCCATTCGATTCGGTAAGTAGGTATGTATGTTCCCCCAAAACCACAACCAACATTAGTCGATTCATATGTCAGAAGAATCACCGCAGCCTAAAGTAGCCCACGCACTGGTCCGGTATCTCACAGAAAGTCTCTATGAGTTATGGTAAAGACGGCATTGAATCTAAGCCGCAACAACTACCACTAGGCGGGCGCTACAATCGCAAAGATGCATTTCCGCATCTCTTAATTAATGGTACCAAAAAAATTACTACTGCTAAGGATTATTTGACCCCACACATATTACACCTCTTGCTATGCGCCTATCGTTTGTGTATGCTCAGACGCACAGCTGTTCTGCGAAAAGAGATCGAACGCAAATATTGTGTGAATATAGTTACTGACAGGTAAGGACTAAGATAGGAGACGCGCTGGCTGAATTAAAAAATAAAATTAAAAACGCGCGATCTACGTGCCGTACTCTTTGTTTACAGATTGTTGTTAATTTGAAATAATTGCATGAAATATATTCATGAGTTTATGTTTAGCCTCACAAATACCATCGGCTAAAAGAGGGACCCTTGGTCTTTCGTTGGGTACCATGGGACCGTAACACGGTTTCGGGAGCTGTAAGGCAACCCGTGAACAAATATTTCTCATATATGGAGATGAAAAGTAGAGGGTATTACTCGGTCGCAAAATTATTTTTTCCTCGGGTGGTGTACTTTAAATTCCTCTTTGTGCTGAAGATTCTACTTTAGAAAACCTTGCTACCCTCGGGATTCCATTATGAATTCAAAATAGCGCCCTCACCATTAAAATATTATTTTGCTCCAATTTTGATACAATCTACTATTTCAATACTAAAAGTGGTACTTTACGTAAATGTTGCGGGAAGTTACATTTCACGCACTTGTGCTTTTTACTTTTACCTTTTTTTTTATTTACTATACTAGGTCTTTGGTTCCAATTCGTAGACAAAGGTATCCCTTATACATACATGATTACCTCTACCCCACATACATGTAATATCAGAAATATTGGAACCAGCTATCCGGCACTGTGACATCTATATACAGATGGTGGCGCCACTGTGCCTAATAGCGGTACTATTATGTAATATCATTGAAAATTAATAATGATTTAGAAGACTGTGCAATAAATTTTTTTTTGTTTTATTGCCGTTTTCTCGCAAATGTATTGAAAAACGTCTTCTGATACACTGTTATTTTCACTCGCCCCGACTCTTGTCACTCGTGCCATGACAGCTCGGGACCTCGTGAAGTAATGACATACTTTCCACACTTATATCAAAATAGTCACAACATCATCTCTTACTCCGCATTATTCTCTAATGACATTGTTCCGGATGTGGTCAATACGCCTTATATCACACTTTCTACGTAAAGACCCCCACTGCATTTATCTTACTTTCATGCTTCTTACTCCATACACAAGTCTCGCTTTCATAAGTAAGTAATGGAACTAAGGCAGCATTATGTATATTAATTTTACTTTTAGTTGTAAGTTGTGTATTTCTGCATACATTGTTTAGTCCACCAAATACCTTGCTTCCCGCTTTCACTCTCTTTTCAATTTCCTTGTCTATCTTTCCACTTCTTGTGAACATACTGCCTAAATAAACAAATTCATTAACTTGCTCTAATTTACATCATTTCACACAAATGTTACACACAATTTAAAATTATGTATACTAAGAATGTCATCATCGTGTACTAATGTAGGTGTATGTACCTACCTGTATATTATAATATAATCACTATACCTAAAAAGTAACTATAGTAACATTTGATGAAACTCAATGACGCGACAGTTGAAGGTCAAAACATAAATAATAATCCTTTATATTGGATTTCACATCCGGTCATGGCGACATACGCACGCGTTTTCGTCGTGGCGTGATGTGGAATCCAGTTTAATCCTGTTCGCGCTGTGATGGTTGTGATTAATAAGACATATCACGGTCGGCGGGATTATCTTAAATACCGATTTATCGGCTATAAACACTATAAAGGCTATAATACTTGACATTGGCAAATCACCGATGAACATTGGTGGAGCCATAATAAAAAAGAAGAAGAAGAATCCTTTATCTTTTGTACAACAATTGGAAATACAATGACAGATATTTTATTTTGTGTATTTTTTGTCATCAGCCTCGAGTGTGGACAGGTGAATCACAGATTTATGCTTCATGAAATGAAAGAAAAATTAACTGTGTTGCTGCTCTTTTGAGTCGTAGCATGATATTATATAGCCTTTATCCTTCCTCAAGAATTGGGCCATTAAGTAGATAGATTTTCAAGGATATCAATTGATTATTTTCTCATAGTTAGAACTTTTGAGCGGATTAGTTTATTATTAAGTAGAGTCTTTGATGACAAGTGCATCTATAATTATCTTTAAACAATGCGCGCGCATAGTTTTCAATTTGTATCCAATAGTAGTTGATGACGTGTCCTGTATTACGTAGGTGATGTTTTCCTTTATTGATTTTAGTGGCCAGTATCAAGACTGCCGCGTCCACACACAGTTGTAATCGTTGTTACATGTTTGATAAGTACCTTGCCTTTAATTTGTGGAGGTTAATCGTCACTCGACTCTCTTAGCGGCACCATGTTTCTTACTATAATTATTTTCATAGTGTTATTTTTAATTGGATTCCGAATTTACAATATAGTGACATGTGGAATTTGCAAGAGTAGTGTACATTTGGTTGGTAAAGTTGTGATCGTGACTGGAGCGAACGCCGGCATCGGATATGAAACTGCCAAAGATTTCGCTGCGAGAGGGGCCAAGGTCATCTTGGGTTGTAGAAACGAGACTCTAGCTGTCTCTGCACTCAAACGTATCACGGAGGCGACCGGAAACGAGGACGTCCACTTTAAGAAATTAGATCTGGCCTCTTTGAAATCGGTGCACGAGTTTGCTAAAGGAATATTGGAGACTGAAAAGCGATTAGATATTTTGGTAAATAATGCCGGTGTTGTTAAAATTGGGAGAAAGTACACGGATGATGGATTGTTGATCGGGATGCAGACCAATCACTTTGGACCGTTCTTACTGACACAACTATTGTTACCGTTGTTGAAGTCATCAGCTCCGAGCAGAATCATAAATGTTTCATCATACATACACCACTGGGCCAAAATTGATATTGATGATTTGAATTTTAATAAAGTACCAGCTGAGAAATTCAGCGACATTCAAGTTTATAGCACTAGTAAATTGTGTAATATCCTCATGACTACTGAACTGTGTAGAAGGTTGAAGGGTACTGGTGTGACTACTAACAGTTTACATCCTGGTGCTGTGGAAACAGAGACAGATAGGAATCACGACTTTCTCGGTAAACTATTCCTTCATATATTGTGGAAATTTGTGAAAGATTCCTGGGAAGGTGCGCAGACTAGTATCTACTTGGCCGTCTCTCCTGAAGTTAAAGATGTGAGCGGGAAGTACTTTAGTGATTGTAAGGAGGCCAAAACATCATCACTGGCTAAGGATGCTGATTTAGCAAGAAAGTTGTGGGAGACAAGTGAAACATTAGTTAAAATATAAGTTTATCCCAAGAGGGGTAGGCAGAGGCAATCGAATGCCATTTCTTACGATCCTGACATATCTCTTTCGCTTCTTTTAAATTCATCATACCTTTCATACATGCTCGTCGATTGTGTGTACCTACTTTTAATATTTTTATAGAACATTTTTTTTTTATATGTTTAATAAAAGTACACCTGGGTCGTCCTTTGTCTACATTTCCTTTATCTTCAGCCATATAAACCTTTTTAGTCATAACATCATCTTTCACTCAGCAATCTTCTCTAATGACATAGTTCCGATTACTTACTAATAAACGCTGTACTTATACATTATTTTGTCTCCATATAACAAATCTGTCAATCACTGTGATGTTTGTGATAGATACAGCATTGTATAAGTTTGTACAGCATTTATTAGAAAGGGGTTTAGAATATAGAGCCAGGTGAAGAGGTGAAAGATAAGATTGACAAGTTAAACTAAACGTATTTAATGTGTATGTAGACTTGTATTGCTTGGTTAGATAAAAGAAAATCAGGATTGTATCAACTCTGCGATATACTCTACGTATTGTTATGTTTATATTAGACACTATAAACACATTTTTATAAATATTTATGTTGTTCTTATTTTGATGTTTTAAAGAGCTTGGCAATAACGCACGGTATATAATATACCGAACCGGTTAGCAAAAGATCCTTAAGCGAGCAAAATCATTATATTTATTGAATTCACCTAAAAATATCATTCACATTTCAAAAAAAAAATGCCGTGCGAATTCAGGTAAAGAAAGCTAGTTCCAAATTTATTAACGTTCAAGTGACTTGTAATTAATTAAACACAAATGATAATCGACTCAAGTTTAACGTTCATGGTAACAAAACGTGACAAAACAAAATGAAAAGGTCATAAAGCTGCATTAAAATATTGATGAAACTCAATGACACCTGAGTTTTTCAAAACTGCTGATCGAATTTTGTCGTGTCCCCCCCCCCCCCCAGGAAAGGTTGTGAAATTATGACTTCCACTATGGCTATGGTTATGATTACGTCATTGTTTATAAACATCCTTGACAGGGTTTTGTTGCTACAGCTAAATGTTGTAGAATAAAGTTGTTACCGTGTGCTTCTTTGCTCGTA
Organism: Nemapogon koenigi; assembly: GCA_963924495.1. NCBI lineage: Eukaryota > Metazoa > Arthropoda > Insecta > Lepidoptera > Tineidae > Nemapogon > Nemapogon koenigi. The sequence continues at coordinate 10,718,016 of OZ004648.1, forward strand.
GGGAGTCGGACGGATGAACGATCGATTAATTATGAAATAGAATGAATGAAAAGATTACAGATAGTGGTGCTGTTAATATTCCAAAATATGATATTACTTTTTTTAATGGTTCCCTTGCATGGTTTTTTTCTTTTGAGCGGGCCTCTATTAAGAACTGCCTTTGAAAACAAAAAAAGCGCATAAATAATATTATCTTTCGATGTGTGTCTTTAAATTATGGTGGTTATAATATATTGCGATTTGTGGTTTGTTATTAAGTAGGTGAAGTTTTCCTGAATCGATTTTCATAACCAGTATCAAGAGCGCCGCGTGCAGATACAGTTGTCAACGTTTGATGTTCAAAAACATACCAGTTTCTTTAGTAACTGGTCTCAACTTTTGGAAGTTAGTCTTTATTCGTCTCTCTTAGCTCCAACATGTTTCTAACTATAATCATTATTATATTGTTATTTTTATTTGGACTACGTCTCTACAATACTTTAACATGTGGAATTTGCAAAAGTAGTGCACATTTGGTTGGTAAAGTTGTGATCGTAACTGGAGCGAACGCCGGCATCGGATATGAAAGTGCCAAAGATTTCGCTGCGAGAGGGGCCAAGGTCATCCTGGGTTGTAGAAACGAGACTCTAGCTGTTTCTGCACTCAAACGTATCACGGAGGCGACCGGAAACGAGGATGTCCACTTTAAGAAGTTAGATGTGGCTTCTTTCAAATCGGTGCATGAGTTCGCTAAAGAAATATTGGAGACTGAAAAGCGATTGGACATTTTGGTAAATAATGCTGGTGCGTACAAACTTGGAAAAAGGTACACGGATGATGGGCTCTTGATCGGGATGCAGACCAATCACTTTGGACCGTTCTTACTGACACATCTCTTGTTGCCGTTGTTGAAGTCATCAGCTCCGAGCAGAATAATAAACATTTCATCGATACTCCACAACTGGGCCAACTTTGATATTGATGATTTGAATTTTAATAAAGTACCAGCTGAGAAATTCAGCGACACTCAAATTTACTGCACTAGTAAATTGTGTAATATCCTCATGACTGCTGAATTGAGTGAAAGGTTAAAAGGTACTGGTGTGACTGCTAACAGTTTACATCCGGGAGGTGTGGAGACAGAAATAGATAGGAATCTTAACTACTTCGGTAGGCTCGGCCATCGTATAATGTGGAAGTTCATGAAAGATTCCTGGGAAGGTGCGCAGACTACTATCTACTTGGCCGTCTCTCCTGAAGTTAAACATGTGAGTGGGAAGTACTTTAGTGATTGTAAGGAGGCGAACACATCATCACTCGCTAAGGATGCAGATTTAGCAAGAAAGTTGTGGCAAAAAAGTGAAACCTTTGTTAAAATATAATTAGTTTGTAAAAATATAAAATATCTAAAGACATGCAATTTTGTTTGATTTCTTGTAGTGTTATTAGGGTCCGTAACAAAAATAGTAAGAAAGAAATTATGTCTAAAAGGTGGTCGCGAGGAGTGATGATTATTTCCATTTTTGTTCTGCTCAAATCCCTGAGGTATAGGGTACGTTATGTAAAAATGTGTGACGTAGTTTGTGATTTACGAGCTGTCGCCATAATGTCAGCAACAGGTTTAGCCAGATATTTAGACGTCACTATTTACATAATAGTTGAATCAAAGCTAAATAACAAGGAGTAACATGAAGGTAACATTTAGTAATATTTCCTCTAACTAAGATATATTTTCCATAAAAAACCGGTATTTATGTAAACCTTGACTCTTTAATTACAGGATCGTGTGTCGCTCTAATTGACGACAGAGCAAGGTCCTACACGCAGGTACATCAGAACACTTGCTTGTTGCCTAGAACATAGGGAAAAATACACCTTATGGAAAATTTTAAAAGCGGAGATATATTACCAGTAATGAGATCAGCGGGTAGATGGGGCTGTGTCCGTAGCCAGTCTCTCAGTTTGGTGATGTCCTCCCGTCTGATGTTCGGGTTCTTGGAGAACTCCTGTTCTACCGGAAACTCGGATACTTCTGCTACTGATGACGGCATACTGGATTGGAAAATTGCTGAGTTATTTATGTAGATGACATGAAATTGAATGTTCAAAAGCATAAACGATATTTTATTTATTTAAACATATAAGTTTTTCTAGAAATTGCAATTTTTTAATTTCGACCATCCAGTTATTTCAAATATTAATGTAAGTCTGGACAGATTGATCCAAACTCATGTAGCTAATAATCATAGGCACAGGCACTATATTCGTCATTGTATTTAATAGCAGGTGCAAGAACGATAACTTCTTGAAATATCTTAATAAAATCTTGAAATTGTATAAAATGCAGCAGTTTTAGAAAAATTATTGTAAATAAATCTGTAAAGGGAGGCAAAGAATATTCTTAAGTTTATTAAGCAAGACTTGTTTGCCAAAGAAATACGCACTTTCATTAAGTGAAAATACAGGTTTGATATCAACTTTTAAAATTGAGGTCATGAACCACCAAAACAGGCTCAACAACAACATTTATATTCAAAGATACCATTAAATTACATGAATTTACTTTATGGATAATATTTCAGGATTTGTGGTCAGATATTAGGAGACTAGACTATTATATTATACTTTTATACACTGAGCGATTATATACTCTTTGACTGGTTCATCGTAAATGTATGAGTTCTAAATGACCCTTGGAAACTTATCCATTTGAGTTATTATAAACTCTGCATAATAAATATATGTAATCTCTGAAACTACTGAATCAATTAAAAAATGAAACCTACGCCTTTCGTTATTTTTAGACATTTCAAATTATTTCTGGGGTGGAAAAATTGTAAATTATAAGAATCATAATGCGCATACGTAACTTATGTTAGAACGTGGTTTGTAAATAAATGCATTATTATGCTTTATGGTAGGCATAATATATACTCTTTGACAGATTCAAATCCTGATCTGTGAATTTTTCTCTGGGACGCCCTCATTAACTCTTCCAGTCACATCTGCTCTAACATACTTTTCGTAGGTCTCTTGTCATCCATTATTTCCACATGACCAAACCATCTAAGCATTCTTTTCTCTATCTTAGTTACTACATCTTTATCTTACTTCATCTATTAAACTTACCCCACACTTACTTACAATTTTTTCAACTATAATGACTGTTTTCAACGATCTCATCTCCTTACTTTCATGATTGTCCTTCCTACTCATGATTCATTTCCATGCATCAACTAGCACTACATTATGGCGTTTTTGGTCAACGACATATTTGTTAATATCCAATGTGTAGGTACGTGGCACTTTTCTCTCTTTTGCACTCTTCTTTCAATATCTGCATCATATTTTCATCTCCATTGAACAATTGAACATGCTTCCCAACTATACAAACTCCAACAGTCATTTCTGCTTCTTTTTTAATGACCATTTCTTTCGTAATTAATTTTCATAAGTACCATTTCTTTTAAAATCTTCATTAATTAATGTTACTATGTTTTGTAGATCCTCTGATGATGATGCCAGTATAACTTATATATACGTAGAAGTGACATTTGCCTCAGTAACTCAGAAGCAGATATTTAATTTAGAGCAAAACATTTCCTGTTCTAATATAATTAAGTAAAGCTCTCACTAAGAAGAGATTTCTGTACATATTACATGTTAAGTACCAACGAGTCGTAAGCCGTCCATGTTTATTGCTTTCCTTACAAAAATAAAATAAAAACATCCGCTAAATCTCTCCTGTACCGGTATGTAGAGGTATTCCCAGTAAGAATGGAGGTAAAGAAATGTATCTAAATACAGACAGAACAGAAACGCGAGAAACTCGGAAACTACTGAACTGATTTGGAAAAAATATTTCCCGCTCCTATATCCATAATTTTTCTGTAAATAATCCACCTGTGTCACTGTAATTTAGCATAAAATAGTTACTTATTCAATATATCTAAGTGAAATATATGTTATTTTTTCAATAGGTTTTATTGTATAGGAAATATGGGTGGTTAAACTCGTTTTCTCTTTCATAATCTATCACAAAGCTCTTAATGCTCAAAATAAAAATTATTTTATGACTTTTTTAATTGGTCAAAAATAATAATTTTGAATTTTAAATAAGCCACAAAAAAACGCAACACTTTTAATTGAAGGGTAACGGTTAAACAGTTCTTTGAAAAAATTAAGATTTCATTCAAGTGATTATTTTTGAAGTGCTTGAACTTTGATATTCTGAAAAATCAGGGCGTGCTTATTCTTAATTCTATAGATCATGTTTATATATCCGTCAGATAACTAAAAAAAACAATTTAAATGACATGTAAATATATTCGAGGTAAAGACTACATGACCAAGTGTATTATTTGTTACATTGTTATGGAAATCTGTACAATGTTATTATTGTTACATGAAAAATAGAAGACGAACTATTAACATTTTTAGAAATACACTGACGAGTAAACTAACCTAACCTAAACCACGCCAGATAGCTTTTTGAAGTAAAAAAACATCATTCAAGTTTATTTAATAACGGTTAAAAAACACCCAATGGAAACAAAACAAATTTAATTAAATGTGTTAAATAATGTAAAAACAAAATAGCGCCATTTGGCCAAAAAAACTTGTAAGTGACTTTTTATATTGCTCGTCAGTGTATATAAAATAATATTATGTCTGTGTATACCTTAGCTACTTGCTTCAACATAAAAACATAATGTAAACTTATCTATTTACAGAACAGTTGTAATTGAAACACTTTATCGAAAGCAATTATATTAGAATCATTTGAATCACATATTTTTTTATATAAATCATTTATGAGAATTGCTCATAGCTGTATTCTTTAAGTTAGTCTTAGTTTAAGTCTTAAATTAGTTAGGATAGCTAGATCCTATCCACCCCTATAGACAAGTAGGGTAAACAAATTGTTTATTAAAAACTCCAATGTTTATTTAGTGTGGAATAGAGATCATATTATATTGTTTTCTTTGCTCGTAGATTATATTATTATTATATTATTAGCAGTACTTTATTTACAATGTTTGCTACCCTAGTAGTTATTATTATGATTGTGTACCGCGCAGCTACCGCACCCTTTTCCACGCCTCTACTACCCCTAAATATTAAGTAATTAACATCATCAACATAACAAATCAAAGTTTTTGACATAATTAATAATTACATACGAAGCTATTACGAATTTTGAAAAAGATAACATACTGAAGTAGTTTTTCACTATGTCAATAACATACTAAAATTTCGTTGAAATTACGTAATATAAGGGTACCTAGTAAAACGATTTCTCTGTTTGTATGTAAACGTAAATGCCATTATAATATGTGGAACCCTTCAAGGCATGTCCTTTTCTTCTGAAATGTAGAGTACATCTAACATCTGTATACTCTGTGGTTTTGTGGTGATAAATAAAAACACAATATTTCAGTTTATTTTATACCTTCCCAGTAAATATGAACCTTGGTTTCATAATATGCGGTTTGTGGATAACCTTATAACAAAAGCACTATATCTGATTTTAACATAATACCGTTATATCAATATTATATCTATATATCTATTAATTATAACATTATTTTAGGGTACTTTAGCCAAATTTAGAACTAGAGGATCAAAATTGTACACATTTTTTTCTTATATCCCATCATATTGAATAAGTTTAAATAATGATTAAAAGTAGGTACTTAGTTTTACTGTTTTTTAATTATATTATACCCACTTTGATATCTATATTTGCACGCAAAAACTACTGTACTGATTTTGTTGCAATGTTCACTATTAGATGGGCTGATTCATTGGGAAGGTTTACGAGTATTCAACATGGATATCATTATCACGTTTAGAAGATGAGCAAAATCAAGTCCGAGAAAAAGTTAGTTTCAGCGAGTTTTCATGGCGTATGCTGTCTAATCCGTCAGAGATATAACAAAATGATGTAGGAAAGAATTGTATAGAATAAAATTATCTATAAAAAATGAGCAGTAGCAAATATTTATCTCTAATAGATAATAAATTATAAGCGTTTGCATTTGATATTCAAATTGTTGCAAATCCTTACAGGAAAGCGTATTCGCAACTTGGCTGGTTTTTCCCTAGAAGCTTTTTTTGAGGAAGAAGATTTCACTAGCTCTCTACACCAGATTCGCCCGTGTACATTTTTGAAACATAAAAAATAACTCTACAATTTTAGTTATTCCACATCTATAACTTTCAAATAAAACATAACTTATGTCCATCTCTAATTCGTTATTGTATGTTATGTTTACTACACATCACACAAACCATCACGGTCAGTATACATTGCGGCGTAGCCAGAGACATTAATAACAATGTTCATATTTAACAAGACTTTACGTGCCCTCCGAAACACGATCAGATAAGGAAAAATGGTAAATTAATTAAATAAAGTTACCTTGATATTAAACACAGATATATATACGTCCGTACTCCGTACCACTGACTCCACTGACTCCAACAACGTGTCTGCGATGATTTTTAAACTTGTTTACTGACGTACCTATGTTGCGTGTTGTTATATATTCATTATACACATACACACAAATTATATACATAATACATATAACTATATATTAACATAATCTTGTATGCCTACCTGGTTTAGGTTACAAATATGTTGTTATTAATTAAATAATCCGACAAACCATACTTAGAGTCTTTTCCATCTAACTAAATGTATTATAGGCTGGGTACTCTGGAGTCGGCAACGGTTTCCGGGAGCTGTAAGGCTACCCATGAAGATTTTTTTTAAATATACCTCAACAGAACTGGCCACTCGTTAGGTATAGCCTCACAAATACCATCGGCTAAACGAGGGAGACTGTGCTCTACCGTGAAGAAAAAGACCTGATGTGACCCTAATCTAGAGAAACCTAAGAAACTTTAGAGCTCGAAAGATTGTAATAAAGAATATTTGATAAAATGTGAAAATGGAGCATTATTAATGGAACTAGATTAGAAAACAGGAAATGTTATATAACGCCTTACATGCACATTACAGGGAAATTGTAACAGAACTTCTAGGGGTTATTGTAATGTATTTTACAAAGTTTTCTTACATTTTTCTTTCAGTACCTTCATGACATGGAAGAAAGAAATAATCTAACATTTTATATGCCCCGTGCATAAAAATTACGTCAATCTGTCGAAGTTTATATGTTTGAATGTAGGTAGCATAACCTCTGAAACTGCTGACCCAATTCTGAAAATTCTTTCACTAATAGGAAGCTGCATTATTCCAAGGGCGGATAGTTATTATATAAACACATAAAAATCGTTTTATAATAAAAATGAAAGGTTTCTCCATCCTTTGTCTTTCTAAATTACTTTGAGGGGAAAAAATGTAAAAACATCTTTTGTAAGACAACATAATGGACGCTTTGTAGATCACCGGGAAATATATAAGGGCTCATTTATGTTGAATATAATTAGATGGTAACAAGGTTTGGTGCCTGGACAGGACATTTTGAAACATTACTAGATATTTCTATCTATGTATCTATCATCACGCCTTTTATCATAAGAGGGGTAGACGGAGACAATCGAATTTTCTTTCGCTTCTATTATTATTATTTTTAAAATTGCCTTCAATACATTTTTTTTCTATGTTCAACAAAAGTTACCTAGGTCGTCCTCTGCCAGCAATTCCTTTCAGTTCAGCTATATAAACATTTTTAGTGAATTTAATCCTTCATTCTTTCAACGTGTCCAAAGCAGTGCGAGTTTCGATGTGATTTTTTTGTTTAAAGTTTATGTGACATTTAATACTTCTCATCAGGTCAATCCGGAGCGGAAACTTAGTTAATTTGTTTTATCTCTAGTAGCTTTCTGCCCCGGATTTGCCTGTGGAAATTATTTTATCCCGATAGTCACTCTGCGGGCTCTATGGACCTCCAACTATATGTGCAAGAAACCCCGTCGATCCGTTATTAATATGTTTTGAAGTGAAACAAGAACAAACAAACACAGTTTAACATTTATCATATATTAGGGTAGAGAAGATACAATGATTTAGAAACTAATTTAAGGGAGTTTATCTGACAGTTAAGTGCAATAATTGCAATAATATCTGTTGGGACTCAGCCAGCTGGTATTATCCAAGGTCACTTTGAGAACAAACGGTACCTAATAAACAAAATATTATATTATATTAAGCTCTTAGAACCTCTGCAGTCATTTACATACTTGTGTTTTAGGATAAACCCATTAAAACCAGTTATCTTATACTTATAACCAATAGCCTAGTGGTCTGATCTTACCACGAAGAATTAGAATCACTTCGATTCCTGATCAACACATATGCAGATATATACTAATTTATTTAGATAGATGTTATTTGAATAACTAATTACAATAATTCCTGTTTCGGAGGCCACATAAATAGTCGGCCTTCTGCACTTCTTCTATAATAACAATAACAGATATTTAGTGGCAAATCTAAGTCCACTTGCCACCTGTTCCTTAATATGGACAAAGCTAAAAGTGGACACTGCCTCTGACCACACCGTGAAGATTTATTTCCTCATACAAAGTCCGAGTTTAATAAAAAATAGCGCCTACTAAAGTACAAACTAAAATTTAACTCCTATATATTAACACACAATATAAAATACTGTCATTACCTTGATATTGAGAAGATCCACATTATCTGTCAACCTTATTGTTGTATTGGCTTGAGCATTTTTTATACCTTATTTATTAGAGTTATAATATATATATGCTACTGGCGACTTTTTTGTTCATCTTATTATTCTACACAATTCTCTGTGACGTATTGGACAGCAGACGCCATGAAAACTCGCTGTGGCTAACTTTTTTGTTCATCTTATTATTCTACACAATTCTCTGTGACGTATTGGACAGCAGACGCCATGAAAACTCGCTGTGGCTAACTTTTTTGTTCATCTTATTATTCTACACAATTCTCTGTGACGTATTGGACAGCAGACGCCATGAAAACTCGCTGTGGCTAACTTTTTTGTTCATCTTATTATTCTACACAATTCTCTGTGACGTATTGGACAGCAGACGCCATGAAAACTCGCTGTGGCTAACTTTTTTGTTCATCTTATTATTCTACACAATTCTCTGTGACGTATTGGACAGCAGACGCCATGAAAACTCGCTGTGGCTAACTTTTTTGTTCATCTTATTATTCTACACAATTCTCTGTGACGTATTGGACAGCAGACGCCATGAAAACTCGCTGTGGCTAACTTTTTTGTTCATCTTATTATTCTACACAATTCTCTGTGACGTATTGGACAGCAGACGCCATGAAAACTCGCTGTGGCTAACTTTTTTGTTCATCTTATTATTCTACACAATTCTCTGTGACGTATTGGACAGCAGACGCCATGAAAACTCGCTGTGGCTAACTTTTTTGTTCATCTTATTATTCTACACAATTCTCTGTGACGTATTGGACAGCAGACGCCATGAAAACTCGCTGTGGCTAACTTTTTTGTTCATCTTATTATTCTACACAATTCTCTGTGACGTATTGGACAGCAGACGCCATGAAAACTCGCTGTGGCTAACTTTTTTCCCGACTTAATTCACTTATACTGTTAAGGCTCAGCTCCTAAATATTTAATACTTGTAAACTTTTCCATTGAATTTCCGCAACAAAATCCGTTCACTAGTTCTTGCGTGAAAAGATAGACATGATGAGTGATATGTAGCGATCAACCAAAATCCTGCTTGATATCTGCAATAGCATGCTGTACCATTTTACCATGAGGAGTACTGAAGAACTCCACTAAACTATTCCTCCTTCTCCATTCCACATCTGAACCTCAAGCTCGAGGTTCGAGATGCACTCACAACATCGTACAATCAATAGAATTACTATAATCTTCTACCTTCTAACAGTCTACCTTCGTACGTGCTCTCAGATTCATACAACCTTGGATCCTTCTAGAGAAATCCATAACACATCTTCATTGCCTTTATACCTTGCGGTGTGGCCAGAGACACCATAGTAACAGTGTCCACTTGATGACATTTGTCTATATTGAACAGAACAGGTGGCAAGCCTGTTGCTGCACTGTCCGATTTTTAACCGACTTCAAAAAAAGGAAGAGGTTCTCAATTCGACTGTATTTTTTTTTGTGTATGTATGTTACGCGATATCTTCGGTAATTTGTAATCCACAGATAATTCTTCCGGATTGGTCCCATATCTGTTTTGGTGATAATTGGTCAAGAATGGGGTTTAAACCTTAGTCCTCCCATTTCCAAGTCCAACGCTCTACAAATTACGTTATCGACTCCTTCTATAATTTAATTACTAACTTTCCTCTCCCGGCTTTGCCCGTGTATATTTTCAAATAAAATATAGCTTATATTACACTGGTATCGATATTTTAGTGAAAGAATTTTCAGAGTCGAACTCTTCATAATTATGAATATATAATCGTGTCTACCTACACCAAATGGTCGTGAGAGTCGTGAGTATAGAATGAATGTATTTTGAAGTATCAAGTTGCATCACGGTGTATGAGTGGGGCAAGCTAGTTTGTTCATATAATCAGTTATTTCTCATTCATAGTGGCAGGTGGATCTATCTTGTTGTGATATCATATTTCATACTAAAGTGAGTACTATACATTATTATATAGTTTTAGTTTTAATTATCTAGGAATTCTAAGGAATAGTGCATTCAAATTATTGTAAAATGTGTTCATTTTTTCATAAATACCATTAGAAAATGTTAAAATTGCTACGCCATTTTTTATAGTAATCAAATTACTTTGAGCGAATTACTTAAACTTTGAGGTAAAATAGAACTTATCAGAAAAAGTCTAAAATTAACTGAAAAAATTAAGTGACGTTCATACCTATTGCAAAGATTAGAATAACATATTAGTTTCAGCATTCCAAATTACAAATTGTTAATAAACAAAAAACAAAACAAACAATACCTTTGTAATCTATGCATTAGAACTTTTTTGTAGATAATTATTTTCTACGTGATTTTGTTATATATCTAACGGATGAGGCAGCATATTCCATCAACTTTTTCCCTGACGTGTTTCACCAATACCCTTCGTACTTTGATAATAAGTAGCAATAAGTAGCAAGACACTGTTGGAGATGTCTCTAGCCATACCGCAAGGTATCTAGGCTGTGAACATGTCAACCTTCATCTTGATTCAAGCTAACCAATCGGCACACACAAACAGATATGGCTGCCTGAAAGTTATAGTAGTTAGTTTCAGGGAACTACTTGTTACATTGTGATACATTATAATGAAATAATAACGTGTTCGAGTCTCAACAACAGTCTCAGCAATAAATGAAAGTGATCTAGAAGGTCGATGTTATTATATTTTTTAGTTTTAGTATGATATAACCAAAAACCTTGTGCGTTGTATGTTGTCTAGATGTAGATTGGGAGCCTTGACTTAAAGGTTTTTGCTATCACCAACAATAACACTTGTTATACACCTGGTTTCGCTCTACTTATATATACTTACTACAACTTCGTTCGTAGATTTTGTTGTAGTTTTAAAAACTCACACTTAGCCGGTTTTCATTATTCGTTGTTTTACATAAGAGTACCTATGCATTATAGTTATACTAGTTATGTATTGCCATTATTAAGATCGAGCAAAAACGTTTCTTGTATGGAGACTCCCTTTAATTTTTAACTTTATTCTATTTTTATTATTTGTTGTTGTAGCGGCCATTGTAATACGTACTCTGTGAAAATTAAATGTGTCTATCTATTACGATTCAAAAGATACAGCCTTAATGTGACAGACGGACGGCCGGACAGCGGAGCATTAGTATTAGGGTTTCCGTTGTCACCCTTTGGTACGAAACCCTAACCACAAGTTATCCTTACTTACTATAAATTTATAAGTATTTTTTTAATCAGTCCAGTGTTTTCGAGTTATTGATATGATATGTACCTACTTCATTTAATATTGAATATAAGCAACTATTTTTTAATTAATTTAGGTTTAGATACGACTCAGTGATTGTTGAGTAAGTATTGTGTTGCAACATTAACTCTACTATAAGTGCATAACAAGTGCATACCGTTACGATTCGTGGACTGCGTGTCCCGGAGACACGGATATTGTGAAGTAGGGATTTAGCTCCAGGGTATAGTGGAGTCCTGCCTGCCTGCTGCCTGCTGCCTGCTGCCTGCTGCCTGCTGCCTCAGTCAGAGGGTAGCGACATGTAGATAATATCATCAAAAAATAGGTACGAACTTGGATGTAGGTGGATGGTATTACCTATTTCATTTCAAGTATAAAGTAAAATGACAAGACGCACTGAAACAATATGTAAAATGATGTATAATATACTACCTTTCCGCCCCGGTTTTGCATGTGAAGCCCATATTGGTTTTGAGTTAAAAAATCCATAGAAAAAGAACTTTCAGTTTTTCCAGAATTTTCCAACTCCCCAATGCATGTCACTATTAAATATTGTCACTAGCGCGATGCAGGTTTCATCTATCCACGTGATGTGCCGCCACAACTTTATTCAGACTATTACGAGAAGAAAAAAATAGCCTAATCGGTCTAGCCGTTCTCAAGTGATGCACTTCTTAACTAACAGCATTTAATTTTTATTTATATAAATATTACTTACAATACTGTGTCTTGTTTTATATTCGGTACAACAATAACTTGCTTGTAACTTGTAATATTGATGAATTACTCTCATCATGGTGTATATTTCAGCATTTCCTGCTAGCTAGATAGTAGGACTCTGTGGTATGCACAAATTAATAATCAAATTAAAATTGTACCAATACTTTGTGTTGTGTGTTGAAGTTACATGACTACTTTTTTTTGCAAAAAAAAATGTTAATTAAAATTTAGTTGTCCGAATTTTGGTGCCTGGTACCAAAAACTGGTTAGATTCTTGTGCAACATTAAATATACTATACTAATACTTGTCTCTTTTATATACTACGTACCTATACTTATATTCTACTAACTTTCCGCCCCGGCTTCGCCCGTGGAAAATGTTGAAATATGATATAAGAATCTCCAACTATCCCTGTGCAAAAGTCACGTCATACTGTTAGAGTTAAGTATGAAAACATTGTAAACCGCCATCGGGGCGGAGTACGAAATCCACTTAATGTTTTGTACAATACAATGTATTTTTTAGCCATGAACTGTAAAAAGCACTTTGCTTATTTGCATTCTACTCGTATATTTCAGAAAAAGTTTTCAGTAAGTACCTATGTTATCTATAGAACAAACAAACACATGTTCACGACCTTAATACCTTGCGGTGTAAGTCTATTGCTGCATTTAATGAACCCAGATTTGTCACTTCTTTAACAGACATATACCTATATCTGTTATTATTAAGAGAAGTGCGGACGCTGGCTTCATTTTCCCTCCGAAGCACGCCATACGCAATGCAAGGTTTTTTTTTAAACAGTGCGAACGATGATAATCATATCAAATTCGTCATGTCACCGCCCCCATACCAGCAACCATATGGTCTATGAATCATCTATTATCTTTATACCCACGTGTATCGCATTTCTCGCGTTTTTTATTTTTAAATAAACTGGGAAACTGAAAAATGTCATTCAATGAATGAAACCTCGAATTTTAGGTCTCAATTTATTCCTACTTCCTGCAAATATACTTTTATCGATCATATTGTTATGTAAAACAAAGAGCATTATAGAGCAAAAAATAGCTGTACTAAAATAGCGCTTGATTTAGAGCTAAATTGTTATTAATTTAACATGTGCAAGGTAACATATCAACATTGTACTTAACTACATGGAAATGAACTTAGTTTTGGATCGAACGTTAGGACATACAGACAGACATACAAAAATACTTAGATTGTTTTATCGCTTAGCGGACGCTGAATCATATTTGATACATAATTGTCAAGAAAAATGTCTACATAGGTTTTGTTTGAAAGAATCGGTCAGTGTGTCAAGGTTGGGTTGGTAAAGTGTTACAGTCGTCACCTTTCACGACATGCACGGGCTGATACGGTTAATGGTAGTATAGCTTACTTGTTAACTTATATTTAATTTGATTCAGGTTCAAATAATAAATTAACTTAAAAAAAAAGTGTACCGACTTCAAAAATTTGCACTGAAAAGTAAGAAATTATAAATATTTCGTCGTAGAATTTGAAGACGGTTGGTGCAAACTTAGGATACAAAATTAAGTAACTTCCAAGAAGATAAAGATCTGTTCAATAGTATCTATGTTTGTATGTACCTACTTGATGATGGACGTCCTAACGAATTGTCTAGATTAGTGAATTTGAGAACTAAGTTGTTTCTAATTTGGCACCAACCGTCTTCAAATTTTACGACGAAATATTTATTATTTCTTACTTTTCAGTGCAAATTTTTGAAGTCGGTACACTTTTTTTTTAAAGTTAATTTATTTTTCCCTTTTAAATGATTACAAGTATATTTACAAATATAAATAATCGAAATCGGCTTGGCATTTCATCGAGTTATGACAAAAATTGACTTAGAAATCAGTTTGTATTCAAAACTACTGAACCAATTTTCACTAAAAAAATGGGACCACAAGAGAAGTACCAGCTTTCAAATAAAAAAGGAATCATCAAAATCGGTTCACCCAGTCAAAAGTTCTAAGGTACCTAACAAACATAAAAAAAATACAGTCTAATTGAGAACCTCCTCCTTTTTTTTGAAGTCTGTTAAAAATTAAATGCTGTTAGTTGGCAAGCAACATCACAACGGCTGAACTGATTTGGTTATTTGGTCAGTTTGAATAAGGCTTCTAGGGAATGGAAATTGGAAAAGTTGTCCGGAAAATCGAAAAAATCGGGAAACCATGAATTCAAGACCACAGGGGATGAAAGTTAATATGGACTTCGATTGGCCCCCTTGGGTAATTTAGTCATATACATTTTAGTCAAATATGGATCTGGTGGCATAGGTACAATCTTTGTCAGGTCTGATTGGGTCTGATATATTATTTATCCAAATATATTTGTGAATCTTAGTTATACGTCTATACAAGAACAGTATAGTTGTGATGCAACCTTATAAAGGTCAATAGAACCTGTTTACTATGTTTACTATGCGTCGGTATAACGTATGAGAGCCGGATGTGATTACACCTTATTAGTTTAGGTCCTTGGTCTCTGTACATCCTCATGGGATACAGGCGTCATTACTTCTACAATCTAATATAAAATTTTGGTTTAGTCAAAGTCAATTCTTCAAAAGACGAGGATCTCTGATTTGAAGACACGTTTTTCATGCGCTGGTTGAAAGCAATCGCAGCCTCATCTAGCTCCGTAAATGTCAAACCTTTGATAAAATCTTTGATTTTTTGGATGCGATTGATCGGGATCGTCTCCATCAAAAGGATGCGAATGATCGGTCGTCTTCCCCAAAAGAATGCGACTGATCGGTCGTCTCCCCCAAAAGGATGCATCTAATCAGTCGTCTTCCCCAAAAAGATGCGATTGATCGGTCGTCTCCCCCAAAAGAATGCATCTGATCGGTTGTCTCCCCCAAAAGGACGCGTCTGATCGGTCATCTCCCCCAAAAGGATGCGACTGATCGGTTTCTTCCACAAATTGTAGGTCTATTATTCGGATTCGTCTTCCTAAAATCTGTATTTTTAGATCTTCATAAAAAGATAAAACTGATGATTAATATTCCAACATTTCAGATGTACCTATACCTCCTACTAATGTGTGTCGTGATGGTGCGAGCTGATCATCCAGAGATAACCACAGAGCCACCTCCTCCAAGACCTTATGCGTTCTCATACACCGCTGGCAGATACCCAGGGCATGCAGACAGACATCATGCTGAAGTTAGTGATGGAAGCGGAGTAGTTAGAGGTAAGGGAAGAGGATATTTAGGGCTCCCAAGAGCCGAGTTAGCAGCCCTAAGGTTCCTCAGCAGAACACAAGTTGCCCTCATCAAAAAACGAATAATATTTCGGAGGCTATGTTCTGTTGACGTATTTTAAGATCAAAAGACATCTTAGTAGAAGCGATTATCCATCCTTTTACTAATATTGCTGTAAAAATTTGGCTGATGATCATGAAGAGTGCAAAGTTATTTCAAAACAAGGAGTAGGTTCTTAGTATGTTCCGTGATATTCCGTCAGTTGTGAACCGATTTGGATGATCTCTTTTTTAATCGACGAATATTCTTCCATAATGTTCCGTTTATTTCATAAAAATTGATTTATCAAATTATTTTCTGAAATATCTCACAGATACGTACATCGACAATAACCATCACAAATATTTCACATAAACTGGTTGCTGAAGTTTTTATGATTATTATTAATTTTCGTTTCTAGGTACATTTTCGTACGTGGACCCTCGCAACCAAGTACGCACAGTAGACTACGTGGCTGACAAACAGGGCTTCCATCCTGTCTTGAGCGGGCCCATGCCACAACACCCACGAGACGTGGCGGCCGTGGCTATAGCTAAAGATAAACACCACGAGCTGTACGAGAAGATAGCTCATGAACATGCCAGTAATCCGCATCCTAATGGTAAATATCATTTTATTATCACACTGCTCACCACATATAACACAACTCGTCATATACGGAATATTAGTTACTGCATGGAAAAGTTGCTCGGAAAATAGAAAATTTCGGGAAAAACTAAAACTCAAGAACATAAATAGAGCCACGGACGAAGCTGGGGTGGAAAGCTAGTATAAAATAATATTATGTAATCTCTGAAACTACTTCAGTAATGTATCGTCATTATTTCGTACGTGTATTAATTTGTAGGTAACACACACCTTCACGACACAATATAGTAACCAGTAACAGTGTCCACATTAAGTCAGTTGTTACTTGTTTTCCCTCGTTTGAAGTGTAACTATATAATGGTCTATTATTCCAGAAGCTTTACCCAGACAATCAAAAGCAGTGGCAGCGGCGGCCGCAAGACACGCCTCTCTGTTCAGAGTTATAGCTGAACAGCATGCCAGGATAGCTGCAGAGAGAGAGCTCTTACAGGAAGAACAACATTAATTACTTAGCCAGTCTTCTATGTAGGGAAACTATCGTAAATTATTCTTTAACCACAGAATATTATAAAGAACTATAGAAAATTGTAAGTGTATAGGTATATATTATGCGCATCTTCAGAACTGCCTCTGAAACATGGTCCAAAGAAATATACATAATGGCACAAATATAATTTGTCTAAAAATGTCATTTTTAGCAAGGCACGGATACAGGATTTAGTTTAGTTTATTTTTGAATATCTATCTTCCTGAAATATTACATTTTCATAAAGTTTTAGTTTGTTGTCAATAGTATGCAATGGGTACCTGTCGCCTGCCGCAGGACAGCAATCTTGATGCAATGGGTACCTGTCGCCTGCCGCAGGACAGCAATCTTGAGAGGGTTTTTTATTTTGTAAGTAGTAGTTTTTAAATCTCTATATATATTTTTTTATTAATTGTTGTTGTTTTTTGGTGTTATACTTGCATTTGAATATTGCTTTGTTAATCTGTCTTAAAAAAAATATAAAAATAAATAAAAACACAAACAAAAGTTTTGAGGTCAAAGAAAAAAATTAAGTGCCCTGGATCCGCGCCTGTCTTTACTAGACCAATATTGTCACACACAGTACAAACATTTGGTTACACTGGTTTTATAAAGGCTACTTCTCTTCTTTATAATGTTCTGTGTTTAACAACCTAATTTTTTTTGCATCTCCTTCACATACTATATTGTATGAGCGAGAAGCAAATACAAAAGCCGCCATTTTGAATACCATTTATATGTACAGTCAGTGAAAAAAAGTTTTGGGGCTTTATTTTAACGCTATAATGTCATACGTAAATACGATTAATTTGTTCGGCTGTAGCTTTAATAGCATTAAAATCGCTTCAGTAGTTTAAACTATAATTACCTACAACTGATAATAATTTAGGATTAAACATGAAATCCTATCGTAGCAAAACATTAGTAACTTTAAGCATACTAACATAATAATATATTTCTAACTCACACAATGTGCCAAAACATATAGTGTAGATACTTATTAGTCTATAATTTTATATTTTTATATACTTTTACAAATATATAATAACTTCCATACAACAATATTGTAACAGGACCTCTATTCTTACATTTTTGTATGAAAAGCAGCCATAACATACAGCAGTTTATTTTAAAGTGGAATACCTACTTACTACATGCAAGGGTGTATTTAAGTTTAAGTATCCATATGTAATGTACACTCATCATCATTAACCATTGAAGTATGAAGTGTCCAATTTATAAAGTGTAATTATATTTAAACATTTAAATAGTTTGCATTTTATTTCAGACCTAGCGATCTGCCTCTGGTTCGCACGGGTTTATAAAGTTTTGTGATAGATAGATCTCATTCCGTTCTCCCCCTTAGGGGGGCTACATGCTACTGATTATCTAGCATAAAAAAGTACTGGCTAAAATGAGGAAGAATTACTCTGGGGTTGGTAATAAAAAAGAAGACAAAGTTTAGTGTAATTAGTTTATTAGTATCATTATGCAAGTTGTCGCCGGTACAAAGTCAGAGGGAAGAAAGTAGCTTTAGCCGGTCCCATCTGGAATTATACATAATCAGAATTATAAATAAGTTTGCATCAGAACTTCTCAGAGCTAGAATTGTGCTCACTATTTTTATAGCTTTTAAAATAAACGACATGACACACAAACAAACCCATGCCAAGACATGACTGACATGACAATCGGGACCAGTTGACAACCTTATACTGAATCTAACTATTTATTTTACTTTTGACATAAGTTCCACAATTATAAACAAAAAATGCAATACTTCATGGACGCTGTTAATTTTTTCTTTAGGTACAATAGTGAAGCGATGTGCTCTTTAGCTCCGATATTTATCGATATCAATATTTTATTGAGCCCTCAGCCCGCCACAGCCCACATTGACCTGCCTGATTGATGTTGCCAAATAATAAATACATTTACAGTAGCGCTTTACATAAATAGTAAAACCATACAAAATGTTCAGCAAAAAGAAATGTACTTAACGTATTAGGACATCGCTACTAGAGCTGTCAAAAGTAAAATAAATGGTTGGATTTATATAAAAATAATTCATACACTACATTGTATTATAATACCTGCATTAAAAGTTGTAACAATTATATTAGACCCCTTGACTTAGGTCAACCATATTGCATTTGGGACCTCCTATTAAAGTAATTAATCGCTTTACCAGCTTAGTTTTGATTTGATCTGAGGTATTTGAGTATACTTTTCTACATTGTATAATAGATCTTCTTGGATACTTACTGCCGGGTGGTGGTGGTGGCGGTTGTCCAAACCCGTAGCAGGGAGCGGGAGGAGCACCCGGGGCTCCGTTGAGGGCCGCAGAGGACGGAATGTGAGCCCCACCCTGTACACAAACAACAACTAGTACCTACTTAAAATTTACACAACAATATAAGGTACCATTACGGAATTTATACTGTACTGCGTGATCGGAGACACCATGCAACAGTGTTTACAATTAGCGAATAGCCGTCAAGCCTATCGTTGCACTAGAGTTATGTTTCATTACTATTACTCTGTAACTAATAATGCGAAATTGTGTTTGTTCTTCTGTCACGTCAAAATGGAGCGGTTTATTTTTAATTGCACATCAGAAAAAACTTATTGCACAACAATTTATTTGTTACCTACATCAAATAAATTATTGAAACTTTTTTTTTATAGAGAAGACGACATATTGTAGGTGGCTGGTCCATGAATGTGCGCGACTGGCAGAGCATAATACAGGCAGTCGCGCCCACTATGCCGGGCCCGTAGAGATGCTTTTTCACGCTTTTGGCAGTACGACACAGGAACGAGTCACTGAATTTTTTCGTTCGTATGATGAACGTGTCGACGGTGTGAGGATGAAAACTGTATCATGTGCGAGCAGTGCGGGTGCGAAAAGGGGATGGAGGGACGAGGCCATGGAGTTCTTCTGAACACCATAATACAGTCGATAGAAGACGCTAACTATGACCCTGTTGGCACGTAGAGGTAGGTTAGAGTTTTTTTATAACCGCACATAAACCCACCCATATAACCATACACTACTAGGAAACTGGCTGGAAGAGGCTACAGCTAGCCTGAATACCTAAATAGTCTCAAAATGTCTGGTGCAAAAGGCAAGGGAAAACACTGCACTATTCTTCCCAAGAAAGTTAACCATGGCGAGTCAATACAAGGTGCGTCGCGCTGTAGACCGCCATGATTGATCACGACTGCTCTGTCAAGAGCACCACGACTAAGAAGAAGAAACCCACCCTGGACAGAGCCCGTACGACCTTTCATGTAGGGGTAGTGCAATACGATAATATTTTGTTTTTTTTGAGGTAAGTATTATGCTGTGCAATTTTTTTTTGATGGGAAATGGGCATTTTTTTTATTTGCTGTTAAATACTACCCAAACGGAGCAACGGATCGAGATAGTTGGAGTGATACCTAAGTATATTCTATTTTTTGACGTGACAACGTCTTATAATTCGATGAAGCCGGCTGCACGCACGAAAAAATATGACTCATGCGGCGTTACCTCGCTCTGAGGCGTTCCATTTAAGACTTGAAGTGCAAGCGAGAGCGAGGAACGAGCGACAAAGAGGCACAATCGGCCTCCGCCTTCGGCAGCGTTCGACATCATTCTGTCTCTCTCCTACTTGAGTGAGCGATACGTCCGCGTGGACAGCTTTCTTATGACGTTGTCAGTAAACCGACTTTACAGACAACCGATTTTTTATCTATTTTTATATATTGTATTAGGATATATCCCTAAGATGAAAAATCCTACGAGA
The DNA here is from genome assembly GCA_963924495.1 of Nemapogon koenigi. Classification (NCBI taxonomy): domain Eukaryota; kingdom Metazoa; phylum Arthropoda; class Insecta; order Lepidoptera; family Tineidae; genus Nemapogon; species Nemapogon koenigi. The sequence continues at coordinate 10,738,839 of OZ004648.1, forward strand.
AAATCCTCATTGGATAAAAAATATGTATCTATTTGATGGCGTTTATTTGTATCTCTGGCCATTTATAAACTTCGTCCTAAAATACCTACAGCAGGGTTTTATTATGAAGTTAAAAGTACACACAATCGCCGAGCATGTATGAAACGTATGATGAATATAAAAGAAGCGAAAGAGATAGGTATATGTCGCAGGATCGTAACAAATGACAATCGACTGTCTCTGCCTACCACTCTTGGGATAAAAAGCGTGCAGATGATAGATAGACAGGATAAAAATAGAGTAGGTATATATCATTCTACAGGCAATTTTTAGGGTTCCGTACCCAAAGGGTAAAAACGGAAACCCTATTACTAAGACTCCGCTGTCCGTCCGTCTGTCTGTCCGTCCGTCTGTCACCAGGCTGTATCTCATGAACCCTGATAGTTAGACAGTTGAACTAAAAAACAGAATAAAATAAATAGCTCCCTAGCTCCCATACAACGTGTTTTTTGGCTGTTTTTATAGATATGGTAGTCCGACTCGCACTTGGCCGGTTTTTATATTTATAGTTCCCCTTGGTTAAGTTAAATTAATTAGAGAGGTTGTTAGTTGTAAAGTCGGTGAGTTAAGTTTGCCGCCGAGGTGAACTTTAAACTAAACATATTTATACCTAACAACCTCGGAGCTCGGACCTTCTATAAGGGTGCCCTTTTATATAGACTAGCGACTCCGCCCCGGCTTCATTTATGTAATGTGACATAAGAGTTGACCCACATATCCATTTCCGGGATAAAAACTAGCCTATGTACAAAAAACACCTTGTTAGCTAGCAAGGTACAAGGTATAGTATACATATTTTATAATCTCTTTCACGGTTCAAATTAAACGGCTGTTTGGATTTGGATGAAAGAAACATGACTGAGGAAGACTCACATAATGGTACAGACTCAATAATATATCTTAAATAAACTCACCACAAAGACAAACACGATCATGGCTACAATGGTGGCAAACAACAGTGACACTTGCATGGTGGCTGGAGTGGCTGTGGCTGATCTAAATATGAATGTAGAAGTCTGGGTGTTACATATTATATAGGTTGAACACATAATGGCAGCCGGAAACTGCTTGTTATTTTAGCACAAAAAGTGAGAAAATTGTTGTTATAATGATGAATAGATTTGCGTATATTTTAATGTAATAAAAAATTATATAGGTAGGTATATGAAACATATTTAACTACCCAAAAAGGTAGATCAATCGAAGACCCCCCCCGCTTTTCTAGTCTTGTCTTATTTCTAAAAAAAATTAACAATAAAAAGACAAAGTTTGTTTACCAAATAAGGCTAATCTAACAAAATGGTGACCGTCACGGGACGCCCGGCAGATGTGAAACATCGAAATTGACGCGTCAAGTATACACGCACACTCACACGGAGAAGCAACGACTAAACTCCAACCAAACTTTGAAATGTAAGTACATAAGTAATGTAAATGACTCAACAGAAACTCAAACTTAAATTTCAGTTACTTACCTGAATGTTTAGGTAACTATTGTCGGTTTACTGAAAACTACTTTGAATAAGTACATAATACTTGTCTCGGATCATGAAAACTGGTATAGGTTAGGGGCTAGACAAATGACGGTCAATCACGTTTTTGTCTGACTATATCTACCCTACAGAATATAAAACAATCGTCTGTCTGTGTGTCTGTGCACTTTTCACGCAAAAAAACTACTAAACGGATTTTACATAGGTTGATTCATCTGAAAGGTTTACAAGTAGGTACCTACTATTAAATATAGACCTATCATGTTTAGGAGTTGAGCATTAACAGTATAAGTTAATAAAGTCGGGGAAAAAGTTAGCCCCAGCGAGTTTTCATGGCGTATGCTGTTTATTCCGTCAGAGATATAACAAAATGACGTAGGAAATTATAATATGTCTTATGTAATGTCCCCGTGTGAAAACGGGGGCGGGGTCGCTAGTCTAGGTAATAAAATATAAGATGTGTCATGTTTGTTTTAAAATGCAATAACGGAACCCTGGAAGGCTTCAGGTTATAAGTGAACAATCATTTATTTAACAATTTAGATATATAATAAACACGTGCTCTTGAAGGTCAATTAAGTTCAGTTTTACAGCAATGTCGCGGTTTGTGGACGCGCTAATAATGTTCAAATTATATCATTTATATTGAGATTACGTAACTTACATAGTTACTATACTACCTACCTCCCAACTTGCTTCTCACCATGGCTGCCAAAAAAAATTGGTCGATTTCTGCTCGACCTTTGGAAATAATATTGACGAGCGTTTGGATAATTATAAAACGTTTCATAGTTTTAAAAAAACTAAACACCTAAACAATTAAAAAACCTTTAAAAAGGAGATTTTTGTTTTCAAAAAGCTTGTCGTAAAGAAAATACCACAAAATAGGTACATATTTCGGCAAATGTAATGAATGTCAAATCAAATAATGTCATTATATTAAGAGTCCTATAAATATACTTATCCATAGTTTGTATGGGGATAAACTATTCGCTTTTTTGTAAAGCGCTGTTATAACCCTTGGCCGTCAATAAAATTATATATCTACTTACATCGCGTTTTTTTGTAGCTTATTGAAAATTCAAAATAAAAATAATTTTATGAATTTTTAATTGGTAAATAATAATAGTTAAGTATGTCAAATATTTATCTTCTTCTTCTTTTTTATTATGGCTCCACCAATGTTCATCGGTGATTTGCCAATGTCAAGTATTATAGCCTTTATAGTGTATATAGCCGATAAATCGGTATTTAAGATAATCCCGCCGACCGTGATATGTCTTATTAATCACTGATTAATCACAACCATCACAGCGCGAACAGGATTAAACTGGATTCCACATCACGCCACGACGAAAACGCGTGCGTATGTCGCCATGACCGGATGTGGAATCCAAATATTTATCATTCTACATCTAAATGTTCATGCAACATCGGCTTCCGCGCGTCTGTCAAAGCATGCCAAAGCATGGAGGCGTCACGACGAAACGACGTTTGGTGTCTTTTTAAGAGTGGGTATAAAGTAAAATGCTAATTTTTCGATTTGATTTTTACATAACTTAATCGCGTTAGAATTAATTAAAAATAATAATGTGGATATTACATCATAATTGCAAGGTCCCACATTAGTTAAAATAGTAATGGAATTAAATTTCCTCGATAAAAAAAAACACAAAGTTATCTCTAGTTTTCGTATATTTTCGATTTATTTTCATTATGGAGCATATTATTGAGCCAAGAATAATATGACAACATTGCTTATATGTTACCTAGGTCTGATATTGGTAATTTTGGAAAAAAAATATATTTTATGAGTTATTGGAATAAAAGGTATTTGGCGCTTACTACATTTTTATTCCGCGCACAATAGACTATCGTTCGTCGCATTCCACGCTAGCTTTTACATATATTTGTTACGTCGATCACTGCCGCGCTAAGTCGTGACTGCTCCGTTGTATATTATGTATAAATGTGTGTAATGAACATCAGTAGGTATATATACTACAACATGTAGGTAGACATATATTTACTTCCATCAAATTTTGATACTCTACTATATTTTTAACCGCCGACGCAAAAAAAGGGGCGTTAGAAGTTCAACACGTGTGTATCTGTGGCATCGTAGCTCCTAGACAGATGAACCGATTTTGATTTAGTTTTTTTTTTGTTTGAATTTTAAACTTTGAAATGTAACTTGATCGAGAGTGTTCTTTCCTAGCTATGATTCAAGAAAATATGTTCAGCCGTTTGAAAATCATCAGCTCTTATCTAGTTATTGAATGGATCGATGTGAGCAAGTTTTACTGATCTGATCGATTCGATTATATTTATCCGTCGTGGGAGGGTTTTTCAAAATTTTCAATTTTATTGTGTGTCATTTAAATGATTCCTAATATAACTATATTGTAGCAGGTTGTAAATGATATTGTACCTACGTATTTGCGAAATCGTCTGTTTTGTTTAGGTAGGTAAATAATGTGATATGATATAGATACCTACCTAAGTGAAGTGAAATTTATTGAAATTGTCTTTTAAACACGAATGCACGAACTTAAAATACGAAATAATTATATACATATGTATACCTTAGGTATACCTACTTATAAATAACTTGAACCCTTTTATGAGTCATATACATCCTAAGTTATCACATTCGGTCCGCATTCCGCGGTCAAAAGGTTCAACATTATTTGGTTATTCGGTATGTACCTACCTATATAAAGTTAAAGTTTTCTAAGCAGTAGGTATGTACATTGGTCAGCAATTTTTACATATTTCCCTACCTACCCTCCGTTTTCCTTATAACGACCCTCCAGTGGAGATCGAGACGTTAACCGCAACGCACCGGTGTATACGGTAGCTCCGTGTCGATAAGCAACGGTCGAGTCGCGCTATAGGTACGCATCCGTCGAGCCGCCGCGCTGACTAAGTACCTAATCAAAATACGCAAACACAAAGACAATAATTGTATATCCGCAAACCCGTGATCTCTATAGAGTGTGGTGAAAGATTGGGTGAAAGAAAGAAGCAGCCAACCAACGAACAGAAGCACAGCGACCTATGAATACAAAAACATCTCAAAGGTAAGGGCTCTGTTCATTTAGTCACCATACATAGATACTTACTTTATAATAATATTTTTTCAAAGTTTTCCCATCAAACGACATAGTGGCGTCATAATTTTGGTAAGTAAAATAATTTCGGTTGATTTCTGAACTGAAATTTTCAAATTTCACGAATGCTATGAACATACAATTTAGGCATCGAAAACTAGAGGATTTTATCTAATATTGTGTAGGATAAAAACATGATTGGTGAAAATTTTTAGTTATACGATCATACTCTGAAGGGATTTACATTTAAATTTTATACGAATCCGTAGGTAATTTCAGTACCTAGTGTTGATTAAGAAGATGTTTCCCTACATGTGATCGTTTTTTGTAATGTGCCGCTTACGTCATTTATTCCGGGAAGCGCTACATTATGCCCTTCTCACTTCTGCACCAAGAACGGACAAAGCGCCGTCGTTGTCTTGCATGACGTGATCGTTGCGCCCGAACCACTCATGCACCCGAATCACTCATGCGCTCGAACCACGAGTTTAGAGCGTGGCTTAGGATTAGGAATTTCTGAGTCGTTCCTCGTCTTAATAACTAAGTACTATTCGTTAGTGACAATAGTAGTAGGTAGGTAGGTACCTACCGCGCGCCATGTCGTGGCGTCGTGCCCCGTCAAGTGAGATCATAAATGGGGCAGAGCTCTTTTAAATTATTATAACAGTTACCTATTGCTCTGTGTGCAGAACATATGACTCACTAATCAGGGTAGTTATTTTTGTAAAGTCTATCCATATGTATTTACCTAGTTCTTGTAATGATTGGCTTATATTTAAGACTCCGAATTTTGACAGGAGAGGGAGCCAGGCTTTTTGTCCTATTCTGTAGGTAGGTACCTACCTAGTAACCTACAGAGGCCTCAGCTCTCACCTAGTAAATATAAAAAAAACTTGCCTAGGTAGGTACTATTATAGTATAATAAAAATGAGTAGACAGTGTCTCTACATTCTGGCGTCTTCACATTATTAAGTAGGTAGGTAGGTACATTACCTTTGATTTCTAGGGGATTTTATTTTCAATAAGTAGGTAGTTACATTTACGGATCGGGCTACTACCATAACATAATTATTATATGTATTATGTAGAATAATTTCCATTGCACTCAACCTAAACAAGACATTTAAATCATCTTAACAGATTGGAGCCGTAATAAATAAGAGAACTTTGAATCCAACACTATGCAACTACTATACATAATGAACTAAGGAATGCTAGAGTAGACATATAACTTCTAGTTAAAGTCACTTTTGTACTAGGTCAGAGCTACTAGGTATTTAATTTGATAGGATTTATTTTGAGTTTGTGTTGTGACAACCAATGTAACTCTCGGTAGAGAGTACTTATATTTTTTGAATGTAACCTATCACAATTTAATGTAATTTTCTACGATCCTGACATACCTCGATCTTTCGCTTCTTTAATATTCATCAGAACTTTCATACATGCTCGGCGGGCGATTGTGTGTACTTTTAATATTTGCCTTCGATTAATATGTAGAGGGGTAGGGTTAGGTATTATTTATTATAGGGTATATTTTATTTTGTTCGTATATAGGGCGGAATGCTAGTCTTCTATACTAATATTATAAAGAGGAAAAATTTGTAAGTTTGTTTGTAATGAATAGGCTCAGAAACTACTGGGCCGATTTTAAAATTTCTTTCACCATTAGAAAGCTACATTCTTCGTGAGTGACATAGGCTACATTGCATTTTCAAAAAGTTTAGGGTTCCGTACGAAATCTCGAATAATGTAATCAAAGGTGTAAAAAATTTACTTAAGAAATTCCTTACATCGCGTGCGCTGCGAAAACTATTGATGATATAGAGGTAGAGGGTAGGTGGTAGGAGTAGAAGTAGGGGTAGGGGTAGGAGTACGGGTAGGGAGTAGGGATAAGGGTATGGGTAGGTATAGGGTATATTTTATTTTGTTCGTATATATCCACGGGCGAAGCCGGGGGTGGAATGCTAGTATTAAATAAAAGTACACCTAGGTCCTTCTCTGCCAGTATTTCCTTTCACTTCAGTCATATAAACCTTCCAAACCAGCGTAAACAATTTTTCTTCATTTTAGACAAAAATGTAATAATTGAAGACTAACATTTTTAGTCTGCATTCATCTAAAATCGTCCTGGATGCGGTCAATATAAGCTTTATATCACACATTCTATGTAAAGACCCCTTATTCCATACCGATCATATCCTGTATGCAGCTTTCTTCCTATCTGATCAACTATTTGAGTTTACCATATTATGATGATATTTGCATTTCTTTACAATTCCCAACGGAACAACTAAAGGTGAAACAACAATGGATATTTTTTTTTTTAAAAGTGTACAGCATTCAAAAATTGATTGAGACCTAATTTCTTATTTTCATGCTTCTTATTCCATACACAAGTCGCAACATGCTGTTTTAAAAAAACCAATGTAACCACGGGTCCAAAATGTAAATTATGCAATGATTGTCCTTTCGGAGCTAACTTTTAATATAAAATTGGTGGTAATTGTAGCAACAAGTGATCACAAGATCAAAACACAAATAAAACAACAATATAAGTAAACACAAATATATTTGACAGAAACATAGTTGCAGGTACTCTTAACTTACACCGGAATGACTCCCCTCTGTTACTGCACCTCTCTGAAACAAGATGATTACATGCTTACGTAAAGTGAGTGATGCTACAACAACAATGTAACCTTTAGACAAGTATATCAAGAAACACAACAACCACTTTACAGCAATATGTTTGAACCTACACAACTTCAGATCACCAAACATAGTGCAGCATCATAATAATTATAGTCTGTAACTCACCTTGTACAGCCTAGTCAAACAGTCCGAAGCCCATGTCCTCATCTTCAGACTCGGACTCTTCTTTCTTGGCCTCCTTCTTCTCTTCTGTACACAAATAATACATTTATTATTATCATCATATTTTATAATACATATAATCAGAACCTTATTCTCTTCCTATGTTTCTTCAATGTTTTGAAAAATAATTAACTGGACAATTTTTCACAATTTTTATAACATTCTGAAAATCTTGCAAAGGTGTATATTTGGACTTTGGACCATTGCACTTTATTGGTTTGTAATGTGGATATTAAAAATTGGAGACATTTGAGATGTGTGTGGTACAGGAAGAGGATGGAGCCTATTGGTTCTACGAGAAGAGGAAAAATGTTGCAATAAAATAATAATGGAAGGAAGATTAGATGAAAGAAGGAAACGAGGTCTTCCTAGAAGTATGCACCAGATAAAGGAGGGCGAAGAGTGCAGGGTATGTTGGAAAGACTCCACTGACAAGAGCAGTGCTCATAAAGTGTATGATGATGATATAACATAACAGACTAGACATGCAGGATGTTCAACTCACCCTTCTTGTCAGCGGCGGCGGCGGCAACCGGGGCGGCGGCTGCAGCAGGCGCGGCGCCTCCCGCGGGCATCGACGATAACTTCTCGCGACCTGATGGATGTAGGTACCAAGTATTAGATACTGTCATGGTATACCAGGACATATAAAGTTGCAGTACAGCATCAGATACAAGTTGAACATCAATGTGCTTCAGACGAAAGATGGTGTTTGTTATGGATCATCATTATGTATAGATAGTTTCCTTCATTGATACCCTCGGATTATGGCCCCCACATGTATGTAAACATTACTTCTTTACGAGAAGACAAACATACTTTGAAATGCAATTTATAGCCCACTAATAAACATTCGTCTCCATCTGACATACTGTTATTCAATAGATATGACAGAGGAATAAAATATTGGAATTGAAAACAATATTTTTTAAATAAATCAAGTGAAAGCCACATGTAAGTCGAAATTAATGGGATTGAAATAATATGCATCCAGTATCTAAAACTTTATATCAATTCTATAAAATGCAAGTGTCTATTTGTTTGTCCTTTTTCATATCAAAACAAAGTAACTGATCAACAGGGCCGGAAAGGGCGGAAAGTGACATAGTACTCTTTATCCCAGAACTCCTTCAGGATACATTGGTAACTCACATTCCTAAAATTTCAATAGATAAAGCCTATAGTAAATTTTGGTAAACAAACTTGTAATTGTATGTATTTTGAATGTTATAAATAGTAGTTTAAAATATGTTTATTAGTTCTGCAAATGTATTATTTGTTAAAAAAAATACTTGAAACATTTTACATGTACAGAATGTCTATAATCCTGTCTTTAATATGGATAGTAAGTATTAAATATTCACCCTGCACGATGAGTTCCTCCACACTCTTGTTGGCCAACTCAGAGAGCACCTTCTTGAGTTTCTCAGAGTCCGCCTCAATACCCACGGAGCTGAGGATCTTCTCTATGTCTGCGGAGGAAGGGGCTGCCTTGCCTCCCAATACGGCAAGCAGGTACGCGGCCACGTAACGCATTCTGGAACAAGTTGAATATTGAACTCGTGACAATCTCTATTGGCCTTACCACAAAACTGTGACCATTTTGTTTGTCCAACACAATGTTTAATAAAGATTATTATATTCAACCAAAATGTAAATATGGCAATGCTTTACTGTCAAGATCACAGAGATGGCATTCAGAAGTTACAACTATGTAGTTATCGAGTTAAATTGTCTGTTTGCTAATGCTGATCAGATGTAGGTGATTATGGTGCATGCAGAATACAGATATTTAAAAGGTGTAAGTATCCAACTTGAAACTATATATATGCTTTGAAACCCAGCTATAGCAATGAATGGTTTCACAAATTATAATCCCATACTGAATACATTAGGTAAACTACAGGTATAATAAACAAATTGAAGTGCAATATGGAGCAAATACTAAAGTTAGGTTATATGAATGAAATGCTATTGTTTATTACAATTTAGCCAAAGTAGGTACCTACACACATTACAAATGCTTCAACCACGTGCAAATATCAATAGATTAGGTTATTTAATGTATTATGGCAAATAAATATGAAGTGAAAAATGATATTTTTATGTCTTTGTTTTATGTTGATAAAATGAAATGTATGCAAGTAACACTTTCGTGGTATGTATAGCACGTACAAAACAAATTTAATTTATAGGTACTATGCGTAGGTACATAGTGAAAACTTATACGAAACATTTTGTAAAGCCACAAGTTGAAGCCGACTACAAAGCACAATTTTCATCTCCGTCAATCGGATGTAAATACTGTGATTTTCACATAATTTAACAAAAATACGGTAAACAAGTTATTAAACAACAAAACACCGTTCATATTTCTAATAAATAACTTACTTTTAAGTCGTAGAGACACGAAACGTGTTAAAGCCGAAAATAAACGTTCTTCTCGCGTTGTCAAGCGGGAAAGAAAGAAAAATAATTCGACAATTCTCATGCAGTCATGCAGCTGGCGAGGGAAATGTCAAAGTGACAGCTTGCTTACGTTCCGTTCACCAAACCAAAAGTAAAACTATCAAAATTACTTATTGGGTACAAATAAAACAATTATTATAGACAGTACTAGTAAGTCAATATATAAAATTATAATTTTTTCTTAATTTTTCTATTTCAAATTCTAAAAATGTTCAAACTTTTTTCTATCTTTCATAAGTTTGATAAACAAAACGGAACGTGTATTTATTATTGTTGCCATATGGAAAAATAATTAGACCAAATTGTGGCTCAATATTTCGAGCCACAATGTTTCGAACCATGTTAAGAGTAGGGTTCCGTACTATGTTAGATATAAAAAAAAAACGAGCGGGCACTCTTATGTTTAATTTAGAGTCAACAGTGGATCGGTGGGGTATAGTAAAACTCGCAAATATTGGCGATGTTCAAATGTGGCCCCTTGTAGGCTTGTATCGTTGTATTTGGTTGTATCCAAGGAATATACTACTCTCTACCGCTTGTACCCAAAGACTACAGTATTGTACCTTATTTTTGTAGGTACGCGTACTTCGCAAGCATCGATGTACGCAAGTCTATTCGCGCGATTATTGTCAACCAACAAGTAAAAAGGGAGCGTGTAAGTAAAAGTCGTTTGAAAGGATTTTTGTTAAAAAAATACAATAATTATGACCTTTTTTCGACTAAATAAAAAAAACTTACAAAATATTAAGTACACTGCACGTATAATATATTATGCACCTAGCCAATAATATTGTTTATTAGGTACCTTACCATTATAAATCGTCTTGGCTTGATAATAGCGTTGATGGATAATAAGTATTTCGTTGAATCAATAAAAAAAAATCTAGAAAGAAATAATTGGCCAAGTTGAGTACGACTCGCGCGCTGAGGGTTCCGTACCATTTTTTGGTCAGAACTTTAAAACAGGATTTTCGTTTAGTACCTAGTTTTCGGAGATAGGGGGGTGGGGGGATGGGGGGATGGGGGTTGTTAACGGTACAGTAGATTAGGAGAAAATAAGACAGACAGACATACAGACAGACATAATATGAGTGATCCTATATGGGTTTCCGTTTTTTCATCGGAGAAGTTCGGAACCCTAAAAATAAGAAAACGAATAAATTGGAAACTGAAATCACGAGCAAAGTTTTGTAACTAAGTAGTAGTCCATGCTCTTCTGAAAAATAAGAAAAAGATCGCGAACTTACCTCACCAATAAATTCCCGACGGTATTACCGACAGTCTGCCGGTCGTGTTCGGACAGTTCCGGGCAGTTCCGGGCAGTCCCGGGTGAGGGAATGGAGGATGATTAATCATACAAATAGGTACTACGTTTTATACAATCCATTCGCTGTGTGCGAGCTATGCCGAACTTTACGTACTTAATTACCTACCTATTGTTTCAGTGCAATTCCGTCCTCAAGAGTTTTCTCTAGGGGAAATACCTAACTATTCTATCACCACCACCATAAGTTTTAGAGGAAAAGTAAGTAGATATTAGTTATAAATTACAACAATAATAGCGACCCCGCCCCCGCCCCCAATATGGGTTTACAATAATTTGAATAGGTACCTACATAAATACGATTATTAGAGATAGACTTTCCGCCCGTGGATAATATAGGCTATGTCACTCAGAGATGGTAGCTTTCTATTAGTGAAAGAATTTTTAGAATCGGTTCAAAATAAAAAATACAAAATACCTACGCTTATTAGAGATAAGTAATATGCTATCGCGACTTTTTTGTAAGTAGGTACATAAGTATATAATTTTATTCTATATAATTATTTCGTTCATCATTTTGTTATATCTTTGACGGATTAGACAGCATACGCCATGAAAACTCGCTGGGGCTAACTTTTTTCCATATTTGATTCACTGTTGTTGCTCAGCTCCTAAACATGATAGCTCCATGAAGGGGCACAGACAGACAGATAGACGTGGTCAGGAATTTACTTTGGGAAGGAATCACTAGACTATATACGCTACCAACAGCTGCAATTACAAATTGTCTGACCAACAGGTAGATTGTTATCACAACGAGGCATTTAAAAGACCGAGGAACTTTGAGAATTTATCTTGAGAAGCAAATCTGCAAAAATTTAAATGACATTTCAGATAAGCACCTTTATTACAGCAACAATGAAGTTTTTGTAAACATTTGTAAAGTAAAGCAAATGACTCATTTAAATTCAGATTGTGGCGCGGAACTTCCACTAATGGCGACCAGCGACCAGCATCCAGCGAGCCCCAACATCAACTTAGCATACTGGACTAAACTTGTGTGGAATTACTTAATTATACTGTCGTTTGTGTTCCTGAGTGCCTGAGGATCACTAAACGGTTTATAATGGGAATATGGAATATCTTGGCTAATCTAAACTGTCTTTCCTTCAGGGCTTTGTGTTTGCTTCCATTTCGTGTAGTAGGTAGGTAGACAAAAATGGTAAAACGTGACAAAAATGCGAAATACCGCTTCGGAGGACAAGAAAGCATGATAAAGGATGAAAGAAAATAAAATAACAGATACCTACTCACGTCTGCTAAATAAGTGACACGAATCTAGGTACTATAAATAAGTATATACAGCAACAGTCACCATCGATCTTGGCACCTGTCATCTGACAAAAAGTGGACAATGTTACCAGCAGTGCTAGTGACCATACCATAAATAATCTTCAGAATCGATTTATGATATTTGTCACGTGATCTCTAGTACACAAATCATGTGACAAATAATTCATGAATCCAGTTTAATCCTGTCCGTGCTGTAATGGTTGTGTTAGTCGACGACTAATAAGAGATATCAATGTCGGCGGGATTATCTTAAGTACCTACCGATAAATCGGCTATAAACACACTATAATACTTGACATGGTGGAGCCATAACAAAAGAAGAAGGAGAAGAAGACAAATGTCATAAATCGATATACCTAGAAGATTATATAGTGTGATCTTGCTAGTAGGTACTGCTGGTGTCTCTGGACACACCGTATTTTTATAATAGGTCGTTAAGGTTTGTTCGTTAAAAGTTTTACTTTGATGTCTGTTTGAGTTATTAATCTGTATTGTTTTAATAGTTATGTAGCTTTGTGATGCGTAGAGTCGACCTCTTTTCCATGAGCTGTAATATTGTCAGTATGTCCTGTATGTCTGTAAAATAGATAACATTGTGCTCCACAATATTGGATCGATTTTATCTATATAACATATTCGGTCCCTCTACTTGCTCTTGCCACAGCTCTTGCTCTGGAGTAGGGTTGACACTCTGATTTAAAAATTACTATGTGGAGAATCTGTGTCACGTTGTCACGTGTTCGACAGAGGAGCCAGCGTGACGTGGGGCCTAATATTACTTGTATCGCTATTTTTATTAGATAATCCTTTTATTTCAGGGGAATTCTGAAGATAGTAGATACAGTGTGTAAGTGTGGTCACGCGCAAACGCCCACTTCTATTGTTCTTTATAATGTTCTGTGGTTTGAACTGATATTTTGAACAGAGAGGGACGACCGGAATGCGCCATAGGCTTTTAAAAAGAAACGGGGGATATTTCAGTGCGGGCAAAAGCTGTTACATTACGTAAAGTATTTTATTATAAAATAAAGTGTTAAAGTGACAACCCTATATATCTATGCGGTATCCCGTACAGACTGTGAGCACCAACCCTATATATCTATGCGGTATCCCGTACAGACTGTGAGCACCAACCCTATATATCTATGCGGTATCCCGTACAGACTGTGAGCACCAACCCTATATATCTATGCGGTATCCCGTACAGACTGTGAGCACCAACCCTATATATCTATGCGGTATCCCGTACAGACTGTGAGCACCAACCCTATATATCTATGCGGTATCCCGTACAGACTGTGAGCACCAACCCTATATATCTATGCGGTATCCCGTACAGACTGTGAGCACCAACCCTATATATCTATGCGGTATCCCGTACAGACTGTGAGCACCAACCCTATATATCTATGCGGTATCCCGTACAGACTGTGAGCACCAACCCTATATATCTATGCGGTATCCCGTACAGACTGTGAGCACCAACCCTATATATCTATGCGGTATCCCGTACAGACTGTGAGCACCAACCCTATATATCTATGCGGTATCCCGTACAGACTGTGAGCACCAACCCTATATATCTATGCGGTATCCCGTACAGACTGTGAGCACCAACCCTATATATCTATGCGGTATCCCGTACAGACTGTGAGCACCAACCCTATATATCTATGCGGTATCCCGTACAGACTGTGAGCACCAACCCTATATATCTATGCGGTATCCCGTACAGACTGTGAGCACCAACCCTATATATCTATGCGGTATCCCGTACAGACTGTGAGCACCAACCCTATATATCTATGCGGTATCCCGTACAGACTGTGAGCACCAACCCTATATATCTATGCGGTATCCCGTACAGACTGTGAGCACCAACCCTATATATCTATGCGGTATCCCGTACAGACTGTGAGCACCAACCCTATATATCTATGCGGTATCCCGTACAGACTGTGAGCACCAACCCTATATATCTATGCGGTATCCCGTACAGACTGTGAGCACCAACCCTATATATCTATGCGGTATCCCGTACAGACTGTGAGCACCAACCCTATATATCTATGCGGTATCCCGTACAGACTGTGAGCACCAACCCTATATATCTATGCGGTATCCCGTACAGACTGTGAGCACCAACCCTATATATCTATGCGGTATCCCGTACAGACTGTGAGCACCAACCCTATATATCTATGCGGTATCCCGTACAGACTGTGAGCACCAACCCTATATATCTATGCGGTATCCCGTACAGACTGTGAGCACCAACCCTATATATCTATGCGGTATCCCGTACAGACTGTGAGCACCAACCCTATATATCTATGCGGTATCCCGTACAGACTGTGAGCACCAACCCTATATATCTATGCGGTATCCCGTACAGACTGTGAGCACCAACCCTATATATCTATGCGGTATCCCGTACAGACTGTGAGCACCAACCCTATATATCTATGCGGTATCCCGTACAGACTGTGAGCACCAACCCTATATATCTATGCGGTATCCCGTACAGACTGTGAGCACCAACCCTATATATCTATGCGGTATCCCGTACAGACTGTGAGCACCAACCCTATATATCTATGCGGTATCCCGTACAGACTGTGAGCACCAACCCTATATATCTATGCGGTATCCCGTACAGACTGTGAGCACCAACCCTATATATCTATGCGGTATCCCGTACAGACTGTGAGCACCAACCCTATATATCTATGCGGTATCCCGTACAGACTGTGAGCACCAACCCTATATATCTATGCGGTATCCCGTACAGACTGTGAGCACCAACCCTATATATCTATGCGGTATCCCGTACAGACTGTGAGCACCAACCCTATATATCTATGCGGTATCCCGTACAGACTGTGAGCACCAACCCTATATATCTATGCGGTATCCCGTACAGACTGTGAGCACCAACCCTATATATCTATGCGGTATCCCGTACAGACTGTGAGCACCAACCCTATATATCTATGCGGTATCCCGTACAGACTGTGAGCACCAACCCTATATATCTATGCGGTATCCCGTACAGACTGTGAGCACTTTTTGTCGGCAACAATCGCATCTCTATCAGAAACGCAAATCTCCCTCCACGTCCCGGCCTCCCGGTTCTATCTGATTTTATACTATTATTTATACCTTCCGTCCGGCGGCGGGGGATTAACTGGATATTTAACTTTGTTATATTATTATATTATATTTAATCACTTACTTGCTTGGGTATGGAATATGATATATGCAGTGGAAATGCGATCTTTACGTAGAATGTGTGATATAAAGCGTCGATAAAGGAACTATGTCATTAGAGGATAATGTGGAGAGAAAGATGATGTTGTGACTAAAATGACAACACGTGAATGAACACGTTGAATGAATGAAATGAATGAATTTGACTAAAAAGTTTGTATGGCTGAAGTGAAAGGAAATGCTGGCAGAGGACTACCTAGGTGTACTACTTTTATTGAACATATAAAAAATGTATTTATCGAAGGCAATATTAAACAGGATTGAATTTCACCGCCAGGGGTGTATTTTAGAAGACTCCTTTTATGGGAACATCGCTCACCTACACCCTCTGATCGACCGATCCCTGAAAGAGGAGTTATACCCCGGAAGCGAGGTACAGGCGCAAGCTACGGGTG
Organism: Nemapogon koenigi; assembly: GCA_963924495.1. Lineage (NCBI taxonomy): Eukaryota > Metazoa > Arthropoda > Insecta > Lepidoptera > Tineidae > Nemapogon > Nemapogon koenigi. Next base: position 10,755,112 of record OZ004648.1, read on the forward strand.
GTAGGGTTGCAGAGACAGGAACCTCCTCACAATACGTGCCGTGTTGAGGAGTACTGCGTAACCTCAGGGTTCCTAAGGTGCTATTGACTGTACAATGATTGCCGACTTGATATCCCACATGTCGACAATCTCGTGAGCTAAGTCAAGATACAGTTAGATATTTATAATTCCGCACTCCGGTAACAGTTGAACCTTGTGTGCAGTGTACACACGACGGGCGTGAGTGTAGGAGGTATTTAAGTATGAAAATGTGTCCTAAATTTTGAGCGAGCTTCTATTCAAACTTTCTGAAAAGCGGCTGAAGCGCTTTGCCTTCCTGAAAGGCCGTAATCGCGACTTGAAAGAGACTACTCTTCTCTCGTAATATCACGTTTATAATCCTATATAAAGTGTATCTACACTTTTACTCCTAACAAAGTGGGAAACTCATTTTTATAGTCAACTTAGCGACTCCGCAGTTTTTTACAACAATTTGAATACCTACATAAATACGCTTATAACACTTAGGTATCTATTAGAGATAGATATAATTACATTTCTATGGACTTTTTTTTATAGATAATTGTATTCTACACAATTATTTCCTACATCATTTTGTTATATCCCTGACGTATTAAACAGCATAAGCAATGAATACTCGCTGAGGCTAACTTTTCCCCCGACTTGATTCACTTACACTGTTAATCCTCAGCTCCTAAACATTATAGGTTCATGTTTATTACTCGTAAACCGTCCCGCTGAATCAACCTACCTAAACTATGTTATTTATCTCTTCCGTTTAGTACATAGCACATGACGTCATAGTTCTGGGACCACATCAAAGTCTCAGGTTCAGTTCACATACAATGTAGGTAGTTAGGTACAAAGAGAATGTTTCAGCATAAAGTATTTTTAAACTTCAAAGACAGCATGTTACAAAGGAGCTTCCCCTATTCAGCCGCTTTGTACAAACTAAATAAACGATGTTAACGTATATAATGCACGTAAACTACTTGTCGTCTAACATTAAAACTGCTAAATTGTAGAATGTTGAAATATAAATCACTTTTCTCACATTTATCCACTTTTCTTAGCACTTTTTCAAAAAATTATAGATACAACAGCTATTGTTATTTCGTATTATCAACTCGTAGTTTATCGTCTGAATTCTACTACATTGTTTTAATCTATAAATAAAGTATTAGGTTAGTTTAAGTTGAAGTTATCCGCAATCTGAAATCAGGTCAAATAAGGAATGTGTCCAATCAATACAGTGTTCCCAGTCTCAGTAGCACATAGCACATATAGAACATAGAACACAAAGTGCACCAAGAACTTGTAGAACAAGACTTATTGGTACTAACTTTATATTCAAGATAAAGCTTCTTTGGAACTACTTGCTACTCTAGGGATTAGAGATATACTCTACTCTCTCTACTGCCACAGAGTATAGGTAGAGAGTCCTGAACTGGTCTGAACAGGACATCGAATATTGGAAGGTTTTAGGGGTGCACTAAGAAAGGATTTTTCGAAAACGAAGTGTAAATGATTGTATGAAAAATTTTCATACAAATAATAAAACACTTGTTTAAGGATTTTTAAAAACAACCCTTATAGAGGGGTGCAACGGGGTGTTAAATTGTGTTTAGGGAAATAGTTTGACGGAGGGACAGGAAGTTATCTATTGGTACCGAAGTACACGTTTCTAACTCTAATTTGGTATTTACGAATTGCGTATAATATGTCTATACTATTATGTTTGTTTGTTTGTTTGTTTGAACGCTCTAATATCAGAAACAGTCTGATGTGAAAAAAATTTACAACCCAAAGGAGCGGAGCAATATAATAACATCAACACACATAAATAAACACAACTTGACGGCATCTTACACCAGTAACAGTGTCTACTTGACCACCACTTGTTCATATTGAACCGGGCCGGAAACTATGTATCGGTTTATTTTGATATTTCAGTTTCATGGATCTGTTAGCGCCAGTTCTTCTTAATCAACCTATAGTTCAGTTGAGACATTACAAAGGTGGAATTTAGTTTCCAACTGGAAACCTCGGGGCGCTCAAATATAAAAGGCATAACAAGTTCAAATACAAATAGTAGCAGATCCGTCTCTATCTACGACATCGCCATTGAGGCGTGATGCGTGATGTATGTAAATATATTCCGACTTTCCGGGAAAAAAAATACTAAACGAAAAAAGGAAAATAGAGCCCTGCAATATCCCTGCGGCCGGCGGTACTAGAGCGGTGCTAGACTCCCCCACATATCAATACCAATTTATTATTATGGCTTACTGCTGCACAAGCGTTTTATATCCGTCTTATATTTTACTTACATGGGACTGTAGGCACCTTTATTATTCCAATATATGATAAAAAAAGACTTTCAGACGTTTAGACTTTCGAGTTTCGGAGATAAGGGGAGGGGGGTATCAATTTTCCTATATTTTCGTTAATATAATTTAAGCTATGCTATTTAAAATTATAAAAAAAAATATTTGTACCTACCTACTTCTTATAACGAAAGATTTGATTTGATATGTCACATGATCCACTTAAAAAAAAATTCGTCCGGTACATTCTGAAAATTTCCCACAATCTACCCCTAAAGTAGTAAATATATAAAAATACTTTTCACGATAAATGGAATGGAAAATCGTCTACATATAATTAAAAACTGTGTGTGTTTCACTTAAAACGGGGCATCATAATGTATCAATGTTTTTGCACATAATAGTTGTTGGAGACTGACGAAGGCTACTTTTTATTCCGGGAAAATTTGTAAAGACATATAAATGCTCTTTAATCAGAAAATGATCTAAACTCACTGGACACTACAACATACCTCATATAAGTAAATAAAATAGTTCAGTTTTACAGGAGAAACGAGCATACATTACAGTATCAGACATTTAAAAATTTAACTTGTCATTCCTTTACCGCACTCCACACTCCACACTCCACACTCCGCAGTCAAAGAGGCAAATTTCAGAGGAACATTTCCCGTACAATTCTGTTGAAAATGTTCTCTGAAAATCTGTCTTCAGCTTTGTGCCGACCTTTATGTAAAATATGACTGCTCATGAATACTTATGTCTTCTATGTAGAGGTGTAGAGGTAAGGATCATTCTTTAATCGACATTCATATTATAGACTAGCTTTTGAGCTGGTTTTACTCACAAAAGTAGCTTCTCTCATTCTGAATCTCTCACACTGTCACACCCTCTCATCTCCCCATCCTTGGCGCAGAACATCGATTAACAATCATAATTTTTACTTCAGCGTACACTACTCACAAAAGACAAACGAACAAGCATTGGGTTTTTAATATAGTCTATTATTACTATTTTTCGGAGGGCACGTAAAGCTGGTGTCCGCACTTCATCTAAAAATAACAGATACTTACGTGACATATCTATAAATACAACAACAGGTGCCCACCTGTTCTGTTCAACATGGACAACTGACACAAAGTGGACACTGTTACTTGTGTCTCTGGACGTGAAGATGTGTTTGTTTGTTTGTTTACTCGTCACACTCATCTCATCTTCATGTACCTTTTTTGCATATACTGTACCTATTCAGCTTGTTTTGTAAAGATATATATTTAGAGTTTTCCTGAAACCGCTGAATGTTTTCCTTTCAGGCTGTGTTCAAGACAGACGTAGCAACTGTCTGATTATGTAAACGGTATCTTCGTATTTTATTGTAGAAGATCGAGGAAGCGGTTAGTACTGCGGATATCTATTACCGCGGAAATCTGAACAACTACTTTTCATTCGAATTTTAGTGTTCTGTGAAGTGATTTTGATCTGCTGCTCTTTGGTATATTTTCTTTATCCCCACCCCCTTTAATGTAATGAAAAATCTATAAATTGTTAAGAAGTCAAAAAGAGGAAACATTTTTTTATAGAGACTTGTGCATTTGCTTTCGGAAAGCACTTTTCGGTGCATAATATTTGATGTCAGTACACTTTTTTTGTAGTCATTTATTTATACATGACATCGTTACGTTTACGATGAATGTTTCTCTACTAAAGAAATTTCACTTTCAAAATAAGAGAATATACCTGTTCCAGACACCCAAAATCATAGTATAAGGAATAACTATTTATTATTCTTATACCAAAACACTGGTTGCGTTACCTCGATGAATGGTTAAACATACTTTGAGCGACTCGTATATACTCTGTCTACCCCGGCAACATAGAGTCGTGAGTACGTAAATCAGTTTTACATGATGTAACATTAATATAAAGTTATCTCTGAAGCAAGGCAACGTTTAATCCAAAAGGAAAAAAGACATATCCACCAGAATGGTTCATAATAATGATTTATTATTGTCCATTATTAGTATTATGTCATAATAATCATGAATTATTTATGTTACTTATAGCTTCCCCTGCTGTCTGCTCCTGAAACCAAAATATACGCATCATCATACATTTACTGTCTTTGTTTGTTTGTCCTTTTTTTATGCAGAGATAATATTCCCACATTTCTCTCATACTATATAGCTGTGGTACTATTGATTGTTATCAGAATGTATTATAGATCGCTATTGGTATAGTTTTGGTGGTTATACCTTCAGTAGTTAGGGTCGTGAATGTAAACAGGAAGCTGGAGCTCGTCGCATAGTTGGAGTTACAAATAAAAAATTGTGAACGAAGACAAAGCTCAAATGCATTCTTTAATCCCAACAATTCCGACTACTACCGCACAGGGAGGCTATTCTGTTACTTTATGTTTCAATTAATTATATTACAAGTATTCTAATTAAAAATATACTATTTTAGGTTCCTTTTACAACGGATTACGGTCCCAGGGTACCCAGTTATTATACATGCTAGTACAAAAAAAAATTAATGCCGCGGCTACTAAAAAAAAAAAACTAATATGTGTAACATCTAACATTCGTAACCTTTTAAATTAGAAATAATGTTGTTCTTCCTCTCTTTTAGAAACTGTTGTTTTAGCCGTACTGAATAGTGTCCCAGGTAAAATTAAATTTAAATGCACGTTTAATATTTCGTTTCTTTTTTTATTTTGAACAAAGTTAGCTGAGTTGAGGATGAACACACCCGTGTAATACATAATAGGTAATACAATTTCATGAAATTGTTTAAAATGAGCGCTGAAAATTGGCTTTCTAAATGGAACTATATTATTTAATTAATAATTTAATTTAAGTTAATAAAATATAATCCTACACAATAATAAAATCCTAATGTAGATGAATGTTATGTTAGGATGAGTGCGTGACAGCTGTAAATCTGAAAAACCTACTGCCTTCTACAAGTTTATAAACGTACTAGCTGTTCCTTGTGGCTGCACTCCGCTCCTGTTCCTTGTGGCTGCACTCCGCTCCTGTTCCTTGTGGCTGCACTCCGCTCCTGTTCCTTGTGGCTGCACTCCGCTCCTGTTCCTTGTGGCTGCACTCCGCTCCTGTTCCTTGTGGCTGCACTCCGCTCCTGTTCCTTGTGGCTGCACTCCGCTCCTGTTCCTTGTGGCTGCACTCCGCTCCTGTTCCTTGTGGCTGCACTCCGCTCCTGTTCCTTGTGGCTGCACTCCGCTCCTGTTCCTTGTGGCTGCACTCCGCTCCTGTTCCTTGTGGCTGCACTCCGCTCCTGTTCCTTGTGGCTGCACTCCGCTCCTGTTCCTTGTGGCTGCACTCCGCTCCTGTTCCTTGTGGCTGCACTCCGCTCCTGTTCCTTGTGGCTGCACTCCGCTCCTGTTCCTTGTGGCTGCACTCCGCTCCTGTTCCTTGTGGCTGCACTCCGCTCCTGTTCCTTGTGGCTGCACTCCGCTCCTGTTCCTTGTGGCTGCACTCCGCTCCTGTTCCTTGTGGCTGCACTCCGCTCCTGTTCCTTGTGGCTGCACTCCGCTCCTGTTCCTTGTGGCTGCACTCCGCTCCTGTTCCTTGTGGCTGCACTCCGCTCCTGTTCCTTGTGGCTGCACTCCGCTCCTGTTCCTTGTGGCTGCACTCCGCTCCTGTTCCTTGTGGCTGCACTCCGCTCCTGTTCCTTGTGGCTGCACTCCGCTCCTGTTCCTTGTGGCTGCACTCCGCTCCTGTTCCTTGTGGCTGCACTCCGCTCCTGTTCCTTGTGGCTGCACTCCGCTCCTGTTCCTTGTGGCTGCACTCCGCTCCTGTTCCTTGTGGCTGCACTCCGCTCCTGTTCCTTGTGGCTGCACTCCGCTCCTGTTCCTTGTGGCTGCACTCCGCTCCTGTTCCTTGTGGCTGCACTCCGCTCCTGTTCCTTGTGGCTGCACTCCGCTCCTGTTCCTTGTGGCTGCACTCCGCTCCTGTTCCTTGTGGCTGCACTCCGCTCCTGTTCCTTGTGGCTGCACTCCGCTCCTGTTCCTTGTGGCTGCACTCCGCTCCTGTTCCTTGTGGCTGCACTCCGCTCCTGTTCCTTGTGGCTGCACTCCGCTCCTGTTCCTTGTGGCTGCACTCCGCTCCTGTTCCTTGTGGCTGCACTCCGCTCCTGTTCCTTGTGGCTGCACTCCGCTCCTGTTCCTTGTGGCTGCACTCCGCTCCTGTTCCTTGTGGCTGCACTCCGCTCCTGTTCCTTGTGGCTGCACTCCGCTCCTGTTCCTTGTGGCTGCACTCCGCTCCTGTTCCTTGTGGCTGCACTCCGCTCCTGTTCCTTGTGGCTGCACTCCGCTCCTGTTCCTTGTGGCTGCACTCCGCTCCTGTTCCTTGTGGCTGCACTCCGCTCCTGTTCCTTGTGGCTGCACTCCGCTCCTGTTCCTTGTGGCTGCACTCCGCTCCTGTTCCTTGTGGCTGCACTCCGCTCCTGTTCCTTGTGGCTGCACTCCGCTCCTTTGGGTCTGTAACACTTGAGGTTGCGTGCTGTACGTGGAACACTTTCTAACCCTCAGTGTCGTGGCAGGTCTCTAATTGGGTCACTCTCCAATAAAAGATAATACTGTTCACTCTGCTTGCTAGGCAGTAGGTATTATAAGTGACCTAGTGAATTACGACGCTATGCGTGCGACTTGCTGTCGGGAGCGTTTACATGTAACTGGCGTGTGTCGGACAATAAGTATACCTGTCCGCTACAGGTCCTAACGTGATGTTATATAACCTATAACTTTCCTCAAGAATTGGGCTATCAAATGCAAAAAGAATTATTCAAATCCGACTGGTAGTTCTAGAGATAAGCGGGTTCAAACAAACAAATAAACATTAGTATAAATTAGAGACATTATGTTTCAATAAATAAACCATAAACATATTATCGTGTGTGAATGATACAGTTTTAATGGTGCGCTCCTGTGCCTCCATAATGTAATATTCGCCCCCAAAGAGCCATAGCTAAGATAAAGTATAAATGTTTCTGCTCTAAACGACGGAGCCTATAATCGAGTTTTCTTCCACAGCGTTTCTTTTTAAAGTGCCTTTTTTGCTATTATTGCTTAGTGTGCTAACTTAACTGGTGCTTGTGGACGGGGTTGTTCTATTTAATACGACGGAAGCTGTGGGCAAAAAGAACAAGTATAAAGTGAAAATTAATTATTTTATAAATCGCTAAACAATGATTCGATGAACAGGTGTTTCGGAGCTCATAACAGGTCAACATAACTAACACTCTCCTATAGTAGGTATCAATACTAAAATCTATATTTACGGCTTGTGTTACTATTAGGGTAAGCTAATATTAGGTATCGTTATATCGATTTTTCAATATATGGATATCAATAGCGAAACTTTTCAAATATATCGATATTCAACATTTTTATCTATTTAAAAACTAATACATATTAAAAAAAAGAAAACGTGTAAGTACACGCATAAGTTAAATATACTAAATTATGAACTTATCATAATTAAATAATAAATAGAAGCGCCATCAGCCGTGCGAGCATTGTCGTGCAGAAAGAATCTCTGTTGGAAAAAGAAAGATATAATTTCCCGTAGTGACAGAGCAAGACCAAAAGTACTAGTAGCGTCGAGGAAACCGGTCCTTTTTGTATTGCTTTATGTCTATGGAATACTATATCTTTTTCTTTCTAATTGACATTTTGTCAACGTATAGAGATTGTTTCTACACGGTTATGCTCGCACGGCTCTTGTGTTTGATCTCACTATCACGCGTAACGAAGTATTTTCTCTAGCCTGGCTTAAAGAAGTTTCTATATAAATAAAAATTAAATGTTTCCCTTTATAGGGAAAGAAAAATTTAATTGGGTAAGTTGCCTGGTAAATTGAAAAATCGGGAAAACTGAAAGTGATTGATTTCATAGATTTTTTGTATGAACTGAATAATATCGGATGAAAGTTAATATTGGCTCCACGGGCGAAGCCGGGGCGGAAAGCTAGTTAGTATATAAAAATATAGCACCGATACTTTTTTATAAATTGTACATCCCTAACAATAATGTATTAGTGCCGATGCTGGCTAATGGAAAAACGACATCTGATTGGACTTTTAGAAATACATACAATGATATATTTTTTCAGTGTAACTTCCATTCTAGTAGTGTAGATATAAAGTTGTTCAGTTTTCAGCAGTTTTAATATATTTATTGGTCTCGGGCGTGTGGCGTGTGGCGTGTGGCGTGTGGCGGGTGGCCCGTAGAGTGTTCAGTAGGTACATGTGATATATTAGTGCAGTTACGGACACGACGGTGAATACACGACGAGGTAGGCAGTGAAAGGAACTTACTACTTTCTACACACACATCTTCACAGTATTTATAATGGACACTGTTGTAGCCACTTCTAGCTACTTGTCCATATTAAACAGAACATGTGGCAAATCTGTTGCTGCAGTTATTAAACTATACTAGCCGAGCTAGCATCACTATCTATTTATGATCTATCCAAAAAAGACAAAACCTCGGAAAATTGTATCTAGCAATGAGATCCTTTCTTCGTGTAGTTTTTAATTATAGTACCTTTAAACTAAACACAATATACATTAAAACTTATATATCACTTGGTCTTCCGCTAGGTATCCTGGAACTGTAACACGGTTTCGGGAGCTGTAGCGGCTACTCGTAAAGAAAGAAAAAAAGAAAAAAAGGATATTAGGGATTTATTGTATGACAAGTGTATGAGTTTACCACCACGTGGTATTTGTATATGAGTGAAAACAACTACTGCAACGAGAATCATCACGACCGCCATTCACTATGCCTGTAACTTGTAGCCTGTAAAGATATTTTTTCTCATTTCGCTTGAATAATATTCATCTTCTTTCTTTGCTCAAAAGAATGATAGTTTTTCAACCTAGTGATCGAAAAGTTAAAATGTCACAAATTATTATCGATTAGTATTTCTGTAAAACACATGTTCACGGCCTTCATACCTTGCGGTGTGGCCACCAGTAACAATATCCACTTAGGCAGGATGTGTCACTTTATCTGTTATTTTAGAAAGACACATTAATCTTAATGAAAATTGGTGCTCAGAATTTTTGGCACTAGTGAGAAAAGAACCCGGGACGCGCGTCTACCGATTTTAAATACAACAGTTCAGAGGCAACATCATTCCAATTAGGCTATGGATTCCTTTTTATTTACAGTATTTCATGTATTTATTTATTATACAGAGGGCTACTTTCTCTGAATATTTATGAGAATCGATGGAAAGATGGCCGAGTAATGAAGTTGTAAGGTCTCTGCAGTTTCCGTCATTTGGGTAGGGAACCTTAAAACAAGCAGTTACCAGATCAAATACCAGAATGGAGTATAGTTTCCCTCAATATACGCAAATGAGTTTCTATACAATATTCATGAGCGCAGACTACTACAACTAAATTATGGTTTATTAGATAACAAACATTAATATTGTGTATCTGTGTGGGTACCCGGCACCCGGCACTGTGCCAGATATATATTTACTTATCTCTTATAATGATTCTTACAATACAAAGACTTATAGTTCTTTTAGGTTCTGAAAATGTCTGAAGATATCTCCTGATTTATAAGCCTAGAAAATTTGAGAGTAAAAGGTAAGAGAGTAATACCGATAGTGGACGCGCTAGATTTAGGTACCTTCTTAGAACAGATTAAATAAAGCTACAATCATCAAGCGGTGTGTTGAATACGGCGAAAGGGGTATGTCAGGATCGTATGTCATTAGATTATTTTCTATCTACGCGTCATAAAAGTTAGATAGATTATGATGTCTTGTATACTTAAAACTGTTCATCCCACTAGAATGAGGGCGTGATGATATTTAATATCCGATATGATAGTAGTTTATAGATTCAGTTTTTACGGAAGACCTTCCTCTATAACGTTTTATGATTGCATCCATACCCGCTATACCCGTTAGGCCCGCTATAGTACCCGCTAGTACCCGCTAGTATCCGCTAGAGCTGTGTTGTGTTTTCGAGCAACAGAGAACAGTTTTTTTAAAATGAGATTCGTTTGTTTCTGTTTTAAAAAACGCTTTTTTATTCCTAATGCGTAAATCACAACTAAAACAATAATTAGCCAAGTTGCCAGTACGAATTCTCAGTTCTGTATATCTTTTCGGTCAGAACTTCAGACAAGATTTTTGTTTAGGTTTCTAATTGTCAATTTTCGTATATTTTCTTTAAATTATATTAACTAATTAGTAAACTATGCATTTTAAAATAAAAAATTAAATCATATTTGTTATAACGAGCCCTTTCATTTGATATATCGCATGATGCACTTAATTTTTTTTTTAATTTTTATTTTCCCCCCAAATTGAACCCCGAATATCGAAATTCGACTATTTACTACACGTCCGTGATAGGGTCGGGTCACCAATCTATACAAACCTTTTTCGTTTCGACAGACACATAGAAGGGTGCTCATATAAGGTTTTCCAGAGATGTACGGAACCCTAAAAATGACCATTCATACATCGAAAGGATGGAAAAATAGCTATTGTGTCAGTCAGTACAAACACCAAAACAGATTCTTGAAAAAACAGTTTCCGTAAATAGTTTTGGTAGAATTTTGAAGTTATTGTGCACCGTTCGAGGTGTTTTTCACGTGTGCCGTAGTAAGAGAACAGTTTTTTAGTGACAAGAAAGCGTTTCATATGGCAAAAAGCTTATTGAAAATAACGCCAGCACTAGTACCCGCTGGGCTCGATGTCTATTGGTTTCAATATGATGCCGTATGTCTTATGGAGAAATAATATTATATGTTAGTAACATATTTTATTTGAAACTAAGGATAAACTCTGACTTCGCCCAACTTCATAAAATATCTAAATTATTGTATGTATGGAAGCTATTAGGATAAAGATATTAATGCGAAAGTGAGTTATCGACGCGTGATTTACGCACAGACAGTTGGAGGTCCGGAGACATAGGTTACCTACTTTTTATCCCCGAAAACCTTCGGGATTCATTCTTGTGTTACATTTTACAAATTTCCACGGGCGAAGCCGGGACGTAAAGCTGACAATTGTACCTGTTCTGGAGACAGACATTTTACTTTTCTGTATAAGTCATTTAGGGATCTGTCATTTGGATTCAAGTTTTCGAAAAATAAGTCATTGTCTAAATATAATTTCCTACCTAAATGAAGAATATTTGTCTTCTGCTGGTTACCCTGGGTTAAGGAGTACGGACGGCCATGTAAAAGGAGAAGATATACATCATACCTCGAGTTCTACAGACACGATTTTCACCATTGCATAGGGTATTTGTTCCGGAAGGGTTCAGTCTAGAAACTTTGCTTAACATTCGAGAAACTCAATATTTAACTTTACGTTGTCTGAAACGAACAAGTTTGTAGCCAGAGAAAAGCTAAATAAATTCTAGAAAAGTTCATCTATAAGCTAAACTTCAAAAATAACCTCTACAAGTATTAAACATAGTTATTATAAAGTGTTATTTGATAGCAGGGTTCCGTAGTAATAAAGCATTAAATAGAAGGTGTAGGCGTGTACACTGTACGTACAGTAGGTACTAGGGAGGTAAATAGCGTGTTTTCAATTTAGTTAACAATAAGAACACGATATAAACAGCAAGTCATGTCACATAAAGAGCCTCACTAACATTGTGTGTTGTGTAGCTGCTTGAATTATATATTACATAAGTGATTATGTGACATTGTGTCATGTTCTGTGATTTCAAGATACAACAATGCCTTTTATATTTTGTTAAAAAATTCTGTTAGACTATGATAATTACTTTTCCACAGTTCTTACATGGTTGTAATTGTAACCTAATAGTACATTTTGATACAAGGGTGCTATGTTGGTCATTACGTACGAGGCGATAATATCGCTATAAGAAAGCTAAGTATGTAAATGCAAACGCGTTTCATACGACGTTTTTCAACACACTTGCGAGGAAAAAACAAACTTAATATGGTTTTAACATTTAATTATTAAAACAATTAATGAAAGTACAATTTTCAAATGTTTTGTTTTTTCCCGCGTCGCGCTAGATAAAGCATGGGTAACTTCGCCAAACAGCCAACAAAGTCGTGGTTAAAAAATAAAAACTGTATTATGCGGTTAAATTAAGAATGCTTTGTGGACACACATATAATTTGCAATCTTGTTGGAATTTAACTTCATTGGGTTATATTATAACTCTTGTGCTGTAATGTAAAGTAAAAAGCACGCGTGTTTTATATATGGGATTATGGATCTAAAAGTGAGGTAATAAGATTCGCGGTACGAGCAAGTGTGTTGAAAAACACATCTGTATTGAATATGTCATATTCAATACAGTTGCTCGAAAAGTGGTACATTACGTAGCTGTATATCGTGCGGTAAGTTACAATTCACTCAACTGTACTATACTAGATCGTTGGTTCCAAAGAGTCTATTTTTGACATCCGAACGCCTACGCTACCCGGTACTATTATGTAATATCATAGAAAATGAGATATGATTTAGAAAGATTGGACAAAGAATTTATTTTTTGTTTTATTGTTGTTTTCTCGAAAATGTTTTGAAAAAATTTGATACACGTGCGGAACTTTCATTTTCACTTATATCACAATGTATTATTTTCTAATTCACGGGTTTCCTTACAGCTCCCGAAACCGTGTTATCGGTCTCAGGGCACCCAACACAAGACCAAGTCTCCCTCTTTTAGCTGATGGTATTTGTAAGGCTCCCTTTTGAGGTATATTTAGATGTCTCTAAGTGTGGTTTGTCGGATTATGTATATAAGTTTTTAATTAAAAGTACCCCATTGGTACCTACAACCGTGGTCCGCATGTGGTCCGCATGTGGTCCGCATGTGGTCCGCCTATAGTTAATACCACTCGGCCACCGACGACGCACCTTATACTTCCATAATCCTATTAAATGTCACATTGAAGACCTATCGATGTAGTCATAATCTCAACCAATTCTTATAATGATGTCATTAGAGAAGAATGCGGTGTAAAAGATGATGTTGTGACTAAAATGAAGAAAAGTAGTTTACGCTGGTTTGGACACGTTGAAAGAATGAAGGATGAAAGATTGACTAAAATGGTTTATATGGTGAAAGGAAATGCTGGCAGAAGACGACCTACATGTACTTTTATTGAACATATAAAAAATATGTTGATCGATGGAAATATTAAAAGTACACACAATCGCCGAGCATGTATGAAAGGTATGATGAATATAAAAGAAGCGAAAGAGATATGTCAGGATCGTAACAAATGGCATTCGATTGTCTCTGCCTACCCCTCTTGGGATGACAGGCGTGGTGATAGATAGATAGATAATGATACCTGAACATGATAATTTATCCAGAACTCCGAATAACAAAAACTAAGTATTCTCGGGATAAAAGTAGCCTATGTCACTCTCAGGCCCTCTTTTCATGTCGATCTGTTGCCTCTATTGTATCGTGATTCGTAAAGTACAGTACGTCGCATTTATAATAAAGAAAGTTGTGAAGTCGCGCGGACGCAAATGTATAGTTTTATATCTAATCTAAACATAAAAATAACTAAATAAACCAGGTCCGCGTAGAATAGTGCCAACAATACTGGCTGCTGTATCACTATGCTGATTCGTTGACCGAGGAAGGAGCCAGCCCTCTTGCTACCAGAAGAGATGATCAGTCGAGGGGATATATCTTTAATAAAATTTTTGACATTTGAACCCCACGGACCTAGAGTAGGTTTGTGTGTTTCGTAGTGACATCTCAAACTAATGAAACATATTGAACATTACTTTCTGTTTGAACATCGACTAAAACAGGATCTTAATTGAAGCTGGTCGTAAAGTAAATGTCTCTATAAAGCTATAAAAGAGAGTATATAAAGTGCGATGTAATTTCCGGGATATGAGATATAGCATCATAACAGACGGTCGTGGGATCTATACCAACGTTAACAAAGGAATAACTTCATGAGGAAAATGGATCAGATATCTACACCGGGACTACACTTTTGGTTTGACTAGGGATTAGTCTCAAGATTTTTAGAATAGTTATATAAACCCAATTTTTATATGCTCAGAAAAGAAAAATAATGGAAGCAGTTAATAGATCTACGGAATATTTAACTTGTGTAAAACAATGACCATGAAATAATATAAAATGAAATAATAATATGTTCATAAATTAGGTCCGTAGTTTTTACTAACAATTTTAATTATCTACTCTTATGTTTTTTTCATTGTAGTTAACACTACGCATAGAGGGCCACTTCTCTCAAACCACACTACTCTTGTTTCATCCACATAATTATATAAAAAGGTACTCTTTGATCCACATCCATACATCGTTCCATACATGTACGTCTATTTCATGCAGCTTTATAAATATCCGTTTCGTAATTATTTTATAGATGTATGTATGGATGGATATGCTGAAGCAAGAGAAGTATGCAAATATCGAGAGAAGTGGCGCTTCTACTCTCTGGCTACCCCTTTGGAAAACAAGCGTGAAGGTACGTATGCCATACTTTCATCACACATTCACGTCCAAACAAACTCAGCATGTCCCTTTAAATTGTATATACTTACATCACTATCATTCACTCTACACAGATAACTAGAGCTGGGTCGTTTCGTATTTTGCGTGAAACGGAACGTAACCAACCCGTTTTATAAATCGACAAACTGCTTCGAAAAGCAGTGCTAAAAGAAACGGTTTTTTTATTCCTAAGGCGTAAATCGTACATTAATATACATTCATTCAAAAAAATCCGTTGATTCGACAGTCTGTACAATATCAGTCTAATGTATACACTACACATTATATAGCGTTATGGTCCATTTTAAAAGAACAGCAAACCAGTTTAACCAGTTTCTTTTTCAAAACCGCCTCGGAAATATTTTTGGTAATTTTTTTATGGTTAGCATACATAGGACCCCCCGCTACATCTTTATTTTGACCAGAATGAGAAAACTTAGAACAATTATTTTAGCCATTTATTGTTTGCATAGAAACTACTGTCATCGGTGATGAAAAAAGAATGCACGGCCCGAGAATGTCCAACACTAGAATGCCGAGCAAACTGCTGGGTCGACCATTATGCTCTTGGACACACTCGGGCCGTGCATTCCTTCCCTGGCTGGCCCTGTATGGATTCGACGGTTTGGCCTTCGAGTCGAAACGAAAGATGTCGCGGTTCTAAATATGGTAACACGGAACCCCAAAGCATATGTGTTATGGGTGCATGTATCTAATCTATACTAATATTATAAAGAGGTACAATTTATAAGATTTGATGTAGGGGTAATCTCTGAAACTACATCATTATTCGTTGGGCCTACTCTTTCTCACACTTCTCACAGGCACTACACACACAAGCGCAATATGTAAATGGTTGTACGTACAGTTGAATCGCCGAAACATGTTTTTTTTTTAAACAGATTTTCCTTCTGGCATAAAACCGTTCGCTCGTTACATGGCAAAAATCTGTTTCTTGAAACAGTTTGTCAAAAAAACGACCAGCTAGCTCTACAGATAACTGTACATATTAATTAAAATAATATAAGGGTGTTAAGTGAATATGACACAGCTTCTCTAAGTCATGTGCACACTGCACACTGCACAGTAGCTACTATTAATTAAATCACGACTGATTGTAATATATTGCAGATTCTAGACGCGCGTAATCAGGACGTATTGTGGCCTGCTACAGTGACATCTAATTGGTTATACATTATACTATAAATATATATGTTTAGATCTCCTCAAACTAAGTGGCCAAACTATTATCTAATCTAAGCTAATATGTATTATAAAGAAACAGTGTCACTTTGTTAATAAACCTGGATCGTATTGATCGCATTTGGAACGATATCGTTAGAGAATAATGCGGAGTGAAAGATAATGTTCTGACTAAATCGAAGAAAAGTAGTTTTGGAAACGTTAAAAGAATGAAGGATGAAAGAGAAGACAATATTAATAGTTCACATAATCGCCAAGCATGTATGAAAGGCATGATGAATATAAAAGAAGCGAAAAAAGTATGTCAGGATCGTAGCAAATGGCATTCGATTGTCTCTGCCCACCACTCTTGAGATAAAAGGCGTGATGATAGATACTGTTATACTAGACAGACAATACCTTACAATCAGACTATATTAAAGTAGGTAACACTTAGATATCTAACTCTGTTGTAACATTAACTTAATGTAAACGTGGAATTGAAGAGATTTACACAAACGATCTTCACTCACAAATTGTAAAGAAATGTTACTAGGAGAATCTGCGGATCTTCTCTTTATTAGTTCTCGGGACATTTGGCAAAGTGGACACATTACTGACATGTCCTGATGTCGTGATGTCGTGATGTTACATGTTACAGGAAATGGGCCATATACGACAGTGGCAGTCACTGCTGAACTTATTTAAAATACAAAATATGAAAGTACAGGAGTCGATAGCGTTATTGCTTTATCAACTTCTCGTGCTTCCAAAGGCACGTAGAGCCGGAGTCCGCACTTATTCTATACCAGAGAGAAACATCTAGGTCCCAAGTGCAGTAACAGGCTTGCCACAAATTCTGTTTAATATGGACAACTGGCAAAAAGTAGACACTGCTACTGGTGTCTCGTGGGTGTCTCTGACCATACCTCAAGGTCTTGAAAATGTGCGTAAATGTGATGTAAACCCGTCTTATAAAAATCTGCGAACATCTAATTTCGGTTAATCTTAGAAAAATAAATGTTTTTTTTGTTTATTTTTTTTTTAATTATTTTATTTAACTTTTTTCTATTCTTATATATTTAAATAATGAGGCTGAAGCTTGCCGATATTAGTTTTATTGACGTAGATAATATGTTCGTATTGAAAAAGTCTAGATACCATTTTATTTAGATTTTTTTTAGATTCTCAAAATATGTCTTCAACAGGAATACAACACGTTTGAAGTTATACATAACAAGTGGCCTATGTACAAAAGATTTTGATTCATTTTTTTTGTTTTTTTTTCTTCGTTTTTTTTTTGTTTTATTTTTAAAGTTTAAACAATACAAAACCATACAGTGTGTGTACAAGATTTAATATAAATATAAATAAGTACTAACTAATTCTTAACGATTATTAAACTTACAAAAAATAACAAAACAAAAACTCCTAAGCAACTTTAAACAAAGATCACAACGACAATGAACTGATCTTCGACTTCTTCTTTAGTCCTCTTTGAAGCATGTGTAATGGGTCCATTTTTTCAGTAACCAATTAGTCTGTCTTTTCATTTCTTTATAGCCACATGCTAAACACCTTTCATGAACAATTTGTTTAACAAAATATTTGCAATTTCTTACTTAACTCATCGGTATCAAGTTTCGATAGATTTGTAACCTTTCCATTTAAAATCCCTCGTATAAAATGTCTTACAAAATGCCACAGTTATATCCATCATTTTGTTTTAGATTTTTACATTATATTTCTTAAATTCCAACTTTTGATTAAATTTGGAAAGAAAGTACTATAACAAATGGTAAAGTTTCTAAGTAAATTATGTTCCTTTTTTCATCATATTGTGAAGCTGAATCAAAATAATAAACGTTTTGATTTGTAACGTCTACATAATATAAAACCCAGTAAACATCATTAATGTTTAAAGAATAAAATGGTCACTTTTTTTTCTTCACGGGTTGCCGCCTCCTACACCTCCCTAAACCGTGTTATCGGTCCCAGGGTACCAAGCGGTAGACCAAGTCTTCCTCTTTTACACGATAATATTTGTGAGGCTATACCTAACAGATGGCCAGTTCTGTTGAGGTATATTTAGATGGATGCTCTCTTTATTGTTCAATTCTCTGTGAATATTTGAAAAAAATACACTTTCGGCATTTTTTCCTGATTCTGAACTTCACTCGGTACATAATTATGATACTTTGGTTTATAAATTTCCTCAGTACCTAATCAATAACAAAGTTATCCAACCATTACCATTCCTTTATAAACAATTTTAAATAAGTACCTAATTAAAACTTTATAAATAAAACTTGATAACTGAGAAAAAAATAAGAAGAAAACAAATAACAAAATATAATTTAACATATATGGGGCTATATGAACCATTCCTTGTTATAAACATAGTCCTCTCCATATAATTAATATATTTAAAAATATCATTTACATTCATTGTATATCCAACAAAATATTGACGAGCTGCTTTTGAAGCATTATTTTAATTTTCATTGTGAATTGTTTCGTTTTCATTAAATTTTAATTTCATAGCTTTTTTACCAAAGACTGTTTTTTACGATCTTCAACAATTTTTATAGTATTCCTTTTTTAAATACACAGATTTTTTTGTTTGCATTGCATTGTTTCGCGATTCCAATACTCTTCGGAATTATCATTATCACGATATAAAATCAAAATAAAATGCACTAGTTCCAATGGTTGTAGAAATACTTAGAAATATCATGCTGTTTATTTCAACATCTTTCAAACATTATTTCAATCAGAATGTCAAATCATAGACAAAATTAAAAGTATAAAAACATGCAAAAAGTTTGTGCATCTTGCACGTTCTTCTCTCTTTTAGTACGAAACACTATATTTTATTAAGTTTTTTAAGAGGCCGCCGAAAAGGTAATGCAGAGATGGCAACGTCCGCGACTCTGACTATGTTATCCCTGCCTGGGAACAGGGAGGTCACACGACCTTTGGGCCAAGAGCCCCTCGGCAGGTTGCTGTCACAGAAAAGCACTAAATCACCCACAGCGATATTTGGCACAGGGCCCCCGCCCCTTTTTGGTGCTAATGTTGGCTGGTATTCTTTAACCCAACGCTGCCAAAAGTGGTCCGTCAGCCTTATCGCCCTTCGCCATATACTTCGGCTCAACAAGTCAACGTAGCTCATGGTGGCGGGAATTGGTCTTCCGGATGACGTGTCTAATAAAAAATGTGCAGGAGTGAGCGCCTCTTTACTTGTAGGATCAATGTTCACTAATGCTTCACGGCTTCAGCCAGTAGGGTACACAACACTTCTTCGCTGGGCACACTCGTTCAATTAAAGTTATCTTCAGCGCTTGCCCTATATTTCGTACCAGGTGCTCCTCCCATGAAAGGTGCGGAAGGAGGAATAAACCGCCAGCTAATTTTCTCATTAGCCGCAAACTCGGATATCGCATCAGTATTATAAAGTCCGTCTGCTGTCTTCAACGAAAGCTGTACCGTTATCGGACCAGATTTCAGCTCAGGTGTGCCTCGCCGTTCTATGAAACGGCGTAGAGCCATGATAGCTGCATCCGTTGAGAGACTGTTTACTAGTTCAAAGTGTACAGCACGAACCACAACGCATGTGTAAAGTGCGACATATCGCGTATATTATGTGACTCATTTTTAATACAACATCAACTACGTCATTATAGTGGCGATCACTTTGACTTAACATTTCCCAACGTACTTTTTGAAAATCTTTAGAGTTTCTGAGAAAATTGATGATTGTCTTTTGAGCAAGTTGGTCATTAATTATCCAGTTATTTTTATAAACTGTATTGGGTTTGTTTTGCATATTTCAAAGTTTCTTTTGCAGCAGTTCGTAGTTGACACACTAAACACAATTCATGATTTGGGGAGCCAGAAGTTGAGTAAATCTTGACTATTGCATGTAAACTTACTATTTGACAACTAAATTTAAATAAACAAATAAAAACATATTTGGGTTGACGACATAGTCAGTTATAATAGAGGTTATCATTAAACTTTTTAATACCTAACAATAGAGGAAAATTCCATAAATCTAATGGGAAAGAACCATCTATATAATCTTATCTATGGATATGTTTATTGAATCAAATAATCTATATTAGTTATTTAGTCTATTTTCTTGGTTTGAAATAGTACAAATGGTGGGTTGATTTTTGTTTTTATAATTATTATTCGCATTATCGTCGTCATAGTTGTCGTCGTTATCATTATTACAAGTATTAGAAGCAAGTGATTCCTTCTCAACTGTTTCCTTATCTAAAGATGATACAGGATTTATTTGTTGTGATAGTAATACTGCTTTTCTATTTCCATCATTTTTAATACCATACCTATTTTTTTTCTCTATTTGTTCCGTAAAATAATGATGGTCTTTCCTCCAAATGAATTGTAATCTCGCACGAAAATTTATTATCATATTTTCGTACTTTAAGTTGACTACACATTTTGGAAACAATGGTTGATGCAGAGGGCCTTTATCTAGTTCTTTTTTATGTCATTTACACACTGTAATAAACCTTGGAAATTATATAACTTTATGTTGATGATTTATAATATAATAATAATAAAACATGCTGAGTACCATCTGCTTAAAGCGACTCCTCGTGCTTCGGAACGCACGTAAACGTCCGCACTTCTTCTAAAAATAACAAATATTCATGTCTGTTAAAGAAGTGACACATCTAGCTCCATTAAGTGCAGCAACGGGCTTGCCACCTGTTCTGTTGGACAACTGGCAAAAAGTGGACATTAAATTGTTACCGGTGTCTCTGGGCACACTGCAAGTTATGAAAGCCGTGAAGGTGTGTTGTTGTTGTCGTAAGTAAGAAAATATTTAAACATTAGTTGAAGCTGTGAATGATGTTGAGCTAAATGATAATATTAAGAACCAATTTTTTTTTAAATTTTATATATATAATTTTTTTTCTCTAAAAATTTCTGCTGATTGTTTTTTTTATTCGTAATACATCTAAGTATAGGAAAAAAAAGAAGTAGACAATTTTGTTGGGTCGATTCCCGAGTGGTTTACAAAACCCCCCCAGGGGGGAAAGATGCCACGTAGACATTCGCAGACCGTTACAGGGCGACTATCGTATTTAAGGCTCAGCAGACGGTAGCCATACCTGTCAGTAAATAATATGGCAGCTCTCTAACTATATTTAGTAATTGTGTAAAAATAGATTAATAAAAAAAAAAACAGAAACAAAATATATATAAATAAACGCCTCAAAAATAATCATTTTAGTACACTTTTGTTTTGAATTGCAGACATTAATAAAATACCAAATAGAACAAACCAGCAGTGTTATTTAAGGGTAGTATTCAACTGCAAATAAAAAAATGGCCATTTCCCATCCAAAATATCGTTTGCTCAGCAAAATACTTACCTCAAAATATTGTTATCGTTAATGCACGTGAAAGCTCGTACGGAGTCTGCACAGGCACAGGGTGGGTTTATGTGCGGTTATAAAGGACCCCTAACCTATCTCTACGTGCCAACAGAGTCGTACTTTCAATAATTTATTTGATGAGCAATATGAAAATCAACGAATCAGCATCGCGATTCAGCGGGGAAATGCAGCCCTTGCCACTATTCCAGGCGGACCTGGTTTATTTAGTTATTTTTAATGTTTAGATTAGATTTAAGGTTTTTATATTGTTATGAATAAATAATCACATAAGTATTTTCTGATATGCAATTAAAAATAACCCAAAAATATAATAAATGTAAAGTAAACTATATAATTATTACTCAGTTGATGAAAGTATATTAAATATTTTGTTCATAAATTAATTTTACAAGTTGAATCAATTGAGGAATATTGGAAATAAATAAACAGACTTTCTATATTTTGTAGCTCAAGAATGAAAATGACAACGATTTAATATCGTGAGTTATCTTCTAAATTTGTACAACATAAATTAATATGTAAGTATATTCATGAAGTTAACGAGAAAGTTGGCTTCATTGTCAACATAAAGTATATAACAACATTCAATTAAATACACGTAAGTACATAATATTGTATGAATATTAAATTAAAGATCAATTTTTCGAAGTCCAGGATATTTCTGTCACATCTTTTTTAGAAATTGAAACTTTTTTTTATATTTAAAAAATAATCAGTTTTGTTCATGAATAATAAGACCTAGACTTGCGAAGTTTTAGGATATTTAATTGTATACCATATTTATCAGGCCTTTATTTCACGTGTTCACGTAGTACACGTTTTCAATATGAACACGCCAATAAAACCAATATCGGATCAGTTTTGGGGCTGTAGTAATTTGATGAAATGTTATTTGTGCTGGTGGTCGGCAAAATTCAGCCTCATTTTCATTACCTTTTTCAACCAGCGAGACTCGTTCCTACTTACACCTTCACAATACACAATACAAGACAACTTTTCACAAAGTATTGTTTACTTGTAAATTTTAATTTTATATAATCAGTACTCTACTACTTTATAACGCTGTGTTGTATTATATTTACAGTTGGAAGTCGTAAATACGCTTTAAGATAGAGTAAGTGACAGATATCATTAGTTCAGGAACCATCCAGACAAGTGATCCTATTATAGAGAGTTATCGTGACAAGCGAGCATAAAGACACCACATTTTGGGGAAATCTCATCGGGAATTGTTGAGGATAATGACTTCTTCAAGTGCTGGGTAACTGTGTTGTATACTCACGACGCTAACACACGGGGTAGACAGAGTCTGAACCGAAAGAGTTTGACATCATTTTTTGCGAAGAAATCTTGGAAAAATAGGGATAAATTCTTGTTACATTTAAAAAAAAATCATTTAAAATAAAGTCTCCAGACGTCTTTTCTCCGTAACTGCTTAACAGATTGTAATCCAGTTTGTTCCAATATTTGTCTAAAATACTCAGAAGAAATTAAATGGATAATGATAAAACTTTTAGGGATCATAGAGACTTACAGAACTGGCCACTCGTTAGGTATACCCTCATAAATACCATCGGGTCAACGAGGGAGACTTATTAGTCTTGTGCTGGGTACCCTGGAACCGATAACACGGTTACGGGAGCCGTGATAATAGTGGGTAAGTAAGATATATTAAAATGTGAAAGGGTTCCGAATGTAATAATAAGATATTGTTGAATACAAAATGTATTACAGAATAGAGATCATGTTGAGGACACATAGCAAGACACAGGACACAGGACACAGGACACAGGACAGGTTAAGCTATGAAGGTCCCTGTCGGCCCATAAATAATTGTACTTGTGGAACACAGCTGGTACCTTTCTTAAAAGAAATGTATAAATCTTTTATAAGGAATCTGTCACTTTACTTACATTGAAACTCCCCGAGCGCGGCCTTACGAGACTCGAGTGGGGAGTGGGGGGCAGTGGGGGGAGTGGGGCGGGAGTGGGGGGCCATTCTGTCATACCTACTTTATATATATAATTTTGTTTGTTTGTTTGTTTGAACGCGCTAATCTCTAGAACTAGCTGCTGTCGGATTTAAGATTTTTTTTTGCATTTGATAGCCCAATTGTTGAGAAAGGTTATAGGCTATATAACATCACGCTGCGACCTAAAGGAGCTGAGCAGTAACCAACCATTAACGCGAGCGCAATCTCAATTATATATATAGGAATATAATAGAGTAATTGTTAGAGCGTTTGAACCCGGGTTTTAATCTCACTCGTTCTAAAAATGATAACCAACTAATTTCTCGTGCTTCTGAGGGCACGAAAACCACACGTCGGCGTCCACATTCTCAAGTCTATTAGAGAAATGACACAACTACGGCATACCTACTTGTTCCGTTTAATATGGATTATGGACAACTAGCAAAAAGTGGACACCGTTACTACTCATAAAACTATTTTTGATGGTGATCATTCGTTTTGTTGTATTTTTTTTTATTTCTACAAAATAATAACAAGGAATCTTACCATTCAGGATTTCTTATTTCAGTATTTTCATACTTTCTGAAAAAATCACTCTGTCTCACAGTTTCTCATCAATATATATATTTAATCCTTTCTTCTATTTCCTCCGAATATTCCGATCAAGGAATATACTACTCTCCGATTCTCTCTGTACCTACAAGTTAATATAATTTTGATTTAGTTTGGTCAGTTTCTTCACTGACCTTACATAATATAGGTCTGTAATATACATGCACATTGCACATTACAATATGTTCGTAATCTGTTAGATATTTATTCTCTTAGGCAAAAGGTCCATGCATTTTGACCTTATTTGTTGATTCCATGTTCTTAATTTCTATGTGCTAATGAAACAGTACGTTACTGAATGGTGTTCCATAATAAAAATGGATGCCAATTCCACGCGCCGTTATCGGGACATGCTCTGTGATCGATGTTTTCAATTTTATTTCCACGTTTATGTTTTTATTTTTTAATTGTGTATAGATTTCTGTGTAACAATTACATTAAATTTTGAATACTGATACAAATTATTGCCTGACCTGACTCTGTCGCGAATGAATTGAATATATGAGCCTAGTAACTGAATATTGAAATACTTACAGTTTGTTTATCTCTGAAATTAACATTCAGAATCTAAATTCCCTTTTTTATTTCACTAAAGTTACTCTATTAAAATTTCAAATGTTTTGTTTAATAGTTTCAGAGAAAATCGCTATGAAAGACGGACGGACGGACAAATGAATAGAAGGACAGACGCACACGTTCACCGGACATACGGATCCCAAAAAACTCACCATTGAAATATTCTCAGGTAGATGTGTTTTTAATTGTTGTCTCTGTGTCAGTTCCATAGATGGCACAGCTGCGGAAAACGCAAGTCGGTTGAAACTTCTCGCCATTTGAGACATGTTTATTCATTCAAATCGGTCGCGGTCAAAGTTCACTGAACGAGAGTGATAGGACGCTTCAGTCAGTCACTCCTCGGCATAGAGTAACTTATCGAGCTTTATCCCTATTAATATAAATGCGAATAGGGGTAGGGGTAGGGGTAGGGGTAGGGGTAGGGGTAGGGGTAGGGGTAGGGGTAGGGGTAGGGGTAGGGGTAGGGGTAGGGGTAGGGGAGGGGCAGGGCAGGGGCAGGGGCAGGGGCAGGGGCAGAGGCAGGGGCAGGGGCAGGGGCAGGGGCAGCGGCAGCGGTAGGGGTAGTAGGGGGTAGGGGTAGGGGTAGTGCAGGCAAGTCATTATCTATGAGTGCTGTAGGGTATATTTTATTTTGTTCGCAAATATCCACGGGCGAAGCCGGGGGCGGAATGCTAGTGCAAGATATCTTTAAAAATACATAAAAACTATAAAAGTGTGTTGTGTGGATCTGTGAAGGAGGCGAAAGAAAGGCCAGTTCTCTGCGATACAAAAGCAAAGAGACCCGGCGCCGCGCCTGTGGTCTGCTGAAACTTTGTACTAATGGTCGGTTTGGGTGATTTGGCGTGTCTCAGATTGTAGCCAAGCAGGTGTATCTACGGTATATACCTCGTTGTTTTAACCCTGACCCCAATGTACTTACTGGACACATCTAAAATAACGGGCGCGTTCGGTACAATAGCAGTGTATCGAGGTAATGCCGTCAACATCTTGGCCACCCTGCCACAAAGGGAAATATTTAGAAAGGATATTTTTCATGCCATAATAAATAAAATGTGAAAATTTTAGTTATTTTAGGTTTTATATGGATGTTAATAGTATTTTTTATTTTAGTGATAAAATTGTGTAGAATCAGTTCAATAATTCTAAAGATTACCTCCAACAAACAAACAAACTTTCATATTTTATAATTAGTAAGTACATTACATTACATTATACATTAGAATAAGAAGAAGTGTATAAAGTGTAAGTAGGGTAGACAGTTAAACCTACGATAAAATACAATAGAATGTTATAATAATATATTGTAATATCAACTTATGTAACATAATATGTACAGACAGATTAACACATTAATGTCATCTCTTACAGCGACACAACCTCTTGAGAGCTCGCTTCAGGCCCGCGAAGTAATGTATTACTTGTTCCTGAAACAATAACACTATTTGTATTATGTATATCTCTCTTATAATCCATTCAGGTGTTACTGTAAATAATTTTTAATTGATTTAGGCGCAATATATAAGAAATTATTTAGATTTAAAATTCTTGTTCAGCTCATATCTATATTAATTATATCTAAGTAATTTTAGTTTTTGATGACTTTGGTTGATTACACAGAACCAACAATATATACGTAATACTAGGTTACCGTCCCAGCTTCGTCCGTGGAAGTCATAGAGTACTAAGCCTATGGAGGGGCCATAGACGGGCTCCCCCTTTCGCCAATTTTTCCCCCTTTGACCAGTTAAACTGACCAGGTGCGCAGTAATAAGTAACCTTAGATTTTGTTGGTATCGTTTAGTGACGCAAGACAGAGCTTTAGGAAAATAGTTAATTGTGATGTTTTAAATGGGAAAGGCGATCTAGGACGTCAAACTTGCTGAAACATAGTGTTTCCAATCATTAATTATAATTATTATGTTTGTATTTTAACATAATCATCATATAACGTAAAATCCGTTGCGACAATAAAACGACAGAAAAATACAGTGGTACAGGGGCTAGTAGGTACTAGACGTTTACGTCCCCTCCCGCCTATAGTGGCAGAAAAAATTGTTCGGTTATTTAGCTCTTCCCGTCTCCAGTCTTAAATACTCAAAGGTGGAAGTGGTCGGGATAAAAAGTAGCCTATGTCACTCTCCAGTTTCCAGCCCTCTATTTATCTGTCTTCCCCTATGGCCCGCTACTTGGTACACGTTGTATTAGGAATACAATTAACCTTCTTGGGTATTAAATAGACCTTAAATAACCTTCCCCAACAATTGGGCTATCAAATGAGTTTATTCATTTCAAACAAAAATACAAAAACACAAAAAATTAAATGTTTTCTCTTTATAATATTAGTATAGACAGACATAGGTACCGCTGGGTACATTTATTGTGCAAATATTGGACTTTTATCTGTATTTCTAATGTTTGTGAGGTTAAGTAATTTAAAGTTGCTTCAGTCAAACTATGTTCAATAGTGTTGTTGTTTAGCACAAAACTTACAATCTATTAAATATATAAAACAATGCTTCTGAGGGCACTTAAAGCTGGCGTATGCACTTTTTCTAAACATAACAGATATTTATTGGACAACATATATAAAGGTCCTCAGAACAGCAAGGTACCTACCTGCATCAAATTGAAGCACATAGCGACCAGAGCCATCCCCAACAACAAGTACATAGAGCACGCTATAAACGAGGTCTCTATAGTAGGTGTGTATACCCGCTCTCCAGGTACGAAGTCACCGCAACATATAAAGGTCCTCAGAACAGCAAGGTACCTACCTGCATCAAATTGAAGCACATAGCGACCAGAGCCATCCCCAACAACAAGTACATAGAGCACGCTATAAACGAGGTCTCTATAGTAGGTGTGTATACCCGCTCTCCAGGTACGAAGTCACCGCAACATATAAAGGTCCTCAGAACAGCAAGGTACCTACCTGCATCAAATTGAAGCACATAGCGACCAGAGCCATCCCCAACAACAAGTACATAGAGCACGCTATAAACGAGGTCTCTATAGTAGGTGTGTATACCCGCTCTCCAGGTACGAAGTCACCGCAACATATAAAGGTCCTCAGAACAGCAAGGTACCTACCTGCATCAAATTGAAGCACATAGCGACCAGAGCCATCCCCAACAACAAGTACATAGAGCACGCTATAAACGAGGTCTCTATAGTAGGTGTGTATACCCGCTCTCCAGGTACGTAGTCACCGCAACATATAAAGGTCCTCAGAACAGCAAGGTACCTACCTGCATCAAATTGAAGCACATAGCGACCAGAGCCATCCCCAACAACAAGTACATAGAGCACGCTATAAACGAGGTCTCTATAGTAGGTGTGTATACCCGCTCTCCAGGTACGAAGTCACCGCAACATATAAAGGTCCTCAGAACAGCAAGGTACCTACCTGCATCAAATTGAAGCACATAGCGACCAGAGCCATCCCCAACAACAAGTACATAGAGCACGCTATAAACGAGGTCTCTATAGTAGGTGTGTATACCCGCTCTCCAGGTACGAAGTCACCGCAACATATAAAGGTCCTCAGAACAGCAAGGTACCTACCTGCATCAAATTGAAGCACATAGCGACCAGAGCCATCCCCAACAACAAGTACATAGAGCACGCTATAAACGAGGTCTCTATAGTAGGTGTGTATACCCGCTCTCCAGGTACGAAGTCACCGCAACATATAAAGGTCCTCAGAACAGCAAGGTACCTACCTGCATCAAATTGAAGCACATAGCGACCAGAGCCATCCCCAACAACAAGTACATAGAGCACGCTATAAACGAGGTCTCTATAGTAGGTGTGTATACCCGCTCTCCAGGTACGAAGTCACCGCAACATATAAAGGTCCTCAGAACAGCAAGGTACCTACCTGCATCAAATTGAAGCACATAGCGACCAGAGCCATCCCCAACAACAAGTACATAGAGCACGCTATAAACGAGGTCTCTATAGTAGGTGTGTATACCCGCTCTCCAGGTACGAAGTCACCGCAACATATAAAGGTCCTCAGAACAGCAAGGTACCTACCTGCATCAAATTGAAGCACATAGCGACCAGAGCCATCCCCAACAACAAGTACATAGAGCACGCTATAAACGAGGTCTCTATAGTAGGTGTGTATACCCGCTCTCCAGGTACGAAGTCACCGCAACATATAAAGGTCCTCAGAACAGCAAGGTACCTACCTGCATCAAATTGAAGCACATAGCGACCAGAGCCATCCCCAACAACAAGTACATAGAGCACGCTATAAACGAGGTCTCTATAGTAGGTGTGTATACCCGCTCTCCAGGTACGAAGTCACCGCAACATATAAAGGTCCTCAGAACAGCAAGGTACCTACCTGCATCAAATTGAAGCACATAGCGACCAGAGCCATCCCCAACAACAAGTACATAGAGCACGCTATAAACGAGGTCTCTATAGTAGGTGTGTATACCCGCTCTCCAGGTACGAAGTCACCGCAACATATAAAGGTCCTCAGAACAGCAAGGTACCTACCTGCATCAAATTGAAGCACATAGCGACCAGAGCCATCCCCAACAACAAGTACATAGAGCACGCTATAAACGAGGTCTCTATAGTAGGTGTGTATACCCGCTCTCCAGGTACGAAGTCACCGCAACATATAAAGGTCCTCAGAACAGCAAGGTACCTACCTGCATCAAATTGAAGCACATAGCGACCAGAGCCATCCCCAACAACAAGTACATAGAGCACGCTATAAACGAGGTCTCTATAGTAGGTGTGTATACCCGCTCTCCAGGTACGAAGTCACCGCAACATATAAAGGTCCTCAGAACAGCAAGGTACCTACCTGCATCAAATTGAAGCACATAGCGACCAGAGCCATCCCCAACAACAAGTACATAGAGCACGCTATAAACGAGGTCTCTATAGTAGGTGTGTATACCCGCTCTCCAGGTACGAAGTCACCGCAACATATAAAGGTCCTCAGAACAGCAAGGTACCTACCTGCATCAAATTGAAGCACATAGCGACCAGAGCCATCCCCAACAACAAGTACATAGAGCACGCTATAAACGAGGTCTCTATAGTAGGTGTGTATACCCGCTCTCCAGGTACGAAGTCACCGCAACATATAAAGGTCCTCAGAACAGCAAGGTACCTACCTGCATCAAATTGAAGCACATAGCGACCAGAGCCATCCCCAACAACAAGTACATAGAGCACGCTATAAACGAGGTCTCTATAGTAGGTGTGTATACCCGCTCTCCAGGTACGAAGTCACCGCAACATATAAAGGTCCTCAGAACAGCAAGGTACCTACCTGCATCAAATTGAAGCACATAGCGACCAGAGCCATCCCCAACAACAAGTACATAGAGCACGCTATAAACGAGGTCTCTATAGTAGGTGTGTATACCCGCTCTCCAGGTACGAAGTCACCGCAACATATAAAGGTCCTCAGAACAGCAAGGTACCTACCTGCATCAAATTGAAGCACATAGCGACCAGAGCCATCCCCAACAACAAGTACATAGAGCACGCTATAAACGAGGTCTCTATAGTAGGTGTGTATACCCGCTCTCCAGGTACGAAGTCACCGCAACATATAAAGGTCCTCAGAACAGCAAGGTACCTACCTGCATCAAATTGAAGCACATAGCGACCAGAGCCATCCCCAACAACAAGTACATAGAGCACGCTATAAACGAGGTCTCTATAGTAGGTGTGTATACCCGCTCTCCAGGTACGAAGTCACCGAAACCAATACTGAAATATACAAACAATAATAATGTTGGTAGCTTTGTAACAGTCTAATTGGTTTATTTCTAACAAACAAAGTCACTCTCTCTTGAAAATTAGTTACCATTGAGTCTATAAGTGGAAAGTTAAATATAACGTTAATAAAAATTGGCCAAGAGCGAGTCGGACTGTAAGAACTTTAAAAGATTTTCGTTTAGGTTTTCCTGTAAACTATGCCCTATATTTACTGATTATTCCAAATTGTAGACTCTGTAGCTTCGGAGATAATTTAAGCGATGGACGCTTAATTTTCTTATATTTTTAACCGACTTCCAAAAAAAGAAGGAGAAGGTTCTCACGATAACTCCGCCAATTGTGAACCGATTTTGATGGTTTCTTTTTTAATCGACAGATAATTCTTCCGGATTGGTCCCATTTTTATCTCATAAAAATTGGTTCATTAGTTTATAAAAAATTTTGAAAAAACTGACTTTATAAGTACATTTTTCTTCATATCTCGATAAAATATGTATATAGCTACCGTTTTTGACAACTTATTTTTTTAAGACATAATAATTTCTCGACATTATCTTATAGACATATGACGAAAATGGGTTCAGTAGTTTTTCAGAAATTCAGTAATTAATTTCTGTTTACGGCTGAAATTATGTATCAGAAAAAGCCTTAGCAACGGTTGCTATTGACACGAAGTTGTAAATTTTCGTGACGATGGTCTAGCGGTTAAATGTAATCACATCCACAGGGGTATTTTTTTTTAATTTTCCATCAATATTTTCTTAGTTGCGTTATTATTTGTCTCTCAAGGCAGCAAAATCACTTAAAAGGGTAAAATAAACCTTTTAAAAAAAAGTGCACCGACTTCAAAAATTTGCACTGAAAAGTATGAAATAATAAATATTTCGTCGTAGAATTTGAAGACGGTTGGTGCCAAATTAGAAACAACTTAGTACCCAAATTCACTAATCTAGACAATTCATTAGGAACCTACGATCATCAGTACATACAAACATAGATAATATTGAACATCGTCTTAGCTATTTACTTAGTTTTATATCCTAATTTGGCACCAACCGTCTTCAAATTCTACGACGAAATATTTATTATTTCTTACTTTTCAGCAGCGCTTTTCAGTGCAAATTTTAGAAGTCGGTGCACTTTTTTTTAAAAGGTTTATATCTATACTAATATTATAAAGAGGAAATATTTGTAATTTTGTATTTTTGTATGTTTGTGTGTATGTTTGTAATGAATAAACTCAAAAATTACTGGACGGATTTTGATCATTTTTTCACCATTGGAATGCTACATTATCCCTGAGTAACATAGGCTATATACCATCACGGCATGACGACGGGAACGGGGTGGGCAAACATACACTTCATACATAGCTTTTGTCATGTTTACCTCTGTAAACATGACAAAAGCTATGTATGAAGTGTATGTTTGCCAACATTCTGAAATAGTCACGTACGAAGCTAGTTTAATATAATATGAATTAATAAATGTATTTCTTATAACGAGCCCTTTCATTTGATATGTCACATGATTGCACTTGAAAAAAAACTTTATTTTTTTCCGAAAAGTAACTCCCAAAATCGAAATTCTATTACGTACGTGATTGGGCCATCAAAATCTATATATGTATCTACCAAATTATTTTTAGCCCAGTGTATTGGAAGAAAATAAGCTGTGACAGACGGACAGACAGAGACAAGAGTGATCCTATTTATAAAGGTTCTGCTTTTACATCGGATGTACAGGTACCGGGACGGATCTTGAGCGCTCGACGAAAAAGTGGGGGAATGTTTGCGCTTATGTAATTCAAGTGCAATTTATTATAATTGATTTATTGGTGTTCGTTTTTACGATTGCTTTTTACTGCTGGTAAGATTAAAATTAATACCTCATACCGTCAAGCAGACCCAAAAATAGTGCTCTGCGCATCTAACGACCACCGCTCAAGAACCGTCCCGGTACCTATACGAAACCCTAAAAATATCCCGAAGGATTTCCGGTATAACTATCTATGTGTAAATGACGTCGATCCGTTGCTCTGTATTAATGTGAAAGAAGGACAAACAAACAAACAAACTTTACAATATAAGTATTGTAACAGTTGCCATCTTATAGCTAAGGATTATATATTTTATGTTTTTGAGATGAGTTAGGGTGATTAGAGAACATAGTATACCTAGTCAGAGATATAAAACAGAAGTAAGCACCATCCAGCTGGTTCCACTTCTCCCATAACCCGAACAACATGGAGCCTATCAAGATGTATCTGAAAATATACAAGACTTAACTTTAATAGAATTAACCTGAACGTTTATTTACATCATTATTACCTTCTCCACGACCACCAGTGTCAAATTTGTACATTAACAAACACTTTGTTAAAAGCACTTGCAGGTTTTTAGTTTTAATCTATACCTACAAGTATGATATTATAAAGATTAGTAAAGTTTGTAAGTTTGGATGTAAGGTGTAACCTCTCAAACTAATGAACACTAACACACACAGTGTCCACTTGACGTCAATTGTTCATATTATTAAACAGAACAGGTGGCAAGCCTGTTGCTGCAATTAATGGACCTAGATGTGTCACTTCTTTAGTAAATATCTGTTATTGTGTAAGTACGGATACTGGGTTTTACGTGTCTGCCGAAGCACGAGGAGTCGATTAAAGCACAGATAATTAGTGCTTTGCATTTGCAAACTACTCAACCGATTATAAAAAAAATTACAGTACTAGAAAGCTACGATATCTGTGAGTGACATAGGCTATATTTTATTTCGTTTGAATATATCCACGGGCAGAGCCGGGGGTGGGAAGCTAGTATATTATACTACGTCACTTGCTCGTGTCTGTTCACAGTTTAACATGCAGTTCCTACCTATAATGAGCATTATTTACCTGGAATGCAAAAATATTTAGGTCTCTACCAATCATTTCACACCAAATATTAACGGAAGGTGACAAACATAGAACTATCCTATAGCCACTGTTCACCTCCATGCTCCATGGCGAGTCACATAGAATAATAACTTACCCCACCAAGATGGCCATACACACACTAATAGGCACCGTGATGTTTTGTGTGTCGTATGTGATGTAAGTAAAGTCGCTAGAGTCGTCAGAGCGGGCCCAGGTACTGTAGCTGGACGGAGACCACCGACTGGAATATTATTATATACTTTACATATTTAACACTTAGTCAAATTTCCAATTTTTCTTTCACTACAAACCTGATTTGGACTATTACAAACACTTAAAAAATAACCAAATCGGTCCAGACGTTCTCAAGTGATGCGCTTACTAATGAACAGCATTTAATTTGTGGAGACCTGGCTGGTACACTTTCCTACGTTTACTTTATAATATTATATTTTGATATTTTGCACGTCATCTTGGTTTTGACGTTACTTCATGTAAACATAATTCAATGAATATATATGAGTATTTCAAGAATATTTCAGCGTTTAACTATTACATTCCTGCAACTCTACATTGGTGACCACCGAATTGAACTACTTTATGTAACTATAATATACATGGCGCACAAGGATAGCAGTTTGGGCAGCGGCAACCCGGCGGCTGTGTCAAACGGTACGTCTGCAGAACTGTGCAAAGTCGGAGTAAGGATTCCACCGTTTTGGCCTGAGGATCCTGAAATCTGGTTCGCTCAGGTCGAGGGCCAATTCTCCAACTCCGGGATCACAAGTGATACAACCAAATTTAATTATGTTATCGGGCATCTGGACCGTCAATTTTCGAAAGAGGTTCGAGACATTATAATCAATCCACCACAAAATGACAGGTATGAAAAATTAAAGTCAGAATTAATTAAACGACTCAGCGCTACTCACGATCAAAAAATTCAACAAATATTAACACAGGAAGAATTAGGAGATCGGAAGCCTTCCCAATTTTTAAGGCATCTACAATGTCTAGCTGGAGCGACAGTACCGGAGGATTTTTTGAAAACTATTTGGATGAGCCGTCTTCCCGCAAATATCCAGAGTGTTCTCGCCAGTCAGCCATCAGTATCATTATATATATTAGCAGATTTAGCGGATCGAATCCAGGATATAGCTCCTTACACTAAGCAAGTGGCGACGACCAGTCAGGATAATCCTGGAAACTGCTGTGAAGAAGTTAAGCACGAAATTGCAGCACTTAAGAAAAGTTTTCAGAAGCTCTCAACTTGGGACAATAGACGCCGCTCCCGTTCTAGTTCCCGATCTCGCTCTCCATCGACGTCTGTTCGAAACAATTCTCCAAGCGACCTTTGCTGGTATCACAACCAGTTTGGTTCTAGAGCAAGAAGATGTGTCTCGCCCTGCAAATTTGACGCGGAAAACTCAAACGACGGTCGTTAGTAGCGGCCAACGACTGTCGTCAACCCTCGTCTGGCCGCCTATTTGTAACCGACAGAAAGACAAAAATGATGTTTTTAATTGACACTGGGTCTGATATTTGCGTGTTTCCTCGGACAGCTATCAAGAACAAACAAACAAAATCAAGCTACCAACTTTTCGCAGCCAACGGCACTACAATATCAACTTATGGTTTTATACATCTTACATTAAACTTCGGACTTCGACGTGAGTATGGGTGGAGGTTCGTTATCGCTGACGTCACTAAACCTATTATTGGCGTCGACTTTCTGGCGTATTACAACATCTTAGTAGACTGCAGGAATCATAGGATTTGTGATCAACTTACATATTTAGTTGCACCCGCATCTGGTGTTAACCCTACCGAAACAGTCACTTCCATTAAAACCAATTATCCGGAACTTAACCCCGATTTTGAAATTCTCCTAGAAGAGTTCCCAAACATAACGCGTCCAGCTGGCAGGCCACGTGACTGTCCCCACAATACTGTGCACTACATCAAAACTACATCTGGCCCGCCAGTTACTGCCCAACCACGTCGTCTACATCCAGACAAACTTATTATTGCTAAACGTGAGTTTGACGAGATGGTTAGGATGGGTATCGCTCGACCTTCTAACAGCCCCTGGTCCTCAGCCTTGCACCTTGTTCCTAAAAAGGACAATAACTGGAGACCTTGCGGTGACTACCGAATGCTTAATTCTCGCACTGTACCAGATAGGTACCCCATTAAACACATACATGATTTCAATTTTAGCCTTTCAGGTTGCACTATATTTTCTAAAATCGACCTTGTCAAGGCATACAATCAAATCCCCGTTTTTCCACCCGACATTCCCAAAACGGCAATTACTACTCCTTTTGGGCTTTTTGAGTTCCCAATGATGACTTTCGGCCTAAGAAATGCTGAACAGACTTTTCAGCGATTCATTGACGAAGTTACCAAAGGTCTTGACTTTACATTTAGTTACTTAGATGACATTTTGGTATTTTCGCATGATTTCGTAGAGCATCAACTTCACTTACGTGAGCTTTTCTCTAGACTTGATAAATACGGTCTTCTTATCAACACCTCCAAATGCACTTTTGGTGTTTCAACTCTTACTTTTCTCGGCTATACAGTTTCCGCTGAAGGTGTTAAACCGCTACCAGATCAAACTGTCGCGATTCAAACATTTCCAGAGCCCAAAACTGTGAAAGAGCTAAGACGTTTCCTTGGTATGTATAATTTTTATCATCGCTTCATACCTCGTTCAGCTGAGTTACAAGCACCCCTAAACGATCTTCTTAAGGGCTCTGTGAAAAACAATCAGACTATTAAATTTGATGACATATGCAAACGGGCTTTCGAAGACTGCAAAAGAGGTCTCTGCAATGCTGCAACTCTGGCCCATCCTGACAGCAGCGCTAAGCTTGCTCTTGTCACTGACGCGTCTAGTACTGCCATAGGTGGAGTTTTACAGCAGTTTAAAAATGGATTTTGGCAGCCTTTAGCATTCTTTTCACGTAAGCTTTCTCCATCGCAGATTAAGTATAGCCCTTACGATCGTGAATTGCTTGCTATATACAAATCAATTCAATACTTCCGGCATATGTTAGAGGCTCAGGTTTTTACAGTTTTTACAGACCATAAACCTATCTCATTTGTGTTTCAAGCAAATAGAGACAAATTTTCACCCAGACAATTCCGTTACCTCGACTATATTTCCCAGTTTACATCAGACATTCAACATATTTCGGGAAAGGATAATGTAGTCGCAGATACCCTTTCCAGGATTGAAGAGTTGACCTCCAAGGCTATTGACTATGATGTGCTTGCTCATGCTCAATCTAACGATCCTGAATTAAACCTTTTATTATCAGGGGGTTCATCACTCAAATTTGTTAAACTTCCTATTTCAGGATCTTCCTCATTCATTTATTGCGATGTGAGCTCTTCTACTCCTCGACCTTTTATCGTCAAAGCATTACGCCGTCAAGTATTTGATGCCATTCATTCTCTATCTCATCCAGGAACAAATGTCACAGTTAATCTTTTGGTACAAAGATTTGTCTGGCCTGGCATACGGAAAGATTGCCGAGAGTGGTGCCGTAGCTGTTTAGCTTGTCAACGTGCTAAAGTAACACGGCACGTGTCTTCTCCTTTGGGCGTTTTTCAATTACCTCCTGCCCGTTTTCTCCATGTTCACACCGATCTTATAGGTCCTCTTCCCATTTCAAACGGTTTTCGTTATGCTCTCACGGTTATCGATAGATTTACTCGTTGGCCTGAGGTCATACCACTCACCGATATCACGGCGGCTTCCACTGCCAATGCATTTTTGACAGGTTGGATTTCCCGTTTTGGTTGCCCGGTCAGCATCACTACTGACCGTGGTAAACAATTTGACAGCTCTACGTTCAAAAATTTAACCCAGCTAATTGGCTCGCAACATAAGATGACAACAGCATATCATCCAGCTTCCAATGGTTTAGTTGAGCGCTTGCACAGACAATTGAAAGCTGCCATAATGTGCAACGCAGACTCCAGTTGGACAGAATCTCTCCCTTTGGTTCTCCTCGGTATAAGAAGCGCCTGGAAATCAGACTTACAGTCATCTGTAGCCGAACTTGTTTATGGCGAACCATTGCGCCTTCCTGGCGAATTTTTTCATTCGAATTCTAACACTATATTAGACATGCAAGACTACGTATCAAGGTTACGCTCCTTCGCTAATAAACTAAAGCCTATCCCTACAATACATCATACTTCTAAAACAGTTTTTGTTTTCAAGGAACTGGCAACTTCAGACTTCGTGTTTCTTCGTCAAGACGGAGTCCGTCCAGCCCTGCATCCACCATATTCTGGACCTCATAAAGTCCTAAAGCGAGGTCAAAAATATTTTCGTATTCTCCTTAATAACAAGGATACCACCGTTTCGGTAGATAGGTTGAAACCAGCTTTCATGATGTTGGAAAAAGATCTTGAAACCAATGTTCCTCAGTCTCCTACTCTACCCGCAGCCGCTATACCCGAACCTCTACGCATTACTCGCTCTGGACGCCACGTCCGGTTTCCACCTCACTTACGCCCGTAGTCACGGTCTCGGTGGGGGAGTGATGTGGAGACCTGGCTGGTACACTTTCCTACGTTTACTTTATAATATTATATTTTGATATTTTGCACGTCATCTTGGTTTTGACGTTACTTCATGTAAACATAATTCAATGAATATATATGAGTATTTCAAGAATATTTCAGCGTTTAACTATTACATTCCTGCAACTCTACAAATTTAATTAATTTATATAGTTACCGATGTCCATAGTAGTGGTCAACATCACGACGGTACTGTCCAGACATCGAACCTGTAGACCACGACGAGGCGCGCTCTATACTCTCTGCTTCACTGGACTCTGCTAACTGAAAATGTTTATATACAAATATACTATTTAAAAAGTGACATATGATGATATTAAACATCTATTTGTCTCTCGCTGTTACAGATTATTTCAATCTAATTTTACATTATTCTTACCCCAAACCGTTGACGATCCCGGGGTAATTTTACATTATCGGGCTATAAATTGTTTTAGTTTGTGTAGTCGAAATTATAATATGTTAAAATAAGACTAAATTGACAACATAGGTGTATGAACAATTACAATATCGCACTTGTACAACTAATTAGTAGACGCTACGTAGCATCTCTGTCGTAGCCTTTTCTTGTCTACTCACTATAATATCTACTTATGCTCACACGAGTAGATGGTATCTAACTAAGCAGACAATGTTTTATGACAGCTTTGAATAAGAATGTTCCCCGGACTTCTGTGAAAACATCAACTGTTTTAACGTGATAGAAGAACAAAACATCTCGCTTCAACTGAGGGTTAAAACACAATAAAATCACTGTATATGATAAGGATAGAGTTTATAATCTCTTAACAGCAATATTATGTATCATTTGTCGTGTTGTCCTTAATTTTTATCGATATCTGTCTGAAGGCAGCATTATGATTAATGGATCTCCAGATTATGTAGAAATTAGCTACCCGTGGGGCCCGCCCGCCCTGGCCGCCCGCCCTGGCCGCCCGAGCCCGTCCGCCCGTACCAGGCCGACCGCCAGAGAAACGTTTATTCTCAATTATAAAAACACGGAAAACATTCCCGGATAAAAGTTCTACAGGAAAATAATGTTTGCGTCCTCCATAAGTAAACCCATTAAAATTTTAATTTCTTGGCATTACTTACTTTGCATAAACCAATATCACTCTACAAAGGAATGGTAACACAATTTCGTGGAGAGATTCCTTACTTAATTTGAATTCGTAATGTCGTCTCATATGTTCTTATGTGTACACTTTTATTTACTTTGTGTTACAACTAGATCCTACCCACGGCTTTGTTCGTATTGCTTAGATATTAATTATTTTATGAATTAATGAAGTCTACATAAACCACTATGATCGCTGAAAGTATCATTCGGAGCCTGTTCCGGATAAACTTACATTTTGAAACGATTGTATTTTATATTCGTACCTATATTTAATTGATCACTTCTACAGTAATGGGATAAGCCAAAGATAAAAGAAGACTCCTACATATTGAATATAGGAAGTAGATTTTCTTACTTTAAAATAAAAGTATATACAAATGCAAAGAAAACTTTGTAACGCATTTGATCTATAGAGCATAAAGAATTGACCTCGACTGAACTTTAGTACATAGCAAGAACTTGAATGTTCTTTTACTCGTTAGAGCTGCTGCAGTATTATGGTAAGTTAAAGTTAATACAGTGGATTTACATGCCTGAAACTATTCCTTGTAAATATATACCAGATCGTCGCATACTTTACAAAAAACAAATAGCTCAATACCCGAGGGGTTACAAAGTGTTCAATGTTTTGAAAAACATACTGACAAGCAAGATCAATTCCATTCGGTGCAAATAATTGGTAGATTTTGGTAGAAAAGCTCTTGATGATCAGCGTGCCTAACAATATATAGTTATCGCTTGGTAGGTGTACGTATATACTAGGTATAGGTAGATTAGGTAGGCCTTTATAGTAAATATAAATAAACGTTATTTTATTGGCACTTGTGCCTGTGATGGAAATTTATTTTATAATAAGTTTAATTATTTTTTCCTTATTATGAGAAATATCAGACATTTAAACGTATAACGTGCTATCTCTGTATAATGTGTATAACCTGTGGTCTAGGCAGTCTGAGCACACGTCTCCTGTCAGCAGCTGGACACCCGCGACACAGACAGAACAGCGAGTACACACACTTGAACCAGCGAGCCAGCAACTCTCCTGGAATATGTCAATACCTTCTTATAAATTACAGTTACTACTATGCAACAACAACAACATATATAGTAAATGAAATTACGGTATGACCGGTATTACCGAATTTCAGGTTTAAGATGTGAAGCAAAAAAGTTACAGGCCTAAACAAGAAATATCTACAAATACTACGTAAAGTAGAGACAAACTCTCCCACATTAGTCAAGTAGAGCAGGAACAGTGGCATGCCCAGCAGTGCGTACAGTATAGTAGCCAGCTTGCCCAGACTGATGCGGGCAGACAGGTTACATGATATGAAAGTGATCAGTACGTAAAGTAGAGATAAACTCATCTACATTAGTCAAGTAGAGCAGGAACAGTGTCATGCCCAGCAGTGCGTACAGTATAGTAGCCAGCTTGCCCAGACTGATGCGGGCAGACAGGTTACATGATATAAAAGTGATCAGTACGTAAAGTAGAGATAAACTCATCTACATTAGTCAAGTAGAGCAGGAACAGTGGCATGCCCAGCAGTGCGTACAGTATAGTAGCCAGCTTGCCCAGACTGATGCGGGCAGACAGGTTACATGATATAAAAGTGATCAGTACGTAAAGTAGAGATAAACTCATCTACATTAGTCAAGTAGAGCAGGAACAGTGGCATGCCCAGCAGTGCGTACAGTATAGTAGCCAGCTTGCCCAGACTGATGCGGGCAGACAGGTTACATGATATAAAAGTGATCAGTACGTAAAGTAGAGATAAACTCATCTACATTAGTCAAGTAGAGCAGGAACAGTGGCATGCCCAGCAGTGCGTACAGTATAGTAGCCAGCTTGCCCAGACTGATGCGGGCAGACAGGTTACATGATATAAAAGTGATCAGTACGTAAAGTAGAGATAAACTCATCTACATTAGTCAAGTAGAGCAGGAACAGTGGCATGCCCAGCAGTGCGTACAGTATAGTAGCCAGCTTGCCCAGACTGATGCGGGCAGACAGGTTACATGATATAAAAGTGATCAGTACGTAAAGTAGAGATAAACTCATCTACATTAGTCAAGTAGAGCAGGAACAGTGGCATGCCCAGCAGTGCGTACAGTATAGTAGCCAGCTTGCCCAGACTGATGCGGGCAGACAGGTTACATGATATAAAAGTGATCAGTACGTAAAGTAGATATAAACTCATCTACATTAGTCAAGTAGAGCAGGAACAGTGGCATGCCCAGCAGTGCGTACAGTATAGTAGCCAGCTTGCCCAGACTGATGCGGGCAGACAGGTTACATGATATAAAAGTGATCAGTACGTAAAGTAGATATAAACTCATCTACATTAGTCAAGTAGAGCAGGAACAGTGGCATGCCCAGCAGTGCGTACAGTATAGTAGCCAGCTTGCCCAGACTGATGCGGGCAGACAGGTTACATGATATAAAAGTGATCAGTACGTAAAGTAGAGATAAACTCATCTACATTAGTCAAGTAGAGCAGGAACAGTGGCATGCCCAGCAGTGCGTACAGTATAGTAGCCAGCTTGCCCAGACTGATGCGGGCAGACAGGTTACATGATATAAAAGTGATCAGTACGTAAAGTAGAGATAAACTCATCTACATTAGTCAAGTAGAGCAGGAACAGTGGCATGCCCAGCAGTGCGTACAGTATAGTAGCCAGCTTGCCCAGACTGATGCGGGCAGACAGGTTACATGATATAAAAGTGATCAGTACGTAAAGTAGAGATAAACTCATCTACATTAGTCAAGTAGAGCAGGAACAGTGGCATGCCCAGCAGTGCGTACAGTATAGTAGCCAGCTTGCCCAGACTGATGCGGGCAGACAGGTTACATGATATAAAAGTGATCAGTACGTAAAGTAGAGATAAACTCATCTACATTAGTCAAGTAGAGCAGGAACAGTGGCATGCCCAGCAGTGCGTACAGTATAGTAGCCAGCTTGCCCAGACTGATGCGGGCAGACAGGTTACATGATATAAAAGTGATCAGTACGTAAAGTAGATATAAACTCATCTACATTAGTCAAGTAGAGCAGGAACAGTGGCATGCCCAGCAGTGCGTACAGTATAGTAGCCAGCTTGCCCAGACTGATGCGGGCAGACAGGTTACATGATATAAAAGTGATCAGTACGTAAAGTAGAGATAAACTTGTAGAGTTGCAGGAATGTAATAGTTAAACGCTGAAATATTCTTGAAATACTCATATATATTCATGGAATTATGTTTACATGAAGTAACGTCAAAACCAAGATGACGTGCAAAATATCAAAATATAATATTATAAAGTAAACGTAGGAAAGTGTACCAGCCAGGTCTCCACATCACTCCCCCACCGAGACCGTGACTACGGGCGTAAGTGAGGTGGAAACCGGACGTGGCGTCCAGAGCGAGTAATGCGTAGAGGTTCGGGTATAGCGGCTGCGGGTAGAGTAGGAGACTGAGGAACATTGGTTTCAAGATCTTTTTCCAACATCATGAAAGCTGGTTTCAACCTATCTACCGAAACGGTGGTATCCTTGTTATTAAGGAGAATACGAAAATATTTTTGACCTCGCTTTAGGACTTTATGAGGTCCAGAATATGGTGGATGCAGGGCTGGACGGACTCCGTCTTGACGAAGAAACACGAAGTCTGAAGTTGCCAGTTCCTTGAAAACAAAAACTGTTTTAGAAGTATGATGTATTGTAGGGATAGGCTTTAGTTTATTAGCGAAGGAGCGTAACCTTGATACGTAGTCTTGCATGTCTAATATAGTGTTAGAATTCGAATGAAAAAATTCGCCAGGAAGGCGCAATGGTTCGCCATAAACAAGTTCGGCTACAGATGACTGTAAGTCTGATTTCCAGGCGCTTCTTATACCGAGGAGAACCAAAGGGAGAGATTCTGTCCAACTGGAGTCTGCGTTGCACATTATGGCAGCTTTCAATTGTCTGTGCAAGCGCTCAACTAAACCATTGGAAGCTGGATGATATGCTGTTGTCATCTTATGTTGCGAGCCAATTAGCTGGGTTAAATTTTTGAACGTAGAGCTGTCAAATTGTTTACCACGGTCAGTAGTGATGCTGACCGGGCAACCAAAACGGGAAATCCAACCTGTCAAAAATGCATTGGCAGTGGAAGCCGCCGTGATATCGGTGAGTGGTATGACCTCAGGCCAACGAGTAAATCTATCGATAACCGTGAGAGCATAACGAAAACCGTTTGAAATGGGAAGAGGACCTATAAGATCGGTGTGAACATGGAGAAAACGGGCAGGAGGTAATTGAAAAACGCCCAAAGGAGAAGACACGTGCCGTGTTACTTTAGCACGTTGACAAGCTAAACAGCTACGGCACCACTCTCGGCAATCTTTCCGTATGCCAGGCCAGACAAATCTTTGTACCAAAAGATTAACTGTGACATTTGTTCCTGGATGAGATAGAGAATGAATGGCATCAAATACTTGACGGCGTAATGCTTTGACGATAAAAGGTCGAGGAGTAGAAGAGCTCACATCGCAATAAATGAATGAGGAAGATCCTGAAATAGGAAGTTTAACAAATTTGAGTGATGAACCCCCTGATAATAAAAGGTTTAATTCAGGATCGTTAGATTGAGCATGAGCAAGCACATCATAGTCAATAGCCTTGGAGGTCAACTCTTCAATCCTGGAAAGGGTATCTGCGACTACATTATCCTTTCCCGAAATATGTTGAATGTCTGATGTAAACTGGGAAATATAGTCGAGGTAACGGAATTGTCTGGGTGAAAATTTGTCTCTATTTGCTTGAAACACAAATGAGATAGGTTTATGGTCTGTAAAAACTGTAAAAACCTGAGCCTCTAACATATGCCGGAAGTATTGAATTGATTTGTATATAGCAAGCAATTCACGATCGTAAGGGCTATACTTAATCTGCGATGGAGAAAGCTTACGTGAAAAGAATGCTAAAGG
Source organism: Nemapogon koenigi (assembly GCA_963924495.1). Lineage (NCBI taxonomy): Eukaryota > Metazoa > Arthropoda > Insecta > Lepidoptera > Tineidae > Nemapogon > Nemapogon koenigi. The sequence continues at coordinate 10,799,108 of OZ004648.1, forward strand.
CTGCCAAAATCCATTTTTAAACTGCTGTAAAACTCCACCTATGGCAGTACTAGACGCGTCAGTGACAAGAGCAAGCTTAGCGCTGCTGTCAGGATGGGCCAGAGTTGCAGCGTTGCAGAGACCTCTTTTGCAGTCTTCGAAAGCCCGTTTGCATATGTCATCAAATTTAATAGTCTGATTGTTTTTCACAGAGCCCTTAAGAAGATCGTTTAGGGGTGCTTGTAACTCAGCTGAACGAGGTATGAAGCGATGATAAAAATTATACATACCAAGGAAACGTCTTAGCTCTTTCACAGTTTTGGGCTCTGGAAATGTTTGAATCGCGACAGTTTGATCTGGTAGCGGTTTAACACCTTCAGCGGAAACTGTATAGCCGAGAAAAGTAAGAGTTGAAACACCAAAAGTGCATTTGGAGGTGTTGATAAGAAGACCGTATTTATCAAGTCTAGAGAAAAGCTCACGTAAGTGAAGTTGATGCTCTACGAAATCATGCGAAAATACCAAAATGTCATCTAAGTAACTAAATGTAAAGTCAAGACCTTTGGTAACTTCGTCAATGAATCGCTGAAAAGTCTGTCCAGCATTTCTTAGGCCGAAAGTCATCATTGGGAACTCAAAAAGCCCAAAAGGAGTAGTAATTGCCGTTTTGGGAATGTCGGGTGGAAAAACGGGGATTTGATTGTATGCCTTGACAAGGTCGATTTTAGAAAATATAGTGCAACCTGAAAGGCTAAAATTGAAATCATGTATGTGTTTAATGGGGTACCTATCTGGTACAGTGCGAGAATTAAGCATTCGGTAGTCACCGCAAGGTCTCCAGTTATTGTCCTTTTTAGGAACAAGGTGCAAGGCTGAGGACCAGGGGCTGTTAGAAGGTCGAGCGGTACCCATCCTAACCATCTCGTCAAACTCACGTTTAGCAATAATAAGTTTGTCTGGATGTAGACGACGTGGTTGGGCAGTAACTGGCGGGCCAGATGTAGTTTTGATGTAGTGCACAGTATTGTGGGGACAGTCACGTGGCCTGCCAGCTGGACGCGTTATGTTTGGGAACTCTTCTAGGAGAATTTCAAAATCGGGGTTAAGTTCCGGATAATTGGTTTTAATGGAAGTGACTGTTTCGGTAGGGTTAACACCAGATGCGGGTGCAACTAAATATGTAAGTTGATCACAAATCCTATGATTCCTGCAGTCTACTAAGATGTTGTAATACGCCAGAAAGTCGACGCCAATAATAGGTTTAGTGACGTCAGCGATAACGAACCTCCACCCATACTCACGTCGAAGTCCGAAGTTTAATGTAAGATGTATAAAACCATAAGTTGATATTGTAGTGCCGTTGGCTGCGAAAAGTTGGTAGCTTGATTTTGTTTGTTTGTTCTTGATAGCTGTCCGAGGAAACACGCAAATATCAGACCCAGTGTCAATTAAAAACATCATTTTTGTCTTTCTGTCGGTTACAAATAGGCGGCCAGACGAGGGTTGACGACAGTCGTTGGCCGCTACTAACGACCGTCGTTTGAGTTTTCCGCGTCAAATTTGCAGGGCGAGACACATCTTCTTGCTCTAGAACCAAACTGGTAGTGATACCAGCAAAGGTCGCTTGGAGAATTGTTTCGAACAGACGTCGATGGAGAGCGAGATCGGGAACTAGAACGGGAGCGGCGTCTATTGTCCCAAGTTGAGAGCTTCTGAAAACTTTTCTTAAGTGCTGCAATTTCGTGCTTAACTTCTTCACAGCAGTTTCCAGGGTTATCCTGACTGGTCGTCGCCACTTGCTTAGTGTAAGGAGCTATATCCTGGATTCGATCCGCTAAATCTGCTAATATATATAATGATACTGATGGCTGACTGGCGAGAACACTCTGGATATTTGCGGGAAGACGGCTCATCCAAATAGTTTTCAAAAAATCCTCCGGTACTGTCGCTCCAGCTAGACATTGTAGATGCCTTAAAAATTGGGAAGGCTTCCGATCTCCTAATTCTTCCTGTGTTAATATTTGTTGAATTTTTTGATCGTGAGTAGCGCTGAGTCGTTTAATTAATTCTGACTTTAATTTTTCATACCTGTCATTTTGTGGTGGATTGATTATAATGTCTCGAACCTCTTTCGAAAATTGACGGTCCAGATGCCCGATAACATAATTAAATTTGGTTGTATCACTTGTGATCCCGGAGTTGGAGAATTGGCCCTCGACCTGAGCGAACCAGATTTCAGGATCCTCAGGCCAAAACGGTGGAATCCTTACTCCGACTTTGCACAGTTCTGCAGACGTACCGTTTGACACAGCCGCCGGGTTGCCGCTGCCCAAACTGCTATCCTTGTGCGCCATGTATATTATAGTTACATAAAGTAGTTCAATTCGGTGGTCACCAATGTAGAGTTGCAGGAATGTAATAGTTAAACGCTGAAATATTCTTGAAATACTCATATATATTCATGGAATTATGTTTACATGAAGTAACGTCAAAACCAAGATGACGTGCAAAATATCAAAATATAATATTATAAAGTAAACGTAGGAAAGTGTACCAGCCAGGTCTCCACAAACTCATCTACATTAGTCAAGTAGAGCAGGAACAGTGGCATGCCCAGCAGTGCGTACAGTATAGTAGCCAGCTTGCCCAGACTGATGCGGGCAGACAGGTTACATGATATAAAAGTGATCAGTACGTAAAGTAGAGATAAACTCATCTACATTAGTCAAATAGAGCAGGAACAGTGGCATGCCCAGCAGTGCGTACAGTATAGTAGCCAGCTTGCCCAGACTGATGCGGGCAGACAGGTTACATGATATAAAAGTGATCAGTACGTAAAGTAGAGATAAACTCATCTACATTAGTCAAGTAGAGCAGGAACAGCGTCATGCCCAGCAGTGCGTACAGTATAGTAGCCAGCTTGCCCAGACTGATGCGGGCAGACAGGTTACATGATATAAAAGTGATCAGTACGTAAAGTAGAGATAAACTCATCTACATTAGTCAAGTAGAGCAGGAACAGTGTCATGCCCAGCAGTGCGTACAGTATAGTAGCCAGCTTGCCCAGACTGATGCGGGCAGACAGGTTACATGATATGAAAGTGATCTGCAGTACGTAAAGTAGAGACAAACTCACCTACATTAGTCAAGTAGAGCAGGAACAGTGGCATGCCCAGCAGTGCGTACAGTATAGTAGCCAGCTTGCCCAGACTGATGCGGGCAGACAGGTTACATGATATGAAAGTGATCTGCAGTACGTAAAGTAGAGACAAACTCACCTACATTAGTCAAGTAGAGCAGGAACAGTGTCATGCCCAGCAGTGCGTACAGTATAGTAGCCAGCTTGCCCAGACTGATGCGGGCAGACAGGTTACATGATATGAAAGTGATCTGCAGTACGTAAAGTAGAGACAAACTCACCTACATTAGTCAAGTAGAGCAGGAACAGTGGCATGCCCAGCAGTGCGTACAGTATAGTAGCCAGCTTGCCCAGACTGATGCGGGCAGACAGGTTACATGATATGAAAGTGATCTGCAGTACGTAAAGTAGAGACAAACTCACCTACATTAGTCAAGTAGAGCAGGAACAGTGTCATGCCCAGCAGTGCGTACAGTATAGTAGCCAGCTTGCCCAGACTGATGCGGGCAGACAGGTTACATGATATGAAAGTGATCTGCAGTACGTAAAGTAGAGACAAACTCACCTACATTAGTCAAGTAGAGCAGGAACAGTGGCATGCCCAGCAGTGCGTACAGTATAGTAGTCAGCTTGCCCAGACTGGTGCGGGGAGACAGGTTACCATACCCTGAGAATAGATAATATTCATAATAAAAAAAGTCAAATGTAAAACAGGCTGGCTCTTAGTCTAGGCTAGTCAATAAAAAAGCATTGCCATCTAACGAAACATTGCAGCAAGCTTCTTGAGCATTTTTCCAATGAAGCGATTTATGGTCAGCGAGGATCGTCGGAATTGTGGCGAAAAGTCAACGCTCATTGACCTATGATGCTGTCCAATATCATCGAATGACACCACTCTAAGGGTCAACACTGACCCTTAAACTATTCTCTCACCTATAGTAGTGATGACAGTAAGACAGTAGAGGAAGGATGATGAGAAGCTCCACCGTCGTCCGTGACCCCCGTCCCATCCTCGTCTCACCGCCCGAACCACCGCATCTTGGTAGCGCAGCATTTCCACTCCTATCCTGCCGAGAGGACAGATATAATCACTAACATTACCTGGTATCACCCAAAACCTTAATTTTTTGTACCTTTTGCCTTTGACTGATTCCAGGGTATCTCATCTGATCACTAATGCTGTGACCATTTTGGATTTATGGTATTATCTCCAAAACTAACTGATCCTATTGTTTAAATAATTAAGTTCTTGTCCCATGCAGCTAAGACCGGCTCTAAGTATCTGGCAAAACTTTTTTACGACTCATCGAGAATTTTTCTATGGAAACTTTAAAACCATTGACTACAGAATACCTCATGCTATCCCCTCGAAGCTATTCTTGTCTGCTGAGCATTAGATATAGTTAACAATTCATACGGCAGTTGACATAAGCAATAGTCCATAACAATAGTTGTTGTTATCTTGCCTGTAGTTCAGCTCTGTATCGTTATACGGGTTGAGAGCTAGCGTGATGTTCTCCCAGATAAATTGCACGGTGGCCTCTCTCTCTAGCACCATGTTCTGGTCGCGCTCCATCTCGCTTGCACCTTCTATTTTTTGGAACATGAATGCTCCTGAAAATAATATTACATAATTTTTCAATACAGAGTATGTGGAGAGCCTGTCCAGTGTCCATGTATCTTAAATTTGGTGAAATAAAATATAAAATATAATAAAAATGATTCCCGGCTATCTTAACTTCTAACTCGTATAAACACAAACCTTTGATCGAAACCCGAAACGCGAAAGGGTTTTATGCATGAATTATCGCATATTGAGTAGAGGTACGTACTCTGAAGTATGAAGCGGTCCCGGGAGATAGAAACCAATTATAACCCGCGATACATTACAGTAGTTTAATTTGTGTTCATTACGGAAACTGCTGAACCCACCTTAATGGGGTCAACTGATTATGGTGCAAATTTTGATTACGAATCGGAAAATACTAATTTAACTATCATAGAACATAATTATCTATCTATACTAATAATAAACCTTAAGAGTTTGTTTGTTTGATTGAGCTAATCTCTAGAACTACCTGTCGTATTTGATAGCCTAATTGTTGAGGTAGCTTATGATGCAACCGCAAGGCACAGCTAAAAATCTTTGAAGCTTTTCCATTTCAATTTATAACCTCAAGACTCAAGTTAGGTATAAAAATACTAATTTTCTTTCGCTGTACACCTGGGGGCCGAGTGAAGCCGCGGCCGGTAACTAATCTATATCAGTTTTAGTGTCAAAGAAGTATTCAGTCGTCTTTGAGCACATGCGCGGATTGTATTATAAAAGAAACAATTAAGCAGACAATAGTAATTGAACGTGACACGTATCAGAGCGATCGATACTCTCTGGGAGTCTGGGCGGGTACTGAGGGTCTCTCGAATAATAGAATTACGGTGTCTTCACACGCCATTAGAGATGATGAATGAAGAGTCACGCGCCGACACTTTTATATTTTAAAGGCATTTAGCTCGGGTAGGGCTCCGTACCACTCATTGTGGATATACATTATAATACGCTATTATATGTATTGTATTTTAGGACGGCATTTTTGGAGATTTTCATTTAGAAATGGCAATTAAGCACCCCTTTTCAGAGATTTAATGCGTTTCACGAAAGAGTTATCTTTGTTGTAATTTTGTTGAACTGAATTTGGGGAAAATGTTATAGTATAATGTATTTATATGCTTTTAAAAGCATATAGAGCATAGTGCCATTATCCTTAATACTAAGTATAGAGATATAAATTGGTACGATATGTTGGATATTCAGTGATAACAAAGTTACGAGGAACGACACATTTTGTTAAAACCCACTCTTGTTCGAGCCAATCTAATCATGACAATTCGTTCAATATGTTTATGGCGTCTCTATGAAGGAACTATTTCTAAACCAATTTGAAATAAAATTCATATATTTTTATTATTATTATTTTTTAAGTTTTGGTTTCATTACTGGCAATATTTGAATGGTTTATGAATCGAGGATCTTTTAAATAAAAACTTAAAAAAAGTCTTCACACCGTCTTGAAATTCTATGACAAAATATTAATTATTTCTTACTTTCAGTGTACAATTTTTGAAGTCGGTACACTTTTTTTTAAATTGTTTTTATTTATAAGATCCTTGATTTACAAACCATTCAAATATTGGAAGTAATTAAATCAAAACTTTAATTCTTTATGTAAGTTCAATATAATGAATTGTCAAGTAAGTAATAAAGATATGAACCCATTTTCCAAGCTTGCAAGTAAACATGATGGTGTTGTATTCTGGATGGAAGCCATTAACTAAACAGTGAGCTAGCTACCTCCAAATGAAGACGTTTAACAAAACATCCATTACTTTATGATGAATAGCGTCTACAGCTACCCTCGCTACTCGCTACTCAGGTTGTCAGTCAGCCACGTCCACGTCGACACTTCCTCCAACCGTTAATCACGACGCCCGCGTTGCCGCCCGCCGCCCGCCGCCCGCCGCCTGAAGCCCGCGATCACAATATTTCACTCATTAGATTTTAATTTTACAGCTACATTGAAAACTTGATAGTGACGGTTATAAGATTTATAAGTAACATTACATGTACCTACCATAAACGATAACTTAACCTATCAGCTACAATTTTGCAACTATATAGTCGCTAATACAACCGGTCCAGTTGTATTGTGTTCTATATAGTAAATTGCAAGTAAATTAATATATCATAAACAATTAAAATATCCAGTCAGTATGGCAGCGTCATGATATATTACTTACCATGTATTTTTGGTTTGTGATCCATCTATATATAATACCCAGCGTTCGGCCCCGGCTTCGCCCGTGGAATTTGAAGATCCCGTTGGTACATAAGGTAGGTACACTAAGAAACATTGATTATTGGTTACTGCTCCGCTCCCAAAAGACGTAGCGTGATATTTATACACAATTAGGTTTCCTCGTAAATCAGTTTACCTATTATTGAAAACTATGTCAAAATTAGTCCATTCGTTTTTGAGTCCAATAAGGCACGAACAGATAAACAGATTTTGAGATTATTAAACTCAAAAACGATTGAACCGATTTTGATACGGTTTTCACTAATAAATAGATTGTTTCACGAGAAAGGTTTATGTGTATAAAACATCACGCAACATACTTTGGGAGCGGAGCAGTAACCAACAAGATATTAAAGTTCTACGGACGAAGCTGGTTTTATATGAAAGTGTATCATAATAGAGGCTGGAGTTTTGATATTTTATTAGCTTTGAGAGTCGTAAGTGTAGATACCACGCGGGACGTAGCGACCTAGCGACGACCGACACGCACCGACCGGTAATGTACTGCACAATTCAATTACGACCCATTCGTCCGTTCATCCATACGAGTAGGTATGTCCCCTTGTGCCCTACAGTAGATCTATAATGTGATTTACAATGTTTACATACTTAATTAATATAAATATGTAGTTATTATTTATTATACCTTTATTATGTTATTAATTATAAAGTCAATTATCACTACATATTATAAAACAAAGTCCCCCGCCGCGTCTGTCTGTCTGTGACATTTACACGCAAAAACTACTGAACGGATTTTGATGCGGTTTCCACTATGAGATATGTTGATTCACCGAGACGGTTTACGAGTATTAAACATGGATCTATCAGGTCTAGGAGCTGATTATTAACAGTATAAGTGAATCAAATTGGTAGATAAAGCTAGATCCAACTACTTTTCATGACGTATGCTGTCTAATCTAAAATAAAATCAAATGGTAGAATAATATTTACAAATAAAACTAGGGAAAACAATCGAAATTTGTACGGACGAAGCTGGGATGGAAAGATAATATTTTAAAGAATTTTATATACCTACAAGATCACGAAAGATATATAGAGAGGTATGAGGGATGAATGTGTGACACCTTAAAAACACACAAAGCTTAATATATTGTAGGTAATGCTACTTTGTAAAATTGTAAGAAGCTACGTATTTTTCAATCACATACGTCGCGTCGCCTCGTAGTTATTTATTAGACTGCAGTTTAAATTAAATTCCCCAAACCTATAGCCGGCACGAGGTCAGCGAGCGGGGCCCTATTGTGGGAGGTTTTCACTCAATTTTCTTTTAAGTTTCCTTGATGTTCCCGCTGGTATAAAAGGTTCATTAATTCAGTTTTTGTTATAACCACCTTGTACCACAATGACGCAGACATACCTATACATACACATTTTAGATAGAAGGTCTACGGCTGACTGAAGCATTCGACTTCTCGTGCTTCGGAGAGCACGATTAGCGAACGCATTTCTAAAAATAACGGAATTTTACGTCTGTTATAGAAATGACACATCTATATAGGTTCATGAAGTGTCATGTCATAATAGTTTGTACCTGCTATAATGTATGCCAGCACTAGCAGCACCACTCCCACGTTGGTGAACAAGAAGGACAACAGTTGTCGTGCACACCGACCTGCCCCGCCCCGCCGACCGCACATTACCGCATACCGCACACGCTATCTGAAAACATAATACAATAAGCTTACGTTGGGCGCCACTTGTAACAAAAATCGCATATCCCACACGCATGCGGCCACGTTATCCGAAAACATTATATAATAAGCTTGCATTGGCGCTGTTTGGAACAATAACCGCATAACTCACATGCACGCGGTTGCGTTATCCGAAAACATAATAATAATGATGGTACATTGGGCGCCATTTATAACAGTCTGCTGTTTGTCTAGATCTGTATATTTGACTACCAAATGTGACACAGCTGAAGTGCTGTGTGCTCTGTGGTACCTACAGACTTGTATCATTGCGACTTAGTATGTCAGGGTGAGGTACTACCTGTAACAACCCAGTTTATTATTTAATTAATAATGTATTGACCACATATTGGGCGAGCGTCGAGCTGTGTGTGACATTAACATGATGCGAGCGAAACCGTGCACAACATCTTATAGAGTGGTTGGACATGTGGAAATGTTATTTATAACTGAACAACCACTTACACTAGATTCTAGACTAGGCTAGAACACGGTTAAAGGTATTTTAGATAGGTATTGATGTAGGTAACTCATCCATAACTTTACTAATCTACTTTATATTCATTAAACTTTATAATTATGTAGAGTGCATGCTAAAGTGTTTTATTAGTATACTCATAAACATAGTCTGAAATCGCTTTTAAATTTGACTAAATGTGGACAAGTTTACGTGTACAGTGAATGCTCGACGAGTTGTTCAAACGTCTACATGATTGAAGCTTGCTTGATACGATTTTATATTTTACCCAACAGGATAGGTTCAAATATCGTATCAAGCACTTGAGTCAAATATGACACCGGGAGCCCTGGAGTCCCCGTAGGTAGTAACTGGAGCTCAGTGAGAGTACAAAGTAACCACAAAACAGACTAAAAGTTAAACATTGGTGAGCGCGACATTATGAATTTTGTTTGTAAAATTGTTCAGGAGCGGTCGGAGCGGACGGAGACCAACTAAAATATAAAGTACGGATTAAAACATGAATATTTCACAAACCTCCGTTATTTATCTTCTTAATTAACTATTACAGCTATTACTGAGGTTCACGCCACACTTGTACCTATTTTATATTTAAACTCTAATAAAGTGACGTAACTCTACTAGTCTGTGACCATCTGGGATAATGTAGCTTTATAACATTGAAATAATGTATCAAATCGGTGCAGTTGTTTTCGAGTTTACTTCTTACAAACAAGAAGTTTTGTAGCATTACAACATTATATATGTACCCTTTGGGGCGTGGCGTGATGTTATATATTATATACCTTCCTATAACCTCCGACTGGTAGTTCCAGAGATAGGCGCATTCACCAAACAAACAAATAAACTCTTCAGTTTTCCGCCCCGGCTTTGCCCGTGAACATTTGTGACATAAAAATGTATCCCGACGACGGATTTCCGGTATAAATAAAAATGAGTGTATATTACTCTCCGACCTCCAACTATCTCTGTGCAACAATAACCGTTGCTCTGTTGTGTTGTGACGTTAAAGAAGGACAAACAAAGAAGACACTTTCTCATTTATAATTAGGATATGTAACTTTGTGTTATATTATACTAGCGGGCCCGGCAGACGTTGTCCTGTCCAAACGTTGGCTTGCCTGCTATTTACTTTCCTTCGTCCGTGGAAAACAACTACCACTACCACTACCACTACCACTACCACTACCACTACCACTACCACTACCACTACCACTACCACTACCACTACCACTACCACTACCACTACCACTACCACTACCACTACCACTACCACTACCACTACCACTACCACTACCACTACCACTACCACTACCACTACCACTACCACTACCACTACCACTACCACTACCACTACCACTACCACTACCCCTACCCCTACCCCTACCCCTACCCCTACCCCTACCCCTACCCCTACCCCTACCCCTACCCCTACCCCTACCCCTACCCCTACCCCTACTCCAACCACTACCACTACCCCTACCCCTACTCCACTACCGCTACTATCATCTGTCCGTCTCCTGGCTCTAAGCTACCTCCCACCAATTTTCAGCCAAATCGGTACAGCCGTTTTTGAGTTATAAATAACCTAACTAACCTACCTGGCCTACCGACTCTGGAATTAACACATTTCCGTGGTAGAAAGTATAATACAGCGCCATCTATTGACGTTTGCAAATACATTTTAGTACACATGTAAAACTCAAGATGACGCCATATATTCACAATTAAAATTTATAATTTTAGCCACCCCTACTCCAACCCCTACCACTATCCTATGTCCTTCTCCTGGCTCTAAACTACCTCCCTGCCAATTTTCAGCTAAATCGGTTCAGCCGTTCTTGAGTTATAAGTGAAGTAACTAACACGACTTTCTTTTATATATATAGATTATAAGTATTTGTGTTTACCATTTTGTAGGCAGTCAAACAAATAAATATTTTGTTCATGAAGTTTAAAACAAAAGGACAAAGACTTTTTAATAGAGTAAAGATAAAAATATAATTTGAGTGGCAGCCATTGTTAGGTTTGTTCTGTCTTTATTATTATTATACGAAACAGAGTGTTTATATTACATTTACATCTGCTCTATATTTTGTTTAGAATTGTAATATAAATAGTTGGAACATCTAATGACCTAGACTAGGTAGGTATATATTATGTCTGGCTAGATACTATACACATTATAAACAATCTGTCTGCCTGTCTGGGCCAGATTCACTTAGAAACTATTAATTAAACAGATTTAGTTGCTGTTTTCACTACTACTTACAGAATTATCTAAAGAAAATGTTAGCGCCAGCGTGCTTTCGTGACATATGCGGTCTAATCCGTAAGAGACATAAAAAAGGACATAGGAAACAATTGTGTATCATATAATTATCTACAGAAAAAACTATGGTTGCATATATATATCTCTAATAGATAATTTAAATTACGCAATGTGTAGAATGTACCTACTGTATATATATTCAAATGTTGTGAGTCGCTACTCGCTAGGTGTAATGTCTAACTTGTGGCCTGTCACCATCCTGTCACCAAAAACGTCCAGCAGGTGTTTTATGACAAGTGTAGCTGTCACCGAGTAGTTACAGTGTCACATCTCTCACATTTAATGTTGGCATTATAGTAACATACCACTTCATTATGTAACATTATGACTTTCAAGTTGAACGGTGTAGGTAGAGATAGCAGAGGAACATAACGGATCCGTTCTGTTGAGCCATTTTGGAAAATTGGGATGAAAAATGGTTGCTGTTTTTCCGGGTTGAAAAATATGATTTGTTTTTAACTGTCATCCAAATACGAAATGTTAGAAATAGTTGTAGTATCAAATTAGATAATGTTATATAAGTAAGGCGTGTACGATGTACACTGTAGATACTATCTGTCTGTTTGTGTACAGATTTAAAGTAAATTGATGGATTGAGGTCGGCTTTACTGTAACACTTAGAGCATTACCGGAGAAAGGTTTTGTGACATGAGATCAATCTTTATGTTACTTACGTATCTACTTATATTGTTTACTCACCACAGCAGATTGATTGGTAACATATATATAAGTAAATATACAAAAGTGAAGTACTTCTGTTATCTGATGTTTTTTGATTCAGATATTATAGTAGGTATATAAACTGAACATTGTGTTTGTTTGTTTGTGTTAAATTTCTTTCTGCGAGTGACTACTTGTTATTGTTGTATGTACATCTTTAATATTTACACAGACGAAGTCAGGCCGGGAAGCTAGTAATAAAATAGTTAGTTGTGGAGACATCGAGACCCAGCCACACAGCGACACAGCGACCTCTCCTCAAGGTTGGTGTAAAGTTAAGATAACGTCTAACAAAGAATTTGTAAAGTTTAATTGTTACAAGTTTACAGGAGTTGAGGAGTTGAAGAGCGGCCTGAAGGGTTCTGATAATACTTCTTGTAGATATTTACTTTGGTTACTGTAATAGATAAGTAACTGATACTTTACAGTGCTCTGGTATTAATTTTAGTAATGAAAAATATATCATTACAGATTCATTATAAAGTACCTATATAATTTTTTGAATCCCGACCCGTCCACCCACTGGACTTTCCCACTGGTGGGTGGACGGGTAATTAACGATTACCCTTCCACCCATTGCGCTAGTGTTTAGGTAACTTTTTGGAATTATTCTGAAATATGAATAACTAACCGCAACAAAACAATTGAGTAGTTTTAGCGCGAAAAGGTTACAGACAGACAGACAGACGTAACGCAGCGGGGTCTTTGCTTAATACTATGTAGTAATGAAACAAATGTTACAGCAATTACCAAAATTCCATCTCTAAAGTAGTAAATAATAATAATAACGTATCTCCAACACTGGTTGTTTTCAGTTAAAAATTTGACAGAGTATAATATACAATTTCCTATATAAACTCGAAGTGAAAAACAATTTAGATATTAGAAACAATATTGAACACAAACTCCATAAATAAAGTCCGTCGTCCATCACACAGACAGACAGACACAATAAATGTCAACAACAGATCTCTCTATAAATCATAAACCTCGTAACGTAATCTCTCTCCCCGTTATTAAATAATAAAATTGTTGAAATGTTGACATACAATCTCATCGAGCTTTTTGAAGTGTCTCAAAATACAAATATACCTACTTATACTTTAGTCGCTTTCTCCGGTTTTGGTTTCTAATAATGTTTATACTTCGCGTGTGGAGAATATTAAAATGTACGTAATGTATGTAATCTACGAAACTTTATTGACACATTGCCCCCAAACAGCGTACTCCTTCTCAAGAATTTGTATGTATTTATGATCCTATTATTATGATCAGATTATGATTAGATGTATCCTTGATCTCGGGAATCGCGAAAAACTTAAGAAAATATGATATTGAGTGTGCACTTTATGTGTAGTAAGCAAAATAAAGTTCGAATTTCGAGCCAAAAGAGAGCGAATCCATTATCTATGCCAGTGTTGTCGTTTGAAAAAGTCGTGACATTTCTTTGGTTGATTTCGAGATTTAAGGCCGATTTACACAATATATTCTTTGGTTGGTTTCGCGATTTAAGGCCGATTTACACAATATATTCTTTGGTTGGTTTCGAGATTTAAGGCCGATTTACACAATATATTCTTTGGTTGATTTCGAGATTTAAGGCCGATTTACACAATATATTCTTTGGTTGGTTTCGCGATTTAAGGCCGATTTACACAATACGAACTTATCTTAAACCTGTGCACAATAAATTGTACGCGGGCGGAGCCGCGGGCGGTCGCTAGTTTTATAGTATTCGTTAAATAAAGAGATTACCCCTTACATCACAAACTTCATTTACCTCTTTATAATAATTAGTATAGATCATAATATACAAGGTTTATGTATGAGTGTTAGCTCCCATACAATAAGTCATACAATAAAAGTTAATCAGCTTGGAGCAAGGTTCGTAGTTAATGTAATCATAAAGTGCGCGCTCATAATGGTGACTATTTTATGTGACACTGAGAGAGCTAAGAGAGGTTTGTCACATATTACGTGTTATAGCTCATAAGGGAACCGCAATCATACTTACTTATATTACATACACTTGTTTTTGGGCTTACTTTTTGACATTCTATGTTCAAAATAGGGTATTTGTTTGCGCAGCGAATGTCAAATGGCTCGACAAGTTATTAATGTTTTATGACAAAGATAATGAAAAAAACCGCCAAGTGAGAGTCAGACTCACGTTTTTTGTATGGGAGCCCCCCTTAAATATTAATTTTATTCTAATTTAATATTATCACGTACATTTATTTAAGGAACAAACAGTATAACAATTAAAATATAAATATACATTTAAAACTACTTATAAATAAAACACCCTCTCGAGATCGCTGTCCTGCTCGATTTAATTATTTATTTTTAAAGTGAATATATAACTAAATATTCCGTGAATAGGTATTTCAAGCATCTACCTGTTGCCGTTATCAATATCGAGCAAAAAAATCACGTTTGTTGTATGGGAGCCCCCTTAAATATTTATTTTATTCTATTTTTTATCTGTGAAAATTTCAACTGTCTAACTATCACGGTTCATGAGATACAGCCTGGTGACAGACGGACAGACGGACTGACGGACAGCGGAGCCTTAGTAATATGGTTTTCGTTTTACCCTTTGGGTACGGAACCCTAAAAATGAGGGCTTCGTAAGTTTTAGCAATACCTATTTCTAAGTAAATAAAAGTTAGACAAAATAGAGGTTAGTTTTACATTTTTAATACAGTTTCTGTTAATTAATGAAATAGTAAATAACTTTAAATGTATTTAAGAGTAAAGAATCTAAATAAAGTGCTTCACTTCAGTCAATATTAATGACAGTTTGTTGTGAAATATAAACCCAATAATAGACGGATTGATTGGGTCTACTCTAGGTAGCAGGTAGGTTGAAAGTTACCTTTACTTTAATATATTTATAACTAGAGATTGTACTCGGGTTATTATCTAAGGAAACATTATCGAGATGAAACAAGCGGATTTTAAATCTATACACCCACTGAAAGTTTCATAAAAATCTGTTTAGCCGTTTCGGAGATTATTTTGAGCAAACATTGGGACAGTCGGACATTATAGGTACTTACGTGAAAGAAAACATTTATTTATGCTTGAATTAATTTTAATTTTGTTATGTCTGTTTGATATTATAAAAAACCGGTCAAGTGCGAATTGGACTCGCACACGAAGGTTTCCGTACACTCAATGTATTAACGTATTATAGTAATTATTATTTAATCTATGGCTAAGGTTAGACCAGACCAAGTTTGACGCCCCAAATTAGCGCGGGACCGACTCACACTTGGCCGGTTTTATAGTTATACTAGTTAGACGTTTGTCAAGTATGTATTGCCAATAAGATCGAGCAAAAAGCGCCGAAAAATAACACGTTTCTTGCATGGGAACCCCCTTTAATTTTTAACTTCGTTTTATTTTTATTATTTGATGTTATAGCAGCCATAGTAATACACACTCTGTGAAAATTTCAAATGTGTACCTATTACGGTTGAAAAGATACAGCTCTGTGACAGACGGACGGACAGCGGAGCCTAGTAATTGGCTTTCCGTTTGCACCCTTTGGGTACGGAACCCTAACAGCAACCTTTATTAACGTGACGTCGATCATCCTTATTATATTATGTGTTATATTCTAGTATCTTGAGTAATATATAGATAGATATTGAAGAGCCCTTATATAGCGTGTTCAAATACGTGAATGAAACGACTTTTACTTGTAATGTTGTTCAGATGGAAAATGTACCAAATGGGGGCCATTCTGTACGACACGAGGAGTGAGGAGTGGACAGATACACTGGTAACAATGTACACATACTAACAATAGTAGTTTATGATACGGGATCATAATAATAAAACACAAGTAGAATTTTTTAATAGCATCCACGAGTGTTTTAATTCCAAGTTATGTGCCCGTTCATACAGTACTTTATCTAATCCCATGCAATAGTACAAAACAAATTGAACCAAGATATTTTTCTTAATCGACAAATTGGCAGTAAACGCGGTTACCTACCGACTACGCATGCGCGTTAACTGTCAATAGAGTTTAATGTGGCTGCATAACACATAACCTTTGCTTTTTCTGCATTTTAAAAAAACAAAACATTACGATATCGTTTTTGTATGAAAACTTCGGTAGGTACTATAATACATTATAGTATCGAAGTTTGACATATTAGAGACGCGTGTTTGTAAAACATTATCATTATGAAGTATAATTACATTTTGTAATAAGACTACTCTTTACTGTTTATCTACATAAACAGTTATTTGAAACACTTGTCAAACTTAATTAAAGAGTACCTAATTAATAAGCACATAATTATAACACATGTCACAAATTAATAGTGAAGTCTGCTATTAACTAGGCAGATCACGGTTCGATCCCGGTCGGCGGTCATGTACCAACGAGTGTTTTATAACTTACGTAGATACATACTCCGACAAAATAAATCATACTTAGCCCACCCTTTTTGTATAGCCTCGGCTAAAAGAGGAATACTTGGACTTCCGCTGAAGCCGTAAGATAACTCGTCAAGAAGAATGTACTTATGGACGCGCGTTACAAGTTATCCTATTTTGGCATAATAAAATAAGTTTATTTAGCACGCAAATAAATAATTAATGGAAATAAAATTTCATGATCATAAATACGAAAATGGGAATTAAATTAAATAATTAAATAAAAAAATGGCTTATTATAATTGAGAATTAAATATAGATAAATACTGAATTGTCTATTAAACATAATAGAACAGGCATGCATCGTACGCGCGCATCTTAAAATTTCACTCTCGGCAACTTCACACTGTCGATTTTTGTTGCATTGTAAAATTTCACTCTCATATTTTTTTCATAACGCGCCTATAGAGTATTGAAAGACTTAGGTATTTTAAATAATACATAATAATAATAATTATTGATTGGAAACACTATGTTCCCGCAAGTTAGACGTCCTAGATCGCCTTTCCCGTTTAAAACATCACAATTAACAATTTTTCTAGAGCTCGGTCTCGCGACACAAAACGATACCAACGAAACCTAAGGTAACTTATTACTGCGCACCTGGTCAGTTTAACTGGTCAAGGGGGGTCCCGTCTATGACCCCTCCTTAGGCTTAGTACTCTATGTAGTTGTAGCCTTGTAGGGCCGGATAATGATATTTATGCTACATTGTCACATTTCAAAAAATTCTAAAAGTGAATAGTAAATATTTTTACTAAATAGTAACCGTACTTAGTTTAGATGTGAGAGTAGTGAATGTACCACTTGAGCAATATTGATATTTACGTTATTTATGTTCGACACTTGACAGTAAAGCAACACTTCACATCTTATTATGTTCACAACGCAGCTCTTCTCTCGTCTCTACATTTGATATTAACATTTTATTTATTTATATTGTTTCTAATTCACTCACAATACCTATCGTGAAATTAATGAATATGAACAAATACAGTAATGGTTCAGATCAGTCTGCCTGCAGATTTCATAAGAGTTCAGCTGCCAGATTTGATGTAATGTAGGCGATAAAAACTAGGTATTATAATAAAATAACTTTATGATTGTAACCTATTATTGTATAAGTACTAAAGTGTACTAGTTACGGACTGGACCGATTTGAATGATTTATATCACTTTATAAAAAAGTTAACTTTATAGACACGTGTTGTAATATACTTACTTATTATATAATTAGCGAGTTCTCACCAGTGTCCACGCCATTTTTAACACTCACTAGGACATTACCGTGAACATATAGTGTCCACTCTACACTTCACACTCCACACACACAGACCGCGAGATGCGCCGGCGCACGTTTAGTGGTCAGTCTGTACTAAGACGGTCGACCGATAAATGTGGTACTTAACTGTGCCCAAGATTATGTTACACTAGACGAGACTGTGCTCTGTCGGTACTATCAGAATATACTTCGGCTTTTAGAAAGGGACATTAGAAGATAGCGCCGTCTCTATCATTCACGAGACTATTCAAAACTGAAGCTAGCCGATCGTAAATCATAGTCTCTTCCCGGTAGTATAACTCTTACCAAATAAGTTGATCTATTTTTAACGACTTCAAAAAAAAGACGTTACTCAATTCGACCGTATATATATATTTTTTTATGTGTGTTTATATACTTCGTCGTTTATAAACCGATTTTGATGATTTCTTTTTTTTGTTGATATTCGATGCGGAGTACATAAATCGTCATATTTTAAAATTTAGTACTGCTGGGTTAGCATATATTTTGACAGCGACACTTTCGTTTCGGTCGAATGGCCTTGAACAGGCCAAAACGTTCATGTCCAACAAGGACCGGCCAGAGATAGCCCGGACCGGGCATGCCCTGCACAAGAATGCCGAGCAATTTCCTTGGCCGGACAAAGACAAGTACACAGAATTTTCCCGCACATTGTTGGGCCGGACCTCTCGGCCCCGGGCTATCTCTGGCCGGTCCTTGTTGGACATGAACGTTTTGGCCTGTTCAAGGCCATTCGACCGAAACGAAAGTGTCGCTGTCAAAATGTATGCTAACCCCACAGAGCTGACTGCACCGAATGACGAACAGCTCAAGTCATTTGGCGAGAGTTATACCTTCTAAATGATAGGATTGTCCTCTATACTATATATTTAACACTAGTTTTGCCTACTATTTGATTAGGAACATTGACAAATCCACATCTAATAGTGTAAAACAAAACAAAATTATTTCAGTAAAATCGCGCTTGTTTACGTTACTACTGAAGCGATTTTAAAATCTTTTTCATTCTTATTATGATAAATGTATCAGGTACCGCTAGAAATGGTCTAAGGAGTCCAGAAATGAAAGTAAGCTCTGACTCACACAGACATGTTTTAATGTAGTGTCTATTCTGTGTGGATAGTTAGTGTATGATATTGTAATATTAGCTCGGTCTGTTTAGTACGTCGCGAGCTATTTCTGTATATTATACACACACGGACCACTACAGACAGACTTGTATAGGTACGTATAGCTAGCGGGACTATATATACAGCGGTAAGGCTATGAATGAAATTTATAGACTCCATGATTGTGAGCTCACTTATCTATACTAGCTTCTCAAATATTGCAACAGAAATTCCAATAACAATTTTCACGAAAAAAAAATATTTTCCGGGATAAAAAGGACCCTTTGTCACTTTTTGGCCCACGCTATCTCTGTGCTCCATATTTATGTGTAGAAATAGATTTCACTCGTAGAAAAATGTCTATATTAGCTCGTACGGTCGTTTTCTTCGGTTTTAATTACAAATATTGTTACACAACCGTAACTTTTATAAATAAAGCGGTTCATGTGTATTTAATGGGGTAACAGAGGGCGCTTTCAGTCATTTTTTGGACGTCTTTTTCTGACTCAATACCGACGTCTTGGTGACTTGTCAATACGTCAGTCAGGTTTTAGTCAGAAATAAACAACACGAACGCCTTTATGTAAATAGCAAGTAAACATAACAAAGCTCTTTCAAGGAACAATTATTATTACAAAAGTGGTCCGGGGAGGTCCGAGGGTGTATATTACATTACATTTTATATAAAGTTGAGTAGTAGGGTAGACGAGTGACCCTGCAGGCACCGCGAGGTTAAATAATAATGACTTTGTTGCGGTCTCTACTTTAACTGAATATTAAAAGGGTTAGGTACCATCACACCATCTACATCTTATGGTACAGCAATGTCCACATTTAGTGAGTTGTACAAAATATAAGAATGCTTTTTATACCTTACTATGAGTTTTGTCTCGACTGAACCTTTATGTTTTGTATTATTTAATATTTCTTTTGCTCTATATTACATTTAACGTCTTATAATACGTAGGAAGTTATACAATAATTACATATAATTTATGCCGAAAAATTCCCGGGATAAAAATAGCCTATAACACTCTCCGGACCTTCAACTAAGTGTCTCTGTTCAAAATAATTACGTTAATCATTTAACGTTGAACAAATAAACAAACAAACATCTATCATGTTTTATGTACTAGGTTTCCGCCCTCGGCTTTGTCAGTGCATATTTTCGAAGTAAATAAAATATAGCCTATAGCACTCAGGGATATCGTAGCTGACTTTTAGTGAAATAATTGTTAGAACCGGTTCAGTAGTTTCTGAGATTACCTCTTACATGTACAAGCTTACTAACTTTACTTCTTTATAATATTAATATAGATAGGTATAATACCAGAAACCGCCAGTGTATGAGTCTAGTTGCGGTTTATTTTAAAATGAGAACAAAATGAGTATTTCTTTGAGAGTAAATATATTGCAATCATGGGAATGGAACTTTCAATACAACACTCTAACCTAACTATATGTATGTATGTATAGTTATGATATAACTACTGTGCACTCTATCACGATGAATAAGTCTACTTATACCTACTACAATACACAATCAAAGGTAAACACATCTTCACGGCTTGTATATCTTGCAGTGTGGCTATAGTGACGACAGTTGTCCATATTAAACAGAACAGGTGGCAAGCAAGTCACTTCTCTATTTTTATAAGTTGTACAAAATTAAAAGAAAGTTGATCTGTTTTGACTTAAAAGAAGGACAAAACAAACAATCACACACTTTGACATATACATATTACAGATTCCAGCTTTATCATAGAGAATCCTTTGAACAATTTCTCGACCTAGTTCTCGTTACAATTTTCTGAAACTGTATTTCTTATACCTTTGTGTCTACTGTCTCCTGTGATACGTGGAATGGAAAAAGTCTGAATGTTGGTATTAAATGTATGTTTCTGGTCAATAGAACATTTATTGGTCGTCCGTTTCATCTATACTAATATTATAAAGAGGTAAAATTGGATTTTTGTATGTTTGTTTCTAATGAATAAACTCAAAAACTACTAAACCGAAATCTATAGCTGAACCGATTACAATATACAATATCCCTGAGTGACATAGGCTGTATTGTTGGAATATATCCACGGGCGGAGCCGGGGGCGGAAAGTCTAGTATTATTATAAAGAGGTTCTGTAAGTAGCGAGTAAAGTATAGAATTCTGCACCTAGATAGACCATGACCTGAATAAGTGAATACGACATAGGCTACTTTTTATCCCGGAAAATCCACTCCCGGAATAGGGGATGAAAGAAAGTATAATGGCGAAGTCGGGACGAACACCTAGTCATCTATATAGTGACGTGTTATTTATACAAATATATTTAGGGTGTAAGTAGCCTGTACGTATGTAGACGGTTTTTTTTGTGGCGGCACATCGCGACGATAGATGTCGCATCGACTGTCTCACAATATAAATAAATTGAATCCTGTATCGCGCCATTGAAAATATTTAATAGATTATAATACAAGTTTCCAGCGACACGCGTTGGGGATTATTCCTTTTACACATAGTCGTTGGATGGTTGTATGTAGCCATTTCTATAGATTAAATAATTAAAGGATAGCATTGTGCCTTGCTTCTATATTCTATAGTAAGAGTATTTGCACTTGTTTACATGTTAGAAGTTCTAAAATACTAGATAACGTGGAGGAAGCCGGGACGTAAGCTAGTATACAGTATATCTACTAGGCACCAGGGCAGCAGTGACAAATGTCCACCGATATAGATCGAGTAGCAGACACTTTTTTATTTATTAGAGTTGTGGAGAGCCGCGGGAAATCTATTTTTTATATGAATAAACGACGTTTCATAGATAACGTGGAGGAAGCCGGGACGTAAGCTAGTATACAGTATATCTACTAGGCACCAGGGCAGCAGTGACAAATGTCCACCGATATAGATCGAGTAGCAGACACTTTTTTATTTATTAGAGTTGTGGAGAGCCGCGGGAAATCTATTTTTTATATGAATAAACGATGTTTCATAGATAACGTGGAGGAAGCCGGGACGTAAGGTAGTATACAGTATATCTACTAGGCACCAGGGCAGCAGTGACAAATGTCCACCGATATAGATCGAGTAGCAGACACTTTTTTATTTATTAGAGTTGTGGAGAGCCGCGGGAAATCTATTTTTTATATGAATAAACGACGTTTCATAGATAACGTGGAGGAAGCCGGGACGTAAGCTAGTATACAGTATATCTACTAGGCACCAGGGCAGCAGTGACAAATGTCCACCGATATAGATCGAGTAGCAGACACTTTTTTATTTATTAGAGTTGTGGAGAGCCGCGGGAAATCTATTTTTTATATGAATAAACGATGTTTCATAGATAACGTTTGGGGGAGAGGACAGAGGGAGGGAGGAGGGAGGAGGCAGGAGGACCTTCTGGTTGTTGTAGATATATTTGTCTTGTGACATACAGTGTCGCTGTTATATTAACGATATTTTTTATATTGACCGTCTTACAATAACGTTGTTCACATTGTAAGTTCTCAAGAGACAATCTATCTTAGTTTTGAACTACAAACTAATCTCAAAAACAGAGGCGTTTAAAGTTACCAATAACGATTTTTTCAACATGTAACTTTCCTTAAGATATTATCAATATTAGATTGAGTAACGAAATAAGAAAGTAGAATGTAGGTCGCGGGTATATAGTTAGATTACTGAGTACCTACTACTAGATGACCTAGCTTCCTGCTGCGGCAGCTCCCGTCTAAACTTAATAACCTCAGATCAAAGTGGAAATATAACTTTATTTTAAAATATTGTATCGAGAAGATATTTCTTTGGTAAGATACAACTTGGTAATAAGAACAACTACTACCTACCTATATTATTTACTTGTCATATTATCTTTTTCACTTTTGATATTTTCTAATACTTATGCGGGTTCAGCCCTAGACAATTAAACTCATAGTAAACTCACAGTAAATAAAGCGTAGAACAGTCTATACTCTATAACATCTGAGGTGGATATTTATGTATAATCACGATTTTTATACCGGATGGGGTAGGCAGGAACAATTTGTTACAATTTCACTACGGTCCAAGTATGTTGGCACTTCTTATCATTTAATGTAGTCAATGAACTTTACATGATCCAACATCACACATTCTACATAGAGACACATTTCCCCTACATACACTATATATATTTCTCGAGATATTCTGTGTTGTTTTGTCCTACTTTTATATGAAAACTGAGCAACGTGATTTGTTTTGCACAGAGATAGTGCGGAAATCCTTCAGGTTACATTTCCAAAATATGTTGACGAGCGATGCCGGGTCAGGGCGCTAGTAGGTACATAATACATCATGTAACACATGTGAGTGCGGTCGTCGCCGTGTCGGTCAGTACTGACGGACAATTAGAGTTACGATCATCAATCTACCAAGCATCAGCTTTATCTATATCATATCCTTCATACATACCTTCACGACTGTTTCCTAAAGAGGTATGCTGACTTATCCACTTCTTCCATTATTCATACAACGTTTCATACTAATTTTAAATTGGTACTTTACAGTACACATCTTCACGACCTATACAGCTTGCGGTTAGTACTGTGTCCACTTGACGTCAGCTGTCCATATTCAATATAAACAGGTGAGAAGTTTCCAGTGCATCATAATTAAAATGATGAGTGAAGTTAGAATCTGTGTGTGCAGTCCACTGTCCACTGTCCAGCTTTAAATCCAACGCTCTACCAATTACGATCTATCTAACTAATATTATAAATATGAAAGTGTATTTGTTTGTTTGTTTGTCTTTGTTTCACGACAAATTCGATTTTTGAATTATTTCGAATGATTTCTGAGATAAAAAATATTCTATAAAGTGTAAAAAAAATCATGTTGATCCGTTGCTCTGTTTTGGCGTGAAAGAAGAACAAACAAAGAAACTTTCGTATTTATAATATTAGTAAGGATCAGGATAGGAAGCTACAATAATATAGATAGTGTAATAGAGTATATATAATCGGTAGGTATCTATACAAGCCGTAATGTATATACAATGTTGATATGTTTTTAATGACCTACATATTCACACTCAATTTGATACAACAAGTATTTACTTAATGTCTTCACTTTGATGCTCCATTAAAATATAAGAAAGGATCATCAGATATCTTTCATTTGCTGAACATTTTTCTAGGAATTGAAGCCATAAAGACTGTTTGTAAGAAGAAATCTAAAACTACTAAACCGAGTTGAAAAAAACTCTATTACCTATAAAGCTATAAAATAGGTGATGTTTTATTTAAATAGCGGCCAAGTGCAAGTTGGACTCGCACACGAAGGCTTCCGTACACTCAATAGTATGCACAAAATGGCGCAGGTACAAATTAGCACATTAGTTGTTTTACTTAAAAGTACATTATAGTTCTAGTTAGACGTTTGTATGTATTGCCATTATTGCCATTATTACTATCGAGAAAAAACACCGAATATGACACGTTTCTTGTATGGGGTCCTTTAATTTTTAACTTTATTTTATTTTTATTATTTGTTGTTGTAGCAGCCATAGTAATACACACTGTGAAAAGAGACGGACGGACGGGCGGTCAGCGGAGCCTTAGTAATAGGGTTTCCGTGTGCACCCTTTGGGTATGGAACCCTAAACAATGTAAGATTCCGTAATGTATAGTAATATTCCGTAAGGTATAGTAATATTCCGTAAGGTATAGTAATATTCCGTAAGGTATAGTAATATTCCGTAAGGTATAGTAATATTTGCAACTACAATCGGAGAAAAACGAACGAAGATTACACATTGACATTCTTCAGAAAAAGTCGACGAACAAATCCACTAGAAAGCAACTATGTATGTTTGTTATATACCTACCGTAAAGTATTTTCCCCTATTTATCTCACGTACTGTCAACTTCCGATCGGAACCGTCAACTCCATCTGTACATAAATCTACCAAATATTAATTATATTTGCTTCCTCTGTTTATTATACGAGCTATATCATGCTATATCCCCACGAGCTATTTATTTGATTTATTTGAGCTCACATTCTACCGTATATTGTATAAACTGAATTTACTATTTATTTGTCATTGCTAAAACTATTATATTCATTTTTTTATAATATCGCTTTTTTCTTTAACATTCTAGATTTTACGGTTCTAAAAAAAAAGGGGTTTTCTCGTAAATAGTAGGAAAATATAGAATAAATATTGCGCTTAACCTGATAATTTTTGGATATAACGCAAATATAACGAGATCTTGTTGACGTGATGCGTGTACACACTGTACATATTATATTGCCAGGCAATGATTACATATAAAGAAGAAAATGAGGGCTCAGATCTCAATGAAAATAAAAAGCTTTCATTGGTATAATTTGAAAGAGCTACCTACTTCCAGTTTAATTATTAGTAGAACGGTCTTAGTTAGGACATCGGCGCGGCGCAGTCGCCTGCTTCCTTTCCTGTGTTTTTGTATCGTGTAATGATTATTTAAATAGAATATAAATAATAAAATGAAATATCAGAAGTACCTAGCGAGATAACTAAATATCCTTATTATTAAATGAAGCAAGAAAACATTTACAGGAGTAACTGTAATGAGTTCTGTTTGTATTTAATTAATGATTGATTTAAGAGCTGACAGCTTCATTACTACCGATCTAATATTTACAAATAATCTAACTTCATTGTGTCCGTCTGTCTTTACTTAACTGTTTATGTACCTACTTATACATACTTATGACTAGCTTTCTGCCCCGGAGTCGTCTACTATTAAAACAAGATAGTTACTGAGAAAACCGACAGACAAACAGACGTGACTATAAAAATGTTAAATATATATACTTATTCTACTACCACCACAGTTAATTACAGTTTAGTATTGCGTGTCTACCCTTTGATAGTCGAGTCGTTATCGTACAGGTAGGAGTTAATTAAGAAGTATAAAGGGCGTGTGGTCGTGAGGAAAGATGAAAGGTTTCATTAACAGTCGCTCCGAGCTGCAGACTAACGAAGCTCTATAGCAGCTCTATAGTGGCTGTATAGTCGCTACTCGTCTCTACCTGGGGACTGGAAGCTAGGAAACTTTACCAAAGAAAACAGATTTAAAAATGTATGTTTTAACTTGAGAGATGAAAAACTTTTCGTCGTGTTCGTTTAAACGACTCTGCTTAATTATTATTTTGGGAAATGTTTTGGTGTAATGTAATGTAATGTAAGTTATGGAAGTTAAGTAATATTACAATGTTAATTGTAGATTGATGACAGCTCAGCAGGACAGATTAGGTACGACTACGACAGAAACAGATTTATTTTATATTCTGCAACAATTGGGTAGCCTTTGGTCTAAGTAATTAGTAGTGATCTATATAATATACTAATATATAAAGGAGAGTTTGTGTATATGTATCCTACATCTCCGGAACCACTGATCCGATTCTGAAATTTCTTTCACTAATAGGAAGTTATTCTATATTTTATTTTGTTAGAAGCCGGGGGCGGAATCTATATGCACAATAAAGAATATTGCCACCCCAGGGAATGTCCTAGAACCAGTTTTATCTAAATTTTATGAAACTCTGAAAATCCAAAGTTAACGTTCTTCACGAGAGAGCTAGTTTTACACACTTACAGCTCTAATTTTGTTGCAAGTACATTTTTAGTAATAGTATTTATAGCAACAATGTCTGTCGAAGTCCGTTTCATGTACGAGTAGGTACGAGTATGCAAGACCTATTTCAATATTCACCAACTTACCAAATTTATAGAACGTTAGAATTGAAACCAGAAGATTCGAGACAATCATGGGACAATCCGGGTTAAAACATCGCTCGTAACTTCTCGTATTTCAGTGTACATTATACTTCCTCTGGCAATAATATCTATTAAGGGAGTAACAAACAATGCTAGGTAAATGCAGCGACAGACTTGTCACTCGTTATAAATGTAGACAATGTTACATGTAGGGTTCCGTATCATGAAGGAACAACGAGCACATAGAATACATCGCTCGACACGCACCAGGCCGGTATAGATCCAGATCGCTGCGTGTACTAAATAATGAACAGTAGGTAATAAACAATAACACCAACACACAATATAATGTGTACAAGAACATTAATCACGTACAGTAGAGGTACCTCCCTACAGTGCCGCTCTCCAACATAAATCTCACATAATCCACTTTTTAGTCAGTCGCCAGTCGCGCCACCAAAATATGAATCAGGTAAATATGTTTTATATGTTTATTTGGTACTCATCTCTACTGTTGCATTATATTAAAGTTCACTATCGTATTTGTAGTATTGTGGTTCTCATACATACAATCAATACACCTTTGTGACATACATAGCGTCACCATCACAAGAGCATCACACACGTCACGTCATGTCCCGGATGGCCTCGCTCCACAAACATCCTGTATAATTAACATAATGTTATGTTACCCTTACTTAACTGGGGGACGCGTTTCCATTGTCATGGTTAACTGTCCCTCCTAACTAATATTATTGTAAATGTGTGTTTGTTTGTCTTTCTTGTACGTCAACACGGAGCAACATATAGACGTGATCTTCTGTACATATTATATAGCTTAAGAGTCGAACAGTGACTAAGACCACAAAAGGTCCCGGCAGCACGAGTGCGGTTATCCAATTTGATTAAATTTCACAAAAGAGAGCAGCCACCCTGTACTCCTCGTACTTCCTAGTTCATTAACATCCTGAGTATTAATGTTCATCTGTTACAATTTGGTTCAAAGGAACCTTTATTCTCGCTCAGTAGTCACACGACACCCGCACATAGAGTGAGTAATGGACACGCGTCCCGGCAGCACGAGTGCGGTTATCCAATTTGATTAAATTTCACAAAAGAGAGCAGCCACCCTGTACTCCTCGTACTTCCTAGTTCATTAACATCCTGAGTATTAATGTTCATCTGTTACAATTTGGTTCAAAGGAACCTTTATTCTCGCTCAGTAGTCACACGACACCCGCACATAGAGTGAGTAATGGACACGCGTCCCGGCAGCACGAGTGCGGTTATCCAATTTGATTAAATTTCACAAAAGAGAGCAGCCACCCTGTACTCCTCGTACTTCCTAGTTCATTAACATCCTGAGTATTAATGTTCATCTGTTACAATTTGGTTCAAAGGAACCTTTATTCTCGCTCAGTAGTCACACGACACCCGCACATAGAGTGAGTAATGGACACGCGTCCCGGCAGCACGAGTGCGGTTATCCAATTTGATTAAATTTCACAAAAGAGAGCAGCCACCCTGTACTCCTCGTACTTCCTAGTTCATTAACATCCTGAGTATTAATGTTCATCTGTTACAATTTGGTTCAAAGGAACCTTTATTCTCGCTCAGTAGTCACACGACACCCGCACATAGAGTGAGTAATGGACACGCGTCCCGGCAGCACGAGTGCGGTTATCCAATTTGATTAAATTTCACAAAAGAGAGCAGCCACCCTGTACTCCTCGTACTTCCTAGTTCATTAACATCCTGTGTATTAATGTTCATCTGTTACAATTTGGTTCAAAGGAACCTTTATTCTCGCTCAGTAAATCGCTGGCGGCGTTTTAAAAGGTTCTGATAAAGAGATGGCCATTGTTACTCGTCATTTTTTGGGCTTTCGTTAGGTACTCTGTAGCTTTGACAATGTTTTGAGGTTTCTATCCTTTTATCGTAAGTAATAGCTGAAAATCTCATTTCATAATTTAGATTTTGTACAAAATCGGAAACGAAGGGAAATCGTATTGCTTCGACTATTATCGGGAAAATCTTAGAGGTAAATAGAGGTAAACACAATATATACATTATACATTTAAGCACGATAAAAAACAACAGCGAACATTTTCATGAAATAAATTTGTTTATAAAATACTCAACCCAAATTTTTAAAAGTTTCAAATGAAATTACGACATTTTTTTTTGTTCCGATAACATTAATAAATATTTCAAAATAAAAAGAACTCCCTACAAGTTTATGCCTCTTCTTTACACAATATTTTAATGAACAGGTGAGGTCTTATAAATAACCGTCTAATTAGAGCAGCCAAAGAAACACCGACACTTGATCTGAAGGTTATTGGAGGGAATTAATCAAGTACAAAAGGGTTCTAAGGTTACATAATATAGTGAGTGAGGACGTTTAAGTGCGACCTAATTAAGGTACCCTCACAACATGAGGACTATTGAGGACACTTGACAACCTTCATCAGACACCTTACTAACTCTTACTTAAGTGACCGTTACGTGCGTTATATTATTACACCTACCTAAACTAAATATTCTCCAGTTCTATGTTTGGAGTGCCATTATTATTTTAGGGTCATGATGAACTTATAAGAGCTCTGTTTTGTCATTTGGCTTCATTGACATAATATTGAGATAATTACGTTTTCAAATGTAAATTTTCCCTTTTTTATGTTACAGGTTAAGTTAATACAAATACGTCAAGTTGTTTAGGTATGTAATTCCTGAAATAATGTTTTACAGTATTTGAAGGGTTTAAATTTTTTGGTAATAGACAAAATAATAAGTAGGTATACTAGTAGCATTTCTGACTACGCCCGAAGGTACAACAAAGTCCGAACAGTGATTTACCATCTAATTATTGTTGTGCATCTAATTATTGTTTATTGGTCAAAATAGCAAACTTCATAGAAACATTGCTCGATACACCCTATGATAAGGTGAGAAGACCATGCTAGTCCCTCAGGTGTATAAAACATGAGTAGTTTTTGTTCTTAGTGAGTCAGAAGTCATTAAGGCACGCCGCACGCCCAACGACCTACGTAATGTACCAATATCTTAGTTTACTTGGAAACGTTCCAGCTTTATGTAACTTAGCTGGAGTTTACTGGGTAACGAGATGAAGTCTTTTTTTAATACAGGCTATCTACCTACATTACATTTTACAGTTTAACATTCTCATTTGTTGCTAGCGAATTAACAATTTTCCCGGGATAAATAAATCTAACTCTCCGACCGCCCTCCAACTACAATTTGTGCATAAAATCACAAGGACAAATAAACATACAAACACAGTTTCGTTTTTAATATTAGTATATAGGTGAGGTGTATCATAATATTATAGCTGAAATAGTGACTGAAGATAATGAGTCAGTATGGTGAAAAGAAAATAATTTGACAATTTCATACCAACAAACATTTATAAAAACTCTTTGAAAATCTTTTTTAAATTAATAAAATAAATACCTAGTTGTTTCCCTCGGAAAATTATAAAGTGTTTGAGATCTGCCTTGACCTACACACAGATGGACAACTTAGTTCTGTATTCTGGGGTGTTTCATTAGATTATTTGACTGAGACGAAAGAGGTGTGTCGAGGAGATATTTTTGGTATCTGCCTAACTGAAGGGAAATATGTGTGCATATGTGGGTAAGGCTCTAAATTTTGTCACTTTTTTGTCTTTCAGCGTGTCCTTATCAGTATTTCAAAATGTATAATGACTTGTTATTTTTTTTCCATATCATTCGATTTATGGACTAGGTATTCCAATAATAAAACACTAAAGATACTTTAAATGTGAACAAAAAAATTTTTTTTACACGAGACGTATTCAATTTCCCATAGAAAAAAAAGTGTCCTTTTTTGTAAGGTTGCACTTCAACCATTTCTACAAAAAAATAAGTAATAGATTCAGATGTCCTAACCTGTAATCGAACAATAGTTTGAAATACTCTTTCATATTTAATTATTATTAAAAGGAGTTCACTATAATAACATACTTTTTTATTGATTTTAGTTTTGTCCAACGACATTGTGCTTTAATGTTACTCATTTTACGTTACCCATTATCTAAATAATTTCTTAAGTTCACTAGCTGAAATTGGTATTATACTCTGGCAACATTGAATTCATTCAGTCATTCGAAAAAGGAAACCAAACAGCCCTATTGTTTTCTCAGTAAGTGTCAAAACCCGCAACTGTTCACACGACACGTGGTTGTGATTAATCAGTGATTAATAAGACATATCACGGTCGGCGGGATTATCTTAAATACCGATTTATCGGCTATAAACACTATAAAGGC
The DNA here is from genome assembly GCA_963924495.1 of Nemapogon koenigi. Lineage (NCBI taxonomy): Eukaryota > Metazoa > Arthropoda > Insecta > Lepidoptera > Tineidae > Nemapogon > Nemapogon koenigi. The sequence goes on from OZ004648.1 coordinate 10,830,249, forward strand.
TATAATACTTGACATTGGCAAATCACCGATGAACATTGGTGGAGCCATAATAAAAAAGTAGAAGAAGAAGAAGACACGTCGTCACAAATTTCGGAACGGAGTTTAAATCGATTGCAAGGTAAGTTTCTGGTACGTACGTACATATTTACTTATAGATCCATGGACAAGGTATCTCGAGTAAGAAGTAAAGTATAATAAATGATAGTGTTTTTAACATCTTGAACACTAATGATAAATAGTTTGACAGTAGAGTACAGTCCACATTAGGTAAACTTGTGAAGTATTGAGTAGCTACTCCTCAAAGTAAACTTGTTACTCTCACTTCGTACAGAGTGCTGGTGCTGCATGTCACATGTTTGTAAGAAGTTAACTATAACATTACTGAATTATTAAAAAAAAACAATAGCTACATATACTAAAGTTAAAGTTCCGCAACGGTGTTATTTTTCGATATAAAAAATACCAACGAATCCGGTGCGTAAAGTTATAGTAGGTATATAAATCTGAAAGATAGTTTGTCTAATTTTACAAAATACCGTATAAATGGCATCGGAGTCGTGTAAATATAAGAGGCAGTGAATTTGTTCAGCTTCTGTTAATATCATAACCTAATAACCTCCAGCAGCTAGACTCTAACTAAACCACTGTTATTTTACCGTTTCTATCTAAACCTCGGACTTTTAGTATACTTAGTAACATTATTAAATTATTTACTAGATGTAGTTAAATTTAGTATCAATATATCTCTCCCAAGAGCAAGGAGACCGTCTCCAACTACATTATATAACTCAATCATTACTACATGATAATTATACAGAAAATGGACATGTTTGTTCTTTTAAGTCAAAACCAGAGCGACGCCGACGGCTCGATATAATTTTGTCACAAAGATACAGGTTGGGTGGTCGTCGTGGTCGATATTCCACAGTTCGCTCGTGGTGTTTTCTAGCCACTAGAAGGATTTGTCGACGCAACATTTCTGTGGCGTAGCTTCCATAGTGATACCTGTCATCTGTGCCACAGTAAATCTAACAGTCTACCAGTCACAGAGTTGTGTACTTGATAGTAAAGTGTAGAACAAAAAGTCCATTAATATGTATTAGGAGCGGACATAGTTTGGTACAGTACCTACAGCCGCTCTTTGTTCGTTTGAGTCCGGAGTCCGCGACCTTCTGCTATCTGGTTTAGTTAAATAATTAGCTCTCATATTTAATATTCATATAATTTTAACTTTGAAGTTTCGTTTTGTTAATGTTAAACCTTTTATAATAGCTAATGAGAGATAGACTTACGTTACTGTATCGAGTGCTACATTATTATTTAATGGAATACCAGCGACACACCCCGGTTTCGAGCATCAGGTATTATAAAGTTGCTCTTTTCACCCCTCTAACTAACTAGCTCTGTACAAAATAATTGGACAAGAGTAAGACTCGCGCGTTGAGGGTTCCGTACCATTTTTTCGGTCAGAACTTAAGGACAGGATTTTTGTTTACGTTTTCCTGTTTTTTTTTCTTCAAAATTTTGGACTGCAGTTTCGGAGATAAGGAGGGGGGGGGGAAGTAAATTTTCATATATTTTCTAAACTATGCATTTTAAAATTATAAATAAAGTAACGAGCCCTTTCATTTGATATGTCACATGATGCACTTGAAACAAATAATTGTTTTTTACGGTTCAAATTATTTAACTCCAAAATTAATTTCAAAAACCGAAATTTAAATATTTACGCTATACGTTCTGTTTTATATGTGGATTTTTTTAGATTATTAAAAGACATAAGCTTTGATTAAACTTGATTTTTATTTCATGACCATGCATGCTAGTTCTAACAAGACGACAATAATTGACAATAATGGCTGTCGCAGACGCAGTGTGTGTTGCCGCCCTCTAGTGACATTAATTAGTAACTTATATGGACTGTTTACATAGACATGTTTTATGACCTGTTTGCATACATATAACACGTTCGTGATTGGGTCATCCAACTCTATATATTATGTAACAAGTTTCAACTTCTTTCGTCGGAAATGTACGGAAGCCTAAAAGCCTAAAGAACCTAAATAAAAGGAATATTCTAATTTGAATTTCTTTACTTTGGGTTACGCATTTATCTCCGTCCCATTTCACAAAATGACTCCGTACAAAAATGGGTCATAGTGAGAGCTAAGATGTTACACATCAAGTATAACATCAATCTATAGGTTTATTTGACTTGACAGCTCTATAGAAGTTCTATTGTAGATGTAACGAAAAACTGTTCATTCCATAAAGTCGATACAGTACAGTAGTTTGAAATGTAATGTCTTCATTTTGTTATAAGTTAGTAGTCATTATAAAGTAACTAAATAAACCAGGTCCGCGTGGAATAGTGACAAGAATACTGGCTGCATTTCCCCGCTGAAACGCGATGCTGATTCGTTGAGCGAGGAAGGAGCCAGCCCTCTTGTCACCAGAAGAGATGATGAGTCGAGGGGATACATCTTTAATAAAATTTTTGCCATTTGAACCCCACGGACCTAGAGATTATAAAGTGGTATAACAACGGTGTAACAACTGGTGTAAGGGAGCTATTATACCTTCATTGTAGGTAGAGTGTACACTATGTGTCTAACACTGTGTGTACACAGTGTGTCTAATATTTATATCAAAAATAACTTGATATAAATGTATAAATTATGATAATAGATTCAGTAAGTAATAGAGTTACACCTGACGGACAATAACTGTGTGAAATGATTGATGGAGGACGCTCAATAACTCTTACAAACTTAATGTGGTAAGGAATTGATGAGGGGTCGGCAGGCATTCTTATTGATATATGTAGGTAGAAATAAGAAAGATTTGGTAACTTTTAATGTAAAGGTTATTAGCTGTTACTATACTTATGCTAGAGCGTCTGCACTTATTTATAAAAATCACAGAAGTGACACATGTCTTGCTATCTCATCGTGAAGATGAAGAAGACAAAGTTACCTATGTAATATTATTCTAGTAACAAAAGTTGCCCAGACTTGGTGTATATTTCATATTACTGAGTAGGTACTTCATCGGTTTTCTCGGATATCGACTAAATATTTTCCGATACGAACACAAACAGACGCACTTGAGCAGATTACTTCATATATTGACATTACCACGGTCCAAAATGTACCAGATATTATATGAAAGCAGATTAATCTGTACTCGTAGTGGTATTATTTAATGACTGGCCATTTGATGTTAAACTGCACTCAACCGACATAATGAGGATAAATTGTGATATTATGTATTTAAAAGCCTTCACTATTTGCCTCTATAATCCTTCCATTCACTTTTCCTACCAAATTATTGCAATGAAGCTGTGAAAACGCTTTATACCAGAACGACACTCGTCCTTCGCTTTAGCATTTATTGAAGAGAGCACACAATATTATCACTCCTCAATGTCTCATGATGTCGGAGGAAAATCAAATTTTCTAAGAAAATCCTATCAATTACTTGATCGTACTTTATTGGTCCTTCGAGCCGGATACGTGGACAACTTTACTTGAGTCGTTACGTTATATTCCACGGTTTGTACCAATGATATACTATATAAACTGAGGTAGATGCGTGATTGACGCTCAAGCTATAGCAATGCGAATGAGAGGTAAGTGCCCCACTATAAATTTGGTCGCGCACAGTCACGCACAATCCTACGACTAGTGTACATGTCTCTCTTGAGTAGAATAATCCGCAAAAACATCAAGAAAAATGACATCTTGTGTGTTCCGCTTTTGCAGAAATTATACTGCAACTGTAAAGGATAGAAATGATAACTCATTTCATTGGTAAGTACAGAAATTTTATAATTATGGATATAACAATATTTTATTAATAATAATGCGCTGTTGCCAGTGCGCCGCTTGTCTGAGCGAGACGAACGATGCATTTTGTATGAGAGTGATAGAGAAGACAAAACGAAATGGCTGCGACAGACTCAGCGACTGATTATGGGGATGGTTGGCAATATCGGACCTGTCAATAAATTACATGAACCTATTTAAAAAAATTATATATTTTATTAAATGTACGGAAAATGTATATACATAATTATATTTACATTATTATAAATTTATATATTATATTATTGTTGTATGTATAGTATTATGATCTTATTGTATTTATTTATCTTTTAGTCTCCCTAGAAGCGGATTAATAAGAGAAAAATGGATAGAGATAATCAGAACCCAAAGACGAGAATATGATTGGTTGCCAAGTTTTTACTCTAAGATTTAGACGTATGGTGGAAGATACAACCAGCAGTTTTGCGAAGTGGACATATTTTCACATTCTTTGTATATATTTAGGAAAAATATCTGTAACATTCTAAATAGTAGTTAATTATATTTTGTTTAATTTTTTTTTGTATTATTTGTTATTTCTATTTTTTTTGGAATTTGCATAAAAATATCTTGTTTTGAATGTATGTTTAAACAATACATTTGTATAAACAAACGTCACTGACTACATGACAGTTATTTTTAAAAAATGTATCTATGTTGTAGTAATGTTTGTTGTATAGTTGTTTGTTGTCCTGAATAAAAGAAATAAAAAAAAATTAAAGACTTAATTTTAAATTATACTACATAATACATAAATAAGTAGCATACTAATGTCCTATACCAAGCCATAATCTACCTCTATGCTAAATTTCATTTAGAACTGTTCAGCGTTCTGAGCGTGATTGAAAGACATTATTACAATTATTTTTACATTATTACATTATATTTATTAGTAAAATAAAAGTTTTTTTAATTACATATTGTATATTTTATTGTTATTCCAAAAATATTTTTAAGTAAAATATTGAGTGTTCCATTTAGACAATCTTCCCCTAGTTCCTCTGGAGAAGGTCACGCTTCGATGACGTGTCGCAACTTAAAACATATATTTATCTCTTTTTAACAAATGGATTCCGGTATTGAGCTGTCTTTCTCTATCCCTTTCATCGCTTGAATATATAAACGTAAGTAATTAATAGGTAGCTATAGTATTGTTCAAGCTGTTTATTATCTGCATTTAGTATGGGTATAACGTGTCTACTTATAGTACGTCATTGGTTTGTACAACATAAAGATAAATAAATGATCTACAAAATATTGCACGTATATCAAATATTATGTTATTTATTTGACGATGGAGTTATAATGTCAGATACAGGCATGAGTGGCGACAAAAGGCACTCCGTGTCAATATACGCAATACAGTTATGAATAGGTTCTACTAAATATGATAGTTTGTGAGTGGCAGTTGGTGGGGACGGATTTAGATGAAACCTAAACAATAAATAGTTTATGTGTTGCGGATATTAATACTACGGGGAAATATCACGGAAGGGAGGGCCTTCAAATATTGTCTGTTTACAAGCTGGTGCTGGTGATGCCGTGTGTATTATCTAGTTATCTATACGAATGTTACAAAGTTAGTATGAAAGTTTGGATGTAAGGGGTAATCTCTGAAACTACTAAACCGATTTTAAAAATAAATTTACTAATAAGAAGAATTATCCCCGAGTGAGTGCTATTAGCCTATATTTTATTTTGTTTGAAAATAGCCACGGGCGAAGCCGGAGGCGGAAAGCTAGTTATAAATAAATAATTAACAAACTATAAGTGAGTACCCAACCGAACTTTAACTAAAATATACATGAACAGAAGAAACTAGATTGTATTTATACAAGGTAGCTATCAACAAATGGTTTACTGTGCTTGACAACTGAACAGTAGACAACAGTACCTACCTAGGAGAACGTTTTGGCATTACTGCTCACTGTGCTCACTGTGCTCACCCGTCTCATTAACATAATTTTGGCGGGTCAACTTATCATCAATAAAACGACAATCCTTGATTATCAATAGTTTATATGTCACAATCTCAACACCTTCCTCCATCGCGCTCTAACCAGAATGCCCGAGCCACCTCTCGACAATCCTATACCCTTTTCCCCCGCGCCTCGCCTGGCACCGTACGTGATATCAGAATATCATAAGTGAAGTCAACAGCTCGGCCATCCTGTTCAAAGCGAGTCCCTTCGCTTACTTCTAAATTGACACAAATAGGTGAAATAGTATTGCAAATCCAAATAGCAACAAATAATATCTAATTGAGAACCTAATTGATCAATCCAAATTTTTCCAAAATTTAGTCTTCCTTTAGTACATACCTACTCCTTAGCATCATTGTCTGATTCGTCTGAGCTACTTTCAAAATTTCTTTCAAAGTTCATCCAAGTTTGTATTTCGTCTATGGCTACAATGGATTCATACTTTCGACGGTTTTTGCGTGTTAAAGGGGTATCCTCAATAACAAACCTGTCATTATTGAGCACTTTTATTATGCGGTAAGGTCACTGGTATTTATTAACAAGTTTTTGAGATTTACCGTTTTGTGTTGTTTGCCTCTCTACTCGTACAAGATCACCTTCTTTATACTTCCTTGCTGTCCTTAATTTCCTTCCTTGTCTTTTGTGTTGTCCTGTGTTGTGTGGTATTAATTCCTATTTGAACGTCGTAGATATGTTCATTCCAGGATTTTTCATCGTCGCCGTGGGCTGATCTAAAGAGAGCATTAAGTATATAGTTCTGTTGAAGCGTTCAACTTGTTGCAACGGCGTTTTCAACATGTTTGATGCCATATGAATAATCTTTAAATGTAAAGCATGACCCTTTATCAGTTATGAGTCGGGCTGGTACTCCAAAATAGCTTACGTGTTCTCTAAACGCCTTGATCGTAGTGGCAGAATTTGTATTTACGGCCAGAGTAATATTTATATATTTAGTAAAGCCGTCAATTTATACAAACAAATAACAATTTCCCTTTTTACTTTTTATGAAAGGCCCCAAATGATCGGCGTGTATGGTGTGAAAAGGTGTACATTTTTTTCAATTGGGTGAAGATATCCTTCGCGTTTTGCTCCACAAGCTTTATGGTGAGCACATTCGAGACAAGAAGCTTCGTACTTTTTAACGAAGCGACGCATCTTTGCGAACCAGTATTTTGTTTGTATACGCTGTAATGTCTTTTCAAATCCCATGTGTCCTATGTCATCATGATTCTTTTTAATAACTGCTAGCGTACACCTTTGGGGACTAGCTATTTTAATTCGTTACCCACAATACGGTAGACTCGTCAGTTCTTAAGTTTATATTTTTTTTGAATGTCAGCAGTTTGGGTTGATTTGGGGTTCTTTAGAATGTCTCTAATTTTTCTGATATCATCATAGGTTGTTTGCACTACGGTTATCCAGTCCTGTTCTGTATTTTCGTGTATTGCCAATACATCTATTGTGTGCGGTGTATCTGTATCAACCGGATTTCGGCTCAATGCATCTACATGTGACATACGCGAGCCAGGTCTATATTCAATATCGAAATCATACTCTTGCAATTGAATACACCATCGGGCGATTCGAGGAATGAGATGCCGTTTCGTTAGGGTGGATCTGAGAGCGTTACAGTCTGTAATTATTTTGAATGGTGTACCGATTAGATATACCCGAATCGGTGCAAGGAGGCAACAACTGCCAATGTCTCAAGTTCATAAGAATGTAATTTTCTTTCATCAATAGTAATTTTTCGGCTAAAGTATGTAACTGGTTGTAAAATACCTTCCACGTTATATTGAAGTAATATCAAGAAACTGGGGTAATTCATGTTGAATCCTAGGTTCCGCAAATTTTGCAACCGCATCAGTTTTTATATTTCCCGGACGGATTCCTTCAGCGCTCACTTCAAAGCCCAAAAAGTCTATTTTATTCTGAAAGATATTACATTTACTAAGTTTTAACGTCAGACCACCCCTTTTTAGTAGCTGTAGAACCTCTTCCAATCTGATCATTCCTTCTGAAAAGTCTTTGGAAGGTATAAGTACATCGTCCATATAAACAATAGCATACTTGATTTTCGCCTCCTTCAATATTTGATTGGTTGTCCTTTGAAAAACTGATGGTGCGTTGACCAACCTGAATGGCATACGGTTGTACTCGTACTGCCCGTCAGGCATGACAAACGCCGTTTTGCATAGCGATTCTCCCATTATTGGATTTAGTAGTATCCGGATGCCAAATCCAGTGAAGTAAATAGAGTATTACCTGCCTGGAGGTTCAACTGGTCTTCAACGCGTGGCAGGGAATAATGTTCTTTTTTTTAGTTTTCCGATTAAGAGCACGGTAATCTACGCACAAGCGTTTATCACCTGTCTTTTTCTGAACCAATAAGGTGATGATGATTCTCTGATAATTCCACTATCAATCATTTCTTCCACCATCTCACCAGACTTCGTTCGTTCGTTCGTTCGTGAGACATGCGATATGGTCTATAAACTACTGGTTCTGCATCTTGTAGTTCTATTGTCATCTCCATAGCATTTGCTGAGCCTAAGTCCTTGAGTCCACTAGAAAAACAGTCACTGTACTTGGTAAGTACTGTTTGTAACTCACGACGTTCATCCCTGTTCAGTAATGGATTACAGTAATTAATTCCATCGTTTTCTTTTGTTAAGTCCAACGACAATACACCTGTATAGGTGTCCATCATTTGTACTGGCGTTGTAGGGATAGTAGTCGCACGCGTTAGCAGAACGTCCTTTTTAATGCAAATTGTATTTGATGATGCGTTGTGTATTAACAAAGCGCCATAACCATTCTTAATTTCATATCCTCCTGGTAAAAGATAATAACTCCTCGCCTTCGGGTCCCTAAGTGATCCGTTCACATAAATATTGTCGGTTATTTGTTCATCTGCAATTATATTGATAGCCTGCATTTCGTTTGGTGGTATATCCACATCATTTTTAGAAATAAGACGAATTTTACTTTTTACAGTTCTTTGAAATATTATTTCATCTGGGGTTTTGGTGATGACAATATCAGGCTTCTTTGTAAAGGAACGACCCAGTAGTACTGGATGAAACAAAACATAATCATTGACTACAAATATATCGATAGTTTCCATCAGTCCTTGCACCTCGACTGTACATACGGCTATACCTAGCGGTAGTATCATATTAGCTCCTATACCTCTGAGTACAGGTAAATCAACTTCGTTGGAAATCTGTAGGCCATGTTCTTTCGCATTTGTAGCTCTAATCAGCGTACACTGACTTCCCAAATCTACATGGCACTGGATGACTTTTCCATCTATTTTTATTTCAATTAAGTATTTCTCCTTTTGATTGTCATCATAATTTAGCTTCGCTACCTTCTTTATGTTTTTGCTTCTATTTTGCTCCTGGGATTCAGATTCTGTATATTTATTGCTGTTTTTTAAAACATTTCGTAGATGGATGTCCTATTTTGTCACATGTACATTTGATGAGAGGTTTCTCACATCTAAAACTAGGGTGACCTATTTCATTACAGTTATAGCAACGAATTTTCGAATTTACTATTCCAGATTTTACCTGTCTGACCCTCGAATCGGTTTTAATTCTAGCTGAGTACGCATCTCTGTTATCCCTACTCTGGTCCAACCTTAACAGTTTTGAAATATTTGAGTACTTGTACAGGTTCGCTAAATTGTGCTGCTTGTGCCCCTACTTTTACGGCTCGATCCTCTACCTCGTGAAGAATACAGTCTACGGCTTGCAGACCGTCAATCCTACAACGGTTTAGCATGTTAATCTTTGCATAATAATAGTGCTCCAATGATTCCCCGTATCTAACCTTATAAGTCAGCATATCGGTCAGAAGTTCGGCATAATCCCCGCGACAGTGAAATGATTGTATGAGTTTCATTTTCCACTCAGTCCAACTAAGCAGTAACGTAGGTAACCCTTGATACCATGTGTTTGCGACCCCATTTAGTTTGGACAGAGAGTAATGTCCCACCCGTATATTTCGGTACATTCTTCTACTTTGGTTTACCAAGTTAGAACAGTCTGTAACGGCATGAGATCAAACTCAGGTATAACGTTACTATTGAATGTCAACTTAGGTTTGTCCGAACTTCTGACGTCGTTTAAAATACTAAGGAACTTATTTAGTATTTGGTTTGTATCTGATTCTGATGTTATATTTGTATTTTTTTGATACTAGACTCTCAACTCTTAGTGTAGTTCCCTAATCTCTGCCTTTTCCTTTGTGTCTCTTTCATTCTTTCTTTCTTCTTCATCTGAGCCATCTAATCGGTCATTCGAAAAATGACGTCCCAACGCCTCCCTATGATGTTCCTCATTACATCAGTCGTAGATCTCCCTGCAATTGGTTCTGACCTTGAGCACGACGCACGAACTCCTTCCTTCCCGTCTCGAATTTGACCCTTAAACCTGGATCTCCGTTTATCAACCTGTGACATCGGTTCTATCCTCGAACACGATATCTCCTTATCCTCCTCGCGATCATGACCCTCAAACCTGGGTATCCTTTGATCGTCATGCAGCACCGGCTCTTTCCTCGAGCACGATGCGTGCATATTCCACTCCTTACGATCATGACCCTTAAACCTGGGTATGCAACACCGGCTCTATCCTCGAGCACGATGCGTGCATATTCCACTCCTTACGATCATCACCCTTAAACCTGGGTCTCCTCTGATCGTCATGCAGCACCGGCTCTATCCTCGAGCACGATGCGTGCATATTCCACTCCTTACGATCATGACCCTTAAACGTGGGTCTCCTTTGATCGTCATGCAGCACCGGCTCTATCCTCGAGCACGATGCATGCATATTTCACTCCTTTTTGCTCTGAAACTTAAAAGTACCAGCTTAATAACACGTTATAAATATAAAAAAAACTATCGAGGGTTGTACTGTAGTTTGTGATTATCGATAGAATTTATATTGAAACTGTTTTTTTTTCAGTAGCTAATTAGTAGTAAAATACTTGGATTCTCCCATTTATCACCACAGAGACAGTTCAACTACAGCCTACAGCAGAGGATATTATAACCAGACACTTATATTCCCACTGTAGGAAAAATATCAAAATTAAGCATTTTGTCTATCTGTAAAATTGTTTAAATATCATTACTAAAACACTATTCTAGGTTTCTAACAAAACCAAATGCTTTTCATTTTAGATATAACTGGACACGGTTTATTTTTAATGTTCTTTACACAAATATCGATACTTTTGTATCGGAAATTTCGACATCCCTAATAACCGACTCAAGTGCCATGCTCAGTTCCCGTGTTCCCGTGAGTTTGAGACATAAGATGATGTAATCTCCTTGCGCTGAATGTCCGTCGCACACATAACTTCGCGACCTTCATAATATGCGGTGTTGCCAGGGGCACTAGTTACAGCGTCCACATCTTGCCAGTTCCGTTTAGGAACAAGTGGGAAGCCTGTTGTCGCATTTAATATACCCAAATGGTGATCCATTTAACAGACTCGAGTGAAGAAGTGCGGTGCGGACTTTACAGGCCTTCCGAAGCACACATTAATAAAAAAAATGTCACAAGTGTAGACGATTGAGAGAAAAATAAGTAAAATTATGTAGCAATCCATCCCCCTTTATTTTATAAATAAACTTTTTATAGATTTCGAATGTACTTACGTTTCCTCGAATTGTGGGCGTGTCCAGAAAATTTTGTGTATTCTGGTGAATCCCACTTCTGACCTTTTGGCGGGTCAACTTATCATCAATAAAACGACAATCCTTGATTATCAATAGTTTATATGTCACAATCTCAACACCTTCCTCCATCGCGCTCTAACCAGAATGCCCGAGCCACCTCTCGACAATCCTATACCCTTTTCCCCCGCGCCTCGCCTGGCACCGTACGTGATATCAGAATATCATAAGTGAAGTCAACAATAATAATTATATCATATAAAGATTTCTAGATTATTTTATGTAAATTGTTATGTGTTAATAAATATGTATCTATGATGTATGATATATGTATGTATATATATGCTTTCACATATATTATGTATGATAGAAGGAAACAAAACATTGTGTAAGTTCATAAAGTTTTTATTACTAAAAAATAAGTCTATGTATCCACCATAATCCCAGTTTATAAACAATAATCGGAACATACAGACAACATCATCTAAAACAGTAGTACAATATAGGTACATTTTGAAATGACAGACAGACACTTTTTATTTATATTTGTATAGATATGTAGTTAGTTGGAAAAGTGGGAAGTGGGAAGTGTGAGATCAAAGAGCGCCTTGAACTTATAATGAGGGCCACAACTATTAGTTTTACTTTTGTGCGAGAGTTCTGCTGAACATCACTGCATCACGTCTGTCTGTACTGTCTCCATACTGTCTCCGGTGTGAAGTCAGGGCGGGACGCTTGTATAGTATACATGTATAAATGGTCGACACCGGAGTTCATTACGAAGTCAGCACAAAGCTAAATTAATACAAAACCCTTACACAGCTCCCTCGCTATAATTATTGTACCGTGTTTACTGATCTGACTCCGCACTCTATACAGTCTACACTCTACACTCCATGTCACGGATCCGGCCCGGAACTGACTTATATCTCTCTGTACCTGGTGAGAGCTGCTCAAACTGTAATGTGGTAGCAATACTAAAGAGCCTCATACAGATTTCGCCTGTTTTTACGGTTTACTCTATAGGATCATACAATCACGGTAGTGACGTGAGACTATATAAAAGTTTGAGAAGCTCAGTAGATCGATACACAAATTCCCACAAACTCGTAGCGAGTAAGTAGGTACTGTTTATGTAATAATATGACGGCACAGTGATTGTAACGCGGGTGTAATATTGGTTGTGGGTTAAGGCGGACACACACTGTGTACACAGTGAACTACAGTAGTGACGTGAGACAATATAAAAGTTTGAGAAGTGCGTCGTTGGCCGAGTGGTTAAGATGTCTGGTATTAACTGGGCTGACCCCGGGTTCGATTCTGGATCCAGGCGAGGTACCAATGGGGTTTTAAAAACTTATGTACTATCAATAGCAACATTTCGCTTGACTTTTTAAAATTACATGTAAACGAAAATGAAAACTATGTCAGTTGTGATTTGATCTGATCGGCTTACAAGTAACATCGTCTAAACGAAACTCTGAAACCGTAGGCAACCCAACCCGTGAAGAAAGAAAAAAAAAGAAGAAGAAGAGAAGCTCAGTAGATCTATAAATAAGTTACTGTCACTGTACTCAACTATTATCATTCCAAATAAGTTAGCCGTTTCGTTGTGATTGAATACCTATCAATCATGCAAAGATTTGCAATCAATATATTTTATTAATATTATTATATGTTTGCAGTGTGTACAAACCTTAACATGAAAATTAATTTGGTATCTCGAACATCCCTTTTAATATTCTGCATGAAATTATATTTTTAAGGTTTTTGTAAGGCATGAGTAATCTCTACAGAGTTATGTATTAATATTTATGTTTTCATTTAAACTTGACTATATCGGCCTGATGGTGAGCTCAACTTTTTCATGTGGAGTCTTTTTGTCATGTTTTAATTGCTAACAGATTGTGTTTCCTATCATTTCAAACATTTCTAATCAATTAAGTAATTTTCGAACTTACTTTAAAACAAATTTACATTCTATCTTGGAGATCATTGAGAAAATAATTTGAATTTGGTTTTTAAATGTTTTATAGCGCCGCCATAGTGTTATACCTTACTATTGACCCGCCCCGGCTTCGTCCGTGAAATTTTTATATAACTGCTTACGCTTAGTGCTTACCCGATGCCATTAACACAACTCGTCGAATAAGGAAATTAAGGAACATATTGCCACTGTTGGTTACTGCTCGGCTCCCAAAAACCTTTCTCGTTTTTGAAGTTTTGAAGTTCTATAGATTTTTGCGAGCACAAATAAACTAGTTACAAACAACATTTTTTTATGGGACAATGGATTATTTTGTTGCCACATTATAGAGAGCTATAATCTTTTTATGTTTCTAAATAAGCAGATTCTAAGTCTAAATACTCGTTATGATCTAAAATATCATTGTGAAGGACAGACAGACAGATGTATACTCAGTTTGTATCAACAGTCAGATACTTCCATTTTATTTTTCAGGTATATAACCTGTAGGTAGGTGTGAAGATCACGTGCGACTGTCACGACTCTGTACGACACATTAGTGAGAGCTATAATTTAAAAATGACTTTCAAAGCACATTTTCTCTGAAATATGAACGAGATTTTTGTACACAATATTTAGTTAAGTGTGGCGACGTGTGTGGACTACTAATAGTACATAATATACTTGTTGATGTACTACCAGTGGTACAGTTAGGTATAAAGAGCACATCATATTGTGTCTGCTAGGAACTGTATATTATGTGCAAGTTCATTCAATTTAATTTTCATTTTATTATCTGTATACATACATGTCTGTTATTTTCAATGTTTGTTCAGAAAAAGGGTCCGATTACATTTCGATAGCAGAGTTTGAAGTGGGTAAATATAATAAATAAGTTGCCTATTGCTCACATGGCCATGTAAATGTAATCTGATAAGCAGTTTGGATGTTTTATTTTAAAAGCAGCTTTCGTCCCAGCTTATTGCTCACATGGCCATGTAAATGTAATCTGATAAGCAGTTTGGATGTTTTATTTTAAAAGCAGCTTTCGTCCCAGCTTATTGCTCACATGGCCATGTAAATGTAATCTGATAAGCAGTTTGGATGTTTTATTTTAATAGCAGGTTTCGTCCCAGCTTATTGCTCACATGGCCATGTAAATGTAATCTGATAAGCAGTTTGGATGTTTTATTTTAAAAGCAGCTTTCGTCCCAGCTTATTGCTCACATGGCCATGTAAATGTAATCTGATAAGCAGTTTGGATGTTTTATTTTAATAGCAGGTTTCGTCCCAGCTTATTGCTCACATGGCCATGTAAATGTAATCTGATAAGCAGTTTGGATGTTTTATTTAATAGCAGATTTCGTCCCAGCTTATTGCTCACATGGCCATGTAAATGTAATCTGATAAGCAGTTTGGATGTTTTATTTTAATAGCAGCTTTCGTCTCAGCTTATTGCTCACATGGCCATGTAAATGTAATCTGATAAGCAGTTTGGATGTTTTATTTTAATAGCAGCTTTCGTCCCAGCTTATTGCTCACATGGCCATGTAAATGTAATCTGATAAGCAGTTTGGATGTTTTATTTTAATAGCAGCTTTCGTCCCAGCTTCGCCCGTGGAAATCACTGGAAAATGTTAATACATAGATATGAAACAAAATGTGTAATTATTAGATGTGTTTAAATACTGTCTATGATTGTAGAATATTTAACAATAATTAATTGAGCTGTACCGAACGCGCGCGTTACTTTTGATACGTCCGGTACATTTGGGTCAGGGTTAAAACAACCCTGCCGAGGGTGTACCTACGAGGTAGATACACCTGCTTGGCTACAATCAGAGACACGCCGATTCACCCAAATCAACCAATAGTACAAAGTTCCACTTACTTGAGCGTTCTTAGCTTCTGTGCAGACTACCGGCGCCGGATCTCTTTGCTCGTATCCCTGATTGTGGTTTATACTGTGTGGCCGATCTTTCGCCTCCTTTGGTGATCCACACAATACACTATCTAATTTACAAGTTATTTATTTTAAGATATCTTGCGCGAGCAAGCCGCTGTTGTTGACAAGGAGTCATTCGATCTCTCGCTCGTTCAGTGAACCTTGACCGCAACCGATTTGAATGAATGAACATGTCTCAAATGGCGGCAAGTTTCAACCGAGTCGAACGCATCAAAATGAAAACTATACATTCCGCCCACCAAAATGCAAACTTGTATTTTTAAATAAACCAAGTATAAGACGGAAAGTAACACACCGATCATATAAGGAACATATGCCTATAATTAGTATACTGTAACTGTAGCTGACCGAAAATAAATAATGTTCGATCTCTTTGGCTTTTTATGAAGATTTGATTTGACATATTATTATTATGACAGAGATTTTTTGTATGGACAAAATGTAAATAAACACAATATTATTATTTAATTAATGTTTATAATTTCTACAAGATTAGTACGACACAATTGGTCCTTCGACAAGGTAAATGGAGCAGCGGCGTAGCAAACGATTAGCGGAAAAAAACGCCACAAATAATATTGTAAAAAATTCTGACATGTCTTCCATCAGATCAGCCGTCACCAGCACAAGGTCAAATTCTAAGATAAGTACAACTTCATCTAAGAAACGATTACTGATAGCCCGAGCTGATAGACAAAAAGCAGAATTAGATTTACAAATTTACGAACAGGAAACAAAACGATTATCATCAATGAAAACAGTAATTGATGCTAGATTAGACGAGGAAATGGCTCTCCTAGAAAACGCATCATCTCGTGCAGACAATCTTGATGAAAAGCGGGAACCATCCCAGACTAAAGACGAAAGTGATGTTACCAAATGGGTAGACGAGACTACATGTCATATTCCCTCAATTCAAGACCCACCAAAACAAGTAGACAACATTATTGACACGTTGACATACTCTTTTTCAAAAGCCATGAAGAGTGTATTTACTGACCAAAAGCAGGACGCTGCTACTACAATACAAGATAAATTACTTGGTCGTCTAGCAGTGCAAGACTTACCTATTTTTTCTGGAGATCCAATAGAATGGTTACTTTTCAAAAATACGTATGATAATACAACCAACATTGGTCGATTTTCAGAGCAAGAAAATATAGCCCGTTTGCAAAAATGTCTAAAGGGTGAAGCGTGGGAGGCAGTGTCCGCAAGTCTTATTACTGCCACTCCCGCTGATCAGATTATGACCACGCTTGAGATGAGATTTGGCAGACCCGACTTAGTGCTTCATAAAGTCATAAATGAGATTAAGAAAATACCCAAAATGACAGGAGCACGTTCTGAACTTGTGACACTTGCAACTAAGGTAATAATTGTGTAGCTGCGATTAAAGCTACAAAACATGTTAGATACTTATACAACCCTGATCTTATCTCAGATATAATATCAAAATTAACGGAACCCCTGTATTATCGCTGGTTGGATTATGGATTCAATCTTGACACTTGTGGACCAAGACTGCCAGCACTAGCGAAATACCTTATGACAGAAGCTCAACGTATCTGTAAAGTTGGAATATGTGACATACCCGTGAAAACAGTTAAACAGTCATTTAAACGTCCTATTTTCTTGACAACTGAGGAGAAGACTAATCCCAATTTAGATCAAGGAAAAGATATAGTTCCAAGTTGCATGAATATACAGAATGTCAGTTTTGCCACAAGGGTTCCCATATATTAGAAAAATGTAATGGATTTATAAACATTGAAATAAATGAGAGATGGGACTGGATCTGCAAGAAACGTTTATGCTTTAAATGCCTACGTTCCAGTCATAGACGAGATAGATGCAAATCCAAAAAGAGATGCTCATCATGTAAAGCCGGACATCATAGTTTACTTCATCGATATGACTGGGCGAGAAAAGAACCCCAATCAAGCAATGAGAGTCCTGAGATTACGGCCAATTTGAATACAGGTGACTCGATTAAAGTATACTTGAAGGTGCTACCTGTAACGATTAAAGGTCCTACTGGCACCGTAAGCACGTATGCATTGTTAGATGAAGGGTCTACTGTGACATTACTTGATGCACAAACAGCAAATAGTGTTGGAATTAAAGGTCCAAAAGGTGGATTAAATCTACAAGGTGCTGTTGGAGATTTTGGCAAAATGATGACTAGTCAGAGTGTGTCGCTGACTATACACACTTCTGAAGGTTCATACAGGCTAGACCGTGTACGCACTGTAGATAACCTTACACTTCCGATACAAGAGCTAAGAGGATTAGATTTAATAAAATACGACCACCTGAAAAATATACCGATTCAGACATTCAAAGGCAGACCAACTCTTCTCATTGGCCAAGATAATTGGCATCTTATTATTACCAGAGAACTAAGAGAAGGTAAAAAGAATCAACCCGTTGCTTCCCTGACAAGACTCGGATGGGTATTACATGGTTTTAAATCTTCGATTACGAAAGTATACTCAAACCACGTTACACATATTAAAGAATCTGCTGACAATGATTTGCATAAGTTGGTATAAATTACTTTCGTCTGGAGAGTATTGGTATAACACAGAAAGAAGTACAAAAGCAATCAACCTTAAATCAACGTGCATTGGATATACTGAATTTAAAATCAAGAAGGAAGGGTGATAGATGGGAAACCGGTCTTTTGTGGAGATCTGATGACGTAAAATTTCCAGATAATAAAAGAAATGCTGAACTGAGACTAAAAGCTATTGAAAAACGAATGGACTATGATATAAAATTTACTGAAGATTATTCTAAGCAGGTAAATAACTTATTTGAAAAAGAGTATGTCAACGTGTCAATAATGTTGTCTACTTGTTTTGGTGGGTCTTGAATTGAGGGAATATGACGTGTAGTCTCGTCTACCCATTTGGTAACATCACTTTCGTCTTTAGTCTGGGATGGTTCCCGCTTTTCATCAAGATTGTCTGCACGAGATGATGCGTTTTCTAGGAGAGCCATTTCCTCGTCTAATCCAGCATCAATTCTAGAAATAGCTCTCATTAAATTGGCTTCGTCTAAAGTAGGATTTAGTTTTTGTAATTTACTAGATTTTAAAATCTTTCGGTTTTTAAGAGCAACAATTTCGGCGGAAAAGCTTTCAACTTGTGCTTGTCTTATAATTAAAGTTTCAGCTCGCCTCTCATGTTCAAGTGAAATCGTTGACGACAATTTTTTACATTTATCTACAAATAATAAAACCATTGCCACACTTCTTACTAGTCGTCTCCAATTCGAGAACCTCTTATCATCTATGAGCTTAACTATTTCTTCAGTTACCAGGGTAAATTTGTGATCTTCATGGGCGGTTGTTTCCTCCTCCAATTTAGGTCCTGGTATCACTGATGGCCATTGATCTTCTGGATGACGAAGAAAATCTGGGCCAGTTATCCATTTAGAATTAGATAAGTTACCACTTAATCTGGTAGCTTCATCAGCTACATTCATTTTTCCAGGTAACCATCGCCATTGATAAGCTTGTGATAATTCTTCTATTTCAGATAAACGATTTGAGATAAATGGTCTTTTCTGTGGACAGTCACTGTTTATCCACCACCATACAGTTTGTGAATCTGTCCAAAAAATACATTTATAAATTTCAACGTCAAGTTCTTTTATAATAGTATCTCCTAGTCTTGCTCCCATCAAAGCTGCTTGAAGTTCTAATCTAGGTATAGTAGATTTTTTTAACGGTGCCACTCGACTCTTTGCTGCAACAAAAACAACTTTATCCTCTCTCTTCAAATAAGTTACTGCAGCATATACTTGTTCTGAAGCATCTACGAATACATGAAGTTGCAAATTATTTAAATATGTAAATCCATAACATCGAGGAACGAAAAATGTTTCACGTTTATGTAGATCATCTAGCCAACAACGCCATATCTGATATTGTTTATCACCAATACATTGATCCCATTGTATGCCACTGCGCCACACATCTTGCAGCATTATCTTTCCTCGTATAAGAAGCGGACATAATAATCCAAGTGGATCAAATACAGACATGATAATCTTAAGCATTTCTCGTTTAGTTGGCTTTCAAAATCCTGTTGAAACTTCTTCGTCTAATTTCTTGAAGCTGAGATCAAATTTGAGACAGTCATCTTTAATTCGCCAAACCATTACAAGAGTCTTCTCTAAAGATGGTAATTTTACTATATCAACTTGTGACTCTTGCGGTAGTACACTTGAACAGTTCGATGCCCATCTTCGTATCTCAAATCCAGCAGCTTTATGTATCATAGTTACATCTGAAATAATTTGTACCAATTCATCTTCTGTGTCCACGCTGTCCAAATAATCATCTACATAATGCCTTCTCTTAATGGCTGCTACAGCTCTAGGATGACTTGATATGAAATCTTCTGCTTTGCGTCGCATTATGTAAGTTGCTATACATGGTGATGACTTGGCTCCAAAAATTAATGATGTCATTTTATATGTTCGTGGGGTTTTAGATCGTTCCATTCCTCTCCACAGGAAACATTGTGCAAACTGATCTTCCTCTAAGATTTTAACTCTAAGAAACATTTCTTTGATGTCACCTGTTACAGCGATCGCTCTTTCTCGGAAGCGTAATAAAACTCCTATCAAAGAATTAAGTAAATCAGGTCCAGCAAGCAGCTCCGTATTAAGAGAAACCCCTTTTGTTTCTATTTTTGCATCAAATACCAAACGGAGTTTATTCGGTTTGTTTGGATTACGAACACCAAAATGTGGCAAATACCAGACCTTTTTATTAGCAGGCGTCCCAATAACTTCTTCTGCATAATCATTTTCAAATAAGTTTAGAATAATCTTCAGCGAATTTTATATCATAGTCCATTCGTTTTTCAATAGCTTTTAGTCTCAGTTCAGCATTTCTTTTATTATCTGGAAATTTTACGTCATCAGATCTCCACAAAAGACCGGTTTCCCATCTATCACCCTTTCTTCTTGATTTTAAATTCAGTATATCCAATGCACGCTGATTTAAGGTTGATTGCTTTTGTACTTCTTTCTGTGTTATACCAATACTCTCCAGACGAAAGTAATTCTTTACTAACTCATGCAAATCATTGTCAGCAGATTCTTTAATATGTGTAACGTGGTTTGAGTATACTTTCGTAATCGAAGACTTAAAACCATGTAATACCCATTCGAGTCTTGTC
The DNA here is from genome assembly GCA_963924495.1 of Nemapogon koenigi. Lineage (NCBI taxonomy): Eukaryota > Metazoa > Arthropoda > Insecta > Lepidoptera > Tineidae > Nemapogon > Nemapogon koenigi. The sequence goes on from OZ004648.1 coordinate 10,850,916, forward strand.
AGGGAAGCAACGGGTTGATTCTTTTTACCTTCTCTTAGTTCTCTGGTAATAATAAGATGCCAATTATCTTGGCCAATGAGAAGAGTTGGTCTGCCTTTGAATGTCTGAATCGGTATATTTTTCAGGTGGTCGTATTTTATTAAATCTAATCCTCTTAGCTCTTGTATCGGAAGTGTAAGGTTATCTACAGTGCGTACACGGTCTAGCCTGTATGAACCTTCAGAAGTGTGTATAGTCAGCGACACACTCTGACTAGTCATCATTTTGCCAAAATCTCCAACAGCACCTTGTAGATTTAATCCACCTTTTGGACCTTTAATTCCAACACTATTTGCTGTTTGTGCATCAAGTAATGTCACAGTAGACCCTTCATCTAACAATGCATACGTGCTTACGGTGCCAGTAGGACCTTTAATCGTTACAGGTAGCACCTTCAAGTATACTTTAATCGAGTCACCTGTATTCAAATTGGCCGTAATCTCAGGACTCTCATTGCTTGATTGGGGTTCTTTTCTCACCCAGTCATATCGATGAAGTAAACTATGATGTCCGGCTTTACATGATGAGCATCTCTTTTTGGATTTGCATCTATCTCGTCTATGACTAGAACTTAGGCATTTAAAGCATAAACGTTTCTTGCAGATCCAGTCCCATCTCTCATTTATTTCAATGTTTATAAATCCATTACATTTTTGTAATATATGGGAACCCTTGTGGCAAAACTGACATTCTGTATATTCATGCAACTTGGATACTATATCTTTTCCTTGATCTAAATTGGGATTAGTCTTCTCCTCAGTTGTCAAGAAAATAGGACGTTTAAATGACTGTTTAACTGTTTTCACGGGTACGTCACATATTCCAACTTTACAGATACGTTGAGCTTCTGTCATAAGGTATTTCGCTAGTGCTGGCAGTCTTGGTCCACAAGTGTCAAGATTGAATCCATAATCCAACCAGCGATAATACAGGGGTTCCGTTAATTTTGATATTATATCTGAGATAAGATCAGGGTTGTATAAGTGTCCAACATGTTTTGTAGCTTTAATCGCAGCTACACAATTATTTACCTTAGTTGCAAGTGTCACAAGTTCAGAACGTGCTCCTGTCATTTTGGGTATTTTCTTAATCTCATTTATGACTTTATGAAGCACTAAGTCGGGTCTGCCAAATCTCATCTCAAGCGTGGTCATAATCTGATCAGCGGGAGTTGCAGTAATAAGACTTGCGGACACTGCCTCCCACGCTTCACCCTTTAGACATTTTTGCAAACGGGCTATATTTTCCCTGGTAACTGAAGAAATAGTTAAGCTCATAGATGATAAGAGGTTCTCGAATTGGAGACGACTAGTAAGAAGTGTGGCAATGGTTTTATTATTTGTAGATAAATGTAAAAAATTGTCGTCAACGATTTCACTTGAACATGAGAGGCGGGCTGAAACTTTAATTATAAGACAAGCACAAGTTGAAAGCTTTTCTGCCGAAATTGTTGCTCTTAAAAACCGAAAGATTTTAAAATCTAGTAAATTACAAAAACTAAATCCTACTTTAGACGAAGACAATTTAATGAGAGCTATTTCTAGAATTGATGCTGCAAAAAACTTACCATTAAATTTGAAGAGACCAGTGATACTAGATGGTCGGCATCGTATATCGAAACTTATTATTGATTATAACCATCGTAAGTTAGGGCATCACAGTTTACAAATGTTAATTAATGAATTAAAACAGAAATACTGCATTCTGCGATTACGAACAACAGTACGATCTTTGATAGCTCGATGTGTTATTTGTAGAGCAAGAAGAGCACCATGTGAACAACCAATGATGGCAGGGTTGCCACCTGCAAGACTTGAACATCATTACAGACCATTCACATACTGCGGTGTTGATTTATTTGGTCCTATGTCTATAACCGTCGGACGCAGAAATGAGAAAAGATGGGGTGCAATATTTACTTGTTTAAATACAAGGGCTGTACACATTGAATTAGTTACTTCGTTATCTACAGACTCGACAATACTTGCACTACGACGCATGGCTGCTCGACGTGGCTATCCTAAACAAATATATTCGGATAATGGGACAAATTTCAGAGGAGCCGATAGAGAACTTCAGATATCAATCCAAGGGATCTTAAGAGATAAAGTATTTATTGATAAAGCAACTGAGCTCGGAATTGAATGGAGATTTAATGCACCTGATGCTCCGCATATGAGTGGCGCCTGGGAGAGACTTGTTCGTTCGATTAAAACAGCTCTTCATGCCATTCTATTTTCCCGTGCGCCAAAAGAAGAAACATTATCTACGTTGTTGGCAGAAGCTGAAAATATTGTAAACAGTCGTCCCTTAACACACGTATCTGTTGACGTAAATGAGGAGGAGGCACTTACGCCAAATCATTTTTTACTTGGTGCCTCTAATGGTTTGCCACGACCTGGAGATTTCTCTGATGAAGACTTAAATTTGAGAAAACAATGGCGTATCGCACAAAGGCTTGCTGATCACTTTTGGTCCAGATGGATACGCGAGTATATACCATCTCTACAGAATCGGCGGAAATGGACAAAAGACGATAGTTACAGAATATGTGTAGGTGACCTTGTTTTAATTGCAGATTCGACATCACCCAGAAACTATTGGCCAAGAGGGAAAGTTATTTCAGTTATTCCTGGACGTGATGGACGTGTACGTATTGTTGATGTTGATACACAGAGCACGACTCTACGGCGGCCAGTCTCAAAGTTGGTTGTTTTACTGCCAGCTTCCCATAATGATAAAGTGGAGGAGATTGTAGCTGACCGAAAATAAATAATGTTCGAATGAATAATGTTCGATCTCTTTGGCTTTTTATGAAGATTTGATTTGACATATTATTATTATGACAGAGATTTTTTGTATGGACAAAATGTAAATAAACACAATATTATTATTTAATTAATGTTTATAATTTCTACAAGATTAGTACGACACAGTAACTATAATCTAAACACTGATCATATAAGGAATATATGCCTAGAATATGTATAACTATAACTTAAAATCTAAACACCGATCATATAAGGAATATATGCCTATAATATGTATAACTATAACTTAAAATCTAAACACCGATCATATAAGGAATATATGCCTATAATAGAATAGAATAACGTATAGAATATATGAACTAAAAAACATAGAAAAAAAAGAAGTTAATCTAATTGTTGCATTAATATGCCCTGATGACAATGTTTACGATGCATTGTCTCTTTAGTAAGATACGTAAGTTTAGAACCTCTAGGAAGCAGCGGTGGATGTGTATGCTTGTATTTCAAGTACGATCTAGTTAAGAGTCCGCCCACTCTAAAGGTTCCCTGATCGTCTAAGAAAGGATTAAGGCTTCTAATTTGATTCGAACGAAGTTTACCTTCTTTCAACTGAAGAGCATCTCTCTGACAATATGTGAAAGGCGATTCGTGAAGTTCTCTCCGATTTGTGGTTAGTTCCCCAGTGGGTATATTTTTATGGCGAAGGCTTCGTATCAGTCGAACACGCTCTGATCTTTGTACTGATGAGGGTATCCTATGCATCAAGTCGATAGAATTCGCATTATCTTCAATCAACAATGATTGAATATGTTCTTCAGATCTTAACTTCGTAACATCCACTGTAGCGTTGACTGATGGTCCACATCCGAGTCCCGCCCACCATGACGCATGCTGGGGGACATCACATGGAATTTGACTCGTCAAAATTATGTCAGCTGGATTTTCCACAGTAGGCTCTGGTGAACGTTTAGCAAATATAGTAAGACCGTCGACTTGCGGAGGTCGTTGTACTTCTTCATGAAATTGGTTATGACTTACAAGAAGGGAATAGTTAGATTCAGTGGCCTCGATACCAGCAGCGCTTCCGAGGAGGAGCCAACCGAAGACTGAGTTAAGCGCTGATGGTTGATTAGGTTCACCACTGATGTTACCAGGTAAGAGTACTGATGAGAAAACTTCTGCACCTAGAAGAACGTCTATTGGTCCGGGTATATGACAGTCAGGATCCGCTAACGATAGATGCTGAACATGACGCCACGATGACATGTTCAGCCTGATTGATGGCATCTAACCACAAATACTTTGTATAGTAAGAGCCTTGACACTAAATAATCCTGACCCGTTCTTGCCTACATCCAAAGTGACGACGCCAGAGACTGATGTTGACAATTGACCTAAACCTTGAACTCTGGATGACATCGATGTAGTACTTAGAATACCCAACCTTCTAGCTGCCTGTTGCGTTATAAAATTTGCTTGACTTCCGGTATCGATGATAGCACGAAGTGATTGGAAGTTACCGGATGAGTCACGAACATCGATTTTCGCAGTAGACAACATAACGACCGAATTATCACTAGTATTTGTAAGTACTCGTACGGGTGACACGCTTGAGTTGCTCTTGTCGTCAACTGATTTAGGATTATCGAAATGAAGAAGTGTATGATGACGTCGATGACACTTTTGACATCTAAAAATCGATTTGCAATCCTTCAGAATATGTGAGGCCTTAAGACAATTGAAACACCAATGCCGTTTCTTTACGAACTCCATTCTTTCCGACACTGGCATCTGACCGAAATCTTTGCATAGAGTAATATAATGCGATTCCTCACACATGGGACACTTACGGGAAGATCCAGATGAGGATTGATGGTTTTTAATGGCTGCAGTTAAGGTAGTATGTGAGGTACTTGGCCTTGTGTCTCCAATTTCAGTATTTACCACAAACGATGAAGTGCGCCGCTTCTGATGAGTGAAACTACTATTTAATATGCGGGATTTAGGATCTACTAGTGGTCTATCTGACCTATCTGTTTCAATAGAAGAAATATGTGTGTTACGAACAAGAGCTTCACACTTGGAATTTAGGAATGTTCCTATTTCACTATAACTAGGTATCTCAGATGAAGAATGATCCTGTTCGAATTCACACCTTGTTTTAGAATCTAGCTTTGATAACAGAAGATAACCAAGCACAAAGTCCCACTCACTCGTCGGAAGACCCAATCGCTTTAGAATAGTAATGTTACTCATACCATCTAGCACACGGCGGAAGTCATGTGGCGATGTGACTTTCAGATGTATGTTAAGTATTTCTTTCCAGCAAGTAAAAGCTAGCTCGCGCTTATTCCTATATCGATCTACAAGTGCCTGATAAGCCTCGCGATAATATTCACCTGTAGCAGGAAAAGTACGTATAAGTGTCAAAGCATCACCCTCGAGACTACTCACTAGATACTGCATTCGCTCACTGTCTTGCAACGAGTTGTTTTCATGTATAAGACTATCCAAAATATCATAAAATTCAGACCAACACTTTATTTTTCCTGAAAATTTAGGTAAATTGATTTTTGGCAACCGTATGTGACTATGATTGCAATACTGAGATGCAGGTGCAATTGATGGTGATAATTGGTTAGTAGCTGTTAATTTGCGATGAATAGTGCCGATTTCAAAATATATTTGATTAAAATCGGTTCGAATTTGGTCTTCATCATTCTCAGACTCGTCCTCCATTATGCTCAAAATATGCATATGAGCATCCTCAAAACTACTCACTACCTTTTTTACCTCCGAATAATATGTTAAGAACATATCCACTGATTCCACATCGCGCATCGCTAGTCTCGCGACTTCAAGTATCTTCGATAATCGATTAATCGCCAAAGTGCGCTTGCGACGTAACGACGGTAAGTCGTGTATAGTAGGATATTTCATTTCCATCAATTTAGATTTAATTTTATACATGAGCCGTTTCTTAGCCTATTCTGGACAGTTCAGATATTATAACTGTAGCAGTCCTAAACGATGTTTTCAATATTTGGTGGTTACAAAACCCAGTTAAAAGTGTTGCTATAAAATAGGTCAATAAATCTAGTTTGGTAAGAAAGGAGATGTCAATACAGACACAATGATGTATGGTCGGTTACATGTCACGCACCGTATTGATGGATCACCGTTATAGCACCGTTATAGCACCACTTGAGGTTTCCGTGCTTCTACTCTAGAGAGATTGTTTATACTTGCGAGACAAAGTTGTATTTTTTGTTAATACTGAAGGCCGGTTCAGGATTCATACTAATTAGTATACCAATTATTATATTTACGTTGTTTCAGGACACTTCACCTAAATGCACTGTATAGTGTATATTTCTACTTTTACTTAAATGTTACTATAGAACCAAACAGGTGATATGCCATAACAATAATGAGCGCACGAATAAAAATGTCCTCGCCGAAAGCTGTGCGTGCACTCATTACGGAAAGATAGAAAGAATGTGAAATGCATGCGAGATACTTCGCATATTTTTTTAGCGAGGGCTTATCTACAAAACATGCTTATTGTTGACGCAATAGCTTCCATATTATTTTTATAGAGTGATCACTTCATCATCACTTCACTATCATCATGATCACTGCATATCCTAAAACGCGTCTGTCTGTATGTCTGTGATCTTTTTCGTTGGAAAAATTCCAAGAAAATTCAAAGTTCGGGGAAAACTGTTCGTATGAACCTTGTTAATATGGGCTCTACGGGTTATTTAGATTAAACGTTTTGTGTGTGTTTGAGTTTGGATGGTTTAAATTTATAATTAGACCCGGTAGGTGGCGCTGAAATCGGGTTTTAGGAATTATTTTTGGCTTCACGGGCGAATTTAAAGTTTATTTTTGTGTTTTTTTTCATTTTATTTTATATCCACGAGCGAAGCCGGGAGCGGAATAAAAATACACCTAGGTCGTTCTCCACCAGCATTTTCTTTCACTTCTACCATTTAAAACTTTTAAATCAATATTTCATGCTTCATTATTTCAACTTTCCTCGTAAACTACTTTTTTCATTTTAGCCACAATAATTATCATCTTTTATGCACGAATAGTATGCTACGATATACTTGAGTGACATAGGCTATGTTTTATTTTGTTAGAAATTATCCACGGGCGAAGCTAGTTATGAATATAATACAGTGGTTGGTAGCTACAAGTCCTATAGTTGTAATATAACGGTTGGACAGCGGCGGCGCGGGCGGTTAGTCATGGTGAGTATAGAATGTGGACTTTACAGGGATTATCTAGAGTGACGTTTAGTTAATCTTACTGTACCGTCGACCGTCGACCGTCGTCAACTTGTCGCCTTGTCACCGGTCACCAGTGTTACCATTATCCTGCCAATCTATAGATGTCGATGTCATCACGGATTATGAGATTTAGAATCCTCAATCTGTTATATTAAAATATCATTGTTACATTACAGTATACACGGTATACCTACTTATTTCCTATTCAATAAATCCCATTGAAAACATAACAGCTATTTTACTTAGATATATTGAATAAGTAACTATATGCTAAATTACAGTGACACAGGTGAAATATTTACAGAGAAATTGGGAATAGTTTATTCATAAAAAGTTTAATGAAAAAATTCTTAATTCACCAGAATGTCAGATGCTCTTGATAAGTGATAGGTAACTATTATAGTGTGAGGTACTACGGTACGCCAGTTGGAGGTAAGAGTACAAAATGAGGTCACTCGTCGTGTTTAGCTCGCTCGTCTTGTTTGACAAAGGAAACATTTTTAATTACGATCAGCTCAGAGTTGTACGTGTACCTAGTTTGTTTCTGAACATTTATTGTTTATCTACTCCAGTAACGTAAAGTACACATTATAAAGTAACAACACCCTACAAATTATTATGATTTTGGTACTCTATACATACATACTTACATTATTTATTTACCTTTTACTAATGTGTGATATTTGCATTGAAACTTGACACTTGACATATCATCTTCTTTGTATACTACAAAAACAGCGCCGAAAGTACGCAATTGCAGTCATTCAAATATGCAGGAAGAAAATTCATATGAAAATACTTTTTCCCCGCTTTTTTTCTTCTATAAATTTCATTTGAAAAAGGCTGTTAACTAACTGGGCATCCAAAATTGCTAAAATTTGCATTAGACTACGTAACGCCCGAACAGCTCTACGACATTGAATACCGATAGCGGCCCGACAGGTACCAGCTAAGTGCTCAAGAGATATGCTCTTGTTGTCTCCCGTGCTGACTCGTTTGTACCGCCTATCGCATTCTTCAGGTATAGTTTCAGTGGCCTGGAGGGCAATTTGCAAACGATCCCTAAATAACGGGACCGATCGGTCTCAAATAACGTCCCTCTTTTGTGTGCAAAGTCATGGAGTAGGTGAACAACTCAATCAATACTTAGGTTAATTTAAAGATAAAAAGTCGAGATGTATTTGACAACTAGATTTTCTAGAAATCAATGTTCATAGAGCAGAACTATAGTTAGTATACCTATGTAGGTACAGTAGTAAAGTTGTATAAAACAGTTAACAAGAGTTGTCGTGAACAAATACATTGTCGTGTATGAACATTCCTACGTGCCAGCTCTTGTGAACCTAGCAGCAAACAGGTAGCGTGCCGTGCCGTGATCCTGACCTCATTAACATTACTTTAATTACAAAACTACATACGTTTGTAACTAATAATAGTTGTTTACATTTGGTTGTGGAGTTAGTTCAACCCTTATACACTGTATTAAAGGTTTATCATTAATGAGTATATGAGGGGTGGGGTTGGTTCTAACAGTAGGTACCTATTATGTGATCCTAACGCGAGGTGTATTCCAAATAAAATTAAACTTTATTTAAGTAAATAAAATTTATCTTCGTTAGTGTTCAGTAAATCTTAGATATTGTGTTTTGGTTCCAAATTTTACATATACCTACACTTAGATCATGCCCTTTTTGGAAACATCAAAATTTAATTAAAAATTCACTCAAATCAATTATTAACATAGATTTTTCTTACCGAATTTGGACCCAGGCTCCTTTACCAATAACATTTGGAGGTCCGGGAATACGAAAAATTTCTAGTGTTTCATTGCCGGAATTTTTATCCTCAGTAAATAGTACAGAAATACTATCAAAGAAAATTCTATATTTATCATTGGGACAAACAGAACTCTCCAACATTTCTGAATTTACTGAAGTGGATTGAGTCATGCCAAAGATACATCTTCACAGAGACAGTGGGACGAGCCGCTCTGCATACTAGTACGTAAAGACAAGTTTACTTAATACGTCATCCAATGATGCAGAACGAGCTCGTCTCTTAGCTGTTTCTAAATGGGCGTCTGGATTGTGGCTACTGCAGGCGTTACAGTCACTTAAGCTTGGAACTTTATTAGAACGTACTACATTTATGTTGCTCATTGCTGTCACTGCGGAGAGCATGTAGAGCAACTAGGTCACCACAGTGTATCATGTAGTCGCAGTGCTGGCCGCATACCAAGATCCGTCGGGCTCTTGTCAGCAGCAACGCGATGATGGCAAGTGACCAGATGGCGTGGTACTTGCAGCATGGAAGTGGCACGGTCACTAGTACGGGATGCTACATGTAGATACTCTCGCGCACCGTCATATTTTCCATATACAGCGTTAAAAGCTGGCAATGCAGCCTGCAATGCTGAAATGGCCAAACGTTTCAGATAATATGCATCTCTTCCGAAAGAATATATAACAAAACAATGGGACTGTGCGCGTGGGTATTTAGTGCACACAGTCTGTTCTAAGACATTAGTAAACGATATTTAATATAATTTTAATCCATATATATATGTAATAGATGTTAGTGTTATGTTTACACATTTCAGTCTCTTGAATGTGACTCTCTACACTGTATACAACAAATATATAGGAGACAGAGTAGACAATCTGACTAACAACAATAATGTATTGATATCATATCTGTAATCTCCGGAAGCATTATACCTAAGTTCAATTTACAAACTCACTTTTGAAAGTAATCTCTTTCGCCCTAATTATAAAACTCTACTCAAAGTTAATCGACCATACATTTTCTCGTATTTGACAACATACATCATACATACATACCTTCACGCCTGTTTCCCAAACAGGTAGACAGAGAGTGTGGATCGATCCATTTTTTTTATATTTGTCAACTGTTATGATTCTCACACTTATTATTTAACAAATCCCTGATTAACTTTGACTAGAGTTTCTGAAACTGCGCATTAAAAATTGCTATGAAATTTTTATTTGGAGAACTCAGAAATGAACTGTATTGTCTTACAGATTCCAAGTTTCTAGGGTACAAGCGGACGACAAGTAGACAGACATGTTCCTCATTTAGCTGATGAAATGTTTGAGAGTTATCGCCATTTGGAACCGAACCCGTCTGCTCGACGGTGCTAACTTATAGTAACTATAAAAATAAATCTCTCGACCGCCGACGCACTCTATCACTCACGTTTTAAAATTAAATTGCAAAAAGTAGATTCATCCTCGATAAAAGCTTTTTGAAACCACTTAATCTAATACTTTACTCTGGAGAGTATATTTATATATAGCTATAGTAAACTAGTGAGTGTGAGAGAGATAGACAGTGTATCTGTACTGTTTATTGTGGAGGATCACAACGTAAATGAGATTGTGAATCAATTTCAATAATCGAGTTAAAATATGGATCTCTATATATTTTGGTACAACTTACCTATCTCGTCTAAACATATTTCGTGAACAACTTTGTTTCCAACAACGTTGTTTTCCTCCGCGATCTCTTATAAATTGTTCTAGCTTTGCAGTCATATAAATGTATATCTTGTTCAAATCGTTATGTCCTTTAAATTATATGAGTTAATAACTCCCTTCATACCGCGATAAATTAAAATTGCTTTCCAAAGATTCATAAATATTTTAAACATGATATTAACGAAAGTAAATATATATTATAAGTAAACGCGAAACTTTGTTTGTCCTTCTGTTACACCAGAACAGACATTCTTGCACGAGATCGTTTAAGGGCCGGATGCCCCTGAAGACTTTTGGAATAATTTTAGGGTTCCGTACCCAAAAGGTAAAAACTATGACTCCGCTGTCCGTCCGTCTATCTGTCTGTCACCAGGCTGTATCTCATGAAACGTGATAGTTAGACAGTTGACATTTTCACAGAAGATGTATTTCTGTTGCCGCTATAACAACAAAATACTAAAAAACAGAATAAAATACATATTTAAGGGGGCTCCCATACAACAAACGTGTTTTTTTTTCTTTACTTACATCAGACTCTATTACAAAATCAAAACGCAAATTCAATTCATTCACAACATCAGACAATTAAATGAAGCTAAACAAAATATTTGGTCGTAGTACTTACCTACCATAAATAAAAGTAAACCTTAGAAGGTCCCACAATGTGGACACAGAGTGATTTAGTATGGGTCACCGCACGCCGCACGCCGCACGCCGCACGCCGCGCCTGTCATGTATGTGTTGGACCTACTTCAGGATCCAGCGTCCACAGAGCACCTACAGGAGTTTACAGAGTATAATGTATTCTGTAGTGTCCGTTGGTGTTTGTTTCCGGGAGACAATTTAAATATTGTTAATAAGTGGAGGGTGCTGGTAACTGGTAACTGGACCTGTTTACTATTCAAACATATTACTGTTACGGAGGGAAACATGCTTGTCACTCTGTACAGTTTACATACAACTCAAACAAAGATTGAGAACTAGTTTTGTGATCCAAGAGTCTTATTAAACAATTTAGAATTTCAAATGTTGAAACAGTACAGCGCCGTCCATATGTCATGCGCAGTAGTCATCCCCTATTATAACCCGCGCTAAGTGTTTCGTATAGGTGATCGTACGCGCGCCCCTGTACCCTTAACCTTGCGTTGAACCACCAATCGCTCCATGGAAGCACCCATGGTATGGTATGATATGGCAGAGGATATAGTCGCGTATAGAGTCGTTATTATGAAAAATGAAGCATTCATAATTGTCTGAAAGTTAGGATATTGTAAAGATGTTTGTAACTAAAACTGGAACGTTTTGTTTTTGTCATTTCAAACATGTCCGCAGATGAAGTTGGGCGGAAACATAGTCCCGCCCGCCCTGTACTAACTACATACCTCTATAATGTATTCTGTCCAGCTGCCGCTCACCGCTCACCGCTCACTGCTCATCGCTCAGTATTAATTACCATTTGGTTGTGTCGTGACGGCTGGTCAGTGTTGTTTGTTGTTTACAACAAGTGGTTGAGTATTTAGTTGAGAACAAAAACAAGTCAGTCTGTCACGAGTCACGAGTCACGAGTCACGATCAAGTTTCGAAGTAACAAATAAAAGTATCAACATAATATCCGACCTTCTAACTTACTCATTCAAATGTTTAAAATATGTATGTTCCTGAAAAAATACATGTAACTATCACACATAAAAATATAATATTAATTTAATCGGAAATAATATTATCTACACGGGGGAAATAGCCTATATGGTGTGAAATAAATATTGGCCAAGTTGCGAGTACCTGTACCTGCTACTCGCGCGCTGACGGGTCCGTACCATTGTTTAGGTTTTCCTGTAAACTATGAGAAAAGCTTAAAACAAAATTCCCTATTTCTGTTTTATTTAGATAGAGAGATAAGGGGGATCGAACAACTTTCCTATATATCGTCAACGCATTTTAAAAATTAAAAAAAAAAATTGTATTCCTTATAACGATTTCTATTTATGTCATTTCGTTGTCACATGATGCACCACATTTTCGTCCAGTAGATTCGGAGACATTAAGCGGTGACAGACGGACTAACAGTGATATTCCGTTTTTTCATCGGAGATGCATCTACACGGAAACCTAAAAAGGACAAACATGCAAACAACCAAACTTTTGTTTGTAGGTACTTATAAATATAAAAGTAGATATGTGTTATGTATCTTGTGTTAAAGATAATGACGTAGTTGTACATGTACATTCCGGGTCACGTGACACCTACAGTCGCTGTAAGAGGATTACTGAATACTGGGGGAGTTTATTGTGCAATACAGTGTTCGTGTTACTTACAACAATCTCTATTTTAAAATACTCCGGCCGTTTTTCTCCGGTTTTTTATAACAAAATATATTTGTATATCTTATGTAATTAATAATAACTGTTATGTCCAAGTTATGTAGCTTTACTATAGTTAACATATTTTTCAAATTGGTTCAGAAGTTTTGCTCACAGATAAACACACACAATATACTAGCTTTTCACCCGCGCAGTAACAGAATAATGCTGTAACGCCTGACAAAGAAAATGGACATGGTGGTCTAATAATGTCCACCCTGAAGCTCAATTCCAAATATTGGTGAAAGAAATTTGCAAACTTACAAAGTTACTATAATATTAGTATAGAATGATAAATTAAATACGAGTATGTACGCTTTTGGGTAAGCATGTTATTAAATGTTCCAGAAAAATGATTAGTAATGTCGTTTACAGAGCACATGGTATTGTAATAATTCCGGACAGGTACCTACCTAAATGGCAGAAGCAAAAGGATGTGCTGGCAGACGGCACCTTATTCATGTACTTATTTTGAGTTAATGTATTGATTGAAGGCATGACTTTCGTTCGTAGCAAATGTCATTCGATTGACTCTGTCTACCCCTTTTGGGATAAATAAATAAATATATGTAACGTCTTACACGAGTAAGGTAGCAGTGTAATATTCCACCTGTATATATAATTCATCTCTCCAGACTAACTCTTTCATCTCACTTTACATTACTTTAACTGGACACTTAACTACCTCTATTCTATACTAACGTACAATTTGACTTCATTCATGTTCAATAAAGATCATTTGTGTTGCTAACATTATTGTGACAATCTGCTTTACTCTCACTAGCTGTTTCCCGCGGTTTCATCCGCAACTAAAATAAATAATCAAGTACTTAGTTGTAATATATACTTCCTATAACTTACAATCAAGTTGATATTTTGTTAAATTCCGTAGATACATTTTTAAATTAACAGAATTTTATAAAAGAATAAAAATATTTTGTATTAAACACCTTCCACCATCCAGTCCGCCAATTATGTTTGTGCTTTTGTATGTTGCTACGTTTTAACATAAAAGAAGAACAAACAATGCGATAAATGAACATAGTACGTATATTATGAATACATTTAGTATGTTAGCTAACTGCTCTACAATATATCTAGCTGGAGGTTCACGTAACGCTAGGTAAGCTATTTCCGTTTGCAATCAGTATAAACAATACTTTAACTGAGGTGTATCTATAAAGGCTGTATAAAGGTCACAAGTGGAGCTCTAATAGATCAATTACTTATGTATCATAATCCTACCAACCAATCATCTACGAGATGTATCAATCACACTCACTCTAATATTATATAACAAGCAACTCGCCCCGGTTTCGTACGAGTACAAAAGTTGTTTATGAAAAATTCTGTTTATTTTCTCGGAATAAATGTCACTCTCTGTTACGAGCGTGAAGGTGTATAACATCTCCGGCCCTCCAATATACAAGTATATGTACGAAAATCTCGTCAATCAGTTGCTCTATTTTGACGTAAAGAAGAACAAACAAAAATACCTTCGTTTTTATAATATTAACAATAAACTTTGGTACAGATTAAATACATTTGATACAGAGATTAAAGATATATTTTTGTTGCTTTTTCAATTGTATAAAAGTGGGGAAACAAACACATTTTTTCGTCTATTATATCCTCTACTGTTCTCTGTCTCTGTCAAGTACAGGCAGTACAATGAGTACGCAGACTCACTGTGAGTGTGCCGTGACTGTACCTACTACATCTATACTATAACCTCCTATTTATATTGTGGACTGACTAATTGAATATCATTCTGATCTATCATCTTATATGTGGATTAAAATGTACATTATTTGTGTATCATTATTGTTCTCAACCTCTAACATAATATAGAGTTGAACTAAATAGCAGGATTTAATATAATACCAACTCTCTAATGACCGACCTGACTGACAACCAGAAAATGTTCAATATTATGTAAATATCGTATCTTATATATATCTTGATTATAAGTAGACACAGTACCCGTCACACAGCATAGCCGCACAGCCCCAATAATCCAGTTACCTGTAGCCGGCATCACAAGCGGAACTTGTACAATTTTTCATATTTCCCACCCGAGCACAAGTTCCTGTAAATACCGGTATTCCTATTAAAGGTTGTTTTCCTTAACTCTACCTTATTTAAATACCGAGCAAATAACATTACGTGGATGGAATACAAACACCTTAGGTCATAGGCTCTACTATATTCTGTAAGTGTGATCCACGTAATTGCACAGAGATTACTTTTCATCTATATATCAACAGAATTGGCCACTCGTTAAGTATAGCCTCACAAATACCATCGGCTGAACGAGGGAGAATGGGTATCCTGGGACCACAGAACTTCTATAAAAGATCTGTGCCTGGGAACGATAACACGGTTTGGGAAGTCTTAAGGCAGCCCGTGAACAAACTGTAAATATGTCAATACAAGGAGCTCCACCTCTCTATAACAAGTAGGTATAGCCCAACTGTTGTAGCTACAGTAACGAGTTGTTGTTGTTTATTACAATTATTACAATTGTGACAAGTCGTCAACAATAATACAACACAATATTCGTGTTTCTTCAGATGTTTTCAGCTGAGAACAATAGTCGTTCTAGTATTGTACGTTGCAGTGTCACAATAGCTAGAGTTTTTCATAATAATACAGTAAATATGAAGACCGTACCTCAAGTCGCTACCATTGTAGGTACTATAGTTTATTGTATTGTAACAAGTTGTGTACTGTACCTCTCACTCAAATATTATAAACTTGTATGTACCTACTTATATATCTCGCACTACTTAGACGACGAAGGAACTCATATTATTATGTACCAATAACTTATGTATGTATAAAATAATACAAACTGTAGGTAGCATCAAGAATGTTAAATTAGTTAAGATACGTGGTGTAGAGAGATACCTTCCACATAAAACCAACCATATATCGGCTACTAATCAATAAGTGATGTCGTAATGCGTTACATTTTACTTTTGCTCAACATTATTGTTATAAATATATTAAAATAAACCGTTTATGTGAAGCTTTATTTGGCAACATCAATCAGGCAGGTCATAGACAAGATGATAGATCATAAATATTGATATCATTAAATATCGGAGCTAAAGAACACGTCGCTTGACTATTGTAAAGAAAAAAATGGCGTCCATGAAGTATTGCATTTTTGTCTATTGTTGCCTATCAATAATTATTGAACTTCAAAGACGTACGCTTTATGTCAAAAGTAAAATAAATGGTTGCATTTAGTATAAGTAACTATATAATTAGAAGAATCTTCTTCAAAATTCTTCAAAAAAACTTCCACAAAGACTCAATTAAACTTTATCAAACAGAATTTACAAAAACTTTATACAAATAAACTCTGAATAATATTAATAAATTGAACTCCTAAAGAAAAGTTCGTTATCGAAGTGCTCGATCTGTTTTAGCTATAACCATAACATGACACTTTAGCTGTAACGACAGATAAGTTATATAGTAGGTAGGTAGTAATAGTATGGTCGACACACTAAACTTGGATGTGTTGTATAAGAGTGGTACTTGTATACTTGTATAGTGCACAACTTTGATGAGTTTGTGGCCAGTATATAGGTGTCGGTGTAGTTATAAGTTAGATCTACAATTGCTGACGTCTGACTAAATATTAACAAACCTCAACACCTATTTGTGTCTACTTTTAACGTAATGTTATTTATAGAGAACACAAAGTAGGTATAACCGGTACTTACACGTCATACGTCTGTAGGTACGTCAGTTATTATTATTATGTTATTGCACACAGTAATACAACCAGTTTATAGTTATATTTACCTACCAGACAATACTATATGTGTGGAGCCTTTTGTACTGAAGTTGGAAGTTAGAGCAGACTGGGACGGGTTGACTTAAAACTACCACTTGCTGCATTTACATACAACTACTATACTTGCCTTACATCTTCGTATATTGCTAGAGAGTTGTATAGTACATGCTACACAGACAGTCCACAGGGGAACATCGTCATAAGATCTATCTTATACTTGTACAGATTGAAAGTTTATTTAATGTGCAGAAAAGTATTTTGAATTGTTGTGTTATAAGAAAAGTGCGGCAGACATCACAGACAGAGTTCGTAGTTCGTGCGCGGTAGTTCAGCAACATTCTGTGTAACAATATACAACAATATGTAAATACTTGTTTACTACTTGTTTGTAGCTCACTTTACTTGACCGCTACTTACTGTGTGTTAGTGTGTGTATACGTTTTTACATATTCATCAGCAGAACCCGGATTATGGAGCAGATTTATTGCTTGTTTCATTTCTCTTGTCTTGTGTACCTACCTACATAGTGCTATGTGGGGTGAGACAGAGCTAGACAAATAACGTGTACGATTTGTACATAAATTACATTAAGTTCAGTATAGTCAGTGTGCACAACACACGACGCACGACGCAACATACTACAACAACTATATTAGTTCGGGATTGAGAGAGAGAGAGAGAGAGAGAGAAAGAGTACATTTATATTAAAATTAATTCAGACGTTTGGGAGTGTATTGTGGACAAATATTGAGACAGACAAACAGACACTAATTGTAAAAAACATTTATTATGTAAATATCGTATCCTATGGACATTCATTTTGAAATTACAATTAAGTTTTTTCTTCACGTGTTGCCTTACAGCTTCCGAAACTGTTTTACAGTCCCAGGGTACCCAGCGGAGACCAAGTTTCGCTCTTTTAGCCTCCTGTATTTGTGAGGCTATACCTAACAAGTGGCCAGTTCTACTGAAGTATATTATAGCCATCTAGATATATATGGAAAAGCCTCTAAGTATGTACATAAGTACCTATTTAAATATAAAGACCCACTAGTACATGGTCGGTAGTTAATACCAGACATCTTGACCGCTCGGCCACCGACGCACCTTAATTCTATTTATTTCCATAAGTAGATGTACCTAGCACTTTCTAATTATTTTTATATTCACTGCTGGTGACGAATGTCTCAGCTTCTCACGTATCCATTTTCGTAATAAATAGTTAAAAATCTCTCATCACGCCGTGTCATCATAACATCGGTGTACAGTTTAATATAGGAGAGAGCGTGGGCGGTTATTCATGGTTGTTGATGAGTCTTGTGAAACTTCCCGCCAAAATGTAATATTAATAAAAATTAATAAGGGACTTTATGTGACACTTGTTACTGCCCACTTTATTGTACGTGACAGATTTATTATAGTTTAATATTAGGTAACCGAGTTACTAATCAATTTGTTAATTATAACATGTTTTGTAACTCTCTAAATAATCTGCAAACCAAACAGTTTGTATACGTAGGTATATATAAAACAATAATAAAACACGTGTTTTAAGAATTTTCAAAACATCCCTCAAGGGTTGCAACAAGGTACATATTGAAGTTTGTATTATACTATTATTATGTAAAGGTAGTCGATAGCCTAATTGGTAGGACGGTGGACTTGAAATCGGAGGTCCCGGGTTCAAATCCTACCCCCTGCCAAAATGCTATAAGCACCAATTTTCTTTAAGAATATGTGCTTAAATCGACTCCTCGTGCTCCGGAGGGCACGTAAAGCCGGCGTCCGGTCACCAACCCGCCTGCCAAGCGTGGTGACTATGGCAATTCCTCTCAATTAGCACCACTAAAAATGGTGCACTAGAGAGAGACTATGATCCAGCAGTGGATCTTAAAAGGTTGATGATGATGATGATGATGATATTATGTAAAACGGTTGTGTCGCTGACTGACTCGTATGAAAATGGGACGGTATATTCCCGTAAGAAGGGGTGCAACGGGGTGCTGAATTTTTGCGGATTTACATAAATTACGTCACTATTCCTAATACAATGCGCACGAAGTCGCGGGCAACTGCTATCATGGATATTTTCACTGGTCATGTTATAGAATTATGTGTTTGTATGTTTAAGTATATGTTAGCAATACATTTTAAATCTGGTGACTTGGAAGACCTGATGATGGGTCCTAGAGGTCGACCTATACTATTAGAGATAGAGAAATGGTGTTTAAACAAAAACTATTCAGTAACACAGGTCATAGGAACAATAAGTATAGAACAACACTCTTTGTCCAGATATATGTTGTCAATGTTCCTAATTGTACGCGGATGGAGTCGTGGGCAAAAGGTAGTACTTACATAATATAGTAATGAAATCAGTACAATAACAATAATATTATTTATGAGTATCTAATCAGAACATTGTTGTTGGTGGTTTTTGTAAAGAAATTAAAAACATTGATTAAAAAGTTAAGAGCAAGTTTAAAACTCGGCCTCTGTCTGTGTCGTCTGAGCTGGACGGAGTGCGGCCTAGTCCGGGAGCCGGGAGGCGACGATCTCTGTTACCAACTTGCTGGAGCATCATGACCAGCACACAGTATTATGTGTCGTCTGAGCTGGACGGAGTGCGGCCTAGTCCGGGAGCTGGGAGGCGACGATCTCTGTTACCAACTTGCTGGAGCATCATGGCCAGCACACAGTATTATGTGTCGTCTGATCTGGACGGAGTGCGGCCTAGTCCGGGAGCCGGGAGGCGACGATCTCTGTTACCAACTTGCTGGAGCATCATGGCCAGCACACAGTATTATGTGTCGTCTGAGCTGGACGGAGTGCGGCCTAGTCCGGGAGCTGGGAGGCGACGATCTCTGTTACCAACTTGCTGGAGCATCATGGCCAGCACACAGTATTATGTGTCGTCTGATCTGGACGGAGTGCGGCCTAGTCCGGGAGCCGGGAGGCGACGATCTCTGTTACCAACTTGCTGGAGCATCATGGCCAGCACACAGTATTATGTGTCGTCTGAGCTGGACGGAGTGCGGCCTAGTCCGGGAGCCGGGAGGCGACGATCTCTGTTACCAACTTGCTGGAGCATCATGACCAGCACACAGTATTATGTGTCGTCTGAGCTGGACGGAGTGCGGCCTAGTCCGGGAGCTGGGAGGCGACGATCTCTGTTACCAACTTGCTGGAGCATCATGGCCAGCACACAGTATTATGTGTCGTCTGATCTGGACGGAGTGCGGCCTAGTCCGGGAGCCGGGAGGCGACGATCTCTGTTACCAACTTGCTGGAGCATCATGGCCAGCACACAGTATTATGTGTCGTCTGAGCTGGACGGAGTGCGGCCTAGTCCGGGAGCTGGGAGGCGACGATCTCTGTTACCAACTTGCTGGAGCATCATGGCCAGCACACAGTATTATGTGTCGTCTAAGCTGGACGGAGTGCGGCCTAGTCCGGGAGCTGGGAGGCGACGATCTCTGTTACCAACTTGCTGGAGCACCATGGCCAGCACACAGTATTATGTGTCGTCTGAGCTGGACGGAGTGCGGCCTAGTCCGGGAGCCGGGAGGCGACGATCTCTGTTACCAACTTGCTGGAGCATCATGACCAGCACACAGTATTATGTGTCGTCTGAGCTGGACGGAGTGCGGCCTAGTCCGGGAGCTGGGAGGCGACGATCTCTGTTACCAACTTGCTGGAGCATCATGGCCAGCACACAGTATTATGTGTCGTCTGAGCTGGACGGAGTGCGGCCTAGTCCGGGAGCTGGGAGGCAACGATCTCTTATCTATATATATAAAAAGAGAAGTTCCGATTCACTGATCATCAACGCCCAGCCCAAACCCTTGGACCTATGAAGCTGACATTTTGCACAGAAGTTCCCTTTATTATGTAGACAAGGAATAAGGAAGGAAATTTCGATATTCAACCCCTAAGGGGGTCAAATGGGGTAAATACGTTTGTATGTAAAATCTTATTTCCTGCGTGAATCAACTTGAAACTTGGTACAAATATTTTTCAATACAAATAATAAATACATATTTCTGGATTTTTAAAAACAACCCTTAAGTAGAAGTGCAACGGGGTGTAGAAGTTTGTATAGGGAAATCGTATTACCTGCGTTGTTCAACTTGAAACTTGGTACAAATATTCTTCAAAACAAATAATAAAACACGTATTTTTGGATTATTAAAGACGACCCTTAAGGAGGGGTGCAACGGGGTGTAGAAGTTTGTATAGGGAAATCGTGTAGGTATCACCTTGAAACTTGGTACAAATATTCTACAAAACAAATAATGAAACACGTATTTTTGGATTTTAAAACACGACCCTTACGGAGGGGTGAAACGGGGTGTAGAAGTTTGTATAGGGAAATCGTATTGCCTGCGTGTATTAACTTGAAACTTGGTACAATCATTCTTCAAAACAAATAATAAAACACGTATTTTTGGATTTTTAGAAACGACCCTTAAGGAGGGGTGCAGCAGGATGTAGAAGTTTGTATAGGGAAATCGTGTAGGTATCAACTTGAAACTTGGTACAAATATTCTTCAAAACAAATAATAAAACACGTATTTTTGGATTTTTAAAAACTACCCTTACGGAGGGGTGCAACGGGGTGTAGAAATTTGTATAGGGAAATCGTGTAGGTATCAACTTGAAACTTGGTACAAATATTCTTCAAAACAAATAATAAAACACGTATTTTTGTATTTTTAGAAACTACCCTTAATGAGGGGTGCAATGTGGTGTAGAAGTTTGTATAGGGAAATCGTGTAGGTTGTGATGATACGACCTTATTTTCCTGGCCGCTTACAAGCTGGCCATCATAAATAGCATTTATTTTAATTTTAGAACACGATATTGTTCATTTTAATTCAATAGAACATTGTATGTTATTTTCAAATATTCGATGTGTGGAACCTAAATTAAAATGTTACTCATTCCTTCACAAACTGTTGACTTAGGCAGCACTCTGCCAATTGTAAAATTTATTATATTTCTATTTTATCAACTAAGTAAACAACTAAATAAAATGTATTGAATCAATACTCAAGAACTAATATCTATGTTAATATAAAAGGAGCGCAAATAAGTATTGTAAGTATTTTTATCATACTTTGTATTGTGTTACTTCAATAGCTTAACGCCCTGTAGTAATGTGTAGTTCATTTTTATTACAGTGCGCTCCTTGCTCCTTACGGCTCCTTCTCCTTTCTCCTTCTCCTTGGCTCCTTACGGATCCTTTTACTGGTTGTTCTTTTGCTGCTTGTTCCTTCCTTGTTAATTCGACCAATAAACGAATGGTGAAAGTTTACTACGAGTTTTCCTGCTATATCTACATACCTACCCGGCCTGGCTACCCCACAACCTGACAATGGCGCCCAAACGTGATTAAAATGCTGCAGGAAGAAGGAATAAAGAAGAAAGAATAACGAAGTAAGAGAACATAATATTTATTTTAATACAAACTTTTATTTCAGGATATGTAATGTCTATATAATCTCAATATATAAGGTAATTCTATTTAAATTCAGTAGAATATTTCTTGGAGATGATGGTTCTGAATCAAGGTTATGTCGGCAAACCTTCGAGGTTGACAAGTCTGATGATCTTGGTCAGATTCCATTATTGAAGAGGATATTTTTAATTTCTATACAAAGGCAGTATTCTTGAATCATTTTACATTAAATTCACTTATTAATTTCGTAAATTCAGATTATATATTCACATTGAATGTATGGTTGTATGTGAGATTTTCATCATATATATATCTGAAATTTATAGATTACTTCCCATAACTTAAATTTATTAATAATTAATTTAATTTCCGTTATATTATCCCGTCAATTCAATATTTCTTAATAGAAAAAGGTTCTTTTTATAGTCGTAACTTTTTCAAGAAAAATAATATATATTAATTTTTCTTATAATTGCTAAAATATCTATTTATATCCTAAAAGTCTATCGTGATTCCATAAAATAATACATAAATAAATATTACTTAATTAAAAAATTTCATTAATTGCGATTTTTTTAAATACATTTTTAAAATATCCAAAACGTCCATTCTTATTTTAATGATTTCTAATATTACATTACAGTTTACATAAGTAAGGCAATTAAAATATTAAAATATTTCCGAGAATAAATTTAATATATTTTATACTAATAAATTTCAAATAAATTATGATAGGTACATATAAAAGCACCTCGATATCAGAATTTGAACTCACTTGATTTTTCTTTGTTTTACACAATTTGTTTTGTTCGGCAATATTGCATTGGAATATTCGATTTTTAAATGTATCCTATATAATTTCTTTGTCATTGACAAATTTTTTAATTTTGAATCGACGACGTTCGATTTTCTTTTAATTTTCAATTGTTATTTACTATGAAGTCTATTTCATAGACATATGATTACGCTCTTATTACAACTAGGGGTAGTCATGTTGATTTAAATTCAAATATTATTTTATTTCATATACTTATATTATTAGCTTTTCACTGGCTTTGCTCGTGGATAGTTTGAGTTAGCGCATACCTTAAAGCATGCGTTGATTTTATTTCATAAATTTTTTTTCTCTTTCAATATGGAGGAGTTACACTTACTTAAACCAAGGAATTTTTTATATCTATATTATTTTACATTTTTCTTTATTTTATTTACAATTTATTAAATTGTATTTATAACCTTATGGTTACAAGGGAGGTTAAATTTATTTCAATTTCACAATTTGATTGTAAACATCTAAGTAACTAAAACTTTTACTTATTTACAAATTACAGGTTAAATATATAACCATGATTAATAATTACTATTTTCCTTATTTCATTCTCATCATTTCATTTATTGTAAATACTTGTAATTATTTAGAGCGGATTGCGACTCTTTAAAAAAGCCTTCGTCTATTATAAATATTATACCTAATATCTGTGGATGTATTTCCATGGGTGTTTATTAGAGCAAATTACTGCTCTTTAAATAAACATTCGTTTATTATTATTATATCTATGAATATCAGGGTATTCATGGGTGTCTTTTAGAGCGGATTGCGACTCGTTAAAAAAGCCTTCGTCTATTATTACTACTTATTATACTTGTGGATGTATTTCCCATGGGTGTTCGTATGAGCGGATTGCGACTCTTTAAACAAGCCTTCGTCTATTGTATTATATATAAATAAACTTAAAACAGCGGATGGTAACTGTATAACTAAGCCCTTACTAAATTCGAGAACGTTTTTGAGTCATTCCTTATTAAATGGGAATTACTCTATATTATATATGAGTTTACTGTACTTACTAATAACAGATTAAACAGATTAAATGAAGATGAATGTTTGTGGTTTGTGTTGTGGTAGATCTCATTAGATTTACTTTGGATAAATAATAACTATATCTGCAATTAATTAATGCTTTATTCTTGAAACATGTGTACTTAACAAAGTTTGGTTATATTATATTTTTTGTGACATTTTTATAAAACAGAGTTGCCATGAAAAAAGCGTTGCCAGACTATATGATCTATTTCACGACACTACAACTCTCCCTCACAACAAAAATCAAGTACTTTTAGTAAGTAGGTACTTCCTTATTTTAAAATGCTTAAGATAACTTAACTAAATACACTTATTGAAGTACAATGAAAAAATAATAAACATTAAACTATACTATGGATATACAATGGTTATATATTTTTTATTCTTATCTAAAACTTTACCCTAACTACATTATCCCTTGCGAACACTTAATAATCTGGTTTACATGTCTTTTCCATTGAAGTCCATCAACTTCTACAGTATAAGTAGTTCCTGGCGAATTTTCCTCTAAAATTGTACCTAAAGACCACTTTTTATTGTTATTCCTATAATCCTTGGCCATAACTCTCTCCCCTACAACAAAATTTACATTTCTAGATCCTTTGAAGTTATTACATTGAATTTCCTGTTCTAAATTAATCTTATCATCAATAGGCGATGGTCTCAGTAATGAAAATCTAGATCTTAGTTCTCTGCCTAGTAACATTTTGGCAGGACTAACTCCTGTAGTTTTATGTGGGCTATTTCTATAATCAAACAAAAATAAATTAAGTGCATATTCTACTGAATTTCCTTCTTTAACAATTTTTGATACATGACTTTTAAATGATTCTACAAAACGTTCGGCCAATCCATTAGTTGCAGGATGGTGTGGAGGAGTAAAACTTTGACGTACCCCTGTTATTTTACATCCTCGTCGCCAATTTAATTGTGGTAGATCTCATTAGATTTACTATGGATAAATAATAACTATATCTGCAATTAATTAATGCTTTATTCTTGAAACATGTGTACTTAACAAAGTTTGGTTATATTATATTTTTTGTGACATTTTTATAAAACAGAGTTGCCATGAAAAAAGCGTTGCCAGACTATATGATCTATTTCACGACACTACAGTGTGATTGTGGAAATCGTTTCTCTTGTAAAATAATTAGTTTTATTTATAATTAAACTTGTAAATTTATCTTTTCATTTCATTCATTAGTATTTTTATATAAGTCTCATCATCAAACTTTATTTTATTAATTCTTTGAATAAAATCCTTCATTAAGGACAGGATTTTTTCGGGGGAACCCCGGTATTGTGATGATACGACCTTATTTTCCTGGCCGCTTACAAGCTGGCCATCATAAATAGCATTTATTTTAATTTTAGAACACGATATTGTTCATTTTAATTCAATAGAACATTGTATGTTATTTTCAAATATTCGATGTGTGGAACCTAAATTAAAATGTTACTCATTCCTTCACAAACTGTTGACTTAGGCAGCACTCTGCCAATTGTAAAATTTATTATATTTCTATTTTATCAACTAAGTAAACAACTAAATAAAATGTATTGAATCAATACTCAAGAACTAATATCTATGTTAATATAAAAGGAGCGCAAATAAGTATTGTAAGTATTTTTATCATACTTTGTATTGTGTTACTTCAATAGCTTAACGCCCTGTAGTAATGTGTAGTTCATTTTTATTACAGTGCGCTCCTTGGTTCCTTACGGATCCTTTTTCCTGGTTGTTCCTTTGCTGTTCCTGCTTGTTCCTTCCTTGCTAATTCGACCAATAAACGAATGGTGAAAGTTTACTACGAGTTTTCCTGCAATACCTACCCGGCCTGGCTACCCCACCACCCGACAAGGTATCAACTTGAAAATTGGTACAAATATTCTTCAAAACAAATAATAAAACACATATTTTTGGATTTTTAAAAACGACCCTTACGGAGGGGTGCAACGGGGTGTCTAAGTTTGTATAGGGAAATCGTGTAGGTATCAACTTGAAACTTGGTACAAATATTCTTCAAAACAAATAATAAAACACATATTTTTGGATTTTTAAAAACGACCCTTACGGAGGGGTGCAGCAGGATGTAGAAGTTTGTATAGGGAAATCGTGTAGGTATCAACTTGAAATTTGGTACAAATATTCTTCAAAACAAATAATAAAATACGTATTTTTGGATTTTTAAAAACGACCCTTAAGGAGGGGTGCAACGGGGTGTCTAAGTTTGTATAGGGAAATCGTGTAGTAATCAACTTGAAACTTGGTACAAATATTCTTCAAAACAAATAATAAAACACATATTTTTGGATTTTTAAAAACGACCCTTACGGAGGGGTGCAGCAGGATGTAGAAGTTTGTATAGGGAAATCGTGTAGGTATCAACTTGAAACTTGGCACAAATATTCTTCAAAACAAATAATAAAACACGTATTTTTGGATTTTTAAAAACGACCCTTAAGGAGGGTTGCAACGGGGTGTAAAATTTTGTATAGGGAAATCGTATTACATGCGTGTATTAACTTGAAACTTGGTACAAATATTGTTCAAAACAAATAATAAAACACGTATTTTTGGATTTAAAAAAAATAAAAATAAAGGAGGGATGCAACGGGGTGTAAAATTTTGTATGGGGAAAAATGTTGTTTTGGTCGAATCTACTTGAAACTTAGCTAGAAAACATAGGAGTTGACCTAAAAGATTTTTTTTAAACAACCCTTAAGAAATTGTTAACTTGGGCATGGGGGAAATATTTTTACGGACTGGGAAAATATTAATTTATAGGTATATTTATACCGAATTTATACTTTTTTGAACTTCTGACTGACGGGGAATTTACGGAGGTAAAAGATAAAATTAAGGGAAATCTCTGATAAATTACGTCATTATTCCTAATTCTACGCGAACGAAGTCGCGGGCTAAAGCTAGTAGTTTTATATTATAGGTATATTTGTAGAGACTCTAATGAGTACCAATTAGGGTCAATAAGTATGTGCTCTAGTATTGTATTACAATCACTTATTTGTACGTGTTTTTGTCGGCGGCATAGTGTAAAGTCATATTTGTGTCTCATTATTTGTAATTGACCGTCGCCGCGTCGCGGTGATGCTAAAGTGTGTTTGTTCGTTTCTCTGTTTCTTTGCATTTCTTTCATGCCAATTCAAAGCAGCGGATCGATATAATTTTTATGCACACAGACACTTAGTTTGAAGGTCGGAGAGTGGTATATGCTACCTCTTTTTTATCCCGATAATGTTATGTCGCATTTCAAAAATGTCCACAAGCGAAGCCGGGACTAAAATCTAGTAAAGTATATGTGTAATAATACTTACATAATATGAGGCTATGAACACAGAGTATTATAAAATATAGATGTAATGTTGTAATATATAAAGTGTATGTGAGCTCCCGTAGTAGAGCTCGTGTCTCGTGAAGGATGCTATACAGTAGATATATACAACAATCTGTTGTTGATGTCGCGACCACTACAAGTTCTCTCTTGTACAACTTGTAGCTGTATTATAGCTGTATTGTAACAACAAGACACACTTCACAGAGCTTACTGTAGATATTGTATAACGAGGTGTGAGTTTTATATAGAGAGTAGCTTTATTAATGTTACTGTTGTGTAAAGTAGAGGTACTAACATGACGAGTGGTGGAACAAGTAGCACCTAATGTAAATAGTTTGTGGTGTGTTATGTATACAATAAGTACCCCTCTCTACAACACGACACCAACTAACTAAACTATGTACAACGTAAGATCAGATTCATGTGTTACCTACTACAGGGCAATAAAACAACTTTAGACACTTCACAAGACTACTTGTAATAAAACTTCAACATTCTGACAAGTCTGGATATTTCTCACTGAAAGCGTCCGCATAGTGTGAAATCTCACTGAAACTCAATTATTGTGATATAGGTATGTAGTAGGTACAGAGTTGTTGTAGAGATATTATTGTATAACTGAGCGGGTCTTGTCATAATGTGTCACCTGGCAATCTTGTTTTGGAACTTCTTGTATACCCACCCAGTGACTGAATTAAATACTAGCTTTCCGCCCGTCAATATATTATAACAAAATAAAATATAGCCTAGTATGTCACTCAGGGATAATATGTAGCTTCCTATTAGGACAAACAAACAGACTATCGCAATTATTTATAATATTAGTTAAGATAGGTTATTATGTTATTATGATAACATGCAGCCAGGATCTCCACCACCACTCTACCCTGGAACCTTCAACCCTTCACGTGGCAACCTTACTGGCAGACACGTGAGCTCGGGACATTTGTACACTTTATAACTAACGCTCTTAGAAAATCCAAGCGAGACCTGATCTTTGATATATCACCAGATATTTTTTTTTTTTTTTTTTGTTGAGGAGGGGAAATCCTGCATTGGACACCCACGTCCGGACGTGGGTAGTGCCGGACTCCTACCGGCTAAAACCCCTCCTCCTACGCCACTTCCTTTCGCTCTTGACTGGGACTTCTTCTAAGTACTTCTGTCAAGAGTTAAGTGGCCGCCTTTCTCTAGTTCCTCTTGTTTTTTTATTTTTTCCATTGCGCGTTCTTTAATTTCCTTACTGCGCATGATCTTTGTAACCAGGGATACCACCGCGTCCCAATTTTCTTCTGTCTCTACCATCGCCTCTATCATGTTATCCTTGCGAATATGGAATCCCATCTTATCGAAGAACTCTCTTCTTTCATTGCAGAACTCATCACATTGGAATAGGGTATGTTCTGCTGAATCTTCCTCCGGGCAGAAAGAGCATGTGCTGGTGGGCGACGTTACCCACTTATCATAGGACCATTGGTCTACTACAGGCTGTATAGTAATTTGTCCATTGCCCAAGTCATTGAGTGAAGTTGGATGAAGGCCGTACTGTGGCCCTGGCTCATTGCGCTCCCCACATTCTCGGTTTTCTGAGATACCAAATTTCCAATGAGCCCACATAACACACATGCTCGCCTAGTACAGGCTCGAGGTATCATACAAAAACATAAATGACGCCAATCACTGTTGGATTAACTTATCTATGTTTTGTCCATTTTTTACAATGTTAATGAAGTGTCTTTCTTTGTTTATATTGTGTTAGAGCGTTTATATAGTGTCTTTAGATATAATGAACCCTACAAGGTAACGACCGCACTATGTGAAGGCTGTGTCCACTGTCTACCTTATTATAAGTATGCGGCGTGATGTGTTACAAGTTGGTCCTTAATAAGGAACACAATCAGGTAACGCACTGAGACCAGACATTTGGGACCATTTACATCTATAGTACAGTATATTATAGTACGGACATACAGACGAGAGTTTAGCGGAGCGACTACTGCGTGTACATACATATTAGCTAATAACTCTAACTTATGTCCTTGTTTCATGTCAAAACTTATTAACTCAAAAATTCTTATATCGCATTTCAAAAATGTCCACGGGCACAAAACTGAAAGCTTGTATTAAATAATTATAAATATTAGTATTTTATTTGGTGATCTCTGCTACTTAGTTCATTATCTGGGATCTAAAGCAGAGTAACTTATGTGTGTGTATCTCGACTGAGTCCAGAGTTTGTTGACCTAACTAGTGCTGGAATGTTGTTATTATTGTTGATCAGTAGGTCCTGTATGTCGTATGTACTCGTCGCTCGTCGCTCGTCGCTCGTCGCTACAGCAGCTACAGTGTGACTTGACCCAAACATTGTAACTAACTAAGCAGTAAGCACGTCCGGGTATAATGTGTGACCGGTGCCACTAACTGTATATTATGTAACCTAACGGACCTTTGTCATCTCTCCTATAATATTGCAGCACCCATCATTCAGAGATATTATTATATAAACTACACCCATTAGGTATACATGTACACAATTAGAGCAGAAGTACGTGCTGTAAGTATGATCCCATCAAAATCATAAATGTGAAATGAGAGAAAAGTTCAATATTCTGATTATATGCCTTAGTTGTAAACATCAACGACAAAGAAGTGAGATCTAAATGGGTAGTTCAATGGTCAGTCCTGTAATGTATTTATAACAACATTAAATATTTTATAACAACTTGAAATATAATTTCTTCTTATAACTGTCGGGTGTGGGGTAGCCAGGATGGGTCGATATTGCAGGAAAACTCGTAGTAAACTTTCACCATTCGTTTATTGGTCGAATTAACAAGGAACAAGCAGGAGCAGCAAAAGAACAACCAGTATAAGGATCCGTAAGGAGCCAAGGAGAAAGAGAAAGGAGCCGTAAGGAGAAGGAGCAAGGAGCCGTAAGGAGAAAGGAGCCGTCAAAGGAGCGCACTGTAATAAAAATGAACTACACATTACTACAGGGCGTTAAGCTATTGAAGTAACACAATACAAAGTATGATAAAAATACTTACAATACTTATTTGCGCTCCTTTTATATTAACATAGATATTAGTTCTTGAATATTGATTCAATACATTTTATATAGTTATTTACTTAGTTGATAAAATAGAAATATAATAAATTTTACAATTGGCAGAGTACTGCCTAAGTCAACAGTTTGTGAAGGAATGAGTAAAATTTTAATTTAGGTTCCATACAATGTTCTATTGAATTAAAATGAACAATATCGTGTTCTAAAATCAAAATAAATGCTATTTATGATGGCCAGCTTGTAAGCGGCCAGGAAAATAAGGTCGTATCATCACAATACCGGGGTTCCCCCGAAAAAATCCTGACCTTAATGAAGGATTTTATTCAGAGAATTAATAAAATAAAGTTTGATGATGAGACTTATATAAAAATACTAATGAATGAAATGAAAAGATACATTTACAAGTTTTATTATAAATAAAACTAATTATTTTACAAGAGAAACGATTTCCACAATCACACAAATCACAAACATTCATCTTCATTTAATCTGTTTAATCTGTTATTAGTAAGTACAGTAAACTCATTTATAATATAGAGTAATTCCCATTTAATAAGGAATGACTCAAAAACGTTCTCGAATTTAGTAAGGGCTTAGTTATACAGTTACCATCCGCTGTTTTAAGTTTATTTATATATAATACAATAGTCGAAGGCTTGTTTAAAGAGTCGCAATCCGCTCATACGAACACCCATGGGAAATACATCCACAGATATAATAAGTAGTAATAATAGACGAAGGCTTTTTTAACGAGTCGCAATCCGCTCTAAAAGACACCCATGAATACCCTGATATTCATAGATATAATAATAATAAACGAACGTTTATTTAAAGAGCCGTAATTTGCTCTAATAAACACCCATGGAAATACATCCACAGATATTAGGTATAATATTTATAATAGACGAAGCCTTTTTTAACGAGTCGCAATCCGCTCTAAAAGACACCCATGAATACCCTGATATTCATAGATATAATAATAATAAACAAATGTTTATTTAAAGAGCCGTAATTTGCTCTAATAAACACCCATGGAAATACATCCACAGATATTAGGTATAATATTTATAATAGACGAAGGCTTTTTTAAAGAGTCGCAATCCGCTCTAAATAATTACAAGTATTTACAATAAATGAAATGATGAGAATGAAATAAGGAAAATAGTAATTATTAATCATGGTTATATATTTAACCTGTAATTTGAAAATATGTAAAAGTTTTAGTTGTTTAGTTAAAATTATGTTTACAACCAAATTGTGAAATTGAAATAAATTTAACCTCCCTTGTAACCATAAGGTTATAAATACAATTTAATAAATTGTTAATAAAATAAAGAAAAAATGTAAAATAATATAGATATAAAAAATTCCTCAGTTTAAGTAAGTGTAACTCATTCATATTGAAAGAGAAAAAAAAATTATGAAATAAAATCAACGCATGCGTTAAGGTATGCGCTAACTCTAACTATCCACGAGCAAAGCCAGTGAAAAGTTAATAATATAAGTATATGAAATAAAATAATATTTAAATTTAATCAACATGACTACCCCTAGTTGTAATAAGAGCGTAATCATATGTCTATGAAATAGACTTCATAGTAAATAACAATTGAAAATTGAAAGAAAATCGAACGTCGTCGATTCAAAATTAAAAAATTTGTCAATGACAAAGAAATTATATAGGATACATTTGAAAATCGAATATTCCAATGCTATATTGCCGAGCAAAACAAATTGTGTAAAACAAAGAAAAATCAAGTGAGTTCAAATTCTGATATCGAGGTGCTTTTATATGTATCATAATTTATTTGAAATTTATTATTATATATTAAATTTATTCTCAGAAATATTTTAATATTTTAATTGCCTTACTTATGTAAACTGTAGTGTGATATTAGAAATCATTAAAATAAGAATGGACAAATTGTTTTGGATATTTTAAAAATGTATTAAAAAAATCGCAATTAATGAGATTTTGGAATTAAATAATATTTATTTATGTATTATTTTATGTAATCACGATAGACTTTTAGGATAAAAATAGATATTATAGCAATTATAAGAAAAATTAATATATATTATTTTTCTTGAAAAAGTTACGACTATAAAAAGAACCTTTTTCTATTAAGAGATATTGAATTGACGGGATAATATAACGGAAATTAAATTAATTATTAATAAATTTAAGTTATGGGAAGTAATCTATAGATTTCAGATATATATATAATGAAAATCTCACATACAACCATACATTCAATGTGACTATATAATCTGAATTTACGAAATTAATAAGTGAATTTAATGTAAAATGATTCAAGAATACTGCCTTTGTATAGAAATTAAAAATATCCTCTTCAATAATGGAATCTGACCAAGATCATCAGACTTGTCAACCTCGAAGGTTTGCCGACATAACCTTGATTCAGAACCATCATCTCCAAGAAATATTCTACTGAATTTAAATAGAATTACGTTATATATTGAGATTATATAGACATTACATATCCTGAAATAAAAGTTTGTATTAAAATAAATATTATGTTCTCTTACTTCGTTATTCTTTCTTCTTTATTCCTTCTTCTTGCAGCATTTTAATCACGTTTGGGCGCCATTGTCGGGTTGTTGGGTAGCCAGGCCGGGTCGGTTGGTAGGTATAGCAGGAAAACTCGTAGTAAACTTTCACCATTCGTTTATTGGTCGAATTAACAAGGAAGAACAAGCAGAAAAAGAACAACCAGTAAAAGCATCCGTAAGGAGCCAAGGAGAAGGAGCAAGGAGCAAGGAGCAAGGAGCAAGGAGCAAGAGCGCAAATACTTATTTACGCTCCTTTTATATTAACATATATATTAGTTCTTGAATATTGATTCAATACATTTTATATAGTTATTTACTTAGTTGATAAAATAGAAATATAATAAATTTTACAATTGGCAGAGTACTGCCTAAGTCAACAGTTTGTGAAGGAATGAGTAAAATTTTAATTTAGGTTCCACACATCGAATATTTGAAAATAACATACAATGTTCTATTGAATTAAAATGAACAATATCGTGTTCTAAAATCAAAATAAATGCTAT
Organism: Nemapogon koenigi; assembly: GCA_963924495.1. Taxonomy (NCBI): domain Eukaryota; kingdom Metazoa; phylum Arthropoda; class Insecta; order Lepidoptera; family Tineidae; genus Nemapogon; species Nemapogon koenigi. The sequence continues at coordinate 10,884,521 of OZ004648.1, forward strand.
TTATGATGGCCAGCTTGTAAGCGGCCAGGAAAATAAGGTCGTATCATCACATAACTTAGGATAATATAAGATCTGACTTGGTTAGTTCTCATATCGAACGAACAATGACAACTAGCCAAGTCAGACCTTAGGCTGAAAGCTCGACAGCTCTGGAGAGCAGCTCTGAAACAAGCCGATATAGCCGGTCTTGAAACTGTCATTATAATGATCATGTAAATACGAGCACACACACACACACACACACACACACACATTAGTAGAAGCAATGATGTCGTCAAAAGCGGCCTGGAACGCTACCAGCACGTTTGCCACAGAAGTCCTCACAGACTTGCGTTCCATCGAAAGAAGAAGAGCAAAAGAGAATGCCTAGAAAGATGGAAGAACGAGACCTTAGGTACCAGAAGGAAGAGCGGCAGCTAGTTTCCTCCCCCCGCGAAGTAATGCCTAACGGCGGTTCCCGCGGGGATTCAGAGGCTGGAGGGAAGGGGAGGTTTTAGTCGGTATTAACTGTCGAGTCCGACATATCCAGGCGAAACACCTAAGCCTGTTGAATACGTAAATGTATTTCCTCCTCTTAAAAAAAAAAAAAACACACACACACATACACACTGTAATTAGACACGAATGTTAGATGAACACTCGTGTAGGTACGTTTCCTGTTGTAATAGTACCTACAACAACATGTAACAGTGGACGGACATAGCAGCTGTCAAACAGCGCACCACGCGCAACGGACCCACTTGAACAGCGAGATAGTTGCGCGAGGGCTAAATAGTGACATAAGTTACTTTATATCCCCGAAATCTTTCTGAATAAATTCTTGTCACATTTCAAAAAATTGAAGCTCGAAGTGATAGGTGTGGAGAGATTGTATTCAAAAGGTAAACATCAATGTGCATCAAGGTTTACTAATATTTGAACTTATGTAGTCAAAGTCAACTTAACTTCTTAATTTAATAATATTATTTACTTTATATATTGTACTATTATTTAAATTGCGGACCAAATAGTCTTTATGACTTTAAAGTAACACAGTTACAGTAGCCACAATATTCTAGCTATTACTAGTAGCAGTGTACCAAACATGACACAGAGTATGGTTGACCTTACATTATGTGTCTCTGTCTGTCGGTCTCCCTCTCCCTCTCCCTCTCCCTCTCCCTCTCCCTCTCCCTCTCCCTCTCCCTCTCCCTCTCACTCGACATGTTTACTTAACCGACCGAATGTGTTTTTAACATAATTGAACTGCGGAGTCATAAACGCGGTATCTATATAGAGCTGATAATTCTCAACTCTCTAGTCCTCAGTAAATAGTCGTAGGTATTTTAATTGTTCATGTTTAGAACAAGAGCCAACATTTCTTTCCTGGCAGTATGTTAGATGGAGTTAAACTGAGAAACTAAGAGGGTAATGATAATGCTCCTCGCCCGCATCCAGAAGTCAGATAACTGACTTATCTGTGAGTAACAACATAATCCGCATGAAGTCGGCTCTGCATACTTAGTATAGTAACACTAGAGACAAGTGGCAAGTGGGAGGTCAGGATGACCCTCGTCACTGGTCACTCTACACTGTCTGTCTACAGTGTACAGCTTGAAGTTACCAACGTATATATCTACTACCTATACATATTGCTATCAATCACTTTCTTCTCCCCCTTATACTCGTATCTACAAATATCGGTTTCTAATCAAAATGTGAACATTATAAAATAACATCTAATCAAGTCACAAATTGGAAATATAGCAGCTCTTGTGATCGCAGCACTAACTGCGCACCTAATGTTATATATCGCTTACTACGTCTCTTATACAATATATTATATACACGTACAAATCATAACTTCAAAGTGTACACATGAGAAAATAAAATATTGTTGCCCGCGACTTCATACGTGTTGTGTTAGGAATACAGTTCGTTACAAATTGATTTCTTAGTGCATCACTACACAACAACAAGCAACCTATGTTTATAATATTGAGTGGTTCAGGCTGTGCGTTGTTTGTCAATCAGTAAGCAACACGACGGTTTTATAGAGGTTAATGATCATACACATGAGAACAAAGTCTACCTAAGTACTTACATAAGGTAATAATTATAAAGTATTCCTACTATTTAGTATTATAAATTAGTTTTGAATCAATCGGTATCCGACAACCAAATATCCTCTCCGATCAAAGAGTTCCCGGCCCGGTCACCACCCGTAAAGTGAAAAACAATAAACATAATCGGTCCTCGGCCGCGGTAGTACCTACAGTAGGACCCTCGTCAAGTTGTGTGTTTAGGAGGGGACTATATAGGGACTCTACTACGGACGGACTCTATATAGGGACTCTACTACGGACGGACTCTATAATACGGTATATATTTAGTACTAGACTAGCTGTGCCTTTGGGTCTTAGCGTAATGTTATATAGTCTTCCTTAATTAAATTGGTCTATCAAATACAATTTTTTTCAAATCCTACTAGTACCTAGTTCCAGAGATTAGCGCGTTCAAACTTCAGCTTTATTATTAGTATAGATAGCACGACCTCGCTCGGACTGTACCTATACTAGCCCCTCACCCGCCCCTCACCTACATCTACATAACTTGTATAACCAACATCTTGTTTATAACTTTTATCTACTCTTATATCTATTACAAAATCGAATTATACTTCATAATGATAATGTTTTACATACACGCGTCTCTAATATGTCAAACTTCGATACCATAATGTATTATAGTACCGAAGTTTTCATACAAAAACGATATCGTAATGTATTTTTTTAAATGCAGAAAGGGCAAAGGATATGTGTTATGCAGCCACATTAAACTCTTTGAAATATCGACACTCCCATCTGGGAGTCACTTGACAGTTAACGCACATGCGCAGAAAGTATTTAAGAGCGATTTGCAGCCAATTTGTCGATTAAGAAAAATATCTTGATTCAATTTGTTTTGTACTATTGCATGGGATTAGATAAAGTAGTGTATGAACGGGCACATAACTTGGAATTAAAACACTCGTGGATGCTATTAAAAAAATCCACTTGTGTTTTAATTACCCTATTATGATCCCGTATCATAATTTATTTCATTAAATCACCCTACACAATATTAGTGCAAAAATAATCTTTCAAATCGGACTCGTGCTTGAACGCTAACACACAGCTTCATTGTGTAAGTATAAGTATATATAATAACAACACAAATGTAATAATTAAAGTACAGTAGTACAATACAGTAGAGCTAATGAACAATTTACATAATTATGTGTGGTGGTCAGTGGTCCGTGGTCCGTGGTCCGTGTTCAGTGTTCGGTCGAGCTGTACTACACTGTACATTAAGTGACATTTTATTTGTACTGTAGCTGTAATGAACAGCTTGTGGTCGGTACAGCTACTTAATTTGCTACCTGCTACTTGCTGGACTCTAGATATATCTATAAAACAATTTTACATTAGTAAGGGCTTACTATACCTACATCTATTATATAAACTATAGGCTTTTTTACTTCATTCATTTTCAAATAATGACACGTCTTTTAATTTGTATGAACTTGAAATAAAAATTAACTGTAACAAAATGAGAAAAATCTTTGTGATAGGTAATTCAGAATAAAAGTATGAATTAAAAGAATTACATATATGTAGTTTGTCTTTAGAGTTTTCAATATTTTGAGTTATATTAATATTTTTTAATTATTTTATATTTTATAAAAACCGTATTTGGTTTTAAAATAGTTATGTCTTATATTTGTAAGAGGGTGACAAAACATAGTTTAGGTAAACACTTATTAAACACCTTTTGTGGTAATTAAGGGGCCATATTACACCTACCGGTTACATGTTTGATTGCAGTCACTCATTTCTGGAAATAGATAAATGATTGGAGTGTCGAGTACTGTCGAGCTACGCTGCTGTCTTTGGGCCGAGAATGTGAGAAATTGAAGAAGCGAGAGTCTGTGAAAGACATACAGACAGACGTACTATAGACATGGCATACTATAAAATTCATAGAGTACTAAGCCTATGGAGGTGCCATAGTCGGGTTCCCCGCCCTTTCGCCAATTTTCTGCTCTTTGACCAATAATACCAGGTTTACACTCAGCTCAATTCCGTGGCAGTATGTAAACACGTTACTCCCGCTGTCGCTGCTCCTGCTATTGTCGCTGCCGGACTTCCGTCTCGTTGGCGGTTTTTGTGCGTGAAGTCAAACTCGCTTCCTCAACAGTGTGATAATGAATACGGATATATGTATTTTACTTATAACATACTGTTTGCGCCAGTTTGTTGCGCCTGGCTGTATGAACGGGCATACCAACGTTCCTTTTTTTCCTCCTAAATCCGCACTGACTGAACGCGTTGACTGCGACTGATATGACTGACAGTCGCCCTAGTGGCAGAAACCCGAAGTAATTTAAATTTCTATAACTATACTCGCAATTTAGAGCTCCAAGTGCACGCACGCAAAATACAATAAGTTCATCAAAAGGAATAGCCGGCCGGTTAGTGAATAAGCGAATCCAGGTGAAAGGAACCTACTGCATGCCAACTGCCCGCACTGCAGCCTGGAGCACAGGATTGAAGGTCCCGGCAGAAACACCTTGTTCCACAGCTGCCCAGAACTTCCATACATATCCTGTCTCCAGGCAACCTCAAAATACAGTCCACTAATAATAAGCCGCAACAAATTGGTCCTCATACTGTTACGATGAACTGATATCATCCAACGTTCATCTCCTTTGGCGACGACGACGTCTCTTCTGTATGTTTTTAAAACATTTATATTTGTCAACTTTCATGCCGGGAGTTGAACGTGAACTGAGACGAGAGTTGTATGAGAACTGAGAAATGTCTTCTTCTTCTTTTTTATTATGCCAATGTTAAGTGTTTATAGTGTTTAGAGCCGATTAATCGGTATTTAAGATAATCCCGCCGACCGTGATATGTCTTATTAATCACTGATTTATCACAACTATCACAGCACGAACAGGATTAAACTGGGTTCCACATCATGCTACGACGAAAACGCGTGCGGTCGTCGCCATCCGGTGATGTGAAATCCGTGAGAATTGACATTTAAAATGATAAAAACTGATAGATATACCTAGTTGGCACAAATTAACTGTTCCTATTTTATGGTTAACAGTCGGGGCATAGCTGGATGTATAGGTAAATATATGGTCGGTGGAGAAGTTATTATTATTATAATTACAATTTGTTTGTATTTACAGGAAAATATAACAAAGGTTACAAAATCAACTCATTTATTACAATATCTACCAACTATGTAAGTGCCTAACAATATTTAAGTTAGTTGTTCTCGTTTAGTTAACAAGACGTGTCAGCAAGGTGGAGGTCAATTACCGTGTGTAGCTGTCTCACTAGTGAAAGCTACGAGACTCTACGACATTATTACCTTGTTATTAGTGAGGTGAAGTGATAAACAAAAGTGTAATACTGTAAGTACATATAAGTAACACCTTACTGTATGCTAAGTTTGTTTGTTTGTCTTACTGTCACCCTTAAACGGAACTGGAGAGCTGGAAAGTGACGCTACATTTTATCTCTGAAATCGTTCGTCATACATTCTTATGTCACATTCCCAAAAGTCCACAAGCGAAGTCGGGGCATAATGACGTGTTGTTTACCACAACATTGTGTATATTGTACGGCTGTACGGACAGTAAGTAACAGTAGTAGGTACTACACTAATATAATACATAATATTAAGTTGGTTGTCTGCCATTTGTTAATAATTAAGTTATCGCGGCTCGGGAACTCTCGGACACATTATTAGACGGACAAATATAGAAATAACACAACTGTCAACATGTTGACTTATATCTGACAGTAGTTACACCTACTACTGGGAGCACCATAGTTGTTGTTGTTGGTATATCTATTAGGTCATTACATATGAAATTGGCGTTTTATATGGAAAAAACAAAAAGAACAAAATATATGAAATTATATATTTAATCAATCAAAGCATTAACCATTGTTATCTATGCACTTTTGCCATCTCATAGATATATCAATAAGAATTTTGAAGGCGGTTTGGACTGCCTCATCGGAAATTATTTTTTTTACTTCAACATCCCCTCATTATTGTGCCGGTAACGCAGCACTCGACGCGTGTTTGTTGGTGTGCTTTAGTCAATTCATGCGGTATCAAATTTCAAACTTTTTCAATTTGTTTTAAGTGAATTAACAGTTTTAATTTTATCACTCGCACCGAGGCCTGTCGCTAACTCTGATGTTGTTTGAGATGGATCCGATTCCACGATCACTTTTAATTCTTCCTTATCAACTTGGGTCTTCGGCCGTCCACGGGACTTATTCTGTAGGTCAAAATTTCCAGAACGAAAATCTTGGAACCAAAAACGTACCGTGTTTTCTAATTGCAGTAGCTGCCCCATACACATCGTTAGTCCTCCGAGCTGTTTCTGTACCGCTGGTGCCACGGTGGAACTCGTAATCGTAAATAACGCGATATTTTAAGTTTTCCATATTGTGAACAGAACGATATCAAAGAAAAATCAAATGACGCAAAAACAAATGAATCACTAAATTCAAAACCCAAATACACGAGCTTAAATTTGAAATAAATTTGTATTTGAAATTCCAAACCAAACGCCAGATATTTGAAACCAAAGTAGCTAGTTGGACAAAACGCCAATTTCATATGTAAGGACCTAATATATTAATGTATGAACCTTTTTATCTATTTACTAAACTAACTTTGTTCGAGCCCTCTGCTCTAGCCACTTTATCACTTTGTGGGTTTGACGTGATTCACAATTGGCCATGCTAACTTTTTGAGCAGGAACGAAGATCTCGAAACCGTTTCGAGATATAAGCTTTCCGTACAATTTCTATTTATCAGATTTTAAATTAAGTACTTTTTAAGATATTCAATAAAAAACAATAACTTTCATTTAACCGATGTATGACGTCATCATAAGCAGTATGAAAAAAAATACGTTTGCCTACAAAAAACGGGTCTTTATAAATTTATATTTTAAGTGTAATTATTTTCTTTGTTATTAGTACATGACGGGATGAAACACTGTTTACTTGCCATTGTAAAAAACTATTTAATTTAAATAATTATAAACACGAGTATATAAACAAGAGTAATTTTTAGGTTAGTCGACCTTGACTGACGTTTGCTTGACGTTAATTAGATTGACTGTCACTTTTTTATGTGTAGTGGCCAAGATTATAATCCTATTCCAAATTCTTGTGACGTCACGTTTACTTTTCGCGGGTAAAATTTGTAAAATATATTAAAAATAGACGCAATGGATAAAAAACAAAAATATCGAAATTAGTTTCTTAAAATGGGCTATATTTTCAAAATAAATTATAAAAAAGTATATCATAAATATGTAGCATGGCCAATTGTGTTGGTATATTATATGGTATAGATATAGGTTGTATAACAGTGTAAGAGAGAGAGTTCCAGATGACAGGTGACACGTGCACAATGAGGGCTCGCTATATATTAATTATCGAGGTGATGACAGAGGAAGTTTCACTTGACACATACACTATAGATTTCATATTGAACTGTTTATAGGTTGTTCTTCACACTTTCACGGCCTTTATACCTTGTACATATTGAACAGTATTTCTGAGACAATATTTACTCCATGTTTGACATTGACATAATATTATGAATGTAAACAATTAAAATTATATTTAAATTAATTTAATGAATTTCCAAAACATTATATAAAAATGTATTATTTTGCACACCTTCTCCATATAAAATTTAACTATGCCAAATCTCATACTTCTCGGTGACGAGCAACATGGTTAAAAAGGGGTACAAAGATTTGTCTTTACGTATTAATTAATAGATAGATATATAGTTACAAGTAGTACATCTAGACCGACTATAGGTACCTACTGTACACAGTTAGTAGTAGTAATGTATCTGATATTAGTTAGTACATCTAGTTATAATATCTATTATAAAATACCATAAATAAGTAGTATAGTATGTGTGTACACAATCTGGGAGGTTCAGGAATGTGGTCGTGCTCGCGGGCCGCGGGTGGATTGTGTACAAGGGGATGTTCTTACTTGTTAAAATATGTTTTGTCTCACGATAGCTCCGACTATAAATAATACCTACTTCTAATCTTCACACTCAATACTCTTGTATAATATCTAGTATATTGTGTAACAAGTGTGCGAACTTCCAAATTACATTCCTGATAGAAAGTACAAGTCCGAGCCGAGGCAAACCCGAAGGTGAGGATTTTACGAAGCCGAGACTGTAATAAAATTGCCATTGCTCACGTGTCTTTTCAGTACATTTGCGAGAACAAAATAAAACATATAGAAAACATATGAATTTTCCCTGAAATTTCCAATAATAAAAAATATTCGCGCGCTTTTTGGCACTGATTGTAGAGTTCTGGCGGCCTATACTTTATTTTTCAATAATTAAATTAAACTTTCAAACTATTGAAATTATAATTTGTTAAGTATTTGATAACACAAAATGTTTGTTTCTTATATTTTTAAATTCTGTTAATTATATTGCGTAAAAAAATAATTTTCTGTTCGACATTTTTTTCTCTTTGCCTTTTTATGTAGCATAATATATTTAAAGTATACTGTAATGAAAAAAGTACAAGTGCGGGAATGTGCTACTTTGTCCGTCAGAAAAAAAGTCACTTTACAAGCAAATAATTTATTACATCCGGTTACAGCTCAGAAGGCCAACGATTATTATTATAAAAAACATTCACACATAGCTCATTACATTATTCAGTTAACATTCAGCCCGCCCCAGGGATATTTTTAAAAGTGACATAAGAATGTATCCCAAATTATTTCCAGGATAAAAGTATGGCATCTCTGTTTTAACAAACATAGTATGATTATTGTGTAGTACCATAACATAACAATAACAGGAGAGCAACAAGTGAGACAACCAGACCGGGACCAACATATGTAACTGTCACATGACAGTTAGACAGATCGAAGTGTGCGCACATTGTGTGGGACTGCAGCCGCGTCGACGCCGGCCGGGAGCAGGCGCGTTGTTAGTGTTGTGTAGCTCTCTACACTCTCGTAGACCCTCGTAGCTCGTAGTGAGTGATGATCGTGCTGTACGTAGACATAGTGTTGCTGGTACTGTTGGTGAGTACATGACTTCCGCTACTTGTGACCGATAGTACCAACAACTGTACCAATGACTGTTCAATAACTACTGTCTAAACTCAAATTACTAACACTTACTCAAAATCGACGCCAGCGCCCCAAGTGAACAAGTTAGGAATTAAATAATAATAAAACAATTTTCATGACATTGACACTTTAATATCACATTTGCAAAAGACTAGAAAACAGCTGGTTTAGGTATTTGTTAATCCTAATTTGCGCAGCACATTGTATGTCGAGGTTGTGTGCAGTGTAGTGTGTAGTCTTCCAATATTCAGCCATCTTTTTATACATTTTCATTACCGGGTACTTAGTCGCGGCAGTTGTAATAATTGCATTTCCGTTTTCGTACACTTTTTGAGTTAATTTCCTTTCTTTTGGTGTAAATTTTTGTAAACAAATGTAACTGCCAAATTTGCGAGTTGTTGCTATCAGTGTGACATGTACTAATAAAAAGACATACAGTGAAACGTCATTAAGGCAACGTATAGCTGCCTTCACGCGCAACATTCGCTCGTTCGGTTTATTCCACGCAGAATATGAGAAATCTCTTATACTATTTCATATTGTTACGAGCTGGGGTTCGAAGAGATTTAAAATACCGATTAAATAAACAAACTTTACTTCAACACCACAAAAATACAGTTACATAAATGAAAACACTAAAATAACACTTAGTCGCACTAAATTCCACTTCACTGTTTCGCTTTGATCGCTCTGATTCGCACTGTGTCCTCCCGGCGACGATCCTCTGTTTATATTGCCCTCCGAACATTCGAGAAACGCCGAGATTGTTGTACAGAGTTGTAGACGCGTCTCGATGCGGCTCGGTGCCAAATACCTACACACAGACCGCGCCCGATTTTGGTACCTATGGCTAGGCACGTACGGTCCATTTTCGTTTGTACTTGATTCTCTCTGGATGTTTCTAGAGACGTCTATCGACCTTGATGTGTTTAGGTATTTATTTGTGCGATTTAAGTACCTATTCGTTACAATATATTACAGCGCTAAGCTGCCGCTGCTGTGCAGGGCTGAATTGCATCCGGTGTGACCTAAATTTTAAGTGTGGGTCAAGCCAAATACGTTTATCACACTATGACACTGCATTGCGTCGCAGCTCTTTGTATGTGTAATAATAGGACACCATACAACTCAACATCACCAGGACAGACGCGCGCGCAGTTGGTCCTTCGGTCGCTTAGAGCAGTGCAGCACTGCGCATAGCCACATGCGATGTGATCTCTCCTATATAATACTAGTTCATGCATTACAACGTAACTGTGCTACGCGCCATCCGAAGTGACCCGGCTCATTGTTAGTTTCTTATTTTAGCTATCGGAGCCGCCTCAGATAGTCTATTAATGGTCTAAGTATAGAGCTTATTCGAGACTGATTATATTTATTATTATGTTTCTAGCTTTAACTGTATGTGTGTACAGTCGGTGTTGACGGTGTGCGCCTGTGTGTACTGCTGGCAGCTGACGTCCATCCTGCTCGCGCGCGCCCGTGTCGCTCGCTCCGTCTCGCTCCCACAGTCAGCCAGCCGCGCGGAGCCGCTGTACGAACCGTGTGGAGACACTCACCAGCCGCAGGTATAGTGATGCGTGCCAGTTTGAGCGCTAGAGTGGGGTCCTCCACAAGTCACAGTCACTATGAGATTTAGCATATTTGGCGAGAGTAATTCACACTGTTTGTACCACCGACTACACTAGTATTACTTGTTGCAGCGCTCACTGGTGGTACAGTGGGACGACCGGGTGGACCGACCTCGCTGCTGGACCTACACCGAGTACCAGATATAGTGACATACAACACGACAAACATTCTTTATATTGTTATATTTACTTAGTGGGAATGTGTCTACTATAGTCTGTAACAAACAGAGTCTATATAATATACAAGTATCTATACAAGTAAAATTGTAAACCAATAAATATGCACAAGTGCCCAATATAGTTTCAATACAATGCTCCTTCAGTTGACCTCCCGTCTGGTAAATAAATAAAATATATGTATATAATTATATTAAAAATTTAGGAGTGTTGACATTCACAGTACTCTGATGCTCGGCCGGTAGTCAGTATTATAGTGGGTGGTATCGTAGCTCTGGTGTAGCTCACTGTGTGCTACGGTCTACGACGCTCGTAGCTATAGTAGCAATCTATACTATTATACTGTTCTAAGTATTTAGTTAGATGTGTTGACATTCACAGTACTCTGAAGCTCGGCCGGTAGTCAGTATTATAGTGGGTGGTATCGTAGCTCCGGTGTAGCTCACTGTGTGCTACGGTCTACGACGCTCGTAGCTATAGCAGCAATCTATACTATTATACTGTTCTAAGTATTTAGTTAGAAGTGTTGACATTCACAGTACTCTGAAGCTCGGCCGGTAGTCAGTATTATAGTGGGTGGTATCGTAGCTCCGGTGTAGCTCACTGTGTGCTACGGTCTACGACGCTCGTAGCTATAGTATCAATCTATACTATTATACTGTTCTAAGTATTTAATTAGAAGTGTTGACATTCACAGTACTCTGAAGCTCGGCCGGTAGTCAGTATTATAGTGGGTGGTATCGTAGCTCCGGTGTAGCTCACTGTGTGCTACAGTCTACGACGCTCGTAGCTATAGTAGCAATCTATACTATTATACTGTTCTAAGTATTTAGTTAGAAGTGTTGACATTCACGGTACTCTGATGCTCGGGCGGTAGTCAGTATTATAGTGGGTGGTATCGTAGCTCACTGTGTTCTACGGTCTACGACGCTCGTAGCTATAGTAGCAATCTATACTATTATACTGTTCTAAGTATTTAGTTAGAAGTGTTGACATTCACAGTACTCTGAAGCTCGGCCGGTAGTCAGTATTATAGTGGGTGGTATCGTAGCTCCGGTGTAGCTCACTGTGTGCTACGGTCTACGACGCTCGTAGCTATAGCAGCAATCTATACTATTATACTGTTCTAAGTATTTAGTTAGAAGTGTTGACATTCACAGTACTCTGAAGCTCGGCCGGTAGTCAGTATTATAGTGGGTGGTATCGTAGCTCACTGTGTTCTACGGTCTACGACGCTCGTAGCTATAGTAGCAATCTATACTATTATACTGTTCTAAGTATTTAGTTAGAAGTGTTGACATTCACAGTACTCTGAAGCTCGGCCGGTAGTCAGTATTATAGTGGGTGGTATCGTAGCTCCGGTGTAGCTCACTGTGTGCTACGGTCTACGACGCTCGTAGCTATAGTAGCAATCTATACTATTATACTGTTCTAAGTATTTAGTTAGAAGTGTTGACATTCACAGTACTCTGAAGCTCGGCCGGTAGTCAGTATTATAGTGGGTGGTATCGTAGCTCCGGTGTAGCTCACTGTGTGCTACGGTCTACGACGCTCGTAGCTATAGTAGCAATCTATACTATTATACTGTTCTAAGTATTTAGTTAGAAGTGTTGACATTCACAGTACTCTGAAGCTCGGCCGGTAGTCAGTATTATAGTGGGTGGTATCGTAGCTCCGGTGTAGCTCACTGTGTGCTACGGTCTACGACGCTCGTAGCTATTGTAGCAATCTATACTATTATACTGTTTTAAGTATTTAGTTAGAAGTGTTGACATTCACAGTACTCTGAAGCTTGGCCGGTAGTCAGTATTATAGTGGGTGGTATCGTAGCTCCGGTGTAGCTCACTGTGTGCTACGGTCTACGACGCTCGTAGCTATAGCAGCAATCTATACTATTATACTGTTCTAAGTATTTAGTTAGAAGTGTTGACATTCACAGTACTCTGAAGCTCGGCCGGTAGTCAGTATTATAGTGGGTGGTATCGTAGCTCACTGTGTTCTACGGTCTACGACGCTCGTAGCTATAGTAGCAATCTATACTATTATACTGTTCTAAGTATTTAGTTAGAAGTGTTGACATTCACAGTACTCTGAAGCTCGGCCGGTAGTCAGTATTATAGTGGGTGGTATCGTAGCTCCGGTGTAGCTCACTGTGTGCTACGGTCTACGACGCTCGTAGCTATAGCAGCAATCTATACTATTATACTGTTCTAAGTATTTAGTTAGAAGTGTTGACATTCACAGTACTCTGAAGCTCGGCCGGTAGTCAGTATTATAGTGGGTGGTATCGTAGCTCACTGTGTTCTACGGTCTACGACGCTCGTAGCTATAGTAGCAATCTATACTATTATACTGTTCTAAGTATTTAGTTAGAAGTGTTGACATTCACAGTACTCTGAAGCTCGGCCGGTAGTCAGTATTATAGTGGGTGGTATCGTAGCTCCGGTGTAGCTCACTGTGTGCTACGGTCTACGACGCTCGTAGCTATAGTATCAATCTATACTATTATACTGTTCTAAGTATTTAATTAGAAGTGTTGACATTCACAGTACTCTGAAGCTCGGCCGGTAGTCAGTATTATAGTGGGTGGTATCGTAGCTCCGGTGTAGCTCACTGTGTGCTACAGTCTACGACGCTCGTAGCTATAGTAGCAATCTATACTATTATACTGTTCTAAGTATTTAGTTAGAAGTGTTGACATTCACGGTACTCTGATGCTCGGGCGGTAGTCAGTATTATAGTGGGTGGTATCGTAGCTCACTGTGTTCTACGGTCTACGACGCTCGTAGCTATAGTAGCAATCTATACTATTATACTGTTCTAAGTATTTAGTTAGAAGTGTTGACATTCACAGTACTCTGAAGCTCGGCCGGTAGTCAGTATTATAGTGGGTGGTATCGTAGCTCACTGTGTTCTACGGTCTACGACGCTCGTAGCTATAGTAGCAATCTATACTATTATACTGTTCTAAGTATTTAGTTAGAAGTGTTGACATTCACAGTACTCTGAAGCTCGGCCGGTAGTCAGTATTATAGTGGGTGGTATCGTAGCTCCGGTGTAGCTCACTGTGTGCTACGGTCTACGACGCTCGTAGCTATAGTAGCAATCTATACTATTATACTGTTCTAAGTATTTAGTTAGAAGTGTTGACATTCACAGTACTCTGAAGCTCGGCCGGTAGTCAGTATTATAGTGGGTGGTATCGTAGCTCCGGTGTAGCTCACTGTGTGCTACGGTCTACGACGCTCGTAGCTATTGTAGCAATCTATACTATTATACTGTTTTAAGTATTTAGTTAGAAGTGTTGACATTCACAGTACTCTGAAGCTTGGCCGGTAGTCAGTATTATAGTGGGTGGTATCGTAGCTCCGGTGTAGCTCACTGTGTGCTACGGTCTACGACGCTCGTAGCTATAGCAGCAATCTATACTATTATACTGTTCTAAGTATTTAGTTAGAAGTGTTGACATTCACAGTACTCTGAAGCTCGGCCGGTAGTCAGTATTATAGTGGGTGGTATCGTAGCTCACTGTGTTCTACGGTCTACGACGCTCGTAGCTATAGTAGCAATCTATACTATTATACTGTTCTAAGTATTTAGTTAGAAGTGTTGACATTCACAGTACTCTGAAGCTCGGCCGGTAGTCAGTATTATAGTGGGTGGTATCGTAGCTCCGGTGTAGCTCACTGTGTGCTACGGTCTACGACGCTCGTAGCTATAGTAGCAATCTATACTATTATACTGTTCTAAGTATTTAGTTAGAAGTGTTGACATTCACAGTACTCTGAAGCTCGGCCGGTAGTCAGTATTATAGTGGGTGGTATCGTAGCTCCGGTGTAGCTCACTGTGTGCTACGGTCTACGACGCTCGTAGCTATAGTAGCAATCTATACTATTATACTGTTCTAAGTATTTAGTTAGAAGTGTTGACATTCACAGTACTCTGAAGCTCGGCCGGTAGTCAGTATTATAGTGGGTGGTATCGTAGCTCCGGTGTAGCTCACTGTGTGCTACGGTCTACGACGCTCGTAGCTATAGTAGCAATCTATACTATTATACTGTTCTAAGTATTTAGTTAGAAGTGTTGACATTCACGGTACTCTGATGCTCGGGCGGTAGTCAGTATTATAGTGGGTGGTATCGTAGCTCCGGTGTAGCTCACTGTGTGCTACGGTCTACGACGCTCGTAGCTATAGTAGCAATCTATACTATTATACTGTTCTAAGTATTTAGTTAGAAGTGTTGACATTCACAGTACTCTGAAGCTCGGCCGGTAGTCAGTATTATAGTGGGTGGTATCGTAGCTCCGGTGTAGCTCACTGTGTGCTACGGTCTACGACGCTCGTAGCTATAGTATTTTTATTTTATTTTATTTTATTTTTATTTTATTTTATTAAAAACAACAACAGTTACATTCTTAGAAGCTAAATTAAATAAGTATATAATAATAAAATACTATATAAATGAAACCTATATAATGTTGTTTACTGCTTACTAAACACACACTATATTATAAAATGGAGACATACAAATACAAGTTTATATATAAAACAAATCAAACTTAAATAGTGACCAATTACAAAACCTAAACTTACTTAATAATATCTATCGATGAGATTATGAATTTGAATTTAGAATTTCCAGAAGGGAACCCCTGTACGCTCGCGCAGACATGTTGACAATATCGACATTAAGAAACTGTTCATTATAACAGTGTACCAATCGGCGCAGAGGCGCGCGCTCGCCCGCCAGGGTTCGACACCGACCAGTAGCAAACAAGCAACGCGGATTAGCACTACGATGCGACGAGTTGCGTGGCACTACGTAACATAATTTGTTATGAAGTTCTATACAATCGTATTTATTGTGGCAGATACCATGCAAGATCATCGAATCTAGGAGTTTCCTTCTGGAAACGAGCATCATCATTGAAAACTTTTCCAATAATTTTGAATAAGACAGGTATTGACGATAAAGTCTAAAATTAACGCATCGGAGAAACTTTCGCTGTACATTTTCAAGCAAATTACTATACTTAGTATAATGAGGATTCCATACTGAAGAAGCATATTCTAGGTGGGGACGTATAAGCGCACAATACAAGTATATGTAGGTCTTAGGACATTTAAATTCTTTACATGCTCTCAACACAAATCCAAACATTTTAAATGCCTTGCCAACTACAAACTCAATGTGAGTGTCAAAATGCAACCTACTGTCAATCATTAGTCCGAGATCTCTTATGGATGTCACTCTATCCAGAATAGTGTTGCACAGTGTATAGTTATTATTAAATACATTATATTTTTTTGTTATAGTAATTACCTTACATTTTGACAAGCTAAGATAAAGTTTGTTATCTGTACAATATTTAGTGAGTCTATTCAAATCATCCTGGAAGAGTCCACAATCATCCACAGAGCAAACCGGGAAGTACATTTTAAGATCATCAGCGTAAAGTTGGAATCTACAGTTAACAAAACAATCACTTATGTCATTAATATACATAATAAATAGTAGAGGGCCGAGAATGGAGCCTTGAGGAACACCAGAAGTAGCATAAATTAGTTTAGATCTGTGTCCCTTGATTACAACCCTCTGAGTTCTATTAGATATGTAAGATTGAAACCAACGCAACAGACTCCCTTGAATACCGTTGAAGGATATTTTTTTGAGAAGTAGTTCATGATCAACCTTGTCAAAAGCCTTCCGAAAATCCGTGTACACAACATCAACCTGTATGTTGCATTCAAACAAATGCGATGTATACGATAGGAGATTTGTAAGTATCGACCTTCTCCTGACAAACCCGTGCTGTTGTTGTATAATAATGTTATGTAAGGAGGGGTAAATCTGTGTGTGTACCAATCTCTCGAAGAGCTTCGACATGGCAGACAGTATGGAAATCGGTCGATAGTCTTCTACATTATGTTTGGATCCGCCCTTAAACACAGGTACTATATTTGCGTTTTTCCAAATGTCGGGGAAAATACCGGACCTAATGCACACATTATATATCACACACAGTGGCCTGGAAATAGTATTAGCTGTCAGTTTTAAAAAGAAAGGAGGTATGCCGTCTGGCCCTGCACCCTTAGACGCGTCCAGCTCCTCAAGCTCTCTCCGGATACAGTCTATAGAAAAATACAAGTTATTGATATGTACTGTGGACAACGAGTCAGGTGCCAACTGGTCGTGTTTGTAATAGCTACTCGTGGACGGCTCATAAACTGAACCAAAGAAGGCCGCAAACAGATCACAGATTCCTTCAGGCGACTGTGTTCGTTCCTGTTGGTAATGAACATTGGGAGGAATTCCATCTTTGGTTTTTCTATTTGAGATGTAAGACCAGAAATGCTTAACATTTTTTCTAATAGAACTTTCTATAGAATTCATATAGTCGGCATAACATTTATTACATTCAACTTTGAATCTCTTTCTATATAGAGAAAAGATTTCGTAGTCTGATATGTTTTTGTATTTTTTCCATTTACTCCAGGCTTTCTTTTTGTTTTTAAATATATGTATTAAGGCAGAGGAAAACCAAGCTGGGTAATGCGAGGAACGAGGTACTTTCATGGGTATGTGTTCTTTAATAATATTATTAATTTTTTGATAGAAAGCACAGACTGCATCGTTCGCCTGTAATTTATCTAAAGTGTTGGCCCAGTCTATAGATTCTATTGCCTTATTTACTGCAACATAATCCGCAAGATGAAAACATGGCTTAGCTACTGCCTTTTTGTTTATTACTTGAAATTTAAATGTGACTGGAATCAAAACAGAGAAGGAAGGATGTATTTTATTTTCTGGCACCAGAGGACTAGATAGTGTAGTGAGAGAACCTGATGGGTCACTTGTAATGCATAAATCCAAAGTCCTATTAGAATTATTTTTTAGACTGTTAATCTGAAATCCCTGTACACTAGCAATGAAATTCACCAGCTCACTAGAGCATCCGTCAAGAAGTTTACTTGTGTCAGTCTCACAGAATGATCCGTTGTATAGCCAATCTATTTTAGGTAAGTTAAAATCACCGACCACCATGTAGTTGGTAATATTTTCCATTAAAAGAAGGTTTTGTACGCTGTCACAGAAGGTAGTGTATGTTTGTTGCGGTAGTGAGGGAGGAATATAGGCAGCGCAGAGAACATAACGCAACGACCTAGAAGTGACAGGTGCTACCTCCACCACGAGAAAGTCTACCAGCGGACAGAGCTCCACGGCGAGGAGTGCGGGATGGGCAAGACACACAGCAGACAGCTCGCGCCGCACGGCGACCAGCACTCCCCCCCCGTCCGCCCTCCCGCTCGCCTCGCGGTCCCTGTCCCGGCGGAACACCTCGTAGCGGGAGTCCATAAACTCACCATCATGTACCTCCGGAGTGAGCCATGTCTCAGTCAGGACGATAATATCATAGGAGCAGGACAGTATGTTCATATACAATGTGTGCAACTTGGTACGGATCCCCTGACAGTTTTGATAATATATTGACAAACTATCCATTTTCTATAGGTATTTTCTGATTAAGTCTTACTATCACATACAATGGATTGAGAGTTATTTTTTTTTGAGTTATTATGCTGCTTAGCTGCATCGCGACATAGACGAAACAACTTCTTATTATAAAGAGTCAGATGCTCGTTCACGTAGACCGGAACAGGAGGGCCCGCCACCGATAACAAGTCCGACTTGAGACCTTTTGCCATACGACACGCTGATACTATGTTGTCACGCAGTGTGCGTGATGTGAGCCTGACCACTACGTTCTTCGGACGTGAGCACTCAGACTGGGGATGCGGAACACGGTGTACCGACACTATGTCAGTCGCCGCGATTTGTACTTTAATGAATGCTCCCAGTTGTTTGACAACCCCGATCAAGTTCTCAGATTTTTTTTCAGGAAGGTTAGAAATTTCCAGGTTACACATCCTCGCCTGTTGCTCCATTGTTTCTATTTTGTTTACCAATGTTGTAACTTGTTTTTTTAGGTCAATGACCTCATCCGGTATATTCTTGTAAGTTTTTTGAAACTCATTTTGGCTGTTACTAATAAAATCAACTGACTCACATAATTGTTGAATATACACCCCGAAACAATGCAGCAATAATTGTTCAGGACCCCCACCTATAAACATAAGTCTTTTAATAATTGAAATTTTAATGTAGTATATACATGCGTATCTAATTTTAGTAAATAAAAGTACATACAACGTCAGCCACCCATGTACCACCCTACCTATTACTAAAAAAATATTATTATACAAAACAAAACAAAAGTAACAATGAACAACAACAAAACTACTACAACAGAACACCAACAACAAATGTTCAAAAAGTATGTAAAAAAAAGTAATATATGAAATTGTGTTATTATTACGGCTGTCCCCTGCGAATCCTACGCTGCACGTCGTCCGGAGTGCGGATGACAATAGCTGGGGAGGCGTCGGACTCGCGAACCAGAACACTGCCGTGCTTGATCCATACATATTTATAGTTATGCTGCTTAGCTGCATCGCGACATAGACGAAACAACTTCTTATTATAAAGAGTCAGATGCTCGTTCACGTAGACCGGAACAGGAGGGCCCGCCACCGATAACAAGTCCGACTTGAGACCTTTTGCCATACGACACGCTGATACTATGTTGTCACGCAGTGTGCGTGATGTGAGCCTGACCACTACGTTCTTCGGACGTGAGCACTCAGACTGGGGATGCGGAACACGGTGTACCGACACTATGTCAGTCGCCGCGATTTGTACTTTAATGAATGCTCCCAGTTGTTTGACAACCCCGATCAAGTTCTCAGATTTTTTTTCAGGAAGGTTAGAAATTTCCAGGTTACACATCCTCGCCTGTTGCTCCATTGTTTCTATTTTGTTTACCAATGTTGTAACTTGTTTTTTTAGGTCAATGACCTCATCCGGTATATTCTTGTAAGTTTTTTGAAACTCATTTTGGCTGTTACTAATAAAATCAACTGACTCACATAATTGTTTTGAAACTAGGGATGTTTCCGCACACTGACTTTCTATAGTCGAGATCTTTAGATTCACAGATGAGAGGCCGTCCTTAATGATCTGCTGTTCTTCTGTAACCTTGACAATTGATTGTGTTATTTCAGCTCTAAATTGCGACACAACAGTGTGCATCTCAGTTTTCATATAATTCATCAATTTGTCCAGTTTAGAGTCCAGCAGTGCACTGACCTGCTCCAGAGTAAGTGGACAGACTGAGGTTGAGATAGTAGTATCGGAGGCCGCATGTATGTCGGTATCGTCAAGTGTTATATTGTCGCACGACATATCAGTGTCGTCAGCACCGAGGGTCCGGCGGACAGGTGTATCATTAGTCCTAGCACCACGCGCAGCTGTATTTATGTTACTAACACAGTGCGGACAGCACCATGAATTCATGTACTCGTCTTTATGAGACATGTATCTCGACATACCTATATTGAGACACATGAGGTGGTATAATTCACTACATGTAGTACATCGCAGTCCACAGTCCTTGGCACCCACTCCGCTATTGCACGCTGGGCACTTCACTGTATTTTGATCAGACATTATTCACCAGTATCTTTATTTATCAGTTCTTATGTAATTTTTACAATAAATATACAGAGCAACAAATAATGTGTGTTGACAGTAGGAAGTGAGGGTAGAATAGTAGCAATCTATACTATTATACTGTTCTAAGTATTTAGTTAGAAGTGTTGACATTCACAGTACTCTGAAGCTCGGCCGGTAGTCAGTATTATAGTGGGTGGTATCGTAGCTCCGGTGTAGCTCACTGTGTGCTACGGTCTACGACGCTCGTAGCTATAGTAGCAATCTATACTATTATACTGTTCTAAGTATTTAGTTAGAAGTGTTGACATTCACAGTACTCTGAAGCTCGGCCGGTAGTCAGTATTATAGTGGGTGGTATCGTAGCTCCGGTGTAGCTCACTGTGTGCTACGGTCTACGACGCTCGTAGCTATAGTAGCAATATATACTATTATACTGTTCTAAGTATTTAGTTAGAAGTGTTGACATTCACGGTACTCTGATGCTCGGGCGGTAGTCAGTATTATAGTGGGTGGTATCGTAGCTCCGGTGTAGCTCACTGTGTGCTACGGTCTACGACGCTCGTAGCTATAGTAGCAATCTATACTATTATACTGTTCTAAGTATTTAGTTAGAAGTGTTGACATTCACGGTACTCTGATGCTCGGGCGGTAGTCAGTATTATAGTGGGTGGTATCGTAGCTCCGGTGTAGCTCACTGTGTGCTACGGTC
Source organism: Nemapogon koenigi (assembly GCA_963924495.1). Classification (NCBI taxonomy): domain Eukaryota; kingdom Metazoa; phylum Arthropoda; class Insecta; order Lepidoptera; family Tineidae; genus Nemapogon; species Nemapogon koenigi. The sequence goes on from OZ004648.1 coordinate 10,905,810, forward strand.
TACGACGCTCGTAGCTATAGTAGCAATCTATACTATTATACTGTTCTAAGTATTTAGTTAGAAGTGTTGACATTCACGGTACTCTGATGCTCGGGCGGTAGTCAGTATTATAGTGGGTGGTATCGTAGCTCCGGTGTAGCTCACTGTGTGCTACGGTCTACGACGCTCGTAGCTATAGTAGCAATCTATACTATTATACTGTTCTAAGTATTTAGTTAGAAGTGTTGACATTCACGGTACTCTGATGCTCGGGCGGTAGTCAGTATTATAGTGGGTGGTATCGTAGCTCCGGTGTAGCTCACTGTGTGCTACGGTCTACGACGCTCGTAGCTATAGTAGCAATCTATACTATTATACTGTTCTAAGTATTTAGTTAGAAGTGTTGACATTCACGGTACTCTGATGCTCGGGCGGTAGTCAGTATTATAGTGGGTGGTATCGTAGCTCCGGTGTAGCTCACTGTGTGCTACGGTCTACGACGCTCGTAGCTATAGTAGCAATCTATACTATTATACTGTTCTAAGTATTTAGTTAGAAGTGTTGACATTCACGGTACTCTGATGCTCGGGCGGTAGTCAGTATTATAGTGGGTGGTATCGTAGCTCCGGTGTAGCTCACTGTGTGCTACGGTCTACGACGCTCGTAGCTATAGTAGCAATCTATACTATTATACTGTTCTAAGTATTTAGTTAGAAGTGTTGACATTCACGGTACTCTGATGCTCGGGCGGTAGTCAGTATTATAGTGGGTGGTATCGTAGCTCCGGTGTAGCTCACTGTGTGCTACGGTCTACGACGCTCGTAGCTATAGTAGCAATCTATACTATTATACTGTTCTAAGTATTTAGTTAGAAGTGTTGACATTCACGGTACTCTGATGCTCGGGCGGTAGTCAGTATTAATAGTGGTCGGTCTCTGATGCATTCAGAGAAATCAAAGATATGTCCCGACGGGTGCTAGCCACAATACTTTTAATTAAACACTCTTTACGTGCTGGATCTAAGTCCCCATGCAAGACTTACATAAGACCGGGCATTATTCCCGTGAACTTGAGATATGAAACGGGTTTATAATAGGGGTAATTAAAACATAAGTGGAATTTTAAAAAATGAGACGGAACCGAACTTTTTAATAGCGTCCACGAGTGTTTTATTCCAAGTTATGTGTCCGTTCATACACTACTTTATCTAATCCCATGCAATAGATATTTTAAATAATTGACCAATGTTAAAAGAGCAAAAAATATTTATTTTATTTATTCAAATTATTTATATTAAATTAAAATTGTGGAATTGAATTTGAATATTCGGCCAGGAGGATTTCAATATCGCTATCAGACATTTTTAATAACTTTTGAATTACAAAACAAATTGAAACAAGATATTTTTCTTAATTGACAAATTGGCGGCAAACCTCGCTTACCTACCGCGCATGCGCGTTAACTGTCAAGTGACTCGCACATGCGCGTGTCGATATTTTCATAGAGTTAATTGTGGCTGTATTAAGACATATCCTCTACCCTTTCTGCATTTAAAAAAACAAAACATTACGATATCGTTTTTGTATGAAAACTTCGGTACTGTTATACATTACTGTAATTCGATTTTGTAATAGATACTTTACGATATATATAAGAGTAGATAAAATTATATAAATCATTTTATTAAGAACTCACACTCAGCACTCAACCACGGACCCTCGAAGCAAGATAAGTACACCGAAATGTTAACCGCTTAGCTACCAACCTAGTTGAGATGCATGTACAAATTATAAATTAGATATTTTACTTACATAGCATAGTAAGTGCATTTAAGACATAAAGTTATTAACTTCAACATTTCTAACTCAACGACATATCGAAATAGATGCAGGGTAAATAATAGGTATAATATTGTATGTCCATACTGTGTGTCCATGTGTGTGTGTGTAATATTTGATCCGTTGTTTTGTGAAACTGGAAATTGTCACTACTAAACTTGTCGCACAGACTAAGTACTTGTATGGAGTAAATGTACCAAGTTATTTTACATACCTACTTATTATATTGTACAATATTCCTGTCCTGAGTTCTTATCGCTAACTGTTAAAGTAGAGCAAAATTATGTGCAAAGTGACATATCAACAAATTTTACAATATAATTAGAGTACTACAACAAGTGTCTGCTAGAGATTGTCCGACACAACAACTACAGTGTGACACAGTAACATGTTAACGTACAGAACGAGCCCCCCACACACTGGGCACTGTGTACCATGTACCTACCGTGTTCAGGAAGTGTCACTCTTGTTGTTATTTACATACTCTACGTTTGTTTGTTTAAAGTTATCTTGAAACTTATATTACTCTTATAAAGCTACATTTAGTCGATGTAAGATATATCAGTCATTGTACTCGCAACTAAAACAACTTGATATTGTAGTTACAGGTTGTTTTTAGTATTTCTAACATTTCCTCAAACTAAACCGGGACATAAAGGTAGTTGAGTATAAAATACAAGTAATATTATGTAACACGACATAGATAAAGCTCGGTCTTGTAAGATCGCGGTCAACAATCATCTCTGAGATTTGTCCGAGCTACGAGTGCTACGAGTGCTACGACCGCTACGAGCTACGACAACTCAACTGACAGCTACGAACTTGACTACGAAGCGAGCTCTGTTTGTAAACTATTTTTGAAACTTTTTATAAAGAGACAACACAGCTAGGCTTCTTATTTATTTATAATATCTTTATAAAGGACATAATAAGTAAAATTGAAGTATACTGAAGTAACTGTTCAGTGTTCATAGTTACAAAGTAAATACTTAGATCTAAATAGAATATTTTATTTACACGATATCAAAAGGTAAATAACTGGTTTAAGATGTTTCATGTGTTTGTCTCTCTGTCTGTCTCTCGTAATGTATATGAAGATTAGACTCTGAAACTAATAAATGTATTTTGATGAACTTTCAGGTATCATAGTTGATAAATGTAGACTTCAAGTCTGGCTTTTTGTTATCTCTATTATCGTGACGAGTTCTGTTCTGCAGTTAAGGTATAGCTTACGTAATTATATTAAATACAGGGTGGAAAAAAATTGGGGCAGTCAAGGGAAACTTTCTAAAATATGAATGTTACCTTACTCGAAGGAAACATTCATTTATTTTAAAAGAAAGTAAAACAGCATTCAAAGATTTTTGAAAAGTCACTTGTCTCATGCTGGAATTTAACCGAAACATATAATTATTACAGGCTGTACTTCTATGGTACTTGTTTAGGCGCGTTATGATAAAACGATGAGAGCAACAAACATCGTCAGTATGAAGTTGCCGAGAGTTAAAGTTTAGGATGCGCGCACCATGTAAGCCTATTTTTAACCGACTTCCAAAAAGAAAGATAAAGGTTCTCAATTCGGACAGTTTTTTATGTATGCATGAACATCGATTAATCCGCCAGTTGTGAACCAATTTTGATGATTTCTTTTTTTCGACAGATAATTCTCATAAAATTTGGTTTAAGTACTGGTTTTTCATACATTTTGAAAAAAATGACATTACAAGTCAATTTTAATTAATATCTCGATGAAATATGTACCGATTTTGATGACTTATTTTTTAAGGATATAATAATTTCTCGACTTTATCTCATAGACATATGACTAAAATCGGTTAAGTAGTTTTTCAGAAATTCAGTAATTTGCCTCTGTTTATGGCTCAAAATATATATAAAAATAAAATATCAAAGAAAAGCCTTAGCAATGTTTGCTATTGGCACAATTTTTGTATCGACGGTGGTCTAGCGCTTAAATGTATGGGGTGCAGCGCAGGATATACATGGTTCAAATCCCATTCACAGCGGTATTTTTCTATTATTCCATTTTTTTTTTTGCGTCTCTCAGGGCATAAACATTTTTACGGAACTCTTCGTGTGCCAATCCGACGAATTCCGCGGATCATTATACATTAGTGTATTAGGAACATTTGTATGGATAGAATATTTGTAAATGTGACAAGAGAGCATTACTTATTTGAATGATAGAAGTAAACACAACATTATACTAACGACATTAGTGTGTAGTCACTAGTCAGTAGTCGACCTCTCAGAGTCAACACCGCTCTGTGTGAGGGGTGGTACTGTGTCGGTCCACGGTAGACGGTAGTGCGGACCTGAGCGCGGACGGGAGCGCACGTATCTCTGTCACACTTGCTGTCACACTCGACAGTCGTAATTGTGGGTGATGTGTATACTGTATAGTGAGTGACTGTAGCTACTCGTGTCTCCGGCTCGCAGTAGGTAGGTCTAGCTCCAGGTGATCGTCTGTTACGATATTTATAAGTTATACACCAACTATGTTACAGACAAGTATACAACAGATACAAATCGTAATTTATCTAATATTATATTGCAACCTACCAACCACCAACCTTAGGAACGACAATCACATATTACTTATTAAGCAAACTTACTTCTAAGCTACGATCGCGCAATATATTAATATATTATATTTTTATTTACAAATTAAACACGTAACAATAACATGTAATACACATACACAAATATAATAAAATGTCAATATCCTCATTACAACAATAAAAGTAAAATGTAAAGGATTGTCAATAATTATCTTTTTATAATACCTGTAGAGAGTGATGCGGTACGACTGTACGACTATTTTTATTTCCGTGCCTATTTTTTATTGGTTGACGTTTTCATGGTTACTGCTCATCTCCTTTGTCGTAGTGTGATGTTATATAGCCTTTAGACTGGTTATTGAACTGAACTCAAACATATCTGCTAGTTTCTGTCTTCTGAGATTTGCGTTAAGAGTTCAAACAAACAAACATATCTACACTAACAACTTTATAATAGACTATAATAAATAGATATACCAACTAGGTTTCCGCCCCCGGCTTCGCCCGTGGTTATTTTCGTTCAAAATAAATTATAGCCTGTCACTCACGGATATCGTAGCTTTCTAGAATTTTTAGAAACAGTTCACTTCAAAATAGTTTAAGAGATTACCTTCTACATCCAAAGTTACAAACTTTGCCTCTTTATAATATTAGTATAGATTAATTAATTAAGATGTGTAATACCTATTTATCCCAAATAATAGATTACAATAATAAACACATATTGAACACGAAATGTAGTCAACAAGAAGTATGTATGTAATGTATCATTACCTCACTACACTAGGTAAGTCACTGGCCACCCAGTGACAGTGACACCACGTGACACCACGTGACATGACGAGGGTCGTCGGTCAGTACCATCTAGTCTAGTATAATACACAAGCGACACTTCTACTATACATATACATGAGATACCGATACCTAATTGTTATTGTTATTTGTTTACCGCAATAAAATAAATTTAATGTCTATCAACATTCACTGAATGAAAGACAGCTCGTTAACCTGCAGAACTGGAAAGTAATCATTATTATGGTAACCCGTGGTTACACGCTGTAACTAAATGAAAAACTACCAAAATGAATGACGGTTCCACACTCAAACAACGAACGTTTATATTATGTAAAGTTTACAAAGTAGAAACTGGGAACAGTACCTCCTAACATGTATTATATAGTTGTAAAATACTTGTTTGTGAGATGTATTATTATTAGGGAATGCAATCCCGCAAAATAATTTCAATCCCGGTATTTGCGGGTCGACTTAAACCTCTGAAATCAATCGTAAATAATCGTAATAATGACCTAATAGACCTCGTTTTCATGGTTTTAATTTTAACCCAAATTAAATAAGATTTTTGGTACATTTTAAATGGTTTATTAATATAATAAATATAAATAATAAAATTTTTAGAAAAGGTCACAGGTGTTTGCAGGCTACCCGGCCCGATGGTTCCAAAAATAATAGTATTTCTTATAAAGTTCAGTTTAATTTTATTTATCTATAGATTCTATGGCAATCAATATTCAATGAATCATTGCATTGCGTCATAATTACAAGTTGTTACTGGCAAAATATAAGTAATCAAACAAGGGGCGCGGGTGGGGAACTCTTTGCCCCGCGCCTTCACACTGTTCCCCTAGAGAGCACCTTAGAGAAACACGTATGTACCACGCTTCTCTGTAATCCCGCCAGTCCAGCGGGATCCCGCAACAGGTATCCCGGTATTGCATTCCCTAATAATTATACTGCACAGTGTACAGTGTGCTTGAGGTCAATGTTCACTTTCCAACTGAACGTAGTAATATTAGAAGATCTTATAAAAGGTAAACTACATACAACATACTCAATATAATTTGGTACCTGTAGGCTACTGTAAAATAGCAAAGATTTCACATATCATCTTCTTATAATATATTAGTTAGACGATCATAACATCTAACAAAAAACACTAACTTTGTAAATGGAATAATAGGGGTATAGAATGCTCTAGGTGTGACAGAAATTATAATGTCATGTTTGTGCATGTAGGTAGCATGTAACTCGGAGCTCGTAGCACTTGTTCGTAGCACTTTAATACTGTGCTAGTTAGTGTGATGTTACAATGCCAATAAACCCGCGTAACTACGTGTTGTGGTCTATGGTACTGCTCGTAGCACTTGTCTCGTAGCACTTTAATACTGTGCTAGTTAGTGTGATGTTACAATGCCAATAAACCCGCGTAACTACGTGTTGTGGTCTATGGTACTGCTCGTAGCACTTGTCTCGTAGCACTTTAATACTGTGCTAGTTAGTGTGATGTTACAATGCCAATAAACCCGCGTAACTACGTGTTGTGGTCTATGGTACTGCTCGTAGCACTTGTCTCGTAGCACTTTAATACTGTGCTAGTTAGTGTGATGTTACAATGCCAATAAACCCGCGTAACTACGTGTTGTGGTCTATGGTACTGCTCGTAGCACTTGTCTCGTAGCACTTTAATACTGTGCTAGTTAGTGTGATGTTACAATGCCAATAAACCCGCGTAACTACGTGTTGTGGTCTATGGTACTGCTCGTATCGTCTTGTACTAGAAGCTTGTCAAGCCCGACAGATTGATGTCTTTCTCGACTCTGTATGCCTCCATACAGATAGTTAACATTTCCAATATCTATAAATAATGCTTATTGTTTGACCAAACTAAGAGCCAGTCCATACTGTGTAACTATAATACTGTTTGTAACATAGTTCGTGTTAGTTACGAGTAGGTATACACACATTATACGAACATGTTTTCTCTACGGAACCCTCTACATTTTGGTTCACAAAAAAGTGTAGTGAGTTTCTAATGCCAAAAAGTTTATTAAAGATAATATCCACACGACTGATCGTCTCCTCTGGGGACAAGAGGGCTGGCTCCTTCCTGGCTGATTCAGCGGGGAAATGCAGCCAGTATTGTTGCCATTATTCCACGCGGACTTGGTTTATTTAGTTATTTTAAATGTTCAGCTTTAATTTTAATTTATTTTTATATTGCTGTATGTAAAAGTTTAGATTTTTTACCCCATTTAGGTTCTTTAATAACGGTCTACTTGTGTTCGTAGTATAAAACTACATGAACATAATCGTAGTTGGTGCTAAATATTATTATAATGATATTCACCAGCGTCCAGCGTCCAGCTTCCAGCTGAGTAAGCTTGCTGTTGTTCAACTATGCTTCATTTCATGTATTTTCATGTACATATATGTATGTATCACTAGGACAATATTCGATTCTCTACCACTTGTTGTTAATCAGCCACTTTCTTCATTTGGTGAACAATCTACTATATTGCACTCATAACAGAGTTGATTTGTTTGTATGTACAGCGGTTGTACGCGGGGAGCACGAGATGTGTCGCCAGTGGAGGGGCGGCGCGGGATGCGGGGCGGGCGGGTAGCGGCGGGCGGGTGGTGCGGGCGGTGTCGGTGTTGTGAGGAGCGGGGCGAAGGTGGGGCGGCCTGTAACGGAGTGAGGTGGTGCGGGGCGCTGCTTCTGTGTGTGGTGCTGTACAGCGCCGCGGGTGGAGCACTGTTCTACTGGCTGGAGGGGAGCGGCGGGAGGAGTGGGGGAGCTGTTGTGGTGGTACACCAGGACGACGGGGCGGCGGGGCGGGCTGCGGGGCGACTGTGGCAGCTGACGGAGCATCTCAACGTGCTGCACAGACACAACTGGACGCGAGGGGCGCACCACGAGCTGCGGGCCTTCCAGCTCGATGTGCTGCGAGGACTGAGGGGGAAGGGAGGAGGACCAGTGGGGGGAGAGAGGTGGAGCTACGCCGCCAGCTGTCTGTACGCGCTCGCACTCATCACTACTGTCGGTGAGTGATACATCTCTTGATTAGGGTGTCCCTGACGAATAATGTACAAAAATTTCTTGATTGATGTTCTCGTACTAAACTTGGTATTCGCGGGCACTAAAACTGACTAATTTGTTGTATTCTGGCAGGTGACGGTACAGTAACGCCCCCCTCCCCGCTGGGTAAGCTGGCGGCCATCTTGTACAGCTGCGTGGGAATACCGCTCGTGTTGTTGTATGTGGCAGGGGCGGGAGCGTTGCTGGCGAGGAGTGCGCGGGCGCTGTGTGGTTCTAGGGGGGCATGCACCCCCCCGCAAACAACGTCCGCCGCCCGCCTTGCACTCACACCCTTCGAGGCGGCTCTCAACCTATCATCCGTGCCCCCCCTGCCCCGTGTCGCCCGCCCCACGCGCTGCTCACCGCCTCGTTGGGTTCCTGCCGCGCTGCTTCTGCTGTATGTGTGTGCAGGAGTATTACTGCCCCGCGGGGAAGACTGCGGCGTGATGGATGCTCTGATGGCCAGTTTTCTCACAGTGAGCACAGTGGGCGGGGCGGTGGGACTGCGGGAACAGGCGGGGGGAGGGGCGGTGTCGGCGGTATTGCATGCGGTCTACTTGGTGGGGGGGGCCGCGCTGCTGGCGGGCTGCGGGGAGATGTTACGTCGCCCGCCCCATCCGTACCACACCCGCCAGGTGCAGCCGCCCGCCCCGCTACCCTTCCGTCCCCGCTCCCCGCTGCCCCGTCTTGTAGCCTTCCACTCCCCCCCGGCGACCCTGCCCCGTGTTCCCCGCTCCTCCCGCCGCCCCGCTCCGCCCCGCCGTCTGTCCGCGGGCGAGCTGCGTGACAGTATCAATATAAAGAGTGTCACTTTCCGCGACCAGGTGCCAGCGTGACCAATGACCAGTGACCACAGTGACACTTGATAGTGACACTAGGTGTATAATAATATCATGTTATGTTACAATAAAGTTATTTTGTACCAGACATTCTGTTTCATTGCACCCTTTTCTGTAGGTAGATATAGATAGTGACCACTTAGACCCTTAACTCCGGTTTATCTAGTAAGTAGCTATAGTTACGGTTACGTTAGTTGGTGAAAGGTGGAAGATTATTGTACCATGTGGCGGCTCATCAACAGCGCTAATAATCACTGATGATGACATAATATCATTATTAATTGTAAATATTTAATTGAGCATCAAATATCTTTTTGCACGATTCTAAGTGAGCATTTATTAAATACAACGAGCAACTTTTAAATTTTCTATCTTCAAATAAACTATTTGAACTACAAAATTACATCAACGCAATATTCAAAATTGAGCATTATTTTAGTTACTCCTATTATGTAAAATAATGACCAGTCAGCATTAAGAATTTCTAAGTGGTATAGGTAAAATACTAAGTGAGCATCTTTTTCTCTGATTGATCATTTTATTATCCAATTTAATATTAATATTCTAATAATTGCATGGTCTAAGGTATATGATATTATATAAAAGATACGCGAATCGGAGTCGGCCCCGTTTGACCAATCCTCGATTTAGATGCCGAAATATAAATGGTCAAATAAGATCAAAACAGAGTAAAGTTTGATTTATTTTGTAGACGAAAAATAAATTCTCAGTCAGTAGGTATAATAATTATTTGATGACCATTATTTTGTATGCTGTAAGCGTAATATGAAGATGCTCGATTAAATACAATGTCATATTAAATAAATGCAAGTTTCTAGAGACGGATATTGGGAAATATTTTCCTTTTTACGCGTTTTTAGGGTTCCGTACCCAAAGGGTAAAAACGGAAACCATATTACTAAGACTCCGCTGTCTGTCTGTCTGTCTGTCTGTCTGTCTGTCACCAGGCTGTATCTCATGAACCGTGATAGTTAGACAGTTGAAATTTTCACAGCTATAACAACAAATACTAAAGAACAATATAAAATAAATATTTAAGGGGGCTCCCATACAACAAACGTGATTTTCTGCCGTTTTTATAGATAATGGTACGGAACCCTTCGTGCGCGAGTCCGACTCGCACTTGGTCGGTTTTATATATATATATAATTATTTATATTTTTATTTCTATAACCATTATTATTATAAGAGTGTCTGGCCATACCGCACGCTATAATAGCATATAAGAAGATGACGTGTGTATAATAATAAGTAAGTACCTACCTCAGTGTCCACATATCGACGCACGTCACTGGACCGTCAGCAGCGGGACGAGCTTGTTTGTATAAAACAGTCTCGGATACTTTTTTAATTTCGTCGGAATATGAATTTTTAAAAGTTTTAATTCGCACGAAAGTTACTCGTGGGTCGCCGCCAGGGATCCTGAGGGAGCCATCTGTCATGGCATGTGTACCTACTACCTATTTACATTATTATATAGATATTAGTACCTACACCTGTACAGTGTACACCGGTCACAAGTAGACCTCCAGGTTACCCAGTAGCTACTGTCGAATGTTACACATGATTAGTATAGGTATATACGGACTGTAGCAGGACCTCGCTTAGAGTAGAGACTTTACTACACCTAAAACACGAACTACTAGCGACATCTATTAGACACTTCGAGTATGTAGATCGTGACATGTATGATGATGATTCTCACTGCATATACTCTTTGTAATAATGTCCGTGGCTTTGCTTGTCATAAAACTTCTTTGTCGGATCAATAAACAACACAATCTCGTATCGGAGATCAAATTCGAGAACTTTTTCTATTTTTACACTGAATCGTGGGTATTCTTTCTTTTTAGATAGTTTAGTTTAGGTTAGAAGCCCTTTTACTATTTTTATTTAATTAAATATTAGACACAGTCTGTAAACACATAATATGTTCGTATTGACACTTTTTTGACACTAAATAATATTAATTATTGGTAAGTTGTACATTTAATAATTATTTTTTATAATCTAGAGACAATCTTGTAAGTAAATCTAACGTCCAACAGGTGGCGCATCTGCCATAATCAATCAAAACAATTATAAACAAACAATATTGTTGTTATTCCTGTGAATTTCCTTGAAAATAGGGTTGGCCGGTACCCTGGATAGGGGACGCCAAAGACTGATCTGTCCCATCAGCCATGCATTCTCTCGCCACGTCCAGAGCTACGAATTAGGGGATTTTTATAGAGGTTGTCTCCTCGCGGCCCGGGCGGTTAAGTCCCCCGTTCCCTTGTTAGACCGCTAGGCATAACAACGACATCTAGCTCCAAGGTTTACAGGCCCGCCGACGATGCATGCTATGCAATAGCCATCCGGTTGCACAGCAAAGCGCTCACCAGATCTGTCGCCGAACCGCTTCTGAAATGGAGTCTGAAAGCAGACTCTGTGGAGCGGTTACAGGAGATGTGCGACCCAAAAAGATCGCCTACCCACCTTGGATGTCGGGTCAAAAGAACCTTTAATGCATCTACATCTACATAGCTGCTTGAAGTTTCTAATAGATGTCGCTAGTAGTTCGTGTTTGAAAATAAACATGTGTGACACCGTAGTAAGGTCTCTACTAAAGGCGAGGTCCTGCTAAAGTATTGTAGACGGTAATAACAGAGACTGTATTACTCTAAGGATGGTATTAGTCAAAGAGCTGTAGGCCAATTTTCTGACGGTGTTTAAAGGTTCTGTTTCAATGATATTTACTTTGTCCGAGGTGCCCCGAACCCCCTGCGGGCCTATTCTGCTCAAAACGCACGCGATAATCGTTTGGTTGCGATACTATTACGATGTTAGAATAGCGCTGTCAAAAATCCGTATTCTCCTACTATTGTGTCAGAGCGATTTGAAAACTTCCAAGCAAGGAATATACTACTCTCTACCTTCCAAGCGATATCAAAACTTCTTGAGTAATGTTACCATCGTAATAATGTTAATCATTATCAACAATTTTTCATGTATATTTTAAATTAATTAACGATTTATTTATTTATTATTTATTATATTTATTATTATTAATATAGTTTAAGGTTTTCTAATGTAACTAATAAAAAAAAATAATAAAATAGGCACTTTAGAAAAAAAAAAAAAAAAAAAAAAAAAAAAACGATTTATTATATATTTCGATTGTAGAACTATCGATGAACACTTAATGCTATTTTTATTTGCCAATTTATGAATATGAAAAATAAATCTTTTTTTCGAATGGCAACATGAATATTATGACAATATTGTTTTTTATTCAACTTCCATGAAAAAGGCAATAAAACGTATTACTATACAGCCAATTCTTATTTTATTTTTATCATAAAAGTAACTAATTTCGTGAACGTCAGACAAAATATAATATGCTGACTAAACTATTGTAAAACACAGATAAATAAAAGACTAGGTAGATGTTTTCGACTTTTATTTTGGTCAATTCTGCTTTCTCCGTCAAAATCGGGGCGTAATGTTTCTTAGCGATGGCTTAAATAGTCAATAATTTGTGATAAACACTAAATAATGGTGAAAAAATAACAATAAAGTCAAAAGAAACTAACTTTTTGAAAACCATTTCATTATCGTAGTTTGACAGATCGGCAGGAGAATACGAATCTATGAAGTTCCATTCAATGACCTCGCGTAACGATTATCGTTTGAAAATCGCTAAAGCGACATTGCTGCGATAATGACAATGACAAGGAGAGTACGGATTGAAATAGCACCAAGATGGCGTTGCTTTGGCGCTGCTTAAAACGAGCAGAATAAGCCCGCTGATGTATTTAAAATACATTATATATGTATTATATATATATCATTATAAAAAAAACCCTAACCTACCTCTATGTGCCGACAGGATCGTACTTTCGTACAGTTACATTATCACGTCATATAACTTTTACTCGCTTAGGATTGGATGCGACCCGCTGCATATAAAGCCCGCTGCACTACTCGGGCCAATCGAAACTTAACTACACGAACGGTTGCAACTACCGACAGTGTAACACGCCTTTTTTTGTTTAATTACTACCGCGCGACGGTTTAATTCTAGGTGAAATATTAAACGGTTGCAACGAGGCACGCGAAGAAGCGAACAAACAAATAATAACTATTGCGCAGTGGGGGCGAGAAGAAAACTTAATAATTACTATTGAACCTAGGTGTGGGAATTGGTGGAAACCAGCTCCCTTACCGACTGGCTTCCTGAGTTAGGTTAGGTTAGGTTAGGTTTTTTTTTTTTTTTTTTTTTATTCATCTCTTTGCCACTTTGAAGGCCAAAGATCATTCGTCCACTCCTGCACTTTCAATTGCGCAGACCTTTCATATATCGTTTATCCTTTGTCGTCATATTTTCATCCGCAAATTAATTTACAATTGACGCTTTGTCTTTATTGATTATATCTATTCTAAGTACTATTTACATATTTTGAATTAGAAAATATTTACATTGACAATAATTAATAATAGTTATAGAATATAATTAATATATATATCGACGGTCCCTAGGTAAAGTATCGAAACTGAAAATGCTTGGTTTACAGGAGAGACGATTGAACCTATTTTACTAAATAACTTTTGATCGAGATGAGTTAAGATATCAGTAAATTGAAGTTGATTAGATCAATTGAAGCTTTTTATTTGTATTATAAAGTCACAGAAGAATATTTACCAGTTTTTGAGATTTTTCAGTTTCAATAGTTTACTTCGTGAGAGTATAGCTTATATGCATTGAAACTGCTTATTTCGATAGTTTACATGGGAGTTCAGGTTGAGATATTTATCGTAACTGGCATTTTCGAGAAATTACGTCGTAAGTATTTTCATTTTCGATCTTAAATTTATTAATTCTGGGAGTAAACATTGAAACTATTAATGAAATTTGCAATTTGGTTTATATTTCTTTATTAATAAAATAGAATTACAAAAATCTGTCATCAAATTGAGATCAATTGACATCTTTAAACTTCTTTTTAAATTAGCTAAAAAAAATAAAACAGAAATTACACTTCATAAAGAAAACAAAATATAATATTATTGTTAAATAAAATACAATTCTTAGTTTTATTTTTAAATTAAAATAAATGAACTTTATTTGCAAGGGTTTCAGTAAAAAAAATACTTTGAAGTACCACTATTATCAGGTACGTCGTCTCTATGATTAAGACTCTGGAAAATCTGGATACTCTTTGGGTATTGCACTTGGCTTTTGCATTTGGCTTGCTTTACCCGAGGCAAAATATAAAGACCCTAATGTCTTTGTATAATTCCGGTGCAATACCCAAAGAGTATCACAGATTTTCCAGAGTCTTAATCATAGAGACGACGTGCCTGATAATAGTGATAGTTTAATGGAGATGCATACTGCTTGAAAACGTTACAAGAGACAAGAAGGGGACGAAAAATAAACAAGAATGTTGAAATAAAGAATCTGTACAGTGATACAAGTGTTAATGTAACGTTTTCAAGCAGTACGCATCTCCATTAAAATCGTACCTTAATCTTATTTTATATGTATGTATCTTGAATTTATCTTAAATTGTTCCATCTCACATTTTATTTACGGTGTTTTTCTTCCAATGTCTGTCCACTAATAAAACTTTAAAGTTAAATAGCTGTTACTACGCAACGTCTATGACTTTGTAGGGGTTTTCCACTGGTCTTAGCCCACCGCACTAAAGCATACCACTGATCCGGAGTGTAAATTAGTTTTCCAAAATTCAGAATGTATCTTTTCTCTAACCAAAGCTCTAAATTTTTCATTGCATTTCAACTTGCATGTGACAGCACAAGTAGGACCCAGCTTCTTAAAATTTCTTTCCTTACCATTCCTACTCGTATATTGCTGTCCAGAATTTAGTAAAGATTTTATTTTTGTGTCAATCCATTGGTCTTATAAGTGGCCTTTCTTTTCTTACTTCCTACAGTGCTAGGAGAATCACATTCTGACGCACTTATAAGAGTGTTGATTTATAGTTGTAATTTTCATTTCGAACTGATTCATTTTGTCCTACATCTGAATTTAAATCGAAATCTGCCGATGGTGAAGGTAAAGGTGTATTATCGTTGCTGTCTAAGATTGATTACTGACGCGCCCCTACTAGGTTTCTGAGATCCTGGCGAGATCTGAATGTCTATATTAGGTGTTTCATTTGGTTCTGGTATAAATGATCTATCTCGTGAAAGTTCTTCGTCTATCATACTTTCTAAAGCTGCAAATTCGGCGTCACTAAGATTGCACTTTGGTGGAAGTGGTGATTCTGAAAAAAAAAGATAAAAATAAGTAGGTACCTACAGTAGGGGAAAAGTTTTCCTGTACTATTAATGACATTTCTAAACACACTGAATTTACCTTCTTTAGTCGTAGGAATTTACAGACTATTGGACTATGCTTCATATTGTCCAGACTATGCTGATAAAATCGGCTTAAAAATCGAAATAATCATATTTTGTAACATTTTTTTTCTATTTAATTGAGCATATTCGATACATAATTTTATTATGTTGACGTAGTAAATTATTGAAACTGTCAGTTTCAATATAAACGGACATTTAAATTACGATGTAAATAAACGAAAGTACCACATTCGATACGAAAAACTTTTTTTGCTGCGACGAACATAATCGAAACAGTCATTTTCGATAGTTTACGCGGTGAAGTAGTTTTAGAACTATGCAATCAGTCATTAGTTGTGTTAATATAAATCATAAAGTATTTTAGTATCATAAAAGTAATAATTTAGTTAATAAAGTAATGTTAGCAAGACGGATAATTGAAAAAACTTACCACATTTTGAATTATTGTCTTCTAACCTCGTTTGCATTTCTCCATTAATATTTATAGTCCTTTACCAAATTAAGTATACGCGAGCTCCTCGAGTTAAGTTTGAACACACTATTACTCATTTTAGCAACTATTTAAATAAACTTGGTGTCTAAAGACATGAAAATAGGATTTGTTTATGTTTTTTGCACGAGTCATCGCAACAAACTGTCCAGAAAGGGCGAGAATCCGCAGCGTGGGGCGGCAGCGCGGCGTAAACTCACGATAGTGGCTGTTCCGTCCCGCTCGCATACATTTCACACCAGCGTAGAGGATCGAAACTTAATTTTCGACACTATACAATGGAATTCATTGTAATATTCGATAATTTACGACCCGAAATTAGTAAAAGTAATTAGAATTTGTGAGTTTTTTAAATCTGTAATAAAAATATAGCTTAAAATAAGGCAAATTAAGCAAAAAAACCAAAATGCATTTTCAAGATTCGATACTTTACCTAGGGACCGTCGATATATATATATATTTTTTTATTAACAATAAAGATACAAATAATTAATATTACATTATGATTAATATGAATAATACTTTTATATAAATGTGGACATTGTTTTTCGGGGTTTCCTACACAGATTTATTTCTAGCACAAGCCGCCTTTACTACACCTACTCCAAATTCCAAAAATTTTCCTAATATTGTTTTATCCATTATGATATATGGTAATTTATCTCTGTTAATTTCCTGCCCCAGATACATTTCAAGATCAAATCTCTTTGCTCCGTGTCTGGGGCAGTCCAGGAGCAGATGCAGCAAGGTTTCTTCTTCCACTCCATCACACTCGCACACCGGACTATTTTTTTTTTTTTTTTTTTTGTGCCACCTTTAAGGCACTCTCGTTCTTTCTTGCTAATATTAATTATTTAGCACTTTAAACCGTTTATTTATTTATTTATTACTATTTTAAACCTTATATAACATTCTATCTTACTTAGCTATTAAATTCAGTAAAGTATTTAAAAAGTAATGGGGCGCCATCTGTTGGCCGTCCTAGGAAC
This sequence comes from Nemapogon koenigi, assembly GCA_963924495.1. Taxonomy (NCBI): domain Eukaryota; kingdom Metazoa; phylum Arthropoda; class Insecta; order Lepidoptera; family Tineidae; genus Nemapogon; species Nemapogon koenigi. Next base: position 10,922,791 of record OZ004648.1, read on the forward strand.
TAAATTTTAGTTCACAACCTCATCAACAGATGGCGCGCCATTACCAAACTTAGTAATACATCCCAGTATACTTTTAACACTAAGAATTTCAAAAGAACTTAAAGTTTTAGACCCTTAACCTAAATTAGGTTTCAATATAAAATATACAAACATGTTAATCTAACTATACTAAGTTAATCCTTTTAAAAACCTTTCTTAAGTTTTAAAAACATTTTTTATAATTACTATTTAAACTATAAACCATATTTAACTTACTATACCTACAATTTTTTACTCTAAATAGCTCTAACTAAACATGTAAGATTATAAGAAGTCAGAGACTTATTAATACATTCCAGTATACTTTTAACATTAAGAATTTCAAAAGAACTTCAAAAGAACTTGAAGGTTTTGACCCTTGACATAAATTAAGTTACAATATAAACTATACGTTAGGTTAGGTTAGGTTAGGTTAGGTTAGGTTAGGTTAGGTTAGGTTAGGTTAGGTAACGTTTTTATTTCAGATGAGGTTGGGGTCTGGGTTGTGCTGCTAGATGCAGACATATTGAATATTGTATTAGTATGAGATAATAATAATGACAAGGTATATAATAGCGATTTGATGTTTTGCGTCCGTAAATTTGTTGAGTTCGAGCGGTTCGTCCCTACCGCGAATGAATAAAGTTCCCAAAAAAACCCTAATTTGTGATAGAAAATTCTAGTTTTTTGTGAGGGTACTCAGTGGGTAAGAGCGCAAAAGATAGCAATTGAAAATATTGGGGTCACCGATAGAAATCCCGACTTCTCGGGGAACGAATGTTAAATGAGTTTTGATTCTTCCCGGAAAAATCGCAATTTCCACTTACCCCTTCAAGATCTCCAACTATCCCTGGCACACTCACTTAGGTGATGTTATTTCCTTCACCTAAATACCACTCACGACCTATTTTGATAACTTTTAACTATTTTTGGGAAGTTTTTTCGCTGCGTACGGGCCGACGGTACCGTTCGAACTGTTAGGTTAGGTTAGGTTAGGTTAGGTTAGGTTAGGTTAGGTTAGGTTAGGTTAGGTTAGGTTAGGTTAGGTTAGGTTAGGTTAGGTTAGGTTAGGTTAGGTTAGGTTAGGTTAGGTTAGGTTAGGTTAGGTTAGGTTAGGTTAGGTTAGGTTAGGTTAGGTTAGGTTAGGTTAGGTTAGGTTAGGTTAGGTTAGGTTAGGTTAGGTTAGGTTAGGTTAGGTTAGGTTAGGTTAGGTTAGGTTAGGTTAGGTTAGGTTAGGTTAGGTTAGGTTAGGTTAGGTTAGGTTAGGTTAGGTTAGGTTAGGTTAGGTTAGGTTAGGTTAGGTTAGGTTAGGTTAGGTTAGGTTAGGTTAGGTTAGGTTAGGTTAGGTTAGGTTAGGTTAGGTTAGGTTAGGTTAGGTTAGGTTAGGTTAGGTTAGGTTAGGTTAGGTTAGGTTAGGTTAGGTTAGGTTAGGTTAGGTTAGGTTTTTTTTTTTTTTTTTTTTTTTTTTTTTTTTTTTTTTTCACATACGTCCCTGTGCCACATTCAAGGCCAAAGCGCATCCCTCAGATCTTTCTGCACTTTTCTGCGCAGCCATTCACATTCAATCATTCCATGTCCTCACGCATTCGTCCCCAAAATAAATTTTTCAGTGACGAGGTAATTTATTTAAATCAAAAATCTGTCGACATCATATAACACTTTTACAAAATACACTCAAATTTTTGCGTCATTTAATCCACATTTCACATTTAAAAAGCATTAAGTACACAACAAAATTTTCATTACAATTTATTAATTTCAAAATAATCTGCAATATGTTAATGTCAATTTCATAATAATAATTTTAATCGATTTATAATAATAATTTAACAATAGTAAGAAAATAATAAGAATAATAAAATGGTTTGTCAAGTTTAACATAATAATAATCCAATACAAATTTTTCAATAATAATAATAATGATGCTTTATAATATAATGTCAATATTTCTATAATAATCAATGTCAAAATAAAAATTAATAATTTCAGTCTGCCAGTAATGGGCCATAATAATATTTTAGTCATCAGTCATAATCAATATTCAATGTCAATGCTATAATAATGTCAATAATAATAATCAATTACAGTATAAGTCAGTATTCTATAATTCAATTCTTTCTTTAATATAACTACTACTATAATATATACATATAATAATACTAATAATAATATAAGCTACGTTTTATTTACGTATTTTTGCCACGTCTTCCGTTTTACCGTTCAGTACGGGATTTTCCTACACAGATTTGTTCCTTACACACGCTGCCTTTACCACACCTACTCCATATTTTATAAGTATTTTTCCTCCTTCTTTGTCTAGTATTATTTCCTTTAAGTTTTCTTTCATAATTTTCTGCCCCAGACATATCTCAAGATCCATACGTTTGGCTTCATGTCTGGGGCAGTCCAGGAGCAGATGCAGCAAGGTTTCTTCTTTCACTCCATCACACTCACATGCTGGACTGTCTTTCAATTTAAACCTGTGTAGGTACTGGGAGAAGCCTCCGTGGCCAGTCAGCATTTGGGCCAGTGGTCCCTCCCAGCTTATTCGCCTCACCGTCGCGTACGCCTCTTTTAGTAGAGGGTTAGGTTAGGTTAGGTTAGGTTAGGTTAGGTTAGGTTAGGTTAGGTTAGGTTAGGTTAGGTTAGGTTAGGTTAGGTTAGGTTAGGTTAGGTTAGGTTAGGTTAGGTTAGGTTAGGTTAGGTTAGGTTAGGTTAGGTTAGGTTAGGTTAGGTTAGGTTAGGTTAGGTTAGGTTAGGTTAGGTTAGGTTAGGTTAGGTTAGGTTAGGTTAGGTTAGGTTAGGTTAGGTTAGGTTAGGTTAGGTTAGGTTAGGTTAGGTTAGGTTAGGTTAGGTTAGGTTAGGTTAGGTTAGGTTAGGTTAGGTTAGGTTAGGTTAGGTTAGGTTAGGTTAGGTTAGGTTAGGTTAGGTTAGGTTAGGTTAGGTTAGGTTAGGTTAGGTTAGGTTAGGTTAGGTTAGGTTAGGTTAGGTTAGGTTAGGTTAGGTTAGGTTAGGTTAGGTTAGGTTAGGTTAGGTTAGGTTAGGTTAGGTTAGGTTAGGTTAGGTTAGGTTAGGTTAGGTTAGGTTAGGTTAGGTTAGGTTAGGTTAGGTTAGGTTAGGTTAGGTTAGGTTAGGTTAGGTTAGGTTAGGTTAGGTTAGGTTAGGTTAGGTTAGGTTAGGTTAGGTTAGGTTAGGTTAGGTTAGGTTAGGTTAGGTTAGGTTAGGTTAGGTTAGGTTAGGTTAGGTTAGGTTAGGTTAGGTTAGGTTAGGTTAGGTTAGGTTAGGTTAGGTTAGGTTAGGTTAGGTTAGGTTAGGTTAGGTTAGGTTAGGTTAGGTTAGGTTAGGTTAGGTTAGGTTAGGTTAGGTTAGGTTAGGTTAGGTTAGGTTAGGTTAGGTTAGGTTAGGTTAGGTTAGGTTAGGTTAGGTTAGGTTAGGTTAGGTTAGGTTAGGTTAGGTTAGGTTAGGTTAGGTTAGGTTAGGTTAGGTTAGGTTAGGTTAGGTTAGGTTAGGTTAGGTTAGGTTAGGTTAGGTTAGGTTAGGTTAGGTTAGGTTAGGTTAGGTTAGGTTAGGTTAGGTTAGGTTAGGTTAGGTTAGGTTAGGTTAGGTTAGGTTAGGTTAGGTTAGGTTAGGTTAGGTTAGGTTAGGTTAGGTTAGGTTAGGTTAGGTTAGTTAGGTTAGGTTAGGTTAGGTTAGGTTAGGTTAGGTTAGGTTAGGTTAGGTTAGGTTAGGTTAGGTTAGGTTAGGTTAGGTTAGGTTAGGTTAGGTTAGGTTAGGTTAGGTTAGGTTAGGTTAGGTTAGGTTAGGTTAGGTTAGGTTAGGTTAGGTTAGGTTAGGTTAGGTTAGGTTAGGTTAGGTTAGGTTAGGTTAGGTTAGGTTAGGTTAGGTTAGTTAGGTTAGGTTAGGTTAGGTTAGGTTAGGTTAGGTTAGGTTAGGTTAGGTTAGGTTAGGTTAGGTTAGGTTAGGTTAGGTTAGGTTAGGTTAGGTTAGGTTAGGTTAGGTTAGGTTAGGTTAGG